>CM053140.1:160619700-163119700 GCA_028571685.1 Heterohyrax brucei
TGTTCCTCCAAAAATGTGTGTAGCAAATTGTCAGAGTCACACTTCCCAGTATTTTGTGATTTTGCAAATCCCAATCTCTGCCTGTGATTAATAGAGTGGATTATGCTAAAGCAGATTAAGGTGGGACTATAATGCCTGGCATAATATCCTTCCTAAGGTCACCTCCCTGCTCCAGTGCAAAGGGAATTTTCCTGGAGTATGGCTTGCACCACCTTTTATCCCATGAGGAGTAAAAAGGAAGCAAGCAGAGAGGTGGAGACTTCATACCATCAACAAAGCAGCACCAAGAGCAAAGGGTGTCCTTTGGACCTGAAGTTCCTGAGCCAAGATGCTGTCAGACCAAAGAAAGACTGATGCAACACAAGGACCTTGCTCCAGAGCCAACAGAGAGATAGTGAGTTCCATTGGAGCCATCACCATGAATTCGGCCTACTGCACTATGTGAGAATAAATTTTTCTTTGTTAAAACCATCCCCTCATGGTATTTCTGCTACAGCAGTACCAGATCACTAAGACAGAACTTGGAACCAAGAGAGTGGGGTGCTGCTCTAACAGATACCTAAAATGTGAAAGCAGTTTTGAAATTGTGAATAGAGAAAAGACTCAGAAGGAACCAAGGAGAGCTGTTAACACCAAAGAAGGTGCAGATGGTCAGAAGCAGCACTGCACTGGCAGCAGAAAAACCAGGAGCTGACTTGTGGAGCCAGAGAGCTCAGTACCTGTGCATAGGAGGCTTCCTGGTGGAGTAGGGTGCCTCTGGGCACTTATCAGTGGAACTACAGAGCTTGGAAACCCTTAGCTCAGCAGGGCAGATGTGGGTGTGGGGCCCAGGCCAAGAACCTATAGGAAGCAGAAGCTAAAGAGACAAGAGAACAAGGAGATGAACTGCCTCTGTCTCAAAAGTCATGGCCATGACCACAGGGGCTTCAAAGAATGGGGTTATGACCCCTGGTGTTTCTAAGGGTGGAATTGCCACTCAGCTGGACTTAGAAAATGGTGCTCCTAAAGCTGAGGGCCCAGAGTTGCTGTGTTTAGCAGAGCTGTTGTCCAGGGCCAAGCGTCCTCCACTCAGAATCTGGAGGGTGTGGGGCCGTTATCTAGACTCTTGAGGGCTGGGCCATAGTGTAAAATGTCTCAGAGAACTGGAGCTAACTTGGAAAGTTTCGAGGGCTAATGTAATATGTTCTGCTGACTTGTTTGTTGCCCGTTATCTCCTCTTTTGCTGCAATTTCAACCACTGGTAATGGAAATGTCTGATTTGTGCCTGTTCTACCGTTACACTTTGGAGGCAGATAACTTGTGTTCTTGATGTCACAGATGTAGAGAAATTTTTGTATTTTGAACTTGGAATTGATTGAAGACTTTTGCTATAGTATGATGGGTAAATATGTTTTGCATGTTGCAAGGATATGATTTTGTGGGGGACCAAAGGGAATGTTATGGATTGTGTCCCCCCCACATATGTGTATCAGTTTGGCTCGGCCATGATTCCTGTGGCTGTCCACAGTCCTGTCAATAATCCAAGTTCCTGTACCAGGCTTCTGAAACCTTCAGGATCCACACAAAAGATTGGCAGGACTCTGGAGAATCACACACATTCAGAGCTGTGCAGTTGGCTATCATCTTTGAGCAAGGCACTGCTGTTTGTTTCCTAATCTGGTTGAAAATACCACAGGCAACAGATTTGGTTGCTATACAACATGTATGCAGCTGTCATCTGTACTGGCAGTTACTGAACCACTCGCAATCAGTTTGAAGCCCTGGTTTGTACTGCCCACCTTTCAGTTAGCAGTCCAGCACTTAACCTCTGTACTACCAGGGCTCTTTTTAATTAAAGAGAAGCAATTTGACGGATTGGCTAAGACTCGACGGCACTTGGCTTGGCTTATAAACTTTTAGCTACTACCCAAGACCTATTAAAGCTAAGCCAGCCAATTGTCGCCTAGTCAGATCCGACTCATGGCGACCCTAGGGGCCAGGGTAGAACTGACCTATTGCTATAACCAAATCAATGAGGAGGTGGGCTGCACAGGGGCTTCACACTATTGTGCCCCCAGGGATAAAGCTCTGCAATGGCTGCCGGGCTTTCCTTGTCTACATGCCTCTCCAAGGATCTAACTAGTCTCTTTTGACACATGTGGGGCCTATTCTGACTCTGCAGTAACTCTGGACTCAGGCCAGCCTCATTTGTGTGCCAGGTAAGCCATTTTTTCTAAATGTACTCTTAGTCAACAGCTAGTTTGCTTTTAAGGCTATTCTCATGGAGTCTCCACTGTGTTCTTGGGTTGATTGCCCGAGATGAAAACACAGGTAGGACTCAGAGGGTGAAGGGGAGCTGCGGGTTACCCCCACCCCTTTATTCCTCACTCCTTGCCTTGTCTGCTGTGGGACACCAGGTGTGGAGTAGAAGGGCCTGGGGTGCTCCCTGTTTAAAAGCCAATGACAGCCCGGACAGGCCTGGAACTTGGATTCAGGACATACTACCAAAATGGGCAAGCTGTTAATTCTTGCTGGTGAGTCTTTCTCAGGAGAACCTGGTAGAGCTTTCAGGGCAGCTGCTTTTTCTCTGCCTTTTGTCTGTTGCCTCCTCCTCCACTCCTTGTACTCCAAAGCCTCCTGTATTGTCGCTTTCCTCTCTCTCTCCAGCCTCCTTGGGTTCATAACAGAGTGGTTTCCTAGAACTATAACAAACATCACTAACTGGGTGACTTACAAGAACAAAACTTTATTCCCCCACAGCGTGGAGGCTGGAAGTCCAAGTCAAGGTATCAGTAAGGCTATGCTCTTTTTGAAGTTTCTTGAGGAAGATCATTTCTAGTCCCTCTCATCTTCTGATTGTAGATGTATCCTCACATGGCTATACTTCCTCTATCTGTTTCTCTGTGTTTTCTCTTCTTTTATAAGAAAAACTTAAAAACATAATCTGTTGCTGTCAAGTTGATTCTGACTCATAGCTACCCTACAGGACAGAGTAGAACTGCCCCATACAATTTCCAAGGAGCACCTGATGGATACCACTTAAATAGATTAAGAGCCACCCTGCTGCAGTACAGCCTCATGTTAACTAAGCTAACTCTTCAAAGACTGTATTTCCAAACAAGGTGGCATTCAGAGGTACCAGACGTTAGAACTCAACATATCTTTTGGAGGGACAGAATTCTATTCGTAACAGAGAAGAAGGAAGGAAGACTCACTGTTTTAATCAGCTACTGTTGCTCTAACAGAGATACCACAAAGTAGATGGCTTTAACAAAAGAAAGTTTATTATCAAACAGTCCGGTAGGCTACAAGTCTGAACTCAGGACATCTGCTTCAGGGGAAGGCTTTCCTTCTTGCTGGCTCTGGAGGGAAGTCCTTGTGTTGTATCAGTCTTTGTTCAGTGAGTGTCTTGGTGC
The DNA here is from genome assembly GCA_028571685.1 of Heterohyrax brucei. Lineage (NCBI taxonomy): Eukaryota > Metazoa > Chordata > Mammalia > Hyracoidea > Procaviidae > Heterohyrax > Heterohyrax brucei. Next base: position 160,623,096 of record CM053140.1, read on the forward strand.
AGGAACGTAAGGTCTGAAGGATGTGCTCTTCTCTCGTTGCTACTTTCCTAAGGTGTGAGGTTCCTGGTTCTCTGCTTGCTTTCCTTTCCTTTCATCTCTTGTAGGATGAAAGAGTAAAGGGTTTGCAAGCCATATTCCAGGGAAACTCCACTTACAGTCGAGCAGGGAGGTGATCTTATGAAGGGATTTACATCCCACCCTAATCCCCTAACATACAGTATAGGAAAATCACAAAATGGAAGACAATCATAAAATATTGGGAATCATGGCCTAGCCCCATGGCTACATACATTTTGGGAGGCACACAGTTCAATCCGTAACATCCACTGAGCATCTGAGAGCTCAATTTGAAAGCAAGTAATGGACCAGGATACTGCCATTTCCCTCACCTGTTAAACAATGGAGGAATTAGACTTGGCTTTCCCATTCTAGCACTCAATGTTAGCTACATAAGTCCAGTGCATGGATTTCTTCAAGGATCAATCAACTAACAGGAACAGTTAGTAGAAAAAATTAATAAAGATGAAGTTTTTTTTAAATGTGGTAGTCTGGGGGCAGTTCTAATGGATTGGAAAGAGAGGAAGCAAAGACCTTAAAGAGTTAACTGCTGTTGCCCAAGTGGTGACATGTTCCAGAAATGATGACCAATTTCTGGAGAGGAGCCCAATGAGAACAATTACTGGGCTGGGCACAACGGCACATGCTGATTGTGGTTGGGTGGCTAGGAGAGTAATAAAATTCAGAAACATCATCTAAGTTGAAAAGCAGAGTGACATTGGTTTGGGAAAAGGTGAGTTCTAGATCTCAGTGTGATGAGACATCTTATGAGAACCGGCCACCTGCCTCAACCCTCTCTTCTCCACTTACAGTGCCTTCTCCATCCTTTCCCACTAGTTCCCTTGTTTTTGGAGCCTTCTCATTTAACAAATACTGAGGGAGAGTTGACTATATGCCAGGCACTGTGCTGGATATTGGGAACTCAGAGGTACAAGCACGGTCACAGCCCACAAGAAGCTCACTGTGTAGTGGGCACACCAGTAAATGATTGCTTTTCAGTACGACAGGTGCTGTTATAAAGATACCACCCACAGCCATCAAGTCAGGGCCCGCTCACAGTGACCCTATAGAACCACCCCATGGAGTTTCCAAGGGGTGCCTGGTGGATTTGAACTGCTGACTTTCTGGTTAGTAGATGTAGCACTTAACCCACTATCCCACCAGGGTTTAAATACCAGAAGAATCTAGAGGGAGAACAGGAAATTCAGTCCAAACATCACCTACCCTGAGAAGTCTTCCATGATCTGTTTTCCATGATATTCTGTGCATATCACAATTTTATGACTTATCAAATGACATTGCACCTGTTTTTTTTTTTTTTTTTTTTAAATAGATTCGACATCTCCATGAGGCATTGATTTCCTTTGAGGACAAGGACTGTGCCAAATTTTAGTTTTTACCTCCAGAACCCAGTACTTAATGTGGGTTTGTTGGAAAAAACCATCAAATCCTCCTGGTTCCTAAGCTGTCATCATTATCAACTACAAGCTGCCTTGTAGTTCATCTGACTCCAGCCCTTGGGACTTGAGCTTATCTACCAATCTTGAAATTTGTTATTCTTTACAACCTGAGAACAGAACCTCTGCTCTCTAACCTGCCAGTGCTGGATTTGCTGGCCCCTGTGGCTATATGAATTGAGAGAAGCCTCCATCCTGGTGAACACTTAGGATGTTCTAATCTCTACAGTTGTGTAAGCCGTTTGCTTGATATAAACCTCCCTCTCTATGTATCTATATGTTTTACTGGTTTTGTCGCCTAGAGAACTCAGCTTAAGACCCTAAGGTACTGCTTTTAGATTCCTCTGGGCTTCTGGTGGAGTGGTGGTGAAGCGTTTTAGCTGTAAACCGAAAGACTGACAGTTCTATACACCAGGTGCTCCTTGGAAACTATGGGGTCATTCTACTCTGTCCTACAGGGTTGCTATGAGTTGGGATCAACTTGACAGCAATGCGTGTCCTCTGCTGGGTACACTGCCTCTTCTTCCTCTGAAGCTCACTGCCACAGCAGGAGCAATCCATCAGCCCACTGGCAGAGTTAGAAACCCTACAATGAGTATTTGTGATGTGCCCAAGAGGTACCCATGGCAAGAGGACATTGTGCTTCTCTAGAGAGCTCTGATCCTCAGACACAGTCACTGACCTTGCAACATCTCTGGGCTCAGGTGTGGGATACGAGGGCAGAGGGACTGATAGTTCCTAGCCGGTGGAATTCCACTTACTTTGATATCTTTCTAAATCCAGTGTCAAGAATTGAAAACCCTGCTGTCTGTTGGTGGTTGAAATTTTGGAACCTGAGGGTAAGACCTTGTTTTAGTGGCTGAATTAGTCCCAGATTACTCAGTCTCTTCCAAATTCCAAGGGCTGAATTTCTCTGAAGTGGATGGCCCCTGGCTTTCAACCTCAGTTTAGACATTTCAGACTCTCTCTTAGCAGTTCTCCTTGAAGTTTGACTTAATTTCATTATAGCTCTTGCTTTTCTTGTGTATCACTGAGTTGATTCTAACTCATAGCAATCTTATAGGACAGAGTAGAACTGACCCATTGAATTTCCAAGGTTGTAATCTTTATAGAAGCAGACTGCCACAATTTTCTCCCTTGGCGTGCTTGCTGGATTTGAACTGCTGACTTTTCAGTTAGCAGCTGAGAGCTTAACCATTGTGCCACAGGAGCTTCTACACGGTAGCTCTTACCGCACTGTATTTTAATTACCTGTTTACCTTCCCTCATGTGATCTCCTTCAGGGAAGAAACTCTGTTTTATTCTCCATTGCCACTACAGCACTCACTAAATGTGGAAAGAATAACTGAATGTGTGTCCAAGCAAACAGAAGGTTAAACGACAACACAGGGTCTTATGGGTATTAGCATTCTGTTCTGTTTTCCAAAAGTGCCCTGTGGGAGGATCTTGCTCCTGTGAGGGTCCCTGTCAAAGCCCATCACTACTGCTAAGACTGTAACGACTTGTTAATTCAAGATTCTCTAACTTGGTGGCCACTGCAGAGAATCTCCAAACCTTCACTCAGTCGTCTATACGGTCTCTGAGGAAGTGTCACTTCGGTGGGCCGCACGCTGATTGGGAGTAGCCTGGCAATCATGGCAGCCCAGCAGAACTCGGATGGTCGGTGGCACCAGGCTCTGGTAAAAACCAGTTGCTGCCGAGTTGAGTCTCACTCCCAGGGAGTGCCACCGACCATCCGAGTTCTGCTGGGCTGCCATGATTGCCAGGCTACTCCCAATCAGCTTGCGGCCCACCGAAGTGACACTTCCTCAGAGACCGTATAGACGACTGAGTGAAGGTTTGGAGATTCTCTGCAGTGGCCACCAAGTTAGAGAATCTTGAATTAACAAGTCGTTACAGTCTTAGCAGTAGTGATGGTAAGTGGACTGGATATGATTTCAGTAAAGAATTCAAACAGGGATTTAAAAATCGAAATGGAGAAATCTTCCAGGTGGACATTTCATGCTCAAATGACTCCAGGCTGCAATATTCAGCCAGGTGGGGAGACAAACGGTAAATGAATGAATTCCAGCCATGCCCCAAATGCTATGTCTGGTGAGGATAAGAGAGAACCGTTCATTCTCAGTTGACTCTGGGCTCTGATGCTTAAACAATGGGCCTATTGACTGAGGATGCCTCTGCTATCTATTCTGGAAGGAGGGTGGGGAGTTGGCTGATGCCATTTGCCTTTCTACCAGGTTGAATTGTCGAAGGAGTTTGACAGGATGATGTATAGAGAATTTTGTAGAAAGTCTAGGCTAGTCTACAGGTCTTTGGACACGTGCTCAGTTACTTTCTAATGGTATTACTTCCTTAATTTGCTTTCAGGAATATGTAACGAACTACTGGAAGATGGAAGTTGACTCTGCTAAGAAACTGATGTGGACTTTGGGGCTTATGCCTGCACCTACACTCACAAACTCTGCCAACCATGCATCCTGGATGCTCTCTTTTCTGGTCCCAGAACAGCCAGGCCCTGTACTCAGGAGGCTGGAACTCTCACCTACTATGAGGTAATGGCCTCAGAAGGCCAGGGAACCAGGGAGGTCCATTCTTTCTGCTCTAAAGGATTGAAGGTGTTTCTGTGGAAAAAGAAGCTATACTCTGATTTCTAATAGAGGATATTTCTTTGATTGGCTCCTTTGAGTGTGTTACCATGCTTGTGTATGTGGTAAGGATAAAATATCTTAAAGTTTAACCTTTCAAAGTCTATGTGCATCTTTAATATTACTGGTAGTTCATACTTACCAAGTGAAAATGGAGAGCCAGGCTCTGTTCTAAAGTGATTTTTATGTACCATCTCATTTGCTCTGACAACAAGTTACAAGCTACTGTTATTATCCCCACTTTATAGCAGAGGACACACAGGCACTTGGTTAATTATTTAACCAAGTAATTTGCTCAAGGTCACAGGACTAGCAAGAGGCAGAGCAGAGTTGAAACCTAAGTTTTCCAGCTCCAGAATCTCAGGTCTTAGCCATTATGCTGTACTGTCTCCCTTGGTAGTTCTTCTGAGATAAAGACTCTTTCAAATAAGAGCATTTCAAAGAGAAACTGGGCACAAGGCACAAAGAGACTGCTTTGTCCGTTGTCACACAGAAGGCTATTGGCAGACACAGGACCGGAATTCATGGCTCATCTCTCCAGCTAGTGCACACTGCACTGGCTCACCAGACTGAGAATCAGGGCAGAGGAGCTGGGGTGAAACTGGAACCACGTGTTCCTGTTTGCAGCAAAGGAGGTGGTGGCAGAAGTATATCCCAGGAAGGAAAAGCAGGTAAGAGGAGAGGTGACCCAGAGAGAGGCCCACTTGAATTGTGACTGCTCCTCTTATACCTGTCCCAGTTCTGCTCATTCCTGAAAGAAGCTACTGAAGTGTGGAATTCCCTTCCGGAGGTGCCCTATGCCTACAAGGGGAACCAGTGGTCGGGTATGACAATTCCAAGAGCTTTACCTTCAAGTAAGGCCCTCCATGCCTTTCATTTGCATGACTTGGGAGGGAGTTAGGAACCTGCTTTGTCCATTGTCACACAGAAAGCTATTGGCAGACACAGGACTGGAATTGACAGCTCATCTATCTAGCAGGTGCTGCGTGCACTAGCTCACTAGACTGAAAATCGGGGCAGAGGAGCCAGACTGAAACTAGAAACACGTGTTCTGATGTCCAGCGAGGGGGGATAGGATGGCTCTGATGTATCCCAGGTAGGAAAGGGAAGGACTAGGGACAGGTGACCAGAGTAGAAAGGGATGTACCTGAGTCATGACTGTTCTTCTTGTATTGCCCCAGGACTATTTGTTCCTAAGAGATATCTAAGAGGGTCAAGGCCCAGGAACCAGTGGCCCAACTGCAGAGGCTGGACATTAAAGCACCACCTCTTGCCCCATTATTTAGCAGCTGGTTTCCTTCCTTCCTTCCCTTCACTCCTACACATTCCTCTCTTTCCATTCCCTTTGGCTCCCTCACCTTTTCTGTTCTAGTCTTGTTCCAACTCTCGCATTTGTGCTTCCCGAGGCAGGCACTCTTCCTCAAGCCAAAGGCCACTGCATAGATCACGGTGTTTCCTTGTTTACTTCTAGCAAATTCCTACAGGATCAGGGAAAGTCAGGAAGCAGAGATCTTCAGGACTGAGAGGCTTCTACTTACTAGCTTTTACATACTGAGGTCTGGAGAAGATACAACTATTACTTACAAACCTCAGGGTCATTTCCCTCCATGCCTCCCCACCTGGAACCCTTTCTCTTTGCCCAGACACTTTGTTGCCATAAAGAACCCTCTCTTTCTTACATCTCAGCTAACCCAAGCGTCAGTTCAGACAAGCCTTCTCAGAACTTTTGGGATAACAAAGGGCAAAGGAAAAAGGCTGCTTGGAGTGCAAGGCCTTCTTTCTCCCTGACTTCAGGTACCAAAATCTCTCCTTCTATGGAAATATGTCTGCTGATCCCTCAAAGTTTCTCAGGAAAGCCACTCCTATTCCCTCCTCCCCATAAGTGGTCATGGTCTTTGTCTTCCAGAAGCAGTCGCTCACTGCTCCTGTGCCAAGACACCCCACAGTTCCCCTGGCTCTGTTCCCCAGGCTGATCGGCTGCTGAAGAACAGATTTGGAGGGCCCAGAGTTGGCGTCATGGATGTGGATGACTTCAAGGGCTCTTTCTTTGAACAAGCCACATGATGGTCTTCTCATGAACACCGTCAAATCTGCCCTTGGTGTCTTCACTTCTAGTAAGTGGTAACTGCTGTCTACCAGTTGTGAAATAACACATCAGATATGCTTAAGAAAGAGGGAAAGACAACCCAGAGCTCCTCACAGACTGATTTCAAAGAATTCCTCCTGCCCATGTTCTCATGGGACATAGAGGCCAGTTGGCATAACTAGCCTGTTGCTAAAACAGTCTTCTGTACCCCATATTGGTGAGTAGTGTTGGGGGTCTTAAAAGCAGCAAACTGCCATCTGATGGACACCAGATGGTCCCAACTCACCAGTGGCATCTGACCACTACCAAAGACAGTAGGGATGGGGTACACAATGTTGAGTCCCAATGACCACACAAGAAAAAGAGGGATGTACCTCTAGAACCTCACTAGAAGACCACAGGTGATGGTCCAGTGGCCTGGGGGTTTCCCCAAGAGTGTGATCCCAAGATCTGATGCTGCCCCTGCCCAGAAAACATTACTGAGGTCAACTCTTCAGACAGGACTGGACTGGACTTGGGGATACAATGTGACCACATGGTGTGCATACTTCATGGTTCTATGCATTTATAGGATGCTGTCCTACTTGCCTCTTACTAGAAGGCAGAGGAGAGGGTGAAGAAGAGGGGACAGGAAATTGTTAAGAAGGTACAGCATATATAGAATGAAAAAGAGGAGTGTGCTGTCTGTCACTGGGCAAGGAGAGCAGAAGGAGCTGCAGATAGGTGGGCATGCAAATTTAATTTGGATTGTGTTCTTTCACTTAAGCACAATAAAAAAAAAAAAAAAGAATTCCTCCTGCAAATCATCTACCCACCTAACATGCCAGTGGCGACTGCATTCAGAGCCCAGAAAGGCAGATTCAGTTGGCCCACGCTGGGTATCTGTTGGCTGATGGCCATATGGAGAAAAGGATGAACTATCAACATTCCTGAGGGCACCACCCAGTGGAGCCTCTATGCAGTGGCCTAAAGAGATCAGAGCCCGAGAAGGGAAAGGGGAAAGGAGACCAGAAACACTTCGTCTTCTATTCCCCTACCAATGCCAGCTCCAGCCACAATAAACTTTGCAGAGCCAATGAGATAAGGTAAAGGAAGGATTAAGAAAAGTTATGAAATGAGGAAAGGATTGGAAAGAAGGAAAAACCTACAAGTGTCTGGTTTGTATCTGTCCAGAAGTAGGTAGCAGAGTTATACCTGGTTTCAACACACAATTCTACCCTGGTCCCAAGCATCAGTGTTTGGTAGCTGGGAAGCTGTAGGGAAAGCTAGTGCTGACCACTGGGCCTTTACTGTATGTCAGATCAGTTTCTCTTGGACTCCATGTAATCTTAACAAGCACTTCAGGAGGCGGGTATTAGTAGTTTTTTTCTAAATACAACTAAGAATTATACTGCAATTACTGTTATACTAGGACTGGCAACTGCATTCGCGAACTCCTCCTAGAAAAAGTGATACATACCTCATTGCTGAATATCACGATGGTCACCTTCAAATTACTCCCCTCAGGAAGGTAGGCACCAATGCCAGCACTTAGTCCACCCTCTAAAGCAAGTTTGGAATTCTTTTTCTGGGTTGGCCATCAGAGTTGTCACTGTATTAACCTTGATGTCCTGAATGTCATCAAAACGTCTTCCTTTCAATATTTCCTATATCTCTGGGTAAAGAAAAAAGTCACTGGGGGCCAGATCTGGTGAGTGGAGGTGGAGTAGTTGGGTGTTTCAATTTGTTTACTGGCTAAAAACTGCCTTGCAGACAACTACAATTAAGTTCATGAACTTGCCATCATGCCACTGCATACAATGGCCATTCTAGAAAGAGTTTCAAAATTGCTTTGGAGGATGGACTAGGCACTGGGGTGGGTGCAGAGCTTCCCCATGGGAGTACTTCAAAGATGACCATAGTGATATTCAGCAATGAAGTATGTAGCAGTTAGAACAATTAAGTTTGCAGACTTAATTATCAGACCTCATATTATGGTGCACATTATGTATCTTGCACCTCCCAGCTCCAGAGAGCATGGCCTATTCTTCCTTAAAACAGTTATAGCGCTGGAGAAACTGAGGAAGACTGTAGCTCTCAGGGCATGAAAGCTGTGCCCAGCTATTGGGGGGAGTCTGGATTGCACCTTGTCTATAAAACTGGCACAATCAGACAGCAGAAACTTCAAAGACTTACCTCCTTTCCTCCTATCTCATCAGCTGAGGTATGAGCAGGGTGTCTATAATAATCTCATGACAATCCTGTTTTTTAACTGTTGTTTCTAGCAACCTTGTCATGCAGCAATTGTGCCAGCTTCTAAATTTTATTATCAGATGTTTTTAAGTGTGTTAAAGTTATCTAGAATGGGGTTGCCACACTTGCACTTTCAGTTTCTGCCATGGTCTGCACACAGAATTCTTACCTGAACATATGGCTAGTTCTAAATTGTCACCAGGGTGATAGATTAAATTATGTCCCTCAGAAATATGTATTGGAATCTTAATTCTGAGCTTGTGACTACTCCCATTTGGGAACAGAGTTTTCTGTGTTATGTTAATGAGACTATATCACTGTAGGGTGTGTCCTAAACCTAATCACTTCTAAGTGATATAGGGAGCAGCATAGACACAGGGATATCAAACAGAACGGGATGACTGAAGCATCCTATTCTGAGGCTACAGAAGCTGAGATAAGGATCTTGCCTCAGAGACAGCCTTCCCCTACAGTCAATGCCCTGCATTTGGACTTCCAGCCTCCTAAACTGTCAGAAAATAAATTTCTTTAAGGCTGTCTATCTGTGATATTTCTGTTACAACAGTACTAGGAAACTAAGACAACCAACTGCCTTTTCTTGATCCTTTTCTGAAAACACTTAAATTACAATTTCCTTTCAAAGACTATAGGATACTCACTGACAAGCAGAAGTGTGCTTTGGTAGAAGCAGCTAGAGACAGGTCTGGAGGTATAGTGGTTAAGAGCTACAGCTGCCCAGCATAAGTTTGAATCTACTGGGTACTCCTTGGAGACTTGGTGGGGCAGTCCTACTGTGCCCTACAGGATCACTGTGAGTTGGAATTGACTCGAGGGCAATGGCTTTGGTTTTTGTTTGCTTTTAGGGATAGCTGTCTCCTTTGGTCTCTAGTACTACAGAGCAGATAACTGATACTGCTGCCTGTCAGTCCCTTGGTGTGTCCTAACTGTGCCTTGGGTACAAAGCTGTCAGTTCACCAACCAGGGGGACCGGCAGGGCATGTAGGAAATCATACGTTAGGGAATTTTTACAGGTAAATGGAAACCAAATAGGTATACCACTGAGTGTGCAGAGAGTACTCTGAATGTAAAACTGGTACAAGAGTTTGGTCATTGATTGCGTGATTTAACTCCATGACCACTTATTTTACTGTTTGGTAACTTCTTATTTTTTAAATATACTCTTGTCAGTAATGAGCTCAAGAAAATAAAAATGCCTTACAATGAAAAATTAAGTACTGCCTTCCATTTTCCAAAAAAGCTAGTAATGAATGTGTAACTTTCACATGTGCCACCCCACATGGGCACTGTTTGATATTACACAAAAATCAGAAAGCACAAATCTACTGAACAAACATCACATCTACTTCAAAAAGAGTGATTGTTTTAAGTGGATTTTGCCTAAAGATGATGACTGAATAAACACAGCTGCCAAGGGTGTTTTTCATATCACTCAGTGAAGCATCAGTTTCATTTAGACAGATCAAATGACCGATGTTCCAAATTCACCTCTCTTTTTCTATTCCAAGTTCTGTGTATGTGTATGTTTTTATACAGGTATAAAACTGAAGCATTAGCCTACTTCATAAAGTTTTAAATAATATCAAGTGCATATCCATGTCATCATGTGGTTCAAATAAAATATCAGATAAATTAACTGTAATAATGGTTGGATTGCTTTCCCCCAGTTTGTGAAATCAAAGTAAAGCTTTTGGTGGTTTCTTCCACTAAAAGTGAAACCGCTGATACTGCAAATACAATCATACATTCAGTTAGAAAGTGCAACATAGAAAGTTACTGTTGTGGTGATAATACGAATTCAAGCATTGATGGGCACAACAATATGTCAAAACAATATTCTTTCCAAATTAAAAAAAGTTACAAAGCAGAAATGTCCTTGGAATTGGGGGTGGGTCATTAGTCATTTACTACTATATCCAAAGAAGTTGTAATATTCTGTCATTTGGTATAAAAGTTAAAGTTATAAATATTTTGATATGCATAGATTAACAAATATGTAACTTTTTTCACACAGCTGATGTTGAATATGAGCCAACATCTTTCAGTGTGGCACTACACACTTTATCCCTTTGCTGCCTGTTGTCAATGGGTTTTAGAAATGCTTGCACCACTGTGAAATTATTTTATAATTAATGCAAGCGTTACATTATGATAATAAATTTTAAAAGAAGTCTTCTAAATTTTGTGTTAATTTTATTCAAAACCAATTATAAATATTTAGTGAAAGTAGTCAATAAATAAAGCATGAGCTTTTTTTCAACTTTTGAAGTTTTCATAAGAAAAGAGCTTTGTAAACATTTCCTTTCGTAAGAAGAATTGAAATTCAGTAGTCATACTTTGGAATATTTGAATTTGTGGGAAGAATTTTTTCGAGCCACTATTTTTAATGGGATATATTTATTCACTATATCAGAATGGAAAGAAACTGAAGAGTCTCTGATTCTGCAGCATCTTAATTTGGTAAAGCATTTAAGAGTCATAAACTCACACAAATTCCTGTCCCCTAAGCACATGGCCCCCAGACTTTCCGTTATTCCTGAGCTGAAATCAGTACTGAAGTCAACTCTTCCGACAAAGACTGGACTGGACTACAAGACATATAGTGACGCTGGCAAGCAGTGTGCCTCTTGGCTTGGACATATACATGAGACTGTCTGAGAAGCTCCTGTCCAGAGGCAAGAGGGGGACAGGAGTCAGCTGAATAGACACAGGAAGCACAGGGTGGAAAGGAGGAGTGTGCTGTCACAGGGTGGGGACAGCAGCTACAGTTGCATAGCAGTGTGTGGGGGGCGCAGTTTCATATAGCAGATTGACTTGGATTGTCAAGTTTCACTTAAAGCACAATAAAATATATTTTTTAAAAGTCATAAATTTGGATAACTGACCTGATAAATTTTGCCTTATAAAGTTATTTGTTTAAAAATGTGCTTTGGATAAAGGCAACAAGACAATATCTGAGACAACACTTGTATTTGAAACAGTTAAAACATTTTAATAGAAAAAAAATCAGAATTGACACTATCCTCCACTTAACAGAACTTGCTGAGCATTTATAGTGAGGGTTTTTCCCCAGTTAAAATTTTTCCATTAAAAATTTCTGATTTACAAAGAAAAATCAATAAAACATGAAGCACTTTTGAATTAACCATGAAAAACAGCTTAAAAGACTGCAGATACTATTATGAAAATAATAAAAAAAATTGAAATAACTTCATTCTTCAGAAAAGTATCAGTGACATAGTTTTAGAAATATGGCTAAGAAAGTATGTGAATATATAGCAAGAATAACTATTGAAAAACTTTTATTGTGTTTACTGTTACAGATACATATTTTATACTTTAAGAAAAATGTTTTTGAAGTTTCAATAGAGCTATTTTATAAATCCATCTGTATAATAAAAGGTTGTCAACAAAAAGCAAATATTTCAGAAATAAATATTTTTGATGCTCTTTTTTCACTCTCAAATGTGTCTGGGTTTCCAGCACCCAGAATTGTGATCGAATATTTCATGTATATTGAATGTTCTTATAAACAGTCAGCATAAAAGAACCCAGATTTGCACAGAGTGCAAATGGTGCAGCCATTTTGTGAGCTAGCTACAAAAAGAGAACTTGAACTCAGCTTCTTGTGGATCTCACCTATTTTGCATATCTGACTCTAGCACAGAGGGCTGCTTGGCTCCTCCACCACGAGTTTCCCCAGATCGCACTGGCTTGCACTTCAGTTATTTGTACAAGTGTCTGGGCTACTGATATCTTCACCCAACTGGGAGAGCTCTTTATCTAGTTTCCGCGGCTGGGTTAGAAGGATGACTGGCAGGATCACTTCTGATATTCCCCCAAACCCGTTCCTGCTGATACATTTATTTAACAATACATATATATAGTAACAACAGTAAACAGCAGTAATATGGCTACTCTATAACTAACGACTCGTTAGTCTTCACAACCATCGCATTAGGTAGTAATGGTTATTACTGCCACTTTTTTGTTGTTAGTTTTTGTAGACTCAGTACCAACTCCCGGCACCCTATGGGTGTCCAAGTAGAACTGTACCCCATGGGGTTTTCAAGGCTGTGATCTTTCGGTAGGAGATTGCCATGCCTCTTTTCCAAGGCGCCTCCCTGTGGGTTTCAACCACCACTCTTTTGACTAGTAGTTTTGGAGAGCTAAAACGGTTGTGCCACCCAGGGACTCCTTTAGAGATGAGAAAACTGTGTCACGGAGAGCCCAAGAGACTTGCCTAAGGTCACACAATTGGAAAATGAGACTAAGCAGGCACTCTGTCTCCAGGTATCTGTGATCTTATTACCCACTCTGCTGTCTTTTGGGGGCAAACTAAGCCTGGTAACTACTCCTCACTTCCCAGCCGAGGCGACAGCCTTTGGAGCTTACTCTGCAGAATGGAGCAGGTCAGGTGGCACTATCTGATGTTTCGGGAGCCCGTCTCTGACTTCAGTATCCATCGCATCCAAGAACTCGGAGCCGTCAGGCCAGTCCTAACATCTGGTTCTCCTACCGCGGCCCCTGGCCCTCAAAGACCGTGCGGAGCGGACCCAGCATCGCCCGCCAGTGGCGTCAGACCTGCGAGTCCGAAGAGGACCGGTGGGGGTGGACGACAGTCCCTGAGCAATCCTCATCACACCCACACCAGTTGCAGCTGCTCAGACGGCGAAGGTTGTTGCAGCTGACTAGATGCAATCCCTTCGCCTTGTGGGACTCGTCCTCAGCCTCTGCGACGCCAGACGGGTGCACGACGAGCGAGCCCGGAACAGCCTCGGCGTGCCCTACCGTTTCCGCTCCTGTTTTTCCTCTTCCGTCCCCTAGGGGGCGCAGTAGATGGCCAGGTGGAGGAGCCCCCAGCCGCAGGAACCAGAAAGAGGCCACGAAACCTCCGGTCGCTGGCCTGCAAGTACCGGCAAGTACCGGACCGGCGGAGTGGGGCGGGCCCTGGGAGGAAACTCACAGCCTTGTTCCCAGAAGGAGGGTCGCACTCTCGGGGAGGCCGACCGTCCAGTAACACTCAGTGCTTTGGAGATGTCCTGAATCAACGCCTCCTGCAATTTTCAGTGCCCTTCACTGACCTCTAAGGACTGGCAGACGCTTTCTTGAATAGGCTCTTGGCAGGGCATGTAATATTCCTCAGGTGCCTTGAGCTGTCAAGAAAGACAAATGCAGGCCAGACTCCAAAGGGACGGATGCGCGGGATTCTCCAGGCAGAGAGCCGGCTAGAGGGAGCCCCCAGCCTAGTACTGGGAAACTCACTAGGGGGGTGCAGGCCCTCACCGGCGCCGGCTGCTACCCCGCCGCACCTCCCCCTCCCCGCCCCCGCACCTCCCCCTCCCCGCCCCCGCCCCACTGACATCCTCCACTAGGCTCTGGCCAGGGACCCCAGTAACACGGTAGATGGGTGATACTCAGGGTCTTCAAATCTCAGTAAGCTCTAGATGGCCAGACGGCAGGTGGGCAAGGCTGTGGAATCGCGCGCCCATTATTTCTTCGCATCCGAGGTCACTTTTCCATTCTTATTCTCCATCTTTTTTATTCTTATGGGAGTCAGCGATCGGTTCTAAGTTGTGACACTTCCATCAGCTAGAGCAATATTTCACAAAACGGATTCCAAGTAATACTAGTGTACCGTAAGCTAGTAATACGTTAAACAAATTTGGGCAAATGCTATCCTATACGGAACTCTTGCTATATACGGGCCAAGACATTTGGTTTTATATTTCTGGTAACCAATGACAGATAAAAACCAAAACCAAATCCACTGCCATCGAGTCGTGTCCGACTCATAATGATCCTATAGGTCAGGGTAGAACTGTCCCATAGAGTTTCTAAGGAGCGCCTGGATGATTTGAACTGCCGACCTTTTAATTAGCAAGCGTAGCCCATAACCCCCTACGCCACCAGCGTGGGAAGAGAAATTATTTGCATAATGTTTAGTGTCCATAAAATCAGAACAAACAAATAAGACAACTCTTCAGACTGACTCTCACACCAGAAATATACTTCAGGATTTTAAAAAACAGAACACTATAATGTAAGAATCAGCATCCTTACAGTAGACACGAAGACTATTTTATATGGATGTTCCCTGTAATATCCCTCAAAAGAAAGAGACAGCATAGGTTCAAAATGCAATCAGTCAAAGCAAACCTGTGGGGAACCTGTAAAATACGACATAGTTTTTAGCTCTCTACAGGGTTTCTACAGGGCAGTGCTGTCCAATACACTAACCACTAATCACTAGCCAATCCTGAGCATTTGAAAGGTGGCTATTCCTAACTGGTATGTGTTCTAAGTGTGAAATATGTACAAGATTTTGAAGATTTAGAAAGAAAAAATAATGTAAAATTCCTCAATATTCTTATATATATTGCATGTTGAAATGATATTGTAGATAAATCAGCTTAAATAAAAAATAGTAATTTCACCAGTTTCTTTCCATTGGCCATTAAGAAATTTAGGATTATGTATGTGACTCGAATTATTTTTCTCTTGGACAGGGCTGCAAGATTTATATATACGCTAACATATAAGTAAATATATGTGACAGAAGGGTTCAATAGTTCAGGAATTTGGGAAACATTGCCTGCTATCCTCACGTGAAAGTGTTTTGGAAGATGGCAATATGAGAGACTTGGAAAAAGTTTCATGGAACAAGCATAATTGGGAAATGCCAGATTAGGCATATAGGACTTCCCAGAACTCTCAGTATAATGTGAATTATGATTTCCCAAGAAAGGCATCTCATATGCAGCATTTGTTCTACATATTCTGCCAGAGAGGCCTTTTCATAATGAAGACCCATTAACACAATTTTAAAGGACACTTGAGAGAACACTTGCCAGGAGGATAAAGCTGGCAGGCCTTACCCTAGTGCATAAATCTATTCATGCTGTGGTTGTGATTTAGCTCTTCAAGCCTTTTCTCTTGCCTTTTTCTCCAACTAATATCTGGACTGGTAACTGGGGTGCCATAGTGGTTAAGTGCTACAGCTGCAAACCATAAGGTTGGTAGTTCAAATCTACCAGGTGCACCTTAGGAACTCTATGGGGCAATTCTACCCTGTCCTGTAGGGTAACTATGAGTTGGAATCAACTCAGTGGCAGTGTGTGTGTGTGTATGTGTATGTGTGTGTGTGTGTGTAGTATCTAAACTTAATCTTGTCACCAATAAGACCTTACCTAGACTTATGAATCAAACATTTTGAGGGCATCTTTTTGTGTCAGTTAGCTTTTGCTTTGTAACAAACAGCCTTGAAATACAGTGGCTCAAAACAATTTATTTAGCTTATGGTTCTGCAGTTCACTGATTTGGTTAGTGATTAGCTTGGTATATCTTGGCTGGGCTTATTCATGCATGCAAATGCATACTTAGAGATCAACCAGATGACTGCTTCTAGGGGTTGCCTGGCTTTGAGCAAGGGTCACAAGTTTCTCATCTTTCAGCATACTACCCTGTTTATTGGAAGTGAGCATTTCAAGAGTGTGAGAGCAAAAGCTTAGGCTGTACACTTTCTTTTAGTTAAGCAAGGACCCCAGGTTGCACAGCAGTTAAGTAAGTTCTCAGCTGCTAACTGAAAGGTTGGCAGTTCCAACCCACTAGCTGTTCTGCGGGAGAAAGATGTGGCAGTCTGCTTGCATTAGGATTCCAACTCACTGCTGTCCAGTTGATTCTGACTCACAGCAACCATGTAGGACACAGTACAACTGCCCCATGGGTTTTTCAAGGCTGTAATCTTTATGGAAGCAAACTGCAACATCTTTCTCCTGTGTTGTAAAAATTATGGCTTTAGAAAGCCTGTGGGGCAGTTCTTCTTTGTCTTATAGGGTCTATATGAGGTCTGACAAGTCTGCAAACAATTTTTTTAAGTGCTACGTACCTCATTGCTGAATATCACTATGGTCACCTTCGAAGTACTCCTCTTGGGAAACTATGTACCAATGCCAGTGCATAGTCCACCCTTCAAAGCAATTTTGAAACTCTGTCTGGAATGGCCATTGACATGTTGGCATGGTGGCAAGCCTGTGAGGTTAATTGTGTAGTTGTCTGTGAGGGAGTTTTTAGCCAGTAAACAAATAACTGCATTGAAGAACCCTCTCTACTCACCTGATCTGGCCCCCAGTGACTTTTTTCTTTATAAAAGAGACATTGAAAGGAAGACATTTCGTTGACATTCAGGACACCAAGAGTAATAGGATGTTAGCTCTGATGGCCATTCCAGAAAAAGAGTTCCAGAATTGCTTTGAAGGTTGGACTAGGTGCTAGTGTTGGTGCATAGCTTCCCAAGAAGGGTACTTTAAAGGTGACCATAGTGACAATTAGCAGTGAAATATGTAGCACTTTTTCTAGGATGAGTTGGTGAACTCAATTGTCAGAGCTTGTCTGAGGCAAAATCAATTCCATGGCGTTGGATTATTAATCAAGGTAGTAGCAAAACCACCTCAGATCCAAGGAGTGGAGAAAGAGACTCTACCTCTTGATGTGAGAAGCTAAAATGTGTCATGACTGCTTATACAATCTTCTGCCTTTGTCCTGTAGTCCCATGATCCAGGATAATCCTGTTTCTTCTGTCTTACATAGAAGCACACTCTTTGATACTTTGCTTTCTTTTGCTTTCTCTGCATATTACTAAAACAAAAACAAAACCCCCCCCCCAAAAAAAAACAAACAAGCCCAGTGCTATAGGGTCGATTCCAACTCATAGTGACTCTGTATTACAGCTACCTTATTCTTTTGAGGAAACCCTGGTGATGTAGTGGTTAAGTGCTGCTGCCATATGCTCCTTGGAAACTCTGTGCAGCAGTTCTGTTCTGTCCTGTAGGGTCACTATGAGTTCAAATAGACTCAACAGCGGTGGGCTTGGCTTGGCTAATTCTTTTGAATGTGGCTCTTCGTGTTATCACCTTGCTAGTCTCCCCTTGTTCCATCTTTTCTCCATTGTTTTTATTGTATCTTAGTACTAAATGCTGGATGTTCTGGAAACAATCTCCAATTAAAAAATTTTTTTTCCCTCATATCTCTGATCATGTATTTCCTTTGTAATCCATAAATCTAAATGCACTACTGTCCACTTCTCAAGCTGAGTTCCTTTTGTACTTGCTTTACTAGTTACTCTGGACTAACTTCTCCTGAAACACTTAATTTACCAGATCATTATTTTCTAAAGTGCTTCCAATATATGGTCACTCTGCATCGCGAAGTCCAATCCATTCATGTCTGAAGAGTGGACCTTCGTTATGATTTATAGACAAGGGCAGCATCAGGGCCAGGGGCCATGCTCCCAGGGGAACCCCAAAGCTGCTGGACGATCAATTGTGGTCTTTTAGTGGAGATCTCAGGGTGCACCCCTTTTTATTCTTATGTTGTCAGTGAGACTCAACTTAGTGAGCTCCATCGCGGCTATCACTGGTGGTGGCCGGGCAGCATCTGGTTCTTTGTGTCACAAGTCTATGTAGGTACCCACTCATGTGGGTCTCTCTATCTTCTGGGTTGTCTTTTCCCCATGTCATTTTGGTCCTCGGTGATCATCCATTCCTGCTGAGTTGGGACAATCTGCTGTGCCCTGGGATGGCAGCTTGGCAGCTTTAAGACCCCAGATGCCACTCACCAATATGGCATGCAGAGAGCTCTCTTAGCAAAACACTAGTTGTGCCAGTTGGCCTTGATTTTGCCTGAGAGCATGGTCCCTGCCCCCTGCCCCCTGCCCCAGCTACTCTGTCCTTGCAATATTGGGTTAAGATGGAAGGAGTATTCAGGTTATGCTGAAGTCCACTTAATATTGTTCTTGTTTCTAATGTGTGCTATCACCGATTTCAACCAACCAAATTTCTACCAATTATCTAATTTAAACCCTCCCCCCTCGCCCTTCCTCCCTCCCCTTGCAGCCGTCAGAGTCTTTTCTTCTATACATAAGTCTGTTTTGAGATCTTATCATAGGGGTCTCATACAGTATTTGTCCTTTTGTCGCTGACTACTTTCACTCAACATAATGTCTTCCAGTTGAAACCAGGTTATGAGATGTTTCCTGGAATCATCATCATTCTTTATCATTGCGTAGTGCTCCACCGAGTATATATATCATAGTTTACCTTCAAGTCTATTCTTGAGATGGTCTCAAAATTCAGGTGGGATATTCTCAAGGTTGTTTTCTTGACTCTTATATACTTGTTCTAATTTTATTTAGCTTCAACTTGAACCTGCATATGAGCAGTTGATGGACTGTTTCACAGTTGGCCTCTTAACTTGTTTTCACTGAACATATTGAGTTCTTCCATGGTCTCTTTCCACAGTAGTCAATTTGATTCTGGTGTTTTCCTTGCAATGAAGTTCACATGTATACTAGTCATTTATGTTGTTGAAAAAAGGGTATTTACAATGAGAAGTTGTTGGTCTTGAAAAATACTGTCATGTGATCTCTGACATCATTTCTATCTCCTTCTTTGTTTCCAATACTTGCATTCTAGTCACCAGTAATTATTAATGCATCTTGATTGTATGTTTGCTTAATTTCAGACTACAGAAGTTGGTAAAAATCTTCAGTTTTCTCATCTTTGGCATCAGCAGTTGGTGCATAAATTTGAATTAATAGTAATATTAACTGGAATTCCTTGTAGCTACATGGGTGCTTTTCTGTTACTGGCAAGGACACTGTGGTCTATTTTGGTTTTTATTTTTAATTGTGTTTTAAGTGAATGTTTGCAGTTCGAGTCAGTTTGTCTTATGAAAACTTACACAAACCAAGTTATGTGACCCTGGTTGTTCTCCCGACATGACAGCACACTCCTCCTCTCCACCCTGTACTTCCCATATCCATTCAACCAACTCTTGTCCCACTTCACCCTCTCATCTTACCTCTGGGCAGGAGCTGTTCAGATAGCCTTATGTATATATTTAAGCCAAGAAAAATACTCTTCATCAGTATCACTTTGTTTTATAGTGCAGTCTAATCTTTGTCTGAAGAGTTGGCTTTGCTACTGGTTTCAGCTCTAGGCTAACAGAGTCTAGGCACCATGTGCTCAGGGAACCCTCCAGTCCATGTGATCTTTTAGTAGAATTCTAGCTCTGTTCATCCAATTTTTCTCCTGCTACTTCAGGGACTTTACACTGTGTTCCCTGTCAGGGCAGTCATTGGTGGTGGCTGGGCATCATCTAATTCTTCTGGTCTCATGCTGATGAAGTCTCCGGATCACATGGTACCTTCTGTCTCTTTGGCTCGTGTTTTCCTCATGTCTTTGATGTCCATTCTCCTCTGCTCCATGTTGACTGGGACTGTTTGATGCTATTTAGATGCTGGCTAGCTTTTAAGATCCCAAACAGTATGCACCAAAATGGGATGCAGAACATTTCTTAAAAAATCTTTGTTATGCCGATTGACCTAGATGTCCCCTGAAGCCATGGTTCTCAGACCCCTGCCCCTGCTACTCTGTGCTTCAAAATGTTGAGTTGTATTTAGGAAACTTCTTAGTTTTTGGTACAGTCCAGCTGTGCTAACATCCCTTCTACTGCATGCTGTTACTCCCTTCACAATATCCGGTTCCTACCTACTGTCTAATTTATGAATACCCCTTCCCACTCCTCACCTTTGTAAACATCAAAGATTATTTACTTCTATGCTTAAACCTTTTCTTAAGTTCTTGTAATAGTGATCTTATACAATATTTGTCCTTTTGCAGCTGACTGACTTCATTCAGCATAATGTCTTCCAGATAACTCCATGTTATAGGTGTTCCCCAAGATCACTGTTGCCCTTTATCATTGCATAACATTCCATTGTGTGAACATCCTGTGGTTTGTTTAGCCATTCATTTGGTGATTGGCACCTAAATTGATTCCATCTTTTTGCTATTGTGGACAGTGCTGCAGTAAACATTGGCATGCGTGTATCTGTTTCTGTGACAGCCTCATTTCTGTAGGATATATTCCAAGCAGTAGGATTACTGGATCATACAATATTTCTATTTTTAGCTTTTTAAGAAAGCACCAAATCTATTTCCAAAGTGGTTATACCATTTTACATTCCCACAAGCAGTGTAGAATAGCTCCAATCTCTCCACAACCTCTCCTGCATTTATTAACTTGTCTTTTTTGGATTGATGCTAGCATTCTTGGAGTGAGGTGGTATCTCATTGTGGTTTGATTTGGGCTTCTCTAATGACTAATAATCATGAGCATTTAATCAGATATCTGTTAGCCTTCTGGATATCTTCTTTGGTGAAGTGCCTGTTCATATCTTTTGCTCATTTTTCTAAATTGGGTTATTAGTCTTTTTCTTGTTAAGGTTTTACAGTATCTTATAGATTGTGGGGATTAGATGCTGATTGAATTCATGTAGCCGAAAATTCTTTCCCATTCTGTAGGGAGTCTTTTTACTCTATGTTTGAAGTTTTTCGATGAATGTAAGTATTCACTTTTTAGGAGTTTCTATTTCTCTATTTTCTCTTTTGGTGTTTGTGCATTGTTAGTAATATTTTGTAGTCTATTTATGCCATGCATTAGAGCTTCCAGCATTGTCCCTATTTTTTCTTCCATAGTCTTTATTGTTTTAGATTTTATGTTTAGGTCTTTGATCCATTTTGAGTTAGTTTTTGTGCATGGCGTGAGATAAGGGTCTCTCTGTCTCTCTCTTCTTTTGCAGATGAATATCTATATATGCCAACACCATTTGTTAAAGAGACTGCCTTTTCCCCAGTTTACAGGCTTTAGACTTCTCTAAAATATCAGCTGCTCATGGGTGGATGATGTTACATCTGGATTCTCTATTCTGTTACACTGGTAAATGCTTTTGTAGCAGTGCTAGGCTGTTTTGACTATTGTGGAGGGGTAATAAGCCTAAAGTCAGGTTATGTGAGGCCTCCCACTTCATTTTGCTTCTTCAGTAATGGTTCATATACCCAGGGCTTCTTACCTTCCCATATGGCATTGGTGATTAGTTTCTCCGTCTCTAAAAATGCCATTGGAGTTTGTACTGGGATTGTATTGTACCTATAAATTACTTTGGGTAGTACAGACATTTTTCATGATGTTAAGTCTTTCTACCCGTGAGCAAGGTAGGTTTCTCCACTTATGTAGATCTCTTGATTTCTTGCAATAGAGTTGTAATTTTCTTGCATGAGTCTTATGTCTCTGGTTAGGTTTATTCCTAAGCATTTTATCTTCTTAGGGGTTAACTGTAAATGGTATTGATTTGGTGATTTCCTCTTTGACAATGGTCTCCTTGTTGGTGTAAAGCAATCCAGTGAATTTATGTGTTTATCTTACATCCTGATACTTTGCTGAGCTCCTCTACTAGTTCCAGTAGTTCTTTTGAGCATACTTTAGGGTTTTCTGTGTGTGAGATCATATCATCTTCAAATAGAGATGCTTTCACTTTTTCTTTACCAATTCGGATGCCCTTTATTTCTTTATCTTGCCTGATTGCTCTGGCTAGAACCTCCAGCACCCTGATGAATAAAAGTGGTGACAATGAGCTTCTTTGGTTTCTGTTCTCAAGGAAAATGCCTTCACCTTCTCTCCATTTAGGATGATGTTGGCTGCTGGCTTTGCATAGATGCCTTGTACTACGTTGAGGAATTTCCCTTCTATTCTTATTCTGCTGAGAGGTTCTTTGTTTGTTTTAAACATAAATGTGTATTGGACTTTGTCAAATACCTTTTCTGCAGCAATTGATAAAATCAAGTGATGTTTATCTTTTGTTTTATTTGACTACATTCATTGTTTTTCCAGTGTTGAACCATCCCTGCATCCCTGGTATGAATCTGACTTGGCCATGGTAAATTCTTTTTTGATAAGTTGTTGCATTCTATTGGTCAGAATTTTGTTGAGGATTTTTGCATCTAAGTTCATGAGAAATACTGATCTGTAATATTCCCTTTTGTGCTGTCTTTACCTGGTTTTTGAATCAGGGTTATGCTGGTTTCGTAGAATTAATTTGGGAGTTTTCCATTGTTTTTGATGCTCTGAAATACTTTTAGGAATTGTTTTGTTAACTCTTCTCTAAGTGTTTGGTAGAATTCTATAGTGAAGCCATCAGGCCTAGGGCTCATTTTATTTGGGAGTTTTTAGATTTCCTTTTCAGTCTCTTCTTTATGATGAGTTTATTGAGTTGTTCTTGTTCTGTTTGTGTTAGTTTGGTAGATAGTGTGTTTCTAAAAATTTGTCCATTTCCTTTAGGTTTTCAAATTTATTACAGTGTAATTTTTCATAGTATTCTGTTACGATTCTTTTAAGTTCAGTTGGGTCTATTATGATTTTGCCCATCTCGTTTCTTATTTGAGTTATTGACTCTCCTGATTTTCTTTTGTCACTTTGTTGCTGATTTATAGATTTTGTTGATCTTTTCAAAAAATGGCTTTTGGTCTTGTTAACTCTTGTTTTTGTATTTTCTAACCCATTTAGTTCTGCTCTAATTTATACTACTTGCTTTCTCTGGTGCCTGAGGGCATCTTTGGCTGCTCTCTTTCTACGTATTCAAGTTGTAGGGTTAATTCTTTGATTTGGGCTCTTTCTTCTTGTTCTTATTGAGATAAATTGATCTCTGATGTATTTTCATTCTCATTTGATTCTATGGATTTCTTTATTCCATCTTTGATTTCCTCTATAACCTAGCCATTTTTGAGCAAAATGTTGTTCAATTTTCATGTGTTTGATTTTTTCCTTCTTTTTGCTGTTACTGATTTCTACTTTTATGGCTTTATGGTTTGGAAAGATGTTTTCTAATATTTCAGTGCTTTCAGTTTGGTAAGGATTGCTTTGTGGCTAACGTGTCAATTCTGGAGAATGGTCTGTGTGCATTAGAAAAGAAAGTATACTGGGCTGCTACTGGGTGGAGTGTTCTGTATATGTCTACAAGATCAGGTTGGTTGATAGTGGCATTTAGATTTTCTGTGTGTTTATCAAGCTTTTTTCTAGATGTTCTATCCTTCACTGAGAGTGGTATTTTGAAGTGTCCTACTATTATTGTGAAGCTATTTCTGTTTTCAGTGCAGTTTTATGTATTCTGGAGCCCTGTGGTTGAGTGTGCAGATATTTAATATGGTTGTGTCCTCCTGGATTATTGATCCTTTAATCATTATATATGGTCCTTATCTAATGTGGTGGGTTTTACATTAAAGTCTATTTTATCAGAAGTTAATATTGCCACTCCTGTTCTTCTTTTGGATGTTGTTAGCTTGATATGTTTTTTTCCATGCTTTGAGTTTTATTTTGTTTGTGTATTTGAGTCTAAGGTGTATCTCCTGTAGGCAGTATGTAGATGGGTCATGTTTTTTTCATCCAATCTGTGACTCTCTGTCTCTTTATTGATGCACTTAATCCATTTACATTCAGTGCAGTTACTGATGTATGGGTTTACTATCATTTTGATGTATTTTTTTTACACATAGACAATTCCTTTGTTCAATTTAATTTTCTGTGCTTTTTTTCTTTATGTATTTTATTTTCATCTCTTTCAATACTGGTGAGTTTGCATTTGCTGAGACTTCGTGTTTTTCCTGTTTTTTATTTTAATTTGCAGGATTCATAGCTTCTTTTGTGGTTACCTTAATGTTACCTTAATAATACCCTATTATTCTAAATTTAAACCAGTCCTTAGTTTCTTTATATCACCTTGACTTCCTCTCCACATGAAAGATTTAAGAGTGTATCTTCTTTTGAGTCCCCCCTTTTGGTTATAATGTTTACATAATTATATCTCTGTTCCCCATTTGATTTATTTTTGTGATTTCCCTGTCTAGATTGATGTCCAGCTGTTCTGTGCTATGTTCTAGTCTTGATTTGAAGACTAGAACATAGTTACCTGATGTTCTTGATTTTCTAACCAAAGGATTCCCTTTAGTATTTCTTGTAATTTTGGTTTGTTTTTTGCAAATTCCATAAATTTCCATTTATCTGGAAATGTCCTAATTTCACTATCACATTTGACTGACAGTTTTGCTGGATATATAATTCTTGGTTGGCAATTATTTTCTTTCATGTCTTTGCATATGTCTTCCCATTGCCTTCTTGACTTTATGGTGTCTGCTGAGCAGCCTGAGATTAGTCTTATTTTTCATTTATCTCTAGCCACTTTAAAAATTGTCTCCTATCTTTAGTCTTGGCAAGTTTGATTATATATGTCTTGGTGTCTTTCTTTGGGGATCTACCTTGTGTGGAATTTGATGAGCATCTTAGATAGGTCTCTTCTCATATCTCGTGGTGTCAGGAGAGTTTTCTGTCAACAAATCTTTGACAATTCTCTCTACATTTTCTGTTATTCTCCCTTCTCTGTTATTCTGCCACAGATTGTTCTTGTTCATAGATTCCCAAATACTTCTTAGTGTTTCTTGATTCTTTTTTGATTCTTTCATGTGATTTTTTTTCCCTTCAAATATGTTAATGTCATGTGCTTTATCTTCTGTCTCATTAATTCAGCCTTCCATTATTTCAGTCCTGCTCCTTTGGCTTTCTATTGAGTTGTTTAATTCTGTAATTTTGCTATTAATTTTCTGAATTTCTAATTCTTGCTGCTCTGTGCTTATTGTAGCCTATTTGATTTGTCGTTATGCTTTGCTACATTTTGCCTCATTGCCTTCCTGATCCTTGAAGAGCTCTAAATGTTAGTCTTTAGTATTCTATGTCTGATGATTTCAGAAAGTTCTCTTTTGCTGCAGAATTTGGATCTTTGTTTTAGGAGATTTCTATTGCCATCATGGTCTGCTTCTTTACATGACTTAATATGGACTATTGTCTCTAGGTCATCAGTAAATTACTGAATTTATTTTGTGTTTGCTTACTGTGTTCTAGTTTCTTGTTTTGAAATGTCCAAATAGGTTGGTCATGTGTGCTAGTTTAGTTATTGGTGCCTTTGAAGCTCTAATGTCATGTGACTAGGGGTTAGAACTATTACAAGACATGTGAGCCCAAGAGTCCATTTACTTTTCCTATACATATTCAGCTCACATGTCCAGGTAGTCAGTCATCAAGTGTGTGGTGCAGACTCTCAACTACTGTCCTAGATGGGCAGGGGTGATTACTGTAGGAACAGGTTTCTAGTTACAGCTACTGAGAAAGGCAGGGGATAATGGCTGCCCCTGAATGTCTGTGGGGCTGGCATGTCCCCTTATATCTGAATCTAGGTGAAGGAATAGTTTCTGCCCTGAATTTCTGGCTCAGGGGAATCAGCAGATTTCCGCCCCCCCACCACTGTTTTTTCAATTATCCCCTCTGTAAGTCTTGGATAATGCATCAGGGTAGGCTTAAGGAGTCCTACTTCTGACTCAGTTAATTGTGTCATACTCCAGAGCCCGGTCAGTGCAAACAAAGGAGGGGGAAGCACTGGGAGAAGGGAGAGAAGTATATAGATTTAGGCCTGCATGTGGGTGCAGTATGTTATATGCAAAGACTTAGCTTTTGATGATTTCCTGCTGTCCCTCATTGGTTTTGGAGGTGCTGATCAATTCTCGGATCACTTTCTCCCACTGGGGAGAATGCTGTCCAACTGCTACACTCAGCTCACTACACCTGTGGCAGCTGTTTCCTGAAGGGTGAATTCTGTTGAATTCTGCTCTCCCTTCCCCATTGTTTAGTCCAATTTCTTAACATTTCCGTTTATATTCTGGGCTCCTATGATGTCATGTGTAATGGGTTCATTTGTTCTTTGGGGTCTCTGTTGTTAGTGGGGCCAGAGGAAGTGTCTGAGTACTCTGTTATCTTGACGCCTCCTCTGAAGTGTTCTTTTTGACAGTGAACACAACACCATTTCTCTTTGATTTGTCCTTGCGGGCACAGTGGATCATATAGTTGTCTGTTTCAAAATGATCCATAACAATCTATTTCAGCTCACTAATGCCTAGGATATCAATCTGCTATAACAGAAATACTACAAGTGAATGGCTTTAACAAATTGAAGTTTCTTCTCTCACAGTCTATGAGGCTAGAAGTCTGAATTCAGGGTGCCAGCTCCAGGGGGAGGTTTTCTCTCCCTGTTTGTGCTGCAGAAGTTCATTGTCATCAATCTTTCTCTGGTCCAGGAGTTTCTCAGTACAAGGACCCCGGGTCTAAAGGATTTGCTGCACTCTTGGCACTACTTCTGTGGTGTATAAGGTACCAGATTCTCTCTTTTATATGTGAAAAGAAATTGATTTAAGATACAACCTAATCTTCTAGATTGAGTCCTGCCTCTGTCAATATAGAAGTTTAGATTTACATAGGGTAATCACATCAGATGAGAACATGGTGGACAACAACACAGTATTGTGAGTCATGGCCTAGCTAATATGATACATTTTGAGGGTACTTAGTTCAACTCCATTTCATTTTTGACAACTCCCAGTTTTCCCGGACTTGTACTTCACACATTCCACATTCCAGTTATTAATGGATGTTTGCAACTGTTTCTCCTTGTTTTGAGTCATACCGCTTAAGGAAATGAAGGTCCCAAAAGCTAGACTCCAGTCATGTCATTTGGGTCAATTCTACTTTGAGGTGGTAGCTGTTTCCCAGTCACATTTTGAATGCCGTCCAACCTGAGGGGCTACCTTCAGCACTATATCAGGTAATGTTTTGCTACTGTTGAAAAAGTTTTCACTGGCCAATTTTTTCAGAAGTAGACTTCCAGGACCTTCTTCCTACTCTGTCTTAGTCTGTAAGCTCAACAGAAACCTGTTCGCAAAGAGGGACCCTGCTGATGCTTGAAATACCAGTAGCAAAACTTCCAGTAGCACAGCAACACACAAGCCACCACACTGTAACAAACTGACAGATGAGTCTCTAACAATTACAGTCTTGAAACCCCCCAGGGGCAATTTTGCTCTATCATCTATATTTGCTCTGAGTCACATGGGTTTCTGGTTTTTTAAACTTTGTTTACCGTATGCCAATTCCTATAGTTCTCAGTTTTCTTTGTGCATATCTAAGAGCTCCACCTGTTAGAAGCTGTGTTTTTATTAGCATGTTTCTCTTTTGTATGTACTTTGTATGATGAGAGCTTTCTGGAAACAAGAACCACTTCCTCTTCAGTCCTTTCTGTACACTTGAAAAGAATGTAATTATGCAACTACAACTACATGTAGTCTTATGTTAATTGATCAAATTTATTTATAATGTGCTCAGATCTAGACACTGAAAATTCTCTTGGTTCTATCTGTTACTGCAGAGATGCTTTAATGTCCCCCCCTTTTTAAATCTCTAGTGGTGCTTCTTAAAGTGAACTTTGTCTCATATTAGCATTGTCTTCCTAACTTGCTTTAGATTACTGCTTGTGTGATGTATGATGTATGCTTTCCATTCTTTTACTCCTACCTTTCTAGAACCTAGTGGTGTGTTTCTCATAAGCAATATATAATTGGGTACTTTTAATAAAACAAAAATTTGGCAATCTTTGACTTACAGCTGAAATATTTAATCCATTTAGATTTAATGTAATTACTGGTATAATTGGATTTAAAAGTACATTCCTTGGCTTTGCTTACCTTTTTGCCCAATGTGGTTTATATTGCTTTGTCCTTTCTTTGAAAAGAAAAGCAATTGGGTAATAGGAAGAAGAAACAATCTTCAAACTGTACACCAGTTTTCAGCCAAAATAATTCTGGCAAAGAGTACTTAGACATTTTGATAATCTGAACATTTATTTTATCTGTTATTTGTTATTTATTATTACCTATTTATTAAAACCATTCACATGTTCACATACCCTTTGGAAATCCTCTTGTATTCCCACCACCACCACCACCAGTTGCTATCAAGTTAAGTCAGACTCATGGTGAACCCAAGTGTTTCAGAGTAGAATTAAGCTCCATAGGGTTTTCAATGGCTGTGACGTTTCAGAAGTAGATCACAAGGACTTTCTTCTAGGTGCCTGTAGGTGGATTCAAACCATGAACCTGTCCACTACTAACCAAGTGCTTAACCATTTACATGACCCAGGAATTCCATTGTATCCACAAGGGATGTGTAAACCCCAGGTTAGACTATCGAGAGCTAAACGAGGACGATAATAAAATGAAATTTGAGATACACAGCCAAATCATGTAGGGCCTCACTGAATATGAAATGGAGCACAGAATCAATTCCAAATCCAAAGGAAAGTGTGGGGACAACTTTAAGCAGAAGAGTAGCAAAATCTGATTTACTGTTTTAACGGGAGGTTGACATTGAGAAAATGTCAGTACTATTCAAAACAATCTAAAGACACAATTCAATCTTGATTCAGATTCCAACAGTATTCTTTAATAACATGGAGAAACTAATAAACTTTTTATGGAAGAGGAAGAGGCCCCACATAAATAAAGCATTACTGAAGAAGAACAAAATGGGAAATCTCACACTACCTGATCTTAAAACCTACTATACAGCTATGGCAGTCAAGACAGCCTGGTACTGGTACAATGACAGACATGTATGCCAGTGGAACAGAATTAAGAATCTAGACAGGAGACGGAGTCAAGATGGCAGACTAAACATACATCTCCCTAAATCCCTCTAGAAACCAAGGCCTGAATTTATAATTAAATGGAGCCTTCTGTATAGCTAGTGAGCCCTAGGATACGGTGTAGGGCTGTCTATTTGTTTGCATACCACTGAGCGGAAAACTTCTCTTTTGTCGACCCCTGCACTTGTTAAGTGCTGCCTTGCATGGACTGAGGGTAAATTGCCATTTTAAATTCTTTTTTCCTCTGTCTTAGCCAGTGGGACAGGCTGAGGTTTGACTGGCAGCAAGGCTAAGACACACTGCTAATGAGATTGGTGAGCAGTTACCACATTTTGAGAACCTGGCCTTGGAATCTGTGCAACTTGGCACCTCTGATCTCTCTCTCTCAGAATCTCTGCCACTGAATAGCCTTTTCTGAAGCGGGCAGGTAAGCTTGTGCAGGATGCCATCTCGATTCCCTGAGAGGTGAAGTTTCCTATATGGAGGCCTCAGCTGGACCTAATTCCTAGGCTGGGAGGCAGAGCCTGCCCAGAAAGCACTTTTCCAGCAGTAAAGCAGTCTTTGATTTAGAGGTGCTTACTTTGCCAGCTGGCAAGAGGGACATGGAAACCTGAAAGCGTGAGTAATTTTGGAAGTGGTCACATACCTTTTACCTTTCAATAGAGAAATAACTGTGATGCATGCAGACAGCATCTCTTCCAGCCTTTACTGTCTCACATTATAGGGACAGCTGATGGCTCCCCAGTGACTCTATAAGTGGGGCTGTGTCTTTGTCAATCAGGAGGTGGAACCTGCTGCCCTAGAGATTCCACTGAGCCCAGTCACTGAAGTACATAGAGGTGTCTGATAATCAACTTCCTTTTTAGATTGAGCTTTAGATCATGTAAGGTAACACCAGAGAAACAAAACAACCTCCAGATGCCTCAAAACAACAAACTTTGGGCCAGAAAATTAGGAAGAATTCACCTATGGCTTCAGAATGCCCACAAAAGAAAGATCCAAAGAACTTCCCAGACAATAAGACTTTCCGAAACTATTGTTGGGCAAGTACAAAAAGATTATATAGAGAGCCCTCCCTGACCTTATACAAAATGCAGCAGAGCAAAATGAAAAATTAAGTAAGCTGTTTGATCTGATGGAACACCAGTACTCTGAAATGCAACAGATTAACAACAAATCAAAGAGAGAAAACTCAGTTCAAAACCAAGAAAATAGAATTGAACAAATGGAAAATAGACTTTCTGACTTGGAAGACAGATCTACAGACTCCAGCATCTATCAGGAGAAATCAGAAAAAAGAAACAAGAAAAATGAGGAAGCATTAAGAAGCATATGGGACTCTGTTAAGAGGAACAATCTATGATTAGTTGGCTTCCTAAACAGAATGGGACACCTGAGAATACAGAGAGTATTGTGGCTGAGCTGCTGACAGAAAACTTCCCAGAAATTATGAAAGAAGAGAATATAGATATCCAAGATGCATAGTGAACCCCACTCAATGTAGATCCCAAAAGAAAGATTCCAAGATGTATTATGATCAAGCTTAAAACAGTGAAACACAAGCAGAAACTCTTAAAGACAGCAAGACTCAAAACAAAGCTAACATTTAGAGGGAAACCCTCTAGGCTTTCGTCAGATTTCTCAGCAGAAACGATGCTGATGCGGAGACAATGGAATGACACATTCAAAGCCTTCAAGGAGAAGTTCCAACCAAGAATTGTATATCCTACAAAACTACCCTTCAAATATCAAAATGAAATCAAGATATTCACAGATAAACAGAAACCCAGAGACTTTGTAAAAGCCAAACCAAAGCTACAAGAAATACTGAAAGAAGCTCTTGGCTTAGAAGAACAAAACCATTAATGTTGTATTTTAGGAGGAAATATAGGCCACATCATTCAGAAACCTACTTAGTTAGGAAAGACTCCAAACTCAATCAAAGCTGTAATATTAAAAGAAGTGATCCAGTGATCATATGAAAACTATGATACCATCATATTAAAAAGAGGGATGTGCTACAGTCATTATAGTCCTTCCAGATGGAGAGGAAGTTAGTAAGATTGTAGTAGTTAAAATTGTGTTTAAACACAGATTATTAAGGGGGATTACAGGGGCAGCCACAAAGCACAATGAGGATGCGACATATCAAATCAAGAAATGTAATACAGGAGTCTCAACAACCAAAAAACCCAACACTGAAAAAGGTGAAAAGTCAACTGATAAAGAAGAATGTCCCAGAACAGTATAATAAGAGCAACAGAGAAAACATCAACACAAAAAGAAACATATCACAATGGCAGCACTCAACACATACCTATCAATAATTACATTGAATGTGAATGGACTGAATGCTCCAGTGAAGAGACAACGAGTTGCATCTTGGATCAAAAGACAAGACCTGTACATATATTGCTTACAAGAAACTCATCTTAAACTTAAAAATGTGAACAAACTGAAAATAAAAAGATGGAAAAATATATATCAAGCTAACAATACATGAAGAAGAGCAGGAGTGGCAATACTAATCTCAGATAAAATAGATTTAATGTAAAACCCACCATCATGGACAATGATGGACACTATTTATTGCAGAAAGGTTCAATACACAAGCAAGACTTAACGTTAAATATTTTTGCACCCAATACTAGATCATCTAAATACACTGAAGAAACACTGACTACACTCAAAAATGAGCTAGGTCACTCCACAATAATAGTGGGAAACTTCAACACTCCACTGTCAATACTGGACAGATCAGCTAGAAAAAAGCTCAGTAAAGACACATAAGACCTCATTGCCACAATTAACCAACTAGACCTCATCGGCATATACAGACCTATCTACACATCACCAGACAACTACACCTTCTTTTCCAGTGCACATGGAAATTTTCCAGAATAGACCATGTATTTGGACATAAAACAAATCTCATCAAAATCCATACTATTGAATGATTGCAAAGCATCTTTTCAGACCACAAAGCCATTAAAGTCAAAATCAATAGCAGAAAAAAACATAGATAGAAAGTGGAACATATGGAAACTGAACAACATCTTGCTCAAAAAGCCATGGGTTATAGAAGAAATCAAGGATGCAATAAAGAAATTTATGGATTCCAATGAGATTGAAAACATTTCTTACTGGAACCTATGGGATATAGCCAAAGCAGTGTTCAGAGGTCACACATAAATAAATGCACACATCAGGAAGCAAGAAAGAACCAAAACCAAAGATCTAACCCTACAACTTGAGCAAGTAAAGAGAGCAACAGAGGAACCCCTCAGGCACCAGAAGAAAGAATATCATAAAGATTAGAGCAGAACTAAATGAATTAAGGAATAGAAGAACAATTGAAAAAACTGAAAAGATGAAAAGCCGGTTTTCTGAAAAGATCAACAAAATTGACAAGCCATTGGCTAAACTTACTAAAGAAAAACATGAAAGGAAACCAATAACCCAAATAAGAAATGAAAGGGGAGTTGTCATAACAGATCCATCAGAAAGCAAAAATATCATAACAGAATACTACGAAAGACTGTACTGTAACAAATATGAAAACCTAGAGGAAATGGACAAATTCTTTGATTCACGTCACCTACCAAAATTATCACAAGGTGAAGCAGAACAACTTAATAAACCCATCACAAAGGAAGAGATTGAAAAATCATCCCAAACTACCAATCATAAAAAGCCCTGGCCCAGGTGGCTTCACTGCAGAATTCTACCAAGCTTCTAGAGAAGAGTTACCTCCAATACCACTGAGACTATTTCACAGCATAAAAAAGAATGGAATACTCCCAAATTCTTTCTATGAAGCCAGCATACCCCTAATACCAAAGCCAGGGAAAGACCCAACAAAAAAAGGAGAACTACAGACTGATATTACTCATGAATCTAGCTGCAAAAATCTTCAACAAAATTCTTGCCAATAGAATACAACAACGTATCAAAAAAATAATTCATCATGTACAAGTTGGACTTATACCAGGGATGCAAGCCTGGTTCAACATCAGAAAAACAATTAATGTGATCAACCACATAAATAACACGGAAGACAAGAATCACCTGATTTCGTCTGTTGATGCAGAAAAGGCATTTGATAATGTTCACCCATTCATGCTAAAAACTCCCAGCAAAATGGGAAAAGACGGCAAATTCCTCAATGCAATAAGGGCCATTTACACAAAGCCAATTGCCTACATCATACTCAATGGAGAGAGGCTGAAACAATTCCCCTTGAGAAAAGGAACTAGGCAAGGATGCCCACTCTTACCTCTACTATTCAGCATTGTACTAGAAGTTCTAGCAGAGCAATTAGACAAGACCAAGGAATAAAGGGCATCTGCATTGGCAAAGAAGAAGTCAAAATCTCCCTGTTTGCTGATGATATGATTGTATACACAAAGAATCCTAAAGAATCCATTAGTAAGCTACTCAGACTGATAGAAGAGTTCAGTAAAGTGTCAGGATACAAGATAAACATAAGTAAATCAATAGGATTCCTTTATACCAACACAGAGATTATTAAGGAAGAAATCACGAAATCAATACCATTTACTATAGCTCCAAGAAGATAAAGTACCTAGGAATAAATATAACTAGAGAAATAACAGACCTTTACAAAGAGAATTACAAGACCTTACTACAAGTAAGTAAGAGAGACTTACATAAATGGAGAAACCTACCCTGCTCGTGGCTAGGAAGAGTTAACATTGTGAAAATGGCTATTTTACCTAAAGCAATCTACTTATATAATGCAATCCCAATACAAATTCCAGTGACGTTTTTTAATGAGACAGAGATACAAATCACCAACTTTGTCTGGAAAGGGAAAAAGCCCCGGATAAGCAAAGCACTACTGAAGAAGAAGAACACACTGGAAAGCCTTTCACTTACCTGACTTTAGAATCTCTTACACTGCCACAGTTGTAAAAACAGCCAGGTACTCATACAAAAAGAGACAGATTGATCAATGGAGCAGAATTGAGACCCCAGAGATGACTCCTGCTATGAACAGTTGATGTTCAACAAAGCCCCTAAGACATTAAACTGGGGTAAAAACAATCTCTTCAATAAATGGTGCTGGCAAAATTGGATATCCATCTGAAATAAATTGTAACAAGAGCTGTATCTCATGCCTTATACAAAAACCAATTCAAACTGGATAAAAGACCTATATATCAAATCTAAAATGATAAAGCTCATCCAAGCAAAATGAGGATCAACAATGGAAGTTTTGATACACAACATACACAGACTTCAGTATCTGACAAACAAACCACAATCAACAGAAGAGAGAATAGATAAATGGGACCTACTAGGAATCAAACACTTGCTCATCCAAAGATTCTGTCAATGGAATTAAAAGACCACCTACAGAATGAGAAAAAATATTTGACAACTATATGTCAGACTGACATCTGATCTCCATAATCTATAAGGTACAATAAAATACCAGTAAGAAAAAGATAAATAATCCAAATAAGGGATAGGCAAAGGAGACGGACAGACACTTCTCTAAAGAGGAGATCCAGGCAGCCAAAAAACACATGCGAACATGCTCACGATCATTAGCTATTAAAGAAATTCAAATCAAAGCTACAATGGGATACCATCTCACCCCAACAAGGTTGACCATGATCCCCCAAATGCAAAACAATAAATGCTGGAGAGGCTGTGGAGAAATTGGAACTCTCCTACACTTTTGGTGGGATTGCAAAATGGTGCAACATCTTTAGAAAGCAATCTGGCGCTTTCTCAAGAAGTTGGAAATAGATATACCATTTGACCCAGTAATTCTACTGCTTGGAATATACTCTACAAAATCAAGGCCATTCACACCAACTGATACATGCACAAGAATTTTTATTGCTGCACAGTCCACAATAGCAAAAAGATGGAATCAACCCAGATGCCCAACAACAGAGGAATGCAAAGGTAAACTATGGTATATATACTCAGTGCAACCCTATGTAATGATAAAGAACAATGATGATTTTAGGAAGCATCTCATAACATGGTTTTAACTGGAGGACATTATGTTGAATGAAAGTAGTCTGTGGCACAAGGACAAATATTGTATGAGACCCCTACTATAAGAACTTAAAAACAGGCTCATGCATAGAAGACTCTTTCATGACTGCAAGGGTGGGAAGGGAGGGAAGGAGATAGTTGATAGAAATTTGGTTGGGTGGAATCTGTGACAGCACACATTAGAAAGAAGATCAATTTTAACTGGACTTCAACATAGCATGATTACTCCTCTCATCTTAACCCAATATTGCAAGGATGGAGTAGCTGGGGTGGGGGTCTGAGGACCATGCTCTCAGGGGACATTGAGGCCAATTGGCATAACTAGCATTTTGCTAAGAGAGTCTGCCGCACCCAAAATTGGTGAGCGGAGTCTGGGGTCTTAAAAGATGCCAAGCTGCCATCGGAGGTACACCAAATGGTCCCAACTCAGCAGGAACGGATGACCTCCAAGGACCAAAATGACACGGGGCAAAGAGAACAGAGAGACTAGCGTGAGTGGGTGACTGCATTGACATGTGACCGGAAGAACCAGATGGTGCCTGGCCACCACCAGTGGTAGCCAAGATGAGGCTCAAGAAGTTGAGTCACACTGGCAACACGAAAATAAAAAGCGGTGCACCATGAGATCTCCACTAAAAGACTGCAATTGATGGTTCAGGGGCCTTGGGCTTCCCCTGAAACATAGCCCCTGGCCCTGATGCTGCCCTCGTCCATAAATCACAATGGAGATCAACTCTTTGGACAGAAATGGATTGGACTTGGTGACACAGAGTGACCATGTTGTGTGTGCGCTTTATGATTCTATGCATCTATAAGATGTCATCCAACTGACCTGTTACTAGATGCAAGAGAGAGGGTGGAGAGGAGGGAATAGGAGATTGTTAGGATATGACATGTACAGAACAGAGAGGAGGAGTGTGCTGTCACCCAGCAGAGAGATCAGTGGGAGCTGCTCACTGATTGGCATGCAAATTTATATGGGATTCTGTACTCTCATTCAATCATAATAAAAAGAAGAATCTAGACATAAATTCACTCACCTACAGAAAGCTGATATTTGATAAACAGCTAAAGTCCATTAAATAGGGAAAGATAGTCATTTGAACCAACCGTGTATGCATAAGTAGATGTTCATCTCCCAAAAAAATGAAACAGGAACCATATCACACACACACACACACACACACACACACCCCTACCTCAAAATGAATCATGACGTAAATATAAAGCCTAAAACAATAAAGACCTTGGCAGAAAAACCAGAAACAATAAAAGGGATCCTAAAACATGGCATAAATATAACACAAACCATAACTAATAATGCACAAACATCTGAAGGAAGATAACAGGGAGTTCCTAAAAATTAAACACACATGCCATCAAGAGACTTTAACAAAAGAACAAGAAGAGATCCTACAGACTGGGGGAAAAAATGGCTGTGATATATCCAATAAATCTAATCAAATTGAATATCTCAACAACAAAAAGACAAATAATCCAATTGAAAATGGACAAAGAACATGAACAGATACTTCACCGAAGAAGGTGCTTGGGCAGCTAACAGACACATGAGGAAATGCTTGTGATGATTAACCATTAAAGAATTGCAAGTAAAAACTACACGATACCACCTCACTCCAGAATTTCTGACCAAACCAAATCAAACCCATTGCCAGTGAGTCTATTTCCAACTCACAGCAACCCTAATAGGGCAGAGCAGAACTGTCCCATAGAATTTCCAAGGAGTGCCTGGTGGATTCAAACTGCAAACTTTTGGTTGGCAGCCATAGCACTTAACCTCACCGGGGTTTCCCATATCACTGAACCTAATAATAATTAAAAAAAGAACAAAAAACAGAAATAGTTTTAGAGAGGTTTGGGGGGAGATTGGTGAACTCTTATGCACTTCTGGTGGGAATGTAAAATGGTGCAACCACTTTGGAAAACAATATGGCTCCTACTTAAAACACTAGAAATAGAAATATCATGCTACCAAGTAATCTCACTCCTAAGAATATATTCTAGAAAAATAAGAGCTATTACATGACTACACATATGGACATCTACATTCATTGCAGCATTATTCACAATAGCAAAAACATGAAAACAAACCAAGTGTCCATCAACAGATGAATGGATAAACAAATTATGGTACATACACACAATAAAATGCTATGGAACAATAAAGAACAATGATGAATCCATGAAACATGTCACAACATGGATTAATCTCGGAGTCATTATGCTGAGTAAAATGTAAAATAAGTCAATCACAAAAGGACAAATACTGTATGAGACCACTGTTATAAATACTCAAGAAAAGGTTTGTACACAAATAAAAACAATCTTTGACGCTTATGAGGAAAGGTAGTTGGGGAGAAGGGTGAAATCACTAACTAGATAATTGATAAATATTATCTTTATGAAGAGAAAGACAACATATAATATAGGGGAAATCAGCACAACGTGACCAAGGCAAATTCACAGAAGCTTCCTGGGCACATCCAAACACCTTGAGGGACTCAGTTACTAGGTCTGAGGGCTGGAGACCATGGTGTTGGGGAACATGTAGATCAACTGGTATAACACGGTTCCTAAAGAATATGTGCTAAATACTACTCTGGTTAGTAGCATTTGAGCTTTTATAAGCTTTCAAGAGGCCTTATAAGATAGATCTATTGGTCTAATCCTGTCTGGAGCAAAGGGGAATGAAGAAAACAAAAGCCTGTCAAGAGATGAATGGTTAAACAAACTGTAGTGTATCCACAGAAGGGAATACTATACAATGGTAAAGAACAACGGTGATTTTAGGAAATATCTGATAACATAGAACCCTCCAGAAGACATTATGCTGAGTGAAATTAGCCAGATGCAAAAGGACAAATATTGTATGCAATCGTTATTATAAAGACACAACAAAAGATTCAAGTACAGAAGAAAATCATCTTTTATGGTTACAAGCGTGGAGAGTGAGGGAGAGAGATATCCATCGATTAGACAGTAGTTAGGATTTGGGTTAGGTGAAGGGTGTGACAGTATGCAGTAGAAGAGAGGTCTGCGCAACTGGACTACATCAAAACTAAATCATTTCCTAAGTATAACCCAACTTTTTGAAGGACAGAGTAACAGGGACAGGAGTCTGGGAGCCATGGTATCAGGGGACATCAAGACTAATTAGCATACCCCAAGTTTTTTTGAGAAAATGTTCTCCACAACACTTTGGTGAGTGGCATCTGTGGTCTAAAAAGTTAACAAGCTGCATCAAAATAACATCAATTAGTCCCAATCCACTTGGAGCAGAGGAGAATGAAAGACATCAAGGAAAGGTGAAAAACATAAGACCAGTAGACAGAAAGTGCCCTATAATCCAGAGACTACTTCAGCATGTGACTGGAAGAACTAGATGATGCCTGGTCACCATCAGTGACTGTCCTGATGGGGTATACTATATAAAGCCACTGATGTGGTGGGAGAAAAATAAGTATGCAGAACTAGAACCCTATTAAACGACCATACATGATAGTACATCAGCCTATGAAGTCTCCTGAAGACATGACCCCCGAAATCTCTGTTAGCCTGAAACAGCATCCAGTACCATAACCAGCTCTCCAGGCAAAGACTGAACCTGATTATGTAAGACATGGAGTAATGTTGACAAAGAATAAACTTCTTGGCTTAAATATATAAATTGTCCAATACAAGTTCCAGTGACATTTTTTAATGAGATGGAGAAACAAATCACCAATTTTGTTTGGAAAGGGAAGAAGCCCCGGCTAAGCAAAGTACTACTAAAGAAGAAGAATACACTGGGAGGCCTCTCATTACCTGACTTGGAACATATTACACTGCCACAGTGGTTAAAACAGCCTGGTACTGGTATAAGAACAGACAGATCAATCAGTGAAACAGAATTGAGACCCCAGAGATGACACCATCTGCCTATGAACAACTGATATTCGACAAAGGCCCTAAGACATTAAACTGAAGTAAAAACAGTATCTTCAACAAATGGTGCTGGCAAAATTGTATATCCATCTGCAAGAAACTGAAACAAGATCCATATCTTACACCTTATACAAAAACCAACTCCAACTAGATAAAAGACCTAAATATCAAACCTAAAACGATAAAGCTCATCCAAGAAAAGGTAGGAACAACAATGGAAGTTTTAATACACAGTATGGACAGACTCCAAAATCTGTCAAACAAACCACAATCATCAGAAGAGAAAATAGATAAATGGGATCTATTAAGAATTAAACACTTTTGCTCATCTGAAGACTTTATTAATAGAATTAAAAGAACACCTACAGAATGGGAAAAAATATTTGGCAACTCTATGTCAGACCGATGCCTGATCTCCATAATCTATAAGATACTACAAAATATCAACAAGAAGAACATAAATCATCCAATTAAGCAATGGGCAAAGGAGATGGGTAGACATTTCACTAAAGAAGAGATCCAGGCAGCCAAAAAACACATGTGGACATGCTCCCGATCATTAATTATTAAAGAAATTCAAATCAAGACGACAATGAGATACCATCGCACCCCAGCAAGGTTGGCCATGATCCAAAAAATACAAAACAACAAATACTGGAGAGGCTGTGGAGAAAGTGGAACCCTCCTACACTGTTGGTGGGGTTGCAAAATGGTCCAGCCTCTTTGGAAAGCAATCTGGTGCTTCCTTAAAAAAATGGGTATTGATATACCATTTGACCCAGTAATTCCACTACTTGGAATATATCCTACAGAATCAAGGCCTTTCACACCAGTGGACACATGCGCCAGAATGTTTATCACAGAGCAGTCCACGATAGCAAAAAGATGGAATCAACCCAGATGCCCAACAACTGAAGAATGGATAGGTAAACTATGGTATATATACTCAATGGAGCACTACGCAATGATAAAAAACAACGATGACTTCAGGAAACATCTCCTGACTTGGTTTCAACTGGAAGACATTATGTTGAGTGAAAGTAGTTAGCGACAAAAGGACAAATATTGTATGAGACCTCTACGATAAGATCTCAAAAACAGACTTGTGTATAGAAGAAAAGACTCTTTGACAGCTGCAAGGGAGGGGAGGGGGGAGGGCTTAGATTAGATAGTTGCTAGGTATCTGGTTGGGTGAAATCGGTGATAGCCCACATTAGAAACAAGAACAATATTAAGTGGACTTAAACAAAACATGAGTACTCCTTCCATCTTAACCCAATATTGCAAGGATAGAGTAGCTGGGGCAGGGGGCGGAGGACCATGCTCTTAGGCAAAAGCGAGGCCAATTGGCACAACTAGCGTTTTGCTAAGAGAGCTCTCTGCAGCCCACATTGGTGAGTGGCATCTGGGGTCTTCAAAGCTGCGAAGCTGCCATCTGAGGGCACAGCAAATGGTCCCAACTCAGCAGGAATGGATGCTCACCAAGGAATAAAATGACATGGGGGAAAGACAACCCAGAAGACAAAGAGACTCACATCAGTGGGTGCCTACATCGACTTGGGGCCGGAAGAACCAGATGGTGCCTGGTCACCACCACTGATAGCCGCGATGGAGCTCACTAACTTGAGTCTCACTGGCAACACAAGAATAAAAAGGGGTGCACCTTGAGATCCCCACTAAAAGACTTCAATTGATGGTCCAGTGGTTTCGGGGTTCTCCTGGCAGCATGGCCCCTCGCCCTGGTGCTGCCCTTGACCATAAATCATAACGAAGGTCCACGCTTCGGACAGGAATGGATTGGACTTGGCAATGCAGTGACCATATATTGGATGCACTTTATGGTTCTATACATCTATAGGATGTCATCCTGCTGACCTCTGGCTGGAGGAAGGAGAGTGGGTGGAGAGGAGGGGTAAAAGAGACTGTTGGGAGAATGAGACATGTATGGAGCAGAGAGGAATAGTGTGCTGTCACCGGGCAGGGAGAGCAGTGGAAGATGCATATAGGTGGATATGTAAATTTATACGGGAATGTACATTTTCACTCAGTTATATTAAATAAAATATATATATATATAAATTGTCTGAGGGCTGTCTGAGAAGCTTATTGCTGGAGGAGAGACAATAGGGTGAGGAGGGACAGGTCTTGGTCCAATGGACACAGGAAGTTCAGGTCGGAAAGGGGGAGTGTGTTGTCACAGGGGTCGGAGGGAGAGCAGTTAGAGTAGCATAGTGGTGTCAGGTCCAGGTATTATATGGAGAATTGACTTGGATTGCAGACTTTTACTGAAAATGCAATAAAATATGTTTTTGTAAAAATGAAGAGACACAAGGAAATTGTTAGTCCAAAGGACTAATGGACTCCATGGACCACAATCTTCACCAGCCTGAGCCCAGAAGAACTAGATGGTGCCCAGCTACCTAGTGACACTATCTTGCCATTTTTTCCTCTTTATAAGGAGAAAAAATGTAAAACAAAATTCAGATTCACACACACACACAAATAATCAGATCTTTTTGTCTGACAAAAACTGGAGGAAACCTCGAGACCGTGGCCCCTCAGATATCCTGCTAACTCCCAAAGTCCACCTTTCAGTCAAAGATTTAGACAGGCCTATAAAACACACTGTAACACACATGAGGAACATGCTTCTTAGTTCAGTCAAGTATAAAGATCAAATGGGCAACACCTGACTAAAAGCAAAGCCGGAGAATGCAGGAAGAGACAGGGAATTGGGATAAATGGATACAGGGACCCAGAATATAAAGTGAAGGAATAACACTTTACGGGAACTGTAACCAAAACACATGACAATTTGTGTATAAATTTTTGAATCAGAATCTGCAATCTGGGGAAAAAAGGAAAAAAAAAACCTGAAACGAACTAGTTCTCAAAGATAGTGCATAATTATTTCTATGAATATTAAGGAATCATAGTGCATAGCCTGTAAATATTTTTATATTTGGTTTCTATATGAAATATGGTAAGCTCCATTTACTATTCCCAAACCCAAATTTATAAACCAGATTTCCTTTACTATTCTTGTTGGTAGGAAAAGGAGGTGGATGTGGAGGTAGGATAGGAACATTTCCAATTTCAAATAAATAAGTAAATAAAAATCTTTGCAAAGTGACTCATGGAAAGCTCTCTCTACTGGTGTATTTAATTTACCAAAAACAAACAAACAAAAATCAATTTTAGGATTAAAGCATGTGTTGTGTGATAGAAATGTAGACACTGTAAAGTGAAAATACACTAGACTGAATCTTAAACAAAGATGCCTTTGGATGCTGAGGGTATTTTTAAGGAGGCAAAAACTGCAGCCTACAGAATGAGTGGGCTATTGCTGTATCCTAGAAAATAAACGGGCTCGGGGATATTGTGAGGATGCAGGGAAGCCACAAGATATGAGATCTATCTCGGAAATTAAATGGATAGAATTTAGCAATGGGTTGGGTGTGGAGGGTGAGGAAAAAAGAGTAATCAAGGCTGACTTCCACACTTTCGGTTAGTGCATCTGGGTGGATGAAGGCATTATTTACTGAATTAGGAAAACACTGGAGTGAGATTTGAAAATCAAAAGTACTGCTAAATTTGAGAAGCCTATTAGTCATACAAGCAGAGATACGGAGTAGGCAGTTCGATTTACAAGTCTGGGATTTGGGGAGAAGTTCAGAGGAGAGTTTTAAATTTGGGAAGATTCATTCATGCAATAATTACTTACTGGATGCCTATACTGTCAGCAGACACAACTGCAAGTGCTGTGGAGATAAAGGGAAACAAAAGAAGGGAATCTCATCCTCACAGACATTACATTCCAGTGGGTAAGAAAGAAAATAAATAATAAATATATGATTATAATCTCAAGCAATTGTAAATACTAAGAAGGAAACTAAAGTAGGGTTAGAGGATAGAGAATGTTTTTGTTAGATTGGGACATCAAAAGCCCAATCAGTTACTGTTGAGCTGACACCGACGGATGAGGAACCCAAGTGTTTCAGAGCAGTACAGCTGGTCGTCAAGTTTTAGAGGTTGTGATCTTTCAGAAGCAGATCACCAGACTTTTCTTCCAAAAGACCTCTGGATGGATTCGTGCAGTCAACTTTTGCTTAGTAGTTTGTTCGCTGAACGCAATTAACTGTTTCCATCACCAAGGGACTCCCTGATAAGGGGTAACCGTCTTTGAAAAATGATGGGTGAGCAGAGATTTGAATAAAGTGAGAGAGGGAGCCCCTTGTGGCTACTCGAGAGAAGAGCAGCCTAGGCTGAGTATGCTGCCCACTTAAACTGCTGAGCTGGAAGTTTCCGTGTTCTCAGTGACAGCAAAGAGAACTGGATGCTGAAGCAGCGGGAATGGAATGGTATTGAGTGCTACAAGACTAGATGAGATCACCCAGACAGCGAATACGGACAGAGAAAAAAGGGATGACTTCTTTCACAGGCGGGGAAGAACAGAAGAAACCAGCCTAAAGGGTAGGGAGGAATTAGGAGAGTATCCCAGGGCCAAAAGATAAGAAGACTAAGTCTCAATTCAATTTTCATTTGTTTGTGTTCAATAATACTTTCTTGTGTTTGTGGTGAATGTTTACAAAGCAAAGTAAGTTCCCATTCGATAATTTCTACACACGTTGTTCCCTGGTATCAATTACATTTTCTACAATGTGTCAACATTCTTTTCATTCCACTCTGTTCTGTTTCCAGTACCCTAGTTTCCCTGTGCCTTCTTATCTTTGATGTAAAATAACTGTTAACCTTTGTGGGCTCATAAAGTTTAGATTTTTTTTTTGTGTGTGTGTGTGTGTGCCAATCTGTTATTTCTCTAAAAGGTGACCTCAGGGGACTAGTTTCAGTTCAAGCTTTAGAAAGTATCTCAGGGCAATAGTCTCACAAAGTCCCCTAGATTGAGCTGGTCCATGAAGTCTGCACTCTTAAGAATTTCAGCTCTGTTCCACATTCTCTCCCATTCTATTAGGGCCATCTATTGTGGCCCTGATCACAATAGTCTGTTATGGTAGCTGGGCACAATCTGCTTCTGGTCTCTGGGTGAATGAGACTGTGGCTTACGGTGGCTATTAACCCTGGATACTACTTTCTTCTCTGAGTCTTTGCTTTCCTTCTTTCTCCTTTGCTCCTGGTGAGTAAAGACCAATAATTGCCTCTTAGATGGCTGCTGAAAAGCTTTTAATACTCCAGACACTACTAAACTCACTAGAATTCAGAACATGATCTTTGTGAACTATATTCTGCCAGTTGACTCAGTTGTCTCAGGAGACTAAGGTCCTAAGCTTCAAACTTAGGAAACCAATCTCATGAATTTGGTTATTTGAGAAGCATTTGTAACTGTCTTCTCTGAATACATACGCGTGCACACACATGCCTGTAAGTGCATGTACATATAGACACTTCTATCTGTGCATATATATGTACACTGCTATACCTGTAGTTTATACCTGTACACGTATATGCCTGTACACATACATACTTGACTATACACTTGCTTT
Organism: Heterohyrax brucei; assembly: GCA_028571685.1. Classification (NCBI taxonomy): domain Eukaryota; kingdom Metazoa; phylum Chordata; class Mammalia; order Hyracoidea; family Procaviidae; genus Heterohyrax; species Heterohyrax brucei. The sequence goes on from CM053140.1 coordinate 160,667,486, forward strand.
TTTGTTATTGGTAAGGTTGTTGCAGAAACCCTGGTGGCGTAGTGTTTAAGAATATATCTGCTAACCAAAAGGTCCACAGTTTGAATTCACCAGGCACTCCTTGGAAACGCTGTGGGACAGTTCTACTCTGTTCCATAGGGTCATTATGAGTAGAAATCGACTTGATGGCAATTTTTTTTATTATGACTGAATGAAAATGTACCAGTCCCATATGAATTTGCTTACTGACCTACATGCAGCTTCCACTGCTCTCCCTGCATGGTGACAGCACATTCTTCCTCTCTGCTCCATACATGTCTTATCTTCCCAACAGTCTCCTGTCTTCTCTCCACCCATTCCCCTTTCTCCAGTATGAGGTCAACAGGACAACCTCCTGTAGATGCCTAGAACCTTAAGGTGCCTGTACAATATTGTCACTCTGCATCACTAAGTCCAATCCATTGTTGTCTGAAAAGTTGACCTTCATTATGATTTATGGACGGGGCAGCATCAGGGCCAGGGGCCCCGCTCCCAGGAGAACTCCAAGGCCCCAGGACATCAGTTGTGGTCTTTTAGTGGAGATCTCAGGGTGCACCCCTTTTTATTCTTGTGTTGCCAGTGAGACTCAACTTTGTGAGCTCCATCGTGGCTATCACTGGTGGTAGCCGGGCACCATCTGGTTCTTCCAGTCGCAAGTCGATGTAGACATCCACTCACGTGAGTCTCTCTGTCTTCTGAATTCTCTTTCCCTCATGTCGTTATGGACCTTGGTGATCATCCATTCCTGCTGAGTTGGGACCATTTGCTGTGCCCTCAGATGGCAGCTTGGCAGCTTTTAAGACCCCAGACACCACTCAGCAATGTTGAGTGCAGAGAGACCTCATTAGGAAAATGCTAGTTGTGCCAATTGGCCTCTATTTCCCCTGAGAGCACGGTCCGCGGTTCCCTACCCCAGCTACTCTGTCTTTGCAATATTGGGTTAAGATGGGAGCAGTACACAAGTTGTATTAAAGCTCCGTTAATATTGATCTTCTTACTAATGTGTGCTGTCACCAATTTAACCCAACCATATTTCTAACCACTATCTAATCTAAACCCTCCCCCACCCTCCCCACCCTTGCCGCTGTCTTTTCTGTTATGTATGAGTCTGCTTTTAAGTTCTTATCATAAGGGTTTCATACGATATTTGTCCTTCTGTCACTGACTACTTTCACTCAACATAATGTCCTCCAGTTGAAACCAGGTTAAGAGATGTTTCCTGCTATCATCGTTGTTCATTATCATTGCTTAGTGTTCCACTGAGTATATATACCATAGTTTACCTATCCATTCTTCTGTAGTTGGGCATCTGGGTTGATTCCATCTTTTTGCTATTGTGGACTGTGCTGCAAAGAACATTCATGTGCATGTATCAGTTGGTATGAATGGTCTTGATTCTGTAGGACATATTCCAAGCAGTGGAATTACTGGGTCAAATGGTATATCTATATCCATTATTTTAAGGTAGCACCAGATTGCTTTCCAAAGAGGTTGCAGCATTTTGCAGTCCCACCAGCTGTGTAGGAGAGTTCCAATTTCTCCCCAGCCTCTCCAGCATTTGTTGTTTTGTGTTTTTGGATCATGGCCAACCTTGTTGGGGTGAGATGGTATGTCATTGTCATTTTGATTTGAATTTCTTTAATAGTTAATGATCGTGAGCATGTCTACATGTGTTTTTTGACTGCCTGGATCTCCTCTTTAGAGAAGTGTCTGTCCATCTCCTTTGCCCATTGCTTAATTGGATGATTTATTTTTTTCTTGTTGATATTTTGTAGTACCTAATGGATTATGGAGATCAAGTGTCGGTCTGACATAGAGTTGCCAAATATTTTTTCCCATTCTGTAGGTGGCCTTTTAATTCTATTAATAAAGCCTTTGGATGAGCAAAAGTGATTGATTTTTAGTAGTTCCCATTTATCTATTTTCTCTTCTGTTGTTCGTGGTTTGTTTGACAGATTTTGAAGTCTGTCTGTGTTGTATATTAAACCTTGCATTGTTTTTCCTACTTTTCCTTAGATGAGCTTTATCGTTTTAGATTTAATACTTAGGTTTTTATCCAGTTGGAGTTGGTTTTTGTATAAGGTGTAAGATATGGGTCTTGTTTTAATTTAGTGCAGATGGACATCCAATTTTTCCAGCACCAGTTTAATGTCTTAGGGCCTTTGTTGAATATCTGCTGTTCATAGGCAGATGATGTCATCTCTAGGGTCTCGATTCTGTTCCACTGATCTATCTGTCTGTTCTTGCACCAGTACCAGACTGTTTTGACCACTGTGGCAGTGTAATAGGTTCTAAAGTCAGGTAATGAGAGGCCTCCCAGTGTGTTCTTCTTCTTTAGTAATGCTTTACTTATCCGGGCTTCTTCTCTTTCCAAAGTTGGTGATTTGTTTCTCCATCTCATTAAAAAACGTCACTGTAATTTATATTGGGATTGTGTTATGTAAGTAGATTGCTTTGGGTAAAATAGACATTTTCACAATGTTAAGTCTTCCTAGCCACAAGCAGGGTAGGTTTCTCCATTTATGTAAGTCTCTCTTAGTTTCTTGTAGTAAGGACTTGTAGTTCTCTTTGTAAAAGTCTGTTATTTCTCTGGTTAGATTTATTCCTAGGTACTTTATCTTCTTAGGGGCTATAGTAAATGGTATTGATTTGGTGATTTCTTCCTTAATAATCTCTTTGTTGGTATAAAGGAATCCTATTCATTTACTTATGTTTATTCTGTATCCTGACACTTTGCTGAACTCTTCTATCAGTTTGAGTAGTTTACTTATGGATTCTTTAGGATTCTCTGTGTATACAATCATATCATCTGCAAATAGGGAGATTTTACTTCCTCTTTGCCATTGCAGACGTCCTTTATTTCTTGGTCTTGTCTAATTGCTCTGGCTAGAACTTCTAGCACAATTTTGAATAGGAGAGGTGAGAATGGGCATCCTTGTCTAGTTCCTGTTCTTAAGGGAAACTGTTTCAGTCTCTCTCCATTCAGGATGATGTAGGCAGTTGGCTTTGTACAAATGGCCCTTATTGTATTGAGGAATTTGCTGTCTATTTCTATTTTGCTGAGAGTTTTTAGCGTGAATGGGTGTTGGACTTTATCAAATGCCTTTTCTGTATCAGTAGACAAAATCAGGTGATTCTTGTCTTTTGTGTTATTTATGTGGTTGATCACATTAATCGTTTTTCTGATGTTGAACCAGACTTGCATCTCTGGTATGAATCCAACTTGGTCATGATGGATTATTTTTTGGATATGTTATTGTATTCTATTGGCAAGAATTTTGTTGAAGATTTTTGCATTTAGATTCATGAGTGATATCAGTCTGTAGGTCTCCTTTTTTGTTGGATCTTTCCCTGACTTTGGTACCAGGGGTATGCTGGCTAAATAGAAAGAATTTGGGAGTATTCCATTCTTTTTTATGCTGTGAAATAGTCTCAGTGGTATTGGAGATAACTCTTCTCTAGAAGCTTGGTAGAATTCTGCAGTGAAGCCATCTGGGCCAGGTATTTTTTTGGTTGATAGTTTTTGGATGACTTTTTCAATATCTTCTTTTGTGATGAGTTTATTAAGTTGTTCAGCTTCACCTTGTGATAATTTTGGTAGATGACATGAATCAAGGAATTTGTCCATTTCTTCTAGGTTTTCAAAATTTGTTAGAGTATAGTCTTTCATAGTATTCTGTTATGATATTTTTGATTTCTGTTAAATCTGTTACAACAACTCCCCTCACATTTCTTATTTCAGTTGTATGTTTCCTTTCCTGTTTTTCTTTAGTCAGTTTAGCCAATGGTTTGTCAATTTTGTTGATCTTTTCAAAAAACCAGCTTTTGATCTTTTCAATTTTTTCAGTTCTTCTATTCTTTAATTTGTTTAGTTCTGCTCTAATCTTTATGATCTGTTTTCTTCTGGTACCTGAGGGGTTCCTCTGTTGTTCTCTCTCTACTTGTTCAAGCTGTAGGGTTAGATCTTTGGATTGGGTTCTTTCTTCTTTCCAGATGTGTGCATTTATGGAGATAAACTGACCTCTGAACACTGCTTTGGCTGTATCCTATAGGTTCTGGTAAGAAGTGTTTTCATTCTCATTGGAATCCATAAATTTCTTTGTTTCATCCTTGATTTCTTGTATAACCCATGGCTTTTTGAGCAAGATATTGTTCAGTTTCCATGAGTCCCCCTTCCTCTCTATGTTTTTTCTGCTATTGATTTCGACTTTAATGACTTTATGATCTGAGAAGACACTTTGCATTAATTCAATGACATGGATTTTATTGAGAATTGTTTTATGTCATAACGCATGGTCAATTCTGGAGAATATTTCATGTGCACTGGAGAAGAAGGTGTAGTTGTCCACTAATGGATAGAAACTTCTGTATATGTCATTGAGGTCTAGTTGGTTAATTGTGGCAATAAGGTCTTCTGTGTCTTTATTGAGCTTTTTTCTAGACGATCTGTGCAATATTGAGAGTGGAGTGTTGAAGTCTCCCATTATTATTGTGGAGTGATCTATCCCATGTTTTAGTGAAGCCAGTGTTTCTTCGATGTATTTAGGTGCTCTAATATTAGGTATATAAATTTTTAATATTATTAAGTCCTGTTTGTGTACTGCACTTTTCAGCAAGTGTCCATCCTTGTCCGTGACAGTGGAGTTTACATTAAAATCTATTTTATCTGAGATTAGAATTGCCACACCTGCTCTTCTTTGTGTTTGTTTAGCTTGATACATATGCTTCCATACCTTAATTTTCAGTTTGTTCCTATCTTTAGGTCTAAGGTGAGTTTCTTCTAGGCAGCATATGGATGGGTTGTGTCTTTTGATCTAAGATGTCACTCGATGTCTTTTTACTGGAGCAGTCAGTCCATTCACATTCAATGTGATTATTGATAAGTATGTGTTCAGTGCTTCCATTGTGATGTTTCTTTTTGTGTTGATGGTTTCTCTGTTCTTATTAATCTGTTCTGGGATGTTCTTCTTTGTGAGTTGATTTTTCACCTTTTTCATGGTTGGTTTTGTCGTTGTTGAGACTCCTGTATTATGTCTCTTAATTTGATATGTTGCATCTTTATTGTGCTTTATGACTGCCCCTAAGGCCCCCTTTAATAAATGAAGTACAAACCCAATTTCAGTTACTACCATTCTTATCAACTTCTTCTCCATCTGGAAGAACTATAATGACTGTAGTACATCCCTCTTTTTAATGTGATGACATCATAGTTTTGATGATATGACCACTGGATTATTTCTTTCACTATTATAGCTTTGATTGAGTTTGGAGCCTTTCCTTACTGAGTAGGATTCTGGGTTATTGGTTTAGTCAGCTAGGGCTGCTCTAACAGAAATACCACAGAGTGGATGGCTTCAACAAAGGAACGTTTATTGTTACACAGTCCAGTAGGCCACAAGTCCAAATTCAGGATGTCCGCTCCAAGGGAAGGCTTTCCCTTTTGTCAGCTCTGGAGGAAAGTCCAGTATTGCATCAGTCTTTGTCCAGGGAGCCTCTAGGCGCAAGAACCTCAGGTCTGAAGGATGCACTCTTCTCCCAATGTTGCTTGCTTGATGGTGTGAGGTTCCCAATTTTCAGCCTGCTTCCTTTTCCTTTTATCTCTTGCAGGATAAAAGGATTAAGGGTGGGGCAATCCCTACTCCAGGGAAACTCCCTTCACAGTGGAGCAGGGAGGTAATCTTATAAAAGAATTTACAGTCCCACCCTAATCCTTTAACAGTACACCTATTTTGGGGGTGACACAGTTCAATCCATGACAGTGATGTGTCCTGTATTTGCTTCTAAAATATAATGTTAGTGGTTTTGTTCTTCTAAGCCACAAAATTCTTGCAGTCTTTCTTGTAGCTTTGGTTTGGTTTTTACAAATTTTCTGAGTTTCTGTTTATCTGTGAATGTCTTAATTTCATTTTCATATTTGAAAGATAGTCATGTCACTGCCTCTGTGCCAGCATTGTTTCTGCTGAGAAATCTGACAAAAGCCTACAGGGTTTCCCTCTAAATGTTAGCTTGGGTCTTGCTGCCTTTAAGAGTTTCTGCTTATGTTTCATTTTGTTAAGTGTGATTATAATACATCTTGGAGTCTTTCTTTTGAAAGACTCATACTGAGTGGAATTCAATATGCATCTTAGATATCTGTATTCTCTTTCATAATTTCTGTGAACTTTTCTGTCAGCAGCTCAACAACAATGCTCTCTATGTTTTCAAGTGTCCCCTCCTATTCAGGAATTCCAGATAATCACAGATTGTTCCCCCTAATAGAATCCCCCTTGTTTCTTAATGCTTCTTCATTTTTATTGTTTCTTTTCTCTGATTTCTCCTCAAAGATGCTGGAGTCAGTAGTTCTGTCTTCAAAGCCAGAAAGTCTATTTTCTAGTTGTTCAATTCTGTTTTCTTGACTTTGAATTGAATTTTCTATTCCTTTGATTTTGTTATTGATCTGTCAGATTTCAGAATGCTGATGTTCCATTGGTTTGAACAGCTTGGTTAATTTTTCATTTTGCTCTGCTGCATTTTGTGTAAGGTCTAAGAGGGCTCTATATCTAATCCTTTTGTACTGACCCTCTGATATTTTCAGAAAGCCTTCTTCATCTGGAAATTTCCTTGGTTCTTTCTTTTGGGAACTTTCTGGAGCTATGGGTGGGTTTTTCTTTAAGCTTCTGGCCAAGGTTTGTTGCTTTTGCAGCATCTAAAGGTTGTTTAGTTTCTCTGGTGTTACCTTAACCAGATCTGAAGCACAGTCAGATAAGGAAGGTGATCACCAGTCACCTCTATGTACTCCAGTGACTAGGCCAAGTGGAATCTCTGGGGTAGCTAGCTCCCCCTCCCAGTTGGCAAAGGCACAGCCCTACTTATGGAGTCACTGGGGGGGCCATCAGCTGACCATATGATGTGGGTCAGTAAAGGCAGGAAGAGATGCCATCAGGATGCACTGCAGTTATTTCTCTCGGTAGTTTTATTTTAAAAGGTAAAATCTATCTGACAGCTTCCAAAATCAGAGTGTCAGGTGTGCAAGGCCATTTTTCTAGCTGGCAATGTAGGCACCTCTGTATCCAACCCCAGATGCTGTAACCTAGTTCAAAGTATGGACAAACTACTACCCTGCTGTTATCTGCTGCCAGGTCCCACTCGTAAGGCTGCTAAACACAGCTTTTCTACTGGGAAATCACTCCTTGGTCTGGCACTGCCTCCCAGCCTGGGAATTAGCCTCTGCTGAGGCCTCTGTTTGAGTAACTCTGCCTCCCAGTCAAATAAGATGCCTTCCTGCACAAGCTCTCCTGCCTGCTGTGAAACAGCTCAATCAATGGTGGAGGGTCAGAAAGAGAGGGTGGAGGGGCCGAGGTGCTCAGAGTCCAGAGCTAGACTCTCAAAATGTGGCTATTCCACCTGCTGATCACATCAGCAGTGTGGCTCAGCTTTGCTGCTGGTGAAGCTCTAGCCCCACCTGCCAGCTAATACAAAGGAAAATAAGTTAAAATCTCCAGTTACCTTCAGTCTGCAAGGGACAGCCATTCCACAAGGGTGGGGGTCAGTGAAATAGTAGAAGGTTCCCATTCAGTGGTGTGTAGTCCAAATTGACAGCCCTGTGCTGCATCCTAGGGCTCACTGTGTGTCCAGAAGGTTCCATTTAATTATCAATCCAGGCCTTGATTTTCAGAGCGAATTAAGGAGATGTGTGTCTAGTTTGCCATCTTTACTCTGCCCCGCTAATATCACATGATTTTTATGTAGTCTTATCCAAGCAGGAAACTCTGGTGGTGTAGTGGTTATGTGCTATGGTTGCTAACCAAAAGTTGGCAGTCTGAATCTACCAGGCACCCCTTGGAAATTCTATGTGGCAGTTCTTCCCTGTCCTATAGGGTCAGTATGAGTAGGAATCAACTCAATGATGGTGGGGTTTTGTTTGTTTGTTTGTTTGTTTTATCCTAGCAAGATCAAATAAGTCCCTTCTCTGACTCTCTCCCTGTTAAGTGGTAAGGTCAAAGGTTGTCAGGATATTAGGCTACTATGTGCCCCAGTTGAATGGGGGTTAGAAAAGGAAAGGTTGAAATCATCTTTAAATCTTACTCGTCCTCTGACAATAGATAACTAAGATAACCCCAAATGGGACCAGTTGAGCAGACAGAAGTGCTAGTTGGACTTCCATTGAGGCTCCCTCTTAGAAGTTTGTGTGGTTATGGATTTTATTTATTTATCTTTTATCCTGATTAAGTGAAAGTATACAATCCAAGTTAATTTTGCATGCCCGCCTATCTACAGCTGTTCTGCTCTGCTTGCCCCATGACAGCACACTCCTCCTTTTCAGTTTATACTTGTCATATTCCCCTTAACGAGCTCCTGCCCCCTCCTCTTCACTCTCTTCCATTTACAAAAAGACCAGTAGGACAGTCTCCTATAAATGCGTAGAACCATAAAGTACACCCACCATGTGGTCACATTGTATGCTTGGGTCTAGTCCATTTTTGTCCAAAGAGTTGACCTCAGTAGTGTTTTCTAAACAGGGCCAGCAACAGGTCTAGGGGCCCTGCTCCCAGGTGGTCCCCCATCAATTTTGGTCTTTTAGTACAGTTCTTGAGCTGCACCACTCTATTTCATGTGTTGCCACAGAGATTCAACATGATGTGCCCCATCACGGCTGTCTTTGGTGGTGGCTGGGCATCATCTTGTTCTTCTGGTCACATGTTGATACAGTGTCCCATTTACATGCATCATTCTGTCTCATGGGCTCTTTTTTCCTCATGTCTTTGGTGTTCTCAGTGATCATCTGTTCTGGCTAAGCTTGGACCATTTGGTGTACGTCAGATGTCAGCTTGCCAGCTTTTAAGACCTCAGATGCCACTCACCAATATGGGGTGGAGAAGACTCTCTTAGCAATAGGCTAATTATGCCAATTGACCTTAAAGTCCCCTGACAGTATGGTCCCAAGACCCCACCCCTGTGCTACTGTATCTTTGCAATATTGGGCTGAGGTTAGAAGAGTTTTAAATTTATGGCAAAGTCCAGTTAGGTTGATCTACTTTCTACTGTGTGCTGTCACTGCTTTCATCTAACCAAATTTCTATCAACTAATCTATGATCAACCCTTACCCCCCTCCCCACCTTTGTAGCCATCAAAGAATCTTCTATACATGAGTCTATTTTCAACTCCTTATAGCAGGGGTCTCATACAGTATTTGTCCTTTTGTTGCTGACTGATTTCACTCAGCGTATCTTCCAAATGAAACCAGGTTATGACATGTTTCCTGAAATCATCACTGTTTTTTTCATCATTGCATAGTGTTCCACTGAGTATATGTACCACAGTTTATTTATCCATTCATCCGCTGATGGGCACCTAGGTTGATTCCATCTTTTTGCTATTGTGGACTGTGCTGCAATGAACATTCATGTGCATGTGTCTGTTTATGTGACAGCCTTTGTTTCTGTAGGATAAATTCTGAGCAGCAGGATTACTGGGTCAAATTGTATACCTATTTCCAGCTTTTTAAGGAAGCTCCAGATTGGTTTGCAAATAGATTATACCATTTTGCAATCCCACTGGCGCTGCAGGCGTATTCCAATCTCTCAACAATCTCTCCAGCATCTGTTGTCTTGTGTTTTTTTTATTATGGCCATCCTTGTTGTTTTGATTTGGATTTCTCTGATAGGTAGTGATTGTGAGCATTTCCTTATGTGTCTTTTGGCTGCCTGGATGTTCCCTCTAGTGAAGTGTCTACTTTTGCCTATTGCTTAATTGGGTTATTTACCTTTTTCTTGTTGATACTTTGCAGTACCTTGTAGATTATAGAGATTAGATGTTGGTCTGACATGTATTTGCTAAATATTTTTTCCCATTTTGTATGTGGTCTTCTAACTCTTCTGGTAAAGTTGTTGGATGAGCAAAAGTGTTTGATACTTAGCAGTTTCCATTTATCTAGTTTCTCTTCTGTTGCTTGTGCTTTGTCAGATTTTGAAGTCTGTCTAAGGTGTATGCTAGAATTTCCATTGTTGACCCTGATTTTTCTTAGATGATCTTTATCATTTTAGGTTTGATGTTTAGGTCTTTGGTCCATTTTGAGTTAGGTTTTGTGTAAGATGTGAGATATGGGTTTTGTTTCAGTTTTTTGCAAACAGATATCCAATTTTTCCAGCACCATTTGTTAAGGAGACTGTTTTTACCCAAGTTTACAATCTTAGGGGCTTTGTTGAATATTAACTGTTCATAAGAGAATAGTGGCACTCTGGGGTCTCTGCTCTGCTCGATTTGTCTATATGTCTCTTTTTGTACTAGTACCAGGCTGTTTTGACTACTGTGGCAGTGTAATAAGTTCTAAAATCAGATGGTGGGAGGCCTCCCACATTGTTCTTCTTCTTCAGTAGTGTTTTACTTATCCAGGGTTTTTTTTCCTTTCTAAACAGAGTTGATGATTTGTTTCTCCATCTGTTTTAGTCAGCTAGGGCTGCTCTAACAGAAATATCACAGAGAGGATGGCTTTAACAAAGGAAAGTTTATTCTTACATAGTTTGGTAGGCTGCAAGTCCATATTCAGGGTGTCCACTCCAGGGGAAGGCTTTCCCCTTGTCGGCTCAGGAGGCAAGTCCAGTATTGCATCAGTCTTTGTACAGGGAGTCTCTTGGTGCAGGAACCTCAGGTATGAAGGACGCGCTCCTCTCCCGGCGATGCTTCTTAATGGTATGAGGTTCCCAAATCTCTGCTTGCTTCTCTTTCCTTTTATCTCATGAAGGATGAAAGGATTAAGGGTGGGGCAAGCCACATTCCAGGGAAACTCTCTTTACAGTGGAGCACGGAGGTGATACTATGAAGGGATTTACAGCTCCATCCTAATCCTTTAACATACAGCATAAGAAAACTACAAAATGGAAGACAGTTACAAGATACTGGGAATCATGGCCCAGCCACATGGCTACACATATTTTTGGGGGGACAGAATTCAATCCATGACACCATCTCATTAAAAAATGTCACTGGAATTTGTATTGGTATTACGTTGTACGTGTAGATGGTTTTTGGTAAAATAGACGTTTACACAATGTTAAGTCTACCTATCCATGAGTGGGGTAGGTTTCTCCATTTATGTCTCTTTCAGTTTCTTGCAGTAAGGTCTTGTAGTTCTCTTTCTATAGGTCTCTTACTTCTCTAGTTAAATTTATTTCTAGGTATTTTATCTTCTTAGGGGCTATAGCAAATGATATTGATTTGGTGATTTCTTCCTTGATGATCTCTTTGTTGGAATCCTATTGATTTACTTATGCTTATTTTGTATCGTGAGACTTTGCTGAACTCTTCTATCAGTTTGTATAGTTTACTTATGGATTCTTTAGGATTCTCTGCTTATACAATCATATCATCTGCAAATAGGGAGATTTTTACTTCTTCTTTGCAGATTCAGGTGCCCTTTACTTCTTGGTCTTGTCTAATTGCTCCAGCTAGAACCTTGTGATAATTTTGATAGGTAATATGAGTCTAAGAATTTGTTGATTTCCTCTAGGTTTTCGAATCTGTTACAGTCTTTTGTACTATTCTTTTATGATACTATTGATTTCAGTTGGTCTGTTGTGACATCACCCATCTCCTTTCTTATTCAGGTTGTTTCCTCTTCTGTTTCTCTTTTGTAAGTTTAGTCAATGATTTATCAATTTTGTTGATCTTTTCAAAGAACCAGCTTTTGGTCTTGTTAATTTTTTCGATTGTTCTCCTGTTCTCTAATTCATTTAGTTCTGCTCTGATCTTTATGATCTGTTTTCTTCTAATGCCTAAGGGGTTCCTCTGCTGCTCTCTTTCTTCTTGTTCAAACTGTAGGGTTAATTCTTTGGTTTGGGTCCTTTCTTCCTTCCAGATATGTGCATTTACAGAGATAAATTGACTTTTGAGTGCTGTGTTGGCTCTATCACATAGGTTCTGGTAGGATGTGTTCATTCTCATTGGATTCCATAAATTTGTTTATTTCATCCTTGATTTCTTCTATAACTACTGCTTTTTGAGCAAGATGTTTAGTTTCTATGAGTTCTAATTTCATTCTATATTTTTTATGCTATTAATTTAGACTTTTATGGCTTTATGGTCTGAGAAGATGCTTTCCAGTAATTAAATGGTTTGGATTTTGTTGAGACTTGCTTTACATCATAACACATGGTCTATTCTAGAAAATGTGCTATGTGCATCAGAGAAGAAGGTGTACTTATCTGCTGATGGGTGGTAAGTTCTGTATATGTTAGTTATGTATATGTTGATAGTGTGTAGTTGGTTGATTGTCACAATAAGATTTTTTGTATCTTTACTGAGTTTTTTTCTGGATGATCTGTCCATTACTGAAAGTGGATGGTTGAAGCCTCCAACTGTTACTGCGGAGTGATATAATTCATTTTTCAATGTTGTCAGTGTTTGTTTGATGTATTTAGTTGGTCTGGTTTTAGTGCTCTCATTTTTCAATGTTGTCAGTGTTTGGTGTATTTACGTGCTCTGGTATTGGGTGCATAAATATTTAACTTTGTGATGTCCTGCTTATGTATTGAATCTTTCAGAATAGTGTCCATCCTTGTCTGCGATGGTGGATCTTACATTAAAGTCTACTTTATCTGAGATTAGTATTGCCATTCCTGCTCTTATTTGTATGTAGTTAGCTTAGTGTATGTTTTTCAATCCTTTGATTTTCAGTTTGTTCATATCTTTGAGTCTTAGGTGTGTTTCTTGTAAGCAACATATAGCCAGGTCATGCTTTTTGATCCAAGACATCACTTGTTGTCTCTTTACTGGGGTTTCCAGTCTGTTTACATTCAGTGTAATTATTGATAGGTGTGTGTTTAGTGCCATCATTTTGATGCATTTATTTTTGTGGTATTGATGTTTTCTGTGTTTTTCTTAATATTCTGTTCTGGGTCATTCTTTATGGGTTGACCATCTTTTTCAGTGCTGGTTTTTGTGTTTGTTAAGGCTCCTGTTTTACGTTTCTTGTTTTGATATGTTGCATTATTATTTTGCTTTGTAGTTACCCCTTTCACCCCCTCACTATTCTAAGTTTAAACCAGACTTTAACTTCTGCCAATCTTTTTAACTTCCTCTCCATCGGAAAAGGTTATATCTATTGTAACATATCCCTGTTTTTAGTGTGGTGATGTCATAGTTTTAGTGTTATGATCACTGGTTCCCTTCTTTTTAATAATGTAGTTTTGATTGAGCTGATTGACTTCCTTAAGTGAGTAGGATTCTGGATGCTGTGTCCTGCATTGCCTCCTTAAGTATATACTTGATGTTTTTGTTTTTCTAAGCAAAGAACTTCTTTGAGTATTTTTTGTAGTTTGGTTTGGTTTTTATAAAGTCTCTAAGCTTCTGTTTATCTGTGAATGTCTTAATTTCACCATCATATTTGAGAGACAGTTTTTCAGGATATGTAATTCTTGGTTGGAAGTTTTTCTCCTTCAGGGCTTTGAATGTGTCATCCCAGTGCTATCTTGCCAACATTGTTTCTGTAGAGAAGTCAGACAACAGCCTACAGGGTTTCCTTCTGAATGTTAGCTTTGCTTTCAGACTTGCTACCTTTAATAGCATCTGTTTATGGTTCATTTTCTTAAGCTTGATTATAATATCTCTTGGTGTCTTTCTTTTGGGGTCTAGTTTTTGTGCCATTTGATACACATCTTGGATGTCTGTGTTCTCTTCTTTCATAACTTCAGGGAACTTTTCTGTCAGCAACTCTACAGTGGTGCTCTCTGTATTGTCATTTTTGTCATTTATCCCTCCCTCTTAGGAATTGCAATTATTTGTAAGTTATTCCTCTTGATACAGTCCCACATGTTTCTTAATACTTCTTCATTTTTCTTATTCCTTTTCTCTGATTTCTCCTCGTTGATGGTTGTGTCAGTTGTTCTATCCTCAAGGGTACCAAGTCTGACTTCCATCTTCTCAATTCTGTTCTTTTGGCTTTGGGTTGAATTGTCTAATTCTGTAATTTTGTTATTGATCTGCTGGAATTCAGATCGTTGAAGTTCCATTAGTTTGAATAGCTTACTTAATTTTCATGTTGTTCTGCTGTATTTTGTTTAAACTCTAGGTGGGCTCTGTATATAGTTTTTTTGTACTCGACCTTTGATAATTTCAACAAGTCTTCTTCATCTGAGAAGTTTTTTGATTATTTTGGGAGTTTTCTGGAGCCATGATGGACTGCTTCTTTAAATGGTTATCTATGGCCTGTTGTTTGCATGCCATCTAGAAGCTGTTTGATTTCTCTGGTGTTACCTCAACAGGAGGTGAGATGTAGTTCTAAGAGGAGAGGTGGTTACCAGCTGTCTCTGTGTCCTTTAGTGACTAGCCCCAGGTGGACTCTCTTGGGTGGCAGGGCTCTGCCTTTCAGCTGGCAAAGACAGCACCCTACTTATGGAATCACTAGGGGGGCATCAGCTGACCCTATGATGTGGATCAATGAAGGGTGGAGGATATGCTGCTGGGGCACTCATCACTCATCGGTTCTCCAGGTGGTCTTATTTAGAAGTGAACTTTGCTTCTAAGAGGGCAGCTGTCCAACTGCTGCAAAAAACAGCTCCTCAGGTGTGGCAGACTCCGCCTTCTAGCTGACAACAAATGCAACTCAAAGGCCGTCCTCAGATGCTATGACGTGGTGCAAAGTAGGGAGAGGTTAGGGACTTCCAACTGTCCTCTGCCACTCCCCACTCATGAATCTAGACACAAATTGTTTCAAACACTGCTTTTCTGCTGGAGAAGCACTTGCTAGACAGGTTGTTGCTCCCCTTGAGAATCAGATGCAACTATAGCCTCTGGCTGGGTGACTCTGCCTCTGAGCTAACCAAGATTGTGTCCCAGCAGAGCTGCCCTTCCTGCTGTGAAAGCAGAGTCTGTGGTGCAGCTCAGAAAAGAGAGGGTAGGGGGCTAGTGGTGCCCTCAGTCAGCAGGCAAGCTCTCAATATGTGGCTTTCTCATGTACTGTGTCTCTGCTGTGCTATATGCTGTTTACTTAAAACCTGCAATTTGGCATATTTTCCGGCTCATGCCCAGCTCTCACTTCCTGTATAACAAGGAAAGTGTTAGTACCTTCAGTACTCTGAAATGGTGAGTCAGCAGGAGTGGGGCTCAGCACCCACTGGCTTGTTTTTGAGAGGGATAGTTTAGTCTGTTACTGCTGCCTAGTCAAATCTGACAATACTATGCCAGATCCCAGGGCTCCCTGGATGTCCACTGCTCCATTCATTTATCATGTCATGCCTTAGTTCTCAGAGGGAATTGAGGAGACATGTATCTAACCTGCCATCTTGGCCCTGTGTCATGGATTGAATTGTGTCCCCCCTAAAATATATGTAGCCATGTGGCTGGGCCATGATTCCCAGTATCTTGTGATTGTCCTCCATTTGTGATTTTCCTATGCTGTATGTTAAAAGATTAGGGTGGGGCTGTAAATCCCTTCATAGGATCACCTCCCGGATCCACTATAAAGGGAGTTTCCCTGGAGTATGCCTTGCGCCACCCTTAATGCTTTCATCCTGCAAGAGGTAAAAGGAAAGAGAAGCAAGCAGAAGATTGGGAATCTCATACCATCAAGAAAGCAGCACTGGGAGAAGACCGCGTCCTTCAGACCTGAGGATCCTGGACCAAGATGCTCCCTGGACAAAGACTGGTGTAATACCAGACTTTCCTCCAGCGCCAACAAGGGTGACATACTGAATTTGGACTTGTAGTCTACTAGACTGTGTAAGAATAAACCTTCCTTTGTTAAATCCATCCACTCTGGTATTTCTGTTAGAGCAGCACTAGCTGAGTAAAACATCTTGCCTCCTGATTATGGATTTTAGATTAATGGTTCAAACATGATGAATTATTTTTAGTGCCTATCCTTACGTAGGAGAAAAATACCAGCTTGTGGGGCCTGCCCAGTGGCTGTCAAAGGTATGGGTGCAACTGGACAGATAACTTAGTGCATAAGATAGAGGGAAGATCAAGGGACAGCATACCCAGAGCACACGATTAGAAGGAACTAAAAATTGGACCCCCTTTCTATAAGACTGGGAAAGAGTGATTGTTCAAATGGGGTAGCACTGAGGGGTAGTTGTAGGCAGCCATTCTCTGAGACTTCCTAACTCATTAAGTTAGAAGAATT
This sequence comes from Heterohyrax brucei, assembly GCA_028571685.1. Taxonomy (NCBI): domain Eukaryota; kingdom Metazoa; phylum Chordata; class Mammalia; order Hyracoidea; family Procaviidae; genus Heterohyrax; species Heterohyrax brucei. Next base: position 160,683,604 of record CM053140.1, read on the forward strand.
AGCTGCTCAACTGGCAACACCTTCCGCACAAGCAAAGCATTGGAGGGATGATTCTATTTATTGTTACAATGCTCAAACCTAATGTTATGGTTATCGCACATTTATTTTCACTCCCAGAGGGTGGGAGCAAAATAATACTGGAGTAACCAATTCCAAGACCAATAGTTTAAGCCCAGTGCTCAGTTCCAACTTGTAAGCTGACTAGATTGCTTACTCAGTGCTGTAAATGACCTGAATACAGTCATTCTCAGAAATAGTCCATCTGTTCTCAGCCATCTGTTAGTAACCTAGGAGTCTGAGGACAGGAAGCTTTCTGGTACTGAACTGTTATTCAGGGCCTCAAGCCTAGGTATCCATTTCACATCTTTATTTCTTTTTTAATCCCCTGGCTCAGACTTCTTGGCAACCATGAAATCAGGACTGTGCTCTGTGCTAAGGCATAGATAGATATTAATTAGGGTCCCAGCTGTCTCTAATTAGTTGTTGATGCAACATGGATACTGAATATCCATTTTTACCCTAGTATTGGCACAGATGAAATGCTCTATCACATGCCCATGAAATGGGACAGTGGTAGTGCTGGATTTCCACCTAAGGGATGGCTCCAGGTATGAGCAAAATGCTGTGGATATTTGTGGAAAGAGGTAAAAAACAAACAAACAAAAAACCCTTTGTTTGCTGGGAAGGAAACTCCTGAAACTATGGAGAAGATGGTGATTCATTCTCATTGTCTTATATCCTCCCAGGAGGATTATTTTTCAGGCTGTTCAAGTTCTTAGATGTAACTTTTCCAGGTGGTATCCTCCTCTGCTAATCTGTCCTCATGCTGACTGTACCATCCAGAATTGATGCAGTTGGCTGAGAGCCGGTGACCAGTATGGTGTCTCCTAACATCACTTTAAAAAAAAAAATATATATATATATATATATATATTTTATTGTGATTGAGTAAAAGTTTACAATATAAGTCAGTTAGCAACACAAAACTGAGTACACGTACCTCTATGCAACTCTAACTGTTGTTCCAGCCCTGTGATAGCACATACCCACTTTCCATCCTGTACATCTTGAATTCCTTTAAGAACACAACTCCTATACCCTCCTCTTCACCCTCCCTTTGCATTTCTATAGAGGACATGCTCTGACAACTTCATGTCTTACAGTGTGGTCCCTTTTTTTTTTTTTTGTCTGAAGAGCTGTCTTCAGTACTGATTTCAGCTCTAGGCTAGTGAAGAGTCTAGGGGCCATGTTCTCAGGTGATCCTTCAGAATGTCAAACCATCAGGTCTGGTCTTTTAATAGAATGCTAGTTATGTGTCACCATTTTTCTCCCATTATGGAAGGGAGCCTACATTATGCTCCCCATCAAGGTCCTAATTTTACTTTTATCCTCCTAGCATATTCCACTGAATAACATTCCCCAGTAACTGCTAAAGTAACTGTCCTATAAAATCCCTAGGTCTCAAAGCCTAGCAGGCCATGCAGAAGAGCTTTTCTTCCCTGTGGATGGCACAGGACTCACGGTCATCAGAGTCATTGCAGTTGTTAGCCAGTTGTTTCTTGACCCTTATACTGCAGCCCCCCATGATGGCTTTGTTCAATTCCACATTGTGCTCATATCTGTAAGTATGAGTAACAGCTACTGACTGGTTGACCCTGACTACACGTAATACTTTGTGTTTTGGACAATGTGCCCCTCAAGGTTTTCCTTCCTGTGGACAAGCGTCTTTCTTCTGGCTACCTCATGTGAATAGGTCCTGTGCTCTGAAGAGGGTTGACCAGTTGTTCTGAACTTTTCAGGACTCCTTTCTAGGACCTTATGGCAATTATTTATCCTAGATACAAAGAAATCACATTTCTGTGGAGTAGGGTTCTTAGCACTCTATAATCTCACTTGTAGTCTTATGTGGTTGATAGAAAGCAGAGGATTGTACTAATGATGGATGACAGTAAAAAAAATCCCAAAAGACATTAACAAGATAGAAAAAAGGACCAGGAAATGAGACAAAATCAAATAGACATCAGCTCTTATATTTAATTTCAACTAAGTTAGAAGTATTACGTACTTGTTAACACTTTAAAGAGGTTTTTTGCCACAGATTTGAAGAATTCAGTGTATTGTTTTATTTATTGACTGATGCTTCATGGTCATTATTGATACAAAAAGAATGGAATCATTGACAACTTCAATCTCTGCTTTATTTATCACGATGAGGATTAGTGATCCACGTCATGGATTAAACTGTGTTCCACAAAAATGTGTGTCAGCTTGGTTAGGCCATGATTCCTAGTGTTGTATGCTTGCCCTTCCTTTCGTGACTGTAATTTTATGGTAAAGAGAATTGGGTGGGATTGCAGCACCCTTACTGAGGTCTCATCCCTGATCCAGTGTAAGAGAAGTTTCCTAGGATTGTGGCCTCTCTACCTTTTATCTTAAAAAGGAAGGGAAGCAAGTAGAGGTTGGGGGACAAACAGCGCTAGGAGCAGAGTGCATTGTTTGGACCTGGGGTTCCTGCATGGAGAAGCTCCTAGCATAGGGGCAGATTGATGAGAAGAACAGCAGAGACAGAAAGTCATCTGTGGAGCTGATGACCTGAATTTGAACTTTTAGCCTACTTTACTGGAAGAAAATAAACTTCTCTTTGTTAAAGCCATTCACTTGTGATATTTCTGTTATAGCAGCTCTAGATGGCTAAGATAGTCCACTTGTAAGGATTTCCATTTTCTTCATGTTTAGATGTAATCCATACTGAAGACTATGGTCTCTTACCTTCATCAAGCCTTTGTTTTCATGAAGCAAAGATGTGTCTTCTGCATATCTCACGTTGCAAATCAATCTTCATCTAAATCATGATGCTGCATTCTCTGTAAGTCTAGCTTCTCAGATTACCTGTTCAGCATATAGACTAAGATGAAAGAATACAACCCAGCTGCACATTTTTTCCAATTTTAAATCATACAAGATTCCCTTGTTTTGTTTGATTAACTGCTTCTTAATTCATATATAGGTTCTGCATGAGCACAATTAAGTGTTCTGGAATTCCCATTCTTTGTATATTGTCTATAATTTGTTATTATGCCAGTTACATCCCTCATTGTACATGTGTAACTTGGCATCCTGACTTGGATTGATGTGTGCGTCAGTCTCCCATTGTCATTTTATGTGGAGCTCCTTTAAGCTATTCATATTGGAAATGAAAAATTGCCATTATTGTCAGATGTTGTGATTGACTATATTTCAAACCAAGCAAATGTATAGAAAATTATTTGAATTAATAAGAGTGTTTACTAAGGTTTTTGGGAATTAAGCCTGTTACATAAAGTTTAATTGCACAAGAAAAAATTAATTACATATACACACAAGCAATAAACATAAAAATGCAATTTAAAAGTAGTTTTCTTTATGATAGAGGCAAACTAAAAAATTTCAAAGCATATGAAGGTTATAGAGAAACATATAATTTTATTAAGAAATATTTAAAAATACCTAAATAACTTGAGAGAAACAACCCAGGTTAGTGGATAGCAAGATGTAATATTACAAAGATCTCATTCTCTCCCAATTCATCTATGTATCCTATATTATTCCAAACAAAATTCAAGTAGGATTTCTCATGAAAAATGATATATACAAAAATTAGTTTTATTGATGAGTCAAATTTGGAAGGCAATATTTGAAATTTTAGAAGAAAATATTAAAAAATATTTATGTCCTCAGGGTAGGAAAGGATTTCTTTTAAACAAGAAACTAAAAAAGAAGGAAGCCACAAAGAAAAGTTTGTATATGTTTTACTGCATTAAAATTTCATTGTAAGATACCATAAACAGTAAAAAGACAAGCCATGGAGTGGGAGAAGATACTTCCAATACACATAATGGACAAAGAATTAACAATCCAGAATACATAAAGAACACCTATAAAAGATTGACAAATTTTTGTGAGCAACCCCTGCCCCCAAAAGAGCAAAAGACATGAGCAGGCACTTAGTAGAAGAGGAAACAAAAATGACCAATAAATGTTTTAAAAATTCTCCATTTAATCAGCAGTCTGAGAGATTTAACTAAACCTACATGCTACAAATGACAAAAATTTGGGAGTCTGATGATTACAAGTTTTGACAAGAGTATAGAATAATGGGAATTCTCATTTGTTACTGCTAGCAATGCCAATTGATACAACTACTTTGGGAAAAAAATTGTCCAGCTAGCAGTAAATTTCAATATTCATATCCCAACAATCACAATCCTAGATGTGACATTAGAGACACTCTTGTATGTGTGCACCAAGACATATCTAAAAAAGGCTTGCAGTAGTATGTAGGGGGAAAAATTGGCATGGATCACATGCTGTTGTATGAAGAATGGATAAGGAAATCATAGTATACTGATATGATAAGAATACCATACAGCTGTGAAAACAAACTAACAGCTGCTACTTGTAACAATGTGAATGTTCTCAAAGACAATGCTGAACTTAAAAAGGAATATAAGGTATTCTTTTATTTATATGAGCCAAAGCTAATGCATAGCCAAAGTAATACAATCAACTAATTATATTAAACTAATATAAAGCTGGAAACCCTGGTAGATGTAGTAGTTTTTTAAGTGTTACAACTGCCAACCAAAAGGTAGGCAGTTTGAATTCACCAGGTGATCCTTGGAAACTCTAGGAGGTTTTCTTACTTTGTCCTACAGGATTGCTGTGAGTTGGAATCCATTCAGTATAAAACTAAAGAATGTATTCTTTAGGAATATAGACATTTGCAATACAGTTATAAAGCAAGGGATTTGCTAGCAAGAAATTCAGGATAGTGAATTTCTCTCCAGGGAAGTGAGAAGATTACAGCCCCTGGAGAGGTTCATAGAAGACTTTACAGGTAAAATTATCTTTCTTAAGCTGGTTCATGGGACAGGAGTTTTCATTTTAATGTTGTCTTTACATGTGTTATCTAAATTCATGTATGTCACAAATTTCACCAGAAAAATTGAAAAGTACCAAAAGTAATACAGGTTTATTGAAAAAATTAAATAATCTAGAAGGATACAGAATGTTGATGATTTTCTGTCTTATTCTATGAATGTTCAGATCTGAGGTCAGTTTGATGGAGGCTCACCTGTGACTAGTAAGGAACTCCTAAGAAGGGATGTTTTATCTGCATTTTTTTTTTTTTTTTTTTTTTGGATTGGGGTGCCAAATTCAATAGAAAACACTTCATCCAATATAAACAGCAGCTAGACATGACAGTGCCACGTAGGACAAACCTGGGGCTACTAGCGTACTTGTTTCCTTTTGCATGTCCTTAACTTAACCTTGATTTTACACATTTCTGGTTCTTCATCCCAGCCATATTCTCCTGGCTACCTCAGGAATGTATTTCTCCCATTTCAACCTGTACCAAAGACTAGCCTACTTAATATAGGGAGACAGCGCAGTACAAACATTAGATTTCCATTATGGAAGCACCTTGTCTTGGAATTGAAGCCTGGATCTGGTGCTTAATAAATTGATTGCTTTTTTCCACTGCCAAGTTGGAATGATGGTAATAATCTTTATAGGCTAAGGGAAATAATGAAGTTGAGTCTTCTGGTGAGCATTCACTGTTTTTTGCTCACCCAGCATTCGCTCTCCATTCTTTCAGAATTTCCTCCAAGTGTCCTGTCCTTTCCCAATCACTCAAAGGTCTGGTACAAAGCTAACAGAACCAGAATATTTCTCCCAGGACCTTGGAGTGATGTATGACTGGAAAATAAAATTGGAGTTTATTTATCCTAAAGCTACCACTCCCATACCCCCCCAAATGCCTGGTCTCTGTCATTTCAGAGGCAGGTTCTACCATCTTACCTTTGACTATACCCAAATGCCAAACTCACTGCTGTCTAGTAGATTCCAACTCATAGCAACCCCACAGGACAGAGTAGAATGGCCTCATAGAGTTTCCAAGATCTGTCTTGGCTCTATGAGTTTCTTCATTTCTTTCCAACATATTGATTTGTACTTGTACCCGCAGCTGGTTTAGGTTGCTTTAAAAAATAAATCCTAAGTGATACAAACACCCAGTACAGTCTCTAGCACACAATTAGTAAGTGCTTGCAGTATTTGTTGATAGGATTTATTTCCAGAATTGAAATCCTCCTCCCCTACCCTTCCAGTAGCACTTCAACCAGATTCTCTCTAGTCCTGAGAGTGAGAACCAGATTGTCAGGGCCTAATTACCACTGAGTGAATGGATATGGATACACCTTAGCTTCCAAACATGATAGTGGAGAAACCTGTTCTGGACTGATAGTAACTCTGCTAAGGGTTTGACATCCCATGAAGCATGCAAATCCATATGCCCGCCAACAGCGTTCTGGACACTGTCACAAGCAATGCCATACAAGGAGTGCAGGCAATAATGGCTAGAGTAATTCCAAGATCACTGTGATCCAGAGAGAGGATCTGAGGTGGGTTTTGAAAGGTTACTGGGACTGGGATAGGCAGGGAGGGAAAACAGAAGACATATAGGCAAGGGATGGAAGGATAGTATAAGCAAAGACATGCAAGGTGTGTTTACGAACAATGAAGGGACCATTTTACCTCTGATAGACATTTATAATAAAATAGTGGTGGTGGATCATGTTTAGAAATATCAGTTGGAATTCATTTTAAAGGCAAAATTCTAGAAATATTCGTTTCAAACATTTCTATGAAAAGAGATTCTTCTGTTCATCAGGAATAAAACATATTTCTTTAGCATCTCCTAGATGTAATTTGAAACTATGGCACATTTGAGAGTTAGTTCTTGGTGATGTCCAGAGGGGATGTTTTAGAATATAACTATTTTAAAGTCAGGAAAGGCATGCGTCAGGGTTGTGTCCTTTCACCATATGTTTTTAATCCATATGCTGAGCAAATAATCCAAGAAACTGGATTCTATGAAGAAGAACAAGGCATCAGGATTGGAGGATGACTTATTAAAAACCTGTGTTATGCAAACACCACCACCTTTCTTTCTGGAAATGAAGAAAATTTGAGGCATTTACTTATGAAGATCAAGGATCACAGCCTTCAGTATGGATTGCACCTCAACATCAAGAAAACAAAAATCCTCACAACTGGACCAGTAAGCAACATTGTCATAAGTGGAGAAAGGATTGAGATTGTCAAAGATTTCATTTTACTTGGGTCCATGATCAATGCCCTTGGAAACAGCAGTCAAGAAATCAAAAGATGCATTGTGCTGGGAAAATCTGCTGCAAAGTACCTCTTCAAAGTACTCAAAATTAAAGACGTCACCTTGAAGACTAAAATGCACTTGATCCAAGCTGTGGTATTTTCAATCACATCACATGCATGTGAAAGCTGGACTGTGAACAACGAAGACAGAAGAAGAATTGATGCCTTTGAATTGTGGTGTTGGAGAAGAATGTTGAATGTATGATGGACCGCCAAAAGAATGAACAGATCTGTTCTGGAAGAAGTACAACCATAGTTCTCCTTGGAAACAAAGATTGCAAGACTGCATCTTACATACTTTGGACATGTTGTAATGAAAGATCAGTTCCTGGAGAAGGACGTCATGCTTGGTAGAGTGGAGGGTCAGAGAAAAAGAGGAAGACCCTCAACAAGACGGATCAACACAGTGGCCACAACAATGAGCTTAAGCATAAAAACAATTGTGGACATTAAGACTGGGCAGTGTTCCCTTCTGTTGTTCACAGGGTTGCTATGAGTCAGAACCAACTCCATGGCACCTAGAAACAACAACAATGTAATTACTATACAACCATGACTTGATGCCATTCCAAGTCTCAGGTATGGCTAGACTGCTCAGACAGTAGCTCCTCAAAAGAAACAGTTTCTGAGGCACTGATTACACAAATTGCATGTGAACAATTCTATAAAGAAAAAAGATTTAAGGACTACTAATAATAACTTCAAAGAGATTTTATTATTTATTTTTCAATAAAGGCTAATGCCAGACGTGAAATATCTATGTACACATGAAACTTAGCAACCATATGTGTTCGTTTATCAACCCTGGGAGCTGCCAGAAAGACTTTTTAAGCTGGTGATTTCCATGGTGATGGTCTCCACCACCTTTTCTGGAGGCATCACATGCTTTGGCATTGTAGAGCAGAGATTGTGGTGGTGATGGTGGAGGGGTATGGATTAGAGGCCCTGTGACCTGAAGAACTGTTAGGGAGGAGTTTTGTTGATTTACTGACAAGCTATGTACACATCTGGGTTAAATGTTTTTCACATGGATGCTTTCACAATAAACAGGAACTTGGATGGCGGGTATAAAAAGCAAACACAGTCTCTGTTGGACCAGTACAGACAGCAACCATGGCAAAGTTTATTCTCCTCACAGGTAAGTGTGTAACCAGAGACAGTATCTCACTCTTACCTGATTTCTTTTTCTCTCTGGATCTGACACTTGAAACAGTGTCCATGTTATAACTACATGCCTTTCTGTTTTCTTTCATTATCATGTAGGCTATTGATTTAATCTTAGGAATCAAAAGAGAGATAATCAGGTTTGTCAGACATAAAATCATTTAGTTAATTTCAAGGTAGTCATTGTAAAGCACCAAAGACCTCATGACATTCTTCTTAAGGCCAGAGAATCAGAATTAACAATTATAATCACAATATTAGTTCAGTGGCTAGAGTCCAAATCTTTAGATTTCAGGCATTTACTTGGCCTTAAGAGGAGGGCTTTCAGAGAGGTAAAGCATGGATGGATGTGTAGTCATTGAATAGAGTAAATCTGGAATATTTTCAGTAAGTAGCTCTTCCATAGGTAGCAGACTTATAACTGCATCTGTAACATTTCTTTCTCACATGGAAAGTGGAAGAAGAGGGTGCCCATTTTTGACGAAGGGAAGAAGAAGGCCTTTTACTAAAAAGCCTGCTCTTTAACATAACCCAAAGTGCCCCTGGAGTTGTAACAATCTATGCCAAAGAGAATGGCACCCAAGCTCTCAGAATTAGATTCTACAGGGTGTAGACAACTGACACACAATATTTGCTTTTCTTTCTCTTTTAGGTTTGGTCCTTCTGTTGAATTCTCAGCTGGGTAAGTCTGGGCTCTGTGTTTTACCTCTAATATAATCTTTTCCCACCATAAAACTCAACACCCCATAAATTACTTATATGAAAAATCTCTGCTTCATCTATTATATGGGATTGATTTATATGCCAATAACCTGCAAAATAAATATATCAAGAGATAAACCATGCAGGTGAAAGACAGACAGGCTTAGCTTTGGGGGATCTACTGTTTTAGATTAGGTGTCACTGTGGTCTTCTCCTGTGTGATCATCTGAGAGTTAGAAACTTACGTTTATTGAGCTTCATAAGACTACTAGGCACTTTCTCTCAGAAAGTTCATAGGCTTATCCAAGAGCGTCAAAGAAATATACCAAAGTTAAAAATAATCAATCCCAGGTCATTGACCAGTCTTCAAGTTCAAATCTTGCACTCATCTGCTAGGCTGTCTGTGCTAATCACTTCTACACAGAGATCATGCACCAGACATACAGGAAGGGAAACAGACAGGGCCAAAATTTGCAGCACATTTCAATGGCAATTAAAATCAGGCCATTGTTCTCACTCTTTACTCTTCACAGTTTCTGCCTACCTGCTAACATGCTACTTCACCAACTGGTCCCAGTACCGGCCAGGCCTGGGGCGCTTTGAGCCTGATGACATTGACCCCTGTCTCTGTACTCACCTGGTTTATGCCTTCGCTGGAATGACCAACAATGAGATCACCACCACTGAATGGAATGATGTGACTCTCTACCAAGCTTTCAATGGCTTGAAAAACAAGTAAGAGAAGACGAAGAAGTTTAATTTGGGAACTCCTAGGTCAGGACTTCTGAAACATTGATGTGCAAACAAATCACCTAAGAAATCTTCTTAAAATGCAGATTCAGATACAGTGGATCTGAGGTGAAGGAAAAGAGTGCATTTTTAACAAGCTTTCAGATGGTGCTGATTCTTCTGATCCAGGAACCACACTTAAGTGGCAAGAATACAGATAACGTAGCAATGTTGTTACTAGGTGCTGTCAAGTCAGTTCACACTCAGAGGAACCCTGTGTACAATAGAACAAAACACTGCCCAGTTCAGCGCCTCCTCATGACTGTTGCATGCTTTTCCCACCATTAACCTCAAACCCCTGTAAGTAACCCATATGCAAACTACCAGCTTCATATAGAATATGTCATTTGTTTGTATTCCAATATTACTTTTTAAAAAAATATATCAATAGATAAACCATACTAGGAAAAGAGATTTGCTATTTACCTACAGACAGATGGGTTTCACTGTGAGAGAATCTACTGTTTTAGGTTAATAGGTATCTTAAAAAATATACTGATTCTGTCTCTTCCTTTCTCTATCAAAATATTTTTTTATAACCTAGAAAAGTACAAGCCATCATAGCTTCTCTCTTTAATGAATAGGAGGCAAAGAATGTTAAAATTTCTATACAACTGAATCCAAATATCAAAGGAATGAAACTGTATTTTCTATTTTAATAGAGTTTTATTCCAAACTATGAAAAAACAAAAAGGCCTCTGGTATTTTTAATTTCTCATTTTATTCAGGTTAGTAATATCTAGGAGAATAAGACTATAACCCACTGCTATCCCCAGTAGTGGTGATATCTTGAACACAGCTGCTGGAATTTAAACTGCGATACCTAATAGGAAACAAACCCCTTTACAGTCGTATTTCTTGAAGAATGGTCCTTTAACTATTTGCATTAGAATCACATGGGACACCTGGTAAAAGTGCCAGTCCTTCTGTCCAACTAAATCAGAATCTCTGAGGAATGGGACTACAAACCTGAAATATTAATGTCCTCCTGGCATTGTGACCCATACACCTAATTCTTACACATACTAATGTTTGAGGACCATCAAGAAAGTATGTAATTCCAAGCCAATTAATGTATGTCAATTGTCAGAGCAGCTGAGAAAATAAATATGCTCAAGCAACATTTACTATTTCCACTGGTGAAATAGAATAAAAGAGAACTACTTAAGTTATATGTATTATGAACTTAAGTTATATGTATTAAAAATATTGTCAATCATGCATTAAGGAAAAAAAAAGTTCCATACTTTAAATTTCCCTAAGAAAACTTGAGTGCTTTTATGAAGACAATGACACAACAAATTTATAAAGAAAATTTTCAGCAGTTGAGTAGCAGCTATTTTATGGGCTACCTTATCAATGCAGCAGCAAAACATATGACCAGGCCTGATTCTAAAGCAATGTTATTTTAAACAAAGGAACTCATATATATTTTGAAAATTTCACCTTTTTAAACCTCTGTTTTACAGGAATAGCCAGCTGAAAACTCTCCTGGCCATTGGAGGCTGGAACTTTGGAACCGCCCCGTAAGTCCTCTACTAGGGAGCCATTTGCTATTGAAAGCAAGAGCCCACTGTGAGTGCTGTCCCTTTAGATTTCACAGTCTGAGGACATTAAGGATATACATTAAGAAAATATGTTGATTTTTGCTTAATGTGAACCTCAGTATGAAACATCAGGATCTCAGCATGAAGTAGAGTCCTAGGTGCTAGAGTCCTAGGTGCTTAATTTTATATGCTTAAATTTGAAGAGATACTCTGGGACCTCATTCACAGAGATTTAGTCGCTGAGACTCCAAAACAACTTCTTTTTAAGGTATTTCGAAAGCGCAAGCCCCAAGGAAGATGTTAGAGAACTTCTACTTATGTTCTGAGAGAGGAAAAAGTTGTTTTAGACCTTTTTGATGGTATATGAACTTGGGGGTGCTATTTGAAGAGAGAACTCAAGGAGGTGAGTTAACCAAATGTTCAAAGCAACGAGTCCAACTTGAGAGAAAGAACAGAGTTGGGTAGATAACCAAATAGGAGGAACAAAAGGTAGCATGGCTGGGTAGAGTAGTTTTACACAATAAGGACAGGAGAAACTAAAAGCATGATTTAGTCTGAGCTATGGGGCCTGGTGAAGGGCTCAGGGGCAGAAATTAGAGAGTTTGAGCTAAAGCCATGGAACAGAGCGGCTCAGGAAATGTGGTACCTGAAGAATACCTACTATGGGGGCCACTGAAGGAGACACATATCCTGGGAGGGCTGAGAGAAGATAATCAGGTCTGGAAGATCGAGAGGAAGGGATGCTTCTGGACAGACCATGCAACCAAAGAGCAAAATCTGAGAATAAAGTCACTGAAGGAGTGACAACGATGAATTCACAATGAGCTGAAAGTTTGTAGATCGAAAGGAATAATATAGTTACTTGCTTTTCTGAGAACACTGAACACGGGCCTCATGGGAGTGTAGTGAAGTGAGGAGGCCAGTGGTCTCACCAAGCTTAGCATCAGCTTGAGATGAAGCACAGAAATTCATATCAATACGGAGCAACCTGGGTTCCCAGGGGATGGTCAAGGATGCAGGTGGTTGTGTACCATGAACATGTAACACCATCAACAGTAACAAGACACTGAGCTGCTTTTCTGCTTCCTGTCCTTCTTCCAGATTCACGACTATGGTTTCCACTTCTGAGAACCGCAAGACTTTCATTGCCTCGGTCATCAAATTCCTACGTCAGTATCAGTTTGATGGGCTGGACTTGGACTGGGAGTACCCTGGTGTTCGTGGGAGCCCTTCTGTGGACAAGCACCTCTTCACTGTCCTGGTGCAGGTGAGGGAAATGACAATCTTATGGCCAAGAAAATCCATGGCCTAGACTTTTCAAGAAGAATCTAGGGTTTCCAGAGTAAAACTAAACTACAATTTAGAATTATAGAATCCTTGTTTTGAAATGATTCTTAGAGATCATGCATTCATTCAACAAGCCTTTGGTGATGATGGTGATAGTAATTACTAGCAATATGTTTGCTATGTTCCAGACAGTGTATTCCATAATACATTACAAACCAGAACTCATAAAAACCAAAAAAGGCCTCTGGTATTTTTAATTTCTTATTTTATTCAGGTTAGTAATATCTAGGAGAATAAGGCTATAACCCACTGCTATCCCCAGTAGTGATGATATCTTGAACACAGCTGCTGGAATTTAAACTGCAATACCTAATAGGAAACAAACCCCTTTACAGCAGAATTTCTTGAAGAATGGTCCTTTAACCATTTGCATTAGAATCACATGGGACACATCAGAACTCATTTCATCTTCACTTAATTGTGACATAGATACTACAGTTATCATAATCTTTATTTTACAGATGAAGCAACTAGGTACAGAGAAGTTAAGTAACTTGCTCAATATCATTTAACTGGTAGGTGTCAGAACTATCCTTGCAGCCTGATTGCACAGTCTATTACTTCTAACCATCCCACTGGACAGTATATTATTAGTGCTCACTCTTCTCCAGACACTGGGTTAGATGTGGGGGTAAAGATAAGACACACAGTCCTTGGCTTTCAGGAGCATGCAATCTTAAGGTGGAAGACTGAAAAACAACCAACAATTACAGTACTTTTTGATAAGTGCCATCATAGAGATACACAGCGCACGAAAGCAGCAGAGAGAAGCTACCTTGTGGTACCTTGGGGCAGAATCAGGAAGAGCTCAGTTTTGAAAGAAACTGTGTTAACAAATTAAGTGAAGGAGGGGACCTACACAACTGACTTATACACATGCACAAACAAGTGGGGGAGTGATGGATGATGAGGCCACATAGGTGGCCAGAAATAGATCACATGGGGCCTTGTTTATGAAGTTATGCAATTCACATGTAACATAGCTGTAAAACTGATTCACTATGAGTCAGAATTAACTTGATGGCAATGGGTTTGTTTTCAGTATCCTGTCTGTAAGGATATTGAGAGACTAATACTAAAAATAAAACAAAACAAAAACAAAAAGTCTATTGCCACTGAGTTGATTCTGACTCATAGCAACCCTGTAGGTCAGAGTAGAACTGCCCCCACAGAGTTTCCAAGGAGTGCCTGGTGGATATGAACTGCTGACCTTTTGGTTAGCCACTACAGCACTTAACCACTATGCCACCAGAGTTTCCAACTGAGAAACTAAAAGATAAAATGCTTGAAAGTACTTTGAAAAAGAAAACATTATACAAACATGCATTTACTATTATTTAGGGAGCTGAAAGCAGCTTCTCAGAGGCCCTCCTGTACTTTATTAATCCACAGGAAATGCTGGAAGCTTTCAGGCAGGAAGCCAAGCAGGTCAATGAACCCAGACTGATGATCACTGCTGCAGTAGCTGCCAGTGTCTCCAACATCCAGGCTGGCTATGAGATCCCTCGGCTGTCTCAGTGAGTGATGCACCTTATCCTCAAATTCCTGTAAGCATCACTGTCATGGGTTGAATTGTGTCTCCCCCCAAACATCTGTTGATTTGATTTGGCTGTGAGTCCCAGTATGGCGCTCTTCCTCCCATGTGTTGTGAATCCTGCCTCTGTGAGATTGATGATGGAGAATAGGTAACAGTTGTGTTAGTGAGGCAGGTCCCAAGCTACAAGCTTGTGGAATATAAGGGAGAGAAGTGAGCTGAGGAAGTTCGGAACCTCATACCACCAAGAGAGAAACACCGAGAGCAGAGCACATCCTTTAGACCTGAGGTTCCTGTGCTGAGATGCTCTCACTGGATTTGCACACAGCCTACCATACTGTGATAAATTCTCTGAATGGACTTACAATCTGTAAATGGATTTGCAGCTTACTGAACTGTCTCAGTAAAGCTTCTCCTCAAGAAACCTTCCCCTTCTAATGCCCTCATGGCCTGGGCCTCAAGCCCACATTTGCCTTACAGGGGCAAGTGTTCCAACACTCCATAGCTCTGTAGCTCCACTGATTCAAGTACCTGGAGGCACCCCACTCCATCAAGTAGCCTCCTGCACACAGGCACTCAGCCCTCTTGTTCCATGGGTCAGCAAGCCTAGCTGTACCTATTCAAGTGCCCAGAGGCACCCCACTCCATCAAATAGCCTCCTGCACACAGGCACTCAGCCCTCTTGTTCTGTGGGTAGGCTTCTGGTTCTGCTGCTGCAAGTTCACTGCTACTGTTGCTTTCCTTACCGTCTGCTGCCCTCAGGTGCTAGCAGTTCTTTTGGGTGCCTTCTTTTATCTGCTCACAGTTTCAAAAAAAATTTCCACATTTTAGGTATTTGTTAGAGCAGTACTCCGGTCCCGGTACCAAACTCTGTCTTAGTCACCTAGTACTGCTCTAACAGAAAATACCAGGAGTGGAAGATTTCATGAAAAGAAGCTCGATTGACACAGTCCAGTAAGCTGCAAATCCATTTATAAATTGTAAGTCCACTCAATATGAAAAATCATCACAGTAGGCTGAGTGCAAATCCAATGAGAGCATCTCGGCACAGGACTCTCGGGTCCAAAGGTGTGCTCTGCTCTCGGTGTTTCTCTCTTGGTAGTATGAGGTTCCGAACTTCCTCAGCTCACTTCTCTCCCTTATATTCCACAAGCTTGTAGCTTGAGACCTGCCTCACTAACACAACTGTTACCTATTCTGTACCATCAGTCTCACAGAGGCAGGATTCACAACACATGGGAGGAAGGGGGCCATGTTGGGACTCACAACCAAATCAAATCAACAGACATTTTGGGGAGTACACCATTCAACCCATGACAGTCACCTATTCTGGACACACTTGACCACTGTCTTGCTGTTTAGGGACCTTACTTAGGAAGGATTTTGAAGTGGTGTCTTTTGCTTGAATGGGTGCAAGAAATGACCATCACAAATAATTTTAAATCTTTTATGCCACTTCAGGTATCTGGACTACATCCATGTCATGACCTATGACTTCCATAGTCCTTGGGAGGGCTACACCGGAGAGAACAGCCCCCTCTACCACTACCCCAGTGACTCTGGCAGCAATGCCAAACTCAGTGTGGTGAGCTCCTGCCCAGATTTGCTTGCAGACCAGGGATAATGTTGTAAATAACATGGAGATTCAAGGACAAAAATCAAACATGAATCTGTAAATGTTTCATTTGGACAACTCTCTTAAGTGGCCTGTCATATTACATTAACTATAATTTTACCAAAATATTTGGAAAAAATCGACGGCACTTGGCTTGGCTGGCTAATTATTCCATCTGTCATTAACATTAATGGAATGGAATAGTATATCTAAGCACAGGACCATCAGTTGGGTGAGGCCTCTAGCTAACTTGCTATCATTGTAGGAATATGCCATGAACTACTGGAAAGATAATGGGGCCCCAGCTGAAAAACTTATCGTTGGCTTCCCAGCCTATGGACGTAACTTCCTTCTGAGCAGCTCCTCCAACACTGGCATCAGAGCCACCACCTCAGGTGCTGGTCCTGCTGGGCCCTACACCAAGGAGACTGGATTCTGGGCATACTATGAGGTACGTGAAAGAACCATGGTGGCATATTGGTTAAGTGTTCAGCTACTAAACAAAAGGTTGGCAGTTGGAACCAACCCAGAGGCTCCATGGGAGAAAGACCTGGCAATCTCTTCCCATAACGATTACAGCCTAGGAAACCCAAATGGTGATGCTCTACTCTGTCATGTGTGTGGGAGGGGGTCACCATTAGTTGAAATTGACTCAACAGCACCTAAAACAACAACGTGAGGTAGGTAGATTGGACTATACAATGTCCTGTGAATTTCATGCATGGTGCTGGCCAGCACGCTGATAGCTAGAATCTATAGAAATATTGAATGTTCATTTTGTCCCCTCTCTACCTGCTTTGAACCCAGAGTATCACTCCATTAAGAAACCCTAGTGGCTTGGTTGCTAACTGAAAAATTGGCTGTTCAAATTTACCAGCCACTCCATGGAAGCATTACATGGTAGTCTGCTTCTGTAAAGTTGCAACCTTGAATACCCTATGGGTGATTCTCCTCTGTCCTATAGGGGTCGTTAGGAGTTGAACTCAATTCAACTGCCATGGTAGAAGGATCACTCCAATGCTTAAAGCCACTGACATTGAGTTGATCCTGGCTCATAGCAACCCTGTAGGTCAGAGTAGAACCGCCTCATCGAGTTTCCAAGGAGCCCCTGGCAGATTTAAACTGGCAATCTTTTGGTTAACAGACATAGCACTTAACTACTACACTAGCAGTGTTTCCCTTCCAGTGCTTCTGTGTTTAAATAACTTGTCCATTTACCTAATCCTATATGAAAAGCACTTAATAATGTCTGATGTCTCTTCAAGCAGACAAGTCACACTTAAAATCATTTATATCAACACACAAGGCAATAAAAGAAACACACTTCTCACATTACTGTGGGTTTCAGTGATTAAACACTAAGAGTGAGGATAACATGAGAGTATTTGAAAACCAATTTGGCCTTCTTTACTGCAGATAAAAACTCAATCAGAAAACTGAAGAAAACCACAATTGAAGACATGAAAGGAAAAAATCGAAGAGAAAGTATACATTCTTTTCTTTCATAGGACTTACATTTAACAGATTTTAATTTCTTGACTTTTTCAAGATCTGTACCTTCCTGAAGAATGGAGCCACTCAGAAATGGGACAGTCCTCAGGAGGTGCCTTATGCCTATCACGGCAATGAGTGGGTTGGCTACGACAATGTCAAGAGCTTTAATATCAAGGTAAGTTCAGCCTCTCGACATGATGAGGTCCCAGCCCAGAGCCCCAGGAAATAAAACAACTTTGGATGTCCTCTGTGCTTGAACAGGCTCAGTGGCTTAAGCAGAACAACTTTGGAGGTGCCATGGTCTGGGCCATTGACCTGGATGACTTCACTGGTACTTTCTGCAACCAGAGCAAGTACCCCTTGATCTCCACCCTAAAGAATGCCCTTGGTATGAAGACTGCAAGTAAGTGACAGCAGGGGATGCCTAAAACATACACATGCTCCTTCTCCAACTCAAAATACAGTTCTCACCCTCATTGCCCGGGGAACTTCTTCCCATCTTATTTCACCGCTCTTGCCCAGTTGATCCGACTCGACAGCACTTGGCTTGGCTGCCCAGTTGAGAAACAGGCACTGCATTCTACCCTTCCCCCTAAACTTCCATGGTAGAACTTTGTGCTTTTATAGAAAATCAGGTTTCATAGGTCTGCTAAGTCTTACAGATGTAGAAGAGTCTCAAGAAATCAACTCTCATGAGTACTGGGGACCATGGTCTCAGGGGACATCTAGCTCAATTGGCATAACATTGTTTATAAAGAAAATGTTCTGTGTCCTACCTTGGTGTTGTCTTGGGTCTTAAAAGTTTATGAGTGGCCATCTAAGATACTCCACTAGTTTCATTCCATCTGAGGCAAGAGAGAATGTAGAAAACCAAAGATACAAAGGAAAGATTAGTCCAAAGGCCGAATGGACTGCTATCTCAGCTTCCACAAGACTGAATCCAGCACAATTATATAGTGCCCGGCTACCACTACCAACTGTTCTCAAAAGGACCACAGTAGGAGGTCCAGGACAGAGATGAAGAAAAATACAGAACAAAGTTTTAGCTCACATACAAACAAAAAGACCAGATTTACTGGTCTGAAAGAGACTGGAGATATCATAAGAATATAGCTCCTGAATACCCCTTTGTCTCAATAATGAAGTGACTCCTGAGGTCCACCCCTCAGCCAAAGCTTAAACAGCTCATAAAACAAAACAAAACTAAATAAAGGGGCACACCAGACCGGGGTCAAGGACTAGCAGATAAAAGGGACAAGAAAGCTGGTAGTGGGTAACTCAAAGTGGAAAAAGAGAGGTTGACATGTTGTGGGGTGGGGAGTCAGTGTCACAAAACAATATTTGTATTAATTGTTTAATGAGAAGCTAGTTTGTTCTGCAAATCTTCATTTAAAGTACCATTTTAAAAAGTAAGGATAAAAAACCATGGAAAGCACACTAACCTTCAATATAAGCATCTACTTCTCTACAAAATCTCTTATGGATATTCTCTCAGTCCTTTTGGAAGAGATTTAACAGGAAACTATTACCTATGCTCACATATTTCTAATCAGTAATTCAGGGTAAGTACCTACTCCCTAAATTTATTTCCAGCAGTTTCAGAGATTTCCTCTTAGAGGTTGTTTGTTCACCCCTTAAACCCAGGTCTTCAAACATATTTTTGAATGATTTAGACAGTAACAAAGGAAGAGAGAACTTCGTTCATATAAAGCCAGGCTGGCTTGAAATTAGTGCTTTTTTTTTTTAAAATTCCTAGGTATGGAACCTCAATTTCAAGGACCCAGGAGCTAACTGTACCCCAACTCCAGTCCTCTCTTTCCTTCCAGATCTCTTGAGCAAAGCCTTGAGCCTCTACCAGGTTCACCAGTCTGCTCTTTGTGTTGTATGTTTCAGGTTGCAGCCCCTCAGCTCCAGTTACGTCTCCAAGCGGTGGGAGTGGGAGTGGGAGTGAAGGCAGCAGCTCTGGAGGCAGCTCTAGGGGCAGTGGATTCTGTGCTGGCAAAGCCAACGGGCTGTATCCTGTGGCTAATAACAGAAATGCCTTCTGGAACTGCGTGAATGGAATCACGTTCCAGCAACACTGCCAGGCTGACCTTGTCTTTGACACCAGCTGTGATTGCTGCAATTGGGCATAAACTTCATTTGTATGCCCATCCCCTACACTTCCCAAGTCTCCTTTGCTTAGGACATCTTACTCCTACCAAGAGTTCTGCAATAAAATCTAACAGTGAAAACATGTCAGTTTTATTTCCTTTGGGTGGTATTATGGATTCAATCGTGTTCCCTGAGTGTGTTGGGGTCCTGATTTCTATACCTGTGGGTGTGATCCCATTTAGAAATACGGGTCTTTGCTATGTTAGTAAGGTCATACCAGCATCAAGTGTGTCCTAAATGTTATCTCTTCTGAGCTATAAAAATGGGTGAATTAGATGCAGAGATAGTCAAACACAAATGGAAGGGGAAGGATTGATATCATATGTAGATCTCCAAGGAACCAAGAAGTACTAGGGCTATAGAAGTTTAAAAAAACAAGGATTTTTCCACAGAACAGACAACAAGCAAGCCTTCCCTTAAAGCCAGTGGCTTGAATTTGGACTTTTAGCCTCCTGAATTGTGAGAAAATAGATTTTTGTTCTTTAAAGCTATCCCCTTATGGTATTTCTACTACCAAAGCCCTAGGAAACTCTGACAGATGGAAACCTTCACTAGATGTGAAAATATACATTATGCATACATTGGATAAAGCAACAGAGGAAAGTGTGGGATGAGGTGGTGGAGCCTGTAGCCCCCAAGGACTGCTATCTGCCTGAATGGATCTGTCTGAAGGTTGGAGTCTGTGAGGTGGAAATATTTGAATGTTTTATTCATGGCTGGAATGAGGACCTGAAGAGGATAGATCTGTAGTGTAGTGACTGTCCTTGGAGAGGAGCCAGAGTGATTCTTTAAGACCTGGAAGCATAGCCCTTGTGTCTGCCTTGTCCAAGAAGTGGGAAGTCAGGTCATTACCTCCATTTGGCATCTTTGGGAAGATCTGTGTAGTGGACTCTTTTGGGGGGTGTCTTCCAGGCCCATAAGCCAATAATATCACTTTCCCAGGAGATTACCCCAACCTCTGGTGTAGTTACCAGCTGTTGTGTTCATGTTGCATGATCCCTTTCCCTTGGGTTGATGGATAGACTGAGGTAAACATCACACTAGAGAGCCGATCAGATTATCACTTCCTTGAAATTTGCAATGGAAATGATGAAATTGCCTGTTAGTCCTGAGATTAGCTGGATCCGTAGTAGGTAAACTCAGGAGCTGTCCTGACGCTATATTTGCTAATGTCTGAGGAGAAAAGGAAGTTATCTGGATGCAGAACAAGAAGACCAAAGCAGGCTTGCACAGAAAAGCCAAGCCACCAAAAATGATGGACAGAGAAAGATCATTTATCAATGGCTTTCAAACTGCTAATTCTAGTTCCTTCCTGAGACAGATGCATTTCTGTCTTTGAATTCTGAGAAAAACTTCCTTATAATCATATAGTAAATTCCCTTGAGCTGCTTAAGCTTATTCAAGTTTGTTTTACTTGTCTGCAACTGAAAGGACCCAAAACAATGGCTATTTTTTTTTTCTGGCATGCTTATTGGGTGCTAGACTTTGCTGCACGTATTTTCTTCATTTAATCCTCATAGCAACCGTATGAAGTGAGGTACAGAGGGGTTAGGAAACCTGCCTAACATCACACAGCTAGTAAGTAACATAGCCAGGTTCAAACCCCAGGAGTATGGCTCCAAACTTCAGTCTCATGTTTCACAGCCTGTCTTGACACAGACTTGGGTGTCAAGGGACACTCAGAGTAGGTAACAGCACTGGTGGCAGGGTGAAGCACAGACAAGTTTCTAGGTAATGACTATTCACCCATTAACTTACAACATTTATTATTTACTATGTGCCAGATAGAAACCCTGGTGGTGTCGTGGTTAAGTGCTATGTCTGCTAACCAAAGGTCAGCAGTTCATATCTGCCAGGCACTCCTTGGAAACTCTAAGAGGCAGTTCTACTCTGACCTATAGAGTTGCTGTGAGTCAAAATCAACTTGACAACAGTGGGTTTGGTTTACCTGCCAGGTAATGTTCTAGAGGGCAAAGTTGTAGTTCAGCAGTAGAATTCCCACTTTGCATGTGTGAGAGCCTGGTTTCACACCTGGCTGATGTACCTCATGCCCACCCACTACCCCATCTGTCAGTGAGGACTGTGTGTTGCTATGATGCTGAACAGGTTTCACTGGAGATTCCAGATTAAGACAGACTAGGAAGAAAGGCCTAGCAATGTGTTTTTGAAAATCAGTCAGTGAGTGCCTTATGGGTCACAATGGTCCAATGTGCAGCTGGTCATGGGGATGTCACAGAGCTGGGCAATGTCTCATCCCATTGTGCATGGGTTCATCATCGGTTGAGAGCTGACCCAATGACAGCTAACAACAACAGTAAAGTCCTAGGAAATGAAGGTGATAAATCAGTGGTAAATAAGACAAAGTCTGCAATCTTATCGATATTATACTTTCCTGGTAGGGGAATTAGACAGTAAACAAAGCAATGAAGAAAATGAGGTATAGAAAGTGACCAGTGAGGAGGCTACGTTAGCTTGAGCAGTCCAAGGCACTCTCTTCCAGAGGTCCCGTATGAACTGGGAATTGACCTTCAAGAAAAGCCAGTCATCTTGAGATCTGGGAAAAGGATATTTCAAACATAAGATGCAAAAAGTACAGTCCTTAGGATAGAAATGAATTTGATGTGTTAGTAAAAAGACCAATGTTACCATGAGGTGGAGAGCACAAAAGAGAAACAGGCAGGGTTCAAATCAGGGAGAGCACATTCGGCATTTTTCGAGCTTAAATAGCTGATGAAAAAAATTCAAGCCTCAAGTTGCAATAATGAAGGATTTTACATGGAAAATGTCGAACAACTCAGGAATCATCAAAAGAAGATGGAAGAAATACACATTTCCTGTATCGAAAAAGAATAGTCAATGTTCACTCACTTCAGGAGGTAACATGTGATCAATAACCCACGGTGATGAATGAAGAAGTTGAAGCTGCATTGAAGGCGTGGTGAAAAACAAGGCTCCAGGAATTGATGGAATACCAATTGAGATGTTCTGACAAACAGATGCAGCACTAGAGGTGCTCACTTGCCTGTGCCAAGAAATTGTAAAGAAAGCTACCTGAACAAAAATGAGTGAAGAAGATCTGCATTTGTTTCCATTCCAAAGAAAGTTAACTAAGGGGTGGAACCAACATGTGCTCTAGACAGAAGCACCATATGCTGTCCCTCTACAGTAAAGACCTGGAAAACTAAGTAAAACAAACAAATGCCAATCCTGGAATCCAAAACACCAGATGAAAAGATGAAGAATTTGATCAAGCAGCAGATGGGATAAGAAACTGACAGAGAATAGAGAGCAAGCAGTGATACAGAGTGCAGGTCCCCTATCAGCTAATAAAGTGAAGGTTCACCATCTTCACAACTCAACCACTGAGATTAGAGGACAGAGAGTACAGGAAGACAGCTTCACAGGGCTGCCAGGAGACACAGCAGTGATACACACTTTACTACACCCCACCTTTTCGGCCTCTGCTTGGCCTCTGCCACTTCCTGGTGGGCTGTGGAGAGGTGCTTGCTCCATGCCACTTGAATTTGCACACCTGCCGCCTCCTTCAGTGCCATTTTTTTGTTGCCCTTGCTACCTTTTCTGGTTTCTTCTCTTTCTGTCACTTCCTTCCCTTCCTTTCTCTCAAATACCTGGCTCCAAGTGCCGTCTCCGCTTTCTCGTGACAGGCTACGAAGCATCCCTTGGCTGGAGAACTGCTTCCTCCATCAGCACCAATACACCAGTGGAAATCCTAGAGGTGTTTTTTTCTTTTTGTTTTTCTTCATTTCTTGATTTCTTATTGTTCTCTACTTTCTTTCTTTCCCTGTTTCCTAATACTCAGCACTGTGTGCCATCTCTACTCCTTCTAGACAGGCTGTGCAGTGCCAATCAGCTTGGGAAACGCTTCCCCTAGTCTTCACCACCATGCTTGTAGGGTCACTGAGAGTATTTTCCTCTTTAATTTTATTTTGCTATTATTTTTTCTTTTTCTTCATTTCACAGTCTCTTGTCTCTATTTTCCTCCCTTAAGTGCTTTGACTGCTAACCCAAAAGTCAGCAGTTTCAATCTGCCAGGTACTCCTTGGAAACTCTACAGGAGCAGTTCTACTCTGCCCTGTGGGATCTCTGAGTCAGAATCAACTTGAGGCAGTGGGTTAGGTTTTTTTGTAGGAGGGTGTTAAGTGAAAGTTACAATCCAAGTTAGGTTTTTTGGGGAGGCGGTTAAGTGAAAGTTGTATTGTAAACTGCCAAATAAACCTACACACGCGCACGTACACACACACACACACACACACACACACACACACACACACACACACACTGCTATGCAACTCTAGCTAGTCTCCCCACTCCATGACAGCACATTCCTCCTTTCCACCCTGTACTTCCCATATCCGTTCAACTGGCTCCGGTTCCCTCCTTTCCACCCTCTCATCTTACCTCTTTACAGAAATAACTCCAATAGCTTCAGGTGTATTTTTAAGCTAAGAAGTACACTGTTTGCCAGCATCACTCTGTGTCCTATAATCCAGTTCTATCTATCTGAAGAGTTGGCTTCTGTACTGGTTTCAGCTATGGTTTAGCAGAGATTCTGGGAGTCTTGTCCTCAGGGGAATATCTAGGCTATCAAACCATCAAGTCTGGTCTTTTAATAAAGTTCTGGTTCTATACTCCCATTTTTCTCCAGCTACATCAGGGACTCTGTGTTGCGTCCTCTGTCAGGGAAGTCATTGGTGGTGGCTGGGCACCATCTAGTTCTTTTGGTCCTATGCTGAGGCAGTCTCTGGATCATATAGCTCCTCTGTCTCCTAGGCCTGTATTTTCCTTATGTCTTGATGTCTTTTGTGCTCCTCTGCTCCAAGTAGATTGGGACTAGTTGATGTTCCTTAGATAGCAGTTTGCTAGCTTTTAAGATCCCAAATGTCACACACCAAAATGGGATGAAGAACACTCTCCTTAAAAAAAAAAAAAAACCTGAAAAACTTATTTATGCCAATTGACCTAAATATTCTCTGATACCATTGTCCCAAGACTCCTGTCCCTGCTACTCTGCCCTTCTGAATGTTGGGCTGTATTTAGGAAACCTCTGAGCTTCTCATGTAGTCCAACATGTTGAGCTCCCTTCTGCTGCATGTTGTCACTCACTTCACCTAACCCAACTCCTATCTACTGCCTAATCTCTGAATACTCCTCTGTCTCTCTCCCCTTACTTATAACCATCAAAGGTTATTTTCTTCTGTGCTTAAACCTTTTCTTGAGTCCTTATAACAATGGTCTCATACAATATTTGTTCTTTTGTGACTGACTAATTTCAGTCAACATAATGTCTTCCAGACGATCGCACATTATTAGATGTTACCCAAGATCGTCATTGTTCTTTATCATTGCAGAGTATTCCATTGTGTGAATATTGCATAGTTTATCCATTCATATGTTGATGGGTACCTAGGTTGATTCTATCTTTTTGTATTGTGGACAGTGCTGCAGTAATCACTGGTGCACATGTATCTGTTTGTGTTTCAGTCATTTTTTCTCTAGGAGGTATTCCAATAAAACAGATTGCTGGATTTTATGGTATTTCTATTTCTAGCTTTTTAAGAAAATGCTATATTGATTTCCAAAGTGGTTGTACCATTTTACATTCATGCCAGTTGTGTAAAGGAGATCCAGTCTTTCTACAACCTGTCTAACATTTATTATTTTGTGTTTTTAGCTTAATGCCATCTGTTTCTTCTTTTTTTAAATATATATACATTTTTTAATCTTTTTTTATTTAATATGACTAAGTGAAAATGTACATTCCCGTGTAAATTTACGTGCCCACCTATATGCAGCTTCCACTGCTCTCCCTGTCCGCTGACAGCACACTATTCCTCTATGCTACATACATGTCTCATCCTTCTAACAGTCTCCTTTCCTCTCCTCTCCACCCACTCTCCTTCCTCCAGCCAGAGGTCAGCAGGATGATATCCTACAGATGTATAGAACCATGAAGTGCATCCAAAATATGGTCACTCTGCATTGCCAAGTTGAATCCATTCATGTCCAAAGAGTGGAACTTCGTTATGATTTATGGGCAAGGGCAGCATCAGGGCCAGGGGCCATGCTATCAGGGGAACCCCAAAACCACTGGACCATCAATTGTGGTCTTTTAGTGGAGGTCTCAGGATGCACCCCTTTTTATTTTTGTGTTGCCAGTGAGACTCAACTCTGTGGGCTCCATCGTGGCTATCATGGTGGTGGCAGGGCACCATCCATTTCCTCCAGTCCCAAGTCGATGCAGGCACCCACTCATGTGGGTCTCTCTATCTGGGTTGTCTTTCCCCCGTGTCATTTTGGTCCTCGGTGAGCATCCGTTCCTGCTGAGTTGGGACCATTTGCTGTGTCCTCGGGTGGCAGCTTGGCAGCTTTTAAGACCCCAGACACCACTCACCAATGTGGGGTGCAGAGACCCCTCTTAGCGAAACGCTAGTTGTGCCAATTGGCCTCGATTTCACCTAAGAGCATGGTCCCCTGGCCCTGCCCAAGCTACTCTATCCTTGCAATATTAAGTTAACATGGAAGGAGTACTCAAGATATGCTGAAGTCCACTGAATGTTGTTCTTGTTTCTAATGTGTGCTATCACCACTTTCTTCCAACCAGATTTCTAGCAACTATCTAATCTAAACCCTCCCCCCTCACCCTACCTCCCTCCCCTCCTTTGCAGCTGTCAAAGAGTCTTTTCTTCATTACACAAGTCTGTTTTTGAGATCTTATCGTAGAGGTCTCATACAATATTTGTCGTTTTGTCGCTGACTACTTTCGCTCAACGTAATGTCTTCCAGTTGAAACCAGGTCATGAGATGTTTCCTGGAATCATTGTTATTCTTTATCATTGAGTAGTGCTCCATTGAGTATATGTACCATAGTTTACCTATCCATTCTTCTGTTGTTGGGCATCTGGGTTGATTCCATCTTTTTGCTATCATGGACTGTGCTGCAATAAACATTCTGGTGCATGTATCCGTTGGTGTGAAAGGCCTTGATTTTGCAAGATATATTCCAAGTAGTGGAATTACTGGGTCGAATGTTATATCAATATCCATTTTTTTAAGGAAGCGCCAGACTGCTTTCCAAAGAGGCTGGACTATTTTGCAACCCCTCCAGTGGTGTAGGAGGGTTCCAGTTTCTCCACAGCCTCTCCAGCATTTGTTGTTTTGTGTTTTTTGGATCACAGACAATCTTGTTGGGGTGAGATGGTATCTCACTGTCGTCTTGATTTGAATTTCTTTAATAACTAAGGATCTTGAACGTGACCACATGTGTTTTTTGGCTGCCTGGATCTCCTCTTTAGTGAAATGTCTGTCCGTCTCCTTTGCCCATCGCTTAATTGGGTGATTTATCTTCTTCTTATTGATATTCTGTAGTATCTTATAGATTATGGAGATCAGGCATCAGTCTGACATAGAGTTGCCAAATATTTTTTCCCATTCTATAGGTGTTCTTTTAATTCTATTAATAAAGTCTTTGGATGAGCAAAAGTGTTTGATTCTTAATAGTTCCCATTTATCTATTTTCTCTTCTGTTGATTGTGGTTTGTTTGACAGATTTTGGAGTCTGTCCTCATTGTGTATTAAAACTTCCATTGTTGTTCCTATCTTTTCCTGGATGACCTTTATCGTTTTAGGTTTGATATCTAGGTCTTTTATCCAGTTGGAAGTGGTTTTTGCATATGGTGTAAGATATGAATCTTGATTCAGTTTATTGCAGATGGATATCCAATTTTGCCAGCACCATTTGTTGAAGATACTGTTTTTACTTCAGTTTAATGTCTTAGGGCTTTTGTTGAATATCAACTGTTCATAGGTAGATGCTGTCATCTCTCGGGTCTCAGTTCTGTTCCATTGATCAATCTGTCTGTTCTTGTACCAGTAGCAGGCTGTTTTGACCTCTGTGGCAGTGTAGTATGTTCTAAGGTCGGGTAACGAGAGGCCTCCCAGTGTGTTCTTCTTCTTTAGTAGTACCTTACTTATCTGGGGCTTCTTCCCTTTCCAAACAAATTTGGTGATTTGTTTCTCCATCTCATTAGAAAATGACACTGTAACTTGTATTGGGATTGCATTATATAAGTAGATTGCTTTGGGTAAAATAGACATTTTCACAATGTTAAGTCTTCCTATCCATGAGCAGGGTAGGTTTTCCCATTTATCTAAGTCTATCTTAGTTTCTTGTAGTAAGGGCTTGTAGTTCTCTTTGTTAGATTAATTCCTAGGTACTTTATCTTCTTAGGGGCTATTGTAAATGGTATTGATTTGATAATTTCTTCCTTAACAGTCTCGTTGTTGGTATAAAGGACTCTTACTGACTTACTTATGTTTATTTTGTATCCTAAGACGTTGCTGAACTCCTCTATTAGTTTGAGTAGTTTACTTATAGATTCCTTGGGATTCTCTGCATATACAATCATATCATCTGCAAACAGGGAGATTTTAACTTCTTCTTTGCCGACGCACATGCCCTTTATTTCTTGGTCTTGTCTAATTGCTCTGGCTAGAACTTCTAGTACAGTGTTGAATAGGAGAGGTAGGAGGGGCATTCTTGTCTAGTTCCTGATCTCAAGGGAAAGTCTTTCAGTCTCTGCATTCAGGATGACGTGGGCAATTGCCTTTGTATAAATGGCCCTTACTGTGTTGAGGAATTTGCTGTCTGTGCATATTTTGATAAGAGTTTTTAGCATGAATGGGTGTTGGACTTTATCAAATGCCTTTTCGGCATCAATGGACAAAATCAGGTGATTCTTGTCTTTTGTGTTATTTATGTGGTTCATCACATTAATTGTTTTTCTGATGTTGAACCAGCCTTGCATCCCTGGTATGAATCCCACTTGGTCATGATGGATTATTTTCTTGATATGCTGGTGTATTCAAATTTTGTTGAAGATTTTTGCATCTAAATTCATGAGTGATATCGGTCTGTAGTTCTCTGTCTTTGTTGGGTCTTTCCCTGGCTTTGGTATCAGGGTTATGCTGCTTCATAGAATGAGTTTGGGAGTACTCCTTCCCTTTCTATACTGTGAAATCGTCTCAGTAGTATTGGAGATAACTCTTCTCTAAATGCTTGGTTGAATTTTGCAGTGAAGCCATCTGGGCCTGGACTTTTTTTGGTTGGCAGTATTTTGATGAGATTTTCAATCTCTTCCTTTGTGATGGATTTATTATTTATTATTATTTATTCTGCTTCATGTTGTGATAATTTAGGTAGGTGGTATGAGTCAAGGAATTTGTCCATTTCCTCTAGGGTTTCAAATTTGTTAGAGTATAGTCTTTGATAGTATTCTGTTATGATATTTTTGATTTCTGTTGCATCTGTGGTGACAACTCCCCTCTCATTTCTAATTTGGGTTATTTGTTTCCTTTCCTGCTTTTCTTTAATAAGTTTTGGCAGTGGTTTATCAATTTTGTTGATCTTTTCAAAAAACCAGCTTTTGGTCTTTTCAATTGTTTTCCTATTCTCTAATCCGTTTAGCTCTGCTCTAATCTTTATGATCTCGTTTCTTCTGGTGCCTGAGGGGTTCCTCTGTTGTTCTCTTTCTACTTGTTCAAGTTGTAGGGTTAGTTTCTTGATTTGGTTTCTTTCTTCCTTCCAGATGTGGAGATAAACAGACCTCTCAGCATTGCTTTGGCTGTATCCCATATGTTCTGGTAGGAAGTGTTTTCGTTCTGATTGGAATCCATGAATTTCTTTATTTGATCCTTGATTTCTTCTATTACCCATGTTTTTTTGAGCAAGAAGTTGTTCAGTTTCCAAGAGTTCCACTTTCTATCTATGTTTTTTCTGCTATTGATTTCAACTTTTATGGCTTTATGATCTGAGAAGATGCTTTGCAGTAATTCAGGGGTATGGGTTTTGTTGACCATTGCATTATGTCCTAACACATGGTGAATTCTGGAAAATGTTCCATGTGCACTGGAGAAGATGTAGTTGTCTGTCGATTGGTGGAAAGTTCTGTATATATCAATGAGGTTTAGTTGGTTAATTGTGGCAATGAGGTCTTCTGTATCTTTACTGAGCTTTTTTCTAGATGATCTGTCCGGTATTGAGAGTGGAGTGTTGAAGTCTCCTACTATTATCATGGAGTCATATAACTCTTTTTTGAGTGTAGTCTGTTTCTTTGATGTATTTAGGTGCTTTGATATTAGGTGTATAAATATTTAATATAGTTAAGTCTTGCTTGTGTACTGAACCTTTGAGCAATAAGTAGTGTCCATCTTTGTCCACGATGGTGGATTTTACATTAAAATTGATTTTGTCTGAGATTAGAATTACTACCCCTGCCCTTCTTTGTTCATTGTTAGCTTGATATATATTCTTCCATTCTTTAATTTTCAGTTTGTTCCTATCTTTAGGTCTCAAGTGAGTTTCTTGTAGACACCATATGGATGGGTCATGTCTTTTGATCCAAGATGTCACTCGATGTCTCTTTACTAGAGCATTCAGTCCATTCACATTCAATGTAATTATTGATAGGTGTGTGTTCACTGCTGCCATTGTGATATGTTTATTTTTATGTTGATGTTTTCTCTGTTGTTCTTATTAGTCTGTTCTGGGACATTCTTTTTTGTGAGTTGATTTTTCACTTTTTTAAGAGCTAGTTTTGTAGTCGTTGAGACTCCTGTGTTACATTTCTTGAAATGGTATGACACTTCTTTGTTGTGCTTTACAGCTGCCCCTATAATCCCCCTTAGTAAACTATATATAAACCCAATTTTAATTACTACCAGTCTTGTCATCTTCCTTCCCATCTGGAAGGACTATAACGACTGAAGTACATCCTCTTTTTAATATGATGGCACCATAGTTTTCATGATGATCACTGGATTCCTTCCTTCTGTATTGAAGCTGTGATTGACTTTGGAGCCTTCCCTAAATGAGTAGAGTTTTGATTATTCTGTCATTCTAAAACATGAAGTTAGTGGTTTCATTCTTCTAAGCCAGAGCCAAGAACTTCTTTCACTAATTCTTGTAGTTTTGGTTTGGTTTTTACAAAGTCTCTGAGTTTCTGTTTATCTGGGAATGTCTTAATTTCATTTTCGCATTTGAAAGACAGTTTTGCAGGATATATGATTCTTGGTTGGAACTTCTTCTCCTTCAAGACTTTGAATGTCTCATGCCACTGTCTCCATGCCAGCATGGTTTCTGCTGAGAAATTTGAAGAGAGCCTACAGGGTATCCCCCTGAATGTTAGCTTTGCTTTTAGGCTTGCTGCTTTTAAGAATTGCTGCTTATGTTTCATTTTGTTAAGCTTGATTAGAATATGTCTTGGAGTCTTTCTTTTGAGATCTATATTGAGTGATGTACAATATGCATCTGAGGTGTCTATATTCTCTTCCTTCATGATTTCTGGGAAGTTTTCTTTCAGCAGCTCAGCAACGATACTCTCTGTGTTCTCAGATGTCTCACCCTGTTCAGGGACTCCAATTAATCGAAGGTTGTTCCTCTTAATAGAGTCCCACATGCTTCTTAATGCTTCTTCATTTTTCTTGTTTCTTTTTTCTGATTTCTGCTCATAGATGCTGGCGTCAGTAGCTCTGTCTTCCAAGTCAGAAATTCTTTTTTCCATTTGTTCCATTCTGTTTTCTTGGCTTTGAATGGAAGTTTCTATGTCTTTGATTTTGTTCTTGATCTGTTGGATTTCAGAGTACTGGTGTTCCATCAGATCGAACAGCTTGCTTAATTTTTCCTTTTGTTCTGATGCATTTTGTATAAGGTCTAGAAGGGCTCTGTATATAATCATTTTGTATTCACTTTCTGATGGTATTGTAAAAGTTTCTTCATCTGGAAAACTCCTTGGTTGCTTTGTTTGGGAGCCTTCTGAAGCCATGGGTAATTTCTTGTATGCCACAAGTGTTTGTTGCTTTTTGGGTCCCATGTGAGTAAGTAGAGGCTGGAAGAGATACTGTGAGAATGGACTACAGATGTTTCTCTAGGCTGTCTTAAAATGTAAAGCAGAATGTATCTGACCACTTCCCAATCAATCAGGTTTTCAGGTATAGCGGTCCCTCTTCTCAACTGGCAAAGTAAGCACCACTGTATCCAACCCCAGATGATACAAACTAGTTCAGAATACAGCCATGCTACTGCCCTGTTGGCTTCTGCTGACAGAGCCCAGCCTTAGGTGACACTGTGTAAAGTACTGCTTTTCTGGTAGAAAAGCGCTCTCCTGTGGGCAGACTGTGGCTCCCAAGCTAAGAATTAGGTCCAACTGTGGCCACCGTACCCAAGATGGTGTCCTCCACCCAGGCAGCAGATAGAGAGGCTAAAGGTGCAGAGAGGTAGTGATTCCTTGCTTCTGTTGCAGGGCCCCCAGTGTAGGTGGTACTGGGTAAATTACTGCTTTTCTGTCAGAGAAGTGCTGTACTGTTTGCAGGCACTGGCTCCCAGGCTAAGAATTAGGTCCCGCTAAAATCTCCATACCCAACATGGCGTCCCACACACTGACTGCAAAACTCCGTACAAACCCCACTGAGGCAGAGGTAAAACAACAGGCCCAAAGTGGCTACATTAACAGAGTCCTAAACTTGACTCTCAAAAGATGGGAATTTCACTTGCTTATCCCCCAGCAGCGTGTCTGAGTCTAGCTGCTAGGCAAGACCCAGCTCCGCCTGCCAGCCAAGACAGAGGAAAAAAAAGTCAAAATGGTGCATTTACCTTCAGTCCGCGAGAGCCAGGGCTAGCCAGGAGGGGGAGTCTGTGAAAGAGAGGAGGTTTTTCGCTCAGTGGTATGAAGTCCAAAGTAACAGCCCTGCGCCGTGTCCTGGGGCTAATTAGGTGACCAGAAGGCTCCGTTTGATTATCAGTTCAGGTCTTGGTTTCCAGAGGGATATAAGGAGACATGTGCTTAGTCCACCATCTTGACCCGC
The DNA here is from genome assembly GCA_028571685.1 of Heterohyrax brucei. Lineage (NCBI taxonomy): Eukaryota > Metazoa > Chordata > Mammalia > Hyracoidea > Procaviidae > Heterohyrax > Heterohyrax brucei. Next base: position 160,716,044 of record CM053140.1, read on the forward strand.
CCCATCTGTTCCTTCTTGATGAGCTATGCATCACCATTCAGCTGGGGATTTACTTCTGATCGGCTCCCTTGGGAAATTTTTTTTTTTTCTTTCTTCTTTGTATTTTTTCCCCTTAGTTTCTTGGGTCTTTCTACCTGCTTTCCTTTCCTTCCTCCAAGCCAGCTACCTTTCCTGCCCCCCCCAAGTTTCTTGCTTGTCTCTCAATTCCTTTTTCTCAGTCACCTAGCTGTGTGTGCCTTTCATGCTCCTTTTTCTTAAATCTGGTTTCCTATCTCTTTATCCTTTCCGTACTCTCCTTTTCCCATTTATCTTTCTCCATGTACCATGTCTGTCTCTTCTTGATGGGCAGTAACTCACTGCCTGGCTAGAAAGCCACTGGCATACAGTTCCAGCAGATCTACACTACTCTGAAAGCAGGCTGCCTTAGCACTTTCTGTTTTATTTTTGGCTTCTGTTTCTCTCTCATCTTTCTCTTTTTTCTCATATCCACTCATCCTCACACATCACAACCTTCCCTCTCCCTACCTATCTGCAGTGTATGCTGAATGCCACACCCATGAGCAGCACAGGTATGGGCTACTGGAACCTCCTGAAATGAGCCCCCCAATCCCCACACTGTCAGCCTCAGTAGATGTCACAAACAATTCATCACAATCCCTTCCCTCCCACTGGACCTGTCCTGCTGCACCATAGCTGAGAGACTGGCCATGCCCTTTGGAAAAGATGGTAAAAAGCATCATGCTCACAGACGAGCAAACAACAAAGAATGCCTAGCCTGCCTGCTCATACATAAGCAGGACAAAACAAGAAAATCTACAATCAATAAATGAAGAAAATAACTACTGAATGTTCCAAAGACAGCAGACACTATCAAAACGTTAAAAAAAAAAAAAAGGAGAAGGTGGACCCAGTAGACATCAAAATAAAACACCAGCTGATGTTCCAATAAAAGAAAAGCATGGGAACTACCTAATAGGAGATTCAGATCTCTGCTATCCATAGCTATCTAAGAGTTGAAGGGAAAAGTAGACAAAAATGTGGAAAAAATAGACAAAATCATGAAAAAGACAAAATCATGAAAAAACAAAATCAATGAAAAGGCAGACAAAACAATAGAAGAATAAAAATAATACAGGAATAAAATGTCAAAATAAATCCACAACTAGAAATCATACAAAAACATCAGAAAGACAAAGGATAAATAAGATTTCAGAAATGACTAGTGTCAAAGAAAGTCAATGACAATGAGACACAGGATCAGTGAAACTGAACACAAATACTTAGATACCACTTTTAGGAAAAATCAGAGAAAAGAATGAAAAAAATGAAGAAAACTTGAGACTGATATTGGGTACAATGAAAAGCAGAAGGTTCTAAGTGATCAAAGTTCCAGAACAGGGGAATGAAAAGAAAAACACAGAGAGGATCACTGAAGAATTTCTGACAGGAAACTTCTCTAACATCATGAAAGATATAAAGTAGACCATCCAAGAAGCTCAACAAACTCTATATAAGATAGACCCCAGAGGAAAATCACCAAAGCATATCATAATCACACTCTCTAAAACCACAGACAAAGAACCTTGACAGCAACTCAAGAAAAACAAAAAGTTATATACAGAAGGAAAACAAGAATAAGCTCTGACTGTCTGGCATAAACCATTCAGGCAAGAAGGCAATGTGATGACACATATAAAATCTTAAAAGAAAAAAAAAAAAGCCAACCAAGAATAATATATCCTGCAAAACTCTTGTTCAAATATGATGGTGAAATTATGACATTTCCAGATAAAGAGAAAATAAGGGAATATGTAAAAACCAAGCCAAACTTACAAGAATTATAAAAAGGAGTTATTTGGCTTGAGAATAAACAACATCAGAGGATAACCTGAATCTAAGACGCAAGACAGCAGTAGCTATATACCAATTCAGGTAATGAAGTCTCAAGAATTAATCTAAAATAAAAGATTTACAGCAGGGAATCAGAGAAGGTAATCTGTAAATGACAGCATTACTAGAACAATAAAAGATTGAATAAATGGTGTAGATATAGAACTTTCAAATGGCAAAGGTAAGATAATACCAAGTAATAAAAGACTGGTTCAGACTTAGGACGATAAGGATAAATTACAAGGTAATCACAAAGAAGGTTAACAAACTCCTCATAAAAATAAAGAAGAAAAACATTAAGTCTCAACAAACACAAAATCTACAAAAGCAAAGAAACAAAAACAAAAATCCACAAACAAAAGAAATTCAGCACAGGGGAGCAAGAGGAACAACAAAACATCTATACCACAAAAAAAAAAGCACTGCAAAATGACAGCAATAAGCTCACACTCATCAATAATTACACTAAATGTAAATGGCCTAAATGTACCCATAAAGTGACAGAGTGACAGAATGGATTAAAAAACAGGATTCATCAATATGCTGCCTGTAAGAGACACACTTTAGAAACAAAGACATAAATTTGTGAAAAATTAAAGGATGGAAAAATATATATTAAGCAAATAGCTACCAGAAAAAAGGAGGAGTGGCAATACTAATCTGAGATAAAATAGACTTTGAAGCAAAATCCACCATAAAAGACAAAAAAAAAGGCATTATATAATGATTAAAGGGACGATCCATCATGAAGACACAACCATAATAAATATTTATGCAACAAATGACAGGGTTCAAAATACATAAAACAAACTAACAACATTGAAAAGAGAAACTGACAGTTCCACAATAATAGTAGGAGACTTCAACACACCATTCTTGGTAAAACACAGAACATCTAGGAAAAAACTCAAGAAAGATAAAGAAGGTCTGAACACCACAATCAGCCAATTTGACACTTCACCCAACAGCTGCAAAGTACACATTCTTTTCCAACACACATGAAACATTCTCTGGAATAGACATCTTAGACCACAAAGCAACCCTTAACAAAATCCAAAGCAGTGAGATGGTACAAAGTATTGTCTCTGATCACAATGGAAACATAACAAGAAGAATAAGGGGGGAAAAAAACTAATTATATGGAAACTGGATGACACCCTGCTCAAAAAAGACAAAGAAAGGTGATTCAACTGAATGCAGAAATTACTAAACAATATCATTAACATTATACTCAAGTAAAATTTTACCGAAGATCTTTCAAAAATGGCTGCATCAGTACATCAATAGAGAACTAATAGAAATTCAAGCCAGAGTCAGAAGAGGAAGCAAAACATCATGCTGATATCAGACAGGTCTTGGCTGAAAGCAGAAGATACCAGAAAGTTGTTTACTTCTATTTTATTGACTATGCAAAGTCTTTGGACTGTATCAATCATAATAAAGTGTGGATAACATTGTGAAGAATAGGAATTCCAGAACATTCAATTGTGCTCATACATAGACCAAAGGGCCGTAGTTTGAGCAGAACAGGGGACTACTCCATGGTTTAAAGTCAGGAAAGGTGTGTGTCAGGGTTATATTCTTTTGCTGTACTTATTCAATCTGTATACTGGTCAAATATTCTGAGAAGCTGGGTGGATTAGATGGAGAACTGCATGAGGAATGAAGGAAGAATCATAAATAATTGCTGTTAAGCGGAATTCACAATTTTTCTTGCTGCAAATGAAGAGGGCTTGAAGTACTTACTGATGAAGCTCAACTACATACAGCCTTCTGTATGAACTGCAACTCAACATAAAGAGAACAAAAATACTCATAACTGGAAAAATAAGCAACATCATTATAAATGGAGAAAAAGTTGAAATTGTAAAGGGTTTCCTTTTACTCAGACCCGCAATCAAAGTCTGTGAAAGCAGTAGCGGTCAAGAAACCAAACCTATTGCACTGAGCAATTATACCACAAAAGACCTTGCTAAGAGTGTGAATCAACTCAATGGCAATGTATTTTTTAAAGTGTTAAAAAGTAAAGATGTCACTTTGAGAACTAAGGTACACCTAACTGAAGCCAGGTATTTTCAATTGCCTCATATGAATATTGTGATTGTGGTTAGGTACTGTAGAGTCAGTTCTGATTACCAACCCTAAGTACAACAGAATGAAAAACTATCTGATCCTGTGCCATGCCCACAATCATTTTTATGCTTAAATCCATAGTTGCAGCCAGTGTCGATCTATCTTACTAACGGTCTTACTCTTTTTCACTGACCCTGTACTTTACAGCATGGTGTCCTTCTCAGGAACTGATCCCTCCTGACATGTCCAAAGTATGTAAGACACAGTCTTGACATCTTTGGAAGCAAGAATGGCTTATATAAAACCTTGATAGGAAAAAACAAACAAAAAACCCTGCCAAGCAAGAATAATACATTCTGCAAAACTCTCAAATATGGTGACAAAATTAGGACATTTCCAGATAAATGGAAATTTGTAAAAACAAAATGAAACTTGTAAGAAATATTAAGGGAGTCCTTCAATAAGAGAACCAACAACATCAGACAACAACTGGAGTCTGTGACACAGGATAACATCAGCCAGATACCAGCCGTATTAGTCATCTAGTGCTGCTATGACAGAAATACCACAAGTGGGTGGTTTTAACAAAGAGAAGTTTATTCTCTCATAGAAAAGTGTGGTAAAAGTCCAAATTCAAGGCGTCAGCCTCTAAGGGAAGACTGTTGGCTCTGGAGGAAGATCCTTGGCATCAATCTTCCCTGGACCGGAAGCTTCTGAGATGCAGCACCCTCGAGTCCATGCATTCTCCTCCCAGTACTGCTTCTTTCCTGATGGTATCACAAAATGCAAACCCAAACCCATTGCTGTCAAGTCAATTCAGACTCATAGTGACCCTATAGGACAGAGTAGAACTGCCCCGCAGAGTTACCAAGTAGCACCTGGTGGATTTGAATGGCTGACCTTTTGGTTAGCAGTCTTAGTACTTAACTACTATGTCACCAGGGTTTATAAGGTCCCCAAATCTCTCTGCTAGTGCCTTCCTTTTATATTCCCAGAGGTTACTTCAAGGCATAATCCACTCTTAAAAACTGAGTCCTGCTTCAATACCACAACCACTGCTCATCCTCTCTCATTAACAGCATAGAGGCAGGATTTACAGCATAAAGGAACATCACAGGATACCAGGAATCATGGCCTAGACAAATTACTACATGCATTTTGTGGGGGGGGACACAAGTCAATCCATGGCACCAACCTAAGTAAAGAACTCTCAGTAATAAAACAAGGCTAAAGGACTTAAAACAGAGAAACAGAGATGTCGATTTGTAAGTTTTGACAATGTCAGACAACAAAAAGTGAATAAATAGTGTAGGTACAAAACTTTCAAATGCAGAGGAAGTCAGTGCAATATCAAGTAATGAAAGTCTGGTTCAAACTTAGAAATGTAAAGGTAAATTTCAATGTAAACACAAAGAAAGATAACAAACTATTCATTAAAAGAAAAAAAAAAAACAAAGACTTGGTAAACATAGAACCTATTGTAAATAAAGGAAAATCAATAAACAAAAGGAACCAGGGACAGCAAAGTCAGAGGAACAAGGAAAACATCAGCACCCCCTTCCTGACAAAACAAAAACAAAAACAAAAATATCAACAGTACGAAAGCAATAAACTCATGCTTGTTGAAAATCAAGCTGAAAATAAATGACATAAATGCCTTTAAAAAGATAGAGTAGTGAAATGGATTAAAAAGAAAAACTCATCAGTACACTGTCTATAAAAGACATACCTTAGACATAAAGACATAAATATATTAAAGATCAAAGGATGGAAAAAATATATCAACCAAACAATAATCAAAAAAGAGCAGGAGTAGGAGGAGTATTAATCTCAGTAAGGTAGATTTTAAGATAAAATCAACCATAAAAGACAAGGAAGGACATTATATGGTAGTTAAAGAGACAACTCACAAAGAAGACATAACCTTAATACATATCCATGCACTCAACAACAGGACTCCAAAATACATAAACCCTAACAGCACTGAAAAGAGAATTTGGAAGGTTCAGAATAATAGTGGAAGACTTCGACACACCACTGTAGATAAAGGGTAGAACATCTGGGAAGAAATTCAACAAAGATAAAGAAGATCTAAAAGCCACAGTCAATCAACTTTGACCTTATACACATATACAGAACACTATCCAATAGCAGCAAAGCATACATTTTTTTTTCCAAACACATGGAATGTTCTCCAGAATAGATATCTTAAGACACAAAGCAACCCTCAACAAAATACCAAACACTGAGATAATAGCAAGCACGTTCTCTAATGATAATGCCAAAAAAGTGGACATAATGAGGGAAAGAACAAGAAAACAAATCAAATACATGGAAACCAAGAAATACTTCTCCTTTTTTTTTTTTTTTTTTACGTGGGTAACATAAGAAATCTAAGAGGGGATTAAAAAACTCCCAGAATCAAATTTTCTGTCTCAGTTTGTGTTACTTTATGTATGCAATATGTTTTTGGAAGTTTGTATCCTCTAGGTTCTCAAATTTGTTCAAGTACAGTTTTTCATAGTATGTTATGATTCATTTTTTTTCAGTTAGACATACTATAATGTTGCCTGTAACATTTCTTATGGGTTATTTGCTTCTTCCTATTTCTGTCATTGGTCAGTGGTTTGTTGATTTCATTGATTTTTTCAAAACCCCAACTTTTGATTTTGTTGATTCTTTTTACTGTTTTTCTTCTCAGGGTATATTTCATTTATTTCTTCTGCAATATGTATTATTTCCTTTTTACTGGTGCCTGTGGCCATCTTTCGCAATTCCCTTCCTATTTGTTCAAGTTGTAGGGCTCATATGCTGATTTTGTCCTATTTTTCTTTTTTGAAATGTGCATTTATTGCTGTAAATTAGTCTCTGAGGATTGCCTTTGTTGCCTTCCAGTGAGGTTGTATGTGTTTTCATTTTATTTGATGCTAGGATTTTTTAATTCCCTCTTTGATTTCTTGTTACCCACTTAAAAAGAAAAAAGCAAAAATATTTCTTGGTTTCCATGTATTTGATTTTTCTTCTTGCTCTTTCTGTCTTTATTTCTACTTTTTTGGCATTAGTATCAAATAACACACTTTGTATTATCTCAGTGTTTTGCATTTTGTTGAGGGTTTTATGTCTTAAGATGTTGCCTATTCTGGAGAACATTTCTTGTGTTTTGGAAAAAAAAATGTATGCTTTGCTGCTGTTAGGCAGAGTGTTCTACATATGTGTATAAGGTCGAAGTTGGTTGATTGTGGCTTTTAGATCTTTTTTTTTATTTTGGGGTGGTGTCTTTGCCTGTCTTTGATATCAGGGCTATGCTGGCCTCATAAAAGGAATTTGGCAGTGCTCCTTTTTTCTGTGGTCTGAAATAGTTTGAGAAGTGCTGGTATGAGCTCTTTTCTGAATGTTTGGTAGAATTCTCCAGCGAAGCTGTGTGGCCGGTATTTCTTTATTGTTGTTCTTGGAAGTTATTTATTTATTTTTGTTATTATTACCTCATCGATCTCTTCTGCAGATTGTTAGCAAGTCTTCCTGCAATCCTTATGCCTCATTCTTCTTCACATAATCCAGCTTCTTGGATTACTTGCTTGCATACAGAATGAAAAGGTATGGTGAAAGAATACAACCCTGGCACTCGCCTTTCTTGACTTTAAACCATGTAGTGTCCCCTTGTTCTGTCCAGACGACTGCCTCTTGAGCCATGTACACATTTCTCATGAGCACAATCAAGTGTTCTGGAATTACCATTCTCCGCAATGTTATCCATAATTTGTTATGATTAACAACAGTTGAATGCCTTTTCATAGTCAATGAAACACAAGTAAATATCTTTCTGGTATTTCCTGCTTTCAGCCAAGATGCATCTGACATGAGCAATGATATCACTGGTTCCGTATCCTCTTCTGAATATGGCATGAATATCTGGTGGATCCCTGTCACTATAACATTGTAATTGTTTTTTAATGATCTTTAGCAAAATTTTACTTCCATACGAGGTTAATGGTAGTGTTTGATAATTTAATAATGCTAGTGTTGGTAATTTGGGAAGATCACCTTTCTTGGGAATAGGCATACATATGGATCTCTTCCAGTTGATTGGCCAAGTAGCTTTCCTCCATATTTTTTGGCATATGTGGGAAGCCGAGACTTCCCGAAGCAAGGCCAGAATATGGTCAAGTTAACTCTTGTATTAACAAGATCTAAATTAAGCACATTCCAAGTATTGTACACCCAGCATTGTCCTCAGAATAAGCAGAGGTCAGCATGCCCCCGATCTGACTAGCAAAAGAATGCTTGGGAAAAGGAAACAAGGAAATGTGTGGAATATATATGCAACTGAAAAATAAAGCTCGAGGTCTCAGCTTGACTGAGTCCCCCCTGATGTGATTGTTTCAGTCTTATTCAGCTCCCGCGCTTTCCCCTCAGCTCTGTTCGTCTGATGGCTGGTACCGTCAGCCATAGATGAGTGAGCACTTCTGTACTGCATCTGTTTGCTGAGACATCTCAATTGCATTCCAATCACCAGTAATTACCAGTGCATCCTGACTGCATGTTGAGTCCATTTCAGATTGCAGAGGCTGGTAAAAAATCTTCAATTACTTCGTCTTAGGCCTTGCTGGTTGGTGCTAAAATTTGAATAATAGTTGTATTAACTGGCCTTTCTAGTAGGCATATGGATATTACCCTGTCAGGACAGATCTTGAAATGTTCTTTTTTTTATTATTATGACTGAGTGAAAATGTACGTTCCCATATAAACTTGCATGCCCACCTATATGCACCTTCCACTGCTCTCCCTGCCCGGGAACAGCACACGATTGCTCTCTGCTTCATGCATGTCTCATCCTCCCAACAGTCTCCTTTCCCCTCCCCTCCACCCACTCTCCTTCCTCCAGCCAGAGGTTAGCAGGATGATATCCTATAGATGCACAGAACCATAAAGTGCATCCAACATATGGTCACTCTGCATCACCAAGTCCAATCCATTCGTGTCCAAAGTGCATCTTTGTTCTGAATTATGGGCAAGGGCAGCATCAGGGCCAGGGGCCATGCTCCCAGGGGAACCCTGAAGCCACTGGACCATCAATTGAGGTCTTTTGGTGGAGATCTCAGGGTGCACCCCTTTTTATTCTTGTGTTGCCAGTAAGACTCAACTTTGTGAGCTCCATCGTGGCTATTACTGGTGGTGGCGGGACACCATCTGGTTCTTCTGTTCCCAAGTCATTGTAGACACCCACTCATGTGGGTCTCTCTATCTTCTGGGTTGTCTTTCCCCTATGTCGTTTTGATCCTCGGTGAGCATCCATTCCTGCTGAGTTGGGACCATTTGCTGTGCCCTCGGATGGCAGCTTGGCAGCTTTTAAGGCCCTAGATGCCACTCACCAATGTAAGGTGCGGAGAGCTCTCTCAGCAAAATGCTAGTTGTGCCAATTGGCTTGATTTCACCTAAGAACATGGGTCCCTGCCCCCTGTCCCAGCTACTCTGTCCTTGAAATATTGGGTTAAGATGGAGGGAGTACTCAAATTATGTTGAAGTCCACATATTGTTCTTGTTTCTAATGTGGGCTATCACCGATTTCACCCAACCAAATTTCTACCAACTGTCTAATCTAAGCCCTCCCCCCCCGTTGTCCCTCCATCCCCTCCCTAGTAACTGTCAAAAAATCTTTTCTTCTATGCATAAGTCTGTTTTTGAGATCTTATCATACGGGTCTCGTACAATATTTGTCCTTTTGTCAGTTACTACTTTCACTCAACATAATGTCTTCCAGTTGAAACCAGGTTATGAGACATTTCCTGGAATCATCATTATTCTTTATCATTGCATAGTGCTCCATTGAGTATATATACCATAGTTTACCTATCAATTCCTCTGTTGTTGGGCATCTGGGTTGATTCCATCTTTTTGCTATTGTAGACTGTGCTGTGATGAACATTCTTGTGCATGTGTCTGTTGGTGTGAATGGTCTGGATTCTGTAGGATATATTCCAAGCAGTGGAATTACTGAGTCAAATGGTATAGCTATATCCATTTTTTTAAGGAAGCACCAGATTGCTTTCCAAAGAGGCTGGACCATTTTGCAACCCCACCAACAGTGTAGGAGGGTTCCACTTTCTCCACAGCCTCTGGAGCATTTGCTGTTTTGTGTTTTTTGGATCATGGCCAACCTTGTTGGGGTGAGATGGTATCTCATTGTCGTCTTCATTTGAATTTCTTTAATAGCTAATGATGGTGAGCATGTCTGCATGTGTTTTTTGGCTGCCTGGATCTCCTCTTTAGAGAAGTGTCTGTCCTCTCTGCCCTTCACTTACTTGGATGATTTATCTTCTTATTGATACTTTGTAGTACCTTATAGATTATGGAGATCACGTGTCAGTCTGACATAGAGTTGCCAAATATTTTTTCCCATTCTGTAGGTGGCCTTTTTAATTCTATTAATAAAGTCTCTAGATGAGCAAAAATGTTTGATTCTTAATAGTTCCCATTTATCTATTTTCTTTTCTGTTAATTGTGGTTTGTTTGACAGATTTTGAAGTCTGTCTACATTATGTATTAAAACTTCCATTGTTGTTCCTACTTTTTCTTGGATGAGTTTTATCATTTTAGATTTGATATTTAGGTCTTTTAGCCACTTTGAGTTGGTTTTTGCATAAGATGTAAGATAAGGATCTTGTTTCAATTTATTGCAGATGGATATCCAATTTTGCCAGCACCATTTGTTGAAGAGATTGTTTTTACCCCCAGTTTAATGTCTTAGGGCCTTTGTCAAATATCAGCTGTTCATAGGCAGATGTTGTCATCTCTGGGGTCTCAATTCTGTTCAATTGATTGATCTGTCTGTTCTTGTACCAGTACCAGGCTGTTTTGACCACTGTGGCAGTGTGATAGATTCTGAAGTCAGGTAATGAGAGGCCTCCCAGTGTGTTCTTCTTCTTTAATAGTACCTTACTTATCCGGGGCTTCTTCCCTTTCCAAACAAAATTGGTGATTTGTTTCTCCATTTCATTAAAAAATGATGCTGGGGATTGGGGTTGGATTATATAAGTAGATTGCTTTAGGTAAAATAGACATTTCCACAGTGTTAAGTCTTCCTATCCATGAGCAGGGTAGGTTTCCTCGTTTATCTAAGTCTCTCTTAGTTTCTTGTAGTAGTACTTCTCTTTGTAAAAGTCTGTTACTTCTCTGGTTAAATGAATTCCTAGGTACTTTATCTTCTTAGGGGTTGTAGAAAATAGTATTGATTTGATGATTTCATTAACAGTCTCGTTGTTGGTATAAAGGAACCCTACTTATTTACTTATATTTATCTTGTATCCTGAGACTTTGCTGAACTATCAGTTTGAGTAGCTTACTAATGGATTCTTTAGTATTCTCTGTGTATACAATCATATCATCAGCAAACATAGAAGTTTTGACTGCTTCTTTGCCGATGCAGATGCCCTTTATTTCTTGGTCTTGTCTAATTGCTCTGGCTAGAACTTCTAGTACAATGTTGAATAGGAGAAGTGAGAGTGGGCATCCTTGTCTAGTTCCTGTTCTCAAGGGAGACTTCTTCAGTCTCTCTCCATTCAGGATGACATAGACAGTTGGCTTTGTATAAATGGACCTTACTGCATTGAAGAATTTTCCATCTATGCCTATTTTGCTAAGAGTTTTTAGCATGAATGGGTGTTGGACTTTATCAAATGCCTTTTCTACATCAATGGACAAAATCAGGTGATTTTTGTCTTTTGTGTTATTTATGTGGCTAACCACATTAATTGTTTTCTGATGTTGAATCAGCCTTGCATCCCTGGTATGAATCCTACTTGGTCATGATGGATTATTTTTTTGATATGCTGTTGTATTCTATTGGCCAGAATTTTGTTAAAGGTTTTTTCGTCTAGATTCATGAGTGATATTGGTCTGTAGTTCTCCTTTTTTGTTGGGCCTTTCCCTGGCTTTGCTATCAGGGTTATGCTGGCTTCGTAGAATGAGTTTGGGAGTACTCCATCCCTTTCTATACTGTGAAATAGTCTCAGTAGTACTGGAGATAACTCTTCTCTAAAAGCTTGGTAGAATTCTGCAGTGTAGCCATCTGGGCCAGGGCTTTTTTTGGTTGGCAGCTTTTTGATGACATTTTCAATCTCTTCCTTTGTGATGGGTTTATTAAGTTGTTCTGCTTCACGTTGCGATAATTTGGGTAGGTGATATGAATCAAGGAATTTGTCCATTTCCTCTAGGTTTTCAAATTTGTTATAGTTTTTCATCATATTCTGTTATGATTTTTTTTATGTCCATTGGATCTCTTGTCACAACTCCTCTCTCATTTCTTATTTGGGTTATTTGTTTCCTTTCCTGTTTTTCTTTAGTAAGTTTAGCCAGTGGTTTGTCAATTTTTTTGATCTTTTCAAAAAGCCAGCTTTTGGTCTTTTCAATTTTTTCAATTGTTCTTCTATTCTCTAATTCACTTAGTTCTTCTCTAATCTTTATGATCTGTTTTCTTCTGGTGCCTAAGGGGTTCCTCTGCTGTTCTCTCTCTACTTGTTCAAGTTGTAGGGTCAGTTCCTTGATTTGGTTTCTTTCTTCCTTCCAGATGTGTGCATTTATGGAAATAAACAGACCTCTAAGCACTGTTTTGGCTGTATCCAATAGGTTCTGGTAGGAAGTGTTTTCATTCTCATTGTAATCCATGAATTCCTTTATTTCATCCTTGATGTCTCCTATAACCCATGGTTTTTTTAGCAAGATGTTGTTCAGTTTCTAGGAGTTCCACTTTCTACCTATGCTTTTCCTGCTATTGATTTCAACTTTTGTGGCTTTCTGATGAGAGAAGATGCTTTGCAGTAATTTAATGGTATGGATTTTGTTGAGCATTGCATTATGTCCTAACACACGGTCAGTTCTGGAGAATGTTCCATGTGTACTGGAGAAGAAGGTGTAGTTGTCCACTGATGGGTAGAAAGTTCTGTATATATCGATGAGATTTAGTTGATTAATTGTGGCAATAAGGTATTCTGTATCTTTATTGAGCTTTTTTCTAGATGATCTGTCCAGTATTGAGAGTGGAGTGTTGAAGTCTCCCAGTATTATTGTGGAGTCATCTAACTCTTTTTTGAGTGTAGTCAGTGTTTCTTCGACGTATTTAGGTGCTTTGATATTAGGTGTGTAAATATTTAATATAGTTAAGTCTTGCTTGTGTACTGAACCTTTCAGAAACAAAGTGTCCATCTTTGTCTACCATGGTGGATTTTACATTAAAATTGATTTTGTCTCAGATTAGAATGTATCTGTTCTTCCATCCTTTAATTTTCAGTTTGTTCTTATCTTTAAGTCTCAAGTGAGTTTCTTGTAGACACATATGGATAGGTCATGTCTTTTGATCCAAGATGTCACTCAGTGTCTCTTTACTGGAGCATTCAGTCCATTCACATTCAGTATAATTATTGATAAGTATGTGTTCACTGCTGCCATTGTGATATGTTTATTTTTGTGTATGATATTTTCTCTGTTGTTCTTATTAGTCTGTTCTGGGACATTCTTTTTTGTGAGTTGATTTTTCACCTTTTTCAGAGCTGGTTTTGTAGCTGTTGAGACTCCTGTGTTACATTTCTTAATATGGCATGTTGCATCTTTGTTGTGCTTTATGGCTGCTCCTGTGATCCCTCTTAATAAACTATATATAAACCCAACTTTAATTACTACCAATCTTGTAGACTTCCTCTCCATCTGGAAGGACTATAGTGACTGTAGTACATCCCTCTTTTTAATATGATAGCACCATAGTTTTCATGATAATCACGGCATTGTTTCTTTCAGTATTAAAGCTTCACTGAGTTTTGGAGCCTTCCCTAACTGAGTAGTATTCTGGATGAAGTGTCATTCTAAAATATAAAGTTAGTGGATTTGTTCTTCTAAGCCAAAGCCAAGAACTTCTTTCAGTATTTCTTGTAGTTTTGCTTTGGTTTTCACAAAGTCTCTGAGTTTCTGTTTATCTGGAAATGTTTTCATTTCATTTTCATATTGGAAATATAGTTTTGCAGGATGTATAATTCTTGGTTGGAAGTTTTTCTCCTTCAAGGCTTTGAATGTGTCATACCACTGTCTCCGTGCCAGCATGGTTTCTGCTGAGAAATCTGACAAAAGCCTACAGGGTTTCCCTCTGAATGTTAGCTTTGCTTTGAGTCTTGCTGCCTTTAAGAGTTGCTGCTTATGTTTCATTTTGTTAAGCTTGATTAGAATATGTCTTGGAGTCTTTCTTTTGAGATCTATATTGGGTGGCATATGATATGCTTCTGGGATGTCTATATTCTCTTCCTTCATGATTTCTGGGAAGTTTTCTTTCAGCAGCTCAGCAACGATACTCTCTGTGTTCTCAAATGTCTCTTCCTGTTCAGGGACTCCAGTTAATCGAAGGTTGTTCCTCTTAATAGAGTCCCACATGCTTCTTAATGCTTCTTCATTTTTCTTGTTTCTTTTTTCTCATTTCTGCTCATAGACGCTGGCGTCAGTAGCTCTGTCTTCCAAGTCAGAAATTCTTTTTTCCATTTGTTCCATTCTGTTTTCTTGGCTTTGAATGGAAGTTTCTATGTCTTTGATTTTGTTCTTGATCTGTTGGATTTCAGAGTACTGGTATTCCATCAGATCAAACAGCTTGCTTAATTTTTCCTTTTGTTCTGCTGCATTTTGTATAAGGTCTAGAAGATCTCTGTATATAATCCTTCTGCATCCATCTTCTGATGATTGCAGAAAAGTTCCTTCATTTGCAAAACTACTTGGTTGTTTTGCTTGGGAGCCTTGTAAAACCGTGGGTGATTTCTTGTTTGCCACAAGCATCTGTTGCTTTTTGAGGTTTCATGTGAGTAAGTAGAGGCTGGGAGAGATATTAAGAGGATGGACTGCAGATGTTTCTCTAGGCTGTCTTAAAATGTAAAACAAAAGGTATCTGATCACTTCCCAAGTGAGTCAGGTTTTCAGGTATAGAGGTCCCTCTTCCCAACTGGCAAAGTAAACACCTCTCTATCCAACCCCAGATGATATGAACTAGTTCAAAATACAGCAATGCTACTGCCCTGTTGGCCTCTGCTGACAGGGCCCAGCCTTAGGTGACACTGTGTAAACTACTGTTTTTCTGGTAGAAAAGCACTGTCCTGTGAGCAGGCTCTGGATCCCAAGCTAAAAATTAGGTCCAGCTGCAGTCACTGTATCTAAAATCGTGCCCTCCACATGGTCAGCAGATAGAGGAGCTAAAGGTACTGAGACTTAGTGAGTCCTCAGCCTCTGTTGCTGGTCCCCCACTGTAGATGACACTGTGTAAACTACTACTTTTCTGTCGAAGAAACACTGTCCTGTTTGCAGGTGCTGGCTCCCAGGCTAAGAATTAGGTCCCGCTAACATCTCCATATCCAACATGGTGTCCTCTACATAGGCACTGCTGGTTCCGTACAAACCCTGCTGTGGTAGAGATAAGAAGACAGGCCCAAAGTGGCTAGATGAACAGAGTCCTAAGCCTGGCTCTCAAAAATATTGGAATTTCACCTGACTGTCCCACCAGCAGTGTGTCTGAGACTAGCCACTAGGCAAGACCCAGCTCTGCCCACCAGCCAAGACAGAGAAATAAAAGTCAAAATGGTGCATTACCTTCAGTCTGTGAGATTTAGGGCTAGCCAGGAGCAGAAGTCAGTGAAAGAGAGGAGGTTTTTCATTCAGTGGTATGAATTACAAATTAACAGCCCTGTGTCGTGTTCTGGGGCTCACTAGGTGACCAGAAGTCTCCATTTGATTATCAGTTCAAGTCTTGGTTTTCAGAGGGATATAAGGAGACATGTGCTTAGTCCGCCATCTTGACTCCACCCCCCTTGAAATGTTCTTTTTGATGATGAATGCAACACTGTTCCTCTCTAAGTTTTCATCCTTGGCATAGCAGACCATGTGATTGGCCAATTTAAAATGGTCAATATCTGTCCATTTCAGTTCATTGATGCCTAGAATATAGGTATTTATGTGTTTCATTTCATTTTTGATGATTTCCAATTTTCCTAGATTCATGCTTCATGCATTACATGTTCTAATTATTAATGGATGCTTGCAGTCGTCTCTTCTCATTTTGAGTCATGCCATGGCAGCAAATTAACATCTCAAAAGCATGATTCCACCCAAGTCATTAAGGTCAACTCTACCTTGAGGTTTTGGTTGTCTTTTGAGTGCATTCCAACCTGGGGGTTGGGAAGGGAAGGAAGGAACTCATTTTCTGGCACGATATCTGACAATGTTCCACTACTGTTGGTAACATCTTCATTGGCTAATTCTTTTCAGAAGTAGACTGCTTGGTCCTTCTTCCTAGACTGTCTTAATCTGGAAGCTCAGCTGAAACCTGTCTGGAAAGGGTGACCCTGCTAGTATCTGAATACTGGTGGCATAGCTTTCACCATCACAGTAATAGTCAATCCTCGATGGTATGACAAACAGGCAGACAAGCAGAGAAAATTAGAAAGAAGAAGTAAAATTATCCCAATTGGTAAATAATACGATTCAACCAGAGAGAACCCAAAAATCTCCACAGGAACTACTAGAACTAATAGATTTGGCAGAGTAGCAAGATAGTAGATCAACATACAAAAATCAGTTGGATTCTATTACACCAATAGCAAGAACTTCGAAAGGAAACCAAGAAAATAATGCCATTTGCAATAGCCTCTATAAACAAACAAACAAACAAAAATACTTAGGAATAAATTGAACCAGGAATGTAGAAGACCTATACAATAAGAAACTACAAAATGATAATGAAGAAAATAAAAGAGGCCCACATAAATGGAAAAACCATGCTCAAGGACAGGGAGACTCAACATTGTGAAAATGTTAGATCTACTCAAAGTGTTGTACAGATATAATGTAAACCCAATCCAAATACCAACAGCATTCTTTGATAAGATGGGGGAACTAATCACCACCTTTATGTGGAAAGGAAAGATGCCATGGATAAGTAAGGCATTGCTGGAGAAAAACAACAAAGTAGGAGGCCGTACACTCTCTAATCTTAGAAATTACCATGTAGCCATGGTGGTCAAAACACCCTAGTACTGGTGCAATGACAGACACATAGACCAGTGGAACAGAATCAAGAACCCAGATGTAAATCCATTCATCAATGGTCAACTGATTTTTCACAAAGGACCAAAGTTCATTGAATGGGCAAAGACAGTCTTAGCAAAATTGAATATTTGGCTGTAAAGGAAAAAAAAGGAACAGGACATATACCTCACACCAGACGCGAAAACTAACTCAAAATGAATCAAAGACCTAAGTGTGAATCCTAAAACCACAAAGATCATGGAAGAAAAAATAGAGACAATGTTAGAGGTCCTAATACACTGTATAAATTCAATACAAATCATAACTAACAAGGCACAAACACTAGAAGATAAATTAGGTAACTAAAAGCTCCTAAAATTAAACATGTTTATTAAAATCTTCACCAAAACAGTGTTGTAGCAGCCCCTCCTCATCTTGCTGTGAACTCCCCTCCTGTGTTTCCACCAGTCATCAAGGTGATGAGGCACTGTGGTCACTATCTTGCACAGGTTGGACATGCTCTTAGGAAAGTCAGAGTTCCTAGGGGCAGCTCCACACGATTTCACATATTTTTGAATGCAACTTCTAGCACTGAAGATGTTGTTTAAAAGACAAAGAAACAAACAAATGCCTAATCTCTAATGTGTAGTACTTACATACTTACCAAATAGCCAAGTGCTGTTGAGTTGGATCCAACATGGACTTGAAATAGATGTTTGAAAATGTTTTATGTACTAAAAATTGCTTTATGTTACATAGTTCTTAGATTTTCTTCATTCTTTTCTTTGATTTTACCTCAGAGTAGTAACTGGATTTGTTTTCAGCCTTACTCGTTCTGTCTTCTGTTTCAAATTTGCTCTGAAAACCTTCCATTTAGTTATCCATTTCTGAAATTTTGTTATGTATCTTTTGGATTTCTAGTTGCTGTTTTTGTACACTTTCCAATTGTTTATTTCTTTTGACATTTTGCTCTTGTATTATTTGCCTGAATTCTTCCATTGTTTTCTGGTTTCCTTGATTTTTGTGTTTTTGTTGGTTATGTCTGTTTCCATGACTTTGCCTATTATTTCCTTGGTTTCTTTCTGTGCTCTCCTTGATCTCTTTCCCAGTCTCTTGGAGAGCCCTCGATATTAGTCTTTTTTTTTTCTTCTTCTTGTTTTCTTTCTTAATTGTGATTAAGTGAAAGTATACAATCCAAACCAATTTTCTATGACTGCCTATCTGTAGCTCAGTCTGCTCTTCTCACCTGGTGACAGCATAATCCTCCTTTTCACTCTATATTTCTAGTATCCTCTTAATGAGCACCTCTCTCCACCTCTCCACCCTGTTCTCTCCCATCTAGAAAGAAACCAGTAGGACAGCCTACTATAAACGAATGGAACCATAAAATATACACACCATATGGTCACACTGTGTCCCCAAGTCCATTCCATTCTTGTCTGTAGGGTTGACCTCAGTACTGGTTTCCAGTTAGGACCATCAGCAGGTCTAGGGGTCATGTTCCCAGGAGACTCTCCAGGCTGTCAGACTATCAGTTCTCATCCTTTAGTAGAGTTCTAGAGCTGCACTCCTCTTTTTTCTCATGTTGCCTCAGGGACTCTATGTTGTGTCCCCCATTGTGACTGCCTTTGGTGGTGACTGGGCACATCTGATTCTTCTGGTCTCATGTTGCTACAGTCTCCCACTCATATAGGTCCTTCTGTCTCCTGGGCTCTTTTTGCCTCATGTCTTTGTTGTTCTTGGTCATCATCTGTTCCAGATGAGTTGGGACCATTTAGTGTACCTCAGATGACAGCTCGCTAGCTTTTAAGACCCCAGAAGCCACTCACCAGTATGCAGTGCAGAAGACTCTCTTCACAAAAGACTAGTTGTGCTAATTGACCTTGATGTCCCCTGAAAACATAGTCCCCACACCCTGTCCCTGCTACTATATCCTTTGAAATATTGGATTGAGTTTAGAAAACATTTTAGTTTACGGTGTAGTCCAATTATGTTGATCTGCCCTCTACTGTGTGCTGTCATTTCTTTCACCTAATCAAATTGCTATCTACCATCCAATCTATGACCAACCCTCTCCCCCCTCCCCACCCTTGTAACCACCAGAGAGTCTTTTCTTCTGTACATTAAGTCTATTTTTAAGTCCTCATAGCAGAGGTGGCATGCAATCCTTGTCCTTTTGCTGCTGACTGATTTCATTCAGCATAATGTCTTCCAGTTGAAACCAGGTTATGAGATGCTTCCTAAAACCATCATTGTTTTTTAAAATTACATAGTGTTCCATGAGTATATATACCATAGCTTGTTTATTCATTCATCGGCTTATGGGTGTCATCTTTTTGCTATCATTGACGGTGCTGCAATAAACATTTGTGTGCATGTATCTGTTCATGTGACTGCCTTTATTTCTGTAGGACATATTCTGAGCAGTGGGATTGCTGGATCATGTGGTATTTCTATTTCTAGCTTTTTAATGAAATGCCAAATTGCTTTCCAGATTGTGTAGCAGGACAAAGATAAGTTTGGCCTGCAGAGCAGAAAACACCTTGAACACCACTTTGCCTTTAAGATGAAGAGGGTTTTATTGCTGGTGGTGCTGTGGTCAGACTGAAGTCCAAAAAATAGCCGTGCACCCCGTTCTGTTATCAGACATACCTATTTGCATTTTTTCTCAAAGAAGCAAATGAAGGAATTTTCATAAATCCTCCTAGTTGTCAACTACAGGCATACAGATTTTCGTATTGCAATTTCATTGGCATAGCATACTTAAAGAGGCATTAGATAGGCAATTGGCATTAGGTTACACAGGAAGAAGCCACTTTCTCCTTAGAGCTAGGCTTGTCTCAAGAAATTCTGTGAGGAGAGGGGAGAGTGTTTGGGGCTGACCCAGAGAGAAGCAGCTGGACCTTTGAAATTTTTAAGTGGAATCTTCTTAGAAGCTTTTGTTTTCCTCTTTCATTTGTACCATTTTGCACCAGCAGTGTAGGAGAGTTCCAATCTCTCTGCAGGCCCTGCAGCATTTGTTGCTCTGTGATTTTTGGATTGTTGCCAACCTTGTTGGGGTGAGATGGTATCTCATTGTGGTTTTGATTTGGATTTCTCTAACAGCTAATCGTCGTGAGCATTTCCTCATGTATCTTTTGGTTGCCTCAGTGTCTTCTTTGGTGAAGTCTGTCAGTCCATCTCCTTTGCTCATTGCTTAACTGGGCTATTTACCTTCTATGTGTTGACATTATCAGTGCCTTGTAGGTTATGGATATCAGACATCAATCCGACATGTAGTAACCAAATGTTTGTTCCCATTCTGTAGGTAGACTTTGAACCCTCTTGTTAAAATCTTTGAATGAACATAAGTGTTTGATTCTTAGTAGTTCCTATTTATCTGTTTTCTCTTGTTTTGTTCCTGCATTGTTTGTCAGATTTTGTAGTCTAAGCTGTATATTAGAACTTCCATTGTTGACCCTGTTTCTTCTCACATCATCTTTATCGTTTTAGGTTTGATATTTAGGTCTTTGATCTATTTTGAGTTAGTTTTCTTGTAAGGTGTGAGATATGGGTCTTGTTTTATTTTTTGCAGATGTATATCTGATTTCGCGAACACCATTTGTTAAAGAGACTGTTTGTATCCCAGTTTACAATTTTAGTGCCTTTGTTCAATATCAGTTGTTCTTAAGAAGATGGTGGCATTTCTGGGGCCTAAACACTGTTCTGTTGGTCTATATGTCTCTTTTTGTACCAGTACTAGGTTCTTTTACTACCATGGCAGTGTAATAGGTTTTAAGGTCTGATAGTGTGAAGCCTCCCACTGTGTCCCTCTTCTTTTTTACTGTTTTACTTATCTTCCCTTTCCAAACAAAGTTGGTGACTTGTTTCTCCACCTCATTAAAAAAATGTCACTGGTACTTGTATTGGGATTGCATTGTACTTGTAGGTTGCTTTGGATAAAATAGGAATTTTCACAATGTTGATGTCTTAGGCTGGGTTTTCCAGGGAAGCAAAACCACTAATGAGTATATACATATATAGCCAAGTCAGCCTTTAAAGGAAACAGCTCACACTATTGTAGAAGCTGAAGTCTCAAGTACTGGCACATGCTTTACGTGGCTACGGAAGCTGATGAACCCAAAGTCAGCAGGTCAGAGATGAGAGTATTAGATCACTGGCTGTGTAGGTCAGTGGATCCCAAGCTGGTGGATGAGATTATGACATCTTTGCTGACTCATGGAACTACAGGGGCTGGCGAACCCAGGATCTGTAGGTCAGGAGACAGGACTCTTGCTCCACTGCCTGTAAAGCTTGATGAATCCAACAGCTGCTAGTTCAGGTCCAGGAACCAGATGCAAAAGTGAGCAAGAGCTGGTGGAAGTGTGAGCAGTCAGGAAGTAGATTGTGGAAAGCAGAGAGATGAAAGCTGAGGAGAAGGAAGCCACCACAGGCCCCACCCCTGCCACTTGATACATCAGCCAAACATGAAGTCACCAAGTTGACACCCTCTTAACCACCACAGTTAAGTATTCCTATCCATGCCCAACGTACATTTCTCCACTTATGTAAGCCTCTTGGTTTCTTGCAGTAAGGTCTTGTAGTTCTGTCTATATAGGTGTCTTGTTTCTCTGGTTAGATTTATCCCTAGGTATTTTATCTTCTTGGGGGTGCATACTAAGTGGTATTGATTTGATGATTTCCTCTTTGATGATCTCTTTGTTGATGTAAAGGAATCCTACTGATTTACTTATGTCTATCTTGTATCCTGAACTTTGCTGAACTCTTCTATTAGTTCCAGTAGTTTATTTGTGGATTCTTCAGGGTACTCTCTATATCCAATCATATCATCTGCAAATAGGGATACTTTTACTTCTTCTCTGCAGACGTGGATGCCCTTTATTTCATTGTCTTGTCTAATTGCTCTGGCTAGAATTTCTAGCACAATGTTGAACAGTGGATGTACTTGTCTAGTTCCTGTTCTCAGGGGAAATTCTTTCAGTCTCTCTCCATTCAGGATTATGTAAGTGGTTGGCTTTGCTTAAATGCCCCTTATTGGACTGAGGAATTTCCCCTCTATTCCTATTTTGGGGAGAGTTTTTAACATGAATTGGTGTTGGACTTTGGTCAGATGGCTTTTCTGCATTGATTAACAAAATTGGGTGATTCTTATCTTTTGTGTTATTTATATGGTTGATCACATTAATTGTTTTTTGGATGTTGAACAAGTCTTGCATCCCTGGTATGAATCTAACTTGGTCATGATGAATTATTTTTTTGATATGTTGTTGAATTCTATTGGCTAGGATTTTTTTGAAGATTTTTGCATCTAGGTTCATGAGTAATACTGGTCTGTGTTTTTCTTTTTTTGTGGGCTCTTTCCCTGGCTTTGGTATTAGGGTTATGCAGCTTCCTAGAATGAATTTGGAAGTCTTCCGTCCTTTTCTATGCTGGGAAATAGCCTCAGTAGTATTGGAATTAACTTTTCTTTAAAAGTTTGGTAGAATTTTCCAGTGAAGCCATCGGGGCCAAGACTTTTTGGTTGGTAGTTTCTTGATGACTTTTTCAATCTCTTCCTTTGTGATGGGTTTGTTAAATTGTTCTACTTTTCCTTGTGATAATTTTGGTAGGTGATATGAATCTAGAAATTTGTCCATTTCCTCTAGGTTTATAAATCTGTTGGAGTACAGTTTATCTTAGTGTTCTACGTATGACACTTTTGATTTGGATTGGGTCTGTTGTGACATCTTCTGTCTCATTTCTTATTTTGGTAAATTTTTTCCTTTCCTGTTTTTCTTCTGTAAGTTTAGCCAGTGGTTTATCAATTTTGTTGATCTTTAAAAAAAATCAGCTTTTGGTATTGTTAATTCGTTCAATTGTTTTCCTGTTCTCTAATTCATTTAGTTCTGCTCTGATCTTTATCATGTTTTCTTCTGGTGCCTGAGGGGTTCTTTTGTTGCTCTCTTTCCGCTTGTTGAAGTTGTAGGATTTGTTCTTTGATTTGGATGCTTTCTTCATTTGGGATCTGTGCATTTACACAGATAAATTGACCTCTGAGCACTGCTTTGGCTGTATCCCATAGGTTCTGGCAGGATGTGTTTTCATTCTCATTGGATTCCATAAATGAGTCTTTGATGTCTTCTATAACCCGCAGATTTTTGAGCAAGGTGTTGTTCCGTTTCCACAAGTTCAAATTTCTATCTATGTTTTTTTCTGCTGTTGATTTCAACTTTTATGGCTTCATGGTCTGAGAAGATGCTTTGCAATAATTCAATAGTTGGGATTTTGTTGAGACTTGCTTTATGACCTTATATGTGGTTTATTTTGGGGAATGTTCCATGTGCACTGGAAAAGAAGGTGTACTTATCTGTTGTTGGGTAAAAAAATTTCTTGTATGTCAATGCAGTCTAGCTGGTTGATTGTTACAATAAGACCTGTGTCTTTACTTAGCTTTTTTTCTGATGATCTGTTTATTACTGTAAGTGGAGTGTTGAAGTCTCCTACTGTTACTGTGGAGTAATCTGTCTCATTTTTCAGTGTTGTCAGCATTTGTTTGATATATTTCAATCCTCTCGTATTGGGTCCCTAAATATTTAATATTGTTATGTCCTGCTTATGTACTGAACCTTTTGACAATAAATAATGACCATCCTTGTTCATGATTGTGGATTTTACATTAAAATCTATTTTATCTGAGATTAGTATTGCCATTCTTGCTCTTCTTTGTATGTTGTAAGCTTAGTATATATTTTCCATGCTTTGATTTTTTAGTTTGTTTACATCTTTAAGTTTAAGGTGTGTTTCTTGTAAGCAACATACAGGCAAATTGTGTTTTTTTAATTCAAACTGTTACTCTCTGCCTCTTTAATGGAGTGTTCATTCCATTTACATTCAGTTTACATTCATCTACATCATTGATAGACATGTGTTTAGTGCTGTCCTTTTGGTGCCTTTATTTTGGGGTTGTTGATGTTTTCTTTGTTCCTCTTAATATTCTATTCTGGGTCATTTTCTTTAAAAGTTTACTCTTCATCTTTTTCAGTGTTGGTTTTGTGTTTATTGAGACTCCTGTATTATGCTTCTTATTTTGATACGTTGCATTGTTGGTTTGCTTTGTGGCTACCCCTTTGATCCCCCTTAATGTTCTAAGTTTAAACCAGTCTTTAACTTCTGTATGCCTTCTTAATTTGCTCTCCATCTAGAAGGGGTATATCTACTGCAATATATCACTCTTTATAATGTGATATCACAGTTTTCATTTTAAAATCCCAAGTTCCCTACTTTTAATATTTTAGCTTTGATTATGCTTACTGACTTCTCTAACTGAGTAGGCCTCTGGATGCTGTGTCCTGCATTGCATCCTGAAGTACACATTTGATGTTATTGTTTTTCTAAACAAAGAGCTTCTTTCAGTATTTCTTATAGTCGTGGTTTGGTTTTTGAAAAATCTCTGAGCTTCTGTTTATCTGCAGATGTCTTAATTTTCCCAGAATATCCAAGAGACAACTTTGCTGGACATATAATTCTTGGTTGGAAGTTTTTCTGCTTCACTTCTTTGTATGTGTCATCCTGCTCTCTTCTTGCCAACATGGTTTCTGGTGAGAAGTCAGACAAAAGTCTACAGGGCTTCCCTTGTACATTAGTTTTGCTTCCAAGCTAACTGCCTTTAATAGCTTCCCTCTTTATGTTTCATTTTGTTAAGTTTGATTATGCCTTTGTGTCTTTCATAGGGGTCTAGTTTTTGTGGTGTTTGGTAAGCATCATGAATGTCTGTATTCTCTTCTTTCATGATTTCAGGGAAGTTTTCTGTCAGCAACTCTCCAGCAATTCTCTCTGTATTTTTGGTTATCCCTCCCTGTTCAGGAACTCCAGTAGTTTGTAGTTTATTCCTCTTGATAGAATCCCACATGCTTCTTAATGCTTCTTCATTTTTCTTGTTTCTTTTGTCTGACTTCTCCTTATAAACACTGGTGTCAATTGCTTTATCTTCAATCTCACTAACTCTGCCTTCTGACTCCTCAATCTTGCTCTTTGGTCTTTGCATTAAATTATCTAATTCTATAATTTTATTACTGATCTGCCAGATTTCAGATCATTGATGTTCTAGCAGTTCATATAGCTGGCTTAATTTTTCATTTTGTTCTGTTGCATTTTGTTTAATCTCTAGTATGGCTGTATGCATAATTCTTTGAATTCTACCTCTGATAATTTTGGAAAGGCATCTTCATTTGGAAAGTTTTTTGATTCTTTAATTTGGGAGCTTTCTGTAGCCATGGTGGTCTGCTTCTTTAAATGGTTAGATATTGATTGCTGTATTTGTGCCATCAAGAAGCTGTTCAGTTTCTCTGGTGTTACACCAATGGGAGCTGTGGTGTAGTTCTAAGAAGGGAGTGGGTAAGGGCACTGCTAGATTTGGTCTCCAGCCACCACTGTGTTCTCTAGGTGCAGCTGACTTATGTATACCTTCTCCGGCAATAAAGACACTGCCAAGCTCTGCAAGGCTGCTTGGCTTAGTGGCTGGTGCTGCTGGGCCCTCAGGCATGGCAGACTCTGCTTCCTGACAGCTAAAGGTGGCGAGCTACTTGTGCCAACTCTCTGTCATCATGCCAGTCAAGACTATGGTGTAGCTCAGGGAAGGGAGGAGAGAAGGTTGCCACTACACTCGGCTGCCAGGGACTGCTGTATTTTCCAGATGTGTTTGTTTTAAAAACTGCTTTTCTGCTGACAGGTGCACTGTCCACTAGCTGCTGAAAGCAGCCAGGCCCTCAGAGGTGGGAGGCCCCATCTTCTGCTTGGCAAAAATGGTTCCCTATTTACAGAGTGTCTGGGTACCATCAGCTGAAGCTATGATGTGACTCAGTGAAGAGTGGTGAAAATGACAGCACCACACTCAGGTGCCAGTCTCTGCTGCATTCTGTAGCTGCTCTTAACATAAAAGCTGCCTCTCTGCTGAGGGAGGTGTTGACCAGCAGCAGCTGAAAGCAGCCAGGCCCTCAGGGGTGGTAGGCCCCACATCCTGGCTGACAGAGACAGTGCCTTGGAGACTGTTTCCAGACAGTACAATGTGGCTCAAGGAGGGGGAGGAGTTGTGACACTGCCACACTCAGCCACCTGCCCCAATGAGTCATCAGTATCTATGGTGTGGTGCACAGAAGAGAGAAGGAAGGGGCACTGACACCCTTGGTCAGCAGCCACAACTGGATTCTCTAGATGCAGCTGTCCCAAGCAGAGTCACTCTGCTACAGGATATGCTGTTTACTTAAGCATTGTAATTCGGTGTAGTAGCTTGGTCGTGCCAGACTCACAGTCTCAGCAGTCCCAGTCCTAGCCCCCTGATTAGCAAAGAAGGCACCCATACCTGTAATCCTTTTGACTGGTGCTCCAGCAGAAGAACTCAGTGTGCTGCTGTCTCACCTCCAACAGAGGTAGTTTTCCCCTTCCTGTTGCCCAGTCCCATCTTACAACCCAATGCCAGATTTGGGGTCTCCCAAAAGGTCTACAATACACTAGACATATGTCTAGTCTACCATGTTGGCCCCGCCTCCTAACTATTAGTCTTTTGAATTCCATATCAGGTAGTTCCAGTGCCTTTTCTGTTGTGAAAAGTCATCTGATCCTCTATTTTAGTCATTTGTTGGAGTCAGCTTGACCTTGTTTTTGCTGTTGTTGTTGTTCAATATGTTTTGATATTGACTACCATTGCCAAGATATTAAGGTACTATTTTCTTTATTTTTTGATTGCACATTCATTTGTTTTCATCCTGCTTTTTTTATTTTGTATTGATATGTAGTAGAATAAAAAATATTTAATTAAAAAAAATTGGTGGATAGTGGGGGCTGGCAAGTAGGGGCAGGGCTGACTTGACTCAGGAGCAGACTGGAAGGGAATGAGGTAGCATATGAGGCTAGGTGGGAGGCAGAAAGAAAATAAAAGCAAGAAATTAAAAAAGGCTATGCAGTGAGAGCCAGCAAATGGGACTCAGGATAGCAGCAGGCCTGTGACTCTCTAGCCAAGTGGCATAGTGTGTCCTGTTGGGAAGGGGTTGAGGTGATGTATGGGGCAGAAAGGTAGGGGGTGAAAAAGCATGTTTCTCTAGTTCCCAGATGTGGTGTCTCCTGTTGGGACCTCTTTGATGTTGCCTTCCCATAGTGCCTGCCCAGGTTTCTTCTTGTCTACAAAGATAGAGATACAGTGCCATGTTAGTTGGCAGGGGACGTCCACACCCTATCTCTTCTCATTCTCTCTTTTCCATCAGATTCTTTTTCCATGTGGTGTTCGATCTAGCTCTTTTTTCCTTCATTTGATGCTTAGGGTTCCAAGGTTTTTTGTTTGTTTTTGTTTTTTTAATATTTTATTGTGATTTAAGTGAAAGTTTACAATCCAAATCAATTTGCCATGTGAAACCTCACAACCACACCACTGTGTAATTCTAACTGCTCACCCCCACAACCCTCTATGACACTCCTTCTTTCCACTCCATACTTTCCATATACATTCAACCAACTCCTGTCCCACTCCATCCTCTCATCTTGCCTCTGGACAAGAGCTGTGAGATAGCCTGATGCATACATTTAATCCAAGAAGCATATTCTTTGCCAGCATCACTCTATGTCTTATAGACCAGTCCAATTTTCATCTGAAGAGTGGGTTTTGGTACTGGTTTCAGCTCTGGGCTAACAGAGAGTCCAGGGGCGATATCCTCAGAGTACCCTTCAGTCTGACGGACCATGAAGCAAGATCTTTTAACAGAGTTCTAGTTCTGTACACCCATTAGAATTGATTTCTTTAAATCTGTTTTACTTAGTTTTTCACTGCTTTGCTGCAAAGGGTTAGCATGGTGCTTCTAGCTATGGTGACATGCTGGCTCTACCTCTGCAAATACACTTTGTATCTCTTATGTGGTGAATACTGTCCCCGTGTTATGTTAGAAAATTGGGACCTCATGAGCACAGATAACTTGCTCAGGATCTTGTAGTTAGTAAGTATAAGTCTTTTTTATTTATTTTTTAAATTTTATTGCCCTTTAAATGAAAGTTTACAACCCAAGTAGTCAATTTGTCCTATGAAAACTTAATCACACACTGCTATGTAGCTCTATATGCTCTCACTTCACTGTGACAGCACATTCCTCTTTTTCACCCTGTATTTCTCATGTCTATTCAAATAACTCCTGTCTCCCTCTGCCCTCTCATCTTGCCTCTGGACAGGAGCTTCCCAATTAGTCTCATGTATCTACTTAAGCCAAGAATCACACTCTTCACTGGTATCACTTTATGTCTTATAGTCCAGTCCAACCTTTGTCTGAAGAGCTGGCATTGGGAGCAGTTTCAGTTTCAGGCTAACACAGACTCCAGAGGCCATGTCTTCAAGGACTCTTTAGTCTGCTGGACCATCAAGTCTGGTTTTTTTTTGTAGGGTTCAAGTTCTGCACACTCATTTTTCTCGCTTTGTCATGGACTTTACATTGTGTTCCCTATTAGGGTAGTCATTGGTGGTGGCCAGGTACCATCTAGTTCTTCTGATCTCATGCCAATATAATTTCAGGATCATATGGCACCTCTGTCTCCTGGGCTCATGTTTTCCTTATGTCTTTGATATCCTTCATTCTCTTCTGCTTCAGGTGGGTTGGGACCAATTGATGTTACTTAGATGTTCACTTACTAGCTCTTAAGACCCAAGTACCACTTACCAAAGTGGGATACAAAACATTTTCTTAAAAAACTTTGTTATGCCAATTGACCTCAATGTTCCCTGAAACCATAGTCCCCAGACCCCTGCCCTTGCTACTTTGTCCATCAAAATGTTTGGTTATATTTAGGAAACTTATTAACTTTGGGTTTAGTCCAGTTGTGCTGACTTCTCCTGTACTGTGTGCTGTCCTTTACTTCACCTAACTTATTTCTTATCTGCTATCTAATTAATGAGTGCCCATTCCCTTCCCTCCCCACCCTTATGACCATCAAGGAACACTTTCTTCTATGTTTAAACTGTTTCTAGATTCCTTATAATAGTGTTCTTATACTGTATTTGTCTTTTTGCAACTATTTTCACTCAGTGTAATGCTTTCCAGTCTCCTCCATGTTAGCTGATGTTTCCCAAGTTCATCACCATAATTTATCATAGTCTAGTATTCTGTTGTGTGAATATAGCATAGTTTGCTTATGCATTCATCTGCTGATGGGCACCTAGGTTGATTCCCTCTTTTTGTTATTATGGACAGAATGGCAATAAACTTTGGTGTGCTTGTATCTATTCATGTTACTGCCTGCCTCTCTAGGATATATCCCAAGAAGTGAGATTAATGAATCATATGGTATTTCTATTTCTAGATTTTTAAAAAAGCATCAAATCAATTTCCAAAGTGTTTGTACCATTTTACATTACCACCAGCAGGGTATAAGTGCTCCAGCCACAGAGCTCATTTATAAAGTTAAGCCTTTCTGGCTTCCTTTTCATCAGTTTGCTATCTCCTGGAAAGCAACGTCACAATCACTTGAAGGGTAACTTCTAGGGTGGGGCCGTTGCTTAGCAGTCACTCTTAGCAACATCTCTTTATTGTCTTGGTTAAGGTTCACATATAAGGTTGGAAAGTTATGGAGGCAATAAAGTTCTGATGAAGGCTTTCTCTACTTCAGGGCCCATCAAAAATCTACAAAGTCTATTCCGCCTTCTCTAACAACGAGCCAGAAGACCAGGAAAAGCATGACATTGCCAAAATTGTCTACCATGCCATTCCTCTGGGACTTTGCACATGGTAATAATATTCTTGACCTCTAATTCATGTATGAACATTCACCCCTTCACTAGTGAAGTCAAAAAGGAGAGAGGTGAAGTTGGGGCCAGATTAACAAGTAAGCAAGATATGCACTAGCTTAGTTGTTTATTTACTAACTATCCTTGATGTGATAGGAGTAAAAAAAAAAAAAAGATGAAAATTTTCACTATGGGTTAGTAAGTATGCACAAACAAGTCCATGAGTACCTTGCTTATTAGGTGATCTGACCCTGGATGGGGTAAAGACATGATTGTATAAAGGTCCTCATTCAGGATGGGGAGAGGGAGAGGGCATCGCTCACTGATCTGAAAGCAAAAGGCAGCACCCATTCAGCTGAAGAGGCACAATTCTTTTTTTATTGTTTTTGAAATATATACAGCAAAACACACACCAATTCAACAGCTTCTACACGTACAACATAGTAACATTGATTAAATTCTTTGAATTGTAAGGCCGTTCTCACTCTCCTTTTCCAATTTGTTCCTTCCTTGTTGACAAAAACTCACATCTTCCTAAGCTTCTTACTTTACCTGTCAAGTTGTTGTTAACTGGAGCTAGCTGAAGCCCTGGGCAAAGTTAATAGGCTAGAAGTGTGTTAACATTTGTTGAATGTCAATTGTAGGTTAGTCACTGGCTGTGCAAAGTTTGTCTTTGCTATCTCTTAACTTCTCATGGTGGCTCCAGTAGAGGAAAATACTGATTAGCTCCATCACATAGATGAATGAACCAAGACTTACACAGTTTAAGTAATTTCTACAAGGTAATGTGGCTGGTGAATGACAAACCAATATTAACCAAAAACCAGTTCTGAGGGGCTTCAAAACTTGTGCTCATTCCTATACCAACAGATGGGAGTGACTGGCATTTAAGTAAGTTTGGAAAGTGGGATGTAGAAAGTATTTTTCTCATATCTCTAAGACCCATTTATCCTCCAGCAGGATCTCTAGCCTCTGGATCAGGGATTCTCAACCCTATACAGATCCAGGGACTGCTCTGAGCAACAAATTATTTTGTTACATCCCCTTTATTGTCCTAAAATTAAAATCATGGATAATATAACTTACCATATGTAACTGCTGGGCAATATAATACCAAAACTGTACCATAAAGGAGAAAAAATAATTTACAATAAAGTAATATGTATTTAATATGAAAATGTCAGATACAACTATTTGAGAAGACAATGAAGTAATCAGGATTTTGCACTATACAATATATAATAAGTTTAGAATTCAGAGAAGAAGGTCAAAAGTCTTATCACAAAGGCAGTTCAGGAGAATACTGGAGTTATAAGTAGACCCCAGGACAAAAATACTGTTACTGTATTGGATTGCTGGTATTTTGTTTAGGATTTTTCCATTTCTATTCATGAGAAAGATTGGCTTGTATTTTTCTTTCTTACATAATGCCATTGTCAAGTATTGTCATTATGCTTTTGCTAATCTTAGAGAATAGACTGAGAAATGTTCTCTCTTTTTATGTTATCTTAAATAGCTTATATATTATTGGTGTTATTTCTTATGTAAATATTTGGCAGAATTCTCTGGTGAAGCCACCTAGGTCTACAATTGTCTTTGTGAGAAGAATTTAAAAAGAAGGCTTTAAGGATTCTACACTCCTTATTAGAACATCTCTGATGTTATACTTTTCTAGAATTGTATTCATATCATCCAAACTTTCAAGCTTATTGAATATGATGTTTTACGATTTCCACTTCATGTAACATTTTTGATGTCTGTAGAATCTGTCCACTTTCCTCTCTCAGACTGACAGTTTGTACTTTCTCTCAGTTCCCCCTAATCACCCTTATCTGGAATTTACCAATTTCATTTGTTCACTTAAAGAACCAACTTTTGGCTTTGATGATTCTCTCCACTATATACTTATTTTTGTTTTGTAAATACTTATATTTGCTTTTCTTATGAACTTCCTAATACTTTCTTCAAGTTTCATTAAAAATATTCTCCTAATGTCTTGAAATGAGTGCTTGGATTAAGGATTGTTTTCAGACCTTCTTGTTTTCTAACACTTGCATTTAATGTTACAAGTTTCCATCTGTGCAGGGTATTGGCTACAATGCACACATGTATCATATTTTCTTTATCATTCATTTAAAATACTTCCTAACTTCTTATCTTTTTATTACTGATTTTTTTTCACTAAGATTGAGAATATACTCTGTATGACTCAGATTCAGATCTGACTCGACGGCACTTGGCTTGGCTACATGGTTAGTCTTGTTAAATGTTTCATGTCATTTAAAAAGAATATGCATTCTGTAGTTAGTAAATGCAATGTTTTGTACATGTCAACTTAGTTAATTAAGCTCGATAGTAGTGTTGGCAGAGTTTTTTAAAGCCGTTTCTTTGGTCTGCTTAGTCTATCAGCTGCTGAGAGTGGTATATCAAAATTTTCCATTATGAATAGTTTCTCATTTTATCACATCAATTTCTGCTTAACATATTCTAAGCCTGTGTTGCTAGAGAGGTGCCAGTACATCTGGCTTCCAGGAGTATTGACCTTTTTCTTGATTTAAAATACCTCTATCTGTAGCGATGTTTTAAGAGACAAAAGAAATTTTGTCTGTTGTTTGTATAGATACCAATCTTCATTTTGTTAGTCTTAGTATGGAATTACGTTTTTCATCCTTTTACTGTTATTTCTGTCAGCATTTGGTGATACAGTTACATTACCTCCTGGAATCTATTGTTTCTATTGAAAAGTCAACTGTCAGGCTCCTTCCCTTCTCCTTTCCCTTTTTTCCTTGCATTATAGTAACATGCCTTTTCCTAATCTGGCTGTTTTTAAGATTTCTCTCTTTTTTTTTTTTTCCCAGCAGCTTTAATATGGTATGTTCAAGTGATGTTTGCTTTGTATTTATCTTGCTTGAGATTGTAGTATTTATTTAATCTCTGATCCAATATTTTTCATCAGTTC
This sequence comes from Heterohyrax brucei, assembly GCA_028571685.1. Taxonomy (NCBI): domain Eukaryota; kingdom Metazoa; phylum Chordata; class Mammalia; order Hyracoidea; family Procaviidae; genus Heterohyrax; species Heterohyrax brucei. The sequence continues at coordinate 160,748,740 of CM053140.1, forward strand.
TGAAATATTTTCAGCCATTATTTCTTCAGTTCTTACCTCTTCCACAATCTCTACTCCTTCTGGATCTCCAAATACATGTGCATAAGATCTTTGTGTTCTTTTCTTTGTCCTTCACTCTTTCCTATATTTACTATTCTTTCTCCTCTCCAAGCTTCAGTATGGATATTTTATTGTGATCCATGTCCCATTTCATTCATTCCTTTTATACCTTTTCTTTAATCTTCGGATAAACTCGTGCACTGAGTATTTACTTTTAGGTGTAATTTTTTTCATTTCTAAAATTGTCACTTCATTCTTTTATTGCTTTCAAAATTCACCATTTTGTAATTTAATTTGAATAATCAGTTTTATCCCCAGTGATGAACTGATTTATTTTAATTCAATATTTCTTAATAAGACAAAATCCATTTATAGCAGTACCAAAAAAAAAAAAAGAAAAAATTTCAAACCCATTGCTACTGAGTCAATTCAAACTCATAGCAACCACATCCCTGTAGGACAGACTAGAACTTCCCCATAGGATTTCCAAGGAGTGGTTGATAGATTCAAATTGACCAACTTTTGGTTAGCAGCCAAACTCTTTAACCACTGCATCACTAGGACTTACCAGAAGCAAATTTATTTACTCCCATTTAGTTAGACTACTACAATAGAGCAAGCATTTGTCCAGATTAATAATTCTTGCAATCACACAATGTTTTATGAATTGGCCTCAGAGACAGTGAAATGAGGAAGAGATAGTGAAATGAGGAAGAGATAGTGAAATGAGGAAGAGACAGTGAAATGAGGAAGGCAAATAACTGTCTCATAAAGCAATAACAGTCTCCATAAACATCTGGCACCCTCTCAATGTTTTAACTAAGGTCAGAAATATATGTGATGGTAACTGGTGAATTCTTAGATCTTGGCCAATAGCAGCTACAATGTAAAACCTTGGCTAAGTACTCCTGTATGCTCAACAGTCACCTGCATCTGTTCCTTTGTGCATTGTCATCATTCAAATATTAGATTCTTGATAATCCTTAGAGCTAACTGAAAGTCTGGCTTAGTGTCTCATTTTTTACTGTTATATAATTTGTTATACAGGAGACAGACTTAGCATATAGCCTATCTTTGACTGTACTACATTCAAATTGGCTTTAATTAAAAGTTGGTAAAGTTAGCATCAGCCAGGGTGTATACGGGCCAGTTGTCTGTTCAGTGGAAGAACAGGAAGGTTGATGGGGTATATCTCTTTACTTGAGCACATAGGGTCACTATGAGTTGGAATCAACTCGGTGGCAGTGTGTTTGGGCTTGAGTACACAGAGGTCTTTCTTGACTTTCTTTTTAGTATCCACCTGTTTCAGTCAGCTAGGGCTGCTCTAACAGAAATACCACAGAGTGGATGGCTTTAACAAAGAAAGATTTATTCTTACACAGTCCGGTGGGTTGCAAGTCCATATTCAGGGTGTCCGCTCTAGGGAAAGGCTTTCCCCTTGTCGGCTCTGGAGGAAAGTTCGGTATTGCATCAGTCTTTGTCCAGGGAGCGTCCTGACGCAAGAACCTCTTGGTCTGAAGGACGCAGTCTGCTCCCGGTGCTGCTTGCTTGATGGTAGCAAGGTTCTCAAATTGTCCTTTGTTTCTTTTTCCTTTTATTCCTTGCAAGCTAAAAGCATTAAGGGTGGGGCAAGCCATACTCCAGCGAAACTCCCCCTACAGCAGGAATTTACAGCCCCACCCTAATCCTTTAACATACAGGTTAGCAAAACCACACAATGGAGGACAGTCCCAAGATACTGGGAACCATATCCCAGCCACGTGGCTGCACACATTTTTGGGGGACACAATTCCAACCATGACATCCCACCCTTTGACAACCCAAAAATCACACCACAAAAACATTTAACACATTCATCTCACCATAGCAAAATTATGTCCATCCATATAACAGAAGTCTTAAACCAGTTCCAAGTCCAAAATACAAAAACTCTTCTACATCTGTGAAACTTAGAAGGCATTAACAGGCAACAGGCAAGTCAACAGAACACATTACATTAGCCCTCAAAGCTTTGGAAATACTCTTACATTTTCTGAGACATTCTACACAACAGCAATGCTCTCCAGACTCTAGGTATCGGCCACACTCTCTGGTTTCTGAGTGGAAACCTCCAGCCCCGTGCTACAACTCTGCCTTCAAGGCCCACTTGGACAGAAACTCTGTCCCATTGGCTTTAGAAGCACCCTAAGCCCAACTGAGTGGCAATTCCACCCTTATGAACACAGCACGCCATGGTTCCACCCTTTCAAACCCCTGAGGTCATGGCCATACCTCTTGAGACTGAGGCAGCTCAGCTTCTCATGCTATTTGTCTCTTCAGCTTCAGCTTCCTATGGCCGCATGGCCCGGGCCTCAAGGCCACATCTGCCCTGCCGGGCAAGTGTTCCAAAGCTCTGTAGCTCCACTGGTTTAAGTGCCCGGAGGCACCCCACTCTTGCTGGAAAGCGTCCTGCCCAAAGGCACTCAACTCTCTCATTCCGTGGGTCAGCAAGGCCAGTTCCACCAATTCAAGTGCCCAGAGGCACCCCGTTCCGCGAGGAAAACTCTGCGCAGGCACTGACCTCTCTTGCTCCACGGGTCGACTCCAGCGCTGCCTCTGGTTCTGCTGCTGCCACTGCCGCTGCTGCCGGTCCTCTGTTGTTTCTCACCATCTGCGCCTTCTTCGTTCCTTCTGAATCTTCTATCCATTCGCAGTTTCAAAGCGGCTTCCACATTTTAGGTATTTGCTAGAGCAGCACCCCCCATGACACCACCTTATCTTTTTCTTTTACTCTCTCATTTTAGAAGTTAAGAACCTGCTGAATGCTCACTTCTTGCTTTTGTTTGCTTCTCTATGTTCACTCACCAGTCTTGTTGCTTCTTCCAAAATCTCAAGCCAATTATGGTTACTTTAAAGTCCAATCTCTAGGTTGCGTTTGAGTCTATTTCTACTCTCTTTTTTTATAAGTGGTTATTTAAATATTATTTATTATTGGATACCAAACTTCTAGTATAGAAAATTTATAAAAATTAGTTGAGGCTCTGGATGATATGATCTTCAGAGATGATGTCCTCTCATTTCTGTCATGTAGTTAAGAGTAGACACAGCTCACCATAATGTAAGTCATTACTCAAACGATGCAGAGCTGGACTGCAGGGATTTTTGAGAGCCACTCTATTTCTCATTTACCTTTATTCCTAGGGTTTATCCCTTTGGGGTCCCAGCTGAAAGCCCAAGATGTTTTCTACTTCCTCCTCTTCCATGGCCAGGCTAAGTTTTGCTCCCCAGCACTCAGACACCACCCAAAGTTTTGCTCAAATGCTGTGCTTCTCAACCAGCTTTTTAATTAGCAAATGTTCAAACAGAACAACAGCCGCAGCTGTTAGACTCACTGCCTTGTGCTTCTGTACCTGAAATACTGGCTCTGAGAGTCCTTTTTACCTTGTTATATCCCTGATATCTCTAAACATACATATTTTTTATTTGCTTAGTTCAGCTTTTCCAGTTATTTCTGGCTGGAGGATTAGTCTGAAGACAGCCAGTCTATGATTGCTGGAATGTGTTCCCATATTTTCAAAATACTTTGTAAGACATGTTTTATATCACTCATCATGTAAGCACTATTTTCAGAAACACCCCAGGTACCTAGAAATATTAATGAAAGTGAAAATAATCAATTAATATCAATATTGCTTCTCATTCTACTTATTTTCAGTATTAGTACAATTATATTTTGAGTAGACAGAAAGCTTGGAGTTAATTATACAACAATTTTGAGATCATATCTTAATGGTATTCTATATTGCTGGACTTTTTGCTTTTTTTTATAAAACTTGTTTCAGTGTCAAGCAAGGCATTTGAATGTTACATAGGGCATGGGACAATCTATTGTGTGTGGTTGGGCAGTGCAAGGCAGGATATCTAGCATCCCTGGTCCACTGAATAGAAGGATTCCCCCCAGTAATTTTCAACAAGCAAAAATGTTCCCACACATTTCCAAAACACCATCTAGGGCTCAGCATCACTTCTGGTGGAAATTACTTAAGATGTATAAAATTACCCCTGACGATAGTTCTAGTTGGCTCCCACATCTGGACAACTCCTAAAACCATTCTAAAATCTAATAAAAAGTTCAGGAAGAGATAAAGAAGTCAACATATCCCCTGAGGATTTTTCCTGCACCAGGATGGGGGTGCTGATGAGCTGACTGGATATTATCTTAGATAATAATAAGCTACTGTCAACCACCAGGTACCAGACCCTGAATTCTTTTAATCCTATCATGTTAGTCAACCCTATAATTTTAGAGTCAGTTCTGACCGTGTTTCAGAGTATAAATATGCCATTGGGTTTTCATGGCTGTGACCTTTCAAAAGCAGATCACCAGGCCTTTCTCTGGAGATACCTCTTGATGAGGTGAAAGAGCCAAACTTTCAGTTAGTCTGTGCCACCTAGGTCTCCTTCCACAACCTATAGGGAGAAATTATTATTCTCAATTTAGAGATGTGGAAACTGAGATTTAGAGGTTTAAGTTACTGGCAAAGATTGAAAACCTATTAAGCAACTTCTGTGATGCCCAAGGCCTCCAACACTTTACAGACCTGTCTACTCTGACACACATGAGATGACATGGGATGACTCTTGAAAACTGGTTTAATACAGAGCTGTTTATCCTCTAGAAATTCTGGTGGTGTAGTTGTTAAGTGCTATGCCTGCTAACCAGAAGGTCAGCAGTTCAAATCCAGCAGGTACTCCTTGGAAACTCTGTGGGGCAATTCCCCTCTGACCTATAGGGTTGCTATGAGTTGGCATCGACTCCATACTAGTGCGTTTGGTTTTCGGGGTTTTATTTGTCCTCTCCGTCCCCCGCCCCCCGTAATCACCTCCACTGGTCTTGCTTTGGGAGTTGCCAAAGGAGCCTACCCAGATACGCCATCACTACAGCGACTCATTTTTCCTCTCCTAGATCCCAGTAGCCTGCTCTTGGGACATTCTTTCCCTCTGTAGCAGCGCATTCCCACAGGCCAGTTTCTAAAACCCTTCTGCCCACCCTCTCATCATGTAACCTCTACAGACGCGAATCCAAAAAGGACTCCTTCACCGGCCCCCGGTAGCACTTGACAATTCTTTGATGTCCCGCCGCGGAGTGGGGGGTCCCCGCCCCAACGGTACCGCCTCCAGCGCCCAGCCCCGCTGCGCGGGCGTGCTCGGCTGCGCAGGCGTGCTCGGCTCCGCCGCGCGCCTTCCGTCCGCTCTGCGTTCCCTTGGCAGCCCGGTACACAAGTGCTAGCCCGAGAGGAGTGCACGATGAGCTTCAGCTTCAAGCAGGGTGAGGCGGGCTATGATAGAGGAGTACTGTCTTGAGGGAAGTGGGAACAGGAAGTCAGGGAGTCCGTTAAAGACAAAGGGGAAGGAAATGTAGTGCGGCCTCCAACATGGTAACAGCACAGTCTGACCCTGTGCTCTGTGGCCCATCCCACCCACCAGCCCCCAGCCCTCACCTCAAACTAACGCCACGCCACCCCCACTCGCCAGCGCACACATGCAGACCAAGGTGCCTTCCTTCACGTGGAGTTTCTCCTTTTCCTTGATTTTCAGATTCGCTGCTTAACTGTTGCTTTGGAACACGTCAGCAGAGACAAGTCTTTCCTGACTACGTTGCCGCAGACTTACTGGGGAACACGTTTCCCCCTCTGACGGGAGATGCCCACAGAGGCCCTGGATGTTACATGAAAGAAGACGTGAGTATTCACCTCCCCTTAGATGAATTTCAGTTCCTGGCTTTCTAAAGGTGCCCAGGTTTCATGGAAGAAAAACTCCATGAGACTTGTGATCTTCAGAGTCTCCAACATGAGAGGTGCTGTGAACACCTGCAGCCAATTGTCCAGGCTAATACGGAGAGTCAGTGACCACTGCTCCCCTCTTCTTTCCCCACCAAACGCAAGCCTTTGCCTCAAAGAGTCCCAACCGAGTCCCCGCCCCATTCACACTTCCAAAGGCTTGTGAGCCAATTACACTCCCATTAGTCCAAACCTGGATTGTTGGTACTGATCGCGGTAGGTTTATGAAATACCATTATAATCCAGCTGACAGTTGCATTAGGGTGCATTCAGCTCGTTGGGGCCTCAGAGAACAGGGATCATTGGAATGCATAGAAGTGTTATTTGACCTACCCAGCCCCTTGGCCCAGTGGTTAAGGGCTACCCGCTAATCAAAAGGTCAGCAGTTCAAATGCGATTGGGGCTCTTTGAAAACTCTGTGGGACAGTTCTGCTCTGCCCTATGGGGTTGCTGTGAGTTGAAATCAACTGGACAGCAGCAGCTTTATTTTGTTTTGTTTAACCCAGCCCTATTTCTTGGAGAGTCACCTGTGTTACTTAAGTAGTTGTGTGGTGTGGTGCTGATGTACTGATCTCAAAGGCACCAAGACGAGAAAGAGAGAGCAATCTCTGGCGGACAGTTCAGACAGGAGCTTTCCAGGTTCCATCAAACAATAACTGTAATGTTCTCTGACTATGTTTTGTTTTGTTTTTATGTATCCCACCTGAAGAAATATGGCTTGGCATACAGACTGACTAAGATCCCAACCAGTAAAAAAGGATATGCCTTTGGATCCAGAACCAGCTTGAGATTTCAACCAATCAAGGTTAGAAATAGCTGAACATACGCAGATTTTGGTGTGACCCATGTTGCATGTATTGGTAATGGAGAGAAAAGGGCAGAGAGGGGGCAATTACCTGATAAGAAGATGCCCTGAAATTCAAAAAAGCTGCATTTTGGCAAGAGCTATTAAGGAAGAAGCCTGCCTGAAACAGTTGGGACATTCACATTGCAAATGAGCATTTGAGTATACAGGGTTTGAGTATACAAATTGAAAAACAATTTGTAGGAAGAAGTCATCCCAAGGCAGTGTTTGGTGCTGAGACACCTGAAGTCAAAATACTAAAAGCTGTGTTTACATTGAGTTACCTTGTCAGTTAGAAAACAAATTCCAACTTGTCTACCCTTTTGTGTGAATGAATCTCAAGTCTAAAGGTAGTCAGTATGGAATTCTAAAGGTCTGTAGGGAGTGCAAACAGTTTACATTTGACTGCCAGTCTAAAGGCTTAACGTTCGAACTTAGCCAGCAGTATCAGTAGGCTGTGGGATTGCATCCATTGGACAGTATCCTGGCACTTCAAAGAGTGCTGGCTCAAAAAAAAAATCTCTAAGTGGGGCTGCAACCCCACCACCTTCACCACCACCAGTAGTGGCTACAAATAGTTACCTTGGCATTCTATTCACCCTAGGTTTATTTCTACATCCTAAACATTATGTGGAGCCCTAGTGGTACAGTGGTTAAGAATTTAGCTGGTACCTAGAAGGTCAGCAGTTTAAATACACCAGCCACTTCTTAAAAACCCTATGGGGCAGTTCTCATCTGTCCTATATGGTTATTATGAGTCAAAATCAACTTGGTAGCAACAGATTTTTTTTTAAAAGTGTTATATATATTTAGATGACTGAACCATATCCATATGTTGATTTTCTGCCTACTGTGGGCCTAGTTCTTTCTGTAGCTTAAGGTAGCTGAACCATAGTTAATTTATGAACCGAAAGAATGATTCCAATTTTTCCATGTAGAAAGCTTTATGTGTGTATATATGACCCTATAACATGATTTTTTTTTTAACATGATGTTGATCTTTTTCTTGGAAACAGAGTATAACACCTTACCCAGGCAAGTACCAGAAAATACCATCTCCGGATAAAAAACATAAACAATCTTTTGTTCCATTTAATACCATGTTGCCACGATGTAGGAAGTGCGATTTAGAAAAGGACTTTTATCCTGGGTATGTCTCCTATTTTTCTGGCTCATTTTAACAAAAAGCAGTAAGAAAAAATAATTACATAAAGGAACTGCATCCAAACCACTCCTACTAAATAAGAAATGACTCTTTAACATTTGCCTTCTTGGCTCCCAGTTCTCTGCCATTGTAGAGTTGTAGAATCATAGTCTGTCATTCAATAAGTATTTACTCGTATGTCAAGCATTTTTGTAGTTTCCAGAGATTGAGCAGTAAATGTATTATGCAGGGTTCTGGAATTCCTGGAGTTTATATTCTGGAGACCAGAATGTAATATAAGAAGCAAATAAACAAGAACACATCATTGGGTAATAAGAAGAATGACAATATAATTAGCCAAACTGGGGACACTTCTGAGAGTGAAAGGGGGCCTTGTTAATAATTCACATCCTGCATTAGCTGGAAGCTAGGACTGCCAGGGGACTAACCAAGAAGTATGGGGACTTGTTGTGACGTGCTGTGAAGAAAAGGAAACATGATGATGATACAGTAAGGACTGATGAACTAGAGACTGCTTTAGCAAGGACTGCCTAGAGAGGTCTCTGAAGAAATAACACTTAGTTCTAGGCCTGAATGACAAGCATGAGCCAGTGCATGAAGATCTGGCAACAGAGCTTTCTGGACAAAAGATAGAGGAAGTGCAGAGACCGTGAACTGGGAAGGAATTTGGTGTGTAGAAGAAAAGAGAAGGCTAGTATGGCTAGAATGTAGTGAGCAAGGAGGAAGTAAGATCAGAGAAGGAGGTGCAAATAGATTAGGTAGGCTTTGCAGGCCAAAGGGTTTAATCTAAATGTCTTAGGGAGCCACTCAAGATTTACAGAATTGTAGGGTTAAGAGTCAAAGCTATCTTTTACAGGTGAAAAATTCAGGTATCAGAGAGTGAATATGGCTTTCTCAAGATTGCATTTAAGAACGTGGGAGTGTTGAATCTTGACTCCCATGTTTGGTCTTTCCTCCACACTAAAAAGTTTTTACTAACAGATGAAGTGTTAGGAAGATAATTTTAAAATAAGCCTACCATCAAGAACATTGAACTGGGTCTACTTTGCTATCCCCTGGAGAAAATTTTTTTTTGCTGATTATATTATTAGAGCATGTGTATCCTTTATTTCCAGTCATAGAATAAAGGATCACTGTTGTAGACCTCTGTCAACATCTGCTGCTTCTCAGATTTGGTCTCTCAGCTTAGCTAAGAATTGGAGATGCAGAAATATTTTTTAAACTATGGTCAATCTTTGCCCCAACCGAATGTTAAGACTAAGTGTCTTTAATTACTGATTAGACATACATTAACAGACAAAGGAACACTATACTTGACAACCATTAAAAAGCCCATCACCAGGGATTGAGGGTCAGGGGTAACTATAGAAATAGTGGAGTTGGTGTATGGATATTTACTTATTAGACATGGTGTTTTGTACTTTTGTTTCTAGCCCTGGTACTTACAACCCAGAAAAGAAACCACCCCGAAAAATTACTTGGCCAATGAAATTCGGATCTCCAGACTGGGCTCAGGTTCCATGTCTGCAGAAAAGAACTTTAAAAACAGAGGTAATGAGACCAGACATCAGGAATGTGGTGGTGGTTCAGTATTAGAAATTCCCATCTTCCATGAAGGAGACTGGGGTTCAGTCACAGCAAATGCACTTCAGCTGCAGCCCCCACCTATCTAGCAGTGTATGCTGCTATGATATGATCGGACCTGACTCGATGGCAGTGGGTGGGTTATGATAGTGAATGGTGTCCAGTGGCTCAATAGTTAAGCATTTGTCTGCTAACCTAAAGGTCGGCAGTTTGAATCCACTGGCTGCTCATTGGAAACCCTATGGAAAAGGCAGGCTACTCTAATGTGTCCTGTAGTTGCTATGAGTCTGGATTCACTCTACACATTGGATTTTTGTGAGTGTGAACAAATTTCAGCACAACTTCCAGATTAACACAGACTGGAAAGAAGCGTTTGATGATCTACTTCCAAAAGAATCAGTGGATCATAACAGTCTGATCTTGTAAACAGGGTTCCAGTGAGTTAGAGACTGACTCAATGGCAACTAGCAATGACAACAGAGCGTTTGGTGTAGTACTTTCACACGTCTTAGGGGTTCTTAACCAGGAATCTGTGGAGGAGCTTCAGGAAGTCCTTAAACCCTTGAAATTATATGCAGAATTTTGTATGCATATGGGAAGCTTTTTGGAGAGTTACACTATGTCATCAGATTTTTAAAAGTTTTTGTGACATAATGACACAATAGTTAAGTGCCCAGGCTGCTAACCAAAAGAGTTGGCAGTCTGAATCTACTAGCCACTCCTTGGAAACCCTGTAGTACAATTCTACCCTGTCCTACAGGGTTGCTATGAGTCAGAACTGTCTTTGGTTTTGCTTTTATGACATAATGAAGGTCACATTTTTTAAAATGTGATCTTCAGAAATATCTGTGGTAGGTAGAAAATGATCCCTGTATGAGAAAGGAACAAACTGAAGCTCAAATAGATGAAGTGACATGGGGAGGTTGCATAGCATAAATTCAGATCTTGTGCCTCCTAGTCCAGTGCTCTTTTCATTACATCGCTAGAGTATTATATAAAGGACTGCAGAGCAGCCTGGCTAAGAGGATGGATTCTGGTGAAAAACTAACAGTTTTTCTAACTGTTTTTTTCTAAAAAAAACTAACAGTTTTTTTTACTAGCTATGTAATCCTGAGCAACCCCCTTAGTTTTTTAAGCCTCAGTTTTCTTTTCTGTCAAATGAGTATAAGACAACTGCCTGCTAAAACTGGAGAGACAAGACAATGTTTTGAGTCATTATCATCACTGGTAATGAAATGTAGATATATCAATATGACCCTGAAACAAAGCATCAGGGTATTCAATGGAAGTCAGCAAATTCTGCATGACCAAAAAAAAGTTCCCTAAGTCCAAATCAAGAGTCAAGACCTCATGTATTATCAAGATTGTGCCAGAGCATGTGGGTGACATTCAAGAATTAAATGTATAATTTTTGTCTTCAAAAAAGAATGCCAACTATTTGGAGAAGGAATTTTTACACAGAATTAACAAATAATTCTCAGCATGATATAAACAAAAGTGAGATGATAACAGGTGGATGTAGATACAAATGTTGAGAGAATAACTACAGCTACACTATTGTGGGTCCCTGGGTGAGTAGTTAACAAGCTTAACTGCTAACTAAAAGCCTGGTGGTTTGAGTGCACCCATAGGGAGTTTGAAAGAAATGCCTGGTGATCTACTTCTGAAAAATCAGGCACTGAAACCCAGTGGAACACAGTTCTTCTCTGACACACCACAAGGTTATCATGAGTCAGAGTCACCTCGATGGCACCTGCTCTAACTGGTAGATTACTGTAGTATACAGCCCAGGGGGACCAGAGGTAGAGAGTTTTCATTAGAATATTGTGCTTTAAATATTCTTTCATTGCAGCTGTCCACAGACAAAGACTTTAGAAGGCATCGGAACCTTGTGGCCTACCTAAGTCTGTATTATGATTGAGAGATGGTGACAACGTTCACAAACATCCTTCTGACTACAGAATATCCAGAATTGAAGACAGAATAGGTCTTCTCTGTCTGTATCACTGTGGCCATCTTGTCTACCAGCATGAGGCCTGGGGAGGGAAAGGGACTTATAACTGTTGTGTAAGGTCATTAAAACTAGCTTAGTGTGTTTTATTTTTATGTGCTCATTCATGGCGCATACATAAAAGAGTAAATGGGTTCAAGGTCCATGTTGCCTATTCATTGGGGTGACTTCATTTGTGTGACATTCTGGTGGGTCCTGTCCTCTAGATCTGATTCCCAGGAACCAATTTTAAAATTCCACTTACAGCCTTGGCAAGAGGGTACTGTTGCCTATACCTATCAAGAGTTTCATGCTGCTAGTGGGAATGTAGAATGGTACAATCTCTTTGGAAAATGATTTGGTACTTGCTGAAAAAGCTAGACATAGAAATACCATGTGATCCAGCAATCCCACTCATAGGAATATATCCTAGAGAAATAAGAACCATCATACAAACGGACATATGCAGACTCATGTTGATAGCAGCATTTTTCACAATAGCGAAAAACGTAAAGAACCTAGTTGCTCATCAATAGACAGATGAATAAACAAATTATGGTACATTGACACAATGGAATATTATGTAAAGATGAATGATGAATGATGATGAATGGTGAAACATAACATGGGTGAATATGGAAGGCATTATAGTGAGTGAAAGTACTCACAAAAGGACAAATATTGTGTGAGACCACTATTATAAGAACTCAAACGTTTAAAGAAAAAAGACATTCTTTGATGATTGTCAGTGTAGGGAACGTGAGGAGAATTTACTAAGTAGTTGACAAAAATTAACTTTGGTAAAGGGAAAGACAACACTCAACACAGGGAAGTCAGCACAAATGGACCAAAGCAAAACTAAGCAATTGCCTGGACACATCCAGACACTTTGAGGGAAAGAATATCTGGGGCTCCGGTCTGGAGACCATAGCTTTTGGGAACATTTATGTCAGTTGGCATAACAAAGTTTATTAAGAAAATGTTCTGTGTCCCACTTTGGTAAATGGCACCTGTGGTCTTAAAAGCTAGTAAACAGCCATCTCAGATGCACCAATTGGTCCCAACCTACCAGGAGCAAAGGAGAATGAAGAACACAAAAGACACAGGGAAATATTAGCCAAAGAGACTAAAAGGATGCATAAACCAGAGACTCCATCAGCCTGAGACCAGAAGAACTAGGTGGTGCCCAGCTACCACAAATGATTGCCCCAACAGGGAACACAACAGAGTCCCTGATGAAGCAGGAGAAAAGTGGAGTACAGAGCTCATTCTAGTAAAAAGACAAGACTTCTTGGTTTGAGACTGAGGAATCCCAGAAGACATGGTCCCCGGACGCTGTTAACTCAAAACTAAAACCATTCTCAAAGCCAACTCTTCAGACAAAGAATAGACTTGAATGTAAGACATAAAATGATACTTGTAAAGAGTATGCTTCTTAGTTCAAGTAGATACACAGGACTAAATTAGCAACTCTTGTTCAGAGGTGAGATGAGAAGGAGGAAAGGGATAGGAACTGGTTGAATGGATGCAGGAAATCTGGGATGAAAAGGCATGTGTGGTCACATTATAAACATTATAAAGATAGCAACTAGAGTTACATAATGTATGTGTGTATAAACTTTTGTGTGAGAAAGGAATCATAAACTTTTACCTAAACTACAGTTAAAAAAAAAAAGACAAGAAAATGTTCTGCACCCTGCCTTGAGTAGTGTCAGGGGTTTTAAAAGCTTGTAAGTAGCCATCTAAGATGCATCAATTGGTCCCATCCCACTTGGAGCAAAGGAGAAGGAAGAAAACCAATGACACAAGGAAATTATCAGCCCAAGAGATGAAAGGACCACATACACCAGAGACTCCACCAGCCTGAGACCACAAGAACTAGATGGTGTCCAGCTGCCACTAAAGGTCACCCTGAAAGGGAACGCAACAGAGAGTCCCAAACAGAGTAGGAAAGAAGTGTGGCACAGAACTCAAATTCACATAAAAAACCCAGATTTAGTGGTCTGACAGAGACTGGAGGAACCCCCAAAACCATAGCTCCCAGATGTTGTGTTTGACCAAAACTGAAACCATTGCTGAAGCCCACTCTTTGGATAAAGGTTAGACAGGACTATAAAACAAAAAATGCACATGATGTGTGTGCTTCTTCATTCAGTTGGATACATGAGACCAAATGGGTGGCTCCTGTGCAGAAGCAGGACAAGAAGGTAGGAAGGAACAGGAGCTGATTGAATGGACACAGGTATCCCAAGTGGAAACGGGGTGTGTGCTGTCACTTTATAGGAACTTTAATTAATGTCACATAAGAGTATGTGTATAAATTTTTGTATGAGAAATTAACATGTGCTGTGAACTTTTACCCAAAGCACAATTTAAAAACAAAAACAAAAAGTGTTTAGTGGGATTTGGCCTACTTAGGCTTGCATTTGGGCTTGCTAGCTACAGAGGATACCTAAAGGCAGGATAAAACATTTACGTTTTAGGAGCTCTTTCAAGTTTCTAAGCCCCCAGCATTGAGTGGGTAAGTTGTAGTTTAGTTGCCTTTCCAAGACTGATGCAAAGCTCTCAGAACCAAAATTTTCCCCCTTTTCCATTACATCATTGTTTTAGTCATCTAGTGCTACTGTAACAGAAATACCACAAGTAGATGGCTTTAAAAAACAAAAAAATCATTTTGTCACAGTCCAGTAGGCTACAAGTCCAAATTCAGGGCATCAGCTCCAGGGAAAGTCTTTGTCTCTTGGCTCTGGAGGAAGGTCCTTGTCATCAACCTTCCCCTGGACTGGGAGATTCTGAGGCACAGGGATACTAGGTCCAGAGGACACTTTCTGCTCTTGGCACTGATTCTTGGTGGTATGAGTCCCTCAAATCTCTCTGTTAGTTTCTTTCTTTTATATTTCAAGAGAACTCCCCAGAGCACAATATAATCATACACACTGAATCCTGCCCCACCAACACAACTGATCCCATCCCCCCTTATTAACATCAAAAAGGCAGGGATTGCAGCATACAAGAACATCATACAATACGAGAAATCTAGTCAAATAGCTACACACATTTTGGAGGAAGCATATCAGTCCATGACAATCATCTATTTAGTTTATCAGCCAACATGTATTTACTACACCCCTACTATGTGTTGGGCAGAGTGTTAAGAACGGAAAATAGAGCGGAAATCCAAAAATGTCATCTACTGGCTCTCTGGAAGCCTGTAGTCTCAAAACTCCCCACCCCCTAGAGTAGCTAGTGGCTTAGGCTTGTCTCCCCAATCCAAATGACCCCTTGAGCCTCACAGGTCTAGGGATGTGAAGGTCAGGACTAACAGCAGCCACCAACTCATAGTTCAGATACTCTGGACTGGGAAGTAGACCCCTTTCCTTCAATACTAAGTGAAGTCAGCGTAGTTCCTTCAGGATGGGCACTGTGTGTAGTTTCCTTTGCCTTAGTGGAAAGGTCCTTTAGCGCTCACTTAAGCTTCTCAGTAATTACCAAAAAGGTGGCAGTTCTGCGTGTGTCTGGATGCCCAACTGAGAAGTTCCCAGTGGCTGCAGAAAAGCTCCAATGTTTCTCCATTCCTGGTTGATCTCTAGGCATATGTGGTTGTAGCCTACTGTAATTTCTATGAGGCACCCCCTGGCGTTAGCTGGAAAAAGGGACAGTAAGTGGCAACACCTCCCTGAAACCTAATTTCTTAAAGGTCAAGGTCTTCTGAAGTAGTTAAGTAGTGAAGAATGAAAAAGTCTGTATTGGGAAATCAAGCTGAAATACTAAGATGGTGATAAAGATAACTCAGGCTAAAAGCTTTTACCCAATATAACCAGTCTAGTTGCCATCAAGTCAACTCATGACAACCCCGTGTGTGGCAGAGTAGAACTGTGCTCCACATGGCTTTCAGTGAATGATTTTTCAGAAACAATGCCTTTTTCTTCTGAGGCACCTCTGGATGGATTTGAACACAGACGTTTTTAGATGGCAGTCAAGCACATCGGCTGTTTGCATCACCCAAGGACTACCCAATATACAGCCATCTTTTTTTGTGATTAAGTGAAAGTATACTATCCAAATCAATTTTGCATGCCCACCTATCTGCAGCTCCATCTGTTCTCTTCACCTAGTGACAGCACATTCCTCCTTTTCAGTCTATACTTCTAGTATCCTCTTAATGAGCATCTGTCACCTCCCCTCCACATAGACACCTTTTAATGTGACGACTTCTCTTATTTTGTCAGGAAATGTTTATGATTGAAGATAAGTCAGGGTTAATTTAGCACTTCTGCTGCATACCTCCTACCTTTTTCTCCTTCAGGTTCATAGCGCATGCATGCATGTGTGTGTGTGCACACACACACATGCAGGTTTTACCAGAGAGAATGTAGTACTTTAGCATTGGTTATGCATTTAGCAACTGTAGTGAACATTCCCTAAGTTCTTTTATCCCAATATGCTGAGTTTTAATGTCTTCATTTCCAGGATCATTGGAAAACCATTTCTCCTGCTACACTGAAAGTTCACACTGTTTGCTCAGTCTTGAAAAATGGCTTCCAGAGTCTTTGGATGATGAAAGATCTTTATTCTAAGTCTCCCTACTTAATAAATTAAAACTAGGCCAAATCTGAGGTTGTCATTGTCTTGAGCCATAGAGTCATTCTGACTCACAAGCAATTTACAGTTAGCTGGTAACCCAAAGGTTGGCTGCTCAGAGCCGCTCAGAGGCACCACAGAAGAGAAGAGGTAACAAAGTGCATTGGAAGAAAGCCCTGGTGATCTATTTTTAAAAAAAGTCAGTTCTGCTCTGTCACACATATGGGTCACTTGAGTCACAACTGACTTGACAGTAACTGGCTTATTTGGTATTTAATCATTTTGCTGAGTTAGACAACAATGGCTCTTTCTTGACTGGTAAAGGAATTGTTCTCCCCTTCACCAGAGTAGGTCAGTAATTTTGTATGTAACATAGTGACAGGTGGAAAAATATGTGTTTTCTAGGATTTTCTGAAATAATTTGCCTCAACGGTCCATTTCAAGTTCTCAAATGAGAAATTACTGATTATTAGAAGCCATTGGTTGTCTTTATGTCCGGGATGCTCAGTCTCACATTGTATCATTTAAACACTTATGTTCTGTGTCTGGGGGAAACACTACATGAGACCCAGCCTGCACTGGATGGGATACCCTTCCATCTCAGCTTGCCATGGACTGTCCAAGTGACACTATTCACTCAAAAGTGTCCCAGTTTGGGCAGCAAATTATATGATCATGCTAGAAATGAATTAAAAGCCTCGAAGCAAAAAACAAGCTTTGTGCTTCTGCTTCCAAAGGATTGAACACTAAAGTGTAGGGTTTTTGTTGTTGTTGTTCGAGTCATGCAGATATTTACCTAATTAGTTACCTGTTGTTTGCAGCCCCAGGAGACCCTTGAGTTCAGAGATGTGAGGTTATGAATGCTTATTGCAAGAATTGCCCAAGAAGTCATCCAAGTCAAGAGCCCAAACCATGGTGCTGTCAAAGCCATTAGTCTTCAGAAATGTAACCTGTGATATAAAATTATCAATCTAGCCCTAAGTCTTTTCTGTTGTAAATATTATAAAATTATTGAAAGCATGATGCAATATGATTTTTAAAGTTTCTGAAAAGCAAACAAATGAAAACATAATTATATCACTCTAGAATAACCTCATTTTTGCATCTTAATCAGAACTTTGTGCACCTAACATCAGTTTA
Source organism: Heterohyrax brucei (assembly GCA_028571685.1). Lineage (NCBI taxonomy): Eukaryota > Metazoa > Chordata > Mammalia > Hyracoidea > Procaviidae > Heterohyrax > Heterohyrax brucei. The sequence continues at coordinate 160,765,902 of CM053140.1, forward strand.
CATAACTGCTACACAGTAGTGTACAAACCAAAGTGTCTATATTCTAGTTTTTGTCTTTGTTTTCACTTATCATCAGAAATAACCACCTCTCATGTCTCTACATAATCTTTCTATACATAATTTTTCATATTTGAGATTATCATTTAATACAGATTTTCCTCATCTTTTCATATTTTATAGTCATAAGCAAGATTCTGAGAAATACCTGTACATATGTGTTTAGATAACATTGTTTTTCCAAAAAATACTCTAGAGTTAGAATTGGAAGCTGAAGGATATGTATATTTATATCATTTTTGTTATATACAGCAGTATTGCTTTCTAAAAGGAAAAGCCAATCAAATCCTATGGAAGAGGCTCTTGAAACAGCACTGGGAGCACAGCACACCATTCAGACCCGACATTCCTGTATCTCAGAAGCTTCAGTCTAGAGGGTGACTGGACCTCCCTCCAGAGCCAGAATTGAAAGACTATGCAGCTGATGCCCTGAATTTGGACTTTAGCTCACTTTTCTGTGAGAAAACAAATTTCTGTTTGTTAAAGTCATCCACTTACGATATTTTTGTTACAACAGCACGAGAGGACTAAGACTGCTTGGGATCTAAATTGTCTGGATGATTTTTCCCTGCTTGCTCAATGAAGCCATTCTAAGGGGGAAGTTCTGTTCTGTCCTATGCAGTTGCTATGAGTTGGAATCAACTCAATGGTAACTTTTTTTTTTTTCAATGAAGTGGTATCTTACAGAGAAAAGTTTTAGAGGTTCTGTCACTTCCTAATTGTGGCTTCGGACAAATGTTTTGTCGTTAATTGTCATGGGTTGATTCATTGATTCCCACTCAAGTCACCACCATGTATACAGGATAAAACTTTTGGAAACAAGTTACCAGGACTTTCTTCCAAAGTGCCTCTGGATGAGTTAGAACTGTCAAATTTTCATTTGTAATAGAGAACTGTACCACTCAGGAACACTTGGGGCAAATTACTTCTCCTCTGTGATTTGACAGTTTGTTTCTCAATAAACAGAGGTAAAAATGCGTACTTCAGTTGGGCGTTGTAAATATTAAATGGTGTTACATGTACATACTGCATATCATAGCATCTGACATATTGTATATTGGTTTCCTTTCCTTCCTGTGGAGATGGAAGTCATCAAGAGCTCCTGGGTTTTATGACTGCATCTGTTGGTCCTTAACTTGATCAGAATGGTAAAATATTACTTGTCCTCAGGTGGGCTGCCCTGGAGCCCTGGTACTCAAAGTCAAGATCAGTGCCATCAAACTCATGCAGCTGGAGATACTTGATTACTAAGTCATAATCTTATGATTGCCAGCTGTAACCTTCATGGTGGTAAACCTGGAGAGGGTGTAGCCTTTAGTGCTTTCAGGTACCCTTACCTTCGTTCCCTTCATTCTTTTTTTCATGTGGGTTGGATTTAGCCCAGGCTCCAAGAGACAGAAGGAACCACCATCAGCTCCTGGCCTTAGGAAGCCAAATTCCTCTCCACTAGCTACTTCCAGTAGTCTGATGGCATAAAACTCTTCCCAGCCTGTAAAGCAGTCTATAAAACTAGTCTGTAAAACAGGCCTCTTGGTGCTTTCTGGTAAACTATTCTTTCATTATTGTAGGGTTTTCTTTCACTCAGTTACAAGTTATATCCCATGCCCTCCTATAAACTCCCAAATTCCTTCAGGAAGGACATCACAATATAGTGATAGGGCTTTGTTATCACTCTTCCTGGCTTAGTCATCTAGTGCTGCTATAGCAGAAATATCACAAGTGAATGGCTTTAACAAATAGAATTTCATCTCTCAGAGTCTGCCAGGCAACAAGTCCAAATTAGGGCACTCTCTCCAGGTGAAGATTTTTTCTCTCTCTATTGGCTCTGGAGAAGAGTCCTCATCATCAGCCTTCTCTTGGTTGGGAGCATCTCAGCACAGGAATCTCAGGTCCAAAGGACACGCTGTGCTCCCAGCCCTGCTTTCTTAGTGGTATGAAGTTCCTGTGCTACTCTGCTCATCTCTGTCTTTTATGTCTCAAAAGAGATTGGTTTAAGACACAATCCAATCTTGTAGATGTCATTAATATAACTGCCACTAATCCATTTTATTAAATCATAGTGATAAGATCTAGAGCACATACAAAAATCTCACTAATGACAAAAGGATGGGCAATCACACAGTACTAGGAATCATGGCCCAGACAGATTGCTACACACATTTTTTGGGGTACATAACTGAATCCACAACACCTACCTCTTTCTCTTTTTCTGTCTTTAGGATCATTACAGCTACTTATTTTTCAGAGTTCCCCCAAACATTCCTTTATGTTCTTACATTTCTGTGCCTTTACTCATTGGTTCCCTTCTGCTAGAATGTCCTTCCCATTTTCTCTGACAAATCTCTTACTATGCATTAGTCTTTTCCAATGTTACCTAGTCGTCTTTTAAAATCTTTACTGAGGCCGAATTTAGCATTGCAGTCTCATAATTTTCTTATAGCATTGTACGTATGCCGTTGTGTCACTCATTGCAGTACTCGATGCAAGTTTGTTCGCTAACTAGTTAGAAAGCCTCCTGGGACTCAATCAGACATCCATTCTTCTCCTATAGTGTCTAGAAGGATACCTGGCTCTATGCTCTTCAATAAATGTTTATTGAGGTATCTAATAGCCTTCCTGAATTCCTCATGCAGGCAATATATGCCTGTCTACCTATTCCACTTGCAATAATTGGAGATTTTGTATTCTTTAAGACTCCTCTTTTCCAGTTGTTTCATTCTTGTATGTCTCTGATTTATATACTTGGCACCTACCATAATATAGGGTCACTAGGAGACAGAATCAACTCGAAGACAGTTGAGAAGTGGGCTTGGGTGTGTAATATATTCTCAATAAATACTTACTGAAACAAAGTAGAACATTTTAAACAAATAGGTGTCATGTGTAGGTCCTGTGATAGATTATTTCCATAGATTACTCCTTCACACTATTTCTCTTTTAAGACTCTCTCCCTTTTCTCATCCTTTGACCCTAGGATCAAAACCTCTGAGTTCCAATCAACTTATTTTTTAAGATAAGTAAATCTCTAATCAACCAAATACTGGCTTCTGTTCACTCCTTTCCTGATTCTGGCTCTTTCCCTGTTCTAGAAAAACAGCAATGCATTTCTGGGACCCTTCATGTCACTTTCCGTCATCTTCTTTCCACCTTCAGGTTAGTTTCAGCCTCCTGCTTCTGAGATCAGCCCCTATTTCATCTCCTCGTAGAAAGAAGAGATTCTTGCTTGTCAGTGCCAAAGTTCCAGCTGCCAGTCACTAGAAGTGTAAACTGGTTTTCATTACTGACAAGGAAGTACAAGTAATCCATTTTAGGTAAGCATGAGGAAACTGCTCAATGGAGTCAATATTAGTCCAAGAGCAAAGATAAGAAGTCAGGAATGTGCAGAGAAAACAGATGAAAGCAAATGAGGGAAACCAGGGTGGAAATGAGAAGAGTGCTGACACACTGGGGAGAATGCAACCAAGCCTGTGGAACACTTTTTGTGCAGACTATCGAATGGGAATCTAATTTGCTCTATAAACTTTTACTTAATGCACAATGAAAACAAACAAAATTTTCAAATGCATCATCTATTTGAAGACAAAGCAGAGAATGCTCCAAATAGGTTGATTCCTCCCATCCTGATTTCAGTAGGAAGGTAGTTATGCCGAAAAGTTCATTAACAGGCTATGAAGAGTTAGCCAGTGAAGCTACTTTCCTTTTAAGGCTCTCCAGTATCCTGGACTCTCCCTTTCTAATTGCCTTCAGCTAGGCAGTCTCAGAGGAACACAGGCCAGCACTCTGAAGAATAACCCAGCCAAACCCACTTCCATCAAATTGATTCCAACTCATAGTGACGTAGTAGAACTTTCCCACAGAGTTTCCAAGGAGCACCTGGGTGGAATCAAACTGCTGATCTTTTGGTTAGCAGCCTTAGCACTTAACCGCTATGCCACCAGAGTTTATTCAGTTCAGATGTAGCAGGTAGATAAAGGGAAGTAGAGGGCTGGAGCAATTAAACCAACAATGCTGCTGGATAAAAATAACTGTCAAAGAAAAGGAAAGCAGTTTTGATTTGTATCCAGGTGGATTGGCATTGCCATTTCTTTTTTCCCAGAAGCCACTCTTTTCATATTGCATGCTTTATCCCTGATTAGGGAGATGGCCCCCAAGACTAGCTTCAGAGTTTGGAGCCTATCCAGAGCTGTTGTCCAGTGACTCCCCGATATATATTCTAGAGCAAGGTGCTGACTGCTGCCGGAGGGCCTGGAACCAGGAGTAGAGGGCCTCATCACCCCACTTACAGGATCTTGTAATGGGCCATAGTGGCAAAGGCATAGATGAGGTATGTACTCAGGCATAGGCGTTCATTCTCTGACATGTATTTGGCAGGGGCTGGGCAGTAATGGGACCAATTGTTAATTAACACTCAAGCTTCGTGGCTATGCCTAGTTGAGAAGAACAGAGGCTGGAAGTTGTAAACACTGAGATCTAACGTCTCAGTCCTCTTGGGGGCTCCTCCATGGGCTCACTGTGGAAGAACAGCAGCAACACTCTGGGAATCTCCGTTGTTTTTCTGGACTGGGGCTGTGGGTATGAGGAGGGCACAGAGGGCTTAGACTGGTCCGGTAAGACGGCAAGCTAAAATTGTTCTCCTTTGCTCAGGGACCTGGGAATAGAGTGAGGGCAAACACGATAAAACTGAGGACACCTAATCTCTGTGGAGTTATTGACCGTATCCCTGGCTTCCCCATCCCTACCGACTAACTCTGACTTGTTCCTATTGTTAGTTGCCTTGGGGTTGATTCCAACTCTCAGGGACTGTCTTGGTCACCTGGTGCTGCTATAACAGAAATACCACAAATGGATGGCTTTAACAAAGATTTATTTTCCTGTAGTCTGGTAGGCTAGAAGTCCATATTTAAGGCTTCAGCTTCAGGGATAGACTCTTTCTCTTTATTGCCTCTAGAGGGATGTCCTTCTCATCAGTCTTCCCATGGACTAGGAGCAGGTCTAAAGAATGTGCTCTGGTCCTGGTGCTTCTTCCTTGGTAGCATGATGTCTCGACCCTTTGCTTGCTTCCCTTTCCTTTTGTGTTTTGTAAGATACAAGATAGTGCAGGCCACACCCAGGGGAACTCCCTTTACATTGGATCAGGGATGAGACATGAGCAAGGGTGTTACATCCCACCCTAATCCTCTTTAACCACAGGCAGACAATATGACATAGGGAAATCACAAAATGGAGAACAACCACGCAATACTGAGAATCATAGCCTAACCAAGTTGACATGTGATTTTGACAGGAACCCCTTGTGTGCAGCGTAGAGCTGCTTTGTGGGGTCAAAGACAGCTACTAACAACAGTATTTAAATCAGTTGATCTCATGATAAGCAGATAACCCTCCGGAATATGAATGTCCTTTATTTAACGAGTTGTCCTTAAAAGCAAAACTTGAGGCATCCTGAGAAAGAAAGATTCTGTTTCAAGCCTGTAAATAGATAAGACTGCTGGAGTTCTCAGCCTGTGACCTGACTTACAAACTTGGGGCTTGCCAGTTCCCACAATAGCACAAGCCAGTTGCTCAAAATAGTGCAGATTCTTGCTTTGAATCTCCCTCTCTCCTATCTGTCTGTCTTTTTGTCTATCCAACCGTATACCTGTATTTCTCTCTGTCACACATCTTGCCCACCTGCAGTCTTCGAAATCTCTGTCACAGAAGATACAAGGATTGGGCTGCAAGATAAGCATTTATTGGGGGTGGGGACAGAGGAGTACTAGTAGAAGGCTGGTGTCTTAGCTATCTAGTGCTGCTATAACAGAAAGACCACAAGTGGGTGACTTTAACAAATAGGCATTTATGCTCTCACAGCTTAGAAAGCTAGAAGTCTGAATTCAGAGTATCAACTCCAGGGGAAGGCTTTCTATCTCTGTCAGCTCTGGAGGAAGGCTTTTGTCTCCAGTATTTCCCTGGTCTCAGACCAACCTTGGTGGCATAGTGGTTAAGTGCTACATCTGCTAACCAAAAGATCAGAGGTTCAAATCTGCCACGTGCTCCTTGGAACCTCTGTGGAGCAGTTCTCTGTCCTTATAGGGTCACTGTGAGTTGGAATCAACTCAGCAGCAGGGGGTTAGGTTTGGAGGGCATCTCTATCCAGGAATCCTGGTCTAAAGGATGCTGGCATTACTTTTTTGGTAGCATGAAGTCCCTCTCCTTTCTGCTCGATTATCTCTTTTATATTTCAAAAGAAATTGACTCAAAATACAATCTAATCCTGTAGATCAAATGCTGCCTCATCAATATAACTGCCTCTAATCTGCCTCATAGAGGCTGGGATTTACAGCACATGGGAAAATCACATCAGATCACAAAATGATGGACATCCACACAATATGGAAATCATAGCCTAGCCAAGTTGACAAAGATTTGGGGAGGGACATGGATCAATCCATTACAGTAGGGAACACTCACATATAAATATAAATCTTGTTCCCATCCCACAAGCAACAGGCAAGATGAAATGCATCTTAAATTGTGGGGGAGTTTCTTTTCAGGTGTTATTTTTCTAGAATTTAGGAGTACAAACAATGTTCTACTTTTGGTTTTGCCAGTACTATAAATTGTTCCACCAGGTTAGGGCTTGCTGATGATCATAATAACTGGGATTTGGTTGTGTGATATGATATAATCTTGGTAACTGTTTTGAGAATACTCCAGAATTTGAATCTCTGACTTAAAACTTTTGCAGTAAACACTTGAGGCCATAGACCAAGGCATGAATAGAGGTGACAAAGAAGCAGTAACAGTGGCTGACAGAGCACTGACAGAGGGTGGAGGTGGGACAGCAGGCCTTCAGCTCCCTCCTCTTTGAAAAAAGTCTATTTCTCCCATGAGAGAAACAAAATACTAAAAAAATTAAAAATAGAAAGAATGGCCTGGTGCAAACACTAATCCGTTCAGTAAGATCAGCGTGCTGTCTCCATTTACTAAAACTGATTTGCTGTCCCAGGGCAATGCCCATTTTTAATTCCCAGGATGCAGCACCTTTGCCTGGGGGAAAGCCGCTTTCTGTGACTGCTCACGACTAACTGTAATGCGAACTCAGCTACTGGGCTTACTTCACACAATTGAAATGCTACCAGCGAGACATTCTGCCTGGCTGAAAATTCCTTGAGGGCCAAAGTCATGTCTCATTTGTATTTACATGTCCAAGAGTCTTGCACACACTAGACTCTTATAAAATATTTATTACATGAATTCTGGTTTTAATTTTGACACTAACTGCCCAAATACCACTCCATGTCTCATTTCCTTCCACTGTGAAATAAGATTGCAGTTTTAAACTCAAATGCTTCCAGGCACAGGAAGCAGGTTATACAAATGTGTAAAGCAACGGAGGGACCTAGGAGAAAGTAACAGGTTCTGTGAAAATGCACCACAGCAGTCAAATTTATGAGGGCTTCCCTCCCAAAAATGTCTTCTGGTAAGATTTGGCCTTCAGGATACCTGCTCAAAACACTAAGATTTCTTTCTCCTCCTCTAACCTTCTTGAGTTTTTGTCTCTGGGTCGCTTTCTTTTCTAAGTGTAGGAGAAGAGAGTGCTGAGGGGGTGATAATCTCTAATCCAACCTTCCCATGCAGATACTGTTGTGTTCCGTTCTTGTACTCATCAGCTAACAAATGCCCTGAAGTAGCTATTGTTAAATTTTAATCTGGAGTTCCCAAGTGGTACAAGCAGCAACACATTCAATTGCTAACCAAAAGGTCAGAAGTTCAAGTCTATCCAGGGTTGCTCTGGAAAAAAGGCCTGCCAATCGACTTCTGACAAATCAGCCACTGAAAACTCGATGAAGCACCGTCTGTTCAGGCAGCCACGGGGTGCTGTGAGCAGGGCTTGAGTCAGCGGTAACTGATACGCACATTTTAATTTAGAATAAACTCCTAAAAGAAGAACACAAGAAAAAAAAATACTACAGAGGGAACACCAATGACATTTGAAATTTTCTGATTCATTCATTGCAAAAATTAAGAACTCCATGAGGTGGAGGCAGTATCACTAAAAATGCTGCCAGTGGTCCACAGGAACATTAAAGACAATCCCATAGCCCTGTGGAAAGGGATGGAGACAGATGCCTCTGGCTAGTCTAGGCAGACAGCAAAGCCCACTTCATTGTTGACCCTATCATAGACATGGTAATATCCTTTGAGGAAGACATCTCATCGAATCCACAGGGACTGCCCAATGAAGGAATGCAGTTACGTTGGCCTCAGGCTCAAGCCTGTGACAGCCAATGTTCTAAAAAGACATATAAACAGTTGCATTGTAGACTGTTCCTCACAGAAATGTCTCCCACCCTATATTCACAAGACACTTACGGAGTCTCAGAATTCTTGCTCAGCCTCAGTGCCTCAGTCATCTAGTGCTGCTATAACAGAAATACCAAAAGTGAATGGTTTTAAAAAGAGAAAATATTTCTGTCACAGTCCAGTAGGTTACAAGTCAAAATTTACGGTGTCAACACCGGCCAAGCCAAGTGCCGTCGAGTCAATTCCAAGGGAGGCTTTCCTCTGTTGGCTCTAGAGGAAGGTCCTTGTCATCAATCTTCCCCTGGACTGGGAGCTTTAGGGGGACAAGGACCCTGGGTCATTTTCAAAGGGCACGCACTGCTCCTCACACTGCTTCTTGGTGGTATGCGTTTCCCAAATCTCTCGGCTAGCTCCTTTCTTTTATGTTTCGAAAGATTGCCTCAAGGCACAATACAGTCTTACACACTGAGTCCAGCACACCGACACGAGTGCTGCCCCTTCTCCCTCACTGACATCATAAAGGCAGGATTTACAGCACATAGGAACATCACACAATACCAGGAATCACGGCCTAGCCAAATCGCTGTGCGGATTTTTGGGAGGACACAATTGATGATTTTCAGCCCAGTCCCTGGCGATCCCCCATCGCTGACCAGGTGTGAGCTAGGATGTGAAACAGCAGTTTGGGCCTTCCTCATCATGGGATGTAGACAGCCTAGGAGCGAATGTGTACACTGAAGACAGTTAGAAGGAGGCAGAGGTAAGTGGGACCCACTGATGATGAAGGTAATGGTGGCATGTTCTATACGCAGCTGCAGTTGACCGTGAGCTGAGAGAAGACGCAAGTAAAGCTGAGGAATCCTAGGAGCTAGGGGCCTAGACAAGGATCCAACCCCCTCCCCTTTTTGCCTGAGTCACCTTCAAGACTCTCCCCTTGACCCTCCAGCAGAGGTTGCTTCAGAGCAAGAAGAACATGGCCTACTTCCCAGACACAGCACTGACAGGGCCCTCTTGCTTTCTTGAGCCGTTTCCTCAAACATGTCTCCTCCAAGCATGTCTCAGCTCTTAGATTTTGGTTGTGTTGGTGTGACCATAAAAAGTCAGAATTCTTTTAGATCAGTCTGCAGTCTCAGAAAGTGCAATCTGCAGAGAAACAATGTGAGCGTGCTCACACTTGTAAAAACATACTCTTGTGTACACTTATATCCACATTCATTTGCACATGTCTGTGAGCTCTCTCTCTCTCTCTCTCTGTCACACACACACACACACATACACACACTCACTGAGGAACCAAGATTTAAAGTACAGGAAGAAGCAAAGTACAGATACATGAAGAGAGGAGAGCAGGTGTGTAGAGAGGAAGCTGCTTAGAGAAAAACCCAAATATGTATTTCTAGGGAAGAAAGAAACCCAAGTAGAGTGAATAAATGTATTGTCCCCTGACTCTACAGTCTCAGTGCAATCAAATGAGAGTGGACAGACAAGTTGCGATGTGTTCCTAGGACCGGCAAATGAGTTAGAAGCACTTCTTGACGCTGTTCACCATGTACTCACAGTCTGGATAAAGTGGGATACTCCCTCTCTTTACCTGTCTTTCACTGAGGATTCCTGGCCTGAAAAATGCCATGCTGTGTCTCTACCTGGTCTATCTTTTCAGGGGCACAGATCCCTCACCCAGGCTTTCTTCCTCTCCCTTGTGAACTTGTTGCATCCAGGCTCCCATGATGAGGTTGCCCAGCTGCGCTAAGAAGCCCTTGGTTGCTGGTTCCTCACATTATCACACTGGGCTTGTTGTGCTCCCTGTTGCCTGCAACAAGTCCACATACTGCTGGGTAAGAGCCAGCAGGAAGATTCTAGTATCCACAATATAGCCCTGAGAGCATAAGCCTGTGACCTAGTTACTGATGTCAAATCTTGGGAGGCAGACCAGGACAAAGAGGGTCGGGCGCCTCTGCCACAAACCTGCGTCATGTCCACCCTTCTCCTCCTAACCTAGCACCTTTAACATTCTCCCTCTTTCCAGAAGCTAGGCCACCAATACTATATATTTGCCATGTAATATTTCTGTGCCTTTGTGATTAATGCTAGTGGTCATGATCATGAATTTTGGAAATAGCTTGTGCTCAGATCTTAACCTCATGAACTACATGACTTTGGATAAGTTACTTAACCTCTGAGCCTTGGTTTCTTCACAGAGTGAAATATATTGCCAGCTTCCTCACAGCGTTACGAAGTTTTACGCAGTAGTAATATGTAATGTATTGAGCATAGTGCATGGCACATAGCAAATATCAATTCAGCTGTTACTTTTACTAATAATGGATGTGATAAAGATAATGCTTCAAATATTCAAAGTGGGTAATGATGAAACTTCTAGAAACAAAGACATGGATTGACCTAGGAGTGACCAATCTAAGTGACAAGGCTCAGGTGATCAATTCAAAAAGTTCAGGCAAGAGATAGATGTTTATGGGGTTCCAGGCCCATCTCAACCTGGAGGGTTTAAGGGATTCTCTAAGCAACCTATGCAATGTGGAAGAAAGGCATCAGTCACAGCAGGAGCAGGAAACTCTGTCACACTGGAGGAAGACCTTAGGAACATCAACAGTCCGTAGGTACTGTTATCTTTACTTACTCCTAGATAGCAGTCTCCCAGTAGAGTTCACAGGTGACAAGATGACCTTGCCAGAATATAGATGGATGTCCACATCTCCCAGAATAAACCCCCCAACATACTGACTGGCTAGCTAGGGAGAAATGTAGAAAAACACAAGTTCCCACAACATGAAGAACGGGCCAGGCAATTCATCTCTCTCCATCCCTCCCTCTCTCAGACTCAGAGGTCAGCAGCATAGGGAAGTCACCTGACTCAGAGCTGCAAGGAAGGGATGCCTAAGAGCAGCACTTAAGTGTTACAGAATTGGAACTACTGATTATGTCCACAAAGGAGAAGATGGAGCTGGAGACTATGTACCTGAAAACAAGCCATCAAAAGTATCCCAGAGAAATGCTGTCTGGGACAAACTGAAAAAGAGGAACAGGGCCTCAAAGAGATCTCAAGTGAGCTATGACCAGAATGGGTGAAGTGGGATTAAGCACAGAGTTTTTGAAATGTCCCTTGAAACAAGAGATGCAAGAACACATGAAGGTGTTACTATAGTTATGATTTCAGTATTTTTCTCTTTATTAGTAAATGTTCATAAGGCTTTTTCTATAGAACTACAAGTAAGCAATTCTAATACGTCAATCTCTAGATTTACAAAAATAAATGTTGAGGGAATACTATTTACTACTAAGAAAAAACAGTCATCATATAGTTTTGGCCTGTTGTTATCAGTTGTCAGTCGGTTTTGACTGACAGCGACCCCTGTGCACAACAGGATGAAATACTGCCCAGTCTTGAGCCATGTCTGCAATTGTTTGTATGCTCCAGCTTGTTGTTGAGGCCATTCTGTTGATCCATCTCGTCGAGTGTCTTCCTCTTTTTCAATGAGCCTCCATTCTACCAAGCATGATGTCCTTCTCCAAGGACTGATCCTTCCCGACAACCTGTCTAAAGTATGTAACATACAGTCTTGCCATCTTTGCTTCTAAGGAGCACTCTGGTTGTACTTCTTCCAAAACAAATCAATTTGGTCTTTTTGCGGTCCATGGTACATTCAATATTCCTCTCCAACAACGGCCTGGCATAATTGAAAGTTCTCACAGCATATTTAAAATAAACTTCTCCCACCAGATTAAATACCTCACAATTTTTCTAGAAATACACAGATTGTATGTAATAACTTATGCCCATCATGTTAGGAAACTTCATAGCCTGTGCCATGTCTGCTCTTGGGCATGGGTTCTGTGGGTGCTCCAAAGCAAGGACAAGGGGTGAGTGGACAGGTTCTCACCAAGGAAAGTAACAGGTGAAGATGATCCAAGTGAGCCAGCCTTGCTGCATCGTCCTTGGCAAGACCACTAGGTCGTTCTCTACTACTATGTTCTGGCAGGAAATGCCCAAGACTCTGTCAAGGCCTGAATAGCAAAAGAGGTTGCTGACTTCATTCTCACTCAGGCCATACTCCTAGTCACGTTCTGAACGTGATGACGACGTGATGACGACGTTCTGAACCTGGGGTGAGAGTGCAGAGGAGCTTACAATTCAGAGGGACAAATGTTGCACAGGATCTAGGATTAAGAAGAAGTTCGCTTCTTTCACACAGGGCACAACCATGAGGCTAGGACTAGGAGAAGAGGTGAAAAACCAGTAGTGTCACCTAATCATGTATGTTTCTTGGGGGGGAAACATGAGTTTGGGGGTGGGAAAGACAGCTGGCATCCTAGTGTCTACCTCTCATGGATTGAATTATACCCCCCATAGTTGGCTGGGCCATGATTCCCATGACCCCATGATACTGTGTGCTTGTCTTTCATTTTGCGATTGTAGTTTTATGTTAAAGAGGATTAGGAAGGGATTGTAACAGCCTTACTAAGATCATACTCTCTCTCTCTCTCTCTCTTTTTCTTTCCTTTCAAAAGAGATTTTATTAGCCAAGTTTGCTACAATTTCTGGCATTTTTTTAAAGAACAGCAGGTCTCATTTATTTGATTTTTTATAATGCTGCAAAAGTCCTTTTCCTCCTCCTTCCTTCCTTCTTTCCTCAATCTTCCTTTCACATTCCTCTCTCTCTGTCTTTCTTTTTTTAATAAGATAATTTTCATTCTGTCACTTGCCTCCTAAGTAATGACTTCCTTTTTTTTTTTTAATTTAGAATTGAGCTGCAAATGAAAACTCCCAGTTGCATTCTTTATATGGGAACTTTAATGACTCTCTAATACCAAGTAAACTTAGTTTAATTGCCAAGTACATTACTTAAAAAATTTTTTTTTATTATGATTAAGTGAAAGTTTACCATTCAAGTCAATTTTCCATATAAAACTCCAAGCACTCACCTCTCTGCAACTGTATCTGCTCTCCTCACCCTGTGATGGCACACTCTTCCACTTTCTACTTCCAGTGTCCACTCAGCCAACACTTGTCCCCTCCTCTCCACTCTCTAAGTTCATATTCTTGATTCAGTATAAACAGAATTTCTCTAAGGTATGGCCTGCATCATCTTTTATCTCTAAAGACTTAAAAAGGAAGGGGAAGTGAGCAGAGAGGGGGCCAACCCCATAATCACCAAGAAAGCAACTCTAGGAGCAGAGAACATCCTTTGGACCTGAGGTTCCTGTGCTGAGACTCTTGCAGACCAGGAAAAGACTGATAACAAGGACCTTCCTCCAGAGCCAACAGAGAGAGAAAGTCCCTGAAGCTGAAGCCATGAATTCTGGCTTTTAACCTACTGCACTATGAGGGAATAAACTTCTCTTTCTTAAAGCCATCCACTTAACAGTATTTCTGTGAAAGTAGCACTAGATGACTAAGATGACCTGCCTGAACAGTGAAAGGACAGTATCTCATTTTATACTGAATAACCCATGTGGGAGAATAATCAGATGAATTGTGGGTGTTTGACCTATAGAAATAAGAGAAGAGTGAAATAACATGTCTTCAAATATCCAAAGTGTTATTACGTACAACAGGAGGCAGATTTATTCGGTGTCATTCCAGAAGGCAAAGTGACAACCAACGAGCAAAGTCACCAGAAGGCAAACTTGAGCACATCATAAAGAGCTCTCTACAGGTTTAAGGCCTCCTGTCATGACTGCCATGAAGGTAATTTTTGACTTGAGAGGTGGAATCAGATAGCCTTTTAAGTTCCTTCCCACTCTTAGTTTCCAATTAGCAAGCATGCATTTTTCTGATAACTTGAGTTTAGAAAATGGGACAAAAGTACAAATTCTCAGAGGCTAAGAAAACATCATTCACAGTCATAGTGTCACATCCCAGGACTGCACTCAGGCTGCCACTCCTAAAGGGTAGTGTGTAGGTTTGTGAGTTGTTTCTGAAGGTGGAGGACAGGCTGGGACTGAACCTATTTTGATCATCTGTAGAGAGACAGAACGGAACATTAGAGTCATTTGTTGCTTTCCACAAGCACTTGGAAACAGCTCATCCTCAAGGTCCTGAGATCTTCAAACCAAGACTAAAATAGGACATCAGTCTCAGACTCTTTCTACCACAGACAAACCATGTCGGTCCCTGAAAAAATCTGTTATCTTGGTTGATAGGCATGGCTTAGGCTTCCTCCAGCCCACTATGACTTCAGGGAAGGATTGGCTAGGAGGCTTCAGAATTCCAGGCCACAGTAGAGCTGAGGAGAAGGAAAAATGTAGAAAGGAATGGAAACCTATTCTATTTCTGTTACGTCTCTCTGGAACACTCAGCAACTTCTGCTGAAGTGCTTGCTAGACTAAGGGCAGACTGTTGAGCTGTTCCTGATATAAAGAGTATGAAATAATGGATATATGCAAAGAATTCTGGACTTGGAATTGTAAACTGACCTCAAATTCTGACTCTGCCACTTCTTAACTCACTCCCTTTCCTGACCACTCTGCTTCCAGCTGTAAGGTAGGGTTGTAATCATGACATACAGCAGGCCTGGCTCTGGCTGTAGGTGGAGGGTACCCACAGGTTGAAAGAGCTAGTGTTGAAGTGAACCACCAAATTTGGGGGCAGTGCCCCAATGTTATCTTCCCAAGGTAGAACAACTGTCAAGAAAGCATTTGTTAACTTCACTGAACTCTCAGCCTTGTCCTAACGATGAGGAAGAAGTTAGCCTACTTTGTCCAAATCATTTCCTTGAAGGAGTAAGAGGCTTCTCCCACTAGTTCTGGCAAGATAGTATGTTTCTCCAAGTGCATTTTCTATTTTTCCATAAGAGGAAACTTCCATACATTTGCAAGCATATACCAGAACACCTTAAGTTACACATGTAATCACTTTTCTCTCCCTTTTTCAATACTCATCTGCCTGCCCTACCTTTCTCTATCTTCCTCTCTCTTTGTCACACGCACACATAAACACACACACACACACACATATACATCTCCCCTGGTCTTCTAGGGTTATGTACCTTTATCACCATTCTCCCCTTTCCTAGTCACACATTATCAAAGAGTACAAACCAAAAAAAGTTTGAGGTGAGAGGCAGCATGGAAATCAAGAAGAACATTATACTGGAAGACGGATATAGGCCACTCTTTCGCTTACTTAATTAAAGTTCATTCATGTATAAAATATGGGATGCCACATGACCATATCATTGAACAAATTGTTTTAGTGGGACAAGGAGAAGCACATCTCTTTTGTTTACCCTATCCTCCATAGAACCATTCTGAAGAAAGGCAAGTATATTCACCAGGTGATGGAGGAGCACGGTGTACTGGAGACAGTCCTAAAGAGCCACCCAAATGTTGATCCAGATGCCAACTACCATTTCAATAACAATGTTGTTTCTTATGAGCTATCATCAGCTACACGGTTGTGAGTAGAGCAGCGTGAGGGGGCAGTTCCTAGTCTTTGGACAATAACCATTCTTAGACACTCATTTTTACCTCTCATTAGCTATAATTTTAAGCTAGTTACTAAACCTCCCTACATCTGACCCTTTAGTCAGAAAAATAGAGTTGGGAGCTGGTACCAACTGGATATATATGCAAAAGAATTGGAGACATGGACTGAAACAGATACTTGTACCTAAGTCTTCACTGCAGCATTAGTCACAATAGCCAAAAGATGGAAACAACCTATGTCTATCAGCAGATGAATAAACAAAATACAGTATAGTCATACAATGGAATTTTTTCAGTCATAAAGAGAAATCAAGTTATGACACATGCTACAAAATGGATGAACCTTGAAAATACATTAAGTGAAATAAAAAAGACACAAAGGAACAAATATATATGAATCCACTTACATGAGTGAGATCTGACTTGATGGCACTTGGCTGGCTACATGAATTGCCTGAAATAAGCAAAAGCATATGGACAGTAGATCAGTGGTTACTGGGGTTGGGAGGATAGGGTAATGGGGATATTGTCTAATGGGTACAGAGTTTCTATTTGGATGATGAAAAGTTTTGGAAATAAATAGTGGTGAGGTGATGGTTAAAAAATGGGGGAGTTGAAATAGGAGATCCTGCATGTGCCTTCCAGAAACCCTGGTGGTATAGTGGTTAAGTGCTACAACTGCTAACAGAAAAGGACAACTGTTCAAATCTACCAAGCTTTCCTTGGAAACCATATGTGGCAGTTCCTACCCTGTTGTCGTACATTAAAATTGACCAGATGGCGACAGGTTTTTTAAGGTGCCTTCCAGCTTTGACCTTCTACATAACATCTCACTAAGGACAAATATGTAGCACACTAGAGGATCAAGATGCCCTGACCAGACATCACAGCCTTGAGAACATAAAAGCACTGTTCTGAGGACCAGCAGGAGACCCTTGTGCTTTTCCACTGAAACAGTCTCTAGAGGCACTAGAGACTTTGTTGCATGGCCTGGCACCCTCACCTTTCTTTTCCTTCTTTTTCCCCTTGTCTCCTTGCTAAGACTTCCTTTGGATCTCTCAATTAACTCAAACATTCCATCTATGAATCTCTTAACCATATGAATGGACTTTAGAGAGATGGGCCAGCACAGAGAGGAAAACATCAAAGAAAGGAAACTACTAAACTGCGGGTATACTATTACTATACTAGATGGTACCAACACACAGCTCTGTATTTATACATGAGGGTGAGACTTAGAGAGACTAAGCAACAAGTTTAAAATAATAGTTAATGAGAGGTAAAAATGAATGGCTAAGAATGGTTATTGGCCAAGGGTTAGAAACAGCCGTGTCCCTCTGCCCTGCTCGCGTCCACATAGTTGGTGATGGCTCATAAGAAACAACATGGGTATTGGAAGGATACCTGGCATCTGGATCAACCTTCGGGTGGTTCTTTAGGAATGTCTTCAGTACACCATGCTCCTCCATCACCTGGTGAATACACGTGCCATTCTTCACAATGATTCTGTAGAGAATGGGGTAAACAAAGGGATGTGTTTCTCTTTGCCCCATTAAAATAATTCCTTCAGTGATCTCCCCTAAACTCTTTAAACCTCTTCAGTGCTCTGCTCAAGGACAGTCTTCTTATGGGAAACCCTCTCAGATTCTAGCCAGCTCTGACCACAGTAATTGCTGTAGCATTCCCAGTATGGTTACACACAAACTCACATAGTGTGTTTTTTGCTCATATATTATTTCCTAAGAATAAAGTCTATCTCTTCCAAGTCCCTCTTATAAGCCCAGGGCAGAGATTGTGTGTCCTTCTGCCATGGATTGAATTGCGTCCCCCCAAAAATGTGTGTTGTCATTTGGCCAGGCCATGATTCCTGGTATTGTGTGATGTTCCTACATACTGTAAACCCCACATCTATGATGTTAATCAAGGAGAATGGGCAGCAGTTGTGTTGGTGTGGCAAGGCTCGATGTGTAAGATTGCATCATGCCTTGAGGCAATCTCCTGAGAGGTAAAAGAAAGAAGCCAGCAGGGGTAGAGGGACCTCATGCTGCCAAGAAGCAGTGCCAGGAGCAGAGTGCATCGTCTGGAAAGGACCCAGGGTGACTGCACCTCAGAAACTCTCAGTCCAGGGGAAGATTGGTGACCAGGACCTTCCTCCACAGACAAAAGAGAAAGCCTTCTCTTGGAGCTGATGCCTTGAATTTGGATTTTTAGCCTACTTTACTGTGAGAACTACATTTCTCTTTTTAGAGCCATCCACTTGTGATACTTCTGTTATAACAGCACTAGGTGACTAAAACACCTTTCTTCTTGGAAAACAAAACACTCGCCCCACCACCCTTACAAACTCACATCCAACCCCCTGCAGACACACATGCTGTCATTCACACACACAAGCACACAGACACAGTTCACACATGCCATCCATTCGTTTCAAGTCTGGGGCCACAGTAGGAGCTCAGTTCTTAGCACTGGGTGATCCCCTGAAGACCTTGTCAGGAAACCTGAGAAGAAAACCTTTGGTCTTCCCTGTCTTGTCAGGCACCTTGAGGGCTGGAATTAACAACAAAACTGAATCCCAGTACGTACCTTTCCAAACCCTCTGAGAGAGGTAGACAAACCAAAACCAACATCTTCACTCTGGTGATTTTCAACTGCCTGCCAGCACAAAGGAGACTGTGGCAGATCCAAGAGTTGGGGTACATGGAGGGAGGCTGGGTCTCTTTTTCATACCCTGGACTCTGCACATTTGGTCTCTAGGCACTTGGGCTTTCCTACTTTTATGCCAGTTTGTGCCCCTCCACATGCAAGGATTTTGTTTGTCTTTCTCTCTAGTGGGCATTGATAACTTTAATATCCACTCTATAGGTAGCAACTTAAAAAGCAGTTAATGATTTTGCTGATGGACTCTAATGATGAGATTCGGTAACAAACATAAAATGCACTGAGGACCGAATACCCTGGTGGCCTGCATCTACTGAGAATTGGGTGCTGACAACTGTCACTAGAACAGTGAAACAATTTTACCATTTGTCTCCAAAGGGCATGTCCTTTTTTGGAGATTTACAGTCTATTCTCCCCTTCTTGGAAACCCTTGTGGTGTAGTGGTTAAGTGCTATGGCTGCTAACCAAAAAGCTGGCGGCTGAAATCTATCAGGCACTCCTTGGAAACTCTATAGGGCAGTTCTACTCTGTCCTATAGTGTTGCTGTGAGTAAAAATCGACTTGACAGCAGTGGGTTTGGTATTTTGGGTTCTCCCCTTCTTCCTCTTCCTCCTAATCCCCCCTCTTCTGCTCCATCTCATCTATAGCCTTCCATATATTATTCTCAAAGTTGATGGTATACTTTATAATGTTTTAGTTCATGAATCAGCCATTTAGTGAATGCCTACTCTGTAGTAAGCCGTGAGAATGCAAAGATAGTTAAGAAATGATCCCTCTGTGCAAAGGTTTGTGTTCTTGCTTGAATAATGGACATACAGTCAAATGATAAGGCAATGTGATCACTCTAGGCATTTAAATGTTTGTTGAATGAAAGAGAGTGTTAATGAAAGTTTTCATGAAGCAAGCAGGGAGAGTGGGCCAGAGTTCCCAGTGCCTTGGGAAAGGCTTCACAAAGAAAGTGACGTTTGAGTAAGGACATAGCGGAATGCTGGATGAGGGAGCAAGAAAGGGAGAAAAGCCATTGGGACAGAAGAAAAGCTTGAGCAACAGCAAAAGGAAGATGTGAGATGAGCTCAGAGAATACTATGACCAACACGATCAGAAGAACAACGGTTCTTCACCAGCCCGAAATAGTTCCAAAGAACTTCTCCTTGGGTGTGCACAATTTCCAGCAAATTAATTGCAACTGCAAAGATTTTTTTTTTTTTTTTTTGCAATCATGACATATGTGTTTATTCTGATACCACCGCTTAATTGTATAACTAATCCATGACAAACTACCAGATTAATTTTACATATTGCTTCAGGACTGGGGCTTTTCAACAGCTTCAAATCCGGGATCTTCAAACACGAAGCTGGGGAAGGTGTTCATGTGGACTTGACCGTACACCTGCTTCCGCTTAGAGAGCTCCTTCTCCAGGTCCTGCTGATACTCGGGGTCAGCATCCACAGGCCCCCCAGATGTCTGTCTCTTAGATCTGTACTCTCTGAGCTTGTCCACGAGAAGTCTCTGCAGGGGATCAAGTTCCTTTCAGTGCCACAATTGTACTCAATGTTCCTCCGCAGATTGCGACTGCCAACCGAATGACAGAGGAAAACCTGAACAGCCTCTGGAGAATTGTTGGGACGTGGACACTTGCACTTTAGTCCCGAGCTGCCAGAGAGCCCACAACTGCAAAGATTTTTTGCTATTGTTGAAACCCTATGAAATGGAAAGACTGTAAAGCAATAAGGGGAGTGATCTTAAGTCTGCAATATCGTATTAGAGCAGTATTCAGTATCTTCAGTGTTTTAGCTATAGTATTAACAAAACATGTACTTCAAAATACCCGTGACATGCCTCATAACTGATTACAGCACACTAGCGAATCATCGATGTAACTACTGGACTACAGTACTAGGTATTTACATGGGCGTAACCAGTTATACCATATACGAGGACTGCCGATTAAGTTTGTGAACTCATCCTAGAAACAGCACCATGTAACTCATTGCTGAATATCGCTATGGTCACCTTTGAAGTATTCCCCTTGGGAAGCTATGCACCCATGCCAGCACCCAGTCCACCCTTCAAAGCAATGTTGAAGTTCTTTTTCTGGAGTGGTGATTGGAACTGTTGTCCTATTACTCTTGCTGTCCTGCATGTCATCAAAATGTCTTCATTTCAATATTTACTTTATCTTCAGGCAAAGAAAAGAGTTCTTGTGGGCCAGATTAGGAGAGTACGGAGGGTGTTCCAATACAGTTGTTTGTTTACTGGCTAAAAGTTCCCTCACAGACAACTATAAGTTTGTGAATTTACCACCTTGCTACTGTGCACAATGGCTGTTACAGGGAGTATTCCAAACTTGCTTTGAAGGGCGGACTAGGCACTGGTGTTGGTACACGGCTTCCCAAGGGGAGTACTCCAAAGGTGCCCGTAGTGATATTCAGCAATGAGGTATGTAGCACTTACAACAATTAAGTTCGCAGACTTAATTGTCAGGCTTTGTATGTCATGTTAAGGAACACTGGCTTTGTCCTTTAAGCAGTTAAGAAACATCAATGCTTTTAATGCAGCAAATGACACACTTAATGAAGGCCTCATGATCTACAATTTGTAGTTAGCCCTTTAGAAGGAATGAGTAAAAGAGGCCAATTATCAAAAGACTTCCTGAGTTAACTTGTGGTCATGAGACGAATTACTACAGCTTTATTGTGAATCTACCCTGAAGGCTGGGGCTATGCACAGACCTAGGGAAGGTTTCAACTTCATATGTATTTTTAAAGGGAATCTTAAAAGCTACCAAGATATCCTTAGAATGACAACATACCATGTTTATTAAGCATCGATTGTATATCAGACATATATTTTATTTGATCATCACAACAATTTTATGAGACTAATTTAACTTTCCAAAGACCATGCAGTTCATAAAACATAGAATTGAGATTTCAGGTCTGGTTTGTGTACCTTAGAGCATCTTTCTAACCGTTACTCTGCACTTTCTCTTCTCCCAGATCTGGTGTGCTTATGCTCTCTTCACTTCAATATGCATGAAAGCATCAATTTTATTTATAAAGACAAAGAGATTTACATTTGATTTATTTTTGTAATAAAATACGGTGTTTGGAAACCCCAGCGGCTTAGTGGTTAAGTCTATAGCTTCTAAACAAAAAGTCCGTAGTTCAAACCTGCCAGGTGCTCTTTGGAAACTCTATGGGGCAGTTCTCCTCTGTCTGTAGGGTCGCTGGGAGCTGGAAGCGACTGCAGGGCACTGGGTTTGGTTGTACTGGATTGTCTGTTACTTGTCCAGCCTGCTTTTTTCTTATGTGTTATGCTGCTGCCACCTGGTGGTCATGCTTCTCACTTACAAAAGCAGGTCTATTGAAAGGTTAGAACAGCGCTTTGCTGGTTGACTATTTTCAGGAGTAATTCATGTTTGACGATTTGGCTCAGTTTTGTTCAACTTCCTACACATGATCCTACTGTCTACATGTTGTACTGACCCTTCTTAATATCCCAGAACACTCAAGAAGCTCCCAGAGATGAAGTGTAAGGACCTTGTCATCCAGAAGGGTAGTGCTGATGTACCACGGAAGACCCCTCTATCTTCTACGTAGGTGGAACCAGACGCATCCTTCCTCCTTTCCCTCCCCTCCTACTTCACTCTGCCCCAGACTAGGCGCCTGGTGTAATAGACCACTTTTACACCAGCATCTTGCTGGTCCTGCAGGAGGAGTTTCAAAGAGCTTACAAACAGAATAAAGGAAAGAATGAGTATCTTGATACCACTTACAATAGAAAGCACGAGAACATTTAGAATGTGTGGTCCTTGCTGTCAACAAGACAGGTCAGCACTACCAATAAACATGGCCCTCATGAAGAGAGGAAGTCTGAAATGGTTGAATACGCTCTCGTTGTCTCCCACGTGTCTGTCAGTTTGTCATACTATCGGGGCGTGTTTGTTGCCGTGATGCTGGAAGATATGCTGCCAGTATTCAGATACCAGCAGAGTCACTCCTGGAAAGGTTTCAGCTGAGGTTCCAGACTAAAACAGACTAACAGACTAGGAAGAAGGACCTAGTGGTCTACCTATGAAAAGAATTAACCAATGAAACCCATATAAATAACAACAGAACACTGCCTGGTACAGTGTGGAAGATGAGCCTCTCGGCTTGGAAAACACTCAAGTAACAGCTGCAGAAGAGCTGCTTCCTCAAAGAATAGTTGACCTTAACAATGTGGATGGAGTTAAGCTTTTGGGGACCTTTATTTGCTGTTATGGTATGACGCAAAATGAGAAGAAACAGCTGCAAACATCCCTTAATAATGCTCTCCAGGGTTCAAGCCTAGCTTCTTTGGTAAGAAGTTGCAATATAATTGCACTCCAGAAGCCCCCTAACACTCCTTTGAGGAGTACTCACTATTCTGGCTTACTCATTTTGCCTGTTTATGTTTTATAAAAATATCATCATATCTGTATTGCTTTTTTCTTTGTCATCTCTTAATATTAGGCTTTTACAATTCAACCATATTGCGGTTGTAAATGATTCTTTTTGCTATATGGTATTTTACTATGGAGATATACTATAATTTACTTGGTCATTCCATGTGGTCATTTAGAAAGTCTTGTATTTTTAGGTATTGGGAATACTGTTGCTATGAATATTCTAGTGCTATTCTAAGGACTGTTCCATATAGTAGCTCTTGGCCCATGTGGCTACACATATGGAAAATGTAGTTTATAGAACATTTTCATCATTGCAGAAAGTTACATTGAACGTATGTGTTACAGATTGAATTATGGCCTCCCAAATATATTATAACTTGGTGAGGCCATGATTCCCAGCATTGTGTGGTTATCTTCTATTTTGTGACTTGATGGATCATCCTGTGTGTTGTAAATCCTACCCTGTGTGATATTGAGGCAGGAAAGAATCTCAAGGATTAGATTGTATCTTGAGTCAATCTCTGCCATGGTTTGAATTGTGTCCCCTAAAAATATGTGTCTACTTGGTTGGGCCAAATTCCCAGCATTGTTTTGTTGTCTTCCATTTTGTGATTAATGTACTTTTTCTATGTGTTATGAATCCTAATCTCTGCCTGCTGTTAATGAGGCAAAATTAGATCATGTTCAAGAGGACTGTAGTAGGATATAACACCCTTGCTCAGATCACATCACTGATCCAGAGTAAAAGGAATTTCCCTGGGATATGGCCTGCATCCCCCTTTACCTTACACGAGATAAAGAGAAAGACAAGTGAGTAGATAGGGGGACCTCATACCACCAAGGAAGCAGTGCCAAGAGCAGAGGGCACATCCTTTGGACCCGGGATTCTTGCACGGAGAAGTGCCTAGACCAGGGGAAGATCGATGACAAGGACCTTCTCCCAGAGTTTACAGAAAGAGAAAAGCCTTCCCTTGGAGCTAGTGCCCCAAATTTGGACTGCTATACTCCTAAACTGTGACAGAATAAATTTCTTTATTATTAAAGTCATCCACTTGTGGTATTTATGTTATAGCATCATTAGATAACCATGACAATATGTAATTCAATCATTTTTGACAGAAGTTTTAATTTTCTAGTGAAATTTTTCAGTTTTTTTCATCTGTCTGTCTTTTGATTAGTAAATTGTCACTTTGCGTGCTTTGCCATTTTTTAGTGTGCTGGGCTTTATGTTAAATTAATAATAGGGGCTCCAGATGATCTGATCTTTCAGTGGCAAAGATTCCCCTTTTCTCTGTTGTACAGATAGAGTAAGAGCCAGCTCAATCTATTTAGGAATTGAGCTGGACCATGGATGAGTTGTAGCTTTAGAAATATTCATCTGCTTCTGATATGTTTTCACTTCCCAGTTATGGCCCTCCTGGACTTTTGACTGAGAATGGTTGAATATCTACTTTTTAAGCCCTGAAAGACTGAAGAAAATCCTTCTCTCACAGCCTTCTCTCCAAGCAGTCTCAAATGTTCTGAGGGGGAAACTGGCCAGAGATTTAAGACAGGCTCCTTCCCACAGTAGTTCTTTGTTTCCTTAGCACCATCAGAGTACAGGATAATTCGCTCTGCCATTTAGAACCTTGTGGTCAGGTTTGCCAGGCTCCTTGCAGCTCCTGAACCTAACAAATAGGCCTGTATCTGAGGTTCCTCAGGTTACCCACTTGTCATTCCAGTTCCGTGTGACTTTTAAACAATTTGCTGATTTCTCTGTTACTTAGCAATGGTCCTTTCTTGGGTACAGTGCAACCCAGTGCAGAACTGAGATGTGTCTGCAAGTGAAAAAGTGACTGGCTATTTTCATTTCACTCAGGATCATTCTCCCCTTTCTCAAATGTGATTAGTTCACCTTGTCCTAGTTGCCTCCACTATCTAAATGGTACATTTATCAATACAAGTTTTGTAATTCAGCTTGCTTTTGTGAGTTATCTTAGTGGAACAAAATCCTTCCATGTGTTCAGAAATGGAAGTCCCTGCTGTCTCCAACAGGGCTTTTTGCCTTAAAATCTAACTTTTTAACAATATCAGTATAGCAAAAGATTTATTTTATTAGTATTCCAATATAGTTTCCTGTCACTTTACTTGAAACTATTTTATGTATTTAAATTTTAAATATGTCTCTTATAAACAACATAAAACTGCTTTCTATGAAGTACAATTGTCTGTCTTTCAACTGAGGTATTAGTTTATAGACATTTAGTGTAATTCCTCATCAATTGTATTTAAATATTTTACTATCTACATAGAGATTTTCAATGTGTCCTTTCATGAATTATTTTGTGTTAATTATTTTTTCTCATTTAGTTATTTTTGTCTCTGTTCTCTTGGAAGATACATATTTTTCCCTATTCTTTTAGTGATACCACATAGATTACTGTGCATAATCTTTGTATTTAGCTTTCAGTAGTTTGACTATGATATGTCTGGGAACAAATTTCTTTGAGTTTATGCTGTTTAGGGTTGCTGAGTTCTCGAACCTGTAATCTGTGTTTTCCACCAAAATTGGAAACTGTTCAAACATTGTTTATTCAAATATCTTTTCTGTTCAGACACTGTTTATTCAAATATTTTTTTTCTTCTCTCTTGTGCCTTCAGGGACACAAAGTTTAAAGCTTTTGGTATTGCCCCACAAGTCTCTGACATACTGTTTATCTTTTTCAATCTGTTTTCTCTCTGTTGTTCAGATTAGGTAATGTCTATAAATCTATCTTCAGTTCTCTGACTTTTCCTCCCATTATCTCCATTCTGCTATTGAGTTTCTTCCGTGGTGAAAAGCAACATTGGTTATTATATGTAATTATGGCATAGTGATTATGTGCTACAGCTGCTAACCAAAAGGTCAGGAAATTTGAATCCACCAGACACTCCTTGGGAACTCTATGGGGCAGTTCTGCTCTGACCTATAGGGTCTCTATGAGTTGGAATTGACTCTACGGCAATGACAATAGTGGGTAATTAGATGTTAAGTTCTAAATTTTCCATTTTCTTTTTCTTTATTTCTTCTTTTTCTTTGTTGAGACGTTGTCTCTTTCCATTTATTTTAAGAGTGTTTAAAGTGTGGGAATTGGCATTTCTGGAGGAAACCTATGAGAAGTCTATAGATCACACACACACACAGGGCGGCGGGGAGAATACTATGTTTTGCCTTTCATTGACTACAGAATGAGTGCGGGATTTTGTTCCAGGGTTAGCTAAGACCCTTCTTTCTCCCAGCCCCAGTTGAGGATTGTGGGAAACAGAGATGGAGACTCTCCCAGAAATGAAGCAAACTCTTACTTGTGGCAGAGAGGGAGACACGTGACCCACACTGAAAACTTAATGTGAACTCAACACAACTCTTCCTCCCCAAAAATTTCAGTGGAAGGAGGTGATTTTGAAAGGGAGAAGCTGACAATTGGGTTGCACAGGTGATTTCAAGGAAAAAACCTCAGGCAATGCTGATGGATTTTATGTTTCCAGTTATTCAACAAAAAGGACACTGACCCACTGGGGCATCAGTGCCTGCTTTGTTCCATGAAAGGTTTGTGACTGGAGGACGTAGGTGACTTCTGTCAGATCACTTAGAAGAAAAGACAAGTGCTTTCCCCTGTGTCTGTCACTGTCAGAGCTTTGCCTCCTTGATTTACAGCAGAATCAAGGTTTTCTGTTTTTAGGGAGGGAGGAATCAGTAAAAAGGTTGTTTGAGCAGACAAAGAAATAGCTTTCTTCAATGGAAACAAAGAGTTCGTCAGAAGCAAGGGGAGAGTTTCCTGGGAGCTATTTGGCAGAGCCAGAGGATAGCATTCTGCTTTCAACTACAGTCTAAAGACCAAAGTCCCCCACCAGGCAGTCAATGCTCACCTCGGAAGTCAAATTTTCCCCTCTTAGAGTCTTAGTCTGCCCATCAGAGGTGACTGTCATCTTTCCCAAGGGAACGGTCACCTTCTCAGGGACCACAGATTTCCTTCTATGTGTCATAGTCACCTCTCCAGTGGTCTCAGTCTGAAGATTTACAGGGGTCGCAGCAGCCACTTCAGTGGTCCCAGTCAGATGATGCAAAGGGGTCATAATCATCTCTCCAGTCACAGACTGATTGTCTACAGGGGACATTGTCATCTCTCCAGGGATCACAGTCATAGGGATCATGGTCTTCTTTTTCGGAGTTATATCATGTCTTCCAAGGGTCACAGTTTCTGTTCCAGGGGTCACAGTCTCATCACTGGGAACTGTAAACATATTTTCATACTTTCTGTAACTCTCAGTGGTCATTGCTTCTTCTCCTAGGAGGGAAAAAAACCTCAAAATCGATGATCATTGCCTTGGTCATAGCCTGCTTTCAATGCCAGTTATTAAAGAAAACATAAAATATAAAAATCAAGATTGTCATGAAAAGGTTGAGCTGAACTCTAACGAAAACCATCAGAAGAAGGTGACCTGTATGTTTTCCTGCCAATACTGTTAATTATTGACAGAGCCAGAATCACTCTGGGGCTGAAGTTACGACTCCTAACATCCAGAATTGGAGGATTTCCTAAGATTCCCACTTGAAAGCGTAAATGAAATCCCACTACATAGAAGTCCTGCTTGCTTGCCTACCCAGCATGCTAGTATGGTCCCAGGTACCCATGAGCACTCAGTGGATTTGCTACTTTTCTAGGAGCCTGCCAGTTCTCTAAGCTTAAGTCCTCACCTTGGCCTCTCTGCGCATTCTGCAAGTACTTGCTCACCAGCTCTAGTACTTGTTGAATCCTTAAGGAGAAACCTCTGGTGACTTTGTATTGTAAGAGGTACTAACAAGAAATTCAAAGGCAATGAGATTGTTCTAGACCAAATGTTTTAAAGAACTCAGTTGGAAAGAATCTGGAAGATGTTACCTTGAGTGAAATTAGTCAGTTGCAGAAGTACAAATACCATGTGAGGCCACTATCATAAGGACTCAAGAAAAGGTTTAAACACAGAAGGAAACAGCTTTGATGATTACAAAGGTGGGGAGAGATTGAGGGGAGTATTCATAGATTAGATAGTAGACAGGAACTGGCTTGGGTGAAGGGAGGGACAGCACACAATAGAAGAGAAGTCAGCACAGCTGGAGGTCAGCAAATCTAACAGGTTTCCTAAATATAACCCAACACTTCAAAGGATAGAGGAGGAGTGGCATGGGGTTTGGGGAACATTGTTTTAGGGGACATCTAGGTCAACTGGCATAACAAAGTTTTTTAAGAAAATGATCTGCATCCTACTTTGATGAGTGGCTTCTGGGGTCTTAAAAGCTAGCAAGTGGTCATCTAAGAAGTGTCAGTTGGTCCCAACCTATCTAGGGCAGTGGAGAATGAAAAACATAAGGAATATATGAGCCCTAGAGATAGAAAGGGCCATACAAACCAGAGATTACATCAGCACAAGACCAGAAAAACTAGACGGTGCTTGGCCACTGCCAATGGTGCCCCGACAGAGATTACAACACAGAGGCCCTGATGTAGCAGGGGAAAAAAATCAGTGTGTAGAACTCAAACTCTATTAAAAAGACCAGACTTGATGGTCCAACAGACTAGAGGGGCCCTGAAAGACATGCCTCCTGGATTCTCTGTTAGTCTAGACCTGAAACTATTCCTGAAACTAACTCTTTAGAAAAAGATTGGACTGGACTATACGTAAGACTTAAAATGATATTAGTGAAGAATGCCTGTCTTGGCTTAAGTAGATTCCTGAGGCTGACGGAGCAGATCCTGTTCAACGGTGAAATGAGAGGGTAGAGGGAGACAGGAGCTAGTTGAATGGACATGGGAAATACAGGATGAAAGGAGAAGTGTGTTGACCTAGAGTGGGAGGAGCAGCTTACACAGCAGTGTATGTGTTAGTTTTTGTATGATGAATTAACTTTGATTGTAAATTTTCACTTAAAGCATGATAAAATATTTTTTAAAAAGGATTAGATTGGAATCCCACCTCCGGCCCTGACTAGCTTGGTCATCTAGTCCCGATCTTTCTGACTCCCAATCTCCTTGTGCATAAAATGAAGACTATAAACCATTTCTAAGGATGTTTCAGCTCTAGTATGCCAGGTTCTATCTCTTAACTGTCAAGGAAACTTCTGTATATCAAAAAATCTTTAAACAGAAATCTAATTTATTTTTCCAGCCGCTGCCCCACGAAAGTAAGGTGAGAGACAGAGAAATAAACTACCAGATATTGAGTGCTGTGAGTCAGCACAGTTCTTATTACATATCTCATTTAATTCTCATACTAGTAAATTATTCCCACTTTACAGATAGAGAATATTAAGCTCAGAGAAGTCAATGAGGAGGAAATATCCCAAATCAAGTTTTCAAAACAGATTGGCCTGAAATCAAAGCTTATTCTCTTCCTTCAGTGCCATGTTGCCACTGTGAGAACTCTGTCTCTAAATGTAGCCGAAAAGCCCTCCCCTCATCAGTACCTGTTATCGATTGAATTGTGTCCTCCAAAATTATGTATTATAATTCCTAATCTGGTAGCACGATGGTTAAGATCTTGACTAATAACCAAAAGGTTGGCTATTTAAATCTAGCAGCTGCTCGCTGTAAACTCTATGGGGCAGTGATGTTCTCTCTATAGAGTTGCTATGAGTCAGAATGGAACCAAACTTGCTACCTTGAGTCTTTTTTGGCTGAGTCTGTAGATATAAATCCATTTGGGAATAAATTGTCATTGTTATATTTGTGGGATTAGTGTGAAATATACAAGAGATTAAACAAGCAAGCTAGCTAGCCAAGCTGGGAGAAGAGAGTTGTCAAGCCACATGAAAGTCACCCAGGAGCAGAGGCTGGAAGAGATAAGAAGGACCTTTCTCTAGATCTGACAGAGAGAGAAAAGTTTCCCCTAGAGCCAGCACACTGAACTTGGATTTCCAGCCTCCTCAATAGTGAAAAACTAAATGTCTGTTAAAGCCATGTACTTGTGGTATTTCTGTTACAGCAGCACTAGATGACTAAGTCAGTGCCTCAGTTATTACACAACTTCCAATCCCAGGTTCTAAAGCATGGCTGCTTACCATCCTTCACTAGGAGATTCTTCAGTATATGGACAAGAGGGAAAGGGCCATTGCCACAGAAAGTGCCCTTGGCATCATCCAGGTCCAATGTCCACACCATGGCCCCCCCAAAATGCTCTTTCTTTATGAACATTGCCTATAAAAGAAGCAATTGATCAACTGTTGTACTCATCAAATTGAGTACAATGGCCAAAGACACGTGATAGACCTTCAGGATTCAATATAGCAGGGTGTTTAGAAGTTTAACCTAGATGTGAATCTAGTCTCTACCACTATTAGCTGCAGGGCTCATTAAGAGGTTACATAATCCATCTGGGTCTTAGTTGCCTCATCTGTAAAAGAGAGATAATAAGGGCTCCAAAAATTTTTAATCACAGTAATAGCTATATTTAAAATATTTGGATCAGTGCCTAACATACACTAAAGGCTCAAAATATGTTAGCTATTCCCTGTCTAAGTTCTCTGACTGCTAATCACCATTATCATCATACAAAAGTATAGACACTACTTTATTATTTGAACAGCACTTCTACACACCTTATCTCACAGTGATGTTATAAGGTAGTGACCCTATAGGATAGAGGAGAACTACCCCGTAGAGTTTCCAATGAGTGCCTGATGGATTTGAACTGCTAACCTTTTGGCTAGCAGACATAGCATTTAATTACTATGTCACCAAGGTTTCCAAAACAGAGATAGTGTAGATAATATTATATCTTTTTAGTGGGTGACAAAATGACGGTTTCTATCCATGATTTTTAAAAAAACCCACATACAACAAACAGTGGTTTAAACTCAAATCCAGTGTTCTCTTCCAGTACTAACTGAAAAGACAAACTCCATCTCGTATAAACAGTGATATGACTTAAGCAAGTCATTTGGCCATTTTCAGGGGCTTACATTCCTCAAATGTAAATAAGAGAATGGGGGAATCCAATTTATGCTTATGTCTGAACTGTGAAGACTTTACCCCACTTACAAGGAAACAAGTTAGCCTGCCAGATTTACACACACAAATATACACATATACCAGTATCAGCTTCTGATGAGTTAATTTCAACTCATGGTGCCTCTGCGTGTATCAGTGTAGAACTGTGACGGCTGACTTTTCTAAAGCAGCTCTCTGGACTTTTCTTCCAGGGCATCAAGGTGGACTTGAACCTTTAACCTTTCAGTTAGCAGCCAAGTGCTTTAACCATTTGCACCAACCAGAACTCTAATACACATATGTGTACATACATATATAATCTATATATATTCACATACACACACACACACACACCCCTCTGGATTAGGGAACAGACTGTTTATTACTCACAGAAAACTAAAAAAAAAAAAGAACAACCAGAATAGCATCTTGATGAATACCAAACACCTCTAACACATTCAAACCCTTCTGCAAACTGGTCTACATTTTCCTCTGCTGCCTTGTGTTAACACTTTATAAAAAGCCTCCGCTCTACCCAAATTCTTCTTTGAGCCCCAAACCAGCTTTCTGTGCACTCTTAGCCCTGCTTCAGGTCATCGTCTCCTCCTGCTTACCTCTCTCAGGAAATCATCCCTGACTCTACAGCCCATGGCACGTATCAGCAGCATTCATTGAGTCCTTATCATGGTTTGCCTTGCATTTATATCTACCTACTATGAAGTCATCTAAGCCAAGTGAAGGAGAACAGACTGTCATCAAAAGCTATGTGAACTGAGAGAAGTCATTTCTCCCATCAAGACCTAGATTCTTTCCCTTCCTAATAAGAGGGTCGGAGTAGATAGGATTATGAAACTCTAGATAAAACTAAACTAAAATACAGGTATACCTGAACTCATCTAATCTAATCGTTCTCACCTATTTGCCCTCTACTCAATACACACACATGCAGGCACACACACACACACACTGAACAGATCAAGGATCTATTTAACCTAAAGGTGAACTATATACTACAGCAAACAAGAACCAGGGTCTCACTTTGTGTCTGAAGCTGGCATCATCATCATAGCCGACCCACTTCTTCCCCTTGTAGGCATAGGGGACAAACTGGTCTTCAATCCAGTGCTTCGATGCTCTCTGGACAAAGGAGCAAATCTGCCAGGAGGATCATAAAGTTAGTTCTATCAAATGCCATGGAAAGAAGCTCTGGCAGACATACTTGTTTCTTTCCCAGGGATAAAGGGTCTAAGAATTCCTCACCAGGGAGTAAGAAGAAGGAAGTACAGAGAGGGACTGAGAAGTCACTCAGTGACCTCATTCTTCTGAATAAACTCCTAACATTACACATTCTTTCCTCTAACATTCATGATGGAAAAAGGGAGAGAGCATGGGAATGGGTGACATTCTTAAGAAACTAAGCCAGGGTTTGGTAACTAATACCAACACAAAACTAACAATAACATACTTTACCCTTGACCAAAGCTGTGTTTTTTCTCAAATATTTTCATAGAACAAGTCTCTTCTCTGTTCACTAGACCCAACACAAACTGCCCCACACTGGTATTTAACAACTAACTCTTGAAACTTCTATAGACTTAAATGTCTTGAAGGCAGGGACTAGGTTGTCGCAATCAGTCAAGCATTTGAATGCCTGCTTGTGCCCAGAATGTGCTAAAATGATGTTATATATTATGAACGAGTAGAGGTACTCAAGTTGCACTGCAGAAATTAATATCTAAGTCATTTGTTTTGGTGTTCTGAAGATTCTGCCTATAAAAATCTTTGACCCATAATGTTCTTCAAGAATGTTGTACCCTCTCACCACTAGGGACCATTCTGGCTGGGATCACAACAAAGTGTCCTGGACAGAGTGGTGGGAGAAAAATGTTCAACAAAAACTCAAAATCACAAAAAAGACCAGACCTATCGGTCTGACAGATCCTGGAAGAACTTCTGAGACTATAGTCCTAAGAAATTCTCTCAAGCAACTGAAGCCATTCCTGGAGGTCACTTTTCAGCCAACCAATAAACCAACCAGCCAACCCATTGCCATCGAGTCAATTTCAACTCATAGAAATCCTACAGGACAGAGTAGAACAGCCCCACAGAGTTTCCAAAGACTGCCTTGTGGATTCAAACTGCCAACCTTTTGGTTAGTAGCCATAGCTGTTAACCATTATACCACCAGAGTTTCCAGACAATACATAGGCCCATAAAAGAAACAGTAACACTGTAAGGGAACATGTGCCTTAGAACAATCAAATGTGAGATCAAAAGGACAAACATTTCCCCAAAAGCAAAGATGAGAAGGTAGGAGAGAGCAGAACATGTAGACAAAAAGAAACAGGGAACCAGGGTGGAAACAGGAGAGTGCGGAGACACTGCGGGGAATGTAACCAATGTCGTGGAACGTTCATGTACAAACTGTCAAATGGGAAACCAATTTGCTCTTTAAACTTTCACCAAAAACACAATAAAAGTTTTTTCAAAAAAAGAACACTATACCCTCTTCTCATTTATCAGTATGGTTAGGTTTCACATATTAGATTGTTACGTGAACTCAGTGCTATGTGAAAGTGGAAGATGACTACATTACTATATAACTGCCAATTACATCATTACATAACTGCTAAACCACTGAGAATCATGGCCCAGCCAAGTTTGCACGTAACCTTAACCATTAAAGCCAGCGTTACTCTCGCCTCACACCTCAGCCTTCACTATTGTCAGACATACATTGTTAATGCACAGAATAGTCAGACAGTAGATTTTTCACTATTGCCATAAACGTAGAATGTCAGATAATGAGATAGATAAATGAGAAGAAGTATATGAGGTCCAACAATTAAGTCCACAAACTTAATTTTCCTAAGTGCTGCTTGTCTCATTGCTGAATATTTCTATGGTCATCTTTGAAGTTCTTCCTTTGGAAAGCTACGCATTAACGACAGAGCCCAGTCCACCCTTCAAAACAATTTTGGAACTCTTTCTGGAATGGCCAATTCACATAGTGGCAAGATGGCAAGTTCACTAACTTAATCATATAGTTGTCTGTGAGGGAGTTTTTAGCCAGTAAACAAATAACTGTATTGGAACACCCTCTCTACTTACCTGATCTGGCCCCCAGTGACTTTTTTCTTTACCCAGACATAAAGGAAATATTGAAAGGGAGACATTTTGATGACGTTCAAGACATCAAGGGTCTCTGATGGCCACTGCAGAAAAGAGTTCCACAATGGCTTTGAAGGGTTGACTAAGGTACTAGCATCAGTGCATAGCCTCCCAAGGGGTGTACTTTGAAGCTGACCATACAGCAGCAATGAGGTATGCAGCACTTTTTCTAGAATGAGTGTGCCATCATTTAACTCTGCCATCATTCATAACCATACTTCATTGGATTAGCAGAAAAGCATCTGCATTCATCTAGGACAGAACAGAATTTGGGAAGACACTTGGTGCTTGTTCCACTGTAGTTTAAGTTAAGGATACAGCTCTCCATTGGACATCCCCTAAACATCCTGTGTTTCTGCACTTGCCTTCCCTCTACCTTGGAAGTTCATCTCAACCTGTCATTTCTGCCCATCAAAACTCTGCTCAGAATCTAGCTGCCTTGTAGATTTTTCTCTATCTCTTCAGTCACCTGTAATGGTCTTAAGCCTCTTAACTGTCTTCTATTTTGTTTTATATTCTCTTCCTCCATTCAATAGCAAACTTTTTTGTCAGATGGAGATTGGAGCATCGGTTCAGAGTAGAGGAGAGAGGAGCTATAGTAAATGATGTCTTGGCATTTCTTCAGACTGACCTAGTAGAAACCTTGGTGGCATAATGGTTAAGGCTACTGTCATGGATCGAACTGTGTTTCCCCAAAAAATCTGTGTAGCAATTTAGCTAGGACATGATTCCTGATATTGTGTGATATTCCTCCATGATACAAATCCTGCCTCTATGATGTCAATGAGGGAGGGTGGGTGGTGGTTGTGTTGGTGGGGCAGTATTCAATGTATAAGTTTGTTTTGTGCCATGAGGCAATCTCTTGAGATATAAAGAAAAGAAGCTAGCAGCAGAGTTGGAAACCTCACACCATCAAGAAAGCAGCCAAAGCCAAGCCAAGTGCCGTCTAGTCGGATCCAACTCATGCAGCACTAGGAGTAAAGTGTGTCCTCCAGACCTAAGGTCCCTGTGACAAGATGCTCCCTGACCAAAGATTGATACAACACAAGGAGCTTCCTCCACGGCCAATGAAGAGGGAAAGCTTTGCCCTGGAGCAGACACCCTGAATTCAGGCTTGTAGCCTACTGGACTATATAAGAATAAACTGTTGTTTATTATAGCCATCCACTTGTGGAATTTCTGTTAAAGCAGCACTAGCAGTCTAAAACAGCTGTGTCTGCTAACTAAAAGGTCGGCAGTTCAAACCTGCCAGGCGGTCCTTAGAAACTCTAGGGGACAGTCCTACTCTGACCTATTGTGTCGCTATGAGTCGGAACTGGCTCAACAGCAGTGGCTTCTAATCTAGCAGTGGGGAGGGACAGAGTTGGGGAACAGAGAGGAAATAACATT
This sequence comes from Heterohyrax brucei, assembly GCA_028571685.1. Taxonomy (NCBI): domain Eukaryota; kingdom Metazoa; phylum Chordata; class Mammalia; order Hyracoidea; family Procaviidae; genus Heterohyrax; species Heterohyrax brucei. Next base: position 160,801,327 of record CM053140.1, read on the forward strand.
AGGCATGAGTTATTAATCATTGAAACTTAGTGACGGGAATGTGGTGGTATTTTTGTATATATTTGACACTGTATGTTTTTTGAGTATTAATGCTTTTTGATTTAGTCATATGGTAAGTCAGAATTGACCTGTATAACATTTTAGGTCCTTTTAAGGGATGAAGTATCTGTCCCCCTCCACTCATACTCCATCCCATCCCTTTATCCTTCACAAAGAACTCAAATTATTCTCTTAGAGAAAAGGAAAATATCCCAGATAGTAAGTTTCCCTTGCCCCAAGAAACATACTTTTTGTCCTGTCTCTAGCCATCATTCTTGTTCTTGCCCCTATCCGTGCCCTTGTCCCATTTGGGAAAGGGCCTCTCTTCACATCACCTCAAAATAAGCCAAGAATCCAGCTTTCTTGGTGTACTTCCCTGGAGATGCTGGTCCTGTAGCCCTGGCCCCCAACCAAGTCTCAGAGGCTTTGAGGAGGCAAAAGGTACGTCCATACACGGGTACCCCCATGATGAGCTTCTCTGAAGGTGCTCCAAGGTTTCGCCAGTAATTCATGGCATGTGCCTGCATAGAGAAGAGCAAAAACTCCTCCTTCTTATGAAAAACCAACAGCCTAGGATCAGGAGCAGATATCTGGGCCAGCTGAGGTCTTTCATTTGAAAACTTACTGATGATCTGGGGTCTCCAGGCTGAGAGAACAGGGGGCTATTGTGTCCTGTGAATGTCTCCCAGGACCCATGGAAGTCATAAGACAAGATGTTGATGAAATCCAGGTGTCTGTAAGGGAAATGAGGAGGAGTCCATCACAGTACTACCTACCTGTGCATTGCCTACCCAAGCTTCCCTCCCCTTTCTGCCTTTTGGGTCTGCCCAAAGCTGTCTCTATACTTGAAATGATGCCACTGGCACAAATTGCTGGTTGGTGACAGCTGTGCATCAGAATCTATGCTAACCTGAGAGCTTCAGTGGTGCTGACAACCTAGGCCGAGGCCAGACAGGGAAACAAATACAAATAGGCCTGAAACAGTTGCTGGCAGAAGTCTCCATACATTGTGGGAGTCCAGAGCCACAAGAGCATCATTCCACCTTGATGAGTCACGGCAACAGAATAGTTTAACCACTTCTTGAAGGATAGGAAATTATCAATGCAGTGAGAGTGGAGAATAGTCCTGTCACCTGGAATGCAGAATCCCATGTACCAGTGAAAGAGGTTCAGCAATACTATTCAAGCAGCCATTGAAACCTAACTCCTTCAGAAAGCTTCTAAACGGTCATTGTTGCTGGGTGTCGTTGAGTTGACTTTGACTCTTAATATCCTCGCCTGACGGCATAAAACAGCTCCACAGGCTTTTCTTGGCTGATTTTTTTACAGAAACAGATCGCCGTGTCTTTCTCCTGTGGAGCCACTGAGTAGTTTTGAACCACCAACTTTTCAGCTAGCAGCTGAGCTTTTAACCAAGTGACAGCTGTTAACCAGAGCTCCCTGCTTTCTCAGTGTACAGTGTAAATGAGCACTTACCAGGTTACAGGAGTAAAAGTTTAAACTGATTACCTCATTCAGTTTTAACCTGGCAAATGTCCTATGAGGTAAGCACTATAACTGTCTCTACTTTAAAGAGGAAACTGAAACCCAGAGAAGTTCATTCATTTTCCTGAGTGAAGACCAGTCTCCCTCAGTACGTCCTGGTTAGACCAGCTCGGATGAGCTCTAGGCTGCACTGAGACCCTACCTTCTCCTCCCACATCGAGACAGCACCCCTGGGGCTACTTCACACAGTAGCAGCCCCTCCTCTCTTCTGTTCTACATCTCCAACCGTCTTCTCATTTGTACTACACCATTCCTGAGGTTTGAGAAAATTAGCCCAGAGCCAGTAAGTCCAGAAAGATTTATGAACCATTCTCTGTCTGGCTTTGTCATTTTTCTGCGAAGACTGGTACTCTGAAAAATGTGTTTGACTAACAAAAAAGAAAATAAACAAAAAAACAACAGCAGAAAACACTGCCCTTGAGTTGATAGCAACACTATAGGACAGAATAGAACTGCCCTGGAGTTTCCAAGGAGCACCTGGTAGATTCAAACTGCTGACCTTTTCGTTAGCAGCTGTAGCACTTAACTACTCTGCCACTAAGGCATTCCAATTTTTGATTTTGTGGTTGCTAATTCATCTTTCCCTCTGATGGCAGCCACCCGCTGCATAGAATCTATCTGTAAATGTCATCTGGGAAGGCAGTGGCCAGGCCAATAGGATTTGGTCCTTGCGACACACAGCAATGAGCAACACATAAGACTTCTCTGATGATGATGTTGGGGAAGAAACAGTACTAAATCACTTGCCTCTGACCTTCTAGAGAAAGCCCCAGTGGGTAAGGGAACTAATTCTTGTCCCTATCCATGCTCTTTATACTGCACCCCCAAACTTACATTTATACCCAGGTAGGCATATGGGGAGCTCAGGGACAAACCTTGGGCAACTCTAGGGCTCAAGCTGTTGAGAGGCTTCCTTCCTATCAACATCTTGCATCAGCAAGGCAGCATCTATCTACTCACCTTCCTAGAAAGCGGACATCATAAGATGTTTGGATGATATTTGGGATCCCAGAAACAGCAGCAGAGAGCAGCAGCCTTGAGTGCAGGTTGTTGATTGCCTCCTTTCTGAAGGCAAACATGAGCTCCTAAAAGGAGACAGAGACACATACAGAGAATCAGACAAAAGAGAGGGTCCAGGAAAGAGAGCACAGAGACTAGCATGTATCATCAGAGCTCCTTGAGCCAGGTTCTGGAGTATAAAGATGAGTCAGCCATGGGTCCTGATTCAGGCTCTTAAGTGGAGCAGACATGGCCCAACGTGTTAAGTGATTGAATAGAGGATCAGGATGGGGCAGTGGTAGTTCAGTCATAGATGTCTCAACTTCCATGCAGGAGACATGGTTCAGATTCTCTACCAAAGCATGTTGTGCACAGCCACCATGAGCTGGGGCCATGTCCATGGAAGCTGATAACAAGAATCAGGCTTGGGATCACTGACTTTAGACTGAGACTGCTTGTTGAGGAAACCCTAGTGACACCGAAGTTAAGAGCTGTGGCTGCTAACCAAAAGGTCACCAATTCGGATCCATCATGCTCTTCTTAGAAATGCTATGGGGCAGTTCTACTCTGTTTTATAGGGTCACTACGAGTTGGAATTGACTTAGTGGCAACAGGTCTGCCTGTGGGAGTCCAGGAGGCTACACAGAGAGGCATTCCTTAGGCTAGATGATTGGACCAAGACCCAGAAGCAAACAGAGAAAAGAGTCACCATGGGACATATGCTCAGAGCTCTTTGGCCCAACACCTCTAAGGTGATGGCAGTAAAAGGACATTCTGTCATCTCTTTCTTGTCCCTGCCCCATCCCCAACCTTATGTTTCTCCTCTACTGCAAGATCAGATACGATAAAATTAGACCATTTCCGGATTCTGGAGCTGCTGCACTGGCCTTACTTCAATTAAGAAGAGGAAATTCCACCGGTCATGTGTGGGGCTCCCTCTTAGTCCAGGGTACAAGAAGAAAAGGTCAAGACCATCAAAATTATACATCCTCAGGAGGGATATAACTGAATCAATAAACTTTTCACGTCTGGTGGGTGTGGATAACATAGCGCTGAACCTGCAGGGAGACCAAGGGGTGAGGCAAGGAACATCACCTACAGGATAGCAACCTCCTAAAAGGCCCATTGGTCGGTGGTCTGTTGGTGGCATGGGGGATGTATATGGCTGAAGGAAAGGAAGGGGGATCTTTAATCACTAGAAACCTTTTATCAAATTCTCAGTAAGGCAGGTGTACAGAACGAAGGAAAGGCTTACAGGGTGAGTTGCAAAATGGCAGGCAAAAGCACCAATGGTGCACTGTTCCCAGGAACATAAAATTCAGGCAACAGGGAGAAGATGAAAACCGTGTCCTACCCCTGGGCAAATGCACAGGGAACAGCAGGTACAAGGCAATGAGCATGACCTGGGTCATGTCCATGATCCACCACCAAAAACATGGTTCAACTAGTACCTTCACTAGCAAGGCCCTTGGCCTTTCTCTACCTTATTCCTTGCAGGTAACTCCCCCATTCCTAAAACCTGTCCTACCACGACAGAAAGAATGTCAGTTCTTTCCCTGACTGAATTAGGGAAGGAAGCATAGGCCGAGGGCCAGTACTTTCAGAAAGATCTACGATCTAATCTCAGCCTAGGCTGCAGAGCAGAGCACAAGAGGCCTACACGGGCTCCAGTCCCTTTTCTCTTTTGTTCATTTGCTTGCTTGTTTGTTTGCCTGTTGTTTCTATTTTCTTCTATAGTTGAGATACTATGATTTTTCTTTTACTATGGTTAAGTGAAAGTATACAATCCAAATCAATTTTGCGTGCCTGCCTATCTGCAGCTCCATCTGTTCTTGTAGTGGAGATACTATTTAAAAACAAATTCTAACTTACTGGAGAGGAGTTCCAAACAATTCTGAGCTAGACCTGCAAGCAATGATTAGAAAACTGCTAAAATTGTAATCGTTTCAGTCTGAAATTACAGCATTAGTCAGGGCCTGAGTTTTCATTGTCTGTTTGCCACCTCCCCAGTGGGTGATCACTGAGTGACACCTAGGTACGATTTGCCAAGTTCCTGCATACCTCTGACTTTTGCTTTCTTTTCCTAACAAATTTGGGATACAAACATCAACCTCGTGAGCAGCTTCTGAGTATTCATAAGATAATGTGTGTATAGCACCTACCCTAGCATCTAGCAAACAGCAGTCACCATAGGAGAGGTGAAGCTTGGGGTTAGCAAAGCCAGTTATCACCTGTTGTTATTTTTGTGTGCTGTTGAGTCAATTCCAACTTATAATGACCTTATATGACACAATAGAACTTCCGCCATAGGGTTTCCTAGGCTGTAATCTTTGTAGGAGCAAATTACCAGATCTTTGCTCCTGCTGAGCAGCTGATTTTTCCATTAGCAGCTGAGCAGTTAACCACTGAGCCACTAAAGCAATATCTTAGTTATCACCTAACACTCCCCAAATCCTTCCATTGCCACTGAAAGACCTTTACAAGCTGCATCCCTCACAAACTCCCCTGTCACCGGGTCTCCATCTCCCTCATCTCGTTTTCCTTAAAGCCAGATTGGCACAGACCTCTAGCCCAGGATTCAGGGAAGAAACAAGGGACAGGAAACAGAAAGGCTTTTTTTAATCTTATTGTCTTGAGGAGGGTAAAGTGCTAATAAGAATAGCAGCAGTTAAGAGGTCCTCTGAGCTACTGCTGCTAACCCAAAGGTTGGCAGTTCAAATCCCCCAGCCACTCCTTAGAAACCTTATGGGGTTGCTGTGCTCCATCCTATAGGTTCACTGAGTCAAATCGACTGGCCAGCAGTAGATAAACCACGTATTCAACATTTACTACATACGTGCCAGAGCATCAAGCTTAGCATCTTGTGCAGTCCTTCAACTCCATTTATAAAAGGAATAGATCCAGGCCCTGTGAGGTTTGCAGTTTATACTCCTTGTCCTGCTCTGAAACAAAACCTGTGCCTCTTAGGAAGAGTTCAGTGGCCAATTGTGTGTGCCCACTTTGTCCCCACCTCTTCCTCCTCCATCCTCTCTGCTAGAACTTCCCTGTCTCTCACCCCTAGCTCCCACCCAGTGGAGAAGAGGTCAAGAGTTCCCAGAAGCCAGGTGCAGGCCAGGGCTTGGGGAAGTGTCAGCACCAGTTTTGCTCCCTTTTTGTTCAGCATTGTTCCCTCCCCCAAGTCCTCATGGTGGGCCTGCCTGCTTCACCCACCCCTTAAGCCGTCAGCACCCCTCGCCCCCAGAGGGGAGATGGCGACAGAAAACTCTCACCTTGTGCCGAATTCCCATCCCCCAAGAGACAGCAGTGTTTTCAGCTTCCTGTTCCTAAGATACAGAAGAGACGGTTGGAAACTGGGTCCTTATGCCAGCAGCTGCAGCCATCATTTCTTCCCCTTTCTTCTTCCTTCCCTTGATTTATGGAACAGTGAAGAAGTAGAGGAGATGGGAAGTAGGCAAAGTAAGGGGAAGGAGGTGGAAGGAGAGAGGCAGAGGCTTAAGGGTGAGTTGTTGGATTGCCGAGATGAGAAGACACTGAGGCAGAAGCTACAGCAGCCACAACAGGAGGAGGCAGAAAGAGCTCAGGGGGCTTGTCAATACGCAGTTCTCAAGTTGGGGAGGAGGCTTCAGAAGCCACACTGAAGAGAAAGCGAAGATTGCCAGACTTAGGAAGCGGACGAGAAGTAGGACCATCAGCTTAATCTACAAAATCTGAACACATGACCTTCACACCCAAGGGAAATACACCTCTCCTTGAGCTTGTTGAACCCTGGGTAGAGAATGTTCTCATCCAGGGCACTTTTCGCAACAATCTGATTGTTTTCCATTGAGGCAAATGCAAATATCAGGTGGGTGCACAGAAAGGGGTCCAGGTCCTGGGGCAAGATCGAAGCGGCATCTGGTCGGCTGTAGGCCCAGTTGGTGAAATAACACACCAGTTTGTGGGTGACACCTGGCCAAGGGAGAGCACACATTAGCTGGCAGAGGTCAAGTAAGAGGTGCATTCACCTTCCACAGAGCAGTGTGGACACCAGCCCAAGAGCCCAGGCCACTCCTTCCACCCACATTCCTCAAAACTAGCCTGTCTCCCCTGCTGAGGTCCCAAGAGTGAAAGAATGCTCAATGAAATCCTGTTCCCAAGTCTGGATCCTGGCACATAGGGAGTGACTGACAAACAGCAGGTGGCTGAACATCCTCTGTGGAACTGAGTAGTATCAATAATCCCTGAGCAAGGAGCCAGGGCAGGGTGGGACACTCAGCACAGAGGCCAATCAGCCTGAGAATTTCCCTCGCTCTGGAAAGAACACAGTTTCCTTACCATGGTGGTGTTTTAACAAAAGAGCCAATGCTGCAGGAAACAAAGAAAGGAACGATTGTCAGACACATACAAACACCTGCACAAACCCAGCACCCAACCTAGTCAGCCAGCATGCCACCTACTGGGGGTGACATCCAGAGGCCAACTCATGAATGGAGGCATAAGCGCCGTTCACCCATTCTGTCTTCTGTAAAGTCAGGCAGGTGAAGCTATATTTAAGTTCCTTTTCTCTCTAATAAACATCACATTCACATGCACACACTACCCAGGGACAACAAAGTTTTTAAAAAATTCTCAGCAAAAGATTTAAGTCAGTAGTTCTCATCCTTGGCTGTACCTTAAATATCTTGGCTTGTGCATCCTTTTTTTTTTTTTTTTTAATTTTATGCAATCATGTTTGAGAGCCACTGCACTGATCATTCCTCCCTGGGCACCTCTGGCCTTCACTATGTCCCATTCTGTTGTTAGTTGTCCAACTTATGGTGACCCCATGTACAACAGAAAGACATGTTGTCCAGTCCTGTGTCAGCTTCATGCTCATTAGTATGCTTAAGCCCATCATTGCAGCAGCTTTTTATTTTTTTAAGTACCTTCAAGCACTATGGTCAACAATATTCTGTTATGATCTATGGGATTTTCAAAGGCTAATTTTCAGCAATAGATCTTCAGGCCTTTTTTCCTAGTCTGTCTTATTCTGGAAGATTTGCTGAAATCTGTCCATTATGAGTGACCCAGCTGGTATTTTGATGCTTCCCCATCATAGAAACATGCAAACCACCAAAGTACGGTAACTGACAGACAGGTGCTAGTGTCCCACGCTATGTGTACCTAATCCATTCCATGTGTACCTAATCCATCCAATCCCAGGCTGCTCTTTTAGCCACCAGAAAGATAGCAAACTCATGAAGCCTGGCACCCCTTGACTGTGACACCAAGGGGAGTGGGACCCATCGTACTCACCAACCCACAGAAGCAGTCTCCCCATCTCAAAAGTCTGACAGCTGTGAGGCTAGAGTTTCAACCCCTTTATATGTGCTTCCCCATGTACAGCCCAGCCCTACACACACACACACACACACACACACACACACATACACAGAGAGAGAGAGAAAGAGAGAGAGAGAGGTGTCGAGTTGGTGATACATGAGCTGCTGCCTCAGAGTCACAGTGACCCCAGCACCTCCCGTCCTCCCTCTCCAGGAAAGCTGTAGTTCTCAGGGCCAACAAAGAACCAGCTCTGAGCCAACGCTGGCAGGGAGTAGGTGTCTACCAGGGATCATGTCCAGGGCAGGTCAGTGTTCTTGAGCCTTCCCTTACCTTGGAGATTTACCTTCCATGGACTGCTTATAGGGGAGAAACACTTTATAATTGCAGTCTTTCTGTTGTTATAAAATTGTTCCTTAGGGAAGCAGTGTAATAGAAGTTTAAAAGCTCCAGGTTGGACTGACTTAGGGAGGCAAGGTTTGAATCCCAGTGTCACCACTTACAAGTTGTATCATCACAGGTCAGTTACTTAGCCTCTTAAACTTCATTTCCACTTTTGTAAGATAATAGCTCTTACTTATCTTACGTGGTTTCATAGGGGTTAAAAAGATAATGAAAACTTTCAGTTGATTATTTTGCTTATAATAAGGACTCAGTGAATGGTAGTTGTCACAGATTGAATTGTTTTCCTCAAAAAACATGTGTAGCAATTTGGCTGGGCCATGATTACCAGTACCGTGTGATCGCCCACCATTTTATGATTTTTCTATGCTGTAAATCCAAATCTCTGCTTGTGGTCAGTAGATTGGATTATGTTAAAGAGGATTAGGGTTGGACATTTTGCTGGACTGTGACTTGCACCATCTTTTATGATACAAGAGACAAAATGAGAGGGAAGAGCAGGGAATTGGGGGCTTCATACCATCAAGAAAGCAGCACCAGAAACAGAACACACCATTTAGACCTGAGGTTCCTACACTAAGACACTCGGAGACCAACGAAACACTGATGCAACACAAGGACCTTCCTCCAAAGCTGACAGAGAGAGTGCATTCCCCTGAAGATGAAACCTGAATTCAGACTTCCAGCCTATTGGACTGTGTGAGAATAAACTTTTCTTTGTTAAAGCCATCCACCTGTGGCATTTCTGTTATGCCAGCACTATATGACTAAGACACTAGCTGTAAGTAAGGACAAGAAAACGATTAACCAGCAGAGTTAAAAAAAATAAAACATGTCTGTTAAGTCAATTGCAACTCATAGTGATTCTATAGGAGAGAGTAGAACCACCCCATACGGTTTCCAAAGAGCAGCTGGTGGACTTCACTGTTGTCTTTTTGGTTAGTAGCTGACATCTTAACTATTGCACCACTGAGCCTCTCAAAGTCGAGTGCTGATACTTGCCAGGCAGGTCACATAAACTTGTCAAATGTATATGACAAAATAGTTCTTCACTTTATTATAAGAATAACTGCTCAATCTCAGTGATAAACATAACCCACACACAGCCTCACGGCCCAGAGACAACAGAGATAGGTCCGAGCAAGGACAGCACTTCTGAGCAACTACCAATTGTTGCAATGTAGGAAAGTACACCCAGAGTGAGTACACTGATGTCTCAACAGAGGACACCAATCTCAATGTTTGTGAGTCCAACAACATTAGATTCAGTATATGCGCTAATGGTAAGCGTGTGTCATGAGCCTGAGGAATACAATGACTAGAATTCTGGGCACTCGACAGCATGTTTTTAAAGAATATAACAACAGTATGAAGGATGAACAAAAAAGTTCATCTCTCTTTCATAGGGTCTCAGACCTTGGGTTGGCCCCACATTTCAGGGTCTGAATCTCAGTCCAGGGAGACCAGAAACCAGATGTTCACAATTACCAAATATGCCTGTTCTCAAAGACTGGTCCTGACACCCAGTCCATGTCACTGAGGTATTAACCAGATGCCAATATAATAAATAACACAGGGAAATAATGATGGCCAGTATTCAGAAATCTCATAACCCCTGTCCTTCATTGACAGTATGAACAAACCATAAAAGTCAATTTTTTAATCAACAGGTTGTTTGGATATCATGAAACAAAAATAATAAATGGCATAGAATTTGGGAGTAGTGTCATGGATTGTATTTGTCCCCCCAAGTACGTGTGTTTTGATTTGACTTGGCCATGAGTCCCAATATGATGTGATTATTCCCATGTTTTGTGAAGCTTGTCTGTGGTGTTGGTGAGGGAGAATGGGCAGCAGTTGTTTTGGTGAGGCAAGACTCAAGCTACAAGCTTGTGGGATACAAGGGAGAGAAGTGAGCAGGGAAACTTGGAAACTGTCAAGAAAGCAGCGCCAGGAGTACAGCACATCCTTCACACCTGAGGTCCCTGAACCAGGATGCTCCCTGACCAAAGATTGACGCAACAGAAAACTTTCCTCCAGAGCCAACAGACTCAGTGTGGACTTGTAGTTTATTGGACTGTGTAAGAATAAAATTTCCCTTTTGAAAGACATTCACTCATGGTATTTCTATTAGAACAGTATCAGATGACTGAAACAGGTGGGATTATTTTTTTTATTGTGCTTTAAGTGAAATCCAAGTCAACGTGCCATACAAAGATTTGCACACACACTGCGATGTAACTCTAGCTACTCCCCCCACTCTGACAGCACACTTCTGCTTTCTGCCCTGTATTTCCTGTGTCTGTTCAACCAGCTCCTGTTACCCTCTGCCTTCTTATCTCACCTTGGGGTAAGAATATTTGATTGAAACACTAAGAAGGACTGGTAGACTATCCCACCAACAGAGAACGTGTCTCCATTTGTTCATCCCATCTTTGCCTTCGTATACCAACAAATACAAATCGTAGTCCCTGAATATATGATATATGCCAGGTCCTGATAGGCACTCTAGCTACAGTGATAATCAAGACATAGTTTCTGCTCTCACGATTTTAGTCTGGCGACATTACTGATAGCATCCCCCAAACTAATCTGTCTCTTACTCTCTTGAAGAACCCAATGAGTGCAGTAGGGAAAACATGCATTTCATTGCCAAGCCAACTCAAGGTACTGCATCACCTCTGGGACCCCTTGAGTCCCACCTGCACACTCAGCGCCACCTTCCATTCTTTGAACTAATAGTAACCCGAATCAGGAGAGTATTAAGCCTGAGATGAACAATGAATCAGGCTTGGCAAACAGTTTGTACCACTGGTTAAGTTACCCCTGCTGAGGTTTCTGATGACCAGCTTTTACTCCTTTTCTGATTCCCAGTCTGTGTGCCCTAATTCATGTCTCTGTTTTGATTTCTTGCCTTTTCTGGAAACTGCTTGGCACCACAGTTGGTTCCTAAGCTTTCTCAGTTTTGCTTGGCTCCCTCCATCTGAGACCTGAGGACTTTCTGGCTATCTTCTAAAGTCTTTCTGATGAGGAATGCATGAATCTTTCTGAGTCTCTCCTGCCTGAATCCAGATTCCCCATCACTGAGCTTGTCTGCTAGGTCTGTGCCTTTCCATCTAGACTCCTGCCAGGAGTACCAATGGTTAATGCTGTACCTACCCCCACGGAAGCCAACCACCTACCAACTGGAACCTCATTCTTCTGTACCACAATCAGTACTCTGGGTTCCCGTTCTGCTCCAATGGACATGGCCGGATTCATTCTAAGACTTAGCCTTTCTGCATCTGCAGAAGTGACTGATAATGCTGAGAAGAATGCCAAAATAAAACAATGGGTGTCTGGGAATAACCTGAGAAGAAAGCCAAGGTATAACAATGGGTTCCCAGAGTGATTTTCTTTTCATTCAGGCATGACCATGCCAAGTAGCTGGAGCAGTGGCTCTCCATAAATGTGGTAAATGATGAATAGTAAAATGAAAGATGTCTTGAAAATCAGTGTACCATGTCGCTCTCTCTGCACTCAATCCCTTCTTGAGCACTTGCCATCAAAAAGACCACCATTGCTTTTTGCTTGTGTTTACATTTACATGCCCAGCCAGATACTAGGAAACTACCCTTCCCTGTTCACACACAGTTAGAGACATTCACAGGTGTCTTTTACTTGGGTTAGTGAAGAAATCCCACAGCAGTGCCAGCCCTCTCTTATACTATTTGCTTACATGAAGGTAAGATCACAGACAGGAAGTGCAGTGGTTGTAACAACACATAGGACCAAATCATTCATGGTACTCTTGTGGATGAACTGGAAAAATGGGACTTGAACAAAACCAGTTGTTTAAATAATTTAAGTATCCAAAGAGTGCTAACTACAGATCAATATTATTTGAAAGAGCCTTTCCTGGTGAGTTACTTTTTTTTTTTTTTCATTGTACTATAGATGGTTTTCAGAGCAAACTAGTTTCTCATTGAACAATTAATATACACATTGTTTGGTGGCATTGGTTGCCAACCCGACGATATGTCAACACTCTCCCCTTCTCCACTTTGGGTTTCCCATTACCAGCTTACCCATCCTCTCCTGCCTTCCCATCCTTGCCCCTAGGCTGTGTGTGCCTCTCATTTTGTTTTATGGGCCTGTCCAATCTTTGGCTGAAGGGTGAAACTCAGGAATGACTTCATTACTGAGCTGAAAGGGTGTCCAGGGGCTGTACTCTTGGAGTTTCTCCAGTCTCTGCCAGTCTGTTTTTTTTTTTTTTTTAATTACCTATAATTTATATCCACTTTAAGTGGGGAAAAAAGCAAGATATAAAAAAGGATTTAAATTAAGTTTTAAAACTGCACATGCATATAGCATAAAAAGAAAAGATTATCTCCTAGTTACAATGAGCCAAGCCAAGTGCCGTAGGGTCAGAAGAGTTTTGAAATGTAGTATTTGAAGTGACATTCTTCCCTCATACTTTTCTCATTGTTCCTGTTTTAGGTATCTACAGCTGTGTAGCAAATTACCCCAAACTAAGTCAAGTAAATAAACATTTGTCACAAGTGCTGAGGGTCAAGAATTTAGGGGCAGATTGGCTAGGTAGTTCCCGTTTGAGGGTTCTCATTAAATCAGTCAGATGTTGGTCACTTGTAAGCTACAATCACTTGAAGTTTGAACTGTGTCTGACTACCTGCTTCCAGCGTCTCACTCACCTGACTGGCAAGTTGGTTCCTCTCTACATGGCCATACAATTGTTCTTGAGGGTTCTTACACAATGGCAGCTGACCTTCCCCAGGGAGAGTAACCCAAGAGAGCAAGAGGGAAACCACAGCCCTTTGATGACTAAAATCATTTAATTAATTCAAGATGCTTCTTCCATGTACTTTTTTACTGTATTTTAGATGGCTTATGGAAATAGCTTATTAAAAAGTTAGTGCACAATACTGTTTTGTGATATTGCCAACCCCATGACTTGTCAACACTTTCCTTCTTGACCTTGGGTTTCACATTACCAGCTTTCCAGTCCCCACCTGCTTTCTCTTCCTTGCCCCTGGGCTGGTGTGCCTTTTAAGACTCATTTTATGTTATGGGCCTGTCCAACCTATGGGTGAAGGGCGAACATCAGGAGTGACTTCAGTAGTGAGCTAAAAGGGTGTTTGCAGGCCACACTCTCAGAGTTTCTCCAGCCTCTGTCAGGCTAATCAGTCTGGTCATTTTGTTATCTGTTTTTCTCCAGCTCTCTCTAGGACCCAGTTGTGATCCCTGTCAGAGCAGTCAGTGGTGGCAGCTGGTCACCATCTAGTTGTGCTGGACTCATTGTGGTAGAGACTGTAGTAGTTGCAGTCCATTAGTCTTTTGGACTTACCTTCCTTTTGTGTTTCTAGTTTTCTACATTCTCCCTTGCTTCTCACAGGGTGAAACCAATGGAGTACCTTAGATGGCTTTTAAGAAGCTTTTAAGAAGTCAGACACTACTCACCAACATAAAATGTAGAATATTTTCATGACAAACTGTTATTCCAGTTGAGCTAGATGATCCCCAAGACCATGGTCCCCACAGCCCTCAGCCCAATACAGTTCTGCAAAGAGTATGAATGTATTAATACAGCCCCATGACCTTGCCTGTACAAATTGCACCTGCTTCTCCAGTATTGTGTTCCTGTCTTACCTTTTACCGGTTATCATTTATGTATTGTCAATCTACTATTTTTCATCCCCACCCCTCTCCTCTTTTATAACCATCAAAAACTTTCTTTTTGTGTGTAAACCTTTCTATGGATTTTTACAGTAGTGGTCTCACACATTTGTCCTTTTGCGATGGACTTACTCAGCATAACATCTTCCAGATTCATCAATGTTGTACGATGGTTTGTAGATACATCATTGTTTGCATAGTGTACCATAACTTTTTTACCTATTCATCTGCTGATGGACAACTAGGTTGTTTCCACTTCTCTGCTATTGTAAACAACGCTGCAATACACATGGGTGTGCACATCCACTCACTAATGGTTGTTATTTCTCCAGGATATATTCCTAAAGAAGTGGAATTGCTGGATCATACAATATTTCTGTTTCTAGCTTTTTAAGGGAGACTGTATCATTAACAAAATACCACAAGTGGGATGGTTTTAAAGAACATAATTTTCTCAGTCCTGGAGGGTACAAGGCCAAACTCAGGACATTAGTAGTGATACGCTGTGTATGTGTTCTAGGACATGTTCTTGGCTCTTTTAGTTTCTAGCAGCCCTGTGCATTTCTTGGCATTCCTTAGCTAATGACAGATTTATCTGCCTCCACCATCACATCTTCCCCTATGTGAGACTCGGCTGCTTTGCCTGTCTTCTTTCAATAAGACAACAGTCATATAGGATTAGGAGCCACTCTACTCCAACACACCATCAACCAATAATATCTGATTAACAAAGATCAGCATGGCAGTGACCCAGGGCAGTCCGAGCACTTGTGTTTGCTGTTGTAATATGATTGTGAACCAGCAGCAGTGCCTAACAAGCTATTACTAAAGAGCTAGTCTCTCACTATCCTGGGGCATAGGAGCTAGCTGGGGAATAAGTGCACTGCTTGATCCCACCTGAAACTGTACTTAAGGCCTTTTGTTTGTTCCCAAGCTCTAGCTAAGAAGTAAGGTGCCGAGATCCTGCAGGACCAGACATCAGCAGCAGAATGTAGTGGGTCAGGTTAAAGGACTTCAAAGTAAGAACACTAAAGATGGGGAAATCCATGTACTCCAGTGTTTACACTCTTGAACCAGTGGAATTAAATGCAAAATAAATGTCTGTATGATTTCAAACAAAAATAACACAAGTCCAAGTCTACCTGTCATCAGTAAGTCCACTCCATCCTTATGTTACTGGTTACCTATTGAGTCACTTAGTGAATAACCGTAAAATGGGTTGTTTCTGACTGAGGTCACTGTTACTCTGACAGCCACTAACCAGCACACATGTTCATTCAGAAGTGACAGTCATTCCCACTGTGACTTTGATTTTAGCACATTATCTATCTAAATCCAGACTAACATTTTCTACAGTATGATATTGCAGTTCTTCAAAGTGTACACTTTTCTTCTATGTTCTCCTTTCAACCACCCTGATACAAATATTTCTTTGGATTCTTTTCTCTTATCTCTATATTCCCCCTACTACTCTTTAAGTCCAGGAGGAACAGATGAATGCAAATTTAATTCCTATCCACCCTACTTCCTCCTTATTTTCTGTGACCACAAAATTTAAGGTTTTACCTCTGAGCAAGGTTTGTTAAGGACAGAACTCCCACTGAGAATTTGCATTTCTGACAAGTTCCCAGGCATGCTGATACTACCTGTTAGGGACCAATTCCAAGACTCAATAGCAGAGCAGTGGTTCTCAAAATTTATTATCTGTTAAGAGTCACTTGGTTCTCTTGTTAAAATGTAGATTCTGATTCAGCATATCTGAGGCAGAAATGTAAATTTCAGCAGGGGTCAAACAGAAACAAGGTAGTTCAAAGTCCTGGATTCTACATATTCTCCCTGTTTCTTCACAAGAAGTTAGTTAAAAACAGTAGAAAACTATTCCCACCCTACCCCTGGCAGACTGTATGACCACAAATTCCCATATTTATAAAAGGTAACAGTGAGAACTGAAAACTCTGGCAAGGAATTTTAATTTTTCCCCAAATTCCTTCAAACTGCCCATTTTATGTGATTTTAGCTTAACATGCAAAACTAAAAAATACATGATTGATTGTAATTCATTCCAATTAGTAATCAATACATGAATTCTAACAGGTTACTTTAAGTACACCTAGCCACTTGGCAGGGGGAGAGGAGTTAAAAAATAGACTAAAAATTAATATTCTGGTGACCCATGTAAGTGAAATTAGTTTAGATGTACAGAGAACACACATACTTCAAAACAGAAAGGCCAACAGAGCCTCAGCATTTTATTTAACCAACCAGTATTTCTGATTCTGTCTCTGATTTCAGATGTCAAAGCCTTCAGAGTCTACAAATTTAGCACTCAAACTTCTTAAATCCACATAAAAAGGGGCCCAGAGATGGAAGGTCTGTATTTAAGCTAGTGTACGTGTTTGTTTATGTGTGTGTGTGTGTAAAAAGGGGCAGATTTCTCTGCAGGTGTCAGTTTACAATCTTACCAAAATGCCCTTAAACTCTCCATCACCCTCAACTTTTTTCTACAGTATCTAATCTATTATGGAAAAACACTTATCTCTCATCTACAGACACCAGCCACACTTTCTTGTTCAGACAAGAAGTCGATTTCCAGTCCTATTTAAATGCACGATGCGCACAACTGTGATGACAGTGTCCTGACTCTACCTCAGGTGAGCCAGGTTTTAGTGACTGGAACAATTTCCATATTTCCCATGGTACAGATGAATTACCTGTAAAAATCAATGAGCTCCTGCCTAATGAATAGTACAAGAACTGCTTCTAAGAACCCAGGGATGCACACATCCCATATACTGCACAGATGTGGCCAATTCCTCATGTATAGCTACATGGGAAGAACAACCTTTACAACAACTTTTCTTTTGGAAGGGGGTACATTTGGTGAAGATAATCCACCACCCACAACAAGAATTATTTTATACACACATTCAGACACAGATACGTATCCATTTTCAAGAAAGTTCTTTCTTCCTATGACTACAGGACCCCAGAATCCAGCCTCTTCAGGCTGAGAGACAATGTCTACGAACCATACAGATCTAGTGATCAACATACTGTACGGGGCTCTGTGTTGTCTCAGAAGCTGAGGGGACAGGCACAAAGGGCGTGGCTACTCATTTGGGATTTGCTTTTTGTCTTAAACCCAACCTACTCGGCAACACTGTTAGATCCAGGGGCCACAACAGGTTCTAAGGGCACAGTATGGTGGATGACTTGATGATCCCAGCCCACCGTGGTAAGGAGGGAGTGATTGAGCAAGGACCAAGTAGCATCTCTCACAAAGTCTCTGTGGGCTCGGCTTCTATACCTAGAAGAGAAAAAGAAGTTTGGGCGTAGTGCAAACAACAGGACAAAGCAGGCCTGGGGAAGAAAGTGAACCCAACACATCCAGGATACAGTTTGGGGGCATTTTACAAGTTTCCCTCTATGTATGGTCTTGTCATCAGGACAACAGGTTAACTACCCACAGTGGACTGCATTGATTATCCAATCCAGTGTTCTACTTTCAGAGATGAAGAAATGGTGGCTAGAGTGAAGCAACGATGAGAGTGTAACCCAGGTTACCTGCCTAGTACGTTTTACCCTATCCAAACCCATTGCTGTCAATTTGATTCCCATTCAAAGCAACTCTACAGGACAGAGCAGAACCACCTCACAGGGTTTCCAAGGCTATAAGTCTTTACAGAAGCAGTCTGCCGCCTCTTCCTCCTGTGATGTAGCTGGTGGGTTTCAACAGTCAGTCTTTCAGTCAGCAGGTGACCACTTAACCAGTGCACCACAAAGGCTCCTTTTGTTCTGCAGCATACTGCATTTCACTTATGTGAACAAGGTAGACTGCCCCTTCTAAGACAGAGCTGGAATACCAGACTCAGAAAGTCCATCTACCACCCACATTCCTCCTCTAACAAGGACATAGTTGGCTGCAAGTTGGCCCCAGGAACAGGGAGATGGTTAATACTCCATATTGTTTGCACGACCCAACTCCCTCATACACAGATGGAAAATTTTCCCTTCAAGAGAAAGCAATTCATTAAAAGGAAAAAGGACCCAGCCACCTGCCATTGCCCCCTCCCTGATTCCTGATCACAAGATTCCACTTCACACTTACACCTCAGAAAGGCCAGAGTCCAGCACAACAAGCGAGCAGTCTTCACTGATAGAGGCCAGGAAGGGAACACTAGGAGGGGGAGAAGAGGGTTATGAAATGTAAAGCCCACAGATCTCAAGACAGAATCTAGACTGGGTGCTCCCCCTTCCCAGACCCCACTATAAACTGACCCAGAGCAGAAAGCGGCCTGCTCACTACTCTGGATTAAGGTCTGCCTACCACTCAAGTCCACACTACAAGTTGCAAAGAGAGACGGGTGAAATGGAACAAAGTCAAGGTTGACGATCATCTTAGCAGTAACCCAGAAACACTTAAGGGAAATAGGGCTTTTCCAACCACACAACCCACAAACCTACAATACTAATCATTTTAGGCATTGAACAGAAATGAAACCGCATCTCAGCTATGCTGAGACAGAGACTTCACAATCCAAACAATGGCCTCTGATATTCTAAAGCCTCAGCTGGGGTAGCATTTGCTTTAAGCAAGTTGCCACCAAGTTGGAACTGGCTCATTCCAACTGACTCATAGCAACCCCATGCATACCAGAGTACAACTGTACTCCATAGGGTTTTCAATGATTGGGTTTTCTGAAGCAGATTGCAAGGCCTTTCTTCCAAGAGCCTTGAGTACACATGCACCTCCAGCCTTTCTATCAGCAGTTGTGTTAATGATATGCACATGTCTGCTTTAAAGACCTTTGTGATCAACTGAAGCTTAACCAATATAAGCACCCCTCTTGCTGTTCCATTCATAGCCAGCAGGCTGCTGATGACAAAAAAACAGTACCTGTGTGGGGAGAACACCAACCCAGAGACACACTGGGTATGCACAGCTGAGCTGAGGGCATAACTTGAGCTCTTCGTGTCCACAAGGGAGACAGTCCCATTCTCATCACCTACAGAAAAGAGAGCAGGCACAATATAGTGTGGACTTTGGACTCAGCCAAACCTGGATTTGACTCCTGCCTTCTTGGTCTTGGACCAGTTAATCACGCTGAACTTCAGCTTCCTCTTTTGTGAAGTAGGAATACTAGTTATTGGGTGGCTGTGAGGACTAAATTAAAGGATGAGATAGTTATTACTTTAACCACAAACTACATCACCACCTTCACAGACTTGTTGCCATGGAAGCACTGCAACTATTCAAACAGAAAATATCCCTTGCTATATCCAAGCAGACATAAAAACAGAAAATATCCCTTGCTATATCCAAGCAGACATAGTAATCTACAGTAAAACCTGAGAAAGTCAGAACCTATATAAGATGGAAACTGTCACGGAAGAAAAATTCCAATAGTTTCTAATAACAGCGATAGAAAAGTGGTAAGACTGCACCCTGTAAAAGGCACAGAACTTGTGAGACCTGGAAAGACAAGGCAGTCCCACTGAGTTCCGGCTCTCACAGGTTTCACTGTATTTGTTTTGTGGCTCACTGACTTTCTAGCCATGATTGGATACAGAAATTAGTGTGAAAAATCACAAATGCGAATCTGCAAGGAAAAAAAATCACTATGTGCTCCAAAGCTACATTAAAACTACTTCTGGATCTTTCCTATCTCCCCACCTCTTCATTAGTGTAACTCATCAAGTGCTGATAATTCTGTCAGATCTCTGTGCACTATGGATATACATATACATATAGCTCTTTCTCTCTCTTCCTCCCCTTTCCCACAGTCAGTAAGGAGCCTGACACACAGTCTTACCAAAGACAAAGGCTTCACTCTGCTGGGGATGCCAAGCCAGTGAGGTAGGAAGGTAACCAGAGGCACTGCAGCCTGTAAAAGAAGAAAACAAGGTCTGGATCAAGACTCAGAGCTCTGGGAAGGAAGCTTCTCCAAAGAACTCTAAGTCCTGGGTACACCTTTATTTAACTTTCCAAATCTTAGTAGGGCATCACATGCTCATCCTTGGGCTTCACTGCTGAAATCTGTTAGCCTACTACCCTTTCTGGATAGAGGGGTCACACATAAGTTTCAAAGACAACCATGAGATGGTAACTCTGGTGCCTCTGCCCACCTATTTAACAAAAAAATCACCTGCCCAGGAACCAGGCCTTCCTTTTGGTGCCCACCCCATAAAGAGGAGTTAGCAGAACCTCGCTGGGAAGGGAGACTACGTCACTGTGCCACACTGACTGGGCATCTGGTAACTCTGCCTTTTGTCAAAGAAAGCCTCCCCTAGGTAGGTTCCTAGCACCACTCTCTTCCCACCTCTGGCTCTCAGACTCACCCATCTGCGTTGCTGGCTTTGGACAGCGCGTATCCCAGAGTAAAATTCTATTGTCCTAAAAGAATTAACAGGGAGAAAAAAAAGGTGATGGGTTTCATGACCCAAAGAAGCAGGAGGTCTCCACTAGACACTCAGGTAGTCTTTGGCTTTCGGAGAGCTTGTTTGTCTAGGAGTGGGAAGGGAAAGGGAAGAAGCTATCTCACCTCACTACATGACAGAAACATGGAGTCCTTGTGAGGAGAGGCAGCAACACAGGTGACCTGCCCCGAGTGAGCTGTAACGGAGAAAGAGAAACATGACAGAGAAGCGGCTGCATACATTATGAAAAGCCAAGTCCAGCCACCACCAAAGGGCAGGAGGGAAGGCGTGAAAAAATAGGCCCGGCTTCATGGCACAATTTAACAAATTTCTTGAGAGATGACTAACACAAAACCTAAAGGTTGATGGGTAGCAGTTGTAACACCTACAAAGATTTGGGAAATAAAGGCAATGAAGAAGAAATTACGGGCTGAGTAACCAGTGAAAGGACTTATAGTTAACCCCCTCAATGGAGAAACTCATTAATTCTAGAATAGCTGTTTTCATACTGGAGTTCACATACTTCCAAGTAGTACACAAAAACATTTCAGGTGGTTCCTAGATGATGAAAATTTTAATGAAATCAGTTTCTCCAGTGTTCTCTCTCCTTAAACTGAACTGAGAGTTTTCGCCGTCTGCTATTTCTTTTCTTCTACCTCTGCCTTCACAATCCTCCTCCTCCCACTTCACAGAAGGAACTCAGATTTCTCAGTCATCCCATGTCTTACCACGGTGCAATACCCACAGGTATAAAAGCCTAAGGGTTCTAAACTAAGAGACTAAAGGGAGTTGTTCCCAAGAGCCCAACAGCAAAACCGAGAGTTTCTAGATAAGAAACATGGAGCGGGATGGACTTTATTTCATGGACAACACAAACACAAGCGTGGCTCTCTTGACTTAATCGATTTCTGTCCAATAATGAGAATTTAAAACTATGACAGATGGTTGCCACAAGGACACATTCAGCAAGTTTATCTGAATATAAAAATGAAGTCAAACTTATTTTAACAAAAAGTTAAGCCGAACTTGATCAACAGGTTTAACAATGAGGGTTGGTTTTTGCCAGTTAAGTTCTTCGGTATTCTGCATAACATAAGTGAAATGAGTTTTACCTGAAAGGCCAAGATTTTGACACAAATATGCTTAAGACAAGTACATAATAAACAATTATCAGAAGCGACCTCCTTTGCTAAACATTAAACATTTTAGATACCAATTTCAATACGTGTAAGGGGGTACAATTACTCAAAATTCTTTTAATTCAAAAAATTCTGCAGATTACTGCTATATGTTAATCATCAGCTATGGAAACTACTTTCTTTCAAGTCATTTAACCAGACTTCCAAGGTAGTCTGAAAGCGGCTCTGCTCTGATGCAGAAGGACGGGATTTAACCACCCTCCAGAGTTGTCATCTAGCCCCAGAATCTGTGGAGAGCCTAGCATGGTGAAAAACCAGGAAAGGAGTTTATTGCTTGTTAGAAAAAAATAAAGCTCTGGGTAAGCACCACAAAGGAATAAGTAACACACAGTTCTTGTGTCTTCAAGGGAAGAGTATGGTGCCTCCTTAAAAAGGTTAAATGGAGATATCATATGATCCAGCAACCCCAGTAGGTACATACGCCAGAGAAGTAAGAGCCATGACATGGATATACACACATCCATGCTCAGTGCAGCATTATTAACAATAGCAAAAAGATAGAAACAATGTAAGTTCCCACCAACACATGAATGGATAAACAAAGTATGGTAGCTACGCAACATTAAAGAATAACAATGAATTGAACCCATGAAACAACTCACATGGATTGAACCTGGAAGACTTTATGCTGAGTGTAGTAAGTCAATCACAAAAAGACACACTGTATGAGACCACTACTACAAAAAGTCAAGAAAACATTTACACAAAGAAACATTCCTTGATGGTTACCAGGGATGGGAGAGGCAGGAAGGGAAAGGAAAATCATTAGCTATATATTAGACACATATTAACTTGGATGAAAGGAAAAGTGATACAATAACGGGACATCAGCATAACATGACCAAGGCAAAGGAAGACACTGAGAAGTATGCAGGCGTAAAAGACAACAATGGTAAATATTACTACATACACAATCTTGCACACGTAAAAGACAACAATGGTAAATATTACTACATACACAATCTTGCACACGTAAAAGACAACAATGGTAAATATTACTACATACACAATCTTGCAATAATAGTAATAACAAACAATGATTTATGAGTGGATTCATAGGTAGATATGTAAGCTAAACAGGTACGGAATGACATATGAGAATACACCCAAGAACAGACACAGGTTTAACATAGGATAGTTCTATGTATGTATTTGTATGTGCTGCAAATACATCCATGTATACAAAGCACACAGGAGGCACAGTTAAGAAGACTTCTTAGCCATAACCTTGAGGGGCTGAGTCACTGGGCTGAAGACTTAGGATCACTGTCTCAAGGAACACCTAGGTCAAACTGGCATAACATAGTCCATAAAAACAATGATCTATATCCTAGTTTGTTTAGTAGTGACTGGGGTCTTAAAAGCTTGCAAGTGCCTATCCAAGATACAACTGTTAGTCTGATCCCATCTGGAGCAAACAGAGACGAAAATAAGAGACTCAAGGAAACAATTATTCCAAACGACTAATAAGCCACAGACCGCAGCCTCCACCAGGCTGAGATCCTAGAACTAAATGGTTAACAGGCACCACTACTGAATGCTCCGATCAGGGTCACAACAGAAGGTCCTGGACAAAGCCAGAGAAAACTGTACAACAAAACCCAAACTCATTAAAAGAAACAAAGAAAACCTATACTTTAACTGGCCTGATAGAGGCTGGTAGAACCCCTCAGACTATGGCCCTAACACATCCTTCAGGCCTAGAACCAGACCCACTCTAGAAGATCACCTTTCAGCCAGACAGGCATATAAAGTGAACAATGACAACCATGAGGAATGTGCTCCTCAGAACAACCAACCATATGAGGCCAAAAGGGCAACATCTGCCACACCTCCCACACCCTGCAAAGAATTCAGAAGGTAGAAGAGCAGGAAAGACTACAGAATGGAAATGGGCAGGAAAGCAGGTAAGGTGCTGTCACACTGAAGGGTGTTATGAACTGAATCGTGTGCTGCCAAAATGTGTGTCACCCTGGCTAGGCCATAATCCCCAGTATCTAACCTCTATGATGCTAACAAGGCAGGATTAGAAGCAATTATTTTAACGAGGCAGGAATTAATCTACAGGATTAAGTTGTATCTTGAGTCAATCTCTTTTGAGTTACGTAAGCGAGAAGCAAGCAGACAGGAGATAAGATCTCTTGCCACCAAGAAAACAGAGCTGGGAGCAAAACACGTCCTTTGGATCTGGTGTCCTTAAGGTCAAAAACTCCTAGACCAGGGGAAGACTGACAATGAGGACCTTCCCCCAGAACCAACAAAGAAAGAAAGCCTTCCTCTGGAGCTGACACCCTGAATTCAGATTTCTAGCTCTGCACTCTACTTGTGGTATTTCTGTTACAGCAGTACCAGATAACTAACAGGATTGCAACCAATGTCATGAAACAAAATGTGTATAAACTGCTGAATGGGGAACCAACCTGCTCTGTAAACTTTCACCCAAACCATCATAAAATGTTCAAAAACCAAACAAGCAAAAAGAAAAAAAAAAAAACCATAACACAAAGATTAAAGATGTTAGAAAACAGGTAGGGATAACTGGGAAAACACAAGGCACCTCTAAGAAACAAAAGACAAGTATGATAGACTGCAGCTATTGACATTTTAACCTCACTGTTTGACTATTTACAAGTGGGAGCCCTGGTGGCACAGTGGTAAAGAGTCCATTCAGTTGTTAATGAAAAGATAAGCAGTTTAAATTCACCAGTTGCTCCTTGGAAACCTTGGGGCACTTCTACTCTATCCTACAGGGCTGATATGAATTGGAATCCATTGGACAGCACCAGGTTTGCTTGGTTACTTGTAAGCGACCTAGAAGTCCAAGATGAGTATCAGTTTGTAACACTGCTTTGGTACAAATCTGAATCATGCACTCTGGCAGTGAAAGGCAGCAGGCCAATGAGTAAACCAGTGGTCATCAGCATCTAAACGTCTAAGTAAGAGATGTAGTAGACATTCTAAAAACTCTTTTCATGAAAAAATGGCTCCCAAATTATGGCCCACTGCCAGTGCTGTTAATGACAGTGAACAGAAAGACAAATATTAGAAGAAAATGATGGCTCTTAACAGAAAAGTGAACCAAGCAGCAACAACAAGATAAATCCAGAAAAGACTGAAGTTGTCAAGGATTTCATTTTACTTGGACCACAATCCACATCCATGGCAGCATCAGTCAAGAAATCAAACAGCACATTGCATTAGGTGAATCTGCTGCAAAAGATCTCTTTCAAGTGTTCAAAAGCAAAAGTGTCACTCTGAAGACTAAGGTGTGCCTGATTCAAGCCATTATTTTCAATGGCCTCATATGCATGCAAAAACCAGGCAATGAATAAAGAAGACCAAAGAAGCACTGATGCCTTTGAATTACAGTGTTGGCAAAGAACACTGAATGTATCACTGACTTTCAGAAGAACGAACAAATCTGTCTTAGGAGAAGTAAAGAATGTTCCTTTGAAGCAAGGGCAGTCAGACTACATCTTCCATACTGTGGACATGTTAATAGGAGGCATCAGTCCCTGGTGAAGGACATCATGTTTGGTAGAGGGTCAATGAAAAAGAGGAAGACCCTTATCAAGACACACTGACATCGTGGCTACAACAGGCTCAACCATAATGATTCTGAGGACGGTACGGGACCAAGCAGTGTTTCGTTCTGTTGTACATAGGTAACTATGAGTCAGAACCTACTTGCAGCACTGAACAACAGAAGAGTAGAAATTTTACACAAGTGGTATTCCAAAGCTTGAGATTTGAAAGTTTCGGGGTTTACCTTTGAGACTGCCTAGAATTTCCTGTGATTAGGTTTAGTGAGTGCAGAGTACCTGAGGGGAAGTGACAGTAAAGGGCTTGAATGCCAGACAAGAAAGTGGGATTTTAATCTACAGGTCACCAAAAACCAAAGAAAGCACTAAAGATTATAGGTGGAGAGCCAAGTGCCACTGTCCATGCAAGGTGGACCAAATGGAAAGATAACTTGATAACCAATTGCTCATAGGGGAGCAGAAGAGCAGAAGGGAACAGAAAGCTTGAGCCTATGTGGCCAAGAAGGTGGTGAGGCCATCAACAGAAATAAGACAAATTGAGAAAAAGGCAACGTGGAGATACTGGGGCCTGACTGCAGTTCTGAAGGAAAATACCACGCAGGAGAAAATGCAGCTGCTGCCCATGCAATACAAGCCAAGTTCAGAAGGCACAAACAGGAGAATCAAAACATAATGGCTAACGCCAGGACTGAAACAGTAGTACACTCACTCACCTCGGTATGAGTTCAGTACTGTCTGCTGAACAAGGTCCCAAACCTTGATGCTAAGAAGCAAAACGAAACAGACACTTAATCTTGACCCAGACTATCTACATAAAAACATGTGTTTAAAAAAACCACTTTTTAAAACCATAATGTCCCATTTTTCTGTCTTTATCTGATGGACTTCTGCTAAGGTCTATTACACTGGGTTGCCAAATTTCTAAAGGCATACATGTCATAATCAATCACCACAAACTAAAACCTACTGCTATCCAGTACATTCCAATGCACAGTAACCCGATAGGACAGAGAAGAACTGGCCCAAAGGCTTTCTAAGGCTATAAATCTTTATGGAAGCAGACTGCCACATCTTTCTCCCATGGAGTGGCTGGTTTGAACCACCAATCTTTTGGTTAGCAGCTGATCACTTTAACCATTGCACCATTAGAAAATCAGTCACTGGGTTCTTATCATGACCTCAAGCAACATCTAATGAGGCTAATAAGACAGCAAGGACACACAAAAGAGGCCTATAGAGAAGGCAAAGAGAAGACGGACCTACCAGAAGTCTTTGCTACCACTGACAGCTTGTGTGCCAGAGCTCAGGACGCTGACTGTAGATACAATGTCATCGTGCTCATATTTGCAGAATTTGCTGACAATGAGTGTCTCATTCTCATCCAGCTCCCACAATTCAACAGCACCTGATTGAGGGGTGAGACGGAAGGTGAGGAAAACATGGACAAGGATTATACCAAGAGCATAATTCACTTCTAGAACTCCCACAGTCCAGTTACTAAACTGACAACATTACTCCTATAGAAGTAAAGCCCATATCATTAGAGGGTTCAGTCAACTGCAAGCCACTTGGCTTTATGCTGGTATTACTGTTTTCCTAGCAACAGTCTAGGCAACTAGAAAAGGTCAGAAAATGATGGAAGGGCTGGTAAAATCCAGTGAGAAGACACTGGAAAATCAGCTTCCAGGAGACAGGGATGAAGTCTCCACAATTGTGCAGAACAGAGTGTGGTGAGGTTAAACCTTTCCAGTTATGTAGACGATAATAAACATTTGCTGAAGTATTTGAATAAACGTCTTGTAGAATTTTAATAAATATTTTTTGAGTAACTGAATGCTTTGCATTTGAAAAAAAGGTTGCCACCAAGTTGACTGTAACTTACAGCAACCTGTAAAACCAAGAACTTCCCCATACAATTTCCAAGGAGGGCCTGATGAATTCAAGCTACTGACTTTTTCATTACCTGCTGTAGCTCTTAACCACTATGCCACCAGAGTTTCCATGTACTGCATAAACCAACTATCTTTGAGTCGATTCCGACTCACAGCAACTCTACAGGACAGAGCAGAACTGCCCCCTTCAGTGCCCTGGTGGATTTCAACTGCTGACCTTCATGGTTAGCAACTATGGCACCAGGGTTTCCACTTACTGCGTTGTGGCTGGCTAAATACAGAACATCCCAAAGGGTTGTCTCAAATATGCACTGTTCAAACTCAAATGTCAAGAGGTTCAATCTTTAAAGTCCTTCTTTTAACCTTCTAGACAATGCCTGATAACTCCCCAATTCCTTTATTTAAATTTTAAAATGCCAAAGCCTTCACTGCGGAGCCTGACATTCAGTTCCAATAAGGCAAAATGAAGACATTTAAGATAAATACATAGGAAGTGACAGCATAGATTGGCCTCAAAATGATTGTTAAAATCAGAGAATATTACCCTTGTTGGACAAAGTTTCCATAAAAGAAAAATTACACCGATCTGTTTCTTTAAAATGCTATGGATTTTGCTGGGAAATCCCACCAGGGAATTTAGACTCTTGGGGAAGATATTTACATCCACAAAACAGCTTGCACTTGAAGCCAACATTCTCAGGCTCCCCCAAGGACTGAGTGTAGGATGCCCAGTCCGAGATGCACCCCAAGCCTTCAGTCCACCCGTGGGAATGAGGGGAAAGTGACTCACCCGAATCAGAAGCCACGAGGATACCTTTGTCCCCGACCCACGTGAGGTCAGCCACTCCAGCCTCCGTCTGAACTCCCGCGGAGCAGAAGCCTTCGTTAGGGGCGGAACAAGGATCCTTGAAAAGCCAGAGGGATCCAGCCCAGCAGCGGCCACTCAGGCTGGAGGCCCCAAGCAAGAGTGCTCCATCTGTGGAGAGGTACAAGCTGTCAGCGCGGGAAGGATGGAAGGGCTCGTTTCCATGGTGACCACGCCAAGCAGCACGCGCGAGCTGGGTCTAGGTCAGGAACGCGAGGGCTGGAAACTAAGCTCAAAGATGAGAGGAAGCGATCAGGAAGGTCTGCCGGGCAGGGACTGACTGAGAGGCTGTGTGCTGGGCAGAGGGCATACTGGGCCGAGATGAAGGAGCTCCCAAGCCCGGGATCTCTGCTCACCGGACCGGTACCGCGCAGCCTCCAACTGCCGCTCCATACAGGCGGGCGCATTAGGGGGTAGGTTCCACTCGCGGGCCGCCGGTGGCACCATAGGAGGCTGGGTTTCCTTCCGCATCTCCACGGTCCCAACTCCAGTACAGACCCAAACTAGACACCAGCCGAGATTCGGCTCCGATGCATTAACACGTGGTACACTTCCAGTTCTCCGCCCCTCTCCTGAGGCTACAGCAACTCTACTTATCGCGATAATTCCTTCTGCTCTAACCTGCCACCCTCCGGCAACAGGTTCTCGCGAGAAGGAACAAACTCCAGACAAAAACAGTGGAAAAAGAAAGGGGATGACGTTCTCTTCTCGCGATATTTGTCTGTGGCCATCTTGCTTCTGTCCGTGTTAAATTCTCCCGTTGGGGTCACGGGGACGGTAAAACCGCACCTGGACCCTCTCTGACCATGTTGTCCCGGGCGGTACTTTCTGCCGCCGCCACAGCGGGTGAGGGTCTGCAACCCTGGTGCAGGCCATCAGGGTGACTAGAAGGAGGCAGGTGTAGGGGTCACGGGTTGGGGGCGGGTGAAGGAAAAGGAGGGTGAAGAGTCTGTGAGGTTTGGGCCAAAAGGAGTAGTGGTCGGTGCTGCTCACGAGGGAGTTTGGGATCGGAGAGGACAGGAATGAGGATGCAGGGCTGTAGTGATCAGACCTCGCGGGGACCGAGGAGGGGGAAGCCTCTTTCCATTTTGACTTTGCTGACCTGCGCCTTGTGTATCTCAGCCACCTCCCTGAAGAACGCCGCCCTTCTAGGTCCGGGGTAAGTATGATGAGTGTCATGCTCCCCTTCGTCCCTGTTTTATCACTGAATTCCACTTTTCAGTCTTCCTCTCTTGGCCTTAGACCAGAAATTACCCTTCCGGTAACTCTTGGGACTGTATTAAAGGCTCATTCAAACATTTTTGCTGCTGTAACTTCCAGGAATGTCTTATCACGTAGTGGCAAAGATTTTGAAGAGGGTAAATGACATGTTCTAACCAAACCGGAAACTGTGATTTTGGTCTCTTTTAAGCGTCTCCCCTTTCCCTTGTGACCTTCAGCTAGACTTCGCTGCTGGTGCCCAAATCAGAGTTAATGGATTGCATGCCCAAGAACCAGTTTTGTTAAATAAATAGAACTGTGAAGCCTGGTGCTTTCAGTCTGTCTCTCTCATTCTTTCTTTTTACTGCTAGATATTAAGATTTTAAAAAATT
Source organism: Heterohyrax brucei (assembly GCA_028571685.1). Lineage (NCBI taxonomy): Eukaryota > Metazoa > Chordata > Mammalia > Hyracoidea > Procaviidae > Heterohyrax > Heterohyrax brucei. Next base: position 160,830,790 of record CM053140.1, read on the forward strand.
GCTCACTGATTAAATTTTGCTTGTCACCCCGGTACAAAGGATACAGAAATAAGGCTAAGTAGCTCCCAAACGTGAGCTCCTCCTTCTAGGAGGGGAGGCAGCTATAACGTAGTGATTTAGAAGAGCTGGGTACTCCTGGCTCCACCACCTACTAACTGTATAGCAGCAGGTTTGCTATTTGCAAAATGGAGGTAGCAGTCCATTATGGATTTGAGAGAATTGAGAAACTTCAGACCTGTGAAACTCATAGAACACAGTGCCTGGTACCCAATGTTGTTAGGTGCAGTTGAGTCATTTCCATCTCATAGCGACGCTGTGTACAACACGGAAACACTGCCCGGCCCTATGTTATTTTCAGAGGTTTTGCTTACAAGTGTTGCTGTGCTTGAGCTTATTGTTGAGATCACTCTGTCAGTCCGTCTTCCTCTTTTTCAATGACCCTTTACTTCACCAAGCGTGATATCTTTCTCCAGGGACTGACCCTTCCTGGTAACATGTCCAAATTTGTGAGAGGTAAGTCTCAGCATCCTTGCTCATAAGGAACATTCTGGTTGTACCTCTTCTGAAGACAGATTTGTTCATTCTTTTGACAGTCCGTGGTGTATTCAGTATTCGTCTTAACCACCCCAGTTAAAGTCATCAGTCATTCCTTATTCCTTGTCCAGCTTTCACACGCACATGAGGCGATTGAACACACCGTGCCTTGGGTCAGGGTACACCGTCATCCTCAAGGTGACAGCTTTGTTTTTTTAGCACTTAATAATTCTTAGTAAATGTTAGCTGGTACTGTTAATACTGTTTCATAAAACATGTCAATTTTTCTTTGGGATGTCTTTTATGACTTTCAGTCTTAGTACTAGTACCACTGTTTTGTAGACTGAAAAAGTGGCTTTACTCTGCAAATAACTTTGTGTGGAATAAAATGAAGCTTTAATTGAGGGCTTCCAGTTTCACAATTTAACAGGTAAATAAAGATTCCATACAGACATGTCAACAAATAATTGTACCAACATTGTAATACATTAATTAAATATGTAAAATGTAAGGAAATATTCTTGATTTCTGTCTCACTCTCTTTATATTATCCATTGTCAAAGCTTGTCCTCCAGATTGTATTTTGACCCCAACCACTTCCAAAAAACATTTCTGCTGTAGTGAAAACCTCTGTCATCTTTCACTTGGGCTTTTTCAGTAGTTTCTTGACTAGGCTTCTTTGGACTCTATTATTGTACTTATTAACAGCCATTTCTCACAGTTTAAAAAAAAGTTGCTGTGAGTTCACTTCTGGCTAACGGAGACCTGACGTGTGCAGAGTAGAACAGCATTCTGTAAGGTTTTCAAGACTGTGACCTTTCTGAAGCAGCTGGCACTCCTGTCTTTGCAGTGCTTCTGGGTGGGTCCAGACATTAACCTTTCAGTTAGTAGCTGAGCACTTAACTATTTGAGCCACCCAGGGAGTACCCAAACCAAACTCACTGCCAGCAGGTCGATTGCAACTCACAGTGACCCTGTAAACAGAGTAGTACTGCCCCATAGAGTTTCCAGGGAGCACCTCTTGGATTTGAACTGTCAACCTCTGATTAGCAGCTGTAGGTAGCACTCAGCCCCTATTTCACCCAGGAAATAGCCGGAAGGATTATGTCACTCCCCCTCTTAAAACCCTTCAAAACTCCCTGTGGCACTTGAAATAAAATCTAAGCTGTTGGGTAAAACCTAGAAGGCTCAACATGAATTCCTTTTTGATGTTATCTCCTTCCATTCACTTTTTAGTTCATTTGCCAGACCTGGTGACCTCCTTGCTCTTCCTCTGAAAAGTGTCAAGGAGACTAAGCTTTATACCAGATATGAAAACTATGGGATTTTGTTTGATCAGAAGCTTAACAGGAGATATCAGTATGCTGTAACTGCTAAAAATACAAGCTTAGGCTGCCTTAAATCAAGAATAGTTCATAAATCACAGTTGGTAGTAGTACAGTATCTCAAGCTCAATCCTGGCAATAGCAAGATCTCTAATACTTGTAGGACAAACGGATTAGTCAAGACCCACTTTTTGCCGTCTGGTTGATTCCAGCTCAGATCCTATAGGACAGAGTTATAACTGCCCCATAGAGTTTCTAGGGAGCACCCAATGGATATGAACTGCCGGCTTTCTGTTTAGCAGAAAGTAGCAGTTAATTACCATGCCACTACGATTTTTTAAAGCATTATGTTCTGTACTGTGTACCCATTTTTGTGAACAAAACCAGTGAACTCTGTGGAAGACAATATTCATAGGGAACCTAGATATGTAACACAAATACCGTGAGTGTTATCTTTCATGGAAAAGCAAAATTAGAACCAGTGGGTAGACCTTCCAGTGCAACTCAGTTTACAGATGACCATAATTAGAACTATCCAGCACTTGGAAGACCTGTTTCACATAGTGGTTAGGGCCCTAATAGAGGAAATACTCAAAAAGGTCAAAGTTCTTGGTGTCGAGGAGCTTGTAACACAGAAGACATGTAATAGGTAACCACTGACAGGACCTTATCGTATGCCACGCATTATCCAAATAACCCTAAGGTAGTATCCTTTATTCCCACTTTATTTTCTCCAAGGTTGTAAAAGCGCTAGAGTTTGAAGCTAGATTGTCTGCAGAGTCTGTGTTCTTGTGTATTTCATTATTAATAACAAACTTACAAAGTGCTAGACAGATGATCTCAGATTTATAGCAGAGACTCCAGTGTTGGATAAAAGATTATGTGAGGCTTTAAATACCTAATTGAGTCATTTAGCCTTGTCACACAACTAGTTACAGATGTTAATGCTCCCTTTTCTAGTCCTGTTCTTCTTTCCATCATAATGGCTACTGGGAGGCACCTTCAGTCTTCATCTCCATTTTATGTTTTTACTAATTCTTCAAACGTTATGCTTTCTTCAGAGGGTAGGCTTTAAACTTGTATAATTGTTGTCTTTAGGGTCCTGCAGACAACAAGGATCTTTCACACAGGGCAGCCAAGTCTTGCACCTGTACCGCCTCTTCCTGAGTATGGAGGAAAAGTACGCTTTGGGCTGATCCCAGAGGAATTCTTCCAGTTCCTGTATCCTAAAACTGGCGTCACAGGTGAGTGTGTCCAGTTTTGGATAGTGTGTTTGGATGGTATGGGTAACGTTAACCTAGGGTTTTAGTAGCATGCTAACTCTTGCCATTTACCACAAAAAAGTCAAGTCAGTGGTTTTTAAAAGGATGTTATGGAGATGATTCAATATAACCCTTGATCTGATTGCTGTTAGTTGTTTTGGGAGTTTAATTTGGTTGGGAGTTTATCTCAGTTTCATAATATTGTCTCCATTTGTTGATGAACAGATTGGTCAAATTTGTTGAATGCCTGATGTATGCGAGACACTGTTTTAGGCAGCGGAAGTAACAGTAGTAAACTTAAGTTAGGTGTCTGCTATCGTGGAACATACATTCTATTGTAGGATGTAAAAAGTAAATTAGTAACTGCTGTATAATAGACTGTCATTTAATGGAAAAGTCTGTGGATAAAAGTAAAGTCTGATAAGGCAGCAGAGACTATTGGCATACTTACACATAAAACAAAGTGTACAATTTTTAATCTATTTTTCCCTCTTAATAGGCATAAACTCTTTAGATAACTTCAGCTTTATAATGCAGTGTGCTTTCATTTGTGTTATTTAATCCTGTAACTGCTGTGTAAAGGCATTTTTATTACCTAGAAGAACTAGCAGTTCGCTGAGATTCTGTTATCTCTTTAGTGGCTGGGCTGAACTGAGGCCCTCTAATTTGGGGTTCCTTATGGTATACATGTTGCTTTGTTGCAGCCAAACACTGAATGACTGTGGACCACTGGAAACTAATGAATGTTTTATAAGTCCAGTATGGCCTAAACTAGCATTTCCCTAACCAAGATTGTGAGGTACATTAGTGCTCGCAGATCTCTGTAGGTGGTTTTAAAAAAACATGTTGCGTAAGAGAAGTGTTGTTGCAAATTCACACTTAAAATCTAGGTATTTATGGGAACTCTGTACTTGCTGTACAATTTCTCCTGTGAACATAGAACTGTTCTAACAAATAAAGTCTGTTTTATATGTTGAAGGCAACTTGAAAAAGAGAAGAACTGTTGAAACTTATACAGGAAACTGAGTAAAATATATTTGAGACACTTTTATTCTCGATATATACTGGTATTGGTACTGTTCAGAAACACTGAAATGTGTTGCAATAATGGTCAGTTCTGTCCTAGCTTTCTTTGAGGCACAGAGGAAAATCCTAAAGAAATGTAAGCTGTGGTTTGTGTCTTTTCAGAACTCATGGGACAGACTTAATGGTATGACTGCGACTGAAGGAATCCCAGAAGACATGGCCCCTGAACTGTCCATTAACCCAGAATTAAAACCATTCCCAGAGCCAACTCTTAAGACAGAGAATAGACTGGACTATATGACATGAAATAATACTCGTGAAGAATGTGCTCCTTCATTTAGATAGATACATGAGACTACATGGGCAGCTCCTGTCTAGAGATGAGATAAGAAGGCAGGAAAGCACAGGAACTGGTTGAATGGACAGGAGAAATCTGTGGTGGAAAGTAGGCATGTGTGATCACTTCATAGGGATAGCAGCTGGGGTCATACAACAATGTATATATAAACTTTTGCATGAGAAGCTAACTTGATCTGTAAACTTTTTTTGAAGCACAGTTTAAAAACAAAACAAAAAAGAACTCATGGCATGGTTAAAGAAAAAGATAGCCATGTCTGAGATACTCGTTTTAGATGTTAAAAATTGAGAAACCCAGCACTTAATTCTTCCTTTTGTATGCATACTACTTCATAGTTTATTGCTTGTTTCCAGCATCAGGTCTGTTAAATGCAAATAGACCAGGGTGGGTAGATTTTCCTGTATACTGTTCTCATTCAATAAATAGTATATTTTGCTGGGTGTATTATTTAAGAAAGTAACCTGACATCTCCGTAGAGCAGTTCTTCTTTATTGTTCCGTTGTGCTAAGTACACTGCTTACATTATTTCTCAGTTTCATCAGCCCCATGAATAAGCTACTGTTCCTATTTTACAGATGATAAATAACTCAGAGATTAAATTGCCTTATTTCTAGTAGGTTACAGAGTTACAATTCTTGTTTTCCTTGAGTCCAAATCCTTGTTCTTTCAGCTCTGTGATACTGTTTGTGTTTTATCTTTGAATCTGACTATTTTAAATTCTTGCTTAATTTTGCCTTTAACCAGATGCAGTATTGTTTTCTTCTTTAATGCATAGCATATTCATTCATAAAATAACTTTTTTTTTTTTAAAGGACCCTATGTGCTTGGAACTGGGCTTATCTTATATCTTTTGTCCAAAGAAATATATGTGATTACCGCAGAAACCATCTCAGCCATATCAACAATAGGGTTGCTCATCTATGGAGTTAAAAAATATGGTGCTGCTTTTGCAGAATTTGCTGATAAACTCAATGAAGTAAGAACCATAAAGTTTTTTTTTCCCTCGCTTCTCTCCCCCACCATTTTAGACTGTAGCAGAAACATCAAGGTGTCAAGTGATACATTTATGATATGAGTGTTAGATGAAGCATATTTAACCATTACAGTTAGAAGTATAAGTGTTACTACTAATTCAAGATAGTTTTTTTAATTTACCTAACTTTTCCACCCTTTGCTTAGTTTTATCCATTCAAGAAGATATTATGTTGCTAGTGTAGGCTAGGCACTAGGCTGAAGGCCTGCTGGGACCTGGGAGACAATTCTTATGGGTCATAATTTATGAGGTTTTTTTTACCCAAATCCTTAATACCCCAGGCTGGCTTAAGTGATTTTAAATCCTGGAATTGTTTATTTTTTTCTGTCTCCCTGGGATACCTTTTAATGGTCTGTGCATTTCTCCTTAAATATGAATATATTTCTTTATGGATGTTTTAGTAAATGAGATAAAATTTTGAGGAAATATAAAATGAATATTTTCTTTTTTAGTATTGTTACTTTTTACTGATCTCTTATAAATAATCACCATTGCAGGAAAAAATTGCCAAGCTAGAAGGAGCGAAGCAGGCTTCCATCAAATACATTCAAGATGCAATTGATTTTGAGAAGGCACAGCAGGCACTGGTTCAGAAACGCCATTACCTTTTTGATGTTCAGAGGGTAGGTTTTAGAAGTTACCGAAAGAATTAAGATACTAATCTGTGCACATTTAAAACAAATTTAGAATCTTTTTCAAGGGATGGTTGAATAGACTGAACATATTTATATCTTATTAAAAGGTAATATTTGGGTGAGGCTGTTTGCACCTCTAAGAACTGCCAGATGTGAAAACAGTAATTATTGATTGGAAATTAGAAACAGTAGAGATTAGGGAAGAACACCCTTTAGATCCACAAGAAAGGAAAACAGTAAGTTATAACATGTAACCTATTGCTGTCGAGTCAATTCCAGCTCACAGTGATGCTGTAGGACAGTAGAACAGCACCGTAAGGTTTCTGAGGAACAGTTGGTGGATTCAAACTGCTGACCTTTAGGTTAACAGCCAGCCTCTTAACCACTGAGCCACTGGACCTCCTAATAAGTTAGAGTTCGTTTTAAAATGATATGCTTTAAGAAAGGCCGTAAGTGAAGTACAGCTTGCTATAAACAGCAAATTTGCTTTAAGGAAATCTGATATCTTAGGCTTAAGAATTATAAAGCAGACAAATTCAGATAATAATAGAACTTTCTGCTATAATCAGAACGTATGGAGAGTCTAAAATAGTTTCAGAACAAAGGAATATATTCAGCTATTTATTTTGAGGTAGCCACTTTAGCTACCTTTGTGTTGGAATTATAGGAATTACTTATGAAAAGAGAAATGATAACACTAAGAGACTAGGAATCTGAAATACTGAAAATCAGGGACAGTATTTCTCAGTGTGGTCTCTGTACCACTTCCATCAGAATCAACTTGAATACAGTTTTTCAGCTCATGCCGAGACCTTTGGAATGTGAACGTCTGATGGGGGCCATCCAAGGGTGTATGTATTTTTAGTAGGATCCTTAAAGGTTCTTAAATGTTTTAAAAACCTCTTTCTGTACATATTTATTCAGATTTCGTCTGAAGAATGATACATACATTCTGGCCTTTCTTTTTTTAACCAAATTAGAAAACATAGCTTTTTCATAACCATCAAATGAAAATGTAGCTTTTTCATAACCATTAAGTTTTTATATATTTAAGAAGTATTTATTTAACAGATACTTATTGAGCTTCCTGCTGTGTGTCAGACTCTGATTGATGCAGGGTCCTAGGAATACAGAAGGAACAACAGTCCATACCACATTGGGCCTACTTTGTAGATGAGGAGAACAGAGAATAACTGAGAACCTGTGTATATATCAAGAGGAAACCCTGGTAACTTAGTGGTTTTAGTGCTATGTCTGCTAACCAAAAGGTCAGCAGTTCAAATCTGCCAGGTGCTCCTTGTAAACTCTGTGGGACAGTTCTCCTCCGACCTGTAGGTTCACTGTGAGTCGGACGTGACTCAACAGCAGTGCAGTTGGGCTATGTATATGAGATGGCAGTAAGGCCATGTAGAACTAATAGGGTAATGTTAAAGGATTGCTGAAGAAGGGAATTATTTTATAGGGCAGTTAGCGTATTTGTGATATTTGAGCAGAGACCAAAAGAAGTGATAGGGAGAGCTATGTGGATTTCTAGGAAATAGTGAGGAAACAGTGTAAGGGCTGTAAACCTGAAAGCTTTCTTGGTATATTCAAGGAGAGTAAGAAGGAAGTGTAGCTGAAGTCATCGGAGTAGAATAAAAGGAAGAGCAGTAGAGGGGGTCCGGGATGCAAATCATGTAAGGTCTTCATTGGCTTCTGTGAGAACTTCAGTCTGACTTGTACTCAGTGAGGGGGAAAGTCATTGGAGGCTTTTAAGCAGTTAGACAATCTCTTTTTTTTTTTTTATGATTGAGAATATACAATCCCATATAAATTTGCATGCCTGCCTATGAGTGGCTCCCACTACTCTCCCTTCCTGGTGACAACACACTCTTCTCCATTCTGTACATGTCATATCCTCCTAACAATCTCCTATCCCTTCCTCTCCACCCTCTCCCCTGCGTCCAGTAAGAGCTCAGCTGGATGACATCCTGTAGTTGCATAGAACCAGAAAGTGCACACATGATATGGTCACTCTGTGTCACCAAGTCCAATCCATTTCTGTCCAAAGAGTTGACCTCCATTATGGTTTACGGACAGGGGCAGCGTCAGGGCCAGGGGCCATGCTTCCAGGGAAACCCCGAGGCCCCTGGACCATCATTTGTGGTCTCTTAGTGGAGATCTCAGGGTGCACCACTTTTTATTTTTGTGTTGCCTGGGAAACTCAACTTTGTGAGCCCCATCACGGCCATCACTGGTGGTGGCGGGCACCATCTGGTTCTTCTGGTAGCATGTTGATCTAGTCACCCATTCACATGGGTCTCTCTGTCTTCTGGGTTCTCTTTGCTCCATGTCGTTTTGGTCCTTGGAGACCATCCGTTGCCACTGAGTTGGGACCATTTGGTGTACCTCAGATGGCGATGGCAGCTTGGCAGCTTTTAAGACCCTAGACGCCACTCACCAATTTGGGGTGCAGAAGACTCTTAGCAAAATGCTAGTTATGCCAATTGGCCTTGATGTCCCCTGAGAGCATGGTCCCCAGACCCCGACCCCAGCTGCTCTGTCTTTGCAACATTGGGTTAAAATGGGAGGAGTAATCATGTTGTGTTGAAGTCAAGTTAATATTGATCATCTTTCTAATGTGTGCTGTCAAAGATTTCACCCAGCCAAATTTCTGTCAACTATCTAATCAATACCCAGCCCTCTCCCTCCCTCCTTCCCCACGATTGCCACTGTCAGAGAGTCTTTTCTTCTATGCATGAATCTGTTTTAAGTTCTTATAGTAGGGGTCTCATACAATATTTGTCCTTTTGCCACTGACTACTGTCATTCAACATAAAGTCCTCCAAGTGAAACCAGGTTGTGAGATGCTTTCTAAAATCATCGTTGTTCTTTATCATTGCATAGTGTTCCATTGAGTATGTATTCCATAGTTTTACCTATCCATTCCTCTATTGTTAGGCATCTGGATTGATTCCATCTTTTTGCTGTTGTGGACTGTGCTGCAATAAACATTTGTGTACATGTATCAGTTGGTGTGAATGGCCTTGATTCTGTAGGATATATTCCAAGCAGTGGAATTACTGGGTCAAATGGTATCTCTTATTTCCAGCTTTTTAAGGTAGTGCCAGATTGCTTTCCATAGAGGTTGCACCATTTTGCAATCCCACCAACAGTGTAGGAGAGTTCCAGTTTCACCACAGCCTCTCCAGCATTTGTTGTTTTGCATTTTTTGGATCATGGCCAACCTTATTAGGGTGAAATGGTATCTCACTGTAGTTTTGATTTTAATTTCTTTAGTAGCTAGTGATCGTGAACATGTCCGCATGTGTTTTCTGGCTGCCTGGATCTCCTCTTTAGAGAAGTGTGTGTCCATCTCCTTTGCCCATTGCTTAATTGGATTATTTATCTTTTTCTTATTTATACTTTGTAGTACTTTATAGACTATGGAGATCAGATGTTGATCTCCTGTATAGTGGCCAAATACTTTTTCCCATTCTGTAGGTGGCCTTTTAATTCTATTGATAAAGTCTTTGGATAAGCAAAAGTTTTTGATTCTTAGTAGTTCTATTTATCTGTTTTCTCTTCTGTTGATTGTAGTTTGTCAGATTTTGAAGTCTGTCTGTGTTGTGTGTTAAAACTTCTGTTGTTCATCCTAATTTTTCTTGGATGAGCTTTATCGTTTTAGATACGATATTTAGGTCTTTTATCTAGTTTGAGTTGGTTTTTGTATGAGGTGTGAGATAAGGGTCTTGTTTCAATTTATTTCAGATGGATATCTAATTTTGCCAGCACCATTTGTTGAAGAGATTGTTTTTACCCCAGTTTAATGTCTTAGGGCCTTTGTCAAATATCAGCTGTCAATAGGAGGGTGGTGACATCTTTGGGGTCTCAGCTCTGTTCCATTGGTCTGTCTATCTCTTTTTACCAGTACCAGGCTGCTTTGACAACTGTGGCAGTGTAATAGGTTCTAAAGTCGGGTAGTAAGGGGCCTCCCAGTGTGTTCTTCTTCAGTAATGCTTTGTTTATGTGGAGCTGCTTCCCTTTCCAAACAAAGTTGGTGATTTATTTCTTCATCTCATTAAAAAATGTCTTAGGAATTTGTATTGAGATTTCATTATATAAGTAGGTGGCTTTGGGCAAAGTCGACATTTTCACAATGTCAAGTCTTCCTATCCGTGAGCAGGGTAGGTTTCTCCATTTATGTAAGTGTCTCTTAGTTTCTTGTGGTAAGGTCTTGCTCTCTTTGTAAACATCTGTGATTTCTCTGGTTAATCATTCCTAGGTATTTTATCTTCTTGGGGGCTATAATAAGTGGTAGTGATTTGGTAATTTCTTCTTTAATAATCTTTTTGTTGGTACAAAGGAATCCTGCTGATTTACTTATGTTTATCTTGTATCCTGACACTTGCCTGAACTACCAATTTGAGTAGCTTACTTATGGATTCTTTAGGATTCTCTGCGTATACAATCACATCATCTGCAGATACGGAGTTTTTACTTCTTCTTTGCCAATGTAGATGCCCTTTATTTCTTGGTCTTGTCTGATCTGGCTAGAACTTCTAGTACAGTGTTGAATAGAAGAGGTGAGAGTGGGCGTCCTTGTCTAGTTCCCGTTCTTAAGGGGAATCATTTCAGTCTCTCTGCATTCAGGATGATGTAGGCAGTTGGCTTTGTATAAATGGCCCTTAGTGCATTGAGTAATTGACCATCTATTTCTATTTTGCTGAAAGTTTTTAGCATGAATGGATGTGGAACTTTACAACAACAAATGCCTTTTCTGCATCAATAGACAAAATCAGGTGATTCTTGTCTTTTGTTTATGTGGTTGATCACATTAATTGTTTTTCTGATGTTCAACCAGCCTTGCATCCCCAGTATGAATCCACCTTGGTCGTGATGAATTATTTTTTTGATAGGTTTTTCTATTCTATTGGCAAGAATTTGGTTGAAGATTTTTGCATCTAGATTCATGAGTGGTATCGGTCTGTAGTTCTCGTTTTTTGTTGGGTCTTTCCCTGGCTTTGGTACCAGGGTTATGCAGAATGAATTTGGGAGTATTCCATCCCTTTGTATACTGTGAAATAGTCTCAGTAATATTGGAGATAACTTTTCTCTAAACTTGGTGGAATTCTGTGGTAAAGCCATCTGGGCCAGGGCATTTTTTGGTTGGTAGTTTTTTGATGGCTTTTTCAATCTCTTGCTTTGTGATGGGTGTACTAAGTTGTTCTCCTTCACCTTGTGATAATTTTGGTAGGTGATATGAATCTAAGAATTTGTCTATTTCCTCTAGGTTTTCAAATTGAGTACAGTCTTTCGTAGTATTCTGTTATGATATTTTTTATTTCTGAAGGCTCTGTTGTGACAACTCCCCTCTCATTTCTTATTTGGATTATTTGTTTCCTGTTTTTCTTTAGTAAGTGTAGCCATTGGTTTGTCAGTTTTGTTCTTTTCAAAAAATCAGCTTTTGGTCCTTTCAATGTTTTCAGTTGTTCTTCTAGTCTCTAATTCATTTAATTCCACTCTAATCTTTATGATCTGTTTTCTTCCAGTGCTTGAGGGGATCCTCTGTTGCTCTCTCTGTACCTGTTCAAGCTAGTTTGGGTTCTTTCTTGCTTCTGGATATGTGTGTTTATAGAGATAAACTGACCTCTGAATACTGCTTTGGCTGTATCCAATAGGTTCTGGTAAGAAGTGTTTTCATTCTTATTGGAATCCATCAATTTCTTTATTTCATCCTTGATTTCTTCTATAACCCATGGCTTTTTGAGCAAGATGTTGTTCAGTTTCCATGTGTTTCACTTTCTATCTATGTTTTTTCTGCTATTGATTTCGACTTTAATGGCTTTGTGGTCTCAGAAAATGCTTTGCAGTAATTCAGTGGTATGGATTTTGTTGAGAATTGCTTTATGTCCTAACACATGGTCTGTTCTGGAAAATGTTCCATGTGTGCTGGAGAAGAAGGTGTATTTGTCTGCTGATGGATAGAAAGTTCTGTATATGTCAGTGAGGTCTAGTTGGTTAATTGTGGCAATAAGATCTTCTGTGTCTTTATTGAGCTTTTTTCTAGGCAATCTGTCCAACATTGAGAGTGGAGTGTTGAAATCTCCTGCTATTATTGTGGAGTGATCTGTCTTGTTTTTGAGTATAGTCAGTGTTTCCTCGATGTATTTAGATGCTCTAGTATTGGATGCATAAATATTTAACGTTGTTAAGTCCTGCTTGTGTATTGAACCTTTCAGCAATAAATAGTGTCCATTGTTGTCCACGATGGTGGATTTTACATTAAAATCTATTTTATCTGAGATTATTATTGCCACACCTGCTCTTATTTGTGTATTGTTAGCTTGATATATGTTCTTCCATCCTTTAATTTTCAGTTTGTTCGTATCTTTGAGTTTCCTGTAGGCAACATATGGATGGGTTCTGTCTTTTGATCCAAGATAACACTTGTCTCTTTACTGGAGCGTTCAGTCCATTCACATTCAGTGTAATTGTTGATAGGTATGTGTTTAGTGCTGTAGTTGATATGTTTATTTTTGGGTTGATGTTGTCTCTGTTCTTATTATTCTGTTCTGGGACATTCTTCTTTATGAGTGGATTTTTCACCTTTTTCGGTGTTGGTTTTGTGGTTATTGAGACTCCTGTATTGTATTTCTTGATTTGATAGTTGCATCTTTACTGTGCTTTGCAGCTGCCCCTGTAATCCCCCTTAATAGTCTGTGTTTAAACCCAATTTTAACTACTACAAGTCTTATTAACTTCCTTTCCATCTGGAAAGACTATAATGACTGTAGTACATCCCTCTTTTTAATATGATGACATCATAGTTTTCATGATATAATCACTGGATCACTTAATATTACAGCTTTTGGAAAGCAGCCAGGCTCTTAACCAATGCTCTGGACAAATCAAAAGGAACATGTAGGGTTGCTATGAGTCAAAACTGACTAGATAGCAATGGAGGTTTCATAGAGACAAATGAGTAGGTCTGTGGATATAAAATTGATTTTCTTACCTTTCATTTCATCTTAAACTAAGTTTTAGCTGAATTAAAGAATGTTAAGTAAAAAGTGAAACCATAAAAGAAAAACACAACAATTTAAAAAGTAAGTATTCTTAGAGTTGGGAAAGCCTTTCAAATAAAAGCAGCAAAATGTAGAATCTTGAAAAGAATGGAGATTATTGATCTCATATAAATTTAAAATTTCAACATGTGAAAAATGCCATAAATAGTTAAAAGACAACTGACAAGCTGGGGATAATTCATGCATTCGATGTGAACACAAAGGAGTATTTAATATAAAAGAGATTTTACGAATCAGTAGGAGAGCAGCAAGCATCCCAGTACAAAAATAGGAAAAAGATATGGACAGTTTATAGAGAAAAAAGTAACAACAGCTTTCTTTTAAATATGTAAATTTGCTCCCTAGATTAATGATGACAAAATTGATGAGATTGTTGTTTTCACTTATCAGATTAGCAAGAGTTTGGAGTAACAAGTACCATGTTGCTGATGCTGGAATGAGTTGTACAACTCTTTGTAACTTGGAGCAGTGTGTATCACAATTGGAAATGTATACACCCTTTATATCTTTAAGAGCATGGACTCTGTAGCCTGAGTGTCTACGTTTAGTCCAGCTTCACAATTCATTAGCTGGAACCTTGGGAAGGTTCTTAACTTCTCTGCTTTAGTTCTCTTAGTGTAAAATAGGTATAATAGTAGTAGCTATCCTATGGTGGAGGTGTAAAAATTAATTGAATCAACATAATACACAGTTTTGACATGTTGACATAATACACATTTAAAAATAGTAAGTACACAGTAAATGTTAGCTATTATTTCTCTCGACAAGTATTCACACAATAGTGCAAAGATATATACAGTGATGTATAGCAGCATTGTATGCAGTTAAACGGGAAGCAACATAATCTAGAGCTTAGTTAAATTTTGAAATGTCCGTATAGTGGAATTCCAGTGTAACTTTAAAAGTATAGATGGATCTGTGTGTAATAAAGTGATGGATATGTGTACGTACGCTTGTATCTTGTTCATTAAATATTTCTGGGAAGAAACAACAAGGCACACAACAAGGTGGTAATAATGTAGCCGTGAGGCTAGGGGAAAATCACTGTTGACTGCATACACTTTTATGTATAGTTTTATCACATGCTGTTACAATTCTTTTTACCAATAGATGTGTTACCTATTTATAGCACATAAAATGATTTTGCATAAAATACAAGACACTGTTGGGACATTGCAACTGGCAGAATCCTCAGAGCAGAAGTAATCCTTCGCATATGCAAACCATGTCCATCATCCTCTCTTAATTTTACCCCAGAATAACATTGCTATGGCCTTGGAGGTTACTTACCGGGAACGGCTGCACAGAGTATACAAGGAGATAAAGAACCGCCTGGACTATCAGATCTCTGTGCAGAATATGATGCGTCGAAAGGAACAAGAGCACATGATAAACTGGGTGGAGAAGAATGTGGTGCAGAGTATCTCTGCACAGCAGGTATGTGAAGTCTTCAGCTTCTAGAGTTGGTGCTTCTCTGAGAAACTTCTGGGAGGGACACTGTAGTCCAGGAACAGTAGGTGACCCTGGAGTTCATTTCTCTGAAGTGTAGTAACCCACTAGGTGCCGCACAATTACTGTGGTGTCTTTGCTACTTTATCCAAGTTTGACCTGTGCAAAGGTCCCCTCATGTTGCAGCAAAAGCAGTGGAAAGATCATTGAGAACTTTGGTTGTAGGAGACCTGTATTCAAATTCTAGTATTAGGCTAACAATAGCCAGCATATTTCTCTGTGAAACAGTGATGGAACAAGAAAGTTTCTGAGTTCCTTCTGTTTCCTAATTCCATGATTTCTATTCTTTTTCCTCTTCCTAGTTGCTTACTGTACTTATTTGTAGGCTTGAGTACTTCTTCCCACATCTATAGAATACGAAAGCATTTCTGATTGTTTTTCACATAATCATACCAAAAGCCAGTTGCCATCAAGTTGCTTCTGACTCATCACAGCCCTGTGGGACAGTAAAACTGCCCCATAGGTTTCCAGGGAGTGGCTGCTGGATTTGAACTACCAGCCTTTTGGTCACCTTCCTGAGCTCTTAACGGCTACACCACCAGAGCTCGCATAATCATACAGAACCAGAAAAAAAACTGGACGTATCAAAGTTGGATTAATTATTTTTATTTACTTTTAAAAACTAAGCCTTCATTTACTTAAAAAATATGTGCTTGTGTAAGAAACCTGGAAAATATAAAAAAGTGTAGAGAGGAAACTAAAACTTACTTTCATTCTTTCTAACATTTATATCTTGATAGTGCTAGGTTGGTTATTTTTAAGTAGATGTTAGCTGTGCAAACCAACATCAGTGGCAAATGGTGCCAGAAATAGCTGCCCTCAGACTGCACAGATTTCACTTCTAAAAGCTATGAGCCAAAGCATTTTAACTAATCTCCCGAATTGTGCAAAATAGACTGCATTTCTACTGTATTAAATAAATCTTTCTTCTAGATCTTCTAGTAGTTCATCATACTAAATCAGAAATTTATCTTGAGGTTCTGGTCTTGTGGGACATGCCATTTAGAATTATGGTGTCTGTATCCTTCCATGTTTCGGTAAGGTCTAACCAAATTTCTGTTTTGGTCATAGGAAAAGGAGACAATTGCCAAGTGCATTGAAGATCTAAAGCTGCTTGCAAAGAAGGCTAAGGCTGAACCAGTAATGTAATGTGTCTGTCCCACTTGAGACAGCCAGTAACAGTTAACTAAATGAAAATAGTCTATGTGACAAAGTTGTTCTTTGTATGTTGCTGTCTAATGAAGTTACAATTGATGTTAACTAAAAGTGAAGTTTGGGTCTGATATATTAAGAGAATAAAATACAATCATTGGCCAATAAAGTGCTGTTCATTATTCTTGCTCTGTATTTTGAGTTGTTGCCATGATCACTTTGAATGAACAATTTGTTTTTAATGAAGTTTGGTGCCCCATTAAAGGTCGTCAAATTATAGTTTAAATTTGTAATTAACTGCCATGTTGCCGTAAAGTGAAAGCTGAAACCAGATTTTTTTAATTCAGTTATGTTTATTATATGAGTGAAAAGGGTGTCATTGAATGAATGTCTGGTTTAAGTGGCTGTTTATTGGTGTGCTGTCTGTGGCTAACTGATGGATTATGAGAAATTTAAAATTTCTCAGTACTTTTAAGGTAATTAAAATATGTATCAAGTCATGCCATTGACTTTAGTAGTATCTCCTTAGAAAATACAGACCCAGTGTATCGTGAAATCTTAAATATACATCAGATAAATCAGAAAATTCTGCACTATTGTGGGTTTGCCTGCATTTAATTTTTCCATACTTGTGTAAGGATTTACTTGTCCACAAATGAACAATTTTTCACAAGTAAAATTTTTGAAAATATATACCATATGGGGTTACTAATTTCATGGTTACCGTCAGGGCTTAATCAGAGAAGCAGAACCAGTAAGATGTTTATATGGGAAAGGGTTTCTGTAGGCATTTGCGGGAGCAGGTTCAGTCTCTGAAAGGCTCTTGTCTCTGCTTTTGGTGCTAGAGCCTGGCAACAGTTGAGAAGGGAAGGTAGGTATTCAGTGGGAAAAAGTAGCAAATGGGCTGGAAGCCACAAGGACAGACTAAAATCTATTTTATGTTCATAACTTCTGAATTTGATAGTGTAGTCACTTGCATAAGCCTGGCCAGTCATGTATTGGTCCAGCAGTTACAGAAGCTGAAGAAAGATCTAGGGAAAGGTTGAGGCATGTTGGCCCCCACTGCTGCATCCCATCAACAAGATGAGCTAACAGATCAGCAACAACGGGTTTGAACTACAAGTAGCTGCTGCCTCTCATCTGTCCTTCAGATCTTACACAAGAATGTGTGTATCACCCTAACCAAAAACATTTGGGAAAGAGAATTCTGGAAAAAGTATCTTAGTGTAGCCAAATGGTGACATATCATAAACCACCACAGTAACTGTTAGTGAACCTTGACCTGAATGAACAATAATTAAAAATTCCAGTTCCAGGAAGTCAATGCAAACATCCAGTAAAACCACATGAACAGAAAGACGACAGGTCAGCAAAGAAACGACGTCTCTGAATCAAAAGAGGAAGTGAGCTAAGAGGATGAGATCTGAATCCAGGGACATGGGGCAGTATTTGTAGAGAGCTTTATTTTAGGAGACTGTGACTTATTAGAAGTGTTTTTTAAGAAAATTAAGAGTAAATGTCATGCTTATAAGTTGTGTTTTGTTCCGAAGGCAGATGGCAGCACTGAAAAGTTTTAAGGAGTGAAATGATTACATTTTTGTTTTAGAAAAATCACTGCAACAGTACAGAGAATAGTTTGCAAAGAGACAAGGCTGGTTAGGCTATTTGATTTATCTAGCAAAGAGGTGTAACAAAACCCGTTGCTATCCAATCCTAACTCGTAGTAACCTTATAACAGCATTAAAGACCTCAGTTAAAGACACTGACAATATAAATAGAAAGGAGGAAGTTGAGAAATATGAAAGGCTACAGCAGTAGAATTTGAGTGCAGAGAATGTGGAAGAAGAATCAAAGCCGAGACATAGCTTTCTTAAGAGTATGAAGTGGAAGGTACTATCCACTATGATTTGAAATGCAGAGAGACTATGTTTTAGGATAAAAGGAATTTAGTTGGGGATATGCTGAAAGTACATAACTGACATCCCACTGGAGATGCACAATTAGGTGGACTGAGACTGAAGTTTAGAAGAGGCTTAGACTGCCATGAAAAGAACATCAGTGTTTGTGCAATGACTTAGAGAAAGGATTCTGCAAAAGAGGCAATGGCCAATGACTGGAGGAAAACCGGGAGAGAGTAATGTCAGAATGAAAAGTGAGTTTTATGTAGCATGAGTCAAAAGTAACAAACTTTGTGGGAAACTTAACAGAAGTAACACCTGTCTTAGTCATCTAGTGCTGCTATAACAAATACCACCAATGGATGGCTTTGATTAACAAGTTTATTCTCTCACAGTCTGGTAGGCTAAAAGTCCAAATTCAGGGTTTCAGCTCCAAGGGAATGCTTTCTTGGTGAGCTCTGGAGGAAGGTTCTTGTCATCAGTCTCAACCATGGAGTAGGAGTTTCTCTTGACAGGAACCCCTGGGCCAAAGGATGTGCTCTACTCCCATTGTACTACTTTCTTGGTATGAGATCAGTTCTCTGCTTGTGTCTGTTTACTTTTATCTCTTGTAAGATAAGAGGTGTTGCAGGCCATACTCCAGGGAAGACTTCTTTACACTGGATCAGGGATATGACCTTAGAAACAATGTTAGCCCACCCTCATTCTCTTTAACATAAAATTACAGTCACTAAATGGAGGACAACCACACAATACTGGCAGTCATGGCCTGACTAAGTTGACACATATTTTGGGAGACATGGTTCAATCCCTGGCAGTGTCCATTCGAGTTAGTAGTTTTGAGGTCTTTGATGACCTTGGTTAGTGTAGGTTGGGTTGAATGGCAGGGGCAGAAGATAGATTGCTGCAAGGTAAGGGATTGAAAGGCCAGTGAGGAAATAGATCTTAAGAAGAATGCTTGCCTGACACTTTAACCCAGTAAATGTTGAATGATAGGGAGGCGAAGGGTGGCACAGGAGAGTATTGTTTTAAAATGGGAAAACTTCAGATGAATGCTATCTGTGAAGAAAAGGCCAATAGAAGGAAAAAGAGAATGAAAACAATAGGGATGATGTAGCAAAATCCCTATGTGGGGAATGATAATTCAGAGAACAGGTGGAGGAATTAGCCTTCAACAAAAGAAAACTTCCACTGAAACTGTAAAGGTAAGGATGGACCTTGAAATAGATTTCTCAACGGGGACAAGAAGTTCACTTAGTAATTGTTTATGCAGAACATATCATGTGTTAGACACTGCTGGGAGCTAGGATGAGAAAGACAAAATGGTATCTGTCCACAAAGCTTCTTGTTATGTTCCATTGAGTCGGTTCTGACTCATAGCAACCCTATGCGCAACAGAACGAAACACTGCCCAATCTTACACCACGTCCACAGTTGTTTTTACGCTTAAGCCTCTTGTTGCAGTCACTGTGTCAATCCATCTTGTCAAGGATCTTCCTCTTTTTCGCTGACTCTCCACTCTAGCAAGCATGATGTCCTTCTCCAGGGACTGATCCTTCCTGACGACATGTCCAAACTGTGTAAGATGCAGTCTTGCCATCTTTGTTTCCACGGAGCACTCTGTCTGTACTTCTTCTAGAACAGATCTGTTTGTCCTTTTAAGTGGTCCATGATACATTCAACATTCTTCTCCAGCACCACAATTCAAAAGCATCAGTTCTTCTTTTGTTTTCCTTGTGTGTTGTCCAGTTTTTGCCTGCACATGATCCAATTGAAAATATCATCGCTTGGGTCAGGGGCACTTTAGTCTTCAAGGTGACATCTTTACCTTTCAATACCTTAAACAGGTCATTTGCAGAAGATTTTCCCATTGCATTGCGTCTTTTGATTTCTTAACTGCTGCTTCCATGGGTGTTAATTGTGGACCCAAGTAAAATGAAATCCTTGACAACCTCAATCCTTTGTCCATTTATGATGATGTTGCTTACTGGTCCAGTTGTGAGTATTTTTTTTTTATTGGTGTTGAGGTACAATCCATACTGAAGGCTGTGGTCCTTGATCTTTATCAGTAAGTGTTTCAAATCTTCACTTCCAGCAAGCAAGGTGGTGCCACCTACATAACACAGGTTGTTAATGAGTTATCCTCAAATCTTGATGCCTTGTTCTTCATATAATCCAGCTTCTCAGATTATTTGCTGGGCACACAAATTGAAAAGGTGTGGTGGAAGGATACAACCCTGACGCACACCTTTTCTGATTGTGCACCATACAGTGTCCCCTTGTTCTGATCACACGACTGCCTCTTGATCCACATACAGATTCCTTAACAGTATAATTGAGTGTTCTGGAATGTCCATTTTATGCAATGTTAGCTATAATTTGTTACAATCCACACAGTTGAATGCCTTTGCATAGTCAGTGGAACACAGGTAAACATCTTTCTCCTATTCTCTGCTTTCAGCCAAGGTCCATCTGACATCAGCAATGCTATCCCTAGTTCCATGTCCTCTTCTGAATCCAGCTTGAACTTCTGGCACTTTCTTGTTAGCATACTGTTGTAGTTGCTTTTGAAGGATCTTAAGCAAAATTTTACTCACGTGTGATATTAAAGATAATGTTAGATATTTTCTGCATCTAGTTGGATCACCTTTCTGTGGAATGGGCATGGCATGGATTGAATTGTGTCTCCCAAAAAATACTTGTAGTAATTTGGCTGGGTCAGGATTCCCTGTATTCTATGATTGCCCTCCATTTATGATTTTCTTTTGCTGTAAATCTTTTTTTAGAGTCAGCCCTCTGCTCCACTGTCAAGGGAGTTTCCCTGGCATGTGGCTTGCACTACCTTTTATGCTTGCATCCTATGGAAGATAGAAAGAAGCAGAGAATTGGGAACTTCACACCATCAAGAAAGCAGCACTGGGAGTAGAGTGCGTCCTTCAGATCTGAGGTTCCTGCACCAAGATTCTCCCTGACCAAGCCTGCTGCAACACCAGGACTTTGCTCCAGAGTCAAAAGAGGGGAAGCCTTCCCCCAGAGTGAACACTCTGAATTCGGACTTGTAGCTACCGGACAGTGTAAGAGTAAACTTTACTTTGTCAAAGCCATCGACTTTGTGGTTCTGTTACAACAGCATTAGATAACTAAAACAGCATAAATATGAATTCTTTCCCATCAGTTGACCAGGAAGCTATCTTCCAAATTTCTTGGCATAGATGAGGGAGCACTTCCAGCACTGCATCTGTTTGTTGAAATATCTCAGTTGATACTGCATCAATCCCTGGAGCTTTATTTTTTTGCCAGTGCCTTCAGTGCAGCTTCACCCTCTTCCTTCAGTACCATCAGTTCCTGATCATATGCTACCTCGTCAAATAGCTGAACATTGACCAGTCCTCTCCGGTATAATGACACTATGTATTCCTTCCATTGTCTTTTGATGCTCCCTGAGTCATTTAATATTTTCCCTGTAGAATCCTACACTATTGCAACTCGAGGTTTGAATTTTTTCTTCAGTTCTTTCAGCTTGGGAAACGCAGAACATATTCTTCCCTTCTGGTTTTCTATTTCCAACTCTTTGCACATGTCGTTATAATACTTAGTCTTCTCGAGCTACCTTTTGAAATCTTCTGTTTAGGTCTTTTACTTCATCATTCTTTCTTTTGCTTTAGCTGCTCAGAGACTCTTCTGATACTCAGTTTTGTCTTTCCTGTCTTTGTGATGACATCTAGCTCTCTTCATGGATGATGTCTTTGATGTCATTCCACAGTTCGTCTGGTCTTCAGTCATGGTGGTCAACACAGCAGATCTATTCTTGAGATGGTCTCTAAACTCAGGAGGAATATACTCAGGTCACATTTTGGCTCTTGTGGACTTGCTCTAATTTTCTTCAGTTTCAGTTTGAATTTGCATATGAGCAATTGATGATCTGTGCTGCCGTCAGCACTTGATCTTGTTCTGACTGTTGATATGGAGCTTTTCCATCATCTTTTTGTAGTTGACTTGGTTACTGTGTTTTCTGTCTGATGAGGTTCATGTGTATGGTCACCATTTGTGTTGGTTAAAAAGGTATTTGCAATGAAGAAGTCGTTAGTCTTGCAAAATTCTATCATGCTATCTCCAGAATTATTTCTATCACCAAGGCTGTATTTTCCAGCTATTGATTCTTCTTTGTTTCCAACTTGTGCATTCCAGTCATCAGTAACTATCAATGCATCCTGATTGCATGTTTGATCAACTTCAGACTGCAGAAGCTGGTAAAAACCTTGAGCCTCTTCATCTTTGACCTTAGTAGTTGGTGCATAAATTTGAGTAATACTCATATTAACTGGCCTTCCTTGTAGGTATGTGGGTATTATCCTATCACTGACAGCATTGTACTTCAGGACAGATCTTGAAATGTTCTTTTTGATGATGAAAGCAACACCATTCCTGTTCAAGCTTTTGTTCCCAGCATAGTAGACCATATGATTGTCAAATTAAAAATGGCTAATACCAGTTTATTTCAGGTTACTAATGCCCAGGATCTTGATGTTTATGCGTTCCATTTCATTTTTGACGTACAGTTTCTGAAAGTTAAAATACACTGTATGCATAAATGATTCAAAGCCCTGTGGTGCCTGTTCTGCTGTAGTGGCAACATTCCATTAGCCCGTACCTCTGGTTGCACTGGGAGCAGTTTATGACTACTGGGCTAAGGAACAAGATACTGAGATCTGATTCAGTTAATTCCACATGATATGCTGTTTCCACCTGAAGTGGACTGTATTTCAGCTTAGCTTGCCCTGAAATTCAGTGAAGTGAAATTTTCCAGTAAGCAGAAGTTGAGGTAAAAGAAGGAAGGCAGAAATCTTAAGAAAGATCATATCAAACTGAAGCCAGCATAGATAAAATGTATAATATATTATGGCTAGGTGGAGATTATTCCAGGAAGGCAAGATTGATTTAACAATTTTGAGACCGATCAGTATAATTCACTACACAAAGAAGAAAAATGATATGGTGGTCTCAGTAGAGGTAAACATTTTAAAACTTACATGATGAAGCTCGTAGGAAACTAGAAACTTCCTTAATTTGATAAATCTACAGCTGACATTGTACCAAATGGTGACATATTGAAGTCAAATCCAGTTTGTTTAGGTGCTCCGTTGCCTGGTGTTCCCCTTCGTCTCCATCCTGTCCTCCTGCATTCCCAACTCTCAACCCACTCAGTGCTGTTGTTATGTGCCAAGATTATAGGATAGAGTAGAACTGCCCCTGTAGAGTTTCCTATCCTGTAAACTTTACAGAAGCAGATTACGAAGTCTTTTCTCCCTAGGAGCAGCTGGGTGGGTTTGAACTGCCAAACTTTGGTTAAGCAGCTGAGCTGCTGACCATTGTACCATCAGGCCTCCTTCCCTTAAGGTTAAACCAACCCCTTACTGTCAAATCAGTAGGACAGTGAAAACCACCCCATCATGTTTCCTAGGTGTGTCTGGTGGATTCCAACTGCCAAGCTTTTGGTTAGCAGCTGAGCTCATAACCACTGCATCACGAGGGCTCCTTTCTTAGCACTAGCTGTGGTGAAACACTTGAAGTTCCTGGAAGATGACAAGCATGACAAAGCCTGCCTTTTCACATACAGTCTGTCTGCCTTAAATACTCTTCCTCCATCTGTCTGCCTGAGAATACTTGATTCATGTTTTGACACTCTACCCTGACATCATTTCCTCTCCGATGCTTTTCTTGACCCATACTCTCCTTCCTTATTGTGTGAATTGACCCCTTTCTCTTTTATGCCTCATTCTATACTACACAGATGTATAACACAGCATCCCTAACACTTCATTACACTGACACATGTACTAGCCAGGCTGGAACAGAATTTTATAGTTGAATGAAGATTTCTGTCTACAAGACTGCAAAATCCCTAAAGTCAGGGACCACATCTGATTCATCATTGTCTCTCAGAAACTTAGCAGTGTATAAGTTCAGTAGTTGCTCAATACATGTCTAATTAATTAATTCTGTGAATCTTCAGGAAACCGTGGTGGCATAGTGGTTAAATGCTACATCTGCTAACCAAAAACTTAGCAGTTTGAATCCTCCAGGTACTCCTTGGAAACTATGGAGTAGTTCTGCTCTGTCCTATAGGGTAGCCATGAGTTGGAATCGACTTGACAGCAGTGCCTTTTGTTTGTTTTTTTTTTTTGAGTCTTGAACTGCTTCTCTTTTCTTTGGCTTTTCTTCCTCCTTCTCAGAATCTTTATAGGAAACCCTAGTGGTGTAGTGGCTAAGTGCTATGTCTGCTAACCAGTAGGTCGGCAGTTCAAATCCACCAGGTGCTCCTTGGAAACCCTGTGGGATAGCTCTACTATAGGGTCACTACGAGTTGGAATCGACTTGACGGTATTGGATTCTCAGGACCTTTGATTCACCCCTTCCCCCTACACACACACAAGAAATGAAGCCCTCATTGCAGTATTACAGAATACTTTCCATTTTGGCAGTATTTTACAATGCACTTGTGCTTTAAGGGTTGGGAAGGAGAAAACTTCAAAGGGGAAATTTCAGTGGACCTGTCAAGAAGAAAAACTGTCCCCACCTTGCCACCCAATAAAAATCCAAATATCACTGTATTGAATTGAATTATGTACCTCCCCAAATGTGTGAATTCATAATTTGGCTTTGCCATGATTCCTGGTATTGTGTGATTTTCCTGTATGTTGTAAATCTTGCCCCTATGATGTTTGTCTTAGTCACCTGGTACTGCTCCAACAGAAAATACAAGTGGAAGGCTTCACAAGGAGAATTTTTTATTGTCACAGTCTGGTAAGCCACAAATCCATTAACAAGTTACAGTCCATTCAATATGAAAACTCATCGCAGTCTGGTAGGATGAGTCCACATCCAGTGAGAGCATCTCGGCACAGGAACCTTGGGTCTAAAGGATGTGCTCTGCTCTCGGTGCTTCTCTCTTGGTGGTATGAGGTTCCCAACTTCCTTTGCTCACTTCTCTCCCTTATATTCCACAAGCCTGTAGCTTGAGTCCCGCCTCACCAACACAACTGTTGCCCTTTCTCCATCATCAATTATCACAGAGGCAGGGTTCACAACACATGGGAAGAATGGCACTATATTGGACTCATAGACAAGACAAATCAACACATACATCTTTGGGGGACACAATTCAATCCATGACATCCCACCCTTCAGCACCCCAAAAATCGTATCATTAGAACATACAAAATATTCGTAGCATAGCAACAGTTTTCATTTGTAATATGGCAACAGTTTTCATTCATAGCATACACCAAGCAGATTATCAGAACATATTACATTAGCCTTCATGGCTTCAAAAACATTATTCTGTACTTGGAGACATTTCATAACCATTCCCATCAAACTTTTGGTACTGGCCACACTCTCCAGATTCTGAGTGGAGGCACCTGGGCTTCAGCTCAGACTTCCAGGCCCACTTGGACAGCACTCTGCCCCCTTGGCTTTGGGTGCACTGTAAGTCCAACTGAGTGGCAATTCCACTCCCACAAACACAGAAAGCCCTGGCTCCACCTTTTCATGACCATACCTTCTGACACTGAGTGGGGCTCAGCCTCACATCAACCTTGGGCCACAACCGCACATCTTCATCAACTTGTCTCAGCTTTTCCTTCTAATGGCCTCGTGGCATGGGCCTCAAGCCCACATTTGCCCTACAGGGGCAAGTGTTCCAACATTCTGTAGCTCTGTAGCTCCACCAATTCAAGTGCCTAGAGGCACCCCACTTCATCAAGTAGCCTCCTGCACACAGACACTCAGCCCTCTTGTTCCATGGGTAAGCAAGCCTAGCTTTACCTGAAGGCACCACACTCTGCCAGGAACCCTTCTGTACACAGGCATTCAGCATTCTTGCTCTGTGGGTCGGCTCCTGATCCTGCTGCTGCCAGTTCACTGCTGGTGTTGCTTTCCTCACCATCTGCTGTGCTCTCAGGTGCTAGCAGTTCTTTTGGGTGCCTTCTTTCATCTGCTCTCAGTTCCAAAAAAACTTCCACATTTTAGGTATTTGTTAGAGCAGTACCCCATTCCCAGTACCAAATTCTGTCTTCGTCACCTGGTACTGTTCTAACCGAAAATACCATGAGTGGAAGGTTTCATGAAGAGAAGCTTTATTGACACAGTCAAGTAAGCTGCAAATCCATTTATAAATTGTAAGTCTATTCAGTAAGAGAATTTATCACAGTCTGATAGGCTGAATCCAAATCCAGTGACAGCATCACAGCACAGGAACCTCAGGTCCAAAGGATGTGCTCTGCTCTTGGTGCTTCTCTCTTCACAGCATGCAGGAGGGTGGGCAGCAGTTGTGTTCATGAGACAAGACACAATGCATAAGATTGTATTGTGTCCTGAGGCAATCCCTATAAAGGAAAGGGAAGGAAGCAGAGAGTTATGGACCTCAGACCACTGGGGAAGAAACATCACCAGGAGCAGAGTTTGTCCTCTGGAAAGGACCTGGGGTCCCTGCTCCTGAAAAGCTCCCAGTACAGGGGAAGATTGATGACAAGGACCTTCCTCCAGAGCCAACAGAGAAAACCTCTCCCTGGAGCTGATGCCCTGAGTTTGGACTTTTATCCTACCTTTCTGTGAGAAAATAAATTTCTCTTTGTTAAAGCCATCCACTTGGTATTCCTGTTATAATAGCACTAGATGACTTAAATAATCAATTTTATTACCCAAGAAGAGGCTGCAGAACTCTGGCTGTTTCCATACACATTGCAGCAGAGGCAAACATTCAAAACAACCTTCAGTAGTACAGCTGGTTGTGACTGGGCTGATCATTTCTCTAGTCCTTTCTACAATTTTGCTGCCATAGCCACCTAGATCTCCTCCACAGACCCTCTCCTGCCTCTGCTCCCCCACATACACCCCTCAGCTTCTCCCCAACCCCCCTCATTCTTCTCCACAGCCCCCCTTCAGTCCAGTCTCCTCCACATCTCCCCCCATCTCCCCATCCCTTCCTTGATCTCCACATTCGTTCTCTCTTGGTCTCCTTCACAGCCCCCACTCCGTCTCCTCCTCAGCTGCCACCACTTCCGTCTCTTCTGCAGCCCACTTCTGCCTTTACCATAATCACGCCCATGATCTCTGCCAGAGCCTCAGCCTCTGTTCCCACCATAGCCACCCCCACTTCTATCTCCTCCGTAGCCACCACTTCTGTTTCCAGTGTAGCTGCCTTGGTCTCCACCTCTTCCCATGACCCCTGCAGCCCCTCTGTACACCATAGCTCTTCCCCTGGAAATCTCCTCAGGACAGCAGTCTTTGGGTCCGGTTTATTGCACGGATTGCAGGAATTCCTTCTAGGAAAGTTCTTACTTCCACATGACACATTAGGGCAAATCCAGACCCCACTTTTGGGGTCTTCATCACTACACCACTCCCCTGAAATCCTCCACAACCTCTATATTCTCCACAGCCTCTCAGCTTGATAGGGTTAAAAGCTGTAGAAAACTTCTTAGCTGGCTTCTTCCTTAATACTTAAGACCCTTGCCCCCAAGAATGTTGACACATAAAGAAAACTGTAACCTTCCTTTCGACTGGTACTCATAAAGATTTTCCCAGGCTATTCTTGAATGTTGACCAAACAGAATGAAACCAGTTTGTAGTCCAGTAGGCAGATAAGCAACACAGTTCTGTAAAAAGATACCAGAGACTCCACACATCAAGGACAAGTGGTCTTGAAACAAACTGTTTCTTCACCCACTTCTCCTCTTCTGAATACCCACGTGCTTACCTCTCCTTGCCTTCCCTAAACCCTGCAATAAAACTTGCCAACCTGGACTGAGATATTAAGATAGCTTTTAGGGTGCTAACGCACCATCTTCTCAGGTTGCCAGCAATCTAAATAAAACACTTTTAAGAATCGATCCCTGTCTCTGCACGTTGGCTTAGTAGTGACAGGCAGCATGAATCCGCAACTGGATTTTTCCAATCACAAGCTCACCATCACTTCTACCTCTTCTCATAAATTCACTTCTTCTGGTGGTAAAGGACACTTTAATTATGTTGCTGTGAAATTCTTTTCCATCAAACCAGTCAGTGCTGCCTTAGCTAAAGAAGGGTCATCATACGACATGTTACCTTTCCTTTTGTTTTTCTTGTGTCCTCATCTGTGTAAAGATTTATCATTGATAATTCCTGTTTGCTTCAAGAACACCCCCACTTGATCAGTTGACTCAGTCTCCCCAGGTCCTTGAATAAAGATTGTGTTGTTATCTGAATTACCAGTTTCTTAGCATCTAGTCTGGGTTCATAATCCCTGTGACCACCAAACTTTTTGAAGCCACTGAGGTAAACACCATTTGATTCTGTCATATGAGGACTGCCAGTTAAGTTCAAGAACTCATCCTAGAAAAAGTACTACATATCTCGTTGCTGAATATTACTATGGCCACCTTCGAAATATTCCCCTTGGGAAGCTATGCATGATGCCAGTGCCTAGTTCACCTTTCAAAGAAATCTTGGAACACTCTTTCTGGAATGGCCTTCAGAGCTGTCATCGTATTACCCTTGAAGTTCTGAATGCCATCCAAATGTCTTCCTTTGAATATTTCCTTTATCTTTGGGTGAAGAAAAAATTCATTGGGGGCTAGATTAGGTGAGTAGGGAAGGTGTTCCAATACAGTTATTTGTTTGCTGGCTAAAAATTCCCTCACAGACAACTGTACAATAAGTTCACTAACTTGCCACTGTGCCACTGTGCACAATGGCCGTTCCAGAAATAGTTCCAAAATTGCTTTAAAGGTGGACTAAGCCCTGGCATCAGTGCATAGCTTTCCATAGGGAGTACTTCAAAGGTGACCATAGTGATATTCAGCAGTGAGTTACGCAGAACTCAGAAGTTTAAGTTCACAGACTTAATTGTCAGACCTTGTAGAACTTGTTCTATCTTTGTCATATCTCCCATGGCCTCTACCTCCTCCCTGTGACCCGAGTATCCCCTATTATCTTCACCGTATCTGCTCACATCACGATGGTCATCTTGTGTGCGGTGCCTGTGATTTTCTCTTTGAGAATGATAGGACTACTGGTTTTGATTATAGGAATCATGCTGCTGATTATAATTCGACTGTTCATCATACGAACCTTAATGTTGACCATAGCCTGACTGCTGGTCATACAGATCTTGTTGACCATACCTGACTGATCATATGAAGGTGCTATTCCACCTTGGCCTCCTGATGATTTTTTGTTTTGCTGTACCTGGTTATTATAAGACTGCTGGCCATAATAACTCTGCTTTTGATTCTCATAAACATGGAAGGACTGTGACTAACCCGACTGGTTTTGTCCATAAATGGAATAGCTGCCATAACTCTGTCCATAGGAAGAATCAGTTGTTTGCCCATAGCAGGAAGAGCTTTATAGTGCTTGTCCATAGACTTGGTTGTCTTGATTTCCATATGAAGAATAACTTTGCTGCTCACCCCTAGACTGACTGTAACTTCCAGAATCCAAATGACTAATGCCATGGCAAGTAGTTCCTAAAGCCAACCAAGAATAAGAAATATAGAACCAGGTTGTGTGTTGGCCAAAGCCGTACTGAGGGAGTGTTTGTGACTTTTTCTCTTCCTCTTTTTGTTACAAAAATCCCTGTGTGGTGCAGGCAACTTGCTCTCAACCCTGGTGGCATAATGATTAAGTGCTATGGCTGCTAACCAAAAGGTCAGCTGTTCAAATCCGCCAAGTACTCCTTGGAAACTCTATGGAGCAGTTCTGCTCTGTCCTATAGGGTCACTGTGGGCTCAACAGATTTAGGTTTGGGCAAACCTAATGGTTGGCAGTTTGAACCCATCTACTGGCTCCTTGGGAGAAAGGCCTGGTGATCTGCTTCCATAAAGATTATATCCACAAAACACCCTGTGGAGTATTTCTAGTTGTAATACGTGGGGTCACCATGAGTCAGAACTGACTTGATGGTAGCAGGTTTGGCTTGGGCTTGGTTTTCTTTTACCACTCTCCTAAATATCTCTGACATCCATTCTTGTGTCCCTGCCAATTTCCGCCACCTCTCTACTGCTGTCACACTAAGTTACAACTGGATCTGCACAGTAACCTCTTTACCAAGCTATATATATATTTTTTCTGACTGCCTGCTAATCTGTTTTGCCCACCCCACTCTGGTTTTACTGATGGCTTCAGAATGCAAGTCTGACCATGTCGCCCTGCTAAAATACCTCTAGTATGGACTTAGTATGGATTTCCCTTCACACAAAGACAAAGTTCCTTCCTTAGCATGAGCCACAACTCTGAGTGAACTGGCTTCTGCTCACTCTCCGATTTCATCTCCAACTATATTCCATTATTCCCCCCCACACACCTGGCTTCACCCGTTTGCCTCTTTGTTCCTTCAGTTTTGTCACACCAGCTTTTTTTTTTCCTGTTTTTCTTTTTTTGTTTTATCCTTAGTCTTCTTATTCTCCCTGTATGGCAGAAAGTTTTTTATTTTTATTTTTATTTTTTTATTTAATATAACTGAGTGAAAATGTACATTCCCGTACAAATTTACATGCCCACTTATATGCAGCTTCCACTGCTCTCCCTGTCTGGTTGGCAGAAAGTTTTGAACATGCTGTTCCCTCTGATTTTTCTTCCCCTGTTGGTCTAGTGGAGCTCCCACTCATTCTTTAGATTCAGCTGCAGTGGCTTCCTCCAGGAAGACTTCCCTGATTCCATGCTGCTTAGGAATAATGGCACGGGTGCCTTGCTTTTATTATTTACCATTCCTTCAGATGGTAATGACCTGTTACAAGTGAAGGCAGGAGAAGTCTGTTTGGCTCATTATTATTTTCTATTACATTCGTAGCACTTACAATAGTACATAACAACAAAGCCAAACTCGCTGTTGTTGAGTAGATTCTGACTCATAGGACAGAGTACAGCAGCACCATAGAGTTTCCTAAGAGCACCTGGTGGTCTTGAACTGTCAACTTTTAGATTAGCAGCCATAGCATTTAACCACTATGCCACCAGGATTTCCCATGATACCTAGTACGTGTTACATAAACATTTTTGGAGTGAATGAAAATGATGAATTCTCTCAACTGATAAAATGCAAAAACTTGATCCAATGATGGATTCTGCTATTTTATTCCCTGTATTTAGGTCCCAAGTCTTATTAATTTGTTCTCTAGTCTTATTGTACACGTGGCTTCTTCTCCATTTCTGCTGTCCACAACCCTGATTAAATGATACATAGAATGCTGACATATCTTCATTTCATTGTCTGTTTCGCTGTCTACAATTTATCTTATGTGATATAGTATAATTTTCCTTGAAGGCTATGGTTTCTCTTGTTATATCCCAATTCAAAAACCTTCAGAGTTTCCTTGTTTTCTTAATGGGGTCTTGGTGGCAAAACCAAAAGATCAGCAGCGAGAATCCACCAGGCACTCCTTGAAAAACCTTCTGGGGTAGTTCTACTCTGCCTTATAGGCCCACCATGAGGCAGAATCAACTCCGTGGCAGTGGGTTTGTTTCCTGAATGCTATGTCTGTTTTGCTTGGATTTAAATGACTCCATAATCTGGTTCTCACCCGAATGTTCTGCTCTTGAACCATTCTGATATCCCAGGAATACATCACTTGAATCCCAGCAACAATCCCTTGGCCTGGCATAGCCCTCAAACAGTCTTTCCATGCTTTGGGCCCCAGCACAAGGCTTACAGTGTGTGACCTTGCATGACTACTCCAGATCCACCAGCTGTCTCTGCTTCAGGTCTGTGAGCCTGCTCTTCCTTCTGTCAGTGACACTCTTCCTCTGGCTCTCTTCTCCTTTCATTTTCAGCTTAAATTCCAGTTCCCTTGAGGTCTTCTTCAACCATCCTTCTTGTGTAAAGGCCCAGCAAGTGCCATGCAGACCGTCTCCCTCACAGTGAGCCTGACTCACGGCGGCCCGTGTACGTCAGCATAGAACTGTGCTCCAAGGGCTTCAGTGGCTGGTTACTTTGGAAGTAGATCCTCAGGCCTTTCTTCTGAGGTGTCTCTGAGTGGATTCAAACTTCCAACCTTTTGGTTAGCAGCCAGGTACATTAAAACATGTGTACCATCCAGGGACTCATTCTCCCATTGTGTATTCTCAAACAGAGAACTCTGTTTCTTTCTTTCAGGACCTTTTCCACAATTCACAATAAACCTATTTTTTACTCTTTACTTCTCTCCTCCATGAGACAAAAAATGTTTCTGCCTTCCTCTCTGAACTATTCACACTGTTGAGCACGTAAACTTTGGTCCATAATCTTTGTTTAAAGAATATACCTGCTAGCATTATTTTATGAATGAATAGCCAAGCCAAGCCAAGTGCCGTCCAATACTTATTTATAAATGCATGACTCATCTTACACACAAGTCTGCACAGCTAGCCCTTAACTGTTGAACTTCTGGGTCTTCATTTTTCATCAGTCTCATCTCCCTGGCTAGAATAGCTTAAATTGTAAGACTTTTGAAGACAATGACCATGTCATGCTGCTGTGACCCACACAATGTTTGGCAGAGTGGTTAAAGTAAGTAAACAAATACTTATATATATGGACTGGAATACTGGACGTGCAGGCTAAGAACTATAGTCTCAGAGGACATCTGGGTCAATTGGCAAAACACAGTTTGTATGATAATATTCTACATCCTAGCCTGGTGAATAGGGCCTGGGGTCTTAAAAGCTTGCAAGTGGACACGGAAGAAGCAACTATTGGTCTCTTCTTACCTCGAGCAAAGGAGGAGGAAGAAAACCAAAGACACAAGGAAGCAACTAATGACCCACATGAGGCACAGCCTGATACCAGAAGAACTAGATGGTGCCCAGCTGCTACTATTGAATACTCTGACCAAGATCACAACAGAATGAATAAAAGATATGTAACAAAATTCAAATTAAAAAAAAAAAAGACCAGACTTACTGGTCTAAAAGAGACTGGAGGAACCACTGAGACTACTACCCTAAGACAATCTTCTAATTTGAAACTATAAGTACTTCCAGAATCTACCTTTCAGTCAAATAATAGATGGAACTATAAAATAAACAGTAACATCCATGAAGAGTGTACTCTTTAGGACAATCAACTGTATGAGACCAACAGGGCAATATTTACCCAAAACCAAAGACGACAAGACAGGGAAAGATGGAGAAAACAGACTAACAAGAATAGGGAACCCAAAAAGGAAATGGGACTCCACCCAAGGTCATGAAACAATGTGTGTATAAATCATTAATTGGAAAACTAATTTGCTATGTAACTTTTAGAAATCCTGGTGGTGTAGTTGGTTAAGTGCTATATCTGCTGACTGCAAGGTCTGCGGTTCAAATCCTCCAGGCACTCCTTTCCACTCTATAGGGCAGTTCTAGTTTGACCTCTAGGGTCACTGTGAGTTGGACTCGACTCAATAACAGTCAAGTTTTTTTTTTAAGGTAACTTTTACTTAAAGTACAATAAAATGTGTTTTTTTTAAAAAAAAAAAAGAAAAAGAAAAAGAGAGAGAGAAAGAAAAAAAAAAGAAATTTGTTTTCTCCCCTTATATCCCAGGGATCATTTGTCAAAAGATTCAAATGAAACTCTCCTTAGTTATGAGATTAAAAAAAAAAATTATGTTGGCCTCAAAGAGGAAGTCTACTCTTGAGCTTAGGCAACACACAGCTGGATGGTGGCAGTGACAGTGACAGTTGTCTTTATTTCATCATTTCTGTGAAACAGGAGTAGTAACGGAGCAAGCGAAAAGTTCTGCCTTAGACAACTACATCGTGTGACTAGATCTTTTTTTAAAAGGTAAATGTATTTACTCTATGCTTTTAATCTGAATGAAACAGTCATTCTCCAAAAGAAAATAGCACTCAGTTGTTACTGGTTTTGTCTCTTTTTCTTTCAACTTTATTTGGTGGGTAAGGATGGTATGTGAATGGCTGCATTTAGTTAATAGACTTTATGACAATCAGAGACTCTCCAGTGCTAAACAGAGTGTGAAGAAGTATATGTAACACTGTTTCTATTTTAATTTATGTCACTGTTAAATTTTTTGAATTGTTTAAAAAAAAATATATTCTACTTTTCTTGTCCTGGTTTTGTAAGTAGCGATTTTCTTGTGGCTTTGTGTGACTGCTTTGTCATTCTGGGTGGGGTGGCCTAACTTATTCTAAAGTAAAATTTCTTTGTGATGGTTGTAAATTCAGAGCCATTCAGGTGAGCAGGATTCTACAGAAACCTATGGCTCTCCCCTCTCCCATCTTCCCATAGTAGGGCCTAGGGTAAATTAGTACTCAGTAAAAAAAAAAAAAAAAAAAATTACTGAGGAGTTGATTCTGATTCACAGAGACCTATAGGACAGAGTACAACTGTCCCATAGAGTTTCCAAGGAACACCTGGTGGCTTTGAACTGCCAGCCTTTATTTAGCAGCTGAGCTCTTAACCACTATGCCAACAGGGCTTCCAGTACTCAGCACAAACACATTTTGTCATTCTAAAGATACTACATAACTAGTCTGCAAAGAGCACTTTTGACTTACAAATTAGACAAGGAGGAAAAAATGTGACAAGAAAATCCTTAATCACTACTGATGCTGTTGTGGTCTGCATGCTTCCTATTCTCCTATTTCAAACTTCTCACGGAACTTCCCTGCTGGCATCTTTCTTGTTCTGATAGTATTCTGCGGTCTAAAAATGTTTTGTCAAATGTAAAGTACACAGTAATGTTGGTATTGCTACTGCTATAATTGGTATGTGGCAATGAGATGTCCTTCTCCCAACCCTCCTTATGTCCATGGGCTTGGAAATTAACTTTTGAGTGCTGAACAGTTAAAGCAAGTTAACAATCAATGTCATTGTTTGTGTTAAAAAAATTACCTTAAAATACAGCAGAAGTTACAGAAGCTAATTTTTTTTTTTTTATTATACGTTTCCCTGAATAGGAAGTAAAATTGTGACCTCATGAGAAATAACCATGGGTGGGTAGGGCCAAGATGGTGAAGTAGTCATGTACTTTATGTGATTTCTCTGACAATAAAGACCCCAAAGAACAAATGAATCAATTATATATGACATTCTAGGAGCCCTGAACACCAAAGGGAAAGCTGATAAACTATACTGAGTGACAAAGAAGGGAGACTAGGTCCAGCAGTACTTAGAACTGGCCAGACCTGACCCACTAAGAACAAGCTGAAGTCAACATGGTGAATGGAGCTGTGGCATTTGGAGTGCATCCTCCTCAGTAGGAAAGACTAAGCAGTGAAGAGTACACTCACACCTCCAGAACTGTACTGCAAATCTAAGCAGAGTTTGTGCCACCTGCCACAAATAGCCAATCTTTGAGACAAAGATGATATAAGAAACAAGAGGTTTATTATTCACTGATATACAGAAACAGATAGATTCCTCCAAAGTCGGCTTCGCTGAACAAAGGGCTGTGAGAAGTTTTATACTAAGCTGGAAAAGGGGAGTTATACATGTTTACTAAGTTCCTGAGAAATAGCATTCATATTTAAAAGGGGCTGGGGTGAGACTTGGCATGGAAATGGAGGTCAGTAACTTTATCCTCAAATTGGGTCTGTGTATTTTGATGACATAGGACTCGTTATGGGATGAAGTCACTCAGTGGTCATCCAAGTCTCTTGTTGGCATATTTCTGGGTAGCCAGCCTTGAAAATACCCATAAGCAGGGAGATAAGAGGGGTGAGATGAGGGTCTCATCCTTATTTAAGCAACAGGATATCATTAGTTGTTTTTCAAATTCCTTGGATATTGATTAATTTCAAACCTTTTTGTTGAAGCTTAAAGAAGAAGGAAAAAAAGGCATAAGGTAGTGCAATATGCAAAAAGGGAGAGTATAAGTTTTCCTATGTCCATCATCAGAACCAGTGAAAAGCAGCACTCAGTCATCAAAAGCTAAGTGGCTTGTGTGTAACCTATTGCATGGCTCTAAAACTTTCCTTCAGGATAAATCTGTCTCCCCCTTCCCAGTGCATCGCTCTTGCTTCTCTGCTCTGTGTACAGCTCAGAACCTGACACCATCACCTGAGATGGAAGTAGGACTCCTTAATCACACCCTGAGCTGTCCTCCTAGACTCATATAGGGAACAATGTAATGAACAAGGATAAGAAGAGAAAAAAAAAATAATCTGCTGACTCCCCTGAGCCAGAAACTCAGGGTAGCAATAGTTTTTTCACCTAGGCATTAGGGGAGATAACCTTCCTTAAAAACACCAAAGGACAGCTGTTAGCACCCTGCTTTTGTCAGTGCATGCAGCCAGAGACTTCTGCCTACACTTATCACCCTAGGATAGTAGGAGAGAATCTACACTACACACTCAGTGACTGACTACTTGCACACCTCAGCTGAATCCAGGTAAGAAAAGTAAACAAATTCCTTGCATAACTAGTAACAGCTCTAACCACCTGAGGACAGGATGTTAGAGCTTCAAAGTCACCAATAACAAAACTAACACACATGACTAACTTTTGGGACACTTTAAAACAAAACAAAAAGCTGGAACATGGTAAGGAAACATTAAGTAAGTATAATAACTTACGGATATCTTGAGACAATAGTCAATATCAAATCACTTAAAATGCAGAGCACAATGGCTTCAGAAAGCTCTCAAAACAAAGAATCAGGGGATTTTTCAGGGGAAGAGAACTTCCTGGAATTATCAATGGTAGATTGCAAAGAGTACTATTTAGAACACTTCAGGAGATCAGGAAAGAAACGAAGCAAATTTCGGCAAAGCAAAGTGACAGATTGAAGAGGCTGCAAGAAAGCATACAGAGACAGGAAGTAGAAATTTGGAAGACTAATAATAAAATTACAGAATTACACAACACAACAGAAAGTCAAAGGAGCAGAGTTGAGGCAATGAAAGGCTGAATTAGTGATCCTGAGGATAAAGCAGGTGACACCAACATATTTGAGGAAAAAATCAGATAAAAACATCTTTTAAAAAAAGATCAAAAAACATTAAAAATTAGATGGGATTCTATAAAGAGAAATAATCTACAAGTGACTGGAGTACCAGAACAGGGGTAGGAGTGTAGGGGTGGATAACAGAAAATGCAGAGAGACTTGGTGAAGAATTATTGGTAGAAAACTTCCCTAATATCATGAATGATGAGACAATATCTATCCAAGGCACTCATCAAACTCCACATAAGGTAGATCTCAAATAAAAGACAAGGGATATAATAATCAGACTTGCCAAAATGAAAGATAATGTGTCCTGGATTGAGTTGTTTCCCCTTAAAAATGTGTGTAAAAATTTGGCTGGGTCATAATTCGCAGCATTTGTGATTGTCCTCCATTTTGTGATTTTCCTATGCTGTAAATCCTAATCTCTTCCCATGGGTAATAGATTCCATTGTGTTAAAAAGGATTAGAGTTGGACTGTAGCACTCTTCCTAAGGTCATGTCTCTACTCCAATGTAAAGGAAGTTTCCCTGAAAAGTGGCTTGCACCACCTTTTATTTTTTTTATCCCATAAGAGATAAAAAGAAAGGTCAGCAAGCAGAAAGTTAAGGATCTCGTCCCATCAAGAAAGCAGCACTGAGAGCAGAGTGCATCCTTTAGATCTGAGGTTCCTGTACCAAAGAAAGACTGATGCAACACAAGGATTGTCTTCCAGAACTGACAGAGAGTGTGTGTTCTCCTGGAGCCAGCACCCTGAATTTGGACTTCCAGCCTATTGGACTATGTGAGAATAAACTTTTCTTTGTTAAAGCCATCCACTTGTGATATTCCTGTTAGAATAGCAATAGATGACTAAACCACTAGGGATAAACAAAAATAGTCTGCAAAGGAGAGTTGATAAGACTAAGCTCAGACTATTCAGCAGAAACCACATAGACAAGAAGTCAATGGAATGACATATATAACGCCTGGAAAGAAAACAATTGCCAGCTAAGAATTATAAATCCAGCAAAACTGTCTCTCAAATATGATGGCAAAATTAGGACATTTCCAGATAAACAGAAATTTAGAGAATTTGAAGAAAACAAACCAAAATTACAAGAAATACTAAAGGGAATCCTTCTGTTAGAAAATCAGTAACATCAGATAACAACCCAAGATTAGAATATAGCATAAAACAACCAGATATCAACCCAGATAGGAAAATGATAAAAATAAATCAAAGGAAAAATGATGAAAATAGTGCAAGAGATGTCATTATGTAAAAGAAGACAACATCATAACAAAAAAAGACTTAGAAAAATGTAGTCATAGATCTTTCATATGGAGAGAAAAGCAATTAGAGACTGGTTTCAATTTAGAAAAATAAGGGTAAATATTAAAGTTAGTCACAAAGGAAATTGACAGCCTTACACATTAAAAGAGAAACATGAAGTCTCAGCAAATACAAGATCAATAGCAATCAAAAAGATGAGAACACAAGAAGGAAAACGACTCAGCACACACTATTAAGTGAAATAAAGGAACTGTCTACAAATTAAAATGACAGCACTAAACTCATGCCTATCCTTTATTAAGCTGAACATAAATGGATTAAATGAACCAGTAAAGAAATGTAAAGTGGCAGATTGGATAAAAAACACGATCCATCTGTATATTGCCTCCAGGAGACACACTGTAGACTTAAAGACATGAACAAACTAAAACTCGAAGGATGGAAAAATGAATTTATCGTACAAACAATGTTCGAAAAGGAGTGACAGTATCAATTTCTGATAAAATAGACTTTAAAGTAAAATCCACCACATTGAGTAAAGAAGGACACTACATAATGATGAAAGGGTCAATACTCCAGGACAACGTAATCATATTAAATATTCATACATCCAATAATAAGGCTCCAAAATACATACATAAAACAAACTCTAACTGCATTAGAAAGAGAAATAGACAGCTCCACAATAATAGTAGGCAACCTCAACACACCACTGTTAGTAAAGGACAGATCATCCAGAAAGAAACTCAATAAAAACACAGAAGATAGATTAGAAACACCACAATCAACAA
The DNA here is from genome assembly GCA_028571685.1 of Heterohyrax brucei. Taxonomy (NCBI): domain Eukaryota; kingdom Metazoa; phylum Chordata; class Mammalia; order Hyracoidea; family Procaviidae; genus Heterohyrax; species Heterohyrax brucei. The sequence continues at coordinate 160,869,564 of CM053140.1, forward strand.
GCTTGACCTCATACACATATACAAAACACTCAAAAACAGCCAAGCATACTTTTTTTTTCCAATGCACATGGAACATTTTCCAGAATAGACCACATATTAGTCCATAAAGCAAGCCCTAACAAAATTTAAGGCATCAAAATATTACAAAACATCTTTTCAGACCATAAAGGCATAAAAGGAGAAATCAATAACAGTAAAAGCAAGGGGAAAAATCAAACACATGGAAACTGAACAACACCTTTCTCAAAAACTACTGGGTTATAGAAGAAATGAAGGACAGAGTAAAGAAATTCACAGAATCAAAGAGAATGAAAACACGTAATATCAGAACCTTTGGGATGGAGCAAAAGCAGTACACAGAGGTCATTATATCTCAATAAATGCACACGTCCAAAAAGAAGAATGGGCCAAAATCAAAGCATTAGCCTTACACTTTGAACAAGTAGAAAGAGAGCAGCAGAAGAAGCCCTAGGGTGCCAGAGAAAGCAAATAATAAAAATCAGAGCAGAAATAAATAAAATAGAGAATAGAAAAATGAGTTAACAAGACCAAAAGCTGATTCTTTGAAAAGATCAACAAAATTGATAAACCATTGGTCAAGCTGACAAAAAAACAGGAGAGGAAGCAAATAACTCAAGAAAGAAATGTGATGAATGATATCACAAGGGGCCCAACTGAAATTTACAATATCATAGCAGAATACTATGAGAAATAGTACTCCAAGAAATTTGAAAACCTAGAGGAAATGGACAAATTTCTAGAAACACACTACCTGCCTAAACTAAGAAAAATAGAGGTAGAACAACTGTACAAACCCAAAAGAAGAGATTAAAAAGGTAATCTAAAAACTCTCAACCAAAAAAAGCCCTGGGCCTAATGGCTTCACTGGAGAATTCTGCCAAATTTTTACAGAACAGTTAATACCACTATTATCAAAGATATTTTAGAGAAAAGAAAGGGATAGAATATTGCCAAATTCATTCTGTGAAGTGAGCATAACCTTGATACCCAAACCAAGTAAAGACAGCACAAAAAGTGAAAATCACAGACAAACATTTCTCATGAACTTAGATGCAAAAATCCTCAACAAAATTCTAGCCAGTAGAACTCAGCAGAATACCAAAAAAAAAGAAAAAAAAGGTCATCATGACAGAGTGAGATTCGTATTAGGGATGCAGGAATGGTTCAGTATTAGAAACACAATCAATCAATATAATCAACTACCTAAAACAAAAGACAAGAACCACTTGATTTTATCAACTGATGCAGAAAAGGCATTTGACAAAATCTAACACTCATTCATTTTAAAAACTCTCAACAAAATAGTAATAGAAGGCAAATTCTTCAGCATAATAAAGGCCACCTATACAAAGCTAACAGCCAACACCATCCTAAATGGAGAGAGTCTGAAAGCACTCTCCTTGGGAACGGGAAGTGGACAAGAATGTCCTATGTATCCGGTTTCGTTCAACATTATGATGGAGGCTCTCGACAGAGCAGTCAAGCAAGAAAAAGAAATAAAGGGCATCCAAGTGGATAAGGGAGAAGTAAAAGTATCTCTTTTGCAGATGATGTGGTCTCATACAGAGAAAACCCTAAATAAACCACAAAAAGGAACTACTGAAACTAAAATAGAAGAGTTCAGCAAAGTATTAGGATACAAGACAAACATACAAAAATCACTTTGATTCCTATACATCAAGAAAGAGAACATCAAAGAGGAAATCACCAACGGAGTATCAGTCACAACAGCCCCCTACTTCGGGGCTAAAATGCCTAGGAATGTAAATGACTTATACAAAGAAAGTTACAAAACACTATGACAAAACACCAGAAGATACTTAAATGAGTGAAGAGACCTACCTTGCTCATGTATAGGAAGACTTGACATCATGAAAATGTCTGTTCTACCAAAAGCAATCTGTAGATACAATGCAATATAAATACAAATCTCAATGACATTTTTTTAAAGAGATGGAGAAACAAATTGCCAACAAAGGGAAGAAGCCGTGGATAAGTGAATCATTACTAAAGAAGAAGAAGAAAGTCTAAACCTGACTTTAGACCCTATTATACTGCCACAGTAGTCAAAAGAGCCTGGTGCTGGCAAAAAAGGAAGAAGTTTGAGAATCAAGACACAAAATCATCAACCTACAAGCAGCTAATATTTGACAAAGGCCCAAATTGCATAAACCCAGGAAAAGACGATCTCTTTAACAAATAATGTTGGCATAACTGAATATCCACCAGCAAAAAAATTAAACAAGACCCATATCTCACATCATGCACAAAAATCAACTCAAAATGTATCCAAGACCTAAATATAAAATCTAAAACAATAAAGATTGTTGGAAAAAAAAAATAGTGACCACACTGGGAGCCCTAATACACTGCGTAAACAAAATACAAAACATTACTAACAATGCACGGGCACCAGAAGATAGATAACTGGGAACACCTAAAAATCAAACACATGTTCATCCAAAGACTTCACCAACAGAGTGAAAAAGACTCCCTACAGACTGGGGTAAAAGTTTGCATGTAACAAATCTGATCAGCATCTAATCTCTAAAATCTGTAAGATATTGCAAAACTTCAACAAGAAAAAGACAAATAATACAATTAAAAAGCAGTCAAAGAATATGAACAGGCACTTCACCAAAGAAGTGGAAGCTCACAGATACATGAAGAAATGCTCATGATCATTAGTCATTAGAGAAACCCAAATCAAAACTACAATGAGACACCATCTCACCCCAATAAGGCTGGCATTAATCCACAAAACACAAAACAGTAAATGTTGGAAAGGCTGGGAAAAGACTGGAACACTTGTACACTGCTGGTGGGAATGTAAAATGGTACAATCAATTTGGCAGTTTATTAAAAAGCTAGAGATAGAAATACCTTGTGATCTAGCAATAACACTTCTTGGAATATATCCCTCAGAAATAAGGGCTGTCACACAAATACACACATGTACACTAATGTTTATTGCCACACTGTCCACAGTAGCAAAAAGATGGAATCAATCAAGGTGCCTATCAACAGATGAATGGGTAAATAAACTGTGATATATCCACACAACAGAATACTATGCAGTGATTCAGAACAGTGCTGAACTTGGGAAATGTCTAAAAAAATGGTGGAATCTGGAAGGCAACTGAAATTAGTCACTTGCAAAGGGACAAATATTGTATGAGATCACTATTGTAAGGATTCAAGGAAAGATTGAACCACAGAAGAAAACAGCCTTTGATGGTTACGATTGTGGGGTGAGAGAGAGAGAGGTATTCATTAATTAGATAATAGATAAGAATTAAGTTAGCTGAAGGGGAGGACAACACATAGTAGAGAAGTCAGCACAATTGTTCTAAACCAAGGACTAAGAAGTTTCCTAAATGTAACCCAACAGTCAGAAGGACAAAAGTACAGGGGCAGAGGTTTGGGGACTATGGTTTCAGGGGACATCTAGGTCAACCGGCATAATATTTTTTAAGAAAGTGTTCTGCATTCCTCTTTGGTGAGCAGCATCTGGGGTCTTAAAAGCTATCAAGGGGCCATCTAAGTAGCTTCAGTTGGTCCCAATTCACCTGGAGGGGAGAGGCTGAATGACTTGAAAGACATAAGAAAAACATCAATTCAAGAGACAGGAAGGGTCACATCATCCAGAGACTACATCAGCAAGGGACTGGAAGAACTAGATGGTACCCAGCTACTGCTAATGACAGCCCTGACAGGGAACACAACAAAGACACTGCCAGAGAAAAATGGGATTCAGAACTTGAAGACCAGACTTGATAGTCTGACAGACTGGAGGGTCTCTAGAAGACATGGTCCCCAGACTCTGTTATGCCAAAACTCAAACTATTCCTGAAGTCAGCTCTCCAAATAAAGATGGAACTGGACTGCCGTTGTTGTTGTTAGGTTCTGTCAAGTCAGCTCCAACTCATAGAGACCCTATGAACAACAGAATAAAACACTGTCCGGTCTTGTGCCATGCCCACAATCGTTTTTATGCTTAAGCCCATTGTTGCAGCCACTGTGTCAATCCATCTCATTGAGGGTCTTCCTCTTTTTCACTGACCCTCCACTCTACTGAGCATGATGTCCTTCTCCAGGGACTGATCTTTCCTGACAACATGTCCAAAGTATGTAGGATGCAGTCTTGCCGTCTTTGCTTCCAAGGAGCACTCTGGTTGTACATCTTCCAGAACATCTATCTGTTTGTTCTTATGGCAGTCCATGGTACATTCAACATTCTTCTGCACCACCACAATTCAAAGACATCAGTTATTCTTCTGTCTTCTTTATTCCTATTCCAGCTTTCACATGCTTATGATGCGATTGAAAATATTATGGCTTGGGTCAGGTGCATTTTAGTCTTCGAAGTGACTGTCACCTTGAGCTGAACTATAAGACAAAAATGATGCTAGTAAAGAGCCGGCACTTTGACTTAAGTAGATATATGAGATTAACTGGGCAGCTCCTGTCCGGAGGTGAGCTGAGACAGCAGATGGGGACAGGAGCTAGTCGGGTTGACACATGAATTAACAGGATGTGGTGTACTGCCACAGTGTGGGGAGAGCAGCTGGAGTTACTTAGCAACATATGTGTAAGTTTTCATACAACAATGGACTTGGATTGTGAACTTCCACTTAAAGCACAGTAAAATATTAAAAAGGAAAAAAGAAAGAATCAGGGATGTGTAAATTTCATGCATAAAAATATTCCTTTCATTTCTATTTATTTAAGTTAAAATTGAGAGCAATTTATATCAATAAGCTTGGTTAAGCAAGTTACAGTTTATAGAAAGCTCTATAACCATTAATAATGTTTAGAAAAAGTTTTTAGTGGCATGGAAGAATGCTTATGATAAAAAAAAACTTAATTTAGAAAATGAATATAACCTCAAGTAGGTTAAAAACAAACAAACAAAAAGAATTAAACTATAACTAAAAGGAAATAAAGCAAAATGTTAACAGTGGATAGCAGCAGTTTGAATGATTTGTACTTTTCTTTATCCTTTTGGTACCAAGAAAAAGATTAAAAGGAGAAAACATAAAAGGCTTAGCAAAATAAATAAAACCCTAGCCTAAGCAAGGGTAGTGGCATACTTGCAAAGACAACATGTGAACTGAAAAGGAATATCTGAGGGATCATAGAGGAAGTGTGTCAAATCTTGCCCAGTACCGCCAGAGTGAGATGTGAGAGAGTCAATATTAAAATCCTCCATTCAGAGTCCACAGGTGGCAATGGCTTCCCTAGGGTTGTTGCCACCCACTGCAGTAACTCCCGGTATCACCCCATGCTAACTGCCAGATACTATGACTAGAAGACCAGAGACTCTGACAAAATCAGCGACTATAAAAACACCACAGCAACAAAAGCAGTAGGGAGTGCTTGCAGCGCATGCTGGTGAAATTGCATGATCAATGCATCGCTGTAATTATGATGAAAGCATATTAGAAGGTTCAAAAAGTAAATTAGCAGAGTTTTAGCCTTGTAAGTATGTGAATACAGGTAAGCTGGGCTTATGAAAAAAAAAAATTGTCATTTAAGCAAAGACAGGAATTTTTTCAAAATAAATAAATAAGTTTCTGCTGAAACACTGCACCACAGGGAAGCCCCTGCAGGCTGTGCAAATGATCTATGCTTGCCTGCTAACCTAAAGTTTGGTGGTTGGAATCCACCCAGGGTGCCGGGAAAAAAGGCCTGGTGTTCTGCTTCTGTTAAGACGACAGCTAAGAAAACCCTATGAAGCAATTCTACTCTTTTAACACACGGGGTCTCCCTGAGTTGAAATTAACTGGAGGGCAACTAACAGTAAAATCGTTCTTTCATCTTTTCTCATACTTTCGTAAGTCAGTGCTTACTAAGCAAAATTATGGTTATTATTTGACTTTCTTGTAGATGTTTTGATAGCTAGAATACACTGGTTACGATATGTTTCTTATGTCATATACCAGTCTCCTGCGAGTTTGGTTGGTGGGAATCAGTTCTAGGGAGACCAGTCAATTTGCAGTGCCTGACAAGTTCATAGTTTTGGACCTGTGAAAGCTGAGAATACCATCTGCTGAGCCATGGTAAAATGCTATGTAAAATCTGTGAGGACTGGCCTCATTAGAACACTCACAACTTGCTTCTCATTGTTACTTTTCTATTACAGAGTCTCAGATTTGGCCTTGCATGCCTCTTTTCTCAAAGTTTCCTAAGATGTTTCTTTTTATTCTCAGGGGAAGACAGCATGGGAGGAACTTCCTCCAAACCTGAACCCTCGAGTGGTAAATTCTTAAGAGGAACCAGGACCTGCCTCACTGCTGACTTAAAATGAACCAGAATAACCGTACACGCTGGGGAGGGGTTGTAATGGGCAGCACTAGCTAGTGCATTTCTGATATACAGAATCTCAAGCCAGGAGAAGTGAAAAGAGGAGCCAGAAAGAACCAGTCGGACCTCCAAGCTTGAGTAAAAGACTTCTCTAGTGCTGAATAGTACGCCAGATGGATAGTTTAGGATATTCCACATCATTCCTCTTGCTGCTGCCTGGTTGTGTTGTAGTCATCTGGAAAACTCACCATAGCTAGACAATTTAATAGCTATCCTGCCAACAAACAAGCAAACAGCAGCAACAAGGCAGCAACTGGCATGGTCAAACTGACTTTGGGAACAGTTAGTCCTAGATGTCACCTTTGGCTCTCTACACCCAAGCTCACGATTCTCGCTTAGCTCAGAAGGGACATCTTTCCTGAGGTTCCCAAAAAAATCTTTGAGGAGAGTCAGATAGAAAAATGCTTGTATTTCTTAGAGGGACCCAAGGCCACCAAACACTAGGCTCTTACTGCTTTCATTTGCATAGCTTGATTTCTATTTTTTAAGTCCAGGTTTAATTTTTTTATTTTAAAAGATCCAGAAGCTAAAAAATCATATTTTTCCTTAGTTAGAGGGACAGCCTCATCTTTAATCTGTACTGTTTGCTTGGGTAGGATGAGGCATCTGGGGACACTTAAGCTGGAAGGATTCCATGAGAAGGGGTAGACATACTGATGCCTTTCATGTTCTCTTGTAGACAGAGAGCCCAGCCCCTGCACAGCAGCCCCGGTGGTTACTTCTACACCCTGCCCTGCTGCCAGACTCAAGTAAAAGAGCATTCTCCCACCTATTTTGTCTTGTGCTATGTGTCATTGATTTGGGGTTGAGAACTTTGGCTGGGGACTTGGGATAGGGGGTCTATGGAGAATAGATGAGAAACACTAAAATAACTAAATAAGGTTTTGATCTTAGTCTTGTGGTTCTCCATTTAAGGTTCCTGAGCTTTAGGAGGTCTCTGTGTTGCACAAGTGGTTTGTGCTCAACTTCAAAACTAAAAATTGGCAACTCTTACCCACCCGGGGGCCTCCATGGAAGAAAGGCCTGGTGACAGGCTTCAGTAGACATTACAGCTGAGAAAACCCTGTGGAGTAGTTCTACTCTGTAGCGTACTGGATTGCCATGAGTTGGAATTGACTCAGTAGCCTAGGAGTGAATAGGAGTTGACTCAGTACCAGTGGGTTTGGATAGAGCTTTCAGAGATGCACATGTACCCTAAGTGTGCTGCATGTATGTATCGACCTACAAACGCTTGGGGAGGAGAAGAGAGCTCACAGCTTCCTTTGAATTCTCCGGTGAATCCAGAATTTGAAAACCAGTGGGTGGGTGTGAAAGTCAACTTGTTATAGTAAATGCCACTTCACGGGTATGCCCAGAGCATGGAGAAGTTACATTCTGGCTTTTAGGAAAGGTCTTTGGGAAGCTCGGCAGTTCATCTGCTCCCTTTCTTTCCCAAACAGCCAAGATATTTATCGTTTGCTCTTGGCCTTTTTTGCTGGGGTTCTACTGACACTGCTGCTGATGGCCTTTATCGTGTTCATCATCAAGAGCTACAGAAAATGTAAGTGCTCTCCAAGAGACAGACAGACCTTCTTTCTCTGCCGTTAAAAACAGTGAGCTATTAATGAATAGGAGTCCGTGGGTGGTGCAAACAGTCAGTGTGCTGAGCTGATAACTGGAAGGTTAAAAGTTTGAGTCCATAACAGAGGTGCCTCAGAAGATAGAGCTGGTGACTTACTTCTGAAAACTCAGCCACTGAAAACCCTGTGGAGCACAGTTCTCCTCTGATACACATGGAGTCACTGTGCTCAGAATCGGCTGAACAGCAGCAGGTCTTGGTTATGAGTGAATAACAGGCAGGGATGAGGAGTGGGCAGAATTAAACCAGCTTAGCCAACCTCCTCTGCAGACTGAGACTCACCCCCACCTTTCCCACCTCCACCACCTCCTCCTTATCCCCACCCCTTGCTCCCAGGATTGAGGGGAGAGCTTCTGATCCCTACAGACCCCACTGATGAGACTCATCCTTCTTTCTCCTGGTCCTGTGGCAGGTCACTCTAGTCCCCAGGCTGTGGATTCTCATGTAGAGTCTCCTACCAAGGTAAGGTGAGCACGTTGTTTCTGGGATACTGGTAGCCTACTACCGTTGGGATTTCCCTCTATACTCTGCATTATTGATGATGGTAGTGGCACTGCTTTCTAGCTCTGGGCAAATGACCCTTGGGGCTTACTCTGAACCTCCAGGCCAGAGCTTTCCAAACCTCAAGTTGCTTCTAAAGAGGATCTCAAGACATAGCTCCAAAGTCAAGTCACTCACTCCTCCCTTTTCTTCCTTTGCAGCTAATGGCCATTTCAGAGGAATCAGTCACCTATGCCAACATGACTTTTAAAACCTCAGAAGCAAAGAGCAATCGCTTGACTGAAAGACATACTACAGATGTGGACCCCATCGTCTATGCTCCAGTTAAATTGACAAACTAGTACTGCCTTTCCAGTGAGGCTGGCATCGAGTTCCTCTCAGTATCTTCCATTTATCTTGCTTTCCCTGACTAAAAATTGTAGACCACAACCCGAGCAGAACTGTAGTCAAAGTTGCTTGACTATGATCTGGTAATATTACTCAGTGGTTTGGAAAGCCAGTGGTCAGTTTTTTTCCAGGCCAGAGAAAAGGTTACTGGCCCTCTCACTTGGACCTACAGCCTGTTGAACCCTTGAGGGCCAAGACTGCTTCCCTCGTATTCTTCCAAATGTGTGGTACAGAGCTCAGTGCATAGAGTACTCACTTGGCATTATTAGTCGACTTTCAGGAGCCAGCCAAGTGAGCTGTCTATCAAGGATCTCAAATAACAAGTTCAGGGTTCTCACGCAATCTTCTGCAATGTTGGCTCCTTCTTCATTTGTTTATCTGTCTCTGTTACCTCCTCTAGAGGTCATAAAAGACTAGCAGACAAGTGATGCTGCTCTGGAATCTTCTGCAATGTTGGCTCCTTCTTCATTTGTTTGTCTGGCTCTGTTACCTTCCCTAGAGGCCATACAAGACTAGCAGATGGACAAGTGATGGTGCCCTGGAACAAATGCAGGATCGATTAGGGCACAGTGTTCAAACTTGGACCCTAACCAGCTGCATTAACTTGGGCAAGTTTGTTAACCTCTCTAAGCCTCATTCATCTTGAAAACAGAGCTAATAACACTTTTATTGTAGGGGTTAAATGAGGTATCTCATGCATCAATGCTCTATTCATCCCAGAACAAAACAACCAAACTCGTTGCCATTGAGTCTATTCTGGCTTACAGTAATGCTATGGGACAAAATGGAACTACTCCATGGAGTTTCCAAGGAACCCCTGGTGGATTGGAACTGCCAACCTTTTGGTTAGCAGCTGTACATTTACCCAGCACACCATCAGGGTTTCCATATGTCAGAGTTCTATATAAATATGAGTTTCCTTCCTATTCCCAGGTTGGAGTGAAAGATTAACACAGTTGGCTGCTAAGTGAAAGGTTGGAAGGTTGAGGTCATCCAGAGATGTCTCAGAGAAAAGGCTAGGCTATCTAGTTCCAAATAAAATCAACCACTGAAGCCATATTGAGTACATACAGGTCTACTCATTGAGGGATGTAATCAGCTATGAGTGTTGACTCAACAGCAACTGGTTGGTATTGTGTAAAGTGCCATATAAATTTAGATTTCCACCCCTGCTATAGCATAAGAGATAGCAGAGCAACACTATCTATGTGGGAACTAAAGTAAAGATTAAATATTAACCATAAAAAAAATCCCATTAAGATTATTTTTAGGTAGATAAATTTACTCTGAAGTTCTTATGTAGACAATAAACAAGAAAGAAAATCCAGGAACATCACAGCACAGTCCACAATAGCAAAAAGATGTAATCAACCCAGATGCCCAACAACAGAAGAACTGATAGGTAAACTATGGTATACATACTCAGTGGAACACTATGCAATGATAAAGAACAATGATGATAGCAGGAAACGTCTCTTAACCTGGTTTCAACTGGAGGACATTATGTTGAGTGACAATAGTCGGCAACAGAAGGACAAATATTGTATGAGACCCCTACTATAAGAACTTAAAAGCAGACTCATGCGTAACAGAAAAGACTCTTCTTTTTTTTAAAATTTTTTGTTTAACATGACTGAGTGAAAATGTACATTCCTGTATAAATTTACATGCCTACCTATACGCAGTTTCCACTGCTCTCCCTGCCTGGTGACAGCACACTATTCCTCTCTGCTCCATACATGTCTCATCCTCCCAACAGCCTCCTTTCCCCTCCTCTCCACCCACTCTCCTTCCTCTAGCCAGAGGTCAGCAGGATGATATCCTATAGATGTATAGAACCATAACGTGCTTCCAATATATGGTCACTCTGCATTGCCAAGTCCAATCCATTCCTGTCCAAAGAGTGGACCTTCATTATAATTTATGGGTAAGGGCAGCATCAGGGCTTGGGGCCATGCTCTCAGGGGAACCTGGAAACCACTGCACCATCAACTGAGGTCTTTTAGTGGAGATCTCAGGATGCACCCCTTTTTATTCTTGTGTTGCCAGTGAGACTCCTCTCTGTGAGCTCCATCGTGGCTATCACTGGTGGTGGCCAGGCACCATCTGGTTCTTCTGGTCCCAAGTCGATGTAGGCACTCACTCTTGTGGGTCTCTCTGTCTTCTAGGTTGTCTTTACCGCATGTCATTTAGGTCCTTGGTGAGCATTCATTCCTGCTGAGTTGGGACCATTTACTGTGTCCTCGGATGGCAGCTTGGCAGCTTTTAAGACCCCAGACGCCACTCACCAATGTGGGGTGCAGAGAGCTCTCTTAGCAAAACGCTAGTTGTGCCAATTGGCCTCGATTTTGCCTAAGAGCATGGTCCCCTGCCCCCTGCCCCAGCTACTCTATCCTTGCAATATTGAGTTAAGATGGAAGGAGTACTCAAGTTATGCTGAAGTCCACTTAATGTTGTTCTTGTTTCTAATGTGTGCTATCACTGCTTTCTCCCAACCAGATTTCTAGCAACTATCTAAACTAAACCCTCCCCACTCCCCCTCCCCCCAAAGAGTCTAACAGAAAAGACTCTTTAACAGCTACAAGGGTGGGGAGGGCAGGAGGGCAAGTGGGGAGGGTTTAGATTAGACAGTTGTTAGAAATTTGGTTGGGTAAAATTGATGACAGTACGCATTAGTAAGAAGATCAATATTAATGGGACTTCAACACAGCTTGTGTACTCCTCCCATCTTAACCTAATATTGCAAGGACAGAGTAGGTGGGGCGGGTGGCCAGGGACCATGCTCTCAAGGGAAATCGAGGCCAGTTGGCACAACTAGCGTTTTGCTAATGAGGTGTCTCTGCACCCCACATTGGTGAGTGGTGTCTGGGGTCTTAAAAGCTGCCAAGCTACCATCTGAGGGTACAGCAAATGGTCCCAACTTAGCAGGAGTGGATCATCACCAAGGTCCATAACAACATGGGGGAAAGAGAATCCAAGAGACAGAGAGACCCATGTGAGTGGATGTGTGCATTGACTTGTGACCAGAGGAACCAGATGGTGCCTGGCCACCACCAGTGATAGCCATGATGGAGGTCACAAAGTTGAATCTCACTGGCAACATAAGTATAAATAGGGGTGCACCCTGAGGTCTCCACTAAAAGACTGCAAATGATGGTCCAGGGGCCTAGGAGTTCTCCTGGGAGCAGGGCCACTGGCCCTGATGCTGCCCTTCTCCATAAATCATAATAAAGGTCAACATTTCGGACAGCAATGGATTGGACTTGGTGAAGCAGAGTGACCATATTGTATGAGCACTTTATGGTTCTAGGCATCTATAGGAGGTCATCCTGTTGACCTCATACTGGAGGAAGGGGAATGGATGGAGAAGAGAAGATAGGAGACTGTTGGGAAGATAAGTCATGTATGGAGCAGAGAGGAAGAGTGTGCTGTCACCATGCAGGGAGAGCAGTGGAAGCTGCATGTAGGTGGGCATGCAAATTTATATGGGAATGTACATTTTCATTCAATCATAATTAAAAAAAAAGAAAAGAAAATCCAGGAAAATTCTTTTTTAAAAAAGTTATGAGGGATGGCTAACCCTGACAGCTAACTAAATGTACACTTTTATTAAGTATGATGAATTAAAACTATATGGTAATAGTGAATAAATAAATAGAATTTTTAAAAGCTAAACGAAGTGTATAAGGGAATTTAGAGTAAGTTTAAGACGACATCACATCATTTGGTGAAAAATGGTTTATTTGACAAATGACATTATGAAAAATAGGTAGCTGGGTAGATAGAAATAAAACACAATCTCTACATATCATTTTTTATATCAAACTAAAAAACACATGAGTACTTTCTTTAAAATGGCAAAATTTTTAAAATAATCTCAGAGTGGATCAGGCATGTTTGCCACAAATAACAGGTTCCAGAAAAGATTAACTTGATTTGTAAAATATCACTTAAAATGTCAAATGACAAATTATAAGCTTGACAAACAGTTACAATATATCTCACGGAAAAAGGGCTAATTCTTCTAATACATAAAGAGCTCCCATAAGTCAATAGGAAAAAACATCAATAGCCAGCAGAGAAAAGGACAAATTGTAAGATTGGACAATTCATAAAAAGGAAAAGATGAAGGGCTTTTAAACATATCAAAAACCCATTGCCATTAATTCAGACTCAGGGCAACCCTCTGGAACAGAGTACAATTGTCCCATAGGGTTTCTAAAGAATAGTTAGTAGATTCAAACTGCTGGCCTTTTGGTTAGTAGCCAAATGCTTAACCACTGTACCACCAGGGCACCATATAAAAACATACCCAAATTCCCTACTAATAAGAGAAATATTAATTCAAACTACAACCAGATAATATTTTTCATCAGTATCAATAAGATTAGCAAAATCCAAAACATTTGCTAGCAGTCTGTGTAAGCTAGATTGTGGGGAACCAGGAGAGTAAGGTGATAAAACCAGTATAGAAGGCAATTGGCTTCCTTCTCTGTAGCAGCCAAAGACTGAAAAAACCCTCATTGCCCACGAGAGGGCACCAGTGAGTGAAGTACAATATGGCTGTTAGAAAGAAGGAAGCAGTTCTCTCTGTTCTGATAAGGAAAGCTCTCCGAGGTGTATGGTCAAATGAAAAGCACAAGCCGATGAACAGAATTTTGAATTTGCTCCAGTCATGCAGAGTGTATATCCACATACTTGAATATATTTATCTCTCTCGAGGAAAACATGAATGAACTGGTCATAGTGCTTGTCCCAGAGAGAGGGACTTGGTAACTGAGGGGCAGGGATGGGAAGATGCAAGCTTTCCCTTAAAAAACCTTTTGGTACCTTTTGAAGTTGTTTACCGTAGTGAGACTCTTCAAGGGGACTTCTTTCCCCATCTGAATTCTGAATCAATGGAGAAACAAAACAAAGGACTCAGCAGATAGAGATCAAAATATTGTCTTTATTACTAATATAGTAGACACTGCAGAATATGGCTTATAGCTGCAGAAAAGTGGGCTTCAGAACATTGAGCCCCACAGTAGACTGAGCTGGATCAGGGAAAGCCCAGTACCATTTGCATCCAATTCAGTAGCTCAGCCTATACCCAAGAGTTGCAAAAGAGATCATATGCTCTTTGAAAGTTGCTCACACTCGACAGAGAAAAATAGAAGAAGAAAGAGCAAGTATGTACCTTCAGTTTCTGTTCTCAGACTCGCATACACCACAGATGTCTCCACCTGCAATAGGGACCCGTTGGGGAATGCAATTCTAATGGAACTTCATCCTCAGGGAAGGAAGTCGGGAGAAGTAGCCTCCACAAATGTCTTTTTAAAGTACACTAAACAACATTTTACAAAATTAAGACAAGGAAATTAAAGTTCAAGGAAATGAAACAATTTACCTAATGTCACTTAGATAACAGCAAGCAGCAGAACTAGAACATAAATTGAATCCTCTCACTTCAAATTCTTTGTCGTCTGGCTGGGTGCCATGCCAAGATGCCACACAGCACATATTAGCGTTTATTATAGCTTTGGTGTTTGTCATACGTTGAATTTGTGTTCCCCAAGAAAACAAAACCCTGGTGGAGTGGTAGTTAAGTGCAACCAAATAGTCAGTAGTCAAACCTGCCGGGTGCTCCTTGGAAACCCTGTAAGAGCAGTTCTACTCTGTCCTATGGGGTTGTCATGAGTAGGGATAGACTCAATGGCAGTAGGTTTTTTTTTTTTTTTTTGGTTTAGAAAATGTGTATAGAAATGTGTGGCGGGGCCATGATTCCCCGTATTGTGTATGTTGTAAACCCTGCCTCTGTGATGTTGTGAGGGAGGATGGGCAGCAGTGGAGTTGGTGGGGCGGGACGTAATGTGGGGAATTGCACTGTGGCTTGGGGCAGCTTCTTGGGATATAAAAGAAAGGAAAGCAAGCTGAAATTTGGTGACCTCATACCATCAAGAACCAGTGCTGGGAGATGAGCACGTCTTTTTGAAAGGACCAGGGTCCCTGAGCCTCAGAAGTCCAAGGGAAGACTGACAACAAGGATCTTCCTCCAGAGCCGGGAGTGAAAGCCTTCCCCTGGAGCCGATGCCCTGGATTTAGACTTTTAGCCTACTGGACTGTGACAAAATAAAGTTTCTCTTTTTAAAGCCGTCCATTTGTGGTATCTCTATTATGGTAGCACTAGATGACTAAGACAGTGCTATCCTAAGCGCTTGGTGTGTATTACTGCAGCAAATCCACATGAAACACTAAGAGTTACAACTATGATTCTCATTTTATAGATAAGTAGCAATAAGTAGGATCTCTGACGGCTCAACAGTTAAGCGCTTGGCTGCTAACTAGGAAATCTGTGATTCCAACCCACTGGCTGCTCCATGGGAGAAAGATGTAGCAATCTGCTTCCATGAAGGTTACGACCTTGGAAACCCAACAGGGCAGTCCTACTCTGTCCGGTACAGTTGCTGTGAGTTGGAATCAACTCAACAGCACACAAAAAGTAGTGCCAATGAAACAGGGAAGGTAAAATCAGGCAACATGATCAAGAGAGACCAGTCATTCTGCATAGGAAGAGCAACTGCTCCTGACAGCTGGTTTTGCAGGAGAAGACTGTAGGCTCAAGGTTTGATAAAGGAGCACGCCCTCTGTGGGCAAGAAAGGGTCTAGGAGAAAAGACTGCTTGGTGAAATGGTCTGTTCCATTGAGCAGCCAGTCCCCAGGGGGGCAGCAGAGACCAAGAATGATCTGCTCCCATTAACTGACTACAGGAAGAAAGCACACTAGGAGGTCTCAGGAACCCTGGTGGCAGTCGACTTGATGGCAGTGGGTTTGCTTTTCTTGGTTTGGGCTGATCTCAATTTTGCCAAAACTAGAAATCTCAAGCTAGAAGCCACACCAGGTTTCCATTTTAGGGACAGTTCTTTATAGACATAGCTGAAAGAGCAGGATTAAGCATTGCCCTGTGTACATTTACTTGTAAATAGAATATCAAATTAATCGCTCTTCTCTCTGTGTTCCCATTTTTAACACCACAGCCCTAGATAAAGTCTAACTTTCTGCTTCCCTGTCATGAGAACTGGTATATAACCAGCCTTGCTGGAGGATAATGTGTGTAATCCAGTAACTGACTACAGATTCAAAAGATATTTGCAAGTTAGGCAGAGAAAATAGACTCTAAAATCCAGGATCATGAAATCAGAACAAATCTGTAGGATTCTTGGGAGAAACAGTTGTCCAAATAACACCTCCACTCTCCAAACCCCACACCTATTGCTGTCAAGACTACTCCAACTCATAAGACGGAATAGAACTGTCCCATAGAGTTTCTAGGAAGTGTCTGGTGGATTTGAACTGTGGATCTTTTGGTTAGCAGCCCTAGCTCCTAACCACTATGTCACTAGGGGTTCTGTTGTCCAAATAGGGTGAGTGTAAATCTTTTAAGGTATCTATGGATGTCTTCATCTGTTGTGTAAGATTGATGTCTGCCATCTTGCCTTGCGTATGAGGCTATCCTAACAGAGCCTTGGCTAGATTTCTATTTGTAGAGCTGATCAGCTAATCCTCTTTATGTGCCTTCATTACATGGCCACAGGGAGGCACTGGGTTGTTTTGTGGCTGAGGGAAATGAGAGTAGTTTTAATGTTGTCTGGTCTTTGACTCTAGGAGGGTGAAGTATGGAAACAGGAAGGACAGGAGGAATGGCATAGTATCCCACACCCGCAACTCTTCCCTTAAGGCTGCTGAGTTGCCTTGAGTTTCCTACTTTTAGAGAGAAGATTACGGTAGAAGCTGAAGGAACTGTGTTTATGAAACTGTTTGTGAGACTCTGGAGGAAAGCGTGCAGCAGACATGCAGAACTGTGTCCACAGCCAATCTCCTTGTCCCAGCCCTGCTACAGACCACAGGGCCTATGAGTGTTCTGAGGGCTAAGGCTGGACAGCACCCCATTAGAAAGGACCACAGCACTTAGAAGAGCAGGGTTTTTATTACAGCAGCAGAGGTAGTAGTAGGGAACCCCTGGGACTCCCAGAAACAGCAGGAGAAACACTGTGTAAATAGAAAGGATGCAGATGTGTAGGAGAACTCTAAGACCTCTGGTCATTAATGGTATTATAACTTCACTTGCAGCTAAAGTCTGTGAATATCTCTGTCTCGATTTGTTTCCAGATTTGCATGAATATCTCCCTTAAGTTATCACTGCTTTGTTCCTCATTGATTAAAACTAGCCTCTTCAGTCTGGTGGCATTTTCCCATAAAGGACATGATTAATGGTCCCACAGTCTTTTCACGAAGTGAGCGTGAGAACCACTGTTCTGATCTTCTTTCCTTTGGGTAGGTCAGCATTCAGTATCACTTCAGAAGAGTTGGAATATTATAGTTTTAAAGAAACTGTTTCCAGAATACTTTTCTCATGATATGCTAGAAGTTAGTCATACCTTGGAGTTCAATCAACAATGGCCAGGAATTTATTGGCTAACAAATAAAATACAGTCTCCTGTCTTCTGATTCAGATTCTACACCTCTTCCTTGCCTCTGGCTAATCAAATGCATGAGAACTAAGATTTTGATGAGCTGCCTGACTGTAGCCATTACAACTGCTCTAACTAACATGATTCTTGTTATCTAACTGCAAATGATTGCCAGCAAAGTTGCAGAGAAACTTCGGGACAAGAGTGACATCAGATTGAGTCCCAGAGGTGTGGACTGGTTGCCCTAGTGATCCTACTGTAGCAGCATTTTATTTATGAACAAAATAAATCCCGAATAACATCTGTTTGGGATGAGCCACTTCCTTTGGAGCCAGGACAGTTGAGAGGAGCTTCAAAGTGTTGTCTGCTTCACTGAGAAACAGACAACTGAGCTGAGATCTAGCGTCTGCCTCTGCTTAGTGTTTTTGCAGCAGAAGATGCATACTCTGTCACAGGGCTTCATGAGAAGTAAACAGCAAAGGTTGTTTTTAGAGCTAAAATCAGATGTCATTATCGATCAGCCAATAGGAAAATCTGGCACACCGGGCTTGCACTGAAGCGCTGGTGGTGCAGCAATTGGGAGCTCAGCTGCTAACCAAAAGGTCAGCAGTTTGAACCCACCAGCTGCTCTTTGGAAGCCCTACAGCGCAGTTCTACTCCATCCTATAGAGTCTCAGAGAGTTGGAGCTGACTTGCTGGCAATAGGTTTGGGTTTGTGTTGGGCCTTACATTCACTTCTCACCAAGGTTTTGTGACATAAACACAATTGTGCTCTTTCAGAACCCAAGCATGTTAAAAGCTAGAAGGATCAAATTCTTGATTCAGGCTTCCAAGTTTCAATTGCCTGAGTGTTAAGGAAACAGTCCTTGACTAAGTTGTACAACTCCCTGATAAGAAGGAATAGGGTTGAATTCCATTGCCTTATCTTTCATGAAACAAACAAAAAAACCTACTGCCATCAAGTCAATTCCAACTCATGGCAACCCTATAGGCAGAATAGAACTGTCCCATAGAATTTCCAAGGAGCACTGTGTGTCTTTCCTTTAGAGTACTTATTGTAGTTGACAATTTTTATTTGTATGTATCTGTATGTGAGTGGTTTTCTCCCATACAACATTAGAAGCTCCTTGAAGGCAGATGCTGTCTCTTTCACTCATCTTTATATCCCCAGCATTTAGCATGCCCCCCTTTTGTTGGCTGAATAACCAAATACCAAAACCACAAAACCAAGCCTATTGTCCTCAAGTCAGCTCCAACTCATAACGACCTACAGAACAGAGCAGAACTGCCCCATATGGTTTCCAAAGAGTGCCTGGTGGATTCGAAGTGCCAGCATTTCGGCCAGCAGCCACAACTCTGAATAAATGAGAAAATGAATGAAAATTCCTAGAGAGTGTAAGAATGGGGTCCTCAATTTGTAGAGAAGAAAACAGCCCCAAGAAATAAAAAGTTGTCCAAGATCATGCCCTAAAGAAGTGATGATGATTTTTGCAAAAATCTGGACTATAGTTGTGTCTCGTAGGGAGCAGTCTTGGACAAAAGTGAGAAAGGGGTTACCATGTCCAAGTCCTCTACAGTTTCAAAGAATCCAAAGGGCAAAGGGCAAGCAATGCTGTGAGAACCAATATTTTGATTTCTTAGGGCTCCTGCTCTGAACAGTGAGGCTAAAATATCACTTGGAAATAACCGACATCACACTCTAGCCTTTAGATTTCAAACTATTTTGGCCATAAGCCCTTGCACTTCCCTAGTAGGTCCTGCCCCTATGTGTTGGTCAGTTTGCTGTACTGTGGGGGCTCATGTGTTGCTGTTGCTGTGATGCTAGAAGCTAAGCCACCAGTATTTAGATACCAGCAGGGTCACCCATGGTGGACAGACTTCAGCTGAGCTTCCAAACTGAGACAGACTAGGTAGAAGGACCCGGCAGTCTACTTCAGAAAAGAATTAGCCAGTGTAAATGTTATGAATAGCAGCAGAACGCTGTCAGATACAGTGCTGGAAAATGGGTCCCCTGGGTTGGAAGGCACTCAAAAGACAACTGGGAAGATCTACTTCCTCAAAAAGAGCTGACCTTAATGATGTGGATACAGTCAAACTTTGGGGATCTTTATTTGCTGATGCAGCAAAAGGAGAATAAACAGCTGTAAACATCCATGAATAATCAGAACATGGAATGTACAAAGTACGAATCTAGGAAAATCGGAACTAGCCAAAAATGAAAGGGAGAGCATAAACATCAATATCCTAGGCCTTAGTGAGCTGAAACGGCCTGGTATTGGCCATTTTGAACTGGACAATCATAGGGACTACAGTGCTGGGAATCAAAACTGGAAGAATAGGGTAGCATTCACCGTCAAAAAGAATATTTCAAGATCTTTCCTGAAGTAAGTTGTCAAGGATTGAGTTTTACTTGGATCCACAATCAACATCCATGAAAGTAGCAGTCAAGAAATCAAAAGATGCATTACATTGTGCAAATCTGCTGCAAAGGAACTCTTTAAAGCATTGTAAGGCAAGGATGTCACCTTGAAGATGAAGATATGCCTGACCCAGCAAGTGGTATTATCAGTCACATGATGTACGTATAAAACCTGGACAATGACTAAGAAAGACAGGAGAAGAACTGACAGCTTTGAAGTGTGGTATTGGAGAAGAATATTGAATATACCATAGACTGCCAAAAGAGCAAAAAAGGATCTGTCCCAGAATAAGTACAACCAGAGTGCTCCTTAGAACGGCAAGCCTACGTCTTACATACTTTGGCCATATTGTCAGGGCGGATCAGCCCCTAGAGAAGGACATTGTGCTTGGTAAAGTAGAGGGTCAGCAAAAAAAAATCCTCGATGAGATAGATTGACACACTGGTTGCAGCAGTGGGCTCAAGCAGAACAGCAATTGTGGGCATGGGGCAGGACCAGACAGAGTTTCTTTCAGTTGTACGTAGGGTAGCTATGAGGCAAAACTGACCTGACAACACCTAACAAACAACAACAATCGGTGTTGTTTTACTGTTTTTCCCTAATAATGTTTTTCTACATTTCTATCTCTAGAGAAAACTGCAGTCTAACTGCTTTGTAGTTATATCTACAGTCTTTTCACTGCCCCCAGGGCATTTTTTGTGGTTTCTGAGCACATTTTAAAAGTGAAAAAAAAAAAAAAGAGAAGAGGAAAGAAGAAATAACAAAAAGAAAAAAAAATCCACACATCCAGCAGTGGCCTGTGTCTGACCTTCCTCCTGCTCTGCATCTACTTCAGAAGTTATTAGAATTACCACATGATGGTCTCTTCTGCTGGACAGAGAGGCCAACCCCTGTGTCTCTGAGGCTGTCCAAAAGTAAAAAGACAAATTCACACAGCTCCTCCGGACAGAGCACCTATTCTCTATTTAGGAACAGGGCAACCGTGGACAGCAGGGCTCAGGTTAAAATCACCCAGAAGGAAACTTACCAAGGGTATGGCAAGCACAGGAGAGGCCTGGCTATTTTTCAGGCTTTTAGTTAGGCCTTTACCTGTAATCACCCAAGGGCAAAGGAGACAGGAAGCTAAAGTCCTCTCTCTTGGTTCAAGACGAGGACTAAGGTCCTTGGGCCTATCCTCCTCCGCTTCTGATGAGTCTCAGGAGATCTTTCTATCTCTGCTTACCCAGAAGTCCCAGAAGTTCTTTTGACAGGGAACTTGGCTCCTAGTCCTTTCAGATGAACAAAGTTTCCTTCAGTGAGAGAGTAAGGCTGTATCCCAAGGTATGTGTGCTGGGGAGGCCTGTGGCCTTCCAGGTACCGGGTGTGGCTATCTCAGGGCCTCATTCCTCCATTGAAGAACAGAACAGTGCTCTTCTGTCATGCCTCAGGATGCCTTTGTCACCATAAAGTAGATATGTTCCCCAGCCACAGACTGGCTTGCTTTGATCTCCATGTGACCAGGCATTGGGGAGTGAGGGTTGGGGGTGAGCATACAGTCACTAGTTTGAAAGCTGATGCTCGTTCCCTTTAGTTTTCTTAGGTATTTGACCCCAAACTGCTACTTTACCCTTTCTATCCTTTTGACTTCTCTTTCTTTTGGTCAAATGAATGATTAGAGAATAATCTTCAAGGCCATGATCAGGGTACAGAGGATGAGAATGGACATCCTAGCCGGTATCATAGGCAGATTTCACATCTCTTGGAAGACGCCACCTTTTGGTTCTCTGCTCAGGATCGTCTGTTCTGGAATCTGTTCTAGCCATCCAGTTACAGTGACTCCTGACAACTATATTCTTGTTAAGTGACCCTGGGCCCCGAACCCCCTTAATTGGGCCTGGAGTGAGCCTCTGATCAAGCTGAGCCAACAAGTCCCTTCTTTAAGGAACTAATTTGGGCCTAGGAGTAAGAGAACCCAGTCTCGGAGGAGACATAAACTCTAAATTACAAATGGATATCTTCTGCTGTGGCCAAAAATAAAATAAAAATTAAAAAAAAGACAGTCTAGAGAGAAAAGGAAACAAACACACGTAACAGTAGCAAACTGGAATTAGAGATAAAGCTGTGCTGACACTCCTGACAATTTCTGAGGGTGGCTACATCCTGGCCCCTGCATTTCAAGAGACACTGCTTTCTCCTTAAAGTGAGTTCCCATCCCCTTTTTTAATTAAAATAGTTCAAGAAAACTAAACCCAACCTGTTGCGTTCCAGTCAGCTGCAACTTAGAGCACCACCGTGGGATGGAGAGGAACCGCCCCACGGTGTTTCCAAGGGGCACCTGGTGGATCCAAGAGGCCTGTCTCTTGATTAGCAGCCACAGCTCTTTACCATTATGCCATCACAGTTTCCATTAAAATAGTTAGAGAGCACTTTTTCTTTTTCTCTCCCATTCATTGTTTTCTTGTCTTCCCTTTTTTTTAAAGATTGTGCTTAAAGGGAAAGTTTGCAGTTAAAACCAGTCTTTCATGCAAAACCTTATGCACCCCTTGTTATGTGACCCTAGTTGCTCTCTCCACTCTGTAACAGCACACTCCTCTCCACCTTGCATTTTCTGTGTCCATTCAATCACTTTCTGTCCCTTTCTACTAGAGGGCATTTTTGATGCTTACAACTAAGAACGGTAAGCCGTACTTGTTTGAGAGAAACCAGATAACCACATAGACGTTGTATAGTTCAGGTGGAAAAACAAGACGAGGTCTGACCATTAAATTTTGCAAACTCATCCTAGAAAAAGTGCTACATACCTCACTGCTGAATATCATTACAGTCATCTTCAAAGTACTCCTTTTGGGAAGCTGTGTACCAACGCCAGTGCCTAATGCCTAGTTCACCAATTCAAAGCAAGCTTGGAACTTGTTTTCTGGAATAGCGATGAGAGCTATCGTTGTATTACCCATGATGTCCTGAATGTCATTGAGATGTCTTCCTTTCAATATTTCCTTTATCTTTGGGTAAAAAAAAAAAAAGTCACTGGGGGCCAGTTCAGGTGAGTAGGGAGGATGCTCCAATACCATTATTTGCTTACAGGCTAAAAACTCTCTCATAGACAACTATACATTTAAGTTTGCAAACTTGCCATCTCGTCACTGTGAGCACTGCCCGTTCCAGAAAGAGTTCCAAAATTGCTTTGAAGGGTAGCCTGGATGCTGATGTTGGTCCATAGCTTCCCGTGTGGAGTACTTAGAGGGTGACTGCAGTGGTATTCAGCAACGAGGTATATAGCACTTACAACAACTAAGTTGGCAGACTTAACTGTTATACCTCCTATATAGCTGAAAAGTAACAAGTGAGAATCAGTTGTGATGTTGTGTTGTTGTTGGCTCCCACCCTGACCCCCACCCCCACCTGAGTCCATTTGTCTCCTAAGGTTACAGCTCTCCTGGAGCTATCTACCTTCTGGACAACTCCAGAATCCCTGCAAGTTCTGCTCCTGTTACCTGGAGGGTCTGAGTCAGGAAGGATTCGTTGAATCAAGCAAGACCCACATCCAGGCCCTTCCTGTGTCTTCCAGCTGCTTCTCTGCCTGTCACTCTCTGGGTACCCCCAGAGTGAGTGCTGTGATTGACTTCCAGGCAGAGCAGAGGCACCATGCTCGGTTGTATAACTGTGCCCTGTTTAGAGCACAAGTGAGCAGTTGCCACGAGTTGTTTCTGCCTCCTGGTGACCTCAGGTGTGTCGGAGTAGAGCTATGCTCCATAGGGTTTTTGGTGGCTGATTTTTCAGAATTAGATCACCAGGCTTTTCTTCTGAGGTGTCTCTGGGTGTCCTTAAATGTCCATCCTTTCAGTTAGCAGCCAAGCCCCTTAACTATTTGTACTACTCAGGGACTCAGAAAGGGGACAAGAAGCAGTGGCGATCCATCCCACACTCTACTTGCCAAGCCATACACACTGGCACTGAACTCCATGCATCTGGGGGAAGAGGCACCTTTTCTAGATTTTCACAAAGGCACTGTATGACTAGAAGTGCTGTGTGGTCAGAGAGCCTCAGGCTGGGGGCCATGGGAAGGGACACAAGAGGCACCACAGGG
Organism: Heterohyrax brucei; assembly: GCA_028571685.1. NCBI lineage: Eukaryota > Metazoa > Chordata > Mammalia > Hyracoidea > Procaviidae > Heterohyrax > Heterohyrax brucei. The sequence goes on from CM053140.1 coordinate 160,893,393, forward strand.
TCAATTCTTGTCCTTAAGGAAAAGTTGATCAGTGATATAATTGCTCCAATTTATTCTTCTGACAGCCACCCAAAACCAACAGAAGTCCCACCAAGATAGGTATGATAAATATTCCTTGTATAAATGGAAATAACGAGAATCTACAAGAGAAGAAAAAGGTGAGGAACTTGTAGAAGCTCTCTGCCTGAAAGTATAAGAAAGAAACATGGTGAATATCTGAAGCCCTGGCCAAGAATTGCAACTGACTAGTTGGATCCACTTCCCTCTGTAGGCTCCAGTCTTACCTACATCCTCCCTGGGCCACCTAATGTAAACTGTGTTCCTTAAAAGTAAAAGAGGGTATGGCCAGTTAGACAATGACAGTCCCCCTGTGAATTATAAAATCATGTAAATGGGCAACTTTTAAGGGTGTTCCCTCAGGTGCCAGGGTCACCTTCAGCAGCATCAGCTACCTGTCAAGAAACTAATCTTTAAGATTCTGGAGCTCCAAAGCTGACACTAAACCATGGAGCACAGACTTAAGAGTAAACTCCAAGTCTTCTCTGACCCTCAGCTTGTTTTCTCCATCCACATGGAAATCGCACACCTGTTTGATCCCATGAGCATCTTCCAAGTCCCAGGAATGAGACTTCTGAGAGGTGAAAGAATTCCATGGATTCCCAGGACCCAGAGACCTACCTCTCTCAGCCCCAAACTGCAAGTTAACCCTCAGAACCATCTACAACCATCCTGTCACAGAAGTAGTCAGTGACCTAGCTATCCCCCCAAAGAAACTTGAGAGGGTCTGAGTTGGTGTTGGTAGGCTTCGGTGAGTATTATCCCATCGACAAATACTTCTAGACCCCTGAAAGGCTCCTTATTGGTGAAGACTCCTCTGTGGTCAGTCATAACCATCTCTGTAAAATCCATGCCATCCCTGGCAAAGTCCTACTGGATGCCACACCAGTGGCAGCCGGTGTCCTCTGTGACAGTGAGCTACTTTCCCCATTGGCTCCAGGCCACAAGGACAGTGCCGCTGTGTGTGAAGGTGGTGATGTTGTCGTTTTCCCAGAAATAGCCTCAACACCAGTATTTGTGGTGGTCCTTACAGTGGGTGTCAGATTGAATTTTGTCCCCCCCAAAAACGTGTGTAGTAGTCTGGCTGGGCTGTGATTCCCTGTATTCTGTGATTGCCCTTCATTTTGTTCTTTTCTGATGCTGTAAATCCTAATCTCTGCCTCTGGTTAACAGAGTAGATTATGTTAGAGGGAATTAGGGTGGGACTGTAAATCCCTCTCCGCTCCATTGGAGTTTCCTTGGAGTGTGGCTTGTATCACCTTATATTCTTTTATCCTACAAGGGATAAAAGGAAAAGGAAGCAAGCAGAGAGTTGGGAACCTCACACCATCAAGAAAGTAGCACCGGGAGTAGAATGCGTCCTACAGACCTGAGGTTCCTGCGGCAAGATGCTCCCTGACTAAACACTGATGTAACACAAGGACTTCCCTCCAGAGCCAACAGAGGGAAAGCCTTCCCCTGGAACAGACACCCTGAAGTCGGGCTTGTAGCTTACCAGACTGTGTAAGAATGAACTCTCCTTTGTTAAAGCCATCCACTCTGGTATTTCTGTTAGAGCAGCACCAGCTGACTAAAACAGTGGGCATCACAGTTGCAGACGGTGGAAGTTGTGTCCAGCACAAGACTTTCCTTGACCTTTGTATCCACTACCATGACATCTGTCAAAATATATACACATGCCTGCACACACATGCACAACATCATTCTTTCAAGCACATTGTAGCTCCTGCCTCCTGAGGGTTGTTATAAATTAGATTGTGTCCCTCCAAAAATGTACAGCAATTTGGCAGGGCTGTGGTTCCCGGTACTGTGTGATTGTCCTCCATTCTGTGATTTCCCTATGCTGTAAATCTAATTTCTGCCTGTGGTCAGTAGGGCAAGACTGGATTATGCTAAAGAGGATGAGGGTGGGACTGTAACACCCTTACTAAGGGAGTTTCCCTGAAGTACTGCTTGTACTACCTTTTATACTACAAGGGATAAAAGAAAAGCGACGCAAGCAGAGTTGGGGACATCATACCCTCAAGAAAACAGCACCAGGAGCAGAGCACGTTCTTCAGACCTTGGGTTCCTGTGCTGAGACACTCTCAGACCAAAGAAAGACTGAGGCAACCCAAGCACCTTCCTCCAGAGCTGACAGAGAGAGTGTTCCCTTGAATACGACTCACTGAATTCAGCCTTGTAGCCCACTGGCCTGTGAGAGAATCAACTTTGCTTTGTTCAAGCTGCCCACTTACAGCGCATCTGTTTCAGCAGCACTAGATAATGAAGACACGGATAATTAGTAAAAACACTGGAAACAGATTTTTGTCTACTTGGGCTTAGTCCCTTTCCCTGAACTAACAGACAAAACAAACCAACCCCAAACACAACAGTTGCTGTTGAGTTGATTCCAAAGTATGTCAGACTCCATGTATGTCAGAGTAGAACTGTGCTCCATAGCCTTTTTTTATTGTGATTGAGTGAAAGTATGCAATCCAAGTTAAATTTGCATGCCTGCCTATCTTCAGCTCCTGCTCTTCTTGTGCAGTGACCAGCACAGTCCTCCCTTCCATTCTATACATGTTGTATCTTCTTAACAATCTCCTGTCCCCTCCTCTCCACCCTGTCCTCTCTCTTATTAAGAGGCCAGTAGGACAGTATCCTATCGATGCATAGAACCATGAAGTGCACACCATGTGGTCACTTTGTGCCCTCAAGTCCAATCCATTCCTGCCTGAAGAGTTGCCCTCAGTAAGAGTTTATGATCAGGGGCAGCAGCAGGTCTAGAGGCCATGCTCCCAGGGGAACTCCCAGGCCTTTAGACCATCAATTGTGGTCTTTTAGTGGAGTTTTTGAGGTGCACCCCTCCTTTCCTGGTGTTGCCACTGATACTCAACATTGTGTGCCCCATAATGGCTGTCATCGGTGGTGCCCAGGCACCATCTGGTTCTTCTGGTCACATGTTTATACAGTCACCCATTCACATGGGTCCTTCTGTCTTCTGGTCTCTTTTCCCTTTGTTTCCTTGGTGATCATCTGTTCTGGCTGAATTGGGACCATTTGGTGTCCCTCAGATGGCAGCTTGCTAGCTTTTAAGACTCCAGACTCCACTCACCAGTATGGAGTGCAGAAGATTCTCTTAGCAATAGGCTTGTTATGGCAGACGGCCTTGATGTCCCCTGAGAGCATGGTTCCCAGATGCGGTCCTCTGCCACTCCATCCTTACAATATTGGGTTAAGATTAGAAGAGTTTTCAGTCTATGTTGAAGTCCGGTTAAGCTGATCATCTTTTTACTGTGTGCTGTGGCTGCTTTCACCCAATCAAATTTCTATCAACTATCTAATCTATAAACAGCGCTCTTCCTCCATCCCACCCCTCCCATGCAGCCATCAAAGCATCTTTTCTTCTGTACATGACTCTGTTTTTAAGTCCTGATAGTAGGGATTTCATACAATATTTGCCCTTGTGCTGCTAACTGATTTCACTCAATATAATGTCTTCCCATTGAAACCAGGTTATGAGACGCTTCCTAAAAATCATCATTGTTTTTTATCATTGCATAGTGTTCCACTGAGTGTTAATACCCTTGATTGTTTATCCAATCCAGCCACCTGTTGTTGGGCATCTGCGTTGATTCTATCTTTTTGCTACAGTGGACTGTCCTGCAATAAACATTCGTGGGCATGTATGTGTTCATGTGGCTGCCTTTGATTCTCTAGGGTATTTTCCAAGCAGTGGGATTACTGGGTTAAATGGTATATCTATTTCCAGTTTTTAAGGAAGTGCCAGATTGCTTTCCAAAGAAAGCAACCCCATCATCCGTGTAGGAGAGTTCCAGTTTGTCCACAGCCTCTCCAGCATTTGTTGTTTTGTGTTTTTTGGATCATGGCCAACCTTGTTGGGGTGAGGTGGTATCTCACTGTAGTTTTGATTTGAATTTCTTTAATAGTTAATGACCATGAGTATTGCCTCATGTATCTTTTGGCTGCCTGGATGTCCTCTTTGGTAAAATGTCTGTCCATCTCCTTTGCCCGATGGTTAACTGGGTTATTTACCATTTCCATGTTGATGTTTTATAATACCTTGTGGATTATGGAGATCAGACATCAATCTGACATATAGCTGCCAAATTTTTTTCCATTCTGTAGGTGGTCTTTTAATTATTTTGATAAAGTCTTTGGGTGAGCAGAAGTGTTTGATTCTTAGTAGTTCCCATTTATCTATTTTCTCTTCTGCTGATTGGGCTTTGTCAGATTTTGTAGTCTGTCTAAGTTGTGTATTAAAACTTCCATTGTTAAAAAGGGGTGCATTCTGAGATCTCCACTAAAAGACCGCAATTGATAGTCCAGGGGCCATGGAGTTCCCCTGGGAGCATGGCCCCTGGCCCTGATGCACCCCCTGTCCATAAATCATAATGGAGGTCAACTCTTCAGACAGGAATGGATTGGACTTGGTAACACAGAGTGACCATATCATGTGTGCACTTTATGTTTCTATGCATACATAGGATGTCGTCCTGCTGACCTCTTACTGGAGGCAGGGGGTGGGTGGAGAGGACAGGATAGTAGATTGTTGGGAGGATAAGACATGTACGGAGCGGAGAGGAAGAGTTTGGTGTCACCAGGCAGGGAGAGCAGTGGGAAACGCATATAGGTGGGCATGCAAATTTATACGGGAATGTACATTTTCACTCAATCATAATAATAGTAATAAAAACTTCCACTGTTGACTGTATTTTTTCTTGTATGCTCTTTATTGTTTTAGGTTTGATATTTAGGTCTTTTATCCAATTTGAGTTGTTTTTTTGTGTAAGGTGTGAGATATGGGTCTTGTTTCAGTTTTTTGCAGGTGGATATCCAATTTTGCCAGCACCATTTGTTAAAGAGGCTGTTTTTCCCCCGAGTTTACAACCTTAGGCCTTTGTCGAATATCAATTGTTCGCAGCAGGATGGTGGCATCTCTGGGGTATCAACTCTATTTCATTGGTCTACATGGCTCGCTATACCAGTACCAGGCTGCTTTGACTACTGTGGCAGTGTAACAGATTGTAAGATTGGGTAGTGAGAGGCCTCCCATGATGTTCTTCTTCAGTGGTGCTTTGCTTATCCAGGGTTTCTTCCCTTTCCAAACAAAATTGGTGATTTGTTTCACCATCTCATTTGAAAATATCACTGGAATTTGTATTGGGGTTTCACTGTATAGGTAGATCACTTTGGGTAAAACAGACATCTTCACAATGTTATCTATGAGCTGGGTGGGTTTCTCCATTAATGTAAGTCTCTCTTACTTTCTTGCAGTAAGCTCTCATGGTTCTCTTTGTATAGGTCTCTTATTTCTCTAATTAGATTGATTCCTGGGTATTTTATCTTCTTGGGGGCTATTGTAGACTGCATAGATTTGGTGATTACTTCTTTGATGGTCTCGTTGTTGGTATAAAGGAATCCTACTATTTTGCTTATGTTTATCTTATAACCTGATACTTTGCTGAACTCTTCTATCAGTTCCAGTACTTTACTTATGAATTCTTTAGGATTTTCTGCATATATAATCATATCATCTGCAAATAGGGAGATTTTTTACTTCTTTGTTGATGCAGATGCACTTTATTTCTAGGTCTTGTCTAATTGCTCTGGCCAGAACTTCTAGAACAATGTTGAACAGAAGTGGTAAGAGTGGGCATCCTCTTTTTAGTGGCTGATTTTTTAGAAGCAGATCACCAGGCTTTTCTTCTGAGGTACCTCTGGCTGGACTTGAACCTCCAGCCTTTCAGTTAGCAGCCAAATATCTTAGCCACTTATACCACCAAGTGACTTCTTCCCTAGCCTAAGGGTGGAAAAAGTATGGGTTCCTTCCCATCAAGAATTTAAAAGCCCTCTCACCATTGCTTGGCAGGGAGGCTTGAAGAGCCTGAGGTTTACTTTTAATTAGATGTTATATCCCTGTTCCCACCCCACCATGGCACCTCAAAAAGAAAGTGATGAAATATGGAAGTTATTTTCTTCTGCTGGCCACACAAGGCTGAAAATAAAAGTTCTGTCTTTAGGGGCTAAAAACATCCTATTTCCTCTGTACACAACCAATGTGGAGCCCTTCCACCACTGCAGGATATTGCATAATAAGGAAGTCATGCGCACCATGTCCAGCTTGACTGTGGCCAGACAGTGTCTGACTCAGGACCCAAGATGAGGACAGCGGAGCCCATCCACCCCTCAGTCTTCCAGACGTGCCCTGCAGACGCTTCAAATGCTGTCTCAACAGTAGTTCTCAGTGGCTGGACCATGCTACCCAGCAGGCTCACATCCTTGCTGTCATTTTATTTTCCTAGCAACCCCCCAAGGAAGGTAGTGTAACCCTCAGTTTACAGGCACAGACACTGATGCAGAAGAGAGCAGTAACTCTCAAAGATTATGGAGCTGGAGGTGCAGATCAGGCTCTGAACTCAGTTCTGAGTCTCATCTTTGGGGCCGGGTATAGAAAGAGGAAAGTCCCGTGCTCACATCTCTGTGTTAACATTTCTGAAGGGAGAGGGGCAGGAAGGGGAACTTAGGTAAACTGAAAGAGAGAATACAAAGCTCTTAATTCAACTAAGGGTTTGAAATTCCCCATAACTAAGACTAAAAACTAAAATAGACAAGACCTATTTTCACCCCCTTTTATTTTCCTTGTGTTGGTCAAAGTTAATAAGTGGGAATTCAAAGTAGGAGGAGAGAATTCAAAATCTCTAGGAAGACCACAGAGCCACCAGGGTGGTGCAACTGGTTAAGCATTCAGCTGTTAGCCAATAATCCAGCCAGAGGTACCTTGGAAACTAGGCCTAGCAATCTGTTTCCAAAATGTCACAGCCTTGAAGACCATACAGAGCAGTTGTACTCCATACAAGTAGGCTCACCATGTGTTAGAATCCACGAATAGTAACATGAAGGGAGACCACAGATTGGAGGGCTAGAGATGGTCTTACTTCACTCTTACCTGAGTGGGTGATGATGATTGTCTAGGTTGTACAAAAAAGTCCTCGCTTGCAGAAGGGGTACCTTCCTCTAATTCACACAAAGTCAGCATCTAGGCCAGCAGATGGCCTGACAGCAAGCCCACATTGTGGTAGGCGTTTCAGCAATATTACCTCATTTAATCCTCATCAAAACACCTCTGACAGTTCAACAAATAAATTACAAGGAAGGAAGGAAAGAGGAACCCATAGATTGGGGGACTTAAGAGAGAGATTGCAATATATGGAACTTATTTAAATCCTGATTCAAGAAATAATTGAGAAAATTTAGATGTGATGATATTAGAAAATTTGAAAATTATTGTTCCTTTTTTCTCTGATAATTCTATTGTGATAGCCAACCTCAATGATGGGCTTTTCAGCCCCAAGAAAGTCTTCACTTGACTGCAGATCCAACTACTTCAGAAGCAACCCAAAGCAAGAACCATCCAGTCAAGGTGCTCCTGAATGCCCGACCTAAGGAAATCACAAGAGATAATGTTTATTGTTTCAAGCCATTAAGTTTTTGGACAATCTGTTTCATAAAACCAAACCAAATCAAACCCAGTGCCATCAAGTCGATACCAACTGACAGCAGTCCTACAGGACAGAGTAGAACTGCTCCATAGAGTTTCCGAGGGGTGCCTGGTGGATGTGAACTGCCAACCTTTTAATTAGTAGATGTGGCACTTACCCACTATGCAAACAGAATTTCTATCTGTTTTGTATCAATAAATAATTGTCTTATGTCATGGATTGAGTTGCATGCCACCAAAGCTGTGTGGATCGATTTGGCTGAACCATGATTCCCAGTATTATGTGATGTTCCTAAATGTTGTAGTTGCTACCTCTATGATGTTAACGATGACGGATGGGCACCAGGTGTGTTGGTGGGGCAAGACTCAATCTACAAGACTGGATTGTGTCTTGAGGCAATCTCTTAGGATATAAAAGAAAGAAGCGAGCAGAGAAACAGATGGACCTCACACCACGAAGAAACCAGTGTCAGGAGCAGACAGTATCCTTTGGACCTGAGGTTCCCATGCTGAGATGCTCCCAGAGTGTCAGGGATTGAACTGTGTCCCACTCAAAATGTGTACAGCTGTTTGAATGGGCAATCATTCCCAACATTTTGTGACTTGCCTTGTTAAAGAAATTTCCCTGGAGTGTGGCTTGCACCACCTTTTACACTTACATCCCACAGGAGATAAATGTAAAGGGAAGCAAGCAGAGAGCACACTGGGAGTAGAGCACATCCTTCAGACCTGTACCAGGATGCTCCCTGACCAAAGACTGTTGCAACACAAGGACTTTCCTCCGGAGCTGACAAAGAAGGAAAGCCTTCCTCTTGAGTGGACGTCCTGAATTTGGACTTGTAGCCTGCTGAACTATGTAAGAATAAACTTTTCTTTGGTAAAGCCAGCCACTTTGAGGTATTTCTGTTACAGTATCACTAGCTGACTAAAACATAGACCAAAGGAAGACTGATAACAAGGACCTTTCTCCAGAGTTGACAGACAGAAAGCCTTCCCCTGGAGCTGATGCCCTGAATCGGGATTTTCAACCTACTTTATTATGATGAAATACGTTTCTCTTTGTTAAAGCTATCCACTTACTTTCTGTTACACCAGCACTAGATAACTAAGACGTTATAGGTATATGGTTATAGTTTTTTAAAGCACTGATCTCTGAGAATGAATCATGCAAAAAAAAAACCACTTAAAATTGCTTGGAGATAGCATCCATGAAGTCCAAGAAAATTTCAGCAGAAAGAGAAATGGATTGTGCAAAGATAGATGTCAGTAGGAAAGTAGCACCCTAAAGCAAAAGTCCAAAGTTACAGAAAGTAAACGGTTGTGTCTATCAACATTCTTGAGTATTACTTGGTGTTATTGGTTCTGTTGCTCTCTTTATGGGTACAGTCAATTTTCACTCTAGGTTCATAAATAAGAAGGTAAATTAGTAATAATAAAAGCCAAACCAAGCCAAGTGTCGCCGAGTCAGATCCGACTCATGGCGACCCTAGGGGCCAGGGTAGAACTGACCCTCAGAATATTCAAGGAGCACTTGGTCAATTTGAACTGCCGACCTTGTGGTTAGCAGTGGTAGCACTTAACCCACTATACCACCAGGGTTTCCCAAATAAGAAGGTAAATTAATAATAATAAAAGCCAAATGTAATTTTAAAACATTTTTAGAAATGTATATTGAAATGTTTACAGATGAAATACTATGATACCCAGCATTTCAAAACAACCAGGGTAGAGCAGGTGGGTGGTGTTATCAATGAAACAAGGTTGACCAGAAACTGATAATTATTAAAGCAAGATGATAGATGTACATTCTAGGCCCGCCCCCGCCCCACTTTTGTAACTTTGAAACTTTCTACAATGAAAAGTAAAAAGCAAATAGAAACAGCTTTGACATAGGAGTCTGCTTCTATAAATAAGGACAATTTAAGGAACTTACCCAACTTCACACAGCTAGCAAAGCTATTTTATCACACTATCCTACTTCCTCAGTAGTGATAACTAAAATCAAATCCGTTACCGTCAAGTTGATTCTAGCTCACAGCCACCCTATAGGAAAGAGAAAAACTGCCCAATAGGGTTTCCAAGGTGGTGGATTTGAACTGCTGACATTTTGGTTAGCACTGAGCAGCTAACCATTCTGCTACCAGAGCTCCTCAGCACTAATAACTACATTGCAGTTGATTCCAACTTGCAGTAACAGAGTGGAACTGCCCCCTGGGATTATCAGGAAACCCTGGTGTTGTAGTGGTTTGGAACTCAACTGCTAACCAGAAATCAAACAGCTCAAATGCAGTAGGCGCTTGCTCCTGGGCAACTCTGTAGGGCTGTTCAGAATCAACTCCATGCAGCAGTTTTGCTTTGGGTTAGGGTTTACAAAGACTTCACGCACACCATTCTTATCTGCATCGTTGGGACAAAATCATATCCAGCTTTAGTGTGCAAGGACAGAGTGTGTCCAGAAAATGGGCTTTTAGTTGACTTGTGATGAAAAAAAGAAAGACAGTAAACAAACCTAGTTACTCAACATCCACTTTCACTCCAGTAACTTTTGTGGAGGAGAAGGAAGCAAACCTGGGTTTTGTCTGGGTACCGTCTTACCTTGCATTTACTCTTCGCTGTTGAGCTGAAAGCGTGTTGTTAGCTAGGCTTGCGGGGAGATTCCTGTAATACTAATCTCTAAACTGAAACTAGGGTGGGTCTTACCACTTCTAGCTGAGCTCCTCACCAGTGATTCTTGGTTCATCTTTTTTTATTTCAACCCAAAAGGCTTTTTAGTTTTTGGACTTCTTTCCAGTTGGTGGCACATACTATCTCCCAGCTAAGACTCCAGTTGACAGAAAATGGGAGAAAAAAACAAAAACAAAAACAAAAACTTCCCACAAACCATCAGTGGATTTGCTAAACAGTAGCAATGAAGAAGGAAAAGAGAAAAATGAAGGAGAAAAAAAAGTTTTCTGAAACTCAGACACTGTCGCTTGTTTAATGGCACCAGTAATAACATGTGTCCCCTCAGGATAGACTGTTTTGCTGCTTTTTCTGAAGGAAGTGATCACTTCAGATCAAGTATCCAGGAAGGGCAGATTCTAAATGTTGCTGGGCATCCTGGTTAAAGGTTGTCAGTAAGTGAAGAAGCTTTATGCTAAGACTGAGAGTTGAAGGGCACGTTCCGTCAATTCCTCAGTTGGGAAAATGTTGCACCTGGAGCAGAGCAGTGCCAAGGTCACCAAAAGCCCCAGAGTAAACCCAGCGCGGCCTCCTATAGAGACATTTTAATTAAAAAAAAATTTTTTTTTAATATACTACTTAAAATTCTAATACATTTTAAAAGGCTACTGCTTCAATAAACCAGAAAAACCAAACCTGTTGCCATCAATTATGTGACTTACAGTGGCCCTATAGCTGAACTGCCCCATAGGGTTTCCAAGGAACACCTGGTAGATTCAAACTTCTGACCTTTTGGTTAGTAGCCAAAGCTCTAACCATAGTTATGCTGTGCCACCAGGGTTTTCTGTTACCCCAGTAGAAAGTGTTGGGGAAAAAAAATAATAAACCCCATAAAATGCTGAGGGAAAAATTGTCAGGACTAGAGTTAAGCAACCATTTCTAGGTCCTAGGAGGGGTGGGGGGAGTTGTGTTCAAATCCTTTGCCCTTAACAATAAAATTAGCAGCAGTGGGAGATGGAGCTGGGTGATGAATTCTGTCTGGCATTAGTACGAAAGTAGATACAAAATTTTTAAACTTCCCAGACAGTGTTATTTCTTCCTGGGTTGCAGGGAGGAGGAACAAAGACCCTTTGCTGAAATAAGATTCTAACAAGCTAAATAAGGTTGTGGGACTCTGGTCTAAGCAGTCAGAATCAGAAAACACTTGCAGAAATGGCTAAGAATGAACGAAAAACACTTAACCTCTTTGACATTGTTTAACTGAAATCGCTATCTTGTTGCTCTTGCCAAGTTAATATTTTGTCAATAAGAATTATTTATTTTTATCTAATAAAAACATATTAATATTTTTAACTTGCCATTTAAAAATTATAATAAATTTTAAAGGGCTGCTACTCCAATAAACCAGAAAAACCAAACATGTTGCTATCAGTTACCTGACTTAAGTGGCCCTATAGCTGAACTGCCCCATAGGGTAGTTCAACTATACTGGCAGTATAGTTTACTGGGAATAAAAGTCCACAGCTGCAAATCTGGGTAGACGAAAGCAAAAACGCAGACTCTGGTTAAGTGCTATGACTGCTAACCAAAAGTTGGCTGTTTGAATCTGCCTGGCACTCCTTGGAAACTCTAGGGAGCAGTTCTGTTCTGTCCTGTAAGGTCACTATGGGTCAGAATCGACTCAACGCAGTTGCATTGGGTTAAACCAACCAGAGATGCCACCTTGAACCTTCACGACCACATTGGAGGCACAAGCAATGTGACTTGCACTCTATCTCTGTCTGGTATCCTGATTCCTTAGACAATATTGTTGCAGAGCTGGTTCTGACTTATAACCCTCTGTTGTCAAGTCAATTCCAACTCACAGTGACCCTATAGGACAGAATAGAACTGCTCCACAAAGTTTCCAAGGAGCGCCTGGTGGATTCAAGCTGCTGAATTTTCGATTGGCAGATGTAGCACTTAACCACTATGCCACCAGGGTTTCCTACTTATAGGGACCCTGTATACAACAGGGAAACCCTGGTGGCGTAGTAGCTAAGTGCTATGTCTGCTAACCAAAAGGTCGGCAGTTTGAATCTACCAGGTGCTCCTTGGAAATTCTATGGGGCAGTTCTACCGTGTCCCATATAGGGTTGCTATGGGTCAGAATTGACTTGACGGTAATGGCTTTGGTTTCTTTTTATATATACACAACAGAAAGTAACACTGCCCAGTCCTGTGCCATGCCCACCATCCTTGTTACGCTTGAGCCCATTGTTGCAGCCACTGTGTCAAACCACCTCATTACAGGTCTTCCTCTTTTGCACTGACCCTCTAGCTTACCAAGCACGGTATCTTTCTCCAGGGTCTGGTCCCTCCTGATAGCATAAAAACCCAACCCAACCCATTGCTGTTGAGTCAATTCCAACTCATAGGGACCCTATAGGACAGAGTAGAACGGCTCTGTAGAATTTCCAAGAAGTGCCTGGCAGATTTGAACTGCTGACCTTTTGGTTAGCAGACACAGCACTTAACATGCTACACCACCACGGTTTCCCCCGATAGTATAGCTAGGGCAAAAACCCAGCAGCCTCAAGCATGCAAACTGTATTTTATACCCATCTAGTTGTTAGCTATACATAAGTTGAACTTGGTAATTTGGACTTTGGAGAAGTTTACAAGTTCCTATTTATATGTCTGAGGACAGATGGCGAGAAGCGGGGGCTCATACATAGTAGAAGGTAGGGCTGTGTTTCAGTTCTGGCTGACTGCTGATCTTTCAGTTAACAGCTGAGTGTTTAACCACTGTGCCACCAGGGCGCCAAAATCCTGATTCTACTACTTACTAGGTGACTATGAACAAGTTACCGAATTTCTCTCCATCTCAGTTCTTTTTTCCTACAAAACGAAGATGAGAATAATAGTGACATCTACCGCCCAGATGATCAGGACAAAAAGAGACAATGAAGGCAAAGTACTGAGGGCATTGAAAGTGCTGAGTAAAGAATAGTGATCCACTGTCTCTTTTTGTGTTACCCCCACCGCTCCCATTAACATGAATCACCAGGACAAATGACTAGCTCCAGAGGTGGCATCATTCTTTCTCTAACAATAGATGAATAGCTCAAGAAGTTGGCAGTTGCTCCGGTCCGCCCAAGAATAAGGGGGCAGGGTGTTCTGGGGAAAGGAGCAATAAGCCCAGAAGCCACACAGGTGAGCATCTAACAGGTGGTGAGCAGGTCAAGTGCCAGGATCAGCTTGCTGGGTCTCCAAGCCCTGAGTGATCCTGACCCCCAGCAAACAGCTACATGCACAGTTAGCTCTGATTTTTATTCACTCAGATACATTCACAGGGGAGTTCTAAATTTAAGTCCTCCTTATACTGAACGCCCAATATCTCCTGGACATCTGCTGAGAGTGTGGTTCCCAGATACTGCAATTGAGTGGGACTGTGTTGCCATCACATACATGTCCAGCCAGTAGATAAGTCAAGAAGCATCTTTCACACTCAGTGACTTCTCCTTCTGTACAAGAAGGAGGAACACAGCAAGAAGGAGCAATACTAATGCATCGTCTTCAAGTCAGGCCTCTAGAAAATGGTATTAGAGGAAGAAGGTAGAGGGGGTACAATTAGAGGCAACCAGCCAAATGCTCCCGCATCTCAGTAAAAGGAATCAAAGAATGTAAAAGCCCCTGGTCCAGATGAATAGGCCCTTAAGTGTTTGTTGCATCTGCTGGCCATCTGAATATGAAGGTCATCTTCCATGGAAAACTACTGAGAAGTCTGCTCACTGCTTGGTTCCAAGGAATCAGAGGACCGGCAAATCATACAAGCTTTGAAGATCAATATGTAGGTTTCCCTGAACTTTTTTATTTTACAGGCGTAGACAACAGGGTTCATCATGGAGTTGGCGTGCGACAGCAGGATGCCCAAGTATAGCACAATTTGTGGCACCTCACCATGGAAGTAAAGAACACAGTTGATAATGGATAAAGGCAGCCAGGACAAAGCAAACAAGAAGAGAATCAGAAACAGGGACTTAGCCGTCTTGAACTCTCGTCCATAAAATACACCTGTGTCTTTGGAGCTAGAAAACTTTTGATTGAGTTTGGTTTGGATGACATAGAAGATGTCAAGGTAGATGGCACACATGACAAGCAGAGGGATCAAAATCCAGGTGAAGAAGCTGAAGTAGACCATGTAGTCCATCCTCATAACTGAACGGAACTGGCATGGCAAGTAGGTGTCATTTCTGTTGTACGCTGCAGTCATTTTCTCGTTCCAGCCAAACATGGGTGTCAATCCCACCAGCAATGATACCAGCCAGCAAAGGGCCAGTGCCAACCATATTCTTCTTTGAGTGGTAACCCTCCTGTATCTGTTTGAAGGGAAAAGAGCAGAGTTCATGGCGGGAAGTATTAAAAGACTGGGAGGAGATGGAACCAGTGAAGGACTGAGGTCAGAAGGTAAGCATGCACTCTCTTAATTATCCAATCTTCTGTTAGGAGAGAAGCACATGACTACATCTATCATGACTACAGTTCAACTCTACTTAATGCAATGAAAAAAACCCAGTCAACTTTTCTGGGGACTTTTCTAAAGAAGTTCTATCTAGAACAGATTAAGAATATGTTACCTGAAGCCAAGTGCTTGCACACCCCACTCATGGTTACATTTCTAGCCCAGGAATTCTTTATTTCCTGGGAGATAAGATTTATCTAAGTCTCCTGGATTGTCTACTGGATGAGAAATGATTTTCTCAAAGCATGGCTACCTGCTGTGCTACGCATTGCTTTGTTTGGCTGTTGTACCGATGCTCATAAAGTATAAGACGCTTCTCCCACACTTTTAACTCTGCCTGTGTCTGCTGACACTCCAAGTGGCATACCAAATGGTGTTCGAGTTAAATGACTTTTGCAGACCCAATGGTTATGTTGAAGTATGTAAAGGACCTTAAAAGACTCACCCAGGGAGAATCATCATTTCTCCTTAAACCATCCTTCCTGACAAGATCTTATACAGACTTCAAGAAGGAATCCAAAATTTTTGAGTTTCTGTTAAATATTTCCCAAGACTTTGCCTCAATTAAATCTCACAACAAACTGGAGATATTTTTATGCCAATTTTCATTTTATTGATGATAATGATGAAAAATCACAGTAGTTATAGCCATCATTTATTGACCATAGACTGTTGGAAACATTTTCCTAAGAGCTTTGTATGTATTAACTCATTTAATTCTATGAGGAAGGTTCAATTATCATCTCCATTTCTGAGATGAAATAAAAATGACACACAGACAGGTAACTTGTGCAAGCTAGAAGTGGTGGAGCTAAAATTGAAATCCAGTAAATCTGAGTTCAAAGCAGCTTAATAACTGTGATGAGGAAACTGAGGCAGAGAAAATCAAATAACTTGCCCGTCAGATCCCAAGATCCTGAGATTTGAACACAGACTTGTTTGTATCCAAAGCTTGTTTGTGACTCCCTACTCACACTCTTTCCCTAAGAATGACAAGTTCCGAACACTGAGGGGAAGTGGATTTCTCCATCTGACAGTCTGTTCTCTTCACTTGGTCACACAAAGGTTGGTACTGCCTTTGCAATGGAGAACTATTTTGAGAAACACATCTCAAACCTCAGAAGATGAAAGAGAGAAAAGAAGGAGGAGGAGAAAAACACATACATATTATGTATATATATATATATAAATTCTAAGGAGCGCTTTCTCAAGATTGGTGTAGACACAGAATAGGAAGCAAAGTTAAAATAATAGCCTATGCTTGCAAAACAACAGAACTATTAGTTCTCACTTCTTATCATCTTATCTAACTTCTTCTTATCTAGCAGGTTTCTATCATTTTTAAAACTTAGGAGCATTTTACTAATTAAAGATGCATCAAGCTTTCCTCATCTTTAGCTACCCTGGGGAATCAAGCAGGTATCCATTTAATCAATGGAGTGGATTAGAGCATTCCTCTGTCTCTAGTTTCTAAGCCTGGGCTCACATTCTTAGACTTACAGATCTGATTTGGGGAGGGAATATTGTTCCTTTTCAAACTCAGGGGTCAGTTTGGATTATTCTCCCCTCAAAAAGTATGAGATCTGAAATTTTCAGCTCCATTTTTCAGGTACTTTATCACTACCCCACTCCACCCCTCTTCAAATAGGATACCTGACAGTGAGCTTGACCCGTAGATATCGATCCACAGCAATGGCCACCAAGGACATGATAGAGGCATGGGTGAAGACCAGCATCAAGCAAGTCATGAAGAGGCAGCTATAAAAGTGGATTGTGATGTCTAGGCTGATGACAATGGCCAAAGGCATGACCAGCACCCCGACAGCAATGTCTGCCAGGGCTAAGGAAACAATGAAATAGAAGGTGGTGGTCTGCAGGCTGGGGTTCAGCTTGACTGCCCAGATGACTAGCACATTGCCTACGATGGCACAGAGCCCAATGAGAATTTCCACAGTGATGTAGCTGATGCAGGACAAGGTCAGGGCTGTGCTGTTGGTAGGCATCTTGCTTTCCTGGAGGAGCCACCTAGGTAGCAGGTGCGCCAGCAGAGTCCGTGTGGTCCTGTGAGCCTATCTCTTGCCAGACATCTTCCTAGACATCAAGTGCAGCAGTTGTCTGAAACTCACATCACACCCATTCCTTGTCTTCTCAGTGGAGTGCTCTTTTGGAAATCCATGCTCAATCCAGAAAGTGCACGGTACAGGGCAATCACTTCCTGTCTCACTGGGGGCCACACATCCCTGGGTTCCTGGAAGCCAGAAGGACAGTTCTGTGCAGGTCAAATTCAAAGTACCGCTGTTCTTAGTTCCCCAGGCACACTCAAGTCTTCTGCCTTCTGCTGCCTCTGAGGGCTTCTCAAGTTCCATCAAGATAAGCAACCCTCTTCAAGGGTGTTTTAGGAAGTGAGATGGGCGGAGAGGAAGTTCGGAGCCAGGAAAGCTCACAAGAAGATGGAAAGAGCAGAGGAGGGGGTGGCATGAGTCGTGTGGGGGTAGAAGGTTTATCACGAGATTATTCGCACAGGAACCAGATGAAAGTGCAGCACTGGATGAGAGATTAGCTGGAAGTACTGACTACAGAATATTCTGATTTTTCTCTAGTTTAGCAGAAAGATTCCACAAGAGGGATGCAAATGTAAGAAGAGAAAGAACAAGAAAGACTTGGGTTGCAAATTCCTAACATTAGCTACTCCTATTTATTCCTTCTTAACATACCAGCAGGCACTGAAAATTGGCGGCACAAGTAGAACTCTTTGCTGAGGACAGCTGATATTGACACAGAGGCTGAAAATCCTAGGGTGAGGGGACTTTAAGATTGATGGCCTGAGAGACATCGTCTCAGATCACCCTCAATTCACACAGAAAGACATGACCTCCATGTTCCACAAGCCCCAGGCCGTGACACTAGGGTGGGACCCTGGGAGGCACTACGTATTCTGTGAAAGGATAAGAAATTAAACAGGAGGCCGGGGAAGACAGGGAAATAACTTGTGTTTGAGCATTCTTCTTTCAGATTGCTGGCCAGATGACAGCTAGCCCCACTTTTTTTTTCTTTGATGGCTGGTGATGGCCTGCGAGACTGTGAAGCAGTCAACCTCCATCCAGTCCACCTCCAGACGCCCCCAATTGTCCACATATTTATCCCTACCTACCCAGAAAGACCCTGAGCTTGCCTGAAGAAGGCAGACAGGCTCTGAGGACTCAAATTCCACACCCCGACCCCTGTCCCTTATATGCCTGCATGTAATAAACCTCTTGGACATTTACAATACCCCTTTCTCATTACTGGCATTTGTGGCAGGTGGCCTAACCCTGTGTTTTACAGTAACAATAGCAGCCAGCGTGCCAAAGATCCTTTGCAGAAGGTACAAGCTAGGAGTCTTTGTTCAGAACAGGAAAGCTCCACCACTTCCCACAAGCGTCGCATCTGCTGACCTTCTAGCTCCCCTTCCCAGTCCATGCACCCAGCAGAGGCTCCCACACCCTCATATTTGTTGTTGTTAAGTTGCTATATGGTCTGCTCTGACTCATGGCTGTGTTTTTTATTGAAGAGTAACACCTAGTCCAGTCCTGCACCATCTTCATAACTACGGCTGTCTAAAGATGTTGTTTCAGCCACTCTGTCAATCCATCTCATGGAGGGTTTTCTTCATTTTCGTTGACCCTCTACCAACTAAGATGTTTTTTTCTAACAACTGATTTCCAAAATGAGCATGCCAGAATTTTGCTTGCTCCTAAGAAGCATTCTAATATTTCTTCTAAGACTGATTTGTTTGTTCTTCTGACCCTCACACTAAATAAAAAACACATTGCTTCCATCTCATAGTGACCCTACAGAACAGAAACAAACAGCTCCTCAGAGTTCCAACTAGTAGCTGGTGGATTTGAACTACTAATCGTTCCGTTAGCAACTGTAGCTCTTAACCACTGCACCACTGGGGTTCTCGCCAGTATGTGTCAGACCTATCTGAGAAGCAACAGGATGACAAGTTATGCAGAAAGAAAGAAAAAGGTAATAAATGCATGTAATTATGTGGCGTATACCCCTTTACCTACAGGAACAACAGCCTCTGTTCGGGGATCGAACGCCTGCCCCTGAGGAACGGCACTCCTCAGTCAGCACCTTCTGGGCACAGGCACCTGAACACAACTGTTATTTGGGAGCCATTTAGTTCAAGTGCCTGCTGGAGTTCTCCTAAGCCAAGCCAGATGCTGTCTAGTCGGATCCGAGTGTTCTCCCAAAGGTTTATTTTAACCAGGCGTGTTACAGTGATGCTGACAAGAGCTCGTTGGAACCCAGCCCACACTGTGGGTTACTATTATTTTCCTTAAGCATCAGTATGTGCACAGTCAATGAAATCAAGAATAACAACAGTGTTGTTCGGGTGTTTACTAGAAACTACTTCCCTGCAGAGCTAGAAAAATGCCTGGGCATGGTCCTGTCTAGATCCTTGTTTCCAGTTGTTCTTTTTCTACATCATCCATTGATTCCCCCTGCTATACATCTAAATCTGATCAAATCCTGCTGGACTTGTCACTTTTCCCTCAGCAATACTCCCAAGTGCAAAGGGAAGTCCTCCTTCATTGCAAGTCCACTGCTGTTGTGTTTTCCAGCTGTGTTAGCTGTGGTCTGCTGGAACCTCAGAAAGTCAGCAGTCTTGAACATGAGCTCTTGCAAAGATTTCTTTATTTCTCCTTGGAGGAGGAAATTATACAGTCTGATTGCCAGGAATGTACAAAAAAGATCTTTCTATTATAAACTAAACCCAAACCCACTGCTGTCCAGTCGATCTGACTCATAGCCACCCTACGGGACAGAGTAGAACTGCCTCATAGAGTTTCCAAGGAGTGCCTGGGGGATTCAAAATGCGACCTTTTGGTTAGCAGCCATAGCTCTCAACTGCTATGGAAAAGGGGGCAGAGGCCAGAAAAAGTGCCTGGAAGTGTTTCCAGCCCATGAGAAATGTGCTGACGTGGTTAGACAGAAATGTGACACCTGTTTTTGGAAACCTGACTAGTTTGTGTTTTCAAATTCTTGTCCCTTTGGTTCTCCTCTAGTACACAAAAACCCAGTGCCGTTGCATCAATTCCAACTCATAGCAACCCTAGAGGTCAGAGTAGAATTGCCCCATAGAGTTTCCAAGGAGCTCCTGGTAGATTTGAAATGACAACCTTTTGGTTAGCACCTGTAACACTTAACTACTGTACCATCAGGGTGTCCTCTAGGATGCAAGGGGGCTCTTTTGGAAGCAGCCCATCTGAGCTGAGTTAGGGAAAACAAGGAAAGCGGTTTGTGGCAAGCACAAGACAGACAACAGTGTAACGGAGATAACCAAAGCCCGAACTCTATGCCATGGAGTTGATTCCCACTGTGGCAACTCTATAGGTCAGAGTGGAACTACGCCATAGAGTTTCCAAGCAGCAGCTGGTGGATCTGACTGTTAACCTTTTGGTTAGGGGCTGGAGCTCTTGGTTATCTCCCTATCCCATGAAACTAAGAAACCAAACCTACCACTGTCAGGTCGATGGTGACACATAGTGACCCTGTACTACAGGGACAGAGTCATCCATGAGGGAATGATTCCATGCAAAGGGGATACACCTGAGGCCACTCTCTTTCCAGAACCCTCATCTGCCCATGGCCTGGGGGCTGCTTTTCTGTGAGCAGGTGAAGCCTTTCCCTCTGTTTCTGTGTAGGCAGATCCCTCTCCGCTCAGAAGGTCCTATTTGAGAGATAAGAGGGAAAGCTTTGCAACCAGTTGATGTTTTGGCTTAGGACTGGCTCTGGATGTTATTTTCACCGTATGTGGAAACCAAAAGGTAATCTTGGAAAGAGTACAGAGAGGCATGGGTGAAGGACACCTCGTTGACTCATATTCCCACTTGTGTGGCCTTCAGCTGTTCCCTGTTGACCCTCCTCATTGCCTCTGGTGGAACGACCATCTCAGCCTCCAACCTGTGAGTGCCGGTCTCCCGCTAATTAAAGGGCTGGAATGGTCGTGTTCAGGTGCAGATCTGAGCATACTGTTCATCTGCTTCAAAGCCTCAAAAGACCCTGAGTTGGCCTCAGGTTCAAGTTCAGACTCCTTGGGGATAACCAGACTCTCTGCGATGGGGTCATCCAGACTGTGCCCTCTCCTGGTTTCCCTACAGAAACTGACCTTGCTGAGCAAGTTGTGGCTTCATGAAGGGTCACGCGCTATCGCTTCCTCTCCCTTTCGCACGGGCTGCCTCCCTGCCTGCGAAGCCTTTCTCCTTCTTATTTTCTTTGTCTCATTTTTCCTCCAACACTGTTCTCAAACAAGACTTTGCAGACTTTCCATGCAGCTTCCCTTCCTAGACCCCACCTCACATTTTTATCCAATTCTTTCCCTAAACTCCTGAACATAGAGAACAAGACTTTTATTTCTGTAGTCCTTACCCCTCCTACAGCGCCCTGACAGGTAGTAGTTGCTCAACCCATTTTTGATAAATGAATGAATAGGAAAGTGCTTCAGTGAACCAAATGGCATAAATTTGGCCCTGGATATACAAAGATAGCAATAAATCAGCTAGGCCAGGCACTTTCCATTACAACAGTTCAGCTCCCACGGTTAAACAATTTTATGTGTATGCTCTCTCCTTCAGTGCCCTCTCATGCTACCTGGTGACATACGAGCTTCAACAATTAAGTACACAAACTTAATTGTTGTAAGTGCTATCTACCTCATTGCTGAATATCACGATAGTCACCTTCAAAGTACTCCCCTTGGGAAGTCATGCACTGATGCCTGCACCTAGTGTATCCTTCAAAGCAATTTTAGAACTCTCTCTGGAATGGTCATTGCACAAAATGGCATGGTGACAGGTATGCAAACTTCATTGTATAGTTGTCCGTGAGGAAGTTTTTAGCCAGTAAATAAATAACTGTATTGGAACACCCTACGTACTCACCTGAACTGGCCTGCAGTGACTTTTTTTTTTACCCAAAGATAAAGAAAATATTGAAAGGAAGACATTTTGATGACATTCAGGACATCAAGGGTAATACGATGACAGGTCTGATGGCCATTTCAGAAAAAGAATTCCAAAGTTGCTTTGAAGGGTAAACTAGGTGTTCGTGTCAGTACACAGCTTGCCAAGAAGAATACTTCAAAGGTGAACATAGCGATATTCAGCAATGAGTTATGTAGCACTTTTTCTAGGCTGAGTCTATAAACCTAATTGTCAGTCCTTGTAGCTGTTCCCATCACTGGCGAGAAAGCTGAGGCTCAGAATGGTTAAGTAACCTGCCCAAGGTTGCACAGCTAGGAAGGGGCAGAGCTGGCATTCAGCGGCTCCTGGTATTCAGTGGCGCCTGGCATTCAGTGGCGCCTGGCTTTGGAGCCTAGGTTCTGAGTCACCAGGCTACCCAGTGAGTGAATGAGCACATGATTGTGTGAACAAGGAGCCCCTGGGATTGATGCTACCATGTTGTCGACAGGAGTTTCCCACCTCAAATCTGGAAAAGAAGGTTGCAGTGAAGACTGCGGGGACAGATAACGACCATAACGTAGGCTTCTAGGCTGCTCTGAGTTTGCAAGAAATGGAGGAAGCAGAGAGATGATTGCAAGAACAGGCCGCGGTGTGACTGGCACTCCCAGCAGGTGCCCTGAGACGGAAAGAACTGTCCATTAGACCATGGTGCAGAATTGTGTGTGTGTGTGTGATTAAGTGAAAGTTTACAATGCAAGTCAATTTGCCAAATCAAATCCCAAGCACACACCTCTGTGCAGCCCTGTCTGCTCTCCTCAGCCTGTGACGGCAGCACACTGTTCCGTTCCACCCTGTACTTCCAGTATCTACGCAGCCAACACTTGTTCTCTCCTCTCCACCCTCCCATCTCCCCTCTAGAGAGGAACCAGTAGGACAGCCTTACATAGATAAGTAAGCCAAGAAGTACACACACCACCTGCATCACTCTGTGTCCTATAGTCCAGTCCAGTCTTTGTCTGAAGAGTTGGCTTCAGGACTGGTTTCAGCTGTGAGCTAGCAGCATGTCCAGGGGCCATGTTTCCAGGGGATCTTCCAGGGTGTCAGACCATCAAGTCTGGTCTTTTAATAGAGGGGTACAGAATTTTTTTTTAATAATAGAAGAAATTATAATGGAAAGGTCACTCAAGAAATTTTCCCATCTAGAAGAGGGGTCAAATAGAAAAAAACTGGACTCCGTGGAAGAAGGAAGGATGTCAGAGGAAGTATTGGCCTGAATAGCAGGAAAACCACCTCACCTGTCTCAGTCCCTGGCCTAGCACCTACCTGGGGCTGATGCAGCTGGGCCCAGCTCAACCACAAAGCTGCAACCTTGCCCTTCAGGCAGGCTCTTTGTAGAAGATTTCCTTGTAGAACACAGTGTAACATTCTGAGTGGCTGGCCAGAGAGATGGTTCATTTGCTTCTTCACAGCCTCTCAGAAAACCCTAGAATCCCAGTAGCCAACAGAATAAAAGCAAGATGCAATTAGCAGGAGCCCAGGAAAAAGGAGCTTCAAACATGCCCAGCGATTCCATAGGAAAAAAGACCTGGCAATCTGCTCCTGTAAAGGTGACAGTGTAGAAAACCCTATGGGGCCGCTCGGCTCTGTCACATGCGGTCCCTGCAAGCCGAAATTGACTTGAGGGTGCCTAGCAACAACTGTTAGCAACTGTTGTCTTCTGCCCAGAGCTCTCTCTCCCACTCCTTTGATTACTGCCTGCAGAGTCACATAACAGTCCTTTGCTCACTTCCTCCTGGGTCCCTCACCACTTCCCCAAAGCCTTATGTTTTTACAGATGTTGTGCCTGCAAACCCGCAGTACAACTGATAGTCGCCCAACTCACTCTTATGCTCCCCTCCCCCCACCTCCACTCCTGTGTCCTCCTGTCAGGGAGGAGGGAAGAGGATCAGGGATGGCAGGTGCTATGGCCCTTGAACTCATCCCAGGGCTGAGTCCTTCAGCTAGGCTTCCTTGAGGAACTGATGGAGAGCCACTGCTCCTAGGGGACTTCTTTCTAGGACCCAGAGTCTCGAGCCACTCCTTCCGTGGCCGAGGAGCCAGTGACAACCAAGTCTTCTAGTCCAAGTGTGCAGTGATCTGTGCTCTTGGAAAGGAGCACCACAGGGAGCCATCGTGGGGCTGCAGAGAGGACAGGAAAGCCAAGTCGAGGGCCCTTTTAGTTCTGGCGAACAACTGCTCAGGGGGCCCATACCCCACCCACTTGACTCCCACTTACTTTGAGTGTGCCTGAAGGCTCCGGGGACAAGTGGAGCATCTAGAGGAAGACTCAACTGACTAAACATGTTCCAGTTTCTAGGCACCAAAAAATGAAGAAGTCTTTAAATTGCCTGAGTCTTGGATTGGGAGAAGCTTCACACACTGTTGGTTTCAAATATCTGAAATGCTTATTCCTGTGTGCCAGCACTGCCCACCAGAGGGCAGCAGGTTTCCACTGCCTCTCAGAACCTACCTAGTTCCTGAGAAAAAGAACCATAAGTTAATGATACCCCCGAGGCAGGGCTTAGCCAATGTTATGAGTTGAATTGTGTCCCTCAGAAATATCTGTTGGTGTCTAAATCCAGGTACCTATGAAGATCACCTTGTTTGGAAATAGATTCTGAAAATGTTATCAGTTAAGTTAGTATGAGGACACATAGCATGGGCCCTAATCCGATGTGACTGGTACACTTATATAGAGAAAACAGACAGCAACAGAGAGACAAAGAGAGACAATGGTCATGTGACACACAGGCAGACACTCAAGTGACACATCTACAAACCAAGGAATACCAAAGATCGCTGGGAATGAGGAGAAGCTAGGAAGACACAAGGGTAGATCTTCCCCCCAGAAAACTAAACCGATTGCCATTGCGTCAGTTCTGACCCATCACAACCCTACAGGACAGAGGAGAACTGCCCCGGAAGGTTTCCAAGGAGGGCCTGGTGGATATGAACTACCAGCCTTCTGGTTAGCAGGTGTAGCTCACTGTGACTCCTCATCACTGCGCACCAGGGCTCCAGATCTGCTGGATCCCTGCTAACACCTTGATTTCAGATTTCTAGGCTCTAGAATTGTGAGACAACCAATTCTGCTGTTTTATGCCACATGGTTTGAGGTACTTTGTTACAGCAGCCCGAGGAACTTAATACAAGTGGCACAGAAAATAAAAGAAGTAAGAATTAAAGGCAAGGCAGAAAAGGATAAATAGCCAGCTGCCTAAGCAGTTCCACAGAAAATTCCTGTGCAACGCCAAATTCCATCCTCTTGACACAAGAAAGTTGAATAGAAGTGCCTTCTGCTTTCAAAACTTTGAGTGTTCCAATAAAAACAATACTGTGTTTTGCCTCAGAGTGAGCAAAGCTCCTCACATACTTCACCTCGGTAAATTAACACAGCCACCTCACAAGGCACATGTGATGAAGTGCATGCACAAAGGAGGAAACTGAGGCATTTGAGTGAAACGGTACAACAGATAAGAGGCAATGCCAGAACTTAAACCCAGTTCCTGGTTTCCTCACCAAAGGTGAGGACACAGGAGAGCAGGGTAAGCGTTTGTCAGTATGAGGGTCTCATTGGGAAAGCTGCCAAATGTATGTCACTGGGCCTTTCCTTGGCACCTGACAGGCTCCTGACCTATCCCCTTGCTTCTCTGGCCACAAAGGCCCACTGGTGAATTCTCCTGGCCTTTGCTGAGAAGCTTCACGTTTTGAGGGGTGCATAATTTCTCTGAACACCTTTGAGTTTCTTCACAACTCAGCCTCTTCTGTATCACAGCCTAAGCCTTCTAATCCCTCGTGCTGTGTATTGCCCACTACTGTCAAGTATTGCCGTTCCTTCCCAATTCATACAACACTTTGGGCCTTACCCACTGACTTCACATGGACCAACCATGGGTCTAGATGTAGATCTCCTCCATCCTTTAGTTAAACACCAGAAGGTGGAGAAACGAACTCTAGACAGAGCAACTGCCAGTCCTGATGCTTACAGCAGAACTATATCCTGGCACTCTTCTTTTTAATCTTCTACCTAACAAATAAGATAAAATTCTCTAATGAATTGGACACAAACCCTCCCACTATTGTAAAAGATAAGTAGAGCCCATCTACTTCACTTTGATGGCTTATGTGTCTTTCCGTTCTCCTCAAGGAGTGTTATCTTTCTCTTCTCCAAAAGGACCTTCCGTAATTATTTCAAGAGCTACCATTGCTAGAATGCCAATTAACATGTGCCAGGCACTTTGCCACATACATCATTTACAGTTCTTACAGCAACCCTGCAAGTAGGTTTTATTAGGACTATTTCACAGATGTGGAAACTAAGACTTGACAGAGTTGTATGACTTACTCCAAGCATTTACAGCTAAGAAATGGCAGAGCTGGAGCGCAAACCCCAGTCTATCTTGGCTTCAAAGCCTTGCCAAGGCCCAATCTGTCATTTGGGGGAGAATTTCTTTGGTGTCCCTAAGTGTGAGATTTGTTTCATTGGGCAGTGTCTTTTGTGAAAATTGTCTGCTCTCCAGCTCCTTTCAAAACCCAGCTAAGAACATCATTGCTGGCTGTAAGACCTGCCTGTCACCCTTTCTCCTCTTTCTCCACTTGCTCCTCTAGAATCGAACCGACAAGCAGGAAAAGACTTTGAGAAACTGTATTACTTTAGTTCCTCGCTAAATAATAAGGTTATCTGGGACAATGAAGTTGTCCCAGATAACCTTGCTCCCTCTGCTTTTTATTAAAGGTTAGTACAGAAAGCTGTCATATGAAGTATGTTTCAGTCTTTCACCATGATTGCAGATGCTACATGCCACTGCTGTGCCCTTTAAGTAAAACCCAAGGGAAAAATTGCCCTGAAGAGTTTAGTGCTCCAAAAGAGGTTGCTTTTCTTAATAAAACTGGTCTGCTTTGTTGAACTGGTTAGTGGGAGCTCTGTAATGCATTTTGTGTGGGCGGCAGGGAGGCTCAGGGCTGTTCAGTCCCAGTAATTACGTTCTCCTTCTGTCGTCCTGGGCATCTATGTGCCTTGGATTACCCCTTGATTCTTAGTGTTTTAGCCGTTTTATCACACCCTACGCTTTTGTTATAAGTGCATCAAATCCTTTTTGAAAGTAAGCGTGGTAAAAGTCATAAATCTCTAGGACAGCATTGTTGTTTTGGTTGTCTGTTACCAACCAGTCTGTGCATACTCATGGGGACCCCAGGTGTGCAGAACTGAACTGTGCTCCATAGGGTTTTCAAGCCTGTGACTTTTAGGAAGCAGGTTGCCAGGCCTGTTTTCCGAGGTGCCTTTGAGTGCGCTGGAACTGCTCACCTTTCAGCTAGTAGTCAAGTGCTTCAACGGCTGCACCACCCAAGGACTTCTAGAATGGTACTGGAAGGAGCAGTAACATTCATCTCAACAGTGTGTCTGCAGTTTGATGACTCTAAGCTGTTATACAGGGAGCCCTGTGAATCTTCTGATAATTTGGAGATGAGAATTTTTCTACCACAGGTGGCCCAAGCATATTTTGGAGTATGAGTTTGGGCAAAGTAAAGAAAGAAACAATGAGCCTGACAAGGCTCCCTGAGGTTAAGGGAATCGTTGAGGGAAAGCTTTCAGTACAACATTTAGGGCATCAATATTCAGCAATATCTAGGAAACACTCCCTTAGGCATGGTGATGTCTGGAGCATAATATTATGATTCCCCCAAGTAGAATTTATTTTTATTTATGTACACTCCACCTCCTTCCACAGAGGTCTGAAGTTACTTTCAGGCTGAGTTAATAGCTTCCTCCTCTGTATTCCCTCACCACTGTGCACACCCTTCTGCTTGAACACTTTTCATATTGTTGCACTATTTCACAGTTATTTACTTACACGGCTGCTTCCACTACTAGCTAGTAAACTCCTTGAGTGAAGAAATCATGCCTTATGCACCTGTGTGTCTGCTCTCCCACTCCCCTCCTCCTCAAAGCACAGAGAGCCTAAAATAGTAACCGGAGCCTAGGAGACACGCAATCAATTTTAGTTGAAAGTATAATGTATTGTTCTCAGGACTGTCTTCCCCTCACCTTGCAAGAATGCTGACCATACCTTTTGACATCCAATGCTGAATCAGGAGGGACATAGAAAGACCATTTCCTTAACAAAAACAGAGTTTTGTACCCTCTAACTTCAATCCCAAACGACTGTGGATAAAAAGCAGCACGTGCCCAGTTTAGGTCTAGTTAAAGGAACTCTGAGAAAGAATATCCAGTATTTACAGAGCAGCCTGGGTTCTCAGCATTTTCTAGGCAATCAAACAGTTGTAGAGTCAACTCCAATTCATGGTGGCCCTAGTGGGTCAAGTTAAAACGGTTCTGCACAGGGTTTTGAATGGCTGACATTTCAGAAGTAATTTACGAAAGCTTTTTTCCAAGGCACTCCTGGGTGGACCTGAATTTCCATCCTTTTGGTTAAGAGCTGATCTCATTAACCATACAACAGCCCAGTGCATTTGCTCATCTCTGTGACGTGTCTAAGATGATGTGCCCCTGCAGATGCACACATACCCACTCACCATCATCTCCCTTGATTTGTGTCCTATGTGATACTCATCACACTTAGTACTTGTCTAGCATATGTTTTCACGAATATCGTATCCATATGTGTAACTTGAATACCACGCCTAGGAAGATAATGTGTGAAAGGGTTGCGTGATTGGGAAAAATGTATAGCGTGTGTTATTTGTGTAAAAATCCATCATTCATTTATTCCATTTTGGTCTATCTTGTCCACTACTTCATCTCCTAGGACAACTCTTGGCCTCCTTAGCCCTGTTAGTCTGACACAGGATGAAGCGAAGACTCTACAAAGTCAAGTGACTTGCCCCAGGTCTCTAAGCTCTGGATGGGGGTTTTAAGACAAGAGGATTTCAAGTGGGATGGAGCATGAGAGGCTACTGGTGTCAGAGTGGCTGGTTCAAGGTCAAAACCAAAACAAGAAGCCAGGTTTCTTCATGATCAAGTACCCTTGCAGACTTATCACTGTGGTCTATCTCTCTGAATTCTGAGTCAATCAGCCCAAGCCCTTCAACCAAGACCCTGCACTTGAACTTCCCTTCCTTTATCACTGCACCTATTCCTGGGCCAGTCCGCCCTGGCAATCCATGCCAATGATAGTAGTAGCTGTGCCAACAGGTTACATCATCCCACATCAACAGTGCCTTCTTAGATTTGTGCACCCAAGGTGTTCAGCTACACTGAAGAGCTGGGCAGCCACAGCTGAGTCCTTTGCAATGAGCAAATGCTGAGCACACAGATACCTGCTCATTGAGGAATCAGGCCCATTCCACTCCATTCTTACCCTAAAAGGTACCAGTGTAGGCAGCAGTATTGCGCTCTGGCCAAGTGCCTCAAAATGTGCCCAGGCTTTCTTGTTTTGAGTCCCGTTTCTCAACGGATGACCTTAAACAGAGTGCTTCACCTTTTTGTGTCTTCATGTCTCCATTTAGAACTAAGACATTTTTCTGAGGACTGAGTGAATATAAGCACAGCTGTTGGCACAGCACCTGGTACGAGACACTGGTCTCCACCACTCCCTGCATCAGCACTCCAGGCAGCTATTGGGAAGGTGAGCTCCTAAGGCAGGTCCACACTTCACCTGCAGGGCAGTCCCAGTGCCACGTCTCACATCAAAACTAAACCCAAACCCACTGCTGTTAAGTTGATTCCAACTCATAGCAACTGTATAGGTCAGAGTAGAACTTCCCCATAGAGTTTCCAAGGAGTGTCTGGTAGATTTGAACTGCTGACCTTTGGGTTAGCAGATGTAGCACATAACCACTATCCCACTAGGGTTTCTGTGCCATGCCCAGTGTTCCTCTTATGAGGTATTTGATGAAGATGAGCTCAAGGACACTCAGATCATTCTATCTCCTCCTTCCCTTCCTAAATTGAGACATAGACTTGTTGAGAATCATACAGTACACAGCCCAGACTCAGTATTTGTTCAACGCTAATTCTCTCAGTCTCTCCCTCGAGAAGCTCTTACAATTGCCTTCAAGTGAATTTTAACTCATGGCCACCCTCAGTGTGTTAGAGTAGAACTGTGCCCCAGAGGAATATCAGTGGCTGATGTTTCAGAAGAAGATCATCAGGGCTTTCTGAGACACTTCTGGGTCGACTGAAACTGACAACATTTTTGGTCAGCAGCTACCACATTCGTACCAACCAGGGACTCCAGGAGGGGTCCTAGTCCTGCTCAGATTCCTCAAAGGTGGTCCTGGCTTCAGAACCAGGATGTGCCCAAAGGAGGTTGTAGAGAGTCAGCAATGTTTTCCTCCCCCTTCTCCACAAATGTGAGGAAGCACCTTTCCTGTCCAGCCCCCCAGTGGCTCACTAGCCTAGAAAGTGGTACAAGGAAGCAGAGGCAGGCTGGTTAGATGGTCGTCCAACAGCACTGTCCCTAACTTCTCTGTGAGCTAGTGGAAAGGAGGCCGAGGATCTGACAGGGCTCCATTTCCTGACACTTGGCTTGCCAGACTACCAGTCCCCAAGAGTAGTTCAAGCCCACATGGTTGCCTTTGCTGTTGGAGCGCTGGAGCAAAGCTCTGAGAAGGCCGTGTCTCAAGAGCCAGCTTGTTCAGAGCAGTTAATCATAGTTTCCATTTCTCTTTTGTCACTCATTTTGGAAGGACTGACAGATTGCAACATTGGCTCCTATAAAGGGGCCACCTCCTGTGCACGGCATGTGGGCTGCTGAATAACAGATAGTAAGAAGGGGAATATTATGGCAGACTTCCGACTAAACAGCTGCACAGCAAACACGAGGCCCGCAGTATAATTTGCCTTATATTTATTTGTGTTTCCTCTCCATTCTAAGCACCAAACATTATTGAATCTTTCGTTAACCCTGGAATTTTTCCTGAAGATCTGGAATCTGTCCTGATTTCCAAAAGGCAAAGAAACTGAATTTGTTCCAGCTCAAAGGTTTAGTCTCGGCCTCTGGCGGTGGAGCCAGGCTTTCCAGTCACTACCAGGCCTCTTAGATAGCATCTCCTTCTGTCCTCATCTCTCCCAGGGAGACGAATCAACGGACCTGTCCTGGCCATTCTCAGAGAAAACCTAGACACGGCCTCAGTGGCCACTACTTCAGCCGAGCTACGAAACTGTACATTACTGCGGATGGTCCAGCCAATGTACCTGCCCTTCCCCCACCGCCGCCCCCGCCAGTGCCCATGACTAGGGCTTTTTGTGTTATCCTGGAGTTGGCACCCTCTCTGTTTCCTGCCAATAATGCTGGCTGTTGTTTCTGAGCAAATGGAACAAATGACCAACGTGAACTCCACGCCATCTACAAACTGGGAACATCTGCAGAGAGGCCACGGGCTCCGCTGGCCGGGGTGAGAATGCAGGGAGGAGGTGGGTGGGGCTACAGGGAAGAGGTGGGCGGAGATTGTGGGCGGGGCTGCAGGGAGGCAGTGGGCGGGGCTGTAGGGAGGGCAGTCTGAGAATTTACAGGAGGAGGGCAAAGGGTAAAGCTGCTGCAGAAAACTCGCAAACTGGCAGAGCTACCTCGTGAAAAGACTGTGGCAGACCTTGCAACCCCGGCCAAGCCAAGTGCCGTTGCAACCCTTAGCCACTTACTATTTGCTGAAGATGAACTCATTGCTGAGGTTTGGCCAAACCAATAACACCCTTTTACAAATACTGTTTTACTTTATTTGCAATGAAATAAAATATTAAATATTTTACAAATAGATGTTTAAGTCTATGTTAAAGCTGAAATGGAGCTTACGGGGGGTGGGGAACGGGGCTAATTCCTCATTTTATGTATGAGGACAAAGGCCCAGAGGAGTAGACACAGCACGAGTTAGATGCAAACTCCGAACTAAGATCATACTCTCCGTACAGCACTGCCCCTCAACCCTGCCACTCTCGAGTGTGAGTGCATGTGCGTGTACACCCACATTCACACACAGTATACCACCCTGCCTCCCTTACAGTCAGGTTAATGGGGAGGGATAAAATATAGACAGATAGATAGACCGACTGCCTGCCTGGAGTCCCTGGATGGTACCGACACTTAAGTATGCCGTTCCTAACCAGCAGGTTTGCAGTTCCAATCCACTCAGAGCTGCCTTAGAAGAAAGACCAGGAGATTCACTTCTCAAAGATCACCCACTGGAAACCACGGGGAGCACAGTTGCTCTCTGAAACACACGGGCCTGCCTTGAGTCAGAATGTCCTGGATAACAGCTGGTTTTGTTTTGCTTTCTAGATTGCCCACTGTGCATCTGGAGCCATGCTAGGGACTTTCAAATACAGTAATGCAAACGATAATAGCAAGCAACACGCTTGTGGGCCTCCTGGGGCCTGTCACAATGCTAAGTGCTCTGTAACAGGTGCCCCCTTGATCACTAATGCAGCCTTATCAGAACCTATCCTTTTCACCACATCTGCTTTTTACAGGTAAGGAAACTGACATTGACAGCGAGTGAATAACTCACCAAAGATTGCACTGCAATCCTAAAAGGTAGAACCGGCTTTGACCTCAGTCACACTCCCAGTCATTGTCCCACACTGCCCTGGAGCAGCTCATTTAATCCTGAAACAACCTTTCTGGATGGGGTTTTGCCTGTTTGTAAGGACGAATAAGAGAGGCTGAAACTCTAGCATCCCCGGTGCAACAGAAGGTCAGCCCCGGGCTCAGCTCCTCCTCTGGAAGAGAATCTCTAGTGTGAAAACCTAACTCTTGACTCTGACCCTAACCTGAAGAGGATTTTCTGAGGCTAGCGTAGACTAGTTACTGGCCTGTGGGACACAGACTGTCGCTTGGTGATTTCACAGGAGTCCCACACCAAGGCTCCCATCTGCCAAGAACTGAGCCTGAGTTTCCCTGGGCCTTGGACAGGAAGCCCCAGCTTCCTGCACACTGTCACATGCCCACCCACAGCCCTGCTTGTTCTGAGGAGGAAATCCGAGGCGGAGAGGCATTTTGTCCCGGCTATAGTGCCACAGAGAAACCAAAGAGATTGAGACAGGACGGAGTGTGTGTTCCCTGCCGGAAGCTGGGGACCCTGCCGGTCTTCTTCCGACAGATGACAAGGAAGGGGGTCCCGGAAGGGAACTGTCCTTTGCAGTAGAAGCGATGCCCCCCTCGCCCTGACTCACAGACAGTGCTGGGTCCTACCGCTGAGCCTGAGCCTGAGCCTGAGCCACCGCTGCTGAGGGTCTGAGAACTTAGAACCCAGAGTTGTTTAGGGGACGTATCCCCAGGCTGTGCCCATTCTTCGACGCAGGAGGAAACTCCCACATTCCCCCCACCCCAAGTCACAACTGCGTCATCTCATCTCCTCTGCTCTAATGAGGTGGGCTGAGGGGGTGGAACTCTCGATGTGATTCATCCGCGACACAATTTGAGGATGCTGGCGGCACACCCGGCCGGACATGCTCCTCCAGAACTCTGGGATCCGAAGGGCCCCAAGGGTGTTCCCCTCAGACCGCAGAAGTGAGCCGTTCTGGTCAGTACAGCCCAGTCCAGTAAGGAAGCTCCTAGATCAGCCTGTTGAAATGCACAATGCT
Source organism: Heterohyrax brucei (assembly GCA_028571685.1). NCBI lineage: Eukaryota > Metazoa > Chordata > Mammalia > Hyracoidea > Procaviidae > Heterohyrax > Heterohyrax brucei. Next base: position 160,926,650 of record CM053140.1, read on the forward strand.
CCTCAAAGCCCTGGGTCTCTGGTGGGCTATTGCACTTAGCAGATGAAGTCTATGTGATTCCTGCTGGGTGAGACATCAGACATCCTTAGCCTTCCAGTACGTCCCTTCCTACTATTGGGACTGCCCCCAGGGGTCCTCTGAACAGTCCTCAAGTTGTGTTTGGACTGTGCCTGCCAAAACCTTGGCACCCTCTGCAACCATGTTACTATCCTGCCACAGCCATCCCTAGCCTCCCAGGGCCTTGTGTAGTACCCCAAGCTGGAGTTGGTCAGAAACAAGAAGCTGCCCTTAGAGTTTCTGAGAAGGGAGCCAAGGAGGCAGAAGAGGAAGAGACCAAGATCAGTTTAAGAATAATCCCCTCCGCGTGAACACTGAGGACGGGCTTGTAGAGAGGCCAAGTTCCAATTGTGTTAGGCTGCAGCAAACTCAGAAAGGCCCCAAAGTAAATTTGGTATGGCCAGGCTCAGAATGCACCCTTATCAGCCTTGACAAAGTACCACCCAAACCTCTGCCTTCTCCTCAGAGGCTTCCGGCCCAGCCCACATCTGTTTCCTTTCCTATATTTACACAGTCAGGTTAGTGAACTTGGGAGAGCATGTCTGCCCACGGAAGAACATAGCCTCCCACAGAATACAGGGGACGAGGAGAACCCGGAGGCCTACAGCCTGCTCTTTGCACCTCCTCAGCTTCTGCTGGAGGAGGGAGGCCCAGGTCAGGTGACTTCTTTCTCAGAGTTCCAGAGAGGACATCAAAACCCATTATTCTATGGGGTCAACAACAAAGCCGAAGTCACAGGAGACCCTAGCTCTGTGGTAAATGGGTAGGTAGAGAGCTCAGGGCGTCTCCCCAGATGGTTGTCTGAGTGTAAACAGCATGTGATGCTTCTGACATGGGACAGGGTGAAGGGAACCTTCAAGAAAGCCAGAGATCCATAAAATAACACCTATTTCACAGGCCCAGCCCCGAGGATCAATGTGTGGAACTTCTTAACATAGCAAGTCTTGGAATACATTCAGGCTTCATGGATATTTTTAGGCCCTGTTCCCACCCTTGTCTCAACAGAGCTATTAGTATAGAAGAAAGCTGCAGCATCTACTAGGGACCTTTCCGGGTTCTGCTGGCTCCTCAGTCCAAGGCTGCTGTCATCACATCCTACACACACATGCACACACACACACTCACACATTCACACATACATGGCCAGCCAGACACACTGATAAACATATGTACACTCATACACACACGCATATACTTACATACACACTCACACAAACACATACACACTTATGCTCACACACACATATACATGCACCTTCATATTCATAAACACACATATACAAACTCACCTGCAAGTACACAACTCATGCACATATTCACACACACATATACACAAATATGTATACACCCTTCGCACATATATACACACACTCATGCATATACATGTACACACATATGCACAGAGCACCAGCTTCATGACACATTCAGTAGGAGGAGTAATGCCTCAGAAAATATTTCCTGGCAGAAAGTGCCAACACGAAGCAACCTGACAGTTCACATCCATTTAGGCTGCCAGGCCTCAGCCATTACCATGAAAAGTGTTCTCTGTGTTCTCCACTGTGGCTTCATGCTGCTACGACAATGCAAGGTGACTTCCTTGGCCTCAGCAGTAATCACTGGAAAGAAGCCAAGACTGCTCCTGCCACTTGCCCTTTGCTCCCCTTTCCTTTATTCTGCATGTCCCAGCCAAGGTGCTGGAGACAGAAGGCTTTAAAGTATTCTTCCTTTCCTTAAAAACAGAAAACTGCAAGGCTGTTAAACAACTGAGTCAGAATCTAAACCAAGGTTTGCCTAACATTAAATGCAAAGTATTTGTTGCTGCATCAGGCTGTCTTCTACTTCCTAAATGAGGAAAGTTATGAGTGCAATACTGAATCTCTTCTTTGCCCAAAAGCGCTAACTACACTCCCTGCCCCCAAGATGACTCAAATTCTGAACTTGCGACCTCTGGCTGCTACTTATCTGAGCAGTATCTAGATCTACGACTTTTAGAGCCAAATTAACGGTGAGCTAGACCATTCTGCCAAGCCTAGCAATGTAAGCTCTCACTTACGGTCTTGCTTACAGTCCCCTGTGTATGCCACAAGGCTTGCTTTGGAAATCCACTCCACTGGTTCTTCTAGAACCACTGGGAAGTCTGAGGTCTCCGTAAATAATGGCAGCTCTTTCCGTTGCTTGTCTGCAGCAGCCACTGTTTAGAAAGAAGTCAAGGACAGAATCACAATTCTAAGTTCCATCACTTTATGTTTCTGAATTCAATTGGGTAAATTTTTACCAGCATAAAATGGCCTAACCTTGCAAATTATGCCACTTCCTGTGACATGGAGAGACATGCAGCTGAAGAGACGCCTCCACCATGTAAGTAAGAAGTTGTGTACAGGAACACTAACTCATAGCAGAATTGTGATTACCCCAAGTCTAGGTTCCTTTCATTACTTTTACTTCTGTCCTTTAGGTTAGAGCCTTTTTTTCTCTTTTGTGCTGGGCCAGGAATCCCTATGTACACAGACACACATACCACTGTTTATATACTATACATCATCAAATAAGAATCACTTCTGAATGACTTTCTCCAGCGCACAGACAAGAATAACTTCTAAGAGTTAATCCTTCGGCAAAGTAAGTTCTCATAGAGAGTGGGTTCATGGCCAGAACCAGCACGCTTTCCTTTAACGGAGGAAATGAGAGCTAATAGCAGCTGCTGCCCATGCGATTCAAACCCAAAGGGTTTGGAAACCTTAGCAACTGTGCAGTCAAGTAGCTGCCACCTCAGCATCTCCCCAAAGTCCCTATTGTGTACCTCCTGACTAGCACACAGAAAAAATTTTATTCTGAGGTCATAAAGTCAATAGTTCCCCAAATGAATTATTAGGAAGGTGGTGGTAAAAGGGCGGCACTAAGTGTCAATCTCCAACGCAAGAACTTGAAAGATTAGGATTTTTATATTGGAAGCCCTAGTAGCATAGTGGTTAAAAGACGTGATTACTAATCAAAAGGTAAGAAGTTCAAATACACCAGACACTCCTTGGAAAGCCTATAGGACAGTTCTACTGTCTCCTGTAAACCAAACCAAACCAAATCCACTGCTACTGAGTCAGGCCCGACTCATAACAATGCTATAGGTCAGAGCAGAACTGCCCCATAGAGTTTCTAAAGAGTGTGTGGCAGATTTGAACTGCCAACCTTTTGGTTAGCAGATGTAGCACCTTGGATGTTGTAATTTCTCAACCACTTTAACAGAAAGGATGATGAAATTTTCACCCAGCAGTTTGTCAGTGTGTATAAGAGGCTATTTTGGATTCAGTCCATTCATTTATCAAATATATTTTAGAACAGTGCTTTCTAAACTACCAGAATCAATGTATTAGTAAATTGTGAAATCAATTTAGTGGGTCATGACCAGAGTGTGTTTTTAATTAAACCCAATGGACTGCAGTGGAAAGGAAATAGGGGTAGACTAATCAATAGGCAAGGTAAGCATGGTGCTACTTGTGCTTACTAATCTGTAGTAAACAGTTTCACATATTTTTGACTACATCAAAGATTTTGTTCCTAGGTATGTCTGGCATCTGTCTCTCTCCCAACCTGGCAGTACCCTCCTACAGAAGCAAATTTACAATTTTCAATTTTACAATCCTGACAGGAATGAAATACCTAGTAAGCAAGGTGTTTTAGCCAGCTAAGGCTGCTCTAACAACAGTACCACGGAGTGGATGGCTTTAAGAAAGGAAAGTTTATTCTTACACAGTCCAGCAGGCTATGAGTCCATATTCAGGATGTCTGCTCCAGGGGAAGGCTTTCCCCTTTGTTGGCTCTGGAGGAAAGTCCAGTATTGCATCAGTCTTCATCCAGGGAGCATTCTTGGTGCAGGAACCTCAGGTCTGAAGGACACATTTTTGTCCCAGTGCTGTTTGCTTGATGGTGTGAGGTTCCCAGTTCTCCACTTGCTTCCCTTTCCTTTTATCTCTTGTAGGATGAAAGGATTAAGGGTGGTGCAGGCCATACTCCAGGGAAACTCCCTTTACAGTGGAGTAGGGAGAGGATCCTATGGAGGGATTTACAATTATACCCTAATCCTTGCACATACAGCATAGGAAAAATCACAAAATGGAGGACAAGCACAAAATAATTGGAATTATGGTCCAGCCACACGGCTACACATATTTTGGGGGGGACACAATTCAATTCATGACCTAAGGTTAGTACAGGCTAATTTGTGCATCCTTACTAATATGTAGTGAACAATTTTACGTAGATTTCACCACATTAATCATGTGACATTGTTCACTAAAGATTAGTAAGTAAACAAAAGCCTGTCCTTAACTTGCTTATTCAGTAATTCTCCCCTGAAAAGAAATGACAAACTATGTTTTATACAATCAGGGCATTTCTAAAATATATTTGTTTTTTAATTATACACATACGTTTATTGAGGTATAATTAACACATGATAAGTCGCACAATTTCATAAATTTTGGCATACACATACACCAATGAAGCCATCACCATAATCAAAATAGTGGACATATCCCTTGTTCTCCAAAGTCTTCTTATGTCCCTGGTATCCCTCCTTTTCATCCCACACTGCCTCAAGCTACTAATCTGCTTTCTGTCACTATATATTTGTTTGCGTTTTCTAGAAACTTATATAAATTTGATTATACATTCATTTGTGGACAGACATCTGAATTGTTTCCTGCTGGGGTTATTACAAATAAAGTTACCATAAATATTCACATACAAGTCTTTATGTGGACATGTTTTCACATCTCTTGAGTGAAAGTACCTGATTATGGAATTGCTGTATCATACAATATTTCTACTCAAGAGATATGAAAACCTGAGTCCACACGAAGAGTTGTACATGATGATGGAATTGCTCCATCATATAGTGGAAATCCTGGTGGTGTAGTGGTTAAGTGCTACAGCTGCTAACCAAAGGTTGGCAGTTCAAATCAACCAGCTGCTCCTTGGAAACTCTTTGAGGTAGTTCTACTCTGTCATATAGGGTAACTATGAATCAGAATCTACTCAGTGACAGTGTGTCTGGTTTTTTTGGTTTATGTCATATAGTAGATATATGTTTAACTTTTTAAAGAACTGCCAAAATGTATTGAACAATGGTTGTGCTATTCCTACCCATGAATCTTCACCAGTGTTTGCAGTGGTCAGTTGCTTTAATTTTAACCATTCTAGGGTCGCCATGAGTCAGATCCAACCCGACGGCACTGGGGTTTTTTTAGTAGGTATTTAATGATATCTCATTGTTGTCTTAATTTGCAGATCCCTGATGATCAATGGAAATCCTGATGACATAGTGATTAACAGCTAAGAGGTCAACAGTTCAAATCTACCAGGTGCTCTTTGGAAACCCTATGAGGCTTCTACTCTATCACTATGAGTCAGAATTGACTCAATGGCAGTGGGTTTGGTTTGGTATTAGTCTTTACAATTAAAGATGATTTCTTATTATTAAAGCTAATTTCTTTAGCTTTACTAGGCTGTGTTTTTCAAAAATTTGTCTTCATTATTGTAGTTATTGGCATGAAGTTGTACTCGACAGCACTTGGCATGATCTAATGTATGTAGGAACTGCAGTGATGCCTGCTGTTTAATTCCTGATATCAATCATTTTGTCTTCTCTAGTTTTCTTGATCAATTACTGTAATTATTTGTCAATTTTATTGATCTCTTTGAAGAAGTAGGTTTTAGTTTCATTTTTTTTTTCCATTATTTTTGTGTTTCCTATTTCACTGATTTCTGCAATTATTCTTATTTTCTTTCTTCTCCTTGCTTTGGGTTTAATTTGCTCTTCTTTTTCTAGTTTCTCAAGTGGAAGCTGAGGTTGCTGATTTGAGAGCTACATTTTTTCCTAATCAGGGCCCTAGTTGCACAGTGGTTAAGAGCTATGGCTGCTAATCAAAAGGCTGGCAGTTTTAATCTGCCAGCCACTCTTTGGAAGACCTATAGGGCACTTCTACTCTGCCTGTAGGAAGCAACTTGATGTAACAGGTTTGGCTTTTGGTTTTGGTTTTCTTTTCTAATATGTGAATTTAGTGCTATGAATTTCCCTCCAAGTACTGCTTTGGCTGTGTCACACAGATTTTGTTTTGTTTTTTTTTTTTAAATTTCAAAGTACTTTCTAATTTCCCTTGGTATTTTTTTCCTTAACTTATGGTTATTTAGAAATGTTATTCTGTTTCTAGATATTTGGTGATTTTCCTCATATCTTTTCATTTCTGATTTCTTAATTCTGATTGCATATGCTAAGAGAAAAGTTCGTATGATTTAAATCCTTTTAAATTGCTGAGACTTGTTTTACAGTCTCACATATAGTCTTGTCTTGGTAAGCTGTACATGCACTTGTAAAGAGTATGTGCTCTACTGTTGTTTCACGGACTATTCTATATATGTCAATTGGATTCAGTTGATTGATGGTGTTTTTCTATGTCCTTGTTGACTTTCTGTCCAGTTGTTCTAATAATTATGGAGAGGAGGTCTTAAATTTCCAACTATACTTGTAGTTCTAGGAGTTTTTGTTTTGGGTGTTTTGAAACTCTGTTATAAGATGTATAAATGTTTAGGATTATTATGTCCTCTTGATGAACCAAACCATTTATCATTATGAAATAACTGTCTTTATCATTGGTGATAGTCTTTGTTCTGAAATTTACTTTGATATTAATAGACTGTCTCCAGCTTTCTTTTGCTTAGTGTTACCATGGTTTATTTTTTTACATCTATTTCTTTTATCATATCTCTGTGTTTGTATTTAAGTTGGATTTCTTTGAAGGAAGTATATAGTCAAGTGTAATTACTGATATGTTGGGTTTAATTCTAGCATTTTGTTATTTATTTTCTGATTGTTTCATTGGTTTTTAGTTTCTTCTCTCTCTGTGTTTCTCTCTTTAAGCCTTCTTTTGTTCCTTTTGTCTCTCTTAATGCCTTCTTTTGGATTAATTGTATATTTTAATGATTCCATATTACCTACTTTCTTGGCTTATTAGCTATAACCTTTTTATTATTTTGTAACAAAATTTTTATAGTATACAGTCAGCACTCAAATAATATTATAGCATCTAATGCATAGTATGAGACCTTTAAAAGTATATACTTGTTTCCCCATTCCTGGCCTTTGTGATATTGCTTGCATTTTACTTATACAACCTTTCCATACATTGTTAATATTTTTTGCTTTAAATTGTGAACTATTCTTAAAATGTTTTTCTATAATAAGAAGAAAAGTCTTTGGTTATCTATATATTTACCATTTCCAGCGCTCTTCATTCCTTTGTAGAGGTAGAGATTTCCATCTGTTAACATTTACCTTCTCCCTAGAGAACTTCCTTTAATATATTCCTTGTTCAGGTCAGCTAATGATGAATTCTTTCAGCTTTTATATGCCTGGAAAAATTGCTTTTGAAATGTCTGAGAAAGTCATTTTTGAAAGATGTTTTTGCTGGATTTTGACTTTTTTTTCTTTCAGCACTTTAAAGATGTTGTACCATGGTCTTCTGGCTTGCATGTGTTTCAACAAGGTGTCCATCTTTGTTCTTTTCTTTATAACGTGCTTTTTTTCTCTCCAAAAGCCTTTAAGATTTTCTCTTTATTGCTGTTTTGAGCAATGTGACCATGATGTTCTTGGTGTGATTATTCCCTCCTTTTCTGCTCAGCATTCATTGAGTTTCTTTGTATCTGTAGTTTGGAAAATCTTTAACTCTCATTTATTCAAACATTTTTGCTGTCCATCTTGCTTTCTCCTTTCTTTCAGGAACTCCAGTTATATGTATATTGGGCATTTAAAGTTTTATCACAGCCTTCTAATGCTTTTTTATTTTTTTTTAAAAAAATTGTTTTTTCCTTTGTGTTTGTTTACTATGGTTTCAATTTTATGTCTTTAAGTTCACTAAACTTTTATTCTATAATATATAATCTTCTTTAAGGAGACCTCATGGTGCAGTGGTTAAGTGCTTGGCCACTAACTGAAAGGTTAGTGGCTGCAACCCACCAGCTACTCTGCAGGAGAGAGAATGTGGCAGTCTGCCATAATAATTTACAGCCTTGGAAACCTATCAGCTAGTCCTACTCAATGGTAATGGGTTTTGGTAATCCTTTGTTAACCTCATCAAGTGTATTTTTCATCTAAGATATTGTCATTTTTCATTTCTAGAATTCTATTTGGGCCTCTTCTATATATTCCATGTCTCTACCAACATGACCAGTCTCTATTTTCATAAGCATGTGGACTATAATTACAGTAACTATTTTAAACATTGTCTACTAATTCCTACATTTGCTATTTCTGGGTCTGTTTCTTCTGAATTTACTCCTCACTATCAGTTGTTATTTTCCTGGCTTTTGACATGCCAGTTAATTTTTTTCTTTTTAATTGTATCTAGAGTTGTGAATTTTGCATGGTTGATGCTGGATATTTCCTTCTTTCTTTCTTTTTTTCAATTCTTGTAAATTTTCCTTAGCTTTGTTCTGGAGCTCAGTTATTTGGAAACAGACTTATCTTTCATAAGCCTGTGTTTAAATTTTGTTATGTGTGGCCAGAACAGCCTTTAGGACTGTTTTAGTCTAGGACTAATTTTTTTTCTTACAACTAAGGCAATATCTTTCAGAGTACTGTGTTCAGTACCTCATTATTTACAGACTTTACCAAATGAACTAATCTGGTCCTGTGTAGGCCCCAGAGATTGTTTACTTGGTTCCTTTGGGATGGCTTTTTATCCAGCCTTAGGTAAGGTTCTCATAGGCATGTGCTGATCAGTACTCAGTGAAGACCTGATGGAGACCCTCTTCTGATATCCAAAACTTTCTTTCATGTGAAGCTCTCTCTGGTACTTCAAGTACTTGCAGTACTTCATTCTGCAAACTTTAGCCATGTTGGCGTCCCTGGACTCCCACCTTCATCTCCTCAACCACCAGGACCTATCTGGGTTTCTGCTCCCTCAATTTCAATCTGGACATTTTCTTCTAGAAGCAAGCTTGGGTAATTGTAGAGTTCTTTCTCTTTTTCCTCTATCAGAGATGACTATCCTGCTCTAATATCCAGTGTCTGAATACTGTTGATTCCTAGTATCTTGTCTAGCATATTTTACTCCATCTTGGCCAGAAGAAAAAGTCTAAAATGTATCTCACATGTGGGTTGTAGCAGAAAAAGTGATATAAAACAAAACAAAAGTCTTCAAAGACATATTGCCATGAATAATAAAAATTTCATCCACTGCAGAGTATGCTCATGAAAAGTTTTAGCCAGCTTTAGAAACTCACCTCATTTATAGAATCCTCCCCATTTGGGTTTTTGAGGGACTCAGTGGTGTAAATATTGAAAGCCTGAGTACAGGTGACATAAATGATCATTATGATGATCATTAAGATCATCCACAAGAGCTTTCAGCCAACATGATGCCATAGCAAAAGCTATCCTTCCAAAGCTAAGACCCCCAAAAACTAAGTAAAACCATGACAAATGTCAATCCTGGAACACAGAGTGTCAAATGAGGAATTAAAGATCTCAGTCGAAACCCAAATGGAATGAGAAACTGACAGAAGACAGAGAGTCAGAAGATACATAAAAGCAAGTTCCCTGTCAGCTAATCCAGCACAGATTTACCATCTTGGATGCCTTATGGAGATCAGCAGGCAGGGATCACAGGAAAGGAGATTCGTGGAAATCCCAGCAAAAGACAAAGCAGCCTGTAACAAGCAAGACATCTTTCCTATCCATGATCTTCTTCCCACTGTTCTACTTCCAGTGCCTCCTGGCTCTTCATGGTGCAGCTGCCCAGGCAGTGCAGCGTCAGTGCCACCTAGATTCATCACACCTATATCAGAGAATAGCAGACAGGGCATATGTGAAAGCACCTTCAGTAGTTCCCAGCAGGACACAGATCACCCACTGAACCTGCCCTGAGGTACCATAGCTAAGCAACTGGTCCTGCCTATTGATCAAGGAGGTAAAAAATCCCAGGACTGCTCTGACAGAACCAAATAAGACAAAGAAAACAGGATGAAACCATCAGATTGACAATAAATAAACAAAGAAAATAAGTGCTAAATGGCCCAAAGACAACAGACAGTATGAAAACATAAACAAACAGGTCAGGATGGTTCCAGCAAATGTCTAAAATGAAACACAAGATGTCTTTACAGTAGGAAAAAATAACTAGAATTACCTGATAGGGAAATGAAATCTCTAATATGCAGAGCAAAGAGTTGAAGAAAAAGCAGACAAAAAATGAGGAAAGGTAGACAATTTATGGAAAAGGCTGACAATTCGTGGAAGAATTCATGAAAATAGTACAAGAACTAAGTTCCAAAATGAATTCACAACTAGAAATCATACAAAAACAATTAGAAATCCAAAGCATAAACAAGATTTCAGAATGGACAGTGTCATAAAAGAACTGAAGAGCAAGTCTGACATGATGAAACACAGGATCAGCAAAATTGAACATAAACACTTGGACACATCTCTACTAGAGGAAAATCAGAAAAAGAAAGCAAAGTTAAGAACCCTTAAAATTACATGGGATACAAACAAGAGCAAAAATTTTCAAGTGATTAGAGTTCCACAACAGGAGAGGAAAATGGAAAATGCAGAGAGGATCATTGCAGAACAGTAAATTTCCCCAATATCATGAAAGATGAAAAGCTGACCATCCAAGAATATCTCATGTGGGATAGACCCTTAAAGGAAATCATCAAGGCATATCATAATTACATTCACTAAAATCAAAGACAGAAAAAAATTCTGAGAGCAGCTCTAGAAAAACAAAAAAGTCACAGAGGAAAAACAATAAGACTCAGCCCAGATTATTCAGCAGAAAAGATGCAGGCAAGAATGCAGAGGGATAATACATATAAAACCTTGAAAGAAAAAAATTGCCAACCAAGAATAATATATCCTGCAAAGCTCTTATTCAAATATAATGGTGAAACTAGGGCATTTCAGATAGAAATTAAGGAAATACATACAAATCAAACCAAACTTACACAAATTATTGAAGAGAGCCCTTAGGTCTGAGAACAAACAATATCAGACCACAGCCTGAATCTGGGAGGCAAACTTGTAACAGCCAGATACCACACCGGGCGGGCGGGAGATGACTACAGGGAACTGGAGCAGTTAATTTATAAATGATAACAACATCAGAACAGTAGAAAAAGGAATAAACAGTGTAAATACAAAGCTTTCTAATAGAGTTAAAGGTAAAGCACTGCTGCTACCAAATAACAATAGACTGGTATAAACCCAGGAAGGCAAGGATAAATTTCAAGGTAACCACAAAGAAAGTTCATAAACTTATTCATCACAGTAAAGAAGGGCAACATAAAGTCTCAATAAAAACAAAAGAAATCCACAAGCCAAAGGAGGTCAGCACAGAAGAGAAAGAAGAACGAAGAAAATTTCAGCACCATAAAAAAAAAAAAAAAAAAACCACAAATACTCTAGAAAAGACAGCAATAATATGCTGTTTATAAGAGATACACCTTATAAACAAAGATGCCTGGTACCAGTAGAATGACAGAAACACTGACCAATGGAACCCAATTGAGAACCCAGATGTAAATCCATCCACCTATGGTCACCTGATCTTCCATGAAGGTCCAAAGCCCATTAACTGGGAAAAAGACAGTCTTTTTAGCAGATGGTGCTGGAAAAACTTGATGTCATCTCATAACGTGAAGCAAACTAGAGGGCATTATGCTGAGTGAAAGGAGCCAATCACAGAGAGGCAGGTGTTGCGTGAAACCACTACTGTGAAAACTCATGAAAAGGTTTACACAGAGAGAAACAATCTTTGATGGTTACCAAGGAGGACAGGGGTGAGTACTAGGGGTAGGGGGAGATCATCTGCAAGCAATAATGGGAAATTGAGCCAAACCCTAACAGACTGCCCAGATCATTTTGACAATGTGGAGATACCATCTGACAGTGACGCAGTTCTCAGATGCCATTCAGCCCTACTGATAACCAGTGATTGTTCTTGGGAGCCCTGAGCCAAAATTACTGAGACAGTAGTGCCCTGCCTCCCCTGCAGGCAGTGATCAGCTCAAGAGAGCCAGCCACTGGCTTCAGAATGGGAGAAAATGGTGGATCTGTTTGGCTTATTTTGTAATCCTCTAAACACAGGCAGAGCAAACCTTTCTCATTGCTAGATCAATATCCTTAGCCTAAGTGAGGGACTTTGGGAATACAGTAACCTGCTTCTCAGACTTGATGGTATTATTTAGCAGCTGAGTGTATGTAGCATCCAGAGACACTATGCAAGGGCCATGCAAACGTGGTGAGGTGGGGAGAAATAAGCTATTAGATGTGGCTAGGACCAACTCTGTTTATGTATAGTTCTGGCAGCCTATTTACTAGAGTGTTATTTGATTGGAAACTGTGGTGTATGATGGCTAAGTCCTATGGCTGCTAACCAAAGGACTGGCAGTTTGAATCCACCAGGTACTCCTTGGAAACACTATGGAGCAATTCTACCCTGTCCTTCTTAATTAAGAAATACTTGCTATTTGCATTTGAAAGAGTAGCCTGGTATGATGTATAAATCTACCAGTATTGGAGTGAAACAGATCTGGGTTAAAATTCCAACTCTGCCACAAATGAGTGGCCTTGGCTAAGACTCTTAACCACTCTAATTCTCAGTTTTACCCATTTATGAAATGGAGATGCTATTTCCTGTTGCAGCATTTTGTTGTGAAAGTGTTCAGTATGGTTTCTGACACATAATATTCACTCAATATATGTAGCTATAATAATTAACAGGGTAACTATCTGGGGAGGTGGGGGACAGTAACCCCAGGAAAGAGATCTAAAGGTGGCAACTCCTTTATACTTGTCTGAGTGAAAACATGCCATGTGTGAAGATTAAGTCCACTCAAGCTAAGATAAATTAAAACAATCTCATGTGTGCAATTTCTCAGGTGGGACTGCGGACTCATAGAACTATCGTATAACCCAGCAATCCCAATCCTAGGCGTAAACACAGAAGAAGTGAAAGCAGGAGCGTAAGAAGAAAACTACTGAAGCCCTTTTCACAAGAGCCAAAAGGTGGGAATAACTGAAATGTCTGTCAATAGATGAATGGACAAACACAATGTGGTCTATACACACGGTGGAATACTACTCAGCCACAAAAAGAAGTGAAGTCTTGACGCATGCCACAACACGGGTGAACCTTGACAACATGCTGAGTAAAACAGTTGCCAAAGGAAAAATACTGTAAAATCTCACTTATATGAAGTAAGCAAATGCATAGAAACCAGCAATAACTCGTGGTTACCAGGGTGGGAGGGAGGGGAAAGGAGAAGTTTTTTGCTTGAATTAATGGTCATAGAATCATCTGAAAAAGGGTAAGGAGAATGCTTGTACAACTTGAAGGATCAATTTTGCTGAATTACACAGGTGGAAATTGTTGAATTGACATGCTTTGTTGTGTATGTTTACACCATAATAGAAAAATGAAGGGAAAAAAATCTCTTCTGTGCTCCCAAAATACTAAAATAGTTGTTAGTATCCCAAGTGAGGATGACTGTTCTTGGACCTGACTGACAGTCCTTTGGAGGTTAGCATTTTCCAGAGATTTGGTCTCTCTTAAAACAGTGCCTCACATGAGATCCAGTGAAAGTCACTGAGGCACACAACTCAGAGCTAAGGGTACTGGGTATTAGAAAGTCCCTGAGATGAAAGGCATAGCATGCTCCTTCCTTTAGAGACTTCAGCTCTGGCTTAAAAGGGAAGGTAGAAGAACTAAGAGCAGATCTGATAAAGGAACTATTAGAATCTGTGGGGATGGAACCACCTTCACTGTGGCCTGTCACCAGGACAGCGAGCTGTTCCAGCAGCTAAAATCTGATCCCTAGTATGTGGCTTGTCTAGTATGTGGTCACTACGAGTTGGAACCGACTTGACAGCAGTGAGTTTGAGGTTGTAGTGAGTGGCCTTTTTCATTCATACTGCTTTGTTGAGTGGAAGATCAACTTGTGTTTCCCTTTTCTGGAGGAAAGAAACCCGTCTCTGCTTTAAAACAATAACTTTCCCTCCAAAACGGAATACTTGATCCCAGATGGAGACAAGGTGTTTTGGTTGGAATTCTACCTGAACTCTTCTCTTCCAACCACCCCTCAAAAGGGCAACTGCTGGTTAAAAAGTGTACAAAATCCTCATATTGGTGAGTGGTGTCTGGGGTCTTAAGAGCCAACAAGCTGCCATGTGAGGAACATCAATTGGTCCTAACCCACCTGGAGCAGATGACAACCAAGAACATCAAAGACACAAAGAAAAATGAGACCAGGAGACAGAACGACCCATATGATTGCTCGACTACATCACCATGGGACCAGAAGAACTACATGGTGCCTGGCCACCATCAAAAACAGCCTTGATAGAGGACACAGTGTAGAGTTTCTGACACAGCGTGAGAAAAAGAGGTACGCAGATTAAGAAGTCTATTAAAAGACGAGAACTGATGGTCTGATAACCTGGATGATCCCCTGAAAACATGCCCTCTACACTTGCTGCTAGCCCAGAGCTTAACCCAGTCCTGAAGCCAGAACTTCAGACAAAGAATGGACTGGACTTGGGGACACAGAGTGATGCATGTGGTATGTGTACTTTATGGTTTAATATATATCCGAGGCTGTCCTACTAGCTTCTTTTTAGAGGACAGAGTAGAGAGTGGAGAGGAGGGGACAGTGTTGGTTGAGTGGATCCTGGAAGTAAAGAGTGAGAAAGAAGAATGTGCTGTCATAGGATGAGGAGAGCAGACTGAGTTGCAAAGATGTGGGTACTCAGGCTTTTATATGGAAAATTGACTTGGATGGTAAACTTTCACTTAATCACAATAAAAAAAAAATTTTTAAGTGTGAAAAACATTTCATTTCAGTAGATGAGGTACACACCTTTTTCCCTCCATTAAGACTTTATATTTAAGTATGGGTAATTTAAAGAGTCCTAATGGCACAGAGAGTTAAGCACAGGTGCTAACTGGAAGGCTGACGGTTTGAACCCATCCAGAGGCTCTGTGGGGGAACCTGGCAATTGGCTTCTGTAAAGATTATAGCCTAGAAAGCCCTACGGGGCAGTTTTAGTCTGTCACATGGGATAGTTATGGGTCAAAATTGACTTGACAGCTAACTGAATAACTTAGGAGGACCAGCATAAAGATGTTTCCTATGAGCTAAAGGTTAAAGATGTCCCACATATCCAACTTTTCCAAATTGTTGTATCACTTCATCATCTCTAACATCAACTGTTCATCCTCCTTAAGTAGTCTGTCTCTTGTCTTCAGGTTCCGTAATTCGCTGCAACGTCTCTCAGAACTCACGAGCCACACCAAGGACTTGGCATACGTGGTTGTGGAAGCTGGCAAGTCCCAAATCTGTGGGTCAGGCATAGGCCTTTCCTGACAAACAGTGCCACAGGGACTGAAAAATACAAATTGGCTGGTGAGATGACAGATTGGTGGCCCACGAGGCTGTGGCAGCTCATGAATCAGGTCAGATGACAGGCAACTGATCCATTAGCTGCAGGAGCTGGTGGATCCCAGAATTGGCAGGTCAGATGAAAGGCCACTGGCTTAAGACCCAATAGCTAGAGATCAGATAATGAAGAGCCAGATGCAGGATTCGGATGCAGAATTTAGAGACACAGAGAGAGAGAGAAAGCCCTGCCAGGGCACTCACCCATATGCATTGGATGCAGTCATCACCCCAGGGAAAGGCTTGACTTGAGTAAGGGTGAGAATTGAATCACACCCTCCTGCAAGGCTGTGACTCAAGACGTACCCCCCACACAATCCTGCCTCAACACAAAAGCCCCAAATCAAACCCATTACCATCAAGTTGATTCCAACTCATAGCAATGACATACAGAGGCTATGATTCACAACATGTAAAATGGAGGATAATTATGTCAGGTCACAAAATACAAGCCAGCCATTTAACCCTGGGAATCATGGTCTACCCAAGCCAACACAACAACAACCAACCACCATCTCGTTAGGGTTCTATACACCTTATTTGCCTGGTCCCACCCAGTCATTCTGTGGCAGTCACAAAGACTATGGCTATAAAGACCATGTTGAGTAATTCATTGCACCACAGTATTACCTAACATTGAAAGCAGACAATGTAAAATATCCAAACCCCTTATGTCACTTCGATTCATAAATTTCAACCCCTTTTCCTTCTTTGCTGCCTCCTCAGTCCCATTTCTCCCTCTTGCCATTAAGCCATGCCCTACTATTTTGTTTCTACTTATTAACCCGACCAGGTCTATTCTTTCCTCCTGGAGGAAGAACTTGTTTACTATCTTCCCGTGATTAGGCTACCAAGAATCTAATAGTTGCTTGCACTCCTTAAAATATTTTTTTTTTCAATTCTGAACAAATAATAAAATAGTTTAAAAAGTAAGCCAAAAAAGTACAAAAGTACAAGCTATGAAAATAAAGTTTCCGCATCTGGTCTTCATCCCACTCATCATTTCTACACCTTTTACCTCACCACTATTAACAGTTTCTTGTGTATTTGTCAAGGATTGTTTTGTTCTTGTATGGCGTATACAATATAGAGTGTTAGTTAATAGTACAGACTCTTGAGCCGGGATGTCTGGGTTTAAATCTTCACTTTGCCACTTAATTTAAATGATCTGAGCAAGTTACTTAATTTCTCTGTACTTTGATTTTTTCATAATATTTTGAGCTAACATTACTATCTTCTTCATAAGGTTGTTTGGAGGATTAACAAGTTAATAAATGTAAAGCAATTAATTCCTGGTGCATAGAGCACTGTATAGATGTTAGTCACTATGCATGATTTTCATCTTTGTTATACAAATGAGATCATGCCATGCCTACAGTTCTGTAAGCTTTTTTTACTAATAAACATTTTGTGAGTGTCTTTAAATATTTATACTACCTCATTCGTTGTAGTGACAACATGACATTAAATTGTATGGTTGTAAGAGGTGGCACTGTTTTAAAATCCAAAGTACCGAAAATGGCAGGGTACATAACCGCATATCCCAGAGTGTGTCCTGGGATGAGAATCTTGGGGTCCTGAACTGAGGGCATGCATAGGCTATGGTGCATGAGAACTGGCATTTACTTTGATCCTCAACGAACTCCACAAGGACAGGGCTGATTTCCCTCAGTGATCTGAGAGGCGATGACTGCTGTCACTCACAGAGGTTTGGCCTTTACAGTTGTTTTTCTTATTGATCAATTCTTACAAGTGATCCCCTCCTGTGTGGTTTTCCAGCAGGCCCTTGGAAAGGAAGTCTTCTCCTCTCTGCCTCTTCCCACGACCTGGAATGGGAAGGGCTGGTCCCTCAGGGAAGGACTATGTATAACCTGGCTGGAAAGACGCCTAGGAGAGCACACGGAAGACGTGACCACAGAATCCAGGGGCCAGCTCATGGGTGAGTGTTCCTGTACGTCTGCAGATTCAGTTTCATTACTTTCCTTCTCTCATCTCCATCCCACTCAACACTCCTGTTACTGTCTACTCATCTTATGTCTAGGAACCGGTATAAAACCAATGAATAATTAGGATCTATAATCATAGCTTGAAAAAAAAAAAAAGTAGATGCTGAGAAACCAAGAAGATTAGGGGAACCCCCTGCTTACATAAAATTAGTATAGTGTTTGGCTGTAAGCATTAGATTTGGGGGCCTGGCTCAGCCACTTAGCTACTTCATGACTTAACCTGTCTGTGCCTCAGTTTCTTCATGTGTAAAGCAATGGTAAATAATACTATTTCTTAGCATCCATCTTGAGGATTCAATGAATTAAATTCATAAAGCATCTGCAACAGTGAATAAATATTAACTTAATACATGTAAACTATATTACTATTACCTCTAAAGGCGCCTACCTACCCTAACCTCTAAATCCCAGCTTCCTTTCACGCCAACCCCTTCAGCTTCTCTCTATTTAAAGAGAAACCACAGAGTAACCATCACTCTGAGCCTTAGCAGAAATAGAATATTTTATCACTCTGGAAATTTTCCCCGACAGAGGGTGGTGAAGTACTATAGCTGCTAACCAAAAGGTTGTGAGTTCGAATCTACCACATGCTCCCTGAAAACTATGGGACAGTTCTACTCTGTCCTGTGAGACGGTGGCTATGAGTTGGAATTCACACAATAGCAATGGGTTTTTTGTTTGTGGGCTAAGGAACAGAAGGTGAGCTACTGAGGAAAATCAGTCACACCTGGTACATTGCAGAGTGGAGATGTTGCCTAGAGGCAGCCAGGTAGCTCTTGAGGCTGCCAGTCGACTGAAATGTGATAAAGCTGTGGACCATGGTGATGACAAGAAGGAGTGGAAAGAAAAGGAAGATACTTCAGAGACCATGTGATTAGACAGCAGTAGTAGGCACAGAAAGTCCTCTGGACTTCAGAAATCAGAAGGGGATTTATTCGATACATTCCTGTACATGGTAGTTTACAAAATTAAACTAACACAGCCAAAAGACCCTGCCGTCCAGGAACTTACCCACCTAAAACTGGTCATTATAGGCAGGACAAATGCTTGAAGTGAAGGAAAAGTGTTTAATGCTCCTTGTTTACTGCAAGTCATCATCCCCCAATTGCAGGGCACCTCACGGAGGCCATCGGCTGAAGAGACGTGGTAACTGCTGCTCAGGACGGCCTCCTGCTTCCTGGGGCTTACAATAATGACTGGTGAGTATTTTACAGACACATGTGTCTTGTGGGGTGTGTCTCGGAAAGGGGAAACCAAGAGGGAATCAGAAAGACACTGGCCGTTGAGCTCTAGAATCCCAGCTGCCTTCTGTCGGCTTTGGGACACACAGCAGCTTCACTGTGTGCCGAGAAAAAAATGGAAAAATGAAGTTTCCCTGCAGCATATTTGAACTTGGACCTCTAGTGCACAGACTACCAGCCAGCTCCCAGCCCGGACACCACCCCCTCCTTCTCCTCCCTATTCTTCTCCATCTTTGCAAGAGAATTTAGCTCCATTTAAGTCCAGGAGACCTGGCAAAAACAGCGCTCCCAACACTGCTTCCATTTATGGCTATGGGATCCTCCAAACCAGTGAGAAATCACCCTTCAGCCCACAAGCCCTTCAGTTTCTCTCTGTACCTCCTACACTAGTTTCCTCTACTTATGTAGGAGGGAAAGGATGACCTAAAGATTTGGAGTTTATTTTCTACATTGTTTTTTAAGGAGAATGAACACCAAATATCAGCAAAAGAACAGAGTCACTTATCATTAAAGCTAGAAAGATGTTAGCTACCCAGAGATCAACACCCATATTTTTCAGATGAGGAAGCTGAAGCCCAAAAGGCTGAAAGTCCAAGTAGCACTTTGAGAAGTGTCCCCACCTTAAGATACCAGAGACACTGAAAACCATGCCCTGGTTTCCCCAGTTTGCTTGCATTGTGAACTTGTTACTAACATTTGCGGACAAATTGCTATGAATGAAGTTCCGTACTCAGAAGAGGGAAGCAAAACTTGAATCTGTGGGAGTTTTGGAAGCTGGCTGATTTCTTCTTTGAATCTACTTTATCTTTCATATTCTCCATCTATCTCAATAAAATACCAAAGCACTTTTATCACTTAGATTCAAGTCTCAAGAATCATAATCATGCTACATATTCATTTCATTTTCAATACATCATGAGTTCTGTTAATTATCCATCTGAGTAGTCAATATGTGACTCAACAGTTACGTATTCACCTATTAGGTGCCAAGCCACTGTCTCTTTCTGCTGAAATATCCTCCTTTTCTTTCCTCCTTCTTGTCATCACCATGGTCCACAGCTTTATCACTTTTCAGTCGACTGGCAGACTCAAGAACTATCTGGCTGCCTCTCAGCAACATCTCCACTCTGCATTGTACTAGGTGTCACTGATTTTCCTCAGTAACTGGCATTCTGTTCCTCAGCCCACGGGTGATTGCTTCCCCAAACAAACAAAAAACCTGTTGCTGTTGTGTCAATTTTGACTCATAGCCACCCTGTAGGACAGAGTAGAACTGTCCCATAGTTTCCAAGGAGCACGTGGTAGATTCGAACTCACAAGCTTTTGGTTAGCAGTTATAGCACTTAACCACTATGCCATCAGGGTTTCTGATTGCTTCTTATTACCTGCCAATTCAGATTCAAAGGACTGGATTTTTATATCCTCCAGCAACCACCCTTATCTGCCCAAACATGTGTTCCAACTATTCCCACCTAACTTTTCTTTTCTCTATCTTGTGAAATTTCATTTGTCCTTCAAGGCTAAGGGCCAAGTGTTTCTTACTCTCTGAAAGTTTCTTCATCCCTGAAATCAGAACAATTGCTCCCTTGTAGGTCTTCCTGGGCACAAGAGCTCTTGTATCAGATAGCTCAATTTACAGGATGCCTATTTGTTTACAAGCTGTCTCCTCAGATGGAATCTGAACTCTTTGAGGGCAAGAACTATCCCTTTTATATTTGCTTTTCCAAGTGTCTACCTGAGTATAAACCCAAAACCAAACCCACTGCCACCGAGTAGATTCTGACTTATAGGAACCTATAGGACAGAGTAGAATTGCCTCATAGAGTTTACAAGGAGCACCTGGAAGATTCAAACTGCCAGTTTTTTGGCTAGCAGCTGTAGTACTTAACCACGACACCACCAGGGTTTCCAGCTGAGTATAGGTGCTCAATACGTGTCTCAAAATTAGTTCCCAGCAAAGCACTGAGTACTCCCCAGGCTCTCAGGGGAGGCTTCCTGAATGCCTGACAGTGATCTGATGTCGCAACTCATCCAGCCATGAAGTCAGGTTTGAAAACAGCAATTCAAAACCATTTATCGTTGAGTCAGCTTCCACTCGTAGCAACCCCATGTGCATCCAAGTACAACAGTGCTTTGTCAGTTTTCAGTGGCTGATTTTTTAGAAATAGATCATCAGACCTTTCTTCCAAGGTGGCTTTGGGTGGGCTGAGACAGCCAACCTTTCAGTCAGCAACCAAGCACGCTAATTGTTTGCACACCTGGGGACACCAAACAGCAATCAAAAAAGAAAAAATCCATTGCTATGCCAACCCCTAGACAGCAAAAACATATCCAAAGAGATTTTTATTTTATTTTTATTTTTAATGAAGGGATACTTTCCTTTTAGAGACATTAGTTTAACAAATTAAAAGGAAGGTCACCTGAATTCACTCATAAATGAGAAGGACTAAACTATTACGTTTCAGTAATACCTGACAATCTTGGTTTACCAAGTGTAAGAAAGAAATGTCCATCGTGGAATTAATAAGTTGTCACAGAAACTAAAACACCGTAATTAGCAACATAGTTACGTGGGGGCTGTAATCATGGAGATGAAAATAGATAAGATCTTCTTTGTTGGATCACTTTAATTATTATTCGCTTGTTCAGGGACACTTTCTGTCTGTGCACTTACTACCAGAATAGCCCTTTTGCTTTCTTTGACTATGTGAGCATTTAAGATTTCAGATACTCGGTTGCTTCTTGTTCGCTCCTACAGCACTTTCACATCTTTAAGGATGGTTGTGTTAGAAATTTGAGCGATCAAGATGACACTACCGATGATGTCGGCCATTAAAAATGCGCTTCCAGAAATATGCGGAAAACTACACCAATTTCACAAAAATTGGTTAGTTTGTTTATTTTCTCTGTATTTCTGGAATTTGATCTCACTAAAATATTTGTCAAGTACATATAACAAACAAGATACTATACAGAAACCAGGTTGTACCCAAGACTCCCTCCCAAATTTACTATACACAGTAAGAGAATTTGAATTCAGAAAGGTCATAGTTCCCTCCCTTTGTGTGTCTACAGAACTTACAAGGCCATTCCACCACCAGGCTCGTGGTTCAGATGTGCTGTGTGTCTGTGTGTGGTGATTCATGGCTCTGAGCAGAGCTGGAGGAGGAGGTTTCTGGTGACGATGCCTCTCTTTTGTTGTGGCCACTGAGTCAGTGTTTTCTGCATGCCTGGCCCTGTGTGGTGGCCACCTACCACTGCTCATTTTGTCCTGAATACATGTGTTCATCTTTGATACTCCAAGCACCAAGGCATCCTGTAAAACTCAACCACATTCTTTGGGTTTAAAACCATGTGGTTTGCAAAACTTCCAGTTTTTGAAATGTAGTGGGAGGAACAGTCTCAAGAACTAAAGTTGCATAAAATATGTTTTCATCTAAATTCACTGGAGAGTGAAAAGGTTCCCAGGGCCTCTGGCTTTGCTCCAGGAAAGGACTAGTAATTGGGTTTTTGCCCAGTGACCTTTGGAATGACCTGAACTTTATATCCTTTTTTGAATGGGTGCCCCAAGTAGTGACCTGGCAAGAGGGGGAACTTTCCCAACCTAGTCTAAGTAAGTCATCTAATAGTTATATACCCCAATGAGCCTGATCCCCAGAACCAGTATTAAATGATGTCTAACAGTTGAGTGTTGCTTTTGCCAGTGGCAATGATACCCACCCTCAGAAGTAAGCACTTGTCTTGGAACATGTAAATTCCTTCCAGTTCTTTTAGATTAATTTCAACTGATGTTGTCTATGTATCAGAAACTCTGTGCCAGAAATAAGATCTAGTCAATGATCATGAAGAGTTTACAGACAATCACTGTATAATATAATGCCTTAAGCAAGCAGAACAGACTGGGAGTCATCAGAACTCAGAAGAATGAATCTTAACCCAGCCCGGGGATTTGGATAAACCTTCTTGATGAAGACTACACATTAGTTAACTTCTAAAGGAAGAATTGGAGTCCTTGGGTGGTGCAAATGGTTAACACACTTGGTGGCTAACCAAAATATTAGAGGTTGGAGTCCATCCAGAAGCATCTCAGAAAAAAAGTCATGGAAAGCTACTTCCAAAAAAAATCAGTCATTGAAAACTCTATGGAGCACAGTTCTACTCCGACACACGTGAGTTCACCAGTTGTAATCTACCTGATGCAAATAGTGTTTAAAGAAAAAACTAGGAAGAGCTAGTACCCAAATATTGGGAAGTGTATTCTCAGCACGAGGAACAATATAAATGAAGATACCGTAGTGTAAAGAGCAACAGCTACCTGGCGAACTAGATGACGCCTAGCTACCACCAATGATTGCCCTGAAAGGAAATATAACAGGGAGTTCTGAACAGAGCAGGAGAAAAATGTAGATCAGAACTCAAATTCACATAAAAAGGCCAGACTTAACAGTCTAGCAAAGACTGCAAGAATCCTGAAACTACGGCCCCAGATGTGCTATTAACCCAGAAGTGACACAGTTCTGGAAACCCATTCTTCAGACAAAGACTAGACAGGAGTATAAAACAAAAATAATACAAGTAAGGAACGTGCTTCTTAGCTCAGTCAGATATACAAGATCAAACGAGCAGCTCCTGTCCAAAAGCAGGATGAGATGGCAGGAAGGAACAAGAACTGGTCAAATGGGCACAGGGAAGCCAAACTGACAACAACGTGTATAAATTTTTGAAGGAGAAATTAACTCAGGCTGTAAACTTTCACTTATATCACAATAAAAATGAATAAAGAGCATGGACTGTGACAAGAAGTACAAGTAGTTAGGCATTAATTAAGAAGGTAAAAAAAAGTGCAAGTTGGATGGTAGGCGAAAGCCATAGAAGGGAGGACATGGACATCCTAGGGTAACCTGCTACAGATCCTGGATTTTCTTCAGTAAACAATGGGCACCAACTGAAAGTTCTGCTTTGTCTACATATGGGATCATTCGGCAGATAGCAATCTACTAATTTTGCCTGTTAATTTTTTATTACTTATAAAATGAATTAATATTCATTATATATTTTTTAAATTAAAAAACTACAGAAAAGCAAGAAGGTTATGCATAATCCTATGAAACAATCCCTTGCCCCCAATCTTTGCTACCAACCAAAATGTTCTAGAGTAGTAAGTGGAGAAAAGCGTGATGTGGTTCAGTGTGTCTGAGGTCATTTATTCCAGCTATGGAAAGGAGGATGGACTTATTTACAAAGGACAAAGTAAGAGACAGGGAGACTGGTTCAATAGGGATGGCAATGATTCGGGTAAAAGATAAGGACAGCCTGAACTAGGGAAACACTAGATCACTTCTAAAGAAGAACAGACCTATTAGAAACACATCTAGGACCTAAAATGCAGAAGATTTGTGAGTGACTGATGACGAGGATAGAGTGGAAGAAATCCAGGTACCTAGCTCTGGAAACTTAGTGAATGGTACACCCTTGCTTAAGACCACGTACACAGAGGAGTAGAAAATTAAACATAACTAAGATGATGATTGTGGTTATTTGTGTTTTGCTAACTTGGCTAGAACTACTATTTCCCAGAATTCTCTTCCCCGCAGGTTTTTGTCTAGGGTGGGCCACAGGGACATTTTGCTTGAGATGTGGAAGATGAAAGGGAAGCAGTAGCGACACTGTTTGGACACCCAAAAGGTTGGTGCGGAAGCAGCAGGTACTGTTGTAGCTCATGCATTAAACTTCCTTGCTGGCTCGCTTCTTGGTGGGAGCACAGGCAGTCTTGTGGCTGCTCCGCTTCCTTCTGGGTCTTCCTTCAGCTTTTCTGACTAAGTAGCTTCATGATGAAGTGTACCAATGTCTCATGTATGCACTATTGACACTGGAGCTGATGAGAGACAGATATCTTTGTGAGTTCCAGCTGGTGGTTGTGGACTCCAGTTCTTTCTTGCTCTTCCCCAGTTTGCTTATGTTTCTCTAATGACCTACTCTGAAGACTTGATGTTCAGGTGTCAGAAACAAGACTGCAGCCTTACAGAGATTGTTAAGCCAGATGTCACAAGAGTGTCTGGTCAAATCTGTAGGGGTTGTACTTCTCTGATTGAACCTTGACTTACAGAGAATTTGGTACTTGGCACGGTTCCAGGGAAACAGAACCCTGTGAATGAGTTCTCTAAATAGATTTCGAGCTATCTGGAATTGGTTCTCCCAAAATTACATCTAAAGGTATTAATGACCTTGTTTCCAGTAGTAAAAGGGACACTGATATATATAGCATGCTGTGGGACAAAAACTTACACAAACTATTACTTGGTGAGAACTTGAATGAAATGCTTATAGAACAGGGGCCAGGAAATGTTTTAAGTAAAGGTATAGATAATAACTGTTTTAGTCTTTGGGAATCATGTATGATATGGTCTCTGTAATAATTGTTCAGCTCTGTAGTTGCAGCACAAAAGCAGGCATAGATAATAAGCATGTGAATGCATGTGGCTGTGTTCCAATAAAACTTTATTTGCAAAACAGGTGGCAGACCACATATGGCCTGCAAGGCACAATTTGCTGAGTGCTGCAATAAAAAGTAAAGCTTTGGATGACCGGTATCTGCTGCCATAGAATATTTTAGTGAAAATAAGAAATGTACTAGACTTGACTGGCTGCTTCTAAGTGTGATGAAGATCATGGGGGAAAAAATGATGAGATCACAATTTTAAATGCCTAGCCCAGTGTCCATATAAGGGATTCCAAAGCTTCTATGAGTGCCCCCAAAAGGCTCACGACTGTACATTGATGAGAGGACTGAAATCAGTAGATGACTTGTAAGCAAGCTGGAAAAGGAGGAATAAATTTATAGGGGAGGCAATTTGTGACATGCCAGGTTTCAAGTGGAGCTATCTAACAGGCAACAGGATGCACAGTATAAAGCTCTGGGAGAGGTTTTGACTTGGAAATCACTCTATGCATGTGATGGTTACAATCATAAGAATAAGTAAAATACCCAACAAAAGCACAAAAGAGAAATGGGCTAAGGCAGACCCTGAGGAACACTCAGCGGGTGGGCAGGAGAAAAGGGGTCCACAAAAGAGCCTGAGAAGTTTATGACCTTAGAGAACAGTAGCACCGTAGAGGCCAACTAAGTAGATTCTCTAGAAAATGTGAATGACTGCAACAAAGCCGGATATGGCTAAGGTTGAGAAAATCAATACATTCAAATTTGAAAAGGGAAAGAAAGATCCACTGTCCTCAAAAGCAAGAGTTGGACAGAAAATAGAGAATTGTATGAGGTCTATGAGAGCTTGGTTTGCTATTCCAACCCACCCAGCTGCTCCTCAGGAGAAAGACCTGGTCATCTGTTCTGCAAAGATTACAGCCCAGAAAACCACACGGGGCAGTTCTACTCTGTCACATGGGGTTATGGAGAGTTGAAAATGGACTTGACAGCAATTAATAACAACAACATGTCACCGCGAGTCATGGTTTATTGCACATGCATTCCTTTCTTGAAATATGAATAAACTCTTTTAGCTGTTTAGCTTGGTAGAGATGCGAAGAGGCTCAACACAGAGGTGTCTGCAGCTTTTTCAACATGGGTGGAAGGACTGCGGGGGTGAGAAGTGAGTGTAGCAAGGAGCTGCCTGATGGCCTTTGTTTTCTAGATTAAGCACTGGAGTCCCCGAGAGAAGAAGTCAAGGACTGTGGTGGGGAACTGAAAGTTTTGCAGCAATCATCTAAAGAGGGGAGATGTATATTTTTAAAAATTTAGACTTTACACAGCACAGCCATACAAAAGCCCTTTCCTCTAGGATTTATAATATGATAGAAGCATTTCTTTCATGTATGTACTTACAATAGTGAACATGTTTGTCCACTTCCATATGACTTCCTAGATTCAAAATCTGTCACGTATTTTTTTTCTGTAAACATGGATAATGAATGAGAGGAAAAAAAATTGTTTTCTGCTAATAGCCGTCTGACAGCATTCTTTTAAACTCCTAATTTTCTAGGGGTACCCTCTTACAAAGAAGCGCTAAACCAGACCAGCAAAGACATAACATTATTGACCCCCACAGTATCTCACCAAAGGATTAATTGGAGATTTCTGTTTATTTTTTTTTATAAAACTTCCTGGGCATTCTTCTAGGAGAATTACCCTGCTGAAAGGCTATTGGTTAGATGAGTGATGGCAGAGCTGTGCATGTCCGGTCTCTGTCACAAGCTCTGTTTCCTCCTGGCAAAAAGAAAACAAACCACAATTGGAAATGTGTGGGGACATTAAAGCCTGTTTGTAAATTCACCTATCGGGTTACAATATCAAGAACATTTCTGAATAAATTATTTCTGCTAAACATATGCACATACACACACAACAGGGATTAAAGTTCTTTGGAAACCTGAAATGTAGAATTGTAGAAGTTCTTATGGGTATTTGTACTGATGAAGAAAAGTTCAACCAGAAGTGATTCCGTGTGAACTCAGTTGTATATATTTTTAAACTCAAGATCAGAGAAGAAGTTAATTTTGAAAGAAACACTGAAGAATTTCCTTCTCCCAGGAATTTCACTACCAGAAGGCAAAAAAAAGCAGTTGGGATTTTGATAAGAACTGCATTGAATCTGTAGATTAACTTGGGAGGTACTACCATCTTAAACAATATTAAGTCTCCCAAACTATGAATACAGTATGTCTCCATTTATTTGTATAATTTCTTTCAACAAAGTTTTCAATGTAAAAGTCTTTCATCTCCCTGGTTAAATTTACTTCTAGCTATTTTATTCTTTTAGATGCTATTTTTAACTGTAATGTTTTTTTAATTTCCTTTTCAGATTGCTCATTTCTTGTTGTGGAAACACAGCTGATTTTTCTAGTTGATCTTGTACCGTGCAACTTTGGTGAATTCATTTATTAGCTCTCGTAGATTTTCATAGATTATTTAGGATTTTCTATATGAAGTATCATGTCATCAGCAAATACAGATAGGTTTACATTTTATTTTCCGATTTGGGTTTCTTTTATTTCTTTTTCTTGCATAGCTGCTCTGGCTAGAACCTCCAGTACAATGTTGAACTGCAAGAAGGAAAGCGGATATCCCCGCCTTATTCCAACAAGGATGCAGGGGGGAAAGCTTACGTTTTCATCATTGTGATGTTTACTGTGGGCCTTTCATAAATGCCCTGTATCATGTTGAACAATTTCTCTTCTACTTCTGATTTTGTGAGTACCTTCATCATGAAAGGGTGTTAGATTTTGTCAAGTTCCTTCTCTGTGCCAACTCAGACAATTGTGTAGTTACTTTTATTCGTTTTATTAATACAGTGTATTACACTGATTGATTTTGTTACAATGAACCACCTTTGCATTCCTGGGCTAACTTCTACTTGATTGTAGTGTATAAGCTTCCACTATGTGGCTAGATTAGATTTGCAATTATTTTGTTGAGGATTTTTACATCATTAATTATAAGAGACATTGGTCTATAGTTTCTTTTCCTGTGGTCTCTTTATCCGGCTTTCATGTTAGAGTAATACTGGCCTTGGAGAATGAGTGAGGAAGTATTTCATTTTCTTCCATTTTGGGGAAGAGTTTGAAAAGAGTTGGTGTTAATTCTGTGAACATTCAGATACCATTCACAAGTGAAGCCATCTGATCCTGGGTTTTTCTTATTTGGAATAGTTTTTGATTACTGACTCAATTATTATAGATCTATTCAGATTTTCTATTTCTTGTTAGGTTCATTTTGCTAGTTTGAATAGTTCTAAATATTTCTCTTTCATTTAGGCTATATAATTTGTTGGAGTACAATTGTTTATAGCATTCACATAATCTTTTTTATGTTTGTAAGCTTACTAGTACAGTATCCATTTTATTTCTGATTATAGTGATTTGGGATTTTTTTTTCCTTTTTTTTCTTGTTCTGTCCAGCTAAAGTTTTGCCAATTTTGTTGATTTTTTTCAAAAAACCTAACTTCTGGTTTCATTCATTTTCTCTATTGCGTTTCTCATATTAATTGTTTCCTTTTCACACCGGGTTTAGGTTGTTCTTCTTGTTCTAGTTACTATTGAGCTTGTATCTTTCTTCTTTTTTAATATAGGCATTTATGGCTATGAAATTTCCTCCAATCACTACTTTTGCTAAATCTGATTAAGTTTTGGTATATTGTATTTTTGTTTGCATTCTCATCAAAGTATTTTCTAATTTCTCTTGTGATTTCTTTGTTGATCCAAGGGAGTTAACTGCCACGTATTTGTGAGCTTTCCATGTTTCCCTTTATTGTTGATTTCTGCTTTCATTTCACTGTATTTGGAGAACATAATATGCATGTTTTAAATCTATTGAAATTTATTTTATGGCTTAGCATGTAATCTAACCTGGAAATCATTCCATGTATACTGAAAAAGAATATGTATTCTGCTGTCGTTGGATGGAATATTCTAGAAATGTCTGTTAGTTCCTGTTGGCTTACACTGTTCCTCAAGTCTTCCACTTCCTTGCTGATCTCCTTTCTGTTTGTTCTATTAAAGAGGGCAGGATATTGAAGTCTCCTATTACAATTGTATAAACCTTGGTGTAGTAGTGGTTAAGGGATACATCTACCAAAAGGCCAGCAGTTTGAAACATCAGGCAGTCCTTGAAAACTCTATGGGGCAGTTCTACTCTACCCAATAGGGTCACTATGAGTCACAATTGACTCAACAGCACTGGATTTGATTTTTTAAATTATTGCTGTGAGACGACTTATTTCTCCCTTCAATCCTGAGAAGTTTGTCTCGTGTATGTTGTGGTTCTGTTGTTGGATATACACATTTACAATTATGATATTTTCTTGAAAGGCTACTTATATCATTATAAAATGATGTTTGTCTTTCATGACAACTTTTGTCTTAACGTTTATTTTGTCTAGGAGAGTCACTCCAGAGTTCTACAGATGACAGCATGGAATCTTTTTTTCATCCTTTCTTTTTTCAACTTATTTGTGTCTTTGAATCTAAAGTAGATTTCTTCCTAAACAACATATACTTGGATCATATTTTTTAATGCACTTTGACAACCTCTGCCATTTAAGAATTTAGTCAATTTACATTTAATATAATTATTGAAAAGGAAGGTTATACTTCTGCCATTTTGTTCTTTGTTATCTACATGTCATATCTTCTTTGTTCTTCAATTTTCTTATTACTACTTTGTTTTGTGTTAAATAGACATTTTATATACACATTTTAAGTACTTTATCACTTCTTTTACCATGTATTTTTGAGTTATTTTCTTGGCGATTGTCCTGGGTATTACAGTTAATGTTTTAAAATAGAAGAATCTACTTCAGATTGTTGTTGTTGTTGTTGTTAGATGCCATCAAATCAGTTCTGACCCTTAGTGATGCTATGTACAACAGCATGAAACACTGCCTGGTCCTTCACCAAACTCACAATAGTTCAGGTTAATGACAGCTTAATTTCAATAATGTACAAAAACTTTGCACTTGAACACTTTCAATTTCCTTCCCTTATGCTGTTGTTTTCAGTAATTGAAACTTTACAAATTATGTACTCATCAACACAGATTTAGAATTATTGCTTTGTGCAATTGTCTTTTAAATCACATTGGAAAAAAAGAGGAAGTACCAAAAATATATTATTATTGTCTGTAGCATTTTTTCTTTTCTTTTTTTTTTATTATGATTGAAAGAAAATGTACATTCCCATATAACTTTGCACGACCACCTACATACAGCTCCCGCTGCTCTCCCTGACCGGTGACAGCACACTCTTCCTCTCCGTTCCATATATGTCTTATCCTCCAAACAATCTCCTATCCCCTCCTCTCCACCCACTCGCCCACCTCCAGCAAGAGGTCAGCAGGATGACATCCTATCGATGCATAGAACCATAAAGTGCACACAAGATACGGTCACCCTATTTCACCAAGTCCAATCTATTCCTGTCAGAAGAGTTGACCTCCATTATGATTTATGGACAGGGGCAGCATCAGGGCCAGGGGCCATGCTCCCACAGGAACCCTGAGGCTCCTGTACCATCACTAGCACTCTTTTAGTGGAGATCTCCATGTGCACCCCTTTCTATTCTAGTGTTGCCAGTGAGACTCAACTTTGTGAGCTCAATCACGGCTATAATTGGTGATGGCCGAGCACCATCTGGTTCTTCGTGTCGCAAGTCCATGTAGTCACCCATTCACGTGGGTCTCTCTGTCTACTGGGCTCTTTTTCCTCCATGTCGTTTTGGTCCTCAGTGAGCACCCAGTCCTGATGAGTTGGGACCATTTGCTGTACCCTCAGATGGCAACTTGGCAGCTTTTAAGACCTCAGATGTTATTGACCAATGTAGGGTGAAGAAGGCTCTCTTAACAAAATGCTAGTTGTACCAATTGGCCTCGATTTCCCCAGAAAGCATGGTCCCCGGCCCCCTGCCCCAGCTACTCTGTCCTTGCAATATTGTGTTAAGATGGGAGGAGTAATCATGTTATGTTGAAGCCCAGTTAATATTGGTCTTCTTTCTAATGTGTACTGTCACAGATTTCACCCAACCCAATTTCTATCAACTATCTAATCTAACCCCCCCTTGTCCTCCCTCCCTCCTCACCCTTGTTGCTGTCAAAGAGTCTTTTCTTCTATGCGTGAGTCTGTTTTTAAGTTATCATCGTAGGGGTCTCATACAATATTTGTCCTTTTGTCACTGACTACTTTTACTCAGCCTAATGTCCTCCAATTGAAACCAGGTTATGACATGTTTCCTGCTATCAGCATTGTTTCTTATCATTGCACAGTGTTCCATTGAGTATATGTACCATAGTTTATGTATCGATTCCTCTGTTATTGGGCATCTGGATTGATTCCATCTTTTTGCTGTTGTGGACTGTGCTGTGGTAAACATTTGTGTGCATGTATTAGTTGGTGTGAATGGCCTTGATTCTGTAGGAAATATTTCAAGCAGTGGAATTACTGGGTAAAACAGTATATCTACACCCAGCTTTGTAAGGAAGCAGCCAGGTTGCTTTCCAAAGAGGTTGCACTGTTTTGCAATCCCACCAATAGTGTAGGAGAGTTCCAATTTCTCCCCAGCCTCTCCAGCATCTGTTGGTTTGTGTTTTTTGGATCATGGCCAACCCTGGCAGGGTGAGATGGTATCTCACTGTAGTTTTGATTTGAATTTCTTTAATAGCTAATGATCGTGAACATGTCTGCATGTGATTTTTGGCTGCCTGGATCTCCTCTTAAGAGAAGTGTCTACACATCCCCTTTGCCTATTGCTTAATTGGATTACTTACCTTCTTCTTATTGATATTTTGTAGTACCTTATAGATTATGGAGATCAAATGTCAGTCTGACATATAGTTGCCAAATATTTTTTCTCATTCTGTAGGTGGTCTTTCAATTCTATTAATAAAGTCTTTGGATGAGCAAAAGTGTTTGATTCTTATTAGTTCCCATTTATCTATTTTCTCTTCTGTTGTTTATGGTTTGTTTGATGGATTTTGAAGTCTGTATACGTTGTATGTTAAAACTTCCATTGTTGTTCATACTTTTTCTGGGATGAGCTTTATCATTTTAGATTTGATATTCAGGTCTTTTTCCAGTCTGAGTTTGTTTCTGTATAAGGTATGAGATATGGGTCTTGTTTGAATTTATTGCTGACAGAGATCCAATTTTGCCATCACCATTTGTTGAAGAGATTGTTTTTACCCCCCGTTTAATGTGTTAGGGCCTTTGTTGAATATCAACTGTTCGTAGGAAGATGGTGTCATCGCTGGGGTCTCAATTCTGTTCCATTAATCTATCTGTCTCTTTTTGTACCAGTGCCAGGCTGTTTTGACCACTGTAGCAGTGTAATAGGTTCTAAAGTCAGGTAGTGAGGGACCTCTCAGTGTGTTCTTCTTCAGTAGTGCTTTGCTTATTGGAGGCTTCTTCCCTTTTCAAACAAAGTTGGCAATTTGTTTCTCCATCTCATTAAAAAATGTCACTGGAATTTGTATTGGGATTGCATTATAAAAGTAGATTGCTTTAGACAAAACAGACATTTTCCCAATGTTAAGTCTTCCTATCCATGAGCGGGGTAGGTTTCTCCATTTATGTAAGTCTATCTTAGTTTTTTGTAGTAAGGACTTGTAGTTCTCTTTGCAAAGGTCTGTTATTTCTCTGGTTAGATTCTTTCCTAGGTACGTTATCTTCTTAGGGGCTATAGTAAACGGTATTCAGTTGGTGATTTCTTTATTAATAATCTGATTGTTAGTATAAAGGAATCCTATGAATTTACTTACGTTTATCTTGCATCCTGAGACTTTGCCAAACTCTTCCATCAATTTCAGTAGTTTACTTATGGATTCTTTAGGATTCTCTGCATATACAATCATATCACCTGCAAATAGGGAGATTTTTACTTCTTTGCTGATGCAGATGCCCTTTATTTCTTGGTCTTGTCTAATTGCTCTGGCTAGAACTTCTAGTACAATTTTGAATAAGAGAGGTGAGAGCAGGCATCCTTGTCTAGGTCCCATTCTCAAGGGAAATTGTTTCAGTCTCTTTCCATTCAGGATGACTTAGGCAGTTGGCTTTGTATAAACGGTCCTTGTTGCATCGAGAATTTGCTATCTGTTCTTATTTTACTGAGAGTTTTTAGTATAAAGGGGTGTTGGACTTTATCAAATACCATTTCTGCATCAATAGACAAAATCAGGTGATTCTTGTCTTTTGTGGTATTTATGTGGTTGATCACATTAATTGTTTTTCTGATGTTGAACCAGCCTTGCATCCCTGATATGAATCCAACTTGGTCATGATGGATTATTGTTGGATATGTTGTTATATTCTGTTGGCAAGTATTTTGTTGAAGATTTTTGCATCTAGATTCACGAGTGACATCAGTCTGTAGTTCTCCTTTTTGGTTGGGTCTTTCCCTGGCTTTGGTACCAGGGTTATGCTGGCTTCATAGAATGAATTTGGGAGTATTCTACCCCTTTCTATACTATGAAATAGTCTCAGTACTATTGGCAATAACTCTTCTGTAAAGGCTTGGTAGAATTCTGCAGTGAAGCCATCTGGGCTCGGGCTTTCTTTTTGGTTGGTAGTTTTTTGATGACTTTTTCAATCTCTCACTTTGTGATGGGTTTATTAAGTGGTTCTACTTCACCTTGTGATAATTTTGGTAGGTAATATGAATCTAGGAATTTGTCCATTTCCTCTAGGTTTTTTAATTTGTTAGAGTACAGTCTTTCATAGTATTCTGTTATAATATTTTGTATTTCTTTTGGATCTGTTATGACAACTCCTCTCTCATTTCTTATTTGGGTTATTTGTTTCCTTTCCTGTTTTTCTTCAGTAAGTTTAGCCAGTGGTTTGTCAGTTTGGTTGATCTTTTCAAAAAATCAGCTTTTGCTCTTTTCAATTTTTTCCATTGTTTTCTATTCTCTAATTCATTTAGTTCTGCTCTAATCTTTACGGTCTGTTTTCTTATGGTGTCTGAGGTGTTCCTTTATTGTTCTCTCTCTACTTATTCAAGCTGTAGGGTTAGTTCTTTGGTTTGGTTTCTTGCTGCCTTCCAGATGTCTGCATTTATGGAGATAAACTGACCTCTGAGCACTGCTTCGGCTGTATCCCATAGGTTCTAGTAGGAAGTGTTTTCATTCTCTTTGGAATCCATAAATTTCTTTGTTTCATCCTGAGTTTTTCTATAACCCATGGCTTTTTGAGCAAGATATTGTTCAGTTTCCATGTGTTTCACCACTTTCTATGTTTTTTCTGCTACTGATTTTTACTTTTATGGCTTTATGATCTGAGAAGATGCTTTACATTATTTCAGCGGTATGGACTTTGTTGAGAAGTGCTTTATGTCCTAACACATGGTCTATTCTGGATGATGTTCTGTGTGCACTGGAGAAGAAGCTGTAGTGTCCGCTGATAAATAGAAAGTTCTGTATATCTCGATCAGGCCTAGTTAGTTAATTGTGGCAATAAGGTTTTCTGTGTCTTTATTGAACTTTTTTCTAGATGATCTGTCCAATATTGAGAGTGGAGTGGTGAAGTTTCTCACTATTACTGGGGATTGATCTATCTCATTTGTGAGTGTAGTCAGTGTTTCTTCAACATATTTAGGTGCTCTAATATTAGGTGCATAAATATTTAATATTGTTAAGTTCTGCTGTGTGTTGAACTTTTCAGCAATAAATAATGTCCATCCTTGTCCATGATAGTGGATTTTACATTAAAATCAATTTTACCTGAGTTTAGAATTGCCACACCTACTCTTCTTTGTTCACTGTTAGCTTGATACATATTCTTCCATTCTTTAATTTTCTGTTTGTTCCTATCTTTAAGTCTAAGGTCAGTTTCCTGTAGGCAACATATGGACGGGTCATATCTTTTGATCCAAGATGACACTCAATGTCTCTTTACTGAAGCATTCAGTCCATTCACATTGAATGTAATTATTGATAGGTATGTGTTCAGAGCTGCCGTTGTGATGTGTTTATTTTTGTGTTGATGTTTTCTCTGTTGTTCTTATTAATCTGTTCTGAGACATTCTTCTTTGTGAGTTGATTTTTCACCTTTTTCAGGGTTGGTTTTGTGGTTGTTGAGACTCCTGTATTGTATTCTTGATTTGGTATATTGCATCTTTATTGTGCTTTACGACTGCTCTTATGATCCTCCTTAATAAAGTATGTATAAACCCAATTTTAATTACTACCTGTCTTATTAACTTCCTCTCCCACTGGAGGGACTATAACAACTGTAGTACATCTCTCTTTTTAATATGATGACATCATAGTTTTCATGATATGATCACTGAATCATTTCTTTCACTACTATAGCTTTGATTGAGTTTAGAGCCTTCTCTAACTAAGTAGGTTTCTGGGTGATGTGTCCTGTGTTTGCTTCTAAAATATAAAGTTAGTGGTTTTGTTCTTCTAAGCCAAAAGATTCTTTCAGTATTTCTTATAGCTTTCATTTGGTTTTTACAAAGTCTCTGAGTTTCTATTTATCTGTGAATGTCTTAATTTTATTTTCATATTTGAAAGATAGTTTTGCAGGATATATAATTCTTTGCTGGAAGTTCTTCTCCTTCAAGATTTTGAATGTGTCATTCAAGTGCCAGCATTGTTTCTACTGAGAAATCTGAAGAAAGCCTACAGGGTTTCCCTCTGAATGTTAGCTTTGCTTTGAGTCTTGCTGCCTTTAAGAGTTCTGCTTCATTTTCTTAAGCTTGATTATAATATGTCGTGGAGTCTTTCTTTTGAGACCTATTTTGAGTGGCGTTTGATATGCATCTTGAATATCTATATTCTCTTCTTTCATAATTTTGGGAAGTTTTCTGTCAGCAGCTCAGTAACAATACTCTCTGTGTTCTCAGGTGTCTTGCCCTGTACAGGGACTCAAATTAATCGTAGGTTGTTCCTCTTAATAGAGTCCCACATGCTTCTTAATGCTTCTTCATTTTTTTTTTTTTTTGTTTGTTTCTTTTTTCTGATTTCTCCTCGTAGATGCTGGAGTCAGTAGCTCTGTCTTCCAAATCAGAAAGTCTATTTTCCACTCATTCAATTCTGTTTTCTTGGCTTTGAATTGAAGTTTTTATCCTTTGATTTTGTTCTTGATCTGTTGGATTTCAGGATTCCATCAGATTGAACAGCTTGCTTAATTTTTCATTTTGATCTGCTGCATTTTGTATAAGGCCTAGGAGGACTCTATATACAGCCTTTTTTATTCATCTTCTGATAGTTTCAGAAAGGTTTCTTTGTCTGGGAAGTTGTGAGGTGCTTTCTTTTGGTGGCCTTCTGAAGCCATGGGTGATTTCTTGGTTAAGCTTTTATCTAGAGTTCGCTGCTTTTGGGGTGTCATGTGAGTTATAGAGGCTAGGAGAGATGCTATGAGGATGCACTGCAGTTGTTTCTCTAGGCTGTCTTAAAATGAAAGGTAAAAGGTATCCAACAACTTCCAAAGTCAGTTAGGTTTTTGGGTGTATAAGTCCCTCTTCCCAGCTGGCAAAGTGAGCACCTCTGTATCCATCCACAGATGTTATAAACTAGTTCTAAATACAGAAAGGTTACTACTCTGCTGGCTTCTGCTGTCAGGTCCCAGCCATAGGTGACACTGTGTAGAATACTGCTTTGCTGCAGGAAAAGTGCTCTCCTCTGAGCAGGTGCTGCCTCCTACCCTAGGAATTAGGGAGGCCACTGAGACCTCCATACGGGTACTCTGCCTCCCAATGGATCAAGATGGCATCCTGTACAAGCTTCCCTCCTGCCTTGGTACAGGCTCATCAATGGTGGAGGTGAAAACAGAGGCCAAAGGTGCCAAGATGCACAGAGTCCAAAGGCAGGCTCTTAAAATATGGCAATTTCACCTGATGACCCCACAGGCAGTGTGTCTGAGATTAGCTGATAGTCAAGTCCCAGCTCCACCTGCCAGCTAAGACAGAGAAAAAAAGTTGAAATGGTGAATTACGTTTGGTCCATGAAAGCCAGCACTCACTAAGAGTGGAGATCAGCAAAAGACAGGAAGTCTTTTGTTCAGTGGTATGAAATCCGAATTAAGAGCCCTATGCTGTGTTCTAGGTCTCTCTAGGTGTCCAGAAGGCTCCATTTAATTATCAATTCGGTCTTGGTTTCCAGAGGAATTTAGGGAGATGTGTGTTTCGTGTGCCATCTTAACTCTGCCTCTCTTGCCTTTAGCATTTTTAAAATTTTTACCATGTTTTGGGTGAAAATTGACAGTGCAAATTAGTTTTTCATTAGAAAAGTTATCATAAATTGTTTTGTGAGATTGGTTGCAATCCCTACAATGTGTCAGCCCTTCCCCCTTTTCCTTTCCAACCTGGGTTCTCTGTGTCCATTGTCCAATT
Organism: Heterohyrax brucei; assembly: GCA_028571685.1. NCBI lineage: Eukaryota > Metazoa > Chordata > Mammalia > Hyracoidea > Procaviidae > Heterohyrax > Heterohyrax brucei. Next base: position 160,964,274 of record CM053140.1, read on the forward strand.
TTCCTGTCCCTTCCTGCCTTCTCATATTTGCTCAGGTATAGTCCATTTGTTTCATATACTTGATTGAACTAAAACGCACATTCCTTATATGTTATTGTTTGTTTTATAATCCTGTCTAATGTTTGGCTGAAGGTGAAATTTCAGGAGTGGCTTCAGTTTTGAGTTAGCAGGGCCATAGTTTCAGAGGTTCCTCCAGTCTCTCGTCAGACCAGTAAGGCTGATCTTCTTTGTAAATCTTAATTTAGTTTCTCCCTCCCTGACCAGGACCCTCTTTTGTGATCCCTATGAGAGCAGTGAGTAGTGGTAACTAGGTATCATCTTGTTCTTCTGGGCTCAGGCTAGTGAAGGCTCTTTGTCATGTGGTCTATTCATCCTTTAGACTAATTTTTTCCTTGTGTCTTTGGTTTCCTCCATTCTTCTTTGCTCTGAATGTGAGATGACCAATAGATGTATCTTAGGAGATCTCTCACAAGCTTTTAAGACCATAGACACTACTCACCAAACTAAGATATAGAATATATTTTTTAACTATGTTATGCCAATTGACCTAGATGTCCCCCAAGACCAGAGTCCATAGCCCTCAGCCCAAGTAACTAAGTCTCTCAAATTGTTTGGATGTGCCTAGAAAGCTTCTATAACTTTGTCTTGGTCAGGTTTTGCTGACTTCCCCTACACTGTCAGATAGCTTTCTCTTCAACAAAGTTAACACTTATTTACTATCTAGTTAGTGATATTTCCTCCCTGCCCACCACTCCCTTGTGAGCATAAAAGATCGTTCTTTTCTGTGTGTAAAACTTTTCCTAGATTTTTATGAGAGTCGTTTTATACAAGATTCATCCTTTTATGATTGACTTATTTTATTCAGCAGAATGCCTTCCAGATTAGTTCATGTTGTGAGATGTTTCACTGATTCATCACTGTTTTTCACCTTTGCCTAATATTCCATTGTATATACATACCATAGTTGATCCATTCATCTATTGATGGCACTTAGGTCATTTCCATATTTTTGCTATTCTAAATAGCAAATTGCAGTGAACATGGGTGTGCATATGTCTGTTAATGAGATGACTCTTATTTCTCTGGGATATATCCTTAGGAGTGGGGTTGCTAGATCATATGGTGTTTTTATTTCTGGCTTTTTAAAGGAGGTGCTATATCATGGTTGTACTATTTTACATTCATTGCCACCTGCAGTACGTACGCATTCCAGTCTTCCTGCAACCTCTCCAACATTTGCAATTTTCTTTTCCTTTTTTATGAGTGTCAGTAATGTTGAGATGAAATGGTATAGCATTGTAGTTTTGATTTGCATTTTTCTAGCAACTAGTGATAGGAAATACTGGTGGCACAGTGGTTAAGTGCTATGTCTGCTAACCATAAGCTCAGCAGTTCAAATCTGCCATGTTCTCCTTGGAAACTCTATGTCATGGATTGAATTGTGTCCCCCCCAAGATAAGTGCAGCCATGTAGCTGGGCCATGAGTCCCTGTATTCTATGACTGTCCTACATTTTGTGATTTTCCTATGCTGTATGTTGAAGGATTAGGGTGGGACTGTAAATCCCGTTATAAGATCACTTGCCTGCTCCACTGTAAAAGGAGTTTCCCTGAAGTATGGCTTGCCCCACCCTTAATCTTTTCATCCTACAAGAGATAAAAGGAAAGAGAAGCACACAGAGAATTAGGAACCTCGCACCATCAAGAAAGCAGTACTGGGAGAACAGCACATCCTTCAGAACTGAGGTTTCTGTGCCAAAATGCTCTCTGGACAAAGACTGATGCACTACCGGACTTTCCTCCAGAGCCAGCAAGGGGAAAAGCCCTCCTCTGGAGTGGACACCCTTGAATACGGACTTCTAGCCTACCAGATTGTGTAAGAATAAACCTTCCTTTGTTAAAGCCATCCACTTTGTGGTATTACTGTTAGAACAGCCGTAGCTGACTAAAACATTCTATGCAGCAGTTCTACTCTGTCTTATAGTGTCACTATAAGTCAAAATCAACTTAATGGAAGTTGGTTTGTTTTTTAGAATGGCTAATGATTGTGAACATTTCCACATGTGTCTATTAGTTGCCTCAATGTTTTATTTTTATTACTTGCTATAGTTTTCTTGTGGAATTTTTGGGGTTATCTATATACAGATTGTCTTAATTATCCAGTGCTTCTATAACAGAAATACCATAACTGAATGGTTTTCACAGAGAGAAACTTATTTTCTCACATAAAAGGAGGCTAAGAGTCCAAATTCAGGCCATCACCTCCAGGGATAGGCTTTCTCTGTTGGCTCTGGAGGAAGGTTCTTGTCATCAACCTTCCCCTCAACTAGGAGCTCCTGAGGCACAGGGACCCTGAGGCTCTGCTCCCAAGACTGCTTCTTTTCTCATGGTCTGAGATACCAAATTCTCTGCTTACTTTCCTTACCTTTTATATTCCAAGAGATTGTTCTAAGGTACAATACAATCTTACAGGTTGAGTCCTGCCTCGCTAACACAACCACTGCTCATCCTCCCTCATTAACATCATACATGCATGATTCACACATCAGGGAAAATCACAAAATACTAGAAATCATAGCCTAGCAAAATTGCTGTACACATTATTAAGGGGACATAATTTAATCCACGACAAGGGTCATACCATGCACAAATAGGGATAGCTTTATATACTCCTTTCCAATTTAGATGCCCTTTATTTCTTCTTGTCTATTGCTGTAGTTAGGTCTTTCAGCACAATGTTAAACAGGAGTAGCGATAACAGATATTCTTGTCATGTTCCTGAACTCGGGGAAAATGCTGTCAGCCTCTCTCCAACTGAGAATGGTGGTGGCTATTGGTTTTGTACAAATTACCTTTATTATATTGAGGAATTATCCTTCTATTCTTACTTTGTTGAAGTGTTTATTCGGATCCGACTCAACGACACTTGGCTTGGCTTATCGGGAACAGATATTAGACATTATCAAATGCCTTTCCTGCTTCAGTTGAGATGATCCTGTGATTCTTTACTTTTGACCAATTTATATGGTAGATGACTACCATTTCCTACAAGGAAGATTTGCTAATAATAAGGTCTCTCAGTTTTTCTTTTTCTGTGACTATTCTAATTTGTCTTTCATTTTTGAAGGATATTTTTTTTCCAGTTACAGAATTTGGGGTTGACAATTTTCTCGCCGTTTTTTCTCCCCCATCAACACTTTGAATATGTTTTCCCTGCCTTCCAGCCTCGATGGTGTCTGATGAGAAGCCAGCTGTTAACACTGAGGATCCCCTATACATGATAAGTTACTACTTTCATGATGCTTTCAGGAGTCTCTTTGTCTTCTGACAGTTTGCTTATGCTATGTGTCAATGTGAATCTCAATAAGCTATCCTGCTTGGAGCTTGTAGAGCTTCTTCGTAAGACTTAATTTTTTTCTTCAAATTTATAAGTTTACAAATGTTATTTAACTATTCTTTTTACTCCTTCCTCTTTCTTTTTTCTCCTGTGACTTTTGTTATGCATCTGTTGGCTCACTTACTAGCACCTCAGAAGTCTCTTTGGCCCCTTTTTTTGTTGTCATTCCGCAGACTGGACAATTTCAATTAAACTATCTTCGAGTATCTTTCTTTTGTTTGCTCCAATCTGATGTTGAGTTCCTCTAATCAATTTTTAATTTAACATTATTATACTTTTAAATTCCAGAATTTATGCTTATGTGTAAACCTGATACACATACAGGTATATAAACATACCTGAAATAGTGTTAAGAGTAAATTTGCCCCTTGAACTGCTTATAATGTAAAAGAATAAAGATCTAAAATAAACAAGGATTTCACCTCAAGAAGCTAGAAAAAGAAGAGGAAATGATGTAAAATAACAAAAGTAAATTTTAAAGAGAACAACAAAACTAAGAGACTTATAGCACCTGAATCCCAGATGCTCTGAAGCTACAATAATCAGTAATGTGGTACTAGCAAAAGGAACCAAAACCAAACTCATTGCTGGTAAGTCAATTCTGACTCACAGCAACCCTACAGACCCAGTAGAATTGCCCCATACAGTTTCCAAGGAGCATCTGGCAAATTAGAACTGCCGACTTTTTGGTTAGCAGCTGTGCCACTTAACCACTATGCCACCAGGTTTTCCAGTGAAAGGATAGTTACAAATGGAACTGAATAAAACAATACATATATGGTCAAATAATTTTGACAAAGTTGTTAAAAATATATTGATAATATTCTATTCCTTGGGTTGTACAATTGGTTGGTCATTTTATAATTCTATATGCTTATTTTAAGTAATTTAAGTACTAAGGTGCACCAGATCCCAGCCATGGTGTTTTTAATTGTCTCATATGCATGTGAAAGCTGGATGAAGTGAATAGAGAGCCAAAGAAAAATTGATACCTTTGAACTATGGTGTTAGTGGAGAATACTGAACATACCAGAGACTGCCAGAAGAATGAACAAGCCTGTCTTGAAAGAACTATAGCCAGAATGCTCATTAGAAGCAAGGATGATGAGACATCATCTCATGCACTTTGGACACATTATCAGGAGGGACCAGTCCCTGGAGAAGGACATTATGCTTGGTAAAGTATTGAAAAAGAGGAAGATCTTCAATGAGATGGATTGATACAGTGACTGCAACAATGGTTTCATGAAAAGCAATGATTGTGAGCATGGTAAAGGACTGGACAATGTTTTTATTCTGTTGTACATAGGATCACTATGAGCTGGAACCTACTTGGCAGCACTTAACAACAACGTGCTTTATATATGTATTATTTTATTAAAATCAAGAGTTAAAAATGAACTTTAGAGTATGTCTAGTCTTACCCATTTACTTTTCATATGAAATTACTGGGGCTACAATTAAATTTTGGCTCAAGAAATGAACTAATATTCCTCATGTTTTACCTACATAAGAAATAAGACATTATTGTCTCTCCAAAGCGTAATTTGCACTTAAGTTTACTCTTTCCCTGCAGAATGAAGTCAATAGTTCCTATTCAACAAGTTTTAGATGCCATACAACAGTGTCTATTTCTTGGGGTGAGATCTTCTCAGAGATTCCAAAAACATTGTACATGCCAGGCATTTGACAAACATGACCTTACCGAAGCCTCATATAGATGTTATAAAGAGTTATTGTCTCCATTTTATAGATGAACAAATTGAGGCTCAATGAGAATTGCCCCATGTCGTGTAGTTATACTGAATCCAATTCAGAAAGAATAAATCTAGCCAGCCAAGTGCCGTCGAGTCGGATCTAGGAAACTTGTAAATAAAATTTTCCCATTCCTGGCCTATCTATACTCCTCTGTAATCAAAGGCAGAAATAAGAATAATATTGGTAGTCAAGATTTGAGCTCCAATTCCTAACTCTTCCAATAACCAGCTATGACTACAGATAAAACATTCATTCTCACTTTATCTCTCTTTCCTTGCCTGCAGAAAGGGGATTATATTTCTCCAAGCTACCATGTGATTTAAATAAATGGGATCCAATGATATATATGAAAACAATTTGAAAAAATTAAAAGCATTATGTAAATATAAAATTATTGTTAATATTTAAAGTATCGCTGTTTTAGCCAGCTAGGGCTGCTGTAACAGAAATACCACAGAGTGGATGGCTTTAACAGAGGAAGGTTTATTCTTACACAGTCAGGTAGGCTACAAGTCCAAATTCAGGATGTTTCCTCCAGGGGAAGGCTTTCCCCTTTGTTGGCTCTGGAGGAAAGTCCGGTATTGCATCAGTCTTTGTCCAGGGAGCACCTTGGGGCAGGAACCTCAGTTCTGAAGGATGTGCTCTTCTCCCGGTGCTGCTTTCTTGATGGTATGAGGTTCCCAATTCTCTGCCTGCTTCTCTGCCCTTTTATCTCTCATAGGATGAAAGGATTAAGGGTGGGGCAAGCCATCCTTCAGGGAAACTCCCTTTACAGTGGAGCAGTTTAGGAATCACACAGTTTAGGAAAACCACAAACTGGAGGACAGTCACAGGATGCTGGGAATCATGGCCCAGCTACATGGCTACACATGTTTTGGAGGGGACACAAGTCAGTCCATGACAATCCCTATGCCTTTTGCTGCCACTGTCTTCTTAGTCTTGGTGAAATACAATGGAAGCTTACTTTAAAATTTTCCCTCCCTTACTAAAGGCCATGAAATGGAAATAACTACAAGATGGTTTTAAAACTTAGCGTTGACAAGTCTGAGTGTTGGGTCACCTTATGCTGTTAAATCAAAGAAATAGCATACATTACTAAATCTACTCTGATGTATGCCTTGTATCTCTGCAACTCCGAGCAGTGCGATTTTTGCAGTGCTACAATATATTTGGCAATTGTCCTGTCCCTCTCTTCAAGATAAAAAGTTCTTGAGACATTAAACACTGAACTCAAAATAGTCAATTTAGACATTACAATTCATTGGGAAGACTGACAAAATTGCCTAGCATTTTCTCAATACACATCAACCCATGAGTATCATAAAAGAAGACCCCTCCCCAAGCCTAAACTCCATCCTGCTTCACACTCTCCTTAGAGCTGAGCAAAGGGACTTAATGAAGGCAGAGATAGCTCTTGTTGGTTTCATTTACTGTTTACATCTTCCTAGGGTAGTACACATCCTGATGCTCAGTGGGCTCGTAACAAATGCTTGTTGCTGTAAATAAATGAATGTGCAGAACACTCACTGGAGGCATGGATACAACTCAGGAACAGGGTCAGTAGACTACAACTCAAGATCAGGGTCAGAAAGTATACAGGCAAAGTCTCCCTTCTTCAGTATAAGATGGCCTTCTCAGCATCTCTCTGCTGTGAAGGCTTCCTCTCTGCACTCAGGACAGGCTCCTCTCAGTTATCCAGGAGAGGCTCCCCTCTCCCCCTAAGGACAAGCTCCTCTTGGCCGGCCTTCTGTTGCCACTAGTTCTGCTGCTGGACCCCTTACAGCCCTGTTGCTGCTGACTTCTTCACCGGGCCTTTTCTGGGTCTCTTGTTGTCTTTAGTGTTTGCCTTAGCCATCTGCTACTGCAGTAACAGAAACACCACAAGTGGATGGCTTTAAAAAGAAAAATTTTATTCTGTCATAGTCCAGTAGGCTACAAACAGGGCATCAGCTCCAGGGGAATGCTTTCTCAGTTAGCTCTAGAGGAAGGTCCTTGTCGTCATGGATACCAGTTCCTTTCCAAAGGATGTGCTCTGCTGCTGGCCCCACTTCTTTCCTGACGGTATGATGTCCCCAACTCTCTTCTTGTTTCCCTTTCCTTTATATCTCAAGAGACTGCCTCAAGGCACAATATAGTCTTACACACTGAGTCTGGCCTGACCAACATGACTGCCACGGTTCCTCCCTCATTAACTTTGTAGAGGTAGGCTTTACAACATGGAGGAACATCACACAGTACCAGGAATCATGGCCCAGCCAAATTGCTAAGCACATTTTGTGAAGTGGACACAAGTCAGTCCATGGTATTTTACTGTATGTCGTCCATAAAATCACATCCTTGTAACTTGCAAAACATATTCACACAATCATAGCAAAAGTCTTAAGTCCAAGTCCACAATCCAGAAATTTCTCTTCAACTGTAAAATTTAGAGCACAAGTTACATGCTTCAAAAAGTGTAATGACAGAACAGGCATACACAAGCTAAACATTTCCATTACAAATGGGAGAAATTGCAAGGAAAGAAGGTATAACAGGTATCAAGCAAATTAGCAGAACACATTACATTAGCCGTCAAGTCTTGGAAATAATCTTCTATTCTCTGTGATATTTTGTACAACTGCTCAGCCCTCCAGAGCCTAGGTTTTGGCCACACTCTCTGGATTCCGAGTGCAGGTTCCTCGGCCCTGTGCTACAGCTGCAACTTTCAGGACCATTGGGACAGCAACTCTGCTCCCTTGGCTTTAGGTGCACTATTTTATGAGTCCACCTGAGTGGCAACTCCACCCTTAGAAACACCAGAGGCCATGGCTCTACCCTTAGTAACCCCTGAGGTCGTGGCTATACCTTTTGAGACTGAAGCAGCTCGGCTTCTCATGTTCCTTGTTTCTTCAGCTTCTGCTCCCTGTGGCCACACAGCCTCAGACTCATGCCTGCATCTGCCCTGCTGGGACACATTTTCCAAAGCTCTGTAGCTCCAGCAATTTAAGTGCCTACAGGCACCCCACTCCTCTAGAAAGCCTCCTGTGCACAGGTACTCAGCTCTCTAGCTCTGTGGGTCAGCTCCAGCGCGGTCTTCCAATTCTGGTTGCCAGTCCCCTGCTGCTTTTTCTCACCATCTGTGCCTTCCTTGGTGTTAACATTTCTCCTTGATTCCTTCTGAATCTTCAACTTATTCACAGTTTCAATGCCACTTCCACATTTTAGGTATCTGTTAGAGCAACACCCTACTCTCTTGGAACACAATTCAATCCATGACAGTATCATAGCCATTGACCCATGTTACAGCTTTTTAAAGAGTTCCTTCCCTCTTCTTTCTCTAATTCTTCTTTCTTCTCCCTTCTTTTTTTCTTCTGTTTCTTTCTGCTACTTCTTTTCCTGTTTCTTTGTGTCTGAGAAGCTTCTGTGGAGCAAGCTGCATATATACAGAACCCTTGTCAATTTCAAGGCACGGCCCTTTCCAGCAAGGGACACAGACACGTCATTTGTAGTATATTGTCCAGCCCTGCAAGGTACATACCAATTACAGGACAGGCTGCAGTCCAAGACCAGACAGAAAGTAGGAAAACCAAGTTGCTTACAGCTCACTCAGTGTTTCAGTTATCTATGCTGCTATAACAGAAACAAGTGGATGGCTTTAACAAGTAGAAATTTATTTTCTCACAATTACAAGGTTAGAAGTCTGAATAAAGGGCACGCTGGCCCTAGGGGAAGGCTTTGTCAGTCAGCTCTTGGGGAGGGTCCTTTCCTCCTCATCTTCGGCTTCCTGGTTCTTTGGAGATCTCTATTGGCTTGGTGTCAGTCTTCCCTGCTCTACTCATTTGTTTAATCTTTTTTATATTTCAGAAACATTGACCGAGGCTGTACCCTACAATAATCTTACCATGTTAACATGACAAAGACGACCAATTCCCAAGTGAGATTACAACCACAGACATAGAGATTAGGATTCACAATGCATATTTTGGGGGACATTATTCAATTCTTAACACCCAGAAAATGTTCATTCAAACTGGACAAAAGGAACAAACCCTCTGAGGGTAGAAAACTAGGGCAAAGGTAATGCCTCAGGGCTTAGGAGAAGAATCTGCCAAGTTGTTTTTCCAAAAAGTCAAGACAAAAGCAAAAGGCCATATAAAGGAATTTGCTTCAACACAGTGTGCTCTCTGCAGACTATGACAGACTAGGGAGAAACATCTGGCAATTTACTTCCCAAAACCAGCCGGTGAAAGCCCCATGAATCACAGCTGATCAGGGGGATGGTGCAGGACCAGCATTCTGCTCTGTTGTGTGTGGCGTTACCACGAGTAGGGCCCAGCTTGACAGTAGCTAACAATGACAGCTCCATTCCCATGGTTATAGTCCTAATTCCAGACCAATCTTTTTTTTTTTTCCCTGCCTGCACTTTTTAATATTTCTCTTCACACCCTCATTGCCCCCTGACCTTTCTGCATTCTATTTTTCCTCCTGGTTGCTACCAGAGCTATCCTTAGAATCATGTCATCTCTGGTTTAAAATCCTTCAACAATTCCATGTTGCCTTCTGAATAAACTTCAGCTTAACACAGAATTCAAGGTCCTTTATAGTCTGACCCCAAATTAGTTTTTGCGGCCTATCCCCTATGGCCTCCCCATGCTGTAGCCCTTGTCACAGCAGAGGTGAACGCTCATATCTCCTGGTTTTTGCTTGTTGTTTCTTCCCTAGGAGATACTCTCTCCCTGTGCAACATAGCAGAATCTTAGCCATTCTTCAAACAGGCCACTTCCTGTTTGAAATTTGTTCTCACCCCAGCATGTCTTCCTCTGGGCAGAAGGAACTTCCCCATCTTCTGCACCACATAACATTTTGCATATAATTCTTAAAATAGTGCATTCAACATTTCGATACAGTTGCTGTTGTGTCTGTCACCCTCATTAGAACATGAGGTCAAGAGCTGTGCCTTGTCTTCACTCCCTAGAACTGAAGACAGAGCTCAGCAAGACCTTAAATTCATTGACTGCATAGATTAAAAAGTAAATAAAATGCTCATCATTTGTGGTAATGTGCAGCAATGTGCTTCCATTTGTGTCCTCCAAATTTTCTAAGCCAAAAGTCAAGGTATGTGTTCTGAAAACGGGATAGACAATTTGGAATTGAAAAACATCTTAGAAAATACACCATGCTGCCCCATATCTATATCCTACAACTGTTCCATTAACATCTTGGAACAGTATTGTCAGTAGCTCCTTTCTGTACCTAAACCCACTGCCATGTTTCAAGTGAGACTTATTAGTTGTCAACCCAAGAAAATAAATTGCGTTTATATTGTTGTTTAAGTCTCTGCCTGGACCAGAAAGCCATAAAAACATATTGACAATCTAGGAGATCAAAGCCAGGAATGGCCTTCAATAACTCTATTTGATTTCTTTGCTTTACTCCTGGTTTATATTTCCAATCAAGTGTTTCAGGAAAATCTAACACTATCAGGTACCTAGCCTTGTGTTGGCAGCTATTGTATAGCAGGGGCAATTGACTGGGCTCTTACTATGTACCAGGTAGATGTATATCTCTTTTAATTCTCACAACAACTCTTTACAAATGGTATTATGATGATATCAATATTGTGAGTGAGAAGAGTAATGAATAAACAGATGAAGTATTTTATCCAAAGTCACACAGCCAGTAGGCAGCCAATCCAAGATTCAAACCCAGGACAGAATGATATCTGTTAACAAGCAGCTTACAGTCTATTTCAGGAGCTAACATTCATTGCTGCAATAACTAGAAAATCATCTTTGTTGAAATGCTGCAGACAATGACAGTTCCCCAAGGCCAGATTGAGATTTGCTTTTCTGAACCCTGAGGGACATACAGGAGGGATGTGCCTGAGTTTTACAACAGAATAAATGTTTACAAGAGCTCTGAGTTATATGAAATCAATAAAAATAGTAACTGAATGTATAGGGTGAGCACGCAAGAGAACTTGCTAGAAAATGCCTACGAGGCTAATAACTTTACATTATACTGAGCATTTTCACATATAATCATGTCACATCATCTTCACAATATTAATTACATCTGTTTTACAAGAGGAAAACCTAGTGACGTAGTAGTTAAGTGTTACGGTTGCTAACCAGAGGTCAGCAGTGCAAATCCACCAGGTACTCCTTGGAAACTCTATGGGGTAGTTCTGCCCCGTTCTGTAGGGTTGCTATGAGTCAGAATCAATTAGACAGCAATGGCTTTTGTGTTTTGGTTTTGGTTTATTTTACAACACAGGATGCTGTAGCACGGATTAAGTGGTGTTCCACATTTCATCCGGTGGTGCTCCAAAGGTCTCTGACTCCTGGCCCTTATGCTTTCTGCTTCCTCACTGACTTTCCAGAAGCAAGCGGCCTAGCTTTAGTCTGGGTGCTCTTCCCATGAGTTTTCCTACCTCGTTCCCTTCTGCTCTATGGGTCCTTCTGGAGTCTCTTCCATCAGTCCCAACAGGTGATCTCCTTCACCAATTGCTATGGAAGCTTCCAACAGCCACATTCCACCCATCTAACCCTTCTACTTTAGAGGACCAGAAGATGTCCCTTGGTTTTGGGGACAGAGAATTAGACAAACTCAGGAAGTCCCAAGCTCCTAATACTCTTATGATTAGCCTTTTCCTCCTTCAGCAACTTTGAGCCATAAACCTAGGAAAAGCTAATTGTCAAGAGTGACTTTCCAAGCCATTTTCACATTTTGAAATGGGAGGGGAGAGAAATATTGAAATGGTTGGAACTGTTCTTCTTGAGTAACTTGTCATCTTTGCTCTTTCCCTAAGGTCCTCTAGGAAAGATGTCTAATATTCTTTCAGTCAATAAATATTTACTGTGGCCCCATTAGGTTTCTGGGGCCTTTCTATGTTCTAGAAATGCAACACTAAACAAGACTAAATAAGTGCCTGCTCTCATGAAGCTTGCAATTTAGTAGGGAGAGTCAGATTAACAAAGTAAAGAAGTAATGTATCAGATGACAATAGGTACTGTGGTGAAAAATAATGTTTAGGGGTTAGAAATGACTGGAGGCATGGGGCCCATATTAAAAAGGCTAGTTGGTGAAGGGAGCTTTAATGAAATACCTAAAGGCAGAGAGAGAATAAGCCAGGCCACTTGGCTTTCTGTGGGAAAAGGTTTTCTAGGCAGAGACAGCGTAAGAGCAAAGGTCCTGAGGTTAGTACATACTTAAGGTATTCAGGGAATGACAAGGAGGTCAATAACCACTGGAGCAAAGTGATCAAATGGAAGAATAGCAAGAGATGAGGTCAGATACTAGCCAGAGACAAGCTTTTGAAGTGTCTGTAGACTCTGAGAAGATTGTTGCTATTCAAGCATTCAACCTCGTCCAAACAAAGCTGCCAGGATTCTTAGGTTCTGAGAGCATAGAGACGAGGAAGACAAGGTCTTTAACGTGAAGAAGCTTAGAGTATAATGAAGAACACAGGCAAGTAGGCAGGCAGCTGTATTGTTGTTGTTAACTGTCATCAGTCAGTTCTAACTCATAGCAACCTTATGTGCAACAGAAAGAAGTACTGACTGTTTGTGCACCATCCTCACAATTGTTGTTAGGCTTAAACCCATTCTTGCAGCCACTGTGTCAGTCCATTGCACAGAAGGTCTCCCTCTGTTTTGCTGATCTTCTACTTTATCAAGCATCGTGTCCTTCTCCTGACAACACGTTCGAAGTATGTGAGATGTAGTCTCGCTATCCTTGCTTCTGAGGAGCATTCCAGTTGTAAATTTATTTCTTCCAAGACAGATTTGTTTATTCTTTCAGCAGTCCATGGTATATTCAATATTATTTTCCAACACCACAATTCAAAAGCTTCAGTTCTTTTTCATTCATCATCCAGCTTTCATATGCATAGGAGGTGTGTAAACAATATGGCTTGGGTAGGACATCACTTAGTCTTCACTGTGACATATGTGCTGTGCAACACTTTAAGGAGAATTTTTGCAGCTTCATCCAATGCAATGCATCTTCTGATTTCTTTACTGCTGCTTTCATGGGTGTTGATTGTGGATCAAAGTAAAATGAAATCCTTGACAACTTCAATTTTTTTCCCATTTATCATGATGCAGCTTATTGGTCTAGTTGTGAGGACTTTTGCTTTATGTTGAGAAGTAACCTATACTGAAGACCATGACCTTTGTTCTTCATTAGTCCTTTTGACTTTCAGCAAGCAGTACTGCATCATCTGCGTATCAAAGCTGTTAATGTGTCTTCCTCCAATCTTCATATAGTCTGTCTTGTATAGTGAATCTCAGCATGCAGATTGAATAGGTACGGTGAAAGGATATAACCCTGATGCACATCTTTCCTGACTTTAAACCATGCAGTATACTCTTGCACTGCTCAAATGAATGCTTCTTGGTCTATGTACAGGTTCCTCATGAGCACAATTAAATATTCTGGAATTCCTGTTCTTTGCAATGCTGTCCATAATTTGTTATAATCCATGCGGTCAAATGCCTTCACATAGTAAATAAAGCACAAGTAAACACCTTTCTGATATCTCTGATTGCAGCCTAGATCTTTCCAACATTAGCAATAATATCTCTGGTTTCTCATCCTCTTCTGAATCCAGCTTGAATTTCCAGTTCTCTGTTAATGTACTGCTGCAGTCCCTTTTGAATGATCTTCAGCAAAATTTTATTTGCGTGTGATATTAATGATACAGTTTGCAAATTTCAGCATTCGGTTGGATCACCTTTTTTGGCAATAGGCATAAATATAGATCTCTTCCACTTAGTTGGCCAGGTAACTATCTCCCAAATTTTTTGACATACCTGAGTGAACCCTTTCAGTGCTGCATCTATTTGGTGGAACATCTCAATTTATATTTTGTCAATTCCTGAGGCCTTGTGCTTTGTCAACACTTTGAGTGCAGATGATACATCTACCATTCCTGTTTATATGGTACCTCCTGAAATAGTTGATGACCAGTTACTTTGAGTATAGTGACTTCGTGTATACCTTCCATCTCCTTTTGATACTTTCTGAGTTCTTTAATATTTTCCCTATACAGTCCTTCATTATTGCAACTTAAGTCTTGATTCTTTCTTCAGTTCTTTCAGCTTGAGAAATACAGAGTGCGTTCTTCCCTTTTGGTTTTCCATTTTCAGGTCTTTGCACATGTCATATAATACTTTGTCTTCTAGAGCTGCCCAGTGAAATCTTTTCAGCCGTATCATTGCTTCCTTTCATTTGCTTGATGTTCAAGAGCAAGTTTCAGACTCTCTTCTGACATCCACATTGATCTTTTCTTCCTTTCCTGTCTTTTCAATGACCTCTTGCTTTCCTCATGTATGATAGCTTTGATGTCATACCACAACTTACCAGTCTTTGGTCGTTAGTGTTCAACAAAACTATTCTTGAGATGGTCTCTAAATTCAGGTGGGATATAGTCAAAGTCATAGTTTGGCTCTTGTCAACAAGCTCTAGTTTTCTTCAGTTTCAACTTGCACTTACATATGAGCAATTGATAGTCTGTTGCACAGTCAGCCCTTGTCCTTGTTCTGATTGATGATACTAAGCTTTTCCATCATCTCTTCCCACTGATATAGTCAAACTGATTCCTGTGTATTACACCTGGCAGGATTCACGGGGATCTATGTATAGTTGCCATTTATGTTCATGAAAAGAAGTATTTACAATGAAGAAGTAATTGGTCTTGGAAAATTCTATCATGTGATCTCTGGCATTGTTTCCACCACCACAGCTATATTTTCCAACTACTGATCTTCCTTCTTTATGTCCAACTTCTGCATTTCAATTTCCAGTAATTATCAATGAATCCTGATTGCATGTTTGATCACTTTCAGACTGCAGAAGTTGTAAAAAATCTTCAATTTCTTAGTATTAAAAAATTGGTGCAATATATGTTGTGATGCAGTGAAACACAAAATAATACAAATAAGAAATATGTGAGATTATGGTGGGCATTGTGGTGAAAAATAAAGTTAAAGGATTAGAAAATGACTAGAGGAATTGGGTCTGTATTAGAAGGTTAGTTATTGAAGACAACTTTAATGAGGTACCTATTAGAAGGGCACCTAATACAGACTTGTCATGTCAAAGAAAGTAATCTGTATTATCCAGTACTGTGGTCACTAGCCACAGGGGGCTATTAAGCATTTTAAACGTGACTACTTTGACTGAGGAGCCTTGATGGCACAGTGCTTAATACCTTGGCTGTTAACCAAAAGATCAGCTGTCCAAATTCACCATCTGACCCTTGGGACCCTACGGGGGCAATTCTACTCTGTCGTATTTGGTTGCTATGAATCAGAATGGACTCAACATAAATAGGTTTGCTTTTGTTCTTTTTCTTTTCTTTTTTGAGTATTTACTGAGGTGAGGGCAGTAATGGTTGAGTGGTAGAGTTCTAACCTTTTCTGTGGCAGACCTTTTTGAAACCCAGCCAATGCACAGTCCTGCCCGGCTACCGTCTGTCTATCACTGGTAGCTTGTTTGTTGCTATGATATTGAATGGGTATTAGTGAAGCTTCCAGGTTGACATAAACTGAGAAGAAAGTCCTGGTGTTCTGCTTCTGAAATTAAGCCAGTAAGAACCCTATAGATCACAACAGTGCAGTCTGCAACCAACCATAGACAGCTTACATTCTGTTGTGCATGGGGCCTCTGTGAGTCAGCACTCCATTCAACGGGAGCTAACAGTAACAGTATGACTGAGGAGCCAGCTTTTAATTTTTATTGAATTTTAGTTAATTTAAATTTTAAAACAGTGTGAAATACTTTTCTATTAAATACAACTTTTCAGTTGTGGCATGACTATAGTTCACTTCGGTCACTATATTATGTAAAAAAGATATTATTGTTGTAGTGTTCATGTATGTTTTACTTTTTCTAATGTGATCACTAGAAAATTTACGATTAAATATGTGGTTTGTACTATATTCCTATCGGATAGGACTGATCTAAATGCAAGTGGAAATTGTGAGTCAAAGCAAAATAGGAGAAGCCTCTCTAAGCTCAGGAGCCCAAATAACAGAGAATGAAGCACCTTCTAATACGCACAAGAAACACTGGTGCTGTACTGGTTAGGTGCCATAGCTGCTAACCAAAAGGTCAGCGGTTTGAATCTACCTGCCCTTCTTGGATATTCCATAGGGGCAGTTTTTCTGTCCTTCAGGGTCACTATGAGTCAGAATTGACTTGATGTCAATGAGCTTGGCTGCTTTTCAATTCTAACCAAAATGTTAGAAGTTTGAGTACATCCAAAGGAGCCTCAGAGGAAAGGCCTAGTGAACTACTTCTGAAAAATCAGTCATTGAACACTGTAAGTGAATGGCCATCTAACTTCAAAAGGTGGGGTGAGAATCAAGATGAGCCCCACACTGATTCCTCTAAGGTAGAGGTCAGTCATACCTCCACTGTCCACTCTTTTAACCAGCAGCTGTCATCCCATCCCCCAAAGCCCCCTCCACTTCTCTGCTGGGTTCAGTAATTCATTGCTGTAGCTACATTGAACCCACAGACTGTACGCACGATTATGGGGTTTGTTAGCGAAGTAACAGACTATAACTTAGGATCCGCAGCAGCATAGAAGTAAGAGGAACAATTCAGAGACAAAATAGTGTTTGTCAGTCAGGACAGCTTCCAGTCAATATAGCTCTCGGCTCCTTCTTGGTTGTGTCTGCAGGCCAGACCGCACTCGGTCCTCTGCTGGCAGACCCAGCTCAGGTCTGTCCTCTTCCACTTGGAAGAGTCACCCTCAGGTGACTGCGACAGCTCTTCTGATTCTGCTGAGTTCCAAAACACATCCCCTGCTGCCAGCAAGCTGCCTGCCCAAAGGCACTCAGTCATCACTCTTGCTTCACAGGCTGGTGAGCCCAGTGAGCCACCTCGCACTGGGCCTATAAGTCCACCACAGCTGCCTCAGGTCAGTCTCCTGGCCCTCACTATTCGTGCCGTCTTGAGCCATCTCATGCTAACTCCAGTGTTCCAGTTCTCTGTCTCCTGTGTCTAGGAAGTTCTCAACACAAGGACCCTGGGTCCAAAAAGATGTACTCTGTTCCCAGCTCTTATTCCTGGTGGTAGTGAGGTCCCCTCAGCCTTTGTGGAATTAGCCTTTTCATAAGCCTGCTCCTCAACCAAAACCACAAAGTGACCAATTCTCTCAGTTGGCTACAGACATCTAATTTGCTTAGCAAAGTGTTCAGTCCCTACAAGGGTTCAACACAACTTATCTGCATAGTAAACTGTCCAGTCCCTTTGCAAGAGTGTGGCCTAATCAATCATTTTAGCTGAACTACGAACCCAGGACCAGAAAGGCCACGTGTGAAGAGAATCCCATTGCGCTACAAACACCCGATTGTGCACAGTTCTAGTCTGATACACGTGCAGTGCCTATAAGGCAGAACCAACTTGAGAACAACTTGTTTGGGTTCAGTATGATGAGTCCTGAAGTGTCACTGAGAAGTCTGGAACTGAAAAAGGAGAATTAAATAGTAGCCAGGTCCTGAGGGCCTTACATATAATACCATGGAATCTGAGCTTAGTCTGAGTATACTAGGGAGCTGTTGAGGGATTCCAGAACAAGAGCCACAAGATCAGCTTGGAGTTGTGTGGAGGATGAATTGAAGAGGCTAAGAAGCGGAGGAAGACCAGTTAGCGCTGGTTATAACAATGAGACAATAGAGCGAGGTAGTGGCAGTGGAGAAAAGAGGACTAATGGGAGTTAAATGAAGGACATCAGGTTGACTGGACTTACAATTGATCAGGTGTGAAGTACAGGAGAAAGAGAGGACTTGCACAGCATTACATAAGTCTATAGATGCTAAGGAGCAAAAAGCTACTGCCCTCCAAAGTTGGGTAGCCTAGAAACCAACAGAGCTCCTAAGGGGAGAACGGAAGTGAGGGCTGGCCTGAATAGCCACATTTCCGTCTCTGTAAGATTATAAATAATGTGCCACCATGGCTCTGAGTAATGCTTAGTGGGAAGAAAAGTCTTCTGGAATCAAAAGGTCATGTTGTTTTGTCTTTAAATTAATGTGAGTTTTGGAAGCCAGTATACTCCATGCTGCCAGACACACAGTTCCAGCGTTTTCATTTCCTTTGATGAAAGGAAAACTGAGTGACAAGATTGTATCTTTCAAAAATAGTCTCAGGGAAGGAAAAGTATATTTGAGGATGCCTCCATCCCACCCAGAGGCAAACAAGGAAGAAACATGAAATATAGCAGAAACATAATCCAGGGGCATACCCAGGTCTCTGGAACCTAGGACACACACAGGTTTTGTTGTTGATTTTGGGGGGGCAGATGAGGGGAAGTGGGAGAGTATTTCTTTAAGGAAAAGAAGACTAATTCATGAGTTCAGAATTGCTAGGACCTTGTGCAAATGAGGAAACCCTAGTGGCATAGCTGGTTAAGTGCTATGTCTGCTAACCCAAAGGTCAGCAGTTCAAATTCACCAAGCAGTCCTTGGAAACTCTAATGGAGTGGTTCTACTCTGACTTATAGGGTCACTATGAGATGGACCCGACTCAACAGCAGTGGGGTTTTCTGTGTGCAAATGAGGGGCTCTAAAGTTTAAACTTAATTAGCTACATGATATACACATCTGCGTCTGCAGTCACAGTTTCAGGAAGCTGTTTTGTTCATCCATCAAACGTGTATTAACTTTCCGTTGTGCTATGGGCACTGAGAAGTGTGCTGGAAATACAAACACGAACTACATGAGGGGTAGGCCCTGTCCTCAAGAAATCCACCGTTTAATGGAGAAGATAGATAGACAGGTTGTCATGGATTGAATTGTGTCCCCCCCCCCCAAATATGTGTAGTAATTTGGTTGGGCCAGGATTCCCTATTTTCTGTGATTGCCCTGCATTTTGTGATTTTCTGATGCTGTGAATTCTAATCTCTGCCTGTAGCTAATAGATAGGATGATTATGTTAAAAGAGGATTAAGGTGGGACGGCCACACCCTTGCTAAGGGAGTTTCCCTGGAATATGGCTTGCACCACCCTTTATCTTTTCATCCTACTGGAAATAAAATGAGAGAGAAGCAAGCAGAGAATTGGGAAACTCACACTATCAAGAAAGCAGCACCAGGAGAAGAGTATGTCCTTCAGATCTGAGGTTCCTGAGCCAAGACGCTCCGTGAACAAAGACTGATGCAACACAAAGAATTTCCTCCAGAGCCGACAAGGGGGAAAGCCTTCTGCTGGAGCAGGCACCCTGAATTCAGACTTGTAGCCTACCAGACTGTGTAAGAATAAACTTTCCTCTTGTTAAAGCCATCTACTTTGTGGTGTTTCTGTTAGAGCAGCACTAGCTGACTAAAACACCGGTCATTAGAGTACGACACTATGAATGCAAGGATCAGAGCTTTACTCACAGAGTATTAAAGGTGCAGAGAGGAATGACACTCAGTTCACCCTGGGAGAAGGGTTATTTGGATGTCACCTGCGGGATGGGATACCTGACTATCTTAAAGACTATGTGGAAAGAAACTGCTGGGTAATAATTCATGTCCTACGAAGCTTGCAGTTTTGGCAGCTAAAAGTAGATGGGCCTTGAATAGCAAACTCTTTTCTTACTAGAAGTCTCATCACTACTGACTTACTAACAGCCTGAGATACTCCCCAGGGTAAAATGACAACTCCTAGAACAATGTAGAGCCCTGGCTGTGCAATGGTTAAGAGTTCAGGTACTAACCAAAAGGCTGTCAGTTGAAGTCCACCAGCTGCTCCTTGGGTACCCTATGGGGGCTGTCCTATAAGGTTTCTGCAAGGTAGAATTGACTTGAAGGTAACAAGTTTGGTTTGCAGTTTGAAGAGCAATATGGTCAACTTCTTACCATGCCTGGCAGTGAACCCAGGACCAATGAGACATCACTGTACTGCCCCTTTACATATTTTGGGACAAACTCAAGAGCTACACTTAGTGTTCTCTCTCACCACACCCCTCCTCCCGACCTCGGATTTCTTTAGCCCTCCTCTTTCTTAGAATCACCGTCCAGGGGTCATGGTCTCAGCGAGCAAATGATTTTCTGCTCATGGATTAAGGAGGTAGCCTAATGCTGTTGAAAACATAGTGGTGACACTTAGAAGTCACTGGGCTCAGCCATTGTCCTAGTTTTTCAGTGCTGCTGTAACTTAAGTACCACAGATGGATGGTTTTAAAAAACAAAAAAGTATTTTTTCACAGTTCAGGAAGCTAAAAGTTCAAATTCAGGGCACTGGCTCAACTGGAAGAGTCTAGGGGAGGATCCTTGTCCTGGCTTCTGCGTCCCTTTTTTCCTGTTTCTTGACAACCCCTAGATAACATTTATCTTTCCCTGTTTGTTCTTACTCCTGTGTCCAAAATCTGCTCTTTATATAATTCAGAAGTGATTAGGTTTAGGACACACCCCAAGCTGATGTGGTCTCATTAACATAACAAAGAAAACTCTATTTGCAAAGCAGGTACATCCAGAGGTAAGGGAGTTAGGATTCCCACACTCCAGTGCTGCCTATGGGTTCTAGTTTCTGACCTATAAAATGAGGAGAGAGAAAATATAATCATACTCACTGCCACCAAGTCAGTTCTGATCCATAGTGACCCTATAGGACAGGATAGAACTGCCCCATAGAATTTGACCTGCTGAGCTTTTGGTTAGCAGTCACAGCATTCAATCACTGCACCAAACTAAGGAGAATGGATAAATCAATCACAAACTCCCTTCCACCTCAGGATTCTCAGATTTTAAGCTATTATGTTTCTGGGGCTCTGCTTACTCAACAACGGCCTCTGAGGCCTGAGGTATCTCCAAGCCTCATGAGAAAGAATCATTCTTAAAGACAAGAGAGGGGTGTTTGGGGGCAGGAGGCCTTTCCAGCACACTTCACATCACCCTTGGGTGCACTGATGGCTGCACCACCTGCTCGGAAGTCTCCCCAGAGTCTTTCACTTTCATCACTTTTAAAGAACAAATGTGTTTGTTGTGGGAGCAGGGAATTCAGAGATCTCACTGATTAACAGGACAACATTAAACAAATGAACAAGCAAAAATCTTTTTCCATTTGAGGAGGAGCTTCTTTGGTGGAACACTTTGACAAAAGCCAAATTATAAACAAAGTATGAAATATCAGGGAGGAAACTGCTGAGTATGTGTCCCGAGTGTGTGCAGTGGAAACGCTTCCTCATTTCCCAGAGGATATGTAAACTTGTACCAATCTGGCCTACATCTTGGCATGAGGAGGACTCAGATGTTCCAAGAGCAAACAGCAGCCAGCACCAGCTCTCCCTGTCCTATCAGCCTGGTGGCTGGTCATTGTGGCAAACCATTCTGGAAGCCAACTTGGAAGCCAAGCTGCCAGCTGAGGCCATGTGGAGGTAGGAGCTCCCTCTTGCCTCTTGCTCTTCTATAGCCCCTACTGCCTGTGTTGCTTAGAATCATAAAACCAAAGCCAGTTGCCATTGACTTGACTCCAAATCATGGCATCCCTATGTTTCTCAGAGTAGAACTGTGCTCCACCAGGTTTTCAATGACTGGTTTTTCAGAAATAGATTGCTTGGCTTTTCTTCGGAGACATCTCAGGGTAGGCTGCAACCTCCAGCCAAGCACCTTAATGGTTTGCACTACCCAGGGATTGTCCTTATAATCACAGAGTGAAACTATTTTAAAGTTAAAAGAGACTTTAAGGTCAAACCAATACCCAAGGAAGCATAGTGGTTCCCACATTGGGTACTTATCAAAGAAACTCTGGAATGTATATCATTCTTTCAAGCGCATCTGAACCCCAAGTTGAATGTAAATACTTCAAATGCCCATCTAGTACTGTTGTACCTCATCCTTGGTGCTTACTATGTTCCTTACATACCCACTGCCATGAGGTGGAGCTAATTCCAACTCATGGTGAGTCTACATGTTACCGAACTGCTCCATAGGGTTTTCTTGGCTTTAATTATTGTTGTTGGATGCCCTGGAATGGATTCTGCATCACAGTGACCTTATGTGACAGAGTGGAACTTTCTTATAGGGTTTTCTAGGATGTAATCTTTCCCAAAAAAGCAGATTGCCAGGCCATCTCCTGTAATTGGTTTGAATTGCCAGCCTTTTGGTTAGCAGCTGAGTGCTTAACCACTACACTCCTTCTGGCTGTAATAGCTTCTTAATAAAATACATACAATCATACCTTGACTAACTCAGAACATACTTGATGCATGAGGAGGGACTAAAGATAGCCAAGGCATCTCCTTTCCCTGAGATGGGAGAGATTTTGGGGACCGTTGATTTTGTGACAAACTATTCAACCAGGAGATTCTATGGCCCTAATTCCATATGTAACATTGGATTTAGTGAGAGAAAGATAAATCAGCATCAGTCTAAAGTATTTTCATATTTTAAAACAGCATCTACGAGTTCTCATAGATTTAGCTAATTATGAAGCTCCCTGGCTATTCCTAATTCCCTAACCTCTTTGATCAAATCTTGAGAACTCGCAGAACGGCAGGAAGTGGAGGCTTATGTGCAGTGTGCTTGGCACTTCTGCGGTTAAGAAATCTGCCACTTTCAAATGCAGAATCTTGCCAGAAGTTGCATCTTAGTGAGTTGCAAAAAGACGGCGGGTAGTAGAAAGATGTATCAGCACCAGGGAAGTGTCAGTGCAGGTCAGCAGAGTTATGCTATGGTAATCAATTATGCAAGAGAATTTGGCTGCTTCTCAGAAGCTTCTTTCACCACGTTTCAAGGGCTCTTGCATTAGAAAGCAAGCAGCTGTTTGCTGTCCCCGAGAACACAGAGTTCTACCTGGACCATTCCACTGCTTCTCACTTTGAGATTCTCATATGCTGTTTATTGAAAGAGAGATCACCTAAGGAATTCAGAAACTCCAGAATCTAAAGCTAAGGAGCCTCATGAGGTAATGGGGTTCACTCCCGGTGTTCATGCTTATGTTGAGAATACATAACACTCAGAATGTTCCGTTTATTCCCTGATTCTGTTTGCATCTTTGTAGACAAAAGGCTGAACCAGATGTCTTCTACATACAGCAAGAAAGAGAGACCCAAGTGAAGGTAATGAAATTTCACCACCCTGTCGACCCGTCCTCATTCTGAAATTGGACTCTTATTTATGTGATCTCTGTTCCCACTGGTCCTCTATCCTACCAAGGCTCAAGTCAGGAAATCTCCCAGTTTTCCTAGAACTAAAGAGATTCCTGGAACACAGAACTTTCAAATCTAAAACCAGGTACATTCTCAGGCAAACTGAAATGAGTTAGTTACCCAAGAAATGGCTGGGACTGACATAAAATAAATATAGTCCTACATAGGTTTTGTGGGGCCATAATTCAAAGCCTCATTTTGTTTGTTAGGTAAATAACTCTACTATATTCTAACATGTGACTGCATAAAACTAGATATACTCATATAGAGGGTAAGCATGTAGGCACTAGAATAAAAAATAACCCATAAAGATGTAAGATTTGTGAGAGCAGGGATCATGATTTCTGAATTCCTCACACAAACTACAATACATGGTATATAGTAGGTATCCTACAGATATTTGTTTAATGAATGAGTAAACAAATTCTAGTTCTGGCTCTATAATTACTAGCTGTGTGACACTGATTAACTTACTGAGCTTCTCTATGACTGTGTTTCTGTGAAATGGGAAGGATAACAATTACCCACTCTATAATGACCGAAGAAGCCTTGGTGGCACAGTGGTTAAGAGCTCAGCTGCTAACTCCTAAGTCAGCAGTTTAAATACAAGCTGCTTCTTAGAAACCGTATGGGGACATTCTACTCTGTCCTATAGGGTCACGATGAGTCAAAATTGACCTAAAAGCAACAACTCTGGTTTTACAGTTACTAAAAGAAACAATGTATGTAAACCACCTAGGGCATGAATGCTCAGTAAATATTATTGGTTTTGAGTGCTGATGAATCAGTTCCAACACATAGAGATCCTTTGTGACAGTAGATGGGGCAGATTACCTTGCCTGCCAGATCGTCTGTAGCGAATAACTTCACATCAAAGATTCTGCTTCTAGGCATGGCTGGCATCTGTCTACCAACTCCACATCACCTTCCTACAGACTCAAGGCCTGTTTTTCAGTGACCTAGTAAGTAAGGTAAATATGCATTTCCTTATGCTTATTTACTAATCTGTAGTGAACATTTCACATGAGATGTAGTGAAACCCATGTGAACTTGGCCATGACAGGTTGGTGAGTGCTCACAAGTAAGCCTGAGTTATTCTGCTTATTGGATCATGTGCCCCTGAGAGTAGAACTGCCCGGTAGGCTTTTCTAGGCTGTAGTGTTGACAGGAGAAGATTACTACATCTGTCTCCTATCGAGCTGCTGGCTAAGTTCAAACTATTGTACCATCAGGACTCCTTCAAGAAATACTACTTGCTTGTATTACTATTATCACTAATAAAAATATCTGAGCAGAGCACTGAAAAATTATACAATATATACAAAAATGCGTAATTATTGTTTATGCTTCAGGACCTTAAGGATCAGAAGAAACTGATCCTGCCCTGAACACTGTCCACAACTTTGTGATTGTAAAAGAGTTAATGTATCTGTAAACAACATACTAGCCCAGAGCTTCTCAAACATTACTAAAGCCCAGAGCTGTCAAATTGATTCCAACTCATGGCAACCCTATAGTACAGAGTAGAGCAGCCCCACAGAGTTTCCAAGGAGCACCTAGCGGATTTGAACTGCCGATCTTTTGATTAGAAGTAGTAGCACTTAACCGCAATGCCACTGGGATTTCCAAACGTTAAGGTACATATAAATCACTTGGAGGTCTTGTTAAAATGCCATTTGGAATTCAGGAGTCCTAGGTGGAACCTGAGGTTCTGTATTTCTAGAATGTTCTCTGTGAATTCTCATATTGTTGGTCAGCAGACCACTGTTAGTGGTAAAGCGCCAGGAAACATTGAAGGAACAAGCTGCTTAGTTCTGAGACTAATACTTGTGATGCCTGCTCCCTCCTGGTCCTCTATCCTGCCAAGGGAATTATATTGAAATTGTCAAGGATATCATTTTACTTAGATCCACACTCAACACTCATGGAAACAGCAGTCAAGGAATCAAATGTCGTATTGTGTTGGCAGATCTGCAGCAAAAGACCTCTTTAAAGTGTTAAAAAACAAAGATTTCAATTTGACGACTTTACGTGTGCCCAACCTCAAGCCATTGTATTTTCAATTGTATCATATTTGTGTGAAAATTGGACAATGAATAAGGAAAATCAAAGAATTAATACGTTTAAATCACAGTATTGGTGAAGAATACTGAACATACCATGGACTGTTGGAAGAAGGAATAAATCTCTCTTGGAAGATGCACAGTGAGAATGCTCTAATTAGATACATATAAACAGAACAAAACAAAACAAAAGCCCACTGCTGTTGTGTCGGTTCCAACTCATAGCAACACTATAGGACACAGTAGAACTGCCCGATAGGATTTCCAAGGATTGGCTGATGGATTTCAACTGCTGACCTTTGGCTAGCAGCTGCGCTAACACAAAACAGAGCACATCCAGTGGCTAGAAAATACTAAAATGCACACGGTGTCTGTAGTGTAGATGTTAAAGATCTGCTACCAGCTAAGCATGTCTGTACATTGGGGCAGTAGAGATAAGGCACTTAGGCAGGTAGGTTGTTTGGGGAATTCCAGCAAGTAGCGGGGTGTGGGAGAGAGCGAACATGCTCTGTAGGAGAACCTGTCTGGGCTAAAACCCCTCACTGTGGCAACAGTTCCAATTCATAGTAACCCTTTAGAAAAGAGGGGAACTGACACATCAGGCTTCCAAGGCTGTAATCTTTATGGAAGGATACCACCACATCTTTCTTCCTTGGAGCTGCTGGTGAGTTCAAAGCACAAATCTCCCAGTTAGTACCTAAGCTGTTAAAGACTGCACTACCTGTCTGGGCTAAAGCAACTTTAAATAGTCCAAGCAAGGCTATATTCAGTTCCTTATTCCCTATCTAAATAAAGACTAGAGAGGCACATTTTGCCATTCCTTTGAAGGGGTGGAAGGGAGGAGAGAAAGGTGGGGGTGTGTTTATGGCACTGCTTGCTGACAGCTAGCTAATGTTTGGTTTCCTTATCTTTGGAGACGGTAATGGAAGTTGGGGCCAGCTCTCAGCCTACCTGATCTCCAAACCCACTGCAGTTCAATCAATTCTGACTCATAGTAACCCTATAGGACAGAGCAGAACTGCTCCACAGGGTTTCCAAGGAGCAACTGGCAGATTGGAACTGCCACCCTTTTGATTAGCCACCAAGCTCTTAACCACTGTGCTGCTAGGGCTCCAATCAGACTCTAAAATTGTTAGCAAAGCTGCCAGGAGGTGGGCCTCCATAAGAACATGAAGCCAGAGGTTTATGAAGAGGTCCTACAGAGGGCGAACAAACCCAGCCTTGGGTTACCAGTAACATAAGACAGATACCTTCACCAGGCAAACTTGTTGCCATCCAGTCAATTCTGACTCACAGTGACCCTATAGGACAGAATAACACTACCCATTGGGTTTTTAAAGAGTAGCTGACATAGATTCGAACTGCTGATTAGTAGCTGAGCTCTCAACCACTACGCTCCAAAGTGCCGACATCTTCACTAGCTGAAAAACCAAACCCACTGCCATTGAGAGGATTCTGATTCATAGCAACCCCATAGAGTTTCCAAGGAGCACCTGGCAGAAGATGACCCTTTGGTTAGCAGATGAAGCACTTAACCGTTATACCACCAATGATACCCCAAAATGTGCATAACCACCGGCTTCTGCTCTCACCAGGCTCTAAGAAGTAATCCCCTCTGGGTAACTGACCATCACAGGTCAGATTTTCCTTGCTCCCCGAGACCTGATGTCAATCAGGTAATCAGATGTGGATTCAGCAATGTGGAGAAGCTTGTATTTTTGAGTGTTTCTAGAGATAGAGGTGGGAGGAGGAGTTGAAAGGGAGTAACAGAAATCTCAGACCCTGGAAACATGGATTAAATAGCTGACGTCTTGGGTATTCTTTCTGCAATAACCCAGGTTTCTTGTTAGGTAGGGGTTCAAGATGTTCCTTGATGGTGATTTCTCCCTGACTAGATGTGCAAAGACTCTACTCAAACTATAGAGTAAATAGATGATTATATTTGGGATAACAGCTTAGACTTTGGATGTTGACCAGCCCTTTCTCCTTGATATACTAATAATAATACTAATAAGTATTAATATTTACTGCAAAGTAAATCATGGATTATATGAGACAGAAAGCAGAGAGAGTGCTTGTGGTTTTGTGCTGTTGAGTAGGTTACAAGTCACAGAGACACATCCTACAATAGAATGAAATGCTACCCAGTTCTCACAATAGTTGTTATGCTTGAAGCTCCTGTATCAATCCATTTCATTGACAGTCTTCCTTTCTTCAGCTGATCTTCTACTTTACCATGCATAATGTCCTCCAGGGTCCAGTTCTTCTTGGTTACATGTCCAATGTAGGTGAAATGAAGTCTTGCCACCGTTTCTTCTAAGGAATATTCTGGTCATATTTTTTCTAAGACAGGTTTGTTCATTCATTGGCAGTCCACGATGTATTCAATATTCACCACCAATAATGCAAAGGCACTGATCGTAATTTCACCTGTGTTTACCCCACCCATGACTTACTTCACTCATTTTACAATGCCCTTGCAAACCCTTTAAAGGCAGCAGGAACTGTGGGCACACATTCCTTTACATCCGGAAGTGCACTACAGTGTTTCTCAGTTGCCACAAAACCAAACTCATTGCCTGTCAAATCGATTCTGACTTATGGTGACCCTCTAAGGACAGAGTAGAACCACCCCACGGAGTTTCCAAGGAATGACTGGTGGATCTGAACTGCTGACTTTTCGGTTAGCAGCTGAACTGTTAATCACTATAACACCAGGAATTCTCAGTTAGATAAAGTTTAGCTGATAGGGTCCTATATCAGTCTTGAGGTGGTCTTATATCAAGTCCTGGTCTTTAAAGAGGTCAGCCTATTCAAAGGAGACAGACAAGTTAACAAGTATACTAAAGTGTTCTAGATGTTCTGATGAAGACTATGGAAGTGGACAAGGGTGATAAGGCAGAATGTTTTACTTCTAGTTTTAATACTAAGATAAGAAAAAAGTTCATAGAGGATATGCTCAGACTGAGTTTTGAGAAATGAGAACCTGACAGGTGACCCAAAAGTGTGAGTCTAATTTGACAAGTGCATAGGCAAGGGGTGGAGAGGGTGTGTTTCCAAGCAGAGGGAGAAACCTATGCAGGAAATGACCTCAGCATGGCTTGTTCAGAGATCTGGAAGCAGCTTGGAATCCCAACGGTGTGGAATGTGGGGTGTCTTTTTTCTTCTTTGACACCACTTCACAAACCAGCAAGTGGAATGTGGGGAGGTGGTGCTGCATGAGATAAAGTTATGTAACTAGGTTGAGGCCAAATGATGGATGATTTTGTAAGCCATGCTTTGGACTTGGCCATGAGGTCGGTGGGCAGCTATTTGAAGTGGAATGGCATAGACAAGTGTGTGTATGTGACAATGTTTTGACAAAACTTTACTTCTAATTACAAAAATAATGTCTTCTCAATGGAAGCAGTTGAGAGAACACAAGAAAAAAAACTGCCCGTAATCTCAATACCCAGACACAATAACCCTTAATGTTCTGGAGTGTGTCTTATGGAAAAAAAGAACAGAGCTAACATGTACTGAATACCTACTATGTGCCAGTTACTTTCTGGAGATTATCATGTTGACTATAACACTCTACCACTGTGTGGGTGCTTGAGTATATGAGAAGGAACACAGAAGCCGGGAGAAGTAGTAGCTCCAGGAAAAGGGGTAAGGTAGTCTGTTCTCTTCAAGATATTTGTGAGACATGCAAGGGGATACACAGGTTTGGTGCTCAGGAGAGAAATCAAGGCTCGAGGTAAAAATTCTGAAGTAAACACATATGAATGAAAGCCATGAAAGCAGGTGAATGTGTCCAGGAAAAAAGAAGCAAGAAGAGAAGACCTAGAGCCCAAGGGAATAGCTGCATTTAAGAGGCAGAGCAAAGAAACAATGCTGGTTTGTGAATCAGTGTCAAAGAAGAAAAAAGACACCCTGCAATTCATCAAGAGTGCCACATATTACAGAGGTCAATCAAGATGAGCACTGGAAAGGGGACACAGATTTTGGCCAAGGGCCCTT
Organism: Heterohyrax brucei; assembly: GCA_028571685.1. Classification (NCBI taxonomy): domain Eukaryota; kingdom Metazoa; phylum Chordata; class Mammalia; order Hyracoidea; family Procaviidae; genus Heterohyrax; species Heterohyrax brucei. Next base: position 160,993,612 of record CM053140.1, read on the forward strand.
TGCCAGAGCAGTATACGAAGTGGATGGGACTGAGAGAGCCTGAGTAGAGCAGTGGAAGAATGGATGGGAAGTGATAACAAACGCAAGCTGTACTTTTGGAGAGCTTGACTTGAAGGGGTAGAGAGGGTGTTTTGCTTGGCTAATTGAGTAATTTATGTTTAAACTAGAGAAAAATACCATGTTTTTATGAGGGAAAGGAACCAATAAAGGCTGAATACAGAAGCAGAGGGATGGAATACCCAAGGGAACAAAGTACTAGAGTAGTTTTTTCTCCGATAGTCACAAATGGGGGAGGGGGAGTACTACTAGCGACTCCTGGGTAAAGGCCAGGGGTGCTGCTAGGTGTTCCGTAATGCACAAGACAATCCCCATGACAGACTTATCCAGCCCAAGTGTCCTTAGTATTGAGGTTGAGAAATTCCCTTGTAGGGGAACAGAGAACAGATTGAGAATATAAGTGAGGGGATAAGCGGTTACTATCTAATGTCTCTGGTGGCATAGTGGTTAAGTGCTACAGCTGCTAAAGAAAACATTAGCAGTTCAAATCCACCAGGGACTCCTTAGAAACCATATAGGGTTTTTCTACCCTGTTCTATAGGGTCGCTATGAGTCAAAGTTGACTTGACAGAAGTGAGGTTTTTTTTTTAAGTTAATGTCATTTTTTTTTTTAAGTATGGAATAATAAAACAAATTAAAAATTCTGTAAGTGGATTTCATCTCCTCTCTTTCCATCTGAAAGTCCTATAACTCATGCATGGCATAAAGCATTTGAAAATTACATAGTCACTAAAGACTCCATAAGAGATGCATATTGTAAAAGAAAAAAATTAATTTTATTGTGCTTTGATTGAAAATTTCAGTGCAAATTAGGTTCTCATTCAAAAATTTATACAAAATTGTTTTGTGACATTGCAATTTGTCAGTACCCTCCCCTTTCCTTTCCCATTACACCCAGGGTTACCCATATCCCTTCACCCAGATTTCTGGTCCTTTCTTTCTCATCTTTGCTTTGGGGCAGGTGTTGCTCACTTGATCTTGGATACTTGCTTGAACTAAGAAGCACCTTCCTCACATTAATATTGTTTCTTTCATAGGCCTATTTGATCGCTGACTGAAAGATGGGCTCTGGGAGTGGCTTCGGTTCTGAATTTATAGCATGAGTTTTGAATAAAATGTTGCTACATAGATAACTCAAGGAAGGGATGGAAGATGGGAATGGAGGATGAAGTCTGACATTTATTGAGCATCTACTGTATGCTCAGGACTTTGCATGGTTGTCTGACTTAGTATTCACCGCACTCCAGTGGGTCAGGTACTAGCTCTGTTAACTGGGGAGGAAACAGACCTACAGAGGTAAAGTTAACTTTCCAAAGCCTCCCATCTAGCAAAAAATTTAATCAAGATTTGATTCCCAGTAATGTCTCGCTCGAAAATGCAAATTCTTTTTACTATATTATGCTGACTTCATGCTGTAAACAAATTAAGGACATTTCGGCTTTGAAGTACAAGCTAGACATTACCAAGGAGGAGAGTTGAGAGAGACTGGGCCATTCCATATGTTGTGTGTGACTTGGAAAGGCCCTGTGTTATGAAATAACCTATTTGATGAGGATATGCCACTGAAATGAGTGGTACAGTGTCAGGAGGAGAGTGGGAATGCAGCCAAGCACAGGTGTGCAATGCTACAGTGGTCACTACACAACTAAGACTATTCTAGAATTAAGTAATTTTTAATTTTACCTTTCCTAATGCTAGTCAACCAATTCAAGTCTTCTGTTTCTCCTGTCTTTATACAGTTTTGCTTTCAGCTAACTGTTAAATTTTCCTTATTCCGAGCACCAGAAAAGGAAAAAACAAACTCACTGTTGTTGAGTCATCACCAACTCGCTGAGACCCTGTAGGCAGAGAACTGCCCCAGAAGGTTTCCAAGGCTGTAAATCCTTATGGGAGCAGACTGCCACATCTTTCTCCCATAGAGCAGCTGATAGGTTCAGAGTGCCGACCTTCCAGTTAGCAGCTGAATGCTGAACTACTCTGCCACCCAACTCTTCATTCCAAGTACCAAACCAAACTAAACCCAATGCTGTTGAGTTAATTCTGACTCACAGTGACCCTATAAGACAGAGAAGAACTGCCCTGGAGAGTTTCCAAGGAGCCCCTGGTGGATTCAAACTACTGACCTTTTGGTTAGCAGCTGTAGCACTTAATCACTACACCAGCAGGGTTTCCATTCCAAGTACCCAAACCCCAAAAACCTACTGCTGTTTAGTCAATTCCAACTCATAGCAACCTTACAGGTCAGAGTGGAACTGCTCCATAGCTTCCAAGGAGTGCCTGATGGATTCAAACTGCTGGCTTTTGGTAGCAGCCATAGCATTTAATCACCATGTCACCAGGGTTTTCATTCCAGAGGTGCCTAAATGCTGGTTTAAAACCATAAAAAAACAAACCCACCGCCATCAATTAGGGTCCGACTCATAGCGACCATAGAGGTCAGAGTAGAACTGCCCTGAAGAGTTTCTAAAGAGCGCCTGGTAGATTTGAACTGTTAACCTTTTGGTTAGCAGACATAGTATTTAACCCACTACATCACCAGGGTTTCCAAATATCGGTTTAGGGTTTAGTAAATCTTTTCCTCTTCTAGGACAGCAAAAACGAGCTATATAACTTACAACCATCTTGACAAAGACATTCATTTTACAAGACAAAATGAGTTATAGATTGATTTGGTAATATTTAAGCACCTGTTAAGCAGCAATGGGCACACAAATGCCCAGAATATAGAACCAGGACTGTCAGGGAGCAGCTCTAGTTTGTCAAGAGTAATGCCAGATAAATGTCACACTCTGCTCGGGCTTTTTAATGGTTTCTCAAAAAATAAAAATAAGAAGTACTCTGTTGTACTTTCCGAGGCATTTCCTGTTTACAGGGTGTGTGCCCTAGCAGCTGGGTTAGAAAGCATGACCTAAGGACTTTCGGATCAAATTGCTGGACCTTTGAAGGTACTCAATGCCAAAACAGAGGATTACACACACCCCCAAACCAGAGCCCGGTTTCCTGTCCCTGAATGTGGCTGTGCTGTCTTATTAGCTCTTACAGCCAGCAGCCGTGTGACAAAGGCAAGTGGTTGAAGGTCACATGGAGGACTGGAGGCCACGCTGCTCTCATGGAACAAACAGATAGTTTAATTGGAAAGGCAGAGAAGAGTGACACTCCCGAAGCATTTTGCAGAGATTCATGTTTCCTAGTAACAGAGCAGAGGTGGTCAGACACAAATCACCTCTGTTCCTGTATGATCTTTGAAAGCCTGTCAGCAAATCTGTCTCCTGAGGCATCGTCTCTCAGTGGGTTTGAACTCCCAAGCTTGCTGTCCATACTTAAGCAGTTAGCTGTTTGCACCATCCAGGGACCCCTTTACATCCTTCTACCCTGCTAGAGACCTGCTAGTTGCTATCGTGTCAATTCTAACTCACGTTGACCTCATCTACATCAGAATCATACTGTTGTAATTACAGTCTTCAAACACTGAGTTTTTTTGGATGTGGGTAGCCAGGCCTTTCTTCCACGATGCCTCTGGGTGGACTAGCACTGCTAGCCTTTTGCTTACTGTTTGAGCATGTTAACCATGGGCAACATTCAGGTACCTCTCTAAACCCTCTGGAATGATGCATTTGTAAATATGGAATGATACACAACTGACTGGTATGGCTGGGGAGCAAAATGTCATTATTTAGCCAGAGTAGAAAAAACACCAGCTGCTAAAACAAAACAAAGAACAAAATTTGAGTCTTAGTCAATGAAAATATTGAACACAAGAGGATGAACTTCAATTGCTGGGCATAAAATTCTCACCCCAGGAGTCTGCATGTGTTCATCGAAAAACTAGGAACTGAGGTATCTTGGATCTTGTCTTTCGCGTCCTCTGCTATGTTTTCCGACTGCTATTCGGCGCTGTGGATGGCAAAGAGATTGCTTCTCTGATAGCATGGAGCAGAAGGCATGGAAAGGAGGGGATAAATATGTCTCTAAATATTCCTTGGTGATTTCATCACTTGGACAGGATGGACATCACTGCTCTGCTTCGTTTAATCCTCCCCTTTCAAGCTTGGGCACCTGCTTTCCTTAACTACCCATGTGCCAGGGTGGGCAGAATAGTGAGGGCACTCTGTCTTTTGGGGGTTACTGAATAAAATCACCTCAGATAATACATTTCCACCCACATCTATTTAAAAACAGCCTTACTTGTCTTGACATTTCTGTGGGAGAAATAAGAAGGGATACTCTGAGTGTGCTCTTTGAAATATTTAAACTGTAAACACAGCAACATTGGTAATTAAGGGGATTAAGTGATATAGAAGAGAATAGTAGTTACTAAGATGTTAATCTTTGGACAAGTTGTCAGGAAAGATCAGTCCCTGGAGAAGGACATGCTCAGTAGAGTGGAGATTTAGCAAAAAAGGTGAAGACCTTCGACAAGGTGGATTGACACAGTGGCCACAACAAGGGGTTTAAGCATAAAAACGATTGTGGACATGGTGCAAGGCTGCGGGCAGTGTTTCATTCTGCTGTTCATAGGGTTTCCACGAGTCAAAACCAATTCAACGGCACCTGGGAACAGCAACAACAAGCTGTTTATCATTCTTGCGATAATGAGGAAAGCAATTATCAGGTTTTCAGAGACGGTCTGAGCCATCACGCTATAACATAAATTTTATCTTTTCTTGCTCCTTTGCCACAAGACAAGACAATTTTTTCTGTAGCAAATAAATTTCCTCTGCCTCTGACATGCTGTGTGGTGTCATCTTTGGCCGGCTGCGTACCATTGGGGACTCAGTTTCTCACTTGTTAAGAGAGGAAATGATTCTAACAGTTCTAATATTCTGTGTTTCTTTAAAAGAGAATGTTTGAATGTCTCCAGGACATAACTTATCATGTTTCATCTACTCTAAAGCACATTTAACAGTAAAGCACACTATTATTTTATGTACCACTAAGAAAGAGAAAAATCCCACCAACTCAACTATGACAATGCCTCATCCAAAACCTTGTGACTGGGAGTCAGTCACACTAGCCTCTCCTGGCTTTGAATTATGCCTTCGAATGCATTGCTTGGGTTATTTTAGAAAATTCTTCTGTGCATATCTCATTGAAAACACAGAACAGATTTTTCTTTATTTGTGAGTATCTCTCTTTGTCAGGTAAAACACTTGGTTCTTGCTTTTTTGCAGTAATGTATGGAATTGTGGTCATTTCTCCAATGATAAATATTGGCCTCAGCCCAGATTCATGTCCCACTGTTTCCATGCCCTATGTAAATGCAATAACCTTTCATTTCAATGACAAAGAATAGTGTAATCTTTTGTAATTGAAGCAGCAACTAAAGTCAACATGTGTTATTACCAACAGTGCATTTAGTTCAAATGAAGTAATGACAACATGAATGGGCTATGACCAAGTTTGAGCTTGCCCAGACCATGACAGCTACATCATGATTGCAGCCTAGGCAACAGTCAGTGGAAGATACAGCCCAATCATTTTCAGAAATAATAAAAACATGGAGGAAAAAAAGGGTGTCTTGGCATAGACAAATTATTGCTCATCTCCAGAGCCCTGGTGGCATAGTAGTTAACAGGTTGGCTTCAAACCAAAAGGTCATCAGTTGAAATCCACCAGCCATTCCTTGGAAACCCTATAAGACAGTTCTCCTCCGCCCTATAGCATTGCCAGTAGTCAGAATTGACTCGACAGCAATGGGTTTTATGGGTTTTATGTACTTCCAATGATGGGACCCCGGTACACAGTGTTTACTAAATCTTTTAGGTTGTTGAGGGACTGAACGAAGGAGTGGATAAACAAACCAAAGGGAATGCTTGAAAAATACCTCACTGCTTTCTTTCACATCTGTTTTAGTCAGCTAGTGCTGCTCTAACAGAAATACCACAGAGCAGATGGCTTTAACAAAGGAAGGTTTATTCTTACATAGTCCAGTAGGCTACAAGTCCAAATTCAGGATGTCTGCTCCAGGGGAAGGCTTTCCCCTTCATCAGCTCTGGAAGAAAGTCCGGCATCGCATCAGTGTTTGCCCAGGGAGCATCTTGGTGCAGGAACCTCAGGTCTGAAGGACAGGCTCTTCTCCGGTGCTGCTTTATTGGTGATGTGAGGTTCCCAGTTCTCAGCCTGCTTCCCTTTCCTTTTAACTCTTGCAGGATGAAAGGGTTAATTAAGGGTGGAGCAAGCCATACTCCAGGGAAACTCCCTTTACAGAGGAGCAGGGAGGTGATCTTATGAAGGGATTTACAGTCCCACCCTAATCCTTTAACATACAACATAGAAAAATCACAAAATGTAGGACAGTCATAGAATACAGGGACTCATGGTCCAGCTACGTGGCTGCACATATTTTGGGGGGAACACAGTTCAATCCATGACAAAACTGTTTCTTGTTTGGTGGCAAACTACCCTGGAATCTTAAACACCAGAGCCTGCTGGAGTCACGAGTCTCTCAACCTTCACCTAGGACTCTGATATCTGGCTGTTGTTCCTCCACACCCTCTTTTTTCCCCCTCCGCCATTCATGTCTCTATCAAGCTGAAACTCCAGTGTGCACATGGAAGACTTACACAACATGAGATCCTAGCCATGCACTTCCTTGACTCTTCACCACATGTGACTTTTCCCCCTTACCGTCTGCAGCCTTCTATCCCCAGTTGTCTTCCTCTTGGCATTTGTATTTCAACTGTTTTATAATGTTTTATTGTTACATGTTGACTTCTTGGCTTCTGTACCCAGGGAGCTACAGACCATCATGCAGATTTATTTGCTGCATCTTCAGGTGGCTCTCAAGCTACTCCTAACCTGTTCCTTCTGCTGTTCATCTCAGCAGCTTTTACCCTTGCTCTTTTCCCCTCAAACCCTCAACACATTTATCGTAGACTGAATAGTGTCCCCCCAAAATGTGTATAGCAATTTGGCTGGGCCGTGATTTCTGGTGCTCTGTGATATTCCTGTGCCATGGAAACTCTGCCTCTATGTTATTAAGGACAGAAGATGGGTGGCAGCAGTGTTGGTGGGGCAGGACTCAGTGTGTAAGATTGTATTGCCTTGTGGCAATTTTTTGGGATGTAAAGGACACGGAAGCTAGCAGAGAGTGGGAGACCTTGTACCATCGGAAAGAAGCAGTGCTGGAAGCAGAGTGCATCCTTTGTACCCAGGGTTCCTGCAACTCGGAAGCTCCCAGTCCGGAGGAAGACCAACAACAAAGACCTTCCTCCAGAGCCAGAAGAAAAAGCCTTCATCTGGAGCTGATGCCCTGAATTTGGACTTTTAGCCTGCTTTTCTGTAGAAAGTAAATTTCTCTTTGTTAAAGCTAGCTACTTTTGGTATTTCCGTTACAGCAGCGCTAGATAACTAAGACAACATTCACCTTCACTTTCTGCAAATCATCTTACTTCCTACTTTATGTGAAAATTAAGACAATCGAGTTAGAACTTCCTCATCTCCCACCTCTGGCGTCTAAAAACGATTTCTGCCCTTACCTCCTTTCTTGCCTCGAATTAAGTGTTTCTCCACTTAAAGGCTAATCCGTCGCAGCTCTGCCTCCTCCTCAGGGAACTCTTACTTCCGTAATTCCCCCTGGCTCCTTTACTCTAACCTTCCCCTTTACTGGATATTTTCCAGCAGCATGTAAATATTTCATCTCCACTCTCTTTAAAAATAACCTTCACCCTTCCACAAACTTGATCTCCTTTCCTCGCTGTAGCCCTTTCCCTCTTCTTCAAAGCCAAATTTTTCAAGTCTATCTGTTGTTTTGCTTCCAGTTTGAGGTTCCATCAACTTGACCATCTACTGCGACTTGTCAGGCAGGCTGGGCTGTACCTGGACATCGCAACCAGGATGCAGTTCCTGGAAATCATCAGAACGTGACCAACCCCTCCCTTCCTGGAAAGTCTCCAGTTGTTTTCCTCACGTGCTAATCAGGTGGCTCACTGTACCTGAATCCTGTTGGCTCCCGCCTTTTTTCCCATGTGCCCACTAAGGTCCACGCTAGGCAGAACAGTCCGCCTCTATGTAAACTCCCTTCTCCAATCTGAAAGCGCGACTTCTTGTCTCCTACCTTGGAGCTGGCAGAGTTCGCCCAGGAGCGCACCAGTAAACTCTGTCCTACTGCTGACTCTCACTTTTTTTCTGTCTGACTGCTGCCAATACGTTTAGCTACCTCACCTTACAGCTGGTGCTGATACGTGTATCCTACCTCACCTTACACAACTGACAAACATCCCCATCACACCAGGAAAATGGAACTCTAAGGTCATCGGTAAATTCCACAATGGGCTAATCCTATTTCATTTGGCCTTTCTATAGTGTTTTCAATCACGTCATATGCATGTGAAAACTGAATGATGAATAAGGAAGACCAAAGAAAAACTGATGCCTTTGCATTGCGGTATTAGTAAAGAATATCAAATATACCATGGGCTGCCAAAAGAATGAACTGATCTGTCTTGGAAAAAGTGCAACCAGAATGCTTATTAGAAGCAAGGATAATCAGATTTCATCTCATAGTCTTTGGACACATTATCAGGAGGAATCAGTACCTGGAGAAGGACACCATGTTTGATAAAACAGCATAAGCCAAAAAAAAGAAGACTCTAAAGGAAATGGACTTACACAGTGGCAGTAACAATGGGTTCAAGCTAATGATCGTGAGGATGGTGCAGGACAAGGCTGTGTTTCATTCTTTTGTATATAGGGTCACTCTGAGTGGGAACCAACTCAACAGCACCTAACAACATAATATTTAACACTATTGAATACTTCCTACTTGAGAATTCTTCCACTTTGGTTTTTATGTTACCATTCTCACCTCCCGTTTTGTATCTTTCCCTGTTTTATTCTTTGATCAGATAGAAGAAAGCTCTGTCTTCAGTCTTTCACTCTCCCCATTCCACTTACGAACTCTTTTGGGTAGCCTTCAATCAAGTCCACTTCTTCAACACACATAAGTGACTCTCTCAGCCTCAAATTTTTACATCAAACTCAAACTTCTTTCCACATTGATGGTAACATGTTGTCTTAGTCGTTTAGTACTGCTCTAACAAAAATACCACAAGTACATGGCTTTAACAAAGAGAAATTTTATTCTGTCATAGTCCAAATTCAGGATCAGCTTCAGGGAAAGGCTTTCTCTGCTGGCTCTGGAAGAAAGTCTGTGTTGTCAGTCTTGCCCTGGACTAGGAGCTTCTGAGGCACAGGGACCCCAGGTCCAAAAGACACGCGTCTTGGGAATAGAATCGCATAAAACAGAGGCAGTGACACACCAGTCCAAGGGTCCAGTGAAGTTTATTTGAAGAGAAATAAAATGGGACCTGAGCCGAGGGGTAGCTCAGACCTCTCCCTGGCCAGTAGGGCAAGTTTTTTGTAGCTTTAAGGTTCCAATGAGGTAGTGTGGGGTGAGGGGATTTATGGTTTGATAAGGAAGAAGGGTTGATTAGAAGAGGGAGGGGGTAAGGTTTGTTTATTGTCAAGGTTTGAGAAGGGAAGAGCTTTGATTACGAGGGTGGGAGTGGTAAGTATGAAGTTATTTATGGTTTTATGGTTATACCAGGTGGGGCGTGCCCAGCTGTCTTCAGCTAATGGTGAGGTCTGATCGTTGGATAAGATGACCACCCTGAATTTCAGGTACAGAGTTCCCTCACTGACTTCCCTGGATGTCAGGAACAGAGTTGCCTCAATTTCCTGAATTTCAGGAACAGAATCCCCTCAGTGCTGTGCTCCCAGTGTGCTATTTTCTTGATAGTATAAGGTCCCTAACTCTCTGCTTGCTTCCCTTTCCTTTTATCTCTTGTGAGACAAAAGGATAAAAGGTGGTACAAGCCTTTACCGTTACCTTGGAGAAGGCAGGGGACTTTAGGAAGGGTGTCACAGTCCCACCCTAATCCTCTTTAACATAATCCCATCTATTCACCACAGGCAGAGATTAGCATTTACAGCATAGGAAAATCACAAACTGAAGGGCAAACATAAAACACTGGGAATCATGGCCCTGACATATTACTACACACATTTGGGGGGAACATAATTCAATCCACACACAGGTCTCAAAATAAACTTGTCATCTTCCCCGATAAACTTGCTTGTCTTCCTGCCTCAGTGACCAGCATCATCTTTCCATCTACAGTCGTCAGTCTAGAAATGCAGCCATCCTCCTGGGCTTGTCCCTCCTTCTTCACACACTTCATCAGCTACTCAGTTCTCCACAGACTGTCTCTTGCCATTCCATTCCTGGAACCCCTCCCTACTGCTTCTACTTTAGCTAAGGACCTCATTATCTGTCATTTAGATCATTATCGTGGTCTGCAATCATTCATCCTCCTTACTGCTGCCAAAATAATCTTTCCTTTTTTTTTTCTATTGTGATTGAGTGAAAGTGTACAATTCAAGTTAAATTTGCATGCTCCCCTATCTGCAGTTCCTTTGCTCTCCTTGCCCAGTGATGACACACTCCCCCTGTCCATTCTATACATATGGTGTCCTCTTAACAATCTCTTACCCCTTCCTCTCCACCCTCTCCTCCCTCTTCTAGTAAGAGGCCAGTAGCACAGCATCCTGTAGATTCACAGAACCTAAAGTGCGCACATAACATGGTCATGTTGTGTTGCCAGCTCCAATCCATTTCTGTCCAAAGAGCTGACCTCAGTAATGATTTATGGTCGGGGCAGCAGCAGGTCTAGGGGCCATGCTCCCAGGGGAACACTCAGGCCTTCGGACCATCACTTGAAGGCTTTTAGTGGAGTTCTTGAATGGTACCCCTCTTTTTCTCATGTTGCCTCTGGGACTGGACATTGTGTGCTGCGTCACTGGTGGTGGCCAGGCACCGTCTGGTTCTTCTGGTCACATGTTGATACAGTCATCCATTCACACGGATCCTTCTGTCTTCCAGGATCTTTTTCCCTCATGTTTTTGTTGTCCTTGGTGATCATCTGTTCCTGCTGAGTTGGGACAATGTAGTGTGTCCCATATGGCAGCTTGCTAACTTTTAAGACCCCAGATGCCGCTCACCAACATGGGATGCGGAAGACTCTCTTAGCAATAGGCTAGTTACGCCAGTTGGCCTTCACGTCCTTTGAAAGCATGGTCCCCATACCCTCACCCCTGCTACTCTGTCTTTGCAGTATTGGGTTAAGATTAGAAGAGTTTTCAGTTCACATTGAAGTCCAGCTAAGTTGATCTTTCTACTGTGTGCTGTCACTGCTTTCACCCGATCAAATTTCTGTCAACTATCTAATCTATAACCAGCCCTCTCCTTCCCTCCCTCTCCTTGTTTGCAGCCATCAGAGTGTTTTCTTCTGTACGTGAGTCTGTTTCTAAGTCCGTGTAGCAAGAGTCTCTGACAATATTTGTCCTTGTGCCATGACTGATTTCACTCAGCATAACGTCTTCCAATTGAAACCAGTTTATGAGATGTTTTCCAATATCATCATTGTTCTTTATCATTGCATAGTGTTCCATTGAGTGTTAATACCATCGATTGTTTATGCATTCATCTGTTGTTGGGCATCTGGGTTGATTCTATCTTTTAGCTGTTGTGAACTGTGCTGCAATAAACATTTGTGCGCACGTATGTGTTCATGTGACTGCCCTTGATTCTGTAGGATATATTCCAAGCAGTGGGATTACTGGGTCAAATAGTAGTATCTATTTCCAGTTTTTTAAGGAAACAGCCAGATTGCTTTCCAAAGAGATTGTACCATTTTGCAATCCCACCAGCAGTGTAGGAGACTTCCAATTTCTCCACAGCCTCTCCAGCACTTGTTATTTTCTGTTTTTTGGATCATGGCCAACCTTGTTGGGATGAAATGATGTCTCATTGTAATTTTGATTTGAATTTCTTTAATAGCTACTGATCGTGAGCATTTCCTCATGTGTCTTGGCTGCCTGGATGTCCTCTTTAGTGAAGTGTCTGTCCATCTCTTTTGCCCAGTGTTTAATTGGGTTATTTACCCTTTTCTTGTTGATATTTTGCAGTGCCTTGTAGATTATGGGGATCAGACGTCAGTCTGACATATAGTTGCCAAATATTTTTTCCCATTCTGTAGGTGGTCTTTTAATTCTTTTGAGAAAGCCTTTGGATGAGCCAAAGTGTTTGATTCTTAGTAGTTCCCGTTTATCTATTTTCTTTTCTGTTGATCATGCTTTGTGAGATTTTGAAGTCTGTCTACGTTATGTATTAAAACTTCCATTGTTGGCCCTATTTTTTTCTTGCATCATCTTTATTGTTTTAGGTTTTATATTTAGGTCTTTTACCCAAGTTGCTTGGTTTGTGCATAAGCTGCAAGATAAGGGTCTTGTTTCGATTTTTTGCAGATGGATATCCAATTTTGCCAGCACCGTTTGTTAAAGAGACTGTTTTTACCCCATTTTACAATCTTAGGGCTTTTGTCAAATGTCAGCTGTTCATAGGAAGATGGTGGCATCTTTGGGATTTCAGTTCTCTTCCATTCGTCTATATGTTGTTTTTTGTACAAGTACCAAGCTGTATTGACTACTGTGGCAGTGTAATAGGTTCTAAAGCCAGGTAGTGAGGGGCTTCCGTCTGTGTTCTTCTTCTTCAGCAGTGATTTGCATATCTGGGGTTTCTTCTGTTTCCAAATGAAGTTGATGATTTGTTTCTCTATCTCTTAAAAAAAGTCACTGGAATTTGTATTGTGATTATAATGTATACATAAATTGCTTCGGGTAAAATAGACATTTTCCCAATGTTAAGTCTTCTTATCCACGAGCAGGGTAGGTTTCTCCATTTATGTAAGTCTCTCTTAATTTCTTGCAGTAAGTTCTTGTAGTTTTTTTTGTACAAGCCTCTTATTTCTCTAGTTAGATTGATTCCTAGCTATTTTATCTTCTTGGGGGCTATAGGAAATGGTATTGATTTCGTGATTTCTTCTTTAATGAACTCTTTGTTGATATGAAGGAGTCCTACAGATTTCCTTGTCTTACATTCTGATACTTTGCTGAACTCTTCTACTAATTTGAATAGCTTACTCATGGATTCTTTAGGATTCTCTTCATATACAATCATATCATCTGCAAATAGGGAGATTTTTACTACTTCTGTGCTGGTGAAGATGCCCTTTATTTTTTTGTCTTGTCTAATTGCTCTGGCCAGAACTTCTATTACAATGTTGAATAGAAGTTGTGAGAGTGGGTATCTTTGTTTAGTTCCTGTTCTCAAGAGAAATTTTTTCATTCTTTCTCCGTTCAGGATGATGTAGACAGTTGGCTTTGTGTAAATACCCCTTATTGTGTTGAGGAATTTGCTTCCTATTACTATTTTGCTGAGAGTTTAAAGCATGAATGGGTGTTGGACTTTTCTGCATCAATTGACAAAATCAGGTGATCCTTATCTTTTGTGTTATTTATGTAATTGATCACATTAATTATTTTTCTGATGTTGAACCAGCCTCAAGTCCCTAGTATGAATCCAACTTGGTCACGAAAAACTTTTTTTTTCATATGTTGTTGAAATCTACTGGAAGGATTTTGCTGAAGATTTTTGCATCTAGGTTCATGAGCGATATTGGTCTGCAATTTTTCTTTTTTGTGGGATCTTTCCCTGGCTTTAGTATCAGGGTTATGCTGGCTTCACAGAATGAATTTGGGAATATTCCATCTCTTTCTATTCTGTGAAATAGTCTCAGTAGTATTAGAGTTAACTATTCTCTAAAAACTTGATTGAATTCTTCAGTGAAGCCATCTGGGCCAGGGCTTTTTTTAGTTGGTAGTTTTTTGATGACTTTTTCAATCTCTCCCTTTGTACTGGGTTTATTAAGTTGTTCTGCTTCTCCTTGTGATGATTTTGGTAGGTGATATGAATCTAGGAATTTGTACATTTCCTCTTGGTTTTCAAAACTGTTAAAGTACAGTCTTTCGTAGTATTCTGTTATGATACTTTTGATTTTAGTTGGGTCTGTTGTGACATCTCCCATTTCATTTCTTATTCAGGTTATTTGTTTCCTCTCATGTGTTTCTTTAGTAAATTTATCCAATAGTTTGTCAATTTTGTTGATCTTTTTACAAAACTCAGCTTTGGTTTTGTCAGTTTTTGTGATTGTTTTTCCATTGTCCAGTTCCTTTAGTTCTGCTCTAATCTTCATGATCTCTTTTCTCCTGGTGCCTGACAGGATCCTCTGTGGCTCTCTTTCTACTTGTTCAAGCTGTAGAGTTAATTCTTTGGTTTGGGTCCTTTCTTCCTTCCTGATGTGTGCATTTTTAGATAAATTGACCTCTGAGCACTGCTTTGGCAGTATCCCATTGGTTCTGGTAGGAAGTGTTTTCATTCTCATTTGAATCCATAAATTTCTTTATTTTGTCTGCAATTTCTCCTTTTTGAGCAAGGTGTTGTTCAGGTTCCATGAGTTCTCATTTCTATCTATGTTTTTTCTGCTATTAATTTTGACTTTTATGGCTCTATGGTCTGAGAAGATGCTTTGCAATAATTCAATGGTTTGGATTTTGTTGCAATTTGCTTTATGTCCTAACACACAGTCTATTCTGGAAAATGTTCCACATACATGGGAGAAGAAGGTGTACTTATCAGTTTACAGACAAAAAGTTCTGTAAATATCAATGAGGTCTAATTCATTAGTTGTGACAATAAGATCTGTATCTTTACTGAGATTTTTTTCTAGATGATCTGTCCATTACTGAAAGTGGAGTGTTGAAGTCTCCAGCTATTATTGTGGAGTGAGCTATCTCATTTTTCAATGTAGTCAGTGTTTAAAATAATTTTTCTAAAATGCAAATGAAATCATGTTATTCCCCTGCTTAAAATATTTTAATGGTTCCCCAGTAACTTTCAGGATTAAGTTAAAATACCTTGATACACAAGGTCCTTCACGATGCTCCTTTGCCTCCATGTTTGTCCTCTTACTCCCCTCAGTACCCTAGCACTTTCTTTGTTCTGATCACACTAGACTTTGCATCACAATGTTTCGTGTCCCTGAACTCCTTCATGGGATGACCTCCCACCCTCTCTTCTTCGGTCCATCTAGTGGCTGAACATCCTTTTCAAACATCTCTTCCTCTATGAAGCCTTCCTTGACTCCCTCAGTCTGAGGGGGTACCTCTCCTCTGTTCTCCAGAACATCATGTGTATACCTCTGTCATCACTATTGTGATGGCTGGTTGTCTTAGTCACCTACTGCTGCTGTAACAGAAATATACAGGTGAATGAATTGAACAAACAGAAATTGACTTTCTCACAGTTCAGAAGATTAAAAGTCCAAATACAAGATGTCACCTCCAAGAAATGGACTTCTCTGGCAGGTCTGGAAGAAGGTCCTTATCATTAATTTTCCCCTGGACTAGGAGCCTCTCTGCCCAGGAACTCAGAGTCCAAGGTGTTTCTTTCTTGGTAGTATGAGGTCACCAACTCTCTGCTTGCTTCCCTTTTCTTTCTCCCTTTGTAAGATAAAAGGTGATGCAGGCCACACCCTCAGGGAAGCTCCCTTACATTGGATCAGTGATATGACCTGAAAAAGTGTGTGAGTCCCATCAATCCTGTTTAACAGAAAATTATAGTCACAAGAGGTAGGACAATCACACAATACCAGGAATCATGGCCTAACCAAGCTGACGTATATTTTGAGGAGACACATTTCAACCCATGACATTAGTATATACATATGTTCTTATATTTGATTGTATGTTCTATAAAAGTAAGGATCATATTTTAATTGGCTAAGGATGTTAAATATGAAGAAGGTTATAAAATAAAATGAATGAATGAATCAAGCACTGAGCTTTTGAGGCTAAGAATATGGTCAGATGACTAGAAAGTTGATAGAGGAAAAATCGTGAACAAGCTAAGTAGTGACAAATAAAAGCCAAGGAAGTGTGGGATGAAAAAAAAGCACTTTGTTATAATTAGGTATCTGCATGTTCTTACATCTTTCTCTAAACTGTGTCATCTCCTTAAATAGTATGTGTTAGTACAATTATTGTTAATGTTTTGGTGTCTTAATGATATTTTAAGTGGGAAAAAAACCCTAACTTATCAAGAAAATATCCTAATCTGAACTTTTAATAAAATAAATTCTACTTGGAGTCTAAGTGTTTGAAATCCAATCCAGGCACTACTGCACACTTCAAGCAATTTAGATTTTCTTATCAAACACCCTAATTTGACAGTTAAATTGCTCCAAAATTTTAGCCTCGCTTACTTCTCGCCGATCTTCTATGCTTAACCTGTACTCTAACCCATCTAAACACTCCCTGAAAATGTTCCACATTTCCTAATGCTTTATTTTCACTAAAATCAAACCATACTCATTGCCATCAAGTCACATGCCAACAGGGTAGAACTGCTCCAGGAGGTTTTCTTGGCTGTGATCTTTACAGAACAGACTGCCAGGCTTTTCTCCAGAGGCACAGCTGGGTGATTCAAGTTATCAACTTTAATTTCTTAATTTCCTCAGTGGAGAATCTCTGTTCTGTGTCCATCTGTTTATGTATTATGACTTTGTGCATGAACACTTCTATGATTCGTTTTAGAGTAATTAATTTTTCCTCTTTCAGAGCTGATTATTTTGTACTTCCTATCATATTTGGTATTTGTCATGGGTTGAGTTGTGTTCCCCCCAAAATGTGTGTAGTAATTTGGCTGGGCCATGATTCTCAGTATTTAATGATTATCTTTCATTTCATGAGTTTCTTGTAATGTAAATCCTAATCTCTGCCTGTAGTTAATAGATTGGGTTATGTTAAACAGGATTCAGGTGGGACCATAAAACTCTTCCTAAGGTCACCTGCCTGTTCCAGTGTAAAGAGAGTTTCCCTGGAATGTGGCCTGCACCACCTTTTATCTTACAAGAGATGAAAGGGAAGCAAGTAGAGAGTTGGGAACCTCACACCGTGAAGAAAGGCAGCTCTGGGAGCAAAGAGTGTCCTTCAGACCTGAGGTTCCTTCACCAAGATACTCCCTGACCAAAGAAAGACTGATACAATGCAAGGACCTTCCTTCAGAGGTGACAAAGAAGGAGTGTGTTCCTCTGGAGCTGGCACCCTTAATTTGGACTTCCAGTCTACTGGACTGTGAAAGAATAAACTTCTCTTTGTTATAGCCATCCATTCATGGTATTTCTGTTAGAGCAGTAACAGATGAACAAAGCAGTTTTATTAACTTAAAACTACTGTATATTATTAAGTAAAAACTACTATAAGTTATCATATTTGGTTTCACATTGAAGTTTTTTGTTTATCTAGCATTTTTCAGCTTCTTAAAGACAGTATATAATGTTTTTCAATGATAAATTGCAAGTAAACAGAAGTATGGAGAATAATATAAGAATTTATATTGATACATGTGATTCTAAATTATTCATTTCACCTGGGACATGTTATTCCATTTATGGCTAGTCCAAAATAACCATATCCAGTATTTATCTAGTCTTACGCATCTTCAACATTAACAGTTTTGCTGTCATCTCTCTGCAGTGCCAGCTATTATTCTAGACACTGGGGACCACAACAGTGAACATGAGGAAGTCTCAAGGAGCTTATGGTCTCATGGTGGGGACACAAACACGTGTGTGTAAGTTTCTAAATTCTCACCAACACACAGACATTTTTTCTTTGTCTTTGGTATCAGGTACAGTTTTAATTTGCATATTCCTAACTATTAGTAAACGTGACTATTTTATTGTTTATTCAACAGTTTTGGTATACCTTTTTGGGGAAGTAACTATCTTTTGTTAATATTGTCACTATTTTATAAAAATTCTTTTTTTTCAACTTTTATTAACCCTTTTTTATATAACTTCTCGTTAAACAATTAATGCATCTATTGTTTTGTGACATTGGTTGTCTACTTTATGACATATCAACGCTCTCCTCTTCTCAACCTTGGGTTCCCCATTACCAGCTTTCCTATCCCCTCCTGCCTTCGAGTCCCTACTCCTGGGCTGGTGTGCCCATTTAATCTTATTTTGTTTTATGGGCCTGTCTAATCTTTCACTGAAGGGTGATATTCAGGAGCACCTTCATTACCGAGCTGTAAAGGTGTCTGGGGGCCGTACTCTTGGGGTTTCTCTAGTTTCAGTAAGTATGGTGTGTGAGCGTGTGCGTGTGTGTGAGTGTGTGTGTCAGAATTGTGTCATACATTTTTCTCCAGCTATATCTGGGACCCTCTATTGTGAGCCCTGCCAGACCAGTCAGTTACAGTAGCTGGGAATCATGTAGTTTTGCTGGACTCTGTGTGGTCCTTTTATCCCATTGACTTGTCTTGATGTCGGTAATTAGTGGAGATATTTTTGCCTTAGTTATCTGTACTGCTATAATGGAAATACCACAAATGAATGGCTTTAACAAAGAGAAATTGATTCTATCACAGTCTAGGAATCCAAATTCAGAGTGCCAGCTCCCCATGAAGTTTACTCCTGTCTGTCAATTCTGGGAGAAAGTCCTTACAATCAATCTTTCCCTGGTCCAACAGCTTCTCAGTGCAGGCACCCTATATCCAAAGGGCACATTGCCCTCTTGTACACCATTCTTGGGGGTGGGAGGTCCACCTGTCTTTCTGCTTGTTTCTGTCTTTTATATATCTAAAGAGATTGACTCCTTTACAGCCTAGTATTGTAGATTGAGTTCTGCCTCATTATTATAACTCCCTCTATATGAATATAACTGCCTCTATATGAGGCAGGATTTACAACATATAGGAAAATCATATCAGATGACAAAATGGTGGACAATCATGTAATACTGGGAATCATGGCCTAGCCAAGTTGACACATAGTTTTGGGGAGGCACACACCATAACAAGAAACACTATAAAGTGACAGAAATAAATTCATACCTACCAATAATCACACTGAATATAATGGCTTAAACATACCCATAAAGAAACAGAGAGGACAAATTGAAAAAGAAAAACTAACTAAAAATCAGGATCCGTCAGTACATTGTCTACAAGAGACAGACCTTAGAAACAGAGATATAAATATATTAAAGATAAGCAAAGGATGAAAAAAAAGTACATCAAGCAAACAGCAACCAAAAAAAAAAAAACAGGAGTGGTAATACTGATCTCAAATAAAATAGATGTTACAACAAAATCCCTGTAATAGACAGGAAGGACATTATATAATGATTAAAGGGATGGTCCATCATAAGGACCAGCCACAATAAGTAGCCATGTACAAAAAGACAGTGCTCCAAGATACATTAAGCAAACTCTAACAGCACTGAAAAGAGAAATTGGCAGTTCCACATTAATAGCAGGCAACTCCAACATACTGCTCTAAGTAAAGAACAGAACATCTATAAAGAAACTCAGCAAAGATACAGGAGATCTAAAGGCCACAATTAATCAGCTTCAACTCATAAACATACACAGCACACTGTACTCAACAGCAACAAAGTATATATTCTTTTCCAACACACATGGAACATTCTCCAGAAGAGACCACGTCTCAGGCCACAAAGTAACCCTCAGCACATTCTCAGATAACATTTTTTGTAGACACAATTCAGTCAGTAACAATTTTATTCACAATATTAATTTTTTTGCTACATACATTTGAAATACACACTTCTAGTTCTTGGCTTGATTTCTCACTTTTGACTTTTGTTGAACAGAAATTTTAATATTTAAAAAATGTATCTATACAAGCCTTTATAATTTGTGTTTTCATGTCTTACTTAAAACTGTTTTCCTAGCCCAAGGCCAAAATAATATCCCCCTATATTTTCTTCTTAAAATTTTCAAGTTGTCTGAAGATAGGAGTTTAACCCTCCTAGAATTAACTTTGCACATTACGGGTATGAGTTAGCAGGGTAATTTTATTTTGTCTTGCTGTGTGGAAATCGATTGTCTTACCATCATATGAGTACATTGATCGATCCATCCTTTCCTCAACAGTTTATAATACCACCCACTTGTCATATAATTGTTGTTTTTAGTTGTCATTGCTGTTGTTGTGATCTTTATGGAGCAGATCCCCTGGCCTTTTCCTCTGAGATACTGATGGATTAGGTTCAAACCACCGTTAAGTGCACTGTTTGCAGCACCTGGGTACTCCATTCTGTTCCACTGGTCTGTCCACTGATCACTTGGTCAGTCTCACACTATCTTAGCATGTAACAGTGCAAGTTCTCCAAATTTGTTGTCTACTAGTGGTCTTTTGCCATCCTTCTGAGTTTAAATTCTGCTTACCAAAACTGAACCAAACCAAGCTTGTTGCCATTGAGTTGACTCAGACTCATAATGACCCTATAGACAGAGTAGAACGGCCCTGTAAAGTTTCCAAGGAGCCAACCGCTGACCTTTTGGTTAGCACCTGCAGCTCCTAACTACTATATCACCAGGGTTTCCCCACTTACCAAGTGCCACTAAAAGGAAAAAAAAACAAAATGAAGCAAAAAACACTTGGGGATTTTTATTGGAATTGCACTGAATTTATAGAGTACTTGGTGAAGAAATGACATCTTTATTAAGTCTTCCACACACAAAACATAATACCTCTCAACAGCTATTTAGATCTTCTTTCAAGTCTTACAATATAGTTTTATCTACAATCGCCTTACATATCTTTGGCTAGATCTATTTCTGTTAGGGTTTTTGCTACATGGGGAACGTTGTTTTACTATAATTTCTAATTATTTACTGTTGCTATATGAGAACAACTGATTTTTACATTTGATTCTGTTTCTATGGATTTGCCTGAATTCTTTTATTCTAATAGTTCTCAAATTGTCTTGAATTTACTATGTAGATAATGAAATTGGTTGTGGATAAAGACAGTTTTGTTTCTGTGTTTCAAAATCTTACGTATTTTATTTTGTCTTATGGTTGCTTGTTAGAACTTTCAGTATTAGCTTAGAAGAGGTAGTGACAGTAGGGATTCTTACCTTATTACTGACTTTAAAGGGAATGCTTCTAATAAACCTTTAACGAAATTGTTTGCTCTAAATTTTAAGGACGTTCCTTCTGTAGTGTATTTACTAAAGATTTCTTGTCATGAATTAAATTTTATCAAATCATTTTCCTGCACCTGAGTGATGACTCTTTCTCCTTTATTATATTCTTTATGTGTTTTCCTTCCGTCTTTTTCATTGTTGTTGGTTTTGTATTTGCTGAGACTTCATGTTTCTTTTGCTTTTTATTTTGATGTGTAAGATTGTTAGTTTCCTTTGTATTTACCTTAATATTTACACCTGTTTTTCTTTTTTGTTGTGATTAAGTGAAAGTAAATACAAGCCAAATCAATTTTGCATGCCCACCTATCTGAAGCTCCTTCTGCTCTCCCTGTCCAGTGACAGCACACTCCTCCTTTTCATCCTATACATGTGGTATCCTCTTAACAAGCTCCTGTCCCCTCCTCTCTCTTCTCTTCCTTCTAGAAAGAGACCAGTAGGACAGCCACCTATAAATGCTTAGAGCCATAAAGTACATACATCATATGGTCATACTGTGTGCCCAAGTACAGTCCCTTTTTGTTCAAAGTTACACTCATTTTTCTAAATTTAAATCAATCTTAATTTCTTTGTATAATCTTGACTTCCTCTCCAGATGAAAGGTCTATGACTATATTTTTATTCTCTGTTTTTCTTATAATATTGTCATCTTTTACATAATGACACCTCTGTTTCCCTATTTTCAGCATTTTGGCTTTCACTTATTTTTGTGATTTCCTAATCTGAGGTGATATTCATTGCTCTGTCCTACTTTCTAGCTTTGGGTTGTTATTGATTTTCTAACCAAAGAGCTCCCCATTAGTATTTCTTGCAATTTTGGTTCAGTTTTTGCAAATTCTCTACTCTTCTGTTTATCTGGGAATGTCCTGATTTCATCATCATACTTGAGAGACAGTTTTGCTGAAAATATAGTTCTTGGCTGGCAAGTTTTTTCCTTCAAGACTTTGTATATGTCATCCCATTGCTTTCTTGTCTGCATGATTTCTGCCAAGTAGTCTGAGCTTAGCCTTATTGATTCTCCTTTGTAGATTATTCTTTATTTCTCCACAGCCATCTTTAAAATTCTGTCCTTAGTTTTAGTTATGGACAAATTTGATAATAATATGTCTTGGTGTATTTGTTTTGAGATCTACCTTATGTGGAGTTTGATGTACATCTTGGGTAGATATCTTCTCATCTTTCGTTATATCAGGGAGTTTTTATGTCAACAAATATTCAACAATTCTCTCTGTATTTTCTGTTATATCCCCCAGCCTCCCGTTCTGGTACTCCATTTGCTAGTATATTACTCCTCTTGACAGAAATGGAAGAAACAGGAGAAAGCATATTCCCTAAGAAAACATTTAAATCTTCATGTGTGGTAGATTAAACACAATCTACTTAGTTTTGATGATCAAATACCATTTTTCACTGATTCTGGAGCCATGAGTAGGCACTCCACTGCTCGGTCTCTCCCACTGAGAAAGACACTTTCCAAAAGCCACTGCTCCTCTTACCAAGCTCACTGCCACTGATCTGCCTGCAGGACACCAGTTCCCATTGGTTTCAGGTATGGCCAGTCCTAGGTAGTTCTGCACCTACTTTCCCTTCCCTGTCACTCAGTCCTATTCCTCAACTTTCCCTTTGATGCTCAGGCTCCTAGAATGTTGTATATAATCTATTTGTTTTCCGGGGTCTTTGTTTTTAGAGGGATCGCAGGAAGCATCCATCTACTCTACCATCTTAACCCTGCCTCTCATCTCTCTTCTTTATTACATTAATATGATGAATTACATTAATAAATTTTCTCATGTTCTAATATTGTGTTCTAGAACAGGTCACAAATACTGATTCTATTACATTGCTGAATTCAATTTTCTATTATTTGTAATTTTTTCACCTACATTTGTAAGAGACATTGATCTACATACTTTTCCTTTCCCATCTACCCTTTTCTGGTTCTACCAACTTCATCATCTGGGGTCTTAAATGCCAGCAAGCTGCATCTGAGGAACATCAACTGGTCCCAACCCACCTGGAACAGATGACAACTGAGAACATCAAAGACGTGAGACAAAATGGGCCCAAGAGACAGAAAGACCCATATGATCGTGAGACTACATTAACATGGGGCCACAAGAACTAGACAGTGCCCAGCCACCACCAAAGACAGCCCTAAAAGGGAACACGGTGTAGAGACTCTGATGTAGCACGAGAAAAGGGTGTGCAGATCAAGACCTCTGTTAAAAGACCAGAAATGATGGTTTCACAACCTGGAGGGTCCCTTATTGACCATAGCCTCTAGACTTACTGCTGACCCAGAGCTGTAACCACTCCTGAAGCCAACATTTCAGACAAAGAATGGACTGGATTTGGGGACACAGAGTGATGCACGTGGTTTGTGTACTTTATGGTTTAATATATATATGAGGCTGTCGTACTGGGGAGGGGAGAAGGTGGAGATGAGTGGACAGGATTGGTTGAGTGGCTACTGGAAATAAAGAGTGTGCTGTCATAGTGTGAGGAAGGCAGGTAGAGTTGCAGAGATGCAGGTACGTGGGTTTGGAAACTTTCACTTAATCACATTGCAAAAAATTAAAAATTAAAAATTTTACCAGCCTCTTAAGATAAGTTACAGGCATATCTTCTTTGTGTATTGTCTGAAATAGATTCTGCAAGGTTATAATTATCTTTTTCTTAAGTGTTTTGCTGAACTTGCTTATGAAACTCTCTGGTCCTGGCGTGTTTCGGTTTTGTGGGTAGATTTCAAACTACTAATTCAGTTTTTTAAAAATATCTATAGATTTTCTACTTCTTGAGTCATTTTGGTAAGTTTCATTTTTCTAGGAAACTGGACATTTCATATAAGTTTTAATATGTAGTTGCATAAAGTTTATAATATCTCTTATTTTTATAAAAATAGCTGTTACATATGCGATTGTTTCCCCCTTTTTGGCCCTTGTATTGCATGAGTTTTTTTCTTTTGTGAATGACTCTAACCATAATAAGTCTGTCAGTCTTTTCAAAGCACTAGCTTTTTGTTTTCTGGATCATTTCAATCCTAACTGTATTTCCTAATTTATTGATTTCTGTTCTTTGTTATTTCCTTCTTTCTACTTTCTTTGAGTTTATGCTGATGTCCCTTTCTCCAGTGTTTGTGTTGGACACGTGGCTTATGAGTGTTACGTTTCCTTTCTGAAGAATCATTGTCTCTTGTAAATATAATTTTCAGGACTGCTTTTGCTGTATCCTACACATTTTGAGACACATTTTATTTATCTCTCTACCCATGTATTATCTGATTTTATTTATGATTTTTCCATTAGCCTGGCATGATTTATTTCTAAAATTATTTGTAATTTTAGAATTAAAATTGTTTATAATTTTGGAGTGGATACTGGAAGTAAAGAGTGTGCTGTCACAAGGTGAGGAGAGCAGACAGAGTTGCAGAGATGCAGGTGTGCAGGAGCTTGATATGGAAAATTATTTATAAATGTTTCAAAACTCCCAAACGTATGGTATTATTAATGTTTCATTACTGATCAGAGAATGTGAACCACATGAGACTGACTTGTTGCTATCTGGAAGTGCGCAGCTCCAGGCTGAGATGGTGGCATGATATATTTCTGTTTCTAATACAGTGTGATCCATATTAGAGCTGCCCAATATACCCTACTGTGTGAACATGCCATGCTGCATAAGAAGGAATTAGTAGCCAAATCTCATTAGTCAAAACAGTTGTCATGAATTGGTCCTTTTTTATTTCCATCAGCTTCTGTATCTCAGTTAGAGTTCAGAACCCCACTTTAGAATTGCCCGTCAGAAGCCTAGCCCATGACCTAGCTCTGGACCTGAAGGACTGGCTCCAATGACAGGCATTTGGGGGGATATTTGTTGGATTAAACAGTGTGTGTGACTAGAAAAGAGTAAGTATTCCCCAGCATGCTAATCTTGCAAGTCCTAAACTGGAAACGGACGGAAAATGTCACAAACAGTAATTCAATACTAAGAAGACTGGAAGCAGAACAACACAGCATTGCAACCCAAGCTGAAATGTCATGCACCATGCAGTCTTGGGGAGAACAATTTAAGGAAAATCAATTTCTAAACAATATTCTGTAAGTCTCCCCAACATATACATTCGTGCCTTTTCTAGAGGACCAGTCTCACACAAGTTTCCATTATTCACGGCATAAGTAGTATCTATTCTGGACAGCAGTAACTCCACACCGGATACTGCCCCCAGAGCAAATCTAGATAGTTGAGCTGAAGTATGAATGCTGGGGAGTGGCAGGTTGAAGTTCGGAGCAAATGATATGGGTTGCATTTTGCAGGCTGTGCTGGGCTGTCTCATAACTGCACCCTTCCTTCCACCTTGCTTTGGCCAAGTCTACACAGCCTGGGTGTGGTTGCTTACAAATATTCCCAAAGAGTGATGACAATTCTTTTGGATTCCTGAATGCTCCATCCCAGTTGTGGGAGAACTCTGGAGTGTATGTCCAAGCCTCTCAATGATGTTTTAATCAAAGCACGGTTTCCTTCCCGTTGTTGGTTTTGGAGTGGCCTCTTGCAGAGTCCTGACTGTGACAACAGCACCTCGGCAGAATTTTTCCACGGCAGCTCTCAGATTTGGGTCTGCCCTGCTCCCGCGCATCTGCACGCCCTCATTTCCTCTCTTCTCCACTTCGGCTCTGTTTGGCTCTTCTCAGTAAAATGGCTAGAGAGCAACAAGCCCAAAATACCTATAACAAATGAGTCACCACGCTTCAAGCACTGAGCCCTGGTGATCAGCGGGTGTGTTCAGGGGTAAATAGCAGAGGAGGTGGCTGCCCAGAGATGGAGGCAGGGAGAAAAATAGAAACAAAATGAACAAGTTGGCAGAGGAGGCTGACAGCAGCTGAGTGGGCGGAGGGCGGGGAACTTGGGTGGCTTGCAAAGGTAAGATCAATGCTGGGGCCTGTCATACCCTGGCTGACTCCAGCTAAGTCCAGGCCTCTCAGAAACTGCTAACACTGGGCTGTCCAGTAATGCTCAATTGGACAAGTCACCCGACTGTCCTCTGCTTCAGCATACAAGTTTGGGGTTCTATGGTTTGGGATCTTTTGTTCAAGTGGCTGCAGGGCTGCTAAGTCAGGCAACAACATTGTTTCAGGACCGTTTCCCCTCAGGTTATATGGTACATAGTGACAAGAGTCAGGGCACATTTTACATTTCTTCTTTGTGTTTTTCTTTTTGTTGGGATTTTTTAGAATGCATCATCTTCCCCAAACTGTGTCTTCAAATGTAATAGGTGGAACAAGATAGCCACCTCAAGACTAAGACCCTAGACTGCATTGGGGAGTGAAAAAGATGAGCAACTGAGAAGCTGTGGCTCTCTGGAGAGATCCTGAATGCTGCCCCTTCAGGGCTTGCTGCTGAGAGCCTGGGAGATGACGCCTACTTTCTATCCTTTCCTAACTGAAAAAGGAATAGAGTAGATTGAGTCTTTGGAATGTCTCTCTAATGGTCTGATTTCAAAGAGATCTGCCTGGCCAGCCCACAGTCCTTCTGTAAAACTTTAAAGTTGTCACAAGACACCAAAGAAAGGCCACATGTGCAAGATACAAGGGCTAAAATGCATCCAGGACTATTAATGTGATATGATCACCAGGCAAATTTTTCTAAAGAAAAAAAAATAGAAAACATCCCCCAAGAGAAGCTGTCTCTAATCAGAAGAATGACAGAATTTTATCATGAGCTATTTGGTTCTCTTTTAGGTCAAAACCAGGAAGTTCAGAAACTAGTTTTAAAACAGAAGAAAACAAAACAAGTTGATTAGAGTCTGTAAGCCTGCAACCTTGTTCCACTTCATTTGACACTGCTGTAGGGGCTGAAGTCAGCCTCTGGTTTTATCTCCCACAGTTCTCCCGCCCCTATCCCTCATAAGTGCAAAACCAGATGCCTGTGACAAGGACAGAACAAAGCTTAATCTCAAGAGGAAGCAGGGAGATTTATAGCTAACAAGGCTTTGGCAGCTAGAAAGAAAACAATGACAGCCCCTGTAAAGAAAAACTGCAACTCAAGACTTGATAAAGACAAACTTTCTGATGCCCATTAAGTTTCTTAAAGGTGCTGCCTAGGCTCCCTGGATTTCTGCTCAGCTGAGCCAACCAGGGAATCAGTGAAAGCCTCTGGAAATGTTTTGTGAAAATCATCACAGTGAAGTCTACATGTTTGGCCTTAGACTTCTTTGTTTTAAAATGTTCTTTTTAAGACAATGTAAACAATACATACTTGTTATAAAAATAAAAGTAGAAACAAAATTAGCAGTAGAAACATCTAACATGTTTCACTACATTTTCTTTTTGTCCTTTCATAGGCATGGATTTATTCTTTTTATATAGCTGTACTCATCTTGTCAATAGACTCTTGTGTGCTGCTTTTTGCTAAATTTGTCGTACATCTTTTTCATGCTTGGTATGAAAATTTATGCAACTATGATTATTAATTATGGCCTAATGAGACATATGGAGCACTAGTGACACAGTGGTTAGGCGTTCAGCTGTTAGCCAAAAGGTCTGCAGTTCAAATCCACCAGTCACTCCTTAGAAACCCTATGGGACAGTTCTGCTCTGTTCTGTGGGGTTACAATGAGTTGGAATTTACAGCAAAGGTTTTTGTTTTGCTTTTTTTTTTTTTGTAGTAACCTATAGGAAGCAGTTAACACACTCAGTGGCTAATCTAAAGTTTGGAGGTTGGAGTCTACCCAAAGGTGCCTGGACTTGAACCTCCAACGTGTTGGTTAGTATCCAACTGCCTTAACTGCACCATCAAGGGACTC
Source organism: Heterohyrax brucei (assembly GCA_028571685.1). Taxonomy (NCBI): domain Eukaryota; kingdom Metazoa; phylum Chordata; class Mammalia; order Hyracoidea; family Procaviidae; genus Heterohyrax; species Heterohyrax brucei. The sequence continues at coordinate 161,021,381 of CM053140.1, forward strand.
CTATAGATTATTAGGAAGAAATGCATGGAGATCTGCTTCTAAAACAAAACAAACAAAATTTCAGGCCCCGAAAATTCTACAGAGCATTGTTCTACTCTGAAACACAAAGGGTCATCAAAAGTCAGATTCAACAACAGCTTTTTAAATAATCTTTAGAGTTAACTTAATCATGTTCCTTTTTACTTATTTAATTTTGGACATTACATTTATTCTCAATTTTAAAAAATGTAAGTGTTCACCGGACACATGTAGAAAATTTGGAACTTTTTGCATCAGCCCCACCAATCAGCCATGTGGAAATACTACCAATATCTAGACCAGTGACCAGATCGCTGCAGAAGGAACCTGTGGGTCAGACAATCAGAAGACACTGTCAATAGAGATTCCTTGGGGGAATCCAGACCCTCTTGAGCTGTAAGTCTCATGAATTTCAGGCACAAGGGTCTTGAAAGACGTAGAAATTGGCCAATGCAATGAGTCCAACCATCTAGTCATAAGTTTCCTGCCAAATGTGCCTCAGATGACCCATCTGTTGGACTACATTTTCAAGCCTGCTGGAGAAAAGAGGGTATTTTTGATGAAGGAAAAGAGTAGCAAGATAAAGAGCAGAGGGAACACTTAGTGGCAAAGCTGAGGATCTCATTTGAAAACATTTGGAAAATATCTTATTGTCTGTTATTCTGATTTCTTATTGCAACATTCTACTTTTGGGCTTTCTTGGTTGGGCTGGTTTAAGAGATGTGTGTGGATCTGCAGGGTGAGGGTAGCAGCAGCAGATCAAGTTGAAATGGGGGAAGATGGACAGAGTTGTGTATGGGCATAACTTAGCATTCACCAAATAGCCAACAGTTGCATTGTTGTTGTTAGATATTTGGTACAAATGTTGTTTTCTTTCAAAGACAAATCCAGAGTCCTGTAGAAGACAGTCCCTGGGCAGAGTAGAGGAACATGAGCATTCAGAGTGATTATTTCAAGTTAAGAATCTTAACCAATCCGGAGTTAAGTGCTCTTCTCCCCATTTCACATATGCAGCCGTGAAGCCTCAGAAAAGTGAAATAACTCACCCAAGAAGATACGGCTAACAAATGTTTGAGTCCAGATTACAGCTCAGAGCTGACTTCAAAGCAAGATCAAGCTGGCTCCCTTGTTAAACTTAACAGATTGATAAGCTTGTAATAAAAATGAGATAACACTTAGTGATTAAAGGGGCTTACTCTGAGATCAGAAGTCATCACATCATTCATAGCATTCCTTGAGAAGTCCTTAAAGACAACCCAAGTGGGAGTCTAAAATCGGAAGATGGGGTTGGCTAAGTCAATTGTGGATGAGGAATTCTTCCATAAACCAGTTGTCATGGAGTCAACACTGATATACAGTGATTCCATGGGGTAGTCCGGAAGGCTCATGGACTTTCTGACAACGGAGAGATCACATGGTAGCTTTCACCTCCCTTTTACTCTAAGGCCAGTCCTTGAGATTTCTGATGGTCAATGGAAACTATTGTTTCTGCTGTGCTTTTGAATATCTGCATTATGGAATGATTAGATCACTGTGTAGACATGTTTTCCCACTGTATCTGAATTTTGTAGTGTCAAGAACCATGTCTGTCTTCTTCAGTGCTAAATTCCCACTCCTAGTACAGTTCTTGAAGTCACTAGGTAGTACAAATTATTGACATGCTTAGCTATTAATCAAAAGGTTAAAAGTTCGAGTCACCCAGACATACCTCGGAAGAAAGATCTGGCAAGCTACCTCTGAAAGACTAGCCTCTAAAAAATGCTATGGAGCTCAGTTCTACTCTGACGTACATAGTTTGCCATGAGTTGGGGTCTATTCAACAGCAGCTGTTAACTGGTAGCACAGTACCTGGTCCATAGAAGATGCTCAGTGAAGTTTGTTGAATGAATGTATTCACGAAAATAGTATCTTACCATGTCTGAGACAAAGGTCTAGGCTGAAGTTAAGAATGGCTCATAATCAGCTTTCTAGGTATGGATGTGCTGCTCAGGATGTGGTGTTCTGAATTAAAACCTAAAAATCTAACCCATTGCTGTCAAGTTAATTCCAGAATGGAACTCTGTAGGGTTTTCTCTTGGCTGTAATCTTTAAGATGGGAACTATTGCTTTTACTGTACTGCACTACTTTGCCAGGCTTTTTTTGAAGGTGCCTGTGGGTTTGAACCACCAATTTTTATGTTAGCGCTCAAGTGCAAACTAGTTGAGCCACCCAGGGAATGGTCTGAATGGAAGTGGCCCAAATCAGGATAGGTCAGGATAGGTTTTAATTCCTATGCTTAATGCCCATAATACAGTCTTGGTCATATGCATAAAGCCTTATGAAATGTGAAGTGGAGAGTTTCCTTTTTTCCTCTGCCCTTGTAGCTTGGAGAGAGGATAAACTTTCTCCCTCTCCCTTCTTGATTCCTCAATCAAACTGGATTTATGCTAAGCTTAGTAAGAGAATCCCTCCTACAGAGAGTGTTTATAGCATTCTGTTTGTTCCCCAAAGGGAAAATCTGGACTGAAAATGTGCATTAAGGCTAGTCTTTAAGCAAATTAATACTGTACCAAAGAAATAAAAAGCAAGAACATTACGAGTGGATTTTGTCATAATCCTACATCTCCCAAATGTGTAAACTCCAGGAAAGTCCAGGTCCCCAGCAGGAACCCATCTGCTGCATTTCTAGTGTGATACTCCTCTGTTTATATTTTCTCATTTCTCTCACAGAGTGCCAGGAGAGAAAAAGTGATGTTTGAAAATTTCATCTGCTCGTATTTTTGCAAACATACTTCTCTCCAAGTGTGGGGTGAGCAATGCTAGCAAAGCAGAGACAAATGCATCTAACGAACCTGTCAGACCAGAAAGGAGCAATACACGCTTAGAAGATGTAAAGCTGGAGAGGAGGAGCGGTCCTCTAACCTGCTGCAGTTGGCACAAGACAAGTGTTGGGTCTTGAGTCTTGGATTTCAGGCTCATTCAAATCTGTCAATGAATCTTAGTGAGCTTCTACTATGTGCTAGTCAGCCAGGGAACTATAAAAGCTTAAAATTTCTGTTGAGGGATGTAACAGTAAACAATCACAAGACAACATGTTATTTTATTATTTTTTTAAATATTTTATTGTGCTTTAAGTGCAAGTTTACAATCCAAGTCAATTTGTCATACAAAAACTTACTCACACGTTGCTATACAACTCGAGCTGTTCTCCCCATGCTGTGACAGCACACTGCTTTCCACCCTGTGTTTTCTGTATCCATTCAATCAGCTCCTGTTCCCCTCTGTCCTCTCATCTCACCTCTGGACAGTTAGCCTCACGTATCTACTTAACCAAGAAGCACACTCTTCACTAGCGTCATTTTGTGTCTGATAGTCCAGTCCTATCTTTGTCCGAAGAGATGGCTTCAGGACTGATTTCAGCTCTGGGCTAACAGTGAGTCTGGTGGCTGCATCTTTGGGAGACCTTCCAGTCTGGCAGCCCGTCAAGTCTGATCTTCTAATAGAGTTCTAGTTCTCCACACCCTTTTTATTCCTGCTATGTTAGAGACTCTATGTTGTATTCTCTGTTAGGGTAATCATCAGTGGTGGCCAAGCACCATCTAGTTCTTCGGGTCTCATGATGATGTAGTTTCTGGAATATATGGCCCTTTCTGTCTCTTGGGCTCAGGTTTTCCTTACTTCTTTCCTTACGTCTTTTCCTTACGTCTTTCCTCTGCTCCAGTTGGGTTGAGACCAACAGATGCTATTTAGATGACCACTCACCAAAATGGAATGCAGAACATCTTCTTTAAAAAACTTTGTTATAAGACAGCATGTTGTTGACATGAGGAAAAGGGGAAGAAACATTAATGGAACCTCAATTATGTGATTCCAGCTCTTTGCTAAAGTGCCTTGCATACATGGTTTTATTTGATTCTCACAGCTATCCTGTGTTATTCTCCTTTTTCACTCCACAGCTCACAGCGGCCGTGTAACTTGCTCAAGATTGTACTAATAAGTTACACTTTGTGTTCAAATTTGGGATTTTTTGAAAATCCATGCTCTTTCCCCTATATAATACATCAGGCACATATAAGGCTTCAAATCTAATGTCCCATGTGTTTTGAATCTAAATAGCTAATACTTGCTGAGTACTTACTAAGAGACAGGTAAACTTGGTGATGTCCTCTGGGATAGCTACTGGTATTACAGTGTTCCATATTAAGGATGAGAGTTGAGCTGGCATATACATGAAATTGCCCAAGGAAGCATCAGAGTCCAGTCTGGCTTCAGAGTCCACGTATTCAAGTGCTGCATTATTCAGCCTCCTTTTTGAGGAGCACTTTCTAGCACATTCTACAGAGTCTCTCATTCAACTACCCCAAACCTACTCTGACACAACGGGGACAATATTCAACAAAGAAAATATTTCAATTTCCCTGCGTGCAACCCCAGAGGCCTTGCCTAGAGGCTTAGTATTCCAAAACTGATACTTTCCATGAGCATTAAAAAAAAAAAAAGGATATTCTTGGCTTGGCTATGCTCTTTTGAGACTTTCAAGAACTAAGTGCTCTGATTTTAGAGGTTCCCTCCCCCTAGTTTAAAAAGGACATTCCCCTGCTGATAAGGAGCCCCGGTGGCAGTTCAAATGCACTCAGTTGTTCCTTGGGAGGAAAGACTTGGCAATTTGCTCCCATAAAGAGTACAGCCTAGGAAACTCTATGGGGAAGTTCTACTCTGTCCTATAGGGTTGCTATGACTCATAATCAACTGGATGACCCCTAACAATAACAACACGGCTGAGCCTAGCAGGCTGAGCATTGTCATCGCCTGGCTTCTCCTCTCCAGGTTTCTGTCCGAAGGAAAATGAAATCAATTAAGAAGACAGCAAAGGCAACAGAGGCCTTTCCCAAAGGCCCTTGAAGACTCTTTGCTAGGAGACTACCCCACATCACCATGTTTAAGAGAGCAGGGAGGGAATGAAGTGAGTTGGCACCATTTAGAAAGAAGTAGAAGGTCCGCGGTGGCTCTGTGGTAGAATTCTCACCATTCTTGTGGAAGACCTGAGTTCGATTCCTAATCAGTGCACTTCGTGCTTAGCCGTCTGTCATCAGAGGCTTCCATCTTGCCGTGATGCTGAAGAGCTTTCAGTGAAACTTCTATATTAAGACAGACTAGGAACAATGCCTGGTAGTCTCCTTCCAAAAATCAGCCAGTGAACACCTGAGGATCTCAACAGTCCAATCCACTGTCCATCACGGGAATGGCCAGGGCTGAACAGCGTTTTCTTCAGCCATGAGTGAGGTTACCGTGAGTCAAGGGCCTAGCCGATGGCAGCTAGAATCAACAACAAAGGGGAGAAGGGAGGGATCTGAAAGGCTGAACTTTAACCCAGAAACACTGAGCTAAGCCTACAGAAACTTTTTAAATAGTCGAATCAGGCTAAGTTTTAAAAATCTGCTGAACTAAAATTAGCTTCCCCCACCCCTTGCCTCCCACTCAGCAGGTGAGGGCTCAGAAAGATATCTGAGTAATTTAGAGAAAAAAAGAACTGTATTTTCTCTGTACAATTGAGAGGAGTAATTCTGCAATCCTGGTTTATGTGTGAAAGAGTAGCCAGATGTGAGTTTCACCAGTCAAAATCAGAAGCTGAGGCTGCCTGCAGGCTTGTTCATGCAACCTCCTTCCCTGCTCTCTGCAACAGCCAAGATGGGTTCCCAAGACCATTTTTTGAGAGCTTGGATTCTCCACAGGGAGGCCCACATATTTACATGCAGATTATAACTTGGATAACAGTGCTGTCCGTATGCAAGCTGCTACTGCTCTTTGGTGAGGTCTCTGATAATGGTGGAATCCTTTCTGTCCAATGAGTGGAATTCCAGCCTCTAATGCCTGTGGTGTCCAGGACAATGCCACACCAGAGGGAAGTAATCCACCACTGAGAAAGAAGATCCTAGTCTACAGTTACCTTCAGTTCCACCACAAGAGGAAGATGCTGAAAGCCAGCTGAGGAGAGGAATGGAGGAGCACTGAGTAGACTTCTCCAGCAAATAATCGTGTATTTGGGTACAAGAGAAATGGAGACTGAGAAGCAAAGAATCTCTTTCTCAAAGTACAGAAACAACCTCCACGTCCAGGAACAACCCCATGTTTCTATGCGCACTCTTCCCTGATGACAGGCAGCAGAAAGTGTACATGACAGGTACTCAGATTCGAGAGTTCAAATCCTAGTGTTGCCACTTTGTAGGTGTGTTACCTTAGGCAAGTTACTTAAGCTCTATGTGCCTCTGTGCTTTCATTTATAAAATGGAGAAAATAATTTTGCCTTCTTTCTGTAGGACTGTCAACAGCACACATAAAGCCCTAAAGAGCAACACCTGGCTCATACTAAGCCCTCAATAAATTTGACTGTTACTATTTTTACAACAAGGGTAAGAGTATTATGGTTTCAGAAGATTTTCCAGGTTGAAGCAATCCTACATTTATTGACAAGTGATTAAGGGTCATCTCTAATTGAACTTTTCAACAAACAAAACATAGTGTACCTGCTTCCGCAGGCCCATCACCCTGTTGCAAGGACCTGTACCCCACACTCTGGAAAAAAACGTGTTGATGGAATGCGTTAGATCCTCCAACCAAAGGAGATTCTGAAACAATTAGTTTGGCATCCTGATCCTCCCCATAGTTAAAGACATTTTGATAATCAGCACTGAACTCAAATCAACTCAGTGTTCATTCAAAACGGGCCCTTCAACATGATCAAATACAGAACATGGGCTTCGGAGTCAGGAAGCCCTGACATTTAAATCTCAGCTTTGTGATTTACTAACTGTGAGAGCCCAAGAAAGTTAACTGTCTCTAAAAATGGGGATAATAATACCCACATCACAGGGCCTAGAGAGAATTAAATTATTTACAACAAGTGATTGCCATTGAGTCAACGTTCCATAAATGCCTGCTCTCTTTGCCCCTTTTCTGCTGAGGCAGCTCCTCTGAGTTGGACTACTCTGTGGAAAGCAAGCAATACATCAAGCGGTCTGTTGGCTCCCTTTTTTCTCACTTTTCTCAGGCAAGAGATCACAAGTAAGATGGGAGAAAACCAGCACCCACTGGTCTAGCCGTTTCCGTCTAATAGAAATTGTTCATCCTTCTCTATAGTAGTTTAAAAAAAAAAGTTACAAAAACTCACACGACACTGGATTATTTGACTACTACTCCATCTCAGTCAACCTAAGAATAAGAGTCCTGCTTTATCTCTACTGAAAGTAGAAACAAATAAGGCCTCAAGAAGATATATGCCTGATAGGGCCCCTTTCCAAGGTCCAAGGAGTTATGTGCAGCACCCAAAGGAGCCGGGCAAGGGAAGCACGTGGTTGGACTGGACCGCAGTGCTGCGGTGCTTGATTATCAACAGAGGAGCCAATATGAGCCCTACAAGCTCCTTTTTATACCTAGGAAAACAAAGCTGGGTCTTCAATCCAGTCATTCCTAGTTTCATTATTTCATAACCACAGAGCCTTCTCCTTCTCTTCTGAGATTCCATTCAAGTCCTCAACCATTGAACTCACTCACCTCATTTCCCCGCCCACCCCAGTCTCTTCAGCTGCCAGAAAGCTCTCCAGAGATGAACCAGAGGCTGAGGACCGAAGGCCTCTCAGATCAAAGTCTGAGCTGCTGACACACACAGGTACCAAAGCTGGAAAGTACCACTGCTGAATCAAAAAAAAAAAAAAAAAAACCCTTCTCAGAGACGACCCATGTGCTTAGGGTTTGGTTCCTGGAACACCGCGTATCTGGTCCACAACCCTGAAGTCAATGTCATGCCTCCTTCCTTCCATGTCTCAGTTTCCCAACATCTGAGAAGAGTAATGACAACAAAGGAAAAAAATTGCTACCTGTGGCTCAACCTCTCATCACTATAAATTTGAATGACCTGACCAACTTCAGAATGCTGTGGAAATTAATTACTGTTTACCGAGTACACTAAGATGAAAGGTGTCAAAATTAGGCAGAGCAGGAGCCATGAGCCGTGTGATAACTGGGCTACAATGAAGATTCAACAGAATGTTCCTTTAAATTATAAGTTGAACTTTCAGTTTTCTCAAGGTAGACAATCTTATGTAACAATTATTTTATTTTATTTCTTTATAAAATAATCTCACCTCCCTTTCCAAGTTTAAGGCATGGACAGGTATTAGAATACCAACCCCACTCTTTCCAATAAAAATGTTCACAGTCAACATTCAAAAAAAAAGTAATCCTGTTTTAGATTCTTTTTCACACCATGCCACAGTCTAGCCTTTTTTCCTTTATTTTTTTATTTTTAACAAAATAAATACATTTTGCAGAATTAAGACTCTGTGTAATCCTGGTCAACATTAACCCAGAAAGGCATCTTCGCCTCCAGCTACATTTTCAGATGAGCATCATTTCTGACTCATTCTAGACACGGAGATAACTCAGTTACTTCTGGGCCACTTACTCTTTGCCTCTTTGCTCAAGCTGTAAGAGCACAAAAGGAAAAGTTTGCAACAAATCATTTGCAATCTGCTGTCCCAAACCTCTGATGTAAGAGATGCAAAGCAGCCAAGAGCTGCCTTGGCTTCTCTGTTGAGAAGAGCAGTGTGAACAGGAGGAAGTGGGTAAGCGGGAAGAGGTCTTTGCGGCTGTGGTGATACCTCTAACCAGCAAAGTCAGCACTTACAGACCGATGAAGGCAGCAAATGAACATGTACAAGCACTCCATGGTGCCACTGATCTGGGTGCCCACATCAGGAGGGCTGATGAGCCATGCTCGGGATATGCATGAGCTCCTATACGCAGTCATAGACACAAGACATCCTTTGAAGTCTGGTGACTAAAATCCCTGCCCTTGGCTCACCGTCTCGGTGTTCTCCCTCACTGCTGATGGCAACGGGTTTCACAGGCTCTGTGTGCTTCAATTCAAATTCTTCCCTCTAGCACATTCTGATTTTACTGGAGATTAATTCCCAGTAGCAGCTCCTTAGGAAGATACAACAATCGTAAATACATGTGCACTGACGTCCAAGCCCCAAAATATATCGTTCTCAGTAGCCAGAACAGCAACAGTTGAGCTCCTACCCTTAAAAACAAAACCAAAAAATTTATCATCACTGAAATAATGAAACAGAACCAAGAACCCATGCCTGATGCATTTTGATTTATTTACCTTTTAAAAATTTGTTTGTAATGCAACTGCTTCTACCTACTTCCACCTTGCTGTTTTATTTGCTGCCTTTGGTGCCCTTTTCCTTGTCTTTCCTTTTGGCTCTTCCCGTTGACAACCTCTCCACAACTACAGCTGGATGGAGAATTCCTTTTTTTAGACATTTATTTTCAACACTCTTCTCTAATTCAGACAGTCATGCCCCTTCATCATATTGGTCCACAGCGTGCTTTGAAGCACTGTCATGGACTGAACTGTGTCCCCTGCAAAATGTGTGTAGCTATTTGGCTAGGCCATGATTCCTGGTGTGTGTGATGCCCTCCTTTGCTGTAAACCGTGCCTCTATGATGTTAATGAGGGAGGGTGGGCAGCAGTTGTGTTGATACAAATCTATAAGAGTGCATTGTGCCTTGAAACATGTCTTAGGATAGAAAGGGAAGCCAGCAAAGAGTGGGGAACCTGAAACCACCAAGAAGGTATGCCGGGAACAGAGCACACCCTTTGGAAAAGACCCTGGGTCCCTGTGCTTCAGAAGATAGACTGATGACAGAGACCTTCAGAACCAACAGAAAGACTTCTCCTGGAGCTGATGCCCTGAATTTGGATTTAAAGCTTACTGGACTATGACAGAATAAAATTTCTATTTTAAAGCCGTCCACTGTGGTATTTCTGTTGAAATGGTACTAGATGACTAAGATGACCAAGCAGCACTTATGGCCAGGAGCTCAAGTGAGCAGTAAGTAATAACTCTGTACTGGACCTCAAACAGAAGACTGACATAATTTCTTGCCTGACAACAATAAGGTGATTTCCAAGACTTGAGATTTGCCTGAGTAGTCTTAGTGCTCATAGAGGAAGAGGAAGCTCCAAGCTAGCCTATCCTGGTACACTGAGATGCTGACTGACACATTTTTATGATTTGCCAGTCATTTTGGCAGGATAAATATCCCCAAAGGCCAATTTACCCCAGCGACTGCCACTTGCCAACATAAAAACAAACACACGGATGTCTACTGGGAAGAAAACCAAAGATTTTGCAGAGGACAGGGACAGCATCTCTGAGCCCCTGGGGTCTAATGGTCATGAACAAAACTCACTAAGGTCATCTGATTCCTCTGAGGGGTTAAGCATACGTAATTTTCCAGTCATTATAATCTTGGTACTACACTTGGAATCTGTCTTAGTGCACAGCCAAGCGATTATGGGCAGACTGAATGCTCCAAAACACAGTATGGAATAGGGAAGGAGCAGCTTTATTGATTCAGTCACTGAAAATTTATTGAGGAAGTTGCTCTAGAATTTCAGACTTCATGGAGGAAGAAGAGAGGGTCCAAAGGGGATGCCGAGATCGCTAGAAAACCAAAGACTGTTATAGGCCAATCTCTTGGCATAAAAGAGATGGCAATTGGGCAAGAAGGACTGGATGGTGAGTTTCTGAGGTCATGTCAGCTGTCTCCTAGGCCACAGCTTTCACTACTCAGAAAGCCATTTGTTTGGGCAGTGCAGCTGGGGGCAGCAGGACTTCTGCTGCAGAAGTGTCGGCTGGTGAAAGAAAATCATAATAATTCCCATTAAGTTCTCGTTATCTTAAAAATTACAAAGCCTAATGAGAGGCTTCCAGAGTGAGTCAAGCAGCGGGAGGGCACTTCTGATGGACGCTGTCCTCTGTCAGGATGTCACTGTCCTCACCATGGGCAAGCTAAGTGCCTGTGTGCCTCAGAGCAGATTCAGACCACACTCCAACTGGAAGCAAGACTTAGCTGGCACCCCAGGACCAGGCAGGCACGACAAACACACAGAGAAGCAACCTAAAGGGGCTCAGCCTGGCAGGTGATTTTCTTTTAACTCTGCACTTTGTTCATTGTGCCTCAGAAATTCGCTCTGCATATACTTAACTTTGATCATCCCAGATTCTTTGAAGTGTGGTACTACCTACAGGCAGGCAACAGTTAAAGGTCCCTTAATGGTGCCCTTTCAGGTCCCTGGAGGGTGCAAATGGTTCATGCTCAACTACTATCTGAACTGTTGGTGGTTTGAACGTACCCAGTGACACCATAGAAGAAAGACCTGGCAGTCTGCTTCCATAAAGATGTATCAGTTTCAACTCATAGCTGCCCCATGTGACACAGTAGAACTGCCCACATAGGGTTTTGTAGGCTGTAATCTTTCAGGGAGCAGATTGCCACGTCTTTCTCCAGTGGAGCACTGAGTGGGTTCAAACTACCAATCTTTTGGTCAGCAGCCAAGCATGTAACCTCTGCAATCCAGCAAACCCTATGGAGTAGTTCTATTCTGTCCTATACAGGTTGCCATGATAGAAATGGACCCCAATGGGATTGGGTTGGTTTGTTTGGGGTTTTGGTTAGGGACTCCTCTACTTCAACAGTTCTCAAACAGGATTCTCGTTATATTTCAGATTAAGGAACCTTTTAAGGGAAGAAGGTAGCTGGGGAATGCTTACTTCCCTGGCACTGTGCAACTGTGGAAACATGATTCTCAGGGACCTGGCAAATGTGTTCCAATGTTCTGTCTCCAAATACTCCATCGCTGCCTCACATCTTGGCACTGCATGGCCAGTTACAGCCCATCCTCCGGTGGCGCTGAGCCAAGCATGTGCCCAGCGGCACTTAGCACCATACAGGGAGTCTACAGGGCCCTCCAAGTGTGTTTCACACCACACTCCAACTGGAACAGAGGGGATTACCAGGCAACAAGTTACAGTTTTGTTATTATTACCCTGATGTGTAATAAATCTGCCTGGTGCAGTAAATCAAAGCAAGACTACGTTCTCACTTCACACGCTGCCAATGATTTTATTATAACAGCTTGAATATGTGACTTTTCCTTTTTAGGCAGAGCAGAGGAAGCTGTGAAATTTGAAAAGAAGAACAAAAGGATACTTTGGGGTAGTTTGCAAAACAAGTATTGTATGTGAGCCAGCTCACCAGGACATTCAACACCTAACATTTTTGTGCTGGATGATGTGAGGGAACTGCAAGCCTTCCGATGCCCACAAGAATTCATTTAAATTCATTTTCATATCAGCATTTTCGCTGCTGTGTTCTGTGGAGCTGACCTCTCTGCGTTGGACTCGCAGCCTTCTCTTTTTGTGATAAACCTGGGCTGGCTGTGAGATCACAAATTGGTTCTGGAACTCATTAAAGTCAGCAAATGAATATTAGTGAGAAACTGCGGAGGCTGAAATGCAAGTGATAATCTGTCTATTGGGGCAATTACAGCTCCAGGGGTAAGGAGAGGGGAGGTAAGAAACCCCGCAGCTCCCAGCAGGAAGATTATGATCCATTTCAGATGTCCATGTCTTATAGATGCACATTCCCTGGCTTTTCCTCCTTCGCACCCTGTGTTTCTGTTCTGCGGGAGGCAAGGGAAGGGCTTGAGAAATGCTTTACCTCTACCCTCTGCCAGGTTCAAAGCCCACACTCATGTGAGGCCATCAGTCTCGTCCCCTGCTTTCCTGACACCTTTTTTTTTTTTCATTAAGAGCCCTGTTCGGTAGCAAATTCTGTTCCAAGGCTGTGTTTTAGAATTCAGCCTTTGTTTTTTTTTAACTCATATGTTAGCCGTTCAAAGCTTCTAACTCTGGTTCCATAGCCTTCTTGTCTTTTTTTTCTGGCTTCACTTAGACTGCTAGGTTAAAGTCAGTTGCTGTGGAGTCAATTCTGACTCATGGTGACCCCGAAGAACTGTGCTCTATAGGGTCTTCGAAGGATGATGTTTGAAAGTAAATCACCACACCTTTCTTTCAAGGTTCCTCTGGGTAGACAACCGCCAACCTTTCAGTTAGCAGCTGGTCTTGTTAAACACCTGTACCCTGTAGGGACTTCAGGCCCTGATTTTACTTTCCCCTAAACTATAGTTACTGGGTGCTGGTGATCTGCTTATACGTCACTCTGTCCCCTGAACACTAGTTAAGTCACTGAGTATGTAGTTGATGCTCAGTGTATAATTGTTTACTAATTGACTTTCAAAATAGTCTTCTAAGTCACTTTTCAACCACCAGCTCTGCTCCACTAGTTCACCATCATCCCTTTATTGTTCTGCAGAACTATGTTCTCCTTATGAGCTTCCAGCCAAAAGTAACGGATGCCCTTGGCAATCCCCTTGGCAAAGCTAATGCTCACTCCTCACTCTGCCACACTCCTGTGCTTGAGTCTCGTTTATTAGCAACAAACGCTAAGACAGGAAATTTCATTCTCTGAGTTTGAGTATTCTAATGAATTCTATGTTTCTCTATTATTTTTTCCCCTGAGCATGCTACCTCCGGTTAATCTGTAACAAGACTAATCAGTAGAAACTCTGAAAAAGCCGAGGTCATAAGTCCTGAATCTGGTTTGAATTTGGGATTTGTTCCTAATATTATCAACTCTACTGTAAATCTGTTTTCCACTTTCTGACCTCGAACTGATGTTTTTTCACATGAAATTTGGTATCTGATTTAACTGCTTATTAAAATTAAAAGAAAAATTTCTGGACTTCCACTTGTACCCTCTACCTCCCTACACACACACACACACAGACACACACACACAAGTCACTGAAAATGGAGAAGGTGGAGTCTTTGCTTGGACTGCCTTAAAAAGAAACCAAGAACCCACTGCCACTGAGTTAATTCTGACTCACATGGCCCAATAGGACAGGGTAGAACTTCTCCACAGGGTTTCCAAGGTTGTGAGACTTTATAGAAGCAGACTGTCACATCTTTCTCTTAAGGAGCAGCTGGTGAGTTTGAAGCACTGACTCGTCAGTTAGAAGTCAAATGCTTAAACCACCGTACCACCGGGACTTCTCTAGATCCTCCTTAGGTTTTATTATGGTCTGGAAGTTATTGGTTCTCACCCAGAAGCAGACATACGCAGAGTAAGGAGTTACTGTTTTAGCTCAGCCATGTAAACCCCAAGCAGCAGTAACCCCAAACCCACTACCTCCAAGTCAGTTTCAACTCATAGTGACCCTATAGGACAGAGTAGAGCTGCCCACATAGAGTTTCCAAAGAGCACTTGAGAGGTCTGATCTGACAATCTTTTGGTTAGCAGTCATAGCTCTCAACCACCACACCACCAGGGTTCCAACTACAAACCCTCGGCTTAATCTGTCTTTAAGGCTGGTCTAGTATATGGTTTTCTTTCAAATTAATAAACAGACTCATATTAGCAAACTTTTGCCACCAAAAGAGAAAACTTTTGCCATGAAAAACAGAAAAATGAAATTCGTTAGAACACTCAGACTCAGAATTTTCCCATGTATTCAGCATGTATTTTGTATCTAACCTGAAGGGAAATGAAACCAAACTTGTTGCCCCTGAGTCAATTTTGGCTTGTAATTAGACCCCATAAGGTTTCCAGGCAGCAGGTGGTAGAACCAAACTGCTGATTTTTGGCTGACAGCCATGCTCTTTAAGCCACTGGGGCTCCCTTTGTGCTAGAATTCTGAATTTTAGCTTTGTGCTAATAGCATCCTACATGCAAGAACCAAAACTCCGTGTATAAAACAATTGCTCTTAAATAACCTACAGAGTAGAAACATCCCATGACAACAAATATTATCCTAACAAAAGCCCTGCGAGGTTTCAATTGATAACCTACTCACTGAAAACAAAATTCGATATAGTAAGATGTCCTCATGCCAGCTCTCTCCCTAGAGAGCTAACATTTGTGGCTGCCTAGACACAGTACAAGGTAAGTCAAGACTTAAGTGATCTCACTTGATCCTCAAGAAAATTCCTAGGAGAGACATGTTGACTCCACTTTATAGATGAAGAGAAACTAAGCTGTTTGCCCCAAACTACCAGCTGCTATTTCAGTCAGAATTGGTCAGATTATGCTGAAGTAAATCAACAAATTATGCAGAAAACTTGTTATCACTGAGTCAATTCTGACTCATAGCAACATATAGAACAAAATAGAACTGCCTCCTAGAGCTTCCAAGAAACACCTGATAGATTGAAACTGCCAGCCTTTTGGTTAGCAGACGTAGCGCTTAATCACTTCGTCACCAGGGTTTCCAAATTATGCTGAAGCAACAAATAAAACTTCAAAAGTATCCACGGGCTTAAACCAGCAAAGACTCATTTCTTGCTCAAGCCACATGTCCATTCAAGGCCATCTGGGAGCTGTGCTCCACAGTGACCCTAATGCAGGCTCCGGATTGACGGTACAGCTCCATCTCAACAGCTGCCAGTCAGGACAGCAGAGACAAAGAGTCAAGTGAACCACGCGCTGCCTCATAAATCTTCCACACAGAAGTAATACCTGCCACTTTCCTTACATTTCATTGACCAAAGCAAGTCACATGGCACATCAACCTTGAGGCCTGTGGGAAATGCAGTTTTCTCTAGGGTACAGAACAGGAAACACTTCAAACAGCACTCGTGACTGCTCCCTGCTACTAATGGATAGAGCTGGAAATCAAATGGTGAGGCAGTGCATGCTTGCTGCCTTCTTGGCACATTTTGTTCAAGCTGGTGTCTGTGTCCTCCAGGAGGGGAATTAACACTGGGTGGTTAACTAGATAGTTCAATTGGCTTCCATAGCAAAGTTAGACAATCTAATAAATATCTTGCTTTTCATACAAAAAAATGGAGAGGCGTAGGAAGTACTCACAACCCAGAACAATCACTAGTTGGTTGTTACCGTGTAGATAACACTTTTCTTTTTCTAGTGGTAAGACTAAGGACACAAATGATCTCAGAGTGACCAAGTGAGAACCTTCTACAGTCTAGACAAAGTTGTCTCTTAAAGAATGCTTTGACCAAGGCATCAGCTGTGTTGATGAAACCAGATACAATAAGAAATGGCTCTTATCATTCAAGAGCTGGCATTGGCTCCTGGGTATCATTAGATGAACATTTAAGGAATATTTTCTGAAAGTTTACCCAAATTTCTCACTAGAAATTTTGAGCCTGGAACATCTTCAAAATTTGGGCCAACCATTAAGCATTGGAATTCCCAGGTGACACAAATAGTTAAGCATCAGACTACCAACCAAAGATGATGACAGTCATGGGTTGAATTGTGTCCCCCCAAAATAGGTGTAGCCATGTGCCTGGTCCATGATTCCCTGTATCCTATGATTGTGCTCCATTTTGTGATTTTTCTGATGCTGTATGTTAAAGGATTAGGGTGGGACTGTAAATCCTTTCACAGGATCAATTCCCTGCTCCACTGTAAAGGGAGTTTCCCTGGAATATGGTTTGTATCACCCTTAATCCTTTCATCCTACAAGAGATAAAAGGAAAGGGAAGAAAGCAGAGAATTGGAAACCTCACACCATTAAGAAAGCAGCACTGGTAGACGAGTGTGTCCTTCAGGCCTGAGGTTCCTGTGCCAAGATGCTCCCTGGACAACGACTGATGCAATACTGGACTTTTCTTCCAGAGACGGCAAGGGTGAAAGCCTTCTCCTGGAGCAGACATCCTGAATTTGAACTTGTAACTGGCTGGACTATGTAAGAACAAACTTTCCTTTGTTAAAGCCATCTGCGCTCTGTGGTATTTCTATTAGAGCAGCACTAGCTGACTAAAACAGTGACTCGAACACACCAGAGGGAGACAGGCCTGGCAGTCTGCTTCCAAAAGGTCACAGCCTTGACAATGCCATGGAGCACTTCTACTTTGCACATATGGGATGGGCATGAGTCAGAATCAATTAGAGGACTACTAACAACAACATCAGGTATCAAAGAAACAAAGATGCTAGCTGTGCGTACCCTTATGTAAAAGATGGTGGGTCTAACAGTTGTGTTCGTTCAGTTTATTATAAGCCAAATTGAAAGTACCATAAACCACAAAACCCTGTAATCCACCACTATTGAGTCAACTCTGACTCACACTATAGGACAGAGAACTGCCCCATAGAGCTTCCGAGGAGCACCTGGTGGATTCTAACTGCTGACCTTTTGGTTAACAGCCACAGCACTTACCCACTACACCACTGGGGTTCCTGAGAGTACTATAGAAATAGACTAAAAAGAAAATTTCCACCAAGCTAAAAATACTCTCTACCTAGTCTTTTTTTAAAAAGAAGCTCTAGGAATCATAATGTCAGTTTTTAAAAGATGATATGGTTAGTAAATAACTATCTGTCCTTGTAGGGTTGACATGAGTCAGGATCAACTCCATGGCAATGGGCACAGTTCGGGCTATAAAAGTGGCTAATAGTTTTTGAACACTTATTACATGTCATTTACCACACGTGTTCTCTAATCTTCGAACACCCCTGTGAGGTGAATGCTAACCCTTTTGTTGTTCTTATCCACGTCAGTCCCCGTGTCATGGTGGCCCATGTGTTTCACAATAGAACTGCTCCATAAATTTTCTTGGCTGTACAGGCAGTCCTCATATTACAAACAAATTCTGTTCCTAAATCTGTCTTTAAGTCAAGTTTGCAAATAAGTAGAAATAGTTAGACACGGTTTGTATCTGACATCAGGTAGTCAAATGTTTGTCATAATACGTAGCATTTAGTGCACATTTCTACACATAAAAATGTTAAAGAAATACTTCCAGATATACTAACACATCTTTAACATAATACAGTCATAATAATAATGTTTCAATGCATGTCAAAAACTTACCCAGTTGTTATCACAAACCATTTTATATGCCTTGAAATTTTTAATACAACAAGTTTTATGGGGGTTGGTTCAGAACTATCAGTTGTACAGTTGTGAGTCAGACATTTGTAACCCGGAGAATGACTGTAATCTCCACAGAAGCGAATAACCAGTCCTTTTTTTTCCATAAGGTCGGCAGTTCAAATCCACCAAGCACACCTTGAAAACTCTGTGGGGCAGTTCTTCTCTGTCTATAGGGTCACTATGAGTCAGAACCAACTAAAAAGTTGGTTGTGTTTTTTTTTTTTTACATTCTCAGAGCTGCTGAGTGGGTTCAAACTGCCAACCTTTCACTTAGCAACCAGTGGCAAACTACTTAGATCACCCAAGCTAACTGTTTTACAGATAGGGAAATGCAGGCTCCGAATGGTTGAGTAATTTGCCCAAGGTTACATGGATGGTAAATGGCAGGACCAGATTTCAATCTCGCACAATGTAATTCTACAGACTGCATGTTTAACCACACTTAAATTGTCAGATAAAACAAAGGATGCCCAGTTAAACTGAATTTCAGATAAAAAAAAAAAAAATCCCAAATATTGCATGGAATGTATTTATACTGAAAAATGTACTTGTTTATTTGAAACTCAAATTTAAATGGGCATACTGTATTTTTATTTGCTAAATCTGGCAACCTCAAACCGTGCTATTCTGCCTTCTACAAATTCAGATATTCATATATGGGGGTTGCTTGATTGGTGGCTTACGTATTCAAAGGTTCCATCAAGTCAATTCTCACTCATAGTGACCCTGCTGGGCAGAGTAAATCTGCTCCACAGAGTTTCCAAGTAGCTCCTGGTGGATTTAAACTTGCAACCTCTTGGTTACCACTTAACCACTATGCCATCGGGGTTTCTTTTTGGAGTTAAATGATCTTAATTCGCATTCCCCAAAGCCAGGGCAAACCCTTCTGGGTTCCTTCTTCCCTCCATTTATTGAAGGCTTGGCTGGTCTGGTGACAGTCTTCTCCCTGATAGCCTAGCTAAGTGCAAGCTTTTCTCTTCTGATAAGAAAAAACTTTGCTTATTTTGGCACACTCTGGCTTCCTGCCCACACTGGGCTCTGTTTCCAGCGGCCAGCTGTGTCCTACCTGGTGCTCATTCTTGTCCACATTCCTTGCTACGGAGCCCGGGCCTTGTCCTAAGAGTTGCAGAGCTACATACCGGAGTGGCTGTTCCCTTTCAGATGACAGGGTTCACAGAAGCAAATGAAAAAGAATGAGCTGGTGAGAGCTTAGCAGATAGGGATCCTGAATATGGAGTCTGTTGCATCAAACATATAAGGAGGCGAAATATACACCACCTAACAAATAACTCTTGATTAGCAGTGTGTATACTATCTGCTCTAATGTAGCTCTCCTACAATGTACCACACATGCCTACCTGGCTGCCTGCTTTCAGCACCCAGATGTCCTGAGCTGAAGAAATGGAAGCTGTTTTTAATGACCACCTAGAAGGAAAATGCATGAGTCCCCAGGTCACATGATGCATTAAAAAACAGAGATAAAGCATTTTGCAATTAGCTAATCATTATTATCTTTTAATAATGTAGATAACTGAAAAAATGACTCTGTGTTTACAAGCCTAGATATTTATAGAATTATCACTAGAATCAAGATTTAAAAGATCGTTCAAACAACATGAGTTTTGATGAACCTGGAATGTAATAATAAGAATAAATAAGATTTATTAAACCATAAAATAACATTATTTTATTATTGCATCCCAGGCTCTGTGAAGAGCACTTTACATGCATTATCTCTTAATTTGTTCCAAAACCTTATGAAATTATGTACTATTACTAGCATTGTATTACAGATAAGAAAATTGAGCCTAAAAGAGTTTAAACAAAATCTTCCCAAGGCCACAGTTGGTGAATCACAGAACCTGCATTTATATGGATATAGTCTTACCCTTAGTAAGCACTAAGAAAGAAAGACCTGGCAATTGGCTTCTATAAACATTACAACTAAGAAGAACCCTCTCCTCTGTAACACATTGGATCAGAACTGACTCTTCATTGAGTCTCACTGCATAGAACATATGTTTCATTACCACACAATAATGCATCCATGTTGTAAGTTCAGAGTTCTGACGGCACAGTGATTAACAGTCTGACTACTAGCCAAAAAGTCAGTGGTCTGAATCCACCAGCCATTCCTGGGAAACTCTATGGGGCAGTTCTACTCATAGTGTGAATCAACTTGACAGCCACAGGTTTGGCTTGGTGTTGGTGTTGTGAGATCAGTAGATATTGCTCCCGTGGTTAAGAACTAGGTTTTTGAAAAATTTCAGATCTGTTGCTGACTCTTTCACTTCAAAGGCATGAAGCACTCATTCTACTAAATAACAAAGAATATTGGGAAGAGGAGGAAGTGGGCAGGAAACAGACAAAATGATAGGATTAAATTAAATGCTGTGTAACTAGTAACTCAGCCCATACCACCTGCTTCTGACCACATAAGCTAGACAACATCTGAACTGATCTATGTCCTCTGCAATGAGACGCATACACTGACCACACACTTGGACACCACAGCAATGTCAAGTTGCCATAAAAGATTCTAAACGCTTGGGCCCATTTTCTGAGCTTACCACAAGGTGGGCTGGTAATAAAAAATCCATGGACCAATCAGTCCATAGACCATACTTTGAGTAGTACTAATACAGATAAGATCAGCTCAGTGTATAAATAGTTAAAATACAGAGAATACTTACAAATTAGATGTTTGGCTCATGTATTTAATCTATCTATATAAACATACATCTTCCCAAGTATTTATGGAGAATCCAGGAGAGACCAATCAGTGGGATTGTAGAGGATCGGCATAAAAGAGGCAGCCCCTCGTGATGTGGACTGGCACAGTGGCTGCAGTAATAGGCTCAAGCATAGCAGTGACTGTGAGGATGGCACAGGACCAGGCAACTATTCATTCTTTCATATATAAGGTCACTGTAAGTGGCAGCCAACTGGATAACACCTATCACAACAATTATATGGCCAGGAGTTCTGAGAATATAGTAATGAACAAAATAGACTAAGCCCCTGCCCTCAAGGAACTTACATTTCAATTCAACCAGCGTTTTGATACTCAAAGATCCAGCTGGGGGCATTACTACTTAACAGTCGTGCTAAGCAAACCCTCTCCTCTGCAAAAAGAGATTAATAAATACCTCCTTTAATTATGTTCTGGTGAGGATTAAATTAGATACTGTGGGACCATTTTTAAAACTGTAAAATGATACACCAACGCCAAGTCACATATTTACCACGTGTCTGTCTTGAGGGTGGGGATATAGCATTCCTATCTCTTGATCTTCTCAGAGTGCTGGGCAAGAAGCAAGCACTCAGTTAAGGTTTGTTGAATAAATGTGTGTAAAGTTCTGGTTGTGTGAGGTACATTTTTGCTTAAAACATTGTACCCATTCTTCAAATCCTTAAACTCCACTGCACCAACAGAAACAGTACATTAGGTATTACAGGGCATAGCCTGTGTAATTCTACTTTTGAATTACAGATTGCTAAGTGTTCCAGCTCTAAAAATACATTTTCTAAACAGATGGAAGCCTCTTTTTATTGATTTGTGCTACAATCTGAATGCTTCTTCAAGGGCTTTTCCATAAATTCACATGAGCAGTAGCCATGCTGGTCCTGCCAGTTCCAAACATATCCATGCTCTCTAGGATTGCCAAGAGGCTATCAAGTTGACTCCAACTCATGGCAACTCTATGTGTGTCAGAGTAGAACTGTGTTTCATAGGGTTTTGGGTGGCTAATTTTTTAGATGTAGGTGGCCAAGCCTTTCTTTCAGGCACGTCTGAGTGGGCTTGAACCTCCAAACTTTTGATTATCAGCTGAGCCCGTAAACTGCTTGCACCATCTAGGGACTCCTCCCTAGGATTACAAGCTAGTATACTGAGTTATAACAGTACTCTAAGCTTGGAAAGCATTTGGAAGAAATCGTCAAGAAGCAATAACATGGAGAAAATTGAATTCTGTATTAGGAAAGTTTCTTTTAGAGTATAAAGACTTTCTCTTTGAGGGTTAGCAATGGTAGTATCAGGGTTAGATATAGGTATGAGCACCCACAAAAATCTTTAGCTCAATCCAGTGGCTACATGTATCAGGTGCAAGACTGGCATTGCAAGCCCACTCACATAAGTAAGACACAGTGACCTTCAAAGAGTGATATTTAATAATGAGACTAAAATGAATACACAAAACATCAAATCACAAGGCAACATGTAAGTGCCACAAGTGGGATTTCAGAGTAGAGAAAAATTAGAAAATGCTCCAAAGTAGGATCTTCAGTATAAGATTGGCCTTGAAGGATTTCAAGATATTTTGTGTCTTGTAAAAGGGAAGGGAGTCATCGTTCCAGGTAATGGGATAGCTTAGGCAAAAGAGCTGTCTCCTTTGTAAAATGTTAGTAGGAATTAGAGCAAGTAGTTCAGCTTGACTTGAGAACTGGCTCTATATATGTAAGAGTATAGTAAAAGGTTAGGCTTAAAAGTGGACGGAGGTTAAATATTTTGTAATTAAATTTGACAAGGAACTACCGATAGTTTCTTAAACAGGGTGGAGTCATGATCTAGCCACTGTTTTAGGAAGAAGGTCCTGGCAAGAACACAAAATGGATTGAAAGGAAAGCAATTCATCAGATGACCAAACAGGAGAAAACACCAGAAGTCCAAAGTAGGGGTAATCAATACCCAACCTAGGAGAGAGAATGAAGATAGAGAAGGAGCAGACAAAAGGAAGAAACTTTCTGCAGGAAGGATCAATATCTGTATTCCTAACTACAAGTGGTCCTTTATATCCAAAAAAATTTCTGGAGCATCAGAATGTAAATCAATTTATTACATTCCATGCAGTAAAAGCCAGAGTAATGAAATCTAAGTTAAAATTAAACAAAATTCAAATTCAGTCCCTCAGTTGTCATTAGGCACATTTCCTCAGTAGCCACATGAAACTACTGTATTGAATTATGCAGATGAAAAACACTTCCATGTCAGCAGAATGGTCTATCGGACAGAGCAGATTGCTCTTTGGGGATAAACTGTATACAGGAACAGGGAAGGCCTAAAGGCGACCGAGGTTTGGCCCCAGAGTGACTGAGAACAATAGTGCCTTGAACACAAAAGAGGAAGTCAAGAGAATAGGAGTTGGATTTAGGATGAAAGATGCTGTTTAGTTTTTGTCAAACACTGGGCAAGACAAAGTGTCTACACAAATGCTCAGGGGTCCATGGTGAAAGGAAAGGGTGGCTAAACCAAAGCACCCTGTGGTCTCTCCCAAAGCTCTTGAACCAACTCCCAGCCTGATTTTGGAAACCCTGGTGGCATAGGAGTTAAGCGCTAAGGCTGCTAACTGGAAGCACAACTGTTCAAACCCACCAGGCCCTGCTTGATAAGTTTATGGGACAGTTCTAACTTTGTCCTATAGGGTCTGTATCAGATGGAATCAACTCCACAGTAGTGGTTTTTTTTCTTTTTTGGTCCCAGTCTGGTTGACTGTCTTCTCTGTGTTCAGTTTCTTTCCAGCTTTTGCAGCCTCTGGAAGATTATGTGTGGGCAATCTGGTCCCACAGCCTCTGCCAGACCAGTGGCTCGTATACACAGTGACAAGGGCAGGGGCCAAGCAGCTTTATTGCTTCCTCAGCTCCTTGCCTTTTCCTCACAGATACTGTACAGCTGAATTTCCCTTCCCCCAGCCAGCTCTCTCACCTTTCCCCACACTTGGTTCTTGGAAAGTCCCGTAGGCCTTCACATATTGATTACTTCCTCCGGAACTATTTCTTCCCACAAGGATCACAAAGCCATTGACCCCCACTACTTTTTTACTTGCTCTCATTTCCTTCCCACAGTCCCTCACTAAAATTATTCCCTCACAGATATACCCCACCTCCTCTCATCGACTCTCATGTGCAAAAACCAGCCCCTGTCAAATCCGACCCTCCTCCAACCCCCAAACAGTGTGGAATGCGGCTGAAGAAAAATGACACGATCCTACTGAGGGATCTCATTTTAAACTTATGACTATGAACTTGAGAGGGTCCTCAGCATTGTGTGTTATACTTTAGTCACTCTTATACTCTTCAAGGGGATTATTCCTCACCTTCTTCCATCTCCATAAATAGCCGACAACCCCCTCACTGCTGACAGCTTTTGCACAAATTAAAGCAAAGGACACAGAAAGGGTCCACTTCATCAAGCCCAGTGAGGCAGACAGTATCACCCCTCCAGATGAGAACAGTGGAGAAAGGTCATCTTCTTCTGGGCTGCTACGGCCTCACCAGGGCACACAGCTTTGTGTGCGAGGAAGGGCTGGATTTCACCTCCCATCTTCCCCCTTCTGCTCTGTGGTGACCCAAGCAATGCCACCAGCAAATGTACTGCCTGATCTACCAGCATCTGCACCATATACTTTGCCTTCTCTCCTAAAACAGTGTGAATGTACCACCCTCACTCCTGTCCAAGTCCTGGCTACTGCACCTCTATGCTAGGCCCATTGCTTTTTACTGACGCCAGGACAATTTTTCTCCAGTTGTCTCCTCTTGTCTACTGTATCATCAAGTTTACCTCTCTAAAGGATCATCTCAGCATACCAGTACAAGTAAACATCTCTCATCTTAAAATACACTTCTTTCATCCATAGCACCCCTCTAGCTACTGCTCCATTTCTCCACCCTACAGTAGCAAAGTTCCTCAAAAGCTGTTTATACTTGCTATAAATTCTTTCTGTTCCTCATGTTCTAGTCTCTTCTTAACTCATTCTAGTTAGACTTTCTCTCCTGTGATTCTACTGAAACTGCTCTTCTCAAAGTCATCAGTAAGTTTCATCTGCCCTAATCCAGTGCTCAAATTCTCAGCCCTTATCAGTATCTGATAAGATTGGTTGCCCTCTCCTTCTTGAAACTACTCTCTTGCCTTTCAACACCCCACCCTCTTGTGGCATTGCTGTCATCTAACTTGCAGCTTCTTCACCTTTACTATTTAACCTTTACGTGTTGACTGAGTCTTGGTGCTCTCTTCCAGTTACTCCACCTCTCTGGTGCAAAAGATTGGAGGTTCGAGCCTGTCCAGACACACCTAAGAAGAAAGGCTTGTCAATCTATTTCCAAAAACAAGTCACTGAAAACACCATGGACACAGTTCTACTCTGGCATACATGTGGTCATGAAGGATCAGAATCAACTCCATGGTAACTTTTTTGGTAATATTTAAAGAACATTTATGTGCTGATGGATCCCAAATTTATATCTCGTACATCTAAATGTTTATTCAATGTCTGTTCTTCGATCTGTAATTGTCACTGAGTCAACTCTAACTCCTAACATCCCTATACCCAGGTAGCACGGTGGTTAAAAGTTCAGGTGTTAACCGAAAAGTTGGCAATCCAAATCTACCACCTACTCCTTGGAAACCCTATTGGGCAGGGTTTTTTGTTTTTTGCTTTTTTGTCTGTTTTTAGTTTAACTACCCTATAGGACAGAGTAGAACTAGTCCACATGGTTTCTAAGTCAGTAATCTTTATGGAAGCAGACTGCCATGGCTTTCTCCCAAGGAGCTACCAGTGAGTTCAAACCTCTGATCTTTTGGTTCGTAACTGAGAACTTTAAACACTGTGCCACCAAGGTTCTTTTGGTTCTATTAGCCAAGCCAGCCAAGTGCCATAAGACCAAAAAACCAAACCCACTGCCATCCAGTCGATTGCAATTCATAGAGACCTTATAGGTCAAAGTAGAACTGCCCCACAGAGTTTCCAAGGAGCACCTGGTGGATATGAGCTGCCAACCTTTGGATTAGCAGATACAGCACTTAACCACTGCACCACCAAGGTTTCCATTCTATTAATAAGCATCTTAAATGTGACATGTGCAAAGCAAAACTCTGAATTTCCTCATCCCAAGCTCCTCACTGAGTCTGCTCTATCTCATTAAACAACAACACAGTTAACCAAGTTGTCCTGAACCTACAAAGTATCCATGATTATTTTGTTCTTTCACACACTCCCCTGCAAATCCATTCAATTCAAAAATGTATCTGAACATGCCCTTCTCACACCTTCACCACTACCATCCTCATCCAAGCAATTGTGTCAATGGATTCCTTACTGACCTCCCTGGGAATATTTGTGCTTGCCTAATGTACAGTGAAAAAATATGACAGAAGAACTGTTGTGTTTGAATTGTGGTGTTAGTGAAGAACACTGAATATACCATGGGCTGGCAAGAGAACAAACAATAAGTCTTATGGGAAATACTACCCAAACGATACTTAGAATTGAGGATAGTCAGACTTCCTCTTGCTAATTTTGGACAGGTCCTCAGTAAAAAACAATTGCTAAAAGTATGGATCAGGGCAAATGGCAGAAATCCTCCAGGAGATAGATTGATCCAATAACTTCAACAATGGGTTCAAAAGACATATCAATTTCATGAAACTGGTGCAAGACTAGGCGAGGCTTAGCTCTGTTTTATATAAGGTCACCATGAGTCGGAGTCGACTCAATAGCAACTAACAATTGTATTTATTCTCCACTCATCAGTAAGACAAACTTAAAATATGAATCATATGCAGTCACTTCCTTGCTGATCCTCCCATGGCTTTCCAGTTTCTCTTATCAATGGCCCGTAAAGCCCAGAGAGAATCTGTCCGCCTGCATCATCTCTGGGAGTAACCACTAGTATTCTCTGCATGGCTGACTATGCTCAGCTCTACTGCCTTTTGTTGTTCCTGCCACACACCAGGCTTGTACCCACAGGTGGGGTTATGGCTGATATTCTGGAAAGGCTGTCGTAGGGTTTTGGGTTTTTGAGTTTTTTTTTTTTCAGTCATTCCTTCCTATCATGAATGTGGACGCACTCACACGTCTCCTATGAGAGTCATTATTTAACCAAATGTACAGCCACCTCATCGTCTGCTTTCTTGTTCTTCACACCACTTATTACTACCTGAAGTTTTTGCTTATTTGTTTACTGTCTTCACTTCTCTCCTACTCCGCTAAATGGAAGTTCTAAGAGGGTAGGATCTTTGTTTTGTTTATAGCTTTATTTCCAGCTCCTAGCACAGAATAAAACCAAGAAACAAAAAACCAAACTCGTTGCCATCAAGTCAATTCCAACTCATAATATAGTGGATTCGAACTGCTGAACTTTCGGTTAGCTGCCATATATATCCCTTAACCACAGGCCTTCAGGGTTTCCCTAGTACATATTACGTGTTCAATTAGTACTTGCTGAATTGGGGGGTTCCTACAAAGCCGGATTTCTCCTGAATTTCCGTCCTGCCTTATCCCATTTCCCCGTTCCAGCTTCAGCAAAGCTGCAACTCCTCGCAGTTTCCAGACCGCCCCCCCAATTCCCTCTCTGAGCGGCTCCTTTAAGCAGCCTCCAGAGCACCGCGGAAGGGGCGGGGCCGAGTCCTCTCAGACGCCAACTGGAGGGGGGCGGAACGGGGGCGGGGTCTGCGTGCTGCGTGCGTGCGCGTTCTGGAGGCGCCGCCGCCGCTCTCGAGGCCGCTGCTGCCGTCGCCGCGCAGAGCCAGAGCAGGAACCGCGGCCGAGAGGGGAGGAGGAGGAGGCGGTGGTGGAGGAGGCGCCGGACCGGGGGGGTGAGTGAGGGGCGGGGAGCCCGAGCCGGCCCCAGAGAAGGAGCGGGGGGCACGGGTCGGTTGAGCCGGGGCTGAGGCGGCTGGCGGTCGCCGGTCGGTCCCCCGGCTCCCCCCGTCCTCCCCCGCGCTCCCTCCGTGTCCGGGGCGGCGGCCCGGGGGCCTGGCGGACGGCAGGGGACGGAGCTCAGGGAGGCCCGGCTGCGGCCACCGGGGCCGGAGCCAACCACGCCCGGGGACCGAGCCGGTCGACGGTAGCTGGGCCTGCGGGAGACGGACGGGAGGGGCCCGGGCCGGGTGTGGGAGAGAAAGAGGACATTGTGTCCCCCACCCTCCAACTCCCCGAGGTGTCATGGCACGAGCCCATTTCCTCACCATCTCCCCGGACACAGTGCCCTCACCCCTCACTGCCTGAGAGGTGTAGAAGATTGGAAATCTCTGCCTTTTTCCTCCTCTTGCATGTCCCCAGACTAGGGTCAGATCTTTCTTCAAACCTGGTTCTCTCTTTGGGATATACACGCGGAGCGGGTCGGAGAATCGGGCGAATATTGTCCTTCCCTCCTCCTGGAGAGATGAGATAGAAGGGAACGTTGCCCTGTCTGCACTTCTGTCAGGTTTCGGGGTCTCCTTTCCCTTCGGAGTGCCCTTTATTTCCCTCATGGGTTGGACTGACATCTCTGCACCCCCTTGCACCCCGGCCCTTTCCCGCCCTGTTTCTCCCTTCTTTTCTGTAGCTGGCCATGTGTTCGCCTTTTCAGATTTGCTTTTCTTTGGTCTCCACTCCTTCCCTGAATTTTGTTGGGGAAGAGGTCACGGTATGATTCTTGTTTTCCTTCAAACTGGGGCTGGTAGGAGTGTCGCTTGCTCCTTCACTCAGGAAGTTAAGGACAGTGTCTTTAGCTGAATTGTGTAATTTACTGCTATGGGAAGGAAAAGAGGGGAAGGCTCTTGTGCCTTAAAACTGGGATTTCCTCACAGTGCTAGGAATCAGGGGGACCCTTTGACCTCGTAGAGGAAGAAGTAGCATTGAAATTTCTTTTTGGGAGGGAAGATCATTTTGTCACTGCTTTGAAGGGAAGAGGATAAAAGAAAGAGTAACAGGGCAGGAGATTAATGGGTCACACAGGCATACAGGTGGCCAGTGTGTTCAGCTTCCTGGTTGGTGGATGGTGATTTTTTTTTCTTTCTGTTTTTTATCATGATAAGAGTAAAACATCAGCTCTTAGTTTTAATGTGGGCCTGGTACCTTCAAAAGCATACTGAAGGGCACTCTCACAAGAGATGCTGCTGGAAACAGGATTTGGAAACTTTCTTTGGGTTTCCTGTCAGACCGTGTGTGGGGGCGGGTTTGCAAATTTGTAGTTTTTCTTTTCTTTTGAAGCAGTTGATACCTGCGATATTTTGACATAAGCACCAAATCAGGCCACAGGGTTTTTTCTGTCTGTTACGCTTTCCCATAACACTTTTTGTTTTGAAGTTGTATTTGTGTTAGTTGATAAATCTACTTAAATCTGGTGTTTCAGTGAATCTTGTTTCCTCGGTATTTTGAATTAGGTGTGCTTCAGAAATATGATTAGATGTAAAGTATTGAGAATCACACAGTGCCTGACACATAGTAGACATTCTGTATTTGTTGAATGAATGTAATGATTACAAAGGTGTTTGTAGGTACTATATATCTTCAGTCCTTTTGTTAGGTAATTTAAAGGTAACATTTTATAGACTACTGACACCTCTAAGAATATAAGAAAATTTATGAACTTTGTCTCCAGGAAAAAAGCAAATGGTATATATGCACAGAATTTTGCATTTAGTTTCAGATACCCTCTGAAGCCAACCACGCACCCCTGTCTTGAAAGTAAACTGAAATCTCTCAGTGTTACTCAGTCCCATATTAAAATTGTTTAGATCTGTAGTTCACTTTCTGTGAGGCGTCAAGGATGACTGTCTACTCTTATAGACTAAAGTTTGAGTCTTTGGAATGAGATTTAGGAGTGATTGTTATTACAGTTTTATGGGGACAGTGTTCTCATTAATTACTGTTACCCGTCAGTTTTAAACTAACACATTGTAGGCTTTCATGTGAAATAAGATTGTTCTAGTCACTTTTGGCAGCTTAAAATCATAATCATGACTGACTTAGAGTTTTTGTTGTGCAGTTATTTCATGGCAACATAATCGGCACTTGAAAATGTTCACAAATCAAGCTATTCATTTTCCTATTCTCTTTCAAGCTTGATCATCATATACATGTTTTTCATGTGGTTAATAATTATCGTGTCAGTGAGAAACAAACCCATTGCCATCGAGTTGGTCTGACTCATAGTGACCCCAGAGGTCAGAGTAGAACTGCCCCATAGAGTTATCAAGGAGTGCATGGTGGATTTGAACTGCTGACCTTTTGGTTAGCAGATGTAGCACTTAACCCGCTATGCCACCAGGGTTTCCATCATATCAGTAGTCAGTATTAACTTAACAAGTAGTTATTGTATGTTTACTGTGTGAATGAAACGGTCCTTGTTGTCCTAGAGGAGTATGTTCTATTTGGTAGAGACGGCTCATAACCAGATCCGTACAGAACACATCAAGTGATAAAGTGCTATGAAGAAGAGTGAAGTAGGGTGAGGGGATAGAAACAGTGGCAGGGAAAGACCTGAGACTGGAAAGAACATTACAGGCAGAGAGGACTGTCAGTGCAAGGACCCTGAGTGGCCTTGGCTCTTTCGAAGAATAACTAGACCAGAGTGGTTGGAGGGAGTAAACTAGTGGGAAAGTGAGAAGAGCTGAGGTCAGAGAAGTGGACAGGGGTGATGGTCAGAACTTTGGACTTTACATTGAATGAAGTGGGAAGCCATTGCAAGGTTTTGAGTGGAAGGGAGACCTGCTTTGATTCAAGTTTGTGAGCATCATTTTGGCTACTGTGTGGAAAGTCATTTTGGAGCTAGAGTAAAGGTAGAAGTAGCAAGACCAATTAAGAGATTAGTAATCTTCCTTTTTAACACTTTTCAGTGGTTGCAAAATAGCCCATCTTCCTGCTGTTGGAGCTATAGGTGGTTTTTGCCTCTCCTCCCCCATCAAAATAATAACAACACTTTTGTGTATGTAACAGTTTTTTTTCTGCTTTAGGAATATTTCCTTGGGATTTATTTCCAGATATAGGACTACTGGATAAAAATATGAATATCCTTGTCTTCTTGATGTATGTATGAATTGCTTTCCAAGAGTAGATTGTACCAGTTAAAGTGACAGGCACAGTTGTTGAGCATATGTTTCATGGTACTGTCACTTGCCTTGGGTTTTATTATTTTACACTTGAAAAATAATTGGAGTGATAAAAATAAATCTTTTAGACTGTTCGGTGAAGTCTTTGATAGCTCACATTTAGTTTGTGTGTTAGCTCACCTATTTCTTCAACATGTAGCAGGGTGCTAATTATTGGGATACAGAGATGAATAAAAGTGTGTCTGCCAGATTTTTTGCCAGTGTTTATTGTTGCTGAAGAACTTTGTTGGTATATGGTTCATGATCTTTTGTATAAAATAGGCATTCTGGTCAGGCAACCATTTTTTATATTGATATTTTTTTCCCCTATAGAGGAATTTTTTAATGGTGTTTGCAATTTGCCTAATTTCTGTTTACTTGATATCTTTAGAATCTTATAACTGACAGTTCTGTGTTCTGTTTCTTGCAGTAGATCATGCAGCTAGTATTTAGAAATCTCACAGTTGGGTTTTTAAGTTACTTTAATTCTTTACAGTTATTCAAAACACAGGCCCTATTGTTATTGTTAAATAAGGTCAGCATTGCATCTCTGAAATTTTATTTGGTTCATAGCTTGGATGGTAACAGCCTACTCTGACAGAAAATTTACCACTGTGAGGGCTTTACTCAGCATTTCTGATTCTGAAGTCTAGGTGGCTTGTGATTTGGCCTGAACAGACTGCTTACCGTCTATAAAGTGAGTGAGTTCAACTCATTTAGTTACCTGAAAGTACATACCACTGTGTCTGGCATTTGTTAGGGACCCAGGAAATGTTTGTTGAATCTCAAATTACCTCTAAGCTCCCAGTTCTAAAATTCTCTTTGTCTTAGATGTTCATTAAAAATGCCTCACATAAAGCCTGTGTCTTAGTGTTGAGCGGTTTGAAATTTGTAACATAAACTTACTACCGCCTAATGCTCGTTTTCAAATTAACCTCATCAATTTAAAAAAATTACTGCATATTTTCAACTATTTTCTTATGATTCTGATGTAATATATTGCTGAATGACTTAATGCCAGATTCATATCTTATGGAAAAGATTAGTAACTATACATAAATGTATTTAAATGTGTTACTAAGACAGATAAAACATCACTGTTTTCCTTTATTAGTGCGTGAAAGTTAGGGATTACAAGCAGTAGTTTGTATGTGCTTTTCAGAAACTCTTTCATATGCAAAGATAACATTGTCCTGTTCACATTTTGAAATTTTGCAGTAATGCTTGGGTTGGAGCCCTGGTGGTGTGCTGGTTAAGAGCTCAGCCGCTAAACAAAAGGTTGGCAGTTCAAAGTTACTACCAGCTGCTTCTTGGAAACTGTGGAGTGGTACTACTGTGTCCTGTCGGGTCCTTTTGAGTTGAAATTGACTCAGCAACAAGTTTGGTAGTTTGGGTTGGTTGAGGCTATGGGTTGGCACTCAGCGATTCACATGCCTTTTCTCTGTCCCATTGGTACACAGTCTTGAGGTGACTGACTTAAGAGTGTAGTTTATTTGAACATTTAATGATCCAGGTGAGTACTGAACCTATAAGCTTAGGTTTATTCATCGATGTTCTGATCAACAGTTATCTATGTCATGCTCTCATTTCTGCTGGAAAATAGGCCTTTTAGAAGTAGAAGGTGCGCACGCACACACACACAATAAAAAAGGAAACTGTGTGTGACTATTAGGTGGAGTTGAAACAGGAAATAATGTGTTTATAAGTGGCCTAAAATAATCCTTTAAATATAATTTTCAGAGGTACATGGTACATACATGGAAAATTAAATACATTCTGTGAAGTTAACTTCAATCATTGAAAAAGTAAATGGCCTGCTTCCCCCTTTTGGCAGTAATAACATGTTTATTTAGGCTGCATAATAAATCTAGGTAAATCTGAAGAAAAAAAGAAAACAAAAACACTTGGTTGTAAGTCACTTCAGTTTCCCAAATGATTCATATATTCAGCTAATTAATAGGGAGTGAACATGTGGAATGGTAAAATTAATCAAATTGTAGATTAAATATGTACTCCTGTGTTTGGTTTCAGGTTGTATTTAAATTAGGCCACGTTTCCTGAGAATGGGAATATGTAAACCATGCATTATAACTGATAAAAGACGTAGTTGGATTAATTCAAACTTGAGGCACTTTACTTTGAATTCTCAAGTATATACTTCCATCATATGTAACATATTACTCATTCATGGCTTATATTACTCATTCATGGCTTTTTGAAATACTCTGTTATAACCATTTATTCTGGCTATAAAAATAATTCTGTTCAGGATAGCACTGTGGTCTGACTATCAAAGACTGAATTGTAAAGTAAAAGAGACACAAGGAACTGGGTCCAACTGTTTCTTTGTACAAATCCTAAACACATTTTACAAAGCCGTAAGTTAGTAGTAGGAAGTTCTCTCTCACTGCAGACTGAGCACCTCAGACCTGTCATACGTGTCATCCAGAGAGTAAATTCATTCACTGTATTTTCTGTGATATTTTTAAATTCGTCTATAAATAGGATCATTCTGTTCTAGACAAGTTGGCTGTATTATAGAACATTAAGCAAGCAACCACTAAATTATTTTAGCAGTTGAAATTTAACACCGATCTTTGAATTTTATATAGTTTATAATATCTAGTCTATATCTGTTATTGCATTTTGAACTACCTTTCAAATCCTATCTTGTGTTTGTGAAGGTGTTGCGTGATTTCATTACTAGGTTTCACATTCAATCAGTGAACAAGAGTTCGAGTGACCCATTATTAAGCTGTTTGGTATACACAGAGAGGTGAGGTGTAGTTTCTGCTGCAAGGAATTTTATTCTAGCAATTTATTTTGTTTGCCAGAGTCTGACGTATGTTTTACAATTAAGTGTTATGTTTTTATAGTAGAGTAAAAATAGAATGACATTCATTTTCTAAATAAAATCAAGGTGAATATTTAAAATTCTCTGTTGTTCAGCAGCTATTTCAGTGATCTTATTTTATAGCAGCTTTTCAGAATTAGAGCAAACTAGTTTCGTTGTTCTTTCAGATGTAGTAAAATATGAATTGTTTGCTTTAATACCTGTTTTCCTTCAGTCCAAAATTTTTAATAAATTGTTTTTTGCGTATATACCATGTTGTTGTGAAGTTATTTCCCTATTCAGTTAGCAGTTTTCCTTTTATGTTTAATATGAGAAGTTATTTGTAGAACAGCTTCCCCCGCCCCCCACTCCACTCATTAAAATCATCCTGCACCAATGAAGCTAACTATTGGCCAGCGGAGAAATGTGCATGCAGACAAAATGCATCAATGTGCATTTTTAATGAATGTTGGTAGCTTGCCGCTTTTATTTTCAAGCAGCATCCCATGCTGTTCAGTCTACACTGTGTAGTGCTTATAAGGCAACAACAGTATTTCACTTTGCAAACTAGTGGGTTTTTTTTTTTCCTGGTTGTTCCATTTTGCATGTTTTGAGATTAATTAGACATTTATTTTTCTCATTGAACATGTACAATAAAACGGTTCATTTAAGTTAGCCAGTTAGCTTTCTGTTGAAGTGTGGGCTCACTTTTAGATAGTGAGTCTTGTGCAGTTTCATGACTGTGGTGACATTTTTTACACAATCCAGAAGTAAATGTAAATTGGAAACAAAGTGAGCCTGATGTTTCGTTTGCACTGGGAAGTGTAGTTTCTAACCCAAATAATAACTTTTGTAAGGTTCGGGATCCTTTTCGGTAGTTAAAACTGTGTAAACATTTTTTTCTCTCTGTTCAAAGTAACTCATGTCCATTGTGGCAAGTTTCAAAAATAACACAAGTGTAAAGAAGAAATTGACAATCACCCATAATTCCATCACCCAGTGATAATCACTACTAACATTTTAATGTTATGTTCTTCCAGTTCTTTCCTTGCAGGTACACAGATATTTTTGTTTTTACAAAATCAGAATTAAGTTTCATATATACTATTTTGATCATACATTCTTCTGTAAATAAGATGTTGGTCTCCTAGTGTTGGACATTTAGGTCAATTCTTGTAATATTACTGGTATTTTAACTAACACAGGGACAAACACTCTTGTGCTTTTCTCTTTTATTGCATCTTTTTGTTTGTTTGTTTTATTTCCTTTAGGATAGATTCCCAAAAGTGGGATAACTGGATCAGAGGGTAGTTACCCTGTGTATAAGAGTGTATATCTCACTGCACCTTCAATGGTATTGAGTAGGTCAGTTTTTAAAATCTTTGCCAGCTGATTGATGCCTGTTATGTTCTTGGAAACCCTGGCAGCATAGTGGTTAAGTGTTATCTCTGTTAACCAAAAGGTTGGCAGTTCAAATCTGCCAGGTGCTCCTTGGAAACTCTTTGGATGCAGTTTTGCTCTGTCTTATAGGGTTGCTGTGAGTTGAAATTACTCAACAGTAGTGGGTTTGGTTTTTGGTTTTTGGTTGTTCTTGGTTGGTAATTGCAGAATCCTCCTATTATTAGTAGTCTGTAAATCCATCGTAGTATGTGGTTAGTAGTTTGCAGTCATCTTCTAAAATGTTTGTTGGAATGAGTTTCTTTGAAAAATAGTTTAGGTTAAAGTAATCTTTGGGATGAAAAAGACAAATTGAAATTGCAATCTAAGAATTTTTTTTATTGATGTGAAATAGAATTTGAATGTTCTCCTTTTACTAAAATGAGAGACATGTGAAAGCTTACAGTATCTAATAAGGAGGCCTGTTGGCACAATGGTTAAGTGCTTGGCTGCTAATCAAAAGGTCAGTTTAAACCCATCAGCCACTCTGGGAGGAGGATGTGGCAATTCTTTTCCATAAGGATTATAGTCTTAGAAACCTTATGAAGCAGTTCTGTCCTGTGGGGTCACTGTGATTAGAATCAACTTGATGGCAGGAAGTTTGGTTTTTTTTAACAAGTAGAAATGCTATATGCAAAAGTAAATTATTTTACAGAGATTGAGGATTAGTCATGTGGTTCTAACATAAAATAATAGTAGTTAAGGTTTAGAGCAGTGGCTCTGGCATTTGGTTGTCTACATTCCAATCCTTGTTTTATCACTTACTAAATACATGGTTTGAGGCAACATGATTTGATTCTGAACATTGGCTTTCTCATCTTTAAAAGAAGAAAAAGAATACCTACATCATAAGATTGTTGAGGTGATTAAAATAATATGACTGTGTGGCACATAAAACCAAAAAAACCAAACTCACTGCTGTTGAATTGATTCCAACTTTTAGTGACCCTGTAGGACAGAGTAGAATACCCCGTAGAGTTTCCAAGGAGGACCTGGTGGATTTGAACTGTTGACCTTTTGGTTAGCAAATGTTACACTTAACCCCTACCTGACCAGGGTAGTAGGTATTTAATAAAAGCTACCTATTGTTGTTAAATTTATTTTTTTCTGCCACTCTCTGGAGAGCAGAAAATAATGTCATTTTTGTGTCCTTGTTTGTATGAAGAAATGCAGAGATGCAGAACAGCTATGAGCGGTGTTAGTGGGAGGGAAGTGTTGGAAGTTCTTTGTGATAGGGATAATGAGCAAAGAGAGAAAGTTTAAGAGTGATTTGGCAGGAGGGTAGGCTTTTATGCCTAGTGACACGGTGGTTAAGAGCTTTGCTTACTAACCAAAAGCTCACAATTTTAACCCAGTAGCCACTCCTTGGAAACCCTTTGGGACAGTTCTGGTGTGTCCTGTAAGGTTGTTATAAGTCATAATTGATTTGATGGCAGTGGACTTGGTTTTGGTTTTTAGACTTGTATAGTTACAAAATACGGAGATAAGGCTGTGAAGATTGGGGCTAAAGAATAACAGAACAAGAACCAAAGGAGTGTCTTGTGGATTCAAACTGCCAGCCTTTGGGTAGCAGCTGTTGTAGCTCTTAAGCACTGTGCAACCAGGGTTTCCAAGACTTGGGGTAGCCTCTGTAAATCACTGAATAGTAGGTTGAGAAGTGTAGGCTTTATTCAGGAGCTCAAGCGTTGCTAATATGAAGTAAATAACATGATCTGAGCAGTGCTTTTGGAAAATAAGTCTGGCAGCAAAGTGCAAAATATATTGACAGAGGAAGACTGAAGATAGGGAATCTGATTTGATAACACAGGTGAGGCAAGATCTGAGGGTTTTATGAAAACGAGAAGGTTTGAGAGAAGTTACTGGGAGTCACTAGACTTGAAGTGTATCAAAACTGAAGGTGAAAGTCTGGTTGTAGGGTGTAGTCTGTAATGGAGCTAGGTAGTCTTTGAGACAAGATGGGAATCAGTTTATTTCAGTTGTTGGTAGCTTGTTTTAAGAATTGAAGGATGAAAGAGTTGTACCGTTTTACCAGTAAAAAGCATGTATTTATGCTATTTTTTGACATATTGCATAGACTCGTGTAGAACAGCAGTATTTAGCGTTTTAAATTCTCAGTTAACAGGAGTTCCAGACTTTTAGACATTGTATTTCTGGCGGCATTACCTTAATATTCATTAACACAAGGTAAAATTCATCTGTACCAGGTCTTTCCAGCGTCATGACTTTTAGTAAATTTTAAAAACATTAGTTTTTTGAGCAGAGATGAGATGATGAGAGGTAACAGCTTTTTTGTTTGTTATGCAGCTTAGAATGTTGAAGGCAGTGAGATATGGAACAACAAAAGTTAGAAATTGAGTCTGTGATTTTTAGAAAAATTACTTTTAGTGTTCCTCTTCCTCTCATTAAACAAAAAAAGAATTTGCAAGTATCAGTCATTCTACTACTTGGTTTTATTCTACTTATACTTTATACCTGGTTGAAATACATATAAACAGGTTAGCCTGAAGTTTGATATTTCTTTTCATGTTATAAGTAAACTCATATGAGCTGTGAATTATCTTTTTGTCTTCCTTTAATATTGCCATTGAGAAAAGAAACAATCTCTGATTTTAAAAAAAATAAGTACAGGCTTGTGATATTTTTAAGGTGTTTGCCTTTTTGAAGCCATTGAGATGTCATACCTTAATGTTTGCTTTGGTTTTCAAATATGTCTAAAACTCAGAAATGAAAACCTTATTATTAGTTATTTTTATTCAGATCTCTTCCCTTCAAAAGCATCCTTGAGTGTACAGAACTAGAATTCTACTAAATAGACCAGACTTGACCATCTGACATACTGCAGGGTCGCCGGAAGACATGGCCTGTGGACTTTCTGTTGGTGCAGAACTGAAACCATTCCTGAAGCCGACTCTTCAGAGATTAGATTGGACTGTAAGACATAGATGCGGGTGAAGAGTGTACTTGTGGCTTAAGTAGATTCAAGAGGCTAACTGGGCAGCTCCTGTGCGGAGGCAAGGTGAGTGGGTGGAGGGGAACAGGGACTGGTTGAATGGACATGGGAAATACAGATAGAAAAGAGGAGTGTGCTGTCACAGTGTGGGAAGAGCAACTAGTTACATAGTAGCGTGTGTGCAGGTTTTTGTAGGATAGATTGCCTTGGATTGTAAACTTGCACTTAGAGCATAAAATTTAAAGAAAAAAGCATCCCTGAAAACATTGGTAAATTAAGAAAGAAAATGTAGCATATAGTATAGGGGGTTGTATGTGTGTGTGTGTGTGTGTGTGTGTGTGTGTGTTGTTTTTTTTCCCCCAATATTTATTATATTGAGTGAAAGTGTACAGTCTGGTTTAAATTTGCATGGGACTGTGTGTGTTTTATCTTTTGCAAATAAATGTGAAACTGCAAAAGCCTAGATTTGGTCAACTGAATATTTCATTTACTAAAGGATTCTTAGGTATATGAAACAGTGCTTTAATGTTACAACTATGAGATTTCAGTTGAGTCTATTTTGAATTCATTTGAAGAGGATATTTCTACCTGTTGGTCAACAAATACCAGAATTACACTGTTTTTCATACCCTCGCCCTTCCCTCAGACAAACTATAGCTGAGCAACAGGTTCTTCATTCAGTGGACTTGCCTGGTTTGAGCCAGTCTGGCAGTGTCCCTGTGATGGCAGCTGCATCCCTCCCAGTCTATATGTCTTGTATTCTTAGAAACTTACTTGTGTTTTAGCAGGGAAAATTAATTATTGTGTTGAGTAACTAGTAGCTAGAAACCCTGGTGGCATAGTGGTTTAAGTGCTACAGTTGCAAACCAAAAAGTCAGCAGTTAAAACCTGCCAGGTACTTCTTGGAAACTCAGTGGAACAGTTCTACTCTGTCCTGTAGGGTTGCTATGAGTCGGAATTGACTCAGTGGCAGGGTTTTTTTGTTTTGGTTAGCTGGTAGCTCATGGTATAGAATTGTAAGCCAATTCATTCAGTTTTTACATGAGAGGACATTGTGAAATGTGTTAAAAATAAATAGACTTTTATGTTCTGTCTTGGTGGTGTAGTGGTTAAGTGCTATGTCTGCTAATCAAAAGGTTAGCAGGCAGTTCTTGGAAACTTTGTGGAGCAGTTCTGCCATGTCCTGTAGGGTTGCTATGAGTCAGAATCAACTTCATAGCAGTGGTTCGGGGTTTATATCCTATCTTGAAGGATTAAAATTAAAAGAAAGTACAGGCTTCTGGTTGAATATTGTGCATGTATTTTTCATGTATCAAAGAACATCTGTCATTCCTTTTGAATTAGGAATTACGAATGTTACATCTAAGTTCATGACTGAAAAATCAGAGTCCATTCCAAAAATAATACTAAACAGTTTGGTTTATTATCCAACAGGTATTTATTGAGTGATTATTAGGTACCCAGGACTGTTGTAGGAACTGGAGATACAGCAGTGCGTAAGACCTGTTATCAGAGTTTTTTATGTTAGTGGGAGGCTGATGGTAGTAGAGGATATTTCTGCCTGTTGGTCAACAGATATCAGAATTACACTGTAGAGAGAGAGAGTAATCAAGTAAATGAACAATATCTGAGGTCACAAATGCTTTGGGAAACTACAAAATGCAGTGATAGTGATCAAAGGGTTTAGATTGAGTATCCAGGAAAAGCTCCCTGAGATGAGGATATTTAATCTGAGACTTGAATGACAAAAAGGCTTGAGGATCTGCAAGAGTGAAATCAGGCAGAGGGCCTGGTTGTGGCAAAACCCTAAAGTGGTAAACAGTTCATCATGTTTGAGGAATAACAGGCCATTGCTAGGAAGAGAATAGGAGTTGATAACAGAGAGGTTTGCTGGGAGATCGTATAGGTCCACCGTGAAGAGTTTGCATTTTTTTCTTACAAAGAGAAGGCGCTGGATGTCATCTGCCTCACTTTATGGATAAATATATGTAACTTTGAATCTGAAGATGGTGTTACTAAGGATATTGGTATAAAACAAATCTGAGGGTAGCTGTGAGTTTTTCCAGTTACACGAAGGCATTAACAGCACATGCAGTGTTTCTCCTCAGGATCTGCAGAGATAGGAATGAATTATTTATAGTATTACAAAAAAATACTGAATGAAAATTATGTATTTGTTCTGAATAGATTTATACAGGTTAAATATTGTGCATCTTTGCTTTAACTAATAGTTACTTCGACTCAAGTCGTTGGGAGAAATTACTGCAAATCATGATCATAAATTGTAATGATTCTCAGTGGTTGATGAAATAAAATATTGTGCCCCTACCTTAAGAACCTAGTATTAAGCTTCATTAATTTTTAAGTCTTGGACAATTTGAGAGTTTTGATTAGCCATTACTTATTTGATTAATAAAATATTGATGTAATTAGTAGACAAAAATCTTCAAAAGCATGGAGTCCATGAAACATAAAAGATTTTTTGTAGTAAAATTGGGAACTACCAATGTGTGTTCCAGTCTCTCTGTAAGAAGTTACAAGGTAAGGGGAACTTTTTTTTTTTTTTTAGAGCTAGATCTCATTTACTCTGCACAAGTCTATGAAATAGATGTCATTACTGGTTTTTTTTTTTTTTTACAGGTGACAGAACTCAAAATAATGATATAGTTTCTGGGAATTCACAGTTAATAGAAAATCAGAATAGTTGTAGCTTCCAAATGAAGAAACTACCACAGTACATAGCACAAAATAAGTGATGGATAAGTATTTGTATCTTGCTTACATGTAAACATGAAGAATGAGTGAGTGCGTGACTGACAGAAGACGGCCTCTGCCCTGAAATCCCTTCCTCCGTGCACTGTACCATGTTCAATTTTTTTTCCCGTTTCTTAGTGTAGAAAATTTCCTCAAAAATAATTAAGTGATTTAAACTGCTGTACTGTTAATATCCTGCTGATCTCCAGTCTAATCTTTTTCTTCTCCACAGATCCTTCCCACCCCTCGATAATGAAGTTTAAGTTACTTAAAGCACACAGAAAAAGTCCTGAGGAGGGAAATAGATATCAGAGCCTTGTATTTTCTCTTAGATTTTGTTAACTGTCAGTATAATCTGTAAAGTTTTCAGCTTCAAAAGAAAATTGCTTTAAGTTCTCCTAGTGTTCAGATTCCAGGTGTCTTTTTTTGTTGTGTTTATTTAAATGAAACAAAACAACCCAAACCCGTTGCCATTGAGTCGATTCTGCCTCTTAACGACCACATAGCACAAAGTAGGAGTGCCTCGCAGACTTTCCAAGGAGGGCCTGGTAGATTTGAATTGCCAGTGTTTGGTTAGCAGCTGTAGTTTTTAACCAGTGTACCACCAGGGTTTCTGTTTCTTTTATATCTCTTAATTTTTCTAGCGTTTTAAAAATTCACTATCATATTCTGAAATGGGGAGCTAAGTTAATCTATTTCTAAGTGATCAGCCATTGAAAACACTGTGGAGCACAGTTCTACTCTGGCATAGTTTGGGTCACTGTGTCATAATTGCTTCGACAGCGTCTGGTGGTAGTACCCTAAAAGGCGATGTTAGAATAACAGGAATCCAAATGTTTAGCTCGTGTATAGCCAGCCTTTGTTGTAAGCCTGATCTCAGAATGTTTTAGTTGTGTCTACAGCATTTGTAGCTTCTATTAGTATTTCACAGAAAGTCAACTGATAATTCTAGGACATTTAGTGCTGTTTGCTTTAAGGTCTTGTCAGGTTGCTCTCAACACATGGCAATGACATGACAATGGCCGTGATGGAGCAGAACTGCCCCATAGGCCAGACTACCAGGTCTTCATATGATCTGATGGTTAAGTCTTCTTCCCCTGCTGCTACTGGCTGGGTCTGAACCACCAGCATTTCAATTAACAGTCCAGTGTCTGACTGTTGTACCACCAGGGCTTGTTTAATGGTTAAGCAGGGTTTAAAAGAAACACGTAATGAGAGAATTTTTTTGTTGTTGTTACTTATATCAGTACCTGGTATAATAGTAGTATGAGAGCTCTGTGCTACGTATTTATAGTTTCTTCACAGGAGTTTTATCTTAACACATTTAAGTTTGAAATTCTTTTAAATAAATACCTTACAGAAGTGAATGCCTAAAGAGTAAAAGTAGATGAAGATAATCAAGGAATTGAAAGGAATTCTGTTAGAAGAGGTTGAGAAAGGGAAGAAATGTTGATACACGGTTCACCACGGGAGGATGGATTACACATAGAAGTTGCTGTGCTAAACGGTGGGAAAGAAATTTATTTCACAAAAGAGAAATGAGATTGATGAAATGAAGGCTATATGGAGGTAAATTATTGTGGAACCTCGTAGGACTCTTTGAGTTAGATGTGGCAATTTACAAGGACTTTCAGAAAAGATATGTTAAGTGTGTCACTATTTGTGACAGAGTCATCACTGCTTCAGAAAGTACCAGATCTGTCTTGTTGGTTTGATTAGAAGTAGAATGAATTCATTGCCATAGAGTCGGGTCTGACTCATAGTGGCCCTGTAGGCCAGAGTAGAACTGCCCCACAGAGTTTCTAAGGGGCACTTGATGGATTTGAACTGCTGACCTTTTGGTCAGCAGACGTAGCACTTAACCCACTATGTCACCGGGATTTCCATGTAGAGTGAAGAGGATTGTTTTTTTTGAAAAAGTAACATTTTAAAATTTGTTTCTAATTGTCTGAGACTAAGATTATAGTACACTGGGTCTATAAAAGGTAACTGTATGTATTATTTTGGTTCTGGGCATCTTCATAGTACTTTTTTTTTATTTTACATTTGCATATGACGGCTTTTAAACTGTTCTGCGTGGTACCCTGCTGTTCTCCATTCTTACCATACAGTCATTTTGGTAACAGCATATGCAACTGTCTAGTATGAAGTTTTCATGCTTTAGAAAATTGTTTCACATGTAAGATATAAATATCAATTTGCCCTTTAGATGTGTGTCTAAAAATGGATGTGGGTGTAGAATGTTTTAAATTTAATTATTTAAGAATATCAGGTAGATTAAGAAAATCCATGAGTCAGTGCTTTTGGAGAGTGAATCTTAGAATAATCAGACTCACCATTATCTGTAAGCTTAGACTACAGATATTAGGCTATTTTGGTTGTTTCTTTTGCATCCAAATTTTAAGTATAGGAGTTTGATATTTTAAAATTAACCAAATAGTATAGTTCTGTTTTTAAAATAATCAAAAAAGTGTCTGAGTCTTTTGAATGTTGAGTCTTAGACTTGTGACAAACTTCAGTTGCAAAAGATCCCTTTGAATTTTAAATAAATGTTGAGTAACTTCTGACTAGTATTTCAACAGAAAAGTCTTATCTTTTGCATTGAAATATGACAGCATTGTAATTCAAAACCTGTTGCTGTTGTTGTTTCCAAGGCACAGTGACTCCATAGGACAGAGTGCAGCTGCCTCATAGAATGTCCAAGGAATAATGGTGGATTTGAACTGCCTACCTCTCATTAGCAGCAGCCTGTAGCACTTAACCACAGGGCTTCCTTGTAATTCAAGAATTAGTCTAAACCTACAGTTGAAACCATGGGTAGGCAGATTTTAAATGATGTCGTCATCCTTTTATTCCTGTTATGCTTTAGACTGAGACTGCTGTCATCAGTAGAACAAGCCTGAGATCATGTTACCACTCAGTGCTATCTGCTAATGTGTGTATGTAAGCAGTAGTAGTCTGTAGACACTGAATATAAAGAATCGTTGCTTTGTGGTGCTCTTAGCTGACTGCTTAGGTTCAAGTGTGCCTGGCTGTGCCTGTGTCTTACAGTGGCTTGTCACAACTTTGAACTTTTCCAACTATAGCATGTGTTTTGCTATCTGTGTGTTGATGTGCTGAGGATGGGCATCTGAAGTTTTTAATAGGGCAAAGAAAATGCCTTTTAATCAGCAAAATTTAATAAGTGATTTTCTAATCCCATATTTGCAAATGAGAGCAAACGCCCTAAATGAGGGACCAGCTATCCTCTTAACTGCTAGTTAATTTTCTCAGTATAATAAACTTGAGTCGCATAATCCAAGGAGGTTTGTAGAAAATCAGTTGTATATGTGCTTTTGTCTATACTGTTTTTAAAAAGTGCTCTGTTTCCCATAAATTATAACAAAGGTCCACTCTTCGGACAGGAATGGATTGGACTTGGC
Organism: Heterohyrax brucei; assembly: GCA_028571685.1. Classification (NCBI taxonomy): domain Eukaryota; kingdom Metazoa; phylum Chordata; class Mammalia; order Hyracoidea; family Procaviidae; genus Heterohyrax; species Heterohyrax brucei. The sequence continues at coordinate 161,065,443 of CM053140.1, forward strand.
AAGGCAGAGTGACCATATATTGGAAGCACTTTATGGTTCTATACATCTATAGGATATCATCCTGCTGACCTCTGGCTGGAGGAAGGGGAGTGGACGGAGAGGAGGGGAAAGGAGGCTGTTGGGAGGATGAGACATGTATGGAGCAGAGAGGAATAGTGTGCAGTCACCGGACAGGGAGAGCAGTGGAAGCTGCATATGGGGGGCATGTAAATTTATATGTGAATGTACATTTTCACTCAGTTATGTTAAATAAAAATAAAAATTAAAAAAAAAAGTACTCTGTTGTTAAGGGAACAAGCTGATGGCCAGTGCTTACTTCTTAGAATTTCAGTTCTTACTTTTACAGAATGTCTGGTCATAATGTAGAATATGGGCTGAAAGGGAGCACAGCAGAAAGACCTGAATTGTTATCTCTAAACTATAGGATTACAGATAATTCTTGTTTTCGTCTTTACGTTTTTCCTCTTAATTTTTATATATTGTTTACGTATTTTATAATCAGAAAGTAACAGTTCCAAAATGAGTTTGTTATAGGCTATGAAATTAAATTTACTAAAGCTTTTAAAGATGAGAGAGAATTCCTAAGGGATAAAATGGGTTAAAACCTGAAAACCAAACCCATTGCTGTGAAGTTAGTTTTGACTCAAAACCAACCTTACAGGACAGAGTAGAACTACTCCATAGCATTTCCACAACTGTGAGTTTTATAGAGGAGTCCTGGGGGTGCAGTGGAGTCCACCAGCTGGTCTCTGGAAACCCTGTGGAGCAGTTGTGCTCTCTCCTGTAGGGTTGGTATGAGTCAGAATCAACTCCACAGCAATGGGTTTGGTTTACGTTTCAATCTTTAAGGAAGGCTAGTAGATAGGTTCAAACCGCTGACGATTTGGTTGGCAGCTTAGTACTTAACCACTGTGCCACCTGGACTCCTAAAATTATTTAAAGGCTTTACAAATCAAGGAAGAAGTAAAATGAATTTCCTGAGATAAAAATACATGTTATGATAAAAATCTGAATTTTGAAACAAAAGCAAAATTAAGTTGCCATTTTCTGGGTGTAGAGAATGAGACAAATGGGAAAAGTATTTGTGGTTATTGTTCCTGGTATTTGGCTTAGAAACCTCTTGTTTGATTCTTCTAACTCACGTTTGTCTCGTGTACATTCATTTATATAATGTTTTGTGGATAAGTGTTTGATTACAAAATTTAAACTTATTTATACATTTGTTGTGCGAAATCCCATTTTGAGTTATTTGGTGATATATTTGTGTCAGTAGACAGTACACTTCGTGTACTAACTGTTTTTTAACCTTTTTCTCAATTTTCTCATTTGTAAAGTGGAAAGAATTTATTTGGTTTAAGGATTAAATAAATTAATATATGCATGCTTGTCATATAAAAAGGCAGTTACATATTGTGACTGTTACGACAAATGTTGGCCTTGATGGAGCAGAACACCCTAGGGGCTATAATAATAATATCTCCTACTTTGTATCCCCTATTTTGACTAATGGAGCCCTTGTGATGCAGTGGTAAGTGCTTGGCTGCTAACTGAAAGATTGATGATCCCAGCTGCTCTGTGAGAAAAAGATGTGGCAGTCTGCTTCTGTAAAGATTTACAGCGTTGGCCCTCTGCGGCAGTTCTGCTCTGTCCTAAAAGGTCACTACCAGTCGAGATCCACTGCTCCACAGCAACAGGTTTGGTTTATTGTAACTAACTCTGTGTAGTGTAGTCCCCGTTAGTTAAATGGGACAGTTAGCTGTATACTTAGGTCATTTTGCGATCTATGTATACAATGAACCTCTGGCACTGGAGGCTTAATGTTTTAGACTCAGAATATGTAACATGAGAAATTTATAACCTGATGTAGGCATAATTTTGAATCCTGAGTACTTCGAGGCTAAAGTGCCGAACAAATCTATAACTAGCAAATGAGTATAGCTGACAGCACACCAGTTATTATTCCTGAACAATGACTTTTGTTCTCTTGTGTAATTTTCATCATGGAATTGGAAACTTCACTTCTTTGTGAATAATGGGCTCGAGAGAAAGCCAGTGGTTAATACTGATTTTTGCAGATTAGATAAACTTGTATTGTACAGCACTGTGATAATGAATTACAAGTTTACTTTAGTGACAAAATTTATAAAGGTTGTTTATTTTCTCCACAATTCCTCGTGTCTGTTATAGATAATGAATAAGAGGATGTGTCTGATTGTGAAGAAATTTGAGTCTTCAGGCTTATTAAAAGAAAGAGGAATTTAGGGAGATACTCCTATAATTTCTAGACTCATACTTTTTCTTATCACTTCAGTGCATACTTCTAATGTAATTTCTGAAACCAAATTAAAGTGTGTTTCTCTGTCTGGATGGAGTGTTATGTTAGTATAAGTGTGCCTTATTTGATAAAACCCACTGCTGTGGTTCTCAAAACATAGATTTGAAAATGTAGATTCCCCAGTCTTACCTAAAGAAATGCTGACTTACTAGTCCTGGAGTAGGACCACCAAATCTGTATTTTAGTATTCCATGTGTTCCCCAGATGATTTTGGTGCAGCCTTTTAAAATTTTTGTTCTACCTGTATTTTTACTTTTAACATTAATTAAACAAACATATTTTAAAAGTTGTATTGTAATTTTGGAAACCCTGGTGTTTGGGTTAAGTGCTGCATCTGCTAACTGAAAGGTCAGCACTTTAAATTTGCCAGGTGCTCCTTGTAAACTCTATAGGGCAGTTTTACTCTGTTCTATAAGGTCACTATGAGTCAGAATAGACTCAGTGACAGTGGGTTTGGTTTTAGTTTGGTATTGTAATTTTAAAACCTTGGCAGTAAAGAATTTTATATTAAAAATGAAAGTTAATGTTAAGCTGTGTGTGACTTTTCATTGCATATTAGCTAAATGTGTGTGTATTATTTACTCAGACCCAAGTAATAACAAGGTCACTGTAGAGAAAATTCCTGTGAGCCAGTGTTTCTCAACCTGTGGGTTGGAATCAACCTGCTGACACACAGCAGCAGCTTCTTGAGACTTTTTTTCCCAATTGCTTTCCTTCTTGAAATTTTAATATCATGGGTATATTATATATTTTTCTTCTGTATGTATGTCTGTTCTTTATACATTAACAAGAGTAAGGTTTTTTTATTTCTTTTGACCCTTAAGACCCAACTTTGACCCCATTGAGGTAAGGGGACAGTATCGCCCTTATTGAAAATACGTGCATGCAATAATAAAAGATAAATGGCCTTAATTTTACCTCCCAAATTATTAACATCTTAGTGTCTGTTTTTCTCAGTGGTCTTCATCTTCAGTGTCTTAATATTTTTTTTTTAATTAAAATGAGATCATATACATTATATTTTATGTTCTTTTTTGTTAATACAGTGTGAGCTTTCTGTGACAAATTATTTTACTAATATCATGTCTGATGGAAACTCTGGTGACATATAGTGGTTAAGAGCTATGAGCTGCTATCCAAAAGGTCAGCAGTTTGGATCCACCAGGCACTCCTTGGAAACTATGGAGTAGTTCTACTCTGTGCTACAGTGTCACTGTAAGTCAGAATCATATCTAATGGATAAATACTATGTATGTATATTGCTATATTACATGAATTTGCCACCATTTATTTAAGTGATTCCCTATAATTCCCCCATTTTTTTTTTTTAATTATAAGAGCTCTGCCATGGATATAATCATAGCTACATTTTTTTCATGTGTTTTCCATGCATGTTAGGGTAAATTTCAGGAAGTAGAATTATTTTATTCTGTACATTTTTATGTTTTTTCATATGTATAACTAAGAGGGGCTTTCCCTAAGGATAACCATAATTAATTTGAATATTTGCACAGCTTTTTCCAGTGCATATGCTAAGACAGACAGATTTGTACACCTCCTCGGTGTTTTAAAAGGAGGAGTACATTGTACCCTAACTATAAAATTGTTTCTTTCCCTAAGGCATTTTAGTCATCTTTAGTGGCAAAATGGTTAAGCGCTTAGGCTGCTAACCAAAAGGTCAGCAGTTTGAATCCACCAGCCGCTACTTGGTAAACCCTGTGGGGCAGTTTTACTGTCTCCTATAAGGTTACTGTGAGTGGGAATTGGCGATGGCAAACGACAGCAACATAGGTAATTCTACTTGATTCTTTTTATGAATATTCCACGGTCTTGCTACATAGTAATTTGTCCATTCTTCTTTTGAAGGACCATATATTTGCTTTTTGTTCTTTTTGCATACATATTTTGTTTGCTCATCTACTTCTGTATCAAATTCTCAGTAATAATGGGATTGGTGAGCTAAGAAGTGGAGGTATGTTATATGTATGACCTTTGTAACGTTCCTATTCTGTTTTATGCCTTCATTTACGTATTTTGGAGTTGGTACCAGATTTTAATTACTGTTGCTTTATAGTATTTTATATCGGGAAATACAAAGCATTCTATCAAGTAAGCAGGTATGCCCATGTATTTTTCAGATTACAAGTTGCAGTGTAAATTTTGGCTAATTTTTTAAAAAAGACAGATATGTGTTTTAAGTAGACTAGAAAAGTAAAGATTTTTAAGGAGCTACAGTTTTAGACTTAAAAACTTGAGTGCCTGGTGAAAAGCACCTGTAAGTTAGACAGGGAACAAACAAACTGTTGATCTGTGAGCTCTCTGGAAATATTTGAGACCACAACAGTTATGTCAGATATGTCTTTTAATCTTTGTTTTGTTGGTCAACGTATCTTACACACATAATGTCTGCTATCTTCTATTCCTTTTTAAAGAGTATACATTATCTGTTTTATTTAAGAGTTCTGGCAATCAGGTACTTATATTTTGGTATCTTGTATTGTTTCGCCTTGTAGAGTTGTTTCAGTTATGTTTTGTCTTCAGAGTTGCTCGTGCATCTCGCTGAGAGGTAGAGTCTCCTATAAAATTCAAACTATATCAGAATAGGTTTACATTAGGCACTGCTTTTTTTGAATTAACATTTGATTTGTATATGATGTTGATTAATTTTGGTGGTTTGTTTTTTTTTTTCCTTTTTGATTCAAGCAGATTTCTTTGAGAAACAACTGAAAGCTACAAAGGAATTATCCTTTGTTTCTCAAAGTAGAAATATTTTCAGTGGACTTTAATACAGTTTCCCCTTTACATTTAAATGTAGCTGCTTACATAACTGCAATCTTTAAATGTTGATTCTGACCCTGTTAGTAGCTATAAGACTATCTATGAGCTAACTTTCTTTTTTAGAACATATTCTCAAGTAGGATTTCAAATGTTGTTAGTGTTCTGGGATGAAAAATTTTCTCCCTGAGTATACACTCACTACTAGAATGAAGCATGGAAGTAATGAACGTGACAAAGGGCGTTCAGTAACCATGAGGAACCAGGAGTTGAGGCAGGACTTTTTTCCTAAGGCTGGTTGCCTTTATGGGAGTTGAGTTGTTCCCACGGCTAACTTACTCTCATCATAGAGATCCACCTTGCTTTGGGGTCTCGGTTCTCCTTCTAGGGAAACTGCTCTTCCTCATGGTAAACAAGTGGCCTCTCTTTTTTTGTGGTGCTGGTGTGTTTAGGACTAGTAACTGTTGCTGGTTTATTTAAGAGTGCATAGTGTATTTGTAGAAATTAACATCTCAAATGTGATCTTATCTGTTGAGGTTTACCAGGTAACCAGCTTAAAGATTTTTATCCTGTGGAATAAAATTGAACTTAAAATTCTATGGATGTATATAAAGCTGGGTTCTTTATCTTACATTTATAGTAGCAAGCAAATGACAACCTGTAGTGAACATTAACTCAAACTTCAGACCTTGGGCCAAACTTGTGGGATGCCACAGGTGCTGCCATACTCCCACTGCCTGCATCTTTGCTTTCTGAAACGTGAAGCCGTATAAAACTTCAAATGCACTTAAACAAATAACCAAATAGTCCACATAACAGGGTATTTGATTTTATCTGAATGTTGTGTGGAATTATTATAAATGATTACAGAAACTAGGCATATGTGATACAGACGTTTGTGTTTTCTAAAACTTCAAAATATTTCTGTTTTATTATTTCTCATGACTTAAAGCATTTTCCACTCACAGTAACTAGTGTGATAAATTAGTTCCAGTAAGACTTTAATTAGTAATATCCGTCTGGTGAGAAGGACCCTTTAATAGATTTGTTAGACTATACATCTCTACTGCACATAGAAGTTGGAGAATTTTATTTTTATATTTTGTGCTCTAACTTCAAGTAATCTTTCCTGAAGATAAGCTTCATCTGAAAAACTTGATCACATGTCAGCAAACTTTTTTGTAAAGGACTAGATAATAAATTTATTGGGCCCTAAGGAAACCCTGGTGGCATAATACTTAAGAGCTGCATCTGTTAACTAAAAGGTCCGCAGTTCACATCCACCAGGCACTCCTTGGAAACTCCGTAGACCAGTTCTGCTCTGTCCTATAGGGTCTCTATGAGTTGGAATCAACTTGACGGCAGTGGGTTTGGTTTAAGGAAACCAGGAATAGTAGCATAGTGGTTAAGTGCTATAGCTGCTAACCAAAAAGTCAGTAGTTCAAATTTGCCAGGTGCTCCTTGGAAGTTCTGGGAGCAGTTGTACTCTGTCTGTAGGTTTGCTATGAGTCAGAATCGACTTGATTGATGGCAGTGGTTTTTTTTTTTAGGTCTCTGTTGGTAGCCCCTGGGTAGCATGAATGGTTTGTTCTATTAACTGAAAGGTAACCAAACCAAACCCACTGCCATTGAGTTGATTCCGACTCATAGTGACCCTGTAGGGCAGAAGAGAACTGCCTCACAGAGTTTCCAAGGAGCACCTGGTGGATTCAAACTGCAGATCTTTTGGTTAGCAGCCGTAGTGCTTAACCACTACACCACTAGGGTTTCCAGCTGAAAGATAGGTGGTTTAAACTTAACCCAGCAGCACTGCAGAAGAAAGTCATGGCAGGCTACCTCAGTAAGATCATAAGCATTGAAAGCTCTGTGGAATGCAGTTTTACTGTGACACACATGGAGTTACCAGGAGTCAGAATCACTAGATGGCATCAGATTTGGTCTTGTGTAGTTTTATGGTCTCTGTCAGTGGAGGCTTACAGATTGCTATGATACTGAACAGATTTCAGCAGAACCTTCAAGCTAAGATGGACTAGGAAGAAATGCCTGGCGATTTACTTCTGAAAATCAGCCAATGAAAGCCTTATGAATCACTAAGATTCAGTCCACAGCTGATCATGGGATGATGGCACAAGACCAGGCAGCACTTTATTTTGTTGTAATTGGGGTCACCATGAGACAGGAGCCAGCTCCATAACAGCTAACAACAACATAGTCTCTGTGACAGATACTCAGCTCTGTTGCTATAGAGCAAAAGCACCCATAGGCAATGCATGCACAGATGAGCATGGCTGAGTTCTTATTTATTTATGGTCCCTGACATCTGAATGTCATACAATTTTGTGTGTCATTAAGTATTTTTTTCTTTTAATTTTACACAACTATTTAAGACTGTAAAAAGGTTCCTGAGTGGTTTACACTCAGCTGCTAACCAAATACAGCCCAGGTGGTGCAGTGTTTCAAAGCTTAGCTGCTAACAAAAGGGTCTGCAGTCCAAGTCTTTGAGCAACTCCTTGGGAACCCTGTAGGGCAGTTCTGCTCTGTCTTTAGGGTTGCTGTGAGTCAGAATCAGCTTGATGGCAATGGATTTGGTTTTTTTCACCCTCTAATCGAGAGGTTGACAATTTGAATCCACCCAGCAGCATCATGAATGAAAGCCCTGTAGAGCCAGCTCAGTTCTATTCTGTAACACATGGGGTTACCACACATCAGAATCAACTCTGGTTGCAAGCAACAGAGGATTTTTGTCTTACTCACCACTGTAGCCCCATCAGCATGTATACGAGTCCAACAATTCGTCTGCGAACTTAATTGTTCTAAGTGCTATATACCTCATTGCTGAATAGCACTACTGTCACCTTCAGTGTACTCCCCAGCACCCAGTCCATCCTTCAAAGCAATGTTGGGACTCTTTCTGGAATGGCCATTGCTCACAGTGGAACGGTGCTGAACTTATTTGTATGCTTGTCTATGAGGGAGTTCTCAGCCAGTAAACAAAAAACTGTATTGAAACACCCTCCCTACTTACCTGATCTAGTCCCCAGTGATTTTTTTCTTTACCCAGAGATAAAGGAAATAGTGAAAGGAAGATACTTTGATGACATTCAGGACATCAGGGGTTGTACAGTGACATTTGTGATGGTCATTCCAGAAAAAGAGTTCCAAAATTGCTTTCAAGGGTGGACTAGTTGCTGGTGTCGATGCATAGCTTCCCAAGGGGAGTACTTCAGAGGTGACTGAAGTCATATTCAGTGATGAGGTATATAGCACTTTTTCTAGGATGAGTTCACAAACTTGATTGTCAGACCTTGTAGTAGGCATTTGTATTAGGGTTCTCCAGAGAAACAGAACTGGTCAGAATACACACACACACACACACACACACACACATGATTGATTCATGCAGTTGTGAGGACTGACAAGTCCAAAATTAATAGATAAGTGGCAAAGCTGGAAACTGAAAGACAACAGCTGATGCTGCAGGCTTGAGGCAAAGTTTCTTCCTCAGGAAACTTCAGTTTTCTCTTTAGCTCTTCAACTGATAGATGGGGCCCACCCACTTTATGTAAGTTGATCTCCTTTAGTTGAAGTCAGCTGATTGTAGACTTCAGCCACATCTACAGAATACCTCCACAGCAGCACCTAGAGTAGTATTTGATTTAATAACTGAGTTCTGTACCCTAAGGAGGCATTGATGGTTCGGTGATAGAATTCTCACTTTCCATGGAGGCGACCTGGGTTTGATTACCAGCCAGTGTACATGATGCACAACCACCCATCTGTCTGGGGAAACTTACATTTTGCTGTGGTTTCAGTGGAGCTTCAGGCTAGTAAGAAACACTGGAAAGAAAGGTCTCACAGTGTATTTCAGAAAAACCCCGTGAATCACAGTAGTCTGATTCGCAGTTGATCGTGATGATGATGAATACCAGGCTGATACCAGGCAGAATTTTGTCCCATTATGAATGTGGTCACTGTGAGCTGGAGGCCAACTTGACAATAGTTAAAAGCATCAATGATAGCTTAACAGAGTTGACACAGTCCACCTCGTCATTTTGGCACCTGTACACATCTATTTAAACAATACTTAGTATCCAAATAAAGACAGTCATACTTCTGTCTAACTTAATTTGTGTATCTTATGCACAGCTGAAAACATGCTAAAATGTTTCCCAAGAAGATGCAGAGTCCTTAGTTCATGTTCATTCTTCTTGATATCCTGTAAGTTAAGTACTGTGATATAAAGCTAATTACTCATTTTAGATGATAAAGGATAAGAAGGGGAAGAAAGCTATTTGAGAAATCCTTATGTATTTACATGTATGTGCATCTGCACACACATATACAAACATTCACAACAAGAAGGAAGCATAATTACAGTTTTCTTTCTGCAGCTGATCGTTGGTTTGTGACTGATTTTTTTAAAACTATCCTTTTTCATTACCTATACTATATTCCCTTTGCTCTGAGCAAGCACATTCATCTGGTTGTAGTTTTTTGCCTGGGCCTGGGATGTCAGTAATCCTGCCTGACTTGTGTTTTTGTAATTTTTCATTGACTTCAATTACAGGACTCTTTTAGGGTTAGTGAACCCCAAAATACCCATTGCCATTGAGTCAGTTGCAATTCATATCAACTCTACAGGAAGGAGAACTGCTCCATCGGGTTCTAAGGAGCACCTGGTGGATTCAAACTACTGACCTTTTGATTTGTAGCCGTAGCTCTTAACCACTACACCACTAGGGTTTCTGGATAAGTGAACAGAACATAACAAATCCGTGCTAACATTCCAGTCTTTCTAAGCCTTTGTATACCTTCCTGTATGGTGTCCCAAGGCTGCTGGCATTTCAGCTTCATTTAGTATAGGCCACCATTTGGTGTTTCAACCAAACAGCCGAGCAACCTTTTAGAGCCCTCTCTAATGCTTTGAGCTACAAGTATTGAGTTCCAGAGTCTCATCTTAATGGGGCCTGTCTCAGTTTCAGCTGGATCCAACTTTATGTTCCTTCTTTAATCATCCCACACCCTTCATATCTATTCCCACACATAGTCCTCAGATTTCTGCTGGTAAGTTGGAAAAATTCTGCAGTTCTTTTGATGTGTAGCACGCTTCCTTTTGGGTCTCAACATTGTACTTTGTCCTCCGGGGTCTTTTGGGACTTGAGTGTAGTTACCAGTCTAGCAATAAAGAGGAATGGTGGGGGTAGATCCTGAGTGAGAGCATCAGTTTCTTGCAGTTCCGTTACCTCAGTGGGGCGTTGCAGTTTCTTCGGGTAAAGCCAAATTAACTTGTTCCAATGGGGGTGGAAGCGCTGCTTCTGGCAAAGAAGGCTTGACAAAATTTGATGATTCATTGTCCCTGGGTTTATTGGGATCTGTCCGTGTATTTCTATTCCAATTCGTAGGATCCCATTCTTCCCATTCAGTTCCCTCACTTTATAAACAAGCACACACTTCTAGGTTGGGAATTCATTTGTAATTCAGGCACAGGCAGGATGAGATCCTGGGTTTGATTTTTAGGATCTCAGCCCTGCAGCTATTGGAGATAGTTTCTTTTAGTGTGGTCATAGAAGCAAGTTTTCAGGTCATTTCTTCAGTGCTTTAATTGAGAGTTTGAAGCATTCTGCGCATCCTTTTCTTTTCCTAGCTTGGGAACAACCAGCCAGTCTTATTGTACTCATTAGCTGGATTGAAATCTTCTAGGGTATCAAATATATGTTCACCCTGAACCTTGTCTTTTGTGAGTATTTGATTAGGAATATCTACGGTGATACTTTGTGTATCTTGATTGCCACATGACACTCTGGACTCTCAGTGCCACCTTTACCACTGGAAATATTCATTATAGTAGAAATACTATGTATAATATTTTATACATATATGTGTATATTTGTACGAGAAGATTTATTTTAAGGAATTAACACTGTCGTGGAGTCTGGCAAGTCTGAAATTTGTAGGATAGGCCAGCAGACTGGAAACTCAGGTAAGAGCTGATGCTGTATTCTAGGCGGAATTTCTTCAAGAAAACCTCAGTTTTCCTCTTGAGTATTCGAACTGATTGGTTGAATCCACCCACATTATTTAGGATGTGGTGGATATTGGCACATCTACAGAATATCTGTATAGCAACCTTTATGTGCGTAATTGAATAACTGGGTATTATGTAGGGTGTAGCTTAATTGTTGGCAGTTGGAGGTGGTGGGGAACACAAAAAGAAAAGGAGGTTGTTTTCACATTTTTTTCTACTCTTGTCTTTCCACTCACACCATTTTTTTCTTTTTAATATATTTGTATTCACAAATATACCTCTGCCCATTTAATAAGTGATCCCTGGCACTTAAAGCTAGTGGTGTTTTGCTCTCATTTGAAGAGATAGCATCTGTCTCTTAAGTTCTCTGTTGGCTTTTCTTTTTCTTTTTTAAATTTATGTCTAATTTGTAAATTTAGGTAATATAGCCTAAGGGATTAGAAAATGAATGTATTCATCACAGTATAACAGATTTTCAACACAGACAACTAGCCTCCTTTTTAGAAAAATGTTTGGCTTTTTCAAACAGTTTTTGTTACCCAAAGGCTAGACAATAATTTGATCAAACTAATAATTTGAGAAAGGGGATTACATTCTTTTATTATTATCATTAAATCTGAATAACTTAATTTGTTTTCCTGCCTCATAGTCTTAGGAAATAATCATAAAGTTTTTGTGGTATTTCAGAAAGAAACCAATTGTTGTTGAGTCGATTCTGACTTATTAGGATTCTGTAGAACAGCATAGAACTGTTCCATAGGGTTTCCAAGGAATGGTTGGTGGATTCGAACTGCCAACATTTCTGGCTAATAGCCATAGCTGTCAACTACTGTGCTACCATGGGAACCATTATAATACATTTTTTTCTGTAGTAATCTAAGTCTTGATGTGTTCTCTGTTCGGTATGCCTTATAGATTGATGTGGTCTAATATTTACATTATTTGCTCCTTATCTCTGAAAGAAAGCAGGGCTCTAGATCTAATATGTGTTAAGATTGTAGCTTCTGTAAAATTTCATCATAGATGTTTAATTGTAGTATCTCCTATTGAACTATTAACCTCAAGGCTTTTAGTAACAATAGTAGGGGGTCTTTTGTGTTCAGATGGTTTTGTATTTGACTATACATACCTTATCCTAGTTAACAGATTCAGTCCAAATCTAAGCCTCACAGCAAGCTGTTTATTCACTTCCAGCTAATCTTAGTACTTAACTCTATTGACTGGCATCTTTTTTAACTAATGTGAAAATTATTTAAATTGATAGATGTAGTATATTCTGGCAACAGAAGATTGTAGTAGTTCATTTTTGGAGAGCCTGGAGAATTTTCTGAGTACCAAATTGTTAGACTCACACATAATATAGGAGTTGATGGTTTTGTCATGTGTGTATAGCATTTTTCAGGTTTCACAATTTGTATAAGCTGTACAGTTGTGTGTTTAATGTCTGTGATACATTCTGTGAAATAGGATGCTATGTGTGAACATAAGATTGTATGCTGCTACCTACAAATTGAAGTGTACACTGTTATATGGCAAGCTTTTTATTTGTAAGTATGGATGTTCACATAATAATAGAAAGTATAGTACATAAATAAGCCAGTAACATAGGTGTTAAGACATATGTATTCTAGGTTATGTATGTACTGTACTGTTTTATGCGTAGTAGGGTGATCACTTTGGATGCAAAGAGACATGGCATGACATATGTACATTATGTGCAGGAGGGTGTTGCATTTGCTGTATTGGGTTATGCCTGCTACGTCCCCTTCTCTGATCAGGATTTCTGCACTCTGTTATAACCTTATGGGACCATGGACATACGTGGAGTCACATGCTGCCTTGAGTGGACATTATATGTTGCATGACTGTGCATGCTGTCGTTCTAATAGAATCCTTGGGTGGTGCAAATGATTAACACACTTGCCTTTAACCAAAGGTTGGAAGTTCAGATTTACTCAGAGGTACCTTGGAAGAAAGACCTGGCAATTTGCTTGCAAAAAGAAAAAGAGAAATCAGCCATTGAAACCCTTTGGAGCACACTTTTACTCTGTGGTTACCGTTAGCAGAATTGACTTCATGGCAGGTAATCTACTGGTATTGTTCTAAGACTTTATACATGCCAGAAGAGTAAGGATATCTCTAAACAAAGAAACCCAAACCCATTGCCATCAGGTCAGTTCTGACTCATGGCAAACCTATAGGACAGTAGAACTGCCCCATAGAGTTACCAAGGATCACTTGGTGGATTTGAACTGCCTGTCTTTTGGTTGGCAGCTGTAGCTCTTAACCATTGTGCCACCAGTGTTTCCCATGGATAGCTCTAGATACTGAGAAATTTCTGCTTATTAATGTGAATGTGTCTGAGTGTTGTAGATAACATCATCAGTCTTTCCATTTCATTCTTTTTTGAGAATCGTAGTCTTCAGTGAGATTAGTTGGTGTAGGGTGTGTAGAATTAACTTCACTTAGAAATCTCTGTAATAATTATATTGTTCACATGTGTTTTAAGAAAGTTATTGTGATATAATTTTGTTTAGCAGTGGTGCTTGTGTGAGAATGTGTTTTGGGAATTTTTGTCATTTAACATAGGAATATTTCTTTCTGACCACTTCCAGGTTGGTCACATGTCATCATCCAGTTTTTTTGTAATTTTTGTAATTTTATGTTGATGTTTTTCTCTGTTGTTCCTATTAGTCTGTTCTGAGACATTCTTCTTTGTGAGTTGACTTTTCACCTTTCTCAGGGTTAGTTTTCTGGTTGTTGAGACATTTCTTGATAGGTATGTTGCATCTTTATTGTGCTGTACGGCTGCCCCTATGATCCCAGTTAATAAACTCTGTATAAACTCAATTTTAATTACTACCAGTCTTGTCAACTTTCTCTCCATCTGGAAGGACTATAATGACTGTAGTACATCCCTCTTTTTAATATGATGACATCATAGTTTTCATGATACGATCACTGGATTATTTCTTTCACTGTTACAGCTTTGATTGAGTTTGCAGCCTTCCCTAACTGAGTAGGATTCAGGGTGATGTGTTCTTGTAAAATATAAAGCTAGTAGTTTTGTTCTTTTAAGCCAAAGCTGAGAGATTCTTTCAGCATTTCTTGTAGCTTTGGTTTGTTTTGGTTTTTACAAAGTCTGTGAGTTTCTGTTTATCTGTGAATGTCTTAATTTCATTTTCATATTTGAAAGATAGTTTTGCAGGATATATAATTCTTGGTTGGAAGTTCTCCTTCAAGGCTTTAAATATGTTATACCACTGTCTCCATGCCAGCATTGTTTCTGTTGAGAAATCCGTCAAAAACCTGCAAGGTTTCCCTCTGAATGTTAGCTTCAGTCTTGCTGCCTTTAAGAGTTTCTGCTTAGCTTGATTATAATATGTCTGAAGTCTCTTTTGAGATCTGTATTGAGTGGCGTCGATATGCATCTTGGATATCTGTATTCTCTTCCTTCATGATTTCTGGGAAGTTCTCTGTCAGCAGCTCAGCAACAATACTCTCTGTGTTTTCAGGTGTCTCACCCTGTTCAGGAACTCCAGTTAATCGTAGGTTGTTCCTCTTAATAGAATCCCACATGCTTCATAATGCTGCTTCATTTTTCTTGTTTCTTTTTTCTGATTCTTCCTCATAGACCCTGGAGTCAGCAGCTCTGTCTTCCAAGTCAGGAAGTCTCTTTTCTATTGGTTCCATTCTGTTTTCTTGGCTTTGAATTGAAGTTTCTATGTCTTTGATTTTGTTCTTCATCTGTTGGATTTCAGAGTACTGAAATCAGATTGAACAGCTTGCTTAATTTTTCATTTTGCTCTGCTGCATTTTGTATAAGGTCTAGAAGGGCTCTCTGTATAATCCTTTTATATTCACCTTCCGATAATGTCAAAAAAGTTTCTTCGTCTGGTAAGCTCTTTGGTTGTTTTGTTTGGGGCCTTCTGAAGCCATGGATGATTTCCTGGTTACGGCTTTCTCCAGGGTCTGTTGCTTTTTGGGCTTCATGTGAGTCAATAAAGGCTGGGAAAGATGCTGTGAGGATGGACCACAGTTGTTTCTCTAGGCCATCTTAAAATGAAAGGTAAAAGGTATCTGTCCACTTCCCAGGTCAGTCAGGTTTTCAGGTGTACAGGGCCCTCTTCCCAACTGGCAAAGCAAGCACCTCTATATGCTACCCCAGATGCTATGAACTAGTTCAAAATGCAGCAAGGCTACTGCCCTGTTGGCCTCTGCTGACAGGCCCCCGCCATAGGTGACCCTGTGCAAAATACTGCTTTTCTGCTGGGAAAGCACTTTCCTAGGCAGGCGCTGCCTTGCAGCCTAGGAATTATGTCTCTTGCTGAGGCCTCCGTATCCAAGATGGCATCCCACACAAGCTCGCTGCCTGGCATCTCCATACAGACTACACTATGGCAGGGGGGAAAGAGAGGCCAAAGGTGCCGAGATGCACAGAGTCCTAAGCTGGGCTTTCAAAATATGGCAGTTTCACCTGCTGATCCCACCAGCAGTACATCTGAGACTAGGCACTATTCAAGACCCAGCTCTGCCGGCAAGCCAAGACAGAGGGGAAAAAAGTGAAAATAGTGAGTTACCATGAGTCCATGAAAGCCAGGACTGGCCAGGAGTGGGAGTCAGCTAAAGAGAGGAGGTTTTCCATTCATTGGTATGAAGTCCAAATTAACAGCCCTGTGCTGTGTCCTAGGGCTCGCTAAGTGACCAGAAGGCTCTGTTTAATTATCAGTTCAGGTGTTAGTTTCCAGAGGGATTTAGGGAGATGTGTGCTTAGACTGCCATCTTGACTCCACCTTTCTGTTTTTTGTCATTTTAATTATTTCTTTTATTAAAATTTTTCGGTCTGTTTTTTACAATCCTTAAATGTTTCCATGTTTTTTATGACCCTTGGTCGCTGTCCTTCAACCTATTGCAAGTGTTCACCCCTGCCCACCTCCATGGTGTGTTCATTAGCCAAAAGAAAGGTAATCATTCAAATACAACTTTTTAAAAATTGCATTGGGTATTCTTAAGCAAATATTTTACTGGTCAGAAATTTCCCCAGCAGGAATGTTATATATTGAAAGTAGTTTTCGTAGTTAAAAGTATTTTAGAGCACTGATCAGAACTGAATTTTCCAGGAAACTGTTGTTGGATGTTGGCTTATGCAAACAGGGAGTCTCAGTAGGTACCAGAGTGTGCACTGATGTGCATAAATAATCGTGGGAGTAGGGACAAAGGATGGGGGCTTTTGGTTATGCTGATGGAAATGCAGGTGGAGCTTGATGGTTATAAATATTTCCTGATGATATTCCTGACAGTAATTAGTATTTGAAGTGTTTAATGTGGTACTTCTCTGTAGCAAGTGCTCTGGCACCATTTCAGCCATAGTGGCTATAGACTTAAAGACACTAAATGGACTTCCTTAAGAATTCTAGCCACTGTGAACAAATAAATATACTGAAACAGAGCTTCATTTTGAACTTAAAAAGATTAGATAAAAATGGTTCTTAGAGCAAGTACATAGAGGAAATGTTATCCTAGCTCTTCCCCTGTTACCTTGTTCTGTCCTGTGGCCTTCTGCTCGCTTACTTTTTATCATTTGCCCACTAGATGGATGTGGAAAGAAAATGAAATGAAGCACCTCCATTGGAAGTTTTTGCCTTTTTCTTGTGTTCCGTTTTTTGGTTTTGTTTTGCTTTCCAATCAAAAATGAAATTTGATGAGCACAATTTAGCAAGTGTTTTAAGGGAAGGCTGATAGAATGTAGGTTTAAAATTTGGACGCTGGAGTCTTTGTTGCCAGTTGTGATTGCAGCTCTCCAGATTGGCCTTCGGTGAGGTACTTTTCTTAGATTCAGTTTTCTTCAGCTATAAAGTGTGAATTTAATAGGTCATAGAAATCAGGTGTTATGATTCATGTGAAGTATTTAGCAGAGAATTAGGTATTATTATTCCATAAATTTTATGTTTCTTTTTTTTCCTTTTGTTGCTGGTGATCACAACTTTACCATTAACTCTGCCTCAAATTTTAAGGATGCTGTTTGGTTCCCATAGAATTTGTAGCAGGCAGTTTAATATTTACAGGAATATGTAATACATTTTTCTTCTTACGTAGAATAAGCTGAAGGTATAAAAGAATGAATGTTGTCTTGGATTCCTAAGACCTGGGGAACCGGTCTGAATGCTTTTATGCACTTGGCTAACCTTTATGCCATTTGAATGTGAGACAAATTTGTGCTGTTTTTCATTCCGGGCTTAAAAGAAGAATCACTGTAGTAGTCATTGATATCATTGATATTATTAATAATGATATCATTGATATTTGTTGTAACTGTGAAGACCCAGAAAACTCTTGTTTGTTCTTGTTTTAGTTCATC
Source organism: Heterohyrax brucei (assembly GCA_028571685.1). Taxonomy (NCBI): domain Eukaryota; kingdom Metazoa; phylum Chordata; class Mammalia; order Hyracoidea; family Procaviidae; genus Heterohyrax; species Heterohyrax brucei. Next base: position 161,082,936 of record CM053140.1, read on the forward strand.
CAACAGTATGTAAAAGTAATGCTATTTGTAGAGTGCGTTTTAAAGATTTATAGACTTTGTCTCATTTGAGATGCTTTCTGTTAAAAAAGAAAGAAAGAAAAATAGAAGATAGGTAGTATCAGTCCTACTTTTTAAAGGTAAAAAATCTGGGCTTTGAAGTTCAGTGACTTGCCCAGATATACAGCTAGTAAGGTCTGCTACTTTTTATGTTACAGCAAAAAGCCTCTATGTAGAAACACTTTCTTCTTCTGTATTACTATATTGCAAAATATAATTTCAAGAATATAAAACTAAATTGTTCAAACTGCTGGCTTTTCTACATTTTCCAGAATTTACTTTTCTTCTTCTTCCTTTTTTTACCGCAAGGGTCAGCTACATATCACGTAGAGCCCTTACAGTGCAGTGGTTAACAGCTAGGGTTGCTAATGAAATGGTTGGCAGTTCGAATCCACCAGCTCCTTGGAAATCCTGTGGAGCAGTTCTGCTCTGTCCTGTGGAGTCCCTGTGAGTCAGAGTCCACTCAATGGCAATGGGTTTTTGGGTTTTCTGTATCAAGAGAAAACAATACTTAATTCTGCCGGAGTCTGTTACTATGATTTTAATATTATTTGTAGCTTCAGGATTTATAAATATTTGACTTAAAGTTATGTCCTCCAAAATGTAGTTGATACTAGAAAGTTATTTTAATAAGTTAACGGACTCTTCAGAATCAATTTTGGTTTAAAGGGTGTTGTGGAAAAAGTTCTCTCTCTTTTAGGATGTTTTTTATGCCGGCAAGTTTCATAAAGAAAAGAGACTTTTACTTTCTGTAATCCTTTTAAAAATGAATATACTTAACATTATATAATACCTTTCGGACTGTGTACTGAAGCTCAGAGGACGTTATTTGTTCAAGTCAATTATTTTTTTGGCAGCTCTGCTGTTGTGTTCATGGGCCCTGTACAGATCACTATAAAGGAATACAAAATAGTTCTTACCTGGTTTTCAGCAAAGTTGACGTCAATAGAGAAGGCAAAACTAATTATGAAATGATTAGAACAGGGATCACCAAGATACAGATCATGGCTTGTGTTTGTAGGGCTTTCAAGCTAAGAATTGCTTTCACTTTTGAAAGTGTTCTTTAAAAAGCAAGACAGAAAAGAACATGTAGCATAGACCATGTGTAGCCTACAAAGCATAAAATATTACATATGGTCATTATAGAGAAACTTTGCAGATTCCAAATTAAAAGAATATTTATCACATAACATGTAACTAGATACATTCAGTGAGAAACTAAACTCATTGCCATCAGTTGATTCCAACTCATGGCAAACAGAGATGATAGGGGAATGCAAATCAAAACCACCAGGAGCTTTCACTTGACACTACTGTGATGGCTACAAAAAAAAAGTAGAGGCAAGGATGTAGAGAAATTGGAACCCTCTTAAATAGCTATTAAGAATATAAAATGAGGCAGCCAGTAGAGAAAACTCTTTTATAGTGCCTCAGAAAGTTAAACAGAGTTACCATGTTGTTGTCAGTTGCTCTTGGATTGGCTGCCAACTCACATGACCCCGGGCACAAGAGGAGCAGACATTGGCTCATTTTCAGAACTAGATTAACAGGCCTTTCTTCCTAGTCTGTCATAATCTAGAAGTTTCACAGGAACCTGTTCAGCATCACAGCAACATACACACCTCCATGGACTTATAGGTGGTAGCTGCTTTTGAGGTACGTTGGCCAGGAGTGAAACAAGGTTTCCCTTATGGAAGGTGAGAATTGTACCACTGAAACACCACTGCCCTTATAGCTACCGTATAACTCAGCACATTCATTCTTAGACACGTACCCAAGAGAACTGAAAACGTTCACATGAAGACTTGGACATGAATGTTCATAACAGCGTTATTCATGATAGCCTCAAAGTATAAACAACTGAAATGTTTGTCAGCTTTTAAATAAATAAAATGTAGTACATCTATGCAATGGAATATTTGTCTATTACAAAGGAAAGCCTGGTGATATAGTGTAAAAGGACTGAACTGCTAAGGGATGGCAGTTCACATTTACCAACGCTCCTTAGAGATCCTATGAGGCAGATTTACTCCGTCATGTTGGGTCACTATAGGTCAGAATCAAGTCATTGAAAGAGCTATAAAAAGAGTAAAGTACTGGTTCATGCTACAAGGTGAATGAACCTTGAAAACATGGTGATTGAAGCCAGGCACAAAAGGCCACATTTTATGTGGTTTCATGTGTATGAAGTATCCAGAATGGGCAAATGTGTGTTGTTGTTGGGTACCTTCAAGGTGATTCTGACTAAGAGGTACCCCTTGTGATAGAGTAGAACTGCCCATACAGTTTTCTTGGCTGTAACTTCCACTGAATGACTGGCAGCTGAACTCACCAGTGTTGTCTGAAAAACAAAACAAAAAAGAACGTGTGGTTTGGACTGTGTGTAGCCACAAAGAATAAGATATTATCTGGCCCTTTATTAAAAAAAAGGGACAAAACACCTGGCAATCTGCTTTCATAAAGATTACAGCCTCGGCAGCCGTTATAGAGAAAACAATGTAGAGTCCTTGAGGCAACGTGAGAAAAAGAGGTGTGCAGCTCAACTCTTCTAAAAATCGAGAATTGATGGTCCAACGGCCTGGAGGGTCCCCTGGGAACAGGGTCCCTAGAGTTGTTGCTGGCCCTGATCTGAAAACAGTACCAAGGTCAACTCTTCAGACAAGAATGGACTGGAATGGAGGACACAGTGTGAGCATATGGTGTCTGTGCTTTATGATTCTGTACATTCAAAGGAGGCTGTCCTACAGGTTTCTTTCTAGATGGGAGAGAAGTGAGTGAAGAGGGAACAGATGCTCATGAAGAGGATGCTAGAAGTGTAAAGTGAAAAGGAAGAATGTGCTGACACTGGGTGAGGGGAGCAGATAGAGCTGCAGATAGGTGGGCATGTGGAATTGACTTGGATTGTATACTTACACTTAATCATAGTAAAAATTAAAAAAAAAAAAAAAGATTACAGCCTAGGAAACCACATGAGGTGATTCTGCTCTGTCCTTAAAGGGTCACTATTAGTCTGGAACCTAACAACAACAATTTTTAAGAAACCAATCCTGTTTCTCCTGAGAATCCATTTGGTGGGTTCAAATTACCAACCTTTCATTTAGCAACCATGTATTTAACTACTGTGCTATCAGGGCTTACTGGCAAAGCCATAGAGACAATAGATAGATTATTAAGTGATTGCCAGAGGCTAGGAGAAGGAAGGGGAGAGGAGTATGGAAAGTGACAGTTAATGGATATGTGGTTTGTTTTTAGGCTGATAAAACTGTTCTGGAGTTAGATGATGATGGTGGTTGTATAACCTTGTAAATATATATACCATTTTAAAAGAGTAAATTTTATATCTGAACACCAAAACAAACAAACAAAAAACAGTGGCCAGATATTAAGTAGTATGAAAGAAGCAAACCAGGTCTGATTTTTTACAACCCCTTGTGTGCTGGAGTAGAACTAGGCTCCATAGAGTTTTCAGTGGCTGATTTTTAGAAGTCGATCACAAGACTTTTTTCTGTGGTGCCTCTAGGCAAACCTTAAAGCAGCTGAGCGTATTAACTGTTCATACCATGCAGGGGCTACAGAGAGGTAATTTAAATTGTTTAAGGGTAGGTAAAGAGGAGGAGAGTATAGGTTAAGTTAATGGACTGAAAAGTTGAGGCTTCAAATGGGTCTCAGAGGGTGTGGAAGATCTGTAGGAAAAGAGGAATTGGGCGTGCCCTTGTGGACCTTAGGCAGGAGTATAAAACGAGGTGTCTGTGTTTTAACAGAAGAGGAAAAAATTTATAAGATTGTAGGCAAGAAGAAGACAAGATGAGTCTCTTGTTTCCATGGGGTTACCAAATTGGTATATTATAGTATTAGCCTTGCACTAATACTGATTATGCTAATACTAATTATGCTTTGCTTTATCATTTTCGTAAACCGCGGTGGTGTAGTGGGTTAAGTGCTGTGTCTGGTAACCATAAGGTTGGCAGTTCAAATCCACCAGGTGCTCTTTGGAAACTATGGGGCAGTTCTACTCTGACCTCTAAGGTTGCTATGAGTCAGACCCAACTCACTGGCAGTGGGTTTTGGGTAGGTTTTGTCATTTTCATAGAAGAAATTATGCATTCTTGTATCCTGATGCACGTTTTTGATTAAGAACCTAAGGGCTGTCTGCCATGGTACTTTTAACAGGTTACTAGAAGGATTTTTTTTTTTTTTGAAACCCTTAGTGACATAGTATTTAGGGGCTATGGCTGCATGGCTGCTAACCAAAAGGTTGACAGTTAAACCTGCCAGATGCTGCTTGGAAACGTGATGGGCAGTTCTGCTGTGTCCTATAGGGTCTCTGTGAGTCAGAATTAATTTGATGGCAGTGGTTTGTTTTTTGTTTTGTTTTGTTTTTTAAATAAGGATTTTAGTTCACAGCATATACTTTGAAGTATTTGCTACCATTTTTTGGAAATTGACCATGTCATAAAAAATGTGTATCTGGTTTTACATTCTTATTTGAAACAAATAATCTTAATAATACTGCTATCAGTATTTGCTACTTTATCATAAACTTCTTTCATGACATCCTTTCATGATACGTATGAGATAGGTGATAACAGCCTCATTTTTAACATCAAAGAGACCAAACTGTATGATGGAGTGGTTAGGGACTGGAGTAGGGGCCCTGTCAAAAAACCCTGGATTAAAATCCTGATTTTCCAGTTTACTAATTGTGAATTTTGTTGAGTTATTTAATCTCTTGGTCATAAGTATTCTTTTATGTAAAGTGGTGGTTATAATAATACCGTAGAGTTCTGTTAAATAAGTTGAGTAAAAGAAAATTTTTTAGAACTATACTTGGTGGCATCAGTAAATGTTAGTAGCAGTTACTTACAGGGCGTGAGAACTGGGTGAGGTTAAGAGGTCCAGAACATCCCTGGGTGGCAAAACCGTTGAGTGCTTGTCTATTGGAATACTGGAGATTCCGAACTCACCCGGAGGTGCCTTAGAAGACAGTCGTGGTGAGCTGCTTCTGACAGGTCACAACCTTGAAAACCCTGTTGCTCTTTTTTTCTGCATACATGAGGACACTGAGTCAGAGTCGACAGCAACTACTGACCACAAAAGGACCAAGCCATCTGGTGGCAGAGCCAGTAATAGAATTTGGTGTTCTGAATCCAAGTCCAATTTGTTAATTAGTTGCCGATACTAGATTTTGTTATATATTTAGATAGGACAAGTGTGTATTAACCTTCCAGTCTTTCATTTAAATGGAGACTGGATAACAGACCAACAGCACAAAAAACTTCTCAACCTCCTGATGACAGAATTTTTATTACTAAACTCCAGCAGTATAGCTTTAGTTCCTCAGCATCTAATTCTTTGCAGTTCTAAACCAAAGTTATAAATGTAAAAGTGAGGCAAGCCAGAAATAAAAAGGGACATTTCCCTGTGATGAAAGGGTAAACCAACCAATCAGGACTATGTACCAATTATGTTACTTTTGCATCTGAAATCTAAAGGCAAATATGTGAAGCGAAAACTGACATGGATAAGCCGAAAAACACAAATTAATAGTGACAATAGGAAATGGTATTATTTTTTCTTTGTGAAATAACTAATAAACAAATAACTAATAAACAAATTGATCAATTAACCACTACCAGCAGTTGCAGAATATATATTCTTTTAAGTTGTATGTAAGTTTCAATTAAATTTAAAGGGATTGACTAACACAGAGTATGTTTTTGGATCATAATAAAGTGAAGATAGAAATCAGAATCACTAAACATTTAGAAATTATACATTTTAAAGTAATCCATGAATCCAGAAGGATATCACGGTACAAATAAAATGTGTTTTTAAAAATGCATAGGGAAAAGGACAAATGAAAGCATAAATTTGACTTAACAAAAATTAAACTTGAGTATGATAAACAACGAAAAGCAAAGCAACACCTGGCAGAAAAACTTGAAATTATCAAGGCATGGCTATCTTTAATAGCTAGCTAGATAGAACAGACTGGTAAGAAAAGCATTTTTTTTTTCAAGGACAGAGGAGGAAAAAATAGGCAGTTAATGAATAGATTAGATAGACATTTGATAAATAGTTAAACATCACTGTTAATCGTATAAATTTAAAGTAGGATAATCAGCTTTTGATGACAGAATTAACAAAATAAGGATATTTAAGTTGAAATTCTGTTGTCAAGTATGGTGAAACAGGGCCTGTGTATTCCTGATGGTTATATACAAAGTTTGACAGTTAAGTTCATGATCTCATCCTAAAAAACCGCTGTGTACATCATTGCTGAATATCACTATGGTTGCCTTTGAAGTACTCCCTTTAGCAAGCTGTGCACCAACTCCAGTGTCTAGGCCACCCTTCAGAGCAATTGTGGAACTCCTTTTTTTTCCTGGAATGTCCATCAGAGCTGTCATTGTCTTCTTCTTGATGTCCCAAATGTCAAAATGTCTTTCTTTCAGTATTTCCTTTATCTTTGGATAAAGAAGACAGTCATTGGGGGCCAGATCAGGTGATTGGGGGGATAAGTTCCAATACAGTTATTTATTTACTGGCTAAAAACTACCTCACAGACAACTATACAGTTAAGTTCACAAACGTGCCACCTTGCCACTGTGCACAGTGGCCATTCCAGAAAGAGTTCCAAAATTGCTTTGAAGGGTAGACTAGGCACTGGCGTTGGTGCATAGTTTCCCAAGAGGAGTACTTAGAAGGTGACCATAGTGATTCTCAGCTATGAAGTATGCAGCACTAAAACAACGAAGTTCGTGGACTTGTCAGACCAGTTCTTAACCTTTCATCTAGTAGTGTCCCATCTGAGAATGTAATGCAAAGAAAAAATAACTACAGATAAAAATTTATGTGCAAAGATTCATTAAAGTGTTATGTATAATAAGGGAGAACATTTGGAAATATCCATTGGAAAGGATAGCTGAATTGTACATTCATTGCAGTATTATCAAAGACTTTTGTGAAAAATTATAATGACTTCACATAAAGGAAATGAGAACATGTTCGGAGAAGTAGAAAAAAGGCAAGATTAAAAATTGTAACTCCATAAACACTAGTGTCAAGAAGTAGATTTAGTCTTGAAAATAGTTCATTCTGGACAAATATTTACTAAGTACCTCTTAAATGTTTAATTTACTGAGCCTCTGCCTGCTGTAGCAATAAAATAAATACCTTTTGAACTGAAAATCTCCCTTTCCTTCCAGCAGCTACCACCCCATTTCTGTATTCCTCCGTTAAGCAAAATTCCTTGATCGTTTGTCTGTAATGCCAGCTCCAGGTTGTTACCTCCCAGCCTTGATGGAACTTGGTCAGGATTTTGTCCTTAGGTTCAGCCACTGAATAGGTCGTCAAGTCTCCAGTGACCTCCAGTGGTCATTCTTATTCTTTATTTTACTTGTCAGCAGCGTTTGATAGTTCATCACTTCCTCTTCATTGAATTATTGTCCTCTCTTGATTCCAAGAAACCACACATACAGTTTTCCCCTTTTCTTACTGGTTACTCCTCCTCCTCTGCTGGATCCTTCATAATTTTTTTTAAGTTCGTGTAATTATATTGATTGCTTTTTGGATGTTAAAAACAATTTACATTGTTGGGATGATGCCTTCTTGGTCCTGATGTGTATACTTTTTATATATTGTTGGGTTTGGTCTTGGTGTATGATACTTTTTGTATATTACTAGATTTGATACACGTAAGTTTTGTTTAGAATTTTTGCGTCTATATTCACGAGGCATGCTGTACTATGTTTTCTTTTTTAAGTAATGTCCGGTTTTAGAATCAGTAACACTGGCCTCGTAGAATGAATTGGTAAGTGTTCCTTTTACCTTTTTTTGAACAGATTTGTATATAATTTCTATTATTTCTTCCTTAAATGTTGGTTGCATTCACCAGTGAAGAGTTTTCTTTGTAAACAAGTTTTTGCAGTTTTTTCAGGTTCAGGTTTTTTGGCTTTGGTCATTTGTTTTTGTCAAGGAATAATCTGACTTCATCTAAGTTGTCAAATTAGATGAAATCTAATTTTTATGCCAAAAAAAGCATAAAATTGCTCTTAATATTGTTATCCTTTTAGTCATTCTGAAATCTGTAGTAATACTATTTCTTCTTGATATTAGTAGTTTCTCAAATTTTAATAATTAATCTGGCCGACGATTTTTTAGTTCCGTGTAAAAGAGGAAGCCACTGCATGATGTCTTAACACAATGAGTGCTGCAATGGGCTCAAGCATAGCAATGGTTGTGAGGATGGTGCAGGACTGGGCAGTGTTTTGTTCTGTTGTATACTGGCTCTCTTATCAGTTGGAACCCGCTTGATGGCACCTAACAACAGCAACAGAGGTTTTTCAGTTTTGTTGATCTTCTCAAAGAACCATGGAATGCAGTACACAAACTGCACAGTTAGAGAAAACAGTCTCCATAAGACTTCCCTCACTTTAGATGTCATACTCTAGATCAGGAATCCCAAAAGGCAGCCTCACTTTGGACTAGTTAACTACAGATTTGGGGGGTTCCTGTGGTCTGTTTTGGGTTTGATAACTTCAATAGAATGACCAGAACTCAGGAAAGCACTATACTTACCATTATAGGTTTAGTATAACAAAAAGATAAAAACAGGGCAAAATCTAGGCGTGTTCCAAATATGAAGGTTCTGTCGTCCTTAGGGATACATTGTACTTCCAGTATCAATGTGTGACAATACTTAAAATATTGCCAACTAGGAAAGCTCACCTGAGCTTTGATGTCCAGTTTTTAGTGAGGTTTCATTACATAGACATGCATGATTTAATCATGATCCACATGGTTGAACTCACTCTTGGGCCCCCTTCCCTCCCTTGAGGTCAGAGTGGCATCACGTTATCCAGGGGACCCACTGTGGGCCACTTCATTAACATAAACCATCAGGTGTGGTCTCAGGGGCCCATCATGAGAAACATAAAATTTTGAGTTTATCTTCTAGGGACCAGAGTCAAAGCCCAGATCTGTTTTTGAGCTGAGGCCAAATGCTTTATTACACAAACCAACTTTCGGGTTCATTAACTTTTGCTGTCTCGTACTTCATTGCTGTTTGCTCAGATCCTTATTATTGGATTTCTTTTGCTTCCTTTGAGGTTAAGTTGCTCTTCTTCTTTCTTCAGAGGACGCTTAGGTCATTGATCTGAGCCTTTTCTGTTTTAATCTAAACATATAATCTTAAGAACTTCATTCTAAATGAATATAGATGCCTTAACTGCATCTCACACATTTTGGTATGTTGTATTTTCATTTTAATTCTGTTTTAAAATGCTAATTTCCCTTTTGATTTCTTTGTTGAACCATAAGTTATTTAAAAAGTATATTATTATTGCCCAGCATTTCGGGATTTTTCTGGTATCTTTCTGTTACTGATCTCTAAGGTAGTCTTACTGTGTTATAATAAGAAAGCATGCTCACTCTGATTGATGTAAATCCCTTTAAATTATGGAGACTTTATAGTCTCTAGAATATGGTCTCTGGGTAAATGTTCCATGTGCACTTGAAAATGATGTGTATTTTGCTGTGTGAGGATATTCTTCAAATGTCAGCTAGGTAAAAATTGGCTCGTAGTGTTACGTAAGTTGATTTTCTGTTGTTTTGTCAGTTATATAGAGTGGTGATCTCTGAATACAATTATTGATTTGTCTGTTTCAGTTCTGCTAGTTTTTGTTTTGTGTATTTTGAAGTTCTTATTAGTGTGTGAAAGTTAGTATCGTGTTTTCTTGATGAATTGATCCCTTTATCATAATGAAATGACCATTTTTATTCTTGATAATATTCTTTGCTCCTGCATATTAAAACAACCACTTTAGCTTCTTTGGTTATCCTTAGGATATATCTTTATCCATCCTTTTGCTTTAAATGAAAAAACACAAATTGATCAAAAGTGGGTTTCTGGTAGGCAGTATTAGTCAGGCCTTATTTTTTTAATACAGTGTGACAATCTCTGCCTTTCATGTGGGATTTTCAGAGTAAGTACGTTTAACATGATTGGTATGGGTATGTTTAAATCTGTCATCCTGCACTTTGCTTTTCATTTGTCCCTTCTGTTTTTGGTTTACCCTCCACCTCCTTCCTTTCTGCCCTTTTTAGGCATTGAATATTTTTTATAATTCCGTTTTTATTTTCTTTGTGAGTTTTCGTATCTATAATATTTTGTTTTGGCTTTTAAGTGGTTGGTGTAGGGTTTCTAATATCCACATGTGTCTCATCACTCTCTACCTTCGTGTGATAGTACACCTTTTCACATGTAGTATGACCATTTCTCCCTTTTGTGCCGTTTGTGCTATTGTCATACATTTTATTTTTACTTTTTTATTATAAATCCCACAAGACTTTTTATTTTTTCTTTAAGCAGTGAGTATTTTTCAGAGATTTAAATAATAAAAAAGTATGTTACATTTACCAACATACTCCATTCTTGGTACGCTGTGTAGATCTAGATTTACATCTGGTGTTGTTTTTCTTTTACTCAGTCAACATCCATTTAACATACCTTGTAATGCAGGTCTACTGGTGACAAATATTTTTCAGCTTTTTTTATGTTGTTAAAAGCCTTTAGTTTGCCTCTATTTTTGAAAGAGGTTTTTTTCTGGGTACCAAATTTTATATGAATTATTTCTTTTCTCTTAGTACTTTAAAGATGTTGCTCTTATTTCTTCTGGCTTGCATTGTTTCTTATGAGAGGTGTGTCATCTTTGTTCTTTGTACTGTAATGTGTGTTCTTTTTCTGACAGCTTTTTTTTTCTCCCGTTGACACTGGTTTTTAGCAATACAATGATGACGTACCTTGTTGGTTCTCCTGTCTGTATTGTGTTTGGAGTTTATTGAGTTTCTAGGATCTGTAGGTTTGTAGTTTTTATCACAGTTGGGAGGGAAGAGGTGTGGTATTTAAAAACTTTTTTTTCTCTCTTCAGGAACTCCAGTTCTATATAAATTAGGCCAATTGAAGTTTTCACACAATTCATTGACACTGTTTATTTTTTAACAGCCTTTTTTCTCCTGACTCCTTTCTCTTTTGGGGTGATGTCTTCAAAGTGTATCTGAAAGCTAACCCTCCCCCACTACTGCTACGGCCCATGCTCCCATCACCCTGGTAGCATAGTCACTAAGTGTTAAACGGTTGCTAATTCAGCAATTCAGATTCACTAGGTGCTCCTTGAAAATTCTATGAGGCAATTCTACTCTGTTCTGTAGGGTCCCTATGAGTTGGAATCACCTTGACATTCATTGGTGGGTTTACCATCATTCTTCTTGGGGTTTTTCCAGTTGCCTTAAGACAGTTCTCCCTGCCACTTCCCTTGAGCCCCACCTTCCTTTCACTATGTAGCAGCCAGAGAGATCTTTTTTAAAATTTAAATGGGAACTTACTCAGTTTCCTTCCTCAAGTCATCAGCGATCATTGTTTCCTTACAAAGGTAGCCTGTGCATATGCAAGTTCTTATATATGTATATGAGTAATGACTAGAGCAAGTTAGCACACTGGTTATAGTGTGTGGACTTGAACCAGGTATTGTGGGTTTGAATCCTGGTTTCTCTTCCCTGGACAAATTCCTGGTACCTACCTCATAGGCTTTTTGCGAGGACTTCTTAAATAGCAGTGCCTGGCACATGGTAAACACTCAATAAATGTTTACTGTTTATTGTTGGTGATGGTGGTATATAACAAAGCATAATACATTGAAAAGACAAGGATGTTTAAAATCAGGAGAGGGAAATTTAAATACAGCCTCACAGTTACTTTGTGCCTAAATTATTTAACTGAAGTTAAACTTGCTATAGTTTTCTCATTTTTATAATGGGAATAATGATAAGCAGTTTGGGTTTTGATTAACTAGAAAAATATAAAGGAAACAGCTTTGTGAATTACAAAATGCTATATGTAGTTTAGCTACTGTGGCCCGTGTGCTTTTACTTTACCTGTAAGAAAAGATCACAGCCTCAGCATTTCTGCTGTGTATACAGTATATTTCTGCAGTATACAAAAACTGAAACAAGTTTTTAAAGAATGAAGATTTCAAAAACTTGGTAACCTCCAGTGAAGCTTATCTTTTTGCTTTGGAATTATTCAAAATTCATGCTTTCTCATTAGCTATTTACTGCTTTTATAAGTCTTAAATTTTAAGATTATGAATGTGCAGTTTAAGTAGCAGCACTATGGTTTGATTTAAGGATAAAGCTAGATAGAAATCTGTCTGATTCCAGAATTGATCTACTTAGCTATACCTACCATAATTTAGTAAATTTGGTCTGATGCATGCTTTAGGGAAAGTTCTTTTTGTTGTTTCTTGTCAACCTAGAAAGTACTAATCACTCTGTCTCAAAGTTTCACATGGTTTACAAATATTTGCTTATGATAAATAGCAGTTGCTGAAGAATATTCCTTTTACTGAATACATGGTAATACATGTCAAAACCAGTCACCTTTCCATTTTCTATCAAACATTTATTAGTGATATACTTTTTGGTGATTTATAATATTGCTGATACAGGATACGGCCTTCACTCTTTTTTTTAGCTTATGCATCTAAGAACACATACACCCAAATGTACAGTATATAGAATATTTTTGCCTTGGTCAAGTTTTGCTGCTTTTTTCCCTAATGTCTTTTACTTCATCAGAATTAACAGTTAACTGCTATGTAGTACTGGAAAGGAAACCTTCATGGTGTAGTAGGTTAAGTGCTACAGCTGCTAACCAGAAGGTCGGCAGTTCAAATCTGCCAGGTGTTCCTTGGAAACTTTATGGGGCAGTTCTACTGTGACTTTTAGGGTCACTGTGAGTTAGACCTGACTCGACGGCAGTGGGTTTTAGTACTGGAAATGTTATAACATTTTGACTTAAGGGGCTCTGGAAAGGATATCTTATGGAACTAATTCTTGTGCTGAGATCTGAGGAAGAAAAAAAGTGTTAGCTAAGTGAAGAAGGAAGGAAAGGTCATTTCAGGGCAAGGGAATGACTTGTGGAGAAGGCGTGTGGCAGAAGGGGGCATATTAGGTTTAAAGACCTGAAAGATGATCACTGTGGCTAGCTGGCATAGAGAGCAAGTAGGAGTATGATGCAGATGAAATAGGCAGGGAGTGAAATCATTAAGAGCTTTGAAGACTTGTTTTGGAATTTTGTCTTTATCCAAAGACCAAAAGCGAGCCATTCTGTCACTTAAGGAGGGCTGGGGCGTTGTAAGATTTACATGTTGGAAAGATCACTCTGGCTGCTGTGTGGAGGACAAATTTGGGGTAGAGCTAGAAGAACCAGAGGGAGCCACAGTGGATTCGTTAAGAGATTATCTCACTAGTCCTAGGGTTGCTTGACTAGAGTGGAGAGATTGTGTGTTTGAGGGGCTGACCTCTGCCCAGGTGATTGTTTTTCCCACCCTTTGAAAAAGCCTTAGGGATACAGAGTCTCTGTGAGTCGGAATTGACTCAGCAGCAACATGTTAGTTTTGTTTTTGATACAAAGTATGTACTACTCCTCTAGTCAGATCAGTCACACTTTTGTTATGGATGGTATTCTTGATAACACATTGCTATTCATTGTATTTTTAAAATATGAAGAATTTTTCGTAAGCGATCCATTGCTTCTTGGTCATAGAGATAGTATATTGATGATACAAAATTTTAAAAACAAACGTACCTTTTACAGCTGTAGAGCTAAAGTTGCAGTATTGGAACTGAAATGTTATAGTTGTGGCAGAACCCTCTCTGCAGGACTGATGAGAATGCCTCCACTACTTCCTATTTATGTGCCTCATCAGGAAGGCTCACTATTGAACATTGGAGTTTTGAGAGGGGTTACAGGACATGGTTTTTGCTAAACAACAAGAGAAGCAAACATGCATGATTTTAATTGGCTACAATGTAGAAATGGCTCAGAATACTGAAACTATTTGAGAAATATGTGTTCTCATGGAGGAAGTTAGGTAACTCATTTTCAAGCAAGTGATGAACTGAGTGTTTTGGTCTTCAACTACAAATAGCAAGAAAATATAAGAATATTATTAATTTTTTTACTAAGTACTATTTTTTTAATGCATCAAAAAACTGACATTTTGTAGACATACTCAAAGGCTAACCAGTAAATGGAAGCTCAGATCAGCCCTGAGAGACTTATTTTTTGCGCTGAGGATGTTTGCTAGTGAGTGCGAGCCTAAGATTTCATTGCCTTGCCAGATACAGTGGCTGAGAGCTTAAACTCAGTCTGTTAGGATACATCCCACCAAGTGTTTGTACCCTCCACCTCATTGTCTACCAACTGAAAGGAAGTTTGTCAATCCCAGATTTTGGTGCTGAGTTGAAGTCAAACAGTTGGAAGTGGATTGATGACTCTCTGATGCGTTATATTCACAACCTGGTCTTTGTGTGGGGTTTTTGAGAACAGAGTTTAAAGTAATGCTGGCCAATAGTCAACCCCAGACACTTGGCAAAAGCAAATGTGTATCTTCCTGGCCAAGGCCTCTAATAATTCCCATAAGATCACAAAATATGATCTCACAGTCAAAAATTATATAAATCAAAAAGAAAGAAGGTATTATAAACAAGGACTGGCCAAAACAACACCAGAATTGGATTCCCGTTGATTGCAGATTTTAACATTATTAGATGCAGAATCGAAAATCAATTATGTGTAGCAAAACAAAAGTTTTTAAAATATAGTGATAAAATTATCTTCTTGCACAGGTGAAGGAGCTGAAGCACAGAAGATTAAGTAACTTTACCAAGGTTGCTACTGGTGGAGTCGTAATTCTAGCCAGGCAACATGTATCCTAAATGCATGCTTTTAAGCATTTCATTTTACTGCTTGTAAGAAAGAAAATGAGACTATGAATTACCAGTAGCTTTGAAGGAGAAGGCTTCTAGAAATGGAAATTTTAATATAACAATTGACAGTTTTAATAGTACATTAGACTTAGGGAATTAGTGAGCTGGAAGATGCTCTGAAAAAATAAATTAACCAAAATAGAGTAGAAGATACATCAGTGAATAAAAGACATTTGGGTAATTGTGGCAGATGCTGGTTTTCCCTGATACCATCCGTTCTCCTTCTAAGTAATGAATGTGTTAGTTGGATGCTATGCTGTCTAACTGAAGCTTCCATTTCACTGACTTCTGTAATGAATTTGACAGTGTAACTAAATAAATTTTAATACTTTGAGAAGGAAGTGGAAGTTATGTTTGCAACTTTTAGAACATGCACTATGTTTTGTCCTTCCCTACCTGTGGACTGGAATGTGGCCATAGTAGTGAGCTAGTGTTAGCTGTGTGCAAGAGAGCAACAAAGCAAGATGTAAGAGCTTGGCGCTGGGACTCCTGAGCTGCTGGGGGAAAGACTGGAGTTTTGTTGAAGCCAGCCAAGGGTCTCTTATTCATGGGGTCTCTATGAGTCAGAATCGACTGGACAGCAGTGGGTTTGTTTTTTGGTTTAGGATCTCTTCATTACGACAGCGTAACCTGTATCCTAACTAGTGCCAAGAGAGTATGAGAACGTCTAGTAGTTCTTAAAGCAGAATTCCAGAAATGAAGAATAATTGAGTAAGGAAATTATTTGAGAAGATTACAACTGAGGATTTTTAGAACTGCAGAAAGACACAAATTCAGAAAGTCAGATAAATGCTTTCAAATAGCCAGAAAGAAGACTATTTTCAGAGTTCTCCAGTTAGACTAACAGTATAATTATATAAAGCAAAAATAAAAGACAACAGAATAATAACCTCAGTGTACCTAGGGTAAATAACTATTAAACCTAGCTGAAATATCTTTTAAGACTGAAAGCAACATAAAGGCAGTTTTCAGACCAAAAAAATACTGGCAAGTTTTATCACTAATGGAATATCAGTTGGTTCAAAAATACCAAAAGATGTACTTTAGGTAGAGGTGATTCCTGAGTGAGAGTCTAAGACATTAATTGGAAAAGAAAAAGTCTGAAAATTAGTCAGATATATAAGGTAGAGAAAGAACAGTAAATCAAAGAAAGAAAGGAAATAATAAACATAAAAGGAGAAATTAAAGAAACAATGCAGACCTACATTGATGGATCAACATAGCCAAAGTTGATTCTTTTAAAAGGACTAATAAAGTACATGTGCATACTTGGTAGGACTGGCCAAAAGAAAAAGAGAGAAGGCACAAATAAATAATATGAGAACACACCAACAAGGTTGGCCATGGATCCAAAAAAACACGAAATAACAAATGCTAGCGAGGCTGTAGAGAAATTGGAACTCTCCTCCACTGCTGGTGGGGTT
The DNA here is from genome assembly GCA_028571685.1 of Heterohyrax brucei. Lineage (NCBI taxonomy): Eukaryota > Metazoa > Chordata > Mammalia > Hyracoidea > Procaviidae > Heterohyrax > Heterohyrax brucei. The sequence continues at coordinate 161,099,249 of CM053140.1, forward strand.
GCAAAATGGTACAACCTCTTTGGAAAGCAGTCGGGTGCTTCCTTAAAAAGCTGAAAATAGGTATACCATTTGACTCAGTAACTCCACTGCTTCGAATATATTCTACAGAATCAAGGACATTCACAGAAACAGACACATGCACACGAATGTTAATTGCAGCACAGTCCGCGGTCGCAAAAAGATGGAATCAACCCAGATGCCCAACAACAGATGAGTGGATAAATAAACTATGGCATACATATTCAGTGGAACACTGTGCAGTGATAAAGAACAATGATGATTATAGGAAGCGTCTCATAACTTGGTTTCAATCGGAAGACATTATATTGAGTGAAATTAGTGGCACAAGGACAAATATGAGACCACTACAGTAAGGACTTAAAAACAGGCTCATGTACAGAAGAAAAGACTGTTTGATGGCAGGAAAGGAGGGAGAGGGCTGGTTATAGATGAGATGGTTCATGGAAATTTGGTTGGGTGAAATCATTGACAGCACACATTAGAAAGGAGATCAGTTTAACTGGACTTCAGCATAACATGAATACTCTTCCAATCTTAACCCAGTATTGCAAGGACAGAGTAACAGGGGTGAGGGTCCAGGGACTCTGCTTTCAGGGGACATCAAAGCCAATTGACATAACTAGCCTATTGCTAAGGGAGTCTTCTGCACCCCATATTGGTGAGTGGCGTATGAGGTCTTAAAAGCTAGCAAGCTGCCATCTGAGGGACACCAAATAATCCCAACTCAGCAGGAAGAGATGATCACCAAGGACCAAAATGACATGGGGAAAAGAGAACTCAGAAGACAGAAAGACCCACGTGAATGGGTGACTACATGTGACCAGAAGAACCCAATGATGCCCGGCCACCACCAGTGATAGCCGTGATGGGGCTCACAAAGTTGAGTCTCAGTGACAGCATTAGAATAAAAAGGCGGTACACCCTGAGAACTCCGCTAAAAGACCATAATTGATGGTCCAAGGGCCTCAGGGTTCCCCTCGGGACATGGCCCCTAGTCTTGATGCTGCCACTGTCCATAAATCATTACTAAGGTCAACTCTTTGGACAGGAACAGATGGGATTCCGCGACACAGAGTGCCCGTATTGTATGTACACTTTATGCATCTGTGGGATGTCATGCTACTGGCCTCTTACTGAAGAGGAGGAAGAGGGTAGAGAAGAAGGAGGAGGAAATTGTTAAGAGGATATGACATGTATAGAACATATAGGAGGAGTATGCTGTCACTGGGTAAGGAGAGCAGTAGGAGCTGTACGTAGGTGACCATGCAAATTTAAACTGGATTGCACACTTTCAATCACAATAAATAAATAATAGTAAAATAATAATATGAAAAGATATGTGACTATGAATGATACAGAAGTTACTATAAGAGAGGGAAATATGTACGCCATCACATTTTTGTTCAGGGTGTCAATTCAAATGAAAGATGATTACAGCAGTTGTCATAGTGGTATATTAAGTCTTTCAGGATTTCCTGTCAAACAAAATTTTAGATTTAAGAGGGTTGAATTAAATAGTTGACTCCTTGAACTTTTTGGAGAGCTTCAAGGGTGCGATAACTGGGATATTTGTCTCAGTCACACTTTACCAAATATTTTGGTAAAGATTTATTCAGAGATGATGGATAAATTTAAAGCACAGAATTTGTTGCTTCTTAACATATAAGAAGGAAGCGAGTCAAGTATCTTCTAGTGAGGAAATGCAGTGAACCTGAGAAGTTGTAGAAACCTTGTGCCGTTAAAGGTATTTTTCAAAAAGTAGTTACTGTTAAGTTCCAGAAAGTGATGACACATGAGCATGATCTGTGTCATGGATTGCATTGTGTCCCCCAGAAATCTGTGTGTCAGTTTGGCTTGGCTATGAGTCCCAGTATGGTGCTGTTCCTCCCGTGTCTTGTGTGAATCCTGCCTCTGTGATATTGATGACTGAGAATGGGCAGCAGTTGTGCTCATGAGGTAGGACCCAAGTTACCAGCTGTGGGATGCAAGCTGCTAGCTTGTGAACAGAGTAGTTGGGAACCTCTTACCACCCAGAAGCAGCAATGAGAGCAAGCACGTCCTTTGGGCCTGAGGTTCTGGTGCCAAGATACCCTCACTTAGATTTGCATTCAACCTACTGGTTGTGATAATTTCTCTTACTGAGTGGACTTGTAAACTCATAAATGGATTTGCGGCTTACCAGACTGTGTCAATAAAATTTCCCTTCATAAAGCCTTCCACTTGTGGTATTTTCTGTTGGAGCAGTACCAGATGACTAAAACAGTCTGTAATTTAATATTTTTCTTTCTAAAAAATACTGTCATCAACCCTGTATTCTGTGTTTACATCATTTACCTAATCTGAGCAGTATGCTTAGGCCTAGTGTTGTTTTCGAAAGGACCGGAAACAAATAGTGGTAGCAGCTTGTGGATAGGCAGTTTGAGGCCCACTGCATTAAAAAAAAGCCCTAGGTTGACAGCCACCAGAGGGCTAGAGAGCAGGTGGTCGAGATTACAGCAGGAAGGCAGAAAGCTCCTGAAGGATTTTTCTTTTTTTGTGGTTGATGGTAGTGGGTGATAAACTGATAGATTATCTGGAAAGTTTGACTGGATAGAAAATTATGTTGATACGTGATTCCAGAATAAAGAAAAATTGTACAACAAAGGAAGTATACTACTGTGTGTTAAGAAAGCTAAAATTCTTGCCTACCATAATACCAACATGTAAAACTAAAAACCAAGAGAACAGTATAAGCTGTTTATTTAGGAATGTCACAGAAAACAGTAGAATATCTAGAAGTTCAAAATTGTTGCAAATTGAGGGAATAGAGTAACTGATTTTTTAGTTCAAGCCTTTTTAACACTATTAGCATGTGAGAGACAACATGGAAATGAGAGCTGAAACTTAGAGATAAGACCAGAATGATAATTGAATTTGAAACTTTGTAGACAAAAGTAGTAGGACTGTTTGTTGAAAAAGGAGATACTTGGAAAAAATCAGTGTATTCGAGTACTTGACTGAGTATAGAACAGAAAAAGAATTGTTTATTTTTCTAACATCCAAGGGCAGAATTGAAACCTAGTAAGTAGCCACTGCTCCTGGACCACAGTGGGTTTCAGTTTTTTATGTAGCTGCTACTTAAGAGAAATATAGAAGTATCATGGGCCATATATCAAGTCTCAACACATTTTGAAGAACAGAAATCATAGAGTGTATCTTGTAACCACCACCACAACACCTGTTGCCACTGAGTCGGTTCCAGCTACTAGCAACCCTGTAGGACAGAGCAGAACTGCCCCATATGGTTTCCAAGGAATGCCTGGTAGATCTGAACTGCTCACCTTTGATTAGGAACTGAGCTCTTAACCACTGTACCACCAGGACTCTCTTCTAACTGTAATGTAGTTAAGTTAGAAATCAATACAACTGCAAGACCCAATTGCGAATCAAACAGAATACCAGAGAAATATCATAGAGCAGTGTGATGAACTTCTAACGTTATAGTACCCAGAAATGGAATGTACTTTTCATGAACATAGAGTTCAAGGGACTGATATATGAGATCTAAAGACATTTTAAAGTGGATTACCTCAAAAGAAAGTACTTCTTCAAGTTGCAGCATTCTGTTGTTGAAGTATGACCAGTATATAAAATGACGAAAGACCAAAAAGCTCTATACTTTTCATTATCAGCTTCTCATTAAAAAGCTTTTCTTTTCATTTGTAGCCTGCAAAGTTAGGATTTAGGAGGATTTCTGTTCATCGTATTGTGACTACTGATCTGTTTGGTCTTATTCCTACTGTCTTTTATTTACCGTTTTCCCCTGTTGTTCTTTAATTTTTTATTTCTACCTCTGGTTTAATTGACCAAGTTGTTCATTTATCTTCTGTGATTTTTGTTATGTATTTGTAATCTAGTCATTGGCATTAATATTCTTCACATACAAAAATTTATTTTTTTCAGTGTGTAGAAAGAGAAATTCAATATCTGTATCTTTTCCCCAATCAAAAAAAAAAAGAACTCAAGTACACCCTTACTTCCCTTACCTAACTTCTCTGAAACTAAAATGTTGAGAAAATCAGGGGATTTTATCTCTAGATTTTTGTACATTATTAATAGTGATAATTCGATTTCTAACCACAATTCTTACTAACTTCTTTTCTTGCTATACTTTCTTGTTCTTACCTTTCTCTTTCTTGTACTATTTTCTGTTGTTAAGAGCACCAACTCCATTAATTTTTGGCGTTATCTTTTCATCACTGTTGAGTTCAAGATGTTTACTAATTTCATCTTAATTAATTTCTTCTTTGACCCATATGTTGTTTAGAATTATTTTGTTTGATTTGCAAACATTTTGGGACTTGTAGTTATATTGATTTCTAATTTAACTGCATTACAGGTAGAAGAGAGTCCTAGTGGTACAGTGGTTAAGAACCCAGCTGCTAATCAAAGGTGAGCAGTTCAGATCTACCAGGCATTCCTTGGAAACCATATGGGGCAGTTCTGCTCTGTCCTATAGGGTTGCTAGTAGCTGGAACTGACTCAGTGGCAACAGGTTATTGTTACGGTTTGAAAATACACTCTATGATTTTCTGTTTTACAAAACATGTTGAGAATTGATATATGGCCCAGCCTGGTCTGTTCTGGTTAATTATCTAGGTCACTTGAAAAGAATATGTAATTTGCAGTTGTTGAGTGTACAGTGTTGTGAATGCCCCTTAGGTCAAGTTGCTTCGTTTTGTTTTTCACATCTCCTGTGTATACTCAGTGATTGCCTTCTTGTTCTGTCAGTTGCTGAGGTATGTTAAAATCTAACTGTGATTGTACATTTGCTGGTTTTCCATTTAGTTCTGTCAACTTGTGCTTTATTATATTTTGCTTTATTTAGATTTCTGTTTTTTCCTGTTTACATTTGTGCTTGAGACTGGCATCTTTCCATTTGTTTTCAGTTTATCCTCTGTACTTTGTTTTTTTATTTTTTCTTTCTCCCTTCAGTTTTTAGTTAGTTGTTTGCAGCTAGGTATCAAAGCATCCCAAAATCTAGTATCTTAAAACAGTAACCATATGTTACAGTTTATAGAATTAGGGGGCACTACAGCTAGTTAGATCTGAGTTAGGACCTCGTAGGAGGCTGCAGTCAGGTGGTGGCTGTGCTGAAATCATCTTAAGGGCTTCTTCACTCGTTACTGGTGACGCTCAGACAGCCAGGCCTCCTCCAGCATCTCTGTCTCCCGCTGTAGTCTCTTCAAAGTGATGGCTGCAGGTCAGCCAGACGTCTGTGACAGCTCAGGTCTCCAAAGCTGTGTATCCCAAGTTACGGATCCAGGAATAACTCTAGAACTGTTTCTAACCGCACTGTTAGAAGTCAGACAGTATTCTGCGCTGTTCTGTTTGTTGGAGTTTCTGGATGATGCAATGGTTAACACATTGGGCTGCTTACAAAAAGCTGGTGGTTCGAGTCCATTCAGAGATACCTCACAAGAAAGATCTGGCAATCTATTGCCATAGAATTAGCCATCAGAAACCTTATGAAGTACAGTGCTCCTCTGACACACATGTGGGGGACCACGATTCAAAATTACTGTATGATAACTTTTTTTTTTTTTTCTATTTCTGAACTCCCTTACCCCCATATTCAAGGGGAGGAGAATACATTTTTCCTTTCTAGAAGCTTTTAGGATTGGGATGGTTTGAAATTTAACATTAGTTTGGCTGTTCAGTTGTGAATCTTTTATTTTTCGTTATGATTGGTGTTCATTAGGCACTTTGAAGATTCTTACCTTAATTGTGGAAGTTTTCTTCTGTTACTTCGATTTCTCTGTTCTTTCTAGACTTGTCGTACAGTTGTTGACACTTGAATCTGTCCTCCTCCTTTGCTTTGGTAGTTCCCATTGCTCTGTCCTTTTGTTCTGCAATAGAGTAGAGTCTGAATTCAATATATTGGTTCACAAACTTGCTCTTCAGCTATGCAGTTTTCTCTTTAGGCCATCTACTGAAATTTTATTTTGATAGTCATGTTTTTATTTCCTAAATCTCCAGTGTATCTTTTACATGGACTTGATAACTGCAAGAGTGACTTTAAGATTATTGCATTTATTTTGCATTTGTCTATAAACCCTGTTACTTTTCTTTGTGCTCTTAATGTTGAAGTTTTTACTTCTGTTCACATTGTTTTTCTCAAGTCTGTGATTGTTAATTGCCTGTTCTTTTTGAGAATTCCTGTTGGCCTTTTCTATTTGCAGGAAGCAGTAGAAGTTGCTGTTAAGCTAAGTATCTCATTTTTACAGTGTGAGAACTAATTTATGAAATTCATTTACAAGTGAATTACATCTGGTCACTTACTACATACATCCTTCCCCCAAAGAACTAGTTTTAAGAGGGTTGGGAAGAACAAAAGAAAAAAATCTCTCAGTAATAATTGTATGATTTCATACTAGAAAAGTTGAATGTGCACTGTGATAATACTATGAGAAACATTGTTGTTTATTTTAGGATGTTAAACCTTACTTTGATTTCCCTATTGATTGTCTTCCCACAACAAGCTGATTGTGGTCAATTTTAAAATATTCATGGCTTCTTTACCCCTGTTTATTTAAATATAACTACCAGTTATAACTGCTTGCTAAGAAACTGCCTTTAATATTCCTTAGTATAAGAAGAAAAAAAAACTTTTTTCAAAATTTGTTTGCACAACCAAACTTCCTTTGATGATTTTGTTTCTGCAGGTTCAGTTGTGTGGAAAATAATCATTCTTGTAATTCATTAGTTTACATATTTAAGTAGGATCAGTTTTTTTTGCAAAGATAACGTGTTATTTTGTGAAAGCTAGAAGTAGTTTTGCTGAAAGAAGAATGAACAAATTGTTATATAATGACATGGACGATAATATTAGGAACCCAAGATTGACTTAATTTAAACACAATGTAATACTTATTCATATCCTCCTTATTTGTCGGGGAATCTTGACCAGAGTGAGAAATTTTCTGGTGCTGTATTGTGAGGACAGGGCACAAGAGATTTCCATAAAAAGGCATAGGATTTGCTTGGAAGAACATAGTGGTTTTCAACTTGGCAGTAATAAGTTAGAGCTACCCTGCTTTAGAAAGAAAATACTAACTCACATTATTCCTTATTCGGTTTGTATGTGTGTGTTTTCTGGTAGGAGCTGTTTTATTCTTGTACTTGCATGTGTGCACATGTGCATACCTTCATAACACATGTTACTTGTTAGGTGTAAAGAAAACAATTCTCTGTGCATACAGTATGTGAAAAATATATTTTGAACTTAAATATCTTACCACTTGAGTTGAGGAACAAGAGCCAAACATTTTACTGTTGTGGAATACGCAAAAGAATTTGGCCACGTCTGAGTGCTTTCCCCAATTGTCTTACCATCGAAGAGCGGTAGACATCTGAGGAGCAAAAATGAGCCTTGCTACATTAGCATTCCTTCTTGAAAGATGAAAGTTTTTAGATTAGAGAGATGGTGAAATCACATCTTGTTTAGAATAATCGGAATCCTCAGACTGAGAATCTCTCGAGGCCTGGAAAGGGAGCTAGAGATTTGGCGGTCTGTGTGTGCGACATAAGTTATCCTGTGTTTAACTGTCAGCATCCACTCTCCCCAGTGGAAATGAGGATACGACCGGACAAAGGTAGAGGCAGAGACCTAGTGTTCCCGTACAGTTTTCCCCCCTCACTTTTTCCTGTTCTCCTTTTCAGCCTAGGTCTCAGTTTTTACCTTTCTTCCCTTTTTATTGATTGTATGCATTCTTGTTGGTTGATCTCACCTACCATCATGGTTTCGCCTATTAGCTTTTATAACAGTGACACGTAAGTCTGTACCGCCAGTCCATTTTAGTTTCTACCACACTTCCAGACTTGGAATTTTAGTTACATGTCGGTTATCTCTACCTGGTTTCCCACAGAAATCTCAAACTTAATTTTTGACAAAATATTCCGTTTCTTTTTAATCTGCATTTGTGTTCTCTCTTAATTGAACGTATGCTGTAAGTCACTTAACTGTTAAAGCTAAATGTCTAGAAAGTTATCCTTGACTTTTCTACATTCCCCTTAATAATAACCTGTAATAAATTAAGAGTGCTGCTGATTTCATCTCTAGAAAAACACCGTTTCTTTCAACCCTAGTGCTGCTATACCCAAAACCAGAAAACCAAACCCCGCAGCTGTTGAGTTGATCGTGACTCATCGCAACTCTGTAAGACAGAGTCGAAGTGCCTCAGAGAGCTTTCAAGGAGTGCCTGGTGAATTCAGACTGCCGACCCTACGGTTGGCAGACGTTATCACTTAACTACTGCACCACCAGGGTACTCTGCAGGTTCATGTTACTTCCCACCTGAGCTTTTCTAGTAGCTTCCTGCTTCCCCTGCCTCATCTCTTCATCCTTCCGTCCGTTTTATTTACTGCCATCAGGCATCTTTCTAAAACATACATCTAACCATAACGTTTTCTTTAAAAACCATTCTTTTCTCCTCGTTGCTTACTAGATAAATTGTAAACTTTAATATGGCAGATAGGTTTGTGAGAACATAACCCAATTGCCATACCTGGTTTCCTCTTCTGTACCTTTATTTTAAACCCTGTGTTCTCCTAGGATCCCTAATGGTATAGTGGTTAAGAGCTGTGGCTGTTTGCCGAAAAATCAGCATTTTGAATCCACCAGGCACTCCTTGGAAGCCCTATGGGGCAGCTCTGTTCTGTGTTATAGAGTCACTGGGAGTAGGAGTCAACTCTTGTGGCAATAGGTTTTTATGTCTTAGCCACACTAAATTTTAGTTGCTGTTCCCTGGATCTGTGCTGTATTTAACGCTTTCGTGCATTTGCTCAGGCTGTTTCCTCTACTTGAAATACTCTTCCATATGTGCCTGGAACATTCTTACTCATTTTTTTACTTAGCTCTTCTGTTATTTCCATTGAAAAACCATCCTGGATTCTCCTTCTGTTCCTTCATCCTTCTCCAACCCTTTAATCGTATTTCTGTAAAACTTTGTTCACATCATAATACAATTTTTTTTTTAAAACTCCTGTACTCTGTGAACCCCTTGAGGATGGAAACCCTATGTTTTTTTCATTTTTATGTCGCTGGCACCTATTATACACCTGTGCCTGGGAGATACTCTGTAAATGTTTGCTTCAGAGTAAGAATCATACTTACCATCATGTCTGTACATACTTGTCATGTTTATACTTAATATACATGTAATTTGAAACCCTGGTGGTATAGTGGTTAAGTGCTACAGCTGCTAACCAAAAAGTTGTCAGTCTGAATCCACCAGGCACTCCTTGGAAACTCTGTAGGGCCAGTTTTTGTTTGTTTGTTTGTTTATTTTTTCAGTTATTATTTTGTGTATGTAATGGATATTCTGAAAAATTTCCTGTTTTTTCCCATTGAATTTTCTTAAATGAGCTGTTCGGTTGCTAACTTATGTAAAATAAAATGCACCTATTTTTAAGCATACAGTTCAGCAAATTTTGATTGGTATGTATACACATGTAATTACTACCACAGTCAAGATACAGACTATTTCTGTCACACCAGAAAATTCCCTCATGCCCCTCTGGAGTCATCACTCTTGCCCGACAGTCACTGGCTACAGCAGTTTTCTGCCACTATAAATTGGTTTTGTCTAATCTCTCAAATGTTGTGTAAGCGGAATCATACAGCATTTACTCTTATGCCTAGCTTATTTTACTGAGCATGTTCTTATCACTGAGCAGTATTCCATTGATTGGCGGTACTGGGATTTATTTACCCATTCACCTCTTAAAAGATATTTCTATTGTTTCTGGGTGTTGGCTAGTTTGAACAGAGTTGACATTCCTTTTTTTCATATGTATATCTGATTGTTTCAGGTTGATTTGTTGAAAAGTCTGTCTTTTCCACACTGAATTAACTTACATTCCTGTATTGTCTATCACTGTGTAACAAATTAGCCCAAATCTTACTGGCTTAAAACAACAGTTGTTACTATTATCTCTCAGTTTCTGTGGATCAGGAATTTCCTCTGACTCATGGCCTCTCATGAGGTTGTAATCTGGATGAAACTTGACAGGAACTACAAGGCAGGCTTCCTAGATGACTTAGGTGGCTGACAAGTCAGCATTGGCTGTTTGGCAGGAGTCATTACTTCTCTGGAGGTGGGCCTTTGAGTATTCTCATGTGGTGGCTGGCTTCACCCAGAGTGAATGATTCAAGAGTTACAAAACAAACTGCAGTCCCTTTTAGGAACTAGACTTGGAAGTCACTTATTGTCACTTCTGCCATATTCTGTTGGTTATGTGACTGATCCTTTATCTTTTCTAAGTACTAGAGGAGTTACCAAAGCCAAAACCCATTGCTTTTGAGTTGATTCTGATTCATAGTGACCTTATAAGACAGACTAGAACTGCCCCATAGATTTTCCAAGGCTGTAATCTTCGCTAAAGCAGACTGTCATATCTTTGTCCCAGGGAGCAGCTGGTGGACCTTTCAGTTAACAGCTGAATGATAGTAAATCTAAAAGATCCTTACTGAGTGTTTGAAGGCAAAATAGTAACAATGTACCACAGGATTTACAACACATGTCAAAGTAAAATATAATAAGCACAAGAAATTGTAGGAAAACAGAAGTATATTACATTATATCTGTATTCTTTGCTTTACCTCATAGTTTCACTCTGCATGTCTGGCTGAGTGCTTGGCCACAAATTCAAGTAGACCCCCACTCAGATTTCTGGAATTTTCTATGCACCTCTCTCTTCTGTGGTATACTTCTGGATTCTGCTTAAGTTCTTCCTCTTTGCACCACAGTCTGTCTGAAAGTGACTCCATGTAGGAAGCCACGAGTTACAGGTCACACTTCATTGCTTTCCCACCTCTTAGATACCACAGTCCTACACTGCTTATTGTCCAGTATTTGAAAACGGTCATTCCATATATTTTGTCATACTTTCTGGTTGTTTACTCTGGGTTACAGGTCCATTCCCAGTTACTTCTTCAAGACCAAAATTGCACATTCTTTCCTATCGTTTTACCTATTAAAATAACCATGGAGATTCAAAATAAAGTTCATGTTGTATTCATTTCCCTCCAGCAGTTTGGCCCTCACAGGCCTACCTGTAGAGTTTAACAATTTCATCCATAGTCTCCCATTTTTAACCTAGTTTTCTTTTGTGTTAAAATATACACAACCTAAATCTGACCATTTTAACCATTTTCACGTGTACACTCTAGTGTCAGTAAGCACACAGAATGTTATACAACCATCACTGCTGTTTGTTTCTAAGACTTTTTCAATACCTGCAGCAGAAACCCTGTATTCATTAATAACTTCTCATTCACCCTTGCCCCCAGTCTGGGGTCACCACTAACCTGCCTTCTGTCTGTGTGCATTGTCAGATGTTTAAATATTTCATGTAAGCGAAACCATATAATATTTGTTTTTTTGTGTCTGGTTTATTTTACTTACAATAACGTTTTCGAGACATCCATATTATTGTGCATGCTAGAAATTTATTTTCATAACATAGTAATAATCCATTGTATGTATATACCACATTTTGTTTATCCCTTCATCTGTTGCTGGTTCTTTAGATTGTTTCTACCTTTTGGCAACTATGAATAGTGCTACAGTGAACTTTGATATATGAGCATCACTTCAAATCCTTGCTTGCTTTCACTTCTTTTGAGTATATGCCTAGGAGTGGAATTGCTAGGTCATAGAAAAATTCTGTTTTTTTTTTTTTTGAGAAACTGCCAAACTGTTTCCTGCTGAGGCTGCACCATCTTACATCCCTCTCAACAATGACATATGTCTTCTTTGTAGAAATATCTGTTCAAGTCTGTTTTCTCTCTCTCTCTCTTTTTTTTTTTTAAAAAAATATTGGATTGTTTGTCTTGTTGAATTGTAGGAAATTTTTATCTATTATAAATATTAACTCCCTAAATGGTGGTATAGTGGTTAAGTGGTACTACGTCTGCTAACCATAAGGTCGGCAATTCAAATCAGCTACCTGCTCCTTGGAAACTCTGAGGGGCTGTTCTGCTCTGACCTGTAGAGTTGCTATGAGTCAAAATCAACTCGATGGAAGTTAGGTTATCAGGTGTATAGCTCCCAAATATTTTCTCCCATTTTGTAGGTTTGCCTTTTCACTTTCTTGATAAGGTCCTTTGAACACATCCTAGTAATTTTTGAGGTGACATTTTCTGTGGTTCAGCTGTAATAAAATAGTAAACAAAATAGTGGAAAATTACTGTGTGATATTTTAAGCAAGTAAATATGTTGTATTAAACCTTATGTGAGTAAACATTGTTTTAAAAAGTAAAGAAGTTGTTAAAATGGTAGCTTCATAAAAATTAGGGTCATAGTTATGAGACAACCATTGATTTTAAACATCTTTTTTTCTAATCAAACACTGTTAAAATAATGAATAGGCAGATTATGAATGCCTAGTTAGAGATGATAATATTTAACAAATTAGCTTGTTAAAATCTACATGGTTTTGCTGTGTAGCATTTCTTCCCTTGTTAGTCTTACAGAAAAGGATAGGTAATAGTAAAGCTGCATGTTACTCCATATAAATGCTATATATTCTTAAACTATTCTTAGTGTATTGATCCTTGCCTTTTATTTGTTTTTCAGATTGTCAGAATTTAAACAGACCACATCATGCGTGAGTACAAGCTAGTGGTCCTTGGTTCAGGAGGCGTGGGGAAGTCTGCTCTGGTAAGTTAGCCACTTCGCTGTAACTAATTAGTGCAATACTGGAAGCCCTTTGGTATTTGCTTACTTTCGGACTTTCAGTCCTAAGTAGAAGAAGTCTTGATGATGCGGTGGTGATGTGCTTGGCTGCTAACTGAAAGACTGGCAGTTTGAACCCACCCAGTTGCATTGTGGGAGAAAAGACCTGGTGATTTGCTGCTGTAAAGATTATAGCCCAGGACACCTCATGGAGCAGGTCTCCTCAGTTGTATAGGGTCGTTACAGGTTGGCATTGGCTCAACTGTACACAATAACCAGTCCAAAATAGAAAAGCTGGCCATATTATTTTGACTCCTTGTATCTATCCTGCAGGGGCAGAAAATCATTCAAGAACCACATATACGTAGTTGATATAACAATAATAATAAAAAAAAAGTGTACAATCCACATTAATTTTGCATGCCCACCTGTCTGCAGCTCCTTCCACTCTCCTTACCTGGTGACAGCACATTCCTCCTTTTCATTCTGTACTTGTATTATCCTCTTAATAAGTTTCTGTCACCTCCTGTCCACCCTCTTCTCTCCCATACAGAAAGAGATCAATAAGACGGCACCCTATAAATGCATAGAAACATAAAGTACACCCATCGTATGGTTACATTATGTCCCTGAGTCCAGTCCGTTTCTGTCCAAAGAGCTGATCTCAGTAGTGTTTTCTGGTCAGGGGCAGCAGCCGGTCTACAAATGTGTAGCCTTAAAATGATGGTCATTCAGTCTTTCATTTGCTAAATGTTTATTGGCTACTGTGTATCAAGTTCCAGTGTTCATAATTCAAAGAGGAATAGGATTGTTTTGATTTTAAAGGAATTTGTAGTTCAGTAAGAAGCTCTGGTGGCACAGTGGTTACGTGCATGTCTGCCAACTGAAAGACTGGCTGTACGATCTACCAGCCACTCTGCAGGAGAAGATGTAGCAGCCTGCTCCTGTGAAAATTTACAGCCCAGGAAACCCTGCACTGTTCCCACCCTAGGTTTAAGTAGAATGACGATCATTTGTTATATACATTCTATATTCATTCAATAAATATTTATTGAGCATCTGAAATGTCATACTAGGATTAAAATAGGCATGGTCCTTCATGAAGCTTACGTTATCGTTGGAGATATATAATAAACATAAAACAAAAACTACTTAATTGTAAGAGAGGGAGATACTCTGACAGAAAAGTATAGATTGTTAAGAGAAAGCCTGTGACAGGTCGCCCTAAATTAAATTAGCCTCTGAACAACTGATAGAAGATCACAGTCTTAGTTTCTTAGTACCACTGTAAACAGAAATATAATAAGTGGTTGGCTTTTATGAACAGAAATGTATTTTCTTGTAATTTATGTTTTTTTTATGATTGAATGAAAATGTACATGCCCATATAAATTCACATGCTCACCTACATGCAGTCCCACTGCTCTCCCTGCTCTATACGTGTCCTATTCTCCCAGCAGTCTCCTATCCCCTCCTGTCCACCTACTCCCCTTCCTCCAGCAATAGGTCAACAGGATGACATCCTATACATGGCACAGAACCATAAAATTCCCACCAGATATGGTCACTCTGCATCATCAAGTCCAATCCATTGCTGTCCGAAAAGTTAATCTTCATTGTGATACATGGACAGGGGCAGCATTAGGGCCAGGGGCCATGCTCCCAGGGGAACCCCAAAGCTCCCAGACCATCCACTGTGGTCTTTCATTGGAGATCTCAGGGTGCACCCCTATTTATTCTCTTGTTGCCAGTAAGAGTCAACTTTGTGAGCTCCATTATGGTTATCACTGGTGGTGGCCAGGCACCATCCGGTTCTTCTGGTCACAAATTGGTGTAGAGATCCACTCACATGGGCCTGTCTGTCTTCTGGGTTCTCTTTTCCCCATGTTGTTCTTGTCTTCGGTGATCATCTGTTCCTGTTGAGTTGGGAACATTTGCTGTACCCCCAGATGGCAGCGTCACAGCTTTTAAGACCCCAGATGCCACTCACCGATGAGGGAAGCAAAGAGTCCTCATTAGCAAAACGCTAGTTGTGCCAGTTGGCCTCGATTTCCCCTGAGAGCACAGTCCCCAGCCCTCCACCTCAGCCATTCTGTCCTTGCAACACTGGGCCAAGACAGGAGGAGTACACAAGTTGTGTTGAAGTCCCACTAATATTGATGTTCTTACTAACATGTGCTGACACCAATTTCACCCAACTAAATTTCTAACAACTGTCTAATCTAAACTCTCCCCCCAGCCCTCCTGCCCTCCCCACCCTTGCAGCCGTCAAAGAGTCTTTTCTGTTATGCATGAGTCTGCTTTTAGGTTCTTATCATAGGGGTCTCATACAACATTTGTTCTTCTGTCACTGACTATTTTCACTCAACATGATGTCTTCCAGTTGAAACCAGGTTAAGAGATGTTTCCTGCTGTCACCGTTCTTCTTTATCATTGCATAGTGTTCCATTGAGTATATATACCATAGTTTACCTATCCATTCTTCTGTTGTTGGGCATCTGGGTTGATTCTATCTTTTTACTATTGTGGACTGTGCTGTGATGAACATTTGTGTGCATCTATCAGTTGGTGTGAATGGTCTTGATTCTGTAGGATATATTCCAAGCAGTGGAATTACTGGGTCAAATGGTATATCTGTATACATTATTTTAAGGTAGCACCAGATTGCTTTCCAAAGAGGTTGCACCATTTTGCAATCCCACCAACAGTGTAGGAGAGTTCCAATCTCTCCACAGCCTCTCCAGCATTTAGTGTTTTGCGTTTTTTGGATCATGGCCAACCTTGTTGGGATAAGATGGTATCTCATTGTCCTTTTGATTTGAATTTCTTTAACAGCTAATGACCATGAGCGTGTCCGTGTGTGTTTTTTGGCTGCCTGGATCTCCTCTTTAGAGAAGTGTCTGTCCCTCTCCTTTGCCCATCGCTTAGTAGGATGATTTATCTTTTTCTTATTGATATTTTGTAGTACCTTACAGATTATGGACATTGATCTGACATAGAGTTGCCAAATATTTTTTCCCATTCTGTATGTGGCCTTTTAATTCTATTAATAAAGTCTTTGGATGAGCAAAAGTGATTGATTCTTAGTAGTTCCCATTTATCTATTTTCTCTTCTGTTGTTTGTGGTTTGTTTCACAGATTTTGAAGTCTGTCTACATTGTGTATTAAGCCTTCCATTGGTGTTGCTACTTTTTCTTGAATGAGCTATTTTCTTGTAATTTAGAAGGCTCGAAGTCTGAATTCAGGGCACTGACTCTACAGAAAGGCTCTCTGGTCCTTCTTGTGGAAGAGTCTTGACTCTTATAGCTTCTCTGTGTTGGCTCCTTGGTGATCTGTGTGAGGCATCAGTTTTTTCCACATTTGTGCTTGCTTGCTTCTATTCCTAATCTCTTTTATATATTAAAAGTGATTGATTTAAGACATATTCTGCACTGATGTGGCCTTATTGACATAGCAGAGAAACTCCTATTCTTGAGGGGGATTATGTTTACAAGTATAAGGATTAAGATTTACAACACGTATTTTGGAGAAACACGATTCAGTCCGTAAAGTACACCTGGAGCAGGAGTGCAGATGGAGGAGAGCAGAGAGAAATGATATGAGAGGTAGGCAGAGGCCAGATCATGCCTTGAAGACCATGTAAAAACTTGAAACTTCTTCCTAATACCAGTGAGAAGTCACTGGAGGTAGGTAGGTTGTTTTTGTTTTGTTTTAGTGGAGGGTGCAAGTGGCAGAATCAAGTACACATTTTAAAGAGAGTGACTTGACTGCCCTGTGTAGAGGACTGTAGAAGAGGGGCATAGTGGCTGTGAGAGGCCAGTGGAAGAGAATGCAGCACACCAGATCATTAGTTGTGGAAGCGTGGGTTAAGGCCATGGCAGTGACAGAGAGAAGTACATAGGTTGAATTAAACAGGAAGTAGAACTGATATAACATGCTGGATTGATGTGAGGACTAAGAGAGAAAGGAGCTGTCAGGGATTTAACTTTCCAAGTTTCTATTTGAGATACTAATTTTATGGATGGACTGTTTAAAGGGAAGGGAAGCACAGGAAAATAATGAGCTGATTTCAGAGTGAAAATCAGGAGTTGTGTCAAATTTTATTTGTTTGTGAGCTGTTCAGGTAGATTTGTCAAACAATTGTATTCTCAAGATAAAAGCTTAGAAGAGAAATGCCGTCACTGTATCAGTGGTATTTCATTTTATGAGAATTACATTACTGTTAAGATTATAAATTACTACCACAATGGTGGTAGGGTTTTTTTGATGGAGAACATTTGACAAATTTGTTACTTCTTTTGTTCTTACTAAAAGCAAACAAAAAAAATGTATAACACATTTGTCAGTTGAGCGTTTTTTCAGACAGTTTAGTGGTGATCACTTTCATTAATCATGTTGTGCAACCACCACCCATAATCCTTCCCAAATTCTCATCACCATAAAAAAACACTACTTCCTAAACAGTAGCTCTTCCCTCCCATCACCCTCCCCATCCCTGGTAGCCATTAATAAACTTCAATCGCTATACATTTGCCTATTCTTACTTCATGTAAGTGAGTTCATGCAATATTTGGCCTTTTGTGGTTGACTTAACTCCCTGAGCATAAAGTGTTTGAGGTTCATGTGTGTTGTAAGGTTGAGTAAGATATGTATAACATAGAGTTCTTCCTTAGGAGTGGAGCTGGGTAGCTGACAACAAGCGTGGTAGGTAGATTTAGTTGCCATCGCATACCCTTCATGACTTTTAAATATGGTCACATGCCCATAAATTACCTTTTAAAAAATAAAATAATTTGAAATAAAATCCACAGGATTGAATGAAGTCGTGCAAGGAGAAACTAGAGAGAATTGCCGAGGGCTGAGCTTTCAGGCCCTGTCAGCCTTTGGGGAATGGGTAGGGTAGGAGGATCCAGCATACTTTCTTGACTGTTCAGAGGTCAGGTAAGAAGAGGAGAAACATGATCTGGGAACAAAGTGGCAGATGGCCTTGATAAAAGCAGCTTAAGGATGGTAAGGGTAGCATAGCCATAGTGAGATACGTTGAAGAGACTAAACGAGAGGTGAAGAAATTGAACCACCATTGTAGAAAGTTGAAGTTTGATTATGAGAGGGAACAGAGAAAGGAGGCAGAAGTAGAAGGACTATGGAGTTAAAGGAGGTTTCTGTCGTAGAATTGGAGATAGTAGGACATGTTTATATGCTGGAAACAGTCCAGTGAAGAGAGGAATAATGATGCAGGAGAGGAAGGGAATGAATTTTGTAGAAAAGGCCTTCAGTAGATGAAGAAGGAAGTAGATCTGTTTGGAAAACCAAAGGAATAAAAGTCTATGTGAATGAGTGAGATGTCACCGAGAATTGAGAGAGAATGGGATTCAGAGGAATAACAAAGGGGTTGCTTTTAGTAAGAACAGTTGCTTTTAGAAGTACAGGATTGATTTTCAGTTTTACAGGTCTCTCTAACTTCTAGATTCTTCTACCTGCTGCTTCATCCAATGTGTTTTGAAACTCCACTATGAACTTATGAGAGAAAGAGAATGTGTCTTTGTATTGTTAGGAAAATAATTTTGACCTTAGGGGCCCTCGGCCCAGACCAAAGCATATTAGGAAGCTATAGTAGACTGTTTCTCATACTAAAATTATGTGTAGTTCTAAGGAGAATCATTGATAAAAATAATGGTACAGTTTTTTGGTTCAGTGATCTTGGAAGTTTCTTTTGAAGAATAGGAATTTAGTCAAAGAAAGAAGTTTGAGGTTTATGATTCAGGTCATTCCCAACTTACGATGGATTCTATTCCGGTGACTCCATCATAAGTGGGTTCTGATGTAGATCAGATACCTCTTTCTGTTTGTTTGTTTTCATTATTATTGCCTTTTGTTATTAGTATTTTTATAAATCCAGTCCATATTTGTCTTTGGGGGTTGGCATCTGAGAATAATATCATCAGCTTATGGGCTACGAAAAACAAATGGGCAGTCTGAAGTGCAGTTGGTCATAACTCAAATAATGTTGTAAGTCAGGGACTACCTGTATTTACATTAATCTGTTGAGCTCAAGCTAAAAGAGCATGTTAAATACTGCTCTGGATAATTTAAGTGCAGATGACCTCAGTCCACATTCTTGCTCCTGCTTGTAGACAGTGGTCTGCCCAACCCTGTTTTAAAGCTGTCTCGGAAAGATCACTGCCATCTTCTGTATTTCTTTTCATTCACTAGATGGTAAAATATCTAGTTGCTAGTCTCTGTTTACAGAAATCTCAGCAGTAAAAGTGGGTAATATTTGAAAAAGATGGGTAGGCAGTGTTTTCTAGTGAAAAGTGTAAGACTTAGAAATCAAGAAGCTGACAGATGGGAAAAGTAGCTCTTCTGGGGTGAATATGAAATCAGAATGTGATTATGTGATTATAAAATGACTAGCTCAGTGCTTGGAACATAATAGACATTCAGTAAATTTTAACTCTTTTCCCATTTCTCCTGTAATTAGAAAGATCATTTGAAGACTTTTTTTTTTGCTGGGGGAACCTTTTTTGTGTCAGCTTCGAGGACAGTGGATAGAAGTTACTATAGATAATACAAAGGAAAAATAAAACAAAGAAAACCAAACATATTGCTGGAGAGTTGATTGCAACTTAGAGCAACCCTATAAACCAAAACCCAGTAGTGCTGAGTTGATTCCAACTCATGGTAACCCTGTAGATAGAGTAGAACTGCCCCAATAGAGTTTCCAGGGAGCGCCTGGCAGATTTTAACTGCCAGCCATCTGGTTAGCAGCGGCAGAACTTAACCGCTATACCACCAGGGTTTTCAAGAGCAACGCTATAGGACAGAGTAAAAATTGCTGACCTTTTGGTTAACAGCTGAACTTCTAACCACTGCACCACCAGGGTTTTGCAGGAGTAATTAAAAAAAAAAAAAGCCACTGCTGTTGAGTCCATTCCAACTCATAGCAACCCTAAAGGCAGAGTATCACTGCCCCATAGTTTCCAAGGAGCGTCTGGTGGGTTTGAACTGCAGACGTAGCTAGGGTTTCCAAAGGGGTAACAGGAGTTTCTTAAATTACTGATACATTTCCGATTTTTAATAAAATTAGAAGCTGTTTTCTTTTCTTCTTCTTCATTGTGTTTAAAACTCAGTATAGTAATTATTTAGCAGTATAATGTCAGCAGTAACATGACTTGAGTTTAAAATGATCACCTCCTTTTGTAGCAAGTTGTTCTCTTCATTATGAATCTACTCTTACATTGAAAAGTAATAACTGCATGTATTTCCCAGAGTTTTTACTTAATTTTGTTCAATCTTTACAGTTTTGTGAGGATAAGTAACAGTCAAGAGATTTTTGTTTTTGTTTTACTCCTTAACTTTTCTCTGTTTTTTTCTCCAGACAGTTCAGTTTGTTCAGGGAATTTTTGTTGAAAAATATGATCCAACGATAGAAGATTCCTACAGAAAGGTAAGGTGTGGAACCTATGTATACACACTTGCAAGGGATTCTTTATGACTTTATAACTTGATTCATGGACGTTTCTAAAAAATAATTGTGAAAAACATACACATGTTCAGTATCTGTTTTAAAAAGTTTCACCAAGATAGATTGTTTCTTGTAAAAAATTTCATAGCTATACAGGGCACCATGTTCTGTTTCTGATGAGTACTCCATTCTTTAATGTATACATTTTTCTGGTGAGTATTTTTTTAACGTAAAAGAAGTTGTACATAGTACGTATTTTTTGACTATTCTTTTTCTGAGTTAACATAAAGGTTACTTTTATGCATAAAGGTATCTAATGACTAAATTTTTTATTCTTGTTCAGTCATGTAATAACTTTGAAGATATTTCATCTTTAGACTACAAAAATTTAATTTTGACCTATGCATAGATATGCTATTTAATTATAAGACTAGCTAGAATTATGAGATATTTTCTTGATTTTATTTCTCAGATTTTAAGGGAAAGAAGACAATGCTATAAGAAACACTAGCCAGCCATTGCCATCGAGTCCAAGAATATACCAAGAAAAAAATTTTCAAAGATTAAATCTACCTTTCAACAGATAGGGAAAGATTAATCTTTTGGATGTGCTTGGGATTTACCTTTAAGAGTCCTCTAACTCTTGTTAAATTAAAGTCCCTCAAGCAGTCCTGGCAAAGCAGTGCTGCCATTTGCAAATTGGTTATAAAATTGTGCTCTGTATATCTTGAAAAACTATATACTTAATTCATTAATCATTGCATATACCAGGTTACCGATTTTGCAGGTTGCCACACCTCTCCCATAATTATGGGATGGGGCAGTGAGTTTGTGGTACCACCAGTGGGGCCCTCATCAGTCCCTGTTCTGACAGAGAAGCAGAGTTTAAAATAGTCCTCAGGAAGCCCTGGTGGTGTAGTGGCTATGTGCTACGGCTGCTAACCAAAAGGTTGGCAGTTCAGTTCTGCCAGGTGCTCCTTTGAAACTCTGTGGGACAGTTCTGCTCTGTCTGTAGGGGTAGCTATGAGTTGAAATCAACTCAGTGGCAGTGGGTCAGGTTAATAGACTTATTTCTAAAAGACACTGTTGTCTTAGTGACATTTCCCAAAATAAATTGCTAGTTAAAGCTGCTAAAGGGCTAACACTTTTTTTAGTCCTTTTTTTATTAAAAATTTTTCATAGTTGGTAACTGATAGTTTCACCTTTTCTTCTTTTATAAGGATACTGGGAAAACTGAAGTTCAGTGCATGAAAGTTCACCCTGTGCACAGTGCTATTCCAAAGAAATGCCTTTTTCTTAAATTGAGTACTGTGCGACCTCAGCATTGTTAATTTACTTTATTGTGGTACATTGTATATAATCAAAAATTTGCCATTTTAACCACTTTTGAGTGTATAATTCTGTGACCTTAATTGCATTCACTGTTATGCTATCGTCACCACTATCCTTCTGTGCAAATTCTGCTACCCCATGACAGAAACTCCATAAGTGTACTTATTTCAACACCTCTGTGTACCCTTTAGTTCTTAAATTTAATTTCTCTCATGTATTAAATTTGGGCATATTTTAGTCAGTTATGAACATTGTGAGCATGGCCGTTTTACAGAATTGTCTCTATCCCAGAGTCCTCTTTTTCTACATTTTGAGCCATTGAATGCATTTGTACTTTGTTTTCTCTGAAGATAATATCAATGTATATATTTATACATTTTTATCTGGTAGAACTATCTACTGTTTTTCTTAAATTCAAGAACACGACATGTACCTTCTTTATATAATATATAAATATAAAACCGTGTTGAAGGTGGGCAGTTACACACAGCAAATTACATTGCCATTTAACAATTTCTGCACAGTTATTCAGTGATACTGGGTACATTTTCATGGTGTGTCATTTTTCTGCGTCGTTCTGTTCTGGTTGCACTGTTTCTAGCACTCTAGTTTCCCTACACCTTTGGCTTCTCGTGTTTCTTTAGAGTCTTTTTTGACCATTTGGTCTGCCATAATTTTTTTTCTCTTTTTGAAAAAGTTCATTACTCATGGATGATATTCTTTATTTATGATATCATCTGTTAAATTTAGCTAACAGGTGACCACAAGGGATGATTTCAGTTTAAGGTTTGAAGTGTTTCTCAGGATGGTAGTCCCAAGGAGTCCTCTCTTTCCAACCTATCCCGTAAATCTGCATTTTTTTAAGAATTTGGGTTCTGTTCCGTATTTTTCTCCCGTTCTGAAAGGGCGTGTCTGAGATGACCCTGGTTACAGTGGTCAGTAGGTGGCAGCTGGATATCACGTAGTTCTTCTGGTTGACCATTTATCTTCTAATAATAACCAATATGAATCATTATTTCAGAGCTTACAGTGGTTAGAAAATATCTACATTCTACATTAACAATCCTGGCTTCAATAATTTTAATAGATGTGCTTGAGATATCCCAGTCTTTATTGTGGTTCCCAGTTCAGTCCCAGCTAGTGCAGCGTATGTGCTAGAGAAAGTCTTTGTAATGGTTGTTAGATACTGTAAGTGGAGAGGTGGAAGGATAATAGGATGATATTTTGACTCTGTGTTTTCATTTTTTCCCACAGCAAGTTGAAGTAGATTGCCAACAGTGTATGCTCGAAATCCTGGATACAGCAGGAACAGTAAGCATGTTTCTCTCTCTTTTTTTTAGTTAGATTTTAATTCACATAACAGATTTTATCATCTCAATAATTCTTCTAAGTAAAAATGATCATTCCAATTAAGAACAAGTTCTTTAAATGTAGGACTTGTTAACTTGTCTAAAGTCTGTGAAGTCATCTATGATGTACTTAATGCTTACACAGTACAGTTAGATTGTATGTTGAGTTCACCTGTAAAGTCTGTGTTGGTTTTAGTGTATTAAGGTAAGGATTATGCTGTCAGTGTTCAAAAATTCTAGAACTTTTAATGATAAATAGATACTTCTGTGAATTTAAATAAGACTCCATCTCAATACCATAGTCATTCACTTCTATAAAAATTGATTTTGCTTTTTATGAGCACTTTAATATCTGAAAGGACTAATGACAGATACATGTTTTCTGTTGGAAATAGAAACCTGTGGGATTCTTTTGAGCTTTATTTTCTCAAGATGAATATGATAACAGTAGGGCTCAGACCATATGGTGTTTATTATGCTTAAGCGGCATAATAAACCACTTGGTACAGTGCCTATTGTAAAGTGTGGACTTTCTGTATTTGGTTTTATTCTTACTGTCTGCATTAATACCATCACCTTTCAAATTTTATTATTACTTATTGATGATTTCTAGTCCTGAGTTTATACTTCAAATGAGATATCATACCCAACTAAGTATGAATTATGACATAAATTTCTTAAATAAAATTAGTCTTAGTTCATTTAAGAATAATTATATTCTGTTTTTCTAAATCACTTAAAAACAAACTAAGATGATTAAGAGTTCACTCCCAGTTCTGCAATTCATTGTCATGGTTTCTAGTCTCATAATTAGGGAACAGGAAGAACATCTGTTATGTCTTATGTTTGTGGTCATAATAACATATAATAATTTTAGTAGCTTTCTCGTAATTCTTTTAATCTCAATATTTCTAGTATGCAGAAATCGTATGTATAATTGCATACTTTTTTAATTCTAGGAGCAATTTACAGCGATGCGGGACTTGTATATGAAGAATGGCCAGGGGTTTGCACTAGTGTATTCTATTACAGCTCAGTCTACATTTAATGACTTACAAGACCTGAGGGAACAGATTTTACGAGTTAAGGACACAGAAGATGTAAGTATTTTTTCTAGCTATAATAAGACATGCTACACCGTCTCCATGGCCAGGGAAAAAAATGCCTGTTTTTCTCTGTCAGTCAGTTGAGTGTTTGGAGGGTACCTGTCACATACCTGAAATGGCCTCTGTGATGGAGGAGGGAAAAAACCCTTTCAAATTGGCTTACAAACTATGTGCTAAGGTGTTAAAAAATGAGGAAATACGTGCCCGTGCCCGTGGCTCATTGTGTTGTGTGGGTGGTAAGTGCAGGAGAGAAAGTCAAAGGAAAGTTCATAGGAGACTCAAGCTGAGCTTTGAAAGGTGATAGTTAAGTTAGAAACACAAAGAACATTATTGAGAACCTTAATGAAATGTTTCTGTTTCTAAAGTTGTGATACAGTTTTTACTTACATACAGTTTTATTTTTCCTTTGAATTATGGTAAGATTTTTTTATTCAGCTTTAGATGAAAGTTTTCAAAGCAAATTAGCTTTTTATTAAAACAGTACGCTAGTTTTGTGACACTGGTTGAATTATCTTACAATTTTAATTAACTGGGTATTTTCCTTCATTTGGTTAATTTTATTGTTACAGAATTCCTGTTTTATAAAGTGTATTTTTCTGTTTGTTTTTGAAAGTACATGTGTGTGTTACATGTTTACCTTGGTTTTGAGGTACAGAGTCATTTCTCAGTTATATAAATTAAGATGTAAAATTTCAGTTGTATCTTTCTGTGTTAGTTCTCTCGAAATATTATGGCAGCATAGGCATCTAATCAGAACCTTGACGTTGTGTACTATTCTGCACCAGAGGAATTTATACTCTGTGACTCATGCCCTGTATCGTAGCCTAATGAATACTTCTCGTCCTTCATCTGACTCATTTATCCAAGCAAGTTCTGTCTTTAATAGATAGTGACATGCAAGTCACTGAACTCTGGTAATGTTCACCCCTTTAGCCTATGTAATAGACTAAAAAAGAAAAGAGTTGTGGATGCGTAATATTTTTATTTAATTGCCCATTTTAGGTGCCAGGGCCATCATGGAAACTCTGGTGGCATAATGGTTAAGTACTATTGCTGCTAACCAAAAGATCAGCAGTTCAAATCCAGTAGGTGCTCCTTAGAAACTCTGTGGGGCAGTTCTGCTCTGTCCTCTAGGGTTGCTATGAGTTGGAATCAAGTTGACAGCAGTGAGTGAGGCCATGATGTTCCTTAAATTCCTTTTTTTGTGTAGTATCCATCACCTCACAAACAAATGACTTTGTTGTCAGGACTTCTTTTAACTAAGGAAGTTAGTGGTTGGACAGCCACCCATTTCACTGGAAGTAGAAAGCTGTATGTGAACACAGACAAGCATTTATGTTACGAAAAAAAGAAACAAAGACCGCTACTTTGTGGCTTTATTTTTATTGTTAATCTTGCCTGACATCTCACCTAAACTGGCTTTAACTCTAGAACTTACTATTATGTGGGTCATGCCACTACTTTCAGCATTTGTTAGGTCTGTGAGATTAGCATGAACCACAGTTAGGCCCTTTATATTGCAGGAAGTTCCTTTTCCTTGAGATTTTTGTGCTTGGAGTTCTGCTAATAATATTAGTCCACATGACAAATTTGATGGTAGAAAACCACTGCCATTCAGTCGATTCCAACTCATAGCTCTATAGGACAGAGTAGAACTGTCCCATAGAATTTCTAAAGAGCTTTTGGCAGAATCAGACTGCCACCCTTTTGGTTAGCAGATGTATCAGTTAACCACTATACCACCAGAGTTTTCATTTGGTAGTATAGTCTTAAAATAATTTCGCAGATGAATGTAAATAGGACCTCTTCCATTTTTTTCTCTCTTTTTTCTCTGTACACTCTTTTCCCCCTGTTTTCCTGTGTACAAATGTGTACCTTTTTTTAAGCACTTGGGGAAGCATGCAGTGCTAACCAACGTATTTCAATTAGTGGTAAATAGTTGTTTACTTATAAGTAGATGCAAAGTAATGAATGTGATGGTCTCATTTTATGTTTTTTCCTTTTGACAGGTTCCAATGATTTTGGTTGGCAATAAATGTGACCTGGAAGATGAGCGAGTAGTTGGCAAAGAACAGGGTCAGAATTTAGCAAGACAGTGGTGTAACTGTGCCTTTTTAGAATCTTCTGCGAAGTCAAAGATCAATGTTAATGAGGTAACCTACAGCTATGGGAAGCACAGAAATGTACTCTTTTAATTTCATTTGCTTTAAGCTAACAGCAAAAGAAAAAATATTTTTTAAGAAAACTGTAATGCCGTGTATTGTCTTCTTAAGCAGTCTGGATTCTGTCAACTTACAGAAAACACTATGTAATTTCAAGAAACCGTATTCTTTAGCTTGCGTAAGATCACTTTGATGGCTATAATGGGGACATTTAAATTTACCTGATTGGAAAGGAGGAGGTTCAAGTTAAAAAATGTTTCAAGTTTTGCTGAGTTTCTAGATGATATGGTAGGAAGTGTTGTCTGAAGATTATCGTATCATCCTTATATCATAACAGATATCTAGGTTGTATAGTTGACGAACAAAATAGAAAAATCAAAGTAGTTGTTATAATGAAACTTACACAGAAGATATACATGGATTGCACATACATGGATAGCACAGGATTTGGTATTCTAGCCCTGCCTGACCTTTGGTACAACTGACTCAAAGGGAGGCATCTGTGTGAGCCAGGATATGTAACTAATTGATTCTGTCCTTCACGCCAGATAAAGCAGGTGCACGGTGTTTTGTTTTTGTTTTTTTCCACCTGACTTAAGCACCCCATTATCTTGAGAACATAGCTATAGACAGGAGTACTGAAAAAGTTAGCTGCTTCCCTGGGTGTATGGGGTCCAAAGTTTATTGAGCCCCCAAATCATTAGTCCAGTTATGTCCAGTGGTCTCCACCAACCAAGCAAAAGTAAAAGAGATTCCCTTTGGTTTTGTTTACTTTAACCTAAGTTTGAAAACAAAACAAATAGGCTTCTTCCCTTTAACTGAGCTGTTAGGTCTTAGCTAGTGTGTGTGCTGGCAGTTGGTGTCAGCTAGAATTCAGGTCTCTTAAAGTGTAAGAGTGGATTAGGCTGTCAGAGTCCTGTTTTCTTGCTTACTGTTCCTACTTGAACTTTGATTCTGTAGGTCACTTTTCCTTGACTGATAGTGTTTTAGAACGTTAGGCCAAGCCAAGTGCCATCGAGTCGCATCCGATAATCACCAAGTCACTTTACACACTTGGCAGGAAAAAAAATTAAGCTTGCTACAACCTGTTTTACAAATAATCAAGAATGTCAAGGCTTTTTTAATGTAAAATCAGTTTTAACAAGTACATAAAAACTAAGAAATTCATAATTTTTATGTATTCACCAGGTATTTATCAAGTGCCTGCTATATGTTTGACACTGTGTTAAACACTAGGATAGCAGACATCCAGACAGTGTTCTGCCCTGAAGAACTTTACATCCTAGTGAGAAACAAGTCCTGCTGAGATCTCCAAGAATTGTTATTTCTCATTCACTGCCAAGTAAATGAGAGGAAGTATGATATGCTTCCAGCTTTAATTTCTCTGGTTGTGGAACCACATTTTCCTAGATGTTATTTTGGAAAATAGGACTAATCATAAAATTTTAATTTTTAGCACATTCTTACTCTTCTACAGGAAAATTGTGACTCTAAAATAACGTCATTATGAAAGGCATTTGCTTTGGTGGATGTACTTGGCTGAGGAAATGATGATGTGTTACAGATCTGGTCCTTTTCTGTCCCTGGCATCACCCTCACTGGTACACCCATCAAGACGACAGGGCTAGGGCTGGGTTGGGCTGAGGTCCAGTGCAAAGGGTCCCTGCCTGTGGGAGCCAGAGCACAGTAAATGGAGCTGTTTCTCACCTTTCAAGCATTGCATGTCTAGGGGAACCTACATGCTACTAAACTTCCTCTGGGTTACAGTTGCCAATGTTGCAGAGCCACTTTTTGAGAGTAGTCTTTTTAACATCAGCCCTTGACATGAGGGTATACAAAACAAAACTAGATAAATGAAATGCATTCGCCATCTTAAGAATGTTGCCTCTTTTTGGAAAACATGCAAATTTCATGTTGAAAGTTCTTGAGAGCATGGTAAACATTAATGTGATTTCTGAATTCCTGAAGATAGAGGGATGATGCGTTCCCCAAATTTAATTCTTGGCCTCAAATTTGAAAATAGAAAGTGAGTTGATGAAGCAGCCATCTTTTTAACTTATACCGACAACACTTTAGCTGTGTTCTGAAACAGTCGTGAGTACCTATACCAGAATCACATCAATCTTGATCAAGAATTGTTTTATGCTGAAGCTGGAATAATAATTAGAATTAAGACATCTCAATTTAGGAGTGGGAGAGGGATTGAGAAACTTTATTCTGTGTTCCATATAGATTTTTATGTAGTTGAGAGAGATGAAGGAAGAACTTAGGCTGGGGACATTCAGCATTTCTAACAAAGTGTTACAGCTTGAGCGTACCCTCACCACTGTACCGTGTGCTACTGTGAGGTAGGCAGTGTCTTCCCAAGAAATAATTTAGACTAATGCTGCAGACATCAGTTACCTTTCTGTCTAGTACCAGAAACAAGAAACTGGTCAGCATGAAGAAAATGAAACAAACTACATACAATTTTGATTAGCTGTCTACCCTTAGATTATTTCTCATAGCTGATGCATTTCGTGTGTTGAGGCTGGGAAACTAGTAAGAGTTCATTCATGGCTTTTGCACATGAAGTTCTTGAAGCTATTACAGTTAATGAAACAGCATGGACTTCACAGTTATGAGACAGAAGCTACCATTTTGTTCATAATTCTTTGTTTTCAAAACTCCTTAGAGGGAAGGTGTTAAGAGTTAAATAGTTTTAAGAAGGTGGGAGTGGGGAGGACGGAGCAGGAAAAAAATATTAAGGAGTCACTTTCACAGCTTTGGGGTAAATCATTAATTTTACTTATTTTTTTCTTTATTAGTTAATTTGGCCTTGTAATCTTTGGACCATTTTAAAAATTAAGTAACTGAAGACAGTCTTTTAAAAATGTAGGCCAGTGATTTTTTTTTAAAAAACGTAGAAGATATAAAAATAGTAGAAAGCACTATTTTGCCCTTTTCAGATATACCAGTTGCTAACATTTTGCCCCACAAGTATGTAGATACCCTACTGCTTTACTCCTAAATATTTTAGTGTGTGTGTCCTTGGAGCAAAGACATTCTCTTACACAACCACAACACAATTCTCAAAATCAGCCCAGTTGACACAGACACAGTACATGTTTGTTATACAGGCAAACCCTGTTGTATGATTCCTCGCTCTATCACACTTTGCAGATAAGATCATTTTTGCAAATTGAAGATTTGTGGCAACGCTCTTTTGAGCAGATGTATTGTCATCAGTTTTCCAGCAGCATGTGCTCACTTTGTCTCTGTATCACATTTCGATAATTCTTGAAACACTTCAGACTTTTTCGTTATTGTATTTGTTACAGTAATCTATGATCAGTGATCTTTGATGTTACTATTTTGTTTGGAGGCATGATAAACCAGGCCTGCATAAGATGGCACACTTAGTAAGTGTAGTGCGTGTTCTGATTACTCCCCCAACCAACCATTACCCTGTCTCTGTCCTTCTTGTCAAGCCTCCATATTTCCTGAGACAGATCAATATTGAAATTAGGCCAATTAGTAATCCTAATATGGTCTCTTAACTGTCAAGTGAAAGGAAGAATCACTTGGAATCAAAAGCTAGAAATGATAAAGCTTAGTGAGGAAGAGATGTCAAAAAGCCAAGATAGGCCCAAAAGGTAGATGTCCTGTAACAGTTAGCCAAGTTGTGAATGCAAGGGACACATTCTTGAGGGAAATTAAAAATGCTACTCCAGTGAACACATGCATCATTAGAAAGGGAAACAGCCGTATCGCTGATGTGCAGAAATTGAGTAGACTGGAGAGAAGATCAAACCAGCCACAGCATTCCCTTAAGCCAAATCCTAATCCAGAGCAAGGCCCTAACTCTCTTCAGTTGTCTGAAGACAGAGAAGTGTAGAAGCTGCAGAAGGAAAGTTTGGAACAAGACTGGTAGGTACATAAAGTTTTAGGAAGAAGCCATCTCTGTAACACGGAAGTGCAAGGTAAAGCAGCAAGTTCTCATGTAGAAGCTGCAACAAGTTATCCAGAAGATCTAGCTAAGATGATGATGAAAGTAGCTGTGGTAAACCAGAGATTTCCAGTTAGGAGAAGATGCCATCTAGGACTTCAGTAGCTACAGAGGAGAAATCAGTGCCTCAGTTCAAGGCTAATGCAGCTGGTAACTTATAGTGGAAGCCAGTGCTCATTTACCATTTTGAAAATCCTAGGGGCTTAGGAATTGTGCTAAATCTACCCTGTACTCCATAAATGGAACAATGAATCCTGAGTGATAGCTCATCTGTTTACTGTATGATTTACTGAATATTTAAGCCCACTGTTGAAACTTAATGGAAACTTGGGTGGCATAGTTGTTAAGTGCTTCAGCTAGTAACCAAAAGGTTAGCAGTTCAAAGCCACTTGGTGCTTCTTAGAAACTGTATGGGGCAGTTCAGCTGTGTCTTGTAGGATCACTGAGTCAGAATTGACTTGATGGCAATGGATTTATTGAGACCTACTGCTCAGAAAAAAAAGTTTGTTTCAAAATATTGCTGCTCATTGACAGTGCACCTGCTCACCGAAGAGTTCTGATGGAGATGTACAAGGAAATTAATGTTGTTTTGGTGCCTGCTAACACCACAGCTGTACTGCAGCCCCTGGGTCCAAGAGTAAATTTGACTTTCAGGTATTATTATTTAAGAAGTATATTTTGTAAGGCTCTAGCTGCCGTAGGTAATGATTCTTCTCGTGGCTCTTGGGAAGGTAAACTTAGAACCGTTTGGAAAAGATTTACCATTCTAGATGCCATTAACATATGTGATTTGTGGGAAGAGAGCAAAATATCAACATTACCAAGAGTTGGGAAGAAGTTGATTTCAACCCTCAGGGATGACTTTTAGGATTCAAGACATCAGTGGAGGACATAACTGCAGCTGTGGTGGAAGTAGCGAGAGAACTAGAAGTTAGAGCCTGAAGATGGCACTGAATTGCTGCAGTCTCCTGATAAAGCTTCAATGGAAGACAAATTGATTCTTAGGGATGAGCAAAGAAAGTGGCTTATTGAGATGGAATTGACTCCTGGTGAAGATGCTGTGAACATTGTTGACATGACAACAAAGGATTCAGAATATTCCCCAAACTCAATTGATAAAGGACTGATTTTAGTTTTGAAAGAGTTCTACAGTAGGTGAAATGGGATCAAACAGTATGACATGCTGCAGAGAAATCTTCTGTGAAAGTAAGAGGCAGTTGTGCCGCACACTTCACTGTCTTACTTTAAGAAATCGCCATAGTCACCCCAACTGTCAGCAGCCATCAGCATCGAGGCCAGACCCTCTACCAGCCAAACAACTCACTGAAGTCTCAGATGATGGTTAGTATTTTTAAAGCAATCAAGTATTTTTTAATTAAGGTTATGCACATTTTTTTAGACACAATGTTAATTTTTTAGATGTAACACTTAATAGACTATAAACCTAAAAAAAAAGCCATTGCCACTGCATCAGTTCTGATTCATAGCAACCCTGTAGGACACGTTGCCCCATAGAGTTTCCAAGGAGCACTAGGTAAATTTGAACTGCCAACCTTTTAGGGGCCAACCATAGTACTTAATTAACCACTATGCCACCAGAGTTTCCTAATAAACTATAGAATGATACAAACAAATTTTATATGCACTGGGAAGCAACAAAAAATTCTTGTGACTGGCTTTATTGTGGTACTCATTTTATCATGGTGATCTTGAACCAAACCTGCAGGATCTCTGAGGTTTGCCTTTTTCAGATTGTACCAGTTGTCCCAGTAATGCCCTTTGAAGCCAGTACGTTTTTTGAGACCGCTCAAAGCACTGTTTATTGCAGGTGAATCATAATACGGAGCTTCTGTAGTATTTTTTCCGATTCCAGGATGGTAGTAAGTTAGTGTTTGCATTTCATAGCAGAGCACCTATCCCAATTCTGTTTTACGTTTGAACGTTTAGACATGCCTCTGCACTTAACCTACTGTAATCTGCAAATAAGTTACTATTTTTTGTCTTTGTTGTTACCTTGCACTTTCATCCAAAGTAATTTATTAGGAGATACTATTTGTGACTTCAGATCACTAGATCAGAAGTTGACAGACTTTCTCTGTAAAGCACCAGATGGTAAATGTTTTTAGCTTTGCAGGCTATACAGTCTGTGCCTCGGCTACTTAACGCCTCTGTTACAGCATGAAAGCAGCCAAAGACAGTATGTAAGCAAATGGTTGTGGCTATTTTCCACTAAAACTTTATTGGGTACTGTGGGTTTTTCATGTCACAGAATATTAGTCTTCATGTGTTCCTCTCCACCCACCACCATTTAGAGATGTAAAAACCCTCTCAGCTCATGGGCTGTACAGAATAAGAGGCAGTGGGGTGTATTTGGCCCACTGGTTATAGTTTATCAGCGTTATAGTTGTTGTTAAGTGCCGTTGAATCAGTTCCGACTCATAGTGACCCTATAGGTCAGAGTAGAACTGCCCCGTAGAGTTTCCAAGGAGTGACTGGTAGAGTCAAACTGCTGACATTTTAGCAGCAAAGCTCTTAACCACAGCACCATCAGAGCTGCAGTGTTAATGCTATGGTCCGGTAAGTTACACATTGTCTGCGGTCACCTTTCTGTGGAATGGGATCAAATGTGAGTCTCTCCTTGTTGGTTCGTGAGATAGCAGCCTTCCACATTTCTTAATAGAGACAGGTCAGCTCTTCAGTGTTGTGTCCCCGTGTTGAAACAATTCAGTTGATACACTGTCAGTTCCTGGAGACTTGGTTTTATGCCAGTTCCATCAGTGCAGCTGTTCTTCTTCCTTTGGTTCTGTTGATTTACTTACTGATGAAGATCAAAGACTGCAGTCTTCAGTGTGGATTACACTTCAGCATAAAGAAGACAGAAATCCTCATAGCTGGACCAATAAGCAACATCATGATAAACAGAGGAAGGATTGACCTTGTCAAGGATTTCATTTTACTTGGTTCCACAGTCAATGCCCATGGAAGTAGCAGTCAAGAAATCAAACAGCATATTGCACTGGGCAGACCTGCTGCAAAAGAATCTCTTTAAAGTGTTAAAAGCAAAGATGTCATATTGAGGACAAAGATGTGTCTGAGCCAGCCATGCTATTTTCAGTTGGCTCATGCACATGAAAGCAGGGCAGTGAATAAGGAAGACTGATGAAGAGTTGATGCCTTCGAGTTAAGGTGTTAGGAAACAATGTTGAATATACTGTGGACTGCCACAAGCGCAAACTGCTCTGTATTGGAAAAAGTACAGCAGTGCTCCCTGAAAGCAAGGATGACAAGACTTCATCTCAGGTGTTAGGAGGAACCAGTCCCCGGAGAAGAACATGGTGCTTGATAGTAATCCGCCCACTGCTGTGGAGTTGGTTCCAACTCAAAGTGACCCTATAGGACCCTATAGGAGTAGAACTGCCCCATAGAGTTTCCAAGGAGTGCCAGGCAGACCTGAACTGCTGACCTTTTGATTAGCAGATATAGCCCTTAACCACAATGGCACCAGGATTTCCTGATAAAAGAGTGAGCGAAAAAGAGGAAGATCCCCAAACAGGTGAGTTGACATAGTGGCCGCAACAATGGGCTCAAACAGCAGTGACTTTGAGGGTGTCCTAAGACCTGGCATGTTTTGTTCTGCTGTACATGGAGTTGCAGTAAGTGGGAACCGACTCAACAGCACGTAACCGCATAGTGACTGGGATGCAGTGCAGTGCATGATCCTTAATTAATTCTGTACCTGGAATGGAAAAATTGTTATAACGGATGTTACCAGGCCATTTGGCAAAGTTGGATTTTGACCTGTAGATAAAGTATTGTATCAGTGCTTATATTTCCTGAATGTGATAACAGTAATGTGATTATATAAGAAAACACCCCTTTTCTAGAGCAGCTGGAGCTGCATGTGTTTGGGGTTTTATATGGCAGAATGACTTGGATTGTAAACTTTAACTTAATCACAGTAAAATGAAATAAAATAAAAAACACTTAAATATACTTTCAATTATTACGGAACCTGTGGTATACAGACTACCAAATTGATTCCGTTAGTGGGGTGGGAGTGATGAAAGTGACAAAATGTTACATAGTTGGTAAATCTGGGAGAAGAGTATCAGTTCAGTGTACCATCCCTGTGAGTTTTCCCTAAGTTGGAAGGTTTTGAAAAATAAAAGGAATGTGAACATTCAGGTTGAACCTTAACTATTCTCTTAATAAGTTTTGAAGCATGGGGGATTCTGCGTGAAACTATCAGTTTATAAACAGGCAAATTCTGACTGTTTATAGAGACTGCAAAGTCAGCCAAGGCTTCTGAGAAGCTTGCCTTTAAAAAACAATGGCAGAATGTAGATCTAAAAGCAAAGTAATACTTACCAGAACAAAGAGTGTTTTATAGAGCAAGGTTTCAAATGTTGGTTGAGTAAGTATTTTTTCCTCATTTTTGTTTAGATATTTTATGACCTGGTCAGACAGATAAATAGAAAAACACCCGTGGAAAAGAAGAAGCCTAAAAAGAAATCGTGTCTGCTGCTCTAGACCCATAGATTGCAGCAGCTCTGAGCCAGGTAAGATGCTAAGAGCAAAACCACCACCTTCCTTATCCTCTTAATTTGGACTTTCCCCAGCCGTAACTACTTCCTATGTCACTGTATGGGGTAGTTTTGGCCTTATGTAACTTGTAAGTGTGATGCATAACTTATAGATACGTCCTATTAACGATAATCTGTTGCTCTCAGCACTAGATATTAAGCTCCATGAGGTCAAGGACCAAGTCATTTTCGGTCACCACCATGTCACACATGTCTGATACAGAAGGGATTTTAAAAAACAATGATAATCTTTGACAGCTACAAGAGTGGAGAGTGAGAGAGGGGTTATTCATAGGTTAGATAGTTGATAGAAGGGAGTGGCAGCAGTCATTAGAAGAGAGGTCAGCACAACTGGAATATGTCATAAACTAGAAGATTTTCTAAATACAACCCAGTATTTTAAAGGACAGAGTAGCAGGGACAGGGGTACAGGGACCATGGTTTTAGGAGACATCGAGGTCAATTGACATAACTAGTTTTTTTCCAAGAAAACGTCCTGCATCCTCCCATTTTGGTGAGTGGTACTTGGTGTCTTAAAAGCCGGCAGGCTGCTATGTAAGGAACATCAATTGGTCCCAACCTACCTGGAGCAGATGAAAACCAAGAACATCGAAGACGTGAGGAAAATATGAACCCAGGAGGCAGAAGGGCCCATATGATTGGGAGACTATATCATCATGAGACCAGAAGAGCTAGATGGTGCCCAGCTACCACCAAAGACTTCTCTGACAGGAAACACAGTGTATTGTCCCTGATGCAGCGTGAGGAAAAGGAGAGTGCAGATACAGAACTCTTTTAAAAGACCAGACTTGGTGGTCTGAGATCCTGGAGATACCCTGTTTCCAGAGAATAGGAATTCTGGGCTTGCTGCTAGCCCAGACCTGAAACTGTTGAAACTGTTAGGGAAGCCAGCTCTTCAGACAAAAATTGGATGGACTATGGAACACAGAGTGATGCAGGTGGTATATGTACTCCCTGGCTTAATATATACATGAAGCTGTCTGACCAGCTTCCTGGTGAGAAGAGAGGGTGGAGGGAAGGGGACAGCTGTTGGTTGAATGAATACCAGAAATACAGAGTGGCAGGGAGTAGTGTGCTCTTGCAGGGTGCAGAGAGCAGATAGAGTTGCCTAGAGACATGTGTTCTGGGTTTTATATGGCAGATTGACTTGGATTGAAAACTTTCACTTAATCACAATAAAAATTAAAAAATTGTGGTTGAAGGTGTGGAATGACTCCTAGATCACTTCCAAATTCATGGAGAATTGAACTGAAACCGTCATTCATCTGGGGGAAAAAAAGGCATAAGTGCACATTTGATTAACTGTACCAAAAAAAAAAAAAAAAGTGCATATATATCCAGAGTCCCTCCTCCCCAAATGTAACCCCTACCCTGATGTCAAACACCTGGATTAGTTTTGGCTCTTTTTGATCTTCATGTGAACAAGAACATACAACATGTTAGTTTGTATCTGGCTGCTTCTATTCCAGAATATATTTTTGAAAATGATCCATGTTGTGCTTAGAGTGAGTTCATTTTTATTGTATGACTGTGCCAGCAATATATTTATATATTGTGCTGTTGTCAGACATACAGATTCTTTCTTTTGGGGGGCTAGGCTAAAGGGGTGATTGCTCTCTGCACATTGTTCTATATGTCTGTGTCCACGTGGTGTGCATTTCTGTTGAGTATATATCTAAGGATTGGAATGGCTAAATCACAGACCACACGTATGGACAGCTGCAGTAGATACTGCTAAAAAACATTTCAGAGTGTTTTGTACCAGTTTACATGTCCGTCTGGTAGATATGTGGGAGTATATACCCTGGTAGTCTTTTTTGTTTTAGTGATTGTTTTCTCTCAGGTATGTGCTGACTTCTCCAGATGAAAATGTTTCATCTGTAGACTTCCAAGTAGCAGTTGACTTGAAGTGCTGCTTGAGTTTTCATTAAGTGAACCTATTGGAGAGAAATTAGTGGCAGCATTTAGGCTGTCTGTCAAGTGAGAAACCAGACTCTGTGAGTCCAGTTGTTTGTTTGTTTGTTTTTTAACTATGTATATAAATAAGTCCTAGTGAACACTTCCTTGTTATCTTTATTGACTCTATAAACAATACCATAAAAGAATATTTTCATGGAGTGGATTTATGATGTAACTTGATATTGATTCCATAAACGTTACTAAACTTGGCTGAGTTGGAAGTAAACTGTTCTCACTTGAGAGTTGGTTATGCTAACTTTTGTGACTCTCGTGGATCCATTTAGTAGATTGCCCTCTTCCAGAGCACAAATAAATTAATTTAACCCACTGACGTTGGTAAGTATCTCTGTTAAGGGAGACAACTGAATAACACTGAGTAACTCCAGTCCCTTTTAAAGGAACCAGAGAACAAAACCCACTGCCGTTGAGTCAATTCCGACTCATACTGACCCTATAGGATAGAGTAGAACTACCCCATAGAGTTTCCAAGGAGTGCCTGGTGGATTTAAACTGCCAGCCGTCTAAGTAGCAGCTGTAGCACGTAACCACTACGTCACCAGGTTTCCTTTTAAATGAAAGGAGAGGTAAAATGGGCAGAAAAGAAAAAGGACACAGGGTGTTGGGGGATTGCCTTTGTTGGTCAGAAAGGCAGTTTCTGGACTAACAGTTGCTGTAAAGAGCTTCTAGTGAAATCTGGGTTCAGTACTTGGACATCATCAACGCCCTGAACGGGATTACTGTTACAGTTGCTGGTGTTTATGACTGTTTAGGTCAGGGTGCAGAGACAGGGAAAAGGAAGACTCCGGTTCCAGTTCTTAAATGTGTTACTTGACTCTTACCTTTGACTGGCTTACTCATGCCATTACTGTAGTCAACCCTAGTTTAATTTCCAGTTCTCAGAAAAGGACTTTTTAGTTTGTGCTTAAAGGAAGAGGTGCCATCTCCTGGCCTATTGTGATTTTTAAAATTCGTTAATACACACTCAGTACTGGGACACTGTGTGGAGCGTTTAATGCTGATGGAGAGAAATCTTGGCCTAGATTTGGAAGTAAGACTTTGACCCTGGTGGCGTAAATTCTTAGACTCTGGTGTAATTCCACTCACAATGTACTGGTAAGTCACCAAGATTGATCCGTATGGAGTTTGATAATACCAAATTAGAGGCCCTATAGCAGTCAGAATACTTTGCAGGGCATCTTATGGTTATTATAGACTTGAAGTACCATGTTTGTCTTGTTCTGAAGATTCTGATATACAAGGTAGATTTAAATAGCAGTTACAAACACTTTTGCTAGGGGTACGTGAACCCTGAGGGTAACTTCCCTAACCTGTAGCCTATAGACAAAATTATATCAAAACCATCTTATTCTCTTGTTAATATGTCTTATTTTTAAAGACTTCTGAGAAAAACTCATCTTTAGTTTTTTTCCTTTAACCTAATTCTCTTCAGCTGAGGAGTAAGACTAACTTTCTTCCTTCTGTCCATGAACATGGAGATTCATTCTCTTTGTATCATCTCTTTTTGTCTTACCCTGTATTAGAAGTGGTCATCCTAAACATATACAATCATAAAATGATTGAATGTAGAATTTCTTGTGGAACGTTTAATCAGGCAGGTGTTGTTTCCTTAGTGGAAAAGGAACTTTGGAAAAAAAAAATAATGTGACATCACTTTTTTGCTCTTTACAGACAGAACTGTCAGACATAATGTGAAACAATGAATCATAAAATGTAAGACAGCTAAAGTTGATCTGTTACAGTTCCTCTCCTGCAAACTCACTCTTTTGCATTTGGTGTTTTTTAATTTTTTTGTTGTAGTAATATATCTACCAAAAAATTGCCATTTTCTAGTACAACCTCTTTAGAAAGCAATCTGGCACTTCCTTAAACAGCTGGAGATAGATACACCATTTGACCCAGTAATCCTACTGCTTGGAATATATCCTTCGGAACGCAGGGCAATCACACGAACAGAAACATGCACGTGAGTGTTTATTGCAGCACAGTCCACGATAGCAAAAAGGTGGAATCAGCCCATACGCCTAGCGACAGGAATGAACGATCTGTGGTGTATATACTCAGTGGAACACTGTGCAATGATAAAGAACAATGATGATTGTAGGAACTATCTCACAACCTGGTTTCGATTGGAAGACATATGTTGAGTGAAATTAGTCAGTGGCACAAGAACAAATACTGTATGAGACCCCTACTATAAGGACTTGAAAACAGACTCAAGTACAAAAAAGACTTTGATAGCTGCAAGGGAGGGGAGGGAAGAAGGGAGGACAGGAGCAGGGAGAGGGTTGGCTATAGATTAGAAAGTTGATAGAAATTTGATGGGGTGACATCAGTGACAGAAAACATTAGAGAGAAGGTCAGTTTAACTGGACTTCAGCATAACCTGAAAGCTCTTCCAATTTTAATGCAATATTGCAAGGATAGAGTAGCAGGGGCAGGGGCCTGGGGACCACGCTTTCAGGGGACATCAAGGCTAATTGGCATAACTAGCGTATTGCTAAGAGAGTATTCTGCACACAGTATTGGTGAGTGGCCTATGAGGGCTTAAAAGCTAGCAAGCTGCGATCTGACGTACACCAAATGGTCCCAACTCAGCAGGAACAGATGATCACTAAGGACAGTGACCACATGGGGGAAAGAGAAGCCAGAAGACAGAAGGACCCTCGTGAATGGCTGACTACATCAGCATGTGACCAGAAGAACCGATGGTGCTTGGCCACCACCAGTGACATCCGTCATGGGGCTCACAATGTTTGAGTCCCAGTGATAACATGAGAAAAAAAGGGTGCACCCTGAGAACCCCGCTACAGGACCACAGTTGGTGGTCCAGAGGGCCTGGGGGTTCCCCCCCAGCTTGGCCCCTAGATCTGATGTTGCCCCTGATCAGAAATCATTACTGAAGTCAACTCTTCAGACAGAAATGAATTGGACTTGGAGACAGAGAGTGACTATGTTGTGTGTGCACTTTATGGTTCTGTGCATCTATACGATGTCATCCTACTGGCCTCTTACCAAAGGGGAGTGGAGAGGTGGAGAGCAGGGGACAGGAGATTGTTAAGAAGATATGACAGGTATAGAATGGAAAGGAGGGAGGAGTGTGCTGTCCGAGACAAGGAGAGCAGAAGGAGCTGCAGATAGGGAGGCATAGAAACTTAAACTGGATTGTACACTTTCACTCAGTCACAATAAAAAAATATCTAAAAATTGCCATTTTGTACTGTATGTTAATTACATTCACCAAGTTATGCAGCCATCACCACTGCATGTTTATCTTTAAAACATTTTTGAGAGGAAGACGTTTTAAGCAGTCTTTCTACTGTAGCTATTCAGTGTAATTGCATTTTCCAGTAACCAGACCAAAAAAAAAAAAAAACCCCACTGCCATCGATTCCAGTAAGGATCAGCGAAAATCATCATTTGAGTCTATATTATTGGATATGTTTGTTTACTACCATCTTCTGGCATCAAGATGTTAATCATATGTAAACATGTATCTGTGTCTCTCCATTGTAGATTACAGGAATGAAGAACTGTTGCCTAATTGGAAAGTGCCAGCATTCCAGACTTCAAAAAATAAATCTGAAGAGGCTTCTCCTGTTTTATATATTATGTGAAGAATTTAGATCTTATATTGGTTTGCACAAGTTCCCTGGAGAAAAAAATCGCTCTGTGTATATCTCTTGGAAAATAAGACAATAGTATTTCTCCTTTGCAATAGCAGTTATAACAGATGTGAAAATAAATATACTTGACTCTAATATGATTATACAAAAGAGCATGGATGCATTTCAAATGTTAGGTATTGCTACTATAATCAAAATGATTTCATATTGACCTTTTTATCATGATTCCTCCCTATCAAGCACTAAAAAGTTGAACCATTATACTTTATATCTGTAATGATATAGATTATGAAGTCTCCCCTCAAACTCATTGCAGCAGATAACTTTTTTGAGTCATTGACTTATTTTATATTTAAAAAAATTATGGAATATCATTCTGTCATTATATTCTAATTAAAATTGTTTGTGCATAATGCTTTGGAAAAATGGGTCTTTTATAGGAAAAAACTGGGATAACTGATTTCTATGGCTTTCAAAGCTAAAATATATAATATACTAAACCAACTCTAATATTGCTTCTTGTGTTTTACTGTCAGATTAAATTACAGCTTTTATGGATGATTAAATTTTAGTACATTTTCATTTGGTTTGTGTGTTTTGTTATTGTTTATAGATTGAAGGCCTTTATTTTATAATGACTAGGTTGTTTTAAATGCCGCAGTAACCCGTTTCTGCCTCATGCCTGCAGAGCACTTGGCTTTGAACCCTACTGAATGACCGGTGATTTCTTTACAAACAAACCTGGACTTCTTGTTCTAGAGGGGTTTATTCCTACTATACAGTAAAATACATCAGACTACATAGAATAGTTTTGTATATTCTCTCTTGTTCTTAAAGATTGTATCTTACTAGATGAAAATATCCCACTGTGTATTATTTTTATATGTAAAAAGATAAGTTTAATATTGTATCAGGGTTTAACTTTTACTATTTTAAATCTGCCACAGCTTGTAATGTCGTTGAGGGAATCCTTTTGCCATTGTTAATTTGTTGACTGTGAGTCCACGATTGAAGTATTATATGAAAATTCTCAAACTTGCTTTATAACAGACTGGAGGATTTGAGAGAAGTGAGTGAAAGAGATAAAGGAGATGTGTCTGTTGCTTTTGCTTCAACAATGTAAGAAGTAGTGTAGTAGTAGTCTGGAGAAGATTGCTGAGTTTAAAACTTAGCCGAAGAGAAAAACCTGTTGCTGTTGAGCCAGTTCCAACTCACAGTGACTGTATAGCTGAATATATAGTGGTGCTTTTCTTTTCCTTCCCAATTTCTTCCATTTTTACAAAAGAGGGGGCTTAAGGAGACATGGACCAGGGTGATAATATTTATGCTTTCTCCATAAACAGAGGGGAAGCAAAGAAAGAGCTTGTTAGTCAGACAAGTGCTATAGGAGGAAAGAAAACAAGCTTAGGAAACCCTGTGCCTTGTCCTTGCATATCGTGAAGGCCACCAGTCCAAGCAGCCTAACTCATTGCTCAGGGATCTAGATACTGTTTTATTGCAGCTAGGTGCAGAGAAGTGTTCATGCCTTGCAGAGATTTTCTAGGAGTGTGGTCAGCCCATCAGTTCCTAAATAGAAATTTTAAAAATCAGATTGCAAATGTAAGCTCTGACCAACCTGAGAAAATGTTCAAGTATTGTGAAACTATTTGGAAATTGTATTCGCTTGAGTTTCTAATAAACTTAGTTACCTAACACTTCCCTTTACTGAGCCAGTTATGCATATATGTCTGGGATTGAGGGACCAAAAATACAAAAAAAACACAAAACTTTTTTTTTTCCTTTTTTAAATCAAGTGAAGCGTTAGGACTTGTTTTTCCAGGGCAGGGTGTCGTGTTTTATTTTTAGGGCCTGTAAAGTCGTTGTGCTTTAAAACACACCGTCCAAACATTTCATTCCTTAAAAATCTTAAGGCAGGCATCTCATTACAGTAAAACTTTCTAAGTACTACCTTGTTGTAGAGACTGTGTAGTTATTTGCCAAGTGAAGTGGAAATCATTAGATAAGAAGAACCCCAAGCTGCAGCCTGCTTGACTAGGAGCATAAACTCAAGGCTCTTCTGTTTTAGAACATGATAAAAAAAAAAAAATGATAGTTCCTGAATTGCTTTGTCACGTCCTACGTATATCCACTTACGTTAAAGGTGGAACTGTCAAGAAAAACACCCTTTTGGCCTATGGGACGGACTGAAATCAGAGATGTGCTTTGCCGTCTCAAGGAAAGCTGTAGTTACTGAGTAGTGTGTAAAGGTACCCTGTTTTGAAAGGGAGATACGTGTGATTTTATGTTGTCCCTGTGTGAACTCTTCATTCCAGAAATGAGGGTGCCTGCACATAAGATTCTTGTAAATTTATTTTATTGTGGTGAAACAGAATACACATGTACATTTTTAAACCATTTGTAAGCGTACACTGTGGTGACACTGTTTACACTCACCATGTGCAGCTGTCACTGCTATCTTTTAAAATTACTTTCATCACCCTAAACAAAAACTTAGTCCCCCTTAAGTAATAACTGTTTCCCCCTCTCCCCAAGGTAACCAGTAATAAACTTGCCTCTACTCATTTATTTGCCTGTTAAGATGTATTTTTATAGCTGAAAAATCAAGTCTAGATTATTACATGAATGTTACATGATAAACTTCTAAGAACTAATACCATATAAGAATTCGTGACTTTTTAAAGTGTAATCATTTTTCAGTTATTGTAACATATAATTGGAAGGAGTGCTCAAACCAAAAAAGCCAAACCCACTGCCGTCAAGTCGCCTCCAGAACTCATGATGCCCTGTAGGACTGAGCAGTACTGCCCCATCAAGTTTCCAAGGAGCACCTGGCAGATTCAGCCTGCCAGCGTTTTGGTTAGCAGTTGTAGCACTTAACCACTAAGCCACCAGGGTTTCCAAGGGAGGCTTAAACCTCCCCAAAGAGAAAGCCCTCTGCCGTTGAGTTGGTTCCAACTCAAAGGAGGCTTTACCCCACTCCACCCTCCACCCCCAATACAAATGTGTTTGCCAGTAAAACACAACCTTAATGGCTTGGGTTTGTTTGACTTACAGCAACCTGTAGGACAGGGTAGAACTGCCCTCCCATAGGGTTCCAAGGAGCAGCTGGTGGATTAGAACTGGCTTCTCATTGGTTAGCAGCTGTAACTCAAAAGCACTGTGTCCCCAAGAGAAAGCAAGTCAATACATAACTTGACTGCTTGTATCGTCCACCAGGGGGAGCTTCAGCATCAGTTACCACTTGTAAAAGAGCTGAATTCAAGTTACGTATGCAAACAATTTGTTTTGTAAAGCAGTGCCTGCTTCCCAAAGACGCATAAATACAGGGAAGATACAAAACAAAATCTATGTAGGATATGTGAATGCTACATTAAACCATGGCCACAAGAGGAGTTCTCATAGTTTGTCGGGAGAAATGTGGTTGCTGAACTGCCTTCCCCCTGCAACTCGGAGCTCGTTTTCTGACACCCTGATCTGCTGTCATCACTGGCCCTCTTTAACTCCTGAATGAAACAATCCTTCTTTGAAGTTAAAAATGTACTGGGAAAAAGTTAAATTTTAGGGACGTTACAGATCTTTATTAAAACACACTGGTGACTTTGCCTAGAGTTATTCTCCATATGTGAATAGTATTAAAACACCCCGCATTTTCTGAACCTACCCATTTTAAAATATCTTGCATTATTCTCGTTTTTCTTTTTTTTTTAAAGAAAGCCATTTCCGTAGAATCAATTTTGACTCATAGCAGCCCTGTAGAGTAGAGTAGCACTGACCCATAGTTTCCAGAGAGCACATGGCAGGTTTGAACTACTGATCTATTGGTTAGCGCTCAGATGTAAGCACTTAACCACTACAACACCCCGGTTTCCATTGTCCTCATATCAAATCAAACCCAGTGCCATCGAGTCAATTCTGACTCCTAGTGGTACTATAGGATAGAGTAGAACTGCTCCATGTAGTTACCAGTGAGCACTTGGTGGGTTAAAACTCAACCTTTTTGGCTAGCAGACATAGCGCTTAACCACTACGCCACCAGGGTTATCCTCACAGGCACACACGTATTTGTCAGATCATGTGTCTGATTTCTATTTTAGGGACTGGGGAGGTAGAAAGAGAAATGAGGGATACCTCAATGTTTTTCTTTAT
This sequence comes from Heterohyrax brucei, assembly GCA_028571685.1. Taxonomy (NCBI): domain Eukaryota; kingdom Metazoa; phylum Chordata; class Mammalia; order Hyracoidea; family Procaviidae; genus Heterohyrax; species Heterohyrax brucei. Next base: position 161,143,744 of record CM053140.1, read on the forward strand.
AAGCAGCTGTATAAAAATGTTAGAAAACGACGTTTTTTTATAAATTGCATGTGTGTCATGAAACCAAAGTGTGAAGCAACTATCAGGTATTTGGAGGAAGAAAATAAGGTGTAAAATAGCCGTTTGTTTTATTTGGGTCTCATGTTAAAATATTTAAGATGCTACTTGTGTTCAAGTAACCCCTCTTGACTGGCCTTCCAACTTGAAAGGGTGAGGTGGTTTGGGTGCATGGCCAGGCACTGAAACAGAGCTCATCTTGCAGGAAGCAATGAATGTGGGCTTTGAGGCAGTGGAACCGCCCAGCTTTTAGCATTTATATTTCCCCAAATGTCAAGAATGTGAGTTATTCTTGAAAATGTAGTACAGACATTGCATTGATAGGCATTTTGCTTACTGCAGTTTCATCTTGGGCTGGTGGAATAGGAATATGCTGTCCATGTGTTGCCTTGTCTTGCTTAAGTATTCCTGTCGAGAACAGCTGGGGACTTTTTACAACTGGGTGCCTAGTTCCATTTTCTGAGAAGTAACATGGATTTGACTTTGCAGACATTAATGAGAGCTTTCACAGGAAAACCGGATACAAGGCCGTGGGCTTGTTAAGACGACTCCTGTGGTTCAGGGCCCAAGGTGGGGCATTCATTTTCTGCTAATTACTTGCCTTACTGAAGGGAGAGTTTGACTGTTCTTCTTGAGAAAAAAACCTTAATAAACCTTCGTGTTTTAAGCAGTGATGTGACTGTTATTTTCAGCTACTGTTTTCAGTGCATTAAAAAAAATACATGCAAATTCTTGCTCCAATTATTGTATGGAATACAAAGCAGAACAAGGCATGATGCTTTGAGCCTATCACGTGTTTATTATAGTGCTACTGTGTCCACCAGGTGCTGCTTGGAAACTGCGAAGCAGTTCTACTGTGTGCCATAGGGTTGCTGTGAATCGGAAATGACTGGCAGTGGGTTTATTGTATGCTAGGTGCTGATCTGCACGTTGGGAGTACAGGAGTGAACAGTACAGACCTAAGACCCTTCAGGGGGCTTACATCATTAGGAGAAGGTGAAGATAAAACCTGTGGTGTTTGTAACACAGGTCATGTATTTAAATATTTATATGATCGATCCCTGGAGAAAGGCTTCATGCTTGGTAAAGTAGAGAGTAAGCGAAAAAGAGGAATACCCTCAACAAAATGGTTTGGCAGGTGGCTTACACATAAAAATGATTGTGGGCATGGCACGGGATTAGGCAGTGTTTCTGTTGTGCATAAAATCACTATGAGTCGGAACCATCTCGATGGCATCTAAGAGCAACAACAATAGTGTATCTATCATAGATGATGACTGCTATGGAAGAGTTAAATAGTAAAGGGCCAGAAGAACTAAACAGGCGTGGGAGTAGTTCAAAGGCTGAAGTTGATTTTTGAGTACCTTTGGAAGTCTGCAGCCCAAGTCACTGCCCAGGAGGTAGAAAGGCTGTCCAGGCAATGGGAAGGCTCTGGGAAGGCTGTAAGATGGAAGTGTGCCTGGTGTGTTTGGGGACTAGCAAGGAGGCCAAGTGTGGCTGGAGCCAAGTGAGCAAGGAGGTGAGTTAATAAGAGGCAACAGAAGTCGTAGTGCTGGGTGAGGGGCGAATTTCCTTCAACCTTTACTCTGGGATCTGTAGAAGATATTTCAGCGGAGGCTGATCTGACAACCTATTTTCTAGAGTAATCTGGCAGTTAAGAATAGCCTGTAGAGAGGGGCAGAAGGGAAGCTGAGAGCAGTTAGGCGAATGTATAATCAAGTGAGAAATGGTAGTTTGACGCACAGTGGTAGCAGTGCAGATAGAGGTGGATGCATTTTGAAAGTTGAGCCAACAAATTTTTTAGTCATAGAATGTGACAGAGAGTCAAGGATGAGTCCCAAGACTTTTGCAGTGAATACTGTCACAGGAGCAGATCTGGAAGAGGAATAGGAAGCAGGACAGAGGTTTAATATTGAACATAACTAAATGAAAAGTGTATCAGATCCTAGAGATATATAGGAGGCAGTTGGGTCGTAGTCTGGCATTCAGGGGGAGAAGTCTGGACAGAAGACACAGATTAGATACTTAACAACACGAGACTGGATGAGCTCACTAGGGCTGAGTGTGATAGACCAGAGAGGTCCCGGGACCAAACCCTGACAGGTCTTCCAACATGAGGCTGGAGATGAAGAGGAACTAGCTAAGGAGACCGAGTGTGGAGGTCAGTGGTGACTGTGAGGGTCCTGCATTAGTGGAGAGGTTGGTTGTGGACAATGTCAAGAGAAACTGGAAGCATCAAGCATGTACCACCTTTTTTAGATTGATGAATCAAGGATAGAAACCAAACTCATTGCTGTCAATTCTGGGCTCTCTAGGTCTGAGGGTGATAGAAGAGAGGTCCAGGGACCAAACCAGTAGAACTGACTCATAGTTTCCAAGAGGCACCTGGTGGATTCATCAGCAGATAGAGCTCTTCACCACTCTGCCACCAGAGTTTCAAAAACAGATGTGTGTGTGCTAATGGGAAGGCGCACTGAGAGGGGGAAGCTGAGACAGAATCTAGCATACAAGTGAAGAAGCCGACCCAGATAGGAGCCTGGGCATGTGTCCCGGCAGGAGGAGAGACAGCATATGTAGACGCAGAAACAAGAACTGTGAAGAAGTTATGTGCAAAACAGTTTGAGACAGAAGGGACATACGCTTTCTGTTCTGGGAATCTGAAATGCTTCCGAGAAGATGAGAGGAGGAAAAGAGTACAGGCAGATTTCTGGAAAAAGTAAGTGTGGGAAAACATGAAGAAGACGATACCTAGTTTTAGGTGGTAGTAGATGATGTGCAAAGAATAGGCCAGAGGAGGAAGTGGAGCAGTTTCTCCATTACGCTGTGGGTTTGAAACAAGAAGTTGACAAGCTAGCGGGCTGAGCTAGCTAAATGACTGGGCACAGCCCTTGCCTAAGTGAGACTTGGTGAGGGCAGTCTAGGACAACTTCAGAATTGATGGCCATGAACATGACAGTACTGTAAGGGCTCCTCCTGTGAACTCTAATGGTCCACTCAGTCTTCCGTTTCCACTTTCTCCTTCTCTAATCAAGGTGACTTCTCAGGCATATGATTGTGACTCCTTCCAAATGACAGCTCCATTTAGAAGAGGGCCAGCATCAATATTTTGGACTTAAAACAAGTTAGGACTGAAGTCTCCTTTCCTGCTATGTTCCTCTGTAGCACCTGATGTGATCTCTTTAGACTGTTCAGCAGAGTGCTGAGACCTACTGGACAGGCAATATGAGTACCTTAGACAGTTTTCCTCTTTCTACTGCTGCTTTACAGCATGACACAACTCCTCTATCCCTTCCCCAGGGATCTACTGTATGAAGTGTCTGTGATCATTGGAAAGGCTGAGCCCTGGACTCTGGGCAGCCCAAGGACAGCATAGAGCAGAGTAGAAGGGGTACAGGCTAATACACCAAGCCTGCCTGCCTCAAAATACAGTTGGCCTGGGAGCGGGGGTGGGGTAGCCAAAGCAATGGCCAGGGGCAGAGGGAACTGCACAGTAGCTTTGGAGAGGGCTAGAGATGTCAGGGTTTTTTGTTTTTGTTTTTGTTTTCCCTTAAATCTACCCTATTGGGTAGGGGCCAGCTTTACCACTAAGATCCTATCCATCATTCAAGGCTTCCTGTGTGGGTGGCCTAAAAGCCACCTTCTGGAGCCCCTCCTCAGCCTTGACATTAGCATTGCCAGCAGTTCTCCGGCTACATGGGTGGCAGAGATTAATAGAGCTACCTGGGCTGATGGGATATTTAAACATGCAGTCTTCCCAGTTGGGAAAGTACGGCATGGAATACTGGGACTAGGTAGCTTGCCTTCCCTGTGGGCAGGGATAGATTTGATGGAGAAGTTGAAAGGAGATACTTGATCCCTGCGCTTCCAATACAGTCCTGAAGCCCAGTCTGGCAGCTTTGGAATTTGTTGGGTCTTTTAAATCACTGATGCAAAGCCTAAGCCCTTATTTTCTGGAATATAAATTGACTTATCTGAACAGATGCTTGGACTCAGATCAGGGATTCTACACCTGCTTGAGTCTATCTGGCCCAGTGCTAGCTGGGGTGGTGAGCAGGCTCAGCTCCCTAGAACAGGCATGGTGTGGGAGTGTGAGTTGGAAGCATCGAGCTGGTACTGGGAGGCCGTCTGCGGTCTGGGAAATGGATCACGGCATTAGTCCCTCTGCTCAGGGAGCTGAGTCTATGGAGGGATTTCAGCTGCTACACTTACTCCATTTAGAGGAACCTGTTTTTTGTTTTCTTTCCCACCACTTCTGCAAAGCAGTTAAACATGTTGCCTTGCTGGCGACTTAGTCCCTGGTGGGGAGACAATACCTGGAGTGTGGCCAGCAGTGGAGCTGGAGGTAGCGAAGTCGCTGAACACCCAACTCTTTAACTTCCTTCCCCACTGTCCCGCCCTGACCCTCCCTTCGCAGTCACAATGGGAAGAGAAGAATCCAGCAGACTCAATGTCCCCAGTAGGGGTGGGGAGCCCCTGACATAGCAAGTTAAAAAAAAACTACCTGGGGTAAGGTTTCCAGATAGTATTGCCAAATAGGGCGAGGGACAGCCAGGTCAGGAAGAGGAGGGAACATGATGAAGCATGGAGGGAGAAGACCTGGGGGCTGGGGTCAAGACAAAGTTCTCACGGGTGAACACCGGGATTCATGTGGGGCTGTGCAGGCTTGCGAATGAAGTGTCTGTGATCATTGGAAAGGCTGAGCCCTGGACTCTGGGCAGCCCAATGACAGCATAGAGCAGAGTGGAAGGGATACAGACTAATACACCAAGCCTGCCTGCCTCAAAATACAGTTGGCCTGGGAGTGAGGGTGGGGTAGCCAAAGCAATGGCCAGGGGCAGAGGGGACTGCACAGTAGCTTTGGAGAGGGCTAGAGACATGTCAGGGTTTTTTTTTGTTTTTGTTTTCAGTCAACTTGAAAATACCTTTGTCACTGGTTTCTCTCTCTCCTGGGGGCAGGGCTGAGAAGTGGAGCAAAAAGGATGAGTGAGCTTTGGGGGACAGCTGATGAGGTGTTGCACGGTGCACTCTCTTCCAGCAGGAGGTGGGCTCAGTTTGGGCTTACCGGGAGAGGCAGAGGGCATGCAGAGACTGATGCTCAGTGCTGCAGATACAGCCATGAATAAGTCATTACCACCCTGGAGGGTTTTTCCTCTCTCTCACTGACCCTCTACTTTACCAAGCACAATGTCCATCTGTACAAAGACCTAAACCCAAACCCAACCCAGTGCTGTTGAATCAACTCCGATGCATAGCAACCCTGTAGGCCAGAGTAGAACCACCCCACAGAGTTTCCAAGGAGCGCCTGGCAAATTTGAACTGCCAACCTTTAGGTTAGGAGCCATATCATTTAACCGCTATGCAACCAGGGCTTTTGGAAAGTCAGGTGAGTACTGAGAAGTGCTCAGACATCAGGCTGAGCACATCAGTTTGGGTCTCATTGGGCAGAGCTGGACCCCCAGCACCGAGGAGGACAGGAAGCGAGTTCAGAGCTGCTCACCAACAGGCGGTGCCTCCCACTCTGCTCTGTCCTTCCTTCCAGAGCCCAAGCAGCATTTCCTTGCAGCTGCCAGCTTCTGCCTCAGGTCAGGAGGAGGTGGGTGAGGAAGGGGACTGAAGGGATGAGGAACAGGAGTTGAGGGAAAGCAGCCAGGGGAAGTGACATGGGCCGAGTGAGGGGAAACAAGAAAACAAAACCAGATTCTTCACTTTGATGAGGCCAGCTTCCATCCACAAACCAACAGCCTGCAAAGCAGCCTCAGATGGGTGGCAGGGCAGTATCTGTCCTACCTGAACCAGCATGCTGGCCTCCAAGTGCAAATACTCCTTCCTGAGCACTTGGCAGAGATGGGGGAGCCTCTGTGCAAGCAGAGTGAAAGAGGGGCTGAGTGGGCAACCCAAGTGGGTGGTGGGACAGGGAGAGCATGGAACCAGAGCTAACCAAGGTGTGGAACATACAAGAGGTCAGTTGTTGGCAGGGATTCCTGGCTGTTCCTGGAAAGGGCAGTCATCTTGAGGGACGTGCCCAGAGGAAGGCAGAGAGTGTGAATGGATTCTGTGGAATGGAAGCCAAGGAGTGCAGGCTGCTGTGGCCTGAAACCTCCTCGAGTCAGCAGAAAACAGAAGGTGAATTGCACAGCCCTCTTGTCAGGTTATTATGGCCCCAAGCCATGTACCGCGGTGAGTGCCTTCTCCCTAGCAGGTCCTCAGTGGCTTCTGCCTCTGGTCAGCAACACAGCGCTGCTTTCAGGGAGTGCCCCAAGGACTGGTGGGAAGAAAGAGGAAGAAGAAAGTGGCCTCCAGTGGGAACAAGAATGTGGACTTTGATTCAGGGACATTGCAGGGCTCAATTTTGATGCCTGTGCTATGTTCCAGAATTTTAGGATGTATGTATGGGCTGGAAACCCTGGTGGCATAATGGTTAAGTGCTACATCTGATAACTAAAAGGTCGACAGTTCCAATCTACCAGGCACTTCTTGGAAACTATAAGGCTGTTCTACTCTGACTTGTAGGGTTGCTATGAGTCGGAATCGACTCAGCAGCACTGGGTTTGATTTTATATATGGGCTTTGGAGTCCCTGGGTGACACAAATGGTGTGTGCTCACCTACTAACCAAAAGGTTGGCAGTTTGAATCCACCCAACAGCACCACAGAAGAAAAGCCTGCTGATCATATCCGTAAGATTCAGCCATCTAATGGGACAGACTCTGAAGCCAATGTCAACATGAGTAGGGATCAGCTCAGTGGCAGTGTGTTTGGGTTTTTATTTTGCTTTAAATGAAGAGTCATAGAGCAAATTAGCTTCTTATCAAACAATTAATACAAATTTTATGATACTGGTTGCCAAACTAGAAGTGTGTCAACACTCTCCTGTTCTTAGCCATGGGTTCCTTGTTTCTATTCATCCAGCTTTCCTGTCCCCTCCTGCCTTCTCATCCTTGCCCCTGGGCTGGTGTGCTCATTTAGTCTCATCTTTGTTTTATGGGCCTGTCTAGTCCTTGGCAGCAGGGTGAGCCTTAGGAGTGACTTCATTACTGAACTAAAAAGATGTTGGGGGTGTGGGGGAGGTCATAGTCTCTGGATTTTTCTAGTCTGTTAGATCAGTAAATATGGTCTTGTGTGTGTGAGTATGTGAGACTTTTGTTTTACATTTTTCTCCAGCTCTGTCTGGGACCCTCTACTATGATCCCTGTCAAAGCAGTAAGTGGTGGTAGCCAGGCACCATCTAGTTGTGCTGGATGTTTTTTTTTATATCCACTTGGAAACACTGATAGTGTGGTTAAGTGCTATGCCTGTTAACCAAAAGGTCAGCAGTTCAAATCTACCATGCACTCCTTGAAAACTCTATTTCCGAGACAGTTCTACTCTATCCCGTAGAGTAGCTATGAGTTGGAATCAACTCAACAGCAGTGAGTTTGGGTTGGAGGCGTTAAGTAGAGGAATATGTCAGGACTGATTAAAGGGTACAGGAAGAAGGGCAAGAAATAAATCCAGTGTCAAGTCTAGGAGCAAGGTTTCGTCCTTCTGTTTAATTGTCAAGCAGAGGAGACAAAAGACAGGTAGAAGACATCCTAGTGATAGCATAAATACTCTGCCCTGTGAGGTCCTTACACCAGAAGATCCTACCTGCCCCCCTCCGCCTCCCTCCACATCTCCACCCCCAGAGGCCTGCTAGGGCTTCCTGGTCCATCACCTTCCTCTGGAAGTGCCCAAAGACCCGCCTCAGCCCTCTCTCGAGGGGCAGGCTTCACAGAATTGGTTGGAAGGGGACTAACCATAAGGCCCTGTGACAAGCGGGTTTAGGCCATCAGCCTCCAGGGTGGCCAAGGCGGGGAGAAAGGGAGAAGTGTGGGGCCCAGTAGACTGAGGAAGGGTGGTGGAGGGAAGAAGCAGCAGGTTCTTTTCATAACCATCAGCACTTGGCTTATATATTCACCTCTATTCTTTGCCAGGATTTTGAGGATGAGGGGAGGAGGTTCTCCAGAGCAGTCCAGGGAAAAGTGTAAATCATTTGTCATTTAGCATATATTAACAACAGCACGTCTGGGTAGTATTTTATAATTTCAAAAACGTTCACACCTATTGTCTCTGATCTCTTCTGCAACCCTGTGAGGGTCTAAGGGCCAGTGTCAGTTTTATAACCAAAGAGGAGACCAAGGCTCTGGGTCACATGGTTAGTGCCTGCACTAAGGAGTCCAGTGTAGACTGAGCTTCTGCTGTGTTCTGGGCAGGGTGCTTGACAGCAGGGAACACTATGTCCCCTAGTCTCACAGCAGCCCCGCCTTAGCTCCAGTTCCCCAGTTGAGGCAAATAGGGCTGAAGAAGCATGCTCAGGTTTAACCAGTGACAGAAATGGGTCTCAAGTCCCGGTGAACTGTAAGTCGAGTGCCCACACCATGGTGCTGTCAGATGTGCCTCAATGGCCCTGGAGGTCACCTGTTCCCCAGAGATAGGCTGTGCTTTTATCTGTGAAATTGGCATGATGTGGGAAAGATGGAGGAGCACCCCACAACCCCCAGCTCTGAGAGATGGTGGGGACAGGGTAGGGGCAGAGCTGTACCAAGTCTCTGTCCCTCAGACCAAGTTTAGGTCCACAGATGACCTTGAGGAGTGGGGTCCAGGGGGACCTCTTGAGGGCAAGGGGCCCTGTCCTCTCCAGGAAAGAGAGGCGCCAGGTCTAAAAGGTTGAGAAGCAAAGGGAAAAAGGGAGAACAGGCAGGCTCCATGGCCAGGCCCAGCAGGGCACCTTCTTCCAGCTCTGTCTGTGACTGAGAAACATCCGTAGACACAGTGTGGCCCCAGGCTCACAAAGCACCGGGGTCGGGGGGCATCTGCACAGATGCCCATGCAGAGAGGGGGCTCCTGTACCTGCCAGGGCAGTGGCTCAGGTGTGGAGCAGGGCTGCATGGCACATCCTAATTAACCATAATATGAGCCCCAGGGGCAGAATTAAGCTGTCAAGTTTCTCTCTGCTTACTTTCACCAACTTCTCCCTATACACACTCCCCTTCTGCCTGTCCCCCCTACTCTGAGGCCTCAAACATTCCTGTCACCACTCAGCTTCAGTAAAATAAATACAGTCTCCATCATGGTCACTGCAGAAGCAATGAAGAAAAGTAAAAATTATGGGTGGGTAAATGAATTGGCCATCATCTTTCTTTAAGGAAGCATGATATAGTGGGTGTGGCATTATATCAGCAGTGTCAAAATTTCTCCACCGGACAGTCAGTACTCCATTTCTTATCCAAGGATAATCTAAGGAGGACCATGTTTTGTTGTCACTGCCTTTCATTTGGCTTTGGAACAGATGCGGCCGATTTGTGGGGTACCGCAAAAAAGTACACAACTGAACATCCATTGGAGCTGTCTCAAACCCTGCTCTGCTGCTATGTGAACTTGGACAAGTTGCTTAACCTCTCTGAGCCTCCTCATGTAAAATAAGGGCCACAGAAACACTCGTAGATTATAGTTTGAGAAGGAAATAATACACAGGTGAAGGTGCCCAGCACCTGTGAATTATGTTGGCAGCAAATATCACTTTTAATTGTTTTGTTCATTAAAAATCAGTTTTCATTTCCTGAATCCCTTCTGACTAACCCTTGAGTTTAAGAGCTTTGTTTCTTTCTTTCCTGGAGTTCCTTCTTGATTTCGGGAGCTAGGTCTTTTTCAGCACTCTGTCTTTAGTTTCTAGCACAATGCCTGCCATCGGGAAGTATTTACAAAACTTTGCTCCATTGATCTGAACCACCATGCCCACAAAACAGATGAGCTGCACGTGAATGGCCTTGAGCTGGCTTAGTTTCCTAAAGACTCATTCCAGATTCAGAGCTGGCACCATTTTGAATAATTAGCGGGATGGGCCCAAGGCTTTCTCCTCTCACAAATCAGTACAGCAATAGATGCAATCTTTACATGCACATTCTGTGTGCATGCGTGCATGTGCGCACATGTACACACACACACACACACACACACACACACATCATTGCCACCAAAGGCAGCCACAGCCAAGATGCCTTCATCAGACTGAAATGTTGGAGTTCTGTGGAGAGATGCAAAGGCTGGGCAAGGGCTTGCTTTTCGAGAAAGGGTGAGCTCAATTGGCAAACTCCAGAGAGAGGAAAGGACCAGAGTTTGGGAGCTAGACAACCCTCTGGTTCAGTTTGGCTCTTCTGTTTGCTAGTAGCATGATCCTGGGCCATTATATGAACCTTGTTGCTGCTGTAAGGTGCTAGCATAGAGAAGAACTACCCCATACAGTTTCCAAGGAGTGGCTAATGCATTTGAAATGCCAGCCTTTTGGTTAGCATTCAAACTCTTAACCAGTGTGCCACCAAGATTCTTAGGAGCCCTCACTTACTTGGAAAAAGTCATTGCCTTCTAGGGTCATTCTGAAGACTGAAAAGAGATTATTGTGCATTGTCTGGCAAGCAGCGGGTGCTTTAAAAAGTTGCCACCCTTTTCTCCTTTCTGCAGCTTCTCTTACTAAAGAGTGAACACCAACTATTTCCTCTGGTGGGAATTTGAGGGTGGCCCTAACCACTGCTGTTATGTTCCCCACCCCCAGCTAAGCCAAGAAGCTGCTCACTCTAAGTGTCCTCCATCCATCTCTGCCCTTGGGGGTAGAGGATGCAAGAAGAGCTTTTCTTGTTCTTATTTTGCTTCTCCAATTTGCTATTAATGCTCTGAGGCCAGGAAGGCGTCTTGCTTCTAATTGCAGCTGTCACACCCCATCAGGCTGAGGGGAGTCTGGCCAGAAAAGGGAGAGGAGGGGGAAAGGGAGTGCCCTACAAGGCTGGCTCAGCCCAAACAGGGACCTACATTGTCTTTCTTCAGCCAGTGGGCGTCCCTTGCCTGGAGTGGGAGGGACAGTAGCTTCCAGGGGGGCAGGCTGAGGCAGGCCCTCAATCTGCGAGCTCTTTCCCTGGGCCACGTGCCCAGAGTGGCTTTAGAAAAGCTTTAGCTGCCACCACAGATGCTGGGAGCTGAGCTGTTATCCTAGCCCTGCCCTTTGGCCCCTGCTGATTCTTGGTGACGGAAGATGAGGCCAGTGCTTGAGTCCAGGTCAGGAGAAGGCTGTGTAATAGAACTAAGAGTTTGAAAAAGAAATAGAGATTTCTTCTGGGCTGTCACTTGCCCCACCTGTAGGAATTCCTGGGTGGAGAGAATGGTTAAGCCCAGACAACTAACCAAGGGATTGGTGGTTCAAATCTGTGCAGTTACCTTGGAAGAAATGCTGCCAATCTACTGCCACAGGATCCATTGAAAACCCTGTGGAGCAGCTATATTCTGAAACACCATAAGTTGGCATCATCTCAACAGCAATTGGATTGACTTGTGCTCTGGGTGGGAGTTCATGGGTACTGGAGACCTGGTCTATGGGGGAGAAGGAGTGAGTATAACTCTAGGGCCCAGCTTCTGCTCTTGAGTAAGGCCTTGACAGTTCTATCTTCCACCAGTGATGTGATCTTAACAAGTAGTCTAAGATTATTTGCTTTAGGATGGGAAATGGGAATAACATCTGCCTTACTTGTTTGCTTACTAGTAAGATAATACATAAATGAAATGGCTTTTAAGAGTATATAAAGTGTTCAACAAATGTTACCATTCCTCCCCCTGATACTGGTGGAGAGATAGGGAGTGATGGGGATTTCTCCAGGTCCCTGTGTGACACAAATGGTTTGCCCTGGGTTGGAACCCACTCACTGGTAAAGTGGGGGAAAGGCTTGGTGACCTGCTTCTGTAAAGATTATAGCCAAGAAGACTTTAGGGGGCTCAGTTCTACCCTGTAATACATGGGGTCACCAAGACGTAGAATCACCTCAATAGTAAAGGTTTGGCTTTCTTCTCCAGGTCCAGAGTACAGGCTGAAATTACAATGGAAGCAGAAAAAGCAGGAGGTGGGAATGTAGCTGTAACTCCAGGAGGGTGGGAAGCAAACATTAGAAGGCTGGAGACACTAAAGACAAGGTCTTTATTAAGTGTGTCTATGGGGACCTGAATCAGTCCCTAGGGAAGGACATCATGCTTGGTAGGGTGGAGGGGCAACAAAAAAGAGTAAAACTCTTGATGAGATAGATTGACACAGTGGCTGCAACAATGAGCTTAAGCATAAAAATGATTGTAGACATGGAGCAAGACCAGGCAGTGTTTTGTTCTGTTGTTCATAGAGTTGCTATGAGTCAGAACTGACTCGGTGGCACCTAACAACAACTTGGGGAACCTGAAACCCCAGTGCACTTTTCCATATGGGATGTTCAACTGAAGTTTTGCGGGACAAAGAAGGAATGCTGAGGGAGTTTGCTGGTCTTCTCTCCATGTCCCTTCCCTGCTTCATCTCCCACACCAAAATGAGCAGATACACACACAATCCATGAACTCTGACCTCAGTCACCAGCCAGTCCCCAAATCTGCCTCTCCCAAGTGCAGGCTGTCTGCCCTGCAAGAGACCTAGGGACCTGCTTCAGCCATTTTCTCTCCTTTCTTGGGGAAAATACTTAAGAGTTGGGTTTTTGAAAGCCATACTGCCCTCCTACCCTCCTCCACAGGGTCACAGTATCGCTATCTGGTCCTCTGCGATCCAGTCAACTTTCCGTCTCCAAGATTCAGACCCAAACAGCTGTGTTAACATCAAAGCCAGATGGGGAGGACTCCAGGGCCTTGGGACAACTTGGGGAGGGGCTTTCCCCTCGTTTGGGCTCCCTGATGCCTGGAAAGGAGAAATGTCCAGAGCCCTTGGAATGGCTCCGCTTCTTGACCTTCTGGGATCGTCCAGGTCGGGGCTCTGAGGCCATGGGTGTCACCCAGCCAGGCTTCTCCTTCAGCAGCCGGTCCCGGTCAGGCCGCACACTTCGCAAGAACTTCCTAAAGATGTTTGCTGTCAGGGCAAACCTGCGGCCCAGCTGCCGGGGCTGGCCCTTCCCCACCCTGGTCTCCCCAGCCTCCCCAGTCTCACCCTTTTCCCCATTCTTCTCCAGTTCTGGCAAGTCCAGCCAGTTGCCCACCAGGTCCGCAAAGATGTTGTCCCCTAACACCAGAGGCTGTCGATTCCGGCCTCGGGACATTAAAGTGGAGGTCCAGTCATCTGGTTCCACACTCTCTGGCCTCCGCTGGTTGCAACTTTGATGCTCCGGCAGCTGTGTCCTGGGCAGGGGGCCTGCCTCCCTCCCACAGACACTCCTATGGGGTGGAAACCTGGTGCCACTGTCAAGAGAAGACTGGCTGGAGGGAGAGCCAGCTGAAGGCCTGGTGGGGCCCCTGCTGCCTTCCCATCGAGGAGGCTTGGGCTGTGTCCAACGGCTTTCAGGGCTGCCTGGGGTAGGACCCCCTCCAGAGATCTCCAGCTGCTCCAAAGCTGTCTGCACCTGGAGGAGCTTCAGTTCCTGCAGTGCCCCCATCATGCTGTTCATCTGATCCTGCAAGCCATCCCCCACCTCCTTCATGGACATCTGCAGGGAAGAGAGAAAGCAAGGGTCAGTGAGCCAGAGCGGGTGGGGCTGCCCCTCACTGGTCCTGGATTTAGATCCACCCCAGCCAGGCCACTCCAGCCTGCCACTGGCCCACCTCTGTGTAGCCTAGGACAGGGCACATCAGTGTTGACCAGAGGGGCGTGTCAACACTGACATGGCTAAATAAGGGAAATTACATTAATGGCAGCTAACTAGCTAAGGCAGGCACTGTCCTAAGTGATTTATAGGTAGACAGATAGATACACAATAATTTATAGAGAGAGAGGAAGAAGAATTGATGCTATTGAATTGTGGTGAATTCAATATGAAGAATTCTGATGAAGAATGTAAAACAGATGATGGACTGCCAGAAGAATGAACAAATCAGTCCTGGAAGGATACTCAGAACACATCTTAGAAGCTAGGATGGCAAGACTTAGGCTCACTTATTCTGGACAAATCATCAGGAAAGACTAGTTCTAATAACAGATATCATGCTGGGGAAAGCAGAAGGTTCAGTCAAAATGAGAGAACTCCTCAATGAGATGGATTTACACAGCAGTAGCCACAACACCGGACTTAAGCATATTAAAGATCACAGAAATGGTATAGGCCCTGGCAGTGTCTTGTTCTGTCATACAGAATGTCGCTGGGAACTGGAGCTGACCTGGTGACAACTAACAAGTATATGTTAATCTCTATTGATTTATTTAATCTTCACAATGATCCTATAGTGACTATTACTGTCCCCATTCTAAAGGCAAGGAAACTGGGGCATTTAAGTCACTTGCCCCAAGTCAGATAGTAAGAGGTGTAGCTGAGAGCAGTCTTCTGGTAGACAAAAGCGTGGTGACCATCCTTGTCCCTCTGTGTTTGTAGCATCCTCCTCCCCTGAGCCTCCTTGAGATGATGATGATGCTGACAGCCATCACATTTTGCAAACACTATGTGACAGGAATTGTGCTAAGTATTCTGTGCCATCAGCTCATTTCATCTTTAATCAACCCTCTAAGGTTGCTTTATTCTTGTTTGAACCAATGAATAAACCATGGTGTGAGACTCACACACACGACTGTCTCACTCCAATGCTATGGTCTAAATGATCAAATACTGTCTCAGGACGGCTGGTCAGTGAAGTGGGGCTTTCAGCTACCCTTCCTCAATAGGGCAGTGGACACAGGGCAAAGGGGGCACTAGGGAGAGAAGCTCAGATTCTCCAAGAGAAGCCCTGGTGTTTCCTGTTTGTCAGGAGAATGATGAGGAGACCAGAAAACTCTTGTTTGCTAGAAACCCTTTCCCAGCTCTTCCCAGCCCTGCCTCTCCCTTCCAAGCACCTGTCCTCTCTCAGCTGCTCTCAGACTTGGCTTCAAGCCTCTTCCTGCCTTCTTGGCCCAGTTGGCTCCATTGCCTTGGCCAAGCCAGAGTAGGGAACTGGAGGCTAGTTCTCCTGGCCCCTTTGTGGGTGTCTAAGGCCTGAGTCCCAGATGCCAGCTGGAAGGAGCTGAGAAATTGGATAAGGGCCGAGTTTGGAGGCTGGGGAAGGGAGGCTATGTCTGATAACATTCACCAGGTCCCAGGCCCCAGGCCCTTGTCCCCACCAGCTCCCTCCTCAGATTCTGCTCAAGTTACCAACAGCAATCCTTGTGTGTGGGGACCATCTGTTGCTTAAGCCCCCCAGAGACCCACAGGATCATCTTACCTCACAGGCCTGTTTTAATGCACAGATCTAAGCCTGGAAAGGGGTGGGGTGGGGGGACTGGAAGGGCAGGGCTGGACTGACAGCTGACCCTCTCAGGATACTGTGTCAGAACCTCTTCTGCCAACTCTGGGGGCAGCGGGGATGGGGAGGTCATGGCAAGCTCTCCATGAGACAGGGCATGGAAAGACAGATGGGGCTGACTGTCACTGAGGCTGCCCATGGTTGCCCATGCTCTGTGCATCTTCCCCAGGAGAGGGCAAGAAGTGGTGGTAGAGGCCTTGGCAGCCCAGGGATTTGTCACATGGCTTGGGAAAGTGTGCTTATCTGAGGGTAGCAGCAGCAAAAGGCACAGAGGTAGAGACTGGGCTTGCTGAGGTGTCCCCCCCACACCCCCCGTTCTGGCCTCTGTGCTTCCCTTCCCACCTTCCTGACCCCTTCCTTCCAGAGGCCTACACAGCTCAGCTGGTGTGGGTAAGACCCGGAGCGCAGGTGGAGTGGACTCCATACCTCAAATCAAACTTGTCATTTATTCTTCCCAGCACTGCTTCCCCCTCATTTTCCCAATTCTGCCCCTTCCACTTTCCTTGTTACCCCAACACAGAACCTCAGATTCATCTTTGGCTTTTCCACTCAGTCACCCCTGCTCCTGACCCCCTGTACTCCAGGGATGGCAGGAGAGGATCTGACACTTGAGAAGGTATGCCTGGGAGCCTCACCTACCTGCCCTCCCAGTGCCCCGACCCACTCTTGTCTAGGTATAGCTCTTCAACATGTGCTATGCTGGAGTCTTCCTTCCCCAAATGTTTTGTGTCTTCCCTTCCATCCCCAGGAGTGTTGCAGAGCCCTCTTAAAAAGCCTCCCAGCCACCAGGCTGGTAAATGCCTTATCAGTCTTCCCTCACACCTCTGATCATGTCACTTGCTGCTCAGAAGCCTCCAGTGATTTCTCATTGCCCAGAGAATAAAATACGAACTCCATGGTCCTGTAGCGACACCCTCCATGACTCAATAACAGCTTTCAGCTGCAGGCCTCTTCAGACTCTGTGACACACGCTCCACAGTCCTGCTAGGGCCTCCTGTGATAGTGAACATGCCCTGCCCTGTGGCTCTGCTTCTTCCTTTCCTCCATGTGCTTGCACACTCAGTCACTCACGAAACAGTGATTGTGCATCCACAACTTGAGGGCAGGCCAAGAGCTATATACATTATGATGTCTCTCAGAAGCTAGCTAGCACACTGCACACATTATATCCCTGTCAAACGTATACTGAGTACCAAGGAATACCTCCAATCATCTCCCAAGAGTGTGTGCAACTGTAATTCACTGCTGAGAGGCAGACAGTTGCTCAGGTTTCATTTTACCAAGAGGCAAGGAGTCTGAACTGGCAGGCTTCCTTCCATAAGGCTGAACACAGTTGAGGTCAGAGGCAGTGGGAGGAATGAAATGGCCCCATTCAATCACTCCCAGTATGGAAAAATCCATAAGAAATAACGGTGACATTTTGTCCAGTTTTCCAGGGAGAAGTAATGTGTGGGCATGCATGAATTTGAGGCAGCCCATAAAACAGAGACTCTATTTAAGTCAACAAGAGCTGACAAAGCACCCATATGAAAATAATAGTCTGTATTGGTTAAAATCTTGGGTTCTACAGACAAATGGAACAGGGTTCAAGTCCCAGTTCTGCCACTGAATAACTATGTGATCTTTGGCAGGTTATTTAGATTTTCTGTTTTTCAGTGGACTTTGCCACTCTTTAAAATGGGAACAATAGTTTTTGCCTCATAAAACTATTGAGCATGTTAGGTGAGGTCACGTGTGTACCTGTATGACACCAAGAAAGTACTGGGTAAATGCTGGCTCTCATTGTAATATAAGACCTCCTATGGATTTGCTCTGATATTATAGTGGTTGAGAGCTACGGCTGGTAACTAAAAGGTCAGCAATTCCAAGGTGTTTTTTGGAAACTCTATGGAGTGGTTCTACTCTCTCATACTATAGGGTGACCATGAGTCAGAATCGACTCGAAAGCAGGTTTTCTTCTTCTTTTTTTAAATTAACCTAAAGATTGGCAATTCCAGCAGCACTGCAGAAGAAAGGTCTGCGACCTGCTTTGGTGAAGATCACAGCCAAGAAAGCCGTATGCAGCAGTTCTGTTCTGTAACACATGGACAAGTTCCCCCCCGCCTTAAATGCACTTGCAGAGCATTTCTTCCTTGGTTAAACCACACACACAGTAATTACAGGATTCTACTCATCCTATCTGGTCTGACCAAGGAGAATGTATCTCTCATCCTGTCCCATCCACTCCACCCCCAGACCACACAGGGGAAGGGGAGAGAAAGGAAAGGGAAGCCTCAGCATCCCCTTCCTCACCCTCATGCCCAGCTCAGTGAGTCCAACATAGCGCTGACCCCGAAGAGAAGACAGCTGGGAGAAGGATGTGAAAGAAGAAGGAAGCACGAGCTGTGGGAAACCAGGAGGTCCAGTGGGAGCAGGGAGGCAGGAACATCATCTGGATCTTGACTGAGAGGGAAGCCAGCAGGCCAGCCTCTCCCAACCGCAAGGGGAATGGTGTCACCCAAGGAGAAGGAGCCAGAGGGCAAACTGTACTCTTCCTCCAGAGCGTGGGACTTTCTCAGATCTCAGGACTCAAAGAGGGAGAAGAGGGGCAGTGTGGGATAGGGAGCAACAGCAAGGCACCAACTCAAGACAAAATCCTGATCTGGAAATGAACACACCAAAATTTCAGTCTGCAGGCTACAGAACACTCAGTTTCTCCTTGGCCTCCACAGGCCTCAGAGCCTCTGGTTCTTCCTGAGCACAAGGCCCAAGTCATACCCAACTGGCCTTCAGGAGTCTGTTAAGAACTCATACCCCGTTGGAAAAAAAAAACACCTGATGAAACAGTTACTGTTGAGTCAGTTTCAACCTTATGGTGACCCCACGTATGTCAGAGTAGAGATGTGCTACACAGGGTTTTCAGTGACTAGTTTTGGGGAAGTAGATCATCAGGCCTTTCTTCTGAGAAACCTCTGGGTGGACTCGAACCTCCAACCTTTTGGTGGCAGCCGAGCACATTAACCACTCAGGGACTCCTTAAAGAAGTCCTAAGAGGGTCTAACTGGTACTGATTTTCCCTTACTTTGAGTGGCTGCATGGAGCTAATGGTCCTTCCCTTTCTCCCCAAGCTCAGTCTCTCTCATACATGCAGCTAACCTGCTCCACCATCAAAAATCACGTCCTTCGTAAGCACATCCCAGTAAGGCCAAGGGAACCCCTTCTGAGAAAGGCCTTCTCACCATCCTCTTTGCCCCTCTGTCACCTTAGTCTATTTCTACTCTCAGTGACCCCTGGGCCTTACAATGTCTCATTCTAAAAATTTTCTTCATGCCAAACAGTCTCCCTCATTGCAGTTGAAGCCAGTTCCACATCTCCTCACTGTTGTAGAGGTGGATGGCAGCTAGGGTCCCTCCTGGGGCTTCAGCCTCACCCCATAGTTAGGAGACCTGGCTTGAAGTCTTAGCAGACTACTAACTTGGCTGCCTGAACTTTAGCACACCAGCCAACCTTTCTGCATCTGGGTTTCTAAGTCTGCAACGCCTCGTGTACATAGGAGACCTTGTGGTGCAGTGGTGAAGAGCTAGGGCTGTGAACCAGAAGGCTGATCATTCAAACCTATCAGTTGCTCCCTGGAAGGTCTATAGGGTAGTGCTGCTCTGACCTATAGGGTTGCCATGAGCTGTAAACAACCAGACAACAATGGGTTTGGTTTTTTGTTTTCATTTCCTCTACATCGCCTGACCTGATCCCCACAACCTTTCTAGGAGGTTGATGTTATCCCACTTTGTGGGTGAGGAAACTAGGGATCTAAGAGGTTCATCCTTCTGTGTTTCCCAAATGCCATTCTTCCCCAGATCTCCTCCATGATATTCACCATATCTACGCATGGTCTGGTCTACTATTTAATATTTTATTTATATCTTCATTTCATGTGAGTGCTATGGCTGCTAACCAGAAGATCAGCAGTTCAAATCCACCAGGCACTCCTTGGACACTCTATGGGGCAGTTCTACTCTGTCTATAGGGTCACTATGAGTCAAAATCAACTCAACAGCAGTGGGGTTTGGAGTTTTTTTCATGTAAGTAAATATGCATTTATATAGACAAAAACTCACTGTCATTGAGTCAATTCTGACTCATAGCGACCCTACAGGACAGAGTAGAACTTCCTCATACAGTTTCCAAGGAGCACCTAGTAGGTTTCAATTCCTGACCTTTTGCTTAGCAGCCATAGCACTTAATCACTATACTACCATGTTTATATAGGAATATATATCAAGTATAGATCACTTGACATAACAAACAGTAATCATAAATATATATACATATTAAACTAATAGTTGTCCATCTGAGTATCATCTAATGTCATCTTAGTTTCCACCAGTAGAAACACTGATCTATTGCCTGAGGTCCTGAGGCTTTATTAGCATAAAAGTTGGACCCCAATAATCCCAGACCAGTGGACTTTCCATAGCATAATCCCTGACCCCTCAGCCTTGAGGAGTTGTTGTAAGAAGAGAGCACAATACTCAGTGGGAAGAATAACGGATAATTGTCATCTGTTGGGGAGGAAAAGCATGAAGTCATCTTTTGAAGAACTCCAAGACATAATTCATCTCCTTCCCATGAAGGCTTCTTTGCACTGAATCATCTGAAAAGGAAAGAGGAATGCTTCCTGGGGCTGAAGAGGAAGTTGCCATTGGGAAGCAGATCCCACCATCCTGGAACTCCAGCTTTGGGCCCTTGAGGGAGTAGTGTGGGGTCAGCTGTCCAGGGACAGCACCCTTCCCCTCTTTGGGCCCTTTCTGGTGTAGTGGGGAGTGGGGATGGGAAAGTGTGATGTCAGCATCCTCGGCTCCGTTCCCAGCCCCTTCCCTAGGCCCCTCACTGAACTCACAGCTGTGCCCTCCATCCATCCATCTCACGCCCTCTTCCCAGCTCAGCCAGAATCCTTTGACACAGGCTACAGCTCTGCCCATGGACCTGGCAGTGTGCCCTGAGTCATCCCCCAACCCCCTTCATAACTCACAGGATCCCCACACAGTTCCTTTCAGCGCTTCTAGATGCTAGGAAGAGGCTTAGGGCCGGAAATGGGAACAGCCCCACTTTTGCCAAGTGGCAAGTTCTCCAGCTCAGTGAATGGTGACCTTCACAGCCCCTGCTCTTGGCTGAAACTCTCAACAGGAAGGTAAAATAGAAACTGTGCCAAGAGCTGGGGGAGGGAGGAGGGCAGAGAAAGGAGGAAGTGAGGATGTGAAGTGGATGAGACTAGTTTCCCAAATGAACCACTCACTGGTAAACACATACTCAGGCAAAAAGCAGGCAGATGGAGAGAGAGGTTCGATATTGCCTCCTGTCAGTAGCCTACCTCTAAACCAAGACCTCTTATCCTTACCAAGCCCTTCTCCTCCTAGCCAGGTTCAGCTCCTCTCTAGCACATTTAGTCAGTCCAATTCTTTGAATATCCAAGGAACTGCAAGAAACTACGTTCCTCTTTTCTAGTGCAGGCCTTCACAATCTCTTTCTTGGACTCGTACATAAACCTTTTAATTCATCCTCGTGACTTAAGTTTCTCTTTCCCCACCTCATGCCATCTCCTAGACCACACAGACCTCTCTGACCATGCTGCACTCTAACACTTATAGGAATGGTCAGACCCTTTAGTATGGCATTTAGTATGAAGAGTGAAGAAAACCAAAGACTCAAGGAAATGATTAGTCCAAAAAACTAATGGGCCACAGGAACCATAGCCTCCAGTAGCTGGACACCAGAAGAACTGGATGGTACCTGGCTACTACTACTGACCACTTTGACTGGAATCACAATAAATCACAAAAGCAGGCTCCCTATAGTCTCCCCTCAACAACTCTATTGAACACTATTCCCTGCAAATACCCTATGTTCTGGCCAAACGCAATAGCTACTCTTCAAACATTCTCAGTAGAGTCTTCATTATCTGCCTGGAATGCTGCTTTCTCCTGTGCATGTTTTCTGTTTATCCAAGCCTTGTTCAAATACTACCTCTTCCAGGAAGCTTTCCATGGTATCCTAGTTGCAAGTAATACTGTTCTTCTCAGGAACTATATCTGTACCTCTCATAAAGCATTTCTATTTCTGTACTAGAGGTTTTCATACATGTATTGGTGAAGGGTATAAGCTCTGGAATCTGGCTAGGTTTGATTTCTAACTGTAACTATTCCACTGATCTGTGACCTTGGCCAAGTCACTTAACCTCCACTTCTCTATTTTCTCATTGAATAAATGTGGACAGTGGAAGTACCTACCTCTTTGTGTTGTTCTAGCAATTAAATGCATAACATACACCTAGCATATCATAAGCGTTACCTTCCATTTATGACTTTACAATTATTTCCCTGAATAAAATCATGAATTTCTTGAAGACAGACTCTGTATCTGTTTATATTTGTAACCAAAATGCTTGGTAAAGTGCCTTGAGCATAGTAGGAACTCTATAAATGTGTAAATGAACTTTTGTAACTTTTGCACACCAGCTTGATTAATCCATCATTAAGAGTTTACCAAGTGTTCTTGTGGGGCTGAGTTACTGGGATTGAAGGCTAAGGACCACAGTCCCAGTGGACATCTAGGTCAACTGACATAATGCAGTTCATAAAGAAAAGGTTCTATATCCTGCTAAGGACTGTAGTCCCAGGGAACACCTAGGTGAACTGGCATAAACCAGTTCATAAAGAAAAGGTTCAACATCCTACTTTGGTGAATAGTGTCCTGGATCTCAAAAGCTTGCAAGCAGCCGTCTAAGATAGAACTATTAGTGTCTTTCTGTTTAGAGCAAAAGAGAGTGTAGAAAACCAAAGATTCAAGGAAACAATTAGCCCAAAGGATTAAAGGACCACAGGAACCATAGCCTCTACCAAGCTGAGACTAGAAGAGCTAGATGATGTCCAGCTACCACTACTGACCACTCTAACAGGGATAACAATAGAAGGCCCACATTAAAGTAGGGGGAAAAATGTAGAAAAAAATTCAAATTAATAAAAAAGACCAGATTTACTGGTCTGAGAGAGACTGGAGAAATCCCATGGACTATAGCTCTTAGACACCCTTCTAACGTGTGACTAAACCCCTTCCCAGAGAGCACCTTTCAGCCAAATAATAGACCAAAAGAAAAGAAAAAAGCCCATTGCCCTTAGGCTGATTTCACTGCATAGCAACCCTATAAGACAGAGCAGAACTGCTTCATAGGGTTTCCAATACTGGAGTCTTTATGGAAGCAGACTATCATATCTTTCTCACTCAGAGCTGCTTTGCTGGTGGGGTAGAAATACTGACATTTCGGTCAGCAGCCAAGACCTTAACTGCCAGGGTGCCTACAAACAGGCATAATAAACTGCAACACACTGAGAAAAGTGCTCCTTAGAACAATCATCTACATGACACCAAAAGGCCAACTTAGCCCAAGAACAAAGATGAGAAGGCAGGAAAGGCCAGGAAAACCAGATGAATGGAAAGGAGGAACTCAGGATGGTAATGAGGGGAGTGCTGACACATTGTAGAGAGTGCAACCTATATCACGGAACAATTTAAGTATAAACTACTGACTAGGAAATTAATTTGCTCTGTAAACCTTCACCTAAAACAAAATAATTTAAAAAAAAGTTTACCAAGTGTTTGTAATTTACCAGGCACTGTGATACATGCTAAGAACAGACAGTTGGAGAGGTACTTTGTATGTACTGACTGTCATTTAATATTCAGAATAACTGTATACAGTGGGAACTAGACACCTCTTTTTAGAGATGAAAGAAACGCAAAACAGGCTAGCTGATGTACTTCTAAAAACTCAGCCACCGAAAACCCTATGGAGCATAGTTCTACTCTGACACACATGGGTTCCCCATGAGCTGGAGCTGACTCAGCTGAAACTGGTACTGGTAGAAATGAGCAGTGTTTAAGAGCTCAGCACAGAGATGTTAAGTAACATGCCAGTGTCACACAGAGCAGGGTTATGAGTTCAAGGTGCTCTAACCCCAAATCTTATGCGTTGCACTTATCCTACTGGCCACACCATATTGTCTAACTGAAACCAAAACCAAACCAAACTCATTGTCATTGAGTCAATTCTGACTCACAGCAAACTAGTAGCACAGCGTAGAACTCTCCCACAAGGTTTCCAAGGAGCAGCTGGTAGATTTGAACTGCCAACCTTTTGTTTAGCCGTCAAGCTCTTAACCACTGTGCCACCAGGGCTCCTACTGTCTTACTACCCAAAGCCACTCACTACCATTGAGTTGGGTCCAACTCATAATGACCTTAAAGGTCAGAGTAGAACTGCCCCATAGAGTTGCCAAGAAGTGCCTGGCGTTTTTGTCTCACTAGTCACCCCAAATGTCAAGGGAAACTTTTATTGAGTTTCTTTGTAAAAAGCCTTTTCTGCCTCAGGAAATTAGGTCTGTGGCTCAACCTAAATCCTTCATCCCAAGATGTGAAAGGCGCTCCTGTCGTATCTCCTCAGACTTAAACTAAACCCAGTGCTATTGAGTCAATTCCAACTCATAGCAAACCTACAGGATGGTGTAGATCTGCCCCACAGGGTTTCCAAAGAGCGCCTGGTAGATTCACACTGCTGACTCTGGATAGCAGCCATAGCAACTAATTACTATGCCACCAGGGTTTTCAATTGTATCTCTTCAAGCCCTGTTTTTTCTCCTTTTTTTGCCTTTAGACTCTGGTCCTTCCTCATATACCAGAACCTCCTAAGCTTGTGGCTACTTACCATCTGGGAACTCCAGCTAACAGGCTGTTCTAGGACAATCTTTCTCCACCTGAGAGAAGTCCCTCTGTAGCTTTCCCATACCTCAACTAGGACACATATCCCAGGAGATGGCCTCTTCCAGGAAGCCTTCCTAGATTGGCTGTTTCTCAGAAGGCTTCACCTCTTAGCCATTAAGCACTCTATTTGCTCTACACTCATCTGAAGTTATGAAGATCTTTAAGCATCTTACATGTGCTTCTTCTTTGTGCCTGTGTCTAACCCATATGTTGGAAGCCCTCAAGGGAGCCGTGTGCAAGGAACAGCTGGTCCCAAGACCTGGTGTTCAGGCAGGGTCCCTCTTTGGCGGCTGGAGGGAGGATGATGCGTTCCCTGTTGACTTCTTTCAGCCCTGACCTTCCCATCCTTAATGAAGAAGAGTATCAGCTGCTGCTGCTTCTCCTGCCACATTTTATCCCTGAAATCCGATCCCCCTTCCCCTTCCAGCTCTCCAGATATCTCCCTAACCGAGCCAGGTTACTCAAGCCCTTAGCCCCCTGCAGTCATCACTTGTTACAATCTAAATTTCTGCTTCAGGAAATTAAGAAATCCTGTTACTTTGGTTTTTAGCAACATATTCTTCTTGTCTAAAAATTTTGGGCCAAGGACAGGGTCAGGATGCAGAAGAGGAGCACCAAACACTCAGCAAAGATAATTTCATGACCTGTTCATGTTTCCTTTTCCAACTGGTTTGGCCCCAAGGAGTCTGTAGGACATAGGCCTCTTTAAGGCATTTTGATGGGAAAAATGAAACTGTAGAGCTCATTAAGTGCGATTCTGGGACACACCAACTTAGGGCAGAGCCAGGCAACAAGGTGGTCCCAGGGTGACAAGGGAGACCTTGCCTGGGATAACCTATCTGCAGTACAAAAGGCCCGGGGCTCATAAAACGAGTACTGCCTTTCCTATAGTCCACTGCTGACTTGAGGTGTAAATGAGCCAGCACCTTCCTATATTAGCCACAACTAAGCTGCACTGAATTCAATCCCCAGGACTCTTAGAGGACTGGGGTCAAAGGTCTGACCCTGGGCTAATTCACCTTTACTTTCCCCTTCTCCGCTATTAAAGAACCCTTGTGGTCCAGCGGTTAAAGTACTGGACTGCTAACCAAAAGGTCACCTGTTCAAAGCCACCAGATGTTCCAAGGGAGAAAGATGGGACAATCTGTTTCCTTAGAGATTTTCAGCATTGGAAACCCTATGGGTTATTGTGACTTGGAATCAACTTTTATGACACTGGGGTGGTCTCTCTTATTGGGGAAACTGAGGCCCTGAGTTCCAACCCAGCTGCCCAAGCATCAGGCAGAGGTATCAGAGAGGGAGGAAGACTCCCATAGCCCTGCCTGTCACTCTGCTCCATCTCATCTCTGAGCAGGCTGGCATTGGGGAGGGGATGGAGCACCATGGGGAAGGGGGTGCAAACCTCTCCCATCTGAGTGTGATTCTGGGCCCTGGGCCAGGCGTTTGGCTTCCTCTCCCAGAGAGTCAAAGGCTGAAGCTACTCAGACAAAGGGCCAAGTGAAAGCTAACGGAGAGCCTGGTGACTTCAGCTTCTCTCCTTCCTCTTCCTGGGGTCTGGGGGCTCAAGCCCTTGGCAGGAGTGGGTGCAAATCAAGCTCTGAAGCTCAGTGCAGTGCAGATTCCTGTTTGCCTTTTTTATTCTCCTGGCATCCACAGACTGCCTTCCTCTCCTCACCACCTCCCACCTAGGGTGCTGTAAAAAATGCAAATCAGTAGGATTTTAAAATTCCAGCCCATGCCAGGAACACCCACAAACCCTCCATTAAAGCACATCCTGAGGTGGGTGGTGTGGTCCCCAATTTGAAGCACAAAGAGGAGGATTCTATTAGAGTCTTTTTTCAGCATGGTCCTTGGACCTTAGACATTATCTGTGATGACCTTGACCTTTCTTTATGGCACTGGGCAAATGAATGGGAAAAGTCAGAATTGTGCATGTGTGGGTTGGGGCTTCCCACTGGCATAGGAAGCATGGGAAGACTCAAGCATGAGAAGGGGCATGGTTCGGGTTCAGAGGAGTAGCAATGGGGATGCTTCTGTCCCTTAGCAAAGTAACCCGAAGTTACTGGATCAGTAACTTTTACATATATGTGTCACTACACAGTGTCAGGAGAAAGGACCAGAGACAAGATCACTGCGTAAGAAAGCTGGCCCTGGAATGGGAAACACAGGAAGAGTGCCATCCAGACATGACAAGGAAGCATCAATGAGAACACCTGCCGCTTCAAGCACAGCCCTCCCCATCCCCCAAAGCTGGCCTGGGACACAGCTGCCAAGCCCTCGCCCCCACCCCTTCTACACCCTCCGACCTCCCACCCCCAACACAGAGGGCAGGAAGAATGGAGAGTTTGCAGGAAGGAGTGGGAGAGGCTGTCACCGAACCCGGAGAGTCATGGGCTGGTACTTTCTAGATCCAGGTCTGTTGTAAGCCTGGATGCCCCTGGCTCTGAAAGGTAAGGAACAAAAGTGAAACAGAGAAGAGGTTCGACTCCAGGAGAGACAAACTAAGAGACAGACGCAAAGACATACGGGAGAGACTGGTTGACAAGAGAGCGGCAGCAGAGCAGAGAGGGGCGGTGCATGTGCATAATATCTGTCTGAATTCTGGTGGCTGAAAAGAAAAGAAAGGCAGCAGGAGTAGGAGTAGGGGTGGGTGTGGGGGTTGGGGTGGGATACCAAGTAAGTAGGAGTCAATCTCGCCCTCCCGGGGCAATGTCCTATGAACCACCGACACAGCTTCAGCAGCAATCCTTCCCCCCACTAGGTGATGCGCCCCCCACCCACCAGACCGAGCTACTTGCCCCCGCCCCTGCACGCCGCGCCTCCGCACTCCCCACGCCCAGGCCTGACATCTGGCCGGGCTGCCGCAGCTCGCGCCGGCGATCTGCCGCTCGGCCCCCTCCTCCCGCGCAGGGCCCTCCCCCGCCATCACAGCTGCCAGCCCCCGGCCCCCTCCCTGCTGGCAGACAAGCCCGGGCAGACAGCCGGCCAAGCCTGCCCCCGCAGCCGCGCAAGCTCTGCCAAGCCCGGCGGAGCGGGGGCCCCAGGTGGTGCCAGCTCCCTTAGAGCGGTCCTCGGCTGACCTCCTGCCCCGGGAAAGGGTGCTGCCTGCGCGCCCTCCTCCAGCCGCCCCGCCGGCCCCGGCACTCGAAGAGCCCCTAGGGCAGCGCCAGCGCCCGGGCACAGCCTGTCCCATTGCCGGGGTCACTCGCTCCCGCTCTTTCTGGGTCAGCACCTAGGTCAAAGAGCATGCATCCGTCTCTGAGTTACCCTCTTTGCTCCTCTCCGCCCTCCGCCCCGGTTTCTCTGTGTTTCGTCTGATGTCAGTACGGGGTTGGCTGGCTCAGTCCGTCGCTGTTTCTCCGTTACTTCTTGTCTGTCTCAACTCTCACCATAAATCTTTGTCCGAAGTTTCCTAGTGTCTACTTTTCCTTAGGACAGGCCCTGCCCTCCGCCTGCGAGCCCAGGTTCTCTCCTTCCCTCTCAGGCTTCCCCCTCAGGCTTCCCTCCGCCCCCCACACGTCCAGGCTTCCGGGGGACCACGGCCGGGTACAGGTACCGTCGGGGCGGGGCAGCCCTGCCCCGCTGCCGGCGTCAGCTTCGCTCTTACCAGCTCCTGTTTGAGGCGACGCAAATAGCAGTCCATTTCTGTGCTTTCCTTCCTCACGCGCCCATTTGCTGGGCTCTGCTACACAGACAGTCCCCGGGTGGGAACAACCGATGCCAGGAGAAACTACGCGCACCGCCAGTAGCTCCCCTCTGCGCCCCGCGCCTCCCTCAGCGCGGAGTCAAGCCTCAGCTCTCAAGCCTGGACTTAAAGCAGCTTCCCGCGACAGCTTGCTGCGCGCGGTCTGTGTTGGGGGCGGAGTGAAAAGTCGAACAGCCAATGAGAATTCAAGGAGGATGTGTTCAGCCAATGAGAAGAACGGCCGGGGGGGCGCCTGCTGGGCGGCTGTCGGAGCGGGGGTTTGAGAAGGAGGACCCTGCTGTGGTTGTTTGCTTAGTGCGCGGGTCGTGGCCGCTGAGGGGCTGACAGGGAACGCTTGGTCCAGGGCAGTACGGCAGGGGACAACGTGACGACAGACCATACCAAGACCCAACAAACACTCGACCCTCTGGTTATAAAGGAAGATCACAGTTTTACGGGTGGAGACTGAGTGATGGTCTCAATCAGCGAGCGGCTTTGAAACTGTTTCGCTGATTTCAGAGTTGAAAAGGCGGTGGTTATCAACCTCCTTCCCCAAACTCCAGTCGGAGGAAGCAACAACTCCCTTCCCAGGCCTCTCAGAAGCCCCGCAGAAGCTCTTTATTTCCCAACTGAGATCTCTGGAAGTGTGGCTCCATGTCACCTCCTAGTGCTGGGTCCTCCCAGCCCACTCCTCACCCTGCAGAGGGGAGCAGCACACGCTCGGTCCTCTCGTTTTGTACAAAGAAGTGAGGGGTCTACTGTTCCCCTGGCACGACTGCAGGTTTAGGGATACTGAATGAGATAGGTAACTTCTCTGCTCTCAATAATTTGCGTGGAGGAGGGTACAGCCTAAAAAGAAAAATAAAGGTAATTTTAGGTAGTAATTGTTTATGAAAACATAAAATGGGGACTCCAGCATCAGTTATCCTACTTCTTGCTCTGGACTTCCGCCAAACGCTCTGTAACGCTGGGGAAAGGAGCGGAACCCTGAAAGGTACTCGCGTTCAGTTCAACTGATACACCTCGAGCACTTGGGCCAGCTCCAACCAGGCTCTGCTGGTGGAGTGGCTTCGGACAGACCTGAGAGGGCTCGCAGGCACCCGGGAGCTGCTCCTAGCCGATCTACAGCGTTTCCACCCCGGCCTCAGCGTCCCGGGAGCTGTAGTCCCCTCCCCGCGCGCTCGGACGCTCCGGGCCATCCAGCCAGGCCCGCCAGGGGCGGTGTCGCAGAGCTGGAGAGTAATCAGGACACAATGGTTGTGTCAAGGCAACTGACCAGGAAAGTTTGCCCCAGGTGGGGTTTAGGGGCTATGCGTGGGGCAGTCTGATCTTCCAAGAACCGGAGTCAGAATCTTGAGGACGTCAGAGATGGGGAGAATGCAGGCGTTGCTGTCTTTCCGATCTGTGTCAGGTTGAGCTCCGCTTCTGCTAATTAGAGAAGTGTGAGGAATAGGTAGAGGGAGAACGACGAGAGAAGGAAGAAACATGAATAGCTTTAGAAGTGAAGACTCCACAGGCACTTAACCTTTGATCCTCAATTACTGTCGACCCTGCGCGTGGCCTAGGCCTGGGGACCCCGTTTGCGCGACGCTGCACCCAGTGGTAGCCCATGAATAGAGAAAATTTAGAGGAGGTGTAGGTATGGCAGAGCCGAGTCTGGAACCCGGCGTCCTAGTGGCTGCTCCCTGAGCCCACGTGCTGGCGCTCTTTTCTCTGCCCCTAAACATGTTGCGGCGGTCAGAAAACCTGACCGGCCAGCGATGCTGGCGTGCATCTGTTTGACGTTTCCCTTACTTAGCCGGAGAGCCTGAAAATCATTTCCTTCTACACTCCCCAACAACCAATCTCGTCCTGTCGGGCCGGGAAGCATTGCTGGCTGCACGGCCCACTTCTTCGTTGCGGTTGTGAGCTGCGGTTGTGTAAGGGGCCAGCTTCCATGGAATCTGTGGGGTGTTCAGAGTGGGAGCCTTTACCAAAGACGGAGCGGGGGATTCCAGGCCGGCAAAACCCAGTTCTAGAGTTTAGATCTCTGGAATTGGATAGAAAAGAAAATCTGGCCATTGACAGTCGGTACAGAGACCCTTGAATGCAGAGAATTACCACAAGACATTCCCCCATCTCCAGGGCCTTGCTATGCTCTGTGTTAGATCTTCAGTACCAGGCACAGTGACTGGCACGGAGGAAGTTCTGAGAAAACGTTTTTGGATCTGTGGTTGAAATTGTCTTTAGAGTCAAATTTAAGGGTTGGCCTTCTCCATGCCTAAGAGCTCTCCAGATTGGAATCTTCTTAGAAGTTAGGAAGTTGACTACATTTAAAATTGTACGTGAAACAGGCTGATCTCTTAGCAAGCCCTTTAGATTGCCTAGTCAGGTCTTCTATGCTGTTGATTAACATGGCATGACCTTGCATCAGTCCTTTCTTTTTACTGTGCCTCAGTTTCTCTGGTTTATATCTTAAACCTCTGTAAACGTAACACTTTATACTCCCTACAAAACACTGTTTTGACAAGGATTCTATGAAGGAGTGAGGACAAGGAGACTATTTACTCCACCTAACAAGTGAAGAGTACAGTGTTAGCAAAGCCAGCTGGCATTTCATCCACTCTTAAGGTTAAGGAAATGGCAAGGGGTAAAAAGGGTAACCATAATTTCAGTACGCTGCTCAAAAGTAAGGTCCTAGACAAGCCAGAGGAGCTATTACTGTGTGGATCTCACAGGCTTTGGAGGACAATAACTGTCAAAATCTTAAGTCCTTTCATGATGCTAAGCTATTGCAACTAACTTGTTGCCTTGTCCTAGAGAAGGCCAACACTAGCCCAGGTGTGAGTGTGGGAGTCTCTCTTACCTTGTTTCTGGAGAGGAAGCTGTCATCTGGGAAGAGCATAAAGCAGAAATGGGGGTGGGGTGGGGTGGGAAACTGCCTTTTTTTTTTTTTAAGGGTGTAAGTCATAGAGAATAAAGCCTGTTGCTATGCTTATATAAACATGGGTAAATATTCCTACGCTGAGGATGGGGGTGGGAGGGTAGGGGACATGATTCATTTTTGCTAAAGAGGAATCAGATGGTTCAGCCTCCCTCCTCACATCCCCCGAAACTTAGCCTGGAGGGAGGATGAGATTATCTAATTTGAAAATAAATAATAAAGAAATCAAAGATCTTAAGATTGGTTGTGAATATACTTTCTCAAAGCCCTCCAGAGTCGGTGTTGGAAGCCTTGGAAGACACCTGGGTATTTGCCTCCCAGCTGATGGGAGTAAGTATGTAGTGTGCCTTTTTCCTAGGGGAGATGGTGCAGACCTGGATACTGTGTTTAGTGGTATCGACCCTTGGTATTTACCCAGACTAGTCAGGGAGGTGGCCCCTTTGTCCCACTGCCAGAGCCCTAAGGTCCTGGCACTGATGCATGAGCTCAAAGGGAGAGGCAGAATCTGTTGTGTCCCAACAGAACTCAAACTCCAAACTAAATAATGGAAACACTGCCGTTTTCCTGGCTGCAGTATTGGAAGAAATATTTACCTGGAGGCTCCTACTCCCTGAATCCTAGCCAGCTCTGGAAGACACACCCCTGAGTGAGGCAGTATACAGCATCTCATCTGTACTAGTAACAGCAGAGCTGGGGAGGTCATACCAATGTGAGCAAAGAAATGAATGGCCACATGCAGTCTGGAAACCTCATCATCACGTCGCCCTCCCCAAGGTAGAGTCTGTGTCCCCTCGGCCCTCCTGTCTCCACCCTTGTGGTTGCCAGCAGCCATTATTCCAAGTCTTCCACCCATTGTCCTGCATCTCCTGAGCATCAAGAAGAAAGGCTGACCCTGGTGATAAACATGTGTTGTTGGAATGTGTTCAGATATCTCTACAGATTGGTTTCTGTCTTGGGATAAGACCTTGTCTGACAGGCTGGCCTAAAGGTTCTGATCAGAGACTGTGTGTGCATGTCTGTAAGAATACATTGAGATGGTGAGGAGGGAACTGGACTGAGGCCTAGCTATTCTGGAAAGAATCTAACTCCTGGCTTGCGGGACATCTCCCTCTGCGCATCTTAGACAGAGGGCTGGGCTCTGTGCCTTTATAATTCAATCACTAGGCAGCAAAGCAGACAGGAGTATGTGCTAGAAAGCCTCCAGGCTCCAAAGGAAAGATTTACTTTGGGCTTTAACGACACTTTTGACTGCCACTGGGTAGAGGGATAACCTAGCCATAAAAAGCTCTATGAACTTTAGGTGTCTTCAAACAAAAAAATATTTCCTCTATTTATAGATGGAGCATCTGAGGCCCAAAGAGGTTGGTCTGTATATTGATAGAATAGGGTCTCCCTGTTTCCAGGGTAGGGGTTCCTGGGTTGTGCAAATGGTTGATACACTTGGCCGATAACCTTTGAAAGATTGAAGGTTCAAGTCCACTCCAAGGTGTCTTGAAAGAAAGGCCTACCAATCTAGCTCTGATAAATCAGCTATTGAAAACCCTATGGAGCACAGTACTACTCTGATAAACATGGGATTGCCACAAGTCAGAGTTGGCTTGGCAACAACAGGTGGTGATTTCCATGGTAACACTCTTTCTACTTCTCTACTTCTCAGAAAGCAGGAATGATGCACCCTAAAGTAGATAATTGAGATGACTAGAACCATTGAGGGGGTAGTTCTGGTAGCACCCACATTCACAGAATTGCCATCACTTTTACCCAAAGTGCTAACTTAAAGTATGACACTGACACCCTTCTTTACAAAGTCACAGTGCTGAAAGATCAGGCTATCAGTTACATACGTACTGAAATTTTTTAGAGGGAGGTAGAAGGAGAATACTGGGAAAAGAAATAGCAATGTAGTACTTTAGGAAAACTCCATGTATGAATGGGTTTCCAGGTTATTGCATCTGAACAGTTCAGGGGGAGTTTGAAGTGGAAATCAGATTAAATCCAAAGAATGAACAGCTACAGTCTCTGCACTGCCACTGAGTCCTGCTTTGGAATTATTCACAGCTGTGAGCCTGGTGCTTAAGCTTCCTAAGCAACAGTCTCATTGCTACTTGGGAAGCAAACATTTTCATTTTGCAAACATTTACCAGAAAAACAAATAATTTTCAACTACAAAGAACACCTGGAGAATGCCAAGGCACAGCTAAAGGAAATACTTAGAGTATTTATACAAACTAACTTCGGTAGATGTAAAGAGGGGTGGCTTGCTCCTAGGACCCTCCTGGGGACATTCTGCAATGTCTGACACCCTAGAGACCCAGCATTGGCTTCTCTGTAATCTTACCACGGCTTGCAACTCAGAGCACTACTTGGCCTTCTTCACCAGCTTCTGGTAGTTGTAAGTAAGGACCAAAGCTTGGCAGCCTGCCAGGGAGAAGCTTATTAACAAGAGGGGAAGAAAGGCTACCTGCTTCTCTACCTGAGGCCATGTGTCAGGTTTGGCTTTCTGCATATTTCTTTTCCCAGGCTGGCTCCTGGGCCTCGTGTTTTGCAGGTGTCAGAGAACTGTCTTAGCCCTGATCAGTTGTCAGGCTGGGGTATGGTGGAGATTCAGCCTAGAGACACTGAGAGGAGCCAGTGACGAAGGTTCTTGCTTGAGGATTTCTGCTTGACCAGAAAGGCACATACTCTCCCTGGGGTCTTGAGGGGTGGAAGTCAGACAGAGAGTGACTACTACCAGCAGCGCTTTATACCGGGAGAAGGCCTGAAGTTGCCAGAGAAGACAGACACTTAGGCCAAGAAATGATGTCGTCACTTATCAAATGAAGATGCAAATAGAAGAACAGGAGCTGAACATGCAAAGGGTTTGGGTTTGTCATGCCCTCCCTCCTTCCTGACTTTGGACAGGTTTTCTTTGCTGTGATTATTCCCTATGAATCATCATCACCCATAGAAAGTGACTGAAGCAGTGGAGAGTGAATAATGAATTCTCCAACTGTTTCTTTGTGTCTTTGCCTGGAGGGTTTTGGAAATAACTCACATTTTAATCTCTCTGACTTATAATCAGAAAATTTTAGAGCTGAAAGGGACCTTAGAGATAATCAGGGTATTGTGGTCTCATGGAAGGACTAAAAGTCAAGCTGTGTGGGTCTGGATCTCTTGTTCATCACTAATAACAAGCCTAAAACCCATTGCTGTGGAGTCAATTCTAACTCATAGTGACCCTATAGGACAGATTAGAACTGATCCCCTAGAGTTTCCAAGGGGCACATGGTGGATTCGAAATGGCAACCCTTAGGTTAGCAGAGACAGTACTTAACCACTACACCACCAAGGTTTCCAAGAACAGGCTTAGCTACAATTTATTGAAGGCTTTCCTTGTGTCATGCACTGTGATAGGGCAACTCTAAGGCAAGGAGTTGGATTCCTTGACAAGCACTTGCTGAAGTGAGGTACAGAGAAAAGATGGCTTGCCTAGGGGACAGAGGTGTCACTTGGCCTGGTTCCTGTGCTGATTCTATTAGCAACCCTGGTAACCCAAGGCAAGTCAGTTAACATTTCTGTGTTGTACTTTCCCGACATGGATAACCATATGATTTTCATGTACTCTTCTTAGGCCCTAGGAAGTAGATGTTGGTATTACGTCCATTTTGCAGATGAGGAATGGGAGACAAGGGACGGCATATCTCCTTGGGTCTCACAGCAGTGAATGCTATAGCTAGCTCATGCACCAGGCTCTGTCTGGCTCCAGAAGCCACACCCTGTCAGTCACTCCACTGCCTCACTGAATGGCTTTGCACAAGTCGCTTAATCTCTGTGGCTCTCAGTTTTCTCCTCTGTCATCTCTAAAGTTTTAGAAATTCCTAACAGTCTGCATTTCCTGCCCAGTCATATGATTGCATGAGTCAGGAAAGTATAGCTCAGAGATGTTAACTAAGTAGGTCACCTGGGTTGCTAATAGCAGGACCAGCCCAGGAACCCAAGCCCATGACACTCCTTGCTCCCAGGCCAGGCATCCTATCTTCCCACTTCATATTGGCAAGTGTCTCTACAGGAATCCAGCTCCTTCCCTCAGAGGAGACCTCTTTATGGTTTCAGATAGATAGATCGGGGATAACAAGAGCAAAGATCAGTTTAGGGGGCGAGTGATGTTTTTCTCTCTAAGCAAATGTCTTCTGTGCAGCTACTACCCATTTGTCAGCAGAGGCTTGTGTGCTGCTGTAATGCTGAGTAGGTTTCAGTGGTACTTCCAGACTAAGGCAGACTTGGAAGAAAGGACAGGCGATCTACTTCCAAAAAAATCAGCTATTGAAAACCCTATGGATCACACAGCTTGATACTGTTATAATGGGATCACCACGAATCTGGGCCAGACTTAACGGCAATTAGAAACAGCAGCAAAAAAGACTGTTTCTCTGCTGTTTTTCTCTCATTTTTTTGGTCAAGAGTAGTGATTGGAACACAAGGGGTAACTGCATGGAAAGAGGATGGTGATATCATGTCCTGGATCTTCTATTTTTTGTCCTTGTTGAACAAATTTTGCCAGCAGGTGCCCTGTCTCACCCAGCTTCCTTTGTGCTGACAGTGGTCTAGTTCTGCTTCTGTCTCTCCTTTTACCCCATCCTTGGCTCCCCCAAGCATAGGATCTGATTGTTAACCAGGGCACAGCCTAGAACGTGAAAGACATGCCTTAAGAGTGGCCTGAGTCCCACAGGATCCCACCTGTGCCTCAGCTATGAGTATCTACTGCTTCGATCAGCTTTCCCATCCCAGTATCTCTCACTGTTCAAAAGGAGATTGGAAAAGAGTGTAGGTGTCAATAAAGAAACCACTGGAGTGCATCTGAAGTGAGAACAAGGGCATACCAGGTAAGGTATTATTCTGTGCACAAGGGCACTTTGCATCCGTGTATGTGTGTGTGTGTGTGCATGCACACGTGCGCATGCGTGCACAGTTCACACACTCTGAAATGAGCTCTCACCCACCAGTGAGTGGAAAATTAGCTTTGGCAGGTGAGGAACTGGGTGACAGGTGAGGGAGCCAGCAGGGTATCGATGTCACGGTTCTAATATTGCTGTTTGCTGGTGTTGCTAACAATATCTCTCTGGCTCCCTCCCACCTTGAATGTAATTACTGAGAGTAGAAGTGACTTGGAAAAGCTTGGATGGTTGCGAGAGTGACATGAGGATGCTAGAATGGCCTCGTGACCTTTGGAAGCTAGCTGTGTGCCTTGCAGGTGGGCTGCACTATGCCAATTGAGAATCAGGCATCTTTCTGGTTGCCCACGTGTAAAGCTGTGTGCTTTCCATCTCTCTGGTGGGCGGAAGAAGAGACAGAGCTCCAGGGACTAAATCTTGGGAAATTCTGCCATATGGCATAATGTTGGAGGCTGTGTGCGTCAGACCTCAGAAACAGAAGACCCAGCTTCTTGGGCTGGGTCTGCTGACTGTCTCTGCCTCACTCTAGAGCAGCCCTGGAATTTCTCTGTGCCTCAGTTTCTCTAATCATAAAGTGGGAAAATCATCCCACTGCTACCTGCCTGTTGTAAGGGTAAACTGTGTAAAGGCCCTTTGTTGAAAGCATTGTTCCAAAGTGAGGCCTGACAGACAGGGGAGTTTGCCAAGCTGACAGGAAGGCAGCAGGCTGCTGCTGCGTGAGTTTCCACAGCCTGTGCACAGGCAGGGACTTAAGCATCTCACATCCATAAATCTCATCTCCTAGCTCTAGGAGAGGAAATAAGCAGAGGGCAGGCGGACGCTCCACAAGCTACCATCTGATCTTCTTACCACCTGACTCTCCCCCACTCCCCGTTGCCCTCCCTGTGGTCTCCCCTGCCCCTAGCCGAGGCGCTGATCTCGCTGCCCTTTCGAATCTGCTCTGGGCCCGTCAGTTTAATTTAACAAGGTTTCAGGAGAGGTTTGATTTAATCAAACCCGTTGCTGTATCCACCCTGCTCAGCGGTCCCTCGGTGTCACCACCCAGCCTCAGATTAGACAGTGACAATTACTTCTTCTTCCCTGGCTGTTGCCTTCCCCCACCCTTTGTGCCCCTGGAGGGAACAAGGAGGCAGGCCAGTCTCGTGGGACCTAAGAATAGATGCAAGAGGATCAAAGCAGTGAAACAGGCTCCGGCCTGAGAAAGCCCCTCGCCTCGCCTTACATGGCCTTGTTTAAGGCTGAGCAACAGCCCACGAGGTGGGGGTGGGATAGAAAAGGCTCCAGGCTGCCTGAGGCCTGAGCTGTGCCATCACTGATGGCCCTTAAGTATAAAACCAATTTCTCTATGTGAGGCAGCTTGGGGTGGAGGGTGAGCTGAGGGCTGAAGTAGCTGAATGTTCTATGTATGCCAGACCACAGGCATTTATTTCCAGATTCTCAGCCTGGATTCTAGGGTCCCTGGAGGTGAGAGACAACAAAAAAGGTGAGGCTTCATCCATCAGTGTTTCTGTGGCTCTGTCCTTGATATGATAACAGCAGGGAGAGGAAGAGCTGCCACCTGAGCCAGAGGTTTGAGGGAGCCTGTGTGGTATGGGCTAACTATGGCTTGTGTGTATGTTTGTGTAACTGACATGGATGTGTGTATTTGTGTGTATATGCACATGTGTGGTAACTGTAGTGTGTATAACTGATACGTCTATTTATAACTGGCCTGTATGACTAACTGGTATACATATGTATGTGCACGGGTGTGCACATGTGTACACAACTGTAGCATGTACATATCAGTGTGTGTAGATGTGTGTGTAAAGGTAACCATGGCATGCGTATGTGTGAGGATAACTGACGTGTGTGTGTGTGTCTGTGTGTGTGTGTGGTGTATCTGAATGTCAGCGGTGTGAGGGAAAGGTAGGAGGACTGTGGTATAGAAACCTGAGCTTCAGAGAGCTTTGAATTCCAGAATGAATCTCTCTTCTTGCCATTTAACTCTTTCATTTTCCTGCCTTTCCAGGAAGTGGGTGCTGGGTCCTTCGTGCTCTCCGGAGCAGCTCACTGAGGAGAGACAAAGCCCTCTTAGAAAGGAGCCCTCACTTAGGGTGATGGGGATCCTTTTTCCTTTGGCTCATTTGTGTCACATTCTTCCATTGAGCTGGGCAGCTGACAGGTGCACCCCTCCCCAGGCCCCTTTCAGATCACCTTCCTGCCATTTGTCTGCTGATATCCAGCAGACGCCACCATCCACAGGAGCCAAATATGATTAGCAGAAACTCACTCTGACAGCTCCAAAGAGAATCCCTCAAACGCATATTCTATTGAATGCATCTCATTGCTGCTGACAGCCGCTTTATCAATTAAATTCCACATTCCCAGTCTCTAGAGATGCCATGAAACTCCCTACCTAATAAATCACAACCCCCTAGTTATTGTTAAATGTCCCATCAGTCTCTAATAAACTCCCTGCCAAAAGGGGCACATTATTTATTACATTGCCCGAACAAGAATGAATTGGACCCATTCTCACAAGGAGAAGAGCAAACGTGCCGCCTCCCTCTCTAAAGGCTGAGGCTGTGATGTTAAATCTGGCAATTAATCAATGTGGGCCCTGAGCAGAGAGGAGTCTGATCTGAAGAGCGAGGGATGATGGCTTGGGGTGCTTGTCCTAAAGGCAGTCAGGCAAATCCCAAAGGCAGACGAGGCTATGGAGAGGGCAGGGTCTCAGGCCATTGTTACTTTCCCTGGCTCCTAATTCCTGCCTGCATAAGTGCTACAGAAAACTGTCACTCCATGGGTAATGGGACACATGGATAGTTATTCTCCACATTGGGAAGTAGCAAACTAGGATTGAACAGCGTCATAAAACTATATATTAAGCCCAGAAGGCCAGATATTGTTACTTGATAAACTTACATAGCTTACATTTATTAATGGTGCTAGTCCATCAGGCAGAGGAAGTGAAGGCTAAAGAAGAAAAACATAACCATATCTGGGGAAGGGAGCTAGGAGAATCATCCTCAGTCGTGGTTTGATGGATAAGCAGCACACAAGGAGCACTGGACTCAGAATCAGTGAGCCGGATCCTGATAGAACCTGATGTTATTAGATATGACTATGGAAAGTGGGCCTCCTAGTTGAACCAGTTGCCTTCGAGAGACAATTTCAACTCATGGCAGATCCACATGTGTCAAATAGAGAACTATGCTCTGTAGGGTTTTCAGTGGCTGAGGTTTTGGGAAGACTTTTCTTTAGAAAGAAACTGTGTGGTATAGTGAATAAGTGCTATGGCTGTTAACCAAAAAGTTGGCAGTTCGAATCCATCAGGCACTCCGTGGAAACTCTATGGGGCAGATCTACTTTGTTCTATTGGGTCACTATGAGTTGGAATCGAGTTGATGGCAGTGGGTTTGCTTTGGTTCTTTAAAGGAACTCTGAATGAGTTTGAAACTCCAACATCTTGGTTAGCAACCAAGTGCATTTGCCTTAACCATTTGTACCAACCAGAGACTGGGGTCTCATAGCTACCTGCCTTAAATGAGATCCCCCAAATTAGGTGACTCTTCACAGTTTGTAAGTTAAAATCCAAACTCTTGAGCTTTGTCATTATTCAAAGCCCAGTCAACATTTCCAACCCTATTTCTCTTTACTGTTACATAATGCTACCCTTCCCACTCACCCCCACTGGGAGAATATAACATACTCATTATAAATTCCTTCTGGCGGCAGACGAGATCTTCTTTAATGTGGGACCAAAATATCTCTGCAGCCTCATTTCCTGACAACTGCTGCCATACCTACCTCCGTTCACATTAAAAGATGCACTTTCCCTAAACTATGGATTTTGCAGCTTCCATGGCTTTGTACAAACTGTTCCCTTTGGTCAGAATGTCCTTCTAAGACTTGTCTGCCTGGTATGTTCCCTCCTTCCAGCTCACTGCCTGATGACCTCCTTACTCACCCTTAAAGACCAGCTCCAAAACTCAGTCCCCTGCTTCATGGGACTTGAGCTCTGTCTCTTGGTACTGCTGTCTTGGGTGGGGGTAAAAAAGATGTAGGAAAGAAAACTATTGCTCTCCCAAAACCAAAAGCTGTTTTCCTCAACTTCTCAGAAGTTCTCACTCTCTCCCACACTTGGAGCTAACTAAAGCCCTGAAAAATGCCACATGATCTTCTACCGGTTGGTGCTACTTCCATACTTCATGTTTGCTCATTTTCTCAGCTAGACTGTCCACTTTATGAGGACAGAGGATAGAGAGAGCCTGTACTGTGCTGAGAGATAGATCTGAGTTCAAACCTCATTTACAAGGTCTGTGGCTTTGAACCAGTTACTGGTCTTGCCTTGAGGAGCTACTTGATGGCAGATAGCCTCTTGTTTAGCATCCGACACATAGAAGGCATTTAGGATAAAATCCAGGCACTGTAATCTGGCCTGAAGCTCGTGTCTCATACCCCATCATAGCTCAGGCTCCTGTTGGCAGTCTAAGATCTTTTAGTACCATGAATGTATCATGATTTTCCTCATCTCCAGACTGCCACTTTCCTTTTTCTAGTCATAAGGCTAGGAGTCCCTGAGTGATGCAAATGACTAAGTGCCCAGTTACTAACTGAAAGGTTGTTGGTTCAAATCTACCCAGGGTGCTTCGGAAGAAAGACCTGGCAATCTGCTTTCAAAGGCTCACAGCCTTGAAAACTCTATGGAGCAGTTCTACTTTCCACACATGGGGTCACCGTTGAGTTGATTTCAAGTCAATAGCAACTTTTTTGTTTTTCTATAAGGCTGACTCCTATATATTGTTCATGTTCTACACAGAGAAGACTCGCCAGAGACTTAGTTATGCCAATGCCCTTTCCCTTCTTGTGTTGTAATAGACCTTTCCATTTTCCCCTGCTTAGCTGGGCATGGGCTAACCAGACAAACGACTGCAGTTCCCAGATATCCTTGCCCATAGATAAGACTGTGGCTCAGTTCAGGCAACAAGAGGCCAGGTAGGAGCGTAGCTGCTTTTTAGCAACTTCCTTAGGAGACTGCTGGCATGATAGTCTCTTTGCTCTTTACTTTGACCCTTCCTTCTTCCTGGTGACTGGAATGCAGACAGGATGACCAAAGCTTGAGCCGTCATTTGGGAACCTGGGCAGGGGAAGCTTGGGTTCTGGGGAACTCTGTGGACCA
The DNA here is from genome assembly GCA_028571685.1 of Heterohyrax brucei. NCBI lineage: Eukaryota > Metazoa > Chordata > Mammalia > Hyracoidea > Procaviidae > Heterohyrax > Heterohyrax brucei. The sequence continues at coordinate 161,184,521 of CM053140.1, forward strand.
CAGCGGCTATAGTAAAACTACCTCCAGGTCTCTCCACAAAGGCAAAATAAATTCTGTCTTGGTCAAGCCATTGTCATTTTGGGGTCTTAATTTCAATCCACCTTAATCCTGACTGTTAAGTCTTTCTTGGCTTCCATCTGGGCTAGGCGATCCTCTTGGACTTTAACGGCACCCTACACTCTGCAGTGAACGTGACCGCCTGTTGTGTGCATGTTGCTCCTTGAGTAGAAGGACCCTGTATTTTATTTTTGAATCTCCAGCATTTGGATGATTTACAAGAAGAATTCAAAAGAATTCTGTGGAAAGAATGGATAAAGTGATATTTGTGGAGTGAATGCTTGAAAGAGTTGCCTCCCTTTTGTTGCTTTGAGGGTCATGTGAGATAAAGTGAATATCAAACCATACTTGCCTTGCCTTCTTTCTACATGCCGACGCTGATGCTCATACCTAGGGTGGCCTCCTTACAGCCACTACATTGTTTTCCATTCCCCTTTGGAGCCCTGGTAGCACGTGGTTACAAGTCTGGCAGCTAAATGAAAGGTCCGCGGTTCGGATCCACAAGGCTTTCCTTGGAAATGCTATGGAAATGCTACTCTGTCCTATAGGTTCACGATGAGTCCGAACTGACTTGACAGTGATGGGTTTGCGTTTTTAGGAGGAGCCTTAGAAGCCTCCACTGCAAAATGACTGAAAATGACCATTTGAATCTCAACATTCAGTCTGAGTTCAAGTCTTACTCTTGCTTCTAGTTCAAAGGTATCTCTCCATCTACTGGCCTCCACTAACTTGAACGGGAATGAAAGAAAGCACTTAGATAAATAACATAGGAAAGGCACAAAAGTACTTAGGTGTGGCAAGACATGAGCATTAAGGAGCTGGTATAGCATGGTCTGTTTGGAGGAGGTAGGTGGGCTTCCTGGCCCCCAAAGAGACTGGGGTCTGCTTGGACTTTATCCTGTGGGCACTAAGAGGCAGACACAGTCCACGCTGGTATTCAGCTTCCATGTGTTTTTTTTCTCTTATGTTTCTCCCAGTTGTTAGGTGATCTCTTTGTGTTCTATCTTTACAGTCCTGACATTATGGTCAAGAATGTAATTATCCCTTTTTAACCATTGAGGGTAGCTTTTTTAAAAAAAATTGACTTGTCTATAGCAATAAAATGCATTACCAATAACATTATTGCAGTATATGTGTCTGTAAAACATCCATAAAACATCTCAATGAACACAATAACAGAATGCCTATAAAACTATAGAAGTTCTTTTTGTTGAAAAGTAGGCTTTTTGTTTCTCTTAGGATGAGAACCAGGTTCCTTGAGAGTGATTGGTCCAAGTTCTATAGAACTGCTGCTGTGCACATGGGGACCTGGTAGAGATTTTTGAGCAAGAAAGTATCAGCCACTCAATATTTATTAGGGTTGCCAGGTGCCTGGTACTGGGCTGGGAACAGCCTAGGGTAACAGTATTCCTGTCACTGAAAAGCTCATAGTTTAGTGGGAGGGATGGACATGTACATAAGTAAATATAATATGATAAGAGCTGGACAAGAATTATTTGCAGTGTGAGGTGTGGAATAAACGAGGGCATCAAAAGGAGCAAGATCTTAAGCTGGTTCAAAATAACGAAGGTTAATCTCTTTAAGAAAGATTATTCCAGCAGCTGTGGGTGGATGGGTGGGATAGAGAAGAAATTCCAGCAGGGAGACCCTTCAGGGGGTTGTTGTAATAGCTCAGGATAACAAAGGGGCTTAAAACAGGGTAGATGTTACAGGGACTGGAGAAGAATGGATGAACTATTTGAAGGCATAGTTACCCGTACTCAGTGAATTGTTAGAAAAGTGGGGAGCAATAGTAGAAGGTGTAACTTGGGGGATGAAATGATGAAACAGGTAGGGGGTATTAAGATGAAGCCTGGGGCTTTAGTCCATGCCCCCCATTGTCAGTCCACCTTCTTTCATTTGGACAGTGACATTTTCTGAAGCTTTTGTACATTTCTAAGAAGTACTCTTTTCCAGTGGGGTTACCATGCATCTTAGTTATCTAGTGCTATTTTAACAGAAATGCAAGTGAATAGCTTTCAAAAGAGAAATTTTGTCACAGTCCAGTAGGCTAAAATTCCAAAGTTAGGGCATCAGCTCCAGGGGAAGGCTTTCTCTGCTGGCTCTGGAGGAAGATCCCTGTCATCAATCTTCCCCTGGACTGGATGTGCCAAGGGACTCTGGTACTTTCCATAGGATTTGCTCAGCTCCCAGCACTGATTTCTTTCTTGAAGTAATGAGGTCCCCAAGTGTCTCTGCTAGCGTCTGTCCTTTATATCTCAAGAGACTGCCTCAAGGCATAAAATAGTCTTACATGTTGAGTCCTGCCACACCAACACAATTGCTGCCCATGGTCCTTCACTAACATCATAGGGGCAGAGTTTATAGCACACAGGAATTTCTCACAATACCAGGAATGGTGGCCTAGCCAAACTGCTACTCACATTTTTGGGGGGACACAATTCAATCCATGATACCATGCCAGAACACCACATTGTTTGGAATCCGGAACCACTGCTGTGTGTGTGTTTGTGTGTGTGTGTGTGTAGGTGGGAGATAATGATCATGATTACATCTAAGAACAAAGGAAAACACTGGTGTTGGATGAAGAATAGCTTTAAGTCTGGAATTGTAAGATTAGTGTTCAGAAAATATTTAAATTTGGAAGTGTGACTAAGTCTTTGTTATAGGCATTCATTCACTCAATAAATAGTTATTGAGTACTTACTATGGGTTGGAAACCCTGCTGGTTTAGTAATTAAGAGCTATGGCTGCTAACCAAAGGCTAGCAGTTCAAATCCACCAACCAGTCCTTGGAAACTGTATAGGGCAATTCATTTAGGGCAATTCATTTCTGTCCTATATGGTCTCTGTAAGTTGGAATCATCTCGACTGCAACAGCCTTTAAAAAAAAAAAAAAAAAAAAAAGCATCAGCTTTTGTTTCTCCCTCTAGGGATAGAGCCTAGAACTAGACCAAAAAGATTCCTGTCCTCCTGAAGTAGGGGAGACAGACAACACACAAATAATTACATACAACAAGTGCTATAAAAAAATAAAGCAGAACAAGAGAATACAGTGATGGGAAAGGCAGGGGTGGGAGGCTTGGTCTTCAGGAAAGACCTCTTTGAAAGGTGTTATTCAAGCAGGGTCCTAAAATAAGGGGAAGTCTTAAACAGTGCTGGCTGCCCACTGACGAGGTGATGGAGGAAGAAGACATACAAGACATATTACATTTGAGACGCCTAGAACTGACACCACGGCATCAAGGTACTATATATTTTAAGTGAAAATGTTGATGAGGTAGATGAATGAAAATACAAGACTAGAGTTTCCACAGAGGTCTGAGGGTTGGGAATTGTCAGTGTCATCAGTTCGGTATTCAATTCCAGCTCCTGGTTCCACTCCAGTTTCCTTTATTAGAAGTTCACCATGTGCTGGGTACTGTGTCAGGAGCTGGCGACCCAGGGATGAAGAAAGCTGTTCTGCCAGCAAACACGTACCATCTAACGTCATAAATCCCTTAGTCTTGTTAGACCTCGAGCTCTCTCTGCGAACACAGAAGACAGCGGGTCGAGTGGGCTCGGGAAGAGACGACCGGCGGAGATGGATTTAGGCTGACCGAACAGCTAGCGGACGCTCGGAGGCTGGGGGGCGGGGGAGGTTGTGACGCACTGCGAGCATCACAAAGACAGCGTTGTGAGGGCGGCTAGCGGCAGTCAGGACTGGGCGGAGCCACCAGAGGAGGGCCAGGAGGCAGGGCGGCGCCCCCACCGTGAGCACGCGGCGCCCTCTGCAGGCCGGAGGCAGCGATACACCGGCAGCCTCATCTTTCCTTTCCTCTCGCTTCCCGCCTTCCTCAGCCCACATTTTTTTTGTTGCTGTTGTCATTCCAGAATCTTTCCCTGTCTCCAACTTCCGTCCCTCTTCTCTCCAAGGGCGTGTCAGTGTCGTCACGGAAAGAGTGCCAATAAAGTTTTTTTCTCTTTTCTCACTCTCATGCTCACCGCCTCGTCTCAAGTACCGCGAGATCGGGCGGCGCGTGTACCATGGCGGCGGAGGTTGATGGTCCTGTGGCCTTAGCGACCGTAGAGACTGCTCTACCGGCGGAGCACGTGAACTCACCTGTCCAGGCTCCGGAGCCGGCCCCTAGGCCAGCGTGCAGCCTGCGGACGGCTCATGACATCGGCGGCCCGCGGACCCGCACGGGGGACGTGCTGCTGGCAGAACCAGCGGATTTCGAGTCGTTGCTGCTGTCGCGGCCAGTGCTGGAGGGCCTGCGGGCGGCCGGCTTCGAGCGGCCCTCCCCGGTGCAGCTCAAGGCCATCCCGCTGGGGCGCTGCGGTCTCGGTGAGGGCGGAGGTCTTAGGGAGGCCAGACGGGACCGAGGAAGGGGGACTGAGGGGCGGCAGCGGCGGGCCCGCGGCTTGGACTGGGGAAGAGCAGTAGGTCGCCGCCTGTGCAGGGCTCGGCCTTGGGCTAGGTGCCGCACGCCTTCGAGACTCTGTTACTTGGTTTGTAAAACAAAAGGCACAGTTAGCAAGAGGTTCCAAACTGGAGAAGCTAAACGATGGTAAAGATTCTGACACCCGGCATGGTTCTGGATATGGCCTCGTGCGTTTTTGAGCGTAGACTGAAAATGCTGGTACCAACTAGGTAGTCTTGAGGCTTTCTGGTTCTTAGATTTCATATTGGTGTGTGTCTTCAGTTAGTACTATCTGGTGACTTTTTTTTTCTCCTCAGATTTAGTTGTTCAAGCTAAATCAGGCACTGGGAAAACCTGTGTATTCTCCACTGTAGCTTTGGACTCTCTTATTCTTGAAAACCTCACTACCCAGGTGAGTTGAGCCCAGAGGACTCAGGTGAATGAGTTAAGGCGTGAGTCAATTATAAAAATAAAGGAACCGTTAAGGCTGTTGAGTGGTACTGGGTGGGTGGTTACCAAGGATAGATTAGTGGTCTCTGAAGTTGGGAATTTTATATTATTATTACATCATAAATAGAGTCAGCTTATCGTGTGTCAGTTCTGACATGATTTGATACTACAGACAAGGATTCATTATTTGTTTTCTTGTTGACTAGACTGCATTTGATTGGGTTCATGGTGATGTGATGCTCTAGTTATTACTGCTGGTAACTCCAGATGGTTCTTAAAGATCTGTGGACATACATTGATCTCTCATTTTACAGGTTTTCTTGGACTAGTTCTAAGACTGATTTACTCAGATTAACATGCTTGGGGAGGAGTACATTTCTTCAACAGAAATTTGTTGAGCTTATCTGAGGACTGACAATTAAGTTTGCAAACTCATCCTAGAACAAATGCTACATACTTCGTTGCTGAATATCACTACAGTCACCTTCAAAGTACTCCCCTTGGGAGGCTGTGCACTGATGCCAGTGCCTAGTCCAAAACTGAATAAGTTCCATAAATCCAAAAAAAAAAAAAAAATTTTTTTTTCACTAAAGATCTTTTTATTATCAAAGTTATATGCAGATTATAATATTTTTTTTTGTATCAAAGTTATGCATACTCATTTTTGAAAATTGGAAAAGTTTAGAAGAAGTACCAGGAGACAAAGTCTAATCTCACCTAACAGTTTTGATGTATTTTCTTCTACTCTTTTTTTTTTTCCTCATAGTTGAGCACATGTAATTTAACTTCCTCCTCTTTCAACAGTTATATTGTAGGGTTCTCACTGTGGCTCACAAAGCCTTTCATGATGTAGGCCCTGGAACAAGATCTCTAATCTCTTCTACTTTCACCTCAGTTCACTCTGGCCACGTGGCCTCCTTGGTATTTTACAAACACACCAAGAACACTTTCCTTGTTACAGCTTTGCATTTGCTGTTCTGTTCCTGAAAACATCTGCCTGGGTGTTACACAGCAAGCTTTACTGAGTGCTCTGTATTCACATCTTGGCTCAAATGTCACCTTTGAAGAGGGGGGCCTGCCTTGACCATCCTGTAAAAATGACTCCCTTTTGCTGCTGTTTCTTTCTTCTTATGCCATTAGATTTTTTTTCATAACATTATACGTGTTTACTGTGTGCCTTGTATCACACTGGGTTGAAAATACCATAAGGTCAAGGAGTCTATATTGTCAGCTGTGATTTCCCAGCAACTAGTTTGTTGCCTGAGGCCCCTGCATGGTACAGTGTGTGCTTGGCTACTAATCTAAAGGTTGATGGTCACACCTACGTGGTGGTGCCACTGAGCACAGGCCTGGCAGTCTGCTTCCATGAGGTTGACAGCCAAGAAAACCTCTGGAGCAACTCTCATCCATGAACGTGGGGTCACACTAAGTTGGAACTGACTTGATGGCAATGGACCTGGCTTTTTTGCATTAGTATATTGTCTAGCACTTAGTGGGTTCTCATGTAATATTTGCTGAGTGAATATATAAATGGATGCATGGAATGTTTTCCTTTGTCCAAAAAAAAATCATTTTAAATGGTTGCATAGTAGTTCATCATATAATGAATGTACCAATTACATGTATTTATTCCTTTGACTTATTAAAATATATTTTATGGTTTTTTTTTTTTTAGATTTTGATTTTGGCTCCTACAAGAGAAATTGCCGTACAGATACATTCTGTTATCATGGCCATTGGCATCAAAATGGAAGGCTTAGAGTGTCATGTCTTTATTGGAGGAACTCCATTATCACAAGACAAAACCAGACTTAAAAAGTGTCACATTGCAGTTGGATCTCCTGGTGAGATAACAATGCGTATTGTTAACTGAAACTGTAAAGAAATATTTTCTGTGTAACAATAAGGATATGGAAGTTCTTGATAACAGTGATCATTATTTTGGGATTGGAAATGAAGAGCATGAGTCTGATGAGATATAGACACATGGCTGGATTACCAGTGCAATGTATGAAATCTTCCCTACAGATTTTTAAGAACAACGGGGATAGACTTCTAAGGAGAGAAGGAATGAGAGAGCTTCCGGGAAGCTCTTATGGGGCATGGATTTGGATTATCTTTGCCTTCCTTGTTGATCATTCGGTGATTACTTGGTATCCAAATCTAGCATTTAATACCTCAGCATTCAAGTCTTGACAGGGTAGCATTTCTTTTCCCGGCATATTGGTGATGAAATGGGAGGGAAAAATAATGCATTGAGGAAAGATCAGAGCTCAAAATTTCCAATTTGTGTGTAAATGCAATATTGAGATTTAGGTTAGGAAATTCAGCAGTACAGCCTAAGTGGATTAGCAGCTTTGGCTGAGATTTGTACCAACTTGATGATTGTAAATACTTCCGTGTGTGGTCTTTTCTGGAATTTAGGTAGAATTAAGCAACTCATAGAACTCGACTACCTGAACCCAGCCAGTGTACGCCTTTTTATTCTTGATGAAGCCGATAAGCTTTTAGAAGAAGGCAGTTTCCAGGAGCAAATAAAGTAAGGAAAATACTCTGTTAAAATGGTGCTCTAGAGTTGCTATGGGAAACCCTGGTGGTGTAGTGGGTTAAGTGCTAACCAAAAGGTCGGCAGTTCACATCCACTAGGCACTCCGTGAATACTCTAGGGGCCAGTTCCACTCTGGCCCCTAGGGTCGCCACGAGTCGGATCTGACTTGACGGCACTTGGCTTAGAGTTACTATACTGAATTCTTCCATGTGGTGATTTACTGTTTGAATAATGTCAGTGATACTTCTTTTTTTTCTGTTGTCCAGTTGGATTTTTTCTTCTTTGCCTGCCAGTAAGCAGATGTTGGCAGTATCAGCCACTTACCCTGAATGTTTGGCTAATGCTTTGACAAAGTACATGAGAGATCCTACTTTTGTCAGACTAAATTCCAGTGATCCAGGTCTCATAGGTGTGTAGAGATTTTGGATACTTACGTTACTGATTTCTTGTTCATGATATTCTGGAGCTTTTCTTTGGCCGGTTGGCTACTGCTGTTTCATATTTGGTATGGTATAATTTATCTCTGTTTTAACTGAAGACTTTTGACTTCTTTGTAGGTTTGAAACAATATTACAAAGTTGTTGCTTCATACCCTTTGGCCCATAAGATCTTTGAGGAAAAGGCTCAACATTTACAGGAACTGTTCAGCAGAATTCCGTTTAATCAAGCCTTAGTCTTTTCTAATTTGCACAGTAGGTAATGTAACTGTAAAAGGTCATTTGGGTAACTTGTGAAATAAAAGATTAGGTGTCAGCTTATAATTGTAAAATTATAATTTTGTTTCTCAATAGAGCACAACATTTGGCTGAAGTCCTTTCATCTAAAGGCTTTCCTGCTGAGTGCATTTCAGGTAAGTTCTTAGTTTAATATCCTGACTTAAAGCCTCCAAGGTCAGAAGGAAATACTACTTCATGAGTTGTCCTGTGAGTTACACTGAGACTTCAGAGTAAATTTTGGGTTTGTTTTCATTGAGATTTGTTCTGGGAGGCACTGAGTGACTCATAGCAACCTCTGTGATTATAGAACTACCCCATAGTGTTTCCTTGGCTGTAATCTTTATGGAAGTAGATTGCCAGGCCTTTCTACCTTGGAGCTGTTGGGTGAGTTTGAACCACCAGGCTTTTGTTTAGCAGCCAGGTACTTAACTCTTGGGCCACCAAGGTTCCTTATGTGTGGCTGTAGATACAGTTATATGTGTGTAATTTTTTTGTAAGGAGTAATTAGGTGTATAGTAAGAAATTAGAAAACTGCTGTTCCAAACTGGAGTTTGGTATCCATGAGTAGTGGAATAATCTTAAAAAATGAAGTTGATCAGTATTGCCTTAACAGAGATTTATTTTGCTTCTTAAATGTAATCGTTAAGAATGCTGCTTCACGATCTTGTGAAAAGTAAATCATTTCTTGCCATAAAGCCAAATTCTTACTGTCGCCTAACAGAAATGACTCTGAGCCCATTGGTGTGGTGGTTCAGTGCTTAGCCACTCACTGAAAGGCTGGTGGTTTGAACCCACCAGCCACCCTGTGGGGGAAAGGTGTGGCGGTCTGTTTCCGTAGAGACTTACAGCCTTGGAAGCCCAGTGTGGCGGTTCTGCTATGTCCTATAGGGTGGTTATGAGCTGGAATTGATTTCAGTGGCAGTGAGTTTGGTTTTGGCATAAGAGTGGAAGACTTAAAGGAATTTTTGATCAGTGAAAATCTTTTAGAATTTTTTTTTTTGTGTGATTCAACTTGGTTTTTAACCTGTTAGCCAGACTTGAACTTGTTAAGTTACAGTGTACCATGAAATATTGGGGATGCTGTTTTTTAATGGACAAATTTGACTGTAAGTTATACTTAAGCACCAAATTCGTGAGTGGCTGGGTTAAAGCATTTTTTTTTTCCAAATGAACTGTTCGCTGAACTTAATGTGTGACAACTTTGTGTCATATAATTACTGTTCTATCTGCAAGCATAGTTTGGTTACAATTTAAAATTGTGTTTGGAAGTTTAAGTTGATTGCCTAATATAGTTTTTAAAGATTTTGACTCTAGGTCTTAACTCAGATTTTCACAGAACAGGATTAATTGTACTTGTATATTCAAAGTGTCAAGAGTAGGAGTTAGAATTTTTGCTTTTAGTAGATATGATAGATGTGTATTTGCTTGGCAGTTTTATGTGCCATTATTTTTGGGTCTTTTTAGGCAACATGAATCAGAATCAGCGCCTTGATGCAGTGGCTAAACTGAAGCAGTTTCACTGCCGAGTCCTGATTTCCACTGATTTGGTAAATTTCCTGTTCATTTGGGTGACTAATTCATTTCCACATTATGTTCTGTTATCAGATTTACTGATTTTATGTTTTTTGTGTGGGTGCATCTAACAAGACTGCCAGAAGATAGTCATTTTTCCAGTGTTATGATGAACACTTTCTTAAAAAGTCCTCAATATTTCAATTTTTGTTCTTTACTTAGTTGTTAGAAATGAATTTCCTTTTCCTCTGCTCTTAAGTATTCTTCTGTTCTTAATTTGGCTCTTGGGTATAGTTGAAAAATTACAGTGTTTCAGAATATAACAACATATCAAGAAAATAATCCATCGTGACCAAGTGGGATTCATACCAGGGATGCAAGGCTGGTTCAACATCAGGAAAACACTTAATATGATAAACCACATAAATAACACAAAAGACAAGGATCACCTGATTTTGTCCATTGATGCAGAAAAGGCATTTGATAAAGTCCAACACCCATTCATGCTAAAAACTCTTAGCAAAATAGGCATAGACGGCAAATTCCTCAACACAATAAGGGCCATTTATACAAAGCCAGTTGTCCACATCATCCTGAATGGAGAGAGACTGAAAGACTTTCCCTTGAGATCAAACTAGACAAGGATGCCCACTCTCACCTCTCCTATTCAACATTGTGCTAGAAGTTCTAGCCAGAGGAATTAGACAAGACGAAGAAATAAAGGGCATCTGCATCGGCAAAGAGGAAGTTAAAATCTCCCTGTTCGCAGATGATATGATTGTATATGCAGAGAACCCCAAGGAATCTATAAATAAGCTACTCAAACTGATAGAAGAGTTCAGCAAAGTCTCAGGATACAAGATAAACATAAGTAAATCAGTAGGATTCCTTTATACCAACAACGAGACTGTTAAGGAGGAAATTATCAAATCAATACCATTTACGATAGCCCCTAAGAAGATAAAGTACCTAGGAATTAATCTAACCAGAGAAACAACAGACCTTTACAAAGAGAACTACAAGCCCTTACTACAAGAAACTAAAAGAGACTTAGATAAATGGAAAAACCTACCCTGCTCATGGATAGGAAGACTTAACATTGTGAAAATGTCTATTTTACCCAGAGCAATTTATTTATATAATGCAATCCCAATACAAGTTTCAGCATCATTTTTTAATGAGATGGAGAAACAAATCACCAGTTTTGTTTGGAAAGGGAAGAAGCCCCGGATAAGTAAGGTGCTACTAAAGAAGAAGAACACACTGGGAGGCCTCTCATTACCCGACCTTAGAACATACTACATTGCCACAGTGGTCAAAACAGCCTGGTAGTGGTACAACAACAGACAGATCGATCAATGGAACAGAATTGAGACCCCAGAGATGACACCATCTGCCTATGAACAGTTGATGTTCAACAAAGGCCCTAAGACATTAAACTGGGGTAAAAACAGTATCTTCAACAAATGGTGCTGGCAGAATTGGTTATCCATCTGCAGTAAACTGAATCAAGATCCATATCTTACACCTTATACAAAAACCAACTCCAACTGGATAAAAGACCTAAATATCAAACCTAAAACGATAAAGCTCATCCAAGAAAAGGTAGGAACAACAATGGAAGTTTTAATACACAATGAGGACAGACTCCAAAATCTGTCAGAGAAACCTCAATCAACAGAAGAGAAAGTAGATAAATGGGAACTATTAAGAATCAAACACTTTTGCTCATCCAAAGACTTTATTAATAGAAGTAAAAGAACACCCACAGAATGGGAAAAAATATCTGGCAACTCTATGTCAGATCGACACCTGATCTCCATAATCTATAAGATACTACAAAATATCAATAAGAAGAAGATAAACCATCCAATTAAGCGATGGGCAAAGGAGATGGACAGACACTTCACTAAAGAGGAGATCCAGGCAGCCAAAAAACACATGCGGACATGTTCACGATCTTTAGTTATTAAAGAAATTCAAATCAAGACTACAATGAGATACCATCTCACCCCAACAAGATTGGCCATGATCCAGAAAACACAAAACAACAAATACTGGAGAGGCTGTGGAGAAAGTGGAACCCTCCTACACTGTTGGTGGGGTTGCAAAATGGTCCAGCCTCTTTGGAAGGCAGTCTGGCGCTTCCTTAAAAAAATGGATATTGATATACCATTTGACCCAGTAATTCCACGACTTGTAATATGTCCTACAGATTCAAGGCCTTTCACACCAACGGACACATGCACCAAAATGTTTACCGCAGCACAGTCCACGATAGCAAAAAGATGGAATCAACCCAGATGCCCAACAGTAGAAGAATGGATAGGTAAACTATGGTACATATACTCAATGGAGTACTACGCAATGATAAAGAATAACGATGATTCCAGGAAACATCTCCTAACCGGGTTTCAACTGGAAGACATTATGTTGAGTGAAAGTAGTCAGCGACAAAGGGACAAATACTGTATGAGACCTCTACGATAAGACCTCAGAAACAGACTTGTGTATAGAAGAAAAGACTCTTTGACAGCTGCAAGGGGAGGGGAGGGGGAGGGTTTAGTTTAGATAGTCACTAGAAATCTAGTTGGGAGAAAGCGGTGATAGCACACATTAGAAACAAGAACAACATTAAGTGGACTTCAGCATAACTTGAGTACTCCTTCCATCTTGACTCAATACTGCAAGGATAGAGTAGCTGGGGCAGGGGGCGGGGGACCATGCTCTTAGGCGAATTCCAGGCCAATTGGCACAACTAGCGTTTTGCTAAGAGGGCTCTCTGCACCCCACATTGGTGAGTGGCGTCTGGGGTCTTAAAAGCTGCCAAGCTGCCATCCGAGGACACAGCAAATGGTCCCAACTCAACAGTAACGGATGCTCACCGAAGACCAAAATGACATGCGGTAAAGACAACCGAGAAGACAGACCCACAAAAGTGGGTGCCTACATCGACTTGGGACCGGAAGAACTGGATGGTGCCTGGCCACCACCAGTGATAGCCACGATGGAGCTCACAGAGAGGAGTCTCACTGGCAACACAAGAATAAAAAGGGGTGCATCATGAGATCTCCACTAAAAGACCTCAGCTGATGGTCCAGCAGTTTTGGGGTTCCTCTGAGAGCATGGCCCCTGGCCCTGATGCTGCCCTTTCCCATAAATTATAACAAAGGTCCACTCTTTGGACAGGAATGGATTGGACTTGGCAATGCAGAGTGACCATATATTGGAAGCACTCTGTGGTTCTAAACATCTGCAGGATATCATCTTGCTGACCTCTGGCTGGAGGAAGGAGAGTGGACGGAGAGGAGGGGAAAGGAGACTGTTGGGAGGATGAGACATGTATGGAGCAGAGAGGAACAGTGTGCAGTCACCGGACAGGGAGAGCAGGGGAAGCTGCATATAGGTGGGCATGTAAATTTATACATGAATGTACATTTTCACTCAGTTACGTTAAATAAAAAAAAAAAAAATTTACGGTGTTTCACGGGAGACACTGGCATTAGTAGCCATGTTAAACATTTAATGCAAATGGTTGCTGTCTTCTTTAATTTCAGACTTCCCGTGGGATTGATGCTGAGAAGGTGAATCTGGTTGTAAATCTGGATGTACCATTGGACTGGGAGACATACATGCATCGGATTGGCAGAGCCGGTCGTTTTGGTAAAAAAAGGAAAAGGTTTGGGTGGACTTTTGGCATGTCACTTGTGATTTACTGCTTAACATTCCCTCTGTGCTTTAGGTACATTAGGACTAACAGTCACCTACTGTTGTCGAGGAGAAGAAGAAAATATGATGATGAAAATTGCCCAAAAGTGTAACCTCAGCCTTCTTCCTTTACCAGGTATATCTTGTCTTTTATTTTCCTGTCAAAATAAAAATGATAATAATGATAGAAATAATAATAAAAGTGACCACTAATACAGAATGCTATCCCAAGTACTTTATGTGTGCTAACTTAATTCCAACTACAGACTATGGAATATGTGCTGTTGTTAACTATTTGTAAATGAAGACATTGAGACATAGACACATTAAGTAACTTGCCCAAGGCTTAGCGTACAGTAAGTGGTAGGAATAAAATTGTAACTATTCACACAAGAAAAAGGAAAACTGTTTACTACTGTATTAGCATTACATTTTAGTTGGTGACCTTGCAATTTGGTTTTATTCTTTTATATTCTGTCTGTTTTATGCTGTGATGATAATTCTTGCCCTGTTTTCCTTTGTCACTATAGGAGTTACAGATAGAACAATATTTTCAGTTTTAATACTGTTTTTGAAAAGTTGGAGCAAATTTAGTGGATCATTTGTCAAACTACTTTTTATGTGTCATTTTGGAAACAGTGCAACTTTGAAACTGTTAATGACCTGAAAACAAAAACTTTAAAAACTCTTGAATGGAAGTGTGGTTTATTTGTTATACATGTTGATGTATACATGTTAGTGATATATATATATGTATACACACACACACACACACACACACACACAGATGTATATAGTATATCTGTGACCTAGAATATGGGATACATTATATAGTTATTGAATAAATACAATGATATACTATTGATTTTAAATTTATTTTTATAGAGCTAATTCAAGTACACACCTGGTGGTCATGGATACTAGTAGTACTGGCTTTGTAAAAGCTCATTTCATGCTCTTTTGCAGATCTTTCTAATTGCCCTAAACTTAATGTTTAGATTTACTAAATGTTTATTTTAGAACACATAGTCTTTTAAGTTCTTGCTCAATTCTGAAACTGTCATGTATAATAATAATATATCGGTGGTCTGTCAGACAATCGTAATGTGGAAAAAAATAAATAGAAAATTGGTAGAAAAGGGTTAAAATTTATTTTGTAGTAGGATTCAGTTATCATAACACCTAGTGATTAAAAGTAAAGTCTGCCTCTGTGTGATGTTAATAGAGCCTGAAATGTTGAGAGAATGACATGCTGTTAGAGCTATATTGGACTGGGAACTTGGGTTGTAAGAGGCTACTCAAATGAGTTTTCTGGGAGGGAAGTAAGCTTGTGTTGCCCAGGTAAAGGGTCCAGAATTTGGGATATCACTTTGATAGGAATCAGAGTTTTAGCCCAACGTGCAGATCTGAAGGATTAATAATGGATACAAATCTATGGTGTACCAACGCTAACAGTGGACAGGCAAGATCTTTGTATGGCAGAGGCTGTGTATTTCTTCTGCCTAAGGCTAAAATTGATGATACTTTGTAAAGGTCTGAGTTTTCAGGTGGAGGCAAATTGTCATACCTGGCTGGAGCAGAAAACTTAGAGGTTTGGAGTGAGCAGTTTTTTAAAAACTTAATGTGCCATTGGTACCGTAGCTGTTCATAGCCACCCAGCCTTTTTTCTCCATAGAAATTTTCTCCTTACTGTTAAGGGCAGTGATTTCTCCCTGTCAGTGTTATTGGTGGTGGATTTAGTTGGGTAGGAGTTGTAGTTGTAATATTTCCCTGTTGATCAGCTTTGGGGAGTATGGTCCACTTTCTAATAGTTTGTTTTGTTGTCAGCAGTAATGAGATAAGGGGAGGGGCTGGGGAAGGGAGGAGAGAGGAAATGAGAGAAAGGCTGCAGACTTGGGTATCACTCCTCAAGTAAGCGTTTTTGTGGTGAGATTCTTGCTCATGAGGGTGGAATGGATCATGTATATTTCTGGGCACATTTCTGTACAGCAGGATTACTTCGGTGTTTTACTAATATATTTCTTAAATGTATTAGTTTTTATGTTTCTTTAACTTATTTGACTGGGGAAAATTTTAGAAAGTCCTTCAGGAAATACTGGTCTTTAGTAGCACAACCATCTTAATACTCTTTTCTTTCTTCACATAGATCCCATTCCTTCTGGTCTGATGGAAGAATGTTTGGACTGGGATGTGGAAGTTACAGCTGCCTTGCATACGTATGGCTTAGCAAGTGTGCCTACCCAGACCCTAAAAAAGCAATTTCAGAAAATAGAGAGAACCTTTCAGACACCTAAAGGTCATGGTAACCAGATGGTTTCATCTAGAATTTCTTCTGTATCTGCACCATCAAAAAGACATACCAAACAGAAGCTACCCGTGAAAAGCCACTCAGACTGTGTAATCATAGAAAAATCAACCTCTCTAAAAGAACTAGGGTGTGCCATAGCACCGGAAGAGCAAATGATGGGCCCTGCTCAGACCCCTGTTGACAACAACTCTACCGACAGTCAGCATCAGGTCTCAGAAGCTGTACCTGTGCCACTCCCTAAAATTCCATGTCTGTCTTCCTTTAAAACCCACCTGCCATGCAGTTTGACTTTTGCAGAATTGGTAGAGGACTATGAGCACTATATTAAAGAAGGGTTAGAGAAACCTGTGGAAATCATCAGGCACTACACAGGTACTAGGGATGAGACTGGGAATCCTCAGAATGGCTTTGTGAGAGACAGAGTGGCCGAAGAGAGAGTGCAGCAGATACTGGCGAGTAGCAGCCAGTCTGGAGACTCTGAGAGTGACAGTGATTCTTACAGCTCAAGGACTTCTTCCCAGAGCAAAGGAAATAAGGCATGCTTTAAAGGCTCTCCTGATACTCTTGTAAAAGACTCTGAACCTACTCCTGTGCATAGCCGCAGCTCTTTGGAGCAACCTCTGAATGGAAGTGACACCTCCAATCTGGAGGAATATCAAGAATCCCCAGAAATCCATTTAAAGGCAAGGCATAAAAGCGGGGCTAACCAGAGAGCAAAGCAGAACCGGAGAAACCCTCCCAGGCGGTCTTCGTATCGTGTGCAGACAGAACCCCAGGAAGATAGTAGTTGGTATGGCTGTCCCAGGGAGACCCATCCGAGTTGTTTTGATACTTACCAGGATTATGAGGAGTACTGGAGAGCTTACTACAGGGCATGGCAGGAATACTATGCTGCTGCTTCTCAGTCGTATTATTGGAATACCCAGAGACACCCAAATTGGATGGCGGCCTATCACATGAATACAATTTATCTGCAAGAAATGATGCATGGTCACCAGTGATGATGAGAGTATGAGACCATCAGGAAATAGGACCTAGTGCTGCATTTGGATAGCTACCCTCTTTGATCTGTACTGTAGGAGAGTGGCATTTCTGAGCAACCTGAAAAGACCTGAGGTTTTCCACTGGGACATAACTCATTTTCAGATTGTTTTGACTTAGGCCAGGTTTATTATCTTCTTTATTTAAGAAACTTCGTGAATCACTTTCTTGAAAGAATTTTTGGGACATAGAGCTAAGGTCCCAGAGTACCCTTTTCCATAAGCCATTTCAAAAAAACAAACATTTAAAAAGATGTATCACTGCTTACTTAAAAGAAATAAAAGCATTTGAAATTTGGAAAGTAATACTAGTTTATGCTTTGGGGTTCTTTACACAAGACTTGGGTTGAATTTCCATAAAGGAACATTATTGTAGCTTAGGATTTTCTAGTAT
The DNA here is from genome assembly GCA_028571685.1 of Heterohyrax brucei. Taxonomy (NCBI): domain Eukaryota; kingdom Metazoa; phylum Chordata; class Mammalia; order Hyracoidea; family Procaviidae; genus Heterohyrax; species Heterohyrax brucei. The sequence continues at coordinate 161,201,657 of CM053140.1, forward strand.
GGTAGATCAGAAAAGCACCTATTCTTTTAGGTGTAGGTAGGAAGGAATATTTAAACACTTCAAACTGTCCCAAAGACGCTTAAAGGTATGATGCTGTTTGCTTTCAGTAAAAATACTTATTTTATGTAAAAACACAGATTTAGCTGAACTTGTTGACATGTTTGCTTCTATTTCAGATATCTTTTATCCTTAGAGATTTGAAAGCTGTCCATGTTTTTACTGTGTGTTAAATAGCTAAGAATCATCAGTGGGTTTTCAGTCTTGTTTTCTTCAGGTAGACGAGCAGTGCTTAATCTTTATGGGGCCTTGGATCCTTTTATGAATCTGATAAAAGCCATAGGTTCCTGCCAGGAAATTTTTCATTGGATAAACAGAAGTGTATGTGCAATTTCAAGAGTCATAGGCACTCTGAAACTCATCTGTGGAACTCAAGAACTGCCCTGCTATGCTTAGTGAAATGAAACCAAACCCATCATCATCAAGTTGATTCTCGCTCATGGGGAGCCCACCTGTGGCACAGTAGAATTGCTCCAGGAAGTTTTCTTGGCTGTATAGTCTTTATGAAAGCAGATGGTCAGGCCTTTTTTCCATGAAATTGTCAATCCTTCTATTACTAGTCAAGTGCGGACCGTTTGCGCCACCTGGAGACCTGCTTTACTAGTAGAACAAGAGTCCTAGTTCTTAGTTTTAAGTATCTTTTGGGAGCTGGAAATCATTCTGTCAGACTCTTCCCACAGTGTGTCCAAACCTTTTGTCTTCTAGAAGTTTCACCCCAGTTGTTATCTCTAATATTGTGATCCAAAGGCAGCAGTTGTTTTCTGAGATGGCGCGTCTGTAAATTGTGGTTTAGAAAAATGTAACTGGAGATTGTATATCCTTTCACTTGTTTTCTGCAGCAATCCTTTTATGATTAAGCCTTTGGTTCCTAACCTTTCAGTGAACTGGATTTGCGGTGAGAGAACCTCTTATTTCTAAAGATGTATATTCTCTTTTTAAAAGGAAAGCCCTTCTTTCCTGTGTAAATTACCTAGGCAGTATAAACACTTTGCCCAGGGTTGTCAGCAAACCACCCAGACATTGTCATTTACTGTCCAGCATCCACAGAGCAATGGTCCTAAACTATTTAATTTGGATGTCTGTCATTTGGGTTGGTAGGCTTTACGTATATGTATCAGTATTGTACATGCATTGCCAAGTTAGAGTGAATTAATTAACACTGTAAATAGCAAATCCGTAATTAGGTCCAGTATGCCCTTAAAAATTTGAGACTTTAATTTTACACTTAAATAAGATCTTGTCATTACTATATAATTGAACTTACCTCTTATTTTTTCCTACCTTTCCCCCACAACACAGCCGAGTTCAGTGTGTCATTACTAGGGAATTTTAATTAGGATAGTGCTACATCTTAATTAGAGATGAAGTTATCCATTAATCTTGAAATTAATTGGATTCTCTAAGTTTGTCTTTTGTTGTGTTTGCATTTTTTAAAAAAACAGAAAAGCAAACTTAAGGTGAGTGTGCAGATATTTAAGAAATGCTAGTTGCTTCACTTTCCAGAAACATTTGTTAGGAAAAAGTCTGCTGTGTCACATAAGGGAGGAAGGTACAGTGGCGGATGTGGAATGTCTGCCACTCTTTGGGTGTGACTGTCAGTGTGTGGAAAATTAGTTTAGAATTGTCAGTCTAGGCGGGTGTGCCCTTAATCTGTTAGGCATCACAGCTGAGTTCAAGGTCAGTGGACCTGAGAATACTGTTGATACAGCAGAAGGAACATTCGGTTACTGCCTGCTTTTCCCTTGCACTAGTCATTTAACCTCTGCAGTCCAATTTTCTTAGTAATGATGGTATCTAGAAGAATTTTAGGGTCTCTTCCAGTTCATTACATAAATAACACCAAAAGGAAGATTTCTAGTTACCAAAAAGAATCGGGTTTGTAAATATGGAGTCTTTTGAAAATTTGGGTAATTTAGTGAGGACTAGTGTGAATTGGTTAAATGTCAGTTTTACAATACTTTAAAATCAGTGCACCTACTAGAGTTGTTCATGTTAAGCTTGAATTGGGCTAGCAGTATGGACATAATGAGATCCTTGAAAACCTGCTTTAGAGTTAATCATTGGATAATTGTGACTTAGAACTAAAATTACTTTTTTAGGAATTTAAAAGTAATATTTTCTAAAGTGGCTTATGTGCTGCAGTACTAACCTTTTAAAAACACGTGGTTTCAGCCCCCAAATACAAAAAATAATTGAACAGGAATTGAACAAATCAACCTGTCGGAGGCAAGGAAATAGTTTAAATAGGTCCCTCCACTCTACAGGAATAAATTTGTGTAATCCCTGGGTGATATAAATAGTTAATGTGCATGACTGCCAGCCCAAAAGTTGGAGGCTGAAGTCCACCCAGAGGCACCTGGGAAGAAGGACTTGGTGACTTCTTTTTGAAAAAAATCAGTCATTGGAAACAAGTGAACATAGTTCTGCTCTGACATACACGGGGTCACCGTGAGTTGGGAGTCTACTTGAGGGCAGCTGGTTTTCAAATCAACCTGTGATAAGTCTTAAAAAATAAAATCAGATTTTTGATAAGTCGTAGCTGGACCCTGGAGCCCCATCACAAGATTAGTCTCCTATTTCAGCAGGTTATGGGTTATGGTTACTGTTTTGAACCTCTGAGCAAGCACACTTGGTAGTGATGCTTTTTAGGTGAAAGGCGTTGCTCAAGTCTCATCTGGTTTCTGGTTACTTTTTCACCAGCTCACTTGCGTTACGATTCTGTAGCGACACCTAGTGGATGATAAGGATGTGAGCATCACTGATTGAAATGAATTTACAGTCCAATTTCTAGGGCTTGGGCTTTTCCAGTTCTATTACCATTTTCACTGACACCTGTTTATGGTGAAATTAAAAAAGATTTGCATTGTTGCCACATTAAGGTGAAACAGCAATCAATGCCTGTTGCTCTCACCACCTAAATCAGAACTGTGAGACTTAGACTGGCCCTTCCAGTATGGAATCTGTTCCCCTCCATTTTAAAGATCAAACTATGAGAAAGTAACTGTTGTGGAGTCGTACAGTTAAGTGACTGAACCTAAACGTGAGCCTCCGTCACCTGACCCCTAAGCTTTCCACTATCTACGACATTTAATTTTGTGTTTTCTTTTTAGTTTAAGCCGTTAGCTTGGAGGAAGGCCTGTATCTCAGAGTAGAACCAAGACTGATACATAAAGGCAGATTTTTGGCCTTAAAACAGAGCTGTTGACAAACACAGTGGACTATTAGAAAATGAAGCCCCATCACTAAAGGTGAGGATTGTCAGGGACGTCTGCAGGGGTCACCGGTATTGGGGGAGGAGGGAATGTCAGACAAGACATTTAAGTACCCGTCTGAGATTCTGTGACTTTAGCAGGGTAGAAAGTCTGTTTTCTAGTACAGAGTAGTACCTTTAGAAGGAAAAGAGACTTGATCTTAAAGTAAACATTCATAGCCATCGTAGGGTTTGTGGCACATTGTTTAATCCAGATTGGATACACCAGGTACAGCAGTGGCACATAAGTCAATACTGTAAATGAGATACATGTTTTAACATATGCACTACAGTTTTAAAAGAAGACGACAGGAAACTCAAGAGGATTTTTTTTTTGTAGAAAGTTTTCACGTTTATCTTCCTGCAGTTTTGTACAGTATGTTTCTTCTTTGCCATTGTGATGTTGGTAAGCAAAGCCCATTTATTATATGAAAATAGAAAAGAACACACTTGATGTTTTTCACGGTAACATTAATGGAGGGGGGAGTGACTCGAAGGAAAACATTACATTGGAATGTCTGATTATCAAAAATATACCATCCCACCCACCACCCGGGTTTGAAAAATAGTCCATTGGTCCGTGGAATCTCCCAGGACTTGGGTCTGTGCCCTACACTGGTTAGAGTGACATCATCCAGTGTAGTTAAGTAAGCTACTCAGATAGATGTCATTCCCATACATGATGAAAAAAAAAACATTCTGAATAAAAAGACTCAAAGGAACCCCTTTAAAGTGGTTTCTTTTTCTGATGGTGACTTACTCTAGTGATGCCCTTCTCGATGGCTGTTTGGGCTCCTAGGGTCATGGCTCACAACAAAGTTTCTCCTTTGTCCAGTCATTTTGAAGCTCTTTGCAAATAATGCAATTTCATAAAGAAACCAGAAAGGGAGAATGGAGCCTTTCAGGTTCTTGTTGGTCACAGTTACCATGCCAACTCGAGTTTTGAAGGGAGACTAATACTGCTTTAGATTAACAGCCTGGGGATACTTCTGCTTTATAGTTACCTGGTAATTGAGCCTCAATCACTGTCTTCCACTGACATCCTCAAAATCTAGTTTTAGCTCAATTTCAACCACTACCTCTGAAAAGTTAGAAAAAAAAAGCAAGGAAAAAAATCTAGGTACATGTTTCTATGTACACTTTCCCTGCCTATGTACAAGTGAGTGACATGATCCAGAACTACAGGAATCTTATTTGAAAACTAGATAAAATACCTCAGGGTATTCCCAAATTGACTTTGTTTTTTCTTAATTAATCCTGGATTGATATTAACTTCTAATTTCTATATGAGGTCTTAGTTTTTCCTAATTTCAGTTTCCTACTTACTGACCCTGTCTTCCTGTGTGAATGCAGAGTAACGTATGCTGTCGACAGGGGCGGGACTGTCAGTAAGGCTTACTCGCTGGTATCACTGTCTCCCTCTCGAATAAGCACGTGTTCGTCTGCCTTTGAGAACAGCTGGTCTTTTGAACAGGATTCTTTCTATACAGTTAGTCCTGAGCTTGACACCGTTTATGAAAATAGGGTGTAGCAGTAATAGAGAGTTTGCTTCTGCAGGTCCTAGTTTAGGGTGGTTTTGAATGAAATGCTTCCTCTCCGTAATCACCAGCCCAGAAATCCAGGTATAAAAAGATAAGCAAGCATCAGAGTAATGCAACATGATGTGGAGAGAAAACCCCTGGGCAAGAGGTCTATGACGTGGGTTGTAACCATAGTTCTACCATCAACTTGCTGTGTGAACTTGGATCAGTCACTTGGCTTTTTCCTGTTTATCTCTTTGTGAAGCAAGGATTTATTTACATGGCTCACTAACATTAGAAGTTTGTAATCCATTGCTGTTGAGTTGCTTCTGACTCAGCAATCCTATGAAACAGACTAGAGCTATCCCATAGAGTTTCCAAGGCTGCAGTATCTTTTTACCGTGGAGCGACTTGCGAGTTTGAACTGCCAGCCTTTTGGTTAGCAGCTGAGTGCATAACCATGCCACGAGGGCTCCTTAGAAGGTTGTAATGGGGATTAAAAGGACTATAAATAACTAGTATGCTTTGAAATGTGACTGTCCTAACCTCCCCACTGAGAAGACATCATTTGCAAAAAATGTTTGTTTCCTAATTTTCACTATTCACTAGTCCTTGAGTGGTGCAAATGGTTAATGTGCTCAGTTGCTAAGCAAAAGGTTTGATGTTTAAGTTCATCCATAAGTGCCTGGGAAGAAAGGCCTGGTGATCTTTTTCTGAAAAATCAGCCACTGAAAACCTCGTGGAGCACAGTTCTATTCTGACACACGTGGGGTAGCTAGGACTGGGAATCAACTCGAAGACAACTGGTTATTCACGTGTTCGCTTATTTCTGAGAGAATTGATAATAGTCCATAGCTGGTCCTACCCAGCAAATAGTTGTTTCCAAAGTATAGTTTTTATTAGTACAGTCAGGTGGTTTCTAAGGGCTGTTTCCAAGTGCTCTGGGCATTGACCTAAGACTGTGTCTATAGCTATACAGTAGTTTCTCGGATGGGTCTTCTGTGAAGCATCATCACTCTGGGAGGCAGTGGATGTAGGGAAAGAGCATTAGACTGGTAACCATGGGACTTGTGTTCTGTCCCATCTCTGTCATTACATCACTGCATGACCTTGAACAAGTCACTTACTTTCTCTGAGCCTCAGCTTTCTACACTGTACAATGCATTAGATAGTCTCTGGCTCTGATTCTATATACACATCATATGATGTTAGTTCTAAGTTTCCATTCATTTGACAGTAGACCATTAGGATTTCTATTACCCCCTAATGATAAGTGGGATTGAATGATACAGGTGGTTTTGGGAATTTTATGTTATGTTGAAGTTCATAAACTATGAAAGCTCACAAATCACTGCATCAAAAGGCCAATGCTCCCAGAAAACCCTGATATCCTGGTTTTTCAGTCACTGACTAGTGAGTTAAACTTACTGAACCAATTCAGTACACTTAGGCCCTTGTGTTTACTTACAAATGCCCTTCAGCAGTATAGTCTAGTTGATTCTGTTATGTAAATGAGCCATTTTTCTGGGCTGACATCTTTTGGATCAGAGGTGAGTCAAGGCTATGACGGGGACTAGAGAGGAAGGGATGGCCTAATTGTCTTTTAGTAACTGGCTTGACGTGGGCTTTGAAAATGACAGGAAAGGAGCCCCAAACATTCAGTTCCCTAGGGTCAATAAAAATAACATGGGAAAGCACTTGGGACACTGTAAAGATTTACTTGTTTTTGTGAGAAGTACTAATATACTCCCTCAATGAATTCTATCCAACAGATCCTGGGGTGGCTCAGTCACTATGCTAATCTTGTGATGACCTGTCCTTAAATTCAGCACAGGCACTTTGTATATGAAATTCTTGTTGACTTCTGGCCCCACTCATTTCTTAGATATGTAACTTATATACTGAGACATTCCTAACTTAGTTTCATTACCCATGCTTTCAAGAGAAGAAATCTTTTTCTCGTCCTGTATCTGCCCCGTAAGCAGAGTCAAGTCCAGTCCCCTGCTAGGGTAGGAAGTGAATGGAGTTATGGTTGTGTTTATGTTGGTTGTATGGTTGGTGGGCTTTTCTGCTTACTTAGACCTAAGCTCAGAGGACAAGAACTACCCTACTCCCTTGTCAGACAGAACTCCTTAAGGCCGGACCCAGAGAAAGACTCAGGCAGTGTCCAGTGAAGATAAATCTAAGGACATAAAGACAGAAGAAGGCTCCCTGTCCACTGCCCTTCTGCAAACCTTCTGGTTAGGTGTCACCTCATAACCCGGTAACTTCCCCCTCCTACAGGGCCAGTAGAACTGGAGGTCATAGGGAAGCCCATTGACCATGTGTTTTGGGTTCCTGGCTAGTGAAACTTGTCCTAGATGTCTGTAGTGGGTGAAGAAATCCTTGGCTTACAATTAAACACCGAACTATGAAGCTGTAGGGGGATAAGGAGCTTCTGCGGAGCTCTTGTTTTCCAGAGTCCAGGCCAGAGGGATGGCACTAGGATAGCTGGGGGTTGGGGAAGGAGTGGAGGAGGTTGTCACTAACCCTAGGGTCCACCTGCTCTCTTCTGAGTGGTGGAAATGGCTAGGAGAATTCTAGAAATGCTGTTCGCAGCTCCATCGATGGCTGTGGTGCAAGCCACTTGACCAGGAGTACCATCTAGGTTTGTCAGAAACAATCCCCCCCTACCACTTTCCCAGAGGTGATCAGGGTTCTTTCCCATTTCCGTTGTCTTTAGGGAGATCATGCCTGAAGACTTTAGACCTCAAGACATCTTTCAGACTGAGTAGAAATCATCTAGAATCTCTTACTGCTTTCACTCCATGGAGCATCTTTCAGGAGGCACAAAGACAACCTTCCGCAGCCTCTAGTGGGAGGTGCCTGGTGCAGAAGCCATAGAAGCTTGGTAGCCTTAGCACTCCCCTCTCTGGAGGAATCTGCTCAGAGTCCTCTTGACAGAGCTCTGGATGGGCTTTTGGTAGGTCCTGAAGGGAACACAGCAAGGTGTCTCTGGGGCTGAGTCCAGCTGAAAGCCCTGCTTCTTTGTTCCCTCTTCAACAGTGCATGACAGCACTGACTGTGCTTCTCAGGTGCTGACTGCTTCTTTTTTCAAGATCCCTATGCGATAAATCTGGCCATTCCTCTTCTCCAGAAACAGAAACTGAAGAACACTTGTGGTTCCAACCACTAGGCAAGCACCTTAGTTCTATAAGGTGGGCTTCCCTCACCCTAAACTCTCTTGATGTTTGCTGCACTCTTCCCTCTCCCATGATTGCATTCATACAAACATAACTGCCAGGCAAAACACGGTAGCTGCTTGGCAGTGATGGAGAGGACTTGACTAACATGTCTCAGAATCTCTGGGACTTGCAGAGAGACAGATGGTTAGACACAGAGAAGAACAGCGAGAGGGTGAAGCAGAGAGCTACAGAGACAGAGGAGACAGGGACAGACAAAGGTAAGGGTTGCTGGGTGGTCAGTAGGCAGCTCTGTGTAGGTCAGCTGGGCCGTGGGGGCCCAGGCTCAGTTGACCTCACCCACCTGGGGGAATGGAGAAAGAACTCAGTGATAACTGACTTCTTTAGCCTAAAAGCTTTTGCTATAAAAGGAGCAAAACAAAACAAAACAAAGATCCTCACAAAACGCTTTGTTTTGGTTCAAAGGTGTTGGGTCCATGGAGAAAAACATTTCACAAAACTCCGTTGGTGTTTTTGTTTTTCCACCTTTTCCCATGAATAAATATTATCCATTAAGAGCCTTGAAAAAGGTGCTTAAATACACAGTGTTATATTTTCTTCCTGTTTTACCTGTGACAGCTTGGCCTCTGCGTTGCTCTTGGTCTTGCATTTTCCTCACTGGGGTCTCCAGAAACAATTGTCATTTGGTCTGAGGCGCCTACCTCCAGGCCTGTCCTGGAACACAGCTGATGCCCCCACCACCCCCTACTCTGTCCCCCACCCGCCCTCCCTTCCTCCAGCCCCAGTGAGATCCAGTATCACTGGGCTGTCCACGCTACCTAGCAGAGGTGAGCCTCAGGGGCCCCCTTGACCGCCTCTTCTTCTTTCCAGGCACAAGTTTCAGTGCTAGGGGTGCAGCAGGGCAGGCAGAAAGAGTGGGAAATGGGGAGGGAGTGGTCCCAGTGGCCACCCACCAACATGCCAGCCCCTTTTGCTCCCCACGAGTCCCTCTGACCCTCTGTCCAGTGGCTTTACAAGGCGGAGACCTTAACGACATTGCTGGCTATGGAGGGAATGTTCGTGTTGGGGCCTGGGCTGGCAGGAGGGGGCCGACTTTCTGACTCGGGGGTCAGCACTGGAGGGGTCGGGATGCTGATGATGGCTGTGGTGATCTGGGACGTTTTGCAGTTTGGTCTCAGTCCGTCATCTGCTTTCAAATTAAGGCTGGAGCGACTGGGATAGAAAAGAGTGAGTTGGTGATGGTCCTTGCTGTCTAGCCTCCCCAGGCTACCTTGCCCCCTATATTTCTTGTTCAGAGTAACTAGGACAAAGTTTTGGCTTCCCTTTATGTCTTCCTTTGGTAATCAGCTTGTAATTTTCCTTTCTAACTATCATATCTAGACTGCCAACAATTACAAAGTCATGGAAATCAGAGGATCCGTCCCCCTGCCACCCTAATGGGTCATCTTTTGTGGCATTTGACTTTTGCTTTCTCTCAGTTCCCAGCAGGACGGGGAGGCAGCCTGTGCTTCATAAGCTGCCAGGGATAAGCCCTGTGCAATAAAATAGTGCAAATTATTTCCTTCGGAAAATGGCAGACCCATTCTTTGCACCAGGGCAGGTCATTTGTTTTGGGTTTTATGTGTAAGTGCACATTCTGAGTAAAGCTGCCATAGTATCCCCCAACAGCATAGGAATGTTACCTGGAAGGATGAGAAGGAAGGTGGGGACGAGTGGCAGGCACAGGGAGTTAATGTATTAGATAAGGTGAGCCTAAAGGACCCTCTAGGAAAACCTGGTGGCATAGTAGTTAAGTGCTATGGCTGCTAACCAAAAGGTCTGCAGTTTGAATCCTCCAGGTGCTCCTTGGAAACTCTATGGGGCAGTTCTACTCTGTAGGGTCGCTATGAATCATAATCAGCTTGACAGAAGTGAGGGAGGTTTTTAAGGGACCCTAGCTTTCTTCTATCTCTGAGATTGCTAACTTCATGACTGGAAGAGTTCAAGGCTTTCTGGGCAATGGGGATGGGAACCACCTACCTGGTGGTGAGGGACGGCTGCTCGCTGCCCTGGATGTGGATCGTGCTGAGTTCTTGCATGCTGCGCAGGCGGGTGGCTGGCAGGTTGGAATTGGGTAGGTGCGTGGTCTTCTTACTTCGGCGGGAGCAGCAGGTTGTCGTGAGGCCTGGATGGCTGGACAGTGAGGGGCTTCTTGTGGATGGATAGTTCTGCATTGAGCTCTCCATGCAGTTCTGCTCGAACATCTGCTCATCAATAAACTCATGGTTCTGTGGGAGGCAGAAGGAAGAGACATAGGAAAAGGAGGTAGGGAGATCCTCATACTCTGTATGGCTACCTATCTCTGTTCTGGGCCTTGAAAGAAGGGCACCCAGTTGCCCAGAGCACAGATAAACATTCAGGAGGGGTGTGAGTCCACAGTGATCAGATGAGAAAGAAGGAGAATCATCTTGGCAGCCCTGGCCATGAGGCTGAGAGATACGGGTGGCATTTGTTCAGCTGTGATGCGACCACCCACACCCAATCCAAAGTTTTGAGCTAAAGGTATGCAGAAGACACAGAGGGATTTAGTGCATAATGAGAGCTAGAAGCAAGGACTTTACTTTTAACCTGCATGAAGTCTACTGGAGGTGACAGCTACGGAGTCACTGATTATGAGTGATGGGTAAGCTAGGTTGTGTTTTCTGGATTTAATGGGTAAGATCCTTTCGACTCTTGACAAAGGTGAGACACAAGTGTTTAAAGGACCTGGAGTATTCACAGAAATGGGAGAGCATTGCTCTTGATAGCCAATGGGTTCAAACTGTTAAGGACATGATGTGATTTTTTTTTTCCTGATTATGGGACATGGATCCACAATTAACACTCAGAGGCACAGGATTCCCAGTCAAGTGTAGGCATGAACAGGGAATGCTAACAGTCTCCTGATGGGAGATCGTCAGGATGGGGTATAGCTGAACCTGAGATAACTAAAATACCACTACCAAGGTAACTAAAACCCTAAGAGCATTAGTGGCCTGGCCAAGGCTGCCAGAGTGAGAAGAAGTCTGCAGAGAAATAGCATGAGAACAGAGTTCAGAGAGAGAGACCAGCTCTGACAGCCAACCCGAGGAGTCCCCATGGAGCTGGGGAGGTAGCACAGACAGATTGTGGCGCATGGACTTTTGCAAGATATCAACATTGGTGCCATCTTCTACCACCCCTCCAAGCCCCTGGGGAGGTCCAAAGAGGGCACTGGAAAGACAGTTGGGTAATTTAGCACAGAAAACTGGAAGCCTGAGCTGATGCTTGGTGTGGCAGCAAATGTAGGGCAAGCCCCAGAAGAATCAACAGCACATGCACAAAACTAGACCAAGGAGTAAAAGAGGAGAATCCACAGACTCAGAGGAATCAGAGAGAAAAACATCAATTGAATTTTTAAAAAGCTATACCTTGATGGTTGAGGTTCGTACAGATAACAGGGGATCATCCACAAGATAGGACAACCCCTACAGGACAACATGCCAATAGAAGATAAAAACACCATTGATTGTACATTCCAGCATTCCCAAGCTCCGTTCTGACATTCACTCTCTCCCGGCATTCCACCCTTTGAGTCCAACATTCCATCCCTTACACCCACAACATTCCCCCTATTTAGTCCCAACATTCCACCCCTTGGCTCCAACATAACCCTGCTCAAACCCAACATTCCATTCTTCAAATTCTGCTTCTTCAATCCCAACATTCCACCCCTTGAGTCCAACATTCTTCTAGAATCTAGCATTCCATCACTTTAATCCCAATATCCCAACTGCAGTCCAACATTCTTTCCCTCAAATTTAGCATTCCACCCCTCAGTAACAAGCATTCCATCCCTCACTTCAAAAATCCCTTATCTTCAATGCCAGCATTCCAACCCCTCAACCCTCAAAGTTTCACATATCTTTAAATTTGCACATTCCACCCAGCATGCAATTTGGAAAGGGCAGTTGGGTCTAGGCCTCTCCCTTTGGCACTTTTCTAAGTCCTTGAAATAAATCATAGATATGTATTCATGGTTCTCAAAGCTCAGCAGTACTGGATGAATCCTGGAAACTAGGGCTTTCAGAGGACCTTTCCATTTTGCCATCTTCATTTGGTTCAGCTATCACCCACAGTGTCCACAGTTGGCTCAGGTTAAGAGTCATTTAACATCTATTCACCTCACATCTGGGAGGCAAAGACATAGAACATGTGGGGTTAGAAAATTCCTTTCTTGGTGTGCTGAGTCCTGACTATAGGCTCTGGAGGGAGGAGGGTTCTTTAGAACAGGGAACAGGGAACAGCTTCACCTTGTTACCCTTTGGCCTGTCCACCCTGACTCCTCCTCCCTCCCTGCTATTCCTAGTGCTTTTTGCCAAGGGTCCAAGGATTAGCCCCGCTGCCCTTCCTTTCCAGTCTGTTGATAAGGCACAGGCTTCATTCCACATTCCAGCCATGGCACCTAAACCATGACCCTGTTTAACAATCAGCCTTTTAGGATCTGAACTCCCGGGGAGTTGCAGAGTGATTGGCAGGAGATGGTACTGATAAAAATCCCTGGTTAGAGACACAGATGCAATGCCTCTTTACTGTTTCCTTTTCCAAAACAGACCCATGTATTGCATCAATGGAGCCCCTGGGGTGGGACAGTGATGGATGCTCTTTACTGTCCTGTAGCTATCTGGTACAAGTTCAGCCCTAGTTTTGAAGGGTGATGCCCTTCAGAACTGGGAAACCAACAGGCAGAGTCAGTAACCAGGACATGGGCTGTGGGTACTGATGAGGGGGTATATTTTGGAAGCTAGGAGTAATGACTTCCTCTATGCTGCTGCAGGACAGAGCCACCCTCCTCTGAAGACCTCAGCCAATCCTTCAGTCACATTCCTGAGGGTTGACAGAGAGACCTCACCACTGCCTTCTGGATCCAAAGAAGACAGACATCTTTAACTCCTGGAGCTTGGGCCGAGTGTGAGGATATGTGAGTGCAACCTTATAGGGGCCAGGGGTCAGGAATGAGCAGGGAGGTGGCAATGGGCTGAGACTCACAGTGGTTTTTTCCAGGCAGTGCAGCAGATGATGGTGCTGGCTCTCGATGAGCGAAGTGGTCTTGCCCATGTGCTCCTCCTCCGGCGTCCCCTAGGAAGCAAAGGGTTGCTGAGTATCAGGTGAGTGGCTCCTCCCCTCCCCAGCTCCTTCATTCCTTCACAGAAGGTAGGAAGAGTGCCAGAAAAGCCAGGGTGGTTAAGTAGAGGCTAACTGGGCAGATCCTTTCCAGAGGTGAGATGAGAGGTAGAGGGGGACAGGAGCTGGTTGGATGGGCACAGGAAATACAGGGTAGAAAGGAGAAGTGTGCTGTTACAGTGTGCGGAGAGTAGCTAGAGTTACGTAGCAGTGTTATGTATAAGTTTTTGTATGACTTGGATCACTTAAAGCACAATAAAATATTTCTAAAAAGTTAGTGTGAACCAAATTTCAAGGTCAGCATAGACATACTGGGCTGTGGACTGTGGTCTAAAACTGGATTAGAAGCAGCAGAGATAAACCTTTGGAAGAGGTATGTTTGGAAAGTTGAGAAATGTGTCTTTCTCAGGGTTCACATTAGGGCTTGTAGGCAGAAGTGCTGGTGCCCAGGGAAAAAGAAAAAAGCCCATCTCCCCACCCATCTCCCTCAGCCCAGGCTGCCTAGGCACCTACCATCAGCTCCAGGGCCTCATTGAGAAGCCCGTTGCGCTTGCTGTGCAGGTAGGCGTTGGAGCTGCCTGTTTTGGCCACACGGATCCTGGCGAGGCGGGCCTTCTGTGGTTGGCAGAGACAAGAGTAAGGAAGACTGAGATACAAAACACCACTGACAGTGGGCTGCTCCTGTGGGGATGGGCCCCCAGGTGGTGTCTGATGAAGGGCAGGGGCCGCTTCGTCCCAGCCTCAGGGGTTTCTGGTTGTAGACCCAGGCTGGGTCTGAGGCACTGTTTCCTCCTTATGTAACGGGGTTATGTCAGAGCTCTTAGGGGTTTCCACTCATTTCTCCAGTTAGGGTGTGATCCTGGCAGGAGAAGTACCACTCACCCAAGCTTTCCTTGGAAACCCTGATGGTGTAGTGGTTAAGTGCTATGGTTGCTAACCAAAAGACCTGCAGGTCAAACCCACCAGGTGCTCCTTGGAAACTCTATGGAGCAGTTCTACTGTGTCCTATAGGATTGCTATGGGTTGAAATCGACTCAACGGCAAGGGACTTGGGTTGGTAAATCTGCCTTCCTCCCAAGAGTCTCCTGACCTTTATACATACAGCATCTCACAATGCCTTGTGCTATTCTCATTGTGCTACATCTTATTTTTATGTAGACTGTAAACTCCTCAAAGGATTTATGTTTAGCTCCCCTGATTCTCCCCCACCTTCCAGGGCAGGCCCCTGCATACAGCTGGTATCCACATACTAGTTACTGATGAGAAAAGCAAGGGGTGTGTATACCTGCACCTCAACATTTCTTCCCACCTTTCCTGCTTGCTTTTTTCTCCTTCGCACTGACCACTAACATAGTATATGTTCTGTTGGTTTGCCTTGCTGCTGTCTCATTCTTTTACCAGAATGTCAGCCTCTTGAGGGTAAGAGTTTTATCTACTAATATTCCCACTGCTTAGTACCTAGTATTATGGTGGGTAGCTGTCTCAAGTCTGTTCTGACTCATGGTGACTACACTGAAGAGTTCTGCATTCCATAGGGTTTTCCAGGCTGTGACCTTTCGGAAACTGGTTGCCAGGTGTGTATTTCAAGTGTTTCTGGATGGGTTCATACTGCCAATCTTTCAGCTAGTGTCCAGGCAGTTAAACGTTTGTGCCACTCAGAACTCAGGGACTCCTTAGGTCATCAAAGGTCTTTAAAATTATTAAATGAATTTACAATGTCCATCTTTGAGAGCGGATGGATGGGTGGATGTGCAGATACACATCTATTCTGTCATGGATGGCTGTAGGAGTGAGCACAAGTACATGTGACAAGGTGACCCGATGTGTGTGTGAGAGGGATGGATGGAAGATACTACCATACGCCACTTTGGGTTTAACTAGGACAGCTCCAGAGAGGACAGCCTTCCACAGAGATGGCCTCCTGAGGAGGGCTGCCTGGTATCCTGCTTGCAGAGGCAGGAGACAAGCTGGCCACACTGCACATCCTGGCTGCTTTCACTTCCTAATGACTATAATCTGGGTAACCATGACAGCAGCACAGCCAAAGAATGAGGGCTCAGAAGAAAGTGTCTTTGGGAGACAGGGAAAAAGGACTGGGAAGAGGGGAACCTACTCGTTTAAAAAATGCAGTTTGGGCTTTGGCTCTAGAGACTAGACACAGTTCCAGGTTGTTGCTTCCAGGAAACAGAAGAGCCTACTCAAGTCATAGATCCATCCTGGTGCAAAGGCTTCTAGGTCAGTCCACATGTCACCTCAGCATGGACTCTGAGCTGGAAACGAGTCCTTGGACAATCACTACTATTTCTATTTCTTATCACCCCATCTCCAACTTGGGCAATGTCCCCTCCAAGTGTCCGGTTGGGCTGGTTTATCTCTTAAAATGAGGCCAGGCTGTTATCTGAAGCACTGGGGACATACTCTCTTATTTCTTGGGAAGTCCGTCATTGGCCAGGGTCTCCTTGGTCAATTTCTACTCCTTTCGCTCCCTGTCAAATATGGAGTAGTGGCCTAGGATCAGAGCTTGGAAGATCTGCCCCTAAATCTGAGGAATGATGTATCTCCAGGTGGAGAGAACTGAGAGGGGGAACCAGCGAGGGAAAAGGGGCCAAGCAGCCCTGTCCTTCTTCTCTCTGAGCAAAGCGCATTCATTCAGGATGCAGGTCAAGTCTCCTCCCCAGGAATCCTGCTGTCACCTCCCCTCAGCTGGATGTTTACATTCAAGCAAGTTGCTGATCACTGGGGGACATGGTTGTTGTTTCCGTGGGTGAGCACTGGGTGTTGAGAGCTGCACGTGAAAATTCAATTGTGTCAAGCTCGTTACAGTCTTACATAATTTGATCACACCACTTAGAGGGAGACCTTTTTTCATATCTGGGGTCTGTCTTCATTACTTTCTAGAGATGAAAGGTTCTCCTCTTCTCCTTTGTGGCACTTCTTTTAATCTTATCATACCCTGGGCTCTGTTAAAGCAACTGACTGTCATATCAAATGCACTAGATCGTTTAATCATCTCCCCCACTGGATAAAGGTGTTTGCAAGGTATTTACAGAGCCATACCCAGCACAGGAAATTTAGCAGGGACTGCGGCGTATATACCAAGATCTTTGGCCTGGTTTTAAGTGCTGGAGGGGTAGGGACTGTGGTTCTCATCTCCAGGACCTAGCAGCGGGCTCCACACTCAGTAGGTGCTCAAGAAGTTTGTGATGGCCAGGAAGGAAGATGATCATGTGCAGCTGGTCAGAAATCTGCGTTCGCAAAGCCATTATAATGGGTCAATCCACCTCCCCTGATCAGTTTTTTGTACTACGGTAGCTTGCATGTTTCTATGATACCAGCAGGGTCCCCAGGGTACACAAGTTTCAGTGGAGCTTCCAGGTTGGGAAGAAAGGCCTGGTGACCTATTTCTGAAAATTAGCCAATGTAAACCGTATAGATCACACCAGAACACTGTCCGCCTCACTTGCTTTGGCACACCTGATCAGGAAGACACCATGTCTGGTAAAGTAGAGGGTCAACGAGGGCGAGGGAAACCTCAGTGAGATGGCCTAGCCCAACAGCTACCACTCCAGACTTGAACATGCTGGTGATTGTGAGGATGGTGCAGGACTGGGCATCGTTTCCTTCTGTTGTACACAGGGTTGCCATGAGCTGGAGGACACTCAGTGGCACTATTCGTAGTGGGCTCAGTTCTCGTGTGGACTGATCAGCTTCCCTCTCTTCCATGATTTGAAGTACAATATGAGAGTTTAAAAGAGAGTTTCAAGATAATCTAGGCAATTTTAAAAACAAGAAAATGGAGGACATGAGGTGAAGTGACTTATTGAGGGCATGATAGTGGAGTTGGAAGTCTTGAGCTCAGGTCTTCCAGCTCTCAGGCCAATGCTACTTCCATAACATCTTCTTCCTCTTCCCCTGGATTCTCTTCCAGTCAGACTGGTTTTTAAACTGAAATGAAGCTCAGAAAGCTGCATTTTCAACAGGAGAGGAAATTGCAGGGCTGGAGGAGAGGGCTGGAAGGAGACTGCTGAACCCTGGGTCCAGGTCCATGTCCAAGTCAATGCTTGAGGCCACAATTCTATCATTCCCCCTGAAAAGTCCTTCACAATTAGCATGTCCTGTCTGCTGGCTGACAGATGCCGTTTAGCCACGAGTCTCTACATCAATAGCTACTTCCTTCTGTTTATGGCTGAGTAGGAATTCCATGGTTATGACGAATTTAACACAACTTTCTCTCTAGAGGAAAAATGAGGAGAAAGAGAACCTAGTCTAAGCCACTGCCACTGAGTCAGTGACCCCTAGGACAGAGTAGAACTGTCCCACAGAGTTTCCCAAGGAGCCCCTGGCAGATTCAAACTGCCGATCTTTTTGTTAGCAGCCATAGCTCTTGAACACTACACCACCAGGGTTTGCAAAAAGAAGGGGGGGCGGGAAATGGGAAGGCCACAAGAGAACATGAGCAACTGCACTCTTGAGCCTTTATCCCAGAGAAATGCAGACCTAGGTTCACACAAAAAACCCACACATGAATGATTATAGAAGCTTTATTGTAAAATCCCCCAAACTCAACTCATCCTAAATATTCTTTGAAAAGCGAATGGTTAAACTATGGTACATCAAAACCATGGAATTCCTACTCAGCCATAAAAAAGAAGTAGCTACTGATACACTCAAGAACTGGGATGAATCTCCAGGAATTACACTGAATGGAAAAAGCCATTCTCCAAAGGTTATATACAAGGTCTGATAAGTGCGCAAACGTAATTGTTCGAAATGCTACATACCTCACTGCTGAATATCGCTATGATCACCTTTGAAGTACTCCCCTTGAGAAGCTACGTACCAACATCAGCACCTAGTCCATCCTTCAAAGCAATTTTGGAATTCTTTCCGGAATAGCCATTGTGCACAGTGGCAAGTTCACAAACTTAATATATAGTTGTCTGTGAGGGAGTTTTTAGCCAGTAAACAAATAAACTGTATTGGAACACCCACCCTACTCACCTGATGTGGCTCCCAGTGACTTTTTTCTTTACCCAAAGATAATGGAAATATTGAAAGGAAGACATTTTAATGACATTCAGGACATCAAGGGCAATATGATGACAGCTCTGATAGCCATTCCAGAAAAAGAGTTCCAAAATTGCTTTGAAAGGTGAACTAGGTGCTGGTTTTGGTGCATAGCTTCCCAAGAGGAGTACTTTGCAGGTGACTGTAGTGACATTCAGCAATGAGGTAGGTAGCACTTTCTCTAGAGTGAATTCGTGAACTTAATTGTCAGTCCTTGGATGATTCCATTTATACAACGTTTTTGAAGTGAAAACATTTTACAAATGCAGGACAGACGGAAGTGGTTCTGGGGGTATGAGACGTAGTGGGGCTGCAGGATGGCATTATAAAAAGGCAGCAAGCGGGTCCTTGTTGCCATCAAGCCGCTCAGTATCACGACTGTGGTGGTGGATACACCTGGACCTACACCTCTGATAAAACTTCACATGCACTCACATACACACTCACACTCACACACACAGGACTAGTGGACTGTGTCAGTGTCAGCATCCTAGTTGTGACACTGAACTATAGTTCTACAAAATATGACCATTGAGAAAACTGGACAAAGTATGCAATGATCTCTCTATTAATTTTACAGCTGCAAGTGAATCTACAATTACCTCAATAAAAATGACTGCTACCAAAATGTATGGGCGTATTAGTCAGCTGTAAAGGTAAATGAAGTTCGGATACACACTATGGCAGTCATGAATGTTGACAGCCTCATGCTGAGTGACACAAGTCAGACACAAACAGTCACAAACAATTTCACTTATAGGAAGTATGTAGAACAGACAAATGTGCAGAGACAAAAGACGATTAATGGTTGCCAGGGACAAGGCAGAGACCAGAATGGGGAACTACTGTTGAAAGGGCACTGAGTTTCTATTTGAGGTGACGAAAAGCTTTTCAAAGTCAATAATGGTGATGGTTGCACAATGCGGTGAATGTAATTAAATGCCACTGAACTGTACATTTAATAATGGCAATTTTTTTGCATGTATTTTCAAGCACACGCACACATGCATGCACGCACACACACACACACACACACACACACACCATGGGCAGGCATCAGAACCAGAGATGGGACCGAGATTCTCCACTCAGGTATGAAACCCTCTTTCCACTCACTGCTAGACCACCCCACTGCTATAGTTCCAGTTCGGCTGGTTCAGAGACCACAGTTGCTGAAGCAGATTAAATGCAGCTATTGTAGTATAATAATACCAAGCAAACCAGTCAGGTTGGCAAGACAAAGATGACGTGATCCTCTCGAGCCTTTCGTTTACTCCCAAGCATGTGGGCTGGAGCTTGCCTTTGCAGCTGCTGCATCTCCTAAGTGTCTGGTTCAGCCTGAGAACGCTCTTTAGCATCCCTGCCATCCTCCCCTGCCATCTCCACTCCTCACCAGTCCCCTGAACCAGCCTGCCTCTGCTCTTCGAAACAGACTTGCTGATGGAAGCAGGAAGTGTTCTACTCTTCCTCTCACAAGAAGCTCAAGGTGAAGGAGAGAGCTGAGCAACCTTGAGGAGAGACAGTATCCAGGCTAGGTGAAGACACTGTAAATATTTATTCTGCTTTCAAAAGGAGAGAGTGGAGGCAGAGGGAGGGAGGGTGGGGAGGAAGCCAGGAGGAAAGGAGACTCATCTTTAGCTGCTAGAGGCAGGGATAAGCCAAATATTACATCTTTAGGATTTTAATCACAGGGGATGAGCTTTTTTCAAGTCCCCAGGGAAGTGTCCACCGTTCCGTTCTTTGTAAGGCCAAAAAGACAGCTGATGAGATGCCCTGGGTGGCAGGTGCAGCTGTGGGTGAGTATGTGGGGAGGGGAGCTGGAGAAGCTTCCTAGAGCACAGCTTGCATAGGGTGTCACCAGTGCAGGCACAGCCATAGGTTCCTATGCCAGGCTGAAGAGTCCTTTAAACCTCGCCTGCTCTGGGCGAAAGCCGTCACAAGTCAGCCCTAACCTCTGGGGGTGAGCTTGCTATGGGATTCCTGGTGTTTCTGAGAGCCTTGGGCTCCTTGATTTGAAAAGGAGTCTCCGTTTGCCTCTGTCTCTGTATTTTGGAGTGTACCATGAACTTAGCTATTCTTCAAACTCGCCAGCTGACTTAAAGGGGGAAAAAGAGATAAAACTTCTGTTCTAGGATGGTTGGCAGAGGATGAGGTAGGGAAATCCTGACCTTGGGTGGAAGGATAGGGAACAGGTACTGAAGAGATGGAGAAGACAGCAGGGGCCAGGAGAGGAAGCTGAAAGAAGGCTGCTGATATGACAGACCCCAGAAAAAAGTAAAAATACATTTCAGCACTAGCAGAGGGTGAGAGATGGGCACAGAGGTGACCACGAAAGCATACAAAGTGGGACATGCTGGAACAAATGGAATTCTGTGCTCCTACATTTTGGAGCTAGTTTCCATGCTTCAGTCAGGAGACACAGACTTATTCTGAAGTTCTGGATTCCTTTGACTCTTGGAAGTTATCAGTGCAAGTGGAAGGTCAATGGCACTGATTGTGTGGTAGGAAATAACCCAGCTGTAATGCACTGTGCCTAATACAGTGCAGGTGCTCAGGAAGTGTTTGTGGAATGAATGAATGAAAGAATCAAATGAGGAGTCAAAATTCCAGGCCTCTTGAAGAAGCCAATATTTCAAGGAAGTTTCTTCCTGTCCATTGTGCCCCCAAAGGCTCTGACTGTACCCCTTGGAGTTTGGGATGGAGGGGTGGAGGGCCCCTGCACATGAGATTCTCCTGGCGGGGTACCATAATCCAGTCCTGCTCTTCCTAATCGGAACCCTAGTAAAAGGCACTACCTAAGAACGTTCACTGGCCCCTTAGTGGCATAAATGCTTTCCACTGGACTGCTAACTAAAAGGGTGGCAGTTTGAATTCACCCAGAAGCATCATGGAAGAAAGGTTTGGTGATCTGCTTCCATAAAGACTCTAGCCGAAATATGGAACCCAAGGCTGAGAAAGGAGAGTGTTGACATGTCATGGGATGTTAACCAATAATATGTGTACTAACTATTCAGTGAGAAGATAGTTTGTTCTGAAAACCTTCATCTAAGCTACAATTAAAAAATAAAAAGGAACAGTGTTGTATGTTGGGGACTATGCGATCTTCACCAGTGGCTTCATGTCATCAATGACTGATGATTTGTTAAAAGAGATCCAATTAAAAGTCTTCGAAATTAAAAAAAAAAAAATAGACTACACCAAGAAAACTCTCTACCAAATCAAAACCAAGCCCACTGCCATTGAGTCAATTCTAACTCATAGCAAACCTATCGACAGAGTGGAACTGCCCCATAGAGTTTCCAAGGAGTGCCTGGTGGATTTGAACTGCTGACCTTTTAGTTAGCAGACATAGCAATGAACCACTACACCACAAGAGTTTCCAGAAAACCCTACAGAACAGTTTTACTGTGTAACACATGGAGTCAGTATCAGCTGGAATTGGTTTGATGATAAAGGGTTTGACTTTTTTTTTTTTAAAAGAACCTTCAATAGCCAGATGTCTTAAACATGTGGGGTGACCTAGAGCTAGTAGAGTACGTGAATTGTTCCAGCAGAAAGGAGGATGACGTTTCCCCAGAGAAGAAGGCTTTTTTCTAAGCAGCAAAGCCTTTAGCCATTTTCCCTCATTTTGTAGGGAGAATGTATCTTACCCTTCCCTACCTCCATATGCAGTGTATACTGGATATGATCATCAGTTGCAGCTCTGGGCCTTAGCCCAAAGATGCTCTGGATGTCACTCAAGCCTGTGGTACTGTTTGTCCCTAAGCTCAGTGGCCTCAGAATGTTTTCTTTTTAGTATCCATTTTTCTTTCCAGCAAATTTATTTTTGTCACTGTTTTGTAGAGGCTATTGTAGGATATTGAAAAGAAATGATGTTCCCCAGAAAGCTCTTGGCTGGGAGAGGGAGGAGTCCAGGAGGCTGCTGATTGGTGGTGGCTGAGACAGTGGAACGGGAGCCAGGGCCAGGGAAATCACCACAGAATATCCAGAAGGGAGACAGTCAGCCTGTGGATCATTGGGGGCTTGCTGCATTCTGCAACTGGCTGGGGCTGGAATGCAGAACACCAGCGGGCAAGAAGTAGCATGAAGTTTTACTTTCCAAGGCTGGAGCCCTGCTGAGCAGTGTCTCTCTGAGGACCTCCAGCTCTGGCCCCTGACTTTCACCAGGCACTAAAGGGAAAGACCAAGGCCCCTCTGTGCTGCTGCCCCTCTGACCCTTATAATGCCCCATCCCTGTGTCGGAGTCTTACCTTCTGTGCCCTGCGCTTGTCAGCTCTCTGATTCTGGTGGTAAATCCGGCTGAAGTTGGAAACAATGACAGGAACTGGCAGGGCAATGACCAGGACGCCACTCAGAGAGCAGATGGAGCCAAAGATCTTCCCGGCAATCGTCTTGGGCACCATGTCTCCATATCTGAGAGAGGGAGGAGGGTACCAGAGTGTGAGGAAGAGAGGGGCCATCTGTGAAACAAAGTAAGGCTTCCTTACCAACCATTCACCTGTTGATTCAGTCACTGACTCATTCATCTGTGCCTTCGATAGCTGTTTAGAGTGACTACTGTGGGCCAGGAAACGCTAGTGGTATAATGGTTAAGTGGTATGTCTGCTATGGTCAGCAGCTTGAATTTGCCAGGTTGTTTTTGGAAACTCTATAGAACAGTTCTACTCTGTCCTGTAAGGTTGCTACGAGCCAGAATCAACTTGACGGCTGTGGGTACTATGTGTTAGGTACCATGATATGGCCCTGGGAGTGAATGAAGCAGACAAGGTCCTAGTGTTCATGGAGCCAACATCCTACCAACAGGAGGCTGTAACCGAATAAACAAACACCTGAAAGAATCGTGGCATGCAGAATTTCTAGGAAGAGAATAGACAGGCGCTTGGCCCCGTGTGGGTAGTATGCGCAGGCGACACCCATCTGAGGAGGCAGTACTTAAGCTAAGGCCCGCGAGTAAGTGATGCAGCCATACAGAGCACTCCAGGGAGAGTATTCCAGGTGAAAGGAGCAGAGAGTACAGAGGCCCCGAGACAGGAAGCGGCATGACCTGTTCTAGAAACCATTAAACTTGGTGGCTAGAGCACAGTGAGGGCAGGGGACAGTTACAGGAAGTAGGCTGAAGAACTATGCAGGGGCCAGATTATGAAAGGTCTAGGGGGCCAGGGTGAAGAGAATGGATTTTATCAGCTCTTTGGATAAATGGATTTTGTAAAATTCACTTATAAATTTCATAAAATTGATTAAAAGATAGATTGTATCCATTCCTCGTCCCAGTAAGGAACCCTGAATGAGTTTTAAGCAGAGAAACAACATGATCTCGTTAATGATAAAAACAATAAATAAGAACTCCACCTTGTATTCATGTGGAGACTTACAATATACAAGGTATTTTTATTATCTTCATCTCATGCAGGTGCCATGAACCCTGTGAGCTATGTTTTCTTCTCTCCCCATCGTACAGATGCAGGAACTGAGGCTTGGAGACACTAAGTGGACTGCTCATGTTTGCTTTGCTGGGTACAGCTTGCAGTAAGCCCCACCCCTGACTTCGATCTTTTAAAATTTATTTATTTTAAAATATTTTATTTGTATTTTACATTTCTATAGTATATATTTAGAAGTCCTCATGGTGCTGTGGTTCAGTGCTATGGCTGCTAACCAAAACATCAGCAGTTCCAATTCCCCTTTCTTTTTTTTTTTGCTGTGGTTGAAATTTTTTAATTTTTTAATCGTGATTAAGTGAAAGTATACAATCCAAGTTAATTTTGCATGCCTGCCTAACTGGAGCTACTTCTGCTCTCCTTGCCCGGCAACATTTTTTTTTTTAATAGTATATATTTATTTATATTTTGAATTATTATTTTAAAACTTTGTCTTTATCTTTTTTTCAGCAACACCACAGTCTTTGAGGGAGACCATGAGCCCCCCAAACTCAGTCCCTCAAGTGAGAAGTCACTTTGGGACAATGCTGATTTCTCTCCAGAGCTCAGAGACACTCTTAAGCACTTCATACCATGGAGCTGCCTTCTGGGACCTGGTTGGCCTGGCTCCCACTCAGCCCCAGGCATGTAGGCCAGGGCCTCTCCACCAATCAATAAAACACTCTCCACAGTGGTTAAATGTTTAGCTTCTTCTTTATTGAGATAATTTAAAGGTCTTATTAAGCAAAGAGTTGTGATAACTCCTTCAGCCAAAGCCAGAAACCATCTCCTCTGCCTCTGTGCTACCTGGGAGTCTGAAGCAGAAACAGGTTTAGGATGATCAAGGGGTGGCTGTTGCTCAAATAGTGAGGCTCCATGTTGGTTGTTCTGAGGAAACCCAGGTGTCCTGGGGCTCAGAGAGGACGTCGAAGGGGATGGAGTGAGGCGTGTCAGAAGTTTGAGCTTGTTACCTCCTAAACACAACGGTGGACATGGACCTGGTAAATGAGTGAATGATCTCATTTAAGTCTCTCAGCACCCTATGAAGCAGGCTCCTGTTTTGAGAATTTCCCTCTCCTTCAGTGTGCAAGCCCTTTGTCCTAGCTCACGCAGTCTCAGGCATGCCACTACCTCAAGAGCTGTGACATTTTTTCTGGAAGCTCTGTGGCCAGGTTTGCCCCATCTGTCTGATGCGCAGGAGAGGCTGCCAGCACAATGGCTGAGAACTTGTACTCTGAGCTCCTCCACAGAATAACTGTGACTTTGGGCATATGTTGCTTAGCTTCTTCTTTGGGTCTCAGTTTCCTTATCTTACCGTATAGAAGCAATAAGGGTAACCTATATCCTAAGTCTCTATTGTGAAAAAAGAACTGTATATGAAGGACCTATAAACCCAAAAGGAAACCCTGGTGGCATAGTGGGTTGAGTACTATGTTTGCAGTTCAAATCCTCCAGGTGCTCCTTGAAAACTCTATGGGGTAGTTATACTCTGACCTTTAGGGTTGCTTGAGTCAGACTCGACTCAGCGGCAGTGGGTTGGTTTTTTATAACCCCCCAAAATTAAACCCACTGCCACTGAGTTGATTCTGACTCACAGCAACCTTATTGACAGAGTAGAACTACCCTATAAAGTTTCCAAGCAGCACCTGGTGGACAGGAACTGCCACCTTCTGGTTAGCAGCTGTAGCATTTAACCACTACACCACCAGGGGTTCTCAAGGACCTATACAACTTATAAACCCAAACCCAAACCAGATGCCATCGTGTTGACTTTGATTCACAGACAACCCATGTGTGTCAATGGCTGATTTTTTGGATGCAGATCACCAGGACCTTCTTCTGAAGAGCCTCTGGATAGACTCAAACCTCCAACCTTTTCATTAGCAGCCAGGTATGTTAACTGTTGGCACCACCTTGGGGATTCCTATGTACAACAAATGCTGCTATGTTTTTACCCAGGAATTCTAGAAACCACTGTCTCTGCATATGGGAAGCTCTAAAAACACATTTGACTGTTTAAGTTCAAAGAATCCTAATGGTGAAGAAGAGAGGTTTGCTCCCAGCGGTAATCATGTTAGCTAGGACTTTCAGATGATGCAACTAAGAGATGAATGGACAGTGGGCATGGCTAGGGAGGGCAGTGAGGGACGGCAGGCATACATTAAGAACAGGGCAGAAAGGTTAAGTTTCAGAGTGACCCAGCGTCCTTGTTATCACTAGCTGCCACAATAGAAATAATACAAGTGGGTTGCTTTAACAAACAGAAATTTATTTTATCACAGTTTAGAAGGCTACAAGTCCAAATTCAAGGCACCAGCTCTTGGGGAAGGCTCTTTCTCTTTGTTCTTTCTGGGGGAAGGTTCTTGTCTTTTTTTTTTTTTAATTTTAAAACTGTATCTATCTTGTTGCTTTGGCAAAAACAAATAACAAGACACATACCAATTCAAGTTTCCACATGTACAGTTCAATGACATTGATTACATCCTTTAGTTTGTACTACCATTCTTACCCTTCTTTTCTGAGTTGTCATCAGCCTAAGCTTATGGCCCCCTACGATTACCATCTCGTCTTCACTGTTGTCCATTTGATCCCATATAGACAGTTCTTAAAAGAGCATAATGCTCAAAGCAGACATTTTTTTAATTATAAGTTTTTATTTTTATTGTGTTTCAAGTGGAAGTTTTTACAATTACAGTTAGTTTCTCATACAAAAACTTACACTTTGCCATGTGACCCTAGCTGCTCTTCCTCAGCCTGTGACAGCATACTCCTTCCCTCCAACTCGTGTTTCTCATGTCCATTTAACCAGCTGCTCTCTCCCTCTGTGGTTTCCTCTTGCCTCCAAACACAGCTGTCAAGATAGATACTTTGCCTTGACAATAGTTAAGCTAAACTATTATTGTTTGCTTTTTAAGAAGACTTTAAGGTTCCTGTTTCTTTTCAGGGTCTTTGGTGATTATGAAGCTTGTATCTTCCCCATCTCTGTTTCTTTGATGCTTGCATAATCTGCTCTTTTATTTCTCAAAAGATTGGTTCAAGACACTAATACATCATTAACACAACAAAGAAAACCCATTCCTAGATGAGATTATAACCACAGGTACAGAGATAAGGATTTACAACACATATTTGAGGGACACAAGTGAATTCATAACATAGAGATTAGTGAAAAATTCTAGGGACAACAGGAAGGTGGTTTGAAAAAAGAACAAGGGGAAAGCTGTGCTGGGTAGAAGGTCTGCTGGATACAGACAAAAAAACCAGAACAACTCAACTGCGGTATGTTCTCTGCCTTTTCCACCAACAAGAACACATTTCGTCTTGGAAAGGCTGGGACAAATGTGCTTAAGAAGGATCTGAGCCCTAGGTGGGGAGAGAAGAGTAGGCGAGTGCCTTGCTGCTTTCGGTGGGTTCCCAAGCCCACACAGATGCCACCTGGGAGACCAGACAGGAGGAAGTCACAGGTAGGGTCCCAGCACTGCTGCCCTGAGACCTTTGGGAAATCACAGTGCAGCAGAGAAAATACCAAGAGACTAGAAACGGAAAACGATTGTGCTGATGTTTTAGATAAGAGGATTTAAGAAACTACAGACCAACAGGCTTGGCCTCCATCACTGCTGGCAGAATTGGAGAGCAGATAATTATTAGGTGGACAGCTTGTGAGCACTTGGAAAATAAGCCATGTTGGTTCAGTAAGCACAAGTCTTGCCAAATTAACTTTATTTCCTGTTTTGAGAGGGTTAACCGGTTAGAAGATCAGGAGAATGCTATAGACAGACTGCAGCGTGATTTTAGCAAGCTGTGTTCTTGTCCTGGGTCTCTATTTCCTTGACAAGCAGAACTAACATGGTATGGATAAGGGTATGATTAGTAGTGATTAGAGAACCACCTCGTTTGCTGGCACTTCTCCAAGATTACCAGCAGTGGTCACATACCAGCAAATGAAGATCATGGTTGTCACGTTAAGAGGGTCTCCTTTAGTGAAAGAATAAATAAATGAGTGAAATAAAGGACTTATCTAAACTTAGGTCTCCAGTAGTGTGTTTCAATGGTTTTTTTTTTGACAACTGGCAATAAGCCAGAGGGAAGTGGCCTGGCCTAGTGATTGACAGAGCAGGTGAAGTTAGGACAGGCCCAGGTTTGAATCCTGGCCCCATATCGCTCACTGACTAGTTAGGTGACCTATGGCTCTGTAGTAGAATTCTCTCTTACCTTTCATGTGGAGGCCTGGGCTCGATTCTCAGCCAGCGGACCTCATATGTAGCCGCCACCCACCCATCTGTCAGTGGACACTGGCACGTTGCTATGCTGCTGGACAGGTTTCAGGGGAGCTTCCAGACTGACTAGGAAGATCTACTTCTGAAATCAGCCCATGAGAGAATCCTATGGATCACAGAAGTCCAACCGACCACTAATCAAAAGAATGCTACAAGACTGGGCAGCATTTCATTCCACTGCACACCGGGTTGCCCTGAGTTGGGGGCTCACTCCACAGTAGCTGACAACAACGGTTATGCAGCTGACCCTGGTTATTTAAATAACCTGATTATTTAAATAACCCCAAGTTATTTAACCTAAGCCTCTATCGCCTATAAAATGGGTTCTGTATACCTAACTTCTAGGGTTGTTGTGATAACTGAGATAACTCAGAAGAAGCACTTAATTCTGTATCTAGGTACTTGCAAATTCTCTCTAAATAGCCAGTGTCCTGGGCACCTGTTCTTTTACACTCTCCAGCATCTAAGAACTGGGCCTTCCCCATCATTACAACACAGACTCTCTCTGGAGAAGCTGTTGTAGTCTTAGAAAAGTTCCTCTATGCCCCCATTCTAACTAGTCACAGCTGATTAGTCAGAATAGGACACCTGACTCAAGCTGGAGCAGCTGGTTCACTTCCTGGATTGATTTTTTTCACAGCTTTATTGAGATATAATTTAACGTGTGCAATTCAATTCAATAGTTTCTAGTATAGTTATAGAATTGTGCAAGCATTGCCAGAATCTAATTTTAGAACATTTTCATCACCTCCCCCAAAGATCCCTTATATTTCCCTATTAACAGGGACTCAACACTCCTCTCTCTCAGCAACCACTGTGCCACTTTCCATCTCTACAGATATGTCTATTTGGGACATGTCATGTAAATGGAATTATATAATATGTGGTCTTCTGTCAGTGGCTTCTTTCACTTAAGACCAAAAACCAAACCCACTGCTGCAGAGTCAAGTCCAACTCACAGCGACCCTAGGGGTCAGAGTAGAACTGCCCATAGAGTTTCCAAAGAGTGCCTGGAGGATCTGAACTGCTGACCTTTTGGTTAGCAGACGTAGTACCACGCCACCATGGTTTCCTATGCCATCAGGGTTTCCTCTTTCACTTAGTGTAATGTTTTTGAGTTCCATCCATGTTGTAGCATGCATCAATAATTTTTTCCTTCTTATGGCCAGATAACATTCCATTTTATGGATATACCACATTTAATTTATTCATTCATCAGTTACTGGACATCTGGGTTATTTCCACTTCTGTGCTATCGTGAATAATGCTACTATGAACATATTTGCTCCAGTTTTGTGTGGATATGTGCTTTAATTTCTCTTGGGCATATACCTCGAAGTCATATGATAACTCTATGTTTAACAGTTAGAGGCACTGTCAAACTGTTTTCCAAAGCAGCTGTACCATTTTACAATCCTACCAGCAATGAATGAAGGTTCTCAGTTTCCACATCTTCACCCACACTCATTATTGTCCATCTTTTTTATTATAGCCATTCCAGTGACCTGGTAATTCATTGTGGTTTTGTGATTTGCATTTCCCTAAGGAGTCAATATCATCAGGACAAGGCCAGGGGCCAATTTTAGAATAGACCATTAATTGCTTGTAAGCAAGTACAAGCTGAAGCTAAAGAAAATTGAAACAAGTCCATGAGAGCCAAAGTAAGACCTTCAGTATATCCTATCTGAATTTGGAGATCCTTTCAAGTATAAATTTGAGTCGCTGAACAGTAATGACCGCAGATCAGATGAACTGTGGGATTGAACATAAAGTAGCTACAGTCAACGAAGAGTGATGAAGTAAAAAAAAAAAGCTGAACAGAAGATTTCAAAGGGAAGCTCAAGAAGACAAACTATTATAATAACATGTAAAAATGCCTGAAGTTAGAAAACCAAAAGGGAAGAACACACTCAACATTTCCCAAGCTGAAAGACTGAAGAAAAAACGGACACCTATGGCCAAAATACTGAATGTAGGAAGCGTCAAAAGAAGATTGTTAAGGAAAAGAATTGGTTGACATTCAACCATCTCAGGAGGTAGCATATGATGAAGACCCCACAGTACTGAAGCAAGAAGTTCAAGCTGTACTCAGGGCACTGGTGAAAAACAAGGCTCCAGGAACTGACAGAATTCCAACTGTAATGTTTCACAGATGTGGTACTGGAGGTGTTTCCTTATCGAGGCCAAGAAGTTTGAAAGACAGCTTCGTAGCCAGCCAACTGGAAGAGATCCATATTTGTTGCCACTACAAAGAAAGGTGATGCAACAGAATGTGGAAATTACTGAACAGTATCATTAATACCATATGCAAGTGAAATTTTGCTGAAGAAAATTAAAAAATGGTTGTAGCAGTTGATCAACAAGAAACTGTCAGAATGTTAAGCTGAATGCAGAAGAGGCTGTGGAATGATGGATATCGTTGCTGATATCAATCAGAAGGATCTTGGCTGAAAGCAGAGAAGACCAGAAAGATGTTTACCTGTATTTTGTTGACTATGCAAAGGCATTTGACTATATGGATCATAACAAATTATGGCTAACATTACAAAGAATGGGAATTCTAGAATTAATTGTGCTCATGAGGGACTTGTACACTGACTTAAGAGGCAGTCATTGGAATAGAGCAAGGGGATACTGTGTGGTTTAAAATCAGGAAAGGTGTGCATCCATGTTGTGTCCTTTCATCACACTTTTTCAATGTGTATGATGAGCAAATAACCTGAGAAGAATATATGAGGAGCAATGGGGCATCAGGATTGCAGGAAGACTCATTAACAACCTTGCTGAAAGACAGGAAGACCTGAAGCAACTAATCATGAAGATTAAAGACTACAGCCTTCAGTATGGATTATACCTCAACGTAAAGAAGACAAAAATTCCCACAACTAGATCAAAAAACATTGTAATAAATGGAGAAAATACTGACATTGTCAAGGAATTCCTTTTACTTGGATCCACAATCAACACTCACAGAAGTGGCAGTCAAGAAATCAAATGATGCATTACATTAGTCAAATCTGCTACAGAAGACCTCTTTGAAGTGGTTAAAGCAATGATGTCACTTTGAGGACTAGGGTGACCTAAGCTGACCTAAGCCGTGGTATTTTTGATCGCCTCATATGCATGCAAAAGCTGAATGAATAAGGAAGACCAAAGGAGAAGTGATGCCTCTGAATCACGGAGTTGGTGAAGAATACTAACTATGCTATGAACTGTCAGAAGAACAAACAAGTCCGTCTTGGAAGAAGTACAGCCAGAAAGTTCTCTGGAAGGAAGGATGGCAAGAGTTTGTCTCATGTACTCTGGACAGGTTATTAGCAGAGACTGGTTTCTGAAAAAGACATCATTCTGACTAAGGTAGAGGGTCAGTGACAAAGAGGAAGACCCTCGGCAAGATGGACTGACACTGGCTGCGACGGTGGGCTCGAGCACGACCGTGATTGTGAGGCTGATTCAGGACTGGCCAGTGTTTTGTTCTGTTGTACATGGGGTTACTGTGAGTCAGAATGGACTCAGTGGCACCCAACAACAACAAGGAGTCCCCTGGTGGGACAAGCAGTGAAGTCGGTGGCTACTAACTGAAAAGTAGCAGTTTTGAACCTACCCAGAGGTGCTCTCACAGACTGAATTGTGTTCCCCCCACCCCGCAAATCTATCTAACAATTTAGCTAGACCATGATTCCTGGTATTGTGTGATGGTCCTCCATACCGTAAATCCTGCCTCTATGATGTTAATGAGGGTGGCTGGGTGGCACTTGTGTTGGTGGGGTAGGACTCAGTGTAGAAGATTGTTTTGTGCCTTGAGGCAGTCTCTTAAGATATAAAAGAAAGAAGATAGCAGAGAAGATGGGGGACCTCATACCACCAAGGAAGAGAGCAGTGCCGGGAGCTGAGCATGTCCTTTGGAAGGGACTAGGGTCCCTGCACCTCAGAAGCTTCCATTCCAGGGGAAGACTGACAAGGACCTTCTTCCAGAGCCAGCAGAGAAAGCCTTCCCCTGGAGCTGACACCCTGAATTCAGACTTTCAGACTACTGGACTGTGTGACAAAATAAAATTTCTCTTTTTAAAGCCATCTACTTGTGGTATTTCTGCTAAAGCAGTAGATAGTCGACTAAGACAGGTGCTTCCAAAGAAAGGCAGGTGATCTGCCTCTGAGAGGCCACAGCCTGGGAAGCCCTGTGGGCTGCAGTCCTGCTCTGCAACACAGAGAGCCACCATGAGTCAGAGTCAACTTGAGAGAAACTGGTTTGGCCTTTGTAAAAATAATGCTGAGCACCTTTTTCCTTCCCTACAATTTCTACCCTTGAGAGCAGAACAGTCTCTTTCAAAGAAGCTGAAGCTGCAACAGTGAAGCTCTGGATCTACTGGCAGCCATGTCTTCTGCTGTGGGAAAAAGTCAGATTGTCATAGGTTAGCAAGAAGGCTGACATGTAGAAGGACATGAATGATGGAAGGAGGAGTCTGACGGAATATGAGTTCCTGTTCTAAATTGTGCAGAGAAGAAGCTTTATCTTTGCCTTTCCTGTAGCTTAGTTGTTCAGCTCTTCCTTAGGTCTGTGCACCAACAAACTATTATTTTTGTTTAGTCTTATTCCATTTGGATCCAGTTATAAATTAAATTGTGTCCTCCTCCCCACCAAAATGTGTGTCAACTTGGCTAGGCTATAATTCTCAGTACTGTGTAGTTGTCCACCATTCTGTGATCTGATATAATTATCCTATGTGTTGTAGATGCTAACCTCTGTAATGTTAACGAGGCAGGTTTAGAGGCATCTATGTCAACAAATCAGGACTCAGTCTACAAGATTAGTCCCATCTTGAGTCAATCACTGCTGAGATATAAAAGAGAGAAGCCAGGAGAGAGGAGAGAAACCTCATTACCATCAAGAAAGAAGAGCCAAGAGCAGAGTGAGTCCTTTGGATGTGGAGGCCCTGCACTGAGAAACTCCTAGACCAAGGTCTTGTTAATCAATCTAGACCATCTTAGATCTACGACAGGGACCTTCCCTCAGAGCTACCAGAGACAGAAAGCCTTCTCTTGGAGCTGGCACCCTGAATTCAGACTTCTAGCCTCCTGAACTGTGAGAATTAATTTTCTGTTTATGTCACTCATGGTCAATATTTCTGTTATAGCAGTACTAAATAACTAAGTTAGATTTCATGATAATAATGATGATGAAGTTAATAATGAGGCTTATGCGCATTTTTTTTTATTATGACTGAGTGAAAATAAACATTCCCATATAAATTTGCATGCCCACCTATATGCAGCTCCCACTGCTCTCCCTGCCTGGTGAAAGCACACTCTTCCTCTCCACTCCATGCATGTCTTATCCTCCCAACAATCTCTGATCCCAGCCTTTCCACCCGCTCCTCGGCCTCCAGTAAGAGGTCAGCAAGAAGACATCCTATGGATGCATAGAACCATAAAGTGCACACATGATATGGTCACTCTGTGTCACCAAGTCCAATCCATTCCTGTCCAAAGAGTTGACCTCTACTATGATTTATGGATAGGGGCAGCATCAGGGCCAGGGGCCATGGTCCCAGGGAAACTCCAAGGCCCCTGGACCATCAATTGCGGTCTTTACTGGAGATCTCAGAGTGTACCCCTTTTTATTCTTGTGTTGCCAGTGAGACTCAACTTTGCAAGCTCCATCACGGCTATCATTGGTGGTGGCCCGGCACCATCCAGTTCTTCTAGTCACAAGTCAATGTAGTCACCCACTCATGTGGGTCTGTCTATCTTCTGGGTTCTCTTTCCCCATATCATTTTGGTCCTTGGTGATCATCTGTTCCTGCTGAGTCTGGACCATTTGCTGTACCCTCAGGTGGCAACTTGGCAGCTTTTAAGACCCCAGATGTCACTCACCAATGTGGGGTACAGAAGCCTCTCTTAGCAAAATGCTAGTTGTGCCAATTTGGCCGCAATTCCCCCTGTCTGCTTTGCTTATTTTTAAGCAAGTTCTTCAAATTTCTAAATGATGGAGCTACTGTGAATTGAGGTCTTCAAGAGTTAAAAAGAATTTAACTGCTTGCAATTATGAACTTAAACCAACCAGATTAATTTTAACTAAGATAAATGACGGTGCCTGCATTTTGATTCAAGTAATCAATTCTTTGTAAGCTGATGGCAGAGACCTGGTTTCAAAGCAGTCCATGTTAAAAATCACAGGGCAATTTAACACCACCCACAAAAGTAATGTGGCCACAAAAAAATCTATGGTCATCTTCAGCTGAACTGATGGAGAATAATGACTCTATGAAAGAGTGGATATTTAAACTCCACTCTTTGATACAGACCACTTCTAGCTGTTGTGCTCATTTCCAGGCACTAATATATTCTAGAGGGCATTGATTAACTGGAACACATCTGGAGAAAGGAGGAGGCTGGTACATTTGCTGGAAATTTTCTTGTATGGGACACAATCTAAGGAACAGGAATGTTTGCTGAAGAAGAGAAGATGAGGAATAGAAGATGGAAAAAAAGAAAGTACTGGAGTCTGTGCAGGAACTTTACCTGGATCATTTGGTCTCACCATGACCTACTTTAGAGATGAGGAGCTGAAGTCCAGGGTAGACTTCCTCAAGGCCTCTCAGGCAGAAGCGAGAGAACTGGGATAAAGTCCAGGTTGGTCTATTTTCACTACCCTGCTCTGTCCTTCTCATCCTGATCCACTGGAGGTGTGAGTCAGTTAGGAAAGAGGATGGTGATCTTCCAGTATGTGAACTCTTTGCAGGTAGAAGAGGGCTTCAGAGGAGTCAGCTGGACTCCATCTCCTTCTCCCCATCTCTGCCACCTCAGTGGGAGCAGCAGCGCAGTCTTAGTCATCTAGTGCTGCTATAACAGAAGTGCTACGAGTAGGTGGCTTAAACAAACAGAAGTTCATGCTCTCACAGTTGAGGAGGTTAACCCACTGCCGTTGAGTTGGGTCCAACTCATAGCGACCCTAGAGGTCAGAGTAAAACTTCCCCAGAGAGTTTCCAAGGAGTGCCTGGTGGATCTGAACTGCCGACTTTTGGTTAGCAGATGTAGCACTTAACCCGCTATGCCACCAGGGTTTCCTTTAGGAGGTTAGAAGTCTGAATTCAGGGTGCCAGTTCAAGGGGAAGGATTTTCCTCTCTGTCATGTCTGGGGGAGGGTCCTTATTGTCAATTTTTCCCTGGATCTAAGAGTTTCTCAGTGCAAGGACTCCAAGTCCAAGGGACTTACTCTCCTCCTGGTTCTACTTTTTTGGTGGTAGGAGGTCCCCCTCCTCTCTGCTCATGTCTCTTTTTCATATCTCCAAAGAGATTGACTCTAGATACACCTGATCCGGTAAGCTGAGTCCTGACTCATTAACATAACTACCTCTCACTCTGCCTTATTAACATCATAGAGGTTAGGCTTTACAACACATAGGATGATCATGGTGTAGTGGTTAAGTGCTATGGCTGCTAATCAAAAGGCTGGCAGGTCAAATCTACTAGGCACTCACTGGAAACTCTATGGGGCAGTTCTACTCTGTCCTGTAGGGTCACTATTAGTTGGAATCGACTTGATGGCAATGGGTTTGGGTTTGGGGGAAAATTAGATCATAAAATGGTGGATAGCCACACAATACTGGGAATCATGGCCTAGCCAAATTGCCACATATTTTTGCTGGACACAATTCAATCCATAACAACTAGTATAATGGCTCAAAGTGTGGACTCTGACAGCTGGGCTACCTGGGTCAAGTCCTGGCTCTACTACTTACTTGTCAGCTGGGTGACTTTATATAAGTTACTTAACTTCTCTGTTCTCAATTTTCTTTGACTACTTCATGGGGATGTTGTGATGGATTAAATGAATTATTACTATCTGTGGAAGTGCTTAAGCCTGGTACACATTAAGAGCATTTCTCTCTTTCTTTCTTTCTTTTTCTTTTTTTTTTTTTTTAAAGTAAAACCTGGGCCTAGACCACCATTATTTCCAAATTGAGCTTCTGCAAAAGTCTGTTAACCAGGAATCCACTTCCACTTTCATTCCCCTTTGATTTACAAAAGCAGACACACAAAGAAGTACAGTCTTTTTTTTTTTTAATTATGATTGAGTGAAAGTGTACATTCCCATACAAATTTCCATGCCCACCTATATGCAGCCTATACGTCCACCACTGCTTGCCCCGCCTGGTGACAGCACATTCTTCCTCTCTACTCCATACATGTCCTATCCTCCCAACAATCTCTGATCCCCTCCTCTCCACTCACTCTTTGCCTCCAGTAAGAGGTCAGCAGGATGACATCCTATGGATGCATAGAACCATAAAGTGCACACATGATATGGTCACTTTGTGTCACCAAGTCCAATCCATTCCTGTCCAAAGAGTTGACCTCTATTACGGTTCAAGGACAGGGGCAGCATCAGGGACATGGACCATGCTTCCAGGGGAACTCTGAGGCCCCTGGACCATCAACTGCAGTCTTCTAGTAGAGTTCTCAGGGTGTACCCCTTTTTATTTTTGTGTTGCCAGTGAGACTCAACTTTGTGAGCTCCATCACGGCTATCACTGATGGTGACCAGACACCATCCAGTTGTTCCAGTCACAATTCGATGCAGTCATCCACTCACGTGGGTCTGTCACATGGGTTCTCTTTCCCCCATGTTGTTTTGGTCCTTGGTGATCATCCATTCCTGCTGAGTTGGGACCATTTGCTGTA
The DNA here is from genome assembly GCA_028571685.1 of Heterohyrax brucei. Lineage (NCBI taxonomy): Eukaryota > Metazoa > Chordata > Mammalia > Hyracoidea > Procaviidae > Heterohyrax > Heterohyrax brucei. Next base: position 161,238,293 of record CM053140.1, read on the forward strand.
CCCTCAGATGGCAACTTGGCAGCTTTTAAGACCCCAGGCACCACTCACCAGTGTGGGGTGCAGAAGGCTCTCTTAGCAAAACACTGGTTGTGCCAATTTGGCCTCAATTTCCCATGAGAACATGGTCTCTGGCCCCCTGCCCCAGCTACTCTGCCCTTTCAATATTGGGTTAAGGTGGGAGGAGTAATCATGTTATGTTGAAGTCCAATTGATATTGATCTTCTTTCCAATGTGAGAAGCACATTCTTAAAGCACAAATCCAATCATGTCATTGCCTTGCTGGAAACACAACAAATGCTTATCAAGGTCATATGAGTCAATGAAAGAAAACTACCTTGCAAGGCTGTTGCAAAGACTACATGACTGTTACTCAGCCAATACTTATTAAACAACAGCTAACTAGGACAGCTGGAATCTGCAAAGCTTCCCTTCACTAATTTTTGGAAGTAGATTGCCAGACCTTTCTTCCTAATTTGTCTTAGTTTGGAAGCTCCACAAAAACTTGTTCAGTATCGTAGCAACAAGAAAGTGTCGGTAGTTGTAAAACCAATCATGGGGACAGCACAAGATTGGGCAGCATTTTGTTCTGTTGTGCATGGGGTCGCTATGACTTGGGGGCCAAATGGATGGCAGCCCACAACAACTAGGACTGTAAGGACCTGTGATAGGAACTGCCCTTTACCCCGTGGTGTCTTCTGGGATCCACTCTGGGCAGGAGCGCCAAGGTGGGACAGAGATGGTGCTTCTTTAAGTCTTAATGGCAGCTGTGGGCTACCTCCTCTGCAGAGTTTTGAAGGAGGAGAGAGGGAAAGAGAACAAAGCAGGAAAAGTCATGAGTACGTATGTACACAACAATTAAATTTTAAGCTTGCAGCCTTATTTCTTTTCTGTTTTCTTCTTCTCATGTAAACAAATTCTCCTCCTCCCAAGTAGACTTATGCTTTGCGGGTAGGAGCTCTCTTTCCTGAAGGTGACAGCCCAGGTGTGGGTGACTTGGGACTCATACCTACGACCCTATATGGAACCAACTAGGAGGCAGCGGCAGCTGTCTACCCCTGACAAGGCAGGGCTCAGGGACTCAGTGCTTCTCTGTCTACCTCTCTGTCCGTGCACATCCCCGGTAATCCACAGTTATGTCTGGGCTGAGGCAAGAGCGGGCAAGCTTCCCTTCCTAATATGGAAGACTAATTAATTTGTATTAGGGCTTAAGGATAATTAAACTTTTTATCTGAACTTAAGCTGCACAAACCACCAGCTTGTACAATTAATTGCTGCCTTCATTTCCTCCTCTGGGTGCTGAGAGATAAGCACAAGTCAGACTCTCCTGTCCAGAGAGCTGCCTGGCTGGTAGGGGGCCACTCTTTTCTGAGGCCCGGGGCCCTGTTCATTGATGGCAGATCCATCAAAGACGTGTGTCCTCAAGGAGATCTCTCAGCTCCAAGACCACAATCATTCCTGCCTCCACTGAGACCCCTAAACTGGGCATCCTTAAAGGTGGGACCTTCTGTTTCTGGAGCTCCCAGTGTTGAGGACAGGGGTGGGATATGGAAACTGTCCTGTTGGGTAGGGTCTGAGTGAGGGGAGGGGGTTTTCAGAGCAGCCTAGATCACCATTGGGAGCCCCATGGTTCAGACCCCTGCTGTCTCATCCTTGTCCAGGGGCAAAGAGCAATGGGAGACAACCCTGGAAGACACCAAAACCACGACCAGCCTGGACTGATGAGAACATCCCTTGACGAACATCTGTGTAATCTCTTTTTATGGTCAAACTGCCCCCACTAAACAGTATTGCTGAAACTTTTCTTTCACCTTTTACATCAGGTACTGTGCACATATTATCTCACTTGTCCCTTCAAACAACAACACTAAGAAGTAGGTACGATGAATATCTTCATTTTACAGAAGAGGAAACTGAGGCACAGAGAGGTTACGGAATAGGTCTGAGGTTACTTTGCTAGCTAGTTGCAGAACTGGGACATGAACCAGGTCTTCTGAATCCACGGTCCCTGCTGAACACTGCTGGTTGCTGTTAGCTTCCGTCAAGTCTGCCCTCGATTCACCATGACCCTGTGCACATCAGAGAGAGGCTGCCCAATCTTGTGCCATCCCCATGATGAGCTGCAGATGGTACCAACTTATTAGTTAACCTGGCTTAAAGCCACGGTCCCTGAAGAGTCAACAGTCCTGTTAGAGAACAAGGGGAAGACAATTTCAGAGGTGACTCAGAACAAGTGCATTTCTGTAGCCACATGCCTGAAGAACGGAAGCCTATGCAGTCATTGCTCAAGGAGCAGGGCTTGGGGAATGAAAAGTCTCATGTCACTCTGCCCTTATCTTTTCCTCCCCCCGCCATCTGTCACATGCTTGTAATTAGGAGCTTTCCTAGGCCCACCTTGCAAAGTGAGCCCCAGGAGCGAGCCAGGAGCCAGAAGTATAAATTGGCATCTGAGAGCCTTGAAGTTCTTCTGAAGACCCTCGGGGGCTGTGTCCAAAGGGGCAAGATGAAGATCAGAAGTAGGGGAAACTAAAAACCATTACAGTGATGATTCAGTAATAAGCCAGAACCAAACCCATTGCTGTTGAGTTGATTCTGACTCACAGTGACACCACAGGACAGAGAACTGCATAGAGTTTCCAAGGATCACCTGGTGAATTCGAACGGCTGATTTTTTGGTTAGCACCCACAGCACTTAACCACCATGCTACCAGGGTTTACAATTCAGTAACTGTTGTTACGTGCTGTTGAGTCGGTTCTGACTCATAGATACCCTGCGCACAGAACGAAACACTGCCTGGTCCTGTGCTGTGCCCACAACTGTTTTCATGGTTAAGCCCATTGTTGCAGCCACTGTGTCAATACACCTTGTGGGGGTCTTTCTCTTTTCACTTGTCCTCTACTTTACCAAGCACAATGTCTTTTTCCAGGGACTGATCCCTCCTGACATGTCCAAAGTACATAAGATGCAGTCTTGCCACCCTTCCTTCCCAGTACCACTCTGGTTGTACTTCTTCTAGGACTTACCTGTGTAAAGAATATATTCAGTATTCTTCTCCAACACCACAATTCACAGGCATCAGTTCTTCTGTCTTTCTTATTCATTGTCCAGGTTTCATATGCATATGATGTGATTGAAAATACCACAGCTTGAGTCTGGCACACCTTAGTTTTCAAGGTGACATCTTTACTTTTTAACACTTTATAATGAGGTCCTTTGCAGCAGATTTTCCCAATGTGTCTTTCGATTTCTTGACCGCTGCTTCCATGGGGATTGATCATGGAACCAAGTAAAAGGAAACCCTTCACAACCTCAATCCTTTTTCCATTTGTCAAGATGTTGCTTACTGGTCCAGTTACGAGGATTTTTTTTCTCAATGTTGAGGTACAATCCATACTGAAGGCTATGGTTTTTTATCTTCATCAGTAAGTGTTTCAAATCTGCTTCACCTTAAGCAAGTAAGGTTGTGTCATCTGCATAATGCAAGTTGTTAATGAGTCTTTCTCCACTCCTGATTCCTTGTTCTTCTTCATATAGTCCAGCTTCTCCGATTATTTGCTTGGCATACAGATTGAAAAGGTATGGATATAACCCTGATGCATACCTTTCCTGACTTTAAACCATGCAGTGACCCTTTGTTCTGTTTGAATGACTGCCTGTTGATCCACGTACAGATTCCTCAGAGCACAGTTAAGTGTTCTGGAATTCCCATTCTCTGTAATGTTATTGAATTTCTTTTATGATCCATACAGTTGAATGCCTTTGTATAGTCAATAAAACATAAGTAAACTCCTTTATGCTATTCTCTGCTTTCAGATGAGATCCATCTGACATCAGCAATGATATCCTTGGTTCCACCTCTTCTGAATCTGGCTTGAGTTTCTGGCAGTTCTCTCTCAATACATTGCTGTAGTAGCTTTTGAGTGATCTTTAGCAAAATTTTACTTGCATGTGGTATTAATGGTACTGTTCAGTAATTTCCACATTCAGTTGGATCATGTTTCTTGGAAACAGGCATAAATATGGGTCTCTTCCAGTTGACTGGCCGTGTAGTTGTCTTCCAAATTTCCTGGCACCGAAAAGCGAGCACTTTCAGTCCTGTCTGCATTTGTTGAAACACCTCAGTTGATACTCCATCAATTCCTGGAGCCTTGTTTTTTTTACCAACGCCTTCTACACAGCTTCAACTTCCGTCTTCAGTACCACTGATTCCTGATCACATGCTGTCTCTCAAAATGGCTCAACACTGGATGATTCTTTTTGGTATAATGACTCCTGTATATTCCTTCCATCTTCTTTTGATGCTCTCCCAGTCATTTAATATTTTTCCTGTAGAATCCTTCACTATTGCAACTTGAGGCTTGAATTTTTATTTCTGCTCTTTCAGCTTGAGAAATGCAGAGTATGTCCTTCCCTTTCGGTTTTCTACCTCCAGCTCTTTACAAACGTCACTGTAATACTTTGTCTTCTTGAGCTGCCCTTTGGAGTCTTCCGTCCAGTTCTTTTACTTCACCATTTCTTTCTTTGTTTTTAGCTACTCGATGTTCATGAGCAAGTTTCAGAGTCTCTTCTGACATCCGGTTTGCTCTTTTCTTTCCAGTCTTTTTAATGACTTCTTGCTGTCTTCATGTATGATGTCTCTGATATCATACATCTGGTATCAGATATTCTACAACCCATATGGTTTTCGTTCATTAGTGTTCCGTGTCTCAAATCTATTCTGGAGATGATCTCTGAACTCAGGTGGGATATACTCAAAGTTCTCCTGGAGTTGTTCTAGTTTTCTTCAGTTTTGATTTGAACTTGCATATGAGCAATTGATGGTCTGTGCCACTGTTGGCACCTCTTCTTGTTCTGACTGCTGATATGGAGCTTTTCCATCATCTCTTTCCACATAGGCAGTTGATCTGACTCCTATGTATTCTATCTGGTGAGGTCCATGTGTATAGTTGCTGTCTATGTTTGTGAAAAAAATGTACTTGCAGTGAAAAAGTCACTGGTCTTGCACAATTCTATCATGCGACCTCCAGTATCATTTTTGTCACCAAGGTTGTATTTTCCAACTACCAGTCCTTCTTTGTTTCTAACTTCTGCATTCTAATCACCAGTAATTATCAATGCATGCTGATTGCATTTTCAGTCAATTTCAGACTGCAGAAGCTGGTAAAAATCTTCAATTTCTTCATCTGTGGGCTTAGTAGTTGGTGTATAAATTTGAATAATAGTTGTTATCAACTGGCCATCACTGTAGGCTTATGGATATTATCCTATCACTGACAGCATTGTACTTCAGGACAGACCTTGAAATGCTTTGTTTGATTATAAATGCAATACCATTCCTCTTCAAGTTGTCATTACTGGCATAGTAAACCATATGATTGTCTGACTCAAAATGGCCAATTTTAGCTCACTAATGCCTAGGGTATCTGTTTATGCATTCTATTTCATTTCTGACAATTTCCAATTTTCCTACATTCATACTTTGTACGTTCCATGTTCTGATTATTAATGGATGTTTGCAGCTGTTTCTTCTCATTCTGAGTTGTGCCACATCAGCAAATGAAGGCTGCGAAACTTGACTCCACCCACGTCATTAAGGTCGACTCTACTTTGAGGAGGCAGCTCTTTCCCAGTCGCCTTCTGACTGCCTTCCACCCCGGGGAGCTCATTTTCTGGCATTATATCTGACAGTGTTCTGCTGCTATTCGTAAGATTTTCACTGGCTAACACCTCTCAGAAGGAGACTGCTGGGTCCTTCTTCCTAGCCTCTCTTAGTCTGGAAGCTCACCTGAAACCTGTCTACCATGGGTGACTCTGCTGGTATCTGAATACTGGTGGCATAGCTTCCAGCATTACAGTGACACTCAAGGTATGACAAACTGATAAGGTGGAAGGATTCAGTAATGGTTTATATTTATTTAGCATCCATACGTGCCATTTAATCTTAACAGAAACCTTATCCCCATTTTTGAGAGGAGGAGAATCTGTTTGTCTTCCCTAGGAGATCACAATTTCCTTGAGTTTTGAAACTCAGAGTGGTTAATTATGCCCAGAATCATCAGTCGGTTTAAGTCAGGGTTCCAAACCAGGCTTGCGTGACTTCAGAGCACGCTTTGTTCTTACAGTGCCCTATGTAGGGAGAGAGAAATGAACCAAAGGGCTTGGAGAATCTATGTTAGAAAGAACAGCTTCAAGGAAATGGAGAAACTTTCAAAGTGATGTGAGCCCAGGATCTCCTCGAGGAAGCTCTTGGGTGCTAAGGGAGATGTTTCTGGGCTCTGCCAGCAACATTCTGGGGAGAAGTAGGTGTGTGGCCCATAGGCCATTGCTGTGGTTGGCCCTGCCTGGAAGGTCACAGCCAGTCACAGCTGCAGTTAGCGGCCAGTGGGAGTTTGGGATGACACTCTCCTTGTCTTGCCACCTAAATGGCAGTTGTGCTGATGACAAGTTGTTTTTCAAACCAGTGGCTTCCCAAATTGAGTATGCATCAGAATTTCTTAAAAGGCTTGTTATAGGACAGATTGCTAGACTCCAACCTTAGGTTTTTCCATTCAGTAGGTATGATGGTTAAAGTTGTGTATCAGCTTGCATGGGCCATGATTCCCAGTGGTTTGACAGTTATGTAGTATCGTCTGGCAACTATATAATAATGTAGTTGGAAGTTATGTAATGAAGTAATCACTCTCCATAATGTGACCTGATGCAATATAACAATCAGTTGTAAAGGGAGTTTCTTAAGTGGTGTAGCCTGCATCCAAGATTTACATATATATGTATGGACTTTCTGGCAAAGCTTGCTTGGTTGCTCTGGATCCTACAACTGGATCATTATCATCTGACCTCCAGTTTATGGGACTTGAGCCAGCTGCCTGCCATACTGCCGGCTGATCTTGGGATTCGTTAGCCTCCACAGCCTGTGTGTGTGTGTGTATACATGTATATGTGTACATATATACGTGTATATATGTATATGTATGTGTACACAGGCCGTGGAGGCTGTGTGTGTATACATGTATATATGTTGATATATACGTGTATATATGTATATCTATGTGTCTATATATGTACACACACACACACACTTCATTGGTTTTGCTTTTCTTGAGAACTCAGTGTCATGGATCTGTAACAATTTTGTGCCATAATTCCTGGTGTTGATGATATTCTTCCATGTTGAAATTCCTGCCTGTATGATGTTAACGAGGGCAGCAGTTGGGTTGGTAGAGCAAGATGCAATGTGTAAGTTTGTTTTATGCCTTGAGGTGGTCTCGAGATACAAAGGAAAAAATCTGGCAGAAAGAACTGGGAACCTCACACCATCAAGAAAGTAGCACAGGGAGAAGAGCCTGTCCTTCAGGCCTGAGGATCCCATGCCAAGATGCTCCCTGGACAAAGACTGATGTAACACAAGGACTTCTCTCCAGAGCCGACAAGGGGAAAAGCCTTCCCCTGGAGGAGACATCCTGAATTTGGACTTGTACCCCACTGGACTGTGTAAGAATAAATGTTTTGCTTGTTAAAGCCACTCACCTTGTGGTATTTGTTACAGCAGCACTAGTTGATTAAAACACTCAATCTGAGACATTAGGTTTGGAGTGAGACCTGAGAACCTGCATTTCTACTCAACTCCTAAACCATCCCCTCTCTGGAGGTTTCAGATCTACAGACACACAGAATGCCAGCACTGGGATGGGGTCTTAGAAGCCAGCTTCAGGCCATGCGTAGCTCCATCAGAAAATGGAGCCTTCAAGGTCATAGATTTGATGGCAGAGCCTGCTGAGATGACCAGAGGGATGCCTTCCTGCTGTGTTGACTTCAAACACAGGCAGATCTTCCCTGGCTCACTTTAACACTCTTACCCTTCCTCCTACGGACTGACTGATTCATCAGACATTTGCTGGGTGTCTACCTTGTGCCCATCAGTTTGCTGGGTAGCGGGGATGCAGAGTCAAGTAAAGAGGCATGTGCCCTACCCTCAAGGAGATTAGGGTCTCATTGGGAAGACAGACAAGTAGATTAATGTCAGGTCAATGTCATACTGCTACAAGGAAGATGTATGCAGGGTCCTGTGTAAGCACAAAGTAGGGGCCTCTGAGTCAAACTGGTGGGTGGTCAGAGGACCTCTTGGAGGTGCTGGTGCAGTGTGGTTTTTGTGAAGCAGAAAAGTCTGTCTGTAAATCTATGAGAAATTCCTGGCTGGACTAGAGGGTAAGTGGGAGATACGGGGTAGGTAGAGTCCAGGCCCCGAAGGTCCTTTTGGGTTAATCCAAGGAGTCTGAACTTTCTCCTAAAGTCTACAGGGAGTTAGTGAAGGACTTTACACAAAGGAGTGATCTGATCAAATATTCATTTTGGAAGGATTACCCTGGCAGCAATGTGGAGGATGGATTGCGTGGGGATCAAGGGAGCAGCAGGGAAACCAGTTAGGAGGCTATGGCACTAATCCAGGCAGGAAATGGTAAGGACTGAACCAAGGCAGTGGCAGCGGGGATGGGAAAGCGGGGACAGATAAATACTATTTAGGAAACAGAACCAGTTGGACTTGAAACCAACTCCACATGTGAGTGGAGCAAAGAGAGGGTTCTGGGGTGATACACGGGGCTGGGAGGCAGGGCAGCCTCTGTGTGCATGCCCTGCAAACTTCCATCCTTCCCTTCCTCCTGCTGTCCCTGTACTCATGTGAGTTCCAGGCCCTTCTCTCTAATGGCAATGTCCTCTATCTTTGTCAGGCAGTTTCTACTCATCTTTCCAGTTGTGATGTGTTCTAGTTATCTAATGCTGCTATAACAGAAAAGCCACAACTAGAGGACTTTAAGAAGAGAAATTTCATTCTGTCAGAGTTCAGTAGTCTACAAGCCCAAATTCAGAGTGTCAGCTCCAGGGGAAGTATTTCTCTGCTGACTCTGGAGGAAGATCCTTGTTGTCAATCTCCCCCTGGACTGGGAGCTTCTGAGGCACAGGGAGCCCAGGTCCTTTCCAAAAGATGCACTTTGCTCTCAAGCACTGCCTGTTGGTGCTAGGAGGTCCCCAACTCTCTGTTACTTTCCCTTTCCTTACTACCCCAAGAGATTGCCTCAAGGCACGCTACAGTCTTATACACTGAGTCCTGCCTCACCAACATACCTGCTGCCCATCCTCTCTCATTAACATCATAGAGGCAGGTTTTACACTACACAGGAACGTCACACAATACCAGGAATCACGGCCTAGCCAAATGGCTACATATAATTTTTTGGCAGACACAATTCAATCCACGACAGGGTTCAAATGCCACCTCCTCAGGCTGTCTCTGACTCCCCAGGCAGAGTATCAGTCATTCCTCTGTCTTTCCAAGTCCATCAGAACTTTTACTTTTTGTACCTTTATATACCTCCTTCAGTGTCTGCTTCCCCATTGGGGTAAGAGCAGTATGAGGACAGAGCTGTCTATCTCTGGATCTCTGGTGTCTAACATGTGGCCTGATACACAGCACACACCTGACAGACAAAGGAGGCCCTCTTGCTTGGGTTCCACCGACTGGATTGGCTTCCTGAGGCTGACTGCTTCTTGAGTCAGACTGTAAGCTTCAGGGTGGCAGAACCTGTTCCTATAGGCTCTGGAACAATGCTTTGTGCATGATGGCACTTAAGATATTTGTTGAATGAGTAAATGAACTACCAGAGACTAATAATGGGACAACTGACTTTGTCAGATCAGATAATCAAGGGACCCTTCTGTTTCAAAATATCCACATCCTGAATAAAACACACCTTCTGATGCATTGCTGGGTTCACTTAAATGAGACGAAATCTATTTAACTTCCAATAAAAAAGGAACAAATTGCAAGGGAAAATCACACCTGGCTGGAGTGAGCATAAGCAGAGGGAGGAAATTGTTGCTTAGAGTAATTGTTGCTGGGAAACTGAATCTTGGGCCAACAGCAAAAAGGAAGAACTCTCAGAGTCTCCAATATTAAGGTAGGCCCTGAGAAGTGGGCAATTGTGGTCATGTTAGTGTTAGGTGCTGTCCAGTCGGTTCCGACTCATAGTGAGCCTCTGTACAGCAGGATGAAGCACTGCCCTGTCCTGCGCCATGCCCACAATTTTTTTTATGCTTAAGCCTGTGGTTGCAGTCACAACGTCAGTCTATCTTGTTGAGAGTCTTCCTCTTTGTCACTGACCCTCCACTCTACCAAGCATGATGTCCTTCTCCAGAGACTGATCTCTCCAGACAACACGTCCAAAGTATATATGATGGCAGATATAAATCAAGCAAGATTTAAATTCTGTCCAGAGGAATGCATTCTTAATTTAGGTATTTAGGATTTCCACAGATTAAGTAAACATGAATTTTCTTAAAAAAGTCATCGGGAAGCAGGCAATCACCAGTGAGGGCTGACAGAGAGAATAACCAGTAGACTTAGGGCCCTGCAAGGACTTCAGCTATAGAAATTGATAGATACAGAACAGTTACATATGCAATGCTTTTTCAGCATAAAGCCTGGAATCACAAAGATGAGTTACGTAATAGAACAGTATCAGAAACCACTAGGCATATGTGAAAAAGAACCAAAAGGAGTTTCTAGACTTATGCTGAAGTTTATTATGATTGAATTTTAAAAAATCGTACTTTAGATGGAGAATTGTAGAACAAACTGTTGTCTCATTAAACAGTACACGTATTTCATGACAATGGTTGAGAATCCCACAGCATGTCTGGACCTTGGGTTCCCTCTTACCAGCTGTCCTATCCCCCTCCTACCTCCTAGTCCTTGCCTTTGGCTGGAGTGCCCCTTCGTCTTGTTTTGTGTTATGGGCCTGTCCGAACTTTGGCTGAAGAATGAGCCCAGGAGTAGATTCATTACTGAGCTGAAAGTGTGTCTGGGGGTCACACTTGCAGGGTTCATACAGTCTCTGCCAGGCCAGCGAGTCTGGTCTTTCTCTTGGAGTTAGAATTTTGTTTCACATTTTTCTCCAGCTGCGTCTGGGACTCTCTGTTGTGATCCCTGTCACAGCAGTCAGCGGTGGCAGCCAGGCATCATCTAGTTGTACTGGATTCAGTCCAGTGGAGGCCACTGTAGGTGGGGTCCGTTAACCCTTCAGACTAATCTTTCCCTTGTGTCTTTTGCTTTCTTCATTTTGCCTTGCTCCCCAAAGGGTAAGACCAGTGGGGTATCCCAGATGGCCGCTCACAAGCTTTTAAGGCCCAGATGCCACTCCCTAAAGTAGAATGTAGAACATTTTCTTTATACGCTGTGATGTGTTAGTTGAGCTGCATGTTCCCTGCTATCACGGTCCCCACAGCCCTCAGCCCAGCAGCTGGGTGCCGCAGGCAGTCTGGGGGTGTCTGCGGAGCTTTGAGGACCTTGCCCTGTACAGGTTGTACTGGGTTCCCCAGCACCGTGTATTGGCTTACTCTTTACCAAAGTTACTATTGACCTCTTACCTATTTAGTGCTTTTCCTGTCCTTCCCCGCCTCGCCCTTGTAATCATCAAAGATTATCTCTATTTGAGTGTAAATCTTTTCATACTTTTTACACTAGTGATCTCATACAATATTTGTCCTTTTGTGACCGACTTATTTCACTCAGCATGAAGCCCTCCATCTTCCTCCATGTTCTGAGACACTTGACAGATTCATCTCCCTCCTTCCGTCCCTTCTCCTCTCCCTCCATCCCTCCCTGTGACTGAGTGAAAGTGTAGAATCCCGTTTAAATTCACATGGCCGCCGATGGGCAGCTCCTACTGCTCTCCTTGCCTGGTGACAGCACACTCCTCCTTTCTGTTCTATACATGTCATATCATCTTAACAACCTCCTGTCCCCTCTTCTCTGCCCTCTCCACTCCCTTCTAGTAAGAGGCCAGTAGGACGACATCCTATAGATGCACAGAACCATAAACTGCACTCATGATACGGTCACTCTGTTGCTGAGTCCAGTTTACTCCTGTGTGCAGCACTGACCTCGGTAATGATTTATAGACAGGGGCAGCATCAGGTCCAGGGGCCATGCCCCCAGGGGAAGGGAGTTCTCAGAGAGCACCCCCTTTTATTCTCATGTTGCCACTGAGACTCAACTTTGTGAGACCCATCATGGTGGTGGCCAGGCACTGCGGTTCTTCTGGTTACATGTTGATGTAGTCACCCACTCACATGGGTCTCTCTGTCTTCTGGGTTCTCTTTTCCCCGTGTTGTTTTGGTCCCTGGTGATCATCTGTTCCTGCTGAGTTGGGACTATTTGGTGTATCTCAGATGGCAGCTTGCTAGCTTTTAAGACCCCAGATGCCACTCACCAATATGGGGTAGAGAAGACTCTCTTAGCAATATGCCAGTTTTGCCAATTGGCCTCAATGTTCCTTTGGTCACTGGTCTTTATTGTTGTGTAGTCCTCCACTGTGATGAGCATCTACGTTGTTTCCATCTCTTTGTTATTGTGAACAATGCTGCAATGAACATGGGTGTATATACGTCTATTCCTGTGACAACTGCTTTTTGTCTAGGATGTATTCCTGGGAGTGGAATTGCTGCATAATATGGTATTTTTATTTCTAGCTTTCTAAGGAAGTCCCAAATTGTTTTCCAAAGTGGTTGTATCACTTTGCATTCCCACCAGCACTACATAAGAAATCTGATCTTGTCAAAGCATTCGTTATTTCCTGTTTTGTTGATTCACGCCACTAATGCTGGGGTAAGATGGTATCTGATCGTGGTTTTGATTTGCTTTGCTTTAATGGCTAGTGATTACCAGTATTTCCTCACGTGTCGTCTGCTCAAATGGTTTCTTTGGGGAAGTCTCTGTTCATTTCCTTTGCCCATTTTTAAATTGGATTATTTGTTTTTTTGTTGTAGAGGTGTTGGATTTTCTTGTAGATTTTAGAGATCTGTCTGGCTATAATAGCCCCCAACTTTTCCCCAGTCTGTAGCTTCTCTCTTATTATGATTGATGTGATCTGTCCTTTGGACACAAAGTCTGGTTATTCTAGTTGGATTCAGCTTCTGGAAGGGGCTGCTTCTTCCCAACTAATCCTTGAGGATCTCATGTCACTTGGTCCAAAAAAATCCTTGTACATGAGTCTATTCTTGAGGGCAGTAAGGATCAAGGGGCTACCTAGAGCAACCTTGGCCCCCAAAGAAACGATTATCAGAGCCAAATTAGAACACTTCATTTATATAGACACACACTTCCTTTTACTTGTATACCATCTAAGAAAGACACACTGAGATGGATGAGAATACAGTGGGTAAACAGACAGAAACCAGTGTTGTAGTTAGACAGGAATAATGCCAACCAGCCAGTAGCCTGCAGATAAAAACCAGGGAAAGCAAATGTGACCAAGTTCAGTATTGGTCTCCTGTCAATGGGAAAATACCTCTATGAAAATTGGCGTTTCAATTATTCAGTCCGTTGTTCTCTGTACTCTGAGTAGGTTTGTTCAGAAAGTGGCCCACAAGCACTTTTATACTCTGGAGGGAAGAAACGGAAGGGCAGGGATCTCCAAGATGGTGCAATGACCCAGACCCAGCCTGAGGACGAGCCTCGTCAGATCTGGGGAAGGCATATGCCCTGATGTGGGGCATCCCTGGAGCTGGGAGCCACAGTGGCATGTCCAGAGTCCTCCTCCCCATGTTCACAGGCATACTCTTCTAGAAAATAGATTTTGCTCAGCCTCATTCACCCCAGGTTCAGACTCTGGAAGGCTTCCCCCTGCACTCTCCCTCACCCTCTTGGGGGGTAGGGGTTGACAAGAAAGGAACACGAGGAACAGCACATGTGTCTGGTCCAACCATGATGTGTCCTTGGAGACCCTGTCCCACAGGCCTGCACCATCTGCTTCTTTGCCTCCACATGCTCATCAGAACAACGTTCCTCCCTGGGGCAGCTACTCAGCCTTCTGCCACCCTGGGCTTGGCCAGAGCATCTCCAGTCCCACAGTCCAGGCAACCTGAGCAAGCATCTCTCAGAAAAGGATGTACTACTTCAATTATAAAGTGGAGCAATAGCCACGACCAATATGGGCATGTGTTGGGGAAGGGCGAGCAATGTGCTGGGGGCAGTAGGAAGGTTCCGGTCTGTCTGCAAAGCAGAAGCAGGTATGGTCATGGTCAGAACCAAATGGCACTCCCCAAGGGATGGCGAATCAAGGTCAAGGTCCATGGAGGTGCCAGGGAGCTAGAACGCTGAAGCTGGGGTGGGCATGTGGTCAGGTCAGAGCAATCTTTATGAATAGAGCATTTATTGCTGATATGGAGCTTCCTCTGAAGGTCCTGCCTTGCCTGTCCTGGCACACCTTTGATTCTGTCTCTGCAGCTCCAGCTGGAGATGGTGGTGGGAAAAAAAAAGTTGTCATCAAGCCAGTTGGGATTCATAGTGACTCCATATGTGTTAGCATAGAACTGTGTTCCATAGAGTTTTTAGGATCTGATTTCTTGGGGGAATAGGTTGCCAGGCTTTTCTTCTGAGGTGCCTCTGACTGGACTCCAACCTGTAACTTTTCAGTTGGTAGTGGCACATGTTTACTGTTTGTACCCCCCAGGGATTTTAGGGTGGGAAAAGAGGTAGCAATAGGCAGGAGGTAGAAGTATTTAAGAGAGATGGATGTGGAGACTAGGGGAGTTTGGGCCCCAGGTCAGATAAATGTGCTAGTTATTTGTCCCACTTGACCTTACATATGGCCACCAGGTGTCCCCACTCATCACACTATATTCTGCTCCCCACTGGCCATAGGGTAATTCCAAATTTTATCTGGTACTATGGCTCTCAACCCTGTGTTGCTCTAGTGCTGCACTCCCTGTCTCGAGGGCTCTCCCTTTCTCCTCTCTACCCATCCCACCCATTACGGATTGAACTGTATTCCCCTAAAAGACACACTGCGCATGCGTTGGAGTCTTAACCCCTGCACCTGTGAATGTGACCTTGTTTAGAAATAGTCTCTAAAGATTTTATCAGTTAGGTTAACATGAGGTCATACTGGAGTAGGGTGGGTCCAAATCCTACATGTGTGGCATCCTTAGAAAAGAAAACAGGTGCAGGGAGACACAGAGGGAAGATGACCAAATGAAGACAGGCAGAGCATGCAACAACTGAACTCCAAGCCAAGAACTGCCAGGAGTCACCAGAAGCTAGGAGAGAGGCATGGAACAGATTCTCCTTCAAAGTTCTCAGGCTGACTGATACCCTGATTTCATATTTCTAGCTTCCAGAACTAGGACTCGATGGCACTTGGCTTGGCTAGCTTCCAGAACTATGAAGCAATGTGTTTCTGTTCTTATAAATCACCCAGCTTGTGGGGCTTTGGTACAGCAACCCTAGAAGACTAATGGTTAAGTCAGAGTCTCAGACTTTTCTAGGGTCTTGAAGGCTCATACAGGATGGCAGGTCCAGCATCCCAGGAACCTCGGCAACCCGACCACATCTGCTGTACCTCCTAGAAAACTCAGCCGGCACTGGCTTTGCGGTCAGACAGACCTGAGCTTAAAGTCTTCTTTCTTCATTATTCAGCTTAGAGACCTTACGAAATGACAAGCTTCCTGAGCCTCAGCTTCCTCATCTGAAAAATGGGATAACAATAACCTGTCTTGCAGGACTGTCATGGAGGTCATATTTGTAAAAGGAATTTATAAACTGTGAGGTGATGGAGAGAGCTTCATTCTTCTCTATCAACCAACGTGGGTCATAGTTGGGCTGTTCACTGTAACTTTCCCTGTTGCTTGCACCTATGTAACCTGGTTAGTCCCTTGGGGATCCCAGAGTGTTTCTGTTCTCTCTGCCAACATGACAGTTTTTCTCCAAACTTCTGAGGTATAGTCTGGCTTTCAGGTCATTCTGCCTTGCACTTTTGGCCAGCATTTCACACTCACCTTCTCCTCTTCCCTGGCAAACTTTAATCTTGGTACAATGTGATGTCATGCAAACAACATTGGCTTTGGGGTTAAAAGGTCCTGGGTTGTAAATTTGCTTTTCTCTGCAGTTGTTTGACTCTGGGCCAGTGACTCACATCTCTAAGGCTGAGATTCCACAGCTGCAAAACCAAGAGTGATGTCTCCTTATTGGGTTGCTATGAGTTGGAATCGACTTGATGGCAACAGGTTTGGTTTTCTTGGTTTATAGGGAGGGCTGGTGGTACAGTGGTTAAGATCTATGGCTGCTGACCAAAATGCTGGCCATTTGAATCCACTAGCTACTCCTTGGAAAACCTATGGGGGTGGCTCTATTCTATCCTATAGGATTACTACGAGTTGGAATCAACTCAGTGGCAGTGGGTTGAATGGTTCATATGTAAGCACGACGGCCATAACACAGCATGTACTGTGGTTATTTGATTAATGTCTAGCACCCACCAGGTCATAAGCTCCATGAGAACAGGGTCTGGTAAGTATGTCTTCATAGTTGTTGTTAGCTGCTGTTGAGTTGGCTAGAGCCTGCTCCTGTGCCATTTCCACTATCATTGGTAATCAATGTTCCATAGGGTTTTTATTGGCTAAGTTTTGGAAGTAAACTGTCAGGTCTTTCTTCCCAATTTGTCATAGCCTAGAAACTCCACTGAAACCTGTCCATCAAGAGTGACCCTGCTGGCATTTGAAACACTGGAGGCATGGCTTCCAACCTCACGGCCACACGCAAGCCATCGCAGTATGAGAAACTGCTAGATGAATGGTGGTGCACGGTGGAGGTACATAGTAGGCCCCTCACAGGTCTACTGTCACCATCCTGAAGATTAGATATTTTACTTCGGTTGACTTCAGCACCCTTGCCATATCAAACTCACTGTGGGCCATTCAAAGAACACCTCTGGGTGGTGGACTAAATGTAGTCATCAATTCTAAGGCAGGTTTCCCCTGAAGTACGCGGCACACTAAATTCCTGGGTCCCCAAGATACTTAAGTAGTACCTCTAACCTCATCTCAGGCACTTAAAATCCTGTTTCAGGCCTGGGGCCAATTTAAGGTTTTCACTGAGTTGTGAAAAACCCAGAAGAATCCTCTTCACACTGTACAAGCTCCCAACCCTGGGCTGCGCACTTCTGGGTTTGGTTTGATTTAGCCCCGTAGATTCAGCTGAACCTTGATCTTTTCCCCCAAAGTGTTTCTCTTGCCTTGGAAGGTGGAAGTGGAACTATATTATGGGTTCCCTCTTGGCTGACCTGCTGGGAAAGAGGGGTAGAAGCTGCCCCTGTGGTCCTCAGAGGACCCAGCTTCCTCATGTGCCTAGAACGGACCACAGCCCTGGGCTTCTTAGGCCTTTATCTTTAGTTTCTGGTTCACTGAGACTTTGCCTGTCTCTCTGTCTCTGACCCCCTGGCTCTGAGTGAGACGTCCCTCTGTGTGCTCCATGGCATTCACGGCGCCCTGCGACAGCTGTCTCCCACTGCATGCCCCGGCCCCTTCACCCCCCCTTCTTCCACTGCAAGCTATAGCTCCGTCAGCCCTCCCGCTCTCACTCTACATGCCACGGCCCTTTACCTCTCTCTGCTCCTCTCCCACCTCAAGAAAGTGGTGGCAAAAAGGGTTTTTGTCTGCCTGGGCCACCTCTGTTTCCCTAATGCCTAGCGTGGTGCCTGACATATAGTAGGCCATCATTACGTAATTACACAAATGATTATCTCATTCTCTTTCTGTCTCTGCCTCTGTAAGTCCCCCATGTCCAAGCTGCTGAAGCCAACCCTGACTGAAATAAGATCTGCTAGAATCAGAAAGGATAGTTTTGAGATGATCAGAGGCAGTCCTCAGGTCCTGGGTGGCACAGTTTGTTCTCAGCTACTAACCTACAGGTTGGTGGTTTGAACCTCCCTAGGGGGACTGCTGAAGGAAGGCCTGGTGATCTGCTTCCACAAAACCCCATGGAGTAGTTCTACTCTGTAACATGGGTTGCCATTGGTCAGAACTGACTCGACAGCAATGGATTTGGGTTTGGTTTAGAGGCAGTCCTTAGGGCTGCGACTGCGGCTGTGTGTGTGTGTGTGTGTGTGTGTGTAAAACAGCATTTCCCACAGAGACTAGGCCCCCAAATGGACTCATCATTTTCTCCTCACCCCTTCAGAGAAAACTGCACATTCACCATGACACATGCGTGTACACCAGGCCTGAGCTAGAAAACCCAGTCGAAATCATCTCTTCCATATATCTGGAAGTACTTACAACTGACACTTGCTTTAACGTGCTCCACAAAAAATACAGTGGGCAAGATGTGGACCACCACTGAAGCCAAGGAAGGAGTTGTCATGCACTGAATTGTGTCCCCCTTAAAGTATGTGTATCATCTCGGCTGAGCCATGATTCCCAGTATGGCGTGGTTGCTTTCTATCTGTGGCTGTGCTCGTAATTATCCAGTATGTTGAACCCTCATCTCTGCCTATGGTTAACGGGGCAAGACTGGATTATGTTAAAGGGAATTAGGGTGGCACTGCAATACCCTTACTAAGGCACATCCCTGCTCCAGTGTAAAGGGAGTTTCTCTGGGGTGTGTGATCTGTGTCATCTTTCAGGGGAAGCAAGCAGAGAGTGGGGGGACCTCCTACTACCAAGAAAGCAATGCCAGGAGCAGAGTGTGTCCTTTGGATCTGAGGCTTCTGAGCTGAGATGCTCCCAGACCAAGGAAAGACTGATGTATCACAGCGAAATCCCTTCAGAGCTGACAGAGAGAGAAAGGCTTCCCCTGGAGTCGGTGCCCTGAATTTGGACTTCTAGACCACTGGACTGTGAGAGAATAAACCTCTCTTTGTTACAACCATCAGCTTGTGGTATTCCTGTTATAGCAGCACGAAATAACTAAGACAGTGGTACATGGGGTTTCATTTGCCATTCCCTCTACTTTAGTATGGAAACCCTGGTGGCGTAGTGGGTTAAGTGTTACATCTGTTAACCAAAAGGCTGGTAGTTCATATCTGCCAGGTGCTCTTTGGAAACTCTATGGGGCAGTTCTACTCTGAGCTCTAGGGTTGCTATGAGTTGGAATCGACTTGATGGTAGTGGCTTTGGCTACTTTAGTATATGCTTGAACTTCTCTCTAATAAGAGGTTAGAAACAAAGTTAAAAGAAGAGCCCTCTACTCCAACTTCCTCACTTTCACAGATGGCTGAGGGCACTTCTCATTCTGCACCTAGGACAAATGGTCTTGCCAAGTCCCTTGTCATTTCTTTAACTTTTCATTTGTGTGGGGCTCATCTTGTCAATTTGATTCCAGCTCCCTGAAGGCAGGGCTGTGTTCTATGCTACTGTATCCCTACATCCATAGAGCTTCAATTTGTCCCTGGGTGGTGCAAATGGTTAATGTGCTCGGCTGCTAACTGAAGGGTTGGAGGTTAGTGTCCACCCACATGTGCCTTAGAAGAAAGGCCTGGTGATCAACTTCTAAAACATCAACCACTGAAAACCCTGTGGAACACAGTTCCACTCTGGCACCCATGGGCTCGCCAGGCGATGGAATCAACTTGAAGACAACCGGTTTCTGTAGAGCTACAGCAGGTTAGGGCATACTGTGAAGTACCCAGTACACACCTGCTGGTAGAAGCTGCCCAGTCCTTTCCTCAGATCAAGGCCTTCTTTTGTAATGCCCACAGCTTGGGCTCTTGACTCTGTCTTAATTATCAAGTTCTTCTATAACAGAAATGCCCCAAGTGGGTGGCTTTCACAAACAAAAATTTATACTCTACAGTTTAAGAGGCTGTGTGTCCAAATTCAGTGCGCTGGCTGTCAGGGAAGGCTTTCTCTCTCTGTCAGTTCTGGAGGAAGGTCCTTGTCTCTTTCAGCTTCTGCTCCTTGATGATCTCATGTGGCTTGGCGTCTCTCTTCCCCCATCTCTGCTCACTTGTGTAACTTCTTTCATATCTCAAAAGAGACTGGCTCAAGATACACCCTACACAAAGCCTGGAAACCCTGGTAGCATAGTAGTTAGGTGCTATGACTGCTAACCAAAAGGTTGGCAGTTCGAATCTGCCAGCTGTTCCTTGGGGACTCTATGGAGCAGTTCTGCTCTGTCCTATAGGACCACTCTGAGTCAGAATCAACTGATGGCAGTGATGTGGGGTAAGCCTCCTCATTAAGCTAAGACAACTCATTCGCAAATGGGATTACAGCCACAGGCACAGAGGTCAGGATTTACAACACATATTTTGGGAGGGCACAGTTCAACCCCAAACCGATGTCTTCTTCACTCTCCCCTCACTCAGCTCCACCCTGGCTCTGCCATGGGGACAGAGTGATGCTACAGCATCACAAAGGCAGGGGCTTTGTTTCTTTGGGATGGAACCATCCTTCAGCCCTGGCAGCACGACGTCCTGGTTGGTAGATATTTAATATAAATTCTAATGCAGGAAGGAGGGAGGCAGGTGGACTTGGGGGTTGCTGGAGAAGCCCATCTCTGAGGTCCCCTAAGCCCTGATGTGACTGCATACATATTGGGTTGGAATGAAGCCTCTTCCCTGCAAACTCTCCTTTTATAACACTTCCTCTATACTTCAAATAACCTTTTGTGTTCTGGGCCTGACGATGCTATAGCACTGTGCAGAGAAGAGAAAGCTCTGGGTCATTCACGCAGCTCCATGTGGCTCTGTGGCAACCCTTCCGCAGCCTCTGTGGGAGACACAACTGCTGCTCCAGGTGAATCTGATGGAGCAGGGGTGCTGTGCTCCACAGCTGGGGAGGATGTGTGTTATAATAATAGACGAACGCTTGATATGTGACAGGCCCTGTGCTAACAGTTTTGTGTTTGTTCATTTGATTCTCCCAGCAACCCCAGGCAGTGGTTACACCCATTTTGCACACTGGGAGACTAAGGCTTAGTGAGATTAAGTGATAATGACCAAATCACACCCTCACTGAACAGCAGAGCTGGAATGTGAACCCGGGCAGCCTACCTCCAAAGCTATTGACCATGACCCTTAGTAGGGAATGACATGCCAGGACAGACAGCGCAGTCAGTGTCAGGCTCTGGGAAGGCCCCTCTGCCTTCGACCTGCCTGCCTGCATCACCCTTCCCCTTGCCACCCTCAAGGGTCTATGCCCGAGGCTGATGGGACAGGTGAGGTCTGGGGAGACCATCCCAGCGTGCTGCAGGTTGAGGCATGTATCAGATAAAGGGAAGAGGGCTTTTTGGCCACAAAGCCAAAGCAAGTGGCATACAGAATTGGGCACCTAGGCTGACAGGCAGGGCTTATTTATTTGATTTCTCATCATCAAAGGACCTCTTTCAAATGACTCAATCGACTATTAATCTTCGTGAATATCAGTCCCAACAGGGAGAGAGAGAGAAAAAAAAAAGAGTAAGAAAATCTGCAGGAAGAAAATGCACACACCTCAGCCCCCGTTTGCAGGAGATGGGGCACATGGGGACACTGCAGGGAGGAAACCTTCCAGGGCCTGGGAGAGCCCCACCACCAGAACCTCAGTGGGTACCTAGTGCCAGGCTGGCTCCCGTGTTCCGTTGCCCAGCCCTGCCTGTATTCCCATCCCCCCCACGTCTGCTTTGTCTTCCCAGTTGGTGGGGCCCCCAACTGAGCCCTGTCATAATCAGAATATCACACACCCTGTGCATTTGAATGGGCCTCCTGTGTTGATGGTATGTAAATTAATCTTAGAAATATTACCAAGGTCCAAAGGAAATCCCTAGAGGGGCATAAACTGATCCCCTTTAAAAAGCTTGGCTCAGCCAAGGCCTTAAATTTTAGGGGCAACAAACTTTACTTGAGAGAAACATTGGAGCTGGAAGTGGGGAAGACGTGATGTCTCAACGTTGCTGTTTGCTTGATTTGGGTGAAAGGCCTGAAGAGAACTGCCCTGATGCTGCAGTAGAAAAAGCAACTGGCTTGTAGGGGGAAAAGCAATTACAAATGCATTTATGTTTTCATAAACCTAGAGGTGTGGGACCAAGGTTTTCTGGAAAGGCTGCAGGGTCATTTCCTGGTGGCAGGAAGAGGACAAGAGGGCAGGAAGAGCAGAGAGAGGAATATAAGGTTAGCAGTGGCTTTGTAGTTCTTGTCAGGCAGAATCCTAAATCCTCAGTCTGGCCTTCCTCCAGTGTCCTTCTACCAACTGTCACACTGACTCTTCCCACTGGGGACTCTTTGTTCTGTGGGGCACATCTGTTCCCACATGGACTGTCAGCTGTGGGGATGCATGCCTGCCTCCTGTGGACTCTAGCTCTAGTGGGAACATCTGTCTCTACAAGAGCAGGGTCACTGGAGCGGAATACATCTGTTTTAGCATCGACCCTCCACTCCACTTCCATCTGAGGGTGTTTCTGCTGATGCAGAAGCTCTGCTCTCATGGACGCTTCTGTCCCTGGCTCTCACTGCCGAGCTCTCCCATTCTCTGAAATGTTGCACGTGGCTTTTTTTTTTTAATTTAAATTGTGATTAAGTGAATGTTCACAGTCTAAGTCAGTTAGCCATATAAAACCCCATACATACACCTCTATGCAACTCTAACTTGCTCTCTCAACCCTCTGACAGCACACTCCTCCTTTCTACCCTGTACATCCCATATTCATACAACCAGCTCTTGTCCCCTCCTTTCCATCCTCTCATCTCGTTGCTATAGAGATGCTGCCTAATGTCTGAAGAGTTGTCTTTGGTACCGGTTTCAGCTGTGGGCTAGCAGTGAGTCTAGGGGCCATGTTCTTGTGGGACTCCAGGATGCTGGACCATTAAATCTGGTCTTGGAATTCTATACATGCGTCCCCCTTTTCTCCCTCTACATCAGGGAGTCTACATTGTGCTCCCTGTCAAGGCAGTCATTGGTGGTAGCTGGGCATCATCTAGTTCTTCTGGTCTCATGTGGGTGTAGTCTCTGGTTCATAGGGCCCTTCTGTCTCTTGGGCTATATTTTCCTCCTGCTGTGTAGTCCTTGGTGGTGTAGTGGTTAAGTATTATGTCTGCTAACCAAAGGTTGGCAGTTCAAATCCACTGGGTGCTTCCTTGGAAATTTTATGTGGCAGTTTACTCTGTCCTAACGGGTTGCTATGAGTCAGAATCAACCTGATGGCAGTGGATTTGGGGCTTTATTTTTGATGTTCTCTGTTCTTCTCTGTTCCACGTAGATTGGGGACCAACTGATACTCCTTAGATGACAGCTTGCTAGCTTTTAAGACCCCAGACACCACTTACTTAGAACTGTCCCATAGGGTTTCTAAAGAGCACCTGGTGGATTTGAACTGCTGACTTTGGGTTAGCAATTGTAGCTCTCAACCACTACATCACAACATGGCGAGGGTTTCCATTAACATCATATTAACATTAACATCTATTTACATCACAGAGGTAAAATTTACAACACAGGAAAATCCCATCAAATCACAAAACAGGGAACAATCGCATGATACTGGTAATCATGGCTTAATGAAGTTGACACATATTTTTTGGAGAACACAACGCAGCCCATGACAGTGGATAAATGCTATCCACCCAACACAAAGTTGGGATCCTGGAGGGCTTCATTCTGAGGGTAAAGATAAACAGAAAGTAAAGATTCTCTCCCATGGACATGCAGCCTTGGTTTTAGATCAAGGTAGTCCTAAGGTAGTCTTGACCCTGCTGCCTGTCACAAGCAAACTAACATCCTCTCTGGAGAAAGAACACTCTAGTCCCAAACCACAAGTTATTCCTTGAAATAAAATTTGAACTACGTTGACCAGCACAAAGTTAAAGATAATCAGGTGCACAAGAAAAGAAGATACTATGAGTGAGATCCAGGAGAAATAACAGTCAACAAAAAGAGACCCATAAAGACTTGAAATACAGGAACTATCTTTATGTTCAAAGAAATAAAAGGCAAGATTAAAACTTTTGTCAGGGAACTGGAAACTCAAAAGTATAATTGTGTCAAAATCCAAATAGAAATTCTAGAACTAAAAAAACAGCCCAAACTAAGAACTCCATACATAGTTTCAATGCAGACTAAACACATTTGAAGAGAAAATTAGTGCACAGAAAGGAGAAATTACTCAGATTGCAGCATGTAAGAACAAGTGAGAAAATGCATGTGCATTGCATAAGCCTAGGATACAAAAGCAGGAACAGAATAAATGTTCATTCCATTGTCTTGTTTCAGTCTATAAACAATATTTCTTTCAAAAAAATCTGCTAAAGTGGCTATACAAATACTCCTGAGATGAAGGTAAGCAGGGAATATGTACAAACTTTCTGAAGACCCGCTATTCTCTATGTCTTGTCTTCTGACCTCAGACTATTCTGGAAATTCTAGTGGCCACAGTTGATAAGTGGGAGTGGTAGTAAATTGCCATCAGTGAGACCAACAAAATCACCAGTCCCAAAGAGAAGACTGTGAGCTCTGCAAGTAGTAACTCTGTTCTGCAGCCCCTGACTGAGACCTTTGAGAATCACAGTAGGTCTTGCTCAGATTTCTCCTGTACAACGACTCAGACTGCCTTCATTTCCAAGCACTGGAGCAAGGAGCACAGGAATACTCTGACCTGCCACTGTCCACCTCCAGTCTGGGCCACCCTCAGGCCCTGCCCTCAAGGACACAAACCAGACAGAAAAGAGGCAGAGGTAGAAGGGTTAGAATTGGCTCTGGGAGAGAAACAGAGAAAAGTAAAGCTTTAGAAGCTTGGCTGCAGATCTGTGTTGAGTTTGAGGGAGGTTGATGCAGAACTCTCTAGGGGCCTGGGTACCGGGTGCTGCAGAAGGCTTGCGAAAGACCAGGGTGGTAGCTTTGTGCCGGGAACAAAGAGAAATGTTGCTAGTTGTGTTTTGAATAGTAAGAGCCTGAGGGGATCACGGAATCCAATGCCCTGACTTTACCTGCTCTGTTTCAAAAGCAGAAAACTATCTCTAGACTTGGAAAGAAAAAATGTGTTTTCTTTCTCCAAATGTGTCTGTGCTGAGTGTGTGCACACACATGTGCTGACCTATCCGTGCGATCAAGGGTCCCCAGGAGCCAGGGCTCATGAGTCATTTAAAACGGTGTTGACTGACAGTCTTTGCATGTCACACTTGTGCCGTGTCCTAGGAACTCCAACATCAAGACTGCCTCTGGTGCATTGACTAGCTCTGTGAGATGCCGGCACTTTGATGTCTCCTTACTCTGTCCAGCCCGCTCCAGGCCTCTCTTCATTCACTGATGGGCATCTGGACCCGTCAAAATAGTGGTGCCTTCTTCTGGGTGCCAAATGCAGCACCGGAAATAAGCAAGATGCCACTTCTCAGCATAGCCGTCGCCCATCGTGGACAGGATATTACTAAGATCAAAGATGGATGACCTGCTTGGGCTCTTGCGTGCTCCTTCCGCCTTTGATTGAGGAGCGGGAGATAACCGAGGGCCAGAATGTTACGGGCTTCTGTAATGTGCCTGAGGCTCTGTCTTGAATAAACTGGCTGACTGGTATGTCTCTTGTTCCACTTCGGCTGTTATTTTCCTGATTCTGATTTGGGGCTGGGTTAGGTGCCTGGACTTGATGATCATTTAAAGTTTCTTCCAACTATTGGTCCTTGAGAATAGACCTTTATCTTTCTGGAAAAGGGCAGAGTCCTCAAGCTGGGACTGTATGTCTGGAGAGGAAAGGTCTCTGGGTGCCCTGGGACCATGGGGAGGGCAGAGACGAAGCTGTGCTGGGTCATCCATCCCATTTGCCCAAAGGCTGCATCCAAAGGTCTACACTGGACACAGGCTGAAACATTCTGACCTTCTCTCCACAATCCTCTCCCAGGGGAGACAGCAGGTGTCTAAGAGCTATTTCTTCTTTTCTCAGTGATAATCCACTGCCAATTAGCTGAGCCCAGGGAGGTTCAAAATACCTCTCTGTGGCTCTGGAGCTAACAGCATGCCTGGTGTTTCTTCCAAAAATCTCTGCACAGAACGAGGATGGGGTAACCTCTCAGGACCTTTAAGAAGCTGGTTTGTGGCTGTCAACTCCCATAGCTTTAATGACAGGAAAGGCAAGGGAGCATTCCACCAACTAGCTTAAAACGAGTATAAATCTTGGTTGTATCTTTTCCAGACTGAGTCTCCTTGTGTGTGTGTGTGTGTGTGTGTGTGTGTGTGTATGCACAAAGGCCAGAACATGGGCTATCCCTGGGGCCCAGCAAATTCTGGTCTTTGCTGTGATGGGGTACGGCAGCTGTAAAAGGAGGCGAGCCAGTGACTGGGGGCTACGATAATTGGTCTCAGTACGTCCACTCCTTCTAGCTTGTCATACCTCCAAGCTGCATGGACCTCAAGCAGAGTGACACACACTCGGCTGTGCTGTGACCACAGTCACTATTCAATTTAACCAGATTTCATCTGTATAAGACTGCTGTGTCAGGGGGGAGGGGACAGAGTGTGATGGGTTGGGGAGAGAGAGGAGGAGGTGGAGTCCTGGTCCCGCACTGTCGATTTCAGCGGGCCATCTCCCTCTCTGTGCCTCACTGTCCTCGTCTGTTCAGTGGGTTTGCTGATTCCTGCCTTCCTCGTACACAGGAAGGATAGAGGATGCATGTTTTCCAAGGGTGGCCACCACACGCCAGATCCTAGGTGAGGTGCTGTCTATACATTGTTCCCGTGCCAGTGTTGTGGCAAGGATCAGCTAGAATAGGAGATGTCAAGAAATTTAGACCAAACCAGGAAATGCTATACAAAGAAGGGAGTTAATATATTTTTACAGCTTGCTGGTGTTGGATCTGACTCGACAGCACTTGGCTTGGCTGGGTCAACGCTGAAGTTGGAATCCTGAAAGGTTCTATATTCAGGGTTAAGAAAGCTGGAAGTAAATTGTTATGGATTGAATTGTGTCCCTCCAAAAATATGTGTAGCCATGTGGCTGGGCCATGATTCCCAGTATCTTGTGACTGTCCTTCGTTTTGTGATTTTCCTATGCTATATGTTAAAGGATTAGGGTGGGACTGTAAATCCTTTCATAGGATCACCTCCCTGCTCCACTGTAAAGGGAGTTTCCCTGGACTATGGCTTGCCCTACCCTTAATCCTTTCATCCTGCAAGAGACAAAAGGAATGAAAAGCAGGCAGAGAGTGGGGAACCTCACACCACCAAGAAAGCAGCACCAGGAGAAGATCACGTCCTTCAGACCTGAGGTTCCTGAGCCAAGATGCTCCCTGGACAGAGAGTGATGCAGTACCAGACTTTCCTCCAGAGCCGACAAGAGGGAGAGCCTTTCCCTGGAGTGGACATCCTGAATCTAGACTTGTAGCCTACCAGACTGGGCAAGAATAAACTTTCCTTGGTTAAAGCCATCCACTCTGTGGTATTTCTGTTAGAGCAGCCCTAGTTGACTAAAACATAAATATTGCCCTCTCGTAGACCTGCAGCCTTGAATCTGGATTAAGGAATTCAAATGAAGGTAATCCTAGATAGTGCCTGGTGTATAGTGGAAGCTGCAGAAATGTGCTGAATGAACCACTCCTGGGCTGTCACAGAGGCATTCACTCTCTCATCCGAGTACTTAGCTAAGTGAGACTGGCTAAGAGCAGGAGGTGAAAGGCTAGGAGGTGAGTCGATCCGCCACAGACGAGTCTGTATCTCTGGGTCCCTGGGTGACTGCCACTGATTGAACTCTCCAGCCAAATGCACTCTTAAGATCATCCTCTTAGGGGACTGACTCGGTACTTCAGCTCTCTCCCTTTAGCACCCAGTAGTCAGACTCAGCTGCACAAAACTGAGGCTGAATTATTTTTAAAAATCAATTGGCTCCATTAAGAGGTCTGAATAAAGTTCTATTTTAAACTTCCCCTGGAGGTTGTTACTCACTGGGACTGGGTGATGAGTGTTAGCATTTGTCTTTGAGAGTGTGGGGCCTAGAGGATGTAGGCCCTGACATTTCTTTTTCTTCCTACCTGCCTGCTTCCTTGACCCAGCTCAGAAGTGGTTTCAAGGGACCCGGAGGCAACACAGAAAACCTGGTGTTGTGGTGGTTAAGTGCTATGCCTGCTAACCAAAAGACTGGCAGTTCAAATCCACCATATACTCTTCTGAAACTCTATGGGGGCAGTTCTACTCTGTCCTGTAGGGTTGCTATGAGTTGGAGTCAACTCCATGGCAGTGTTTTTTTTTTTTTTTTTTATTTTGGCTAGAGGTAGCAAAGAATGGTAAGAACAGAGAATGCTTCTGAGCTCTGTGGCTTGTAGGGTCTCATGGGGCAAGCTAGTCTTCTCAGGTGAAAATAGGATGATGTGAATTCCTTTGTTACAGGGGCCTCGTCATGAGGCCTGTGTAGGACGATGCTGGCTCGGGGCTGGGCCCAGAGCCTGCTAACTGCTCAGTAGGCAGGAGCCACTGTGATGCAGTGAAGGACCTGTCCAGCTGGTGCTTATTGCAGCGGTCACTGTCAAGGGAGGGAGATGATGCTCGTAGCCACCTCTCTGGCTGTCCAGGAGGCATTGAAGGAACTGGTTTCACACAACACTTTGCACTCAGCTACTAACCTAGACGTTGGTGGTTCAAAGCCACCTAGTGGCTTTGTAAAATAAAAGCTTGGCAATATACTCTCATAAAGATTACACCAAACTTTTTGCATTTGAGTCCATTCCAACCCATAGCAACCCTATAGAACCCAGTGGAAGTTACCCATAGTGTTTCCAAGAAGCGCTTGGTGGATTCAAACTATTGGCCTTTTGGTTAGCAGCCAAGCTCTTACCATGGTGCCACACCAGTGCTCCATTATCTGTAGATTACAGGCAAAAACTTTACAGAAGAGTTCTACTCCGTAACACATGGGGCCGCTGGGAGTCAGGGTCAACTTGATGTCTAGGGGCTTTTTTTCCCAAGGCCGGTTGGCTAGCCTATTTCACTCCTGTGTCCAGTGGCCTTGTGTGCCATGCCCTGCAGCGGGCACATAGGGGAAATGCAGGCATGGTGATGAGGTCCCTGAGTATCCACTCTAACAAATGTGGCACTGTGCCGAGTGTCACAGTGTTGGGAGAAGGCTGATGACAATGTGGTGTTCCTCTAGGGGGACCAGTGGAAGAGTCCCTTGCACAAAGCAGGCAATCAAAAATGAAAAGCCAAAGCCACTGCTGTTGAGCTGATTCAGACTCATAGTGCCGTGCCCCTAGAGGTCCGAGTCAGGCATACGGAGTGCTCACTGTGTGTGAGCACTGCGCCAAGTACTTTTGTCACTCAGACCCCCTGTACAATGGCCTGAGGAAGCAGATTCTCTTCTCATCATCCCCATTTCGGATATAAAAGTAGGACTCATTTGTTTAATCACTTCATTAGGGTTGCCTAGTACGCAAGCAGTAGAAGCAGGCCTCAGACACAGACCTGCTTTACCCCAACACCTGAGCCAAATCCCTTGCTTCACCCCTGTCCTCGCGTCACTGGCTGCTGGTACGGGAGAGAAGGTCCAGGTGGGCAAGAGGCAAGCTCAGGCCAGTTCTGCTGCAACTTGGACTGCAAGTCCTGCCCTCAGTTCATCCTGCTTAGTCCCTGGGGACATCCAGAAAGGTGCTGTCCCAGCACCCTTTGCCCTTCCCTCCTCCCCATCTATAACTGGTAGAAGCTGGGCGGCTAGTTCAGATTTCAAGGCAAAGGAGCAGGTAGCAGCCAGACACCCCCAAAGAGGGTGAAGTGACCTTGGGTTTCTGGGAATCCAGCCATTGCATGCTGTCTCCAGCTGGTAAAGTGTAGGTGGGGTGCTCAGGTGAAGGCCAGTGGCCACAGGCACCCTCTCCCATGGGGGTGGAAATGTGGGGAAGCAACACAAAGGGGCCACAGGTGGCCTTCCAGTCACCCAATGAACCCTAGAAAGGATCTGAAGCGAGCAGTTCTTGTTCCAGCTCTATTAGACTACAGTCCTTCAAATTAATGGCACAATCCAATTTAATTTCCCTTTAGGAAATTATGTATTTTTTAAAAATACATGAAGAGTCGGAAAGGAGCCATGGCAACACGGAGGCTGGCATCAGAGCTGAAGCCCAGCTTTCCTCCCTCAGCTGGGACCTGTCTGCTCCTCTAGGTCACAGCCTCCCAACCTTTTCATATCAGGGTACATGTGCACAATGGGAATGTTGGTCCAGGCACAGGGTCCACAGAAGTGGCAGTCTGTAGGCAGAGGCAAGATGCCTGAGGCTCTAACTGCCTTAGGCTTGTGCAGCCAGAGACGGGGCTGAGGGGTCCTTGTCTCACACACCCATACCAGGTGAGGAGACTCTGGTTTGGGTGTCTCCCTGAGCCTAGTGCTGGCTCTGTAGCTGGGTCAGAGAGTGTTAGATGAGTCCAGCTTACACTGATCAGGGTCTGCTAGGTTCTCAGTCATGGTCACCCTTAATTCCCATAGCAACCCTGTAGCAGTTGCAATTGCTCTTCCATTTCACAGATGAGGAAACCGAGGCTCAGAGGCATCCAGTGACTTGCCAGAGGTAATGATAACAGTTCTCAATGAGTGTTTACTCTTTGCAGGTACTGTGCCAGATGCTTTTATACACATCATCCCCCTCTGTTGAGGGGCACTGCTCCACTCATCAGCTTGTGGTCTCCTAGAGCTTTTATAGAATTTACTGCCTGCAATGGTCACTCATCAGATGGAGAGCACTTAACATGTGCTGTGCCCTAGGATACGTCTTCCAGGAGGAAGATAAATAAACAAAACGGTCATGCCCTTGCGAAGCCCACAATCTGCAACAAATATGTAGCTACTGGACACAAAAGATACTTCTTCAAATATGCTATGTGCCAGGTGCTGTACCCTGGGACAGAAAGAGGAAATGTGAAGACATTAAGATGTGGTACTTGTCCTAGGGAAGTACAGGCCAGTGGAGGAGGCCAACACAGACACTGATATACCGCAAGGCAGCACAGTGAGCTGTGTAACAGAGGTGGGAATTAGAGGAGGTGATCTCCAAGTGGGCCTGAGGACACCCGGGAAAGCACTGCAGACCCCACACTGTGACAGGAAAAAGGGGCGTTTACGAAGCATCCACCGCGAACATCCAAGTGAACAAGACACGGGCGTGTGGGGCCGGAATCAGGTCTGATGTCATCGAGCACGGGCCTTGCGTTCAGTGGGTGCTCACTAGGTGTGACTTCATGAGGACTTAGCTCAGTGACGAATAGTGCAGGCGCTTCTGTCCTTTTTCCTTACTGCCCCGACTGATTTGGCTTTCACAAATGCTGAAAGCTGAGATCTTGTCACGGAAGAAACTCCCCTGTTGCTGGGACAAAGATCCACTTTAGGATTCTGGGAGTTAATGCCAGAGACCTAACGCTAACATCAACCCTGGTTTCTTCAGCTATCCCACTGGTACGGGGCACACAGGCCCTGGTGCCACGAGGGTGACTGACTTTCCCCTGATGGTCCTCATCGCCCCAGCCTGCAGCTTGTCTGTCTTTTCTTCCTGAGTTCCTGGGATGTGCCTGCTCACCCATTTTAAGAAGCTTCATTGCCCGAAGATTTTTATCAAGCAGCATAACACCTGCTCTATCTTTCCCTTTACTCATGTGGTGCCTTTGTTCTAGAGGACACAACGCAACAGGCTGACTTTTGGTCAGGTTAGCCTCTTCCTGCCTCAGCAAATACCAGTTCTCTCTCTGGCAGAAGGAGCAGTGGAGGACTAGTGAGGAGAGGCAGCCTGTCTGAATTCCCAGGGCTTTGGTGGCAGGACACGGACTGAAACATATGGGGGGAGGGAGTTTAGACTGCATTTGGGGAAACTGAGTCCTGCCTTCTCCACACTGTTGCCAGCTCTCTGCACACCACTGGTGACTCCAGGCACAACAGAAGGAAACACTACCCAGTCCCTGATCCGTTGTGGGTCAGACCACTGTGACCACAGGATTGCTTTCACTGGCTGACTTTTGGAAGTAGATTACTAGGTCTTTCTTTTAGATCAGTTCTTTTGACACTTGATAAACTTTATTTAAAGTAGCACAGTGATGTTCCTTTCCCTCTGCTGCCTCCCCTCTTTCCTTCCCCACTGCTCCTCTACCTTCCTCTTCCGCCTTTGGGTCACCCATTTCCCTTCTGGGTGGACCCAGATCATAGGCACCGCTCCTCAGAGAAGCCAAGAAGACAGATGGGAAGGAATTTCTGGGTTCTCCTGGCTCTCTTCACACAGAAAAAAACTTCCTCCCTGAGATACTCCTCAGTCCCCTCTCCCTCACCAGCAGCCACTTTCAGGACCCTGGGAAGGAAGTTGTGCGGGGAAGATGGAAGGAACTCATTTATGGCAGGAATAGCAGCAGTTAACCAGCACTGTGCCAGGCATTGTTATCTGCCATCAAGTTCATCCCCAGCTCATGTCAATCCCATGTACAATGGAACAAAGTGCTGCCTGGTCCGGCTACATCTCCATGATGGGTTGTGGACTGATGGTCATGATCCATAGGGTTTTCACTGGCTGATTTGTAAGTAAATCACCAGGTCTTTCTTTCTAGTCTGTCTTAGTCTGGAAGTTCCACTGAGACCTGTTGAGCATCACTGCAACAACGAAGGAATCACTGACAGCTGAGGGCTGAGCATGAGATATACTGCCTGGGAATCAAACCCAAGCCTCCTGCACTGAAGGTGAAAACATTACCCCTGACCACCAATGCCTCCACTGAACCAGGTACTACAAACCAAAAAACCAACCCTATTGCTGTTTAGTCAATTCCACCTCATAGGGACTGTATAGGACACAGCAGAACTGTCCCATAGGGTTTCCAAGGGGTGCCTGATGGATTTGATCTGCCAACCTTTTGGTTAGCAGCTGAGCTCTTAATCACTGTGCCACCAGAGCTCCACCAGGCATTGAAGCTCCCTTAATCCCCAAAACGATGAGGTAGGTGCCGTCAATATGCCTGTTTTATGTACGAGGGAACTGAGGCACAGAGAGTTTAAATAACTCACCTAAGCCACAAAGTTGGGGTGGTGCAGGATGCAGGCCCACACGCCCTGGCCCTGAGCCTGCATTCAGCCAGGGCTGCCTCTAGGGAGGTGCAGAGGCCCCAGCGCTCCAGCCTCTCTCCTGGAGGAGGCCTGAGCAGCTCTTCTGGGTGGGCATATTCCAGACAGCCAGCCACCTCTGCCATCCCAAGTATGTATCAGATTATAAAGGGTCACCCCTTGCCCTGGCATACTCTCAAGAAATCTGGTAAAGATAAAGATAATTGGAGTATTATTATTTCAGATCTTTTTGCTCTTATTCCTCCCAGTGAAACCTCACATCTACTCAGAGATTCTTTCATTCATTCCACACACATTTCCAGAGCCTGATGCGGTTCTTGGAAATCCTGGTGGTATAGCTGTTAAGTGCTATGTCTGCTAATCAAACAGTTGGCAGTTTGAATCCACCAGGTGCTCTTTGGAAGCTCTATGGAGCAGTTCTACTCTGTCCTATAGGGTCGCTATGAGTTGGAATCAACTTGATGGCACCAAGTTTGTTTTTGATTTGACTATTGGAGAGGCTGCCACCTAATGGATATTCATGAACATCTCACACTCCTGCCTTCACACAGCACCCTTCACACCCTACATAAAAACAAGAGGAACTCTTCTTGCAGGGGCTTCTATTGTGTATTTGTTCATGTAACATTTTCTACAATTCTGTGCCATCAATATTATTAGACCCACT
The DNA here is from genome assembly GCA_028571685.1 of Heterohyrax brucei. Classification (NCBI taxonomy): domain Eukaryota; kingdom Metazoa; phylum Chordata; class Mammalia; order Hyracoidea; family Procaviidae; genus Heterohyrax; species Heterohyrax brucei. The sequence continues at coordinate 161,271,761 of CM053140.1, forward strand.
TTCCAGATAAGGAAATGGAGACTTACAGAGAGACAAAACCAGTTATGGTGGAGATGACTCCAACTCATGGCTACCCTATGTGTGCCAGGGTAGAATGTGCCCCAGAGGGTTTTTAATGGCTGATTTTTCAGAAGTAGATCACCAGGTCTTTCTTCCAAGGTGCCTCTGGATGGATTCCAGCCTCCAGCCTTTTGGTTACAAGTCAAGTGTGTTAACTGTATGTACATCCAGAGACTCCAAAAAGGAGACTACTTAGCAGTGAAACTGAGCACAAGTCCCAATGATTCCCAGACTTGCATTCTTTCCTCTCTCTTTCAAGATGTAAAAATAACTATCTGTCACAATTACACACACTCACATGTACGAGTGGAAGCATCTTATCTTCAAGGACTGCATGTAGCCTGTCCACAGCTGCACACACGTTCCCTGCACACCCATGTGTATGCATCCACGGACAAATCAACTTTTATTTTTTCTAACTTTTGTATGTTTTTAACACTACAACTAGTCAAGAAATACAGGGACATACCCAACCGCATTACATACTAAAAAATGTGTGAATTAAGGAAGCAAGAAAGTAGTACTCTTTTAGCCTGTCAAATTAGCAAGAATTAGGGGGAAAAAATGAGAAAATAGCCCTGGAAAGGATATACTGAGATGGGCACTCTTGTGCACTGCTGCCTGGCAGCAATTTTGGAAAGCAGTTTGACAATAACACATCCAGGGGTTTATAGGTATCCAAGTTCATTGGCTCAGTGATGTTAACAGAGTGACTTTCAGAGGTAAACACAGGAAGATGTTCAACACAGCACTGTTCATTACAACCAGAGTTAGATGCGGACCCATGTGGCTTCCATGAGGGGACTGGGTAATCAAACTAGGCAAAAAAGAGAAAGACTGAAGGCAAAGAAACACCAGAGCATTCATAGCGGTGGGGTTTGGGTGATCAGACTATGGGTGGTTTCCTCCCTCCATCCCACCCCTTTTACTCCTTACGGTTTTCTGTGTTTTTCAATGCAAAAGAGCATATCTCACATTTCTAATAAAAACAGAACATTTCTGGAAAAAGCTGCGAGCAGATCATAACTCTCCAAGAGTGGTAGAAATGTGAGTACGCAGGCACAGAATTTAGTGTGGTAATAAAGCAAAACGTACGACAGGAAAGATCTGCCACTTCAAAGATGTGCAAAACAGTCACTGTGCATATGTGATTGGGCATAAATAGTGAGGAGAGCTCATAAAGAGCTGTAATTAGTGTGACTTTTATATCACAAAACTTGTTTTTAATTTTTCTCTTTGTTGTTAATTCGTTAGCATCTGTTAACCACAGCAGGGCTGACAGTTCAGCCTCATGCCAGGTGTGAGCTGTTCCTACACACATACGCAGACACACACACATACGCACTCTTAGGAGGTGACTGTCTTGCCAGAACCCTGGGTGGCGCAGACTGTTGGCGCTCAGCTACTAACCTAAAGGTTGGCAGACTGAGTCTACTCAGCAGTACCCTGGAACAAAGGCCTGGTGATCTGCGTCTGTTCACATTATAGTCAACAAAACCCTGTGGAACAATTCTACTGTGTAACAGATAGTGTCAACATGAGTTGGGATTCATTCGAGGGCTATGTTTTTTTGGGGGGGTGGTTTGTTAAGACTGAGGTTTCACCGGCCTCTGTCTCAGGCTGGCGGCTCTGAGGCAGCTGAAGCCGCTGCAGAAGACGCAGCGGGGACAAGGAGAAGATCTGCGGGAGGGTAGTCTCTCTGGGAGGAGGACCGAGAGCTGGGGGCATCTGAAGAGGAAGTGGCTGCTCCAGGGCCCGAGACCCCACATCCTCCTTTCCAGCAGGAGTCCTTGAGAAAATTCCCACTTGGTTTAAGCTGAATTTACACTCAAGTGCAATGTTCCTGGTACCAGATCAGGGACTTTCAGGTCAGTGAGAGCCGGGCAGTGAGTGCTGGAGAGTCCCCGGAGGCTGAAAGGCTGAGGGGAAGCTGGGGAGGAGACAACATGAAGTTTTACCAGGATGGGATTTTTATCTTTTTGAGACTCTTCTCTGCTTTTTCTCTTATTGATTTAACAATTATGCAATTGCTAGGCATTTTCTTTGTTTTTTTTAATGGTCTCTTGGGATACTGGGTTACAGATCTCAAGGGAGCAGATGTGAGTGAGGGAACTGGGATATTCCCCAAGCTTCTGAGTTGAATGGAGAACACATATTATCCCCGTAAGTTTGCCTTCTTGCTCAAGGCCCTGAGTCAGTAAGGGGGCTGCTGAGGTGGCAGGAGCCAAGGAGTCACCTCACTTTCTCTTCAGGGTCAGAGTGCAGGTTGGGCCTCGGCCCTTCTCGGAGCCTGGCCTTCCCCTGACTCTCACCAGCATGAATGCACTCCTCTGCCTCATTCTGGGGAGATCCTGAGGCGCAGGGCTGGAGTTGGCCCAGGCCACACCACAGTTTATGGCAAGAAGGAGCCTAAGAAAAGATAGAGGCCCTTTCCTTACATTTCTCTCACCTCTGAGAGGCCTGACTCAAGACTGAAAGTAGACTCCAGTTCTCATTTGAACCTGGGTTCTCTACTTTCAGGAGAGCTGGAGCTTCATCAGGTGTGGCCTCTCACTTGCACATGTGTGTGCACTCACAGACGTACACACACACACACACCCCTCTGTGCTGCTGGGGAAAGACTCCCTTTACTGGGCATGAAAGCACGGGGCTGCTTCCACCAGCAGGGAGAAAGGTGAGCATAGTTGGAATTCAGATTAGATATGTAAAACCAAAAAAAAAAAAAATCCCCATACCAACCAGGAAGGAAAGCTCATTAAACGTCTCCATTCCCCCTATCATTAAGCCAGAGCTTGCTCATAAATATTCACAGAATTCTAAAGTAAGACCGAGGCGAAAGTTAAGACAGAACAATTAAGACTCCTCACAGCTCTTGAGCTGCTTAACCTGGTTCTTGCCTTTCCAAAGCCTTCAGCATAGCACAGATTGGGATCCTTTTGGGTTCCCAGAGAAGAGGTAAGGAGCGCAGGGGTCCGACAAAGGTTTGAGAGGAGACTCCTCACCCAGAGATGCTCTGGGCCAAGCAGCTCAGAGCCCCCATCTTCCACGTCTTCTTAGGATGAGCCCATTACCAACAGGAGGTTTGAAGATCTCCTGGCCCCCATCATTCTTGTAGTTGGTAGTTGCCATGGAGTTGATCTTGACTCAAGGTGACCTCATGTGTGCAGAGTAGAAGCACTCCATAGTGTTTTCAAGGCCACAACGTTTCAGATTACCAGGACTTACTCTGGAGGCACCTGTGGGTGGGTTTGAATCTCCAACTTTTTGGTTAAGTGCTTTTATTTAACCATTTATGCTACCAAGGGACCTCTCCCAGCTCTCATCTACCCACTGTATAGTGAGGTAACTATAATCAGAGAGGGTCACTGATTTGTCTGAGGTGACCAGGCCACATGGTAACTGAGTTCCATGGCCCTTTCCATGACCTGCCTTCAGCCTGCAGCCAGGACAGCTCTCTCTCCCATGGGGCTCAGCCTCTGGTACTGGCCCTGCTTTCTCTCTGCTCAGAGGCTTCTGAGCTCTCTGGTCCTGCATGTGGCAGCCAGATTCATTTTCTTAAATGCAAGTTTAATTAGGTTGCTCTTTCCAAACAACATTCATTGGCTCCCTATTGCCCATGAATTAAGTGCAAACTCTTTATGCTGTGTGAGCCAAACGCCTCTTTATAACCTTAATGATCATTATTCCTTATTCATTCCCCAATGTTCCAGCCCAGCAGAATGAGTAGCTCTTCTCCAAACATGCGCCATGCTCTTCTGCCCCAGAAGCTTGGTTACGGAGCTCCCGCTGCCTGGAATTGCCTCCCCTGACAGTTCTACCTGTCAAAATCCTATTCACTCTTGGAGGACTGTGCTAAATGCCATCTCTTCCATTAACCTTCTCCTGTTTCTCACAGTCTGGTGTAATGTCACTCCAGGGTTCTGACCCTTTCCCATGCCACACCATCCCCTTCTTACAATTTAGGTAATAACAACAACAACATAATAGCTATAACAACATAAGTTACTATAACTAACTGCAAAGGCATTTGACTGTGTGGATGATAACAAATTATCGCTAACACTGCATAGCATGGGAATTTCAGAACACTTAATTGTGCTCTTAAGGAATCTGTAAGCAGGTCAAGAGGCACTTGTGCAAACAGAACAAGGGGACACTGCGTGGTTTAAAGTAAGGAAAGGTCTGTGTCAGGGTTTTAGCCTTTCATGATAACTTTTCAATCTGTATGCTAAGCAAACAATGCAAGAAGCTGGATTACATGAAGAAGAATGAGGCATCAGGATTGAAGGATGACTCATCAGCAACCTGTATTATACAGACAACACTACCTTACTTACTGGAAGTAAAGAGGATTTGAAACCCTTACTGATGAAGCCTTCACTATGGCTTGCACTTCAACATCAAGAAAACAAAAATCCTCACAAATGGACCAGTAAGCAACATTGTCATAAATGGAGAAAGGATTGAGGTTTTCAAGGATCTCAGTTTACTTGAGTCTACAATCAACATCCATGGAAGTAGCAGTCAAAAAATCAAAAGACACATTGCACTGGGAAGATCTGCTGCAAACGATCTCTTTGAAGTATTGAAAAGAAGTCACCTTGAAGACTAAAGTGCACTTGACCCAAGCCATGGTATTTTCAGTTGCATCATATACATGTGGAAGCTGGACAATGAACAAAGAAGACAGAAGAACTAATGTCTTTGAATTGTGGTGTTGGAGAAGAATATTGAATATACTGTGGACTGCCAAAAGAACAAACAGATCCGTTCTGGAAGAAGTGCAACCAATGTTCCTTGGAACCTAAGATGGTGAGATTGAGTCTTACATCCTTTGGACATGTTGTTGGGAAGGATGAGTCCCTGGAGAAGGACATCATGGTTGGTAGAGTGGAGGGTCAGCAAAAAAGAGGAGGACGGTTGTTGAGATGGATAGACACAGTGGCTGCAGTAATGGCTGAAGTATAAAAATGACTGTGGACACGGCGCAAGACTGGGCAGTGTTGTGTATAGGGTCACTGTGAGTTGGAACTGACTTGAGGGCACCTGACAACAACAACAACACAACTTACTAAGTGCCTAATATGTACTAGTTCCTTTGCATACATTATGCCCCACAAGGCAGAGACTGTTATTCCGTTTTATAGTTGAGTACTCTAAGGTTCTGTGATGTTAAGAAGCCCAAATCTGACTCCAAAGTTTTTGCTTTCTCCTTTGCTACACTGTTTTCACTCTTATTTTTAGAAGATTTCCAAGGGTAGGATTGGTTTGTATCCTTCTTATTATCATTTTCAAAAAACAGCTCACTGTACTACCGTAGTATGGGCTCAGTGAATCCCTGTGAAGTGGAAAGATTGCTAGCCCCTGTCTGCAGAGGGTCCAGGGCAGGGAACAGATTACCATTTTATTGATGGATGTCAGAGGCCCAAAGAGGGTAGTTACCTTAAAGCTAGCTGGTCCTGGGTCAGGAGTCTTGGGTTTTAGCAGCCAGGCAACGTAGCAGCTGAAGAACACAGCCTGGGTGGCCTCATCTCCAAGTGTGGTTAGCCCAGCCCAGGGGTCTTGAAAATGCATGTGGGTTTCTTTGGCACTCTCACCTGTATGCCATTTAACATGTTCCAGGTCTGTGTTGGTTCTAGAGAGGCCCTAAGAATGGCTTGGTTATCAGCCTGCTCAGGAAATCCGAGGACCAGGAGGGGCAACTCTAGTTCTGGTTGCTCTGGGATTTGGATTGCTCAGGAGGCAGCCTGAAGGCTTTGAGGCTTAGCACACCTTCTGCAGGAGCCCAGCGGTGAGCCTTGCTGTGTCCCTGACTGCAGGCACAGCCAGAGTCCACCCCTTCCTGTGGTGCTGCAGCCAGGTGACCCCCTACCCTGAGCTCCTGTTGTCTCTGTCTGAAGGCAGTAGGCTTCCACTGCTCCTGGCAGAGGGGATGGCCAGGGAGAAGGAGCAGAGCCTGATTCCCAGCAGTCCCTGGACAGCCCTGCAGCTGTTTGGAAAGCGATGGTGAGGATAACTCTTAGCTGGGTGTGTGTGTGCACACACGGGTGCTGACGTTATAGAAGTCAAGGCAGGGTCCACCTCCTGTGCTGTCCACCTCCCCATGCAACCCTGGAACTGAGAATGATGGTTGTTCTTTTCAGGCAATCATAAGCAACACTCTGTGTGAATTTCCCTTCCCAGGTCTGGTCTCTCCATGCCCTTGACAATGAGCCATAAATTATGTTTTTACTCCCCTCCTTTTTGTGGGAGCTCAGGCAGTCTTTAATAATCAGAAACAGAGAGATGAGAAGTAGAGAAGGAAATAGCGAAGGGAACTGAACCAATATCTTCTGCATACATGTATTGTGTCCAGAATTTTATGTTATCTGATCTAAGCTTCACAACAAGCCCATGAGCGAGATATCATTTCCATTATACGGATAAAAAAAAAACCCACCAAGACACAGCCCCTTGCCCAAGGTCACATGGCTTGTAAGTGCACAGCCATAATTTGAATCCAGACAGATTACGACAGGGCTCAGCTAGGTGACTGAACTATGGATGGAATCACAGAAATAGGGGTTTTACTGCTCCACAGTCCCTCCTCTCCCTCCCCGTTACCCTGGAGGGGGCTGCTGGGGAGATGGTGAAATTTACTCAAAGATTCTGAGGAGCTGAGTTCGAGTGGCGATACGAGAATAAAAAGGGGTGCACCCCAAGAACTCCACTAAAAGACTGCAACTGATGGTTTGATGGCCTGGGGGTTCCCCTGGAAGCATGGCCCCTAGACCTGATGCTGCCCCTGATCAGAAATCATTATTGAGGTCAACTCCCTGGACAGGAATGGATTGGACTCAGCGACACAGAGTGACCATGTCGTGTGTGCACTTTATGGTCCTACGCATCTACAGGATGTTGACCTACTGGCCTCTTATTAGAGGGGAGTGGAGAGGGTGGAGAGAAGGGAACACGAGATTGTTAAGAGGATATGACCAGTAGAGAACAGAAAGGAGGAGTGTGCTGTCACCAGACAAGAGCAGTAGGAGCTGCGCATAGGCGGGCATGCGAATTTAAATCGGAGTGTACACTTTCACTCAATCACAATAAAAAAAAAAAAAGATCCTGAGGAATTTCTCAGGGGTGACTGGACACACTGGGTAGGATGAGGGTCCACTAAGCCCACTGCTGTCAAGTCAATTCTGACTGGCAGTGAGCCTAAAGAACAGAGAAGAACTGCCCCATAGTGTTTCCAAGGAGAGCCTGATGGATTTGAACTGCCAACCTTTTAGTTAGCAGCTGTAGTGCTTTAACCACTATACTACCAAAGTTTCTAGGATGGGGAGAAGGATCCCATGATTGGTTCTGAGGTCCCTGCTGGGCGATGGAATCTAACCGCTCATGGTGACACCACGGGTACAGAGTAGAATTAGCTACATTCCATCGGGTTTTCAAGGCTGTGAGTGTAAGCAGATTGCCAGGCCTTTCTTCTGAGGTACCTCTGCATGCATGTGAACTGCTAGCTTTTCAGTCAGCAGCCAAGCACTTAATCATCTGCACTCCCCAAGGATTCCTTGGAGGAATCCCTGATCCTAAGCAGGCAGTGAGTGTGTGCATTATTCTTTAGGTTTTTTCTCATCTAAACCTTCTAGTTTCCTTCAAGGGTTTTTCACATGCAACAGTGGCCAGAGCCCTTGCTGCCCCTCCCTCCACTGAATCTATTCTTGTCTTAACACCACATAACCTGACACACTGTGTGTGAGCGCTGCAGATCCAGCCTGACAGTTCTGAGGCTCTGAGGGATCCTGCTTATTCAAAGAGCAAAGCACTCTCCATTTCTACTCCTATACTGAGCTTTACTTCTCTTTTTTTACGATGCTAGTTTTACCCTTTCCCATCTGAAGAGCATTTTCCTTAATGGAGAAATTTAAAAAAAAAGGAGCAGAATAACACATTCCGTTGTGGGATGCATTATCCTCTGCAAAGTGCTTTTGCAACGAGCAGCTCATCTAGTTCTGGTTGCAACTTGAGGCGCTAAGTAGGGCGGTGCTGTTATCCACTTGGAGAGGGTCAATGACTTGCACAGGGTCCCTCAGATAGCTAGCAGCAGCACGAGCAGGACTTTGCTGTGAGCCCACACCCAGAGACCACAGCATAGGTTCTGCCTTCACAAGCACAAATTGTTCCAAACCAGAAGACATATAAAGACACTAACGTGGCCACAACAGGGGCTCTCTGACAAGTTCACGTTTGGAGAAAACAAAAGCAATATAAGAAAACGGCACCTTCAACTCTAAACAGACACGATGCAGCACAGTGGTGGAGAGTATTGTGGCCTCCGGAGAAGATGCTGGAGTTTTAGGAAAAGCTGACTTGGGAAAACTGCAGAGGCACCCTGGAAAGACTGTTAGTTATACTGCTGGTGTCATCCCATGCCCTTGCCACCTCAGGAAAGAAAAAAAAAAGGCCAACAGCAAAGCAAAACAAGAAATAAGGACAGTAAAAACCATGCAGAGAAAAGACTGCTGTTTGGGAAAGAGGGATGTGGAAGAGACAGCTCTATCGAGACAACTGGGAGGGGGAGCCCCAAGTCCAGCTCTTGGTCTGCTGCTGGCCAGCCAGGTGACTCATAGCAAGTCACACCACCTCTCTGACTCCTGATGTTCCAGATGTCCAGTGCTGTGGACTAGGTCAGTGTTTACCAAACTTCAGTCATTCTTCTCCTGCCCTGGTGATTTTGCTACATCCACGCATCCCCCTGCATTGCTAAATTCTAGCCAAATGCTGACGCCTGCTTCAGGTACTTACCCTGTACCTGAAGCCTGCTCAGGCTTTGTTAGCAGCGGTTATCTTTGTGACCACCTACCATGTAACTGGCACAACAGAACGAAACATTGCGTAGTCCTGTGGTAACCCCATGAGTGGTCTCAAATTGGACCAGTGTGATCCAAGGAATTTTCGCTGGTTGATTTTCAGAAGTAGATCACCAAGCCTTTCTTCCTAGTCTTTCTTAGTCTGGAAGCTCTGCTGAGGCTTGGTTAGCCTCCCAGCAACATGCAAGCCTGCACTGACAGGCAGGTGGAGGCCGCACGGGAGGTGCAGTGGCCGGGAATAGAACACAAGTCTATGTGGAAGGGGAGAAATCTAACACCGAATCACCACTGCTCTCTGCAAAAGTTTTCTGTTAGTCTATTGTTCCTTTAAAAAAAAAAACACCATAGCTGTTAACATATTATCTGTACAGTTTTGTCTCCTGTTTTTTCCATACTATTATGAATTTCTGGTAAACATCATGCTATGTGGTTGCATTTTGATTATTTCTAATTTTTACTACTACAAATGTAAGTAATAGTATTTCTGAACTAGCACAGTTTTCCTCAGCTAGATCCAAGAAGTGACGGTCCTGGATGCTGAGCTGGTTTCTGACATAGCGGCACTCCAATCCACAGTCCTCCTGCAGTATCTGAATGGGACTAGTTCGCTGCACCCTTGCCAGCACTGAGTACTCTTTAAAAATAAAAATCTCTGCTAATTTACAAGGTGAAAATAGGGGTCTAGTTGTTCGCATGTTCAATTTGATTTCTAGTAAGACTGAAGATTGGTTGGTGTTTTAGCCAGCTGGTGCTGCTCTGACAGAAATACCAGAGTGGATGGCCTTAACAAAGGAATGTTCATTCTTACACAGTCTGTTAGGCTACAAGTCCAAATTCAGGATGTTCAGGATGTACGCTCCAGGGGAAGGCTTTCCCCCTTGTCAGCTCTGGAGGAAAGCCCAGTATTGTATCAGTTTTTGTTCAGGGAGATTCTTGGTGCAGGAACCTCAGGTCTGAAGGACATGCTCTTTTCCTGGTGCTGCTTGCTGGATGGTCTGAGGTTCCCAATTCTCTGCCTGTTTCCCTTTCTTTTTATCTCTTGCAGGATGAAAGGATTAAGGGTGGTGCAAGCCACATTCCAGGGAACCTCCCTTTACAGTGGAGCAGGGAGGTGATCCTATGAAGGGATTTACAGTCCTACCCTAATCCTTTAACTTGCAGCACAGGAAAATCATAAAATGGAGGACTATCACAAAATATTGGGAACCATGGCCCAGCCACATGGCTACACATATTTTTGGGGGGACACAATTCAATCCATGACAGTTGGAAAGCCAGTTTTATTTCCTCTTTAGTAAAGTGTTTATCATACCCTTGGCTCACTTTCATATTGTGCCTTAGAGGCTTTGTTATTGATTTGCATGAGCTCTTTATATGTTAAAGATACTAACCATTTATCTAATATTTGCTCCAAATATATTTTTCCCAGTATGACCTTTTAAAATCTAGGTTTATATAGAGGTTTTCCATGTAGCCACATTGATTCCTTAGATGGCCTATTTCTTTTTTCCTTATTGGAATCATACGTGATTTTTATTACAAAAATTTCATTTTTAGAGCCTTTCAAGTGAGCTAGAGTTCAGGGTTTGTGGCCACAAGATCATAATTGCTTTGCTTTCAACTTTTTGAACTTTGCTTTTCTGAAGTCTAAGATCTGTGTTTGCTGTCATCCAACTGTTCTTCTTTTGCATGCATGCATGTACGCATGTACATGTGTATCCACGTGTGCACGCGCGCGTACACACACATACACACACCACCACCTATCACGGATGCAGACAGACATTCAGGCCTGAGATCCTCAGGTTTGGTTCAGAATTTTTACTCTACTTTCAATGTTTCTCTCAAGGTTTCTCACAAGCGGTTTATTATGTCAATGAGTTCACAGTTCTAGAAGCTTCCTCAAGGTCCCTGGGTGGTACGAGCAGCCTGTAATCAATGATTAACCTAAAGGTTGGTGGTTTGAAAACGCCCCAGTGACAACATGGAAGAAAGATCTGGTGATCTGCTTCCTTGAAGATTATAGTCAAGAAAGCTTACGGAACAGTTCTACCCTCTAATGCATGAGCTGGAACTGACTCGATGGCAATGGGTTTGGTTTACGGGTTTAAAATGTTTCTAAGGCTGAAAAGTTCATTCTGGGTTTCCATAGGACAGTGGTGCTCGGAACAAAAGCTCTACTCGTGGGAGATGTGAACTTTCTAGAATAAACATTTAATGATCACTTAAAACATGCCAGTTATTGTCTAAGTGCTTCAAATGAATTACATTTTTAAATCTCCAGTAATTTTAGGAGGCTGATATGATTATTATTCCCATTTTTCAGATGAGAAAACTAAGGCATGGAATGGTTATGTGCCCAAATGAATAGCAGACCTTGGAGACAGGCACACACAGCCTGTGTTGCTTGGAGAGCAGATGTATATGCAGATGACAGCTGGGACATCCAGTAATCACTGGGAACTGAGGCAGGAAGTGGGAAAAGCTGAGGAGGGAAGGCAAGACCTTTGGCTGGATTCTGGCCTGGAGGCTGTCCCCAAGAGGGTACCCTCTTCAGCCTGTGACCCAGTGCTTGATTCTTTGACCTCAGTGGGCTCCCAATGCAGGAATCCATCTTGCACGGGAATCCAGGACACTGAAAAGGCAGAATTTGGGTTGCTGGGTGGCACAAATGCTTAAGCACCCAGCTACTAGCCAAAAGCTTGGTGGTTTGAACTCACCCAGAGTAGCTTCAGAAGACTGGCCTGGTAATCTGCTTCCAAAAGGTCATAGCCTTGAAAACCCTATGAAGCAAGTTCTATGCTGCACACATGGGGTGGTCATGAGCAGGAACTGACGGAAACTGATGCCACTGCCACATTGACATTGCAAGTTATGTGTCATAGTGGCCACAGCCAGCTTGTACTTAGGACATGGCAGAAACTGGGCTCAGAACCTCACAGGCATTATCTGTTGTGCTCCTTATAACAATCCTGAGGCTGGTATTATTATTATATCCATTTTACATATGAAGAAACTGAGGCTTAGAGCATTCACACAGATGTAACTGGCAGAATCCGTATGACTCCAAAGCCTGCATATTTCTCCATTTCTCTCTGCTGACTGGGAGACAGGAGGTATTACGGAGTTCTCTCTCACCTGCTCCAGAACACCAAGGCTTAGCAGAGGAAGAAGAAATGCGGATCCAAGGGACCCAGAAAGGATCCTGCTGCCCTTTCCCTAGAGCTTCGGGCTAGAGAACAATTACAAGAAAAGATGTGCAGTACCAAGGCTATTCTGCTCCATCTCTTTCCTGTTAAGGAAATGTGGTACCTGCTAAGGATTCCCAGAAAGGGGGATCCTTGCCTCCTGCTTAGGGGCTTCTGGAAGCAGCCTCTCCAAAAGAGCACTGTGGAGCCTGTGGCTTGCCCCTTCACCCCCAGCAGCTCACCCTGAGGTGGGGGACAGGGCTCCAGGCATGGGGAGCAACTCCCTTAGCGCCCACAGTGCCATCAGCCTAGCTGAGTTCAGGGCTGTACCGCTGCGGGCAGGAAGATCTGTCAAAGGCTTTTTCTTCCCTCGCAGAGCTTGGCTCTGGAAACAAAGACGGGACCTAGCCTTCACCTCTGTCTGCCATTAGCTGTCTCGTAAAAATTGTGTCACTTCTGAGTCTCTGTCCCAGCTTTCAGCTTGTTACTTCTCTCATTTGAATAAACAGAGAAGAGCGCATTTATACTGGTACATTTCTGCTGCTCCACTCCCTACCCATTAGTCACTAGCATGTTCCCCTCCCCTAGCTGGGCCAGCTCCTTCACTGTCTCCCAAACAAGTGCCATCTGTGTGCCTCAGGTCTGTCAGCAGCTGCCTTGAGCAGCCCTTCTGTCGGGAATTCTCTGAGGTATTTCCCTCAAGAAGCCTCAGTAATTCCTAATACAGGTCCATTCTGGGGGCCCTGGTGGCAGAGTGCTTAATCAATTAGTTGCTAACTGAAAGGTTGGCAGTTGGAATCTACCAGCTGCTCCTTGGAAACCCTATGGGAGTAGTTGTACTCTGTCCTATAGGGTCATTATGAGTCAGAATCGATCAGTGGCACTGGGTTTGGTTTGTTGATGTGCTTTGCCCACAGTTGGTGAGCAGGACCATGTCTTCACCGCTATCTCGGGCAGGTTCTGAGATGACTTATGGCAAAAGGCTGGAATTCTGAGAGTATAGAGAGAGCCCAACTGTTAATTAACTCTGCTCAGCTCTGTGTCCTCTTTGTCTGGATAGACCACATTTTTTTGGCTCTTGTTGCCCCTCTAGGGCATAACAACCACTTTAAAAAAATATATATGCTTTAGGTGAAGGTTTACAGGCAAATCAGTTTCTTATTAAACCACTAATACACATATTGTTTGTGACACTGGTTGCCAACCCCATGACATGTCAACACTCTCCCCTACTAGGCCTTGGGTTTCGCCCCCCTTAGCAGCTTTCCAGTAGCCTCCTGCCTTCTCGTGCTGGCCCCTGCGCTGGTTAGCACTTTCCTATTCCTCTTTCTTAATGGAAAATATTTGCGTTTTCCTTCTCTGACAGGTCTCACAGAGGTTCTGGTTTGCACAAGCTTCAGTGCATTTCCTGCTGTCATGCAGCAGAGCTGGGGAAGTGGCTCAGTCTACCCAGCATCAGGACCTTAATGACTCTAGGTGGGGGATAAGCAATGCGGGAGAGGACTCTAAACATCATGATACTCAAAGGCAGATAGCAGGTAAGTGCCTGAATGCCACAGCAAGAACCCAGCAGTGGCTACCGTGCCCAAGGGGGATGACACGAGCAAAGACAACATTGTACGTCCATACAAGATGACCCAGAGCTGAACAGAGTTAATTAATAGGTGGGCTCTCTGCATACCCTCAGGAGAAAGTCATATGAATAAACACCGTACAGTGTTACGAATGCTAGAACTGAGACAGCCATCATGAGGCAGATTGGAAACTAAAGAAGATGACCAATTAGGACTAAAGAAGAGGACCATGTGGTGGTAGGTGGTTGGGGGCAGGGTGAGTGGACGACCTCAAATAAAAGGGCACACTTGAGCAAGTCTCAAAGAACGAGTAGGAATTTTCCAGGTGGCTATGTTTGTGATGGAAGTGATGGGGTAACGCAGATGGGCAGAGCCAATGGCATGAAACAGTAAAGTAGCAATTTAGGGGCTTATCAGAATTAGGGAGACCCTGGTGGCACAGCAGTTAATGCTACATCTGCTAACCGTGAGGTCTGCAGTTCAAATCCACCAGGTGCTCCTTGGAAACTCTACAGAGCAGTTCTACTGTGTCCTACAGGGTCACTGTGAGTCAGACTTGACTCAACATCAGTGGTATTGCAATTAGAGGCTGAGGGAGGGGGAGTTGGGCAGGGGTCAGGGCATGACACTGTGGCAGAGGAGCTGGTATGAGAGAGCATCCAGGTGAACTTGAGGTTTCCAGCTTTGCCAGCATGGTTATCAGCATCACTAACTGAGAGAGTCAATCATCCTCAGGGGTGGACAAAGATAACAAATTTGATTTTAGACATGTTGACTTTGAGGCAGGGTGGCAAGAACATGCGGATCAAGGTTACTATCCCTCAGCTCCTTTCTCTCTTCATTCAAGCATGGCTCCTGAGTGATCTTACCCACTCACCACCTGAATAACCAATGCCACTCACATCTGTACCTCTAGTCCAGCCCTTAGCCTTGAGGGTCAGTTCCTACAACTCAAAACCTGCTGGACATCTCCACCTGAATGACCCACAAACTCAACATGTTGCTCACTGGGCCAGTCACCTTGCCCCACAAAAGGGTCAGTGTGGTTAAGAGCTACGGCTGAGCACCAAAAGGTTGGCAGGTAGAATCCACCAAGTGCTCCTTGGATATGATATGGGGTAGTTCTACTCTGTCTTGCAGGGCTGTTATGAGTCGGAATCAATTCAACAGCAATATGTATACTTTTATTTTTAATGCAGAGAATTAGCACATCCAGTTGCTGGAGTTAGAAAGCTGAGTCTCTTCACAGACTTCCCACGGTAACATTAGTTACTATGTCCTTAACGTTGCTCCTGCTCTTTAGCGTTCTCTCCTGCTTTCCACTTCTACAGCCACTCCCCATGGACACACATTTCTTCCTTGGATTATTATTATGACCATCTGAATTCTATTTTCAGTCTAATCCTTCTCCAGTTTATCTTCCCTATTGCTATCAGGGTGATCTACATACTTCTTAAGTTCCAGAAAAACTTCACAGGTATTATCTGGTTCCCCACTAGAATGTAGGTACCATGAAGACAGAAATGTCCTATGTTCACTATTATCTCCCCGGTGCCTGGCACACAATAGGAACTTAGTAAGTATCAGCTGAACAAATGAATGAATGAAAGACTGTGAAAATACAGCTCTCCTCTGCTTAAGGCTCTTCTGTGGCTCCTCACAGCCTTCAAGGTGAAGGCCAGTTTCTTAGTGTGGCACATAGGGCTTGCTCAGGTCTGGCCCGGGCCCAGTTCTTTGGCCCCTTGAACCATTCCTCACTCCATCTCAGCTTCAGTTACAGCTGTGCTAACCTCACTGTAGTTCCTGGAGCATCTCTCAAGTTAGTGGTTTTCAAACCATGGTCCACAGATCCCTGGGGCTCCCTAGACCTTGTCAGGTAGTCAGTGAGTAGGTGTTCCAGGTTCATTCTTCTTCAAGAATGACCAGCAGATTTTACGATAACAGGGTATGAAAAGTGCACTGATTAAGTTCCAGATTCCACACTGCAGCTAACTGTTAATAAACTATTACTTGCCATGTTTTGATGTGGCATCGAAGATGAATATCCATAAATACCTGACACGGCTATTAAAATATGCCTTGCTTTTACCAGTAGATAACTATGTGACAGGACTAGGACTAGGGTGAGGCAAGTGAGGTCCCCAGGGCACAAAATTTAAGGAGGTGCTCATTCTCAAGGCCAACTTTTCATTTACATGGCCCTGAGGATAAGTACCTCTTTAATTTTTGTGCCATCTGTGCCCTGCTATGGGAGGCTAGGTTTTCTTCATATACTTCAACTCAAACAGCATATAGTGACAGACTGGATGCCAATGTAGACATCAGAATCCAGCTGTCTTCTATTAAGCCAGAGAGTAAGAGGCTCTGTAAAAATGTTATACAATGCCATTATTCTCAATACAATTTTTTTTTGGAAACTATATTTTTTTTCATAAAAAACATTCTTTATGCAATTGGTTTGCTATTTTAAGATGAATTAATAAATTAACACATAAGTATATTTACAATCCAGCAGTTTTAATTTCAAATACAGTAAATACATATAGATATATGTGCATATATACATATATGTAACTATATACATACACACACACACACACACACACACACACAGATATATGCATCCAAACCAAAAACTCACTGCAGTTGAGACAGTTGCAACTCATAGTAACACTATGGGATACAGCAGAACTCTCCCACAGGGTTGCAAGGATTGTCAGGTGGATTTAACTATTAACCTTTAGGTTAGAAGCCACCCTCTTAACCACTGCACCAATGAATACCCACTGCTGTCAAGTCCATTCTAGCTCACAGTGACTCTGTAGGACAGAGCAGAACTGCACTGTAGGGCTTCCAAAGTTGTACATCTTTCTACCCTGGAGCAGCTGGTGAATTCGAACTGTCGACCTTTCAGTTAGTAGCTGAGCACTTTAACCACTGTGCTACCAGGGCTCCTTCACCTACGTAAACACACACATACAAAAACCAAACCCACTGCCATCAAGTCAATTCTGACTCATAGTGACCCTACAGAACAGACAAGAACCGATGCACAGAGTTTCCAGGCAGCACAGTGAAGATTCACACTGCCAGCCTTTCGTTAGCAGACAACGCACTCAATCACTACGCCACCAGGGTTTCCAAACACACATGTATATATTACATAAAAAGCTCATGTAGACAGAAACATACATACATACATATCAATATGTATCTATATAGAAATATTTAGATCAATACATCTCTATATAAAGCCCACACAGACAAAAGCATATATAAATACACAAATATCAATGTATATCTACATAAAAATATTTAGATCAATAATACATCTATGTATAAAACCCACACAGACAAAAGCTCTTTGGGGGAGTCCTCAATAATTAAAGAAAAAATATTTGTTTTTTGGTCCTCCATAATCTCCAGCACTTTTATAAAGGGTTCCTGGGACTAAGATGTCTGAGAATCTGCTGTGTTAAACTAGATGGTGAGGGGAAACATTGTCTTCTACATTAAAATAAGCATGGTTTGAATGAATTTCTAAAATAGGACTTCAAAGAAATTTCAGTGGATTGCCTCAGGCAGCACCTCTCCAACCTCAAAGGTCTTCCAGATTCACTCTCCTCTGGTGCTGGCTATGCAAACCCAACCTTTCATCCTCATGGAAGGAGGAAATTGAGGCATAAGTTGTTCCCTTACCAAAAAACAAAAGAAAAGAAAAGCTAAAGCCATTGCTGTAAAGTCGATTCAGACTCATAGTGACCCTGTAGGTCAGAGTAGGTATGCCCTACTCTGCCCTATGGGGTTTCCAAAGAGCACCTGGTGGATTTGAACTGCCAACCTTTTGGTTACAGATGAAGCACTTAACCACTATGCCACCAGAGTTTCCTGCTCCCTTATAGCAGGCTCAAATCTTTTGCCTGAATGCCCTGATGACACACTATTTTGTTCTCATTTTTTTCTCATCGTGGTTAAGTTGTAAGGCTGCTAACAAAAAGAGTGGCAGGACAAATCCACCAGACACTCCTTGGAAACTCTGTGGGGCAGTTCTACTCTTGTCCTGTAGGGTTGCTTTCAGTCAGAACTGACTTCACCATAATGGGCAGCTTGCTTGATCTCTCCTCCTATTTTCCCTTCATGGAACAAGCCAGGTCCCACCTCCTCCAGGAAGTCTTCGCTGACTATCCTAGTCCAAATGTTCCCAAATATGAGTCCACAGCTCTGTCCTTCACTGACCCATGTGAATCACCTGGAGAGATGTATTAATTTCCTGAAGCTACCACAACCAATTACCACAAACTCGGTATTTTAAAACAACGAAAATGTACTGTCTCACGGTTTTGGAGGCTAGTGGTATGGCTCTGAGGGCCAGCAGAGCTGTGCTTCCTCTGGAGGATCTGGCAAGAATCCTCCTTGTGTCTTCTGAATTCTGGTGACTGTCAGCATTTCTGGACTTCTTTGGCTTGTGGCCACATCACTCCAGTCTCTGCCTCTGCCTTCACGTCACCTTCTCCTGTGTGTCTGTGTCTTCTTTTCTCTCTCATTCAAATCTCCTTGTGTCTTTCTCTTATCAAGACACTTGTCATTGAATTTAGGGTCCATTTACATAAATCAGTATTATTTCCTCATCTCAAGATCCTTAATGATACCTGCAAAGACCCATTTTCCAAATAAAGTAACACTGGCTGGTTCTAGAAATTAGAACACAGGCATATATTCTGAGCGGTGGGGTGGGGGCAGCACACGGGGTCCTCAAGCTTACCCTACTCTAGAGATTCACAAGACACAAGACCAGAGATTTGTCCCTACCACCCAAGGAATCTGTACTTTAAAAGGTTTCTCTAAGGGAATGATGCAGTTAGGATTGAGAATCACTGAGTATGTAAGTGACAACAGCTCAAAACTTTTCCTTCAACAAGGCTGCAATCTCCAGGAAGAAAAGGATTTAGCAATTAGCATAGAGCAGTGCACAGGGCTCAGTATACGTTTATGGAATTTCACTGAACTGCGACTGTCAGCCCAGTGAATATTCTCTAATCATAGCTCTAACTGGCGCAGCCTCTCCAGTTGCTTCTCACGCTGATGCCCACGCTACAGGTTTCTCCTTATCAGGAAGATCTAGGAAACCAAAGGCTTAGGCACACACATCGGCTTTGTATTTCTCCCAGGCAGATCATCAAGAAGTTACAATACTTCTTTAAAAGTTGGGGTACACATGTTTCCATGCGTGTGCAGACACACACAGAGACGTAAAGACGCAGAACCCACGGCTTTTAGCTCTGAGACTAGCCTGGGATGCTGAGCAACAGTGTGGATTGCATCTGGTAATTCTTTTCATATTCTTTTCCAGAAGACTTTTAAAGTTGCAGAAAAGCTTCTAGGGTAAACCCAAGGTATATCTAATAAACATTAATGTTAATTCTTCATCTCTTCCATAATTTTTCTCCACTTATTTCTACATTCTGTCAGGCTCTTTCCCTTTTTCTGAAGTCTCCAACCCTCTCTCTCTTCCCTGAAAGGTGGAACAGACAGAACTATTTTTAAGACCAGTGTGGGGAAAGGTGACCATGGAGACAGCCTCATAAAGCAAAAACAAGAACAAAAACCAAACCCCTGCCACTGAGTCGATTCACAGCAAACTTACAGGACAGAGTAAAATGGTGCCATGGAGTTTCCAAGAATCACCTGGTGATTTGAACTGCTGACCTTGTATGGCTAGCAGCTGTAGTAATTAACCACTACACCACTAGCGTTTCTGGGAGAGAGAGTGGCAGGTCCTGCCTTTTCACTTAGACCCACAACTGCTCATCTGAAAGCTCAATGCTTCAATTCAGATAGAGTCTCTCTCCTTGTCTCTCCCCAGACTGTAATGGCACAGTGACAAATACACTATTGGAGATAACTACGCTGAAGGGAGGTGTAATTCTAATGGAATAAATACATCTTTGGTAAATCTCTCTACCAAAACATCTTTATAACTAGAAATAGCCACTCTGTTCCCCATGGTTTCTGCAAAGTTTGATGTGCCTTTGTATTTCTACAGGAGCGACTCCCTTCCCCCCTCCAGCTTACCACCAGTAAACAGACACCAGCCTGGGTCCAGGAGGTAATTAAAGCTTCAGGGGCAGGTGGGAGGCAAGAGGGAAGAAAGCCAGGAAAGTAGTGGGACCATATATTGGTGGTACTGCCAAACTGGCTTTGGTCCCTGGCCCCTGGTAGCAGCTGAGCAAACACATTCACTTATTTTATGGAGAGCGAGAACAGAAAACTTTGCTTTTTGCCAGTTTTGACACTTCTCTGCCTTGAACATTAACAGGACTGTCATTTGACACCATGTCTGATCCATCCACTGCTCATGGAGGTGTCAAGAGAACCTGCTGGGGACACCAGGGCCCAATTATGGCACCCAGTTTACACTTGGATCTTGACAGATGCTCACAACTCTGTAGACTCCAGAATGATTAGTGCAGACCTTTCCCTTTCTAGCAAGTAGCCCGGACCCCTTGTACTGTTTTGTCAGCATCGAATGTATCCTTAATGAATGGCCTTTCCCAGTGTGGCCCATAGGAACAGTCAAAGGCTCAATGACAAGGAGCCTGAGGCCCAGACAGGAAAGTTACCTTGCTTGAAATTATGCTTTGAATCTGTAACAAGTCCTCAGTTCCTTAAGAATCATGCTCAAAATAAAGGCAGGCAGGTCAGGGCAAGAACAGCAAGCCAGCTGGAAATTGTTGGATGAAGGAAAGAGAACAAATTAAGGGGAGTGCTGTCCAAATGTTGATGGTGCTGATTTCTGGCACAATTATTCTGCCTTCTGCTGCCCATGCATGAAGTCCAGGGAATCTAAAACAGAGTCTCTCAATATCACTTTCTCTACCAATTTCTTAATACAGGGTTATCTCCTCAAAATATACATCTGGCTTGTAAATGGGTTTTCAGGGAAGATGGTGGTAGATAGTAGTGGTTGAAAATTTTTAAGAAAGAACAAACTAATCTGACTAAAACCAAAGTAAAACCAAATTCATTGCTACGGAGTTGATTCTAACTCACAGTGACACTACAGGACAGAGTAGAACAATCCCATAGGGTTCCCCAGGAGTGGCTGGTGGATTTGAGCTGCTAACCTTTTGGTCAGCAGCCAAGCTTTTAACCACTATGCCACGAGGGTTCTAATCTGACAAAAGAAACAGGGGGTGGGGGGTGGAGGGGTGTAAAGAAAACGCAATCAGACTTATTTCAGGAGGAAAATAAACTCTTTAGGGGATGGATAGAGGGCCGAGGTCATGCAGTCCAGGAGTAGGAAGAAGATCAGTTACCCAAGCAGGTGTGGCTACATCTTTGACAAATCACGGAGTAGGGCTCCGAGTCATGTGGGTGGCTGCTTGAATGGGCCTAACTGCACTTATCTGCTCTACCATTTCAAGTGCAGACAGGTCAACAATTTGACCTATGGAGGGGGTTAGGTCTTTGTTTACATCCAGCTGTCTCCCTGTTCTGTGACCGCCTTAAAGTTGGGAAAGAGGATAAAACCCAGGGAATGAGTGTAGCTACTACGCCTGCTGCAATTTGGAGAAAGCTAGATGGCTAGTTGCCATCTAGTTGGTCCAGCTCATGGCAAGAACAGAACACTGGTGGCCTGGCTACAAGCCATCTTCATGATTGTTGGTATATTTGAGTCCATTCAGACAGTATTCTGTTTGGATCTATAGAATTTTCACTGGTTCATTTTCAGAAATATGTAATCAGACTTTTCTCCTTAGGCATAGTTTAGACGTTCTGCTGAAACCTGTCTATGTTAGAGTCTTAGGCTGTATTCTGCAGAAGAGCAAAACCAGTGAATTTGCAGATACACACATATGTATATGTGTATCTATATGCACATATGTATGTATACACACACATACACATATATGTATAAGGAAATGGCCCATGTGTTTGTAGAGGCTGGCAAATCTCAACTCCATGCGTCAGGTGTCTGGTTGGAAGCTTCTCGTGACTCAGGTAGCTGCAGCAGCAGACATACCCAAGATTGGTAGGCAGTACAGCAGGCTATTGTTGACTTAAGTCCCAAGAACTGGAGGTCAGAGGACAATGTGCCAGATCTAGGATCCAGAGTGAGAAAAGCCATTGAGCTTTTGCCAGAATATTCATATACATTGGATGCAGGACACATTCCCAAGGAAACTCCTCTTACAACAGAGTGGCTGATCACATCAGATCACACCATGTAGATGATTTCATCATATCACAAAGTGGAGGGTAATTACCTCATTACACAATTACCAAATCATTGAGAATCATGGCTCAGCCACACTGACACACAGTCTTAACCATCACACTGTCCACTATGGGTGAACCTGGTAGATATTTGAAATATCTATAGCATAGCTTTCAGAATCCTAGCAATACACAAGCCACCACAGTATAACAAAGGGACAGAAAGGTAGTGGTTATAAGGGGTAGGTGTGTTTAAAAAACCAAAATAGATTCAGCCTACTGTCCCTTCCGTTAAAAAGATCTGGAAGACCCAAATCCAAGACTGACTAAACTTACAGTTTTTCTCTTCATCTCAATCCTTTCTGGCTAAGCCATGATCCCCAATTTCTGCTCTCTCTACTTACTGAGAACACAGTAACATTTAATCTGAAGTTTGAGAAGGAATTTAGAGATCTTCTAATCCAATCTAACATCCAAAGTAGAAGCATTCAGCAGCGCCCTTGACAGAAGGCCATCCATTCTTGGAACCCTTGCAAAAATGAAGAACTCATTACTTTTCTTTGCAATCAGATTATCAGAAACACCAGCTGTAAGAAAGACTTCCTCATGACTGAGCCCAAATCTGCCTCCTTCTATTTTGTACTCATGGGTCCTAGCTCTGCCTTCTGAAAGCACACACAGGAAGTTTATTTATCTCTTTTACATGACAGCCTTACAGGTAGTTGAAAACAACCAGCAGGTCCCTCTGTGTTTTCCTTCAGCTGTCCCAGCAGGACACGGTCTAGGCTCTCCACCAGCTGGGATGCCCAACTGTGAACATGCTTCAGTCTGTCAATACCCTTCTTAAAAGGTGGAGTCCTGTTCTGAGTGCAGGTGAGTCAGCCAACCTGCAGCCAACGGGATTAGACCAACTTGGAGGGGCAGACAGCAATTTGGATCCCTCTGGCTTAGAAGGGGCTCATACCAGATAAGAGTTAAGCTGAGAGCTGTTTCCCAGACCAATTCCAGGCTGTTCATCCTCCAGAGCAACCTGCAAAGCTGCAGGCTGTGCCGGCGGAGGATCTGGGAGGGATCAGCCGAACCTAAGGAGGGTTTAACTCCCAACCTTTGGAAACTGCTTCCACATCTTTGCGCTGGCCCCCGCTGGGAGCCTCTGCTGCTTGCCGATGTTTGGAGAAAAAGGGTGCCTTTATCTGTTGTTGATTTTACAAAAAAAAAAAAAAAAAAAATCAATCAGAAAAGCAGCGTCTGTGGCACTGTATGTAAATCTAGACCCATCTGTCGCTTTCTATTGTACCTTCAGGCTCTGTAAAATTTTTTGAATACATTGTTGCTGTTTTTTGTTTTTACCCTAAAAGCCTGTGGTAGCATCTTTAGAAATCTCTGTTCCAAGGAGATTTGGGCATAATGTGTGATTTTGCCGTGAATGATGTTGAAATTCACATGGGCAGATAGTGGACAAGAGTTTTGGTCACACCAGATGTGTGATGCTTTTGACATGAATCCTCAAGGACTAAGACACTCCTATGTCTTCTGGCATGACTTTCTGACTATGCTACCTCTGGGCCCGGGGACTGGTGGTTTGGGTCACTTGCCTCCTCAGGATCTCCACGCTTCCTTCGAAGACATGGTCTCCGGTGAGTAGTTTTGCAATGACTCTCCCCATCTCTTCCACCAACCCAATTCCTCTCCTTCCCAGTGATCTGATTTCCTCTGGGTGCTGTTTTTATCTGGAATTTTCTCAGTTGTTTAGAATTTGATGAAAAGTGTTTTTAAAGTGCACAGGATAGAGTATTTTTCTTAGTCTGCACTCTCTCAACTATTTGTTACTCTTGATTGTCTTCCTGTAGCTTTTAGGTTTCTCCTGTGAGAGTGGGTTCCAGATGCCTTGAGAGCAGGACAATTTTGCCTGACAGGCTCCGTGAGGAAGGGCACTCAGACCACCACACTGTCTCCCCACAGCTCCGGGAGTGGGGCGAGGATAGTGGTGGGTTAATGGTAGAATTCTCACCTTCCAGAGAGGAGACTCAAGTTCAATTCCACTGACATTACTCATGCTTCAGTGGAAGTTTTGTATGCTGCTATGATGCTAAATAGGTTTCAGTAGAGTTTTCAGATGAAGATAGACTAGGAAAAAAAACCTGGCTATCTACTTCAGAAAATCAGCCAATGAAAACAGGATGGATCCCAATGTTTGATCCTGTTGTACATGGAGTCACCTTGAGTTGGGGGTCAACAACCACAATAACCATCTGCTGTGTGCTGGCCTATTCACACACAGAATCCCCCTCTGAGGTTGACAGCATGATCCCCATTTCACAGAAGAGGAAACTGAGGTTCAGACGAGTACATTTCTGAAGCTCCCACCTCCAATTCCAAGGCCTGTGCTTTCTTTCCAGTCTAGCCCTGCTTCTCGAAGAGCTCATGACAGCATCCTCTACTCTTGAAGATGAGCTCGTGTCCTTGACTTGCCCCTGAAGGCTTTGAAATTTAAAAAAGTTAAGTATTTCAAATAGTTTCCTGTTCCCTTCCCCATCCCTGAACCAGCAAAAAAGGAAATAGATATTTAAGATAGATTTAGTAACATGCTTATTAAAAGCAGTTGCTTTTTATGTAGAGCACTTCCATCTTTATTAACTCGTTGTCTTCTCTTAGTCACCCTGAAAAGCTGACCAAAAGGAATCCTTATTTGTATTTGGAGATAAGGAAACCAAGATGCAGACAGGTTTACAGCCATACAAATGATCAAGATTGTCACTTCCACCTGACGGTTCTCACTTGCATCTGAAGTAATAGATCTCCATCCCAGTGACAGATCCCTTATCGGTCCCTCATGGGGCAGTTTACTCTAAGATACTGCACATCCTTATGGAATAAGGCTCTGTTATGGATTGGACTGTGTCCCCCCCACATGTGTATCAACTTGGCTAGGCCATGGTTCCCAGTATTGTCTGATAGTCTGTAATTTTGTGACCTAATGTGATTCTTCTATGTGTTGTAAATCCTCACTTCTATGAGGTTAATAAGGCAGGGTTAGAGGAAGCTATGTTCACAAGGCAGGACTCAACCTACAAGATTAGGTTATATCTTGAGTCAATTTATTTTGCAATAAAAAAAGAGAGAATAGAGACACATACGAGGTCCGACAATTTAGTCTCCCAACTTAATTCTTTTAAGTGTTACATACCTCATTGTGAATATCACTACGATCATCTTCGAAGTACTCCCCTTGGGAAGTTGTGTACCAACACCAGCAGCTAGTCCACCTTTCAAAGCAATTTTGGAACTCTTTCTGGAATGGCCATTGTGTACAGCGGCAAAGTGGCAAGTTCTTGAACTTAACTGGATAGTTGTCTGTGAGGGCGTTTTTAGCCATAACTGTATTGGAACACCCTCCTTACTCACCTGATCTGGCCCTCTATGACTTTTTTCCTTTACCCGAAGATAAAGGAAATATTGAAAGTAAGACATTTTGATGACGTCCAGGACATCACGGGTAATATAGTGACAGCTCTGATGGCCATTCCAGAAAAAGAGTTCCAAAACTGTTTTGAAGGTTGAATCAGGCACTGGCATCAGTGCCTAGCTTCCCAAGGAGAATACCTTGAGAGTGACTGTAGATATTCAACAATGAGGTATGTAGCACTTTTTCTAGGATGAGTTCGTGAACTTAAAATTGTCAGCTCTTGTACTACTAAGAAATAAGTACTAGGAACAGAACACGTCCTTTGAACTTGGCGTTCCTGTGCTAAGAAGCTCCTAGACCGGGGGGAGCTGATGACGAGGACCTTCCCTCAGAACCAGCAGACAGAAGAAGACTTCCTCCGGGGCTGACACCCTAAATCCAGACTTCTAGACTCTGATGCCGTGCGAGAATAAAGTTCTGTTTGTCAAGCCACCCACTTGTGTTGTTTTTCTTTCAGAAGCATTCGATAGCTACGACAGGGTCACTAGAAACAGTAAGGTTCAGGTCTCAGACCGGCCCAGTCAGACCTCTGGTCCGATCGATTTAGTCAGTGTTCTATTAAATGACACTGACCACTGTAGACCCTTCTCCGCCTGACAGCTCTAGGAGTAGTTATTTGCAGACAAGGAAACTCAGGATTAGAGACAGTAAGTGATGTGACTAGTTCACACACAGCTAACATGTAGTCAAGCCTGGGTTTGAACCCAGGAAGTTTTAACTCTGGTCTGAGATTCCTCATGTAGTGTAAGCAGTACAGAGTCTCACCAAGTTATCTGAAGTGGTCCCTCAGGTATTACTGATGGAACACAGGATTACACTGGCTTTTGAATAACTGTTGCTCAGGGCCACATATTGAGACTGTGGTCAATTAAAAGTCCTAGATTTCTTTCCCATAAGCTGTGTTCAGTTCAGATCTCCCCTAAGATATATTTACATAATAATTTTTATGCTAAATACAGGGGCTTGCACTTATATTCACTGCATTTTTAATAAACTTTTTTTAATTTTAGAAGAGTTTTAGATCTAAAGAAAAAATGTGATGATAGTTCAGAGTTCCTACACTCACACCCAGTTTTTTCTATTATTAACATCTTACATCAGTATAGTACATTTTTCTTCACAACTAAAGAATCAATATAGATACATTGTTATTACCTATTATCTAAAGTCCACAGTTCATTCAGAGGTCCTTAATTCTTAGCTGATGTCCTTCTCCTGTTCCAGGATCCCTTCCAGAATACTACATCACATTTAGTCATCATGTCTCCTCAGACTCTTTTGGCCGTGACATTTTTCTCAGTCTTCTCTTGTTTTTTATGACCTTGACAGTTTCGATGAGTGCTGGTCAGGTATTTGGTAGAATGTCCCTCAGTTGGAATTTGTCTGGTATTTGTCTCACAATTTGACTAGGGTTGTGGTTTGGGGAGAAGGGTACCACAGAGTAAAGTGTCCTTCTTATCAAATCATGTCAGGAAAAAGAGAAAGACCTTCAAGGAGATGGACTGACAGACACAGCGACTACCACAGTGGACCTGGGCACAACAATGATTGTGAGGATGGTGCAGGACCAGGCAGGGTTTCATTCTGTTTGTACACAGGGTCGCTGTGAGTTGGAACTGACTTGATGGCCCCCTAACAACAACAACACATCAGGAGTACATACTATCAATATGACTTATCAGTTGGTGTTGACCTTGATCACTTGGCTGAGGTAGTGTTTGTTGCGTTTCTCCACTGTACAGTTGCTCTTTTTCTCTCCCTCTCTTTGGTGTGTTCTCTGGAATGAAGTCACTATGTGTAGCTCGCACTTAAGGAGTAGAGAGTTAGTCTCCACCTCCCCGACGGCAGAGTATCTGCGTAAATTATTTGGAATTCTTCTGCAGGTCTCTATGACATTTTATTCATTTGGTTTACGTCCATCGGGTGGTAGCCACCTGTTAGAATCCTGATGCTGTGTCCCCTGGTGATTTAACTCTGAGTGTGTAGCATCTATGTATGTTTTAGTGTGGCTTCTGCCTTCACCTGTGTCACTTGTCCGCATCACCTGGCACAGAAAAGGCCAAAGACACGAGCATGCCACCATGAACCACTTTCTTATTGACTCCCTTGACACCTGGAAAGGACAACTGGCACTGCAGGGAACGTTTCTGAAGTCACATAATTGTACCGTCATTCAGACTGCATGCCTCTATCTTATCAACAACATGGGAAGGAGTAACTTCATTAAATGTTTTCCTGAAACAAAAAATATACACCAATAGCCTTTTCTTGATATTCTAGAAAAGGGACGCCGTCTCTGCATGATTTTTGGCTCCTGGGTATCTGTTTCTTTGCTAAGTACACCTAATCTATTGACCACTTTATGCTTTTACAGTTTCATCAGGTTGAACATCAATTTGACATCAGGTGGATCAATCCTGAACTTTTAGAATCTTGCTTTTTTAAAAAAGATGTTTCCAGTCTTTGGACATCTCTGTTCTACATAATTTCTCAATAATTACTAGCAATGTTTCAGCTGTTGTATCTGCAAATCTATTATTGTTGCTTGGATTTTGGTCTGGAGTTTTAACCGTATCTAAAGGATCACAGATACGCTCTCACTCACTTATCAGATAAAAAATTGTTTCCTTTGGTGAAGAAAAGGAACCCTAGCGGTCCACTGCTTACTGTGCTCACTCTAGGCTGCTAACTGAAAGATCCACAGTTCAAACCCACCAGCTGCTCTGAAGAAAAAAGATGTGACCATCTGCTTCTCTAAAGATTTATAGCCTTGGAAGTCCTATGGGGTGGTTCTACCCTGTTCTATCAGGTCACTATGAATTGGAATGCACTTGACTGCAGTGGATTTTTGGGGTTTGGGGAAGAAGATAAACAAGGGGCAGGTGGTTCTGCTGTGCTCCTTCTTCTCCAGGGTCCCAGTTCTTCACTCAGGTGTGTGCACTCTATTGTTTCCTTACCCTCCAGGGCTAACCCGATTCTCTTGTGGTAGACGCTTCTTTCCAACGAGGTTAACATTACATCATCCTCCCAAGGAGCAGTCCTTTACCCTCTTTGTTTTCTTGCTTCCAGCATTACTTAAAAATAACAGAACCACTAAAAGCTAACCTTTACTGAAGGGTTTGATGGTCAGAACAGGACAGCAAAGGCATTACAAACAGTGAATAACAATAATGATCCCTAATATATATTGATCCAAATGTGCCAGGCACCGAGTCAAGTACTTAACATGCATTATCTACTTTTCTACAGTAGCTCTGTAGAACTAGCTATCATTGCCATTTTACAGATGAGGACATTGAGGCTTGGAGGTTCAAGAGCTTGTCCAGTGCCACAGAAACTCAAGCCAGGTGGTTTTGTTCTCTGAACACTTGCTCTTTCAGAAACAATAACAACACATAAATACCAACAGTGCATTTTGTTGCCTAGGATTTTTTGTAAAACATGGCTTTTTCTAGGCTTAGACTTTCAGACACAGTTCTTGCACAGAATGGCACCCTCTTTGGGGAAGTAAGCAAGGTATGCACAGGCTTACTCGTGCATACTTACTGATCTGCAGTGCACAGTTTTGCATGGCTTTCACGTGCATAACTCGCTTACTGGTTAACCCACCTCTGCCTCTGCTACTACGCTGTCCTTCAGTCCTTCCAGCCTCTGATGTGCCTTGTACCCATGCCAAGCAGAGCCTATCGGACATATACTCTCTATGCCTTCATTGATTCCCTTATATTAGAGCTTCTTCACTTGAAGAAACCCAGGTGACACAGTGGTTAAGAGCTACAGCTGCAGTTTGAATTCACCAGGAGCTCCTTGGAAACTCTACGAGGCCGTTCCGCTCTGTTCTATAGGGAGGCTATGAGTTGGAATTGACTCGATAGCAGTGAGTTTGGTTTGGCTTTGCTTTCTTAACCTGAGCTCTCCAGCCCCTCCTAAAATGATACCCAAATGCTGTTTACATGTGCATTTTTTCCCCCCTAAGGGAAAGGGTCTACAGCTTCCCACCCGTACACTCAAAAGTTCATAAATCACTGCTTTGGCTGTCTCTTTATTCATAGATACAGATGGTTTGTGGCTGTACCACAGACATTCCATTTTTGTCACCTACCCCCTCTCCTAAGCTGTCTTCACCTTTTGGGATCTCAGGCCACAGAACTGACCTGACCGCTCCATTGCACCCCCAGGTGCTTCCTTGACAAAGCCTCAGGCATACATCGGATAACATCCTGTGTTTCCTTCCCTGGCCATCACTCATGCTCAGCTAATGCAGCGATCTCCTCCAGGTTCTGGTCCCTGTGCTTTCCGTTCAGTGAGCAAATAATTCAGCAATTACAGTGTCCCAGGCACTGTTCTAGGCAGAGGGCATACTATAGTGAACAAGACAGACACTCAGCATTCTTCCTACCAGTTAGTTCTTTTCAGTAGATCACAATTAAGTCTCGACTCAAATTTCCTATTGGTCTCTCCCACCTTTCAAGGGATGAAATTCTTAGTAGATCAAGTAAAAAATTTATCAGCTCTTCTGCTTTCAGCAAAATGATAGTCGCCGTCACTGTCTAATTAGTCAGAGGTTCCCACCACTGTGCCTTTCTGTCTTGTCCTGCTGGGGCAGAGTAGTTTCTGGGCCCCACCTGGCAGGTAGTCGGTAGCATGCTCCCTGGTATTTCCCTATGGCTGCCAGGCTTCAGACACACATACACCTTCCTGATGTATTAGCATCCTAGGACTGCTATAATCAAGCACCACAACACAGGTGGCTTAAAAATGACAAGATTTATTGTCTCACAATTCTGGAGGCTAGAAATCTGAATTCAGGTTATTAGTGTGGTCACACTCTCTTAGAAGGCTCTAAGGGAAGATTCCTTCCTGTTTCTCCAAGTTTCTGGCAGCCCAGGCACTGCTTGGTGTGCAGCTGCAGCACAACTCCATCTCTGCCTCTGTCTTCCCTGGATCTGTGTCTCTCTTCTCTTGTAAGGATACTCATATTGGACTGCTGTTGTTAGCTGCTGTCGAGTTGGTTCCAGCTCATCACTACCCTATGTACAGCAGAATGAAACACTGTCTGGTCTTATGCTACCCTGACAATCATTGTTCTGACTGAGCTCACTCAGTCTATCTTGGTAAGGGTCTTCCTCTTTCTCGCTGACCCTCTACTTTACCCAGCAGGATGTCCTTCTCCAGGGACTGATTCCTCCTGATAACATGTCCAAAGTATGCAAGATGTAGTCTTGCCATCTTGCCATCCTCGCTTCCAAGGAGCACTCTGGCTGTACTTCTTCCAAGGCAGATTTGCTCTGGGCTGGACACTGCCCTGTTCCAGTACGACCTCACGTTAACTGTTAACATCTTCAGAGAAAGACCATATTTCCAAACAAGATCATGCTCTCATGTAGTAGGGATTAGGAACCTCCACATAGCTTTTTGGGGGATACAACTCAACCTGTAACACTGGCATACAGGGTTTCTCTCTCGCTGGTTGTACATCTCAGCACAAGTTGTAGCCAATAGGTAGGCGCACCCAATAGTTTTAAGATTAATTTGCTTTTCAGTCTCTCTATTGTAGGTAGATATCAGAGCACTTAAGAATTGCTCCTGATTCTTGAACTGCCATTTCCTGAGGCTTCCTGACCACCACTTTGGGGAGGGTTCTTTTTCTAGCACCAGCATGGTATAGTGGGAAAGGTACATACTATGAAGTTAACTGTGAGTTTGAATCCTCTTTGCAATTGACTTGTTGTATAACCTTGGGTAAGTTATACTCTTTAAAGTGTCTTCATTCACCTAACAAGGATGATAATACTTATGAGGTTGATGTGAATGAGAAAAGGTATATAGCAAAGTGTTCTGTCATCCTGCACAGTATTTCAGGGTATTCAGCCTTTTCTGGATATTCCAAACCCTCTGCTTAAATGTTCAGATTAAAGCTAGTTCCAGTGCTGGTTGGTTTAGGATCTTTATGAGAGAAGAAAGAACTTAGAAGCATGTCTTAAAATGGTCAGGGTGACCAGGGGTGGTATGCCTGAGGTGCCCTGAAAGTACAGATCCTGGTGGTCAAGGGGCAATGCTTTGCCCAGATACGCCAATTCCAGCAATTTTCAATTCCCAGCCCTGGCCTTCAAGCCAAGTACACTAGAGCTTTGCAGCATGGAGTCAGGGAGATAGGAAGGGCAGCTGGGAAGCAAAGCACCAGAGAGGCTATATGGGCATCAGTCTAGGTCCCAAATGCCAGCCAGGAAGGGGTCCAGGTGTCCTGAATTCTGAACTACGCCTGACAACCTGGGTGTTCATAGAATACACAGGGCTCCGCAAAACTCCTAGCACAAGTACTAGATGGGTGTTGAGGGTGAGTCAGTACTGGACTCCAGATAAGTCTCAGCTGTCCAGGCTCTGCTCACCCTTACTGGCCATCTCTGGCCAAAGCCTGCCTGCCCTTTAGTTTTACTGCCCCGCATTAATGTCCCCCTGCAGAGCAGTCATGGGGGCAGGAGGGACTCCTTATAGATGCCAGGGCCCAAGAGTGAAAAACTGGGTGCCACTGTTCACAGGGAGGAAATGCTATTGAGAAGTATTCAGCCTGCAAGATTTCCAGCTGAGTCTGGAAGGACTAGGAAAAGGATTTCAGTGTAGACCTAGGGGTCACATGAGCAGGGACAGAAAACAATTCTAAGGCGAGTCTGCACACTGGGCAGCCAGTGAGTGCTGAGAATGTCTGCCAAAGTGAGTGGCACTCCTCCCTTGCAGAGACCATTATGTGTGAACTGAGAATACAGAACCAAGGGCATGAACCAGAGAGCATGGCCAGAGGAAAGAAAAGGCTGGGAGAGGCTGCAAACTCAAGAATTCATTCAGGAAAGAGAAATCCCAGCTCTCCCACTCCACCCTCCACCTCCCCTGGTCTTAATCACGATGGTCCCTGTGATCAGTTCCAGGACAGGGAGCAACAGTACAGACAGCACTTTCAGGGCAATAATTGTTATATATACATTTTGGCATCCTTATCATCTGTTACAGATGTGAGTCCCACCCTCTGCTGAATGAATGAGTAAATGATGCTCTTTGTTACTCTGTCTCAGTTGAGCTCAACTGGGAGTCTATTGCTTTTACTGGTATTTATCCTCCAAGTTACAGATTTGTTCCCAGACCCATGGAAAGCTAAAACAGAGCAGAGAAAAGGACTAGCTGGAACCTGGGGAGGAAGCTATGGGATGGCACAGGTCCTATCAGGAATCCCACTGTAGCCCCAAACACTGGATCTTGGGGTTTGTGGAGCCTCTTCCAAAGAGAGCTCTGGGTGCAGGCCTACCACTATGGTCCCTGTGGTGGCTTCCCACCCCTCAGCTCTCATCTCTCGACGATCCACTGCTACTGCTGGTCTGCTCACGCAGCTAAGAGCTCCTGCTCTCTTCTTCCGGCGTCTGCGTCCTGGACTTGAACTAGCAGCTACTGGATTCATCAGTCCTTACAGTCGACACTTGAGAGTCCTGCTCCCTGACCTGGCGATTCTGGGTTTGTCAGCCTCTGCCGCTCCGTCTCGCCACCAGCTTGGGATCCACCGACCTACACAACCAGTGATCTAGAACTCTGGTCTCTGGCCTGCTGACTTTGGGTTCATCAGCTTCCATGGCCATGTAAGGCTTGTGCCAGGACTTGGGACATTCAGCTTCTGTGACTGCCTGAGCTGTTTCCTCTATCTATCATGTCTATCATCTATCATCTATCTATCTATCTTATAAATCTTTCCTTGTACCTGCACGTGTTACTGGTTTTGCTTCCCTAGAAAACCCAGCCTAAGACAGTCCCCATCGACTCCAGTCCCACTGAAGGCCCCAGCAATGTGTTTCCTGGCCTGAAGAATGTGGACATGGGAAGCATTCTATGCTTTCCTGGTTTTCATCAATAGCAGAAGGCAAGGCTGTCCAGTGCCCCTACTTCAACCATATGGCATAGGCGCCAAGCTCCCTGTTCTCAGAAAGTGGGGCAGGTCTCAGAGGCCCACAAAGGGAGCTAAAAATAAAGTCAGTCTGTTTCTGCCCCCTTGACGGGAGTCTGGGTGGCTCCTGGGAATAGACAAGCTGTGGCCCTCTCTGCCTTGGTAAACATCTTGCTTTATTTTGCCCCCAGGAGTCAGTGAAGCACCTTCTGCCCTGCATTGTAGGGCTCCCTGACCAAGCTGCTGGCGCCAGGCTAGTAAGGAAGGAAGACAGACAGTGATGGGACAAAGCCCAAGTGAGAAACTACAACTGTGGTTGCAAAACGCATAAGCTGTGAAGAGGAAAAGAAGGAGTCATTGCTTAGGAAGCACTGAGGTTCTGTTGAGGGTGACAGAAAAATTTGGAAAAGGATGGTGGTGATGGTTATATAACACAATGAATGTAAGCAATGTTCCTTAATTATGCACATGGCAAAACTTTTGTTTTATGGATACATACATATGCATACATATAAAATAACCCAACTCACTGCTGTTGAGTTGGGTCCGACTCACAGCGACCGTAGAGGTCAGAGTAGAACTGCCCCATAGAGTTTCCAAGGAGCATCTGGTGGATACGAACTGCCACCATAAATACACACATAATACACACATACACTCACATGCACACACACAAACACATATACACATGTATATAAGGAACCCTAGTGGCCCAGTGGTTAAGTGTTTGCCAGCAGTTCAAATCCACTAGCCAGTCCTTGGAAACTCTACTGGGTAGTTTTATTCTGTCCTATAGAGTTGCTGTGCGTCAGAATCAACGTGATGGCAATTTCTGCGGGGAGAGGGGCTTATATATACGTGTATGTGTGTGTACACCTATTTACCCATTGTCATTGAGTCAATTCCAACTGATAGCAACCCTACATGACAGAGTCAAACTGCCCCATAGAGTGTCCAAGGAGTGCCTGCTGGATTCAAACTGCTGACTTTTTGGTTAGCTGCTGTAGCACTTAACCACTTTGCCACTAGGGTTTCCTCTCTCTCTCTCTCTCTCTGTGTGTGTGTGTGTGTGTGTGTGCATGTGCGTGTGTAGCATAGTAATTAAAGCTCTTGGCCACTAACCAAAATGTTGGCAGTCTGCACTCACCAGCTACTCTACAGGAGAAAGATGTAGCAGTCTGCTTCTGTAAAGATTTACAGTGTCAGAAACTCTATGGGGGTAGTTCTTCTCTGTTCTATAGGGTCACTGTCAATCAGAACTGATTTGATATCAGTGGGTTGAGTTAATACTCAACCACTATTAAGAAAAGCATAAACGCAGTCCAGTTAAATCTGAACCTTCTGTTTCCCCTCAAAGTACCTCCCATACCCGGTGTTACCACTGCTCATTTGGCTACATATTGCAATGTTATTTAGAGTTACTGAAACCCCAAGTGCTGGCAGACAATGTAGCAATCATTTTATGTTGGCATAGAATGGGGATACTGGGAACGAAGCTGGGTGGGTGGGAAGGTTTCATGCTCTCGAACTTTGGCTCGCTCTGGGAGTGACAGTAAACACCCCCTCTTCCCCTCTCTCCACCTTCCAATTCTCCATATGGCCCCTGAAAAGCAGCCTACATACTGCGGAGGCTCAGCAAGTATTTCTCAGGGATGGGTGGGGACAAGGTCCAGAGCGAGAACCAGGAGTACGGCGAGGCTGTGTCTCAGGAGTGGAAGCAAGGTCTTCACTCGCTCACTCGCTCGCTCACTGGCTCACTCACTCACACAACTAGCCAACATTTTAAAACCTCCTACTGTATAAATGGATACATGTAGGATAACTTCCTACTGTATAAATGGAAACCCTGGTGGCATAGTGGTTAAGAGCTACTACATCTGCTAACTAAAAGGTTGGCAGTTCCAATCTACCAGGTGCTCCTTGGAAACTCTATGGGGCAGTTCTATTCTGAACTCTAGGGTCTCGATGAGTTGGAACTGACTCGATAGCAGTGAGTTTTTTGGGGTTACTATACAAAGGTCTTTGGGTGCTGCAACTGGTTTATGTATGGCTATTAACTAAAAGGTTAGTGGTTTGAACCCAGCCAGCAGCACCACAGAAGAAAGGTCTGGTGATCTGCTTTCATCAAGATTATAGTCACCAAAATAACATGGGGTAAAGACAACCTAGAAGATAGAGAGACTTACATGAGTGGGTGCCTACATTGACTTGGGACTGGAAGAACCGGATGGTGCCTGGCCACCACCAGTGATAGATGTGATGGAGCTCACAGAGGTGAGTCTCACTGGCAACACAAGAATAAAAAGGGGTGCATCCTGAGATCTCCACTAAAAGACCTCAATTGATGGTCCAGCAGTTCTGGGGTTCCCCTGGGAGCATGGCCCCTGGCCCTGATGATGCCCTTGCCCATAAATCATAATGAAGGTCCACTCTTTGGACACGAATGGATTGGACTTAGCAATGCAGAGTGACCATATATTGGATGCACTTTATGGTTCTATACATCTATAGGATATCATCCTGCTGACCTCTGGCTGGAGGAAGGAGAGTGGATGGAGAGGAGGGGAAAGTAGGCTGTTGGGAGGATGAGACAGGTATGGAGCAGAGAGAAATAGTGGCTGTCACCAGACAGGAAGAGTAGTGGAAGCTGCATATAGGTGGGCATGTAAATTTATACAGGAATGTACATTTTCACTCAGTCATATTAAATAAAAAAAAAAAAAGATTATAGTCAAGAAAACCCTGTGGAGCAGTTCTACTCGGTAACACATGGGGTTGCCATGGGTTGGAATTGACTGGATGGTGATAGGTTTGTGTTTGGTTTTTATTATATACTAGGGAGTCCCTGTCATTTATCAACTCTCTGGTCACTGGAAACCATGGCATTTAATCTTATTCCACCCCAAGTCCTGCCATCATCCCCAGTGGCTGCAGTATCCACGTGGACTAAACTGACAACAGCCTTTCTTCTGGGTCCCCAACCACCCTCCACTTGCCTCCAGGAAACACTTTTTTCAATTCTCCATACAGCTTTTACAAATGGTCAGTGCTCTCCAGCCTCCTTAACTCTCATCGCTTCACACCAAACCAAAGATCTTTCTTGCCTGTGTTGTTCCAGAGAAAACAGTGGCCACCTGCTTCTCTCCACCTGGCACACACACAGCCTACAAGGTTATTTGTGTTGCCACTCAGCCTTACCTCCCTCCCTCCAGCTCACTCTAGAAGGCAGCCGGCTTTCGGCAGGGACCATCCTGCCCATGCGCCCAGCACCTCACCCCGCCTGCCTCCTCGAGGACTTCGCTCCATCAGTCATGCCTGTATCTGACATCTCCAACCTCTCAGTCTGTAGTGTTCTCTCCCAGGCTCTAGGCTTATCCTCCTTAGAAGACAAATACTCTTTCTGGGCCTGGTATCTCCCTTGTGCTGCTGCCTCTCCTCCCCTTGGCAGCCAAACTTCTTAAAAGCAGTCAGCACACATTCCTTTCACTTCCTTACCTTTCGTTCACACGGCAATTCCTATTGTTGTCTACAGTGACATCATGCGAACCAAGGTCACAGATGGCTTCTGTGGCTATATCCAGCAAATGTTCTTCTGTCTTTGAATTACCTGGCCTCACTGCAGCCTCTGATGCTGTTGAAAACTCTCTCCTCATTGAAATTCAGTTCTCCTTTGGCTTTTGGGAAATGATGCTCTTCTGATTACTTCTCTATCTTTCTGACAGTGTTTTTGATTCTTTAAAGGATCCTCTCCCCTATCGACACCTTTCAGGGTAGTGCTTCTAGGGGTTTCCCAGGGCATTTATATTCCCCTACTTCATCCACTTCAAGCTACATGCAGAGGACACTAAGGTTGGTATCGTCAACCTACACATTCTCTAGATGCCAGACTTGGCATGTCCAGCTCTACCAATCAGGTTTCTCCACTCACTTCTGATGCCTCAAACCCAGCACATCCTAAATTGGCCTTACCATCCTCCATTCCTGTTTCTTTCTCTGGTCTTGATCTCAATGAACATTCTCATTCCTCCTACCTAAGCCAGAATCTGAGGAGTCATCCCTGACTTACTGCTTGCCCCGTGCTGCTCCAAATGCCCTACACATGAAGGCTGCCAATGAAGTTCAAGAACTCACCCTAGAAAAAAAAGCTACATACCTCATTGCTAAATATCAATATAGTTACCTTTGAAGTTCTCTGTTTGGAAAGCTATGCACTGATGCCAGTGCCTAGTCTACCCTTCAAATAGATTTTGAAATTCTTTTTCTGGAATGGCCATCAGAGCTGTTGTCATATTACCCTTGATGTCTTGAGTGTCATCAAAATGTCTTCCTTTCAATATTTTCTTTATCTTCAGGTAAAGATAAGTCACTGGGGGCCAGATCAGGTGAGTAGGGAGGGTGTTCCAATACAGTTACTGGTTTACTGGCTAAAAACTCCCTCACGGACAACTATACAATTAAGTTCATGAACTTGCCACTGTGCCATTGTGTGCAATCAATGGTCATTCCAGAAACAGTTCCAAAATTGCTCTGAAGGGTGGACTAGGTTCTGGTACCGGTGCATAGCTTCCCAAGGGGAGTACTTCAACAATGACCATAGTGATATTCAGCAACAAGGTATTCAGCACTTAGGACAATTAAATTCATGGACTTAATTGTTGGACCCTGTATTAACTTTATGTAATGCTCACAGTGACCTTGTGAGGTGGTTCTATTATTATATTTCATTCAGAGATGAGGAATGTGAGATACAAAGAGATTAAATAACTCACCCAAGGTTACATAGCTAATGAGTATGTATGTCTGGGATTTGAACCCAAAGGGTGTGGTGCCGGAGTCCTGTCTTTTAACTACTGACCACAATGCCTCTCTGTAGCCAACGCCTACAGATTTGATTTCCTTAATAGTACCTCAACCTCATCTTCCACCTGGATGCTGCATCTGAAAGACCTGGTTGGCTTCATCCTTGTTGCCTAAAATTCATTCCTGGGAGCGCAGGCTGGGGATGCATGTGTGGGAGATCCCCAGTTCCTTCAGGATAAAATCAGAGTCCTTAGACGGGTCAGCAAAGCCCTGCTTCTCCAGCGTCCTCATCTTGCCCTGTTACTTATGAGCACACTGGAATCACGGTGGTCATACAATTTATTGTCCCACCTGGGACAATAAAAACTGAAAAAGGGACTATTTATCATTAGGCTGGGCTAATAGGTGTGAAGCAGGCTAGGTCCAGGCACACTGTGATGTGTGGTCACCCTGCGCACCCAAGCACACCTTCCTCTTTCACCTCTGGGCTTCTGAACACACAGTTCTGTCAGCCAGAAAACACCTATTTATTTTTTTCCAGGAGCTCCTCCCTGGAGTCACTTTCTCCAGGTCATGTAAGGTACCTTTTGTCTAAACACTTGTGACACTCTCAGCTGCTGCTGCTGATAGAAGAGGGGCAGCCAGTGTTGCGTGGAGGCAGAATAGCAGAGTGGTTAGGCACGTGGGCAGTGCAGCCAGATGCCTGGGCTTGGATTTTGGCTCACCGAGTGACCCCGATTAAGTCACTTCACTTTTTCATGCTTTCATTTCTTCACTAAGTTCTCATGAGTAGTATACGAAGTCTGACAAGTTTGCACTCATCCCAGAAAAAGTGATACATATCTCACCGCAAAATGTCACCAAAGTCACCTTCAAAGTACTTTCCTTGGGAAGCTATGCACTGACATCAGTAAAGCAATTCTGGAACTCTTTTTCTGGAATGGCCATCAGAGCCATTGTCATATTACCCTTGATGTCCTGAATGTCACCAAATGTCTTCCTTTCAATATTTCCTTTATCTTTGGGTAAAGAAAAAGGTAATTGGGGCCAGATCAGGTGAATAGGTAGGGTGTTCCAATACAGTATTTGAGTACTGGCTAAAAACTCCCTCACAGACACTGCTGTGTGAGCTGGTGCATTGTTGTGATGCAAGAGCCATGAATTGTTGGTGAAAAAGTTCAGGTCATTTTCATCTAACTGTCTCATACACCCTTTTCAGCACTTCCAGATAGTAAATTTGTTCAACCGTTTGTCCAGTTGGTACAAATTCATAACAAACAACCCCTCTGGTATCATAAAAGGTAAGCAACATAGTTTTGACGGTCGATTTGGACTGACAGAACATTTTTGGTCATGGAGAATTGGCTGACTTCCATTGTGAACTTGTATGCTTTGTTTCAGGGTCATACTCGTACACCCATGTTTCTTCATCAGTGATAACACGGCCCAAAACACCATCTTGCTTCTCCAAAAGATCTTGGCAGACTTCAGCTCTCCTTTGGTTTTGTTCATCTGTGAGCTTCTCTGGGACCATTTTCGCACACAACTTTTCATGCCAAGATTTTAAATTAAGATTTTCCTAGCTGTTTCTATATTGGCATTTACTTGATCTGCTATGCTTCTTACAGTCAGCTGATGATTCTGATACACAATTCAACGAATTTTTGCAATATTTTCATCAATTCTGCTTGTTACTGGTCACCTGACCTCTCTTCATCAGTGATACTTTCTCTCCCCTCAGAAAAATGTTTGATCTACTTCTACACTGACATTTTCTTCATGGCATCATCCCCATAAACTTGGACTAACATGTCCCTGATTTTACTTCCACTATTGCCAAGTTTAACAAAAATTTAATGTTCGTTTATTGCTCTAATTCAAGCTCTGACCATTCTTGGGACAGCACACAAAAACACGCAACAACAATAATTAATGCCACTCAGCAAGACACCATCATACGTCAACACAAACACAGCTGTGAGACACTGATATACCAGGGTTATGAAACCTTACTGAGTTGTTTGTACTGTTCTGCCAACATAAGCACATGGTGGCAAGTTAGCGAACCTAACTGTCAGACCTCATATGAGATAAACCCATTGCTGTTGAGCTGATTTGGATTTATAGCAACCCTGACAGAGTAGAATGACCCATTTGGTTTCCAAGGCTATTATCTTTACAGAAGCAGACACTCTTTCTCCCTTGGAGTTGCTGGTGAGTTGAACTGCTGACCTTTTGGTTAGTAGCGAAGCACTTAATACTGTGCCACCAGGGTTCTTTATATGAGACAGTCTATACCAAATTTGCCTGGCATGTAGTAAAATCTCATTCAGCATTATTTTTGTTGTTAGCTGCTGTCAAGGTAACCCCTGACTCACAAAACTCCACGTACAGTGGTCAAGATGCTGCCTTGTCCTATGCCAGCCCACGGTCAGTTGTGGATTGGACTGTTGCGATGTATTGGGTTTTCACTGGTTGGTTCTGAAGTAGATCACCAGCCCTTACTCTGCTGGAACCTGCTGAACATCATAGCAACATGCATGACTCCACTGAAAGATGAGTGGTGGCTACACATGAAGTACACAGGCTGGCAATCAAACCCGGGTCTCCTGAACAGAAGGTGGGAATTCTACCACTAAACCACCACTGCCCTCTTCATGCAGCATTAGCTATTATCATCTGTTGAGTATTATGGAACACTTCACATGCATTCTCTTCTGTATGCTCACAGCCATCCTACAAAGTAGATTTTACTATCATCCTCATTTTACAATTGGAGAAAGTGAGTCTTAGAGAATGAACTTGCCCTGTGTGAAAAAGCAGCACTGGTACGTGCTGGTCCTAAGATTGGAACTCAAACCCTCTGAAGCCACAACACATGTGGGATGTGTGTCTTTCTCTTCAGCCCTCCTCACTAGAAGGTGAGTCACCTGAGGGTAGAGTTGGCCTCTTTTGCCACTGTAACCTCAGACGAGGAGAGTTGCTGAGTAAAAGAAGGTGCAACATAGAAATGAAAGGAAAGCATGTTCATGCCTGAGCAAAATACAACACAAAGAATGACAAGTGCTGTCATAGAGAGAGGACTGGGAAGAAAGGCCTGGAAATTTACTTCCAAAAAACAGCCACTGAAAACCCTGTGTGTCACAAGAGTCCTACCTGCAATGGAGCATCTGGATGGAGGGACATCACGGCCAGATGTGGATTTTTATATGAAAGAGAAAGATAGAGAGAGGACACCTCTTTATTTGCTTTCCTCCTAGAAGGTAAGTTTTAAAAAATATACCTGCTGGGGATGAGAAAGAAAAACAGTGTATGAGAATGTTTGTGTGTGTATTTTGGTTCAATTTGTGTCTCTTATCCAAGATAAAAATAGCCAAAAGAACATAAACTCCTTCAACCATTTCCACGTTCTTTTCTGGAATAAAAGTGGCAGAAAGGGCAGCCCAGATTGCCATGAGACTTCGATGGGCATTTACAGTAATTCAGCAACAATGAAGACGTGTTTGGGTGTGTGTGTGTGTGTGAGAGAGAGAGAGAGATCTAGGTAGGGGCTGGTAGATGAGGGTCTATTCCTAAGGCCAAGCAGTGGCAAATTAACAAAAAATATTCCTACCAGGCCTCATACTGCTAAAGAGTAAATATAATTATCCTTAATCAATACAGGCCCTTCAGCATTAGCTAATGGTTGTCCTGGGCTTAATTGTTCGCAGCAGTTGAGGAGCTGGGATGGTGGGAACAGAGTACCCTAACTTCCTTCTAGCAGGGCAGGGTGTCCTGGAGCTGTGGGAGGAGGGATCCTTGCGACTTGCTGAGAAGGAAGTTTAAAGAGCAAAGATACGCAAGGAGAAGCTCACATGATTTGCCCCGAGGAACCGGGACCTCACTGCAGAGCCTCTCTGGTTGTGGGAAGCGCTTGCCCTGTTTTCATTCACCGCCAGCCCCCACCCCTCAGGCCACGTGTAGGGAAAGGTAGATAGTGTGGAGTGACGCAGGTCAGCAGATACAGTGCATGTTTCTGAGTACCTGCTGTGTTCTGAGGGGTGAACAGACTGTAACTGGAGGCAAGCTGGGCCTCGAGGAGCTCACTCACAGCCTACTACTTCTCAGTGACCTGACCTCCTGGCAGAGGGTTTTCAGTGATGTAACAGGCTGCCATCAGGGAGAGGGAGGTTGGCCCTGTGAGTCCTCACAGAAAGAAGCTGTCTGGGAATGAACACCTGGGATCAAGAACTGGAGTCTGTGCATTCTGCTCTGTAGAGTGCTGAGGCTCTTCTCCAAAAGCCTCTAGAGTGTTCTGAAAGGCAGTAGCTATCGATGGTAGTGGTGGTGGGGTACCTCTGAACCACCATCTGTGTTTCCAGAAAGTCCAGTGGAAACTTGCACAGCTCCGTGGGCTGACAGCTCTTTCCCTGATACCCGAATCCCTT
The DNA here is from genome assembly GCA_028571685.1 of Heterohyrax brucei. NCBI lineage: Eukaryota > Metazoa > Chordata > Mammalia > Hyracoidea > Procaviidae > Heterohyrax > Heterohyrax brucei. Next base: position 161,314,269 of record CM053140.1, read on the forward strand.
CCTCCTCTCCCCTCCTAGATGTTGATCATTGCCCTCACTCTTAGGTGTGGGTCACCTTGCAGAGGTCTGTGAACTCTGCAACCCAGAGGTCACAGAAATCCTGAAATCCATTGCCCAGGCATCGCACAAGCCTGGGCAGTGGTACACAGGCCTGGGGCATGGCGTGTGTTTCAGTAAGCTAGTGCTACTCTAACAGAAATACCACAGAGTGGATGGCTTGAACAAAGGAAAATTCTTACACAGTCCAGTAGGCTGTAAGTCCATATTCAGGATGTCCGCTCCAGGGGAAGGCTTTCCTCCTTGTTGGCTCTGGAGGAAAGTCGGTATTGTATTAGTCTTTGTCCAGGAAGCATCTTGGTGCAAGAACCTCAGGTCTGAGGGCTCCCAGCACTGCTTGCTTGATGGTGTGAGGTTCCCAACCTCTCTCCCTTATAACCCACAGGCTTGTGGCTTGAGACCTGCCTCACTAACACAACTGTTGCCCATTCTCCATCATCAAGCTCACAGAGGCAAGACTCACAACACATGAGAGGAAGGGCACCATATTGGGACTCATAGCCAAATCAAATCAACACATACATTTTTGGGGGGACACAATCCAACCCATGACAGCGTACAAACCACCACACTGTTGTAGTTACTAGGCATTACACTACGTGGGTAGGTACAGGGCCCGGGAATTGGAATGCCAGGCCGAAGTCCCAGCTCCATCTCTTCTTGGCTCTGAGATCTTGGGCACATTAGTTCACCTCTCCATGCTGAAGCTTCCTGTCCGCAAATATGGATTATAATAGTATCTATCTGATAGGATGACTGTGGAGAAGGAAGCAGGTAAACACAAGTAGGTGTCGAGTTATGCCAGAGACATAGGAGGTCCTTTCTGCACCAAGAATTGTCCACCATTATCTAGAGAGGCTGCTAATGCCTCTGTGTTCTTTTCCCAGTTGTCCATTCTCTAGTTCTCATTGGCATCCCTTCCTCCTAGTCTTCCCTTTTCTCTTGCCCTTCTCTCCACTTCCTGCCTTTCCTCCAGGCCTCTCTCTGCAGTCCCCTTCTCACAACTGAGGCCACACGATGACAGGAAGCACACTTGTTGTGCTTCTGCTTATTGTCTATTCCTGGCCAGGCACAGGAGGCCCTCAAAGACTGGCATCGTATTGATTGGTCCTGAATGCTGTCTAGACACAGTAAACCCCCCCAAACGGGTACTCACTACAATATCACCAAAAACTCTTCAGTGACTCTCGGCATTTATTTCCCTTTCCCTCGCAGGGCTGAGCTGACAGCTGAAGACGGGAGACTGAGATCCGGCAAGCTGTCGGCTGGGATGCGGCACCCAGAAACTTCTGCTCACTCGGCACCCTGCCTCCAGGACCAAGTGAGGGTCTGGGCTGAGAGCACCAGCTCAGGGTCACCATCCCAGCCTGTCTTCCTCCCTTTGCCACTCTTGTGGGTCTCCTGGTCCCTGAAAACTGTCCCATGGAACCCCATCTCTACATGAAGCACCTGTGGCTTCAGGGCTGGCGTGGTGTGCCCAAGTCCCTCTGCTCCCAGTAGGTAGTGTCGTCCATCTGTAGGGACAGTCCCAGGCCAAGCTTTGGGAACAATCCTATTTCTAGACAGAAGGAAGCTAAGGAGTCTGAGGTCAATCTCTTAGGAACTCAGCCTCAGTGCCACTGTGTACAGCTGTGCAGGCTCTCACTGACGGTTGAGTGGTGGCTGAAATCGTACGGCTGCATCTGCCCAGAGGGGAGGTGCCTTTTAATATCACCAAGTACGCTGCCAGCTAGTCATTTCCAATTCACATGAAGAGACTCAGGACAAGGTCGAAATGCCCCGTAGGGTTTCCAAGGCTGTAAATCTTTACAGACGCAGACTGCCACATCTTTCTTCCACAGAGCACATGGTAAGTTTCAACCACTACCCTTTGGTTAGCAGCTAAGTGCTTTAACCACTGCATCACCAAGTCTCCTTAAAATTCACAGAGGGTACTAGGCCTTACTCAACTTAGAGTCTTTCTGGTTGCTGGTTCTCCTTAAAACTTGGTGGTCCTGGTTCTCTACTGTGGTCTCAGTTCCTCCCTGACTACACTCCTCCTTTGTCCCTCTGTCTATTCTTTTAGGGTCCAGATTTCCTGCCTGGTGTTCCAGCCTCCTTTTGCTGAATTCCGGTCTCCTTGTTAAAGACCTTCCATGTCTTCCTGCAGACCTGCCTTATGGAGGCCATCGGACCATCCCACCTAGCCTGATTCAGGGTTGACTTTCTGGAGGCAAGGACAGTTTACCATCTCATTCATGTAATCTGCCTGTTTTAGTCAACTAGGGCTGCTCTAACAGAAATAGCACAGAGTGGATGGCTTTAACAAAGAAAGATTTATTCTTACACAGTCCAGTAGGTTGCAAGTCCATATTCAGGGTGTCCGCTCCAGGGAAAGACTTTCCCCTTGACGGCTCTGGAGGAAAGTCCGGTATTGCATCAGTCATTGTCCAGGGAGTGTCCTAACGCAAGAACCTCTGGTCTGAAGGACGCGCTCTGCTCCCGGTGCTGCTTGCTTGATGGTAGCGACGTTCTCAAGTTGTCCTTGGTTCTTTTTCCTTTTATTCCTTGCAAGCTAAAAGGATTAAGGGTGGGGCAAGCCATGCTCCAGGGAAACTTCCCCCATAGCAGGAATTCACAGCCCCACCCTAATCCTTTAACATACAGGTTAGCAAAACCACACAATGGAGGACAGTCCCAAGATACTGGGAACCATATCCCAGCCACGTGGCTGCACACATTTTTGGGGGGACACAATTCAAACCATGACACTGCCAGAGAGCCCTATGGTGCTCTGGACATTTCTTTGAACTCCTTCCTGCTACATTTTAGGCCTTTTCTTCTTGTCCTTTCTACTGCAGAGATAGAGAATATCTGATTATTCTTTAACCAACCCCGGCCCAACAAAGCCATCTTTCCTTGTCCAGTCCTAACAGGCCCAGGATAGAATTTAAAATCCCCTGGCACCTCTATTCCCTGCTTCCTGATTAGAGAATCCCAAATAACCAGAGTACTAAGAATAGTATCTTCATCCATGACTAAACAACCTGACAGATAGCAGCCCTGCCCTCCCATGTGTGCTGGGGGACACATCTCCTGAGACTCTAGTCCCTCAGGAATTGTTGGAGGCTAGAGTGCCAGCTGGGGACATTTACAGCCAACCCACAGGCCTTACCTCCCCTAGGAACATCCCCCACGGCCAACTCTGGCCTCTCCCCATGAAAGAAAGGATGGCTAACAGGTCTTATCATAATCCCTGTTGGGAAGCTTAAAACATACAGATCCTGGGTCATAACCTAGGCACATGAACCAGGACCTCTGGGAGAGAGAGGCAAGGAGCTGAGATGTGGGTTAAGAAGGTCGTTAAGTGATCCTGATGTGACCGGCCCAGGTACTGGCCACTGGGACCCACAGCACGGAGTGACTTTCTCATACCCATCTTCAACTAACATGAAGCCAAGAAAGTGCTTCCCAAGCATTCTCAGCCCATTCACTGGGAAAGTGGCCAGTAGTCTTGCTGGGGGAAGAAGGCTGGCTCCATGCTCATACACTATCATAGCAATCCACACAGCGCACAATTCCTAATAACTTAGGACTGGACTGAGTATGTTTTTAACACGCAGAGAAACCATAAACCAAAAAACCAGTTGCTGTTGGGTTGATCCTGACTCCTGGCAACCCCATGTGTGCCAGAGTAGATCTGTACTCCATAAGGCTTTTAAGCAGAAGCAGATGGACGGGTCTTTGTTCTGAAGTATCTCTGGGTGTACATGAACTCTCAACCGTTTGGTTAGTAGCTGGTATGTTAACCATTTGCACCCCTCAGGGACTCTACATGGTTATTTATTCTCCACAACAATGATTTGGCACTTAGGGTGTTTATCTCAACATTAAGATGTCTCGTATGATTCTTACTTGTATTGTAGTAAACGTCTATATTACAATGATTTATGTTCTTATAATTCTTTCCATTATCCTACAACCAACCTCTGGAGACTCTTAATCATCCTTTGAAACCCAACTTGGATTAAACCATCTGTCTTAGGCTGGGTCCTCTAGAGATGCAAAACCAGTGAATTCTATCTATCTTTCTGTCTGTCTGTCTATCTCTATCCTTCTGTCTATCTCTGTCTGTCTATATATTTTTTGTTGTCGGATGCCATTGATTTGGTTCTGACTCATAGCAACCCTGTGTATGACAGAACGGTCCTGAGCCCCCCTTACAATCACTGTTAATGTTGGAGCCCACCGCTGAAGGTACTGACTGTGTCAATCCACCTTACTGCGGGTCTTCCTCTTTTTCACTGATCTTCTGCTTTACTCAGTGTGATGTCCTTCTCTAGGGACTGGTCTCTCTCTTGATAACATGTCCAAAGTATCTGAGATGAAGTCTCGCCATCTTGTCTTCTAAGGAACTGGCTATGTTTCTTCAAAGACAGATTTGTTCATTCTTTTAGCAGCCCATGGTATATTCAGTAGTCTTAGCCAACACATAAATCAAAAGCATCAATTCTTATCTCTCTCTCAGACAGAGAGACAGAGAAAGAGACAGAAAGATTTTCTCAGTGAAATAGTTCATGAAGTCATAGAGGGTGGCAAGCTCTAAATCCACAAGTCAGTTGTCAGGCTGGAGGCTTTTCTTGAATTACACAGCTGCAGGGGCTGATGAATCCAAGATTGGTAGGCCAGATGGCAGACCACCGATTCACACGCTTCACAGGCCAATATTTCACAGGCTGTGGAGGCTGATGGATCCCAAGACTGGTAGGAAGCCAGAGATCAGATGATGATGAGCTGGATGTACGATCCAGAGCAAACAAGTGAGCCTTGGCAGAATATCCATCTATATATTGGATGCAGGCCACACCTCTCAGGAAACTCCCTTACAACTGATTGACTGATCACATCACGGAGCATAGCTACAACATTACATAACTGCCAAAACACTGAGAATAATGGTCCAGCCAAGTTGACACACAACCTGAACCATCATGCCATCCCTACAAAATCTTCCCTGAGCTTGCTTTCTCTACCCTCCATATAAGCAATTTTTCCTTTTCTTCTGTATCTTCAAAAGGCCACCTTTACTAGTTGACATATCTCACTATCTTGCAATGCACTTAGTTACTTCTCTGTCTCCCCTCTAGACTATGACAACAAATACATCTAATCATCTTTATATCTTCTGAATCCAGTACGGCATCTGATATACAGTAGGTGCTCATTAAGGGTTGTTGAGTAAACAAGCACAATGTGTATCTTTCCACCTACAGTGCAGACTCCTTAGTTCTAGTGAACACACATTTTCTACAAGCCAGCAAAATTCCTAGCACAGAAGTGCTCACATATCCCTGTGAGATAAATGAGCTATAATTGCTCCCGTTCTGCCCCCAAACTCATCTATGCTCAGTGGGAGGCTCAACAATCTCATCACTGACTCCTCCTGGCAAACTCAGTCATTTCCTTCTATGTGTTCAGACCCCTGTAAATATGCCTGTTGCAGCATTTGTCCCACTCTATTGTAACCATTGTTTACATCTCTGTCTTCCCCAGTAGATATGAGCTCCTTGGGGACTGAGACTGTTTCTCCTTCTTTGTCTTCCCATTCCAGTACCTAGCGGGGTGGCTGGCATGCTGTGGGTTCTTGGTGCCTGTCTGTTGAGTGAATCACTCCTCCAAGGGCAGTTCTAGCTAGGGGACCAACAAATTCACAGCTCGATGGAGATGCTGGAAAGAAGATGGGAAGATCTTATCCTTCCTGATGGCCAGGACGGATGTGGCTCTAAATTCTCTTAGAATAGCCTTGCCCATTTGTGGAAGGAAGTAAAATGCTAGGGAAATTACAAACATGGCAAGCAACTTGGTTTGGTTCCCTAGAGTCTCTTCTTGTCTCAATCCCTAAGCCCTCAGGAGGCCCTGACCCATCAATCTTCACAGCTTGTTACTGTTTGGATGAGTATTGGTGACGGTCACCAAACACGTGCGTTACAGGTTCAGGTTTCTATCCCCAGGGAGCATCTCATTGTCCTTAACCTAACCATCCTTTACTCAGTCTTAATCAGGTGTCTACTATGCTCCTATTCTGGGTACTGAAAGCACTTTTCTGGGAAAAGAGCTCATGATTAGTGGCTGCCACAGTTTGGAGGAAGGTTGGCAGGGAGAAGGACAAGCAAAGCAAGTCCATACCAAAACCAAACCCACTGCTGCTGAGTCAATTCCAACTCACAGCAACCCCATAGGACAGAGGACAACTGCCCACAGCGTTTCCAAGGCTTTACAGAAGCAGACTGTTATATCTTTCTCTCATGGAATGGCTGGTGGGCTTGAACTGCTGACCTTTTGGTTAGCAACTGAGTGCTTACCACTGTACCATCAGGGCTCCTAAAGCAAGGCCAGGGACCATAAATTACAGAGGCCAGGAAAACAGCTCCAAGACCTTCAAGGCAGCTTAGAACTCTCTTTGAGAGCCGCTCAGCAACACGCCCAGGGCTAGGTTCCATCCCCATCACCTCACTGAGGAGGCAATCATTCTAATAAACACGAACTGTAGGACTCTTGCCCGAGACTGAAACTGAAATCGAATCCATAATCTAGACAGAGGGGTGCACAGCTGCATGGGGTTAATCACGCACACACCAAGCATATGGCAGCACACCTCCAGACCAACTGGCGGAGAGCATTCTCTGGGATGCAATTAGCTCCTGTGCATGCATAAAAAACAAGCCAGCACCTCCAAAAGAAAATAAAATTGCTGAAGTCATAACCTCAGACCAGCATAATTACAGTCACTGAGTCCCGCTTACTCACGTTTAAGCAACATTCATTTAACCGCTCATTCATACGTGGGCTTGGTTGGTCTTTCCAGTTTCCTCCTGCCTCGTGCATCCACCATTCCTGGGAGCCCTGTTCTCTCATGGCATCCCTCCAGGATCTGGGCACCCCATTGCTTGACTTTGGTCCTTTAAGAATACAGTACCATTCTTGGAATAATACTAACAGCACAAATTAACCAAGTCTGGCACTCTCCATGTGTTATCTACGGATACTCATAGTGCTCTACGGCAGAGGCTTGAATTCCAGCATGAGCACTCCACATAAGTCATTTCATCTTTTTGAGCAGGTGTCCTTTTTGGAGAAGTGTGATAATAAATCTTCCCTTTAGGTTTGTTGTGATGGGAGCAGTAAATGGAATTATGCATGAGAAAGAGACAGGCAGGGTACACACCCTCAGTCAAGGTCTGACGCGCAGAAATGCACAGGGATTAGGAACTGGGCTGCTGCCATCGGAATGTTCTGGGGTTGAACCTCCTCTCTGCTTCTTTCTAGCCTACCCTCACTTCCTTCCTGTCTCTCCTCAAATGCTCCCCTGTCAGGAGGTTACAGCTCTCACCACTGGCCCTCCATATATCTCGGTTCTCTGCTTTTTCATTTACTATGTGCTTTCTTTGTTTATTCTCATCTTTCCAACTACCAGAGTGTAAGCTCCGTGAGGGGAGGGATGCTCACCTGTTTTGTTTACTGCTGGCATAGTAGGTGTTCATTTGATATCTGTTGAATGAACAAATGACTAATAGCAACAAACATCAATTTCCTCATCTGTAAAATACCCTCCTTTGGGGCTTTGGAGGGATGACACAGATAACTTTGAAAGCACTGAACACAGTGGCTGACTCAGAACAGAGGCAGCTCAGAGGCTGCTTATATTCCACTCATGACTGTAATGCCACTGCTGCCATATTGCTCAGAGTTTGGCTACTCATCAAAGCAGGCACCAGACAGTTGACTCTATTTGGAAATCTTCTTTGGCTGGGGGTGGAGTTGCCAAATAAAATATAGGACACCCTTTTAAATTTGTATTTCAGATAAAAAATGAATAATTTTTTAGTATAAGTATGTCCCATGCTCCATGGGGTTTCCAAGAAGCAGCTGGTGGATTCGACCTTTTGTTTAGCAGCCAAACTCTTAACCATCGTGTCACCAGGGCTCTCTTTGGGACAGACGTATACTAAAATATTAATCATTATTGTCTAGCTGAAATTCAAATTTAATTGGGTATCTCATATTTTTATTTGCTAAATCTGGCAAGGATGACCTGGTAGGATAGTGGTTAAGTGCTATGGCTGCTAACCCAAAGGCTGAAGTTCAAATCCAGCAGGTGCTCCTTGGAGACGCTATGGGGCAGTTCTACTCTTGATATGAGTTGGAATCAGCTTGATGACAAATTTATTTTATTTTATTTTTTAATATACCTGGCAACTTAGCTGGGGACACCCTGAGGAGATGGAGGCATTAGGAAGATCTCCTCAGCACAATCATATCTCCTCCTCAGCCGTTCAGAGGGGTGCTTTGGTAGGGCCTTTGACAAGCTCAGAGGCAAAGGGGGCAGGAGAAGTCAAGACGTGTTTGTGTAGGAAGGGGCACTGTCTGTCCAGGGAGAGGGGCAGACAGGAACGGGGAGAGAGAGCTGAGCTCTGCCACGTGGCAGAGGCTGGTTCTCTGGGGAGTGATGGGCTGGGCATATGGGGGGAGAACATATGGTGTCCCCGTTGTGACCTCAGACAACCCTGCTCTTAATTGCTGTTGGCTACTAAAATATACCCTGAGTACGCAAAAGTCTTCATCCACTAGTCTCCAGGTAGGTACTGTGCCCATTTCAGAGAATAGGAAATCAAGACCTCAGGTCATAAGCATTCCTGTTTGTGTTAGCCAGCTACTTAGCTGCTGAGCTGGGGCTCAAACCTGGCCTCCTGATAGTTGGATTCCTATTTGTAAGGGGGTGAACGTAGGCCATACTTCCCAGTGTACGCCGCATGTGAGCTGTGAGGAGTCTGCAGAACGTCACTAACCTTTCTGGCTAGGCGTGACAGCTTGCAGTTCTGGGCACGGTCAGCCCTGCAGCGCTGGTTCCCATCCTACCGTGTGAAGCCTCCATCCTGACTTGGCAGGGGGCCACTGTGTGATGCTCAAGTCTCAAGCTCTTGGGATGTTAGGCTGAAGTCAAGCCTGGATCCAAACCTCAGAACCAGAGATGGAGCCCATCACTAGATCTTCTAGAACTCCCAAGGCCTGGGCTCCATCAATCCTACAGTGCCCAGAATGTCCACTGGGGGGCAGTCTGCAGGCTGCCTCCGTCTGCTTCACCCTTCTCATGGGGCAAACCTGGGTATTAGAGCTCTTGGTGCCTGTTATCCAAAACCTAACTAATCTCACCCACCATCCAAGGGTCACAGAGACTTGTTCCAGCAAGCAAAGCCCAAGGATGATTCTAATCACCAGCCTGTAATTACATTTTCACACCCCAGCTTCATCTTAATGGGGCTCTTTGAGTAGACAGTCTGTGTCTTATGCTAATGACCGCATACTGGGCTGGGGTGGGATCATCTAACAGCAAGGAGGTGGCAGGGACCTTCTTCCAAACTGCTAGAATTTGGGACAGCTTTTAGGTACATAGCCTTGTGGAACAAGCTAGAGTCAAAGTCCTTTCCTCCACATGGGGCTACACCAAACCCAAGCCAAATGCACCGCCTTTAAGTTGATTCTGATTCACAGTGACCCTATAAGGAAGAGTAGAACTGCTCCATAGGGTTTCTAAGGAGAACTTGGCAGATTCAAACTGCTGACCTTTGGTTAGCAGATGTAGCACTTAACCACTATGCCTCCAGGGTTTCCGCATGGGGCTAGCAGGGCCATAAAAATAAAGTTTTCTTTAAAAAAAATTTGCTGTTGAGTTGATGCTGATTCATGGTGACCCTACGTATATCAGGGTACAACAGTGCTCTGTAGGGTTTTCAATGGCCGATTTTTCAGAAATAGACTGCCAGGCCTTTCTCCCAAGGTGCCTCTGAGCGGGCTTGAACCACCAAACTTTTGGTTAGCAGCTGTGCACATTAACCACCTGCAACATCCCGGGACTCAACGTCTTACTATAGATCTGTTTATAATCTCCGTCTCCTTTCCTATGCCCCTGACAGATGGCACACTCAGCCAAGTCACGGCCTAGAAGAAAGGTTTAGAAAGGGACTGTCTGCATGTGAAGACAGAGTCTAAGGAAGCTACAACGGCTGGTACAATACCCTAAGCCATGTATACTACTGCCAACTTTAGGCCACAGGAGTTGGGAGAGGAAGTGGCACCAAGACCTAGAGAATCATTAGAAAGGGCACCTTGATAGTAGCTATGTCATTAGCTGGAGGACAGAGCCACCTGAGGTGACTCGCAAGGAGACAGTAAAGGATGCTGTAACCTTACTCTCCTCATCCCTCCAAGCTCTTGCCAGGGCTCCCACCGGCCTGAGAACAAGGCGGTGAGGGTGGTAAGTGGACCTGGAGGGAGACATCTGGTACCCCGCTTCCAGATGCCTTAGACTCTGGTTAATAACTGAGTTGGAGCCCTGGTGGTGAAGTAGTTAAGAGCTTAGGCTGCGAACCAAAAGATCAGCAGTTCAAACCTGCCTGATGCTCCTTGGAAACCCTACAGGGCAGCTCCACTCTGTCCTAGAGAGTGGCTATGAGTTGGAATCGACTCGATGGCACACAACAATGACAACAACTGAGTGGACTACTTACTTTGCTTCTCCCTCAGAACAAGAAGTAAGAGGGAGGGGAGCAGAGGGTGTTTCTGCTTTCCACATCAGACTCTGTGAGGGCATCAGTGTGGGATGGGTAGGCACTTTGAGAAGTTTCAGGAAAAGGTACACACAATTTGGTGTTAGGAGTCTTGGAACCTTGTACTGTGTGTGTGACCTTGATCAAGGCACTAACCCTCTCTCGGTCTGCGCTCCTATCTACAAACTGACACTGTCAACCATGACTACATAGGGCTATCGGGAAGTTTTCAAAGCATAGTGTGAGTGAAAACTCAGCATACTACCGGATCTACAGTACCCAAACCTGTTGCCATTGAGTCAGTTCCAACTCATGGTGACTCTATAGGACAGAGTAGAAGTGGCCCATAAAACTTCCAAGGAGCGCCTGGGGCATTCAAACTGCTAACCTTCTGGTTAGCAGCAGTAGCTCTTAACTACCATGCCACCAGGGTTTTCAGACCCCTAGTGTGTGTGGTAAATATAGGCTGAATATAAAATGTCAGCTGGAAGTCACCTGGTAGCCTCAGCTTTCCTTCACACCCCTGGCATCCTGCCTTGCTGTCCCCTCAGCTTCCCTCCAGCCAGCTGCCCCTTGCTGGCGGTGGACTGGAGCCTCTGCCTAGACTAGTGGGCACTCCAGGAAGCTGCTGCCAGTCCCACTAGCCAACTGCCACAAATGCCAGCTCCGAGCCTGTCCCAGCACTGTCATGTTTGCCTATCGGCACAGCTCCATGCTTCAGTGACAGTGCCCAGTACCACAGGGGTGAGCAAGGCAGAGCTGGGGGCCAGACTGAGGCAGACAATGTAGGAGTCCCATCCTGCTAGGTCCTGTCCCTGGTACTCCGGGCAGGCTGCTAAGGAGGGCAAAAAGGCGGGGGGAGCATTCCTGCCTGGGAGAAACCAGCAGCTGTCTGTCTACCTCTTTAACTGGAGCACAATTAAGGCAGTTAGGAGTCCAAGACATCTCTTGTTTATTCATGTACCTCTTGATAGAGGGTCTTTTTGTGTTGGCTGCAGTCTCCTGGCGACTTGTGGCTACTCCTCCTTTGTGACTTTCTCTGCTTCCAAACACGTTCGGGTTATACTTAACCTGGTGTGTCTCTCTCCCTCCTCAGGCATCCCATCGATTCATTTACAAATCGTAAATGAACATCTGTATAATGTCTTATAGTTTACAAAGCACTTTGCACAGCCACTACTTCCTTTAAGCCTCATGACAGCCCTGTACAGCTTCTATAATGATCACCATCCCCATTTTACAGATACCGTGCTCCCCTCCCGGCTCCAGGACAGAGGGGGACATGGCATCGCGGCAGGAGATGGACAAGGAGAACCCAACTCTCTCAGCTCACTAGGTGTAGCGGCCACTTTTGCTGACTGAGGTGGTGTGGAGTGAGATCAAGTGTAGGCTGATGGAGGACAGGGCTCCAGGGGGAGCTGTCATCTTCTTCCTCACCTGACTGAGCTCTAGGGTCTCCGGGTACCAGCAGAACAGCAGACAGAAGTAAATACTCATCATCTATGGGGGACAGGCTGGAAGAACAGCCTAGTAATTGTTATCGTTTCTATAAACCTGTACCCGGCTCTCTGGGGCACTCAGCAGCCTTCTTCACTCTGCTTTGGTTGGGTATGCTCAGAGTACCCCCAGACATGCACCCTTTCTTGTGGTAAGAGCCTTCCTAGCTGCAGTTAGGCCGCAGGTACCTCCCCTGGGGGGTCTCTGATTGCTGTCTCTACAGAGACCCCCTCACTACGCTCCATCTTCTCATGTTCCTTTTCTTAATAACACAGACCACTCCCCAGTAATATCTGAGGTCTGACAATTAAGTTTGCTACCTCATCTTAGCAAAAGTACTATGTACATCATTGCTCAATATTACCACGGTCACCTTCAAAATACTCCCCTTAGGAAGCTAAGCACTGACACCAGTGCCTAGTCCACCCTTCACAGCAATTTTGGAACTCTTTTCCTGGAATGGCCATCAGAGCTGTCACTGTATTATCCCTGATGTCCTGAATGTCATCAAAATGTCTTCTTTTCAATATTTGCTTTATCTTTAGGTAAAGAAGTAAGTCACTGGGGGCCAGATCAGGTGATTAGGGAGGGTGCTCCAATACAGTTATTTGTTTACTGGCTAAAAACTCACTCACAGACAACTAAACAATGAAGTTTGCAAACTTGCCACCGTGCCACTGTGCTCAATGGTCATTACAGAAGGAGTTCCAAAATTGCTCTGAAGGGTGGGTGTCATGGGTTGAATTGTGTCCCCCCAAAAATATGTGTAGCCATGGGGCTGGGCCATGATTCCCAGTATCTTGTGACTGTGCTCCATCTTGTGGTTTCCCTAAACGGTATGTTAAAGGATTAGGGTGGGGCTGTAAATCCCTTCATAGGATTACTTCCCGGCCCTGCGGTAAAGGGAGTTTCCCTGGAGTATGGCTTGCCCCACCCTTAATCCTTTCAGCCTGCAAGAGATAAAAGGAAAGAGAAGCAAGTGGAGAATTGGGAACCTTGCACCATCAAGAAAGCAGCACCGGGAGAAGAGCCCGTCCTTCAGACCTGAGGTTCCTGCGCCAAGACGCTCCCTGGACAAAGACTGATGCAATACCGGACTTTCCTCCACAGCCGACAAGGGGGAAAGCCTTCCCCTGGAGTGGACACCCTGAATATGGACTTGCAACCTACTGGACTGTGTAAGAATAAACCTTCCTTTGTTAAAGTCATCCACTCTGTGGTATTTCTGTTAGAGCAGCCCTAGCTGACTGAAACAGTGGGCTAGGCACTGACATTGGTGCATAGCTTCCCAAGGGGGGTACTTTGAAGGTGACCATAGTGATATTTAGCAACAAGGTATGTACCACTTAGAACAATTAAGTTCATGGACTTAATTGTCAGATCTTGTATGCTTTTCATTTATTTACTGTCTGCCCCTCCTAATGGAATACAAGTTTCATGGGAGAACACCACCAGTTGCCATCCAGTTGATTCTGACTCATGATGAGCCCATGTGTATCACAGTCAGACAATGGGTTTTCAATGACTGATGTTTCGAAAGCAGGTGAGTGTTTCTCCCAAGGTGCCTCTAGGTAGACTTAAACTTCCAGCCTTTTGGTTAGCAGCTGAGTGCTTTATCCACTTACTAAAATAAATGTTTGGTGAATGAATGAATGTATCAGACTGGACCTTGGGATACCAAACCAAACCAATCAAGTTGATTCTGACTGATTTACCCTATAAGATGGAAAATAACAGCCCCATAGCATTTCAAAGAGTGGCTGCTGGATTCAAACTGCCAACTTTTTGGTTAGTAGCTGAGCTCTTAACTACTGAGCCTCAAGGTTTGGGACCTTTGCGTGGTTCAACTCATAGTGTTAAGTACCTACCATATACTAGGCACTTTTATTTGGATTACTGAGTATAATCTTTTGATTCTCACAACGAACTATGATAGAGCTATTGACAGTCAGAGGGTTGTATGACTTGCCCAAATTTACATACCAGCTGCTGTGTTCCACATCTCAGCAAAGTCACCATCAACCATGCAGCTGTCCAGGCTAGTTAACTGTGAGTCACACTGACCTGCTCCATCTCCTTACCTCTCCCTGTCTTACAACACACATTGAAACAATCATCAAGTCTTGTCCATTCTGCTATTTGAATATTTCTTGATTCCATCTAATCGCTTCTCCCTTGCCATTTTCCTGGGCTAAGCCGCCATCGCCATTCAGGGGCTGCCTGACTACTTGAAGGTCTCAGTTTTCTTTTCTGTAAAATGTGTGTAAGTCCAACCAACCCTGAGACAAAGCCCCTCCAAAGGCCTGCAAAGGAGGGTGACTAACCTGTGTTGGTTTCCAGGGCTGTGCTATGACTTTTCTAGACCCTCTTTCTCCATAAACAGATATTGCCACCTAGAATTCACTGGGGTAAAGACAAATACAATGCATCACTATATATTCATATTCAGTTTTTCTTTTTCTGATTATGAAAAATAAAACTAAAATTTTTTTGTGGGCTGTTAAAAGACCTGTAAGCCCTAAGCATTGTGCCTACTGTACCTGACGGATAAACTGGCTGAGCTGGCTCTAGTGCTGCATCCCGAGAAACTCCCCAGGCCCAGGCAAACTAGAACGGCTGGTTGTCACTCTACTACAAGGCCTCCTATGTAGAATAGGGTCGCCATTGCCTTCTGAGTTCAACACCTATTCTCTTTCCTCAAAGACTAGTTTGACCTCAGTCACACTGCCCTGCCATTGGTCCTTGACTAAATTTGGACACTCCTACCTCAGGACCTTTGCACTTACTGCTTTCTATGCCTGTAACACTTTTCATCCAGGTGAACACTTGGCTAACTTTATTCAGATCTTTGCTCAAGTGTCACCTTGTCAGTGCAGCCTTCTCACCAGAGCAAGAGCTGCAGTGTTGACCTTTCAAGGTTCTTTTTCTCCCATGGTCCTTCACATGCATGGCCTGAATTGATGGCTTCACAGCAAGCTCTCTAGGGGCACAGGAACCTCATTTATACCTCTTTGTAGAAAACAAGAGACCTAGGTGTGCTAGGGAAGCATTAGAGTTGATACTAAGGGGAGGCAGAAGTGTATATGGGATGACTCCGAGACACCCTGAAAGTCTGAAGTTTTGGATTATTGAAGGGACAATTTTTGCAAACATTTAAACCACCAGTAAGGAAGTCTCCCTGTCGGTCCCTAGGGAAGTCCTTTTTCAAGCAGGGGCTGTCTAACAAAGCCTATCTCACTGTCTCCTGTTTCCAAAGGACCTCTGGGGTTTCTGAAGTTGACTAAACCCATCAGCTTTTATGTCCGCATCATTGCCGCAGACTAGACTCCAACTCACAATGATTCCATGTGTGTCACAGGCCCAGGTTTCATTAGTCACCGAAAACTCAAAAAAGTCACTGTCATTGGGTCAATTCTGACTCATAGTGACCCTATAGGAGCGCAGAGACCTACCCACAGGGATTCCAAGGAGTGCCTAGTAGATTCAAACTGTTGACCTTTTGGTTAGCAGCCAGAGCACTTAACAAATACACCACCAGCGTGTCCCATTAGCCACCTAACAAGGATTAATCATGCACCTAAGCTGTTAGAGGCAAGTCAAACAAACCTGGGGGCAACTATTTGAAGATCATTCTATTTTTCAGTTCTTATAACAGGGGTCTCATACAACACTTGTCCTTTTAACAATGACTGATTTCACTCAGCATAATATCTTCCAATTGAAACCATGTTATGAGATGTTTTCTAAAATCTATCATCTATCAATCCATCTATCTATCTACCTAATCTCTCTCTCTCTCTCTCTCTCTCTCTCTCTCTCTCTCTCTCTCTCTCTCTCTCTAGCATAGCGTTCCATTGAGTATATGCACCACAGTTTGTTATCCATTCACCTGTTAATGGGCATCTGGGTTGTTTCTATCTTTTAGCTAAGTCTGAGGTTTTACTCTCTTTCTCTGCCTTAGCTGGAACTCCTGGAGTGATCTCCAGGACACTGGACCACAGCTGGCAAGAGAAGTAGTGCCAGGGATTTGCTTGGAGATATTTACCTGAAGCCACAGAATGGGAAATTCAGAGGACATAATTAAGAAGTACTATCTGGGGTCTACTCTTTATTTATAGTCCATAATTCCACTTCCCTGAAAGCTGGGCCCTAGCAAACAATAAAAATGAGCATTTATCAAGCCTTTGTCATGTGTCAACAAGTCTCCTAAGCACTTCATGAGCATGAACTAATTTAATCCTTGCAATAGCCCTGGGGGGTATTTTACAAAAGAGACTGTGGAGTTCATGCCTCCTTCACTTTGCTGATGATGACAGGGTGGCAGAAGGTATGGGAAAGCCTTTTCCCAAAACCCAAAGCCTTTTGGGGAAGAAGCCTCTGCGTCCTCCAGGCAAGCACCCTGTGGACAATCAGGGACAGTCCAGAGGAGATCACCTCAGCTTAAGCTGACAAAAATTCTACTGTTTGAGGTACCAACAACAGTTACCAGGATGCCACACATCTATTGATACTGGGTTAATTCTAACTCACAGCGACACTATAGGACAGAGTAGAACTGCCCCACGGGGTTTCCAAGGAGCAGCTAGCTGGTAGATTGGAACTGCTGATCTTTTGGTTAACAGGCAAGTTTCAAACCACTGTGTCACCAGGGCTCATTAGGATGGAGCTTGGAATTTGGAAAGCACTTAAAAACTATTTGGTGAATCAATGCATTTATTGAGCATCTACTTAGTACCAGGGTTCTACACATAATTTGCAAACACTGTCTTACTTAAACCACATAAGAAACCTAAAACAGGTACGATTAGTTCCATTTAACAGATAAGAAAATAGTGATTCAGAGAGAAGCAGCAGTTTAACTGAGGCCCCAAGTGAATAAATGTTGAAGCTGGGATTTGCCCCCAGGTTTGTTTGACTTCCCTCTAACAGTTTAGGTGCATGATTAATCCTTGATAGGGGGCTAATGGGAAACTCTGGTGGTGTACTGTTTAAGCACTCTGGCTGCTAACCAAAAGGCCAGCTGTTTGAATCCACCAGACACCCCTTGGAAACTCTATGGGGCAGCTCTACTCCACCCTCTAGGGTTGCTATGAGTCAGAATTGACTCAGAGGCAATGGATTTGGTTTTTGCTTTTAAGTGGCTAACAGTAAACCCTGGTTGTATAGTGATTAAAAGCTATGGCTGCTAATCAAAAGGTCAGCAGTTTGAATCCACCAGGCACTCCTTGGAATCCCTGTGGGTAGTTCTACTGTCTCCTATAGGGTCACTATGCGTCAAAATCGACCCAATGGCAGTGAATTTTTTGGGTTTTCGGTGGCTAATGAAACCTGGGCCACTGACAACTCTCCCTCTGTAACAATGTTGCAAGTCCAGCACCTTAGGAGATGAGGTTCCAGGAGCGGGAGAGGAATGTGGAGCCTGGCTACAGCTTCTTGATCTTCCCCACCCCTCACCGCCTGGCTGGGAGTTAGCCCTATCCGTGCTGCTAATGCATGACCCACGCTCCCAAGCTGCCTTCCCAACCCAAGCCATCCTTGAGTTGCAGCTGTGAAATTGTAGTGACAGATCCAGTTTAGTCCCTGGGATGAGCCAGTGATTATGTCTGCCTCAGCAGGGAGGTGACTCCTTCTCTGTCCTTGTCCCATAATAAGCATACTCTTCTCTCATTCAGGTAGCTCCTGAAACACTGCTTCCTTCATAAAGCCTTCCTGGGTTGACCAGATGTCAGCTGTCAACTCATATAAGTTGTTACATTCAGAGAGAGAAAGCTCTAGGCTCAGATCTCAGCCAGCATCTGTCCATGCCTTTTTGGATTATTGAGGGGACAATTTTTGTGAAGGTTTAATCACCAGCAAGGAAGTCTCCCTGTAGGTCCCCAGGGAAGTTCCTTTTTAAGCAGGGGCTATCTAACAGAGCCTATCTCACTGTCTCCTGTTTCCACAGGACCTCTGGGATTTCTGAAGTTCACTAAATCCATCAGATTTTATGCCTGCATCATTTGCCGCAGACTAGACTCCAACTCATGATCCTATGTGTGTGCTCTAGAAGGTTTTCAATGACTGATTTTTCAGAAGCAGACTGCCAGGCCTTTCTTTCGAGGTATGTCCAGGTGGACTCAAACGGCCGACCTTTTGGTTAGCAGTTGATTGTGTTAACTCTTGCAGCACCCAGGGACTCTCATCAGCTCTCCAGTGGTAGCTAGTCAAGGGTGGTTTTTGGAAGCCAGGGGTAAAAGTGGGGGAGAAAAGTAGCACAGACAACAATTTTTTTAGGGGGGAAGCTACCTTTACAAAGAGAAGAGAAGAGTTTCTCAGAGGAGGCTTTGCTGAGGGTCCCTGGCCACTCCATAATAATTTGGTTCTGCACCCCCCGTCCCAGAGAAACTATGTTATACTTTCAGGCTCAGAGACTTAGGCCCATGAAAGCACTTTGTGACTGGATTTGGGTGTTTTAGATTTTGGCTGATCAAATCCCCTTCCTTTTTCTCCTCGGCCTATTTTCAGACTTGGAATAAATGTTTTTTTAGAACTTGCTCATTTTGCAGATGAGAGAACTGAGGCTGTAAGACTTGCGCCAGGCACACAGTTTGCTGGTAAGTTACAGTGGAACCCACCTCATTCTTTCCTGCTGAGGTCTGAGCGACACTGCTTGCAGGGAAGACAGGGAGCAGGAGAGGAGCTCACTGGAAGCAGTAAAGAAGCAGAGAGAACGTGTTGTTCCTCTCTGTTTCTTCTTGTCATCTCCTTCCCCACGTCCTGAGGCAGCATTTCCAGGCTGGCAGCACAGGGGTGGGAGTGTGGGCAGAGCAGGCTCTGCAGGGAAGAGGGCCCTGCGGGGCCAGGGCAGACGCCAGTGACAAGAGCAATTTATTTCGCAGGCACAGATTAGACGGCAACTGAGAAATTCTTTCTCATGCCATCCATCAGCTGGCTGCCTCGGGCAGCCTCCGTGGGGTCAGGAAATTTGTCTTGACTGCACTGCTCTGCTGCTTTACTTGGACTCTTGTGGCTCAAGTCATGCCGGAGACTCTCACACCAGTAGAAGGAATCAAATCCAGAAATCACCCACATAGCTAGGACCTTGAGAACTGCACTTGACTCCTTCCACCCTTGAACACACAGACTCCCCGAATGCAGTGATACGTTTCCATACACCTGTAGGGAACCGGGGACTTCTGTTAATGCACTGCACTGGGTGGAAAAGAAGCCGAGCCTGGAAAGTCTGTGCTGCTGGGCTCATCAGTATACTCCGAGGATGCTTCCAAGAAAGGTGCTGTTGGCTAAAAGTAGTACAGTACAATCTGTGAAAGCCAGAATCTGTGTAAGGTGAAAAACTATCAGATAAGGAAAGTGCAAATGTTTTCTACTAAAAGGAGCAACAGAGATGGGGTAAGACACAACCTCCACCAGACTGAGTCCAGCAGAACTAGATGGTGCCTGGCTGTCATCACTGACTGCTCTGGCAGGGACCATGACACAGAGTCCTGGACAGAGTGGGAGGAAAATACAGAGCATATTTCTAACTCACATAAAAAGACTAGACTTACTGTCCTGACAGAGACTGGAGAAACGCTAATAAGACCCTGGATAACCTTTTAAATCAATAGTAAAGTCACTCCACCCAAGGGTTAGACAGGCACATATAACAAAAGGAGACTACATGGGCACACTGAGCCAGGGACAAGGATGGGAAGGCAGGAGGGGACAGAAAAGCTGGTAGCAGGAAACCCAGAGTTTAGAGGGGGAGACTGTTGACTTGATGTGGGGTTGGCAACTGATGTAACAAAACAATACTGTATTAATTGTTTAATGAGAAACTAACTGGCTCTATAAGCCTTCATCTAAAGTGCGTGCATGCACGCGCGCACACACACACACACAAAGTGGTAAGACTACACCCTATCAAAGGCAGAAAACTTGTGAGACCTGGAAACACAAGGCTGTCCCATTCAGTTCCAGCTCTCACAGTTTTCACTGTATTAGCTGATTATTGTTGTTGGAGTCGGCTCTGACTCATGAAGATCTCATGTGACAGGGTAGAACTGTCCTATAGGGTCTTCTTAGCGGTAATCTTTATGGAAGCGGACTGCCAGGCTTTTCTCTTGAGGAGCTGGGTGGGTACGAGCTGCCAACCTTTCAGTTAGCAGCTGGGCACTTAACCATTGCATCACCAGGGCTCCTTACTATTAGTCGAAGGGAGTCAGAAAATCTTTTCCATAAAGGGACAGGTAGTAAATATGCTAGGTTTGCAGCTCATAAGGTCTCTGTCACAACTATTGAACTTTGCTGCTGTAGTGTGAAAGTAGTTAAAAACAATATGTAAATAAATGAGTTCAGCCGTGTTTGAATAAAACTTGATTGACACAAATCAGGTGGCTTGTTCATGGGCTATAGTTTGCTAACACCCAAGATTCTTGGAAACTGGAGACTTTCCACCCACTTAACAAGATTTATCAATTAATAATTATTACAATGAGAAATGTAGGCCAAACAATGGGGCCATTGGAGTTTACCCTAAATTCAAATAGGACAAGTCTGTAAATTGTATCATCTAGTCTCAGATACCAAGGGATCTGCTCTTTCACGAATCTGACACTAATAACTCTCAAAAATCCTTCAGCAGTGTTGGCTCCAATGCCGGCTCCAGAGCATGGGCTCTGAAGTCTTCTTAAAAAACCAAAGAACCAAGCTGTTGCCACTGAGTCTATTCTGACTGACAGTGACACTGTAGGACAGAGTAGAACTGCTCCATAGGGTTTTCAAGGTTGTAATACTTATGGAAGAAGACTGTCACATCTCTCTCCTGTTAGGCGCCTGGTGGGTGTGAACAACTGACCATTTGGTTAGCATCTAAACACTTAACCACTATACCATCAATTCAGTTCAGTCCTTACTTTACCACTTGCTAGCTGTATGAGCTTAACCTCACTTGTCTCAGTTTCCCCATCTGTATAATGGGAAAAACTGTTCACTCTCAGAGGGCTGTAAAGATGAACAAGGATTACAGGTAAAGCACTGGGAAGAGTGCCTGACATGTGATGAGTGCTCAGCACATAACTGTTGCTAACCCTTAGTTAACCCATATAGACCAGAAGGCTGCCTGGTTTTGGGTGATATGAGAGACTGAGACGTGAGGATACTTTATTCTTGTCATACAGCCAACAGGTCTTCATCTTATCCATGCACCTTAGCACTGGACGTTGGGGATTTGTCTTTTGCCTTTGTCCATTTTGATTAGAATAGGAACTGGACTAAGTATAGCAAATAGAAAAAGGAAGAGAAAGGACAAGGAAACTACATTCATTGAATTGTTACAATGGCATGCTCAGGGCTAGATGTTTCATATATTATTTCATAAAATCCACACAACAGTGTTGTGAGGTAGCTATTGCTATCCCTATGCTGTAGACAGAGAAATGAAGCCTCAGAAAGTTTCCATAGCATGTTGAAGGTCACCCAGACTGCCTAATTACAAGTTCATTCATTTATCAGATATTTCTCTTTCACCAACTATGTGTCAGTCACAGACTGTACTACTTGGGAAACAGAGAGAAAGAAATGATAAATAAATCATTAAGGTGAGATTACAAAAGACAGCTTGGGAAAACAGAAAGGAGGAGACACAGGCTGAGTCTTGAAGGATGAATGAGAGTCTATTGAGCAGACAAAAAAATAAAGGACATGTCAAGGAGAAGTCACATCATATGCAAACACACGGAGGCATTAAATAACATCGTGCTTTCCAGAAGAGTCATTCATTTGCTCTGGCAGTGAGAGAGGTTGCTGGAGAAGCAGGTCACAGGGGTTTAGGGAGCCCCTCTGGGTTATGATGAGTTTGAACTTGATTCTGCATGCAGTGGAGAGACATCCAAAGGGTTTAAGCAGGGCAGCAACAGACTCAAACACTGTTTTAGGAATAAAAATACAGAAGTTGGATTGGAAGGTGAATGAGGCAGAAAGCATGAAGCCCTTCTGAAAGACAACTGGAATAATCCAGCGAGAAATGACAGGGCAGGAGGACTGAAACACAGCAGGGCAGATCCGGTTTGAGAGATGCTGAGGAGGTCGGAGTGGCTGGACTTGATGACGACTGGATGAAGGGTTATAAGGGAGAAAGCAAGAGTCCAGGATGACTTGAAGCCTTGGGTGATGAGATGAATAAGGGATCCCTACACTGATGTGAGGAACAGAGGAGAAGGGATAGCATTTTATAGAAAGATAATGAGTTCCGTTTTTGACACAGTGAGGATGGCTAGCGTGGAGGTTAGATGTGGCAGAGGGGGTGGGTGTCTGGACAGCTGGATGGGAAGATGAAAAGAACACGCATTCATTTTTGCGCTGTATTGGCATTCCTGATACAAGTTGGAAACAGTACATTCAACAGGCAGGAAGAACCAATTCTAGGGGGGCAGGGGAGGGTTCCCCTCTAGGTTCCTGTTTATGGGTTGGCCTCTACTTTCTGTTCTAGGGGAGGATCTTGGAATGATAGAAACCATAGGTGTGAACCCCCTTCTTGAGAACTTCATTTACTGTGAACAATTTTCAGATTAATTTCATTTTTTTTCCATAAAATGTGAATTCTGATGATCACGAGGGAGCCCTGTTACCTGGCTTTTTCAGAGTGTAGGAAACTGCATAAACAAAGATAAGCAAACAAAGGCCTTACATCTACTCTTCCTTTTAATGTAGCTTGAAAATATTTGCCTAACTTTCTCCATGCCCCCAGGTCCCAATCATTCTTTGCTACTGCTACATTCTTCCGTCTGTTAGGGTAATTCCTAGCACCATGGAAGACATCTCAAGAGAAAATGCTGACTATCAAGGCCAAACAGGTTCCTAAATTATGTCCTTCAGAATGACAGCAGTCTCTTGCTCTGGCCTCACAGGACACATCAGGAGTAAAGGGTAAGGATTTTCCAAGGACAAATAGAAGAGAGAGAGAGAGAGAGAGAGAGAGAGAGAGAGAGTGTGTGTGTGTGTCCGTGTGTGTGTCCACGCGTGCAGGAGGGAAAGAGAGCAAAAGAGAAGAGGGAGAAGAGCAAGGGAGAGAGGGACGGAGAAGGAAAGGGAGGGAAAAAAGAAGGGAAGAGAGAGAAGGGCACAGGAAATACACAGGTCTGAAAGTAACAGAGAGGCTACTTCCATACAAGAGAGACACAGGGAGAAGACAGGAAATAGAAGATAGATATGGGTGGAGGGTGTGCGTGGAGCAGGCATCAGTTTGTAACAGAAAGAAACCCAACAACCCAAGGCTTGGTTTCTAGGTGTCCTTGCGGAAGGGCCGCATAAACCAGAGACTACATTAGCATGAAACTGTAAGAACTAGATGGTGCCTGGCTACCACCAGTGACTGCCCTTACAGGGAACTCAACAAAGACTATCTGATAGAGTGGGAGAATTGTGGGGTACAGAACTCAAACTATAATAATAATAATAAAACAGACTGAGGGTCTCTAGCAGAAACAGCCCCCAGACTCTCTGTTAGCCCAGAGCTGAAACCACTTCTGAAGCCAACTCTTTGGACAAAGATTGAACTGGTCTATAAAATAACGGTGAAGTGCATGCTTCTTGGCTTAAGTAGATACATGAGACTGACTGGAGGCAAGATGAGAAGGTAGAGTGGGACAAGAGCTGGCTGAATGGACATGGGAAATACAGTATGGAGAGGAGGAATGTGCTGTCACATGTTGGGAGAACAACTAGGGCCATACAACAAGGTGTGTGTAAGTTTTTGTATGACAAACTGACTTAAACTGTAAACATTCACTTAAAACACAATCAAAAATAAAAAACCAAAACAAACCAAAGTGTCCTTGACCATGATACTGAATTCTAAGGCCCTCTTATTATCAGATAGGAAACCCTGGTGGTATAGTGGTTAAGTGCTACGTTTGCTAACCAAAAGGTTGGTAGTTCAACTCCACCAAGTGCTCCTTGAAAACTCTATAGGGCAGTTCTCCTCTGTAAGGTTGCTATGAGTCAGAATCAACTCAACAGCACTGGGTGTTTGTTTTTTTGGTTATTACTATCAGATATAAGGAAACCCTGGCGACATAGTGATAAAGAGCAGCTGCTAACCAAAAGGTCTGCAGTTTGAATCCACCAGGCGCTCCTTGGAAACCCTATGGAATGATCCTACATTGTCCTATAAAGTAGCTATGAGTTGAATTCAAGTTCATGGCAACAAGTTATTACCAGATACAGGAGTGTGAGTCACACTAAGACTTCAAGTTACTCTCACCAGGTTCTTTAGTAGAGTTATTGAGTACCCGGTAAATGCCTACTTGCACACTTATTATCTCATTTAAGCACACCGCACAATAACTTCTTAACACAATAATTAAAAGTCACTAACTGAAAGTATTCTGTTTCGTTATAAAGATCTAAAAGAAAGCACAAGGGAGGAGGGGAGAGAGCTGATCTCTGGTTACTTTTAAATAATGATCAGAGATGGGGGGGGCTAAACAGAAAGGTGACCACTGGGAGTGGCTTCAGTTCCAAGTTCAAAGAGTATCTTAGGGGGATAGTTCCTCTAGTATTTATTGGTTCAGTAAGCCTAGCCTTTATTAGGAATTTGAGTTCATCCTGTATTTTTCTCCTTTTCTATCAAGGACCTTCTATTGTGACTCTGATCAGAACAGCTGCTGGTGATAGAAGGGCACCATTTGGTTCTTTTGGTCTCAGGCTAGATCAGGCCATGGTTCGGGTGGGCCGTCAGTCCTGCGGACCAGTTTCTTCTTTGAATCTTTGGTTTCCTTCATTTTCTTTTGTTCCAGATGAGTAAAGACCAATATTCACACTTTAGACAGTTGCTCATGAGCTTTTAGGAGTTGGTAGCTACTCACCAACTCAGGATATAGATTTTTATGGGCTATGTTATGCTAGTTGACCAAGCCAGCCCATTAGACTATAGTCCCAAGCCTTCAAACCCAGTAAATCAATTCTGAGGTGTTTGGCTATGACTGGCAAGTATGCATGACAGTGCCCCCATGTGATTTGCTTTATATATACATGAATGTACACATAGTGTACACAAATATGTATATGCACATGTCTACAAATACGCCTATACATCCACACTCATATATTTGCACATGCCTTCCTATACACATGAACCTACCTATGTAACCACATACATTTTCTGGTTGTTATTTTTGTTGTTGCAAAATATTGTGTTACAGCATTTACTGAAATTGTCCCTTATTCTTGCATACTTCTTAGTGTCTTCATTTACCATGCACAAATTTTATAGAATTCACCCATATAAGGTACTGCCTGTCCTATCACCAGAAATAACAAGTGTCTACTATCTATAAAGTGATTCCCCTTCACTCTCCCTCCCATCCCTGGTAATCATCAAAGAATGTTGCCTTCTGTGGGTATACCTAGTTTTTTCTTATTAAAATAGTGAGACCATACACTAGTTGTCCTTCTGTGATTGACTGATTTCACTCAGCATAACATCTTCCAGATTCATTCATGTTATGTTTTGCAGACTCATCATTACTCTTTATAGCTTTGTAGGAGTCCACTGCATGTACCATAATCTGTTTATCCATTCTTCCACTGACGGGCACTTGTCTGCATTTTTTGCTCTTGTGAATAATGCTGCAATGAATATAGGTATGCAGATGTATATTTGTGTCACTGCTCTTATATCTCTAGGGCACATACCTAGGGGTGGGATTGCTGGATTAGAAGGTATTTGAAATAAACCCTTTTTAATCATTTTAGTTTCTGTGCTTGTTTCTCCATTTTTTGCTTGTCTCTTTGTGCCAACAAACACACAAGATAAGCTCAGCAAATGCTCTTCACAAGGTGTGACTCTAATGTATTAAGACTGGCTTTCCTGTTTGAGTCCCAAATCAGCTCTAATGGCCATTTCCAGAGAGGGATTTTGAAAGCGCTAGCAGTGCTGGCATTATTGAATTAAGTAAGTAACCTCCCAGAAACCCTTCTGAAGGTCACTACAATCTTTTAAAATGCATTTCATGCAAAGATTCCTATGTATGCTCATTTAAAAAAATCTTACTGCTTTAAAGTTCTGGCTCCGCCACTTACCCATGTGTGACCTTGAGTAAGCTACCTAACTTCTTTTTGCCTCTGTTGCTTCATCTATAAAAATGAGATAATAATAATAATACTCTCTTTATAGGGTTGCTAATGACTTGACCCATGTAGAACGTGCTGAGAACATGCCTAGATCACAGTAAGAACTCAAGAGGTGGACATTTTCACTGGTGATACTATGTAAGTGTCTGTCCTGCCTCTTTTGGGCCCATCCTGGGTTATATAGCTCAGCGAGTTACGGCACATTAAGTTAGCTGCTTCAGAGTCT
Organism: Heterohyrax brucei; assembly: GCA_028571685.1. Lineage (NCBI taxonomy): Eukaryota > Metazoa > Chordata > Mammalia > Hyracoidea > Procaviidae > Heterohyrax > Heterohyrax brucei. Next base: position 161,340,744 of record CM053140.1, read on the forward strand.
GGCATCTGGGAGGTGTTCAATATATGCTGTTTGATCCAAACAGAGCTAAATACAGCCCCTTTCAGAGCTAGAGAATTTGCATTAGGGATTACCAAAACCAGAAAGACTCTCTGGGATCAATTTCTAAGACCAACACACTTTGCACATTTTCTGAAAATAGTGACCGTTCAAGCTCTGGGTCATAGCTGGGGTGAGACCATTAAGTTGGAAGGGAACTTAGATCACCTTTTCTCCTACAGGAAACCCTGTTGGCTTAGTGGTTAAGTGCTATGTCTGCTAACCAAAAGGCTGGCAATTCAAATCTGCCAGGTGCTCCTTGGAAACTACGGGACAACTCTATTTTGACCTACAACGTTGCTATGAGTTGGAATAGACTCAAAGGCAGTGGGTTTAGTTTTGTTCTTTCCCTTACAGAAACACCTCTCCCATTCTCATGCAGTGGGATGGTGGAGGGGTGGGAGATCTATGCTCTCAACTGAGGTGCTTCCTGTCTTACTGGAGAGCAGATCTTTCTAAGGTGATAGTTACTAAGACTTAATTCCACTTCTCCTGAGATAATATATATGTATTTTTAAGAGGAAAAAGCTTTAAAAACGCAAAGGACAGACTTGGAAGCATTGCAAGCACCTCTACAGAAGTGAATACAGGCTTTTTGAATCTATGAAAGAAAGGGTGGAGGAACCCCTTCTGAGCACAGTATAAAAGAGTTAGCATTATATGAGACACGGTATTTTAGTGGTAAGAGCACAGGCAATGGCTCCAGACAGATCTCAGTTCAAATTCTGGTCCAAACATGTGCTAACCACATGATCCTGGGGGAGCTACTTAGTTGCTCTAAGCCAGTGCACAGTCATCCTTCTAACAGAAATAATCCTAACATCTATCTCACTGGGTTGCTACGTGATTTAAATGAAACGAGGCCCATAAAGCACTTAGCAAAGTGCTTGGCACACATGAGTGCCTCATAAGTGGTCACTGTTATTATTTTAAGTTGTTGACTGTAATAATAGCTACCACTTATTGAGTGCTTACTATGTGCCAAACATTCTGCTGAAGTGCTTTATGCACACTATTTTACCCTCACAAAAACTCTTTGACCTGCCATTCCCATTTTATAGTTGAAGAGACTGAGGCTAGGGAATTTAAGTAACTGCACCCTACAGACATACAAATAATGAGTGGCAGGCCAGCATTTGAACCTGGGATGCCTTCACTTCAAAGTCTGTGTTTTTAAACTCAGTGCTGTATCTTCATCCTTCTACCGTCCATCCTGCCTGTAGGCCCTTTCACAGCAGGACACCAGCGGTATTTGACTGAAATTAGATCAATTTCCTTCCCTCTGTCCTTCTGCTTATTATAATGTCTCCCCTCCAAAAGTCTGCTTAACATTCATAGACTGAAGATGTTTTAAAGTGAGATCATGAGACCCAGAAATATACAGGCTGTTAAGAATTGTCAGATAGAAGCAGGGCTACCCAGGTCTCCCAGATCCCTAGGAATCCCAAATATAGGCTTCCTCCAAGTATTCATTCCAAATCTGCCCACCAGGCTGAACTCCCTTCTTATGCTCTTCTGTAGCATCACTTCCACCCTCTTCCACTCCCAGCACCACTATGGGCTCTTGAACGAGCTGGGGCTATGGTCACATTACATACGATATACATACATATATTTGCCCACATATTCTTTCTGAGATCTTGTAGACTGAAAACAGAAATAGAAGGGAAGATCAAAAGGGATCAAATCAAAGATCATTGAGCAGTTAGGAGGCAGAGATGGCACCAGAGCTTAAATTTTGCTCAGCCAAGTCTCATCTTGGATTACCACTGAATCTCTCTTAGCTCTGCTCATTATCTACATGATTGTCTTTGTGGGTACTCCCATGCACACAGCATTGGCTTAGCTGGATGCTGAGCAGAGGCACTCACAGGGTAGCTCAAAGTTCAAGGCTCTAAGCAACACTCAGGAAGGAAGAGAGAAGCCAAACCAATACTGTCAACACCCACTATGAGCCGGACTGTGTGCCGGGCAGTGTCATGTCCATCACTTCATTTAATCATCGCTATGTTGAAACTCATCATTGCAGCCACTGTGTCCATCCACTTTGTTCAGGGTCTTCCCACTTTTTGTTCACCTTTTAATCTACCAGGCACAGTGTTGTTCTCCAGAGACTGGTCCCTCCTGATAACACGTCGAAAGTACATAAGACAAAATTGTGCCTTCCTCCAATCTAGGGACTGCCTTGCTGGCATCCATGGGACACTCAATATTCTTTGAGAACACCATAATTCAAGTGGATCAGTTCTTCTTGTCTTCCTTAGTCATTGGCCAGGTTTCACATGCACATGTGACCACAGAAAATGCCATGGCCTGGATCAGGTGCACCTTGGTCCTGAAGACCACGTCTTTGCTCTTGTCAGAACCCTAAAGAGGTCTTTTGTAGCAGATTTGCACAGTGCAACACATAGTTTGGTTTCTTGACTGCTGCTTCCATGGGCATTGATGAATAGTAACAATAGCAACAGCTAAACTTTTTTGAGCACTTGCTTTGTACCAAGCACTGTTCTAAGCACTCTACATGTGTTTGCCCATTTAAACTCACAATGACCCTATGAAGTAGGTATGACTGCTAATCCCTTTTTAAAGATGAGGAAACAGAGACACAGAAAAGGTAAGCAACTTGATCAAGTTGCAGACCTAGTAAATGATTAGGCCAGTTATTTACCTATCAGCCGCGTACAGCTCCAAACCCATTTTTTGTTCTTCACTCTGAGCTGGTACTCTGTCAGGTCCCTTGATAACCCGCTTTCTATGGGGTTTGCTCATAGCAGTCACTAGGGAAAGAATGGAAAGCAGGGAGAAGTAACGAGAGGACTGACTTCTCTCATTTTTTCTGTTGCTCTCAGTGTAGCTCTATGGAAACCCTATTGGCTGCAGTGGCTAACAGCTAGGGCTGTTAACCAAGAAGCAAGCAGTTCAAATCCATCAGGTGCTCCTTGGAAACTCTATGGGGCAGTTCTACCCTGCCCTATAGGGTCACTATGGAATCAACTTGATAGCACTGGGTTTTGTTTCCGGGTTGCTAGCAGCAACCCTTAGCTGTAGCCATTGACTCCTCTGGGCCTTTCAGAACCACGCTTTGTGTCCCCTCAGGTACCAGCAGCAGACAGGCAGCACTCCTTCTCCAAGAACTGAGCACCAAGTCCTCTGAGCTCTAGCTTCTGGTAACTTCCCTCTTGTTCTCCCAGCCCTGGAGAGGGCTGCTTCTTCCTGCACCTATTATCTCTGAGTTACTTCAGTGTTCACTTTTTGTTCTTCCAGCTCTCCAACAGTTGTGTAACTAATTCCCTGTATTAGATCTCCTCTGTCTTGAAATAACTACAGTGACTTCTTTTCTTCTGATGCTATAGTATTTGGATAAGGTAACTTCTTTCAAGAGCCAGTGCCTTAGCCAAAACCAAATCCATTGCTGTGGAGTCAATTCCAACTCATAATAACCCTACAGAACTTACAGAACAGAGTAGAACTACCCCATAGAGTTTCCAAGGAGCCCCTGGTGGATTCAAACTGCTAACCTTTTGGTTAGTAGACACAGCACTTAACTACTATGTCACCAGAGTTTCCACGCTTTAATCAGTAGTGTCTTATTTATTGCTCAATAGCTGCGGAAATTTCAAAACACTAGCAGGCAGAATCACAGAAGACATTTTTATTAGTTCATGTTTTCCCCCCAGATATTAAATTCATTTCTCACAAACACTTACAGTTTTCTAGATCATAGGCATAGGTTCACAGTGAAGATTTACAATTATGAGAATCCTGGTTGGGGGCCCTGGGCATGGCGGACTTTGAAAATTTCCAGTCTAAGTACGACTTTTAGCACTCTGATGTGGGACAACAAAGTCACTCTGCCACAGGGACAGACTGAGTCTGAAATAAGACAGTGGACGATCACTTTGTCACTAAAAGAAATTACTGGGATAATAACGGTTTATGGCTGTCAGTAAAGGGTGAGCTTATGTCAGTACCATTTTGAAGAAATGGGCATCAGGGATTCAAAACAGGCTCCACTTGAAGAGCTAGCAGCTAGGGTGTCTGTTACGAGAGCTTTGATGTGTACCGGGCAGGTGCATGAAGTCAAGGTTTTGTTGTGAGGACTGCTTAAGCTAAAGAGCATATAGTAATAGGTAGGGTCTTTTGTTTAAGACGGTAAATTGGACTGCTTTGGGGTTTAAAAATGAAAGACAAAAATAAAGAAATGCCCATTTCATCCAGTTACCTGCCCACCTATTCGATCATCCATCCACCCATTCAACTGAAGTATATCAAGATACTATCCTGTGAAAAGCATATGTGAAACGGGAGACAGAGACGAGTCCGAATGGATCCTTCTCTGAAGGCATACAACTAACCTCCAATAGGGTAGAAGTCACCAAAAGACGGAGTTACCTGCATGTGCGATGACAAGAAGAGGTAAGCTCTAACAGGAGCAATTGTGACCTCATGAAGAAAGGAGCAATTGCTCTAGGAAGGAAAGTGTTGGCTGTTTGTGGGGCTCAGTGGGAAATTCAGTGTGCTGTAGTGAAGGGTTTATGAAGAGAGGTAATGGAAGCAAGATCAGAAAGATAACTGAGACTATCCTGGGGAAGTCCTTGGGTCTCAACTTTATTCTGTAGGTAGCAAAGGGTAACTGAACGTTTTTAAGCAGGATAGATGATGTGAGCTACTTTTTGGAAGAGTATTCTAGAAGAACAGTATAAAATGAACTGTGGTCTGGATATGTGTTATAACTGTCAATTTAGTTGACAATCGTCAATTGACAGTGAAAAGTGTCAAGGAAGGAATAATGAAGGAGTGGATCATGGAAGAGGCAGTGGAAATACAGGAAAGGAAGTTTAGAGGAAGGTAATAATACAACTGGTAGCACCTGGCAAAAGGCAAGGAGGAATCAAGACTGGGTGATGGAGAAGACAACTGCATCATTAAGAGAAAAGTAAAAGAAAGAATAATGTTAAAGAGGCAGGCCTGGGACTTCAATCTTACAGACACTGAGTTTGAGGGGTTAGAGAGGGTGAGGACAGAACATCCAGCAGATGGATCGGAAAGAAGGACAGCACTGAGGTCATGAGAGAAGCTGGCAATGAGAAATTAATTTACATATTATCTGCCTTCACCAAGGTTAGCAGATGAAGCTCTGAGACTGGATGTGATTCCAAGGGAGAGAGCATGGAAAAGGAGCAGTGAAAGAGCTAAGGAATAATTCTTTGATAAAATGTAATTTTAAAGAGTAAAGGAGAGGAATCAAAGAGAGTAATGTCAGAATAGCAGAAGGACGGAGGAGAGAACAATAGCAAAGAAGTCCAAGGTTAATGCTACATGGATAGGAAGGGAATACCCAAGCACTGGACAGTGCAGAAGGGCTGCCAAACCAAACCAAACCAACAAACCCAAAATACAGTGCTATCACGTCAATTCCAACTCATAGTGACCCCTACAGGACAGAGTAGAACTGCACCATAGAGTTTCCAAGAAGGAGCACCTCGTGGATGTGAACTGCTGACCTTCTGGTTAGCAGTTGTAGCAGTTAACCACTATGACACCAGAGTTGCCACAGAAAGTTAAGAAATAAGAAAAATCCATTGGCTTTTGAGGCTGAGGAGTAATCAATTGTTGTCAAGACAGTAATGACAGAGTGGCAGAAGTCAGGGTTAGATTGAGAAGGGTAATCAGTAACAATAATGATAATAAAAATAATAAAACCTTGTATTTAATGCCTACTAAAGGCTCCTTATAAACCTTTTGCACATATTAATTCATTCAATCTTCACAATTCTAAGTGGGTGCTGTTACTATGCTCATTTTACAGATAAGGAAACCAGAACACTGAAACAAGTAAGAAGAAAGAAAGCCTAGATGAGAGTTTTCCAAGCTAGGTCCAGCAGAAACTTAGTCCTGCAAGAAGCATCACCAAAAAGGGCTCTGAAGTTACGCAAATCCAGCTTCTTCTCTTCCAGAAATGCAGGTGAACACGCTAAACACAGGTTACGTCTTGCACAGAAGAAACCCACTCACCTTCGTTTATTCCAGTGTTTTCTAAACTTATCCGACCCGTGAACATGGAACTATGTTCTACAAGGCACACTTTGGGAAATGCCAGGGTGGAAGACTCTTCCATGAAGTCATGGATGGTGACACCAAAACTCAAGGGAGAGAGGAGTGTTTGCTTTTTATGATAAAACACCTTGCTGTTGAGTCGATTCTGCTTCATAGTGACCTGTAGGACAGAGTAGAACTTCCACATTGGGTTTCCAAAGCTGTCATCTCTAGGAAGCAGAGTGGCAGGTGAATTTGAACTCCGGACCTTTAGGTTAGCAGCTGAGTGCTGGATCACTGCGCCACCAGGGCTTCTGTGGTGAGCGGCATGAAGTAATGGTGAGAGACAGTGGGAAACAAGCAATCTTAGTGCCACACAATAAGTGGACATCATGTTTACAGATGATATCATGTTCACAGTTTGAGCAGGGATTCTTGGAAAAGAGACAACAGGGGAGAAAACTGCTACACATCCCACTTCAGGCTGTTTAAATCAGCCTGTTTACTTCCCCACTGAGCAAACTTTTACAAGGGTAGATGCCCCACGGTTTTAGGGAGCAGTCTGACTGAATGCCCTTCTTGATTCAAAAACTGGTTCATCCATTCCTTTACTCGTTTATTCGTTAACTGAACACATACAGATTGGGCACGTAATGTGCACCTGGTACAGCGGTGGGCCTTGTTCTCACTCTGATACTATCTCTTCTCGATTCTCAGCTCTTGGCTCTGTGGCCTCGATTTTGTTCCTGTCTCTGATTCTTTGGACTTGGAGGATCTGCTTGGTTAGCTTGGAGTCTCAAGATCAGTTTTTCCCCTGGCCTCTGGCTTCTGCCTCTTGTGGCTCCCAGTGCCTCATGAAGGCCCAATTAAGAATAGCTGAGACAGTTCTGGCCTGGGCTTTCCACCCCTGATACTGTCTTTTGTGCAGTGTCCCAGCCCATCTTACCTTCAACTGTCACGCCCTCTCCCAGGAGGTGGTGCTCTGGGTTGTGGTGATGCTGCAAAGGATGCGGACACTCAGACAAGAACAGACCCTGCCCTTATGCAGACACAAATCTAGCCAGGACAGAGGTGGCACACATTCCCTTTAGGAATGCCCACCAAACAGCATATAAACAAGGCATATAAATTGGTGTGACAGGTGGCACAAGGACAGTATGTAACCAAACCAAAAAAACAACAAAACAACAACAACGAACCCGATGCTGTTGCATTGATTTCAACTCATAGGGACCATGTAGGACTGAGCAGAACTGTCTCACAGGGTTTCCAAGGAAATGCTGGTGAATTTGAACTGCCAGCCTTTTGGTTAGCAGCCAGGCTCTTAACCACTGCACTGCCAGGATTCCAGCATGTGACAGGCAGCTGGGATTACAGGGTAAAGACTTCTGAAACAGACAGTCTTAAACCAGAAGCACCACTTAGGGGCAGGGGATTGATGGCGGGCAGAAAGACGTCTGGTTTGGAAATTCTGCTTAATGAATGAGAGAGTACCTATTCTGGCCACATCCATCCTACAGGGGAAGAAAGGCTGCTCGCTCCACCTGGGCTTCCCCAGGCTGAGTGCATTTTCACGTGCAGCTGTGCCCCAGCCCAGGGGCCCCGTCAGGCTCAGGGCATCTGGCTGCAGAAGGTCGCTCTAAAGCAAGGGGCTTATTATAGACTTGTTCTGAGCACTTACCATGCCTTCTCTTTCCCAGCTGCTAAATGCCCATTTCCAAGTTATTGAAATTCACTGGGAAGTACAGTTAATATGTGAATATAGATTAGCCCCCTTGCCGCTGATGCAAAGCTGCCTGCTTGGCAGTGTCTGGTATTCAAGATTCAGGAAATATCTGGCGCAAGCAGGAGACAGTCGAGAATTGCTGGGGCGGGTGGGGGGTACGTTTTTAATTCCTGGGCTGCTAATGAATCTGATGGCAGCCAAAGCTTGATTATACCCAGGTAGATTACACATTGGGTGAGCTGTCTGTGGGGATGTCAAGTCCTGTGAGATTTTCCCCCGCCACCCCACGATACCCAAAGAGCTTCTAAGTGGCCTGACCCAGCCATTAATTGGTGTGTATTCAGAGACGGGCAGCTCATTTCCATACTGGCTGGAGCAAAACATAATTAGGAAGGCAACTACACTGTAAGATATGTACAATAGCTGTATATCACACAGCACATTTAAAGTCAAACAACAGTGAGATTTTTGATGATCCACCGTTTGGAATTAATCACCCCACTGCTCTGCCCCATTAGCATGAGCATATGAGAGGGAGCAGCAGCCCAAGAGGCTGTTTTAACAAACATCTGACAACACACACATTCAAATGTGTTGTTCTTTCCAGTCACCTAGGGACTGAGCTGTTGCTGTGCTGGAAACACTCCGGGCAGTCTTTTTTGGGGGGTGGAGGTTGGGGGGAGGGTGGGGGCGAAAGAGAGTAAAAGGACTGCTTCGGTGGCATCTTGTCTGTTCTTTGAAAACGCTGTCTACCAAGAGGGCAGATCTCCGTTGTGTGAGGGCAGGACTGATTTCTGATGACAGCAGCACACATTCTGGAGCCAAGAGTAGCCGGTCAAGTGCAACCCTGTAGTTCTGACTCATAAAGATTTGTTTTCCCACTTCTTTTTCTTTCCGAAGAAAGTAATTTAGGATGAACTTTGCATCTGTGATCATTGCCTAAGCAAGAGGGTGAGCTCATCAGTACTTCCTTGAACAAAATGGGCAAGAGAAAAAACCAGCTCCCCTCCTAACAATGACATAAGTACCTTTTTGTCTTCTGAGTACACAAGCCTCAGCCTGACATCCACTGACAGCCACAGAGACACAACAATATCTAACTAGTCCCCAGGGCTTCTCCTGTATAGACCCACTAAAACACTGCCTCAAAAGCCTCAGTCCAGACCAGCTTCCCCCAACCAACTCCTCACCCACCTCCCAGGGCCACAGAGCAGCCAGTGGCAGGAAGGCAGATTCATGGGAATGTCATCGTCCAAGGGAATCCGAGGATGAAACCATGGCAACAACTTCCAGTGAATGAACCAAATGCCTCCAGGAGATAGTTGGATTTTAGAGAGCCAACTTGGGAGGCAGTGACTTGGGGCTGGAAATGTTTCCAAAAGAAGGCTCTAGAAGAGGGCAGAGGCTAGAATGTGTGGGTCCCCCAAGAGGCCTTCTCAGGGGAGATCAAGCCTCTTAGTACTGGTTAAAAATAAATAAATCAAGTATTTCTGTTTGTAGTCAGAGGGAGTGCTGTGCCAGCTGAGAGAGGCTGATAGTACTGGGATGGCTAGATGCTTGGTAAAGTCTGCATTTCATTCACTGAGTGAGAGATGCTGCCGTTTTGCTTTCAGATCTCTTGGAGGGCAGATGAACTAGCCTGAAGACCCTGATCAGTTTCCCTAAATTAGTCTCTTTTCCTTGAAAATATTTAGGTTGTAGGTGTTCCTTTGATGGCCGGTCAATTTGTGCAAATGGGAGAACGAGATTTCTAAGAATGGCAGTAAGTCTGATTCCCAAGAAAAAGGGGCCTGAAGATAGAAGGGAAATTCTCCATGTAAGCTACAGTTCCTTTTATATCCCTTCCAGGAGTCCAGAACCTCTGAGAACATCTATCCCTAAAGATTTTCTACAACAGCAGGAGAAGTCAATTCTGGGGTAGCCTTTCAGCTTCAACCCCTGTCCCCAGGGACACTCTACAACCGGCCCCAGTGATTTGCTTGTCCTCATTTCCCTGGACACAGGGCCTCCAGATTCAGAGAAACTAGAATCCCATTCTTCCCTCTGAGGGGAACCATTAGACCTGCACTTAGCAACCATCAGGAGGGTATTTTTAGCTCTCTGGCAGAAGTGTAATGTACAAAATGTAATAATCTTGGCCTTGAAGTTCCTCACAGCTCCATTCAACACGAAATCGTGGCTGACGGATGCTCATGGAGGCAGCAGAAAAACAGGGCCAACTAGCTTGTCTGCTGTTTGTCTTCTCTGCTCAGGATGTAGGTGCCAGAGACTGGGGGGAAAGATTAGAAACTCACAGACTTAGGAAATCCACTATTCATCTGTCGGGAAAACTAACCCTCACATGTCCTTTTGCTCTTCAGGTTCAATTTATATGAGGACTGCCAATTAAGTTCATGAACCCATCCTAGAAAAAGTGCTACCTACCTTATCGCTGAATACCACTACGGTCACCTTCAAGTACTTCCCTTGGGAAGCCAGGCACCGATGCCAACACCTAGTCTACCCTTCAAAGGGACTCTTGATGAAATGGCCATTAGAGCTGTCGTTGTATTACCCTTGATGTGCTGAATGTCATGAAAATGTCTTCCTTTCAATATTTCCTTTATCTCTAGATAAAGAAGAAAGTCATTTGGGGCCAGATCAGAGAAGCAGGTGGGTTGTTCCAATACAGTTACTTGTTTACTGCCCCAGACTCCCTCACAGACAGCTATACAATTAAGTTCGCGAACTTGCCACCATGCTGCCATGAGCAATGGCCATTCTGGAAAGAGTTCCAAAATTGCTCTGAAGGGTGGACTGTGTGCTGGCATTGGTGAATAGCTTCCCAAGAGGAGTACTTCACAGATGACCGTGGTGATATTCAGCAGCGGTGTGATGCACTTAGAACAAGTAAGTCTGCAGGCTTGTCAGACGTTGTTGTCTGTGGGATGTCTAAATTGACTAGACTGAAATTTCTGAGTGACACAGGTCCCCTGTGTATCCTGGGCAAGTTACTTCACCTGTTTGGGCCTCAGTTTCCACACTTATAAAATGATGCATATTGTCTAGGAATTCTATCATTCCAAGGGCCTAAAGAATTGACTCAAGACACACCCCATGAGTGGGTGGAGGCACAGAGCAAACAGCAGGGGGCACTGCTAAGTGCCCGAGTTCTCAGTGCTGCTGGATGGCTGCGGTGGAGCTGGTCCAGGGTGTGGCCAACCCACTTCCCATGCCCAGACCTATGCCACTTGACATAGAGTTGACTCTGACTCCTGGCAAACTCATGTGAGTCAGAGTAGAATGGTGCTCCACAGAGTTTTCAGTGGCTGATTTTTCAGAAGTAGACTGCAAGGTCTTTCTTTCCAGGTGCCTCTGAGTGGGTTCAAAGTGCCAACCTTTCAGTCAGCAGTCAAGTGCTTAACTGTTTACCCCACCCAGGGACTCAAGTCCATTCCCTAAGCCCTTTTCATTCCCGTGGTACAGCTGCACCCTGTCTGATACCTCTGCTTCTAGGCTGCCCTCCCTGCCTTGACTGTGAATTGTAAGTGGATTTCAGCTCCATCCCAAGCAAAACAAAACCTGTTAAATAGACTCCAAAATACTCTCAGCACGTATTCAGAGGTCAAAGTAGAGCAAATTTTTGGATTAGTTACTATTTTCAGACAGCCTAGGGGTAGGGAAAGAGAGATCTGCCCTCTCTCTCTAACCATGTGCTCCCGAAGACAGGCAAGACAAAAAGAAGGGAGAAGATGAGCAAAGGAAAATTTATAGGAGGAAAAGAAGGAGGATCTGGAGCTGTGTTCTCCAGCCAGATACAGAAAAGGAGATCTGAAGCCCCTTAAAGATGACGAGACCCACTCCCTGTTCCTCACTCCCCCACCAAGCCCAGTTCCTCGGGATCCCAAAACTCTCTAACTCCAGGTAGGATGGCTGTACCTCTAGATGGACCAGTTGCGATCCTATCTGAGAGCTCCTTCGTTCATTCATTCTTTCAAAAGCCTTCATGTGCCAGGCACTGTGCTAAGCTCTCTGTGGAATGCAAAGAAGCAGCAGCCTGGATTCTGCCCTCAAGAAACTGATATCTTAGAGATGGTCTCTACTCCAGATAGCCCTGGTGGTATACTGGCTACAAGCTTGGCTGCTAACCAAAAGGCTGGCAGTTTGAATCTACCAGCTGTTCTTGGAATCCCTATGTGGCAGTTCTACTCTGTCCCCTAGGGTCACTGTGAGTCGGAATTAACTTGATGGCAGTGGGTTTCGATTTTGATTTTTGGTCAGTTTTAGCAACGCCAAATTTCATTTTTTTCTCAGTAAATTTCTGTTGAGTACTTGTTAAGTGCCAGGCACTGTGCTAGGTGCTTACAAGTTGTCTTTGTTTGGAGGGCTGCTGATTGCCAGTGGAGTTAGAGTAGGTGGTTTTATTTACTTATTTATTTTGGCTTCAGGAAATCTTTTTGTTAAAATTGTGGTAAATACATAGGTAACAAAACATTTACCATTTCAACCATGTTCACATGCACACCCCAAGGACAATAATTATGTTCATCATGTTGGAGTGACTTTTTCTATGTCTTAAATTTGACTAAAGGGATACATACTTGAAACTCAATCAAACGACTCTTCACAACCATTTCAGTTCATGTGTGCACACACCTGAGAAGTGGGGAAGCTGGTGAAGGATCCTATAGTGCCCTGCAGGGCTTACCTGTAGGAGCGGTGTGGAGGGACCATTCACTTCTGCCATTGCCAAGGAGAAAGGCCCAAGGAAGATTATGGAGGGACTTACAGGCTGGGAGGGGCATGAAGGGAGTCCTGAAACTGGGATCGTGGGACAGATCTCGTCCATCTGGGGTATCAAGAATGCACTGCCATTCCTCAGTTCTCCATGCCAGGAGAGAGATACAAGAGTGGAGTGTCATACGTGTCATTCTCAGATGCACCTGGGCCATGGGTGTTCATCCTCAGCATCATGACATGCACTGAGGAAGGACGGGAAGAGTCCGTAACCTTCCTCTGGAAGGAAGTTCATTTCTCCAGAGCACACAGTGTTGTTGGTGATGGGAGCTTGCCTAAGACTTTAAATTTGCTATGGTTATCCCACTAGCAGAAAACAAACTTATAAATCTCAGGAAGCAAAAGAGGGAGGCAGCTAAGTAATCATGAGCTAACATTTAGTGGACCCTCACTAGGTGCCAGGCATTTTATTAAGGACTTTATACACACTGGAAACCCTAGTGGCATAGGGGTTAAGTGCTACATTTGCTAACCAAAAGGCTGGCAGTTCAAATTCACTAGGCAGTCCTTAGAAACTCGATGAGGCACTTCTACTCTGTCTTACAGGGTCACTGTGAATTGGGATTGATGCAACAGCAACACACTTTGTACGCATTAGCTCATCTAAGCCTCATAAAAGCAGCCCTAGGGATGCAATCTTCACAACAGCCAAAAGGTAGAAATTACCGAAATGTCCACTCACAGATGAGTGATTAACCAAAATGTGGTATGTCCAGACAATGGGATTCTACTCAGCCATAAAGAAAAAACAAAATCCTGATAGAGGCTACGACATCGCCAAACCTTGAAAACATCACACTGAGGGAAATAAGTCAGTCAGAAAAGGATAGCTACTGCAAGATCCCACTTGCAGGCAAATGTATAGACAGCAAAGTTTGTATGTGGTTACCCAGAATGGGAGGGAGAAGAAAAGGGGGGTCACGGCCTGCAGGATTTGAGTTTCTGTTAGCAGGCAGTGGTGGGATAATTTGGAAAAGGATAGTGGTGCTGGCTGTATAACACGATGAACTACAATCAATGTCACCGAATTGTCTATGTGAACACTGCTGAACTGGCAAATGGTTTGTTATATATATTTTTACCACAAAAAATAAGGCAACAATCCTAGAGAATAGGTGTTGTTATTATCGTATTCTCATTTCTCCAACGAAGAAGCTAAAGCACAGTAATGTTAAACGTCTTGACCAAGGTCACATGGCTAACAGACAGAGGACAAGGGGTGTCTGGCGCAAAAGCCCCCACATGAACCTTGGTGCTGCTTCGCCTCCAGGTGATTGGAAAGGGAAATTTGTACTTATCTCCCCTGGCTTGTTGCCACTGCCGACTTTCAGATTACCAGGCAGAGAAGCATCGAAACGAAACCTGTTCCTGCCTTTTTGCCGAATTCCATTTCCCAGAGTGTGAAATAAGCTTCCCTCCTGCCAGCCACAATATGGCCTTATCATGCCTAATAAGACAGGGGGCTTCCTGTCAGCGTGAGCTTGGCTGCTAAGCAAAATGGGTGCCATGGGGACGTTGCTTCTGCTCCTGCACCCTTTGTCCAGGAGGTCGGGGGCTGGCGCCTAAGGTCACAGATTAAGCAGAGCCTATGGCAGAATCCTCTTCCTCGGCCTGGCTTCTCTTCTCCGTTTCCCCTGTAGCACCCTACAGGGTCAGGGCAGGAGAGGACGGGGCTAAGGAGCGAGAGGGGCACTTCTTTCATCTCATGTCAGTGCTTTAACCTACACAGTTGGTTCCAGAAGCTGACAGATATGGGAGAGGGCAACCTCATTAGTGGGGCTAATGGGATGCTCTAAACACTCTCTCTACCTCCTTGCCTCCTAGAACCACAGATGGGAGGCAAGCTGAGAATGTAGAGCTGGCTGCACCCAGGCAGGGCACCATCAATATGCATTGGCAAAGATCAGGCTTGGAGCTTCGTAGGTTGAGTTTCTGCATGTGAGACAGTTCTAAGTCAAGGCATTCACATTCTTGCATCTCGGATGCCAGGGATTACTCGAACAGCCCCTGAAATGCAGCCTTGAGCAGGGAACTCAGCATGAAGGTATTTCTCTGACCAAACTTTCTTAGTTATAGCCTGTTTTTCAAACACTGAAATTGAAGTCTGTGCACGGAGCTGTTCACTCTTCCCCAGCCCTGCACGTGCCACAGGGCTGAAAAGAGTCATCTGGTGTGAAAGGGGGAACATGCTTTATCTCAGCCTTGCAGAGAGAAAGAAGCTTGCTTGGGTATCCAGACCCAAGCCAAGTCCAGAGAAGGCATGGCTGAAGTCAAGGAGAGGCTGTATTTACCTTTGCTGCCTCCAAGAAGGGCTTGAATCCAGACAGCTAGTCTGCAATTCTTCAAGGTACCTCCGCAAGCTTCACATTCATTTACTCCAGCATTAGTTAATCCAGAAGATTTCAACTACCTGAATTCTAAGGAAAGTCCTTGTTTCTGCAATGTAGACTTCAGCTGAATCCAGGGGTAGGCTGGTAAGTAGTGTGGTAGTGTGGTATATTAGTTAAGTGCTAGAGCTGAACAGTCTGGGTTCAATCCCAGCTATGACTATTTATTGCCTATGAGATCTTGGGGGAAGTAACTTAAATTCCTTATGCCTCAGTTTCTTCATCTGAGAAATGGGATGGTAATAGCAGTCACCATTCCTTGTTGCTACTAGCTTTTGTTGAGTTGGCCCCAACTCATGGCAACAGAATGAAACACCACATAATCCTATCCCAATCCCATGATCAGCTGCACATTGGAGTGTTGTGATCCATTTGGTTTTCTTTGGATGGTTTTCACAAGTAGCTGGCCAGGCCTTTCTTCCTAGTCTGTTTTAGTCTGGAAGCCCTGCTGATACCTGTTCAACATCACAGCAACATACCAGCCTCCACTTACAGATGAGCCACAGCTGCACATGAGGTGAATAGGCTGGGACTCAAACCCTACATTAAAGGTGAGAATTCTACAGCTGAACCACCAATGCCCCCAACCATTCCTTAGGAGTGTTGTCAGGATTAAACGAATTTGTACAGGCATAGAGATAGATTTATATATATATTAGCAAAATGACTGGCCTTTAGTAGCACTACATACACTGTATCAATTATTATGTGTTTATAGGTTGGCTGAATAGTTTACCCTTCTTTGTATCCCCCACTGAGCCTAGAACTTGCCTGGTAGTCTATGAATTATACATGTAACAGTAATACAGGAGATGCTGAAAATTCTGGTTTCAGACATTATCCACTGCCATCAGATCCTTGCCCGACCTAGGCTCTGCAGAAAGCGACCTGAGACATGACCTTGGCCTTCAAGAAGTTATGGAGGCCCATCTGTGATCACCGGATTATACACTGACAATGACTACTGCAAGAAGAGCAACTCAGCCAGCCAAAGTGGATGTCCCCTGCCTTCCTGTGGCTGTCACCAATCCACTCGTGGTGCTTTTGTGCCTTGAGGTGACAGCTCCATGGCCCCAGGCTAACCTAGCTGATGACTCAGTTGGATGGAAGGTGCCCATCTCTGCTGGGGCCTGGGATAGGTGACAGGCACTCCACACGGTAGTGAAGTTTCAAAGTTTCCTGCTGGGATTTCTTTGCTAGTGCCATATGAATACAGTTTAGGAGCACAATGTCTTACTAATAAAGGAGGAGGAAAAAAATAATCCAGAGAGAAATCAACTTATGGTTCATTTAAACCTTATTGAAATTTCAACTGTGGCAACATTTAAATATCACAGTTACTGCGGTATGTCTTCACTCCCGCTATTCCCTGGTGGATGTTTCGCTGCACATTTGGTTGGGGAGCAGAACAATAAAGCTGCTTGGAAATTGCTTTCCCACTGCTAGGTAATTACAACAGGTTTTTATTCCAAATGTAAAGAATGAACCATTATTTTTTTAATAAAGGGACTCTTGGCTGGTCCTAGCCCCCTGTATCCCCCAGCCCCCATCTGCACTGCCCCTTTCACTCCCACATCCTCTGTTACGGTCCTCACCACGGCCGCTGCCTCTGTCTCCTGCCTTTCTTTTAAGAGGCAGCTGGAAGCAGCTCTCAGGTCTAGCTGCTGGCTTCCCTGTCTCCCAGCCCCGAGCCTTGCACATCACTGTTCAGAGAAAGGTACGGCCCCATCCAGGTCTCTGTCAAGTACATTAAATATTTAGCCTGACTCCATCCAGGCCGTCAAACACACTCCTGTCTCCCTTTCCTACCCAAAGTGACACATTCCCCCCCACTATCTTTTTTTTTTAACTCCAAGCAAGTGATTCGGCATTAATTTGGCATTTGTCAGCTCTGTCGGAGCACAGGCATGAGCTCACCTGCATTCTCCCACCAGACAGGGCAGAGAAGTGCCTTTCAGGCTCTCCAGTACACGGTTCAGTCAGCCAGCCAGCTGAACACATGACGTGGCTGGAAGGTGCCAGTCTGCACCCACTGGCCCGTAGGGGCTTTGCACCCATTTCACAGGTTTAATCCTGGGCTAGCTTCCCTCAGCACCCAACCTCTTTGTTTCTTTCCTAACCCTCTCTATCTCTGACTAATGTCTGCTAATTCTCTTTATGTTATGTCACCTCTGGTCACCATGAGTTGGATCCGACTCGACGGCACTTGACTTGGCTGGCTGATGTCATTAGGAAGGAAAAGCCATCACAGCAGCCACTATGTTTTATGTGACATAGTGGGGGTCCAGGGCAGCCTCTGGGGCAGGCAGACAGCTGTGGGTTAGAGGGCAGCCCCTGACTCTGCAGTCCTGGGCCTCTGAGTACACCTTCTCTCTCTGGCCTCAGTTTCTTACTCTGTTAAAGGGAGATAGACTACACGTGTCTGCATCCCTTTAAACCATGCTATCCCACAACTTCACATTTCAGTAATATCCATTTTGATCCATTATCTTCTGTTTCGCCTTCTTCACGCCAGCATGTCCTTTCCTGAGTAGAAACATACTTGGCTAACATGGTTAGTGCCACTGCTGTGCTTGTCTCAGAGTCACATGGCTCTGGAGTGCAATTGTCTGTTAACAATCAGGTTTATTCCAGGGAGAAGACAGTGAGGCATGTCACTGTACCGAAGAAACATGAATGCAGACCCAGCAGCTGCAGGAAGAGGCAGGTGGGTGATAAGGACACAGTGGCTGCTGGCTCTTGGAGCTGGCTCATTTAACTCCGTTTCTGGCTCTGACCTGTGGGGATACTCCCTTGACCTCTCTGAGCTTTGGTCTCTTTCATTGGCTTAGTAGTAGGACGTTATCCCTGTCCTCAACTTAGGAGGATCAACGAGGAAGAAAAAAAATATTTTTTCGGAAGGAAAAGAAGCCAGAGGACCAACAGCGAAACTGAAGCATGAGGCACCATATATAATTCTGTGACCACGGATTAAAAGACCGCACTGGAGTGAGGCAAGGTCTCTGGCATCCAGCTGGGACGCTCATCAGTGCTTCTTGAGGACAGTGTTAATGACAACAGGAATCTATTGCTGTTCTCTTCTTCAGGGGTCCAGAATCCCTGCAGAGGAGACCCCTGCAAAGAGCTGAGAGCCAGAAAGGGGCTGAGGAGGGGGCTACTGTCTGCTCAGGGTCTGGGGTGTGCACAGGATGACCTGGGAAGAGTGGGACAGGGAGCCAAGCAGATGCCCAGGTCCTAAGCTGCACTGAGGCAGGTTTCGAGGTGTGGCCAGCTCTGTGGAGGGTAAGAAGGGAGTTGGGGGGATGGGAGAAGAGCAGCGGCTGTGCTGGGGGCGGACAAAGGGAGAAGACAAAGATTATTTTAAACCTGTATTAATCACTGCTCCAAACAGGGACTGGGGGTGGGAGCAGCAGCTGTCACAAGGAGGCAGGGCGAGGGTGGTGGGAGAGTCCAGCAGGGAGGGGCCCAGGACTCTTCTCTTCCACCTCAGGAGCCAGCCTGGCCCATGTGCCAGCCTGGGGGCCTTGCTGAGTCTCTGTGGCTTGCTCCAGGTCCCAGGTAAAAACAAAATGGTAAAAACAAAAATGAAGCCTAGTTTTCTGGGCCCACTACTCTCCTCTCTAGTTGCCTAACTCGCAAGCCTACCCTCCACGCTGTTGCCAAGAGTTAGCCTAAAGCATGTTGGGTCATGTCATTTCTTCCTCAAAAGCTGGTAATGGCTTCCCATTGCCAACCAGCTGGACTCCACCTTGGCCTGGTCCATGTGCCCTTGACAACAGACTCATCCATACCACCCGGCCCCCAGCTCAGCCCCAGGCCACAGGTATAAGTGTCATTTTCTGTTAAGCACACACCACACGGCAGACACTGAGACAGCTTTCATACATTACTGCACTGAATGCTCACATCAACCTTGACGGTCAGTTTTACCTATGAAGAGACAGAGGCTTAGAGATGTTTGCTAGCTTGACCAAGGTCACAGGAAAAGTGAAGCCTGGAGTCAAATTCAGGTCCGTCTGATTCCCAGGCATATGATCTAAACTTCCAGGAGGATTCCATGAATGTTCATAACCCCTGCTTTGCTCAGCTTGTACCTCACCTTGAGAGGTCATCTTGTTCCCTCTCTACCTTGCGAGCATCTCCTCATTCTTCAAGGCTCAGTTCAATGCCACCTTGCTCAAGAAGTCTCCCTGATTGCAATTCAGCCATGACTCAATAAACCCATTGCTGTTGAGTTGACTCTGACTCATAGCAACCCACAGGACAGAGCAGAACTACCCTATAGAGTTTCTAAGGAGTGCTTGGTAGATTAGAGTCGCCAGCCTTTTGGTTAGCAGGGGTAGCACTTAACCACTACACCATCAAGATTTCAGGAAGCATGTATGAAATACTGACTGCTATTTAGCTAAATCTGATTATTCCCATTTTACAGATAATAAAACAGAGGCTTACAGGAATTAAGTATCCACGTTTCTGACTCATAGCAACCCCATAGGACAAAGTAGAACTGTCCCACAGGGTTTCCAAGGCTGTCATCTTTACAGGAACGGACTGCCATATCTTTCTACCACAGAGTGGTTGGTAGGTATGAAGAGCTTACCTTTTGGTTAGCAGGTGGGCACTTAACTACTGTGACACCAGGGCTTCTATTACATGAGAGAAGGGACTCAAATCTAGGTCTTCTGATGATGCCACATCCAATGCTCTTCAAAATACTGTTTTAAAAACCCTTTATGCTTTCATGGTTCTTTATTTGAGCCTTTATTTAGTGCTTATCACATTCTGCACGGCTACTATCTGTACCAGGATATTAGGACACTCAATAATAACTACAGTATTGACTTCTCACTACGGACATGAGGCATTTCAGACGCCTATTCTCATTTTGTTTCCACAATCATGAGGCAGGCATTGCTATCTCCATTTTTACAGATGAGAAACTGCTATTTAGAGGCATTAAGCATTGTGTTCAGTGTAGTTCAGTCAGTATGTGAAGAAGTTGAGTTTGGAATGCAGATCTGTTTCATGTTCATGTTTTTCCACCATACAGGCTGTCTCAGGTGAGCTCTTTTGGAAATGAGTCCAGGCTTTATTCATCCCTGGAACAATAATCTCCTAACAGCCTTTTGGATACAGCAGGAGCTCAGTGAGTACGGAGCTGGGTCATTCCTGGCTGGCAGTGCTGGTTACCACTGTCTCCTAGGGGAGCCTGGGACTCTGGGCTCTGCTGGACACCAACAGCTCCTTCTCTAGGGCTTCAGTTCAATTGTTTGCAGGCTTAGCCTGCAGGCTGATTCATTTTTTTCCATTTGGTAAGATTTTCAAGATGGTAAAGTGGGGACACTGACACCTCTCTAAGTGAGAAATGGGCACATTTAAAGAGAGCAAGAGAATGACTCTCCTATACCTATTCATTTGCTGCTAACATTTTCCTATGACTTTCCAAAGCTGCTGTGCCATTCCTGCCTATAGCAGAGATCCTTGAGGGAGTTGGAATAAAACTGAAGACCAGTGCCAGGGAAGTGAGCAGTTCTGAAAAACAGAAGAGAAACCACTAGAGAGGAGATAGCTCCCTGGAACAGGGCCACCTAGAAGGACTTATTCCCCAAAGAGAGTCCGAGGACTCTACACGACACTAGCGAGTCTAGCTGATTTTTAATTCAATTGTAGAATTCACTCTTACCCAAAGAGAAGTGCATGTTAATGTAACTTTTGAAAAGTGGCAATTATTAAGAACCAGCATAGATTCATTAAGATCAGATGACACTAAATTAGCCTCCTGACCATTCCCACCCCTGCCTAATAGAGTTCTACAAGAGGGTTTTTCAATCCTGGCACTATTGACATCTTAAGCCCAGTAACTGCTTGTTTTAAGGGGCTGTCCTGTGCATTATTAGATGCTCAGCAGCACACCAGGACTCCACCAACTAGGTGCCAGGAATACCCCATCCCCACGCCCTACTCAATGTGACAACCCAAAAAGTCTGCTGATATGGCCAAATGTCCCCTTGAGGGACAAAATCCTCTCCAGTTAACTACTGTCCTACACTGATAAATCAGGAAACTTCCATATCCCCAGTCTTTAGCTAAGTATATGACAGCTTTGCTAAGAAGGAGAAAAGTGGGTTGAGTATCAGTCCAGTTAGTTGGACCAGTAACTAGATGAATACTGTGCTCAACAGTGTTGACTTGAGAATGGGCATCAGCCTGGGGCATTCCATGGTGACATGCCTCCGGGCTCTGTGTATTTTTATCAACAACTTTGATAAGGATGTTGGTGACATCTATACCAATACGCATGAATGTCACACGTCTGGAAGAAATAAAACTAGGTCACATGAAACTCTGAAAATTCAAAAGAATCTCAAACATTGCTAGATGAAAACTGCTTTAGAGCAGTGTGTACATATGCTGCCGTTTGTGTAAAAAGAGAGCAAAACAGAAGAACCAATCTTAATATTTGCTTGTACCTGCATTAAGAAACTCCAGAATGATATATAAGAAATGAAAAATCACGGTGTCTGTTTTTGTGTGGGAGGGGAGTCAGGATAGGTGGGGAACAAGGATGGCATGGGGACTTTTCACAGTTTATCCTGTTACGCTTTTTGATTTCTAAATTATTGTACTTAATTGCCATCCAGTTGATTGCAACTCATGGTGGCCCCATGTATGCAGAGTAGGACTATTTCATAGGGTTTTCAGCGCTGTGACCTCTTAGAAGCAGATCACCAGGGCTTTCTTTAGAGGCACCTCCAGGTGGGTTAGTTGAGTGCTTAACCATTTGCACCACCCAAGGACTCCCTGGTTTCTAAATGTGGAAGTATATTATCTATTTAGAAGACGAAATTAAGGAAAACAAAAATCTCAACCTACCAACCATACCCACTGCTGTCAAGTTGATTTCAACTTGTAGTGACTCTATAGGACGGAGTAGGACTTTCCCACAGGGTTTCCAAGGGGTGGCTGGTGGATTCAAACGTCTGACTTTTTGGTTAGTTGCCAGACTCTTAACCACTGTGCCACAGTAGGTATCAAAATAAATACCATGGAACTGAACAGACACATTGGCAACTGTGTGCTAGTCCACAAAATTAACCATGTAAGCAGGAGGAGATCTGACTTGAGAGGGTCATATGGGAGCCAGATAGGAGGTTTTAGTTGGTCACGAACTCAAGGAGAAACCAGGCTTCCCAGCTAACCAATCGACAAGCAAATATACCAAGAACATTAATGAAAGTTTTGGCTGTTTACAGTATCCAGATCAAGGCCAATACACACCAGTTGTACTCAGTGCACAGGTCAGACCAGATGTGCAGCCTTATCTTCATTTTCATATGCTGTATTTTTGGAAATGCAAAGGACAGTAAATTAGATGGCAAAGGGCCTGCAAACAACGACCAATGTGAGTTACAGTTTATGAAACAAAGGGTGCTTAAATTGGGAAACAGGACATTCAGAAGGGACACGAAAGCTGTCTTTAAACATTTGAAGGACTGTCCTGTACAAGAGGAATTAGCGCTTTTTGTGTAGCTCCAGACTGCAGAACCAGGCCCTCTGCAATTTATTGGGAAGCCAATTTCAGTTCAGAACTATGCACAGGCTGTCTTGTGTGATAATAATAAAATCACTCACCAATGTCATTTTTACAAAGCGGAAGACTGAGACTTGGAGAAGGTTAGTAAATGTGCCTCAGGTTATACAGCCAGCAGACGGGGGACCAGTGTGACTCCACCATACCACCACCAAGCCCACTGCATGGTGTCCGTGCATGGCACTGATGGTTGCTGCTGGACTTCCAGCCTTCCCATCCAGTGCCTCAGCAGATAGGCCTGCTGATCTGTTTCCGAAAGAAAACTATATGGTGTAGTTCCACACTAGGATCAACAGGAAGGCAACTAACAATGACAATAAACTCACTGCCTAAAGGTAGTGAGTTCTCCATCACGACAAGCATTCAACAGAGACGCAAGCACTGCCTGGCTGCAGTGCCAGGAGAGAACTCCTGAAACAATACAGGAGGCCTGTTTCTTTCTTCCTTTTTAAAAATTCTACTGTATTTTGGGTGAAAGTTTATAGCACAAATTATTTTCTCATTCAAAAATTTATATGCAAATTCTTTTCCAACATTGGCTACAATCCCACAATGTGTCAGCATCCTTCTCTTCACCCTTTATACCCCTGGGTTTCCTGTGTCCATTCGTGCAGGTTTTCTGTCCTCCCTGCCTTCTTGTCTTTGCTTCTGGACAGACATTGCCCATTGGTCTTGTATATTTGATTGAACCAAGAAGCAAGTTCCTCACCTGTGTTAATGTTTGTTTTACAGACCTATCTAATTTTTGGCTGGAAGGTGGGCTTTGGAAGTAGCTTCCGTTCTGAGTCAGCAGGGTGTCTGTGGGCCACAGTCTCTGGGGTTACTCTAGTCTCTGTAAGAGCAGTAAGTCTAGTCTTTTTTTTATGAATTTAAATTTTGTTTTACCCTTTTCTCCCACTCAGAGCATCTGTGGGCCACAGTCTCTGGGGTTCCTCTAGTTTCTGTTAGACCAGTAAGTCTAGTCTTTTTTTATGAATTTAAATTTTGTTTTCCCCTTTTCTCCCACTCTGTCTGGAACCTTCTATTGTAATTTCTGTCAGAGCAGTCAGTGGCAGTAGCTAGGCACCATCTAGTTCTTCTGGCTCATGCTGGTGGAGGATGTGGTTCACATGGTCCATCAGGCCTTTGAACTCACCTTTTTTAAAGTCTGGTTTTCTTCATTATCCTTTGCTCCTAACATGCTGAGACCAACGTATGCATCTCAGATGGCCACTCATAAGCTTTTAAGACCCTAGATGCTGTTCACCAAAGCAGGATGTAGAACATTTTCTTTATGAACTATTTATGCCTGTTAACCTAGATGTCTCCTTGAGACTATGGTCTCCAGCCCTCAGCCCCAGTAACTTGGCTCGTCAGTGTGTTTGGATGTGTCCAGAAAGCTCCTATGGCTTTGCTTCAGTCAAAGTATGCTGACTTCCCCTATACTGCGCTTTGTCTTTCCATTTACCCAACTTAACACTTGTCTACCATCTAGGTAATGACTTCCCTTCCCCACTGCTCCCCTCCCTCATGACCAATAAAGATTGTCTTTTTCAGTACATAAACTTTTCCCTGAGTTTTTACAGTAGTGCTCTCATATACTGTTCGTCCTTTTGCGACTGACTTATTTCACTCAGCATAATGTCTTCCAGATTCACTTATATTGTGAGCTATTTCACAGATTCATCATTGTTCCTTATCATTGCATAGTATTCCACTGTGTGAATGCACTGTAATTTGTTTATCCATTCATCTGTTGATGAACACTTAGGTTATTTCCATCATTTTGATATTGTGAATAATGCTGCAGTCAACATGAATGTGCATATGTCTATTCCTGTGACGGCTCTTATTTCTGTAGAATATGTTCCTAGAAGTGGAATTGCTGCACAGTGTGCATTTCTACTTCTAGTTTTTTTTTTTTTTAAAGGAGCCATTATCATTGTCCATAGTGACTGTACCATTTTACATTCCCATCAGCAGTACATAACAGTTCCAATCTCCCTGCAGTCTTTCCAACATTTGTTATTTTCTGGTTTGCTGTTTTTATTTGTGCCGATAATGTTGAGTTGAGATGGCATTTTCTTATGCATCTGTTGAAGTTTTTTGATGAGCTTAAGTGTTTAATTTTTACGAGCTCTCAGTTAGCTAGTTTCTCTTCCGGTGCTTAGGGTTTGTATTCTGTTTATGCCACATATTAGGGCTCTAGTGTCTTCTGTATTTTCTCTCCCATGAGTTCTATTG
Source organism: Heterohyrax brucei (assembly GCA_028571685.1). Classification (NCBI taxonomy): domain Eukaryota; kingdom Metazoa; phylum Chordata; class Mammalia; order Hyracoidea; family Procaviidae; genus Heterohyrax; species Heterohyrax brucei. The sequence goes on from CM053140.1 coordinate 161,365,540, forward strand.
CTTTAAGTTTTATATTTAGGTCTTTGATTGATTTTGAGTTAGTTTTTACATATGGTGTGAGGTAAGGGTCCTGTTTTTTACAGATGGTATTTCTCACCTGATGTGCTCTTACTCTCCAAGAGTATGTGTATGTGTATGTGAGAACGGAATAAAGCATCTGAGAAGAAAGGCAAACACATTCCTGCTCACATTACCTGTGGAAAAACTAAAGTTCTAGGTGAGAGAATGAAAAAAACTAAACCCACTACCACGGATTCAGTTCATGATCTTATAGGACAGACAAGAACTTCCCCACAGATCTCCCAGGGAGTGCCTGGTGGATATGAACCGCCAGCCTTTTGGTTAGCAGGCATAGCACTTAGTCACTATGCCACCAGGGTTTCCTCAAGGAGGGAGGTGGCTAGTAAAAAGTCAAAGAGACTAGAATCAATGAGAAACCGGCCCCAGCATTAAAAGCTGCCTCTTTGACCATGGAAGCTTGTACCGACACTTACAGACCATACGTGTATTACGCTTCTCAATTTACAAAGCCCCTTCATGGACATAAGCTCATTTAGCAACCTTCTATGAAACTCCTTTGGGCAAGGTAGCAGTGAAAACGGATAGACACAAATGCCTGCAGAAAAAAAGAGAAGGACAGAAAGAAGAGAATGATTTGGTGGAGAAAGAACACGAAGGGAAAGAAAGAGAGGACAGAGAGAGAACACACAACCCTTCCTGCAGTCTTTATGAGGTATTTGAGTCCAGCGTCGCAGCAGCTACTGTCAGTCCGTCTCACTAAGGGTTTCCTCTGAGGTTGCAGTCCCTCTGCTTTACCAAGCCTGATGTCCTTTTCTAGCAACTGGTCTTCGCTGATGATGTGTCCAAATGATGATGTGTCCAAAGTCAGGGAGTCGGAGTCTAGCAGGGGTGAAAACGTACTGGCTGCTAAAAGAAAAAGGCAGCGAGTAAACTGGATCTACAAGTGGCTGCATCAAAGCAGATCAACCAAAGGCTAATGGTAAGATTTATAAAGTTATCTGACATGCTAGCTGTCCAAGAGAAAGAACAGTGAGACTTAAGTACGAGCAGGCATCACTCTGGAGTGTTCAGGAATGGGAAACTCACGCTCAGGAGAAAGAAGCTGTGCAGAAGGACTTGTAATTTGAAAGGGGATCATCCAGAGAACTCACTGAACAGAACGTGCAGAAGATCAGCGTGAAGTCTGAAGAACAAGCACGTGGATTAGATCCTGCTATACGGTCAGCTCTGGCACAGCGCTGCATGTCCTGGGGAAGGCCATGCGCCACCAGACAAGTCAACACAACCAGCAGTGGGTCCGGAAGGTGCCACCTCCTGCAATTAAAAACCCACCACCGTGGAGTCAGGTCTGACTCATAGCAACATTACAGGTCAGTAGAACTGTCCCATGGAGTTTCCAAAGAGTGCCTGGCAGATTTGAACTGCAGGCCCTTTGGTTAGCAGACATAGCACTTAACCCACTATGCCACCAGGGTTTCCAATAGACCTGAGTTATTTCCAGAGTGAGATGCAGGAAGAGGACAGAGGGGCTTGGAGGGCAGGGCTCACAGCAGAGGCAAATGCCACTGATGGCAATCCTTACTGTGGGATGGGAAGAAGGGGACCCAAGTCTTTTTCTTGTGTACACCTGGGAGAGGAGGCACAGCACTTCCTCCAGCAGGCTGAAAGCCAAGAGAAGAAGCCAGGAAGTGGGTGGAGCGATGACTGATTTCCAGAGAGAACTCCCTGCCGTGGAATCAGAGCCAAACCATGGTGGCTTCACGTGTGTCAGAGTACAAATGTGCTCCATAGGGTTTCCATGGGCTAATTCTTCAGAAGTAGATTGCCAGGCCTTTCTTCCCAGATACCTCCAGGCTATGGTTAGCAGCTGAATGCTTAACCATTTGTACCATTAAGGAAGGATTAGGAGATAGAGAAAAATGGGAAAGAGAGAGAGAGCTGGAGAGGAGAAGGGCAAAGATCAGAGAGAGACAGGATAGTCACGTAGAAGAAGACAGAGAAAAAGACTGGAAGGCAGAGAAATCAAAGCTAGAGATAGAAACTGCCGCAGGAGGGTACACAGAGGAGGGACAATGGAGCAGGGGCAACAGAGGGAACTAAACACGCGGTAAGAGAAGGCAGCACAGGAACCAGCAGAGTGACTCGGGAACTCTGGCCCGGGGGGGGGGGGGGTAGGGGCTGCTGGGTGGCTGAGAACTCAGTCACTGTTTTAAGCCAAGGCTCAGCCTGTCTTCTTGTCACTCACAGGGTTTATCTCTGGTTGTGTCTGAGATGGAAGCAAGAAGTAGACAGAGGTCAGTTTACCTCTGGAATCTCTTTAGATCAGGGCTGAGCGCTATCTTGATATAACGAGTGTCTGGGTAAACAGTGGTGAGACGGCTGCTGGGCTGGGGTTTACTGTGCTGTATTTGTACCCTGCTGCTTACCCTGAACAAGGTCACAAACACTTGTCACCATAAATGAATAAATGCCTGCTTCTGGAAACACAGTGGGCAGGCATCACTGTCACGCCCACAGGTCTGTCCCTGATGGGTTCTGACCCTGCTTGAGCAGGCAGGAAGGAGAGAACGGGACCTTGGCACCCACTGGTTCTGTTGCCTGGAGGACTTCCACCCAAATGATCATTCAGTGGGTATCTGGAGCACCAGCTTTGTGTCAGGTTCTGTCCTAGGTACTTAAAACACTACTGAGCAAAACAAATATTCCTTCTCCTACAGCACTTCGGTTCTAGTGAGGGAAGGTTTGCCTGATTAAGAAAGCTGTTGGTAGGCTAGAAGATGACCGGTACTATACAGGGGACAGGATACGAAGCAAGGGAAGGGGAAGTGGGAGACCAGGCGCAGGGTGGGCTGCACTGAGGTGACATCTAAACAAAGGCTGGAAGGGGTGAGGGAGCTGATGTTGAGGATATGGGGGTCAGTGAGCACTTTCAGGAAGGAGAACAGCACAGTTAAGTCCTAAGATGGGAGCATGCCTGGAACGCTGAGGGGACAGCACGGGGAGAGCTGCAGGTGATAAATCCAGAGAGGCAGTAGGTGCAGGCGGGGAGGGCCTGGGGGGACACTGTCAAGATAAGTTCTGCCTCTGCGTGAATGAACAGGGAGCCACGGTAGGGTTCTGAGCAGAGGTGAGACAAACCTGGACTTAAGTTTTAGAAAGGTCACACTGGCTATTGTGACGGCTTAGGATGCACCAGCCTGCCAGGGTTCAAGTCTTGGCTCTGCCACTGCCTGCTGTGAGGCATCAGGTAAGTCATTAACCCCTCTTTGCTACTGAGGCTACCTGACCTCATAGGGTTGTTGTGAGGATTCAATCAATTTGTGTTTGTTAAGTGCTTAGAATATCAGGTTCACGGATGATACAATAAATGTTTATCAAAGTGGAAAGAGAGTGTGTATGTGTGTGTGTGACAGAGAGAGAGACAGAGAGAAATTTTATTGCAAAGAGAAGCCAAAAAAAAAAAAAAAAGCAGAAGGCTTGTTAGCAGGGAAAAAAACAAACTCATTGCTGTCAACTTAATTCCAACTTAGGAATTAAGGAATTAGGTATAGGACAGAGTAGAACTGCCCCATAGGGTTTCCAAGAAGTGGCTGGTGGATTTGAACCACTGACCTTTTTGGTTAGCAAGTGAATGCTTAACCACTGCTATTTTAAGAAGAAAGAACGAACAGAAGTTTGTGACGCTGATGGGAACAGGCCATGAGAGAGGAAGGATTCAGTGACACAGAAGAGAGGAGACATGTGCCAGAGTGAAGCTGTTGAGGACCGAGAGGCGCTGGGACTGAGCATCCCACATGGATCCCCTCACCTCCTGTGGGACATTCCTACCGACACCTCCCCTGAGAGGCCATCCCTGGTCTGCCTACAACACTTGCTCTCCCATTTCTCTGCTTTATTTGTCTTCATCACAGTGATCACCACCCAACACATTGCTTGTTTTACTCTTTCATCCTGTTTTGTCTGTCCCCCAATCTGACTTTTGTCTGCCTTGTTTACAGCTAGAATTCTTGAGCCTAGAACCATGCCTGTTTCACAGTAAATTTACCTCAGTAAATGTGTGCTAAATAAAAAAATGAATTTTTACCTGTACTTAAAGAGCCTTGTGCCCATTTGGGAAAATAAGCACCCTTCTTTATTTATTCTACACATATTTTATGAGCACCTATGATGTTCCTGGAGTGGTACTGGATTCTAGGGAACTGGAGATGAATCATATACCGTACTTAAAGTCATTTAGTCAACTCTGCAGAAATGTGTGGAGAAGTGAAGGGGGAGGATAAAAAATATACGGCAGTTAACAAACTGTATGACAAATCATACAGAGAAGGAAGCACAGGACCCCACAGCCTTGGGCAAGGGGAGTAAGGAGAAGGTTCCTAGGGGAGAAGCACCCGGAACCTGAAGAACAAGCCAGAGTTGACCAGAAGAGTACCAAGAAAAGGGTGGAGCAGCAGTGCTGCAGGTGAAGGAGATACTCAGGCAAAAGCCTGATGACAAGAATTAACTGTCCAAATCTTATCTCGACTGTGACCACTCCAGCCCCTCTGACTGACTGTCTCTGCTTTGACCCTAATGGCATCTATCATACCAGTTGCTGATCATTAACCTGAACTGTGAGTCAGCTTTCCAAGGTGTGAGCCTTGAGACCTCATGCATCTACTTCCCAAGGGAAGGCATGGTACCTACATCAGTAATGTACACATAGTAGGAGCTCAACTGGCATTTTCTCAGCAAAGAATTTCCGAATGCCTGCTATGTGTCAGGTACTGTTCTAGGCACTAGGGATGCAGCTGTGAGGAAGACAGACCAGACCCTGCTTCCCGGACCTTCCATCTTTGGGGGAAGATGGACCATAGGCAAATAATCACACAGAAAAAGTAATACAGTGTTACACAGAAAATAAACAACCGTCAGTGTGATGGAGTGACTGGGTGGGTGAAGGGGGGAGGGGCTCCCGTAACTGGTAATCAGGAAAGGCGTTTCTGACATTTGAGACTGAATGATAAACACTTAGTGAACCAACAAACGAATAAAATGGAAATAGGCATGATACTCTCAAAATAACAATCTAGGAAACACGAAATTCAAACAAGGAGCACAAGTCAGTGCTAAGGAGACAGAGCAGAGTGTCCAGCTAAAATCTAGGATTTCTTGTTTGGGAGTTCGCCTTAATCAAGTCAAATTATACCAAACCCATTGCCCTCAAGTTGATTCCACTCACTGTAACCTACAGAACGGAACAGAACTGCCCTGTAGAGTTTACAAGGAGGGGTTCGTAGATTCATTCTGCCAGACTGTTGGTGAGCACGCATGATCTTACCCACTGTACCACCAAGGCTACAAGCCTCAATAGATGAACTTCAAATGTACAGACACGATCAGACAGCACAACTTTCTGCTGAAATGATGACCAAAAGGGAGAGCAGCTCTATGGGCCAAGCAGGCTGAGGACATTACGGTGGTGACGGGACCTCACAGTCTTGTGCAGGGGAGGCAGGCAAATGAAGAATCACAACACAGTGTGACTAGGACTAGGGCAGCAAGACAAACAGCAAGGTAGCTCTGAGAGGCCAGCTAGAACTCTGTCTGGGAAGGAGGCTGGGGAGGGCAAGTGGGGTCTAGGGACACTTAGCAGAGAAGGTGACATTTGAGCTGGGTCTTGAAGGATGACTAGAAGTTTGTGGTGGTGTTTAGGGTGAGGGAAGAATATGTAGGAAGGCTCAGAGACAGGACACAGCCTCCCAACAGGCAGCTCTGGTCTGCTAAGTTTGGGGAGCAGAAGGTGAAGGTGAGCCTGAGAAATAACAGGTCGGGAGGGAGGGAGGGGCAGGAAGCCCGTTGCCAGTGAATCCACTGTGAATCATAGCCATCAGCAGAATCAGTGTCGTCATTTGGGAGGTGCAGGGGTTGCAGACAGCACTGGGTGACATTGTCTCGGGGGAGGGTGACACCAAAATTTTGTGCAATGGTTCCGCCGAAATTTATTGTATCTTATTAAAATATCTCTGTAGTTAGTTACAACAAGAAGTTTTCTTTTCACAAGTGCAGCTTACATGTATCAATAGACCTACAATGCTAAAACTATGCTAATTAAGTTTCTGAAAGTTCTAATACACTCAGTCAGTTCACCCAACTACAAATGACACTTTGAATCACGTGGTTTCATCTGCACGCACTGCACGCACTGCACGCACTGCACGCACTGCACGCACTGCACGCACTGCACGCACTCTCTGTTGTTTTCATTGTGGCTGGTGTTTCTACAGTCTCTGATTTGGTCAAATTTTCTGGTGTTCCAGCTACAGCATTGTTCTAATTAGTCTTTGTGAGCCTGTATCAATAACTTTTGTGAGAATGAAGTAGTAACTAAAGGAAAAGAAAGAGAAAATTTTTTTAAAAAAAAGGCTTCAGCTTAGTTACTAACAATGTAACTCAATATAGAAAGATTTTACAAAAAAGCAATTTTGTTGTCAGTATCATATAATCTGAGACATTTAAGCAATGTATATCACATACCATTCTATGATAAAAATTGATAAACTGACATGTATAACCACTGTGGGTTTATACAATACTTTGATAACTAGAGAAACAGAGTTTCTCTAGTTTCTCTCACATGAAGTGAGAGAAATGCTATGTTTACTTGGTACATGTTTAGAAACATAACTTAAATCTTGAATTCCACTTTTAAAGAATTTTATTCTTTCAAAAAATATTTTTTAAAACCACCACTGTCTTGAAAATATACATCTGACTTAAATTAAGTTTTCAGGATTTAAATTTGAATTATGGTTTAAAGCAATAGTGACCGATTAAAAAATGAGTTGGCAAAAGGCATTGATTTAGATGAGGTCATCACAGGGCTGCAGCTTTGAAGGTCAGGTAAGGAAAGTTCTGATTTAGTTGTGATGTTCACTAAGTGTGGAAATGCTTGTGTGTTTATTCCTGTTTAGTCTCACGGTATTAACACTCTATTTCCATATGTATTGTGTACATCTTGTACATTATCTGGGCTGCTGTTAAGCATGCAATCTTTAATGCATTAATGTATCTCACATAATAGTAAACTTTTAATGTCAAAATGAACAAAATCTTGGCATAGTCCTTTCATGTATTAGAATCCTATCATTTTCTTACCAAATTTTCCTTTTAACCACATGAAACTATGTAAAGGTAAATACATTTAGTCCAAATACATTTAAACTATAATATTGTAATATAAAACTTTACTATTATATGAGATACATTAATGCACTAAGGTTTGCATGCTTAATGACAGCCCAAATAATATACAAGATGTACACAATACATATGAAAATATATTCTTAAATAACACTGTAAAAATAAACAGGAATAATTTAAAGGTGTCATTTGAATTTCACTAGTCATTTACACCACTACTATTGCCATTACATTTGGTGATATACTGGAATTACAATTTAAGAGGAACTTGAGTACAAACAACACTACCAAAGATTCCGTATGGTTTGGTACAGGAAGAGCAGACACCATGAATTTACTGCATTAGGGGTATGAAAACTAGTGACGATAGGGTATCCAAGGCTATAATCTTTATGGAAGCCGACTGCCACATCTTTATCTTGTGGAGTGCTGGTGGGCTGGAACTGTGAGCTTTTCAGTTAGCTGCTGAGTACTTTAACCACTGTTCCACCAGGGCTCCTGGGGCAGGGAACAGAGGTGATGACATTAAGAAATGTCTGAAGTCCTTCAGGAGTTCATAAGTAAATGAAGTCATTTCTACAGTAAAGGCAAAGCTAGAAAACTCTAACAAGGGTTTTTCACTGTGGTAGGTACTCCATGGTGGGGGGATTTGGTGGGGAGAAACTTAAACATGGTCCATGCCTTCTCTTAGAAAGACTAGAGAAGAGTTGGCAAACCAAACCAGTCCTCACCTCTACAGAGGGAACAATTCAGGTCAGGTGACTGGGAGCTGTGTTGGCAGGGGGTGGTGAGGAGCGTTCAGGCTCCCTGTGTATTCAGATGTAAAGCTGGCATGACCCCAGTTTCTGGCATGGGAAACCAGCTGAATGCTGGTGCTGTTTACCTTGGGGTCAGGTCAGGTGTGGGAGAGGGAATTACAGCTCTCTTGAACATGCTGGGTTTGAGAAATCTGCAATCGGGAAGAGGTCAAGACAGAAGAGAAAGGTCTATGCCCCACCCCTCAGGCTTCTGCAATCAGCCCTCTCCCTGAGCTCTCTGGTCTCATCTCACTCCTCACAATCCATCCTCCACAAGGCATCCAAAGTTCACTTTTTGAGGCCCATTGCTGTTATTAGGTGCCTTTGAATAGGTTCCAGCACACAGCAACCCTATGGACAACAGTATGAAATACTCCCCAGTCCTGCGCCAATCCATTTCGTGGAGTCTTCTTCTCCTCTGCTGATCCTCTACTTGACCACACGCGATGTCCTTTTCCAGGGACTGGTCCTTCCTGATAATGTGCAAAGTCTTACCATCTTTGCATCTAAGGTATATTCTAGCTGTACTTCTTCCAAGACAGATTTGTTCATTCTTCTGGCAGTCCATGGTACATTCAATATTCTATATCAGCTCCATAATTCAAAAGCATCAGTTCTTCTTCAGTCTTCCTTATTCCTTGTCCAGCTTTTGCATGCATATGAGACAACTGAAAATCCCATGGCTTGGGTCAGGGCATAAATCAGATCAAATCACCCCACTGCTTCAAACTTTCCTGTGGCACCCTTCCATTCCACTTTGAATGTATTCCAAATGCTTTCCTGTGCCCCGTGAGGGCTCTGTGATCTGGCTCTTGTTTATCTCTTCAGCAGCATCAACGGCCTCAAATATACCAGTGATACTGAAGATTGCACAGGACCAGGTGACACTTTGTTCTGCTATACATAAAGTTGCCATGGCTTGATGGCACCCAACAACAACCCTCTCTACAGTCCCACTTGTTCCCTCTGCTATAGCCTCAGAGACGTTCCTCACATCTTTCAAATGAGCTGAGTACTTTCCCATCTTTGGGCATTTGCTGGACTGTCTGTGTCTGGAATGCTCTTCCCAGGGTGAACCTCTCTGTCCCTTTTCTATGCCCCCCCCCCAGGATTACCCATACTAAAGCTGCCTTTCTCTACCATCCTACCCTACCCTACCCTACCCTACCCTATTCCATTTCTTTCATAGTGCTTTCCAGGACTTCAAGTTATCTCAGTCATCTGCATGTTTATTTGTTGATTTGTTTGTCTCTCTATCTACCCAACCATCACCAGACTGTAGAAGCAGGAACTTTGTCTTATTTATAGCTCCCATCATAGATTCCAGTACAGGAAATGGCACAGAGTAAGGCTGATTGACTCTTCCTATGAGAAAAAGCTGTCAGCAATGGCAATTATTAGATGGGGCTGCACAGGTTGCAAAGTAGGGTCAGTAGAAGCTGCCCTGGCAAAGCTGACAGAAACTCAGGACTGGTCTGGAGCCAGCAGATCAAGAACCATCTAGGTCCTGAGTATGTGTGGGAGAGAGATGCTTCTCTGGCTGCAAGATGGCCCCTGTAAGGCAAAGCTTTGAGGATGTCCTTCTCTTAAACCAAGGACCAGAGAGACTCCTCTACAGCAGCACAAGAAGCATTGGGCCTGCACGGCCACGGAGGTCGGAGTGAGTTAGGAAGCCTGTTTACGAGGTGTTGCAGCGGGAGGAAGAAGGATGATGGAAAGAGCACAGTGAAGACGAGGGGAAAAGAGGAAAAGTGAGAGGGTGAAGGGAAAGAGTAGGAGGGGGAGAGAAAGAAGGGAAGAGAAGAGGGATAGGAGGAAGTTGGACCGTGGACCACTTGGGGGATTATATGCCTTCACTTTGAGCATCAGGGAGGCTCTGGGGCAACAAGAACACTCACCTCACCTCCCCATGGACTCCCAGGACAAAGTGTGCACCAAATGGGGAGATGAAAGAACAAATCATAAAAATTAAATAAAAAAATATATATATTTTTTAAGTTGGAAGAACAAATTATTTGGAGACGAAGCAAAAATATCTGTGACACAGCGAGCACTGTTTTAATGACAGCCTGCGTGGGAGGACAGTTTAGTCATATTTTTCATTTTCTCTTCCCCTGGGAGCTGCGTTCCAGTGATCAGGCCCTGATATCAAATTGGCATGTTCCCTAAATCAGTCACCTTCTTGGATTATTCAGTGGCGCGATGAGTCAGGGGGCTGCCGAGTAACCCCTTCTCCATATGCTCAGTATGTGCCAGCCCTCCTTGGGGAGTAGAGGGACCCAGGCAGGAGGGTGGACGGGCAGCTGAATGGGGAACAGGCCCCAGGGCCCAGTGGGTGGGCAAGAAGCTTAAGAGAGAAAGCTGTCAGCTTCCCTGGAGCAGCTGTGCCAGCTCAGCTGGTATGTTCATGTCACCTGTGAACTCCTAGGGGTTAGGACAGGACTAATCCCAGGCCTAGGGCTGCATCAAGTGTGGAAAACGATTTCTTCGAAGAAAGCTTGGTTAAATGCCAGGAGGAAGAAGTTCGGGAAGCAGGTCTGCCATTCCCTCAGGCTCGTGCGCCTCCAGGACTAAAGATAAAAATAAGGAAGATAATTTTAAATAACTACGTGATGCAGGAGCTTACCGTGGACCAGACGCTCCATGCACGTTAGTTTCACTTATCCTCACAGCAGCCTCAGGGAACTGGCTGTTGCCGGCTCTAGGGTGCCGAAGGAAAGAAAAGCTCAGAGAAGTGAAACAACCTCCCCAAGGCCATGTAGCTAGTTGGTGTCAGAGCAGAGTTGGCACCCCTGTCTGCTGGATTCTGGAGTCCTCCTTCCTGTGAAGAATATTCAGGCGGCATGATGGACACCAAGGGGTCGGGTGAGGGAACAAACCTCTTCCTGACTCTTCACCCAGATGAGGTGTCAATCACTTTAAAACCAAAACACCAGCTCTGTTGCTATCACGTTGATTCTGACTCATAGTGACCATAAAGGACACAGTGGAACTACTCCATAAGATTTCTAGCAGTAGCTGGACCTTTCGGTTAGCAGCTGTGGCACTCAACCACCATGCCACTAGTGTGTTTCCTCAGTTGTTTTAGCGATTGTTTTATTTCTTGTTGTTAGGTGTCATCCATTCCGTTCCAACTAATAGTGACCCCATGTAGAACAGAACAAAACAATGCCCAGTCCTGGGCCACCCTCACAACTGTCTCCTGAGCCCATCATTGTAACCACTGTGTCAATCCATCTCCTTGGGAGTTTTCCTCTTTTCACGACTTTCTATTTTGCCAAATATGATGTCCTTCTCCAGGGACTGCTCTGTCCTGATAACATGTCCGAAGTATAAGAGACAAAGTCTCTTCATCTTTGCTTCTAAGGAACATTCTGGGTGTACTACTTCCAAACAGATTTGTTATTCTTCTGGCAGTTCATAGTATATCCAATACTTTATTTATTTATTATTATTTTTTTTATTGTGATTGAGTGAAAGTGTATAATCCAGTTTAAATTTGCAAGCCCACCTATCTGTAGCTCCTTCTGCTCTCCTTGCCTGGTGACAGCACACTTCTTTCCGTTCTATATATGTCATATCCTCTTTAACAATCTCCTGTCCCCTCCTCTCCACCCTCCAATATTTTATTTCTAACAGCATTGAACTGGCATCTCCCCTAAATCAGTCAACTTCCCCAATTATTCGGCATCACAATGAATCAAAGGGCTGCCATGTTCTCTGTAAAGTGTCTGTGGGTGGGTAGGTGGACAAGCATAGTTCTTTCTGTTGTACAGATAGAGACACTGAGCCTCAGATGGAAGAGGGTACCCTGGTACTGACAAAAACTGTACAGTGCCACCCAGGCACTAGAGAGCTGGGCCTGAGTCTGACCCCACGCATCTACTACAAAGCATGTTATTTAAAAGCTGTGATCTCCATTTCCCTCAAATGTAAAACAGGAACAATAAGATTCACCTTAGGTGCAGATAAGCGAAAGCACATTTCCAGTGCTACGTGAACTCTAAAACATCATGCCAAAATGAAAGGCAGCCGCCTCTTTATCACACCACCACTGAACCCTCACAGGGGTTCTCAGACAGTCCAGCTCAAATGCTGCCTCCCTCATTCATGAGTTATGATACCTTGGACAAGGTATTAACCTTTCTGGGCCTCAGTTCCACTATACGCAGAGTGAGAATACCATTACCACGTTCCTTATGGAGTTTTAGGAGATCAAATGCATTAACAAATTCAAAAGTAGTAACAAGATCCCAGAGTGCCACAAGGACTTACCAACACCACTGCCACCTTGCTACCTAACTGACCAGGCTGTGAACTCCCTGCAGCCAGGCAGGGTCTGTCTTGTCCATCGCTGGGTCTCCAGTGCCTCGTATACCAGCAGGTACAGAGCGGGTGTTTGGGAACTTTGGCTAAAAGAAGGTATACACACCAAATCTTCCCTCCTACTGTTTTTCCTTCCCAGTAACTCCAGGAGACCTGTCCTAAGTCCTTGCCAGAATTTGGTGTTGCTGTGGCTTCTTGGCATTGCCACCTTCACAGCTCAGTCCCAGAATGGCCTTTCAGACCGCACATTTGGTTTTGTGGGTCTCTCATCACGGCCTTTGTAGGGGTGCAGGTCTCTGGGTCCTTGTGCCTCTGTGTGGGGTAGGTGGCACAAATGCCCTTTTTGTATGCATGCAGGTCCAGGTATAGGGGCTTGAATACATGCCCACGTATGTAGAGGGGGTATCTGGGAATGTGGTGGTGGGGAGTGTGTATGCAGCTGAGTGTACAAGCCCAGATGGGGGCCTGTGGTTTTGTATATCCAGGCTCTAAGCAGTCCGTGTGTGGAGGTGGGCACTACGGCAGGTGGGGCCATCGGTCAGATCTGGGGTACAGAGAGAGGACAGGACATTTGTGCGGGGGATGGTTAGATGTAGGTGCAGGCTCATAGAATTATGTGCCTATATGTCACCTGGGGAAGGGGCAGGAGTGAAAAGATATGGGGTCCTAGCCCCTAGAACTAAGTTGCCAAGACAAAGAAATGGGTCCAGTAGTTTATTTCCACAGGGCTCTGAAAGATGGATAAATACAAGTCACTATAAAGGAGAGGTGGCATAGCGGTTCAGTGCGATGTCTGCTAACCGAAAGGTCAGGAGTTTTAATCCACCAGTCGTTCCTTGGAAACTCTATGGGCAGCTCTACTCTGTCCTGTAGGGTTGCCATGAGTCAGAACTGACTTGACAGTAATGGGTTTGGTTTATAAAAGACAAAATGCTTTCTATTTACAAATATGTCTTAGGTTGCCACATATCTTGGGATATCTATCAGTGGCCTCTTACCTCCAAATACAGCTCTCTTTCCACAAGACAGGTGTCCCCGAGTGGTACATATGGTTGAGTGCTTGACTACTAATTGAGAGGTCAGTGTTTAAACCCACCCAGAGGTGCCTTGGAAGAAATGCCTGAAGATCTACTTCTGAAAGTTCACAGACTTGAAAACCCTATGAAACAGTTGTACTCTGCACATATGGTATCAACTTGATGGCAACTGGTACCCATAAAACAGGACTTCTATCCCTATCCAGCCTCATCAGTCCTTTTGGCATCCTTAAGAGAACAGCCAATGAAATTAGACTGGGTTTGCACCTGAGACCTGGTGGTGCAGTGCTTAAGTGGTTGGCTGCTAATCAAAAGGTCAGTGGTTCAAATCTACCAACCTGCCTTTTAGGAGAAAGACGTGGGAGTCAGCTTCACTACAGATTGTTGTTGTTGTTGTTGTTAGTGGCCCTCCAGTCAGTTCCGACTCATAGCGACCCTATGAACAACAGAACGAAACACTGTCCAGTCTTGTGCCATGTCCACAATTATTTTTACGCATAAGCCCATTGTTGCAGCCACTGTGTCAATCCATCTCGTTGAAGGTCTTCCTCTTTTTCACTGACTCCACTCTACCGAGCATGGTGTCCTTCTCCAGGGACTGATCCCTCCTGACAACATGTCCGAAGTACGTAAGACGCAGTCTTGCTATCTTGGCTTCCAAGGAGCAGTCTGGTTGTACTTCTGCTAGAACAGATGTGTTTGTTCTTTTGGCAGTCCGCGGTACATTCAACGTTCTTCTCCAACAGCACAATTCAAAGGCATCAATTATTCTTCTGTCTTCTTTGTTCATTGTCCATCAGTAAAGATTACAGCCTTGGAAATCCTATGGGACAGTTTTACTCTGTCCTATGGGGTCATTATGAGTCAGGACCAACTCCACAGCAATGAAATTTGGGTTTATATCCCAGTTCCACACTGTATTAGGGCATACTCTTTACCCTCTCTGTCCCCACTTCCTCCTCTGTAAAACAGGGACTACCACAGTGCTGCTCACAGGGGTGTGAGGAATAAATAACCACGGCAGAGCTGTTAGGGAATGAAGGGCTCCGTTCCTTTTAGCTCTAAGGATCTTAACCCTTCCTTACGTTGATTATACCCCTGGGGCAGGAAGTATCAATGAACTCAGAAGAGCCCAGTCACCTTCTCTGAGAAGCCCTCCTGAAATCTCTCAGCCAGGGTTAATGCTTCTTCATCCGCTCTCCCACAGCTCAAAGCCTGCACCTCTGCATACCTGGCACACAGGAAGCACTCAAAAGCACAGCTGTTGTTTTGACTATTGTTTGACGTCTGTAGCACAGGACTCCAGTTGAGATGCCTGTGACCACCTCCTTGGGGCTGACACTGGGAGCTTCTTGAGGACAAGGACTGTTTTATTCATCACTCAGTCCCTGGTATGCCATAGAGAAGATTCGGTAAGTGACTGCTGAGTTGAAAACTGGAGGACAACAGCCCTGTGAATAGTCTGTGTGTCTGTCTGCCAGTTATTTCCTGGGTGTGGGGCTGTGACTCTGGACAAAGCACAGCCCATTGCTCTTCAGGAGCTCATGGGCCATGAATAGGGTCTGCAGGCGGAGGATGACAAGGAAACAGGCTGAGGCCACACCATGTGCCCTCAGGGACAACTTCCCAGAGGAATGAGGTCTAGGCTGTTGAAGGGTACAAGCAAGCAGGGGCAGGAGTATCTTCCAGGTCTCTGTGACCCACAACACGCTCCCTACACCCTAGCACACAGCTGCCTTCAGCCCTCAGGGCTGTGAGACTCCACATCATCTTGGTATGGTGACCTCTTTGGTCCCCTATTGCAAACCAAGACTTGTCAGGGATTCAGTACCCTCGCATGGTCCTTTGCACTGTCACTGGTGCTTCTGGCTTTCCTCTAGTGCCAGTAGGAGTGATGTAATCCTGCCCCCTCCTCCCAGCTGCCCGGGGCAGACCTGTCCCCTTCTCCCTCGCTGCAAACCTCCCAGATCTCTGTTCTTACCCCCAAAGGTCTGCAATAATTTGCCCACAGTGCAGCAGAGCCTCAGGGTCTCCCTCAAACCTTTGTTCAGTCTCTTCTCTGCTTTTTCCTCAATGTCCAGTTCTCTCACTGCCACTACTCAGGGACCCTGTGAGCCCTGATAGTCTCATCTGTAGAATGGGGTGCATAAGACTGATCCTTCCAGTGGTTTGTGAGGACTAAATAAAAACAATGAATATAAAGCACCTAAGGCCTAGTCCACAGGAACCAAAACCCAAACCTGTTGCTATCAAGCTGATTCTGATTTGTAGCAACCCCACTAAGGCAGAGTAGAAGTGTTCCACAGAGTTTCCAAGCAGCGGCTGGTGGATTTGAACTGCCAACCTTTGGGTTAACACTTGAGCTGTTAATCACAGCTGTAGTCCAGTTCACAGCTAGCCCTCTGCACTTGTGGGTCCCTCTCCTTTTCCATCCCGTCTCCACTCCTTTGTTTGGTGAACCTTGATTTGGAAAGTCCTTTATGGGCTGCTTCCTGGTCTGAGGCTGCGACAGGGGTGCAGAGGTGTAGGGTGGTCTGATGCTTCTGCCTCTTGTTCCGGTTGACTGAATGATGTGTTTGCTGAAAGTCTTGCAGAGTTCAACCCAAACACAACGCTGACTGCAATTCCAGTGGCTCCATGTTCCTTCCTCCAGCTACGTGGGTCTCTGATGGCAAGGAGATAGGGTTCCATCACCTGTGCATTAGATTTGAGTCAGACCTGAGAGGGTTAGCTGTCATTCCCCCTTAGAATATATGTGAACACACATGTATTAAGTGTGAATGGTGTGTGTGCATGTGTGTCTGTATGTGTGTAAGTAGGTGCAAAGGAGAGAGGGGGATTAGAAGTTCCAGACATGCCCCATAAAAGCCACCTGACCAGGGTGGGTACACATGTGAGTAGGCAACCACAAGTGTGGATGTGGGTGTGAGGACTCACAAGAGAGCAGTTGGGACTCTTCCTTCACACGTTTATACACACATGATCTGTGAGTCTGTGAGGAAACCACCATGCCTATGTACCACTACCCAGGGACACTTCTCCAAATGCACCAGAGAAGGGGAGGACTGCTGTGCTGCCTGTCACCTCATCTTTACCTGCTCCAAGTATCTCCTCCAGGAACCCCACTGAAGCCTTCTTATTCCTTCCTCTTATATCTCCTCACATCCCCAGGTCACCTCTGCAGGAAAGAGAGTCTCCCTTAAACCTGACACTGTACCTGGGACTGGTGTGTGGTCAGCAGTCCCTCCTCCTCCTCCACTGCTTCGCCCCTGAAAGCAGCTCAGAAGCTAGTGACAAGTATGTCCACCTGCCAAACATCCACTTGCTACCAATAAAGCACTACCTGCTTCTAGAAAAGACAAACAGCAGCCTGAAACCTGCAAACCAGCTTCAAACCTGAGTTTGCAGAAAAGGGCACCGTTTCCCTGATGCAGTGAAAAGACTCGTTAGATGCCATGTTGCCACTTACTAGCTTTTTGGTGGCATGGAAGTTACTGAGATTCCCCAAGTCCATTTCCTCCTCTGCAAATCACAGAAAATAAAACCGCGCTTATCTTGTACATCACTGTATACCAGTGCCTGGCAAACAGTGAGTGCTCCAAAAATATTGGCTGAATGGATGAATAAATGAATACAGAAGGACTGTTATTGGGATTAAATGAGATGAGGAAAGTAAAACATTTATCACAGTGATGTCACATATTAAGCATTTGCTATAATAAGGTAGCTATTATTCTTAGCTATTATCCATCAGCAAAATCTTATTATTCAGTCAAGTTGGTTCCCAGAGCTAATAACAAATCAGGTAATTAAAGCTATGTAGTGACACTCCCCTTCCCCCTGCCAAATTTAAGTAGTTACCCCTGGAGTCCAAAGGGTGTTATGTCACATTCCATTCCATTCCACTCATTTTACCAAGTTCATTCTGAGCACTTCTGACGTGCCTAGAATGGGTGAGATCCTATGCAAGACACAAAGAATTAAGTCAAGCTTCCCTCCTGAAGGAGCTACCTTAGAGCTGGAATGGAAGATCAACACTCATCAGCATAAATACCTTGTGGCTTGAGGCAAAGACTCAGGCAGCATTTTAAAGGCCAATGCAAAAACTGTCATTTATCCTTTCAACAAATATTCATAAAGCACTTGCTACGCTCCTAGTTAGGCACTGGGGACACCCAGATAAATATGATGAATTAGATGGGCGGCCCGAGGAACAGAGAAAGAGACCTCATAAAAACAGGTCACAAAAAATCAAAGCTAGAACAGAGCATAGAGCCAGAGCTCTGGCTGTGTGTGGGGCAAGGACGCTCGTTCTCAAGATTTCTGGGAGAAACTAGAAGCAAACAGCAAACCAGCAGCCGTGAAGTTGATTCCTACTCATGGTGACCCCATAGAGAAGAACTGTGCCCTATAGATAGCAATTTTCAATCACTGATTTTCAAAAGTAGAGCACCAGGCCTTCCTTCTGAGGCACTGCTGGGTAGACTCAAACCTCCAACCTTTGGGTTAGCAGTAAAGTAAGTGGGGGAAGGAATTAGGAAAAGTGCTTTCTCCTCTCTCAGAGATCAAGGCTAGTCCTCTAGACCAGGGGCCCCTAAGCCCCTGTCATACCTCACCCTGGCTCGAGAATGTACATACTGACCACCACCCCACCAGCTGCGAGAAGCAGCACCTCCCACCACTCTCTTTACCCCAGGGTTTCCAAGGGCCCTGGGCCCCGCAGGAATCCTGGAGTATCAGGCACAGGAGTGGAACACAGATACCGGTGATTTCAATTCCTCATTTTGCAGCTGAGGAAACTGAAGCCAGGAGATGCTGAGGACCCTACAGCACCCTGTGAGGCCGTGACAACACCAAGCGAGACCCCATGTGTTCTGATCCCAGTTTCCACAGCACTTAAAATGCTTGAGGATTCAGAATCTCCTAGAGACTCTGCCTGGCCTCTCTCAGGAGTTGCAGCGCCCCACAACACATGGCAGGTGCAGCAGGCAAAGGTAAGGTAGTAGAGCTGTGCTCCAGGCACCTGGCCAGTGGGCTGTGAAAGGCAAGGGCACAAATTAGTGCTAAGGGGAGGCCGCTCCCAGGGTGCTTCCGGGTCTCTGGGTACACAGACAGTATGTGAGGTGCCTTGAACCGCAAACCAGAGAATCCAGTGTGTGGGGACCAAAAGGGGTGGAGCAAGGAGCAACTGAGGGCAAGTGCCTGAAAAAAATCACTGTACCCAATGCAACTGTTTTGCACTTCAATAGGGCCCTGAAGCCATAGATAGCAATTTGTGGGGAGAAAACACACCTTGGGTCCAGGCGACTATGGATGAGAGGCATCAGTAGTATGGCTGTGATAAGCAGCTGCTCCCAGCTGCTGCAGCAGGACATTTAAAGGCCACTCCCTCTGTAGCTAACATTACACTCCAGTTAAGGGACAAAATGATTCTCCTCCTCTGAGGACTGCCTGCCTCTTTACTGCTCAGTAATCATAGCTGTCTGTGACTAAACCTGTCTCACCTGCTCACTGCATACAGGTGAACACAGGGCCAGGTGCTGTCCATGGTGGGAAAGTGAGAAGTTCCGGGGCCTGAACTGGATTCAAATCTGATTTTTGCTAGCCATTTTCTGACTTGGCAACAAAGGGCAGGTTTAGCCTCTCTGAGCCTTAGTTTCCCCATCTCCAAAGTGGGAATAATGGTACCTGCCTTGAGGTTGTTGTGAAGCATAAATAAGATGCCCTGAGTGTCAAGCACCTAATACAGCGCCTGAAACACACCAGGTGCTCAGTAAACAATGTGGTTATTAATATTCATATATTCCCATCATTGTCAACACACTCTAGAGAGTAGTTGAGTACTTCACTCATAACAAAACATGTATGTCAATATAGACAGTCGCAGGTATGCACACATATGCATGTAGATACGCACAGATGTCTGCACACATACACAGGTAGAGGCTGCAGCCACACAGTCCCTGAAGGCCAAAAGGAATTCTTCCACCCAGGATGCTCTGGGGTAAGCTCTGCGGCTCAGAAGGGGAGGTGAACTATTTCTCCTTGAGCCCACCCAGTGTGTGACACAGCAGCAGCCTGGCTCCCTGATCCCTGCTAGCCTGCTGGCCATCACACCAGAGAGAGCAGACGGCACTCAGCACCTGGCTATTTCCCTGTGACCTTCCTCAGTGAGTGCTAATTTCACTACGTAAGAGCTAGAGCAGGAAAGGCAGAACAGGTGGCAGCCTGAAGGGGGAGAGTAATGCAAACAACCAACTTGAATGCAGTGGGAGAGGGAAGCCTTTCCAAGTGTGTCTGCTCCTGCAGAGCCCAGCAGCCTGAAGACAGCACCCAGTTGGTGCATCTCAGCTCACCTGCAGGTCAGGCCACCAAGAGTCACTTATCTCCTTGGTGCAGAGTGACCCAAGCGGGTGAAGGCTCCCAGGGAAGAAGGTGTCAATTACTGACCTGTTTCTTGTTTGTTAAGTGGCAGGGTCATTTGCATTTGCTGCCACATTCCAGCAAAATCTGAGAAATGATAATTAACTTGGCACTGAAGCCCTCTGGCATCGCTGATATCCCTTAATGACAGGCAGGCTGTGTACTTCTGACACTGGCTCAGGAGGGGGTATGAGGCCCAGAACCAGGCAGGCCACCTGCCTTTGGTCACAGCCCCTCTGACCCAGCCATCCCTTCTTCCACAGCCTCTCAGCCAGTGCACATTATGTTCACTTGCATGGCTGTTTCTGTATTTGTTCTTTCAACCCCTTCCCAAGCCTCTGTCCCTGGGAGCTCAGGAACCTCCAGAGGCCAGAGCCTGAGTCTCTCCTTTGCTTATCCTCTACGCTGCCCCAGGCTGAGGGGGCTCGGTCCAGGCTGCTGAATGGGTCACAGCCTGGGCAGCAGGAGCGAAGCAGAGGGATATGCAATTATCTGGTGAATTCAGGCAAATAAACAATTTGCAGGCCTTCTGGCTTCCCTGGTGTGCCCAGTCCCTTTCATGTGCCTGAGGGCTTCGGGGAAGAGGAAGGCTCAGAGCTAATTTCCAGGGGTCAGGCCATTAGCCTGGATGAATTTCCAGTGACCCAAGTCTGCGTTGTGCTCCCTCCCAAATGTGTAGCACCTACCTCCCTGCAAAGAGCTGTTACTCTGGGATCCTCGGGCAGGTACTCAACTGTCCCCTGCTCTGCTTCTGCTGGAGGCAATGTCTCAGAGACAAAACTGATGATAACCAGAGAACTGCTGTGCTGACAGTGATGCTCCTTTTGCCCTGTTCAGTGTCTGTCCCAGCCAGCCTCCCTCCACTCCCAGTGTCAGAGCTGGGGGGGAGCAGCTATTTGGGGGGCACTTTCTCTACTTGTGATAAATCAGCTTAGCCTTGTTGTTCCCTTTCCTCTTGCTTTCCTTCATATCCTATTTTTAAAAATCATCTCAATGGGCACAACACAGCCCCACACGGAGCATGCCTAATTGAGCCATGTTAAACTGTCCCCATGCTGTGCTAGAAGTCAGCTTCTCTGAAGCTGTCCTCAGGGACGTACCCAGTGCAGGAGCTAAATATAGAAAAGGGCTCCCTCCCTCCACCCCCAGCCTTCCTCATCCTCTGTGGGCATGGGCACAGGCGAGAATCGATGCTCCGATCTGTGTAGCGGCAGGCTGTATGACAGCTATCCCTGTTGAGAGACCCTTATCTGTACCTGACAGGGTCCTGGCATCCTGGGGACAGGAGGTCACCATGGCAACCTCACACGGAGCCAGGAGAGGATAGAGGCTTGTCTGTGCAAAGGCGGACTCAGGATGCACACTCAGGCCACTCCCCTGGTGGGTTCCCAGGTGGCCAAGCAGAGGTCCCGTCCCTCTGCCCTGGCCACTCCATCTGTCAGTTTTCTGTCCAGGCCACCGGTGGAGGGAGCAGTCCCGCCAGCAGTGGAGTGGGGGCAGGCTGTGTTATTCTCTCCGGAAGTTCACGGCATTCTCAGGGAGCTGGTCTGTGTGCCTCCCCAGAACACCGAGAATGGATGATGAATCAGTCCCGGCTCATCAGAGCCTTTCATGCTAAACCAGCCCAAATGACTGATTTAGAAACTGCGTGGTCTTCTTCTTTGAGTGGATTTCTGAGGCACATTCCAGAGCAGGCCCCAGGTCTTCATTATCTCCACGCACACCCTTTGATTAAGCATCTGGGACAGTACAGGGCCATGTGCTGGGTGCAATACTCAAAGAGGCACAGAGTAGCAAACACTGATGCGGAGACACGTAACCGGAACACGAAGGCAGCAGAAAAATTCTAAAACCAACAATACCATTGTGCCAGCATCTCATTTGATTTTCCCAGCTCTGGGAGGAACTGTGATCATTCAAATTTAAATATGAGAGCAGTGAGGCTCAGAGAAGTTCAGCGTCTTTCACAAGGACACACAGTAAGTGTCAGAATGGGCACACTTGAGTGTCCTACCTACAATATCAGGTAAGCACACTCAGTACTTCCCAAATGCTGGGCTCTGAACTTGTGCATCAGAGCCATCTGGGGGAGATCCTTAAATGCAGAATTCTCAGGCCTCATCCAACTACAAGATTCTGCTCAGAAGGTAGAGGTGATATTTACCGGTGTCCAGGTGACTGTGGGGGTCCCCAGGTGGTGCAAATGGTCAAGCGTTCAACTACTAACCATAAAGCCTCATGATCTGAATATGTTTAGGAGCACCTTGGAAGACAGGCCTTGGTGATTTGCCACTGAAAAGTCATACAGTCTTGAAAACTCTATGGAAAACACAAGTTCACCATCAGTCAAAATCAGCACAACAGCAAATGGATTGTGTTCTTTGGGTTTTAGGTGACGGTGTACAGCCCTCTGGATCACTTCATGAAGCCTGAGCCCAGTGCTTCAAAGCCTTGGAAAGCATGTGGTCCGCTGGTGCCCCAGCCTGGCTGTGTATCAGAGTGACATGGTCAATTTAAGGTAAAGCATACGCTCCATGCCAGGCTGATTGAATCGGAACCCTTGGGTAGGGCCTGGGTACTGCTGCTTTTACAGAGTGCCTTGGGCAGTTCTAACAGATGAGGGCACTGAGAGCCTACAATGCAATGAATTAACTTGGCCCTTCTAGCCATGGTCATAAGAGCAAGTGTCTGGGTGGGACTGTGCGGATATGGTAATTGTAGCCCACTATGGGGGTTGGTTGAAGCCCTCATGGCACAGCAGTTAAGAGCTTGGCTGCTAATCAGAAAGTTGGCAGTTTGGGTCTACCAGCCACTCCTTGGAAACCCTACAGGGGTGCTATCAGTTGGAAGTGTCTCAGTGGCAACAAGTCTGAGGTCATGGTCAGCTCTGCCATCCTACTAGGCTTGAAATGAACACCCCAGAGGTTGGAAAAAAAGAGCTCACAGTCACCAAGGAAGAACAGTCAGGGCTGGGTTTTTCTTGGACATGCGGTCCCTGCACTAAGAAGCTCCTGGAACCAGGAGACTGTGAGAGGGCAAGAGATGTAATCTTGAAGATGGAGAGAACTAGTGAAAGATGAGACTCAGCAGGAGACAGAGCAGTGGGCTTCCCAGCCCATGGAGAGAGAAAGCCGAGTGCCTTTGGGCAGAGGCCTAGGGCCAGGGAGAATGTGTCTGCAAGCTTAGCTGGCAAGAGACTGTCCTCATGGAAGAACCATATCCTGAGTGTTCCTGGGCCTGACTTTTAACTGTTACTTTCCTAATGAGGCTCATAATTGTAAGTATGGTCTGTGAGTTCTGTGCGGCCACTGCAATGAATTATTGAACCCAAGAGAGAAGCAAAGAATGCTGTGGGAGGGACAGTTAGTGTCAGAGTTGGTAAAAAGAGCAGAGAGAGAAGTATGTCTCAACAGTCTCATAGGAATTGGCCTTGGGCTGTTGATCTTGATTCTCCTTTTCCCTTGTGAAGTTCAAGGAAGTCAGACACAGCCCCCATGTTGTTTTTACAGAGCCACCCCTCAGGTCCTCTGATTCCTAGCTTTCAGGTCAAAACCTGTCATTATGAACATATCTGAACGTCTGCGCCGTTTGCTGTTTCCCTGCCTGGGTAATAGTACTGCCTCTTGCCTAACAGACTCCATGCCCATGCCTTAAGGCCACCTTGTTCCAACTACTGCAGAAGAACAAGTTCCACCCTCTCTGAACTCAAGCCAGCTAGTGTCAGCACCAATTGTTTGGCACTTGGTCACTGTGCCTTGTGACACCTAGTGTTATTTAAAAATAAAACATACCTCTTATTATTTACCTTCTCCTGTCTTATTGAACCCAATTTGTGATGTGATTTTTGAATATTGCTCCAGCTTTGACTTGATTCTTAGGGCACTGCTTCTTGTACATCATCTCTGTGCTCTATTCTAAGACACATCCCCTCAACCCCAGTTGTCAGGGTTTGGAGGATTGTTATAGGTTGAAATGTGTCCCCCCAATATGTGTTGAAATCCCAGCCCCTATACTTGTTGCCTTGAATACTAAAGTGTGCCTTACCTAAGCATGGTATTTTCAATCACATCATGTGCATGAGAAAGCTGGACAACCAATAAGAAGCCAGAAGAATTACTGATGCCTTTGAATTGTGGTGTTGGAGGAGAATATTGAATATACCATGGACTGCTAAAAGAACAAACAGATCTATCCTGGAAGAAGTACAACCAGAGTGCTCCTTAGATGCATGGATGGTAAAATTATATCTTACATACACTTTGGACATGTGGTCAGGAGGGATCAATCCCTGGGAAAGAATATCATGTTTGGTAAGTGAGAGGGCCAGTGGAAAAAGAGGAAGACCCTGAACAAATGGATTGAAACAGTAACTGCAACAATGGGCTTAAGCATAATAGCAATTGTGGGCATGGCGCCGGACCGGACAGTGTTTCATTCTGTTGTGCACAGGGTCACTGTGAGTCCTAACTGATTCGATGGCATCTAACAACATACTTGTAGATGTAATCCTATTTGGAAATAGGGTTTTATTATGTTAATAACACCGTATCAGTGTAGAGTGTATTCTAGACCTAATCATTCACTGCTGAGTTATAAAAATAAGAGATTAGGAAAAGAAGCAAATAAAAACAGGGTAAATACAGATGTTGTGACAGATCGCCAAGGAACCGAGGAATGCTGGGGATCCAGCAGCTGAAAGATACAAAGATCTCTCCTACAGTCAGACTGTGAATTTAGACTTCTAGTCTTCTGAACTGAAAGATAACAAGTTTCTGTTCATTAAGGCCTCTGACTTGTGGTATGTCTGTAACAGCAGCATTGGGAACCTAAGGCAGATCAAGAAGTGCTGGTCATTCAAATCTTTCTCACTTCAGCTCTACCTGTACACAGGGCATCCTCTCCTTAATCTAGTCTGGCCAAGGTCATCAAGATACACCCCAAGTGGACACAGAATCAGTTGTCTATTTATCACTGGGAAGCCATGCTTTCAAAGCTTTCCACGGTCTGTTTCAAGGGACATCTAGGTCAGTCGGCATACCAAAGGTTTTAAAGAAAATGTTCTTCGTCCCACTACGGTGAGTGTCATCTGGGGTCTTAAAAGCTAGCAGTGTGGCCATCTGAGTAGAATCAATTGGCTTCAAGCCACCTGGAGCAGAGAAGAACGAAGGATATCAAAGATATAAGGAAAACATAAGCGCAAGAGATAGAAAGGACCACATAATCCAGAGATGATATCCACATGAGACCAGAAGAACTAGGTGGTGCCCAGCCACCACCAATGACTGCCCTGACAAGCAACACAACAAAGAGTCCCTGATGTTGTGGGAGAGAAATATGTGTGCATAACTCAAACTTATTAAATAGATTAGGCTTGACGGTCCACCAGACTGAACGGTCCCTGGAAGACATGGCTCCTAGACTCTCTGTTAGCCCATACTGAAAACATTCCCAAAGCCAACTCTTCAGACAAAGACTGGACTGGACCATAAGACATAAAATGATATTGGGGAAGGGTGTACTTCTTGGCTTAAATAGACACATGGGACTAACTGGGCAGCTCCTGTCTAGAAGTGAGATGAGAGGGTAGAAGGGGACAGCAGCTGTTGAATGGACATAGGAAATACAAGATGGAAAGGAGGAGTGTGCTGTCACAGTGTGGGAAGAACAGCTAGAATTACATAGCAATACGTGTGTAAGTTTTTGAACGACAAATTGACTTGGATTGTAAACTTGCACTTAAACCACATACTTTTTTTTTACTGTTTTCTTTTTTTGTGATTGAGTGAAAGTATACAATTCAAATTAAACTTACATGCCTGCCTATCTGTAGCTCCTTCTGCTCTCCTTGCCTGGTGACAGCACACTTCCCTTCTCATTCTATATATGTCATATCCTTTTAACAATCCCCGGTCCCCTCCTCTCCACACTCACCTCTGACATCTTTTTTTTTAAAAGAAGCTTTCCATGTTTTTCTGTGTCTCCTATACCTCAATATCCCTAAAGGTCACGTTGTCCCCTACACATAATGCCTTTCTCTCTCTTTGAACCTTGCCTCCATTGTCCTCACTGAGTGAAACACATTCTTGACCATTCGCTAACATCTCATCCTGTAGAATCAGTTCAGAACTCACTTTTATAGGATGACTCCTCAGCTTCAATTCTCTCTGCTTCTCACCTCACCCACACTGGGCTCTTGTTCCTTGTGCTTAGCCACCTGACACCTGTTACGCTTCACGGGGGCACAAGTGCTCGGTAAAGATCGATGACCTGGATTAACCTCCATGGAAGAGGGTACTTGTTGCTGGGGTGTGTTCAGGAAGTCCCAGAAGTTGTCCTCAGATTGGGAAGACTTGGAAGACTTGGAAGACAACATGTGATGCACTCATGTGAAGTGCAAGAGGGAAGGAGCCTTGGTCCAGCATGGTATACTTCCCTTTTTGATTGCTGGGCTTGGAAGAGAAAGCATCATATGTCCTATGGTTGTCAGCCTCTAAGATGGTCCCCACTGACCCCTGTCTCCTGGTATTTGCACTATAGGTATTGCCTCTGTGTGTGGGCTGGACTTATCAACTTGTTTCTATAACAGAATATGTCAGGAGTGGTGGGATCTCATTGATGAGATTATAACAAGTTTGTAGCTTCTATCTTGAGTACTCTCTTTTCTCTATTAAATCAATAGCCTTGGGTAAATCCACTTGCCATGTTAAGAGGCAGGCCTGTGGAAAGGTCACATGGTGAGGGACCAAGACCTGCCAACAAGCATGTGAGCAGGCTAGGAAGCATTTCCCCTACCCAGTCAAGTGTTCAAATTTTGCAGCCCTGGGCAACGTCTTGACTGCAGCCCCATGAAAGGCCTTGAACCAGAGATAGCCAACCAAGTCTACCTTTATTCCTGACTCAAAGAAATTGTGAGATAATAAATATTGGTTGTTTTAAGTAGCTAACTGTTGGAGTTCTTTGTTATGCAGCAATAGATAACTAATACATGTCCCCTGCATCCCACTCATGTGTACACAATGTGGGCATGGCAGGGGTAAGCAGCATCTCATGGGGCTTAGTGCAGGCCAGCGGACTGAGATGCACAGCTGCCCATTCCTGCCCGCCAGGGACTTAGCACTTTAAGCAGAGCCCCAGTGAAGACAAGCAGCATACAGGTGCTGTGCCTACCCTTTAAAAGCCTGCTCAGTACCCAGTTCCCCACTTACCTCTTTTAACCACTCTAGCACTCATCAGAATGTCTCCAGCACATACTGCCTACCTTAGCATTTCACTGCCCTTCTACTTGAAATTCATTTACTTATTCGACAATTATTTGTTGAGCACCTACCAAGTTCAGGAGCTCTGCAGGCACAGTAGTTAACTAAAGCTTGGTTGCTAACCAAAAGGTCAGTGGTTCAAAATCATCAGCTACTCTGTGAGAGAAAGATATGGCAGTCTACTTCCATAAAGATTTATAGCCTTGGAAATCCTATGGGTCAGCCCTACTCTGTCCTGTAGGATCACTATGAGTCAAAATTGACTTCAATGGAATGGGTTTTTTATTTGTTTTTTACCTACCATGTGCCCATCAGCATACGTGCTATAGAGGAGTCTACAGTGAGCAAAGCAGACATTGTTGCTTTATGTGCATTGTTCTATTTTGTTTCCCCTCAGCTACCCTAAGAGCCCATTGCACATCTGTCAGTTCATCACACCGTGGTGGCTTACATGTTGTTGCAATCCTGGAAACCATGTCACCAGTAGTTCAAATAACAGTAGGGTCACCAATGATGGACAGGTTCCAGATTAAAGACAGACTAGGAAGAAAGGCCTGGTGACATACTTTTGAAAATTAACCAGTGAACACCTTATAGATCACAACAGAACATTCTGCAACTCAGTTGCTTTGGACATGTTATCAAGAGGGAATGAACTGTTAGAGCAGGTCATCATGTTTGCTAAAATATGGTCCACCAAGGGTGAAGGAGATCCTTGGTGAGATAGACTGGCACACTGGCCACAACGATGGACTTGAATCTGCCAGTAATTATGAGGATGCAGGACTGGGCAATGTATGTTATATATAAGGTTGCCATGAGTTGGAGTTGACAAGGTGGCAGCTGTCTGTCTGTCTACCCTAAGAACACCTGGCAGTAGGACATGCTCTCTGTACCACTGGACTCCCCAGACCACCCAGCACAGTTCCAAAAAAACCAAACCAAACCCATTGCCATCAAGTTGATTCCAACTCATAGTGACCCTACAGGACAGAGGAGAACTGTCCCACACTTTACAAGCAGTGCCTAGTGGATTTGAACTCCAGACTTGGTTAACAGATATAGTTCTTAATCACTATGCCACCAGGGTTTCCCAGCACAGTTCAACAACCTGCAAATATTAGTGACTAAGGAGGAAATAATGAAATACTGCCTATAGGAGGCATCAAGAAATTATGTCTGTGTAGGATGGGACAGAAAAGGCAGTGGTGAAGAGTTTTAACATCTTCTTTCCTCAGTTCTTCTCCTGGGGTAGATCAAGATTCAGCTCACATTTATTTAGCACCTCTTATATGCCTAGAAATGCTGGTGGCAAAATGGTTAAGTGCTACGCCTGCTGATCAAAAGGGCAGCAGTTTTCACCCACCAGGCACTCCCTGGAAACTCTAAGGTTGCTATGAGTTGGAACCGAAGCAGCAGCAGTGGGTTTGGTTTGGTTTTTGTAAGTCTAGAAACACTGGTAGTATAGTGGTTAAGTGCTATGGCTACTTAACCAAAAGGTCAGCAGTGTGCATCCACCAGGCACTTCTTGGAAATTCTACGGAGCAGTTCTACTCTGCTGTACAGGGTGGCTATGAGTCAGAATCAACATGACCACAACGAGTTTCATTTGTTGGTTTCATTGTACATCTGGAAAGCACCTAGTATCTTTCCCACACATCAGCTTATTTAATCCTCATAAATATTTGCTTGTGGGCAAAAACACCCATTTTACAAGTGAGTTAATCAAGGCACAGAGAGATAAAACAACTGTCTCAAGTTGCCGGGTAAGAATAATTGCAAACAATTTACAAGCTGTTAAGAATTAACTCATTTACTCTTCTTATAGTCAAAGAAATGTTACGTATCTTGCTCGAGTTTATGCCTGTAAGCTAATAAGTGGCAGAGCCAGGAACTGAACTTGGGAATCTGATCAGTGCTCTTACTTTTAATAGTGGTAACGGCTGCAGCAGAATTGAAATTCAAAGCTGGGTATCCTGGTTCCAAGTCCAGTGTTCTCTCTCCTCACCCAGAGTTGCTCTTTCCTGCCTCCCTGCCCAGGCTCTCCAACATTCATGCAAATTTAGTTCTCTCCTGTGTTGGCAGTGACTTTCCAACTTTACAGTGAATCAACTTCTCTTTAGTGTTTCCTTGAGCTAATTCAACACATTTTTGTCTGCAAACTATAGAAATCCAAGCTCTTCTCCTAGGTGATCATGGAAATGTCCCCAATACCTTCCCTGATGATTTGGAGAGGTTACTGTTGCGGGGGGGGGGGGCGGTAATCTGTGACGAAATGAAAAGAAAGAGGGAAGACAAAACGGTAATCCAAAAAATTAGAACAACGAATTTCTTACCTGTGATGCTAAGCACTGGTTCAAAATGAGTTCCAAAACCCTGGTCCTGTGCCTGTTTGGTTTTTTATGTAAGACTGTGCCAGTAGAGAAATAATGTGAGCTGGCAAATAATAAAGTTTCTAAAGGCACCGGGAGGGGACTTAAAATTCAGAAGGCAGCTTCTCAATTCTGAATCAACTTCCTTTCTTTCTGGGCACAAGAGGTCTGTGTTTCACTCATCTTCTCTAGCCCTGCACACACTCTTTCATGCAAGTCAACATTCCTGCCCCACAATAGGTGTGATTGCTTCCCATTATGTTGTCATGGCAACATCCCTTGCCATCTGGGGGGTGAGGAGGCGGCTGCGGAAACAAATGAGTGGCCAATCAGGCTTTCCAGGAAAGTCTCATCATGATACACTGCTCACTGCCAACTACCGGAACCGCAGAATAAAGTTTTGTGTGTGAAGATCCTATTCATGGGGCAGTGATAATACCCTACCCACAGTGTGACTGAGTTAGTTACATCTAGCTTGGCTGCTAACCAAAAGGTCAGTGCTTCAAACTGTAGGAGAAAAATATAGCAGTCTGACTGCATAAAGATTACACAGCCTTGGAAACCCTATGAGGAAGTTCTACTCTGTCCTATAGGGTTGCTATGAGGCAGAATCACGGGTTTGGTTGGTTTGGGCTTAATGTGTGTTTGCTGATCGAGGGATTACTGATCACAGTGAGGAGGGAGATACGAGCAGTCAGCAGTAACATGGAAAGCAAAAGGCCCTTCAATGTCGTAGCTGTCACTGGGTTACCACGAAAGCTACATCGGAAGTAGTTCCTTTCTGGGTCCAGATAAATCGAAGATTACAGAACCTCAGTGTCACTGGGGTCACCTCCACCCTCATCCAAAAAGAAATGTAAAAGTCCTATTATCAAGGCCTTCAAGGACCAAGTGTCAATGAACCCCTGGCTTCCGTAACAGACACGCTTTGCTTTGAAGGATCTGCCATCTCCTGTGACTTCGTTGCTGTTAACATCTCGAAGCTCTGGTTTTCTGTATAAGATCATTCCTCATAGGGCTGTGAGGATTAAATGAGGTACGGCACAAGGTAAGGACCTGTCTCCTGTTAAGTAGCTAATAGAAGCTAGTCACCGTTATTACAAGTAATCATGTTGTTATTGCTGCTGGTTGCTGCGAAGTTCACTCTGACTCACGGTGACCTTACGCACCACAGAATGAAATATGCTGCCTGGTTCTGTGCCAACAAGTAATTACAGATGCTCAGCCGTGTCAAGGACGGTGCTGCTGCAGTGTCTCCCTGCCTCCCTGCCCTAGGTCCTATGTTCTGGTGAACAAATACAGTGGGAGGAAATTCTCAGCGGCCCATAAGCCTCAGCCATAGCCTCTCACTATAAAAGGCTTCCCAGACCTCTTCATCCTGGTAAGTGAGAAAGAGCCACTGGAATCCTTTCTGAGCATCTGACAAAAGAGGAGGTTGGCAGCTTGGCATTCTTCTTGCAAGTGGTGGCTGACCTCACACCTTCATCAACCTAAGAGTTCCTTTAACCCCACCAGGGGCAGGTCCAGAGCCTGGTGGCACAGTGGTTAAGCACTCAGCTGCTAACTAAAGGGTCAGTGATTCAATCCCACCACCTCCTTCTCTGTGGAAGAAAGATGTGGTAGTCTGTTTCTGTAAAGATGACAGCCTTGGAAACCCTATGGGGCTGTTCTACCCTGTCCTACCGGACCACTGTGAGTTGGAATTGACTTGATGACAATTAGTTTGGTTTTTTGGGATTGGGGAAGGTCCGTGGTAAAGAATGGGCCTTGCCTTAAAGGTGAAGCATAGCGTCATCCACAGGTGTCTCTACAGGTGTAAGCACGAAATCTCTCAGGGTTTACATCAAGAGGTCTCCCCCTCACCCTCCTGTCCCAATACCCAGTGCCTGACTGTGCCCCTGGGGTTTTCTGATCAAAGCAGGGAAGACAGCCAGTCAGAGCAGGCGGCTGAGGTCGACTGGCATAATTAATCCTAAAGGTTACTGGTGCCTGTCCTGCTGGGAAGCAGGAATCCAATTACCCACAGTGACAGCAGCTTAGTCCCCAGGGAGACATGCATTCGCAGGGCAGCCCGACAACCTGTCCACTTGAACTTTTCCAGACAAGCAACTTTCCACCTGCTCTATCTCCTCTACACACTGCAGCTAGGCACAGATCTCAGATGACCAGGGACATCACCCTGGCCACAGCATGGAAGGCTGGACCGGGACGGCTGGTAGAGGTCTCCTGAGAGGAGCCATTTTCCCTGCAGAAATAAAGATCAGACAAACCGGCCACATTTCCAGGCTGAGCCAGACCTATGTGACATATCCAAAGCAGGAGGGAAAGAGAGAGGAGAATCCAAATGAGTTTATCTGGCCATTAAATAAATATGCAAAATTATGCAGATACGGAAATGGGCCTGTAATTTTCAATCAATTGCTCTGGCATTGTCTGAAATAGACCTACAGTTCCAAATGAAGGGGGCCACTCAGAGACATCTGGCTTCTTTCCTCCAAAGCCCCAGACAATGTAGGTACAGAGCAGGAAAGTTGGAGGGGTGAGGGTCTACTACGCCACATCACCTTTTTCCTATTTCTGTATGGCCCTGACCCAGATCAAAGCTGGCTTTGACTTGGCCAAGACTTCCACTCTGGACAAAAGTGAAAAAGGCCAAGCCTTGTGCTTGGCGGCCACCAGGGAAAGGAATTTGGCTTTTGTAATGCAAATTGGCTTCTTGGCTTGAAAGTGCGTGATTAAAATGATACGTTTCAATGTGGGAACCAGACAGCACATTTGCTATTAGAAAGCAGCAGCTGCTACTTCTACACAGGGTTGTCTGCAAGGTGCTTGCAGGGGGAGGTAAAAAAGTGTATGTTGGGGCCTGAAGACCCCAGGACTTGCTCCTCAGCATGGAATGTTCAGGTGGGATTACATAAACCTGTATACAATCTGGGTTATAAGAAAGGCTGAATAGCTCCTCTTCCTTCTTGGTCATTTAGTAGTTCCATTTAGTCCCTGATTGGTCAATCAATTATTCATCTATTTAACAAGATGTACTGAGTACCAATCCCATGTGCCAGGTGCTGCACTAGGGCCTAGTATACAGCAGTGAACAAAACAGGGAAGGTCCTCAGCCTCACAGAGCTGACAGTTTAGTGGAGATGCTGACCAGGGCTCAAATCTGGACTCTGCTACTTATGAGTAATGTTGTGTTGGACAAGCAGCTTAATCTCTCTCTGTCTCAGTTTTGTCATCTTTAAAATGAGGAAAATCGAGTATATACTGACACTTCCACTTCCAGCTATAACAGAGTAACAGGGACTGGTTTCCCCTTTGTCTTAAACTATACTAAAATCATGCAAAAGATATGAAACAACAATTTTCACACACTAGACAACAAGCAGCAAAACAATGTGATCCCTTAAAGGAAAGAGTCAAATGGGGGTGGGGTGGGGAGGAGTGTTAAAATGCTCCCTACTTAATTGCTTGGATACAGTTACCAGGCGACAGTACAGGCAAAGAGAACCCAAACAGAGCCCAGTACTCTTAGTTCAAGGAGACAAGGAACCTGCAGTTTTTTAGCATGTAGTACCAGAGAGAGCTGTGCATATCCTCATTGAGGTCACCCTTAATCTTTGGCTAAGTACTGATTTGCACTTTGTGGAGCGAAACTCCATGAAGCTGGAAATAAGTAGGACAAAATATTTCCAGATCTCAAACAGGTCTGGGAAGAGTTCACATTCCTACCAGTCAGAGTGAAGAGACTTCACAAATAATACACAAAGTATCAGGTAGGGTGGTCAGACAGGTACCACCTCAGCAGGGGGGCTAAATTAGCCCTGGACAAAAGACAGGTCTGGATTTACCCTAACAGAGTTTTTTAAAAAGCCTTGAAAGGATCCAACTAACACCAAGTAACTTAACTGGTTTCCAGAACAAAGCACAACACCTTTTAAAGAATATAGAAACAAAACAAAACAACAAAATCCCACACTCAGTAAAGTAAAATTCACAATGTTTGGCACCTATTTAAAAATAACTAGGTATGCAAAGAAGCAGAAATAGATGCTGGACAACCAGGAGAAAAATCAATCAATAGAAAAAGGTGCAGAAATGACAGAGAGATGGAGTCAGCAGATAAGAATGCTCAAACTACCATTATACATCTACACAAGAATGCAGAAGAAACATACCTATCATGAGGATAGAAATAGAAGATATAAAAAAATGACCCAAATTAAACTTCCAGAGATGAAAAATATCTACAATCGAAAAAAATAAGAATAGCACATTAGCCACATCAGAAGAAAGGATCAGTGAGTTTGAAGACATGGCAATATAAAATATCAAAAAATGAAGCGAAAAGAGAAAAAAAAACCTGAAAAAAAGGGAAAACAGTATCAGGCAATACTGAGTGACAACATACATAATTGGAATCCCACATAGACGGGAACACAAAAAAATTTGAAGAAATACTTACAATTTTTCAAAATTTGGAGAATGCCAGATTAGTTTTCTGTTCTGAGTATTCCTTTCTTGCATGTTTGCATCAAACAGTTTTGTTTTCTTCACATAAAATATAAACGGACTACCGCAGTTTTGGTTGTATGCATGTTAGTTGTGTCATGTTAGACATAACAGAGATACACACAATCTCTTAAACACATATTTAAGGTTTAACTTGTTCCAATTTCCCAAGGGGTACAGTGTGTCAACTTGGCTGGGCCATGATTCTCTGTGGTTCAGCAGTTTTGTGATGATGTAGTTTGGAAGTTACGTCATGATGTAATTTGGCAGTTATATAATGATTTAATTATCTTTTACTTTGAGCTATACTGTAATCGCTGACTCGATGGCACTTGGCTTGGCTTAGGCTCCATTATGTGATCAGCCCATCAGCTGTAAGGGGATTTTCCTCATATGTGTGGTCTGCATATACTATATATGGATGTTCTGGCCAAGCTCACCAGGTTTTACTTGCTCTGGATCCTGCATTTGGCATATCATCATGTGACCTCCAATACCTGGGACTTGTGCCAGTGGCCTGCCATACTGTTTGCCAGTCTTAAGATTCACCACCCTCTGAAGCCCATGAGCCAGCAGGCTGTTATCTGTGTGGCTCACCTTGGGTTCATCAGCTCCTGCAGCTACATGAGTCAGGGAAGCCTCCAGCCTGATGCCCAACCCACAAACTTGGGACTTGATAGACTCTACAACTGTGTGAGCCAATGCCTTCAGATAAATCTCTGTCTCTGTCTGTCTCTCTCCACACACACACACACACACACACACACACACACACACAGACAGACACACACACACACACACTTCCCTGGTTTTGCTTCTCTAGAGAACCTAGCCCATGACACTATTCATCCCAGTATGCCTACTGATTCAAGAATAGAACTGAATTCCGAGCTGAGTAAGCATAAACAACAATAAAACCCACCAAGGCAGGTAATAATTAAATTTCTAATATCCAGTGATAAAGAGAACATCTTAAAACCACCCAGAGATAAAAGGATATTATATACAAAGAAACAAAAGCAAAGATGATATCATGGATTGAATTGTGTCCCCTCTAAAATATGTGTAGCTATGTGACTGGGCCATGATTCCCAATATTTTATGATTGTCCTATGCTGTACGTTACAGGATTAGGGTGGGACTGTAAATCCCTTCATAGGATCACCACCCTGCTCCACTGTAAAGGGAGTTTCCCTGAAGTGTGGCTGCCACCACTGTTTATCCTTTCATTCTACATGAAATAAAAGGGAAGGAAAGCAAGCAGAGAATTGGGAAGTCACACCATCATCAAGAAAACACTGGGAGAAGAGTGCATCCTCGAGATCTGAGGTTTCTGTGTCAGGATGCTCCCTGAACAAAGACTGATGCAACACAAGGACTTTCTTCCAGAGCTGACAAGGGGGAAAGCCTTCCCCTGGAGCAGGCATCCTGAATTTGGACTTGTAGCCTATTGGACTATGGAAGAATAATCTTTCCTTTGTTAAAGGCATCCACTTCATGGTATTTCTGTTCTAACACTATTTTCTAGCACTATCTGACTAAAACAGACAACATCAGACTTCTTGTCAGAAACAATACAAATCAGAAGACAGTAGAGTAAGACTCTTAGGCTCGGAAAAGAAAGACTGTCAACTTAGAATTCAATATCTAGCCAAAAAAATGCAAGAAGAAGGCAAAATAAATATTGTTTTCAGGTAGAAGCAGGGATAATTCATCACCAGCAGACCTGCCTATAAGAAAGACTAAAAGAAGTTCTCAAGGAAAAGGAAAATGATACCAGGTAGAAATTTTGATCTGTACAAAAGGAAGGAAAGGCACTGTAAACAGTAGGTTTATGGGTACATTAAATATACTTAAAATATGTAAAAGAATTCACTGTATTGTAAGATTTATACTTCATAGAAGTACAATGTATGATAATAATAGCACAAAAGAAGGAAAGTGGGAAATGGAAACAGAGTAGTAATGTTCTTTATATGAGGCATTAAGTGATATAATATTATTGAAAGGTAGATTTTGATAGGTTAAAATGTATACTGTAAACCCTAGAGCAGACACTAAATAAGACAAAGTGACAGCCAATAAGCCAGAAAACCAAAAAAAAAAAAAGAAAGAAAGAAAGAAAGAAAAACCCCAAACACATTGCCATAGAGTCCATTCCAACTCACAGTGACCCTACAGGACAGAACAGAACTACCCACAGAGTTTCCAAGGAGCACCTGGTGGATTCCAACTACCAACCTTATGGAAAGCAGTTCTAGTACTTAACCACTGCACCACCAGGGTTTCCAATAAGCTAGTAATGGAGATAAAACAAAATCATAAATACTCAGTAAAAAATAAGGCAGAAAAAGAGGGAAAAAGGAACAAAGTGTAGATGCATCAAGTAGAAAATAAAGAGCATGGTAGCTGTTTTAGTCAGCTAGGGCTGCTCTAACAGAAATACCACAGAGTGGATGGCTTTAACAAAGAAAGATTTATTCTTACACAGTCCGGTAGGTTGCAAGTCCATATTCAGGGTGTCCGCTCCAGGGGAAGGTTTTCCCCTTGTCAGCTCTGGAGGAAAGTCCAGTATTGCATCAGTCTTTGTCCAGGGAGCGCCCTGACCAAGAACCTCTGCTCTGAAGGATGTGCTCTGCTCCCGGTGCTGCTTGCTTGATGGTAGCGAGGTTCTCAAATTGTCCTTTGTTTCTTTTTCCTTTTATTCCTTGCAAGCTAAAAGCATTAAGGGTGGGGCAAGCCATACTCCAGGAAAACTCCCCCTACAGCAGGAATATACAGCCCCACCCTAATCCTTTAACATACAGGTTAGCGAAACCACACAATGGAGGACAGTCCCAAGATACTGGGAACCATATCCCAGCCACGTGGCTGCACACATTTTTGGGGGGACACAATTCCAACTATGACAGTAGCCAACAGAATCCATTCCCTTTGAGTCAATCCTGACTCACAGTAACCCTGTAGCAAAGAGTAAAACTGCCCCATAGAAGTCCCAAGAAGCACCTGGTGGATGTGAACTGCTGACCTTTGGGTTAGTAGACATAGCACTTCCCACTACACTATCAGAGTTTCCAGTAGAAAGGTAGTAGGCTTAAATTCAACCACATTAATAACTGCATTATATGTAAATGGTCTGAAAACTTCTTAAAAAGCAGAGACTGTCATGTTAGACAAAAAACAAGACCTAACTATATGCTGTTTACAAAAAGCGTGTTTTACACACAAAGGCACAGGTTAAAAGTAAAAGGATAAATAAAGATGTATCAAGAAAACACTGATCCAAACCAAACGTGAGTAACTATATCAGACAAAGTCGACTTTAAAATAGAGAATATTGCCAGGAATTAAAATATATATTGTATAATGATACCAAACCAAAAGCCCATTGCTATCAAGTCAATTCTATAGGACACAGCAGAACTGCCCCATAGAGTTTCTAAGGAGCATCTGATGGATAAGACCTGCTGACCTTCTGGTTGGCAGCCATAGGTCTTAACTACTATGCCATCAGAGTTTCCTGTAATGACACAGGAGCTAATTATTTAAAAAGATATAATAATACTAAGTGTGTATGTACATAATAACAGAGTTTCAAAATACATGAAGCAAAAACTGACAGAAGTGAAAGAAGAATTAGACAAATCCAAAACTGTAACTGGAAATTTAAACATTCATCTCACAGTAATTGATAGAAAAAGTAGACTGAAAATCAGTAGGGATGTAATAGACTTGAACAATTCCATCAATCTTTTTGATCTAACAGGCATTATTAAACTCAACTCCAAAACAACACGATACACATTGTCTTCATGTGCATATAAAATACTCAGCAAGATAAGACTATTTGGGGCATAAAGCAAGTTTCAATAAATTACAGTGGATTGAAGTTATATAAAGTTTGTTCTCTGACCATAACAGAAATAAATTACCAAAAAATCTGACCACCTACAGAAAGGAAAAAATATTTGGCAACTACATGTCGCACATTCATCTGATGTCCGTAATCTACAAGGCACTGCAAAATATCAACAAGAAACAGGTAAATAATCCAATTAATTAATGAGCAGAGGATATGGACAGACACTTCACCAAAGAGGACATATAGGCAGCCAAAAGACACATGAGGAAATGCCTACAATCATTGCTGTTAGAGAAATCCAAATCAAAACAATAATGAGATATCATCTCACCCCAAAAAGGTTGGCCATGATCCAAAAAACACAAAACAACAAATGCTGGAGAGGCTGTGGAGAGATGGAAACTCTCCTACACTGATGGCAGGATTGCAAAATGGTACAACCTCTTTGGAAAGCAATCTGGCACTTCCTTAAAAAGCTGGAAATAGGTATACTATTTAATCCGGTAATCCCACTGCTTGGAATATATCCTACAGAATCAAGGACAGTCACACTAACAGACATATCCACATGAATGTTTATTGCAGCACAGTCCACAAGAGCAAAAAGATGGAATCAGCCCAGATGCCCAACAACAGATGAAGAGATAAACAAACTATGGTACATATACTCAGTGGAACACTGTGCAATGATAAAGAACAATGATGATTTTAGAAAGCATCTGATAACCTGGTTTCAATCAGAAGACATTATGCTAAGTGAAATCAGTCAGTGGCAAAAGGACAAATATTGTACGAGACACCTACTATAAGGACTTAGAAGTAGACTTATGTACAGAAGAAAAGATTCTTTGATGGCTGCAAGGGTGGGGAGGGAGGCACAGGGCTGGTCATA
Organism: Heterohyrax brucei; assembly: GCA_028571685.1. Classification (NCBI taxonomy): domain Eukaryota; kingdom Metazoa; phylum Chordata; class Mammalia; order Hyracoidea; family Procaviidae; genus Heterohyrax; species Heterohyrax brucei. Next base: position 161,404,217 of record CM053140.1, read on the forward strand.
GATTAGACAGTTGATAGAAATTTTGGTTGGGTGAAAGCAGTGACACCACATAGTAGAAAGATCAACTTAACCAGGCTTCAGCATAAATTGAAATCTCTTCTAATCTTAACCCAATATTGCCAGGATAGAGTAGCAGGAGCAGGGTTCTGGGACCATTCTCTCAGGGGACATCAAGGCCAACTGTCATAACTAGCATATTGCTAAGAGAGTCTTCTGCACCATATATTGGTAAGTGGCGTCTGGGGTCTTACAAGCTAGCAAGCTGCCATCTCAAGTATACCAAATGGTCCCAACTCAGCCAAAATAGATGATCACCAAGAACAACAAAGACATGAGGGAAAAAGAGCGCAGGAGATGTAAGGACCTATGTAAATGGATGACTGTATCAACATGCGACCAGAAGAACCAGATGATGTCTAGCAACCACCAGAGACAGCTGTGATGGGGCAAACAATGTTCAGTCCTAGTGGCAGTATGAGAAAAAGAGGGATGCAGCTCAAGAACCCCACTAAAAGACCACAATTGATGGCCCAGCAGCCTGGGGGTTCCCTGGGAGTATGGATCCTAGACCTGCTGCTGCCCCTGACCAGAAAACATCACTGAGGTCAACTCTTTGGACAGGAATGGATTGGACTTGGGCACACAATGTGACTATATGGTGTCTGTACTTTATGGTTCTATGCATCTATAAGATGCTGTCCTACTGGCCTCTTACTAGAAGGGAGAGACAGTGGAAAGGAGGGGACAGGAAATTGTTAAGAGGATACGACACAGACAGAATGAAAAGGAGGAGTGTGCTGTCACTGGGCAAGGAGAGTAGAAGGAGGTGAAGATAGGTAGGCATGCAAATTTAACTTGTATTGTATACTTTCACATAATCACACACACGCACACAAATTAAACCAAAAAAAAATCGGGACATTCTCAAATATCAGGAGATTCGATAACTGTAAACCACTCTAAGAAAAAGAAAATCACAAGAGAAATAAACATTTTGAATTCAAGAAACATGAAAACACAACATACTAAAATTTGTGGTACATAGCTAAAATCAGAAAAGACGTGCATCAAAGTTGTATTCTTTCACGATACTTAACCTGTATGCTGAGCAAATAATCTGAGAAAATGGGCTATATGCAGAAGAATGGACTGAGGACTGGAGGAAGACTCATCAATAAACCATGTTATGCAGATGACACAACCTTGCTTACTTGCTGAAAGTGAAGAAGACGTGAGGTAATTACTGGTAAAGGTCAAAGACCACAGCTTCTATTTTGGATTTACACCTCACATCAAGAAAACAAAATTCCTGACAACTGGACCAATAACCAACATCATGATAAATGGGGAAAGGACTGAAGTTGTCAAAACCAAAAAAACAAACAAACAAAAAAACCCACTGCCACAGAGGTGATTCCAACTCATGGTGACCCTATAGGTCAGAGTAGAACCACCCATAGAGTTTCCAAAGAACACCTGATGGATTTGAACTACTGACCTTTTGGTTAGCAGACATAGCACTTAATCACGATGCCACCACGGTTTCCAAAGTTCTCAAGGATTTCATTTTACTTGAATCCACAGTCAACACCCATAGAAATAGCAGTCAAGAAATTAAAGGACACACTGCACTGGGTAAATCCGTTGTAAAAGACTTCTTTAAAGTTGAAAAGCAAAGATGTCACCTTGAAGACTATAGTGTGCCTGACCCAAGCCATTGTGTTTTCAATCATCTCCCAGGCATGTGAAAACTGGATGATGAATAAGGATGCCTCTGAATTGTGGTGTTTGAGAGGAATACTGAATATACCATGGACTGCCAAAGAACAAATGGGTCTCAGAAAAAGTAAAATCAGAATGTTCCTTAGAAGCAAGGGTGGTAAAACTATATCTCACATACTTTGAACACGTTATCAGGAGGGAACAGTCCCTGGAGAAGGACAACATGCTTGGTAAAGCAGAAGGTTAGCAGAAAAGTGGAAGACCCTCAGTGAGATGGACTGACATCGTGGCCACAACAACAGGCTCAAGCATAACAATGACTATGAGGGTGGCACAGGACCGGGTAATGTTTTGTTCTGTTGTACACAGTGTTGCTATGAGTCAGAATGGACTTAATGGCCCTTGACAACACCAACAACAATGTAGCTAAAACTATGCTTAGGGAAAAATTTACAGCATTATATTCATACACGAAGAAAGGGGTCAAATTGATGATCTAAGTTTATACCTTAAGAAACTAGAAAAAAAAAGGTGAAAATGAAACCTGAAGTATGCAGGAGGAAAGAAATAATGAACAAAAATCAATGGAAGACAGAAAAACTAAAGAGAAAACTAATGAGATCAAAAGCTATTTCTTTGAACAGGTGACTAAAAGTGAAAAACTGCAAGAAAAAAGACAAAATCACCAGTATCAGGATGAAAGACTAAAGTTTACTAACTTTTCTAAACATTTCTGAAATAAGGGATTAAATATAATGAGCAACTTAATATAATAAATTGAAAATGAAGATGAAATAGAGAAAGTTCTTGAAAGACAATTACTAAACTACTAAAACTCACTCAAGAAGACATAGATAACCTGAATAGCTCTACATCTATTAAATAAATTGAATTCCTAGTTTAAAATCTTTCCACAAATAAAATTTCAAGTCCAGATGGCTTCATTGGTAAATTATACTAAACATTTAAGAAAGAATAATACCAATTCTACACAAACTCTTTCCAGTGTAATGTGTCATATCAAGAGACTAAAAAAGAAAGCCCATATGATTGTCTCAATAGATATATAAAAAGCCTTTGACAAAATTCAACACCCATTCATGATTTAAAAAGAAAACTCTCAGCAAATTTTCTCAACAAGAAAAAAATCATCTACCAAAAAAAGCACAGATAATATCATACTTAATGGTGAAAGACTAAATGCTTTCTTCTGAGACTGGAAAACAAGGCAAGGATGTTTGCTTTAACCACTGCTATGCAACACTATACTAGAAGTCCTAGCCAGTGCAATAAGGCAAGAAAAACAAAATAAAAAATATACAGATTGGAAAGGAAGAAGCAACACTATTTTTATTTGCAGACTCCATGCTCATAAATGCAAAATAACTCACTTTTCAGGGAAGTTGTAATGATTAATTTAGTTAACCAATGTAGTAGCATGCTTAGAATAATTCCTGGCACATATAAGTGTTCAGCAAATGTTTACTATTTTTACCAATTCAAATTATTACAGAACATAGCTAAGACTACATAACAGAAATCTAGTTTGGTTGGAAGAAGGATATAAGAGAAAATGTCTGTTTACTTCTGAGGCAACAGATGTTTGCATGTGTGTAAGAATGGGAGAGATGTCCCTGCAGAATACGGGAAAAAAAAAAAAACAAAAAAAAAAAACCATGATCCCTCACATTTGTATTTCTCCTTACAAAGGTTTTTGGGATTCAAAATCTTTTATAATACTTTAATGAATTTGGGAAGTGACAGAGTAGGAACAGTTACCTTAATCCTCAGGATGTGGGAACTAGGGTAGAGAAAGGTAATACTGTGCAGCAATGGATTCCTCAGTTCTCCATCTTGAACCACTGTGCTTCCCTATCTTCCCTCCCCACCAGTTGACTCATGATATAGGGTTCTCTCCTGCTTCTGCAGAGGGTATGTGAATTTTGACGAATCTGGGTGGGTACACTGGGCCCAAGTATGAAATGGCAGCCTGAAACACCAGGAATATGGAACTCTGGGCATTTATTTGCCTCCTTGCTTCTGTAAGGCTGCCTTGCCCTTCATATTTGGCAAGGTCAGCATTATGAGGCTTCTGGAAGACTAAAACAAAAGACACCCAAATCCAGTCATGGCTAAACTCCCCTTTCTTCAAATCATCTTGGATTGAATGGAACCCTATCTGACTGGAGCCCAGAGAAGATACAAGTGGCTTCAGTATGAGGAAACAATAATGCACAAGGAAACCACTTTGCAAACTATAAGATGCTGTACAAATGCTGAAGCTGATGCTTGCCACTGCCTGAGACAATAAGATCTAAAAAAAAAAGGAGGTCCTGAGCAAACTGTTACTTGGATGAATGTAAGCGCAGAGTTGAGTGGAGACTTGGAAATGTTAAAGAAATGGGGTTCCAAAAGCATGTCGTAAATAGATTGATGGGAATGGAGCCTGGGGAGGGAAGAATCATTCCCAAGCATCTCTTGGGGACTCACAGGCACTGTGTTAAGTGATGGGAAGAGAGATAAAAGACACAATCCTCACCCCTAACAAAGTTGGGGTCTCTTGGAGGCGAGAAGCGGATACTTTCAATAGGCTATAGTAAATACTGAGATGTAGTATGTCCACAGTGCTTACAGGGCACAGAGGAATTCTAACAAAGGTAGAGTGAAGCTGCTGAGTGCAGGAAAAAGTAGTAGCAGAAACAGTAGCTTTAATATGAAACTGAGGGGCTAAATGGGACCAAAGAAACAAAACTTAATTTCCTTTGTTCCCAAAAGGGCTAATAGGAAGTAATTTTTTCAGGTGGGAGGCAGAGAATGATGACCCAAGAACAACCAGACAAGACTGGGAGGTATATACCCTTGCTGGCACTTAAATCATGAGGCTGTTTTTCTATGTGGTACACCCTCAAGATTTTGCCACCTCACGTTAAAATGAGTTTTGCATTTTGAATGCCTGTGTGCATAGAAGGCACTGCGGGGGAGAGGCAGCCGTGGAGATGAACTGGGAAGTTATCCAGAGGATGGGAGAAGAGAGTTGATAAAATCAGGAGAGTAGCTGGTCTTGGGTTGCACAACCCCAGAGCCTGAGCTCAGAGTCATTTGACCATAAAGCCTCATTCATTTGTTCATTCATTCAGCAAGTATTTCTTGAGCACCTACTATGTGCTAGGCAATGAACCAGATACACAATGTCCTTGTTCCCATAAAGTTTACATTCTGATCAATGACCAAAGAAAATTTAATGTGCTCCTACTCTGTTCCTAAACCCCGGTGGCCCAGTGGTTAAATGTTACAGCTGCTAATCAGAAGGTTTGCAGTTCAAATCTATCAGGCGCTCCGTGGAAACTCTATAGGGCAGTTCTACTCTGTCTATAGGGTCACTATGAGTTGAAATCAACTCAGTGGCAGTAGGTTTGGTTTTTGTTTTTTTTTTTGTTTTTTGGTACTCTGTTCCAGGCACTTCCAGGTACAGGAGATAGAGAAGAAAACAAGACAGAATCCTCATCCTCAATATGCATATAGTCTAGATGGGAAAACAAAACAAAGAAGAATAAAAATAAATATGTAATTATAAGCAATGATAAGACAAAACTAAACCAAACCAGGAGTGCCTGGCATTTTCCAACTGCTGATCTCTTAGTTAGCAGCTGTAGCACTTAACCACCTTACCAGCAGCATTTCCAGGAACAAACATACAAACAAAATACATAAAAGAAAGTCCATGGCCTTTGGATCCATTCTCACTCACAGTGACCTATGTGACAGAGGGGAATTGCTTCATAGGGTCTTCCTGGCTGCCATCTTTAAGGAACTAAGATCTTTATGGAACTTTATGGGATTGTCCTTGAAGGAGGCTGGGCAAATTTAAACAAGTTAACAAATATGAGGCCCCCAATTCGAAGTTCTTCTAGTCTAACCCACCAAGCAAGAGTCCTCTCACCAATAGTCTCACCCATCAGTTAACGCAGCAAAAGCTGGCACCCTCTCCCTCTCGAGAGGGCATCTTTGGACTATTAGGGCTTAAACTGACCTGAGGCAGGTAACTTCCTTGCCTTTGGGCCGTAGGCAGAATTTCAGTGAATGACACTGTCCTTGAAGGAGCCAACCTGGATGCAAGGGGATGTGGAATGTTTCAAGATACCCATTAGAAGCACAAGTTGTTGCCGTACCATCCCCTCTCCCTACTACTACTTATTCTTTCAAAGGACAGCTCAGTCCCCATCCTACTGGACAAAAGCCCACCTGATCTCCTGGGCAGCATGAGGGAGGACCCCACCTGGTCCCTCTGGCTGGTAGACAAAACAGAAGCATCCTCTCCCTGCTGATGCTCCATCTGGAAAAGGTCATCCAGACCCTGGACTCTCAACCAACTGGGCAGCCATGCACCCACTGGGCAAGCAGGGGGTACAGTGTGTGGGTGGGACCTGCACGTGAGCTCTGACCCAGGGGGAAGAGAGGTCGCCTTCTCACAGCCAAGCTCACACATTCCTTCAGCATCTCTGGGAAATAATCACACTCCCTGCACAGAAGAAACATAGTCAACAGATTCTGGTTTCCTAGATACGCCAGTGGTTTCTAAAAATAGCCAGGCAATGACAAAGCAAATTGGCATATGGACTGCAAATAATTCCAGTACCAGCTTGCTTGGCAGCACGCGAGCCTCCCAGTGCTGGGTGCTTCCTCCTCTTTCCTCCCCTGTTTTTGAAACAGTCTCTTGTTGCTGAACACCCCAGGCCAAGTGTGAGCTGGAGGGGCAGCTGGAGCCCCATATGGGTCCTTCCCAGAACTGGCGCACTTTGCTGGGCTGGGCCACCCTGGGCATGTGTCACTTCACCTTGGGTCTACACCCCTCCCTGCCACTGGATGGCCAACTCCCAGCCGAGCCACTCCAAGAGCTCTGCGTGCCTCAGCCCTCACCACACCAGCAACTGACTCCTTCTCTTCCTGTGACCCAGTGGGGTTGCCTCAGCATTCTCACCTCTGGGTAGAATCTTGATCCCTCTTCTGGTCCCATGAGGGAGATTTTGCAAAGTATCCTCAGCTCATTCATTCCTCAACCCCTTCACAGTGTTGAGTGCTTCCTATGGAAAAGGCCTTGTGCTGGGTACACTAGCACTGGCGAATCCAAGAGAGAAAAAAAGACAGAATCCAAGGCCTGAAAGAGCAAGAGAAACTAAGCTCCTACTACGAGCCAGCCACTCTCCTAAGTGCTCTTTACACGCTATCTCATTTGTTTTTCATTCAGCTTCTCTTAAGCACCATACAATGTAGAGATCCTTATCCAGGGCTTAGAACTGTTTGGTCTGGTTCAACCCCGTGCTGAGAATTTGCTTTTTACTCCAGAGGTAATGAATCACAATCTACAGTTTAGCAAGATCTCCACGTTTTCCTATGTATATATCTACATTTTCACAAGATCCCCAGGCGATTCTTATGAATATATCTACAGTTTGATAGGATTCTCTAGTGATTCTTATGTATGCCCCCACACTTTGGAAGGCTCTCTGGGTGATTCTTGTGTGTATATACCTACATTTTTTACCTCTACCACCTACATTTTAATGTAGAGGTATACACATGAATCACACAGGGAAACTTTTTAAAATACAGATTAAGATTCAAACTGGTTTGAAGCCCTGTTCTTACCTTACTGTCTCTTATTTCTACTTCTGTAAACCAATTGGTGAACGAAGCTCAGAGGCACTGAGTAACTTCCACAAGGCTACAGCTGAAAAAAGCTGAGCTGGAATTTGCTGTTACATTCTGATAGCACCAAGGCCTCTGGTCCCTGCCATTAAAGCACAGTATCCTAGAGAAGCTTATTCTTTAATGGAGTGTGAGTCAGGGCCAGCCAAGTAACAGATGACATCTCAGACAGTTCAAGAAACTTTGATGAAAGGATCATCTACATGAGTGGGAGCAGGATTAAGGGACCAGACAAGGGATGTAGAGCTACCCAGGACTAGCGACGGCAGGAAGTTGTTACTACCCCAAGGCTTGAAGGGGCAAGGACAAGGAACAGAGAGAGCTGAACCAGGGCTGACAGTTAGCTCAGCAGGAGCATCAATCATGGAGTACTGTCCAGACACGTTAAGAAACAGGAAAAAAAAAATCTCCCAGCCTCTTTCCCTGGCCACTCTCATATCTCCTTCTAGTGCCTCCAATTGGCACCAGCCAGCTGCAGACCACTGGGAAGGCAATCTGGGGCAAAGGCTGGGCAGAGACAGGTGAAGAATGGATCTGGGGGACCAACTGGAATAGTCAGTATATGGAAGAAATCATATATGGAAACAGCTCATCCAAGCCTTTGGATGAAGTGCTCCTAACCAATCTGATCAGCTGCATCTTGATGCAGACATCACTCTGATCCTAGTCTCTCATTTCACTGAGGCTCAGAGAGGGTGAGCGACTTGTCCAAAGTTACACAGTTAGTTGCTGGCAGAGGAAAAGGCTCAGAGCACAAGTCTCCCAGCTGTCCCAGTGATGTTTTCCTGATTACAGCATGCTTGACCTCTCTGCTTTCTCCCAGGCCTTGCACAGGAGTCATCAGCGCTGTTTTCATAGTTACAGGTCCTCCTTGCATTAGTGCAGAAAAAGGTATCCTGGCCTCGCCCCTCCCAGAGCTGTACAGAAGGTCAATGGTGTGAACCAGGGATACGAGTGCCTAGGGAGAGAGCATGGATGCCTTTGTATAAGGAAGTGATTAGAGCAGCGAGGGACTGGTGGGTAAGCTACAATTAAGACAAAGAAAAGACATTTAAAGTCACCGTAACTGCCACGGTGTTCTCTCCTCAAGGCAGCTGAAAAACTCACTGTGTCGACGTTTCTGTCTCCAGACTACTTGTTGCCTTGAAGTGGTTCTAGGCAGCCTTAATTTGTCCAAGAGGAACACAAAAGAGGTGACGCCATTACAAACCCTTGGCCACAGGCAACATCTTTAATTCATGAGAAGGGTGGTGTTGGCAGGAGGGGAGGAAGGGAGACATTAAGGGGAACTGCCTTGAGCCTCTGCCTTGAACTCAAAGTGAAATTGAGATTCCAACCAGTTCCAGCTCAGCTAAGTGTGTTTCAGGGGAGGTTAGACACTTTTGGTCAGGGGAGGAACAGTCTTCCACTACAACAGCCTGCTGGACTGAGACCCACTGAAGATCCACCAGCAGGTACCCCTGTAGTTCTACTCATTCACGCAACTCAAGTTTCTTAAGTATTGTTGTTAGTTGCCAATGAGTCAATTTCGATTTACAACAATTCCATGTGTGCACAATAGTACTGCTCCATAGGGTTTTCAGGACTGTGTGTGACCTTTTGGAAGCAGATCACCAGGCCTGTCTTCTGAGACACATCTAAGTAGGTGCATACAGCCAACCTTTCAGCTAGTGGTTGAGCACTCAACCATTTGAGCCACTTTGCCATTTCTTTATGATGTGTAGTCCAGTACTAAGAGTGAATTCTTTAGAGTCTGAAAGTCTAGACTCAAATTCTAGTTCTGCTCCTAACTGGCAATGTGACTTTGGGAAAGATACTTATTCTTTCTGTGCTTCAGTTTCCTCTCTTTTATATGGGGACAGACACAGCAGCTATTTCACAGGTATTTGAAGGATTCAGTACATGTGTAAGGACTCAGAATAGTAACTGGTATAGAGAAATCATGCTGGCACCTTATTAAATACATTTTGGCTCTAGAATCAGATGTGGATTTTACTTCTGTTTCTAGCAGTTACTACCTCTGTGACCTCAGACAAAACGCTTGATCTCTCTGAGCCAGTTTTTCTCACCTACAGGATTAAAACTCAGTTGTCACATCTTGCCATGGGGTCAATTCCAACTCATGGCAACCCCATGTGTGTCAAAAGAGAAGTGTGCTCCATAGGGTCTTCGGTGGTTGACTTTCCACAAGTACATCACTAAGACTTTCTTTCAAGGTGTGTCTGAGTAGCCTCGAACCATCAGTCTTTCAAACTGGCAGCCAAAACGTGTTAACTGTTCGCACTACCTAGGGATTCCATCACATCTTTACCAAAACACCAAACCTGCTGACAATGAGTCAAATGAGTTGTAAGGATCCTACAGGACAGAACAGAACTGCCTTATAAGGTTTCTAAGGAGCAACTGGTAGATTTGAACTACCAACCTTCTGGTCAGCAGCTGAACTTTTAACTACTCTACAACCAGGGCTCCACAGCACATCTATTGTCCCTATTTTATATAATAACTGTGAGATAAAACCAGATACCAAACCCACTGTCACCGAGTCAATTCCAACATACAGCAGCCCTCTAGAACAGAGAACTGCTCAGAATTTCCAAGGAGTGCCTGGCAGATTTGAACTGCCAATCTCGCAGCAGACAGAGCACTTAACCACTACACCCCCAGGGAGAGGCAGTAGATAATAACAGCCAAACAATGATTACTGAGCATTTCTTCTGCTAGTGCAACAGATCATAGGCCTCTCCTCAAAGTCGGGTGTCTGGGGAGGGATCGGGCACACACACCTATGTCTTGGCCAGCTTTGAACGGACACTGGACCATGCATCAGGAGGCTCTCTCCCGGCTCCGCCCTTGCAAAACAGGTAAACTGCCTGACCTCTCAACCTCAGTCTCCTCACCAACAAAATGAAGGGAATACATGGCCTCTGAGACCATGTAGAGTCATGGGGTAGTACAAAACAGTCAATGCCCTTAGCTGTTACCTCAAAGGATAGCAGTTTGAGTCCATCCAGAAGTGCCTTGGTAGAAAGGCTTGGTGGTCTACTTTGGGACAAATCAGCCATTGAGAACTCTATGGAGCACAGCTTTACTCTGACACATTTGGGGTCAACACAAGCCAGAGTGGACTCGACAACAAATGTTTTCATTTTTAAGCCTCTTACAGCTCCATATTCCCCCGGACTCTCTTGACCTCTGTCTGGCCAAGACACTGTCTCAAGGGACAGTGTGGCAGAGTGGAGGGGGCTGGAATCATCAGAGCAGTTAGGTTTGAATCCCGGGTTCACATGGTCCTTGCACAGAGCCAAACACAGGACACGCTCAGAGGTTGTTTGCCGTCTGCCTCCCTTACCCGGCGCAGTCATTACCATCAGACTCCACGGCACTAGGTGAGCCCGTAAAGCTGAGGGAGGCCCACATCACCTCACACTCTTCCCTCTTTCTATGCTCCACCTTCCTCAAAATGATTTTCTCTGGTTCTCTGATGAGCATCAGGATGTGATCCAGTCTTGACCTGGCAGTTCAGAAAGGGATCCAACCTAGCAGCTGGGGTGATGGCAAGGGCATCGAGAGAGAGGTGATGGGGTTCTGGAGCCTGTATGCGTGGCACGCTTGCCTGTGACCTTTTCACTTTCACCTCCAGGATTCTAATCTCCAGTGTTCTAACACCTGGGTGAACATCTTGAGAATTTATTTCTGTGCCATCAGCTAGAGAGGTAACACGTGTTTTTGTGTCAATGAGAAGCCAGTGGGGGCCCTGCTACCTCCACGGATTCTTTAAGCTCCTCAGCAAAAGTGTAGGAGGCTCGTTGCCAGGTGGCTAACACGTTGCTCAGAGCCACCGCACCAGTAGGTAAGGGCCCCTCCTGGCCTTACCGACCCTTCTGAGGGCAGTGAGATAGGTAGAGGAGCTGCTGGAAACACGGAGTCAGGGCTGGGCCAAGAGCACGGGGGTGGGGGGTGTGACTGTGGGGCTGATGCCCACAACTCGTGAGCCACCCCTCGCACCTGCCCATGGACAAAGGTTAATCCAAAAAAACCAAACCCACCGCTGTGGATCTGGTGTCAAGTCACGGTGACCTCACGAGTTACAGAGTAGAAATGCTCCACTGAGTGTTCTTGGCTATAGTTAATGGAAGCAGGTTGCCTTGAGGTTAGCAGCTGAGCACAAGCCATCTGCACCACTGAGGGACCTAAGGACCACCAGCCCACCTCTAAGCAGGCTTCTCCTGCACATGAGCAGCTGCAGGCAGAAGGCTGGTGTCTGCACTGACTGTGGCGGACTAGGCATCCACGCACATCCGCCCAGCACCTGTGTGCCAGGCACGGAGCGTGGGGCTGCAGAAACAAAAGTGAAGACTCTGAGAGCTGTGCCTCTGAGGAGCCGCCAGCCTAGAAGAGAAGATTATAGACACATAAACAAATAATTACAACAGTGTGCACTAAATGCTATAATAAAGCAATAAACGCAATACTCAAGGAACATGGAAGAACCCAGGGAACATTAGGCCCCGCAGAACACTCAGGAGAAGCAGAGACTTGGGCTCCATCAGGCCTGCAGAGATTGCTCAAAAGCATTTCCAGTTTGCACTTCAGGTACTGGTGTTTTTGTTTTGTGGCTATTAGCATGTGCACAGAAGACCAACCCACAGGCTGAAGCCCAGGCTCTGGGGCTGCCCGGAGCACAGCAGGGCAGAGCAACCCCAGGAGAACAGCCAAAGTCCACTTGTGCTTAGCAAAAGCCTCCCTAGGTGAGCTTTGTCAGCCTGGAGGGGAAGGCAAGGTTACCCTGGGATGGACTTAGTTGAGGTAGAGCCAAGGAGGTAGGGGTGCTGCAGTGCTGGGCTATTTCAGGACACGAAGCATTTGAGAAACAACAGCCTGACCTGCCTTCCCTCCAGACACTGGATCCCTTGCACCTAACTTTAATTTCCCTGGAGAGGAAAAGATATTGCTTCCGGCTCTGACCCTGAGTGGGACAACTGCATCCTCCTGCTTGACCGCTGTCTCCTAACTGGGAGGACAGCCAGGCCCTGTCTGCACCTCCATGCAGTAAGTGATCTGTGGTGCCAGGCCGAGTGTCTCAAAGCTGAGGGCTTCGCTGCTCCTGTCTTCACACCTTTGAGGCACCCAGAGGTCCAGGGAACAGTGGCAAAGGTTCAGGTGATGCTTCACACCTTGACCTCTGTTGTCAGCTGGGCCGGGAAAAGAACGGGCTGGCTTGCTTCATTTGACCTGCCCAGTGTTCCCCAGACTCCTTCTTACTGCTGTTGTCTCTGCATCAGCAATCCCCATAGTGGGCATCCCATTAGCCAGATACAATGAGACATGCTGAACCAAAGCTGTTGCAGACTGAATCTCTGCCCCGGCAGTGTTGGCAATTTTCTTCGGGGGGTGAGGTCATCTCCCCCATCCCAGCGGCATGTTTTGAGTGTTTGAGAGGGCGAGACAAGAGGGCCCAGAGGCAGAGCTGAAAACAGAAGCTGAGCATCCAGCTCCCAGCTCCAGAGTCCCTTCTGAGAAACGGGCCTCCAACACAGGAAAATAGCCAAGCCACAGGACCTCTCCTAGATTTGCCCTGGCACTTGTCTACTCTGCCAGCTGGCTATGCCACCAAAGGGGCCAGTGCCAAGCCGTGGTGACTGCATTTCTTGATACTAATAGTTGACACACAGAGCATTTAGTCTGTGCCAGGCATCCCAGTAAGGGCTTTAAGTGGGTGAACCCACTTCATCCATATGACAACAACGCGAGGGGTAGCTGTTCACTGCCGCGGAGCTGGCCTGACTCATGGTGACACCACACACAACAGCATGAAATGCCACCTGGCCCTGCACCATCCCCTCGATAGGTTCTGGACCAGAACATTTTGATCCACAGGGTTTTCACTGGTTGATCTGCAGAAGTAAATCACCAAACCTTTCTTCCTAGTGTGTCTTAGTCTAGAAGCTCTGTTGAAACCTGTTTAGCATCATAACACACAAGCCTCAACTAACAGATGGGTAACAGCTATGTTGGAGGTGCAATGGCTGAAAAATGAATTCAGGTCCTCAAAGGGAAGGCAATAACTCGACCACCAACCACCACTGCTCACAACTCAATAAGAATTTGCTGTTACTGCACTAGCTCAAAGTACTCAGCTAGTAAGTGGCTCAGCCAGGATTCTAAACCTTAAGAATATGAATTCAGAGCCTGAACTTAAAAAAAAAGTGTGTTTTAGGTGAAAGTTTACAGTGCAAATTAGCTTCTCATTGAAAATTATACACAAATTGTTTTCTTTTACACCCATCATCTTGTGTTTTTGTTATTATTATTATTGTAATTAAGTGAAAATATACAATCCAAATCAATTTTTCATGCCCGTCTATCTACAGCCCTTCTGCTCTCCTTGTCCCATTGACAGCAGACTTGTCCTCTTCATTTTATACTTGTAGCCTCTTAACAAGCTCCTGCCCCCTCCTCTCCACCCTCTTCTCTCCCATCTAGACAGAGACCAGTAGGACAGCCTCCCATTCTACACAGATTGTTTTGTGACATTGTTACAATTCCCCCGAAGTGTCCACACCCTTTTCCTTTCCCTTTCTATCCTGGGTTCTCCATATCTGTCTGTCTGTCCAGTTTTCCTGCCCCTTCCTACATTCTTGTCTTTGGTTTCAGGCAGGTGATGCCCATTTGGCCTCACAGACTTGACTGAACTAAGGGGCAAGTTCTTCACCTGTGGTGGTGTTCGTTTTACGTTGTTGTTAGGTGCCATCGAGTCAGTTCTGACTCATGGCAACTCTATGTACAACAGAACAAAGGTCAACAGAACACAGTCCTTAGCCATGCCCATAATCATTTTTATCTTAAGCCCATTGTTGCAGCCACTGTGTCAACCTGTCTTGTTAAGGGTTTTCTTCATTTCTGTCGACCCTCTGCTTTACCAGGCATGATGTTCTTCTCCAGGAGTTGATCCCTCTCGACAACATGTCCAAAGCATATAAGACTCAGTCTCTCCATCTTTGCTTCTAAGAAGCAAAGCTGGTCTAATCTTTGGCTAAAAGATGGATTTGGGGAGTGACTACAGTTCTGAGTTAGCAGGACATTGAAGGGCCACAGTCCTGGGGGTTCTTCCAGTCTCTGTTAGATCAGTAAATCTGGTCTTTTTTTGTTGTTTGTTTTTTGATGTGAATTTTGTTCTATATTTTTCTTTCACTCTGTTCAGGACCCTTCATTGTGAGTCCTATTGGAGTAGTAGGTGGTGGTAGCTGGGCACCATCTAGTTCTTCTGGGCTTAGGCTGGTAAAGTCTGTGGTTATGTGGTCCATTAGTCTTCTGATGTAATATTTTCCTTCTGTCATCTTTTTCATTCTCTTTTGCTTTGATGGGACCAATAAATGTATCTTAGATGGCTGCTCAAAGGCTTTTAAGACCCCAATACTACTCACCAAAGCAGCATGTAAAACACTTATGAACTGTTATACTAGATTGACCTAGATATCCCCAAAGACCATGGTCCCACGCCCTCAGCCCCAGTAACTTGGTCCCTCAAGGTGTTTAGATGTGTCTACAAAGCTTCTGTGGCTTTGCCTTGGTTAAGTTGAGCTACTTGCCTCTATAGAGTGTTTTGTCTTTCCCTTCACCACGGTTAACTTAGCTAACATCTAGTTAGTCCTGTTCCGTTCCCACTCCTCCTTTCCCTTTTAACCATCAAAGATTATTTTTTTTCTGTGTATAAGCTTTTTGCCGACTCGACAGCACTTGGCTCTTGGCGATAAGCTTTTTGGGGGGTTTATAACAATGGTCACATACAATATTTGTTCTTTCGTGATTGACTTATTTCACTTAGCATAATGCCCACCAGATTGATTGCTGTTCTTTACAGTTGGGTAGTATTCTATGGCATATATGTACCACAATTTGTTTATTCTTTCACATACTGATGGGCACTTAGGTTAGTTCCATATTTTTGCTTTTGTGAATACTGCTGCAGTGAACGTGTTATGTGTATGTTTATTCATGTGACAGCTCTTATTTCTCTAGGATATATTCTTTAGAGTAGAACAGCTGGATTGTATGGTGTATCTACTTCTAGCTTTTTTAAGGAGTCTCCATATCATTTTTCATAGTGGTTATACCATTTTCCACCTCCACCAGCAGCGAGACCTCTCCAACATGTTATTTTCTTCTTTTTTTTTCTGTTTTGGGGGATTAGTGTTAAAGATGTCACCTTGGAAACTAAAATGTGCCTGACCCAAGCCTTGGTATGTTCAATCACATCATACACATGCAAAAGCTGGACAGTGAACAAAATGTGCAGAAGACAACTGACGCCTTTGAATTGCAATGTTGGAGAAGAATGTTGACTGTACCACGAACCACCGAAAGTATAAACAGATCTATTCTGGAAGAAGTACAACCAGAGTGATCCTCCGAAGCAAAGATGGCCAGACTGCATCTTATATACTTTGGATGTATTCTCAGGAAGGATCAGTTCCTGGAGAAGGACATCATGCTTGGTATAGCGGATGCTCAGTGTAAAGGAAGAAGACCTTCAATGAGATGGAGTGACGCAGTGGCCACAACAATGGGTTTAAGCATAAAAACTATTGTCAGCATGGCACAAGACAGGGACTGTTTCATTCTGTTGCACATAGGGTCTCTGAGTTGGAACTGACTCGATGGCACCTAACAACAACACTAGCAATGTGGAAGGTGAGATGGTGTCTCAGTGTAGTTTTGATTTGCATTTCTCTAATGGCTGATGATCAGATGCATCTCGTGTGTGTGTGTGTGTGTGTGTGTGTGTGTGTGTTAGCTGCCTACATGTCTTATTTGGTGAACTGTTTGTTCATATCCTTTGCCCATTTTTTAACTGGGTTGCTTTTTGTTGTTAAGGTGCTGAAGTATTCTATAGATTTTTTGAGATTAGACCTTTGCTGGATATGTCATAGCCAAAATTCTTTTTCCCAGTCTATTGGTTCTCTTTTTATTCTTTTGGTGAAGTCTTTTGATGAGTATAAATGTTTACTTATTAGGATCTCTTAGTTACCCAGTTTATCTTCTGGTGTTTGGGCATTGTCAGTTATAGTTTCTATTGTATTGATACCACGTATTTGGGGCTTGAGTGCTGTCCTTATTTTTTTCTTCTATAATCTTTACCATTTTAGGTTTTATATTTAGGTCTTTGATCCATTTTGAGTTAGCCTTTGTGTACGGTGTGAGGTATGGGCCCTATTTCATTTTTTTACAGATGGATATCCAGTTTTGCCAGTACCATTTGTTAAGACTGTCTTTTCTCCATTTAACAAACTTTGGTCCCTTGTCAAATATCAGCTGCCCACAGGTGGGTGGATTTACATATGGGTTCTTGATTCTGTTCCTTTGCCTACGTGTCTATACCAGTACCAGAGCCTGAATGCTTAACCACTGCACTATAATGACTTTAATTCCTCATTTAACTTTGGAATCATTTCTACCTCTTTTCTGATAACATTTTTAGTGGTCAACAGAGTAGGCTCTAGAGTCATAGGAACATCTGCGTTCTAACTGAGTGACCTTGGGAAAGTCATTTAATCTCTCTGGGCCTCATTTTCTTCAGCTGTAAAATGGAATGAGAACACTTGTCTTAAACAAGATAAAAATATGTGCCTAGCACAGCACTCTTCACTGATAAATACTCTAAAAATATAAGCAATTATAATTTCACAAATGTGTTTTCTTGGTCTTACATAGGTTATCTAGCCAATAAGGAATTGAAGAGCTATGTGACACTGAGTGGACCATTTCATAGGTCCATTTCCACATCTGTAAAACAAGGGGGTGGTGTAATACTTTCCCTGAGGCAGCCTAGGCTGGGCACTGGGAAGACGGCTGCTTCTAAACTGCATCACAGCAAAGCCACAAAGGAAGCATGTTGCTGTTAACTGCTATCAAGTCCACTGCTACTCACAGAGACCTTGTGAACAACAGAAATTAATCCCACGTCGTCTTTATGATGGTTTAAATTCACTGTTGTGACTACTGTGTCAATCCATCTCATTAAACGTTTCCTTTGTTTTGGCTGCCCCTCTATTTTACCAAACATGATGTCCTTTTCTAATGAATGGTCTTTCCTGAGGATGTGTTCAAAGTTAAGTGAGTCCAAGTCTCTCCAGCCTTACTTCTAAGAAACATTCCGGTTGTACTTCTAAGACTGATTTGTTTCTTCTTTTGGCAGTCCACGGGAGAGTCAATATTCTTCACCACATTTGGAACACATAAATTCTTCTGTCTTCCTTTTTTTATCATGCAACTTTCACGTGCACATGAGGCAGTTAAAAACTGTGGCTTAGGTCTTCCTGTTTCTGACACTGCTATCCACATAGGAGGCATATCCACCGACATATACAGTTACCTAAAGGTTGTGGACTTTTGGTTCTTAGGCCAGATTGGTTCCCCTGTGCCCATCCCTGGCTCTATTCCTTCTCCCCACTTCCTTTTCCTCCATAGTACTTACTACCAAATGACATATCATATATTTTGTTTACTAACCATCTTCCACACTAGGTCCCAAGAAGGCACAGACCTTGCCTGTCTCATTCACTACAGTACCCCTAGCTCCTAGAATAGAACTTGGCATGCTGGTGGGGGGGGGGGAAGGAGCCATTGCCATGGAGTTGATTCTGACTCATAGCGACCCTATAGGACAAAGCATAATTGCCTTGAATATAAACATGTGTTGAATGAATTACTGAATGAATGATGAGAGGCACTGAAGCTCCCTATGAGCCCCAGAGTGCACAGACTGCAGAGGCTGGCAGCTCTCCCATTCTCATTCCTCTGAAGCTTCCCTGTCCTGCCTTTTCACCAGGGGCTCCGAGTGCCAGAACTGCCTCCTGTCACTCCCTTCCATCTGTGCATTTCTCTGCTGCTACACTGCAGAGAAGCAACCTGACTAGGATTTACAAGCCACTGGATGTTTACAAAAAAGGCCATGATAACGGCTAACCTTTATTTAGTATTAGACCTCTCCCCTGCACTGGACTAAGCACTTCATATGCATTAACTGACTCATTCAGTCTACATCACAATCTAATTGTTTCCAATTTACAGGGGAGGAAACTGAGGCACAGAACAGCCATCATGCAGGGACTCAACCCCCCTCAGTCCAGAGCCTATGCTCCTAAATGCTTTATGGCTCCCAGGTTGAGTGCAACTCTGCTCCTAGCTTATTCTCCTCTTACCCCTAAAGTCTCTCACCTTCGTATTGCTTCTCAGCTTGAAACACCTCATCCCAAGGCATTTTATCTATCCATTTGTTCACTCAACAGGTATATGTCGAGAACCTTACAAACACCTCACTCTTAAGACTTTTTATTCAACAGATGTGAGGTCTAACGATTAGGTTCACAAACTCATTCTAGAAAAAGTGCTACATGCTGGATATCACTGTGGTCAACTTTGAAGTACTTCCCTTGGGAAGCTTGCACCAATGCCGGCACCTATTCCAATCTTCAAAGCAATTTTGGAATTCTTTCTCTGGAATGGTCATCACAGCTGTCATCATATTACACTTGATGTCCTGAATGTCATACAAATGTCTTCCTTTCAATATTTCCTTTATCTTTTGGTAAAGAAGAAAGTCACTGGGGGCCAGATCAGGTGTGTAAAGCGGGTGTTCCAATACATTTATTTGTTTACTGGCTAAAAATTCCCTCACAGACAATTATACAATTAAGTTTGTGAACTTGCCACCATGCCACCCTGTGCAATGGCCACTTCAGAAAGAGTTCCAAGATTGTTTTGAAGGGTGACTAGGCATTGGTGATGGTGTATAGCTTCCCAAGGGGAGTACTTTGAAGGTGCCTATAGTAATATTCAGCAACAAGGTATGCAGCACTTGGAACAATTAAGTTCGCTGACTTAATTGTCTGACCTTGCATGTGTTGAGCCCTTTACAACTACCTAACCCCAAGTCATTTTATCCACTCATTTGTTATTTCATTCATTCATTCAACAGCAAGTGCTGATGGTCTTCTGTGTGCCAATCAGTATCCTGCACTGACTGACTTAATGAAGGAGTCCCTTGCTATCTCGGCACCTTGAAGATCCCACGCGCTCCTGTCACAAGTCTGGTGTTTGTCAAGCATTAGGACCAGAACCTGGGGTAGGAAGGCTAATGGGGTCTGGCCCTGATGTGACCTGGGAGAAGGACCAGCTTTCCAAGTGTAAGATAAAAAAAACCAGCTTCCAGGGACATTACACGGGGCCCAGGCATTCTCGCCCCTACCCTACCCTTTTCGCCAGCCCTGTACTTCTCCCTCCTCCTAGCTGATGACAAAAATGCCTTCTTTGCCTAATTATTGCATATACTAATTATTTTCATTTATATGCTTACTTACCATTTATGCCTAATTATTTTTTTTGTGCAGCTCTGAAACAATTATACAAACCATTAAGAACATGTTAAGATAACTTTGCAGCAAATTTTATTTAACTTCAAAACTGAAAGGTTCTTGGGCAATTAATCTCCCCAGTTTGTGGTTCCTGTAGGCTAAGAGTTCTCTAAACCAACCTGGAAGGAACATTAGGTTGGGTCATGTTGCTCTGAGATGACACATAATAATGTTAACAAGAGGAGCAGTAGAAGGAGTAGTAGTAATAGCTACAATTTATTGAGTAATTACTATGTGCCAGGCCTTGTTACTCTCTTTATACCCATCGTGTCATTTAAACTTCACGGCCATCCTGTTATTAAAGATGAGGCAGGCAAGGCACAGTCGTTAAGTATCACATCCCTGTCACACAGCTAGGAAGTGGCAGATCTGCGTTTCAAATCCAGGTGTGTCTGTGTCCAGATCCTGGCCCTACACCACCTGGAAGGGCACAAGTGAGCCCTGGGGCAACCTAGAAGGGCATCCAATCTACTTCTTTCATTCTCTGGGAGAGAACACTGAGTTCAGAGTGGGGAGGCGGCTTGTCCTGGCTTGCATGGCCAGGCAGGACAGACCTGGAAGAGACCCTAATCCTCCCTTGATATTAGGCTTCCCCCTCCATGACTCTAGGAAGAAGTTTCACCGGCACAGAGGCAGGGCTTAGGTTCCCGTTAATCACCTGGGGTTGACACATGCACGCCGTGTGCCTCTCTGCTGGGTCACCACTCTGGTCCAGAACAGCACTTTGCTCTAATTCTTGAAAGCTGGCCTGCTTTACGAAGCCTTCCCTTTGGAAAATGCCTGGTATCTTCCTTCCCCTTCAGTCTGCTCTGTTCTAAACATACACAAGTGCTTTTTCTCTCTATTTTTGCTCAAAAGGCAACAAACAGCTAAGAACAGTTAACATTTGTTGAGTATTTTCTATGGGATGATTATTATGCTAAATGCTTTATGTCTATTTTCCCAAATGGGAAAATCCTCACAGTAACTCTGTGAAACAGGAGCTATTATCGTCTTCCTATTTTCCAACAAAGAACTCCAAGGCCCAGAGAGGGAAAAAAATTGCCCAAAGCCACACAGCCAGTGATGTCAGAGCACAGACCCAGTGCCAGGCAGGTCTGATTCAAAAACCTACTCTCTGAGGTCCATTCACAGCGTCTTCTCTTTTGACATCCAGCTGATGCTGGCCAGGTTGGCCTTACATGTCTTTTTTCTATGCCAGGCCCCCAGAAACAAACACTTAAGTATTTTACGACCAAAAATTGTGGTTCTAGAAGTGGCTTCCTTTCTATTCCAAAGCTCTGAACAATGCCAGCAAAGTGAAGGCTTCAGGGACCAACCCTGATTGTAAACAAGTGTTTCTAGAAGATAACCAGCAGGCTCTCTGTCTCTGAGTACCAGTTCTGGGTGCCAAGTGATGGAGCTCCACAGTCTGGGATATTTCTTCTTATTCTTGCCTATCATTAAAGCTATCAACAGGCCAGAGAAGAAGAAAAGAAAAAATGACAGTTCAATTAGAGTTGGGAATATCCGTCATACTATAAAAGCATTCTTTATCACTGGGACCTTCTCACTTCTGAATTCAGGCCTGTCAACAGGGCCCTACCTCGCAGTTACCAACACTTTCCAAGTCTCTTCTTCTCAGAGATCATGACATAGAACCAACAAGATGGGACCAGGCCTCCACCAACTCATGGCGAGCCTATAGGCTAAAGAGGCTGTCAAGGGGTCCCAACTCCAAGGGAACATGGTGTCTGCTCTCTGAGGCCTTGTCTCCAGACTCTGGTGTCCCCACTACAGTGGGGAGGCAGACACATCATTTAAACATCCATCTGGAAACCCAACCCAGAATAGGCATGTTAGGAATTGAGTTGTGTCCCCTCCCAACACTGACGCCCTAACACTGGCACCGGTAAACATGACCTTGTTGGAAAGAGGGTCTTTGGAGATACTATCAGTTAACATGAAGTCATATTAGAGTATGGTGGGCCCTAATCCAGTATGATTGGTGTCCTTATGAAAAGAGAAGAGACAGAGAGACACAGACACAGAGAGATGAAGGCCATGTGAAGACGGTAGCAGAGACTGGAGTGATGCCATTACAAGCCAAGCACACCAAGGATGAACAGACGCCACCAGAAACTAGGGGGAGGAAAGGAAGATCTTCCCCTAAAGCCTTCTGAGAGAGGATGGCCCCAGTGGCACCTTGATTTCTGGCTTCTAGCCTCCAGAACTGTGACAGAATACATTTCTGTTGTTTTAAGCCACTCTGTTTGTTATCACAGCAGCAGGAAACACAGCATGCCTCCTTTTGTGGACTATAAGTCATCAGATTCTGAGAGCAGAGCAAGAAATGTAATTGACAGCCAAAGTCCGTCTGTGCTGCTGACCTGACTAAAGGTACAGGAGTGAGGTCATGACTTCCCAAGTGGGCAGAGGGAGAGACCCCTGAGGTGGAATTTCCAGGATGAAATGTGACTGGCAATACTTCTATTCACCTCTCTCTCTTTTCTCTCCTCTTCTCTCTTCTTTCCTCCTTCCCTCCATTCAATCCTCAAGAGGCCTTACTCCATGCTGGTCTGTTCTCCACTCCACCAGAGAGCACAACAGACACGTTCTCCCACGGCAGGGCATCTGGTTCTGTGGCCTCAGAGGCACTGCACGATTGAAAAATCCATGACCTCAATGGCATTCACCCTCTGAGCACAAGGTGCACAGAGACAGCATGGAGTTCCAAAGCTGAGGGAGCAGCAGGCAGGGGCAGCCAGGAAGGAGGAAATTGCCCGAGAAGATCAGCTGAGCCCAGCTCCTAGCTCGCAGCCAGCCTGGGTGTCCCGGCCCCAGCGTCTGGGGCGGCTCCTTACAGAGCTCACACTCTCCCTACCCAGTCCTTCCCAGGAGCAAGCTCACTGTGGGGCACGGGGTGTGGCCGCTCTAACCCATATCCCTTCCAGCCTTCCACTGTGAGGGAAGAGCCTACAGAGCCTGGGATCAGAAGTAAAATTCTCTGCTTCCCGAATGTGGCTGGTCCAGAGAGGAGATAACAAGCCTCTGATGGCATCAGGTTAACAAAGCCTCCTGCAAACTTGGAACCCAAGCACCTCCTGCAGCTGCATTACAACCTAACAGTCTTTCCTGTGGATTTTTCCGATTAATGCAAAATTTGTTTTGCTTTGCAAATTGAAAATCAGTTGCAAGCACCTGGTGTAATAATACCAGCAGGGAGTGGAGAAACCTGAGGGGGGGAAACCTGGCATCCTCATGACCCACAGCCAGACCCCAGTTCCTGCCGTGTTGGCCTGGGGCACTGGCGCCGGGGATAATCAAGCCACTGCCTCAGTTCTCAGCTGGGATTCCCCCCATCTGCTCACCCAGCACCACTGACTGCACACCAGTGTTTTCCAGTTGCTGGGATTCCCAGGCCTTTTCCTAGTAATGGAAGATAATAGGTACAATCAGGGAAGTCATTCAAGCCCTTTGTAAGAAGCCTTCTTGGCACCTCCTGTGGGGGACTTTATTGTAATTACAAGAGTGGCACTGTTACATCTTTCAGCAAAGGAAATGACAGACAGCCTAGGAGATGTACCTCCCAGTTGTTTAAAATTAGTTCTTTCCAGGACTACAGGGCTTGTTTGAATGACACTGCTACTTGTCCACTCTGACCCAAGGCTCCTCTTCCCACAAGTGCTAGAAAGCAGAGAGATGTACTGGGGATTTCCAGGGAAATCAGGGCCATGAAGAAGATGCTACTGAGATCTCAAGCTATCTTTCCCTGGAAACACCAGCCCATCCTGTCTGTACCTCACTACCTGTCAAGCAGCAAGGGCCAGAGCTGAGCAGCAGGGAGCACCCTCGTCCCTGCTCATCCCCTCCTCCACCAGACCTGCACTGTTCATTCAGCTCTGAGAGAAGTCGGGGGGGATGGCAGTTATGAACGGGCCCCATTATGCTCCCCCTTCCCGTGGCTACGCAATTTAAAGGCAGAAGAGAGACAGAGAGAGAGAGGGAGACGCTCTGGAAATCCAAATTAAAATGTATTCCTGCAGCAATCCCGCACCCAATTAAAGTAACCCAGAGCCTATTGTCCTTTGCTAAATTTAGAGAATGCTCAGGTGTGTCTGATCCTACTCCGCACAGATATTTTTAATACAGATTTAATCATATTTTGGGTTAGGAGGAGAAGCTAATTAGGTAGGCTGATTTAGAAAGGCTGCCGGAATGCGGGACAAAGCGAGGTGATTGGATGCAATTCTTTTTTTTTTAAACTGTAAGTTGTGTTGGGCCTGGGTTTTGGATAAGCAGCAAATTTGGCTTGAAAACGGAAGTGACAGCAAAAAGGAAAGCCTCCCCACACTGCCAGTCAAAGAATCCTGGGGCTGGAGTCAGAGTCTGAAAGAGGGTCTCATCCACGCCCTGCCTCATGGGAGAGGTGAACTCAAACACACCCAGCAGGCAGAGGGTCTGCATGGTTCAGAATAACACCCCAAACTGGTCTTTCTCATTCCTAGACAAGAAAGTGTCCCCTCAGGTTCACTGTCTAGAGGAAGTCTCAGTCCAGTGAATGCCAGATGGGTGGAGAACAGAATCAATATCCGAGCAAACAAACCAAGAGACCAGCCAGCCCCTAGGCCTGGGCAAGAGGCTCTGGCCCTTTTCTACCTTGCCCACCTAAAGTAAGGTCCGTGGGTAGTCTGGGTTGGGTTGTCTGCTGGGCTCTCTACACTCCCCTCTTCTCAGTAAACAATCTCCATCCAGGACCATGATGCTTGCAAAGACAGGGGCTGTGGATAAAGGGCCTATGTCTCCCCAGCACGCTCCTACTTTGGTTTAAAGGAAAAGGAACTCAGCATCGTGCATTTGGTCATCAGCGTTGCAAAGGAAATAGGAGTCAGGTGGCTTGACTCCACGTGGAGTCATTGTATGGTGGAGTAAATGACTTAATCCACGAGCTTCAGATCTCCCGTCACACAGAGATTCTGGACTCTTTTTCATTGAGGGTGACTAAAGCACAGGATTCAGAGATGGCATGCTGGCAATGTCAGGAAGGAGGGCCACTCTCAGGTCAAGGGGCCATAACGGCTTCTGGCACAGTCTGAACATGCCCAAGAGGCTGACATCTGTGGGTGACTGAATTCACGATGCTGAGTTCCTTTTCTTTGAAAGTAAAGTAGGAGGGCACTGGGGAGAGGTGGGGTCTTTAGCCACACTCCCAGTCTTTGCCATGCAGGAAGCTAAGCCCAGGATGCTACCTCTGAGCTTTCTGAGCTCCTCCTGAACACACTGTTAGGTGACCCAGCAAAGTGCAAGGAGAAGCTATAGTAGGCTACTTCCCACCCCACCTCCATGTAAGAAAGATAAGGATACAAAGAAGTGCACAGGTAACTTGCTCATTTATGCAAAAATAATACAGGAAGTAAAAAGCAGACGCTAATGAGATTAGTGGAGTCCTTGGGTGGTGCAAATGGTCAAAGCAACAGGCGGCTAATCAAAGTGTGGAGATTAAAGTTCACCCAGAGACACTTTGGAAGAAAGTCCTGGTGATCTACTTCCGAAAAATCAGCCACTGAAAACCCTATACAGCACAGTTCTACTCTGACACACTAATTTTTTTGTTAGAGATTAGTTACCTACAGGAGGTGGGTGGAAAAGGGGTGGGCAGAAGGCAGGAATGGGAACAGGGAGGAGGGTCTGAGAGCAAGTGACATTTCTCTGAGAAAACCCTGGTGACATAGTGGTTAAGTGTTGTCTGCTAACCAAACTGCAGGCAGTTCAAATCCACCAGGTGCTCCTTGGGAACTCTATGGGGGCAATTCTCCTCTAATCTATGAGTCAGAATGAGTCTCTAAGAATCGGAATCGACTTGACAACAGTGGGTTTGGCTTTATGTATGTGTATATATACATATATATGCCTTTTTGTATAGCTCTGACTCTTGGAACCTTAGTAATGTTTCACATACCCTTCTGGTACCCCGAAACAAACAATGGAAACCAGCAGGACATACATGGATTCCTACCCCCAAAATAGTTTCTCCTGAAGGCAGACTCTCTCTCCCTGGAGCAATTAATCACTCAGGAAGAAGACCACATTCTTTTCATAGCATAATGGCTGAAAGCAAAGATTCTGGAGCCTAGGTTCAAATCCCAGTGATATCACTTGCTGGCTGCATGATGCTGAACAAGTTATTGAACCTCTCTGGGTTTCAGTTTTCTCATCTGTAAAACCAGTAAAAAGTAGTTGCACGAGGAATTTATGAGTCAGTACAAGACAAGGATTGAAGACACTGCACAACACACAGTGCCGTAAGTGCCTGTTACTATGATTACTGTTATTTTAGAGGTCCATGGTTAGAGGGAGTTGTGGTGACTCATCTTCTGTCCTGTGGGATAAAGGCTCACTTCTCCCCCTAGGACATCCCTCAAGCACTGAAAAGTGGGTCAGTTCCCACAGCGGCAGGAGCCAATGAACTTCAAATACCTTTGCTAAAGAACAAGCATTAGTTTCTTGTTGCTGCTGTAACAAATCACCATAAACTTAATGGCTTTTATGATACAAATTTATTGTACTTCTGCAAGTAAGATGCCTGAAACGAGTCTCATCTGTCTAAAGTCAAGGTGCCAGCGGGACTGCATTCCTTTATGGAGGCTCTAGGGGAAGCCCTGGTAGCAAGCGTAGCTGCTAAGGGAAAGACTGGCAGTTCAAATCCACTTTGGAAACCATAGGGCAGTTCTACTCTTTCCTGTAAGGGTTGCTCCAAGTTGGAGTCGATTTGACAGCCATAGATTAGGGGAGAATCTGTTTCGTTGCCTTTTCTAGTTTCTAGAAGCCTCTTGCATTCCTTAGCTTGTGGCCCCTTCTTCCAGCAATGGTGGGTCCAGTCCTTTCTACAGTGCATCATTCAGATACCCTCTTTTATCTTCCTCTTCCACTTTTAAGGTCCCCTGTGGTCAGAACAGGTTAGTGAGTGATTACTTTGGTCCTATGAGATAATCCAGGAGAATTTCCCTTTCTTAAGGTCAAGTGATCAGCAACCTTAATTCCCCTCCACCATGTAAGGTAATATATTCACAGGTGCTGAGGATTAGGACATGAGAAGAAGCATTATTCTTCCTACCATAAGGATCAACTCCTTACCAGCTCCATCCTCTTCTCTTGTGCCCAAGACTTGACCTCCTGATTTTGAAATGACTCATCCACCCTCAAGAAAACCCTGTTGGCATAGCGGTTAAGTGTTGTGGCTGCTAACCAAAAGGTTGGCAGTTCAAATCTGCCAGGCATTCCTTGGAAACTCTATGGGGCAGTTCTACTCTGCCCTATGGGGTCACTATGATTTGGAATCGACCAGAAGACAGTGGGTTTGGTTTGGGTTTTGGTATCTACCCCAAAGCTGGTTCTGCTAGAAAGCTCCATCAAAAAATGGTATTTGAGGCTAAAAGTCTGCAAACTGGTATCCCAGAGATTTTAAAAAAATAATTCAGTGTGATAGGGTGTGATGGTTTGGATTGTGGTCAGTGTTGTTCTGGAATCTCCAAGAGCTGGGTTCCAGTCTTGGGCCAGCCATTTATCAGCTGCATGGCTTTCACTCATCAGCAAATATTTACTGCTGGCTATGTGCCAGTCACTGCGTGAGGCATGTGGGGCACAGGGACTGCTCAGCACAGAGCCAGTCACTTAACATGCACTCAGAGAATGTTAGATTAAAAAGGGCATCCGGGTAGCAGCCACAGACCAGAGGGAAGCTTCTCCTTAAGCTTTCACATGGATTTCCCAACAAGAAGCTCAGGGAGCCTCAGATCCTGGCAGAAGAGCATACAGCAAACTACAGTGGCGTTTCGTAAGAATTCTGAGAGTTACTTCTCTGGTACCAGGACTTTAAAGGTAGGGAACTGGAGAAGCAGCCCAGGAAGCAGAACCAAGTCAAGAGCCGCATACATGTGGAAAGCGAGGCAGACTGGCAGGGATTCACCTCCCAAAGGGGATGCACTTTCCCTGATCATGGTTTTTACCCTCCTCCTCTGGGAAGCCTTCCATGATTAAATCCACAGAAATTCACAGACTCTTTTAACTAGCCATTCCCTTCATATTTCCCTCTGGAGTCTACACTGTATTAATTTAAACTTGCTTGTAAGTCATGGCATACAAGCAGTTAAGTAAAACGGATTAAAGTGTTTGATCTATCCACCTTCCATGTTCTTTAAAAACTCTCCCTGACCTCCGCCAACTTAGACTCCACACTGAGGGCTTGCTCCCTTGCTTCCAAAGGTCCTGAGAAAGGGGTTCAGGGACTTGTAGAGTAGGGTTACCATGGTAGTCCCACTTCTCCCTGTGTGACTGTCACATCATGTCTTTAGGTCATTATCTCCTCACCTACAAAATTGGGAGGTAGGGAGTTGGGGCTCAGGCTGCAGTCTCTACACCCACTCCACAGTTCTCATTTCTAGTTCTGTTTCCCAGATGGACAGAGATGTTCAGAAGGCAGGAATGCTACTCATTTACATATCTGGGGTGGGGTTTGGACTCCAGGACTGGGAAATAACCTAGCAAACACTGCCTGCCCTAAGTCCTAGTGCAGGGCTCCAGGAAGACCACAGAACATATTTCAGTGATTTCATTACGTCCATCAAAAAATGTGTGTGGCAATTTTGCTAGGAAACAATTCCTGGTACTGTGTGATGTTCCTGTATGTTGTAAATACTGCTTCTGTAATGTTAGTGAGGGAGGACAGACAGCAGTTGTGTTGGTGAGGCAGGACTCCATGTGTAAGACTGTACTGTACCTCAAGCCAATCTCTTGGGACAGAAAGGAAAGGGAAGCAGGTAGACAGCTGGGGACCTCATGCCATCAGGAAAGAAGCAGTGCCAGGAGCAGAAAGCGTCTCTTGGATCTGGGGTCCCTGTGTCTCAGAAGTTTCCAGCCCAGAAGATCGAGGACAAAGAGCTTCCTCCAGAGCCAACAGAGAAAGCCTTCCCTTGGAGCCAATGCCCTGAAATTGGACTTGTAGCCTACTGGACTGTGAGAAAATAAATTTTTCTTTGTTAAAGCCATCCCCTTGTGATATTTCTATCACGGCTGCACTACATAACTAAGACAGTATAATTAGAAGTACCCACTCTTGGGCCCAGCTCCTGACTTGGAGATACGCCAGCTGTGTGCTACAGTAAGTGCCTCACTCTCTTCAAGCCCCAGTTTCCTCCTCTGTAAAGAGGAACAATGAAATACATGTTACATTCCTTATGGTGTCTACCTTATACTATTTATATGACAATTAAATAAAATGAACAGTGTGGTATATTCAACAGAACCCCTATCTTACACTATATGCTTGACCAAGGTCAGTTGCTGCCCTAATTACTGTTAGATGCACACAGTGGGCGTTTATGGATCATAGGTTCACAGTGTCAAAAAAGACCTTAGAATTCACCTAGAGCAAAGGTCAGCTTTCAGTTTTGTGCAGTTCCATTCAACAAGAAATATTTGTAGAGAACCTACTATGTGCCAATCCCTGCATGAAGCATTTAGGGGTTGGAAAGGACTCTGCACAGAGTCAGTCACTTAGCATGCACTCAGTGAACATTAGCTTGAAACGGTGGGTGGATAGGAGTCAAAGTAATAAGGGATGCCTCCCCCTAAGGTTCCACATGAACTTCCTGGTAGGAACTTCCTGAGATGAACTTACCTGTTGACACATTTCCAGCAGAGGCTAGCTGTACCTGTGGGAAACATCAAACGTGAGGGACAGAGAGAGGCCCAGTGACTGTGTAAGAAACTGAACTTGATGAACAACCAGCTGTATGACACATCGAGCTGGCAGAGCTCCTTGGGCCCCTGCCTCCCACCTGGGGACGTTGAGGAGGAGGCTGCAGCAGAGCAGGCAGGAACCAGGCCTTCCTGTCATAGTAAGGAACTAGGACTACCTGGGTTATTGCCCAAATGCTCCAGTGTTATTGGTTTAGGTCATCTGAGAAACTCAGTCTCTTTTTTTGGTACAGAGACAAACGTTCTGGGGAAAGTCAAGGCCAGACAAACTACCAAGACTCCTTAGGATGGTCCTATGCTGCAAGTATAAAGTGTTGGTTGACTGCATTTTTCTGACTCAAGCCTCTTCTGCCTGTAGAATAGGGATTATGCTTCCTTTATTTCCTAAGACAGTCACTGAAACAAGCCAACATGTTAATAGGCAACCATTAACTGTGAATTCAGGAAGTATATTACTAAGCCCTCTTCCCTCATTTTCTCCTATGCTCTCAGAGGCTCTCCAACATTCAAGGAACCAAACCCAACCAAACCTGTTGCTGCAGAGTTGACTGACTCACGGTGACCTTACGGACAGGGCAGAACTGCTCCACAGGGTATCCAAGGAGCTGGCTGGTGGATTTGAACTGCTGCCCTTGCGGTTAGCAGCTCCAGCTCCTAACCACTGCACCACTAGAGCTGCCCTACAAAGGGAAGCAGTTTAAGATCTGGTGAGTTTTGACTGCATGTTAGACACTTCACAGCCATCCCTTCATTTAAGTTAACTTCACAACTACCCGAAAGGGGCAGTTCTTATTATAGATGAGGAGACGGAGTCACAGAAGGATAAATGACCTGTCAGGTCTGCTCAGTGGTTCAGCTGAGAGAGAAGGAGACTGGTACTGCTGGTAATAATGAGATTTGAGGGCTTTCACGTTGCTCTTTTCTCCATAGGACACGAGGAACCTATCCTACACACCCAAGGCTAAGAAGCCCCATTCCTGAAAAATGCAGTTAACTCTCATAATATCCATGACACTGGAGGGATATAGCTCATCCAATTTCCTTTCTGTTTCACTCTGACATTTATGATGCATTTTATGATTTTTTTTAGAGGCAGAGTTACCCTTTTGGTTATATACATCTAAAAGGCAGCTACTATGACAAATTTTTATTCTTTGAGCCCACATGCCCCTGAGCGTGTTGGGAGCTGGCTGGGCTTAACCCAGGGCCTCAAACTTCTGCTGAGAATTTGCATTTCTAACAAGCTCCCTGATGAGAATTTGCATTTCCACCCCCAGATATACTGAATCTGAATCTATATTTTAAGATCTCCTGGTGATTCTTATGAATAACTTCCTGGGAACTTGTTAGAAATGCAAATTCTCAGCAGAGATTTGAATCAAAGTGAACAGGTTTGAAGCTCTGGCATAAAGAGGCTATGGAACAGCCTTCTGTAGCAATGGAGAATTGGCAATATCAGAGCAAAAGGGTTTAGTGAGGAGGGAAACCAGGTTCTGAGAGGTGAAGGCTGCCTTGGTTGGTCCCTGAGCTGGCTGGCTGGACAGGACAGACAGAGCCTAGGGTAAGAGAACAGGCTGAGAGTTCCTTAGTCTACCCCCTTACTATGCACTCTGCCCTAACTCCTCCAACCCCTTACCCTACCCGTCCCACTGGCATCCAGAGAGTCAGGGTTGGCCAACTGTCTGAACACATTTGGTACTCTGGGCCCCAACACGCTCAGCTTTCCCAGGTAAGCATCATTTCTTGTCCTGGGGAGCATGTGCCATAATCACAGCCATCTTTCCAAGTAACTAGTGTTTCCCAGATCTGTAATTGGGCCACCACTGGGGTGGGAGGACATATTGGAGGCAATCTGGGGAGCAGGGGAGAAAGGGTTATTTTTCTGGTTTAGCTATTTGGGGGATAAGGGTGGAGGCTTCAGATGCAAGGCCTGAAAGTATGCCAACTTGCATCCCCCTCCCCAGCCCCTGCACCTGCTCCATCTCTGTCCTGATCAGGATTGGGCTCAGCCCCAGCACATGGGCCATGTCCCTCAAAGCCCTGGCCTGCAAGGGGATCAGAGCAGGCGGTGAGCATTAGGATGGGGAAAACCAGAGCTAGGGGATGTTCGCCACACAAGGAGCCTCAGCCTCAGGCACAGAAGCCGAGACTGCCCAGATGAATGCAATTGGCTAAAGCACCCACAGGGAATTTGTAAATTAATCCCAGACCACCACCATGCCAGACTTGTGTGTGTTCTGGAAATGCCAACTATAGCGACTTTCAAGATCATTCTTAGAAAGAATAAGGAATGTAAACTCTGCTATCGTGTGTGTGTGTGTGTGTGTGTGTGTGCGCGCGCACGTGCAAACTCATACATACCCCTGTGCCTGTGTGTGGGTACCACTGTGCCCGTGTAGACAATGCAGACAGCGGCACAGAGAAGGTGGTGGTTGTATGCACAGGCTCTAGAGTCTGGATCTGCAACCCGGTTTGGTTGCTTACCAGGTGGGTAAACTTGGGCAAGTGATTCAACCTGCAATACCTCTGTTTCCTCATCTATAAAATGGCCATACTAACAGTACCTAGTTCACAAGTCTGCTGGATTATTAAATGAGTTAATACATAGAGGGTGCTTAAATTAAAGCTTGGCACTTGGTCCATGCTCAGTTACTATTATTACTATTATTATTCATGTTTGTTTACCTGGGTAAATTAACTGCTAGGTGTCACCTTTTCTGGATTCCAAACTGGAGTATGAAGAACTGCTGGAGGTGGCCAGAACTAAAGCCATATCCATCATGTACACGGCATACATGAGTACAGAGCACGCACATAAATACAAAGTCCTACGTGTATGTAGTCTTTAAAAAGACTGTAAAATTCATATGAAGGACTTTCATTGAAATGCCTCCCCTAGAGTCCAGGTCATCATACATTCAAACACCTTAGAGCCAACTCTTACCGATCCTCTAGGGAACCTTACTGGCAAAGTGGTTAGGTCCTCGGCTGCTAACGAAAAGGTCAGCAGTTCGAACCTGCCAGCTGGTCTGCAGGAGAAAGATATAGCAGTCTGCTTCTGCAAAGATCGCAGCCTCAGAAACCCTCAGAGCATCCCTAAGTGTGTCCCAGAGAGTCACTATAAGTCAGAATCAACTTCACAGCAATGGACTCTATCAACCAAAACTTTTTTAGCTGATCCAACATGACCCACCTTGTGCTCTTTGACGTGATTGCAAAGAGCTGTCTGAACTGACAAGAGGCTGCAGGGCACTCTTGGCTTTTGGATTATTTATGCTACCACCTTCTTTCCTTCCTCCCAATAATTGAATTGCCTGTTTTTACTCATTTATGTAGAGAGATAGCTTGTCCTTATTCAGTTATAATTGCTCAGTGGGAAGAAAACATGTCCTTTCCCCCTGGGAAATGCAAATCTTGAGTATCATGGGTGCAACGAGCAGGAGTGTTTTGGTGATACAATTGATGACCACAATAATGAAAGATGAAGTAATAATTAAAATGCCAACAATAATAATGACAGTGACAAGAGTGGTGACAGCCTCTAAAACACTTACCAAACATGTAAGTGTGCCACGCATTGTGCTAAGTTCCTTTACAGGCACTGTTGTTTTTAGCTTCTGTCAAGACAGCTCATGATTGACGTGACCCCACGCACAACAGCACAGAACGCTGCCTGGTCCCGTATCATCCTGAGGGTGAGTTGCAGATCAGACAACTGTGATCCAAATATCGGCTGATTTTCAGGACCAGGTAGGTCACCAGGCCTTTCTTCCTAATTTGTCTTAGTCTAGAAAACCCAAAACACAAACCTACTGCCACTGAATCGATTTCTGACTCATAGCAACCCTGTTAAAGAGTACTGGTTAAGTGCCATGGCTGCTAACCAGAAGGTTGGCAGTTCAAATCTGCCAGATGCTCCTTGGAAACTCTATGGGACAACTCTACTCTGTCTATAGGGTCGCTATGAGCTCAGTCCATGAGTCTCAGTCTAGAATCTACACTGAAATCTGTCTAGTCTCCTAGCAACACAAATGCCTATACTATAGATGGGGGACAGCTATACATGAGGTACACTGGCCAGGAATCAAACCGGAGTAGCATGCATGGAAGGCAGGAAATCTACCACGGAACCAACAATACCCCCTCACAGGTACTAGCTTATCTAATTTTGCGTAAGTGCAGAACCTCCTCTTTACTGCAAACTGATGGCCCCATTTTCCTCATTGAGGTGTGCAGAAGAGGGGCCAAGCGTGTGACACTCCTGGCTGTAGATTCAGAGAGCGCAAAAGCATCCTCTTGGAATCCCGACCTCATTGAAATCCACAGAGAGAACAGTGCTTCTGCCCTTGGCACAGAGCACCCCAATCTACTTTTCAATTATACACACACACACATGCCCCCTCTGTAATTATCCCAACAAATGTGCTCAAGGAAAATAAACTCCACAAGACTGGCTTATAAAAATAGCAAAATGCACAGCACAGGCCTGCTTCTGTATAATTCATGCTGAAAACATGGAAACATCGTATTCTGATAAATTGTGCTTTTGGAGGTTTCCATGTATTTGCTGATTAGACACAGGCACACACTCACAGACATATGTATACACACACATGCACAGACTGTCTGTCTACAGCTTGTCTCTCAGTGAGGAGGATGGGAAGAGGCCACACCTGAAGAACAGCTGTGCTCCTGGTGCACTTTCAGGCTAGGGCTGGGAATCTGAGTCATGGGACGGCCGACATTTCTCAGTTCAGCTTGTTCTGCCTTCTAAATATGTCTCAAGTCCCTGCTTATATGCTGGCACCACAATGAGCAAAGGAGCCACAAGGAGGAAAAAGGATCCAGGGAAAGATAAAAACATGATAAGGTAGGTGTGATCACAATGCTGAGCCTGAGGGCCAGGTGAGCTTCTTGGTGGAAGTGTCTGAGTCTTAAAGGATGAGTATGATGCTGAAAGGAGGGAAGGGTGAGAATGGCATTCTAGGCAGAGGGAACAGCAAGAACAAAGGAGCTAGGAACTGAGAAACTAAGGGTGCACAGGGTCAGGGCAGGCAAGAACCGAGGCTGGCGTGTTAAGTGGTGGCCATGGCCACCTTTCCAAGAAAACTGATGTCACTCTGTAGGCAGCGGGGTAGGGGTGCGGCACCTAATGGCCACCACTCAGTCCTGCTAACTCTCCAGGGTCTGCTTATATGCCACCTACTCAAGGAGACCTTCGCAACATACCCCCTCCTTAAATCAGAGCCCTCTGCAAAACCGCACAGTTAAAACAGCCTTTCAGTTGGTTTCCCCATCTCCAGTCGCACCCTAGCCAGTCATCCTGAGATGAGTTGCGAGAATCCTATATTAATCATTCATTCACTCAAGGAATGTTTACTGAGGACTTCATGTGCATCAGGAACTGGGGTAGGTACAGAAAATGTGGCACAAGACAGCCTAGTAGGGAGACAGTGAAAATCACATGAATAACCATACAATTCTCGTTGGAGCTATAAGCACCGGGATGGGAAGGGAAGGGCTCTGAAGATGATGGGCAGAGGGCTCATCCAGGGTCACCAGGCTCCCCGGGGGGAAGCTGGTAGAGGCCTGGCTGACAAAGACTGCTGGTTTCATCAGGAGGATGAAAAGGAAGTTTGCTGTTTACATGGAATTCAAGCAGACTTCCAGGATAGGCTGGCTGGTGGTTCCACACCTGTGTTCGCCCCTTTCAGAACTGTTCTCCCCCATTGTAACAGGTCTGTGCCCTGAAGCCATAAGAAGCCCTGACAGTGCAGCTATCCGAGCAACAACTATCTGGGCTTCCTGGCTGCCTAGTTCTGATTTAATAAGAGTGGTTAAGAAGAAGAAAGGATTCTCCACCTGGCGGCCAATCCCAGCCTAGTTATGTGACAGGCAGCCTCTCGTTTCCGTGCTCTAGGCAAGCCTGAACGCACAGAAGAGGAGGAGCAGAAAAGCCTGAGACAGAGGGCTGGAGAGAGGTTCAGAGGAATTACCCCACCTCCACCCAGCCTGCACACCATTACCAAGATGGTCTTTCTAAAGGGCAGCATTGATCATACTACTCTCCTACTCAACAACTTTCAGGGTCTTCTCTTTGCCCTTGGAATGAAGTTGAAGCCCAAAGTCTAATATTCAAAGCCCGCTTTAGTCTAACCCCAATCTATCTTCCCAACATTCAGCTTACTCTGCCGCCCCCCAACCCCCCAACATCACTTTACTGAAGCCAAATGGGTCTCTCCACTGACTTGAGTCTCATTAAAGACACACAGCCCTCTCTTAGAGATGGAAGGAATCTTGGAAATCATGAAACTCAGTCCTTCATTTTACAGACAGGGACATCCAGGACCAGGGAAGGTAGGTCATTTGTGTTGGGCTGAATCTAATAAGGTTCATTCATTCATTCAATGTATATTACGAGTAAATGCCTAGTTGATGGCAGACACCACCCTAATTGAAGTAAGAATGTGGAACCTACCCTATGCATTTTATAAATATTTATTAAATACCTTCTATGCTAACCAAGGAAACCCTGGTAGCACAGTAGTTAACTTTGGCAGCTAACCAAAACGTTACCAATTTGAGTCTACCAGGTGCTCCTCAGAAATTTTATAGGGCAGACCTACTCTGTCCTATAAGGTCAATATGAGTTGGAACAGACTCAGCCGCAGCTGTTTTGGTTTTGTTTTGCTTTTTAACGTTAACCGGAGAGCCCTGGTGGGGAAGAGGTTAACAGCTCAGCTGCTTGCCAAAAGGCTGACAGTTTGAATCCATCAACCACTCTTTGGAAATCCTATGAGTCACTTCTACTCTGTCTTACAGGGTCACTATGAGTCAGAACTGACTCTGTAGTACACAGCACAACAGCATGCTAATCAAAATCAGCCCTTCAAATCTACCAGCCATTCCCTGGAAACTATGGGACATTTCTACTCTGTCCTGTAGGGTCACCAGGAGTCAGAATCGACTTGATAGCAGTTTGGGTTTCTCATTTGATATTCCAAGCCAGGAGCCAGGACACAACAGCAAACAAATCAGTTAAATCTCTGCACTCGTGGAGAATTAAAGAGCTAGGTAATAGACCAGAAAGACGTGTCAGAGAATGAAGAATGCTAGGAAGATGACTAGCGCAGGGAAAGAGGACAGAGAGAGTGAGGGTGAAGAGGCAAATTTTATCTAGGGTAGTAAAAGATCTCTTATAAATGGACATTTGAGCAGAAATCTGAAAGAAGTGAGGACTGCCTATGGGAAGAATGGCCCAGGAGAGGAAGCAGAAGTTGCAAAGGCCCGGGGGCAGGAGCATCTTCAGTGCACTGGAATATGAGCAAGAGGCCACTGGGGCTGTGCAGTGTGAGCTAAGGGAGAAGGGAGACAGGGGTAGGCCTCAACATCAGAGGATGGGGGGCATTCTAGGCCACGTCAAGGGGTCTGACTTGTACAGGAGTGCGATGAGATGCCACTGGGTCCCAAGCAGAGGAGAGATGAGAGCTGACTTAAACAAAGAGTCAAATAGGCCCAGTGCACTGCAAGCCACACCAGATGGAGGCAGGAAAGCTCTTAAAGTGGGTTTCCAAAGCAGAAGGGGCTGGCGTTTAGGCAAGAGAAGAGAGGCATGTGTGTGTGTGAGTTTGTGCATTTGTGTGCGTGTGGTGAGGGGAAAGGAAAGAAGATGATAGTAGCTAAAAATAATACCCAATATTTATTGAGGACTCAGTATATACCAGAGACTGCTAAGTATTTTATAGATAATGTAATATTGAAATATTCCATTTTACAGCTGAAGAAATTAAAGCAAAGGGAAATTAAGTAACGTGCTGGACACCACACTACTGGTAATGACTGAGCTGGCATATAAACCCAGGCCATCTGGCTCCAGGGCCTCTGTTCCCAACCATAGCATGATGTCACAGAGTGAAGAGTGTCCAGGTGAAGCAGTGACAAACACCTGGAAATGAGAGAGGCAAGACAAACGGAGGGTCCATTTGTTAGGCAGCTGGAGTACAGAGAGCTCTGAACTATGTTCCAGAGTGAAGGAAGCCCAGGGTAGGTCAGACACGCTGGCCGTGGGAGGACAAGAGTCCATCTCAGCCCTGGGGAGCTCAAAGTCCAAGGGCTGCCAACCCCAGACCCCTGCAGGCCTTAAGGTACACCTACCTCCGCATTGCTGGGACGATTCCTTACAATAGAAGTAGATCTCAGCTATTCAAAGAGCAGTTCCCAGACAGGCAGAATTAGTATCATCTGGGAGCTTATTAGAAACGTACCCAGACCTCCAGAGCCAGAATCTGCACTTTAGCAAGATTACCAGGTCATTCATAGTTGATGTATTAAAATTCGCAGAGTTCTGTTCTTGATCTCAGATCAAACATCCTTTCTTTCAGGTAGCCTAATTTGACCCCTCCCAGCCTAAAGATGAAAGTCACGATCTCAGATTTTATTCTCTCAAAGCAGCCTAGAATCCTCCTTCACAGTATTTACCAAATTGTCACTCCATCCTTCTCAGACCTAAAAAAAAATCACTGCTGTCGAGTTGATTCCAACTCATAGCTACCCTACAGACCAAGTAGAACTGCCCCATAGAGTTTCGAAGGAGTGCCTGGTGGACTTGAACTGCCAACCTCTGGTTGGCAGATATAGCACTTAACCACTATGCCACCAGGGTTTCCTTGTTTGTACAAAACTCAGAAAACATCCATCAAGTCAATTCTGACTCATAGGAACCCTATATGGGAGGTGTAAACACTGCCGAGGGTCAACCTCACCCTGCATCAACTAAATTAGAACTCTGGGAGTTGACATCCAGATATTGGCATCTGTTTTTACAACTTGCTCGCCTGGTGTTTTCAAATGTATGATCAATTCTTTTTAAAAAAAACCCTTCCGTACACTCTCTGTTAACTCAGAACTGAAACTATTGCAGAAGCCAATTCCTCAAAAATTGAACTATTCTATACTACATAAAATGATACTGGTGAAGGGTGTCCCCCTTGGCTTAGGCAAATACAGGAGACTATCTGGGCAGCTCCTGTTCATGGGCCAGGTGAGAAGACAGAGGGGACAGGGGCTGGTTAAACAGACATGGAAAATACAGGATGGAAGGGAGGAGCATGCTGTCACAGTGTGGGGAGAGTAGCTAGGGTCACATGGCAAAGTGTGTGCAAATTTCTGTACAAGAAACTGACAGCAACTGTAAAGTTTCACTTAAAAGACAATGAAAAATAAAAAATTGTAATAAAAAATTGTAATTCTTGTAACTAAATGCTTCATCTCTTCTCTAAGTCCTACAAGAGCAGGGATGGTGTTTGCCTTGATTACTGCTGTTCTCAACTTTTAGAACCAAGCCTGGCACAAAGCAGATTCTCAAAAAAAAAAAAAAAAGAAAAAGAAAAATTGAGTCTCAAAGGGAAGGAGGAAGGAAGGATATCCCTCTCTTGCAAACATATTTCAGGAAAGCAGCTGTTAGTTGCCACTGAGTTGGCTCCAACACATTGCGACCTTATGTATAACAGAATGAAATGCTGCAGGGTCCTGTGCCACCTTCACGATCCTTGGTAGGTCTGAGCCTACCAAGGCCTCTGTTGAGGCCGCTGTGTCAATCCATCTCCTTGAGGGTAACTGTCCATTTTTGCTGACCAAACATAGCAAGAATAGTAGCTGCTGCAGTTTCAGGGGTCAGAGAGGGGCAGCTGGCAAACCTCACTCATCAAATCTGACACACTCTCCTTAAAAGCGACACAATGCCCACCTGATAGGGTGCTGCTCTGCATCTCACCAGAGGGCGTGCCCTACAAATCAAGAAGTCTCAGAGTGGGAAGGAGAGGCACAAGGCCTGTGCCTCTCCTATCTGTCACAACCACGTTCCAGGACCCCTCGTGCTACCAGTCCTGCCAAAGCTGCCTCTACACCACAGCAGGCTGGTTCCTGGGTGCCGCAAATGAATACCGTGCTTGGCTGCTAACCAGAAAGATTTGAGTCCACCCGCCTTTACGGTTTAGCTCTACTTGGACACACATCTGTTTGCCACGAGCCAGTCAACTTGACAGCAACTGGTTAAAACAGAACATAAAAAATTCCCAGCCCAAAGCCCTAAACCCTCTGCTCAGCTCCCTGGGGCGGGGGAGCCTAGCTCCATATCAAGTATTCAGGTTTTTATCAGAGAAATAAATCAAGGCCTTGTTTTACCCCAGAGTACACATTACTTTTCCTCTCCGCTAAAGCAAACTTCTCTTCCATCCCTTCTGGAGAGGTTCATTTAATAGCGTGTGAAATGAAATGTCAACAAGAATTAGAACAAATGGCATTGTAATCCCCAGCAGATGACAGGCAGCCACGGGCAGGCCTGCTCCGACAGCCCCAAGCTTCAGGGAACTTGGCCAGGGGCAACCAGTGGCCTCAGCTCCAGGAAGGGGCACCTCTAGGCACCTTGTCCCCCTGCTTGAAACTGAAATACTGCCTTTGAAAGTCTGACAGAAGAACAGAAATTGCCTTTGACACAGGAAACAGCTTCCCTCTGACACACAATTAGCAAGGACAAGTGTTCCCTGGGGCAGAATGCAAGAGGCCCCATAGCCAGCTCAATAGGGGCCACACAGATGGGCTGGCTGCATGCAGGCCTTGACCTCTTGCCAAAGGTGATCAGGTCACCTTGGATCAGCTGCTGCTTTTCACAGGTCCCTGCGTTTGTCACTTCAGTCTGTGCTGGGGACTTGGAAGTATGGGAGTAAAATTCCTCTGCCCTCTGCTCACCTGTACCACAGGAGGGCTAAGCCATTGGACCACAGCCACAAGCCACATCCCCATAATTATATCATCGAAACCATAGATGCTTACTGGGTTCTTACTCTGAACTAGGCCCTGTGCTAAGAACTGTATGTGCATTATTTCTTTCAATCTGCTCATTTGTTCTTTTTCTCAAAGCACTGTTTACTGGGTTTTATGTTTTATGCAGCAGGAAATTCTGGTGGTGCAGTGCTGTGTCTGCTAACCAGAAGGTTGGCAGTTCACTTTGCCAGGTACTCCTTGAAAACTTTACGGGCAGCTCTATTCTGTTCTGTAAGGTCACTGTGGGTTGGAACTGACTTGATACAAGGGGAGTGGTTTTCTACTACGTAAAAGGCAGAGTACTGGGCCCTGTGGTGAATGACAGATAAAACTGCTGTCCTTACATTTTGTGTGGAGTTGGGGGAGAAAGACAGATCATAAGCAAAACAAATAAGAAGCCATCTAGAGGGTCCTACGTACAGGGAGAGAAAAACATAAAACAAAATTCAAATTTATAATAAAAGACCAGACTTACTGGTCTGCAAGAAACTGGAGAAATCCCCAATATCATGGCCCCCTGACACTCTTCAAACTCAGAACTGAAGCCACTCTCTAAGCTGCAGGCAAAGATTAGACAGGGCCTTTAAACAAACAGTAACACACATGAGGAACGTACTTATTAGTCAAATCAAGTATAGGAGACCTAATGGTCAATACCCGCCCAAAAGCAGTGACAAGAAGTGAGAAGACAGAAGGGACAGGAAACTTGGATGAATGGACACAGGGAACCCGGGAGACAGAGAAGGGGTAAGGGCTGACACATTACAGCTATCGCAACCAATTTTGTCAAGCAATTTGTGTACAGATTTTTGAATAAGAAAATTTGTGCTGTAAACTTCTACATAAAACACAATACAATTAAAAAAAGAAAATCATCCATCAATCAATCAAACCATGTGGCTGAAACTGTGGGGTCCTGTGCCCCAGTCCACATCTACCTTACTTCAGCAGAGCTGTGCTGTGCATTGCCATGTAAGGCAGGGTCCACAAAAAACAGGGGACCCCCTATGGCTCTGCTTGGCTGCCCCAGAGCCTTCTCCAAGGCTCAGGAAACTGCTCAGTACACTCAGAAGCACGATCAATGGGAGACAGGTGTCAAGGAATGAATGCTCCAGCCTCTGTGTCTTTTGGAACCTCTGGTGCAAATGGTTAATGCACTCAGCTGCTAACCAAAAGACTGGGGGTTCAAGTCTATCCACAGGTTCCTCAAAAGAAAGGCCTGGAGATCTCCTTCCCAAAAATCAGCCATGAAAACCTGCTGAGGTTAGTTCTACAATGCCATACCGTGAAGTCAGCATCACCATGAGTTAGGTCACCATGAGGTGGAAGTGACTCAACAGCAACTGGTTTCCATGTCCTCTGGGATAAAAATTCTGACCTGTGTTTTACATAGCCCTCAGAGGGTCCTTGTACATTTCAGACCCTGTTGCTCTGGTGGCATACTAGTTACGTGCTATGCCTGTTAACCTAAGGTCAGCAGCTCAAATCCACCATGTGCTCCTTCCAAACTCTATGGCACAGCTCTACTCCATCCTCTAGATTTGCTACGAGTTGTAACTGACTTGAGAGCAGTGAGTTTTGGTTTGGTTGCCCTCAGTGACACCTGCTCACTAACACACCATAGCTGGCTTTCCTCCTCTGCCTGTCTCACTCACTTCACCCCCTCTTTCTTCTCCCAGGCCTGGAATCACCTCCCCAACACAATGTCAGCATCCAAGTCTTTGGCCTCAAATTCTGTTTTCACCAAGACAGAGACAGAGAAAATAAAGCAGAAAATGGGGTTAGAGAGTGTTGGGTGGAGCTTCAACTTTAGTGACAGAACTATGACATTTTCATTTTCCAGATGAGGAAACAGAGGCTCT
Organism: Heterohyrax brucei; assembly: GCA_028571685.1. Taxonomy (NCBI): domain Eukaryota; kingdom Metazoa; phylum Chordata; class Mammalia; order Hyracoidea; family Procaviidae; genus Heterohyrax; species Heterohyrax brucei. Next base: position 161,446,479 of record CM053140.1, read on the forward strand.
GGCCCTGTTTAAATGACTTCCTCCAGGTTCCTCTTCTAGGAATTAGTAGAACTGGGACTTCCCAGCCTTCTTTCTGATGCAAAAAGTTGATAGTGCTTAGGCCTGGTGCCCACCATCTTCTCACCTGGCTATAGAAACAAAGCTGAAAACCCTGAGGCAGCCTAGAGCCAGCTGGGTCTGTGGTGCCAGACAAGAAAGGCTGAGGGACCCAGGGAGGAAGGCTTCCGGAGGAGGAGAGCTTCCAGCAGGGAAGGACAGACTGCTGGGAAGAAAGAGGATGTGGCAAGAGGACCTGGGAGGCAGACACGTATGATGGGCTCGGGAGTGGGAAGGGTGAACCTAGGACTGGCTAGAGGGAGGCCACTGTTTCAGAAGAGGGAGTGGGGAGAAAGCTATGACCCCAAGCGCGATCAGATGCAGCTCCAGTACCCCGATAGAACCCTGGCCCAAGGACCAGGATGTAGACAGGGCAGAGGTGCCCAGGCCCCCATTTGTTGCACTCAGCTCTCTCTCCATCACACCCAACCTCACCTAATCAACAGGTACAGCCTCAACTTTGGCTCACGGAATCCCCTTATTTTACAGGGGAGGGGGCTGAGGCCCAGAGAGTGGGGCAACTTGCCCACAGTCACACTACAAGACAGGGAGGGACAGAGCTGAGAAACCCAGTTCTCAATGTGGACTCCGGTACTGTGATGACTTTCCCTCTTCCTCCCAGGAGAGGGATTACATTTGTAGGGTGTACTGCCTGCTAGTGGGAGGATGGGACCCTCAAGGCACCTCTCCTGCACTCAGGGTTGACAAGGCACTTTCTGTCCTAGGAAGTAGGCAGGGCAGGCATTACTCACCCTCTTTTGCAGGCCTAGGAACTCAGGCTCAGAGAGTTTATGCAGCCCAAGAATGGCAAGGTTAGAACCCAGATCCAGAAACTCTGATTCCAAGTTTCATGTTCCTTCCAATTACTCTGTACTAAACCCAGCCAGGGCCTCACAGTGATTACCTTTCATTAGCTGCAGAAAAGCTGCTGCTTTGGTGACTTTCATAAAGGACTAAATCTGTCAGGAAAACATAAAGGCAGGGCCCCCATCCATCTTCCAGACAACTATTTATTAGATTCATTATTATGTAAATACAGAAGAGGGGGAGAAAAAATACATTAAAGACCCAATCAAAGCGGCTGCCTCTGCAGGCAGGGGGTAGGTGGCAGAGGAGGTACAGGGAGGCCTGGGTCCCTCTGTCCCAGCCAGAAGCCTACCTGGGAGACCCTGCCATAGGTCCCCAGCCCAAGTGGGGGCTAGGGGAGTGGGATGAAGGCCACACAATGCCCACTCAGAGCCTGCCCCTGCAGCACAGTCCCTGTACCACTTGGCTGACAAACCTGCCACTGTCACTCTATTCCCAATTAATGAGAGGTTAGGATACAATTAAAAAGCCAAATAGAGCTCTTGACTGTGGCCATGGGAGAGCAGTTTAGCAGGGATCACAGAAGGCCCTCCCAGAGGCTGAGACTCCTTCTATCTGTTCATACATCAGACCCTCTGCAGGACAGAGCCCCGCTGGCCATGCCCTGGGTACAGGGTGAGGCCAAGCCTGTCCTGCTTAGCAGCCTGCCTGGCCCTTCCATCTCCTAGCAGCCTCTATGAGAGCATGTGGGCTGATGCAATGGATCTGCTCAGCGTGGCCTCCCTGTTCCTCTGCTGCTGCCACATGTGGCTCCGCAGTCTTTGTGTGTCCCCAGTGGTGGCTGGCACATATGACGAACCCAGTCAATGCTCCTTCCTGAACATATCCCAGGAGTTATTACACTCCTAGGGGACGGAAGTGAAAACAAATATGGGCATTTCAGCCACTACCTTTACAGGGGGCCCAGGGTGAGCCACACAGTTACACAGAGCTTATGCTCCAGGGCCAGCTCATCCCTGTGCTGCTGGCCATTGGTACCTGCCTCTGCCACTCAACCTGAGATCTGTGATGGCAGGGTGGCTGCTCATATCCCCCAGTGTCAGCACTGTGCCTGGCACACAGCAGGTGCTTGAGAGGTATTTGTGGAAAGAAGGGAGGAAGGAAGGGAGGGAAGTAGGAAGGGAGGAAGGGAGGAAACTAAGTCTTGAATATGCCAAACACTGCATGCAAGGCAGCGTAACAGGATACAGCCGGCAGCACACTGGTATGGTCACTGCTGGCCTCTCCGTGGAAACCAGAACAAGGTGCCTCCCCCCACACCCCAGGCAGATGGTTTGGCTGGCAGACAGCAGGACAGGTTGCAGTCCCCACTTAACCCCATCTCAGCATCCCCATACAAGGTACAGCTGGCACAATCACATGTAGCCCTCTCATGTGGTTCAGAGGGCACAGGAGAGGTTTCTGTGGGAATTCACGGAACACAGATTCACACTGGATTTTTAAGATGCATAGTCCATGAACCTTCCAAGGTTATCTCCTACTAATGGATCTAGAAAATGTACTAAGAGATAGACATATATGATCCATTATCTTAAATCCTCAATCACCCCGTGAAGTGGCCTCTGTTATTTCAGTCATTCTACAGATGTGGTAACTGAGACTCAGAAAAGATTAACACCAAGGCCACCGCTGGAAAATCATCAAGTTGGAATTAGAGCCCAGATGGAAGAAGGAACTTGACCAGCTGCTCCAGGGCAGCCATGTGTACGGAACGCCTCTGCCGTGTCTCAACCTGTGCCTTCCTCACACTGGCAGAACTCTGAGGTTCTAGGGATCTTGCCTCAGCTGCTGCTCAACAGTCATCTGGCAGCGTGTTGCTGTGCCAAGAGAGAAGCTTGAATGAAGTCCCAGGGCATGACCAAGCAAAGAGTGACCCTGTAGGACAGAGTAAAACTGTCACATAGGGTCACTAAGGAGTGCCTGGGGGATTTGAACTGTCAACTTTTTGGTTAGCAGCCATAGCTCTTAAGCACTACACCACCAGGGCTTTCAGGGCATGGCCAGTGGTGGGGAATTAGAACATTTGCTAAGAAATCACTTTCCTTCCTGATGCAAGCCACCACACAGACGAACCTCAAAAACATTAACCTGAGTGAAATGAGTCAGTCACACAAGGACAAAATGTATGATTCTACCTATAGGAAACATATAGATAGCAAGGCATACAGAGAACAGCTGGTGGATGGGATAGAGGGAGAGGAAAAGAGATACTCACTGCTTAGAGGGCACTGAGCTTCCAGCGATGGAAAGTTTGGAAACTGATAAATGTCAATGGTTGAACAACATGATAAACATAAGTAATGTCACTGAATTTTGTATGTGAAAAATGTTGAAAAGGCAAATGATTTGCTATGTATAAATTTACAACAATAAAAGTACAAAAATGAGGCCTGGTTTGAAGAAAAAAGAATCATAGCAGGTCCTAGAGAGGGTTTTGTGGGAGAGAAGGAGGAGAGACTGGGAAGGGGTGGAGGGGGGAGTGGAAGGGGAAGGGGGAGGACGGAGGGGGAGGGAGAAGAGGAAGGAGGGAGAAAGGAGGGACGACTGGAGGAGGGAAGGAGGGAGTGTGAGGACAGAGGCTGCACCAGTAAGGGCCCTCTGGTCTTGCCTTCCTGTGCAGGATGGTGTAAGGAGAGGGGCTCCACCACTTCACTTACTAGCCCTGTGACCTGGGACAAAGCCTCAGTTTCAGGATAATGCCATTCATTTGGAAATCCTAGTGACATAGTGGTTCAGTGCTATAGCTGCTGGCAACTCAAATCCACCGGGCACTCTGGGGGAACTCTACGGGGCCACTCTATTCTGTTTTATAGTGTTGCCGTAAGTTACAGCCAACTGGACTTGGCAGTGGGTTTGTTTCCTTTGGTTTGGTATTGTGAGGATTAAATGGGGTAAGCCGTGTAAAGCACCCAGTCCAGTGTTTGGCACACAGCAGAGAGTCAATAAATGGGAGCTGGTATTCTTAATAAATGAGTCGGTTCAGCTGCCTCATAAGGATGGTGCAAGTAGAGCAAAGTGCTACTGAGGCGACAGTGGACCCATGGTCAGAGTGCAGTGGAGACATGAAGGAGGAGGCAATAGGCAGTGGGGTGTGTGTGTGTGTGTGTGTGTGTGTGTGTGTGTGTGTGTGTGATGGGGATGGGGATGGGGATGGGGATGGGAGATACGGTGGATGGTCAGGAAAAGCTGCAGGACCCCTGATGTGAACAGTGCTCAGGTCCTGGACTGAGACAACAGGGCTCACCAGGGCAGTGAGCCCTCTTATCACACGCCCATGGTGCTGAGCAAAGTGCCAGGCTCGCATTGCACTCTTCTTATGGCACTACTTGAATAAACAAGATGGGAGAGGAGCTGTCTGTGTCCTTCATGCCTCCGTTAGAAGCAGCAGCCACACTTGTCTTGACAACCACTCAAGGTCTTCAGCCACAGGGTCAGCTGAGGATCAACCCCAAGTCTCTAGATCCACAGTCCCTTTGCCTGACAGCATGCCTGCACCCTCTTTGGAAATGTAGATGGTTAAGTGCTATGCCCACTAACCAGAAGGCTGTCAGTGTGAATCTACCAGGCACTCCTTGGAAACTCTATGGGGCAGGTCTACTCTGTCCTATAAGGTTGCTAGGAGTCAGAATTGACTCAAGAACACTGAGTTTGGTTTTTTTGGTTTGATGCCTTCTTTCTCCAACTTCACTGAACTAAGAACAACACATTCTTCTACGAGACTCCCCTGGACACTGGAAAATTATGATTAAATGCCGAGAATTGGGAACTCTGACGGGTATGTTGCTCTACGTGTTTGCAAAGGACTTACCAACGCCCTGTTAAAGCTGCTCTTTGTACCCTGCCACCGCATCACCACCTTGTACAGGGAGTGAGTCATGGGGCCCCCACTGGAAAGCAAGATCAAGGAGACTGTTATTTCAATGGGTGATCCATACATTCCATAACAGCAATCAATACATTCCACAATCAATAACAAAGCCATACAAAGGACTTCAAGAGTTAGAAACTCTATTGGGCTCTGAGGATTCAATAGCAGCTTCCAGACGGGCCTCACTTACTTCAGAGAGTGATTCAGCGAAGTTCTGGATAAGTGAGACGGCCTGCCAAATGCCTGTGTTCTGGAATTCACTTACTTAATAAATACAATGATTAATTTATTAATTTACTCAACATGTGAGGCACTGTTTTAGGTGCCAAGGGTAGGGTAAGGTAGGGTTTAAAAAAAAAGAAAACCAAGGTTCCTGCCCTCACACAGCATACTTCTGGGGGGAGACAAGAAATCAATAATAAACATTTGTGTAACACTTTACAGTTACACTTTCTCAAGCATCATCTCAGTTCTCACTTGAGTTCTGTGATGATCGTGGTTTTGCTATTCCCATTTTACAGAGGAAGAAATTAAGACTTGTATTAAATCACACAGCTAATTTGTGAAACCTTTCTCATGTACTTGGGACACATTGTCAGGAAGGATTAGTCCCTGGAGAAGGCTATCATGCTTGGTGAAGTAGAGTGTCACTGAAAAAAGGGGAAGAGCCTCAAGGAAATGGACTGACACAGGGGCTGTAACAGTGAGCTCCGGCATAACAACAATCTTGAGACCGGTGTGGGCGTGGTTGCAAACCAGTCCCTACGAGTCCGAACCAACTGACTAAAAGGCAGTGGTGTGTGTGTGTGTGTGTGTGTGTGCGCGCGTGCGTGCGTGCGTGCGTGCGTGCGTGCGTGCGTGCGTGCGTGTGTGTGTGTGACGGGGGTGGGAGATATGGTGGATGGTCAGGAAAAGCAACAACAATCAGTGACAGGAGGACTTAAATTCCGTGTTCTTGAGGCAATATGTCAGGACACCAGAGTTCTCAAAAGAGCTAACGGGAGAAGGGAATTCTCACGGGGGCGGCTTTCCTTCATCTGTCTGGTGCTTCCTAGGAGGGTACCAAGGTTTTTGAGGAACTCCAGGTATTCTAACAGCTGATGAGCGACAAGGAATGGTAGACCAACTGTCTGAGAATTGCAGCGGGACTATGAAATCCTGGGCTGATATAACTGGCTATCTGATTACTCTTTTTGCTTGTCTGTATTACTCTGGTTTGCTTTTTATCCCTGATTTTAGAGAGAATCTGCTTCGCCACTGGAAACTATGTGTGTTAGGAGGCTACAGTAAGCAGGCAGGGAGAAGTGAAATAGGACAGAGTGCAATGGCTTTACCTCCAAGGAACCCTGCTGCACCACTGCTCATCCCTAGGAAAACATCCCATGAGATTCTTAGGTGCCCTAGGTACAAGGATGATCCAGGCAGGCCCTTGCTGCCCACTCTGGGGAGGCCACCCCACCATGCCCATGGGACAAATGGGTTTTGATGATCCTCTGCCATGTGCATGGCCTGTGCCGCTTGCCTTCTCTGCCTCTACAGAATGATCTATTTTGAGGCACCAGGCTGGTGTGGGGCAAAGCACTCCCTTGCCAGAGATGACAGCCATTCCCATCTGTAAATGGCTCCAGCTCTTGGAAAAGAATCCACAGACGAATCCTTAGTGGCAAATAGATCACTCCTCACAAAGCCCGTGATTCACCAGGGCAGAGTGCCAGGCTCCCAAAGCCCAGGGAGATGGCAGGCCTGGGAAGGGCCAGGGAGGTGATGGGGACTCTGGCCACACTAACAGCAGGATTTACTTCTTCTCTTTCCCACACCCTATAGGGCTACTCTGCCTTGTTCTACTTTTTTGTAATCCCAGGGTTGGAGACACTTTCTATCCCAGGTACACAGCCATTTCCCCAGAGAGGCTTATCTTGCAAGTCTGTGACCAGTGTTCTGTCACTTCCCTGTCCTCAGCAAGCAGATCTGCTCTCCTCTGGGGACTGGCCAAAGGGTTGGCAAGGTGCCTTTATCACAGTTGTGAGTATTAGTCTATGGATAGCGGAAGACTGAGGGACAATGGGAGGGTAGAGAAAGAGAGGAAGAGGGAAGGGGGCTAGATGAGGGAGAAACACATGGGAAGGGAAAGGGATCCTAGAGGTGAGAGGAGGAGGGAGAATGGTAGAAAAGAGAGTCCAAACAGTAGTGGAGAAGAATAAAAGACAGTAGATCAAAAAACCCAAACCAGCTGCCACTGAGTTGACTATGACTCATGACAACCCCATGTGTGTCAGAGTAGAACTGTGCTCCACTGGGTTTTAAGTGGCTGATTTTCAGAAGCAGACTGCCAGTCCCTGGAGAAGGACATCACGCTTGGTCGAATGAGGGGTCAGTGAAAAAGAGGAAGACCCTAGACCAAATGGATTGACACACTGGCTGCAGTGGTGGGCTTAAGCATAAAAATGACTGGGCATGGTGTAGGACAGGGAAGTGTTTCATTCTGTTGTGCATAGGGTCTTTACAAGTTGGAACTGACCCGATGGCACGTAACAACACCAGCAGACTGCCAAGACTTTACTCCAAGGAGCATCTGGTTGAACTTGAACCCTCAACTTTTCAGTTGGTGTCTCAGCATGTTAACTGGGTGCACCACCCAGGGATGGACTCCTAAGAAGGGTTTGATACAGGGCTGCTATGAGTTGAGTTTGACTCAACAGCAATGGGTTTGGTTTGGTTTTACCGCCGTATCCCAATGTGGGCTGAAAAATACAAGCATTTGTGTGTCTCATTCTGAGTGTCTAGCACTGTGAGAGATGTGTAACACGTGGCCTTCATCTCTAAGGGGCTTTCAGTCTGGCTGAGGAGTTAGGGGATCATATGTTCTAAGCCTGATGATAGAAATAAAAACTTCTGTCCAGGAGTAGAAAATCTAGTAATGGTTCTGATGGTGTCACTCACCAATTGGGAAAACCTGGGCCTGTGCCTCGGTTTCCCTTCTGTAAGATGGCAAGAATCTGGCATGTTCTGCCTCCTATGCATGGCCGTGGGGGCACTCTGAAAATTCTAAAACCCAACTGAAATGCAGAGGTGACTACTGCTGGATACCATGGCACTGAGGATACCCTGAGGGATGTCCCAGAGACAAAAACCAGAAACCAAATCCACTTCTGCTGAGTCAGTTCCAACCCACAGTGACCCTACAGGGTGGAGTCGAACTACCCCACAGAGTTTCTAGGGAGCATCTGATAGAGTCCAACTGCCAACTTTTCGGTCAGGCAGCCATAGCATTTAACCACTACAGCACCAGAGTTTCCCAGAGAAGACAAAAGCCAAAAACAATAGGAAGTCCTGGAGTAAGAGAACCTGGGCTGGGTTTGGAATGATACATAGGCAAATGTAGAAAGATAAGAGGGGAAGGAAGGGGAGGGGAAGGCAGGGAGGGCAGGGGAGAGGAGGGGAAACAGAAAGAAAAGCAGGGAGGGAGGAATATGCTTGTTTTGTTTGTGGAACAACTACAAAAGACTTTTCTTTTTATTCCCTTGCTTTCTCCTCCCCCTTCCTCTACCCCTGGCATTTTCAAGTGATTTCTTCTCCTAGAATAGGCTCCTTTCTTCCTATTCTTGTTTGATTAATTCTTATTAATTGCCATGGACTAAATTGTGTCCCCCCTCCCCCCCCCGCCAAAATGTGTGTAGCAATCTGGCTAGGACATGATTCCTGATAATGCGTAAAATTGTGCTGTGCCTTGAGGTAACCTCCTGGGATATAAAGGAAAAGGAAACTAGCAGAGAGTTAGGGACCTCATACCATCAAGAAGCAGTGCCAGGAGCAGAGGACATCCTTTGCACCCAGCGGTCCCTGTGCCTCAGGAGCTTCCAGTCCAGGGAAAGATTGACAGAGACCTTCCTCTACAGCCAAAAGAGAAAGACTTCCCCTGGAGCGGATGCCCTGAATTTGGACTCAGCCTACTTTTCTGTGAGAAAATACATTTCTCTTTATTAAAGTCATCCATTTGTGGTATTTCTTTTCTAGTAGCAATAGATGACTAAACCAAAAAAACAAAACCCACTTCCGTCAAGTTGATTCCAACTCATAGTGATCCTATAAGGACGGAGTAGAACTGCTCCAAAGAGTTTCCAAGAAGCACCTGGCAGATTCCAACTGCTGGCCTTTTGGTTAGCAGATGGCGCACTTAACCACTACCAGGGCTTCCAGTAGATGACTAAGACACTAATATTTCAGGTCTTATTTAGATGAGGACCGCTGGTGGCACAGTGGTTAAGTGCTCAGCTGCCAGCCAAGAGTCGGCAGTTCAAGTCCACCAGTTGCTCCTTGGAAAACGTACAGGGGGGCAGTTCTACGCAGTCCTATAGGATAATTACAAGTTAGAAGTGACTCAACAGCAATGGGTTTGGTACAGGTTTATTTAGATGTCATTCTCTCTAGGAAATTTTTCCTAATTCCCAAGGATGAATGTCTCACATACCTTGTATCAGAGCTTTTCCAGATATGTCCACCACAACCCACAATAAATAATATATCTGCCATCATACACACACCAAAGACACACAGATATATAAAATGGAAACAGAAGTTTTTATGAAACAGTATTTTCCCATATTATGTACGTGATACATTCTACGATTTTTTTTTTATTCTGCTCTAATTTTTTTTTTAAAGCTAGTCGTGGCCCACTAAATTAATTTCATGACCCACTAATGGGTTGGCAACCTGCTGTGTGAAAACACGGCCTCTGCTTATGCTTGTCACTGCACTTGCTCCACTGATCTTGATCACCATGTAGACGTCTTGTGTCCCCCACCTGATGGACAACACCTTACTGACAGGCACCACCTCTGCTCTCCAGCGCTGTGCCTGGTACCCAGCAGGGACTTTAAAAATGGTGCATAGATTAATTATTGAATGGAGAGGATGTCTGGCTGGAACAGAGAAATGCAAAATAAGAGTGGGGAACAGAAGGAGGAGGAAGGACCTTGAAAACTAGGCAGATAGAGGTGAATTTCAGAGTCCCTGGGTGTTGCAAATGATCAGTGAGCTTGGTTGCTAACCAAAAGTTTGGAGGCTCGAGCCCACACCAAAGTGCTTCAGAAGAAAGGGCTGGAAATCTATGTCTGAAGAATCCACCACTAAAAACCCTATGGAGCAGAGTTTTACTCTGATACACAGGGGGTCACCAGAAGTGAGAATCAACTTGAGAGCAAGTGGTTGGTGCGGTGGCAGGGTAGACACCCCAGGGCATGAGAGAAGGAGGTCCTAACCTGGGGTACATGCTGTAGGGGCTTAGAGAAGGGTCTCTTCCTTGAGACTATTCAAAGGGAAAGGTGACAAAGGCTTTATGGCAGAGATCTCTTAAAGGGGGCAGAGAGGAAGGGTCAAAGAAGACTCCACATTTCTGACCTGGAGGCAGGAAGCCCTGTGGTAGCTGCTCTGGCTCTGTCTAGTCACTTCAGCTCAGCAAAGACCTGCAGTAAAACCAAGGAGCACCTACTACACGCAGGCACTACATGCCAGAACCTTCGTGTATGCGGAGTATTTAACCATCACAAGCCCAAGCAACTTTGCTCATGGTCTCAGAGCTAGGGAGCAGTCCAGACAGGATTCAAGTCAGGTCAGGCCAAGTCCATGGTCCATATGCTTTGGCATGCAGCTTGCAGCCCGTAGCTGAGCTACTGCCTCCAACTCCTGCGCATCAGCTTCCACGGATGACACTGTCTCTGAGCCTCCAGTCTTCTTACAGTTGGGGAACTGCTTACAATCGGCAATAGAAACAGATGCAGGTATAGGGGTTGATGGAATTGGGGGTAAGATGTTATCTGTGTTGACTACCTTAAGCTTACGAATATCCAAGAGATGAGGAGCAGGGCGTCCACTCATTCAACTGTTTAACAAGCATTTACGGAGTACCTTCTAGGTTCTAGGCACTGGCCCAGCTGCTAGTGTTACAATGAGTAACAAAACAAATATGTGTTTTCTGCCCTCTTGCTGTTTAGATACTAGAGGGCTAGGCAAGAGGGAGGAAGGCAATAATCAAATAGATATGTAAAATAATGCTTGGTGACGATAAGTGCTATGAGGAGAAAATCAAACAGAGTTGGGGTTGTTATTATAAAGTAATCAGGGAAGGCCACTGGAGGAGATGACATTGGAGAGATCCAGGAAAACGTTCCAAAAGAACCCAGGGTTATAGAGTAGTAGGACAAAGAAGCAGTAACAATCAAAGAGAAACTATTAAACAGCCAAGTCCCTCCAGAAAGCAGGGTCATTTGGTAGGAAGGTAAGACTATTTCCATGTTTTCAGCACTGGGAACAGTATGTGTGAACACCAGGAGGGGTGAACATCATTAAGGCATCGTTGACAAAGGCTGAGGAGCAGGCTGCAATCAGCCAGGGCGCACCTGTGACTAGGTCAATGTCTTAGGCCTGGGAAACAGGGGAATATTCTGTAACATGGTAGGTCCACTGGCAGACATGGACATGTCCTTTGGAAGCCAGCATCTCAGGAAGTCAAGGATCACAGGGAGGAGAGAGCTGCTCTCAGTCTAAAAAGCTAAACCAAATCCATTGCTCTTAGGTTGATTCCTATTCATCACAACCCTACAAAACAGAGTAAAACTGCCTCACAGAGTTTCCAAAGAGCAGCTGGTGGACTTGAATTACTGATATTTTGGTTAGCAGCCATGGCTCTTAACCACTAAGCCATCAGGGCTCTCTGGCTAGCGTCGGGAAAATGTGACCCTTCTGCAGCCTCTGAAGGGGCAGATGATTGCTATGTGTCTGACAGGGTGATTTCAACAGGTCCTTGCCCCACTCTCCACCTCACCTAAATGCTTCCTTCACAAACACAAAGTAGACTCTCCCTCTGCTTCACACCCTCTCAAGTGGGGTCTAAGAAGGGAGAAGGAAACCCTGAGTTTGGCTGTGGGGAATGCTGGAGGCTGGGCAGCCCTGGTAGAGTGATTCACCTTGCTATGGCACCTAGGCATAGCACTATCTCCACAAGGACAAAAAGTTTCTAGGGCTCACTGCCATTTCCCTGACTTCCTTCTCCCTTCACAGCCAAGGTGGCTGCAAAAGGAGGGACCATCACTCCTGGCTTCTCCCATTGACCATCCAGAACAAGGAGGAAGCTCATACCTCCCTAGGGAGATGCTGGAGGCTGGAGAGAAACTTGTCCAAGGTCATATTTAATGTTAAATATGAGAGAAGCCAGAAACTTCCTCGCTTGCCTCCCCTTGGCACAGAAGTCTAGTGTTTCCCAATCACCTCCTTCCTCCAGACTTGAAAAGCCAGTGAAGTGGAATGGAAGAGGGGGCTTTTTGGTTCCCCTCCTCAGCTCTGCCTCTTGCTGAAGGAGACTCTGTCCCCAAACCATTCCCGAATAAGATGAAAAAGGAAACGATAATATCAAAAGCCACATTTTATTGAGCCCTCGCTGTGCGTCAGGCACTGTTCTAAATGCTTTATACAACCTCGTTAACTCCTCATAAAACCTGATGAATTACATATACGTGTGTGGGTATATATGTATAATATGTATGTACATATATACATCATACATATATACATATATATGTGTATGTGTATATATACATACACATATATATGTAAAATCCCCACAGTACAGATGAGGAAATCCTGGTAGTATAGCAGTTAAGTGCTGTAGCTGCAAACCAAAAGGCTACACTTTAAATCCACCAGGTGCTCCTTAGAAACTCCATGAGGCCATTCTCTGTCCTATGGAGAGTCACTATAAGACAGAATCAACTGAACAACAGAGGGATTTTTTTTTTTTTTTTTTTTTTTTTGGTTTTGTACAGATGACGGAATGAAGGCACAGAGAGATTAAGTAACTTTTTGATGCCACAAAGTGAGTACAACTGGATATTAGATTCCTTTAATCTCAGTTTTAAATGAGGCTCTCCATCAACGGCTACCACCTTCTCTAGTGAGGTGCAGGCCACCGTGCCAGATCCAAGCCGCACACCCACCCCACCCCATTAATGAGGCTGCAAAGAACAGTTAAAGGAATAAAAGGGAAGTTGGACGTTAGCAGAGGATCTCTGAAGGCAGTTTTGGTATGCTGTAAGTGCTTTCCCTTTCCCGACAAGCCAAAAGTGAAGGGCTCTTAAGAGACCTCTCAGAGAGTTCTTCATTGGTCCTCTGAGGTTTAGGAGACATAAAACTGGTGTTTGAGTCACACCTGAATAACCCCCAGAGAAAAAGATGTGCTCACTGGCAACCTGGATGGCAGAGCAAAAGAAAGCGGTCTCACAGGGTACTCTCAGGTTTTCAGGCAAGGAGTGTTTATTTCCTGTGGACCAGAGTTGGACTGCAGCTGGGAGAAAGCCAGTCACAAAGGCTGCCTGGGAGGGGCAGGCCCCAGCGGAAGGAAGAAGCTACAGGGCCCGGCTAAGGCTTAAGGGTTGAGAAAGAGTCTCAGCACCCAAACAAGGAAAGAATATCACACACCTTAAGGGAACTGTAGGTGCTTCCCAGTGAATAGGTGGGGCAAGAGTCTCCAAAGAACCCCCAAAGTGCCCCTCTAAGAGTAAAGAGTCAGCTGGACACCTCTGTCGAGCCCAAGGAGCTTGTTACCCACTCATGACAGCATTACTCCAGTTAAGAACTTCTATGCTCTGTTCTCTCCTTTTCCATTGCTGTGACCCTGGGACAGCGTGGCTGACGAGCTAGGAGAAGCGGAGGACAGGCTCCAGGACAGTGTCTCCACCACACCTGCAGATCCCCTCTATGCCCTTCACCAGCCCTGCCCTGAGAGGGTAACCTCTACACAACCAGTCAAAGGGCTCCCTTGTCTTCCAGTGGAAGGCACAGGTGCGGGTGCGTTAACAAGTATGGGAAGAAGAGTAAGACAGTGGCTACCCTTTCAGGCAGCCCTCTCCCTAGAGCTTTGATTATAGTAACTCCTTCCCCTTGCACTTCCATGCCCTGCGGTTCTCTGCACAACTTTATAAATACTCTTTTCATTAAACCCCCCTTAATTGTCCAGCTTTTGTGAGCCAACTGCTTCCTGCTGAGACTCTGATTTACTGATAGAAGAGGGAAGAGGCTAACCATGCCCCTCCTCCACCTGGTTTCCATCTGCAGCTGGCAGAGTCTAGGGACAGGGGACATCTTAACCCTAAGTGGAGTTTGAAGTTGTGATTATTGAACCGAGCTGGACATCGTAATTATGGAACCAAGACTGTTTGTTATCTAAAAGTGACCTGAAAAGTCATGGGACTTGTCCCAGATTTCATCCAGGGCAGCAGAAGAATTGGCTCCACTGAATAAATTCACAGGAAAGCTGGTTGCTGATCATACCAAGGAGTTGCACTTGTCTAATGCCCAGTTAATTCTCAAAATGCCAGGGCTGGGACTCAAGCCCAGGTGGCTACTAAAGAGCCCACGTTCTAACCACTAGTCTATACAGTTCCTTCTAGGGCTTGTCACTGTAGATGTGAGACTCGCTTTCATTGTCAATGCCCATTCCCCGAAAGAGATCCTAGACTTCTTTTCCAGCAGTCTTCATTCTGAATTTCATCCCTGTCTTCTGGGTTTCTAACCCAAATCCATCATCCAGGACTTCTCCTTTGGTTTCTCCAGGGAGAAAATTGGTCAATGTCCTTTGAGCCAAAGCATGTAGAGTGCAGTTTGTGAGGTAAGTCCTCCTCCTGCTGTCTCCCTTCTTAAGGCCTCCAGTGTTACCCACGATGTCCACCTGAACAGACATCCCAGGCAGGGGCCACATGGTTGTCCTCAGGTTCTGGGCAAGACTTTTTTCTTTTTTAAAAATATTTTATTGGGCTTTAAGTGGAAGTTTGTAATTCAAGTTAATTTGTCATACAAAACTTACACACATGTAACTCTAGCTGCTCTCCCCACCCTGTGACAGCACACTCCTCCTCTCCACCCTGTATTTTTTGTGTCCCTGTCTGCCCTTTAATCTCACCTCAGGGCAGGAGCTGCCTAGTCAGCCTCAGGTATCTACTTAAGCAAGTAGCACACTGTTCTCCAATATCATTTTATGTCTTCCAGTCTAGTTCAATCTTTGTCTGAAGAGTTAGCTTCGGGAATGATTTCAGTTGTGGGCTAACAGAGCCTGGTGGGCCATATTTTCTGGGAACCCTCCAGTCTCTTGGACCAAGTCTGGTCTTTCTAATTCTGGGCACTATTTTTATGATTGATCTGAACACTTACTTGCAGAACTTTAGATATTCCTTTGCACATATCCTTCCCCCACCTAGAATTTCTATACTTTCTTCATCTCCTGCAGTTATCTTTCAAGTCCTGTCCTAAATATCATATACTCCAAGAAGCCTTCCTTGGCATCCTGGAAGGGTAAATCACTCCCTCCTCAATGCCTCTGCTGTGTTTTGGTGACACTTGTACTATTGCTCTTCCACTGCATCAGAAGGATCCATTTATACACCTGTGTCCTTTCCCAGGCAGTAAGTAGCTCAACAGAACATACATTTGTGCTTAAAAGATTTCTTAAAAAATCTTCAACGTCCAATAAAAGGCCTGACACATGAGAGCTCAAAAGAGGTTTCTAGAATAAATGAATGAATGCATCCATGAGTGACTGAATTCCTTTCACTTTTGAATCAAGTGAACTAAATTGTTTCTGTCAATTGCTGCTGAGTTGGCTTCAATTCATGGTGACCTTAGTTATAACAGGATGAAATACTGCCGAGGTCTTCATGATCATGGGGATGTTTGAGGCCACTGTTGTGGCTGGTGTGTCAATCCATCTTACTGAAGGTTTCTCTCATTTTCACTAACCTTCTACTTTACCAAACATGATGTCCTTCTTAGCACCTGGTCTTTCCCAACATGTCTAAAGTAAGCAAGCTGAAGTCTTACCATCCTAGCTTCTAAGGAGCATCCTGGTTGTATTCGAATACTGATTTCTTCATTATTTTGGCAGTGCATAGTATATTCAATATTCTTCACCCACATCACAGTCCAAATGCGTTAAATTCTCTTTCTGTCTTCCTTTTTCATTGCCCAGCTTTCCTATATAGATGGCACACAAGCCTTGCAAAGACCATGGCTTGTGTCAGGAACACCTCGGTCATCAAAGTGATAGCTTTGCTGTTTTTGTTCTTTTTTTTC
This sequence comes from Heterohyrax brucei, assembly GCA_028571685.1. Lineage (NCBI taxonomy): Eukaryota > Metazoa > Chordata > Mammalia > Hyracoidea > Procaviidae > Heterohyrax > Heterohyrax brucei. The sequence continues at coordinate 161,462,428 of CM053140.1, forward strand.
CTTCTAGTCAACACCCATTGAACACATGTGACGTGGCCAGTACTGTGCAAAATGCTGATGGAGTCACCTTGCGTAAAAAGGTATCACTGTCCCTCAAGGGACCCATGACTGGCTGAGGAGACAGAAGTAACCAGGACACAAACAGCAGTCACTGTAGTTGTTGTAGTAGTCGTAGTAACAGCAGCTATTGCTTAGTGAATGTTACCAGGTACCATGCATGGTTCTAAGCGGCTTACAACTCACTTTAATCTTCATCATCCTATAAGGAGGCGCCATTAGTACTCCTGTTTTACAGATGTGGAAACTGAAGCTCAGAGAGGTTAAACAACTCACTTAAAGCTACTCAGCTAGAACGTGGCTTACTGGGTCCACATCAGAGTACAAAATATGTAGGACAGCCCATAAACGTTGCACAAGTGAAGAGAAGGATGCTTACAAGCTCGTCAGGGAATGCACTGAAGGAGAGGCCACACTTGAGATGAACTGTTAATTCCCCCTCAATTACACCTTTTCTCCTGCCCTGCGGAAGGCAAGGACACTCCCCAGAAGTTCCCCTATCCCATGTACCCTGAGCCCTGGGAGAGACCAGCGTTCCCTAGATGACTCTGTGAGGGTGCAGACACCATCAGCGTCCCGGGGCAGCTGGTGCTCCAGCTCCCCTCCAGGTGTCTCCTCCAGAGCCCGAGGGGGCGGGAGCCCACAGCAGTGGCTGATTAATTTCCACTGACAAGAGGTTGCATCTTCGGCAAGCACGGTATTAAATAGCTCCTTTTGATCATAATTAAGTTTCTCTCAGGCTGATGCTATAAATAGCCATGCCCTATTGATTGGAGGGTCTAGGCTGTGAGCTCAGCATCCTCCGGGAGCCTTTCCAGGCCTGGCATGGGCTCTCGAGTCCCACTTTTCTCTTCCTGACATGCAGCATTCCTAATGTCAAGGGCAGGTGCAGTCAAATGCCAGACTTGGGTTCAGTTCAGTTTCCCAAACCTCTGCCTCCCTGCACCCCATTCCAGCTGAAGCCAGGGTTGAGCTCTCGTTGGCTGAGTTTCCAAGGGAAAAATCAGGCACAGACCAGAGGAGGCTAGGACACCTAGCATCTTCTCTCAGGCCCCTCAGGGACTAGCTTTCCCCTCTCTCTGCATTCAGGACAACATTTCTGTCTCTCTCCAAGCTCAATATCTCTCCAGACAAGTGAAGAACCCATTAAAAGTCTCTGGAGAAGAAATTAACACACAACTAGGGTTGCCCTTTCCTGCTTCTTGTTCCTAAACAAATTATAACCAATCTTGCTCTGCTGTGCTCCATGCTACATCTAGCTTTCAAGGCCCAGGATTGCAACTAAGGAGGTGGGCATGCAGAATGAATCATATTGATTATGATCCCCCTCTGACCAACATATTTTGACACAGGTGGACACAGTACCAGGTGGGACTGCCTTCTTCTCCCCTATTAGGTACCTCTCTCCCTGATTCACTTTATGGAAAGCAAAAAGACTCTTTCTCTGAGAACATGCCCCCCAACACCCCAGAGCCCACTCACAACCACTAAACACACAGAAGGTATAGCTTCTTAAGACAGTCTGTGATTCCTTGATATTCTGTTCTGCTCCACCCTGGGGATGTAATGGGCTGGAAGCCAGACAGTGCAACAGGGAGAAAAAGGGGTTTGCCCTGAAGGTTGCCAGGCTTTGCATAATCCCACCTCTGCCACCAACTAGCTGTATGGTCTTAGATGAGTAGCTTAACTTCCCTATGTCTTCATTTTCTTCAACTATAAAATAATTGGGGAGAATAAAATGGTTCTTAGGATTCTTTTCACCTGTAAGTTCTATAGTGGTACAGTTCTAAGTCAAAAAGGGTATGTGTATGCATGGGCCAGGAAGGGCTCATGGCAGAGTCAATTCTAAGTTTTCATTTTAAAGCAAGATGTTGCATGCATGGACCCTAAAAGAGGGTGTCTACAGAGGACAATCCCTGGTGCTTGGCTCCTGTCCTTCACTCTTCATGGGAAATTACAGCCTTCAGGCCTAATCTGGATGATCTTCTGCAAATAAAACGAGACCACAGCCATACTCATTAATTTTCCTGTTGTCCATAGCTACCTCGGCTCTACAACCACAGAGCTGAGTAGCTGCAAGAGAGACTGTACAGTCCTCACATCCTAACATATATTTACTATCTGGTTCTTTAAGAACAACTTGCTATGTCACTGGGGAGGAGAAGTAGCAGAGGTCAGGAGTATACACTTGAGGAGATACTGGGCAGAGCAGACTGCCTATCCTCCACTGTCCAGAAAACCAGAGCATAAGAGAGGGGTTACTGGTAGTTATCCAGGGGACATGGATAGGGCCTGCGTCCAGTGACATAGCAGCCTGAAGACAGGCTGTCCCCATACTGTCCAACATACACACACATACACATCCTCCAATCAATAGTCATGCCCTATGGATTGGCATACGCACATACACACACATACACATATCCTGGAAGAGGGCAAGGAAATCTTTTTACCCTGAGTCTGTGACACAGAAAACAGACCAAAGAACAAAACCTATTACTACAGAGACAATTCCAAGTCTTAGCAACACTATAGGACAGGGTAGAACTGCCCCATAGAGTTTTGAAGGAGTACCTGGTAGATTCAAACTGCTGACCTTTTTGTTAACAGCCATAGCACTTAACCACTATGCCACCAGGGTTTCCTGTGACAGAGAACAAAAACCAGAAAACCAAACCCACTGCTGTCAAATGTATTCCAACTCATAGTGACCTCACAGGACAGAGTAGAACTACCCCATACACAGGTTCCAAGGAGCGCTTGGTAGATTTGAACTGCAGAGTTTTTGGTTAGCAGCTGTAGCTCTTAACCACTACGCTACCAGGGAAACACACAAACAAAAAAAAAACAAGCCACTCTGTCAGTTGATTCCAAATCATAGAGACCCCATGGACAGAGTAGAAGTGCTCCATAGGGTTGCCAAGGTGTGACCGGCACATTTGAACTGTTGACTTCATGGTTAGCAGCTGTAGCACTTAAACACTATGCCACCAGGTTTTCTGGGGAGGGGGGTCCTAAATTAACTTGCATAAAAGCAGCCCATCTGACCACCTGTGCACATCCCTGTGAAGTCTCATGGTCATCAGCTCCAGAAAACCTTCTCAATCTCTTGCGGAGCCCTGAGCTGAGGCTGGGAGAAGAGACAGAGCCTCAGGCCCAGTCAGGGGTGCCCAGAAGCAGAGCCATTCCCCGGGAAGAGCAGGAAAAGTTGGTCAGTGACAACCAGAGCCGAATGGGCAGTGGAGATTCCAGAGAACTAAGGAGAGGAAAGGGGCTGGAGCTGGCAAGAGGAAAAGGGCCTTAGGTAGAACCAGAACTGATGAAACAGACAACACAGCCATTTAGCGTTTGCTCTTTGTATTCCCCAAAGCCCCCAAAGTGCTCCAGGCCTGGTCTGCTCAGCTTTGGATTTCTGGGGGTGATTTGGTTGCTTCTCATTTCTCTCTAGCCCCTGGAGCTGGCAGACCCCTTCATATGGACTCTACCCCGACAGTCAGTATTACATGACAGTCCCCTCCCTGATCTCTACCCAACAGTCTCCAGCACCCACCTGGTGGGATGTGGGGGCTTCTGTTCCTCAATATGAAGCCCGATTTGATTTCTCAGGGTGATGTGGGGAAACAAAATCTCCCGATTAGCTCTCACAGGGAGGCTGCCGGAGGCCATATGCTGTGTTCTCCAGCTCTGCTATTATGCATCTTCCTTGTAATTGCTTTAGAATGACACTCATCATGTTCTATTTTATCACCCAATGACAGGTCCATACAGAAGAGGGGAAACACACGCTTTCTCTCACACTCACAGAGGGAGCCAGGCTGCCGAGTGGTTAGGCAGAGAGATTGTTCTGAAATTCCAAGCATCGGACTCTGTCCATTTGCCTTAATAGATAATGTATTGCATTCACGATGATTGCCTCTGCATGTCACAGGAAAGCAGTCGGGAGCGAGCTGTGAGGCCCAAACTTTTAGAAGCACTTTCTCATGTTCACCCACTCCCTCTTATAAACCCTCCACAAAACTCTCAACTGTTTTTGCTGTAATTACTCTAGGGAGGAAGATTTCTTTCCAGGGACAACTGACAACTATGAACAGAGAAGGAGACATCGTTATTCCTCGGTATTTAAACCTTCTGTTGCAGAGCAGCCTGAGGCTAAAAGTCCTCCTCTCCTGCCTGCCACCCACTACCTGGGATCTCTGTGCTCTCTCCCTTGCCCCATGTGGCTCACCTTGTCCACTATTCCCCATCTTCAACAGGCACGATTTGCTGTCATTCCCAAAGGCCACGTGGGACTGGAAGCTTCCAGGGGCTTCCATGAACTAAGCTGCAGACACTGTAACTTCACTCATGAATTCCTGCATCTAGGTGTGCAAGACATTTATACCCTTTTCCTGCCTGCTTCTAAGAATGGTGATAAAGCCAAGAGGCCTGTAGTTGTGAGGAATACATGCAAGCATCTGTATCAACGTTCTTAGCGGATGCTCTGTGACTCTTAGCTAGTAATCAATAGAACACAGACAGACAGCCTCTTCCTCAGAGACCTGAAGGGTAGGAAATGGTTTGTGTGAGAACCCCACTGTCAACTAGTTACATGTCCTAGGAACATCTCCCTTACTCATTTTGGACCAAATCCCTCCCATACTCACTGTTTGGACCTGTCTCTTTGATCCAAGCTGCTGCCTTCACAACAGACACCAAACAAATCTTCCAGGACCCTCCCAGTTCATACTACTAAGGGCTTTACATCTGGGCCCAGTAGAACTATCTCAAAGCCAAAAGGTCCTTGCTTATTAAGGATGCTGATTCTCAGAGCACTTGATAAAGCTCCATTTAGCAACCTGAAGGAGGTCAGCTTGGGGCCCTTGGTCACCCTGCAAACTGAGAAACATGGTCCACCATGGGTGGGGGGACACTACACAAACCCATGATCAGCCAGGAAATGGCTCAGGCTCAGCTGGGTTCCCAAAAGCACAAGCCTCTACAGTCCTGACCTCTAGGTCAGAGACTTCTAGAAGATCCTTGGGAAAACTTGAGACAGAGGTGGTGGTGGGAGTGGTAGGGAGGAATCACAGGTCAACCACCCAGGCTGAGAGGGGAGATGATTCAAGCATAAACAGTCACATTATGCAAAACTGCTTTAAGTAGGAAGGAGACACACTCTGTCAGACCCCTTCTCCTATTAAGGCGGGAAGGCATGTGCATCCCCAGGGAAAGAGGAGAGAACAGAACAGACTGTTTCCACAGCCAGTTCCCATAAGCTCTCATCTTTCTATTTCTTAATGAGGAGCTTGGTGCCTTGGCAGTGGGAAGGTAATTGAGTGCTTGGAGAACCCCATCGAAGCAGTCACCTTTCCACTCCAGGGAGGCCATCCCAAGGCGGGGCACTGCCGTTCCCCCTTCCTGCCAGAGCACAGGGTCTTTGGCCAAGGAACCTGGGCAGGGAGGCATTGAACAGGGCAGCTGTGGCCTTGTGGTCTTGTCCTGGGGAGGAGGGAGGTTCCATCAGAGGAACTCAAACACTCCCTGTTCTGCGACCTGGGTTACAGCCCAACCTGCTGTGGTCTTCCCTGGTTTGTCCGCCAGGGGCTGGTGGCCAGGACTGGCTGGTCACAGTGGAGCCCATCGGCCTGTGCTCATCACACATGCAGCAGGCATCCTCAGCTGTGCCTCTTCGGAAAAGTAAACATCGACGCCAGCAAGGCCGCTGTGCTTCAAGCAGCCCGTCAGCCCCATCAGACCCGGTTGGCACTCCATTTCCTAGTCTGTTGAATGTGTCCAATTTCCTGACCAACTCATCCCCGATAAGTAACTGCTTCCTCGCTCACTCTGGGCAGCTCACAGTGAGGGAGGGGCAGAGGCTAGTTTGACAGGGACAGCTCTTTTGTCTCTTTGGTGTCTGAAAGCCAGGCTCAACCTCTGCTCAGTGCAAGGGGTACATGCTGTTCCACAGTGGCTCATCTCCACCTCAGCAGCTGCTGTTCCTTACCAAGCTCCTTCCCTGGCTGCCTCTTGCCCTCCTACCCTCTGAATGTCTTCTCCTCCCTTCCCTGCGCTGAAGATGTGCATCTCGGGATGGGGAGCCAATAGCATGCTGGCCCAGGGAACTGGTATTTTAAGAGAAGCCATAAGGGAGATATCTGAAGATCAAATACATGAAGGGAAAAGTCAGGGACTGGGTTCCAGTCCTACCATGGTCACTATGTGGCTGCATGATTTTGGTGCTGTCACCTCAGCTTTCTTACGTCTAAGGCAAGGGGTTCAATCAAATCCCTCCCAACTCCACGCCTATCTGAGAGACACACACAGAGCTGAGCCCCTTGATGACTACAGTCCCACTTCTGTTCTCCCTGAAGCTTCTGCCCGAGTTTCCCTGGCCCGAGTTGCTGGCACACCATCTGGTATTCCTCGACGAGCCAAGAGTTATTTACCAGTGACAGCTCTGTTCATCTGGCCATCCCGCCCATGCAAAGGGGCAAGAGCACTCATCCCCACCCCAAGGATGGCTCTCAGGGGGCATTTACTACATACCAGGCACAGTCTAGGCACTTTACAGATGTCATTATTATTATTATTAAAATATTTTATTGTGATTTCAGTGAAAGTTTATAATCCAGGACAACTAGTCATACAAAAACTGGCACATACACTGCTATGTAACTCTAGCTGCTCTCCCCACCCTGTGATAGCACAATCTTCCTTTCTACTCTGCATTTCCCATGTCCATTCAACTAGCTCCTGTCACCCTCCCCCCTCTCATCTTGCCTCTGGACAGATGCTGCCCCGCTCGTCTCACGTAACTACTTAGACAAGAAGAACACTCTTTACCAGTATGATTCTATATCTTCCAGTCTGGTCCAATTTTTTTCTGAAGAGTTGCCTTTGGAACTGGGTACAGTGCTGGGCTAACAGTCCAGAGGCCACGTCTTCTGGAGACCTTCCAGTCTGTTGGGCCATCAAATCTGGTCTTTCAATAGCATTCTAGTTCTACACACCCATTGTTCTCCCACTATGATAGGGTCTCTATATTTTCTTAGATGTCATTATTTTTCATCATTTATTTTTAATCCTCATTTGCCAAAAGAACAAAGTAAGGTTGACAGGTAGACTTCTGTAAGAAGTTAGCAGGTTGGGGGTGGGCCCCAGGTCTGTCTGCCTTCAAAGTCCATGCTCCCACAATGCTCTCTGGCTGGGGCCTCTCTCAGCAGACAGGCTTGACCCAGCCAGGCAGATGGGGACACTGCTAGGCTCCAGCTGCAGTCACCATTCTCAGGGATTAACAAATCTATGACTTCCTCCTCTTTGACCTGGGGCTGCAGAAGGCCTTCGGCCAGAGTTACTACAGCCAGGAATGAAAACCTACTCTCTTCACTGCCTTCTCCTAACATCAACCAAAACAGCTCCATTATGTCCCACAATTATGGACTTTGGAGCTGTTGCCTTTGCACTGACATCAGTACCTCGATGGAAATAGCTTGGACTTTCAAGCACCTAAAGCCCACACGGACCCCTAGCTTGTCCAGACCACAGCACTCCTTTCCCATTACAAACTTTAATTCACATAACTTATGAAGATGGCCCTCTGGTAGATTAGAAAAATAGCCACAAATTCTTCCCATCCTTTTGTATCACACCCCTCCATAATGTGACTTTGTAGTGGCACCCTTTAAAAATAGGAAAAGAATCTATTTCTCTATCCTTCGAATCTAGGCTTGGCCTTGTGATTTGTTTCGGTCAATGGGGCAAAGGCAAACATGACACAGGTAGAGGCTTGAGAAGTGCTAACACCGAAGCTTGACCTTTCCTGCTGATTTGGGGAGATTTGGACTAGCCTGCCGGCTAATGACAGTTACATAGCCAAGTCATCCCTACTGTCACACAAAACCTTGAACCAACTCCAGGAATGTGAGTGAAGCCATCCATCTAGATCATCCATCCCCAGCTGAGCCACAGCTGGCTACAGAGGCCAGCTCAGTCACCCCAGACAAAAAGAATAGCCCAACCAACCCACAGAATCAGGGGACATAATACAAGTTTTTGGTTTAAACCACTAGATTATTGGGGTAACTTGTTACACAGTAAAAGCTGACTGATACAGAGCACCATAAAGGAACTGATGAAGAGTCTAGAAAATAAGTCCCTGATGGGGATTGAACTGTGGTCCCTAAAGTATGTATTTGAATCCTAAACCCTATACCTATGGATGTAATCTAATTAATGTAATCAGTCAACTGAAATCATACCAGTGTAGGGTGGATCCTAGATCTAATCACTTCTGAGTTATAAGAAGAGTAGAACGGACAGACACAGATACACACACACACATGCGGGGGAAGACAGATCCTCTACCAGTCAAGGAAACAAGAAACCAAAGAATACCCTGGGCTACCGATAAGGTTCTGATGCCATCAAGAACCTCATTTGGACATTTAGCTTCCAGAATTGTGCAAAAATAGATTTTATTTCTTTAAAGCCACCCACTTGTGGTATTTCTGTTACAGCCACACTAGGAAACAAAGGAGCCCTGGTAGCGCAGTGCTTAAGAGCTCAGCTGTTAACCAAGAGGTCAGCAGTATAAATCCACCAGCTGACCCTTAGAAATGCTATGGGGAAGTTCTAGTCTGTTCTGTAGGATCACTATGAGTTGGAACTGACTCCATGGCAATGATTTTTTTGGCTTTAAGGAGAACATTATGAATGTAAGCTTAGCCGGCTAAGGCAGCAGTTATGTCTGAAACCAGACTGTCTAGGTTTGAAAACCTTCTCTGCCATTTAGTGGCTGTATAATCTTCACAGAGAGATTGTAAGATACAATCCTTCAGTTTTCTTATCTGTAAAGTGGGGATAAATAATAATCCCTACTTGATACAGCTATTGAGAAAATTAAGTAAATAAATGTAGAGTACTTAGAACATTGCCTGGCCCACCGGATAAGATGCTTCCCATCATTATTATTAGAATAAATAACCTTGCCAAGGAAAGAACTGATTCTGGTCCTGGATGCCCATGAATTGTACCAAGTAAGAAAGGGGCTGACTAGCAGATATTCTGCTCCAGAGACAGCTGACTTGAGGCAGTGAACTGACCTTATAGGGAGGGGCAGAGGCTAGACCTCAGAAAGACTTCCTCCCAGGAAGCACTGTAGATGCAGAAAAGGCTACAGAGAGGCTTCCAGCCAGATAGCCTTGTGGAGCTGAGAGGAACCTAGCAAGCTGCATTATCTCACCCTGCTGCACCAACTCGAACAAGGGTTTCTTCTCTTTTGAAAGGATTGCATTGAGTAGTGCCTTCCCTTCTCTCAACCATCTTACTGCCCTCCTAGAGGTACTGTCTATAAATATAAAATTGAAAAAGAAAAATTTTATTCGGCCACTGTCCAGTAGGCTACAAGTCCAAATCCAGAGCATCTACTCCAGGGGAAGTCTTTCTCTTTGGGCTCTGGAGAAAGGTCCTTGTTGTCAACCTTCCCTTGGACTGGGAGCTTCTGAGGTGCAGGGACCCCAGGCCCTTTCCAAAGGGTGTGCTCTGTTCCTGTCACTGCTTTCTTGGTGGTAAGAGGTCCCCAACTCACTGCTCCTCTTTGCTTTACATCCCAAGACACTGCCTCACGACACAATACAATCTTACACATTGAGTCCTGCCCCACCAACACAACTGCCACCCATCCTCCCTCATTAACATCACAGAGGCTAAGTTTACAGCATATAGGAACATCATACAATGTCAGGAATCATGGCCCAGCCAAATTGCTACACACAATTTTTGGGGGGACACAGTTCAATTTATGACACAGGGTCAGAAGATAATTAGTCCTCCACAAAAAAGAAGTGGACTCATTCTTTATCAAGCCTCTGAGTTACCTTTCAGTTGCATCTCTATAGTATTCACTGAAAGTAAGGAAACTGACACCAATACAGGCATATAAAACGAACCAAACCAAACTCACTGCTGTCAATTCAATTCCAACTCATAGTGACCCTACAAACAGAGTAGAACTGCTCCACTGAGTTTCCAAAGAGAGACTGTCAGATTTGAGCTGTCGACCTTTTGGTTAGCAGACGCAGTTCTTATCCACTATGCCACCAGGGTTTCCTGTACGTGTGCATATACAGCTGCATGCTCGGGATCCCAGCTAGAGTCAGACAGCAACGGAAAACAGGCCAAGCATCTGCCTAGACCATAATACTGAGCCTGTAAACAGATCACCTACAGAATGGGAAAAAATATTTGGCAACTCTATGTCAGACCAACCCCTGATCTCCATAATCTATAAGGTTCTTCAAAATATCAATAAGAAAGAGACAAATCATCCAATTAAGCAATGGGCAAAGGAGATGGACAGACATTTCTCTAAAGAGGAGATCCAGGCAGTCAAAAAACACACGCAGACATGTTCACGATCATTAATTATTAATGAAATTCAAATCAAAACAACGAGACACCACTTCACCCCAACAAGATTGGCCATGATCCAAAAAACACAAAACAATAAAAGCTGGAGAGGCTGTGGAGAGATTGGAACTCTCCTTCACTGTTGGTGGGATTGCAGAATGGTGCAGTCTCTTTGGAAAGCAATTTGGCGTTACCTTAAAATAATGAATATAGATATAGCATTTAACTCAGTTATTCCTCTGCTCGGAATATATTCTACAAAATCAAGGCCATTCACACCGACTGCTACATGCACACGAATGTTCATTGCAGCACAGTCCACGATAGCAAAAAGTTGGAATCAACCCAGATGCCCAACAACAAAAGAATGGATAAGTAAACTCTGGTATATATACTCCATGGAGTACTATACACTGATAAAGAACAGCAATGATAGCAGGCAACATCTCTCAATTTGGTCTCAACTGGAGGACATTATATTGAGCGAAACTAGTCAGCGACAGAAGGACAATTATTATATGAGATCCCTACGATAAAAACTTAAAAGCATACTCATACATAATAGAAAAGACTCTTTGACGGCTACAAGGGTGGGGAAGGTGGGAGGAAGGGAAGGCAAGGGGTGAGGGTTTAGATTAGACAATTGTTAGAAATTTGGTAGGGTGAAATTGGTGACAATTCACACTAGTAAGAAGATCAATATTAATGAGACTTCAACACAACTTGTGTACCTAATATTGTAAGCACAGAGTATGTACACTTTCATTTTTTTATTTAATAAAAAAAGGAAAAGAAAAAAAAATCAATCAACACCCTTGGAAGCAGAAGTCAAGAAATCAAATGACATACTGCATTGCACAAATCTGCTGCAAAAAGACCTCTTTCAAGTTTTAGAAAGCAAAGATGTCACTTTGATGACTAAGGTTCTCCTGACCCAAGCCATGGTCTTTCTAATCACCACATATGCATGTAAAACTTGGACATGAAAATGGAACACAGAAGAAGAATTGATGCGTCTGAACTGTGCTGTCTGCAAAAAACAATAAATATAATGCAGACCTGCCAGAAGAACAAAAAAATCAGTCTTAGAAGAAATATAACCAGGATGCTCATTAGAAACAAGTATGGTGAGACTTTGGCTTGCTCACTTTGGACAAGATGTGAGGAAAGACCCAACTGCTTGACAAGGACATGGTGTTTAATAAAGGAGTACGTCAGTGAAGATGAGGAAAACCCTCAGTGAGATGAACCGATACACTTGCCACAGCAACGGACTCAAATACACTAATGAGCACAAAGATGGCTCAGGACTCCACAATGTTTGTTCTGTTATTTATAATGCTGTTATGAGTTGGACCTGACTAGATGGCAACTAATGACAACAACAATTTTTGTTCTATGTTTCTGACTATCTTCTCTGGCTTGCCACACGGTGCTAGGCTGAAGTGGACTGTCATTAAGTTTGGCCCAGCCACAGCCCTGAAAGCAGCAGGTGCTTACAGTTTCCCAATCTGTGGGCCACAGTACAGTAGTGGGTAAGAATGGATTACAGCAGACAAAGCCATAGATCCCTCATTCCCGGAGGTTGCTGGGTGAGTGGAAGGTCAGAGTCCTGGTCTGTAACCTCCTCCCTGAAGTAGCCCTACCAGCCCCAAGGAGTAAGGTCAAAAGTGAGCAAGAACTCTGTCCTCTGACCCGCTGACCTTCGGTTCCCCAGCTCTCGTGGCCACGTGAGGCTTGTGCCAGGACTTGCGACATTCAGCTTCTATGATCGTGTGAGCTGTTTCCTTTATGTATAAATCTTTCCTTGTACATATACGTGTTACTGGTTTTGCTTCCTTAGAAAACCCAGCCTAAGACACCAGGTGACCATGTTGGAAAGTATAACTTTAAAGGAAAAGTTGCATCAACCTGAAGTGGTGAAACCCAAACCAAACCCACCGCTATCAAGTAGATTCTGACTCATAATGACCCTATAGGACAGAGTAGAACTGCCTCATAGAATTTCCAAGGAACACCTAACAGATTTGAACTACCGACCTTTTGGTTAAAAGCTGCAGGACTTACTAGACCACCAAGGGAGTCAGAACGGTAGCACAAACTCCAGGGGCTCCTCTTGGAACAGAATCTTAAATTTTTATTTCTAAAATTCTAGCTTTTGCTAGGAGGTAAACCCACTGCTGTTGAAGTGATTCTGACTCATAAATACCCTATAGGAAAGAGAAGAACAGACCTAATAGGGTTTCTAAGGGGAGCAACTGGTGTATTTGAACTGATAACCTTTTTTTGATTAGTAGCTCTAGATCTTAACCATTATGTCACCAGTGTTTCCTACTAGACACAAAAATAAGATGCAGAACAGAACCAACACTTGCTAGGCAAAGTAGTTGGAAAGACGGGGCACTGTTCTTCCCAGTATTGCTGAGAGGACTCCCCCAGTGCTAGGTCACCGGACAGAGGGACGTCTCCTTCACCTTTGTCCTCATTCCAAAGTACACAGTCCTGAAGTCTGCCAAGGGACATAATCCCAGGTGTCATTTCAGTCCACCAGATTCTCTTCCTGTGCCTACTGACCACACCCAAAGAATTTTTCATCACCTCAAAGGGTCCCTGAGTGGTGCAAATGGTTTATGTTCAACTACTAACCTACAGGTTGGTGGTTCAAATCTGCCAAGAGGTGCCTTGGAAGACAGGTCTGGGGATCTGCTTAGCAAAGGTCACAGCCAAGAAAATCCTGTAGAGCTAGCTGTTCCACACATGGGAACAATGTGAGCTGGAACTGGATCAGTGGCAATGGTTTTTCTCATTTGTTTTTTAAAGAGCAGGAAACATGGCAAGAGACACACCAGGCATGTTTGTCGAATAAATAAAGGAAATGAGCGACAGCAGATTTGTCCAACATTTTTTTTTTTTTTCTGTGTAAATAGGACTGCAAATCCAAGAACTGCTGACTCCTTCTGGTTCAGGAAGATGTCCCAGCAATTTTCTCTGGATTCTCAGTCATTTTCTGGGAAAAGGAGGTAGGTGGCTGAGGGGCTTATCTAAAGACCAGATGTCCCACTCCTGGGTCAGGACAATGCTTCTAGTGTGGGAGGAAGGGTCACTTCTCAGCAGGCCAATCTTCCAAGAATAGAGGGATTCTAGTTGGCAAAAAGAGAACAAATACCTAGGAAGTCCCTATTGTCAGCTATGGTTCAGGGTTCTACAAAGAATTCCTTCCTCCCTCCCCCATCCCTCATTACCAGGTTTCTTTTTCTTCTTCCTCCCTCTCTGTCTTTGACACACACACACACACACACAGACACACACACACAGACACACACCATAAACATTTTTCTGAGCCTCTCCTCCAACTTGCACTGTTTGCCTAGGATACTTTCTCTTTCCAGATTTCCAAACCAACCTTATCACATGAACTGTATACTCCTAGAAGTTTTATCTCTTTTGCGACGGCTCCAGGTGGAATAGACGCAATGATTCCTACATAGATAAGGAAATCTAGGTGGCATAATGGTTGAGCACTACAGCTGCTAACCAAAAACTCAGCAGTTCAAATCCACCACGTGTTCCTTGGAAACTGTCCTACAGGATTGCTGTGAGTCACAATTGACTCAACAGCAATGGGTTTTGATTTGAGTGTATAGGTAAGGAAGGCCCTAGAGCTACATAAAAACCAACCATTCACCATCAAGTTGACTTCAATTCATGGCGACCCCACATGTGTCAGAGTAGAACTATGCTCCACAGTGTTTTTGATGGCTAATTCTTCAGAAGTAGATTTCCAGGCCTTTCTTCACAGGCACTTCTGGGCAAACTCAAATCACCAATCTTTTGGTTGGCAGCCAAGCAATCAACTGACTGCACCATCTCTAGGTGGTGCAAATGGTCAAGCACTGCACTACTAGCCAAAAGGCTGGTGGTTTAAAGCCGTTCAGAGGTACCCTGGAAGACAGTCCAGTAATCTGCTTCTGAAAGGTCACAGACTTGAAAATCCTATGGACCAGTTCTACTCAACACGTGAGTTGTCATGAGTCAGAATTCACTTGATGACAATTAACCACAACAAACACCCTGACTCGGCATATTCTCATTTCATGCCATGAAATGCACGAGCCTTCAACTTGACTCACTGTCCAATCTTGCTTGGTAAAAAGTTGTATCCTTCAGTTTTTTTAGCCCATACATGTGTGGCTACCTCTCATTCCATTTAAAGCAAGCTGGCAGAACCATGAAAGGACAGTAAGATACCTCTCTGTGTACCAGGGGCTCAGCTAGCTCGGGGTCCAAGGCCACAGCACCTGAGTTAGAGAAGTGCGGCCTTCCAGTGAAAACAGCGGTTGTGCATGAAGGCTTTCAGATGGAGGCGACCAGGAGAAGACTCCTTACTCTGGCCCATCTCTGACCAAGCTTTGCCCTCACCTGCACCCCCCTGCTGCCTGCCCTTCCCTTCTCATCCTCTCTGTATGTGAGAAAGCCAGCGAAAGCCTACACTCTCACCCTCTCTCCAGTCCTCCGTGATCATTTAATGCTTGACTTCATTCAAATAACTCAAGTTAATGTAAACCATGCTGCCCACACGGATGCTAACAGCAAATATAGATTCCTCTACATTCCTGTGGGAACTCACATAATAAAATAAGGGGGTGGGGAGGTGAAGGGCCATTTACAGACCAATAGGACAACAAGGGATGAGGAATAAGTTGAAACCATTTCCTGCTGGAGGTGTGCATAGGGGTGCGGTGGTGGGAGAGACAATGGAAGGGGCGTGGACTCTACTTATCCTCAGACCTGCTCATCAGGCCATGCAGGCCTCTGGTCATCGCAAAGGACCTGGTGAGGAGCTGGCACACTCAGTAAGATTCCATTCTCTAATGGGCTTGCACCTGCCAAGGCTATACCTGGGTCACCTTGTATGTTATGACAAATGTCCCACGTCTTCTTGAAACCAGATCCCCTGCTGACCTTCTTGATCATAAACCTGACTCCCAAAACTATGTCCCAACAGAACCATCTGGGTCCTTAAACACCGTCCTCCTTTGGGTACATACAGGAAGTAGACTTGGGATCAATACAAAGAAGAGATTTTTCTCTCTGACCCTCTCTACAATGGAATGGACTACATCAGAAAAGGGTCACCTCACTGTCATTGGAAATTTCCAGGACCTGTTGCCATCTGCTAGGGAGGTTGCTGAAGTGAGTCTAACTCCAAAGAAGAGAGTGAAGTAGACTTGTGCTAAATCTAGGCTCTCGGTATCCAAATGGCTGTCTTACCTCATACTTTAAAAGCCTCTTGGCTAACGTCTGATGCCTTTCCCTCACACAGCTAAATCAGAGGTACCTGGGGAGCTGAATTCACAATTCTCTGCTCTCTCAGCACCTCAGTGCTGTGTGGTCCAGGGCTATTTACCTGGATCCATGCCTTACTGGCTCACCTTCAAACACACTGGAGTCCTCTGGAGGAGTCTCCAAGCAGGACTTACCAGACCTTTCTGCAAACTTGCATTTCTGATGGCAGCCTCAGGCAGGAACTCTTCTGCCTCTTTGGAGGAGAATATAAACGGAAATGAGGCCTTTGGCTGCTCATTACAATGGTCCTCAGTGCCCTACCCTGAAGAGGTTGGTTCTCCAGGCACATGTCCAATTTTCCTTTGGCAGAGTGAAACACTTACAGCCGGAGAAATTGGATAAGAGGGGAGAATTAATGAAGTCCAATCCCCTCATTTAGAAGAGGACTTTGAGGACTAGAGAGAAGTGACTTGCCCAAGTTCACACAGCCAACCAAAACTGGCACCAAGACCCACATCTCCTGACTTTTCATCCACAGCTTTTCTGCTGTCCACCAGAGCTCCAACCCAGCTGAAGGACTCAGTCTATCTTCACGAGCCAGCAGAAGTATAAAGCACCTAGCTTCAGGGTGTGGATGCAGCAGCCTCTGCTGCTCCCGTGAGAACCTGGCCTTACGTGGAAATATTAAGGAAGCTGAGCACAGTGTGTGTGGAGTGAGGGTGGCCGCAAGTTGTCATAATATCCCTCTAAGTCCTGCCCAAGCTCTGAGCATGCCAATTGGGCTGCAGGAAAATGTTTTTGTTCATCAACACAAAGCTCTTTTGCTTGTCTGGAGAGAAGCCTCTGCTAGAAGAGGCAGGGAGGGAAGACAAGGGGGACTTTGTCTTCAAAAGACAGGGACTCAATTCCTCAGGTGTAAAAATCTCAGAAGAATGCCCAGCAGCTCCTGGAGGTCGAGGAACGGATAGCTGGAGAGAAATGGACTAGGGAAGAAAGGAAAAAAGAAAACCAAACCTAGGGTCCCACGTAGGGCTTTGCTCATCTCCTATGTGCGGAAATGGCATGGAAAAGACAGAATGAGTCCAACAGCCACAACATCAGACAAACCAGCAGACGGAGAAGTAGGGATCACAACTCATAAAAAAGATACACACTTGATGACTGTGATTCTTCAAGGTGATTGTGAGGCAGCACCTATGACACCCCTGGGGTGACTATCTGCAGGCGACTCCACAGTCTCTACCTGCCCCGTTCCCCAGAACTGAAAGCAGCCTCAGATCACTGCGCGGGGTCTAGAGCTAAACGGATGGAGGACAGACAAGGGGACCTGTTCTATGTCATGGATTCAGACAGTCTCACCCATCACAGCTCCTTCCCCTGATTCCTGAAACATGACGACTGGCCTTCCCAGCTGTCACCAAACTGAGCTGTGAGCTTTCTACAGGGCTAGAAAGGAAGAGGCACCTGTGCCAAAGGTTTGCTGCAGGGCTGGTTTGGAACATTGCCAAAACCTAGACTTGGACCGCTAGTGGACCAGAAGCTCTCCAGAGAAGAAGATGCTGTGAGTTTTGTTTTGTTTTGTTTTTTAAGCTATCACAAAAGATATGTGTACGAGTATTTAGTTTTGCCTGTCCTTAAAAAAAAAAAAAAAAACTTATTGTTTGTTTTTTTTTAATATTCTACCAGCTCACAATAAGCTAAAATTTCTCATCACCTTTCTTTTTATTTTGTCTTCCTTTCTCTGCACTGGTACATGCTTTACTAGTTGGTGAATTTACCGCCCCACTTCTCAAATCGTCCAGGTCTCTCATTCCAGACAACCTTGATCGCCACACTTGTGTTCATGCTCACCGTCTGCCCCTTGACTCTGACATTCCCTTCATCGCCGTCTTGTGTCCACTCTTCACCCTCAGAACCTTTGCCAGCAGACCCCTTTTGCTTAGGTACATTAGGAGATACGTGGTGTTCTGTCTTCCTGCTTCTGCTCAAGACAGGCTATGGGAGGATATTTCTCTACTTCCCAAAAAAACATATTTCAGAAACCCTGTTGACATAGTGGTTAAGTGCTATGGCTACTAACCAAAAGGTCAATGGTTCAAGTCTACCAGGCATTCTTTGGAAACTCTATGGGGGCAGTTCTACTCTGTCCTATAGGGTTGCTATGAGTTGGACTTGGACTCACTGACAGCTGGTTTGGGTTTGTTTTTGTTTTTAAATGCCTCTGTGATGGAAATCTCAGTGGCTAGTGACAAGCTGGAGTCCCTGGGTAGAGCAAATAGTTAACATGCCTGGCTGCTAATAGAAAAGCTGGCGTTCAAGTCCATCCAGAAAGAAAGGCTTGAACAATCTATTTGTGAAAAATCAGCCACTGAAAACCCTATGGTATGGAGTTCTACTCTAACACACACAAGTAGCCGTGAGTCAGAATCAACTCAACCACAACTGGCTTGTTTTTTTTTACTTTGTTTTAATTACAGGTTAGAAGACACCCAGGTGAGAACGAATCCCAGGTGGGGATGAATCTCAGGTTCTCCAGAGATTGGTGGCAGCCTCAGAGCAGGGCTCAGCTCCTTCATTTACAAACTATAACTTCCTATGGTAATTGGTAAGATTAAATGAGAAAATGCACATAAATATACCTAGCATGGTACCTGGACCAGTATACAGACTGAGCAATATTATTCCCTATTATTATTATTGCTCAGGATAATGACAGTAATTCTTCATGTGTCAGGGTGAACCTATTTCTATTCATTCAGTCTTCAGCAGAGATGGGAAACAGCTGCTTCTCTGTTTTCTGGATGACAACACTGAAGGGACTCAAACAGCTACTAAATCATCACTTCTGTCCCGAGGCCAGCCTCTCTCCACCTTCTAACCAACTATGGACAGAGCTTTCACTTGATGAGGGGCGAGGGGGCTTGCCCCTTTATACCCTCTTGCTGTGACCCTTCATCCCTCCTCTACAAGCCAGGCTAGTGGTCTTCACTCTCCTCCCTTCCCCAGCTTTATTTTTTTCTCACAGCTTTCACCCCACCTTTTCATTTCCGTTTTAAACATTCATGTGTTTATTGCCTGCTACCCTTACCAGGGAGACCCTGGTGGCATAGCGGTCAAGTGCTACAGCTGCTAACCAACAGGTCAGCAGTTCAAATACACCAGCTGCTCCTTGGAAACTATGGGGCAGTTCTATTCTGTCCTTTCAGGTCACTGTAAATCAGAATCGACTTGATGGCAATGGATTTGCTTTGTTGTGGTGGTTATTCACCCTTACCAGAAGGTCCTCTCCAGAAAATCTGTTCTGCTCATGGTACATCCTTAGTACCCAGTACAATGTCACGACAGACACACAATATTTATTACATAAACCATCAAATGAATAAATACATTTAACATTTCTACCGTGAGCTTTCAAAGGTCAGTTGACTATCACCTCCTCTAAGAAGCCTTCCCTGATGTCCACCTCTTCCCCTTCTCCTTACATTCTGCTGCCTTTCCCCACCCTCTTACCTTGCAGAACCCTGATCTCAGCTCTGTAAGTACAGGGCATCTCTGTTAATGGACTGAGGCTCATTATGAAGCTGCTAGATTCTGCTTGTTGTGAGATGCCATCAAGTTGGTGCCGACCCATGGTAGCCTTATCTGTAACAGAATAAAACATCACCTGGTCCCATGCCACCTTCAGGAGTCCATTGTTGAGTGCCTTCCAACTGGGGACTCATTTTCCAGCACTTATATCCAACAATATTCCAGTAATGGATCAAAGTTCTTTATAATTGTGTTCTAGTGGGGTCCCACGACCTCAGTCTCAATCTAGGAGTGCTGCTACAACAAACAAGTGAGTTTGGGCAAGTCATCCAAACTCCCAATATTCAGTCCTCATCTCTCTCTCTCTCACTTTGATAACCCCCATATCAACAATGACTGTCTTGCCCACAGTGACAGCCCAAAGAACATAGGGTGAGTGAACAAATCATCACTTTCCCACTTGCTAATCAGTCGTCCAAGCACTCATCTCCTAGAGAAGCTAGCTGGAGGATACTGCTAGTGATGCCAGGAGTGTGCCTGACATTTGTCTCCAAGGAGAAGCAGGGAGGGGTGGACACAGTAGTGCCTTACGCCCTTAAAAGCCCATGGGTCTGGCCCCACAAGGAACTGGCCACATCAGCCACAATGGCAGCTCCTCTTTGAATCAACCATCACCGTTGGCCAGGAACAGCCAGTTCTCAGACTGTGACCATTCTGACCCCATCTCGCACTCACATGCCTGACTAAGGGTTCCTTTTTCATTATTGTTATTTATTTATTTTCTAGCAAAGCCCATTAATAAATTTTGTGCTTTCCTGGGTGGGTATCGTTCATTCAATTATTATTGTAGCAGACTAAAAATAGCTTTGTTTTACTCAGAAAGCCAATATGACCTTTTAGCTCTGGCAGAAACAGTACGAAAAGGGACTTTCACAGGCCACGAAGAGAAACTGAATGGCTCTACAGCAAAATGGTTCACAGGTAGCACTAACACTGGTAAAAGGTGTATGTGGGCGAGGGAGGATACCAGAGGAAAGGGGTGTAGGGCAGAAAATGTTTCCCAAGGCCCTCTTCTCTTCCCTCTCTTCACTCTTCTCAGACAATCACATCTGTTTTCCCTGCTCCAGCCAGCATCTCAAGTTGATGATGTCAGAAACTGCCTCTTTGGTCCCTTCTGTCTCCTAAGTGTCTCCTTGCCGTTTCAAGGGTATCCAGAGGTAGCTTCAAACTCCAGAGATCCAAAGCCAAGTTCACTGTCTCTGTCATCCCCTCAGCCTCCTGCCAACCTGTTCCTCCTCCAATTTTTGCCAACATCATACCTTTCTTTCATCATCTAGTCTTATAATTTCAGAGAGACTTCTGACAGATCTGTCTCCCAGGTAATTTTTGGCTCTAGTCTTCTCTCTCCCTTCCTACTGTAACTGTCCAGGGCAAGCCTTCCTTGTCTCTCATCTGAATCAGTCTTCTGGATGACTGTCCTATGTCCAAGGGCTCACCTCTAATAACATTCATCCAGAAGAGGGCCACCAAATAAATCTTTCTAATCAATACATCAGAAGTCCCAGGGTGGTGCCAATGGGTAATGCACTTGACTGCTAACTGAAAAGCTGGTGGCTCAGTTCACCCCAGAGGTGCCTAATAAAAAAGACCTGGTGATCTACTTCCCCCAAATCAGCCACTGAAAACTCCATAAGGTCCCCATAAATCAGAATAGACTCCATGGCAACTGGCCGCTTTCATTGTTGTTAATCAACATATCACCAGAACACCTTTAGTGACTCCTCCTTGTGTTACTGTGTGCCTTCAAGTCAACTCTGATTCATAGCAACAATGTATTACAGAGTACAACTGCCTCATACAGCTTCCTAGGCTGTAATCTTTTTGTTGTTGTTAATTACGATTAAGCGAAAGTATACAATCAATTTTGGGTGCCGGCCTATCTGCAGCTCCTTCTGCTCTCCTTTTCCCATGACAGCACACTTCTCCTTTTCACTTTATACATGTCGTATTAGGCTGTAATCTTCATGGGAGAAAATCACCAGGTCCTTCCTCTCATGAAGCAGCAAGTGGATTTGAATGGTCAACCTTTCACTTAGCGGCTGAACCGTTAGTCACCGCACCACTTGTGGCTCCCGAATACCTCCCAAATAGTTTTCTTATCTTATTTCCAAATCAACTCAGTGGCACCTATCAATAACAACAATTTCTCTACCAAACCTTTCATTCCTGCTGATCTCTAGCCATTTGCCTCCTCATATAGCCTAAGCATTCAAAAACCAGCATAGTTGTTCAGCTCCCCAGACACCATTCCCACTGCAATTTACTTGGATTTACCATTTCCACAAATCAAAATCCTACCCACCTTGATTAGTCCAGCTGCAATGTAACCTTTTCCATGAACCAGTCATTCAGTCATAAGGAGTTATTTATTAAGCATGTATTCTTTGCCAGCGCTTCCTGACCATTTCAGCTGTCCCATTCTCTCCTGTACATGCCTGTGAAGACTCCACTGCTACACTGTAAACTTTTTAAGGACAAAGCCAATGTCTTATTTATCTCTGCATCCCCAATACTGCCTAATCATATGCCTTGCAAAGATGAGATGTTCCATAATACTTGTTTAACCAAATCAAGATCTATACTGTTTACGGCTTTAACATCATTTGGTTTAATTCTTCTAGTTTTTTTGTTTTTCCTGCTTCAGTAGGCATGTCCAGGAAGAATTAAAAATAAACTAATGATACTGTTCAGCAGCTATAAGCCTATAATTACGGTTAACTCTCAGTTATCCATGCCACTGGAAAAATGGTGTTGGAGAAAATCTGCATGATGAATATAATAAAAATATCACTTCCATCTTCTACAATGTTTAGGGAAACAATTTGCCTTTGTGATCATGTCTGGCTGAGCAGGTTGATATCTGGGCTCACAGTTTCCCAATACCGGGCTGGACAATAGGTACAGAAGGGGACACTGACAACTATACTGGGGAAAGGAAGGCAGTCCGGAATTAAATGTTTGCTATACACAACCTCAGAAACCCTTGTGGTGCAATGACTCAGTGGTTCAGTCCCTAACCAAAAGGTCAGCAATTTAAATCCACCAGGCACTCCTTGGAAATGCTAAGGGGCAGTTCTACCCTGTCTCATTAGGTTGCTATGAGTTGAAATCAACTTGACCATGACAGGATTTTTTAAATTTTTTTTAAATATCCAACCTCTGGCACTCATCTGCTAAACTAAAAGACAGTAGTTCAAAGCTAACTAGCCTC
Source organism: Heterohyrax brucei (assembly GCA_028571685.1). Taxonomy (NCBI): domain Eukaryota; kingdom Metazoa; phylum Chordata; class Mammalia; order Hyracoidea; family Procaviidae; genus Heterohyrax; species Heterohyrax brucei. The sequence continues at coordinate 161,484,956 of CM053140.1, forward strand.
AGTGGGAAAGAACATTTTGGTGATCTGTTTCTACAAAGATGACAACCACAGTTCTACTCTGTGACACTTGGTTCACTGTGAGTTGGAACTGACTGCATGGTTAAGTTTTTTAATTTGTTCATTTTTAATATACGACTTCAAAAGAAAGAGTCTGGACAATCACAGCATTCTAGTACTTGGAATTTAGTTAGCACACCCCATGGTTTAGCCAGTTTCCCTGAGACAACTGAAAAGGGCAGACTCCCCAGCCCCATAAACTGCCCACTCTGTGTCCAGAATTGGTTTATGTGTGAAGACTATGACAGAGTGAATCCCAAAGTGCTAAGCAAAATTCTAGAAGAGAGAGAGGGCTGTGCTTTCAGTCTCACTGGCATCCAGACAGTCAGTGCCTTACTATGCTATGAGCACCCCTGGATGCAAATCAAAGAAAATGAGATTTGCAATTTTGCATTGATAGCCTGATAATGTTGGGGGGAAGGTTCTGCTTTTCCACTTTTGAAGCAAACAAACATCACATGTGGTGATTCGGCAGCTGCATTTGTTGGTGAAAATTGATGCACATTTCATGTGTCAGGGAGCTGAATCCCAGAGAACGGAGCCAGCCTCCCAGAAAATGGTTTCTTTATATAGTTCCATCCATTTATTGTTTGATTGGACTTTCTGTATATTAAATTCAAGCTGTTCTGCCGCTCGTGGGTATTATGATGCGTTGGCTCGGTGGGAAATAATGAAGGTGATGAGATTTTACAGCATCGCATTACAAAGGAGGCGTCCCCAGCCTCATCCATCTCTCCATCAACTAGCTTGTGTGTGAGGTGGCACTTATATTAAAATGATTTTTCTGATTCGGCTTAATGACACTCATTCGAGTCCTGACACCCAGAATACGATTACATGAGCTAAATGCAATCTTCCTCCATCTAGTCATGGTCAGCAAAGGCTCAGCTAGCTTCTCTCCCAGCTCATACACCCCTCATTTGCATTAAGCCAGCAGGGACAGGGTACAGGTTGGAGGAGAAGTCTATTTGTTGGCCTGTGAAAAGTGGGCTGAACAGAGGCAGGACACTAGACCCAATCTGGAAGCCACCATGTCTGAGCCTTCGGCTGAGAACTCAAGTCATCAAAGACATTGTAAGGCACTCTCATGGTGCGATGGTTAAGTGCTCAGCTGCTAACCAAAAGGCTGCTGTTTTGAACCCACTTAGGAGCTCCAAAGGAGAATGGCTCGTCAATTTGTTCCTATAAAGATGACAAACTAGAAAACCCCATGGGGCAGTTCTACTCTACCACACAGGATTGCTATGAGTCAGAAAGGACTCAACAGCACCCAACAACAATAAAGGCATTGTGGTAGCTCTGTCGTCGTTGTCACAGACAAGTCTCCATTAGGAGCTTGAAAAGCTTTGCACTCCATCCAAAAGAGTTTCTAGGTTCCCCGCTTCACAGAAAAGAAACACTGCCTTGGCCATCAGAAGAGAATCAGCATTGGAGACATGCATGTACTTTCTGCTTCCAGGAAAATGGCTGGCTCTGTGTGTGTGTGTGTGTGTGTCTGTGTCTGTGTCTGTGTGTGTCTGTGTTTGTGTGTGTACTTGTGATGATGGAGTCCCCACAGAAGGTGGTGCAACCATCCCAAATGGAGCATGGGGAAGGGAAATGTCTTGCGATGGCCTGGGACAGGAGCTTCTCCTGAGCGAGAGGAACAAAAACACATAATTACTGATGGGCTCCTCCTCTTCCCAGAGGAGGGGGAGGATCATGCTGACTTTTATTATACTATTTTAAAGCAGAATAATTGCTGCTCCTCAGGAAGAAGCTGGTTTGTGTTTACGGTTGTTTTTAAAAAAGGGAAAACCAAACAAAACCAAACACACACACACACATACACAGGGAGAAAGAGATTGAGGTTGATTCTGCAAGATTCCAGAAGAGAACTGTGAAATGGGCACCAGCATCAAAATTCCTTTCCAAACATTTCAAGAATTTGAATTACGGGATCCGAAGAGGAATCCAACTGGGTGCCCCTGTTCTATGTACTTTAAAGGCTCAGATCCCACGAGTGGCAGTAAACGTCTTCCCCCTTTGTCCCTCTGCAGCCTCAAAGCCTTTCACCCACCATCTGCTGAAGCAGCTTACCACAGTTTTACAGTGATCCCTCTATGGTCCAAGGTTCCTGGGTGGCTCAATTAGTTTGTGCTTGGTTACTAACCAAAGATTTGTGGTTTAAGCTTGCCTAGTAGCTCCACGGAAGAAAGTCCTGGAAATCTGCTTCTGTAAAGATTACTGCCAAGAGTAGTTCTACTCCGTAACACATGGTGTTGCCATGAGTCAGAATGGGTCTTTATGGTTCAGTTTCTGAGTCTAGGGTGTCTCCTCAAGGAGGCAAGCACTGTGCTTGCAACTTCACAACTGCTCAGTTGATGCTGCTGGGGTTGCAAGGCACGCCGGATGCCTTGCAGATACTCCCTGCTTACTGCCCAGTACAGCTCTGTTCTAAGATGTCGATGCTACAACTCCAGCTTGCTGGGCTCATTTGTTCTACGCTGGGGTCTCAGCACATTTGCGCCTCAGAGCCATCCTTTCCAGCCTTGATGCCCCTTATAAAATGCTCCTCCCAGGAGCAGAGTAGGTCTTCAGGAATTTAACTTCCTAAGCTATCCTCTGCACTGGGAGCTCGTAAAACTTGATGGGGCTGGGGAAAGACTAGCCAGCACTTCCTGAAAAGGTTTCTGGAGTCCCTCACTCCTCTCACCGCCAATGCACTTCCACCTTCTGAGTCTCTGATTTCTCTTACCTCCACGGCTCCACCCTTGGTCCCAGTCACCACCATCATTGATTGTCTGTATATTGCAGTTGCTTCTGCTCTGCTACTTGACAATGTACTCACTACTCAGCAGCCAAAGTGGTCCTTCTTATTGCTACTTAATAATTCATCTTTGTGGTTGCTGATGAAAATATATACAGCAGAATATACACCAACCATTCCTACATGTACAGTTCACTGCTACTGATTACATTCTCCAAGTTGTGCAACCATTCTCAAGACACTTTTTACCTCCTGATATAAACTCACTGCCCCTAAAGCTTTCTGTTTAAACTTTCAACTTGCTGTCATCCATTAGGTCCCATATTGATAGACAGTTCCTCAAAAGACCACAGTGTTCCAGACAGATATCCTTTACTAATTTAAACTAACAGAGAACAGAATGAGAGCCCTGGCGACACATGATCAAAGTGCTCAGCTGCTAACTGAAAGGTCAGCAGTAGGAACCCACCAGCCACTCCATGAGACCAAGCTGTGACTGTCTGCTGTTGAGTTGACTCCAACTCACAGTCACCCTATAGAACAGTCGAGTACATAAACATTACAGCCTTGGAAACCCTATGGGGCAGTTCTACTCTGTCCTATAGTGTGGCTGTGAATAGGAAGCAACTCGACAGCAGTGCATTCATTATACAGAGCGCTACTTTTGAAAACATAAACTAGGTTGTATAACTCCTCTGCTCAAAACCCTCCCTGGGCTCTTCATTCCAATGGGGGAAAAGGCAAAGTCCTTGCAGCGGTCATAAGGGTCACGCGTGAGCTGCCTCTCTCATTACCTCTCCAGCCTCATCTCCTGGCGCTCCTCTGCTCCTAGCTCAGCTATCGGCCTTCCTGCTATTCCTTGAGTGTACCGAAGCCCTCCTACCCAATGACCTTTGCATTTCCTGCACTCTCTGCCCGAGACACACTTCTTCAGGCTACCCACACGCTCCACTGTCTCACTACCTCTAGGTTGCTAATCAAAAATCACCTTATCTGAGTGATGTTTCACAGCCTCCCAATGTAAAATGCCAACTCTTCCTTCACCCCACTGTGCACAAACTCAGCATTCCCTATCTGTCATACCACTCTTTCTTTGTCTCTGTCTCATGAACTGCTGCCTGACATGATGTATTTGGAAAGCCTGGTGCTGCAGTGGTTAAAAGCTACAATTGTTAAACAAAAAGTCGGCAGTTTGAATCTATCACGCACTTCCTGGAAACTGTATAGTGCAGTTCTACTGTGTCCTATAGGGTTGCTATGAGTCAGAATTGATTCCATGACAATGGGTTTGGGTTTGGTTTTTATGATGCATTTATTTGCTTACTTCTTTGATGTCAGATCCTCTCCACCGAAACACATGCTGGACAAGTTCAAAGACTGTCTTCACTGCTATATTCCTAGTTGTTGAACAAATGGTTGAATGGAGGGAACCACTGGGGAGGGAGGCTTATCCATGGCTCCCTTCCTGCTGTTCCCTAGCCTCAGGATCTGAAGGATAAGAATGGCCAAGTGATCAAAAGCAGTGAAGGACACGACTGAGTGTAAGCTTCCCTAGCAAGCCAGTCCCAATCTTGCCAAGGCTGAAGTCAGAGCTGTAGAATGCCCTGCCTGGCCACCCTGGGTCAGCCTTGCCCAGAAGTGTTTTGTCTGATGTGACAACATGGCTGATATTTAGAGAGCACTTTTGTTGGTTCTCACGAAGGTCGGGAGATGGCTGGCGGATGAGAAAGTGGAAGGTGAGCAATATTTATTGGGCTCACTACTTATCAGGCCCTGTGCTAGGCACAAAGTATATAACGATTTTGGAACAGAGTGCCATTAAGAAGCTTACATACTGTGGGAAAGCCACATAAATTTAACAGAACAAATTTAGTGGAATGTGGTGAGTGGCAAGACAGGCATAAAAGGCTTGTACTGGAAGTCTAAGGAGGGTATCCTGCTTTCCTGAAGGGCGAGGGAAGGTCTCCTGGGGAGACGATACAAGGGCGAATGTTGAAGGATACCCAGAATTTAATCAGATGCACGAGCACAGGAAGGGGTGGGTATTCCAGGCAGCAGGAAGATCATGAGTAAAGGTATCTCTTCTGAGCCTTGTTCCACTGTTCTTTCCATTATCGCTTGTTTGGATTCACAGGAAGAGCACTGAGTCTCACTCAGTGTACTGTGTCCGCACCTTACAACTGGGCTCACATGCAGCCACAGTGCCTGTGCATTCTCAGAGTCCACCACGCTGTCTCGCATACAGAAGGCACTCAATTAATGTTAAGTGAAGGAAAGATTCCTTTCTGGGATTTGGGTCTGTGTCCTCTCTTAGGAATCCCAGCAAAAGAAATTCCAGTTAGAAACACCAAGTAAGACAAGAACTTGACGTCATTCATTCCCAAAATGGGAAACATCACTGTGGTCAGATTCCTTTAGGCAGGGAACACATCACCATCCCACTGGACCTTGTTAGCCCTCAGACCCGGGAGGAGGGCTGATGAGTTTTCATACACAGTAGATGAAGATGCAATCAGAATTTGGGGAATTGAAGGGTGAAAAAAGAAATCTCACTCTGCCTGGTTGACTTCCATCGTGGAGACATGCAGAGACCCCATCAAGCACCTCTTCTGTGGTGTGCCTGTGCTGATCTCTAATTCCAATCTCCCAGCCTTCTGGAACCTCAGGCGGGTCTTTTCCCAGGATTAGATTTTAAAAGAAAATGCAAATCACCTCGAGGTTGCTTCATGCTTGGAAAAAGTAAAAATTGATTCTGTTTTCATTAAAGTGATTTTTGGACACCATCGAAAGCTTTCTCACCTCAGGGCAAGGGGTGACAGATAGACTGCCGGCCTCAATTACATAACTGAGCCAACTGGGCAGCATCCAGCAATCTCATCAGGAGCAGTGTTTCTCTGGGCCCTTCCCAAACCTAAGTTTTCTTCCCGAAGACACCCAAGAGCAGCCTTCACCCAGCCAGGGCTGGATCTGACCTCTAACGGCCTCAGTAGAGGACTGCTCACAAGGCCTTCCTCCTGCGTCTTTACGTCTTGCGCACACCCCGCCTTAGCTTCCCAGATGGACACAGCTTGGGTCATCAAAGTCAATGGTAATACCGAGGAAAGTCGAACAAAATTATTTAGAGAAATTTACTCGGATTTTTTTCTTAGGTGCTGTCTAGTCAATTCCAACTCCTAAGGGTCCCAAGTGACAGAATTGATCTGCCCCATAGGCTGGCTTTTCTTGACTGTAAAACATATGAAAGGTTTTTCTCCTATAAAGCCTCTGGGTGGGCTTGAAGCAGTAACCTTTCTGGTTAATGGTCAACTGCTTAACCATTTGTACCAACCCATTGCTGTTGATGCAACTAAGAGTGAACCTCTAGAACAGAGTAAAATTGTTCTATAAAGTTTCCAAGGAGCAGTTGGTAGATCTGAACTGCCAACCTGCTGGTTAGCAGCTGAGTTCTTAACCACTGCACCACCAGGGCTCCCATTTGTGACACTAGGGATCCTTAGATGGCATATAATGCATTCTAAAACTAGATCCATTCATCTTATTTAATATTGGGAGTTCTGTATTTTCCCTTCCCTGGGTTAACAGAGATAATTGAGAATTTATTTTATTTTTGGCATCAGTTACAAGCACAGAAATGAATCCTTGAAGGGTGCACTTGGGAACTCAACTGTCAAAGGGGTATAAGTGAAATCCGGCTGGGCACTGGTGCCTTTCCACCACACAAGAGGCTGCAAGGAAAAGCTATCCTGAAGCCTTGCTGGTAATTAGGCCGTCATGATTCTTATGTGCTTAAGGTATTTTGATATATTAAATAAACAGCAATAATCGGCTCCAAGAGATCCCTCCCTGGAGAACACCTGAGTAACTCATCAGTGAGGTCCTGGGAGAGAAAGCAGAGATGGCAACCTGAGTCAGGAAGAGACTAGCAGACTGGCCAAGGAACTGAAGAGTCTTTCTCCAGAATGGAAATAGGGCTTAGGGGCATGATTAACAGTGAGGAGGTGTTGGAAGCAACTAGAATGGGGAAGAAAATTGGCCTCGGTATTCCATGGTACTTGGGGGAGAAGACTGAACTGTCAGTTTAGAATCAGAAAAAGAAGTGCTTTCTTGAGTAGTTGAATAAGCCTACATTGAATCTGTGAATATACTTCAGGACAGAAACAAGGCAGAGGAGATAACATTTCCAGGGGCCAAGTCATCCAGACTTCCAATATGGGTCAAGCAGACCACCACACAGACCTGCCAAGTGTTCTAGTTGAAGGGTTGGCCACTAAGCGAAAACTGTCCACTCAGGAGGCCTTGGGCTGAGGCAGAAAACATAAGGCCAAGGTAGCTGCAGATCTCAAATCTTGGTGGTAAGTAGGACAGACTGGGACCATCCTCAAAAAGAAGATAAGCAGCGCTGGAAAGGACAGAGACTATGCAAAAGGAGAAGCGCCCTATTTACACTGACCCATCCATTAAACAGCACTCTGCCTCCTGTCCCAAAGTGAGATGAGAAGGCAGAGGGTGACAGGAGACGGCTGAATAGACATGGAAAGTACAGGGTAAAGAGAAGTATGTGGTCACAGTGTGGGGGGAGCACCTACGGTCACACAACCAAGTGTGTGTAAGCTTTTGTACAAGAAACTGACTTGAATTGTAAACTTTCACTGAAAACACAATGAAAAAATATAAATAAATAAAAAGCATTCTGCCAGGCACCTGCTATGTATAGCCAGGCAGTGAGCCTGGGGATGGTGCCAACTGCCAGCTCAGGTCAAAGTCAAAGTATCCCAAGCCTGCATTCAGTTTGCAGCCAGGGTGAAGGGGGAAAGATTCTGCTTTCTCATTACTTATCCAAAGTTAATGCAGACACTACTATATTAGTTTTTGAGGGTGTTGTACTGAAACAGCATAAGCTGGGTAGCTTAAAACAACAGAAATTTATTACCTCATAGATCTGGAGATGAGAATTTTCAGATTAAGTCCTGCCTAGGCTATGCTTTCTCTAAAGCCTCTATAGAAAGATCCTTTTTTGTCTGTTCCCAGTTTCTGATCCACCACTTCTCTGTCAGTTTTTTGTACTGTGTGGTTTGCATGTAGCTGTGATGCTGAAAGCTATGCCACCAGTATTTCAAATACCAAGAAGGTCATCCATGGTGGACAGTTTCCAGCAGAACTTCTAGACTAAGACAGACTAGGAAGAAAGACCTGGCAATCCATTTCTTAAAAAACTGGTCGGTGGAAACCTTATGAATAGCAGCAGAACACTGGCTCATATAATGCTGAAAGATGTGCCTCTCACATTGGAAACCACTCAAAATATGACTGAGCAAGGGCTGCCTCGTCAAAGTAGAGTCAACCTTAGTGATGCGAATGGTGTAAAGCTTTCACGATCTCATCAGCTAATGTGTAGTATGACTTTAGATGAGAAGAGCTGGAAACATCCATTAATAATCAGAATATGGAAGGTACAAACTATGAATCAAGGAAAATTGTAAGTCATCAAAAATGAAACGGAGCACACAAAGATTGAAATCTTAGGCATTACTGAGTTTAAATGAACTGCTATTAGCTATTCTGAATCAGACAATCAGATAGTCTACAATGCCAGAAAAGACAAACTGAAGAGGAACAGCATCATATTTAACATCAAAAAGATTATTTCAAGATATATCCTGAAGAATCACACCATCAGTAATAGGATAATATACATACCCCTACAAGGAAGACCACCTAATATGGCTATTATTCAAATCTATGCACCAACTACTAATGCTGAAGATGAAAAAAATTAAAGACTTTTTTATCCACTTCTTACCTGAAATTGATCAAATATTCAAATCAAGATGAAATGATAAGACTGGTGATTGGAAAGTAAAAGCCAGAAACAAAGAAGAAGGACCAGTAGTTGGAAAACATAGCCTAGGTTATAGAAACCACCCCCAGAGACTGCATGATAGAATTTTGCAAGAACAACCTATTCACTGAAAATATCTTTTTTGAACAACATAAACAGTAACTGTACATGTGGACTTCATCAGATGGGATACACAGGAATCAAACTGATTACATCTTGGAAAGAGATGATGGAGAAGCTCAGTGTCATCATTCAGAGAAAAGCCAGGGGCCAACTGTGGAACACACCATAAACTGCTTATAGGTATGTTCAAGATGAAGCTGAAGAAAATTAAAACAAGTCCACAAGAGCCAAGGTACAACCTTGAGTGTATCCCACATGAATTTAGAGACCACCTCAATAAAAAAATGTCAGGCATTGAACACTAACAACTGAAGACCAGACAAGCTGTGAGATGATATCAAGGACATCATACATGAAAAAAGCAAAAAGTCATTTAAAAGACAAGAAAGAAAGAAAAGACCAAGAAAGAAGACAGAAGAGACTCAAAACTTGCTCTTCGACATAGAGTAGCTAAAGCATAAGAAAAAAATGATGAAGTAAAAGAGCTGAACAGAAGATTTCAGGGGGTGCCTTCAGAAGACAATGTAAAGTAACATAATGAAATGTGTGAAGACCTAGAGTTACAAAGCCAAAAGGTAAGAATACACTCAGCATCCCTCAAGCTGAAAGAATTGAAGGAAAAAAAAACAAGCCTTGAGGTGCAATATTGAAGGATTCCAAGAGTAAAATGTTGAATGACAGAGGAAACATCAAAAGAAGATGGAAGGAATATACTGTACCAAAAAGAAATAGTTGATGTTCAACAACTTGAGAAGGTTAACATGTGATCAAGAACTGAAGATACTGAAGGAAGAAGTCAAACCCACACTGAAGACACTGGCAAAAAACAAGGCTCCAGGAACTGACACACTATCAACTGAGATGATTCAACAAGCAGATGAAATGCTGTTTGCATTCACTCACCTATGCCAACAAATTTGGAATGTCACCTGGACAACAAACTGGAAGAAATCGATATACCTGTCCATTCCAAAGAAAGGTAGTCCAACAGAAAGCAGAAGTTATCAAACAGTATCACTAAAATCACATGCAAGCAAAGTTTTGCTGAAGATAATTCAGAAATGGCGTGGCAAGTGCATTGGAAAGGAACTATCAGAAATTCAAGCCAGATATAGAAGAGGACATGGAATGAGGGATATCATTCTGATGTTAGACAGATCTTGGGTGAAATCACAAAATGCAGGAAAGATGTTTACCTGTGTTCTGTTGACTACGCAAAGGTGTTCAACAGTGTGGATCATAATGAACTGTGGATAACACTGCAAACAATGGGAATTCCAGAACACTTAATTGTGCTTGTCAGGAATCCATACACAGATTAAGAGGCAGTCATGTGAATAAAATAGGGAAGTTGTGTGTCAACACACATTCTATCCTTACACTATACTTGTTCAATCTGCATGCTGAGAAAACAATCCAAGAAGCTATACTATATGAAAAAGAGCAAGGCATCAAGTTTGGAGGAAGACTCATTAATAACACACATTATTTAGATGACACAACCTTGCTTGCTGAAAGTGAAGAGGACTTGAAGCACTTACTGATGAAGATCAAAGACCACAGCCTTCAGTATGGATTACAGCTTAACATCAAGATAACAAAAATCCCCATATTTGTACCAATAAACACAACATGATAAGTGAAGAAAATACTGAAGTTGTTAAGGATTCATTTTACTTCAATTCACAATCAGTCGCAATGGAAGCAGCAGTCAAGACACCAAAAGAAGAATTACATTGGGCAAATCTGCTGAAAAACAACTCTCTAAAGTGTTAAAAGTCAAAGATGTTACCTTGAAGACTAAGGTATGCCTGACCCAAGTCAAGTGTGATGGTTATAGTTGTGTATCCACTTAGCAGGGCCATGATTCTCAGTGGTTTGGTGGTTATATAACTGAGTAATTTGGAAGGTAAATGATGAAGTTATCCTCCGTTGGTGACATAACATGGATCATCTCCATGATGCAATGCGATGTGATCACCCAATCATGCATAAGGGGACTTTCCTTGAGGGTGTATCCAAGACATATGGATATTTGGACAGAGCTTCCTGGGTTTTGCCCAGTCTATACCCTGTATCTGGGTTGGCATCATCTAATCTCTGGTTCTTGGGACTTAAGTCAGCAGCCTGCCATCTTACCTTCTGATCTTTATTCTTCAGCTTTCACAGCCATGATCCAGCAATCTGCCATGGGACCTATCAGTCTTGTGTTGGTCAGCCCCTGCAGCCACATGAGTGAAAGCAAGCCTCCAGCCTGACATCTAACCCATGGGCTTGGGACTTAGCAGGCTACATCACCACATGAGCCATTTCCTTGAGATAAATCTCCTCTCTCTCTCTCTCTCTCTCTACATCTGACCTCATTGCTATTGAATTCATTCCAACTTAACAGCAACCCTATAGGACAGAATGGAACTGTCTTGTAGGGTTTCCAAGGAGCAACTGGTGGATCCAAACTGCCAACCTTTTCGATTAGCAGTCTACACACACACACACACACACACACGCTCACACGCTTAATATCTTTGCTTTTCTGGAGAACCCAGTCTAAGACAGTATAGTAATTTCAATGCTTTGTGTGTAAGTGAAAGCTAGACAATTGATAAGAAAGATGAAAGAAGGACTGATGCCTCTGAATCGTGGTCTTGGTGAAGAATATTGAATATACCATAGAATGCCAGAACAACAAACAAATCTGTCTTGGAAGAAACACAGCTGGAATGTCTCTTAGAAGCAAGGATGGTGAGACTTTGCCTCACATATTTTGGACACATTATCAGGAGGGACCAGTCCCCGGAGAAAGACACGAAGCTTGGTAAAGTAGAGGGTCAGTAAAAGAGAGGAAGATCCTTAATGAGATGGACTGACAAAAGTGTCTACCACATGGCCCAAAGCATAGCAAAACTTATGAGGATGGCACAGGACTGGGTCGTGTTTTGTTCTGTTGTACACAGGGTTGCTGTGAGTTGGAACTGACTCAACGGCACGTAACAATAACAACAACAGTTTATGCTGGCTCCTGGAAATCCTTGGTGTTCCTTGGCTTGTAGCTGTATCACTCCAATCTGTGCCTCCATCTTCACATGGCTATTTTCTTCCAGTGTGTCTGTCACTACATGTCTTTTTATAAGGACATCACTCACACTGGATTAGAGCTCACCCTACTCTGATATAACCTTATGTTAACTTAACTATCATATTTTTATGGAAATAGTATGTGTCTTCTAGTTTGTTTGCCAACCACCCCTCCCCTCCACTGGGGTGTTTTTTATAAGTGCTGCTAATGCCAATACGTAAAAGAAAAAAATCGGCATAGTGATAGGAAAATATCTCACAGGGAAGGGGAGGGCACAGTTAGCAAGAAAACATAAAAGGTACATGTTATTTGCATAAAAATAGGGTAACAGCATCTTTAAACATCTTATTTCCAAAACAAGGTCACATTCACAGATACTGCCGGTTGACTTAACATAACTTTTTTGGGAACACAGTTCATCCCATAAATAACTTCTAAAGACCTCCTTCCCTTCTAACTTGCTTCTCCTTCCAGAGGTTACATATTCTGATGCATAAGGAAGTGAAAACCTACTCACTGATTGCCATGTTTGGAGTGAAGAAGCATACAGCACCCACTATCAAAGGGAAGCATGCCTGCAAAAGACTCTTCTCCTCAACCCAGATAGCCTTCCCATCCTCTTTGCCTTCCTTTTGTGGTGGACTCCTCTTTCTCCACTCCTCCTCTACCACCTAAGAAAGCAAATATGAAGCCAAGATTGTCCACCTCCAAATCCAGACCTCCCCTCCTTGATCTACAGGGAGAATGTCTCCCCAGTAACTGTGAAATACTGGATTTTGCTATGAAAGTCACCATGAATTTCTGACACTTTTTAAAGAAGCCAGAAGGAAACATTTCCTTTATAAAATCTCAGTGTGCCTAGTGTAGAGCCTGGCTTATGGTACTAATTGGGTTAGTGATTTCTTGACAAACTTGTACTATCCCATGCACACGAAATACCTAGAATAGGCAAGAGTATAGAGACCAAAGTTTATTAGTGACTACCAGTGGTAGGTTGAAGAGAAAGGAAAATGAGGACACAATGTTTAGGGTACACTGAGCCTCTGTTAAAAGTGACAGAATAACATGATGAACATAACTAATGTCACTGAATTGTATGCATGTAAATTACTGAAGCAGTGGTACAGCAGTTTAATGCTAACTGAAAGGTCTGCAGTTCAAATTCACCGGTTGCTCCTTGGGAACTCTTTGTGGCAGTTCTACTCTGTCCTATAGGGTTGCTGAGTCAGAATCAACTTGACATCACTGGGTTTGGAATGGCAAATGTTGCATTCCATGTGCACTTAACACACACACACACACACACACACACACACGACAAAAAAGTAATAACCCTAAAGGGGCCCTGATTGGATGGGAACAAGTTGGGTGGTAGCATGAGAAGGGAAGAGGCACCGGAAGCAGTCAACTACATGACCATGGGAAATGTATTTAACCTCCCTGAGTCACAGTGTCGACTTCTTTAAAGTACATATAATATTTCCTATTTTGCAAGGTTGCTGTGAACCTAAACAGATAACGATATATGCAAAGTGCTCAGCACACTGACAACACACAGTAGGTATCCATATACTGTTAGATTAACGATAAAGAACAATAGGCAGGTGGTCACTAAGGTTTTTCTTGTCTTCTCCTGAGATGATTCCACTTTATTTCTGATGCCCATCAACGTGTCTCACTTTTCTGTCCATGGCAGTCCAGTGGCATCATACTCATGCTGTTAGTCCTATCAGGTACAACTGAGGGCCTTGGACCACCAAAGCCAGGAGGATAAGGGGGGGACCCTGGCCATGGATGAGGTCTCCTTCAAGAATGTGAAGGAATGAGCTAGGGTCAGCCTGGAAGGCGTGATGGGACGTCTTTCTTCTGATGTGTGTGGCCAGCTCCCACCCTATTTTCCCTATAATACCCCACTTTGCCAAAAGCCCACATTTCCCGCCTGAGGCAAGAGAGACATGGTCAAATGACAAGATACACACCCACCCTGGCTGGAGCAGCTATTTGAAGAAGTGCGTGTGGGGTGGGAGGAAGGATCAGAGCAGGATGGCTCCATCAGTCAGACAAAAGGTAATGGGAACACCCTCATCAAACCTGGGCTCCACAAGAGATGGTCAGGTCGAGTCCCTAGCTCTCTTTCTTGTTGTTCCCTCCTTGTCCTGTATGGCAGAATGACAGATATAACCACTTTAAAAGGTCCCATCACCTGCTCAGTCACTCCCAATAAGCATAAACAGCACTACAGAAAAACCACCACCACCGCTATGGGGTTTCAGCCAGGCAAAAAATCAAATCACCAGGATGCCATCAACTGAATTGTCAAACACCAAATAAAAAGCTTCATGAATTCTCCATCAGCAATGTAACGCTTCCTGGACTAAGCAAATATAGACCCAGCACAGGCATTGTAAAGGGATTTTGCATTAGCCTCAATGGCTTCCAACAGCTGAAATAGAAACCCCTAAGAAAAACATGTCTCCATAAAGCTGCCTTTATTGGATCTAATCCTGTTAGGGTGAAAACTGTAATCTCCTAACAGAGGCCTCTTCTGATGAAAAGTGTCACATCCCAGCCCCATAACACATTTCTGTGACCTCAGCAGGAGAGAAGACCTCAGAGAGATACAAGAGACGGAGTCACCCGTGACTTCACTGGGCACCACTTCCTCCCTCTGATGATATTGCTGCTTCTGTGTCTGACCACATGATCAGTTCAGACCACCACGCAATCACCCAGGTACGCTGGGTGACTGAATGACAGGTTCAGTCTGAGAAAGCGAGACTAGCCCTCCTTCAGTAAGAAAAAACAAATCAGGCACCTAGGATCTTTGAAAACCCAAGTTCAAAGTCACTTACATGAAGTCTGCTCAGAGTTACTGAACCCTTCGTTGAGAGTATGCAGTAGCAAGGAACAAAAGTAAGGCAAGAAAGAAAATAGCCTGCAAATATACTGCAAAGGAAAAATGCAGGAAGGATCCACAAAGCATGCTCTCAGTGTTTCCTGTTAATGAAAATACACACCCTCCTTATAACACTCATGGAACTTCTCACAGCCCTCTTCCTCACCACCCACAGAAATGTAACAATGCAACCATCTCCCACACCCTTATATACACAGGCATGTACACAAAGAACACATGATCGAAAAAAAGAAATGGTGACTTAAGTTTTCCAGTTTTAGATAGTGCCTGTCCCACCCCCAAAAGAAAACTCAATTCATAGCAAGCTACCACGCCCAAATAAATCACTGATATGTTTTCCTCTTCTGATGATGGCACTTCCCTTGTTTCCAGAAGTTCAGTAAGGAACTGCACGCTCCCTCCCCAACTCTGATGCCACACAAAATGTCACGGCCCTTTGCTTTTACAGCTTGATGGACAATTTCCACTCTTGCTCTAGTCCAGCTAGCCAGACTTACCCCAGTGTTGTCATGGTGACAATGGTGTACCAAAAGGAGGCAGGAATGCTTGTGAACTTGCTGGCTGAGGAGCCTTTCTCAGCATAAAACATCACAGTGGCAAAGATGATGATGGCCATGGTGAGCGAGAAGAGCAGAAAGCCAAGTTCAGAGGCACAGCTCTTCAGTGTGTAGCCCAGGATCCGCAAGCCCTGGGAGTGGCGGGAGAACTTGAAGATCCTGAAGACACGGAAGACCCGGAGTGTGACAAAGGCGCCAGATACGTCCTCGTTGTTGGTCATGACCAGACCAATGTAATACGGCATGATGGCCACCACGT
This sequence comes from Heterohyrax brucei, assembly GCA_028571685.1. Lineage (NCBI taxonomy): Eukaryota > Metazoa > Chordata > Mammalia > Hyracoidea > Procaviidae > Heterohyrax > Heterohyrax brucei. Next base: position 161,500,533 of record CM053140.1, read on the forward strand.
CAATGATGCTCATCACACTGCGGATGAACCGGTAACGGCTGGGCGCCGCAAAGAGGCGGAGGAGGTACTCCACCGTGAAGATCATGACACAGGCCGTGTCCAGGCAGAAGAAGGCCACCGAGTAGCGCTCTCCGCAGGGCAGCTCCTTGCTCCCCGGGACTGTGCCACACGGCACTGTCTCCACCACATTGGTGATGACGGACACGGCGATGAAGAAGCCAGTCACGTAGTAGAAGACCAAGGCCAGGGTGCTGGTGTGGGGGTTCTCAAAGGCCCGCCACATGGTCTGGCGGAAGCTGAGCGAGGGCATGGACTCCTGGTTGTTCTCCGAATCATTGTCGTCCATGAGCCGCTCGGCGTTCTCCCGCTTGCGGTCTTTGTACTCCTCATAGCAACAGTCTCCGATGATCTCGGGGAGGATGCCATAAAAAGCCAGCTCGTCATCATAGGCAGAGATGCACTCGTACCGCGGGTAGTGTAACTTGCCTGTGCGGTAGAAGTTCAGGACACAGCGGAAGACTTCCGGGTCCCGGTCAAAGAAGTATTCTTTGGTGTCCTCATTGAAGAAGAACTCCTTCTCCGTGCTGCCCAACAGCGTGTCTGGGTAGCGCTCCAGCGTGGTCCGCCAGGTCTGGAACCTGCGCCCGCTCACATTGAGGATGATCAGTTCGTCCTGCCGCTTGTTCTTGTCGGCTGGGGCAAGGGGCATGGGGCAGTTGGCCACTGGCATCCACCCGATGGCCGCAGCCCGGGCAAAAGGCAGCCAGGCTGCAACTCCGGCTGCCATGATGACTCCAGCTCTTGGGCTGGCAGCTGCTCAGATACTTTGCACACCAGCTTGGAGTTAGTTCAGCGACCCCTGGGGGACAGGAAGAAAGAGCAGAGAAGGCTGTGAGTGCCTGCTGGAAAATGAGACACAGGAAATGGGCACTGGCAAAAAAGTCTCAAGGGTGAATTAAAACTGTAGAAAATCACCACCCAAGGGCAAACATTTGGATCCTCTTCCACCCTTCCTACACGGGGAGAGCACCTAGTGCAAGTGCACACAATGTGGGTTCGCCAGATGTTGCTGACTGCCTGACAAATGGTCAAGTTCCAAAGAGGGCTCAGGAGCATTTGGAGGGAAAGCCTCTTCAGCAGGAAGATCTGGGAAGCCACAGGTAATCATCAGCTCTGAAAGGTTATGGCATTATGACGAATTTAAATTGGGAGAGGGTAAATGAGTGCTCATTAAGTGAATTTAAAAGTGGGATAAACATGCTAATTTTTATTTCTCCCTTCACCCACCAGGGCAATCAGGGATGGGGTATGGATGAAGGTGATGAGGTAAACACCTTCTTTCTACTCTACTCCTCCCTGGTAAGGAGGAGGCTGGGAGACTATCCATTTGAGAAAATTTTCTGAGATGGAAGGTGACTGCTGCAGGCCCAGGCTTGCTAAAACTTGTCCCTAACACTCATGAAGAAGACTATCCTTGGTGCAGCTACTCTGTGGGATGCATAGCCCCCAGTCCCTGACCCAGCAAGCTAGTGTCCAACTATAACCTTTAGAGCCATGATAAGAAGATGTGGGGAAGGCTGTGAGGCTGGGCACAGCCTACTCCAACTCTTTAAAGGTTTCTAGGTTCACCTGACTTCCATGCACTGTCCTTCTCCTTTCACAGAGGAAACTGGTCCAGGCGCCTCTCAGCTTCCAGATCCCCACCTCCTGTAGCCATCTGCCCACCATTTGTAACTCCCTCAGGTTATATAACAATACTTTTCTTTTTCCCATGCAAGCCTCTCTCACCTGATCTCCATTCCACCCTCAGAGATTTCTCCAGAGCAGGGCTACCTTGTCTCTTCACCTCCAGGTCTATTTAACCACACTGTGTACTCCCTTCTCGACCATCAGTGCATGTGGAGGGAACAATGGCACAGGAAGTAGATCTAGCTTTGAGAAATAGCTTTACCTTCCCAAATCTGGCTTTTTAAAGATGATTGTCAAACAACTCTGCAGTCCCCAAATGTATACCATCTGGGGGAAGACATGTGCTGACTCAGAAATCCACATAAAAGCAACAGGAACTAGTTTGGGGTCGGTGCAGTCTTTCCACCAAACCTAAATGGACCATCCAGAAGAAGTTTTAACTCAGAATTACACGAACACTCTGGAATTCAGTTGGTTGGACTTAAGTGAGTGTCGGGATTTCTTTGTGTTACACAGACTTATTGTGATGAGATTTGGTCTTCATCTCTGACTGTTAACTCCCTCACCTTCTCTTGCATCCCAGCTTCTCCAGGTTTTTAAAATCTCTACCACTGGTCTCTCCTTCTCATTCCTGAGCTGCTCACTGAACTCTCCCACTTGGCTGCCTTTGAAAACAGACATGTTTAAATTAAACCTATCTCCTTGCAACCGGCTGCTCTTCACCTCTTGTTCATGACATGCCTGGCCCAACTGGACCTTTTCGCTATCTTCCTCACTGCCAAATGATGACATAATGCATCCTATCGCCCTTATTAAGGCCATGAATCCCTCAAGCCTTCTTCCCTCTGGCCTAGTTGTCCCCCATCCATCCTCACCCCACTTCTTCTGTTTCACTGAGATCCACTTTGCTCAGAACAAAAATCTACCCACTGCCACCAACTGAATGGAGACTCATAGTGATCCCCACACCTATAAGTCTCTTGCTTTAAGCACTATACCGTAATCTCCCTAAAGGAAGGTCCTAATTGTGCAACCCCTCCCTGTCTAGCCCACAGAAGAAAATCCAACCCCCCTGGCCTGGCATCTGTGCATTTTAGTGTTTGCATAAATGGATCCTGGCTTAAGATTCCAGACTAATGTCCCATCAACATATCGCAGCCTACAGCGACAAGACTACAGACCAGTTCATGCACAGAATTTCAAGTGTCCATCTTTTCATGCTGTCTAGGAAATTCTTCCTCTTCATCCCTATCTGAATCCCACCTGTTCATCAAGATGCCAGTCTCTCCAGGATGTCTCCTCCTCTGCCCACTATGGGATTCACTCCTTCATTTGGGCTCTCTACACTTTGTTTGCCCCTCATTTCTAGCACCTCTGGCCTGGATTGTTGTTAGCTGATGTTGAGATGGCCCCTGCCTCATGGCATCCCATCCACAGCACAACAAAATGCTGCCCAGTCTTGCACTGTCCCCAACATCAGCTGCAGACAGGACCATTGTGATTTTCAGTGGCTAATTTTCAGGCCTTTCTTCCTAGTCTGCCTAGTGTAAAGCTCTGCTGAAATCTGCTTAGCATCCTAGCAGCAAACAAACCTCCAGTGAGTGATGGATAGTGTCTGCTTGAAGTGCACAGGCCAGGATTACAGATACCTTATAAATGTCTTATTAGTAACACTGGTTGAAAATAGTTGAGCATTTACTATGAGCCAAGCAATGTACTCGATGCCTCCCATGGATTTAACCTTCAAAACACCTTCAGGAGGAAAAGTCTATCATATTCCATTTCACAGAAAAGGAAAATGAAGGCTTACTGAAATGCAGCAGTCAGCCAACCCAAAAGAGCACAATAGGGATTCCAGCTCAGGTAGCCTGGCCCCTGAAGCATTTCACTATACCACTCACTATACCACTTCTCAAGGCTTCTCCATAAATGAAAATAACAGCAGATGGTGTTTACTGAGGGACGACTTTGTGCCACCGACAGAGCCATTCTTCTGCCTTCCTGGTCCCACACATATTCCTAAAGAGCAAAGGCCGTGATGCCTCAATTTTTATGCCGCCCTGGTGGTAGACTGGTTAACAGACTGGCTGCTGAACAAATGGACAGCCGTTTGAATCCACCAGCAGCTCCTTGGAAATCCTATGGGACAGTTCCACTCTGTCGTATGAGGTCATGGTGAGTTGACGGCAGAGTTTTTTTGGTTTAACCCAGGAGGTAGCACAATGCACTGCCTCAGGAGGTGCTTAAACTGGGGAATCCCAGTCTGCTAAATTCTCTTTGCATTCCATTGATTTGCTCTATGCCTTGCCAAAGTGTTTCAGAGTTTTCCAGCACGAGTTTCTCTCTCCGAACTGTCAATTCTAAAGATAGACTGGAATCAGATGATTCCAATTCAAGTGTCTCTCCTTTGACTTCACTGGGACCTCAGTCCAATTTTTTTCAGGGAGCCTATTGATTTCTGCCTTAGTTTCTCCCCGCGCATACTCAGAGAATAATTACAGGTCTCTCCGTTCCCATTCAGATGCTACAGAAAACAATAGGAATGACAATTATATCCCCCATAAACTTCACCACTTGGAGAACAGAAAAACAGACCACAGGCCTGATTACATAAACTAATGCAACAGCTAGGGTTCTTTCACCCACAGCAGTAGGTAATCCACAGACAGAAGGTTTGAAAACATTCTGTGCATTCCATATCTTTTTTTTCCCCAAGAAATTTACCCGTATAGTTAACCAACTATACGTCCTTGAGATTACTAGAATTTGTAATCCCTCCACATGAAGTGGCAAAAGAAGTTTGGAAAGCAAGCCCACAATTAAAAAATTAGTCACAGATAACTCCAGTGTAGATTTAATGACCATTTATGGGGCAAGGAAAATGCTCTGGGAACTGACTTAGGCACTTTTCCATACAGCATGTCACTGAACCCCTACATAATCTTATGAGGTAGATATTTTCCACTACAGGTTTCTGATAACGAGACTACTTGAGACTCAACCCGGTTCCTTCCAAGTGACGAAATTCCATGGATATAGGAGTTGGCTGTGATTCAGATGGAGTCCCTGCATGGGACAAAAGCTTACTGCTTAACTACTGGCCAGAAAAAAAAATGTTGGTGGTTCAAACATACCCAAGGTGCTGAAAGGTCATAGCCTTAAAAACCCTTCTTTGCCCACATGGGGCTGCCATGAGTCAGAAATGACTCAACAGCAACTGGTAACTTGTATGATTCAAACAGATAATTGATCAGCTCACTGCCGAATGGCTTCTCTGACCTGGTGTAGCCCAACTGTTGATAGTCCTAGCAGAGAAAACAAGATGGAGAAACTCCTCTTCACCAGACAGCAACATGCACCGGGCAAGGAGTCAGGAGAATTCTGTTCTCAGTGCTGTCCCAAACTTGTGAAAGCTAATCACTGTCACTCTCAGGGCCTCACTGTTCTTGTCGGCAAAATGAGAGAACTGTACTTTCAGATACCAGAAGATAAAAGGGATGACACTTTCTAATGGCAAAGAACTCTTAGGCTGAAATCATCCTTGAGTTTAGGGGATCCAGGACATCCAGGATGTAGCCCTCACCTAGTCCCCTCTTCATTAGTGTCACCCATGCAACGTGGGAAGAGAGCTACCGGGCTTATAGTTGCGAGGTGAGAGTAAGCCTTAGTATCATCTTAGCAAAGGGAGTTCTGTGAATTCCTGATGAGGCCAGTGCCCAGAACAGGGGACACAACCTGCATCATTCAGAACCCACAGCATCTGGAAGCCTGGTCTGCAAACAGAACTCCTGGCCATCCTCCTAGAGGGTAAAGAGGGCCACCTGTATCCTGGACTTCTAAGTCGTGTTGTTAGCTGCTGTTGAGTCAGTCTTGTCTCATGGCGACCCTTTGCATAGGGGACCACTGTGATCCACAGGGTTTTCACTGGCTGATTTTTGGAAGTAGATTGCCAGGCCTTTCTTACTGGACTGTCATGGCCTGGCAGCTCTAGTGAAATCCATTCAGCATCACAGCAACACGCATCCTCCACAGAGGCATAGGTGGGAGCTGTGCTTGAGATGTACTGGCCAGGAATCAAACCCAGGTCTCCCACATGACAGATGAGATTTCTACCACTGGATCACCACTGCCCTCTTTGACCCTTAACACACTTTATCCCAAACTGGAGCTCAGAGAGTCAAGACCTTGAGGAGGTTCATGTGGTGAACAGAAGGAAACCACTGAACCAGGAGATAGTCTGTTGAACCTCGCTTGGGCCAGACTCGTAATCCTGCACCCTGGGAGTCCACCCCCTTTACCTTTCCATTCTTCTGACACTACTCCCCTTTAACTCCCAAACTCAATGCCTGCTACTACCTCGGTCAAGGTGAACCCCATAGCCCAATACTCTCCACCCCATGCCAATCTTCTCCGAGGACCATGAGTATTTTATAAACTGTTTGTCCTATGAATAATTGAGAACTCAGGGGAAGGAAAAAATAGTCCCTCTCTATCACAGAAGCCTCTGGTCCCAAGACCAAACCATTACCCCATGCATTAACCAAGGACAGTCTTTCCACAGCAGGCCAAGAGACTCAGGCTCTGCTAGGAGGTACAAAAAGGAGCTATGGCCCCATTGGCTATTCTGTGTTTATATGGGGAGTCGGGAGAAGGACCACTTTGGAGTCAGGGTATAAGGTATAAGGAGGAAAAGTGTCCCGCCAGATAAAATGACCAAGGTCACAACCAGCACACCCTCCACACAGCCCTGCCGGCATGACCTGGTTCACGCAGAGCTTCTTCAGTGGTTCACATGGCAGTGCTCACCCCTGACGGGTACCAACACCTCCTGGAGTCAGCCTGGGTATAAATTCCTGCAACAGGCACAACAGTGCGGCCCCATTTCCAACCAATGGTACTGCACATGCCTCAAATGCCGAGGTTTTACTAGGACGTGGACGCCTTACAAATGAAAAATCAGAAGCTATTTTTGTTTTTGGCAGAAGAGTTTGACAGGGGGAAAGAAGTGGGGGGAGACTGGGGAAGACGCATTTAAAACAGGTGAGTCTGAAATGGTACAAGGGAAAAACACTGGGAAAAGGAAGATGCATTTCCTCCCCAACCATAAAAAGTCAGCTGGCCCATGAAACAGCTTCTCTTCTGGACGCAGAGGGTTGAAAGTTGGTAGACTGACCGAACAGCATGTCCTGAAGTTCAGTTCCTAGCCTGAGCATAGATAGGCACGAAGCAGGAAAGCGCCACGCCACCACCAATTGCCCTTCAACGACCTCAGCAAGGAGATGGAGGGTAGAGAGTCCAGAAACTTACTTTCCACATAGTACATTACATGTCTTAGCCCACAGTGGCGTTGGTGTCGGGGCAAGGGAGGGCCAGGATCAACCGGGGAGCTTTCTCCTGCCTTTAGACTTTGTATAAACAGGCATGAAAGTGACAGGATGAACCAGGCCAGGGATCTTGAGGCACAGGCCTGGGGCACACGCACAGACCCTCTTCTCCCACAGTGCACTCTTAGGCTGGCCAGGGCACTTTTCTCAACTCTTTTTTTCCAGCCTCCTCAACAGCAAAAAAGGAACAAGCTACTAATCCCTCTTCTCCTGAGGGTCCCTGATGTACGTGAATTTTGTAGCAGACTTGGAAAAACAAACACATCAATTGCTGTCCTTCCCGCACGGGTAAACGCACACATGCTTTGCATGATATTCGTGCACGCCTAGTGACGTTTCTATAGACCTTAAGGCTCCCTTGAAGTAAAGATGATCTGTCTAAAAGGCATAAACTTAACCATTAGGTACATCCATGCAATATACCAACGCGCACCACACAGCGAAGCATCCCGGGTCTTAGAGCTCACACTGTGTCTAGGACCACAAGAAAGTTCAGATAGGGTATCTCAAGAAAAACAACGGAGCTTTCCCTTTGACATAGGATTTCAGATCCGAAACCTCAGCCTGTTGCTGTACATATCAAGGCTGCCCGGGATAAAAGCAGAACCTCTTGGACTTGATTCGTATGTCAACACTAAGCAAGTGCAGGAATTTAGTTGATTCCAGGTAACTTCTCCGCCCAGCCCTTTCCGCCTCCCACCTCCAGCGTAAAACAGCTCGCAAAGTGAGTCTTTCGAACCCCCCTCCCCCAGGCCACGTTGGCCTCCAGTGTCATTAAGAGACCTTTCCCGGAGCTCGCGGGGTGGAAGCGGCGTCCAGCAGGACCAGATGTGCGGGGTCTCAGCCTCTGGTAGGCATACCGCCAGCTCGCCGGGCTGGAGAACTTTGCGAAGCGCCCCAAACCGCTCCCTGCTTTCACCCTCAGCCATTTCTCTCCTTCTCTCTTCACAAAGAGCGGAGAACCGAGCAAGCCGTCGCCACCTGCCGCCAGATCCCGGGGCGCTGCCTGTGGCACCCCCGAAGGAAGGCAGGCCAATGGAAAGAGGGCAGAGGTTCACACCCCCACCCCCAAACCTCACACCGCCTTGCTGCCCGGAGGTGGCTCCACAGCCTGAGGGAATAGACGCCCCCGGGCCGGCTGCCTGCTCCCCTAAGGCGCCGGCCCCACCCCCAATCCTTCCGGAGCCCCAGTGCCCACCCACCCATGCGCGGGGGTGGGAGGGTGCCGCGTGGGCAGCTGGAGCAACAGGCGTGGGAGCAGCGCTCCTCGCACTTCCTGGTTCCAAAAGGCTCGGTCGGGTCCCTCTTACCTTCAGCGGAGAAAGCTCCGGGCCCCGCGCCCGGCGCGCACGAAGAAGCTGCGGCCGGGAGCCGGGGGCCGCGGAGGCGCCGAGCGCCCAGCAGTGCGGGGAAGCGCCAAGCAGCAACCGCTCGCGCGACTCCTCCTCGCCAGCAAAGTCTAGCTCGCTCCCTCCCTCGCTCGGTCCGTTCGTGCGTCCGTCCGTCCGTGGGTCCCTCCCTCCTCCTCCGCCGCCGCTCTAGCCCTGGCTCGGCAGCGCGTTCCCTCTTCGCCTCGCCGCTTCGCTCCTCGCGGGCTCCCCTGTTCGCTCCCTGCCCCCGCCGCTGCCGGCGCCGCGCGGAGCGGAGCCCGGCGGGCCACCGGCTGCCTGGCGAGGTCCTTCTCCCGAGGGGGGAGGCGGTGGGGGCGCGGCGCGGGCGGGGAGGAGAGGAGAGTCCGGGGGAGGCTACGAGGCTGCGCCCTCGGCTCCCTACGGATCCCCGCCACCGAGCGGCCTTGGGCCGGGTTGGAGAGCGCAGAGGCACCAGGCAGCAGAAGAGAGATAAGGAGGACCCCGAGCCTCGCCGCAGGAGAGTGCCCAGGGCGAGGGCGTGCGAGGGGGAGTGACTCTGAGCTCGAGGGTGTGTGTGTGTGTGTAGAGGGACGCGCGCGTGAGCGGGGCTTGGGGGGCGGGGAGATGAGGCAAAGCCTGGTGTGTCTCCCCGGCCGAGTGGAGGAATCCTAGGGTGTGCCTGGAGGTGGCAGAGTGTGCCGACGCGGGTGTAAACGCGTGTGCCGGCGAGGGTTGGGCACGGGGATGAGCGTAGCAAGGTGAGCTTGGCTTGGGGGATGGGGCCGAGAGGGGTGTATGGCGCGAGCGTGAGCTCAGGGCTTGTGTAGCTGGGAACCCGGAGAGAGGTGACAAGGGAGCGCCGGGTCTGTGCGCGTGGAGGTAGGTGTGGACCTAGCTGACGCCCTTCTCATCGCCTATCCGTGCAGCACCAGCACCTGCTTGCACCCGAGCCCAACTACCTAGTGAGGTGGAACTGGTCTCTGCGCTCGCTTCTCGGGTCGCCCCGGCTCAGCTCCATCGGCTTCAGCTGGAGTGGACCTAGGGCAGGGACAGACAACCCTTAACCCAAGTAAGAGCCACTGTCCTTCCAAAGCCCAAAGGTCGGGATTCTCTCTGCTATCCCACCACATGTACCAAGTAGCCCTGGATCGAGATTCAGGACTTAAGAGCTTGAGCTCTCTCCTGCAAGCCGGTCCCCTTGCCCACAGAACAGGCCCTCCCCAGAAGCCACGGGTTCCCCCTTCCTGGTGTGTCGGCCCAGGTCAAGGAGGGAGAGGTCGGCACATGTCCACAGAACCCAGCTAATGGAGCTCAGAAAAATTCCGGGCAGAGTGATATCCTGCGCAGTGTCCCACTCTCCTGGCTTCCGCAGGCAGAGAACACAGTCCCCGGGACCGTGTCGACCCGCGGCTTCGGCTCTGCTAGTGTCTCTGGCCTCTCTGCCCGGAATTCCGGAATCTCGGCCTGACCCAGAGACGAGGCATCTCCGTGCTTCGTTGGAGGCCAGAGCGCTCGGCTGGAACAGTTAATGGCTGTGGGTGTCCAGAAGTGTGTGCTTGACATCAAGACCTTGAGAATAGTCAAGTGTGGGCTGACAGGGAAAGTTCCTTTGAAAAGGCAGTTCTAGTCCAAATGCTAGGAAAGAACTAAAAAATAAACAAACAAACAAAAAACCAGGGTTTTGGGTTTGTGAAAACCCCTAGTCCTGTTCCAAATAAGGGGAGGCCTGAGACCCCATGGGTCCCTGGCCACTCTGCCACCCCTCTCTCTTCTGGGCCCCTCTTCAATGCCAGTCGGAAAGGTGCACAACTGGCTCTTCAAGAGGTGGGCGTGCGCTCCATTACCTTTTGTCAGGAGTCCTAGGGCTGTGTAGGATTTACATACTGATTTGCATACAGTAATAACGATTAACAACACTGCCACTCCCTGGCAGACAGGAGAAGAATTCAGGGAAGGCCCTGGCACCACTCCCACCTCCCTCTTCCCTTCCCTCTGGGAAGAGCTAAATTTTCTCACAACTGCCAACCTTGGGAGCTGTGGCACTGACCCCCGGGAACAGGTGCCTCTGACTTGTGGGTGGGCAGGTCCTGGGAGAGGAACTTCCCTTTAGTCCTCCACCTCTTTGCCCAGCTTGGGAGAGCTAAAATCCAACATTTTGTTTCTGCCCCGTTTTTGAACTCTTGTGCCTTCCTCCCATTGTTTTGCATCTTGGGAGTAGCTCATGGGCTGTACCTGCTCTGAAGCTTGGAGCCTTCCAGGGACAGTTAGGTTGGGACATTGTTCCTCCCCGACAGGAATCAACTAATGGGTCATCTGTGGTCTTACAGGCCTGGTGTAGCCCTATTTGGGATCATAGGACTGAGTCAGATGGACCCTTGCACTTCTCCCAGCCTCATCATTTCAGGGCTTAAGTGAACTAGATGGGGCCTCTTCTCTCCTTTTTGGTCAGAAAGTCTAGGGGAAAACACGGAAGACTTGGGTTTCTGGTTGAGGCCAGTGTGATTTTTGTTTACAGGCCCTTCCCCCAAAAAAGGTGACCTGGAAAATACGACACAAGTAATGGGGAGAAAGGGGACCCCTTGATGCTAGGATTGAAAGGAGCCACTGTCTGCTGTCTGTGAAAGGCTGTCCCTCTCTGATGGAGCCCCAGCCCTCCAGTGCATCTTCCCAGCACTGCCTGTCCTCTCCTTCCCCCTCTCTGCCTCTGGCCCAGCCTGGCCGGGATTTTCACTTGCTTTTCCCCCATGACACGGCCGCTTTTCCTTTAACTCTCAGCTTCTATTTAAAAAGCTAATTTGGGAGCTTGTCGATGCTCCCAATTCAGACATTTTAAATAGGAACTGAAAGTCAGGAGCTACCAGGGCACTAGATTTCCACCGCTTGCTACCAGCACAGCTGAGGCACTGGCCAGGCCCCTGTGTCTGTGTGTCTGTATGTGCGCGTGCGAGAGAGTGCACAGCTCAGGATGTATTTCGGGCTATCTTTTCTATTTAAAGACCGTGCGCTGTGGAAGACTGTTCTCAGTGTGTGTGTGTGTGTGTGTGTGTGTGTGTGTGTGTGTGTGTGTGTCCTTTGCAAGCTGTGCACACATGAGGATTCTTCTTTAGTCCCATGGCTCTGGCCGCTATTTGCAGAGCTTGTCGCTGTGTGGACTGTGAGGGTTAAGAGGCAAACCAGCTCGAAGGCGGCCGCCTCTTTACTGACACACCAGGCTTCTGTGTCTGTGTGACTGTTTCCTAGGGCTCTTCAGGCTCACTCTTTGAAGCCGTGTCTCAGAGTGCTTTTTGGGTTGCTGCCACCCTTCCTGCTGTGGCTGTCCTACTTCAGTAATCTACCCCATTATGGTGCAGTAATCTAGGGGAGGGGACTGCACTTCTGGGAATTTTTGGCTTTTTAACATTCAGGATATTGTGCAATTTGATGGTAAAAAACACAGATTTTTGAGGCCAGACAGCTTTGGTTTGAACCTGCTTCTTCTTTTTATTAGTTGTGCAACCATGAGGAAGCCCCTTAACCTCTCTCTTAACTTTCCTTGATTTTGTCATCTCTAAAATGGCAATATAGAATGCTATCTATAGGATCATTGTGAGATTAAATGAACTATCACAAATAAAGCACTTAGGACAGTGCCTGGAAAATAGGGAGCTCAGTGAAACTATTGAGTTTTTGTTGTTGTCAAGGGTGGGAATAGCACAAGCAGGAATTGTGAAGAAGTTTACCTGGGAAGGGAGATGGACTTGTGGACTGTACACAGGCACAGACATGGACACACACGCATGCATATACAATGAAAGATCAGATCAAGGGGCAGAGTGAGCCAAATTCACCTTGCTGAAATGCTGATTCCCTGAACCGGAAGGCAATAAGGGAGAGCTGGAAAATGACAAAAACCCGTGGACATGTCCTACCTATTTCTGTGGAGTACATTCAGACAGACTTACAGGGACCCTTGTAGAACAGAACTGTCCTATAGGGTTTCCATGGCTGTAAATCCTTACAGAACTGAATTATCATATCTTTCTTCCACTGAGCAGCTGGTATGTTCAGAACTGCTGACTTTTTGGATAGCAGTGGAGTGCTTAACCACTGTGCCACCAGGGCTCTTTAGGTATTTTCTAAGGGCCAAAATCATGCTGGAAATCTGGGTGGTGTGGTGGTTCAGTGCTATGACTACTAACCAAAAGGTTGGTAGTTTGAATCCACTAGGAGCTCCTTGGGCACTCTTATTTGGCAGATCTGCTCTGTCCTGTAGAGTCACTATGGGTCAGAATCAACTTGACCACAATGCTGGATAATTTTATGCTGGAGGAGTGAGTCACAGGATGCCAGCTATCCTCATGGGCTCAGTCTTCCTTATTTACCTGTCACACAATGCTGGCTAAGCAAGGCTTTATGACAGTAAGACTCCAGAGAGAAACTCAACAGAGGAGGTGCTTCATTTTCCTCAAGTCATCTCTTCTTATGTTAGTGGTCCTTTCGCGTTCATCCTGCCATCACCTCCTGTTCCTTCTTCCTACACTGAGGTTATGAGCATTTGCTCACGGCTCCCTTGGTCTCTGAGAAGCTGTAAAAACACACAGGAACCCAGGAAAACTCTAATAATTGGGGGAACACTAGAGCTGCACATAGGAAGGCTGTCCACCGTGTCCAAGACACCATCACAAATCCTTGGATTGTATTAGGTTCAGCAGCCTTAAATACAGGAGCCACTTGATGCTTGGGCTCCTGGCTAGTCTTCACTCATCCTGAGTAGCAGATGTTTTCACTATTTAGAGATAGGAAAATTGAAGCTAGCTGTGGATAGCGATGTGTAGCAGGCCACAGAGCTAGAGTGAAGCTCTGAACTCTCCTTTCTGCCCCTCATAGGTTGCTGGATTTTTGCTTCTTGAGAGTAGAGTAGTCTCAGTCAAAAAAAAAAAAGGGGGCTACTCCAATGGGACTCTTGACTTGGCCGTGTTGGCCTCTTCCGTGTTTGGCCTCCACAGGGACAGGTACGAGGCTAGGGCTCAATGTGTCAAAGCTGGAGTTGTACTCTCTGAGTTTTCTTTAGGATGAAGTCTGCAAGAATTCCAGAGCTTGGTGGTTACTGCACTTTCTCTAGTTTTCCAAGGTGATGGTGGTGGTGGTGTTGTAGGTGGCAAAGAGCTTTGCCCAGTCCCAGAAGGCCAGGAGTTTTTGCCTGTCAGGTATTAGCCCACATTGTTCATCTTAGCCAGGCCAGGATATACTGCTCAACATTGGTGGCCTTGGTGGCTGAACTGTCCCAACCATCAGATGCTTGATGCCTTCTTCAGGAAGAGAAAAAAGCCCTCGTTTTCCTGCAGCCCTGATCTCGTTTGGGAGGCACCAGTTGTCTGGATGGCCACCTTGGCAGCCAGTACCCTTTGGACTACCGCTGCCACCAGTTGCCATTGAGTCAGCTGTGACTGACTGTGAACCCATGTGTTGCAGAGTGTGTCAGAGCTCCACAGGGTTTTCAAAGCTGTGACCTTTCATAAGCCAATCACCAGGCTTTTCTTCCTAAGCACCTCTGAGTGGATTCAAACCGCGAGGTTTTTTGGTTAGTAGTCAGGCACTTAAGCTCCCATGCTTAGACCAGTCATGGCTGATGAGAAGGCTTCAGAGTCTGTTGAGATTCCAGTGGAATACCACTTGTCAGCCCGACCTACAGACCTTCTGCCAGCCTGGTGCCTGCTCTGATCAAGACAGATCCTGGGAAGATGGAGTCCTGGTGGAGGGTTTTCTGCTCAGAGGGAGAGGCTTCGTGCAGGAAAAGGAGGGAAGGGGAGAAGGAAAGACAATGTAAAGAAGGGAGGCAGATACCGGGAGCCTTTGTGCTAGTGTTCCCCAGGACTTCATTCTTGGTCAACATTGCTTCTCTGTCTGCCTTTTTTCTTTGACAGTTATGATAGCCCATGGTTTCAGATTCACCCAAGTGCTAATGAACCCCAGCCTGGGTCTTCCCTGACCCCTAACTACATACTGTACATCTCCATCTTTATACACAGGCAGCTTTCTGCTGCTTCTAACGACCTGCCTTCAGTGTTCTGTGGCTGACTTTTTTTTTCCCACTAAATGAAAACCTGTCCTGAGCTTGTCATCCCCCTCACTCCATTTCTGACCTTACCTCCTTCCATTCAGTCATACACATCTTTCTTAACTAACATATAGGCTTTTTCTCTGTTCCATGAAGAAATTAGATTTTCTTCCCCATCATCATGCCTTTCTGCATGCTGTACCTCTTTCCTCTTCCACTTTATGTGTCCCTCTGCCTTCCTAACCAACTTCCATTCATCTACAAACCTTGAATACCCAGCACAGAAGTCACACGTTGTTATTGTTAGGTGCCGTCGAGTCAGTTCCAACTCATAGTGATCATGTGAACAACAGACATGGCCACAATCGTTTTTATGCTTAAGCCCATTGTTGAGGCCTCTGTTTCAATCCATCTCATTGAGAGTCTTCCTCTTTTTCAGTCACCCTCCAGTCTACCAAGCATGACATCTTTTTCCAAGGACTGATCGTTCCTGACAACATGTCCAAAGGATGTAAGACTCAGTCTTGCCATTTTTGCTTCCAGGGAGCACTCTGGTTGTACTTCTTCCAGAACAGATCTGTTTGTTCTTTCGGTGGTCCATGGCATACTCAACATTATTCTCCAGCACTACAGTTCAAAGGCATCAATTCTTCTTCTGTCTTCTTTGTTCATGTTCCAGCTTTCATATGCATATGCTGTGATTGAAAATACCATGGCTTGGGTCAGGAGCATTTTAGTCTTCAAGGTGACATCCTTACTTTTGAATACTTTGAAGAGGTCCTTTGCAGCAGATTTTCTCAGTGCAATGTGTCTTTTGATTTCTTGACTGCCGCTTCTGAGGGCATTGATTGTGGACCCAAGTAAAATGAAATCCTTGACAATCTGAATTCTTTTTCTATTTAGAAGTCACATAAGAGGTGTTAATAAACTTTCCCCCACACCCAAGGCTAAACTAATCAATCCCCACTTCGGGCTCCCATGATTCTTCCTGCATACTTCAAATATTCATGTTATGACTTGTTTGGTCTTTGGTTGTCTGCAGGATAGTCTCCCTCTCTGGTCTTTAAGGCATTTAAGGCAAGGACCATATTTTAGCCATCTTAGAATCCTAACTCAGTGCTTGGAACATTACAGGTGCTCAGTAAATTTGCAGGATGAATTTAACTGTCATTCACACAGCTCTCTTAATTGTGTCCAACCGAGACTTTGCAATACATTTGTCAGCTGGTCAGTCTCCAGGTCCTGTCTAATTGATCTGAAGCACCACCGTGCGGACAGGGAGAAAGGATGAGCGTGTTCAATTTTTGGCTGATCCTGGATGAAAAGAGCCACAGAGGCCTCCTTCTCCACTGAGGACTGAAGAAAAAGCTTTTTGGATCTATAAAGTAAGCCTCAGTCAATGCTGCCTGCAGTGTCCTGGCCAGTGTTCTTCCCTTAAACAAGATTGGTTTGCAGGGAACTTTTTTTTTTCCTTTCTGGCAGAATGTCTGACATACCCCCAGATTACCATCTCCTTGGGAATAGCTAGGATTTGGTCAGTTGGAAATATCCCTGGTTACCTGTAGCTGTGACTGTGCTAACCATAAAAACTAGTACAGGTGTCTGTCAGAAAGCCATTAGCCAAACCCTGGCGTGGTTCAACAAGAGGCCAAGACCAAAGCTTGTGCGGTTTTAAGTATAGAATTGTATGAAAACTGCATCAGGAAATCTGGGACTGTGGAGGCTTAGTGGTGAGAACATGTGGAGGGCTTTTGCTAGACCTGGCTTCTGATATTGGCTGTCTTACTTACCGGCTGTGTGGCCTTGGGCAAACTTCTTTAGTTATCTGGTCCTCAGTTCCTTCACCACAAAATGTACATCATGTTGGTCACAGGACTTCTGAGGATTGAATTAAATCACACACACAACAGGTTTCTTATTAAAATGTTGGTCCTCGTGATATTGTAACTAAGTCTGAAACTAGTTGTTTAAAATCTTGGGCACAGCTCTCTAAAATGCTTCTTTGTGGAAAAGCTTAGACAGATCATCCAAGTTCTTTTCGTGTGATTATTGTTCATACTGAAAACTCAGAGAATGTGTAAAATCAGAGAAATTTGTCTCTAGATACTTTTTATCAGTAGCCCATCTTCCCCAAAGCTATTTTATTTTCACAACCTTAAGCTTCCTGAGAATGTTTCTTCTCATTCTTTCCTTGTTAGCAAAATTCTGATAGATTCATTTACATTAATGCATAAGTGACCATCCTACCCAAGGACACAGTATCTACATTTAAACAGGATGGCACCTCAAGTCAAAGCAATGAAATGGTTTGGGTGGGATTTTATCCATTAGTATGCTAGGGGTCTTGGAAGGACAGAGGGCTCTTCCTGACTCCCCAGAGTCATGATACTTATAAAATTGGCCTTATCGATGCAACTATAAGCAACAAACTGGGCTGTTTCTGAATTCTGATGCTAGAAAAGCAAGTCTCTAGCCTTTGCAAAGAATGTTTTAATGAGATCTAAGCATGAGCTGTCCAGTGCAGAGCATGAACACCAAGACCCCTTCCAGTTTTGTGCATCTGTAATATTCATACTCGAGTGCACTTCTTCAGAGCTCAACGCTGGGCTTTTGGATGCTTTTTTGCCCCACTGGGAAACCAAGCTGCAAAACTGTTAGTTTACTTTGGTAAGTCAACAAATAAAGAATAGTCCAGCTACTGTTCCTATACTGCAAGGTCGTGAGAGGATTCTGGAATTCTTTGCAAAAAAGCTTGTTCAAGAAACTGTTCCATGGCCATTAAAAAACTACTATGGAAAATTTTGCCTCATCATTTAGCTTTGATTATTTTAAATTCATGGCCAATAATGTTTCATCTATTTCCCTCCCTCCTCCAGATAATTCTGAAGCAAATCCCGCACATCACATCATTTTATCTGTAAATATTTCAGTGCCTGCCTCTTCTTTACAGCCAACAAAATCCATCCCCACAGGGGAGAGGATCTTCCTCCTTCATCCCCATGATGCTAAGAATGCTTGGCCAGTACCCAAATTTATATACCAGGGACAGTTCCTGGGCTGGGCACCTCAAAACCATATGCCAAACCCATTGCTGTCAAGTCCATTCTGATTCATAGCGACTCCAAAGGACTGATTAGAACTGCCCATGGCGTTTCCAAGGAGCATTTGGTAGATTTGAACTGCTGACCTTTCGGCCACCAGCCAAACTCTTAACCACTATGCCACCAAAGTTTCCAGGCCAACTCAAGGGCTTACTGAGTTCTGTCCACAGTCTGTCCTATTCCTTGGGAAGAAGGAATATGCAAAAAATGCTTGTCAGAGGTGCATCTGTGTGTAAGATTTCTTGTATTTGACAGGATTGCTGACCAATAAGTGTGATGAGACCCAGGCTGAGAAGCAAGAATCACAGTCTTGAATCCCTAATGGACTCAGCAGTTTTTACATAATTTTATTTGGTCTTCATCAGTTCTTATTTTAATCCCAGTTTACAGATGAGAAAATTAAAGTCTAAGATCCCACAGCTAATGAGTGACTATAGCAGAGATTGACTAGATACCAACCAAACTTATTTCCTCTTTTCTCTGGACACAGCTAGGTTATCTTTCCCAGGCTCTTTTGCAGTTAGGATTGGCCATGTGACTGATTTTTGGCCAAAACAGCACAGGCAAAAGCGATCTGTACCAATAAAAAGCATTCAGGACAATCCTGCATGCTCTATTTACTCTAAAGAGGAAGAATTTCAGGGACCTAGAAGACAGCACAAAGAACCCTGGCAGTGCAGTGATTAAGCACTCAGCTGTTAACTGAACATTCGGCAGTTCAAACCTACCCAGTGCCTCTGAGGGAGAAAGACCTAGTGATGTTTCCATAAAGATCACAGCCTGGAAAACCCTGTGGAGCAGATTTCGTCTGTCACATGAGATTGCTACGAGTTGGAATCAACCACACCTAACAACAACAACACTAAATTAAAGGTTGATGGTTTGACCGTACCCAGTGGTGCTGTGGGAGAAAGACCTAGTCATTTGCTTCCATAAAGATTACATTTAACAAAATCCTATGGAGCAGTTCCGTTCTGTAACACATGGGATTGCCATGAGTTGGAATCAACTCCATAGCTGCTGGTTTGGCTTTGTTTTTTCCTTCTGTGGGAAGTCTACCCTTCATCCTCACCTCTGTTTGGCTAATGCCTTACATGTAAGGACTTAGTTTAGAAACACTTCCTTCCCCTACAGGACTTAGCTGTCCCTCAACTTGGGTCAGTCTTCCCTCCCCACTATCCCCATGACTCCTGTCCTTACCCTGCTAGATCATATCCCCCCACCATCCCTGGGTAGCAGATGTTTCCAGTCTCTGCAAAAGGGGAGACTGTGTTGAGAAATTTTTCTCAAGATCCTGACCCTTCTGAATCCTTCTAAATTATGAGTCTTAGTCCCATGCTCCCTGTACTCCCCACTCCCACTTCCCTAACCAAAACATATAGGTTTTTCATCCACTTAATTTCTTTGCAGAGTCACCAGAGAGGCAAGTGGGGCCCTGTAAATCTGTCACAAGCTTCAGTGCACGGAAACCTCTGCTCCTTGACCCCAACGAACCACTTAGAACAAATGCTACTAAGTCCATGAGGCATGCACTGCCCCTCCCAACCAGCCATCACATTATTGTCTGGGGGACAGGGTGTCTGATATACAAAATAAGGTGTGGCAAGTACAATCCAAAGCAGCCCCTGAATGCACTGTGGGTCTTCTCTTCATTGGATTATTTTTATGGGGATCAGCACAGACCGAGGCAGTGGACTCCAGTGCCAGAGACAACATCTCGATAAATCACCATGGCCGTTCTTCTATGGCTCATAACTAGTAAATCAAATCTATTGAACAATACATTTACTGCAAATTTAAGAAGTTGTTCTTTCATTTTTTAAGTGTATGTGTTAAATCATGCCCAGAGTCATAAAGAATCGAGACAGCCAGGCTCAGCATGAGAAAACAACCACCACTACCACAAAAACTCAACTACATCCTTAAAGATGTTAGAAGATTGCTTGGCCTTTGGTGGTGAGTGAATGAAACCCTTTACTGATGGCTGGGAGAGGAGCTGCTCACACCTGGACAGAGTGGAACTCCCAAAGTGGAAAGCTTGGGACACCTACCTTAACTAATGTCTGTGTTGGTTTTGCAAGTAGGGATAAAGTGTTAGCAGGCTTGTTCTTTACTACAGGTTCTGGGACCCATCAAAACTGAACCCACTGCTTTTGGGTCATTTCCAACTCATACAGACCCTGTAGGACAGAGCAGACTGGCTCTGTATAGTTTCTAAGGGGGGCATAGACAACACAAGAGGCATATAACAACCTTCTTAGTGAAAGACGGTGATGTTTGCTCTAGTGGGATGAGGGGAAGGTGGTTATGGACTGTTGTTCCTTAGAATGATTCCTTTTGCTTACTGTTTCACCCTATTCAAATGTTAATGCTGCTGTGAAATCCAGACCTTGGGTAATATGAGCAGTTCACGTGCTTGGCTGCTAACTGAAAGGTTGGAGCCCAGCTACAGGCTGCTTGGAAGAAAGGTCTGGCAAGGTAGTTCCAAAAAATCAGCCATTAAAAACCCTGTGGAGCATGGTTCTGTTCTGACACACTTGAGAACATAAGTCAGAGTTGTCTGAGGAACAGTTGTTCATTGTTGTTAGGTGTCTGTCGAGCTGTTTCCTACTCATAGAGACCCTGTGCGTGATAGAAAAAAAACTGTCCAGTCTCGAGCCATGTCTGCAATTGTTTTTATGCTTATGCCCATTCTTGTAGCCACTGGGTCAGTCCATCTCATTGAGGGCCTTCCTCTTTTCCGCTGACCCTCCACTCTACCAAGCATGATGTCATCCTCAGGGAATTGATCCCTCCGTGTCTCACATGTCCAAAGTGTGTAAGATACAGCCTCACCATCTTTACTTCCATGGGGCACTCTGGTTGTACTTCTTCCAGAACAGGTATGTTTACTCTTTGGGCAGTCCACAGTATACTCAATGTTCCTCTCCAAGACCCCAATTTAAGGGTGTCAATTTTTCTTCTGTCTTTCTTATTCATTGTCCAGCTTTCACGTGTATGTGATATGATTGAAAATACCATGGCTTGGGTCAGGTGCACCTTACTCTTCAAGGGGACTTCTTTACTTTTTAACACTTTAAAGAGGTTCTCGGTGGCAGATTTTCCCGGGGCAATGCATCTTTTGATTTCTTGACTGCTGTTTCCAAGGGCGCTGGTTTTGGAACCACGTAAAATGAAATCCTTGACAACCTCAATCCTTTCTCCACTTATGATGACGTTGCTTACTAATCTAGCTGTGAGGGTTTCTGTTTTCTTGATGTTAAGGTGTAATCCATATGGAAACTTGTGGTCTTTGATCTTTATCAGTAAGTATTTCAAATCCTCTTCACTTGCAGCAAGCAGCCTTGTGTCATCTGCATAACACAGGTTGTTAATCACTCTTCCTCCAATCCTGATGCCTCATCCTTTCTCACGTACCTAGTCCAGCTTCTTAGATTATTTGCTCAGCATACAGATTGAAAAGATATGGTGAAAAGATACAACCCTGACACACAGCTTTCCTGACTTTAAACCATGCAATGTCCCCTTTTTCTGTTTGTATGACTGCCTCTTGGTCCATGTACAGATACCTCATGAGCACAATTAAGTGTTCGAATTCCTGTTCTCCACAATATTAGCCAGAATTCATTATGATCCGCATAGTTGAAGGCCTTTGCATAGTCAGTGAAACACAGGTAAACATCTTTCTAGTATTTTCTGCTTTCAGCCAAAATCTGTCTGACATCAGAAATGGTATCCCTGGTTCTACATCCTCTTCTGAATCTGGCTTGAATTTCTGTCAGTTTCCTGCCAGTATACTGTTGCAGTTACTTTTGAATGATCTTTAACAAAATTAGGCTGGTGTTTTTAAAGTCCAACCCAAGACCGCCGTTGGACCACATTATCTGCTTTCCCTAACCCATGTTAAATGTTAACAGAGGGTGAGGCAACCCTAGCCCTTAGTCTGGTAGTCGGTCAATATTTTAATTGAATTCATAGGTCTTCATCTACAAATGTTAATTCAACAAAGACTTATTCCTTCATTCGTTTAACATACACTTACTGAATGCCTGCTAATTGCTGTACTGGGTGTGTGGTGGCAGATGAGATAGACAAAGGCCTTGTGTTTTTGGAGCTTTCAGACATTGAGAAAGTAATTTCAAGTGCACCCTGAGTGTTACTTAAGTTCACTAGGGTGGTCAAGAAAGGCCAGAGGGGTGAATAGAAGTTAGCTTTACAAATATCTTCTAAGGCAATTGTCAAAACAGCCCCAAAAGATACCTCTATTTTTTACTACATGGTTTTTAGCATTTATTTTAGAGCTATTTTAATTGTACCCAGAGGGTTCTCATATATGTCCTGCTCCTGCATGTAGGACTATGTGTCTGCCATTATAGTATGTCACAAAGTAGTTTCATGGACCTAAAAATGTTTTGTGCTACCCCAGTTCGTCCTTCCTGTCTCCCCATAACCTGTGGGCAGCCACTGATCTTTTCCCTGTCTCTATAGTGTCACCTTTTCCGGTGTGCCATGTAGTTGGAATCATACGGTGTGAAGCTTTTTGAGATGGGCTTCTTTCTGTTAGCACTGATACATCTATTTTTGTTGCCATTTTTCAGATGAAGAATTGGAGGCAAGGATCACACAGCAGCTGGTGGTGACAGCTAGTATCTGTGACAAGGGTGTATGCAGAGACCTATGGAAGTTCAATGAGGAGACACTTGGTCTAGCCTGAGGGGTCAGGGAAGATGCCCTGGAGGAGATGAAATCCAAATTCAGTCTGGTAGAAGGGTAAAGAATAAGCCAAATGACAGAAGGGATGAATACCAGACAGCGAACAGCTTGGTGTGTCAGGGTCTTCTGTGTGGCTGAAGTGGGCAGCCAGAGGCAGGGCATTGCAGAGGCCAAGGCTAGAAGAACAGCTCACAGAGGGACTGTATGCCAAGCTGAGGAGCCGGAACCCCTCCTGCAGGCCGTGGGGAGCCACCTAAGCCTTCAGGCGGTGTTTGATGCAGCCAGATCTGTGTCTGAAAACAACCACTCTGGCCCAGCAGCATGGAGGATGGATTAGAAGAAGACCAGATGGGAAGCTGGGGACCAATTAGCAAGCTATTGCAGTAGTACAGGAGAGAGATGATGAGGGGTCCACTAGGGCAGTGGTACTGGCAGTGGGGAAGAAGGGGCATGGAGAAATACGTTAGAGGTCTAAGTTATCAGGATTCCCTGATTGCTTGTTTGTAGAATAGCTCCTGGAGACTCCCCATTGAGAGTGTGCTGCCTAGAGTGAGACAGTGCCATTCCCAGCCACTGGAAGGCACAACAGAACTGACTGGGGGTGTAGGTATAGCCCTGCCTGAAGGGACAGTGGTCATAATTCTTGCTCAGGGTCCCTTCTAGAAGAGCTGTTTATAAGAAAGCTAATGGGGACATCTAAGACCCAGGAGCAATGCAGACTCTAGGAAACAGGCTGAGGGTTCCTTCAGACAAGCTCATCCACTCCTTTGGTTATGGGGGAAAAATTTTCCAAATAAGGCTGAACAAATCCCAGCATGGCAAGCCACCGTATCTAGAAGCTTACAGAACTGCTGATTGCTTGAGGGATAAGAGGAGAGATTCATGCTTGGATGTCATCCCCTCTGCTATTCTCCTTTCCTTTCCACACTTTAACATCTCTCAACACACGTGTACACACATACGCATGCACTTGCATGCACACACACGTTCTTACGCACATATGCGCACGCCTTATCTCCCCTAAACTTCTCATCTTCCCCCAAACATGCCAAGCCCTTTCTCACTCCTTTGCACCTGCTGTTCTTTCTCTCTGTCAGAGAAGTCCTTCTCCCATCTCTGTTGGGCAAGATTCTATTCCTACTTCAAACACAGTCCAGGTGCTAGTCCTTTCTGATGCCCAACCCCATTGCTCCTGCCGGGTGACTTGTTCTACAGCAGGTGTTCTTACCACCTCCTCTCAAATAGCACCTCCTCTGGTGTACTGTCTGTTTCTGAGATCTCTCTTGAGTGCAAAGATAAATGCATTGAGTCTTATTTATCTTGGCATCTCCAGGAGTGGTCCATGCTTGGGGCTCAAAATACATTTGTGGGATGAATGGGCACAGGACTTGCAGGTGGACAAGGACAAGTCTTCCCTGGGGGTCCCCGGGTAGCAAGAACAGTTAAGCACTTCGCCTACTAACTGAAAGGCTGGTGATTAGAGGCCACTCAAAGGCACCTCAGGAGAAAGGAGCACAGCAGGGGATTGCCGTGAGTTGGAATTGACTCTAGCAATAGATTTGTGGTTAGCCAAGGCCCTAAGTCATTTGCAGTACTGAAGATCATCTCTGCCCTCAGGAAGCTTACATAGCCACATGGGAAGTATAAATCACACCTACAGGGGAAGAGCTGGACTCACACCTACGGGACAAGAACTGGTCCCCAACAGGTCTATTATGTCTCAGAAAGATGCCTTTACTTTGATCCCCATTTTATAGAGCAAGGTTCCACTTTCAGGGCAGACAATGCTCTTCTGGGCTGGAACAATGACAGAGTTGTTTAACACCTGGGGGGAAAATGGACAAGACTGTTTTACAGAGATTTCCCAGCCTGACCGCAGCTGGTTGGCCTGGCTGAAGTCCATTTGCCAGGTGGCCTGTATGATCCTCTGGGCTTCTTGCTGACATGTGGAGCAGGAGGGGGCCCCACCTTCAGAACCGCTGAACAACCTGCCCGTCAGCCTCCTGGGAATTTTCTGTGCCCTGTCTCAGGCTGGCTGCCTTTCCCTGAGAAAGGTGGTGCTCGTGGGCCTGGAAATAGTCAAAGGCCAGGAGGAGCTGAGCTCTAGGCTTGTTATCATCATTATTTTCATTATCCAGTTAATAACAATAGCGATGACAGCAGTACCAACAAACTCTTGTTGGGCACTTACTATGTGCCACATTATGTGCTAAGGTTTTATATGCATTATTGCTTGTTGGTCCTTAACAGCACTCCCGTGTGGTAGATACTAACATTCCTATTTTTCACATGATGAAACGGAGGCACTGAAAAGTTTAGCTGCTTGCCCAACATCATAAAGCAGAGCCAGGACTTGAAACAAAACCTGACTCCAGAGCCTCTATTCTTAAATGTCATCCTGAAGAGAGATGCAGAAGATGGCTAGCACCCTGGCCATTCATGGAAGGATACACTGGAAGACAGGAGGCCAGTGCACACCAGCATCTGCCTGTCGCTACTGTACTCACACCCCTTATAGGACTCTCCATCTCGCAGTCAAATGATGCCTGCTGCTTGGCAGGTTAGAGCTCTGATGAATCCCAGAAAGTGCAAGTGAGTCAGAAGGTACCGGGTAGATGTGCTGAACCAGCCCTTTCCCACCCTGGATCTCACCGGGATGGCCCAGGTTTCTGATTGCTGCCTCTCTTGGATGCCTGGATCGCTGCTGTCTGTAGCCTAATCTCCATTCTGATGGTTTTGGTTGCTATGGTAATTGAATTCACTTAAAGTTGTTTCCAAGCTGGTCTGTCTACCTTGTGCTGCCTGCAGCCTGGAAGGGCACAAGCCCAGGGCTGAGGGCAAGAAGGAGGAGGCGCTGGTGGCCTGGGAATATTGTGTGATTTTCCTGACCCACAGGTCTTTCTCAAAGGCCAACAGAGGAAATAGCAATGAAGAAGTAATCCTTACAAGTATCTCTTTGCCCTCCTCTTTCCTACCTCACTCTCTGCATGGATATTCTGGAAGTAGACTGGCTGGAAAGGCAGGGACTAGTGCCAATGGAAGAGGCCCTTTGAGGGCACCTTCTGTCCCTCAGCATTGTGTTACTCTTTCAACGAATACTGAAAACCTACTGTCTTCTAGGTGCTGCGGCTCACTTCTAGACACAGGGATATCTCTGGGGCGGTTCAGGGTCCAGGTCACAGGAAATGCCCCCGAGGGCGTATTTCTGTGTGGCCACCACACTGAGATTTCTGAAATCTCAGAATCTCAATTTCAGAAGGGCCAGTCAGGATCAGACCAGGGCAGGGAGGTTAGGGATGGGGGAAATTCCCCTCTTCCTCTCTGCTGGCAGGAAGTTCATAGACATTCTAGGGCTACAGAGCTCGGGGAGGGTTCAGTGTTCTGAAGACTGAGCTGAAGCAGGGTGGGACCGTTCTACCAGAGAATTCAAAGGCAAATCCTACTCATACCTTCCACGATTCTAATGCAGGGGTGGACTGAGAAGGGTGGGGGCCAGTGTCAGAGCTACAAGATGTCTATTTGGGAATGACGGACACTATCTACCACTAATTTTTCCACCACTACCACCACCTCGATGTCCACCTCCACCACCACCTCCACCTCCACCTCTACCACCTCCACCTCTGCATCTACCACCACCTCCACCTCCACCTCCACCACCTCCACCACCACCTCCACTTCCACTGCCACCTCCACCACCTTCACCACCTCTAGCACCTCCACCACCTCCAACACCTCCACTACCACCTCCACCTCCACTGCCACCTCCACCACCTCCACCACCTCCAACACCACTCCACCTCCACCACCTCCACCTCCACCTCCACCACTTCCACCACCCCCACCTCTAACACCTCCACCTCCAACACCTCCACCACCACCTCCACCTCCACATCCTCCACCACCACCTCCACCACCCCCACCTCCAACACCTCCACCGCCACCTCCACCACCTTCAACACCTCCACCGCCACCACCTCCAACACCTCCACCACCTCCACCAACACCTTCACCTCCACCACCTCCACCACCTCCACCAACACCTTCACCTCCACCACCTCCACTTCCACCACCTCCAGCACCTCCACCTCCTCCACCACCTCCACCTCCACCTCCACCTCCACCACCACCTCCACCTCCACCTCCAACACCTCCACCTCCACCACCACCTCCACTTCCACCTCCACCACCTCCACTTCCACCTCCACAACCTCCATCTCCACCACCACCTCCACCTCCACCACCTCCACCTCCACCTCCACCACCTCCAACACCTCCACCACCTCCACCAACACCTCCACCTCCACCGCCACCTTCACCACCTCCACTACCTCCACCTCCACCACCTCCACCACCTCCACCTCCTCCACCACCTCCACCTCCACCTCCACCACCTCCTCCACCTCCACCACTACCGCCACCTCCACCTCCACTTCCACCTCCACCACCTTCACCACTTCCATCACCACCACCTCCACCACCTCCACCTCCACCTCCACCTCCACCACCTCCACCACCTCCACCTCCTCCACCACCTCCACCTCCACCTCCACCTCCACCTCCACTTCCACCTCCACCACCTTCACCACCTCCATCACCACCACCACCTCCACCTCCACCTCCACCACCTCCACCTCCACCTCCACCTCCACCACCTCCACCTCCACCTCCACCTCCACCTCCACCACCACCACCTCCACCTTCACCTCCACCACCACCTCCACCTCCATCTCCACCTCCACCACCACCTCCATCTCCACCTCCACCTCCACCACCACCACCTCCACCTCCACCACCTCCACCTCCACCTCCACCTCTGCATCTACAACCACCTCCACCACCTCCACCTCCACCACCACCTCCACCTCCACCTCCACCTCTGCATCTACCACCACCTCCACCTCCACCACCTCCACCTCCACCACCTCCACCTCCACCACGACCTCCACCTCCACCTCCACCACCTCCACCTCCACCTCTACCTCCACCTCTGCCACCACCTCCACCTCTGCATCTACCATCACCTCCACCTCCACCACCATTATAACCATCACCTCACAACCACCTCGAACTCCACTACCACCACCTCTACCACCACTATAACCACTTTTGCTCCCACCACCAGCCACCATCTCCACCACCAAAAACTGCAACCACCATGTTTACTTCCACCTCCACCACTATCATCACGGACGCCGTGACCAACACCACTTTGCTTGGGAAGAGGACAAAGAACCGTACCGTAGATTACAGGTGATTGATTTACAAGTCTCATCATTTAGTAATAGCTAAATAAAACAAACAATAATATTTTTATATAACTTTAACTAGGGGCTTTGCAGTTCCCCTATGGTACAAATGGTTAGCAGGCTCAGTTTCTATCTGAAAGTTTCGAGATTTGAATCCACTCAGAGGCACCTTGAAACAAAATCCTGGCAATCTACTTCTGAAAGATTAGCCATCAAAACGTTTATGGAGTACATATCTACTGACACACTTGGGGCCCCAAGAGTCAGAGTGGACTCCATGATGACAGTTTTTAACTATGGGCTTTAAATGATTTTGCTGTGGGCTGGGAATGCAGTGACAGCTGAAGCACAGCAGAGACTTTTAAGAAGCTCACAATCCATGAAAGACAAAAAAGAGCAAGACAAAGGGACATGCCCTATGATAAGGACAAGAGCAATGTACTTTGGGAGCCTGGAACTGGGAGAAGAAGGAAGGGCGTATAGGAAGACTTTATACAAGGTGAGGCATATTGTGTTGCGTCTTTAAGGATGAGAAGGCGTTCTTGAGACAGAAAGTAATTCTGTGCAAAGACAAGAGCATGAGCAAATGCACAGAGGTGTGAAAGTGAGCAGCATGTCTAGTGGTGGGAGTGCAGCCTGAGCCAAGGGAACGGCTGGAAAGGCCAGATGATGGCAAACCCACTTTGAATTTTATCCTCTAAGCAATGAGGGACCTTCATGGTAAGAAATGTGTTTGAGCAAAACAACTCAGGCACCAGTGAGAAAGATGAGTAGAAATGGAAAATAAAGAGGTCCTGAATAAGGTTGTTGAACTAGAATTACAGAGGAGACCCAGCCAAGAATGAAGGAGAGACAAAATCTATGGGACCTGGTAACTAGTGGGTTGTGGGAGTGGGTGTGCAGGAGGGGGCAAGTGTCCAAGAAAATGGAAGAACCAGAGAAGTCTTTTTGCAGATTGTTAGCAATAGATGCATAAGGTGTCTGGTACAGTCAAAGTCAAATGCCTGCTAGACAGCAGGAAATATATTCCTAGCTCTAGGGAGAAAGTTGCTCATAAAGGAATGTAGATATGGGTATCATTGACGTAGAGTTAACAGCTGAAGTCATGAAAAAAAATGAATTGTCCAGGGGAGACAACACAGAGCAGGGATGATGAGGAGAGGACAAACACAACTTCTTGGAGAGTGGTCAGAGGTAGGGCAGCCAGTATCTTCCCATAAGGTGATGGCCAGGAGCAAGGTGACCTGGAGTATGTGGTTGGTAGAAGAAGGCACTTCTGAGGCAAAGTTGTGGAGAACTGCTCTACAGTAGTGGCTCTTGACTTTGGGTGAGGACCAACACTGCCTGGAAGGCTTGTCAGAACCCAGACTTCTGGGCTCCGGCTAATTCAATAGGTCTGGGCGAGGGCTTGAAGGAGCCTAGCAGTTAAGTACTGAGCTACTAGCCAGAAGGTAGGCAGTGTGAACCCATGAGCTACTCCATGGGAGATAGATGGGGCAGTCTGCTTCTGTAAAGATTACAGCCTTGGAAACTCTATGGGGCAGCTCTACTCTGTCCTATGGGGTTGCTATGAGTCAGAATCAACTTGATGGCAACAGGTTTGGTTTGGTTTTGGAGGGTAGGGCCTGGGAGTTTGCATTTCAAATCAGTGTCCAGGTGGTTGATGCTGGGCAAAGAAAAAATATATATTTTTTTGGCTTTTAAAATATTTTATTGTGCTTTAAGTGAAAGTTTACAATCCAAGTCAATTTGTCCTACAAAAACTTAAACACACATCACTGTGTAACTCTAGCTGCTCTCCTCATCCTGTGACAGCACACCTCTTTCTACCACTCCTTATTGTGGCCCAAATTGGACAAGAAGAGAGGAGAAAGTCAGGGTCTGGCCGAACAGCAGAGAACCATAGTCTAGATGGATAAACCTATACTTGTGATGATTCGAGTTCAAATTTATTCACTCCTTAAATAGTGGTAGGCCAACGCTAATGACTATACTGACAGAGAACACAACAAAGAGTCCCTGGTGAAGTGGGAGAGAAACAGGGTGCAGAACTCAAACACTACCAACAGGACCAGATTTGATGGCCTGCCAGACTGGAGAATCCCCAGAAGACATGGCCCTGGATTCTCTGTTAGCTCAGAACTCAAACCATTACCTAAGCCAACTGTTCATACCAGGGTTGGACTGTACTGCAAGACATAAAAGGATACTGGCAGAGTGTGCTTCTTGGCTTAAGTAGATGCATGAGGCTTACTGGGCAATTCCTGTCCAGAGGCGAGATGAGAGGGTGGAGGGGGACAGGAGCTGGTTGAATGGACAAGGGAAATACAGGGTAGAAAGGGGTGTGTTGTCACAGGGTGAGGAGAGCAACTATAGTTACACAGTGATATGTGTTTAAGTTTTGGTAGGACAAATTGACTTGGATTGTAAACTTTCATTTAAAGTACAATAAAATATTTAAAAGCAAAAATAAAAATAAATTATGCACTCTTTATTGTGGCCCAAATTGGACAGGAGGAGAGGAAAAAGTCAGGCTCTGGTTAAAGAGCAGAGATGGAAGAAAAAAGATGGGGGGTATAGGGCAGCTCCCTGCAAATGCAAATCTTGGAACTCTTTCTAGAATGGCCACTAGAGCTGTCATCATGTTACCCTTGACATCCTGAATGTCATCAAAATATTTTCCTTTCAATATTTCCTTTATTTTTGGGTAAGGAAAGAAGTAATTGGGGGCCAGATCAAGTGAGTAGGAAGGGTACTCCAATAGAGTTACCTGTTTACTGGCTAAAAATTGCCTGCCTCACAGACAACTATATAATTAAGTTTGCAAACATGCCACCTTGCCACTGAGCACAGTTGCCATTCCAGAAAGAGTTCCCAAATTGCCTTGAAGGATGAACTAGGCACTGGCATCAGTGCATAGCGTCCCAAGGGGAGCACTTTGAAGGTGACTGTAGTGATACTCAGCAATAATGTATGTAATACTTAGAACCATTTTTTCGCAGACTTAATTGTCGGACCTCCTAGAATGGATACAGTTGAGGACATGGAAACTGGAGGGCATGGAGGAAAGACAGAGGGTGGAAAGGGAAAGTTAGGCCAAGGAAGACTGGGAATGTAATGGCATAAGAGGAGGGTGACTAGAGGGGCCACATTTGCGACTGTGACTATGAATCCTTTGAGGAAACTCTGGTGAGTTGAGGTGCATAGAGGAGTATGGAGATTAGAACCAGCCATGGTTCTATACAGAATCCTGGCCCACCATTTAGAGTCTCCTTTCTAGAACTTCTTTCCTCTCTCGCCTCCCTCTCTTACAGTCTTCTAGGGTTGTTGCCAGCCTCTGGACCTCAGTGCTTCCCGGGTTATCTGCTGCTACGGCTGTTTTGAGGACAAGACCTGGTGCTTTTTCGTTTTCCATTCAAGAACCCGGATTAGAGACCCTCAGACTACTGTGAGGAGGCACCTGACCTCAGTGCTAGACATCCTCCCAAGGCTGACCCATCCTGCCAGGGGAGCCTGAAAACATGAGCCTTATTTTCTATCACTAGAGCGAGTCCATAAAGAAAACCCAATTCATCGGTGTCCAAGATAGACAAGACAGCATGGGCAGTATTTAATTATGAGCAGGCAGACCAAATAGGAGGGATGCAATAAAAATGCTAATCAGGGAGGAATAAAACCAGGCTTTATTTTTCTTCTAGAGTAAACTAATGCTCATCTCTTCCCTTCTGTACCCCAAGCCCCAAAATCTGTGTCACAGGCCTGGTTCTGAGTGTGACTTGGTGACCGGAAATCCACATCCACTGCCATCAAGTTCATGCTGACTCATAATGACTCCAGAGGACAGAGTAGAGCTGCCCCATAGGGTTTCCAAGGCTGTAAATCTTTAGAGAAGCAGACTGCCACATCTTTCTCCTGTGGAGCAGCCGGCCAATTTGAACGGCCAACCTTTTGGCTAGCAGCTAAATGATTTAACCACTGTGCCACTAGGGTTCCAGCTTAGTGGCAAATGTGTCCATTTCAGCACCAGTCTCTAGCATCTTCCTGCCTCTATTGCTCCAGCTCCCTCCCCCAGCCCAGTTCCTAGAAAAGCTAGCCAGTGGGAAGCTGGCTTTCCTTGCAAGTACCCAAGTTCCTCTTGAGCCAGGGAGAACTGGCAGGGAATTTAGAAAGCAAATGAGGTTATTATTCAGGGCCCAATTCCATGTCCCAGGGAGCACTTTAAGAAGATAAAAATCTCCCCTTTTGGAAACAAATCCAGAATTTACACAGGGAGGGCAGGAGCCTGGAGAAGTGCACCTTGTCCTGTTTGAATTCAACATGCTGTACTGAGTCTCTAGCTTGCCCATCAGTCCGACTCTAAGCCATTTAGGAAGAGCTGGGAGACGCTCAAAGCCAGGCACAAAGCCTCATGTTCTCAGTTCTATCCAACTGGGCTGGGCTTGACTTTGGAGTGTGTGTGGCTCAGAATTTTGTAGACTGTTTATGTCTCACTCCCAATTTGGCTGACTGCTTGTGAAACCAGATCCTTTGGGTTACTCTGTCTCTCCTTACTAGTCTGCACAACCTTTCACACTGCTGCCAGAGGTAGATTTATTTCTCTAATTTCCCTTGGTTCCTGGGATGCCTGGGCATGAGCCTTCTGTTAGTTTCAGGTAAAGTACATTGTCCTCCTAGCCTCAGGATCTTGATTCAGCCCAGGCCTTTTTTCTTAACCTGGGCTGTTCTGTTTACAGAGCACAGCAGTCAGCCCGGCTGGTTTCCCTGAATTTGCCTACTTGTTTGATTAGTTTCTCTCTTGCCTTCTCGAGGAGTCCTGGTGGTGGAGTGGTTAAAAGCTGAGCTGCTAAACAGAAGGTCAGCAGTTTGAATTCCTTGAAAACCCTATGGGGTGGTTCTACTCTGCCCTATGGGGTTGTCATGAGTTGGAAATGACTCAGAAGCAACAGGTTTTGTTTGTTTTTTTTTTCCTTTTTGTCTTCTTCTGCCTTCTCAAATTCTTGTGAAGCCTCAAGCTCTTCCCCGGTACCGTCAGGGCAGAATTAGCGTGAAGGGCATCTGATATATCATTTTGGATCATCTCCCTTCTCTTTATATCACCGGGAAAAAGCACCTAGGCCCTTGACGCAGCCACTGGCTCTTCCTAGACAAATATGTTAGATTAAAAAGCTCATATCCCAGCCAAGCTACTTACCTGCTGTAGGACCTTAAACAAGCTAGTTAACTTCTGTGCCTCAGTTTCTTCATTCAAAACACAGAGATAATTCTATCACCTACTTCAGATTTGGTATGAAAATTCAATGCAGAGTGTAGAAGAGTGCCTGGCATATAATAAGTGTGCAGGAAATCTTAGCTATCATCATCATCATCACCATTATTGCTATGATTATTATTAAAGTTAATGATTGTCTTATTTGTTTGTAGGTCCCAGTGCTTGGTAGAGTGTCTGGCTTGAATAAACATTCAATGATCACTGAGTGAATAAAACTTGTTTTAAGATAATTCTTCCAAAGATATTACCCTTTCCAGGAAAATTTAAATTTAAAGAGAGGATCTGAATGCCAAGGACAATGAAAAAACCAAAAAACCCACTGCCATCAAGTCAATTCCAACTCAAAGTGACACCACAGGACAGTGTAGAACTGCTCCATAGAGTCTCCAAGGAGCACCTGGAGAATAATGAGTGATACATAAATGGCTAATACAGCTATCCTAGGCGTCTACAGGGAAGGAGGGGAGGCTTAGTGAGCAGTGGTTAAGCACTCAGCAGTTGAAACCCACTAGCTGCTCCCTAGGAGAAAGTTGTGGCCGTTTATTTCTGTAAAAATTACAGCCTTGGAAACTCTATGGGGTAGTTCTACTGTATCCTATAAGATCACTATGAATTAGAATTGATTCAGCGGCAATAGATTTTTCTTTTTTTATATTTTGGGGTATGAAGAAAGGGTAGTCCCCAGGTGGCACAAGCAATTAAGTGCTTGACTACTAGCTGAAAGATTGGTAGTTCAAACCCTCCCAGAGATGTCTTGGAAGACAGGCCTGGGAATTTCCCTCCAAGGGTCACTCCCTTGAAAACCCTGTGGAACAGTGCTCCCCTGTACACATGTTGTCACCCTAAGTCAGAATCAACTCAATGAACAAATAACAACAAGGGGATGGGATTTGGTGTCAATAGCTTTTTTTTTTTGCTGTCCTTTATATTGCAACAAGTAGTCAGTGACTAGAAACATAACTGATACTGATATCCTGGCCAGCAGATCAGTTACTTTCCCAGAGGTTGACTTTCCCTCTTAACACTAAAGACAATGAAACCTTAAGAAGAGAACAAGCAAGGGAGAACAATGACGGAATATTTCCTGGGGTCTTCCTGGGGTCCAAATTGTCACAATCCACATATATGTTAAAGTTATAAAGCCCACATCACTTTGGTCACTACAAGGTAGGAATGAAGAGTACCACTGGCCAGCTGGCCTCAAACACTGGTGTATAAGACTTCTTTCCACTGCCATCCTCATCTCTTCCCTGGGTGCAACCGAATGCCACCAGTTCTTTGAGTAACCTTCCAGAAACATTTTATGCATATATAAACAAATGCAGGCAGATGTCCTCTGCTCCTTTTATACACATGGAAAATTTACCTTATACATAGTGATGGTTAAGGTTGTGCATCACCTTGGCTGGACCTTGATCCTCAGTGGCTTGGCAGTTTTGTAATGCTGTAGTTTGCCAGTATTGTAAGTAATTTGGCAGCTATGCAATGATGTAGATATCCTCAATTTTGTGATACAATGTAATCACCTACATGATGTGATCTGCCAATCAGTTGTAAGGAAAGTTTCCTTGGGGATGTGGCCTCGTCCAATACAGGAAGACATCTGGCAAATCTCAGTGTCTTTTGCTTATGGGATCCTGCATCTGGCTTGTCGTCTTCTGATCTCTGGATCTTGGGACTTGAGCCAACAGCCTGCAATCTTAACTGCTGATCTTGAATTCATCAGACTCCATAGCCCAAGCCAGCAGCCTACTGTATGACCTAGTGATCTTTGGTTTGTCAATGCCTTCAGCTATGTGAGTCAAGACACGCCTGATGCCTGACGTATAGACTTGGGACTTGCCAGCCTCTGCAGCCTCATGAGTCATTTCCTTGAGATAACTCTCTCTCTATGTATTTTATATATACATATATATATAGTGTGTGTGTGTATATATATATATACTCATAACACACACACTTGAATTTCTTCTTCAGTTCTTTCAGCTTGAGGAAAAAATGTAAGCCTCAGGTTGCAATAGTGAAGGATTCTACAGGGAAAATACTAAATGATTCAGGAAGCATTAAAAGAAGGTAGAAGGAATACACAGAGACATTATACCAGAAAGACTCGATCAATGTTCAAGCGTTTCAAGACGTAGCATATTATCAGGAACCAATGGTACTGAAGGAAGAAGTCAAAGCTGCATCGAAGGCACTGATGAGAAACAAGGCTCCGGGAATTGATAGAGTATCTATTGAGATGTTTCGACAAACAGATGCAGCACTGGAAGTGCTCACTCATCTATGCCAAGAAATTAGGAAGACAGCTACCTGGCCAACTGACTGACAGAGATCCATATTTATGCCCATTCCAAAGAAAAGTGATCCAACCAAAATGTGGAAATTATTGAACAACATCATTAATATTACATGCAAGTAAAATTTTGCTAAAGATCATTAAAAGGTAACTACAGTAGTATATTGACAGGGAACTTCCAGAAATCCAAGCTGAATTCAGAAGAAGACTTGGAACCAGGGGTATCATTCCTGATGTCAGATGAGTCTTGGCTGAAAGCAGAGAATACAAGAAAGATGTTTACCTGTGTTTCATTGACTATGCAGAGGCATTCGATGGTGTGAGTCATAACAGATTTTGGATAACATTGTGGAATAAGGGAGTTCCAGAACACTTCACTGTGCTCATGCGGAATCTGTATATGGATCAAGAGGCAGTCATTATAACAGAACATGGGGATACTGTATGTTGTAAAGTCAGGAAGGGTGTGTGTCAGGGTTGTATCCTTTCATCATACCTTTTCAGTCTGTATGCTGAGCAAATAATCCGAGAAGCTGGACTATAAGAAAAAAAAAGTGACATTAGGATTGGATGAAGACTCATTAACAACCTGTGTTATGCAGATGATACTATCCAGTTTGCTGGAGGTGAAGAGCATTTGAAACACTTACTGATGAAAATCAAAGACAACAGCCTTCAGTATGTATTGTACCTCAACATCAAGAAAACACAAATCCTCACAACTAGGCCAGTAAGCAACATCATGATAAATGGGAATTAAGGTTGTTAGTGCTTTCATTTTACTTGGTACCGCAATCAATGCCCATGGAAGCAGCAGTCAAGAAGTCAAAAGATGCATTTGTATTGGGAAATTCTGCTGCAAAGGACCTCTTTAAAGTGTTAAAGAGTAAAGAAGTCACCCTGAAGAGTAAGGTGCTCCTGACTCAAGCCATGGTATTTTCAATCACGTCATACAGGGTCCAACAATTAAGTCTGCAAACTTAACTGTTGTGAGTGCTCCATACCTCATTGCAGAATATCACCGTGGTCACCTTTGAAGTACTCCCCTCAAAGCTATGCACCAATGCCAGTGCATAGTCCACCCTTCAGTGCAACTTTGGAACTCCTTCACACACGGCTATTGCACATGATGGCATGTTGACAAGTTTGTGAACTTAATTGTATAGCTGTCTGTGAGGGAGTTTTAAGCCAGTAAACAAATAACTGTATTGGAACACCCTACCAACTTACCTGATCTGGCCCCCAGAGACTTTTTTATTTACCTGAAGATACAGGAAGCATTGAGATAAAGGCATTTGATGATGTTAAGGGCATCAAGAATAATATAACAACAGCTCTGATGGTCATACCAGAAAGAGTTCCAAAATTGCTTTGAAGGGTGGACTAGGCACTGGTGTTGGCACATAGCTTTCCAAGGGGAGTACGTTGAAGGTAACTGTACTGATATTCAGCAGTGAGGCATGTAGCACTTTTTCTAGGATGAGTTCACAAACGTAATTGTCAGTCCTCGTATGCATGCCTAAACTGGACAATGAGTAAAGAAGACAGAAGAAAAATTGATGTCTTTGAATCGTGATGTTGGAGAAGAATATTGAATGTACCATGGACTGCCAAAAAAACAAACAAATGTGTTCTGGAGAAAGTACAACCAGAATACTCCTTGAAAGCAAAAATAGTGAGCCTGTGTCTCACATATTTTGGACACGTTGTCAGGAGAGATCAATCATGGAGAAAGACACCAAGCTTGGTAGAGTGGAGGGTCAGCAAAAAAATAAGAAGACCTTCAACAAGATGGACTGACAAAGTGGCTGCAGTGATGGGCTTAAGCTTAAAAAGGATCACGGGCATGCCACAGGACCAGACAGTGTTTCATTCTGTTGTGCATAGGGTCTCTATGAGTCAGAACTGATTCAATGGCACCTAACAACAACTAACAACACACACACACACACACACACACACACACACGCACGCAGGCACGCACGCAAGTGCGCGCGCATACTCTAGATTTTAGCACAGTGGTTAAGGGCTCAGCTGCTAACGTAAAATTCAAATTCATCAGCCACTTCTTGGAAACCCCTTAGGGTATTTTTCCTCTGTCCTGTAGGGCTGATATTAATTGGAACCTTCTTGATGACACCTAACAGTAACAAATATGTGTGTGTGTGTGTGTGTGCGTGTGCGTGTGCATGTGTGTTTCTGTGTGTGTGTGTGTATACATATATATATGTGTATATGGAAACCCTGGTGGCATAGTGGGTCAAGTGCTACATCTGCTAACTAAAAGGTCGGCAGTTCAAATCTGCCAGGTGCTCCTTGGAAACTCTATAGGGCAGTTCTGCTGTGACTTCTAGGGTTGATACGAGTTGGACTCGACGGCAATGGGTTTAGTTTGGTATGTATATACATACACATACCTGTACACGTGCACATACATGTACACACACACACACATGAAACCCTGGTGGCCAAGTAATTAGATGCTATGGCTGTTAACCTAAAGGCAGTTTGAATCTGTCACGTGCTCCTTGGAAACTCTGTGGGGTATTTCTACTCTGTCCTGTAAGGTTGCTATGAGTCAGAATCAAATTGATGGCAGTGAGTTTGTTTTTTCACACACACACATACACAAGCATATATTTCACTGGCTTTGCTTCTCTAGAAAACCCAGCCTAAGACATACATGGCTATGCATTTTGCATTTTTGTGTTTTGTTTAACAGTGTTTATATTGGAGATTTTTCTGTATCAGCTTATATAGACTTACTTTGTTTGTTTTGACGGTACATGGTTGTATCTGATTGTATGAAGTAGTTCATTTAATAAGTCCATTTAAGTTGCTCTCAATTTTGAGCATTTACAAATAAAGCTATAATGAATAACCTGTGGGCAAGTATACCAGTAGGATGTATGTGAGTGTATGTGAAAATGAATTTCTAGGAGAGGAATTGTTTGGTTAAAGGCTTATTCATTTGTAAATGTGACAGTTATTGCCAAATGGCTCTTCATAGATACCTTATTTTTTAGAGAAGACGAAACAGAAGCCTAAAGACACTAAGTGATTTGACTAAGGTGATACAAAAGGTACATAAAGGAGCAGGGATGAGAAGCAAGGTTTTCCAGTTCTTGACCCAGACTTTCTGGCCTTGTGGGTAGGGGGACTCAGATAAATCAGGAGCATCTAGCAAATATTAGATGTATTTCTAGATTGCATATTTAACATATTCCTGTGTATTTAACATTGAACTTTGGGAAAACCACAGTCCGTACCCTCAAAGAACGTTTCATCTAGAAGGGGAAAGCACTAAGTGAAGAAGAAATTTCAGTGAGCATAATGGGTTAAGAACAAGACACAAGAAGAGATACAACGAGGACATGAGGAGGGCCCCTGGAAGAAGAGGCGTTTTAAACGGAAAATAGATAACCAAAATGTCCTTTGTGACATTAATTATTATTTCCTTTCACTTCAACCTTCACAGTTTCCAAATTTGGGACCCCAAACTTTTTATCAAAGTTACTGGTAAGTAGTGAAATGAATTGATTTGTAAGAGCATGGTATTAAAAAAAAAATCCCATTGCCTTTAAATTAATTCTAACTCATAACAACCCTATAGGACAGAGTAGACCTGTTCAATAGAGTTTCCAGTGAGCACCTGGTGGATTTGAACTGCAGACCTCATGGTTTTCAGCTGTAGTACTTAATCACTATACCACCAGGGTTTCCATGGGTCAATAATAAAGGATACCCCGTATTATGTGCCGGGCGCTATGCTTTCTGGCTCATCCGTCAACTAGGAGTATGACAGTATGAGTAGGTAACAGCTCCCATGTATTCTTTAGTGCCTGTGTCTCTAAAATTAAAATGTTGACCATATGATCCCTAGCACTCCATCAGTTCTTACACACTTTAGCTCTATCTCTTTCTAAAATCACTGACTATTCTGCTGGGATGATGGATGACGAAGTGTCCGAGAGGGACAGGTCAGAGAAAAGAAGCAAAGAAATTATATAGTCGTGAAACTAGCCAGTCAAGGCAAATCAGCCTTGGGAAATTCAATTTTGAAAGAAGATACTACCCATGTTAAATAAATAATAACATTGAAAAAACTTTATTGTTATATTTTTTGAGAGTGATTTTATATGCTATTTCATGTGCTCTTTGTAATGATGTGAAGGAGGAAAGCAGGGAGGTACCCATCTCTTCTGGTGGTGGGGAAACTGAGGCAGAGCCAGGGTAGGTGACTCAGCCAAAGCCCCACAGTGAGGCAGTGGTACAGCCAAGGCTAGAAGCCACCTTTCCTGTCTTGATACCTGACTAGTTACATTCTGTGATTCCTTACGGAAGGCAAAATTCTGACCGGGAGCAGCCCAAAGTTCCATAGCCTCCAGAAGCCTGAATTTAAAGGCCTTTGTGCTATGGAAACACCAGTGGCATAGTGGTTAGATGTTGCAGCTGCTAACTAGAAGGTTGGCAGTTTGAATCTACCAGGTGTTCCTTGGAAACTCTGTTGGGCAATTCTCTGTCTATAGGGTCCCTATGAGGTAGAATTGACTTGATTGGCAGTGGGTTTGGTTTTTCTTTTTTTGGCTTTATGCCGTTACCCACACCTCCCCCATCACTCCTGTAGCAGCACAGCAAGCCTTTTCCTGCAGTCTAGAACCAGACATTTATCCGCACACAAAAAGTTTAAGTGAAAGTTTTGGTGACCCAGGCCAACTGAACTGGCTGCTGGGACTTCTCTGACCTTAACTCAGTTGTGGAGGATCTCTGTCTGGTTCCAGCGACCAGGCCTTGATTTCCTTGCTAATCTTGTCTCACCTTCAAGCACCTCTGAGTCCTTCAGCTTTGCCATTCTGGTCCTTCCTCTCTGGGAGCCCAGCCCTGCTCCAGAACCCTGTCCTGAGGCTGAGATCCAAACACCTCCACCCTGAACCATTATACGTTACCTGTTTCTAGGTGCCTCTTCAGTGTGCTCTGTTCGACAGTGAGGTCATCATCCTCTGGACCTCTGCAGTGCTGACTACCAGTTAGGCTATCTGCCTAGCCCTCAAGACATGTTTTCCAAATAATCTTCTTGGCCTGCTGGGTTTGCACCTACATTGCTTATTCACCTAAGTAGACATGTTCGAGTTCCAGACCCAATCTAGGTGGTCTGGTTGTCTGCAAGCTCTAAACTGCATGTTGATAACATCCAGAGATCAAAGCTAGATGCTGAGGTCTGGGGGAACTTGCCATTCCACACTTTCCATGACCCTGTTGGTCTATATATGAAAGCACTCCCCTAAATTCCCTTTCTCTGCAGGTATAAATAAGAGCACAGCCATTTGGCACCCCTTAAGGGAAGGCTCTGTCTGAAAACAGACACAATTACTATTTCCATCACCTTTATAATCCCCTAATCACACATTTGCAGCAGGGAGCCTGGCATGGTGAGTCCATTTATGTAAACAGCAGGAAAAATAAGGCTCCATGCTATATGCCAGCCACACTATTGGAAATGTAGGAATCATTGGCTTTTTGTGAGCAGAAAAGTGAATAATCCAGGTATTTATCCCTAAACAACTCACATCTGAGCTTCTGGGACTTGTGCTCACATTGTAAAGACGTTGACAAAACATATTGCCACTCCAAGGGCAATGGGGATTTGGGCCTGAGCTTTCAGTTCTAGAAGTAGACTGAACAGCATAGAAGGACAGGGTCTGTGGGCAGTGGACTGCCCCTGAACAAAGAATCTTCCATGTCTTGGACTCTTGGGTCTTGGAAGCTAGAAGCCTAGCTATGGTCAAAATAAGGAGTCTGCGGTCACAAAGCCATTGTTGGAGTGGGTTCCTAACAGATGGAGTATTTCTTTTTTTCTTTTGATATGATGGAAGGCTGGGGCAAACCAATATTTAGATTCTAGGAGTGGGTGGGGAACATCCCACCAGGACTTCTCCATGTAAAACCAAGGCTTTTTAAATCAGTGGTCTAGATGGCAGAGGTATAAAGGAAACCTTGGTGACCATACAGTGGTCCAGCCCACTCTGAGGAGGACATCTCAGCCTGGGAAACGTACCCCAACTCTTAACTTTTGCTGATTGTCCAAGTAGAGATCAGCTAGAGGTTGGTCTGTGTGTCTGTAAGAATCTCTTTCCTAGTTTCAGTTGGGCATGTGTCATTTGCTATTGCTGCATAACTAATCACTCCCAAAACTCAGTGGTGCATAATACCAAAAAACCAAACCTATCGCCATTGAGTCAATTCCTGCTCACAGCGACACTATAGAACTGCCCCCATAGAATTTCCGAGGAGCACCTGGTATGCCTGAACTGCCAAACTGGGAGCAGCTGTAGCACTTAACCACTAGGCTACCAGGGTTTCCGTGATGTATAATAACAAGCGTTTACTTAGCTTACAGCCCTGTGGGCCACCTATGGTCAGCTGATCTTGGTCAGGACTTTGCTGGACAACTGGAATACAGCTCTTCACCATTTAGTGCTCATCTTCTGAGACCAATGACATAGTCCAAGTAGGCTTTTCTCATGGAGATGGCAGAACACCTCAAGATGAGCAGAAAATGCAGCTCCTGTTAAGACCTGGGCTCAGAATGGGCATACTGTTTTTCCTACCTATTCTATTGATCCAAGGGACTCACATAAATGAAGCATGGAGAAATCAGCTACTAATCCATACGACAGCAGTTTAAATCCAGCAGCCTGTGGTTGGAAACCTTATGGAGGCAGTTCTGTGATGTCTTAAGGGTCACCATGAGTTGAAACTGACATAAGGACACAACACCACCTTTGTAGAAAGAACTGCAAAGTCACAAGGCAGAGGGCATGAGTAGAGAGGGGCTAAGAATTTGGGCTAATGGTATAAGCCTGTTTAATCCAGCAAGATGTCAGAATCATGCTTCCACTCTTGAAGTCCTTGTAGACTTCTCCCTTTCCCCATTCCTGATCTGGTCAGGCCAGGCAAGGAAACTTTCCCTTGAAATCTGGGCAATGGATGAGCTGATGGGCCTTCTAAGAAGGACCCAATCAGTCCAGAGTAACCTGGCCCCATGACTCTCCATCTTCGCCATGCTAGTTATAATGTGAGCACAGAAATAACAGAAAGGCACAGTGTTTGTTTCGAGTCAAATGACTACTTAAGTCTTGTTAGTGGTTGTGTCGTAACAGGTTGTAGTTTTCATGTCTGAGATTTTTCTGAGAACTTGAAGGTCAAAGGAACATACAGCAAGGAGTGGAAATTTCAGATCCTATGACTCATCTTCTTGATAAATGGAAAGTGTGAACCTGATAAGGAGACCTGACCATGCAGTGGTTAAGAACTCAGCTGCTAACAAAAAGGTTGGCAGTTTGAATCCATCATCTACTCCTTGGAAACCCTATGGGCAGTTCTACTCTGTTGTATGGGGTTTCTGTAAGTAGGAACTGACCGTAATGGGTTTGGTTTGAACCCGATAAGTAATTCCTATACCCAGCCTCATCCAGAGACCAATGTGCAGATCCCAAGATCCTGTCCATGCTCCAAGCAGCAATTTTGCAGAAGCCTGATAAGAGCTTGGCCTTGCTAGCACCCTAGATTGTCCAAG
Organism: Heterohyrax brucei; assembly: GCA_028571685.1. NCBI lineage: Eukaryota > Metazoa > Chordata > Mammalia > Hyracoidea > Procaviidae > Heterohyrax > Heterohyrax brucei. The sequence goes on from CM053140.1 coordinate 161,543,202, forward strand.
CAAACAGGTCCAAAATGTTGACTGTTAAGCTTCTACCAGCACAAAGTGGCTGTGACCCCAGCGATGGCAAGAGCAGCACTCAGGGCTTTTCAAAAATCTGTGCCTGAAATGTTCCCATCCCAGCCTTACAGCTCTCCCCAGCTTCAAATTAAATAAACTCTTGTTTTTTTCCCCACCATAAAACATATTATTTCACGATGTCTCATTTACAGGAGGCTACCACAAGAAAGCTAAATTGGGATTTTGTTCAGTCACTGATGACTCTTCCTTATTACCCTAGCTCATTTTCAGTGGCATTTCAACACTTTGGTAATGAATTAGCTGTACCATTTCTGGCACAAAGAAGAGAAGGTTTAAATTAATTTTCAGCAAAGGATACTATTGGTCCAGGCAACTTCCCTCCCACTGTGTTAACATCAATGCCTTGTCTCGTTAAATGCCAATAAACAAGTGTAACACTCTAACAAGCCACAAATTGGCTTATTGACACCTCTGTCAGCTGTTCTCTGCTTCCAAAAGCTCTTGCTTTATAGACATACGGTGGTTATGCAAAATGGGGGCTCTAATGGAACACCGAAATGGTAAAACGCTGTTAGCATCTGGGTTCCCTGGCTGCTCATTTCTGCTCTGCCTGACTTTCATCTAATCGTATAATGTATTAATTTGGTCTCTCCACTCTCTGGGGTTCATCTGGGCACATGTGATTGTGGCATCTCCACAGAGGAAGTGGGTGTTTTATTCAGTCCCTACTCTCCTTGCCAGTCCTCATCAGCGTCCTCAAGGAAAGGTCGCATTAGCTTTTACACTGGGCTTTCCTCTCTACGTCAGCAAGTCAGACCATTGAGGATCAAATTGCCTGTTGCCCCTTAGCATGGTCACTCATACGCTGCTGAGACCTTGGGGCACCAGGCCAAGCGTGGGAGAGCAGACAATGCCCAGTATGTTGCACTACCATGGAGAGCAGCCTGCCAGGCTGGGGGATGAGTGCATGGCCAGTCAACTTTCAACAGCCTCTTTTGTTCACGGATTAGGCAAGAGAAACTGGCCTTAACCTATAGCAAGGGACACTTGGTCAAAATATCAGGAAGAACTGCATGAGAGACATGGTGACTATGGCTATGGCCAATGGCTGGCACATGGTACATGGTCAGGACACCCTGGCTTTCCTGCCTGACTTCTCCTTGAAGCTCCAGGAATAGAGAAACAGACACACAAATCAACAACCTTATCACCTGGGCAGGCTCAGATATCCCCAGAGGCAGGGGAAAGAAGTTAGGCTTTCATAATTTTATGGGTATTTGAAATCAGACAGTATTTTTCAAGTTTCCGTTGCTATGAATTGGTATAGGAAAGCTCTTCCCCTTACAGCTCTTCAGTGAACATAGCAGTCTTAACTGATCAACAGTTGGAGAGGAATATGAAAAACGCAAAGCAACATGCTGACCTCCTGGGAAGTAATTGTCCAACCCCTGTCTAACCTGCCTGTCATACACATGGTCGAGGAAGGTGCTCCATGGCCTTGAAGCTCTTCTCCAAAGGAGACAGGGGACAATGTCAGTGCATGTGGCTGTTGTATGTTGAATGTATGTTAGTGCATGTGAATGTATGTTAGTGTGTGGAGCTGTGTGTTTACATATGTACAGGTGTCACTCGTTCAATGTGGAACAGACTATCATAGAGGAGAGGGTGAGATAGAAATAGTTGGTAAAGAATAAAGGTTGGCTTGCTCAAGGCATTTTTAGCCTTGGCTTCTCCAGCAGTTTTTTATTTTCCGTGCTCTTCCTTGATGTTGGAGGGCACTAGGACTCATTCTTTGGGCCCCTCTCTGTTCTAATCTACTCTCATTCCTTAAATGATCCCACGTAGACCCGTGGCTGTAAATGTCTGACAACTTCTACATTTTTTCACTTCCTCCTGGACTTCTTCCCTGAATTCTTATCTCTTATCGCTCACACTTGTTGGATGTGTAACTGAGACCCCAAACTTAACATGTTCCAGAATGAACTTCTGCAGTCCTTCCCGTCTCAGTAAATTGTAACTCAATTTTCCAGATACTCAAGCCCAAAACCTTGGTGTCTTCTTTGCTTCCTCTTTGTCTTATACCCCACATCTAATCTGTTGGTAAATTTTACTGACTCTTCCTTCAAAAGATAATTAGAATCAAGTACTTCTCACCACCTCCATCCCTGCCACCCTGGTCCAGGTCACCAGTCTCTTAATTGGTCTTCCTTGGTACCAAATCCTACAGTCTATTCTCAACAGTAGCCACAGCTATCCTTATAAAATTTGACCATCACATCACTCCCTTATTCAATACCCTCACTTAGGGAAAAGCCCACGACCCTGCAACAGTCTCCAAAGCCATGTGTAAAACCTGGCCTGATGGCCTCTACAGCATTTTCTTTTCAGTCTCTACAGCTCGCTCACTTTGTTCTGGCCGTGTTAACCTCTTTGCTTTTCCTTGAGAGTGCTAGGCATCCTTCTACCTCACGGCCTTTACCGTTGCTGTTTCCTCTACAGGGAATATTTTTCCCAGGGTGTGACAAGGCTTACCCCTTCAACTCTCGTAGGTCTTTGTTTCAATGTTTTCACTAAGGCCTTCTGTGATCAACTCTTATTAACGTTGCTCTCCCTGTCACCACAACTGACACTCCCTATTTTCTCTTCTTGTATTTTCTTTCCCACATTTATCACCATCTTCTGTCACTTCTATATTTATTTACTGTCTTCTTCTCCACTAGAATATAAGCTTTATTAAGGCATTATCTTTTCCATCTGTTTGTTCACTGCTATATCTCAGCATGTAATACGAATATAACAGCTTATGAAGGAATGAATGATTGAGTACCAATTATAGGCTTAATTGTATGTCAACTTGTCTCAGTGCTGTTTGGTTGTCCACCATTGTGTGATCTGATTTGATTATTCAATGTGTTGTAAATCTCAGTCTCTATGATGTTATTGGGGGCTGTGACACCATGGTGGTTAAGAGCTATGGCTGCTAACCAAAAGAATGGCAGTTTGAATCCACCAGCTTCTCCTTGGAAACTCTATGGGGCAGTTCAACTCTGTCCTATAGGATCAACATGAATCTGAATTGACTCGATTACGGTGACTTTTTTCAAGGGATGATATTAATAAAGAAAGATTAGAGGCAGTTATATTAATGAGACAGGACTCAACCTACAGGATTAAGTTGTATCTTGAGTTAATCTCTTTTGAGAGAAAATCAAACAGAAAGGAGAGACTTCCTACTACCAAGAGAAAAGACCTGGGAGCAGAGTACAGCTTTTGGATCCAGGGCCCCTGCTTTGAAAAACTCCTAGACTCAGGGTAAGAGTGATGGCAAAGACCTCCTCCCTGAGCTGACAGAGAGAGAAAGTGTTCCCTTAGATCTGGCACCCCGAATTCGGGCTTCTAGCTTCCTAGACTGTGATAGAATAAATTTCTTTGTTAAAGGCATCCACTTGTGGTATTTATTATAATAGCACAAGATAACTAAGACAGCACCATTATCCCTCTAAATCCCTGCTGCTGTGTGGCACCTAAATGAGGTGGCATACATAGCAGGAACATCTAGGAAAGAAGTTTTATCCTCTTCTCATAGCTTTTTCCTCATCGCAGAATATTCTTCCTCTTCTAACTCCATCTCATCCTTAAGGGGTCAATTTAAATACCACTCCTTTAGCCTGGGGAACTAAATTAGTTTGCTCTGCTAAATGCTTCTGTAGTTCTGGGTTTCTTTTTTGCAGCACTTGGCGTGCTCAGAATCTTATAATAAATTATTCATAGCTGTTGTTTAACATCTGTTTTCCTCATTAGACTGTGCATGTCATGAGGCAGGGACTGCATTAGCTTTTGCTCCACTGGCCCCCAGCACATAGCACATGGCTTGGCACATTGTGTGCTCAGTTAGGAATAGCTCACTGCTGAGGGAATATGGGGTTTACAATATTCAGTTAAAGCTTGAAAAGATGATGAAGCCACTCCATGGTGTTACAGGAGAAGCCCTTTGAATGAATAAATGAGAGACACACAGTGTTCTAGGGAGGTGCCAGATCAGGCTTACAGCCAGTTTGTGAGTGGTAGTGATGATTTGCCTCTACTCCATCTGATTGGGCTGCTTGTAGTCACAGTATGAGTTCAGTTTGCAAATCCAGCTCTCAAGAGCATCTCTGCCCACAGTCAGAAGTTACTACCAGTAGGTAAGAAGGTCCTTACTTAAACCTGGAGATGTACAGAGTTTTGTAAGTCATTACCAATTGCCATAGGGTCAGTTCCAACTCTCAGCAGCCCTACTTGTTGTAGAGTATAACTGAACTCTATAGGGGATTTTAGGCTGTAGTCTTTATGAAAGCAGATCACCAGGCCATGGTACTGCCTACTCTTGATAGCGTATTTAACATGCTACCTACCCCCCACCACAGACTCCCAATCACCTTACGCTGCTCTACTTTTTCCTGTATTCAGAGCATTTACCATCTGTCTCGGTCATCTAATACTGCTGTAACAGAAATGCCATAAGTGGATGGCTTTATCAAAGAGAAATATATTTCTTCACAGTAAAGTAGGCTAAACATTCAAATTCAGGATGTCAGCTCCAGCCAAGCCAAGTGCCGTTGAGTCAGATCCGACTCATGGTGACCCTAGGGGCCAGGTGCAGGGGAAGGATTTTTCTCTGTTGGCTCTGCAGGAAAGTCCTTGTTCTCAATCTTCCCCTGGTCAAGAAGCTTCTCAGGTGTAGGCACCCTGTATCCAAAGGATGTGCTGTGTTTCCAGCACTGCTTTCTTGGTGGTATGAGGTACCCCTGTCTTTCTACTTGCTTATCTCTTTTACATCTGAAGAGATTGCATCAAAACCCAATCCAATCTATTAGGTTGAGTCCTACCTTACCAACACAAGTGCTGCCCATCCTCCTTCATTAACGTCATAAAGGCAGAATTTATAACATATAGGAACATCACACAATGCCAGCAATCATGGCCCAGCCAAAGTGATCCACACATTTTTGGGGGGCAGGGACAGAGTTCAATCCATATCCTCTACCATTCCATATAGTCCACTACTTATTTGTGATGTTTATTGTTCACGATCTTCTGGGCTAGAATATTCTTGAGGGCAAGAATCTGTTTTAGTCCCCTTTTGTTCCAAAGTACCTAGAATGGTGCCTGGCACAAAGCAGTCATCAAAAAACTACCTGTTATATTGAATTGTTCAATTACTAAGGTACTAGTAGTAGCTATGGTGTCCCTGGGTGGTGCAAACTTGAAGTAAGTGACTACTAACTAAGTCACAGCCAAAAAACTCAGCCGTGAAAACTCTGTGAAACAGCTCCACTCTGCAAAATATGGGATTGCCACACGTCAGAACTGACTCAATGGCAGTTTTTCTTCTTCTTCTTCTTCTTTTTTCTTTTTTTTAGTTCTAAGAGCTAAGATTGTTGCTTTTGTCATGTAATTGATTCCAACTCATGGCAACCCCACTTGGTGTAGAGTAAAACTGCTCCATAGGGTTTTCTTGGCTGTATTTTTTCTTCAAAATTTTGCTTTAGGTGAAAATTTACAGCTATAGTTAATTTCTCATATGTATATATATATGTATATATATACATACATATATATGTTGTTACGTGACACTAGTTGCAGTCCCTATAATGTGACAGCGCACTCCCCCTTTCCACCCTGGGTTTGTCATGTCCATCCAGCCAGCTCCTATCTTTTTCCTCCTTCTCATCCCACCTCCAGATAGGAGCTCCCCAATTAGTCTTGTGTATTTACTTGAACTAAGAAGTACATACTTCACGAATATTGTTTTATGTCTTATAGTCCAGTCTAATCTTTGTCTCAAGAACTGGTTTCAAGAATGGTTTTAGTTTTGGGTTAACAGAGCATCCAGGGAGCTTGTCTTCAAGAGTTCCTCCAGTCTCAGACTATTAAACCTGGGCTTTTTACATGAATTTGAGTTCTGCACAACACTTTTCTCCTTACCATCAGGAACTCTCTGTTGTGTTCCCTGTCAATGTGGTCATTGCTGGTAGCCAGGTAACATCTCAGTCTTCTGGTCTTAGACTAATGGAGTCTCTAATTAATGTAACTCTTTTGCCTCTTAAGCTAATATTTTCTTTGGATCTTTCATGTTCTTCATTCTTTCTACTCTAGGTGGATTAGGACCAATTGATGCATCTTAGATGGTCATTCACACGCTTTTAAGACCCCAGACATCACCTTCCAAAATGGGATGCAGGACATTTTCTTAATAAGCTTTGTTATGCCAGTTGATCTAAGTGTTCCCTGAGATCATGATCCCCAGACCCTAGCTCCTGCTACTCCATCCCTTAAAGTGTTTTGTTGTGTTCAGGAAACTTCTTGGCTTTTAGTTTAGTCCAGTTGTGTTGACTTCCCCTGTACTGTGTGTTGTCCTTCCCTTCACTTAAGATAAATCTAGTCTACTCTCTAGTTAGTGAATTTTTCTCTCCCACCATCATAACCATCTCATAGGCATCAAAGAGTGTTTTCTTCTGAGTGTAAGCTTTTTCTTGAGTTCTTGTAATAGTGGTCTTGTAATAGTGGTCTCATACAATGTTTGTCATGTTGTGACTGACTAATTCACTTAGCATAATGCCTTCCAGATTCATCATGTTGTGAGATGATTCACAGATTTGTCATTATTCTTTATGATTGCATAGTATTCTGTTGTGTGAATATACCACAGTTTGTTTATCCACTCATCTACTGATAGGTTGTTTTCATCTTTTTGCTGTTGTGAACAGTGCTGTAATGAATACAGATGTACATATATCTATTCTTGTGGGGGCTCTTATTTCTCTAGTTTATGTTTCAAGGGGTAAGATTGCTAGATGTCATGGTACTTCTGTTTCTAGCTTTTTAAGCAAGTGTCAAATTGATTTCCAAAGTGGTTGTACCATTTTACATTCCCACCAACAGTGTAAGTAAGTGTTTCAGTCTCTCCACAGCCTCTCCAACATTTATTATTTTGTGTTTCTTGGATTAATGCGAGCCTTGTCAGGGAAGGGCAACACACAGTACAGGGGAAGTCAACACGACTGGACTAAACCAAAAGCTAAGGAGTTCCCTGAACACAACCAAGCACTTCAAGGGATGGAGTAGCAGGAACTAGGGTCTGGGGATCATGATCTCAGGGAACATTTAGGTCAACTGGCATAACAAAGTTTATTAAGAAAATGTCCTGCATCCCATTTTGGAGAGTGATGTCTGGGGTCTTAACAGCTTGTGAATGACCATCTAAGATGCATCAATTGGTCCCAACCCACCTAGAGTAGTTTTGATTTACATTTCTGTAGTGATTAATGATGGTGAGCATTCCCTCATGTATCTGTTAGCCACCTGAATGTCTACTTTTGTGTTGTCTTTTTGTTGTTGGAGCTTTGCAGTATCATGTAAACATTGGGCCCTGATCAGATATGTAGTAGCCAAAATTTTTTCCTAGTCTGTAGACTGTTTTTTTACTCTTGGTGAAATCTTTTGATGAGCATGTTTTATTTTTAGGAGCTTCCAGTTATTTAGTTTTTCTTCCAGTGTTTGTGCATTGTTAGTGATGTCTTGTATACTCTTTGTGCCATGTCTTAGAGTTCCTGGCATTGCTATTACTTTTTCTTCCATGACCTTTATTGCTTTAGATTTTATATTTAGGTCTTTGATCCATTCTGAGTTAGTTTTTGTGCAAGGTGTGAGGTATGGGTCTTATTTCCTTGTTTTTTTTTTTTTTTTTTGGCAGATGGTTATCAAGTTATGCCAAGACCATTTGTTAAAGAGACTGTCTTTTTTCCATTTAATGAATTTGGGCCTTTGTCAAATAACAGCTGCTCATAGGTGTGTGAATTTACAACTGGATTCTCAATTCTGCTCCACTGGTCTATGTATCTTTAATACTAGTGCCAGGCTGTTTTGATTACTGTAGTGATATATTAGGTTCTAAATTAAGTAATGTGAGGCCTTCCACTTTTTTCTTGTTCTCCAGTACTGTTTTACTAATTCAGGGACTCTTCCTTTTTCATATGAAGTTGGTGATTTGTTTATCTATCACATGAAAAAATGTTGTTGGAATTTGGATCAGAATTACATTGTATCTGTAGATCACTTTTTGTATGATAGACATTTTCACAATGTTGAGTCTTCCTATCCATGAGCAATGTATGTTTTTTGACTTATGTAGGTCTCTTTTAGTTTTTTCCAGTAGTGTCTTCTAGTCCCTTGCTGTCCTACCTGCCCTCCCCCACCCCCCGCCCCAGTATCTTTTACGTCTCTGGTTAAATTTATTCTTCAGTATTTTATCATTTTGGGGCTATTGCAAACAGTATTGCAAACGGTATTGATTTGATGATTTCCTCTTTGAAATTTTCTGTTGGTGTTAAAGAATCCAGCTAATTTTTTTTTTTTTTTTTTTTAATGTTTGTCTCGTGTCCTGACACTTTGCTGAACTCTTCTATTAGTTCCAATAGGTTTTCTGTGTGTGTGAGTATGTGTGTGTGGATTCTCTGGGATTTTCTGTGAATAAGATCATATCATCTTTACTTCTTCCTTACCAATTTGAATGCCCTTTATTTCTTTTTCTTGACTAATTTCTCTGGCTAGGACCTGCAGCACAATGTTTAATGTAGTAAGAATAACAACAACAAACCACTGCCATCGAGTCAATCCTGACTCATAGAGACCCATAGGACAGAGTAGAACTGCCCCGTAGTGTTTTCAAGGAGTGCCTGGTAGATTCAAACTGCCAGCCTTTTGGTCAGCAGCTTAACACGTAACCACTATGCCACCACGGTTTCCAGTGTTAAGTAAGAGTGGTGATAAAAAGCATCCTTGTCTGGTTCTCCTTCTCAAGGAAAATGCTTTCAGAGTCTTCCCATTTAGACTGATGCTGGCTGTTGACTGTATAAATGCTCTTTGTTATGTTGAGGAATTTCCTTTCTGTTCCTATTTTGGAGAGTTTTGTTGTTGTTGTTTTTGGTTTTTTTTTTTTATCATGTATAGATGTTGGAGTTTGTCAAATACCTTTTCTGCATTGGTTAATAAGATCATGTAATTCTTTTGTTTTATTTGTCTGATGGATTACATTGTTTGGTTTTCTATTGTTGAAACATCCAGGCATATGTGGTATGAATTCCACTTGGTCATGGTTATTTTTGGTTTTTGATGTGTTGTTGAATGCTGTTGGCTTGCATTTTGTTGAGGATTTTTACATCTATGTTCATAAGGGATATTGGTCTGTAATTTTCTTTTTGTGTGTGTGCTACCTTTACCTGGTTTTTGTATCAAGGTTATACAGACTTTATAAAATGAGTTTAAGAGTGTTTCTTCCTTTTCTATGCTCAGAAATACTTTTAGTAGTCTGGTAAAATTCTCCAGTGAAGCCATCAGGGTCAGGGTTTTTTTGGATATTTTTTCCTTTTGTTGGAAGTTCTTTTTTTCTTTCTTTAACTTTTTTTAATTGTGATTAAGTGAAAGTTTACAAGTCAATTTCCCATCTAAAACCCTGATCACTCACCTCTCTGAAACTCTGTCTGCTCTCCTCACCCTTTGACAGCACACTTCCTTTCTACTCTTTACTTCCAGTGTCTGCTCAGCCAACACTTGTCCCCTCCTCTCCATAAACCAGTAGGACAGCCTCATATAAATATTAAACCATAAAGAACCCCCATCACCTGCATCACTGTGTGTTCTTAAGTCCAGTGCATTGTTTGTCTGAAGTGTAGGCTTCAGTACTGGTTTCAGCTCTGGGCTAGCATCGTGTCTAGGGGCCATGTTCTCAGGGGACCCTCCAGGGTGTCAGAGCATCAAGTCTGGTCTTTTAATAGAGTTCTCGATCTGCACATCCCTTTCTCTTGTGCTCCACATCGCGTTCCCTGTCAGGGCTGTCTTTGATGGTGACCAAGTACCACCTAGTTCTTCTGTTCTCCTACTCATGTAGGAGAAGCATAGGGATTCTTCTGTCTTCTGAACTCATTTTTCCTGACATATTTGATGTTCTTGGTTTTCATCTCTCCAGGTGAGTTGGGACCAGTTGACATTCCTCAGATGGCAGCTTGATGGTTTTGAAGACCCCAAGTGCCAGTCACTAATATGGGGTGCAGAACACTCTTAGAAAAAGGCTAGTTATGCCTATAGACCTCGATGTTCCCCTGAAAACATGTCCTTGTCCCTGCTACTCTGTTCTTTGAAATATTGGGTTGAATTTAGAAAACCTTTTATCTTATGGTGTAATTCAGTTATACTGATCTGCCTTCTACTGTGTGCTGCCATTCCTTTCACCTAACTGAATTTCTATCAGCTACCTTATCTCTAAACAACCCTGTCTCCCCCAACTCACCCTTGTAGCCATCAAAGAGTATTTTCTTCTGTGCATAAATCTTTTCTTAAGTCCTTGTAATAGTTGTCTCATACAATATTTGTCCTTTTGTGGCTGACTGATTTCACTCAGCATGCCTTCCAGTTGATTCTAGGTTGAGATGTTCCTAAAATCACTGTTCTTTATCACTGTATGGTGTTACATTGTGTATATATACCATAGTTTGCTTATCCATTCATCTGTTGTTGGGCACCTAGGTCGATTCCATCTTCTTGCTATTGTGGACAGTGCTGCCATAAACATTCATGTGCATATATCTGTTCATGTGACACTCTTTGTTTCTGTAGAATATAATCCAAGCAGTGGAATTGCTGGATCATATGGTGTTTCTATTTCTAGCTTTTTAAGACAGTACCAAATTGCTTTCCAAAGAGGTTGTACCATTTTACATTCCCACAGGAACATAGAATAGTTCCAATCTCTCCACAGCCTCTCCAACATTTGTTGTTTTGTGTTTTTTGGATTAGTGCCAACCTTGCTGGAGTGAGATGGTATCTCATGGTAGTTTTGAGTTGGATTTCTCTAATGGCTAATGATGTCATTTCTTCATGTGTCTTTTGGCTACCTGGAAGTCTTCTTTGGAAAAGAGTCCATGTTATTTGACCATTGTTTAATTGGGTTATTGGTCTTTTTCTTGTTGATATTTTGCAGTACCCTGTAAATTATGCAAATTAGATGTCAATCAGATACATAGTTGCCAAATATGTTTTCCAGTCAGTAAGTATTCTTTTTACCTTCTTGATAAAGTCTTTGGATAAGCATATGTCATTTTTAGTAGTTTCCATTTGTCTGTTTTCTCTTCTGTGGTTTGTGCAGTATTAGTAATATTTTGTAGTCTGTTCAAGCTGTGTATTAGATGTTCCAGTGTTGTCTCTATTTTTTCTTCCACAGTCTTTATCATTTTAGATGGATATTTAGGTCCTTGATCCATTTTGAGTTAGTTTTTGTGTAAGGCATGAGGTATGGGTCTTGTTTCAGTTTTTTGCAGATGGATATCCAATTCTGCCAACACCATTTGTTAAAGAGATTGTTTTTGTCCCAGTTCACAGCCTTTGGGCCTTTGTCAAATATCAGCTGTTCGTATATGGATGGTGTTATTTCTGGATTCTCTATTGCGTTCCTTTGGTTTATATGTTTGTTTGCTTACCGTTAACAGGCTATTGTGACTACTGTGGCACTGTAACAAGTTTTACGGTTGAGTAAAGTTAGGCCTGTTGGGATTTTTTTTTTTTTTTTGTAATTACCTTTTCAGTCTTTTCCAACTGAATTCTTATCAAATATCTAATCTGTGAACAACCCTGTCTCTCCCTCCCCACCCTTGTAGCCATCAAAGATCATTTTCTTCTGTGCATAAGTGTGGGTAGTATGCATAAGATTGGATAATATAAGACCTGTTGGGAGTGTTTTTTTTATTATTATTACCTTTTCGTTCTTTTCTTTTGTTGCAGATTTATTTATTTATTTTTTTCTACCTCGTTTGTGTTAGATGAGGTAGATAGTGTGTTTCTAGAAATTCGTGCAGTTCCTTTAGGTTTTTAAGTTTGTTGGAGTACAATTTTTCATAGTATTCTGCTATGATTCTTTTAATTTCAGTTGAATCTGTTGAGGTACTGCCCATCTCATTTCTTATTTGGGTTATTTGCTTCCTCTGCTGTTTTTCTTCTGTCAATTTGTCCAATGGTTTATCAATTTTGTTCGTCTTTTCAAAGAACCAGCTTTTGATCTTAACTCTTTCAGTTGTTTTTCTATTCTCTATTTCTGTTCTAATTTTTATTATTTCTTTTCTTCTAAGTGCTTTCTGGGTTTCTTTTGCTGCTCTCTATTTGCTTGAGTTGTAGGGTTAATAGTTTGATTTTGCCCTTTACTTTTTTGTGACATGTGTCTTTTTCACAATAAATTGACCTCTGAGCACTGGTCTTGCTGTGTCCCAAAGGTTCTGGCAGGATGTGTTTTCATTCTCATTTGATTCTGTGTATTTCTTTATTCTATCCTTAATTTCTCCTATAACCCAGTAGTCTTTGAACAAGATTTTTTTCAGTTTCCATGTGCTTGATTTTTTTTCTGTGCTTTTTCTATTACTGATTTCTACTTTTACGGCTTTACGGTCAGAAAAGATCTAAAACTTTGACGTTTTAGATACTGTTAAGGCTTACTTTGTGGCCTAATATGTGATCTATTCTGGAGAATATTCCGTGTGTGTTAGAAAAGGAACTATACTTGGCTGCTGTTGAGTAGAATGTTCTTCATATGTCTATGAGATCAGGTTGATTGATGATGGCATCTCTCCAGATATGCTGTCCTTCAACAAAAGTGAGTATCGTAGTTTTTACTATTATTGTGGAGCTATCTGTTTCTCTTTTCAGTGCTGTTAGAGTTTGTTTTATGTATTCTGGAGCCCTGTTGTTGAGTGCATAAATACTATGTTTATGTCTTCCTGGTGTATCAACCCTGTGATCATTATAGAGTAAGTTTCTATATTCTTCACGTTGGATTTTGCTTCAAAGTCTGTTTTGCTGGAGATTAATATTGCCATTCCTGGTCTTTTTTGATTGTTGCTTGTTTGATGTATTTTTTTTCCACCCTTTAATTTTTAGCTTGTTTGTGTCTTTATGTTTAAGGTATGTCTCTTATAGGCAGCATATAGACGTATTATGATTTTTTAATTTATTCTGCCACCCTGCCACCCTCTTTATAGGCACATTTAGTCCACTTACATTCAGTATAATTATTGATAAGTATGAGTTTAATGTTGTCACTTTTATGTTTTTTATGTGTTGTTGATTGTTCCACTTAATATTCTGTGCTAAGTCATTTTTCTTTGTATATTTTCATTCCATCTTTTTAATTTTTGCTTATTTTGTATTTGCTAAGTCCTTGTTTTTCTTCTTTATTTTGATGTGTAGAATTGTTCTTTTCTTTGTGGTTTCCTTATTTACTTCCATTTTTCTAAGGTTAAACCAAACCATTATTTCTTAATATCACTTCAAATTCTTCTCCATATGAAAGTTCTAGAACTATATTTTTTAGTCTCTTTTTTTGTTTCCATGTTATTGTCTTTTACGTATTGACATTTCTTACCTTATTTCCTGTGTTTTAGCTTTGATTTATTTTGGTAATTGTCCTATCTGGGTTAAATCTGGTTGTTCTGTCCTGTGTTCTAGTCTCAGGTTATTATCTGACGTTACTGATTTTCTAAGCAGAGGACTCCCTTTAGTATTTTAATTTTGGTTTGGTTTTTACAAATTCCCTTAACTTCCGCTTATCTGGAAATGCCCTAATTGCACCATCCTATCTGAGAGACAGTTTCACTGGATATATAATTTTTGGCTCGAGATTTTTTTCCCTTCAAGGCTTTATGTATGTCATCCCATTACTTCTTGCCTGCATGGTAATCAGAGCTTGGTCTTATTGACTGTTCTTTGTAAATGATTTATTGTTTATCCTTAGCTGCTCTTGAAATTCTTTGTGTATCTTTGGTTTTGGCAAGTTTGATTTTAGTATGTCTTGCTGACTTTCTTTGTGTGGATTTGATAAGCTTGTTAGATACCTTCTCGTCTTTCATGATATCAAGGAAATTTTCTGTCAACGAGTGTTTAACAATTCTCTCTCTATTTTCTATTATCCCCTCCCCACATTCTTGTTCTCCAGTCACTCTTGGTTATTATTCTTGATATAGGGTCCCAAATAATTATTAGTTTCTTCATTTTAGAAGATTATTTTATTTAATTGTTCCTCAGATAAATGGATGTCAGCTTAAAGTACTTCAGTCTCTTTAATTCTGACTTCCAGTATATCAGTTTTCTTCCTATGACTTCCTATTGAATTGTCTAATTCTGAATTTTATTGTTAATCTTTTCATTTCTGTTTGCTGTATCTCTATGGATTATTGCAGCCTGGTAAATTTGTCATTATGTTCTTACATAGACTTCTAAGGTTCTTCTTTTTCTACGACTTTGTGTTCCTTGGTTTGGTATGCATTTTGCTTGATCTCTTGAAGAACTCTGTATATTAATCTTCTTAATTTTGCCTCCGATAATTTCAAGAAGTTCTGTTTTTCCAGGAGGTTTCTTAGTTCTGTGTTTTGGTCTCTTGCTAAAGCCATTGTGGTCCCCTTTTCATGTGATTTCATATAGACTGTTGTCTCCCAACCATCAATAAGTTATTATGTTTTGTCCTAGCTTCTTGTTCCATTTTGTTTTGATATGCCCAAATAGACTGGTCATGTGAGCTACTTTCATTGTTAGTGTCTTTGAAGCTCTCACTTTCTGTTACTAGGTGGCTAGAGCTGTTACTAGCTATGTGTACACCAGAGTCCATTTACTTGCATTGTGTGGATTCAGCTCAAATGTTCAGGCCATTAATCACTGAGTATGTGGTGCAGGCTCCCACCTACAGTCCTAGGCTGGCAGGGATGGTTGGAGCAGGCATAGATATCTGGCTGCAGTAAGGGGTTATGCACTGAGCAAGGTAGGGAGGCTGATGGCTGCCCATGAGTGCCTGGGTGTAAGGCATGTCCTTGTTACCTGCAGAGCTTACATAGGTGGGTTTTGCAGCTGGACTTTGGGCACCCATTAGCTGTAAGGACTAGCAGGAATCACTTATTTTCAGACCCTTGTTGTGCGTAGCTAGGTGGAGTGGGTAGAGCTGCCAGTCCTCAGGTCCCTGACGTGGGTGAGGACTCTGCTTAATGGGCAGGTTGGTCTCAAATGTCACAAACCTGTGACGCCCACTTAGCTGTCGCAGTTGAAAATAGACTTCAGGTATATACTCTGTTGTATTCTGCTAATGAAGATTATTTTTTTCCCTACTTGCTCATGTCTTCTCTCTCCAAAGCTGGGAGAACGGCTTAGTGCGTGATGGGTTTTACTTGCAGCAATCGCCAGAGCAGTGTGGAAAGGGGGCGGGTAAATTGCAAAAGATACTTCTCAGAGGGGGAAGGGATTTTTTGATCCCCAACAGTAGGTTAGATACTTGTACGTAACTTTTGCCAATTCAGCGCCTCTTCTCACTGGTTCTGGAGGCTTGAGCAAACTCTCTGCTGTTGAGTTTCTCCTGATGTGAAAAACACATCCTGAGTGCTGCTGCTTGCCTCTGCAGGGTGCTAGCCAGGTCAGGTCTGGCAAATCCTTGCTGCTTCTAAACTGTTTCTCCCTCCCCACTTCCACTCAGTCCAGCCCCTCAACTTTGTCTTTGACATTCAGGGCTCCTAGGTTGTCACATATAACTGATTCACTTGTTTTTGTCGTAAGAGGGACCACAGGAAGAGCCTGGCTACTCTGCCTTCTTGGCCCCCACACTGATTTTTTGTGTGTGTGATTCTCAGAGTTAAAAGAACAGTTCAGCTTACACTTGTAGAAATACTTATGTAACCTAAGCTCCCTGAGAATCTCAAGCCTATGGGTACAAGTACTCTCTTGCTCATGGTAATAGCCCATATTTTTCATACTCTCTTCTCTGCCTGCTCCAGGAACACTTCAGCCCCCCCATGGAGTTCTTACTCCTCAGCATTACTGGAAGTTCTCAGCGTTGTTGGCTTTTTTCTTGGGTGGGGGGGGATAGCTCTCACACACAATGAATTTGGTCATGTGAGCACTGTTCTTTCTGCAGACCTGCAGTGCCCAGAATGATAGCCACTAGCCACAGGTGGCTATTCAGTACTTAAAACATGGCTAATGCAAATTGAGATTGCTGGAGTATAAAATACACATTTGATTTAAAAGACAGTACAAGAAATGTAAACTTATCTCAGTAATGTTTTTTCATATTGATTACATGTTGAAATGAAAATATTTTGGAGATATTTATCAACCAACCAGTGGCTATTGAATCGATTCCAACTCCTGGTGACTGCATGTATTCTAGAGAAGAACTGTGCTCCATGGGGTTTTCAATGATTGTTAGCCTTTGCAGAGTAAGTTGCCGGGTCTTTCTTCTGCAGTACCTCTAGGTAGATTTGAACTGCCAACCTTCCAGTCAGTAGCCAAGTGATTAACCAAATCAACTCAATGACAGTGGATTTTGGGGGGGACATTGGATTAAATTAATTTCACTGATTTTTTTTTTTTTTTTTTTTTTTTTTTACTCTTTTTAATGTGGCTACTAGAAGATTTAAAATACCAAGTGTGGCTCATACCTGTGGCCATCATCTCTCTGTAGGACAGCACTGCCATAGAAAATGTCACTTCTCCTGAGCTCACTGAGACAAGTACACAGCCTGCCACTACTTGCATCTCCACATTGCTCCATGTCACTGTCACTTCTGCTAGGCGGGACTTCTGCTCTCCCACTAGGTACTGACTTACCCATCAAGTGTGACCACCAATCATCTGCAGTACCTTCCACCCCCGTCTCCACCCAGTTACTGCCTTCGACAGCCTCAAGCTTTCAAGTTCTCACAGTGGCCCACTGCTGTTTGACAAGATTAAATAGAGTTCCTCCTTTACCCTTTTGTGTTTCTATTAAAAGGGCTTCAGAGAAAGCCATTTGTGCTTTAATATCTCAGAAGGCACTGAAAATTTTTCTTTTTTTATGGATTGCTATCTCTGCAGGAACAAAAGGAGATGGGCCAGGGTCAGTTTTTACTTTGTTTTGCTTTGTAGGTATTATTTCTTTTGTTTTATTTCTTACCTTTATAATTTACATTATCAAGGTATAATTTATATACAATAAAAATTATGTATTTCTGGTATAAAGTTCATTGAGTTGTAAAAAATGACAGACCTGTATAACACCTTTTCAGTCAATATAGGACATTTCCATCACTCAAAAAATTCTCTTATGCCAAGGGGCAGATTTGAAAGCCAGTTAAAAAACTGTTTTCAGAAATTTACCTTCTTGTAGCTTTGTTATCAGACTCCACCCATCAGACCTGATTCTCTCTCCTGTTAGGACAGTTCTCAGCCAGGAGACTCCTTTGATCCTTGTTGTTTTGAGGTCAGGAGCCTTTACTAATGCCTTAGACAATCCAAATCCTAGGCCCACTCAAGCCTCTGCAACATACAAGCTACACGTGCTTTGACTTGTTTTCTTTTTGTTTCATGAAATACCAGCCTAAGCAGGCTTGAAGGAGGAAGTGAGCCGGTTTTTCTTTAGTGCCATTTAATAAATGGTGAAGAGGTGGTTGGCCAGTTTGCGGGAGAGCAGTGGCAAGTCAGGGCTCTGCATGATCTGTCCCCCTACAGACATGTTCGTCTTAGCTTATACCATTTTCTCTTCCCTTACTGCAGTCTGGATTCCCATGGTGGTGCAAGCAGCTAACAGTCAAACAAGATTGGAAGTTTGGGACTGTTCAGAGACACCTCAGAGGAAATGCCTGGCAATCTATTTCCAAAACACTAACCATCAAAAGTTTTACAGACCACAGTTATACTGTGATACACATGGAGTCTCTTCAAGTCAG
Source organism: Heterohyrax brucei (assembly GCA_028571685.1). NCBI lineage: Eukaryota > Metazoa > Chordata > Mammalia > Hyracoidea > Procaviidae > Heterohyrax > Heterohyrax brucei. Next base: position 161,560,988 of record CM053140.1, read on the forward strand.
AAGTGACTGGACAGCAGTTGTTTTACTCCATTCTAGCTACACTGGGTCTCATTCCAGTTCTTTAACCACATCCATCATTGCCTCCCCAGGGCCTTTCACAAGCTGTTCCCACTGACTGGAAAGCTCTTTGCCATTGTCTGCATGGTTGGATCCTGTTCGTGCTCCAGACCTCAACTTGAATAACATGAGCTCAGTGAGGCCTTTTCAGACTATAAGTAGTCCTGTCTGGTATTTTTCATAACATTTATCTCAATTTATTATGTTAGTTTGCTTGTTTACGTGTTCTGTCTCCTTTGGTGGCACAAGTGTTAAGTCCCCAGCTGCTAACAGAGAAATTGGCTCTTTGAACCCACCCAGAATCTTCACAGGAGAAAGACCTGGTGATTTGCTGCCCTAAAGATTTCAGCCTAGAAAACCCTATGAGGCAGTTGTATTCTGTTATGTAGGGTTGCTATGAGTCAAAATTGACTCAGTGTCACCTAACAGTAACTAAAGCATGAGCCTGTGGAATTTTTAAAAGTAGAAACTATATTATATTGTATTATTTGGTCACAATTTTTTCTTCTTTCTTGCTTTTCCCAGGGCAAGTAGTCTTCCCTACCTTGATGACTTTCAGCCTGGTCCATCAATTTCAACTCATAGCAACCCTATAGGACAGAGTAGAACTGTGCCATAGAGTTTCCAAGGAGTGCCTGGTGGATTTAAACTGCTGACCTTTTGGTTCACAGATGAAGCACTTAACTACTGCGCCACCAGAGTTTCCACAACTTGGCCAAGTGACTCCCTTTCTTCAGTGGGATGTTAGTGGAAATAAAGTACTCTATATTTGACCAGACACTTTAAACATGACTGCATGGGTTGGCTTGGTTTACTGAAGCTCCTGCCCTTTATCATGAGAACTCACCTAGGTAGATGTTCCTTCTTCCTGACACGTGGAATGACTGCCTGTCAAGCAGACAAGCTATCCCAACTAATCTGTAGATCTGTGAGCAAGAAAAGTAAATGTTTATTGTTTAAAGCCACTGATATTTTGTGATAGCTTCTTACGTGGTACTGTGGCAGCAACAGCTAACTAATACATGGGGCTACTACAAAAAGGGAACCAATAAACATTTGTTGAATAAATGAAACAAATATTTTCCTTAGGAGAAAGTCAGAAGATAGAGTATATCATAGGGACTTTAGGGGCTCATATCCAGGGAGAGAGAAGGGGTTGGCTAAGGTATAGGAAAAAACAAGAGCCCAAAGTTTCTTCAAGAGAAGTCTCAGAAAAGAGCTTTGTGGCATATTAGCCTTTAAGATGTCCTAACTCTGGTGGCATAGTAGTTAAGTTCTATGGCAGCTAACCAAAAGGTCAGCAGTTCAAATCCAACAGGTATTCCTTGGAAACTATGGTGTAGTTCTACTCTACCCTACAGGGTCGCTTGATGGCAGTGGTTTCTTTTCTGTTTTTTTTTAACCTAAATTCTTGACAGAGATGTATTTTGAAGGTAGAATATTGACCAGAGGTAAGCTTAGTTATCAAGATTTAGGCATAAAACCCTGAAAGCATAGAACCCTGATATGGAAAGGAAGATCTGATTCAACAGAGAAGAACCAAGTACCTATAGCCAGTTTTCGGGGAATGGAACGGAGACAATTTCCATGTCTCCTTTTGTTTCAGTGCCCTTTCCACCCTTCCATGTTGAATCTAGCAAAGTTTAATGAGGGAAGAAAAGAAGAAGAGTATGTGGGACAACATATCAATTCAAATAAAGGATCAAGATTGAGAAAAAACACCTGTTTCAGCCCCAATAATGCCTCCAGTAATGGAGTCCCTGGGTAATGCAAATGGTTAAGGACTCAAATATTAACAGAAAAGTTGGTGGTTCACACCCACCAAGAGGTCCCTTGGAAGGCAGGCCTGGTGATCTACTTCTGAAAGCTCACAGTCTTGAAAATGCTATGGAGTAGTTCTTCTCTGCACACGTGGGGTTGCCATGAATGGGTATCAATCTGACAGCAACTAACAACAGCAATGTTTCAATGGGGAGTCAGCCTTAGGGAATGCAATACGGACTGGAGCAAAGCTACCCTATGGTTTCAATCTTCAGTCACCTCTTTGAAATGGGACAAGTTACTGAGATCTCCCCAAATGCCTAATCATAATAACTCAAACTCAGATGTGGTCAAATTTTTAGGGAAGCAAGTCTTCTCTGCCTACCAACCCCCTTTTGAACTCTCTTTCCAAAGAACATTCAGGTTGGGCGAGATAGTGGAGCATTATGCCTTTCTTCCTCTCCTCTGTAGGCGACGTGGCACCTGGCAGGGGTGACAGATAGAGGCATGTCCCTGGGCAGCAGTAGGCTGTGCCCTCAGCAGTGCTGCTGCTGCTGCTGCTCTCCTTAGCGCTTTGCAAGCTTGTCTGGCTATACACTGGATATGGTTGTTCACCAGCAACCCTATCAGATGTGTCCAGGAAGTGCTGGGGCTAAGGGAAGTGGGAAACATAAATATTTTGTCATTTTCCTGACTTTCCCAGAGTCTGGGGTCCCAAGGGGCCCAGCAGTGGCTTATAGTTAAACCGTCACATTTCCATCCTCTTCCTGTTAACTCTTTCTCCCCACATCTTCTTCTTGTCAAGGGCCTGGAGAGGGAATACATTGGTGTTTTCCATCAAGAACTTCAGCAGGTTTTTACCTGACTTGTAGGCATGTTTCCCTGAAGACAGCCCTGTTTTCAAAGACTCCATCCAGAGTGAGAGGCCAAAGTCATGCTGTTGAACAGCAGCTCCTCTGTGGTCTTATCTTGCAACCCAGCCTAGTAACTGCAGATGAAAGAACCTAGAATGGGTCATAGTCTAGAATCAGACCTACCCACTGAACTGGGGAAGACCCTGAAGGAACAAATTCTGAGGCCAGATATCCAGTCAGTAGATTAAATGTCCAGTCAGTAGATTACATGTTGATGTCAACAGTAAAATGGGACCAGCTAGGGAAAGGGGCTTTTATATGTCTCAGCATCATCATGTCTGCATATCTCATCCTAAATGGGGTTCCAGGCTGGGAGAAGAACATCCCAGGAATCCACAAACCAGGCTGAGTGAGTGACTGGGCTTCTACCCCCAAAACCTAAAGTGAGGTCCCAGCATTGGCATCTATCCCTACCCCATTCTTAGCCCCTTTGTAGTACTTGGAAGGAATATCCTGCTTGCTCTTTGGTCCATGATGGTGTAGAACACTGGAGGTAAGATGCAACTAACCAGGGAACAGCTTGGTCTGCAAGGAGGCCTGCCCTGTGCCCTGACAACAGTAGGGATTGGGAAAGGAGCACAGAAGAGTTCTGCTGAAAAGAAGTAGGCAGCAGCAGTGGCCTGAGCCCCTGGGATCTCTTCCCTGTGGCTTTACTTCTGACCATTCTACCAGGTAGCCACATGGATATGCCAAAGAAGGTGATGAGTGTGCCCACCCAACTGAAGCAGCAGATGAACCAATCTCTTTCTCTCATAGCTGCTGGGCTTCCTGCTGCCTGCAGGAGAGGGTGGTTTCTGCAGAGTTCAGTCTCACTGCATCCTGGCATTCAAGGTCAGATTCTTGGTGGAGCTTCAGCTTTTGGCACTCAAGAAACTGAAACAGAGCAGGCTGGTGGTGGAAAAACACCACAGCTTAATACATTTTGAAGGACAGTGAAAAAAGACCTTGGCCCCAAATCAGATTGTTCCTGATCTAAAATTAAAAGCGACTTAAGCCTTAACATTCAAGAAGAGCAACAGATAATGGTTGTGAGGGTGGGGAGAGAGATTGCTTTTCTTTCCACCTTATGGCTGGGAGCAGACCTTTCCAAGATTTCTCTGGACAGGATTTATTTACTGTTTTAAGAAAAAAAAAAAATACTTGCACTTTGCGTGAAGATTTGCAAATGCCAGGCACACGGCTTGCTGGGTGCCCAGCCAAACCTCTTGTGGTTAGTCTTGAAATGAGATCATTTCACAGTAAGAAGGAGGTCAGGTTGCAAAGAAGGGAATTCATTTGGCTGCATCAATATGTAGGCTGCAGCAAAACTGCAGAAGCAAATGTTGCCGCCCTGCCATGGCAGCCAGCCCTGGACGTAACCTCCACTCCTGAAGTACCTCTTCCCATCTCCTGCATGTCCCTCCTATGTACCCGCCTCCTTCACCTTGCCAGTTTCTCTTTGGAATGATACAGTATAACTGGAATTCTATTTTGCAAGGCAGATGCATCACAATAAAGTTCCAAGAGAGTAAATAATATATTTTTCTGAATTCATAATATCTATATGTGAGAGATGTCACACCCACCTCTACTTTAAATCTCATACTGTTGTGTCAATTCCAACTCATAGTGACCCTACAGGACAGAGGAGGACTGCACCATAGGGTTTCCAAGGAGCAGCTGGTAGACTTGAACAGCCTTTTGGTTAGCAGCCAAGCTTTTTAACTACTATGACACCAGGGCTCCTGCTTTAAACTAGCCAGTGTACGATGACGGGTCTTCCTTTGTCAAGCAAACTATTAGAGAAGAAGCCTTGGCCATACCCCACCCTCATGATTTAATCATGAGTTATTGAGCACCTACTATGTGCTCAGGGCAGAACCAAGTACCCTGGGAGCAGTGAAAGAACATGTACCCAGTTCCCTGACCTAAAGGCATTTGGATCCTCATTGGTGAGACAAGACAGATATGAATCAATGAACAACGCAGGACAATGCACAGAAATGAGTGGGAACGAAACCAAAGCAGTGCTCACATGGGGCAGCCAGGCAGCTGAGATAGGACAGGGGGCTCCATGGATCTGAGAGTGGGAAAGACTCAGTGAAGCGGCAGGATTAAGGATGGGGTCCTCTCCTTTCCTGACTCTCCACCTATGCTGATTCTATCTTGTCTCAGAAATTTTTTCCAAGTGGTGTACCCATGGAATGTGCGCGATTCAAACTTCTGGCCTCTTAGGTACACCTGGCGTCCATCCAGTAAAGTTAGTGGAGGTTTCCCTTGCAGGTCAGAGAACTAAGCATAAAGCACTAAGTAACTGGGCTTCATTAGACATCTGATAATGTAGGGATTAAATATCTATTCCATTGCTTTAGCTTTCAGCAACCTGTTTAAACTCTCTGAGCCTGTTTCTCAGCTGTACAATGGGGATAATCACAACATCTATTACCTGAGTTTGTCTTGAGAAGTAAACAAAGTAAGCATTTTATGCTAGGTAAAGTAGAGGGTCAGTGAAAAAGACCATCAAGGAGGTGGACTGACACAGTGACTGCAACAATGGGCTTAAGCATAAAAATGGTTGTGGGCATGGCCCAGGGTTGTGCAGTGTTTCACTGTGCTGTTCACAGGGTCACTATGAGTCAGAACTGACTCCACAGCACCTAACCACAACAAGCGTTTTACATGCCTGAGCGTGGCACCTGACACAGAGTAGCTGGCAGTGGCTGTTAACTGTTGTTGTGTCTCTTTCTTTTGGTGTCCTTTTAAGAAGAGAATTTCCTAGATGTAAGTGCTACTAAACAAACAAACAAATGAGACATCAAGAGTTCATAGACTGTACTCACCTGTTGATAGTTGCCCCAAACCGTATGACATCTCTATTCGCGTGGGTCCTGGGGCTAGGGGATCAATTGCTGGCTCTTTCCCTGGAAAGAAGGGAGACACAAAATAAATGACCACTTTTAATTGTTACCCGTATTGTTGATTCTGGCATTTTAATGGAAAGGACACGAAACTAAACCACGAGGTTATTCTCCTTCCCGTTGGTTTGTTTGTTTGGAAGCAAAACGGAAGAGACAAGCTCAGAGCACATTTCAGATCCATAAAAGACAAATTAATTATCCCCAAGCAGAAGCTGACCTTTCACTGGCCTCAGCTCCAGTGTCTGAGCCACAGCTGCACCTGCTTTGAAGATGACAATATCCACTTGCTAAATACTAATAATTAGTCACCAAAGCAGGATAAAGAATGTAGAGCAAAGTGAACCTGCAATTAATATACTCATGTGCATCTTCTGCACCCTTGGAGGGCCAATTACCCCACACATTACCATAATTGGACTGACATGTTAACAGCATCCTCCATTCTTTGAAAGTGCCCCTGTCCCCTTTTCCTGCCCCTCAAACCCCCGAGCCTTTGTGCACTGGGTCTTCTGGCCAGGGCTGGTTGAGGATGTCAAAGTTGAGCATCTTTTGAGAGGTGCAGAAGTGGGGGCTTGCAAGGGGGTTTACCAGATGGCCTAAGTGCAGGCCAGTGATATGCCCAGTGATTCTGGAATTAAGGTCACTGTTGCCCCCATCCCTGCTCCTTCTCTGTACTCTACTCTGTTTCTTCCGCAACAAAGACCCATTGGGCAAACTGCACCCTTGGTTAATGGTAAAGTGGCCCATTTCTCCCTGTTCTTCCTGGAGGCCGCCTGTGCCACTATAATCTGCTCAGCAGTGCCTGGAACCTCGACAGACTAAGGTGGTACTGACCACAGGGGAGGAAGGTTGCTCCAGAGTAATCAAGGACAGCATTGAGCCCTCTGTGGAGCTGAAGACCTTGAAAATGGGGAGAGGGTGCCTAGAGCTCCTAGGGATCAATGGGAGAGCTGGGGCAGGAGCCGACTAGAGCAGCATGGAGCTCAGGGCTCACTCGTGCCCGAGGGAACTCAAAGCCTGAAGCATGGTACCCTGCACGCCCCTGTCCAACAACCTCCAGCAGGCCCCTGCTACCTCAACACCATTTTACGAGGTGATCAGTGTCATATCGATCTGAGAGAGGACTGCTGAGTGCTAGCACCGCCTCTGAGCTGGCAGGGAAGCAGGTTCCCACTGCTGACCTTTCCAAAGCAAAAATCCAGTTTTCTAATTTTTTTTTTTTTTTTGGCCTTCTTTTTCCTTCTTTCTACCTGATTTCTTTCCCCACTGAGGAGCAGAAGCCTTTTTCTTATTAGTCACTGCAGCCTTCGGAGGGATTCAATTTCTGGCTGGGCTCTCACCCCCTGGGGAGCCCAGAAGACCAGGAATGAGTCTCTTGACCTTTTCTTACCCCAGCCTTGGCTCTACAAAAGGGCCCAGAGGCACTAGCTAAGGATGGGAGCTGCCCCTTCTTTGTACCCTTCCACACAAGGACATATTTTCCTAAGCTGGCCTGGGGGCAGGGTCATGGTGAATAGAAACCTAGCATCTGCCGTCCTGTCAGCATCTTTACATCATACAACTTCAGGGGGCACCATTTGTGTTGTGTTTTGTGGGAATGGCACCTCTGAGAACTGCATAGGATACACAGCAAGTGGTGCTCCTGGAATTAGGTGACATAGTGGACTTGATTATTGTGCCATATACACACACATATATACTCATATACACATGTCCCCTGTGCCTCTATCTTCCTTCTGAGCTGCTCTGGACCCACAAGGATTATTTTTGGTCTAATAAGCACCACAGTGTACCCTTCCTCGTTGTAAGCATACACACAAAAATACACTCCCTGCATACCTCTGACAACACCATGCCACTCCCAGCCTATACCATTCCTGGAGCCTAGCACTATGGTGTACGAGTGGATGAACTGGACAGCGTTCGATTCCTTGTGCTTTAAGATCCAGTAAAAGAAGAGGGAGGATTTATTCTTGGCTCATCAGACATTTCACAATTGGTATTAATCACTCACACACAAAGACTCAGGCAGAAAGCTACACACATGTACCCAAAGCAAGACAAACACAGACACCAACTCAGAAAGACATACCCTACCCATAGATGGACACACGTTCCCAGAGACAGCTCTGCACAGAGACATACCCACGTATGTAATCAGACATGCGCCATCCCCATTAAGCACACAGTTATGTCATACAGACTCACATGCATGCATGAACTCAGCACACACTCTCAAAAAGGTAGCTACAGGGTCACATCCACACATGTACACAAACACATATCCACGTGTGCAATGCTCTTAGGTTGTAAATGTGATCTTAAATATTCCAGAATTAGCACTAGCCCATAATTTTGTCATCACAGCCTTTGGGCTGAACTCTGCGGTAGGCATTCCCTTCTGGGTGGCCCATCCTTTATGGTTTGAAATACACAGGGCCAGTTGACTGCTTTTGTTGGGTGATTTATAGAACTTTGCCAGACTGCCTACAGGGGCCCCTGCTCCTATCTGCCCATCATGTTCCCTTGAAGAGGTCAAGAGTTTCACTGTCTCCCTGTAAACAGCTGCACACAGCTGCACATCCAGAGGCTGAGGGATTCCAGGCAGTATTTTCTTTTGCCAAGAATGTGTGTTCTGAGCTTCTCAGAAAGGAGACAGGCCCAGGCACTCTGATTCTGCTCTCAGACAAGGAAGATGGCACGCAGACTCCAGCTGCAGAAAGTGATTCCTTGCAGTCCGAAGGGAGGAGTGCTGGAAGTGAGGACCCTGTGGTGGAGAAGAAGAGACAACCCTTGTGCTCAACATGGATCCTAACTGCTTTGCCTCTTCCTTGTCCCTAAATTGGCCCTAGTGACAAAAGACTAACTTCTCTTAAGATGGATCCCCAGAGGGCTATGTGAATGCGACCAGCCCAAGGTGAAGGTGGGACCAGGGTAACCTCAGACATGAGTTAGGGCAGGAAGAAGATGGGAGATTTAGACAGCAGAAAGAGGTCCTGCACCTGGGGTGGGTGTGTGTGTGTGTGTGTGTGTGTGTGTGTGTGTTGATACCTGAATAGATTTGTATTAAGATATCAGCTGTAAATGGTGGTATAATCTCTGAGCTGGAGGCAGGGGTTCTAAGGAGAGAAATAGGGAGAAGGCTCTCAGAGAGCAGGCAGAGCTGGACTCAGAAATCTATCGCCAGGGCAGGGCATGTGTTCTGTCTCCACATCCCTCAACAGCCGCCATCAGACTGAAAGTCTGCTTTGGAGAGACAAATGATCCCCATTAATTCCATCAGGTAATGAGCCAGTTGGTGCCATCATTAATTATACTAATTAAAATACATGTGCCTTTGAGGTTGGCACACTCTCTCTGCTACCCTACACATTTCACTTCTCTGTGACTGCCTGGGTTGACTGCTTGGCCAGGACCCAGGCCCCCAAGATCCTGCAGAAAGGAATCACAGGCACCACAAGCTAACTGAGTCTTCATCTTCTGCCTCCTTCATTTATTTGATTAACAGGCTATGAGCACCTCCTATGATAGCTGCTGGGACACAGAGAGAGATGAAAGCTGGAACTTCCCACCAGATGAGAGAGACAGACAAGTAACCACCTAACATGAAGTATGAAGTAGGCTCTATGATTACCTGTGCTTCACAATTGGTAAAACATTTTCACAGCTGTCACTATTAGAGCCCTGCTGACACAGTAGTTAATTGCTCAGCTGCTAACCAAAAAGTCGAAAATTCAAATCCACCAGCTGCTCCATGGAAACCTTACGGGGGAGTTCTACTCTGTCCTATAGAGTCACTATGAGTTGGAATCAACTTCATGAGAAAGAATTTTTTTCCTCCAGAACCTCCATCTCATTTAATATTCACAGCCCTGAGAGAACATTTCTGTTATCATCCCATTTCACAGATAATAAAACTGAGGTTGAGGACCATTCTATAACCCCGCACTTAAGGAGAGCAGAGGAAGTTGCTTTTAATTCTGACTGGTGGTTCCAAGTGGGTAACATACGAGTTGAACTTTAGTAAATGAGCAGGTTGAATCAGTGGAAGAGTGAAATGGCATTTCAGGATGAAGGGATAGAATTAACAGGCCCAGAAATGGGAGGCACATAGAATGTTCCATACTCAGCCTCCTCTGGTGGGGCTGTGCTTCAGGATACACAGAGGGGAGAATGGAGAATGGAGATAAATTTAAAACATCCTGAAATTCCAGAAAGGCTAAACAAGTAATTCTGGGATATTTCTTTGCAGTCAAATGGAAAAATCAGGATGGGCTTGGAACAGACCAAATGCAAGTTTATCCTCTCTGTCATGATGTCAAGACTACGAAGGAGAATTTCATTGTTCAGACCTCTTTTTCCACTGTCCACTTTATCATTCTTCACTTTGTTTTTCCATAAGCTAAATATGCCTTCCCCTGTCTAAACACTTGACTCCAGGCCCCTAGCTCTGCCGACTGACCCGTCTTCTCCGTCTCCGAGGCTGCACCCCATGTTAGGTTTTGGCCTGGTGCCTACTGTGTCTGTTCTTGCCTCTTTGGCTGTCTTTCAAGGTGGCCCTTGGGGTCCTTGGATACAAAAAGATCCATTGTCCTGCTCAGCTTTCCATAGTCCTTGAAAGTTGGGTTATCTTGTCTTGATGCACTCAAGGGGAAGCAAACTTCAGGAGAGGAAAAAGAGACAGAGTTGGAGCAAGGGTGAGATTCACTGCTTCAGGGCATAGCACTGCCGGATCCCCCAGTCACAAACATCTGTCTCTATCCCTACCAGCTGCCATCAAGTCAGCTCTGACTCCTGGTGACCTTACATGTGTTAGAGTAGAATTATGCTTCATAGGCTTTCAGTGGCTGAAATCTGGTAGTAGATCACCAGGCATGTCATCCAAGGTGCCTCTCAGTGGACTCACAGCACCTGGCTTTCAGTTAGGAGCCGAGGGCATTAACCGTTTGCACCACCCGGGAACTCCTCTCTACCCCTACAGCACCTTCATCACCTCCTTGCTTCTTAAAAGTGCTGGTGGCTCAGCCCTTCTCCCCTCTGCCTCGCACCACACAGCTGGGTCTCATTTAGAAGCACAGAGCACGTGGAGGGTCAGGACAAGTGTACCTGATGAGTCAGAGGCTCGGGCAGCAGGGCCCTCCAGCAGCCTGCTTTATAGTGGCGCTCAGACCAGGTTCCTGCTGTCTCCTGTGCCAGGGTATTCATATTTAATGGTGCTTCACGGCCTCCCGGAACCTCTTCATCCCACCCTCAGCCACCACTGCCACCAGATGCATGTCTGCTTAATTACAATTCATGAAGTGCTCGCCTATTAATAAAGCCTAATTAATCCAGTCACACCACCCTGAGATGCTTTCATCTGCCAACTAGGCAGCAGCTCAGAGCAGAAATGTATTCGGAGAGAACCAGCTGAGATCAGGCCTCCCTTTCCACCACCCCAGGCCTTTAAAATCAACTCCTCTTCAGATGCACCCAGAACTCAGAGGCGGACAGGGTCCATGCGTGCCATCCACTGCTTCATGTTATTGTGCCTGCGCCTGCCTCCCCTTCCAGACTGGAAGCTTCTTTGAGGATCCTACCATTCAGTCAGTTCTGACTCATGGTGACCCCATGTGTTACAGGGTAGAACTTGGCTGTAATCTTTATGGAAGCAGATTAGCAGGTCATTCTTTAATGGCACTGCTGGTTGGGTTAGAACTGTCAACCTCTAGGTTAGCAGCTGATTGCAAGCTGCCGGCCCACCCCCGGCTCCCACTCTCAGATCCTTCTCTCTGAGGACACACTGCGCTTATTCATCTAAGTGACCACCTGTCCTCCCATGTCCTAGTGCTCCAGTTTAGGATTGACCTTGTGTGCACATGTGAGTGAGGCCTGGAGGGGTTGAGAGTGAGGGGTCCCTGAGCAATCATCCTTCCAGTGCACAGTCTGGGGGACAGTGTGGGGTGGTAGAAAAAGCATCAGTTTTTGAAGTCAAAGAGACCTAGATCGCGGGCCTAGTGCTGCCATTTCCTCGCTGTGGGACTGGACAATTTCCTTGACATTGGCAGATGGGCAGGTGGCTGTGAATACTAGAGGTCCTCCTGAAGACTGTGTGCCCTGGGTGCTGAGGGGGTGCTTATTCCTAAAGGTCTGACATGTGTGCCAAGCACTTCACTGAACACTTCCCAGAAGGTACTTTACTTGTACTCCAAGGTTTTTGAGGTCCCAGTAGTGTTTTCTTCTTCTTCATATGGATGCTGGTTAGAGAAGTATGTTCAATTTATGAAAATTCACTGAACTGAATACTTAGAAACACAAGGCTTTCCATAAATATATTGTTTCAATATAGTTCTTGAGGTTACTGCATTTTCACCATTAGATAGGATGCTGGTGTTAATATCTGCATTTTGCAAATGATGATACTGAGGCCAGAAGCCCAGCACCTTTTGGAGGCTGCCCTCGAAGGCGGACTGGTCTTCCCACCAGAAGGTCTGCCATAGGGCAAATGGAACCTGTCACTAGGTACCTTCTTTCTAAATCCCAACTCTGACCCAACCCTTCCTTCCTGAGCCTGGAGGAAAGTCCTTTTCCTCCTACACAGAACAGCCATTCAGATATTTAATGGTTATCTCATCTTTCAAAGTTGTCTTTCGTCTGAGTTAAATAGTAGGCTTTCCTCCCTGCCTCTGCTTCTGCCCCTGCCCCTCCTTTGCACCTCATTTCTACAGCCCCAACCAGTATTGGTGGTTCAGTGGTAGAAGTCTAGCCTTCTATGCAGGAGACCAGAGTTCAAATCCAAATCAGTGTACTTCATATGCAACCACTATCCATCAGTGGAGAACTGCATATTGCTACAGTGCTCAGTAGGTTTTAGTGGAACTTCCAGACTAAGACAGACTAGGAAGAAACGTCTGGCAGGATGAAACCCTACAGATCACAACATTCTGGTGTCAAACCAATCAGCAGGCCGGCACAGGACCAGGTAGCATTTTGCTTCTTTGTGCGGGGGTCACCATGTATTGGTGGCCAACTCCACAGCAGTTGACAATAACTACCAGCAGGTACACATTTTGGAACACGTAGGCTTCCTCTAACTGCATGTGATCATTGCCAAGGGCACAATAATCTCTTTAAAATGGCCTGGGCTCTTGCACTTAAGTCAATTTACAGGGGTGGGGGGAACCCTCAAGGGCAAAATCTGTTGGTGGCCCTGATGCCCGTATATCTCCATTTGCAAAAGAGTGTTCTGGTTGAACTTTCAGACAGAAATGCTGTGCTTGTTGCCATGTTTGGAAAACGATAAAGCCTTGTGCAAATGGAGAAGATTTATGTCAACATTCGCGCTGAAATTTGTGACCTTTGCAACTTGCTCGAAGAATGTGGATGTTAGCTCTGCTATAGAAAGGGACGTTCTTCAGACATACAGCTTTCTGGATCAGGGAAGACTGCTTGGAAGAGGAGGAAAGAAACCAAAAAACACAAGAAGAGGTTTGCTGCGTGAGAAGTGAGCTGTTTGTGTTTCAGTGTAGCTGATAGAGATCTGTGTCAAGAAAAGACTTCCGTTTCATGCCAAGTGGCTGGAATTCACTTGTTGTCCAATAAATCCCATTGAAAGGCCTCTAGAATTAGTACAGTGATGAGACTTCTGCCTTTTACATATACATGAATTCTGTAATACCAGTAATTATTATGAAGTTATAATAAAACATGATGTGTTATGCCGTTAATTCAATGGCAATAAGGATGAGGTATGGAGACTTCCCAGGCTCTGCATTCATCATTTTCCCTCTTAATTACAGAACAATTCCCTGGGGCTACCTTGATGGGGTTTCCTCCACAGCATCATTGCCTGGCTGAGTTGGTCCCGGGTTTTCTGGTGGGGCAGGGGGAGGGCCAGGTCTCACAAAAGGTGCTCTCTCCTGTGGATCTCATGGATTAGGTTAGAGATCCTCTACCTTCCTGCTTTTCCCCTGGAGAACAGTCCTTGCTTCCCAGGCCGTAGCTGATTGGACTAAAGACGAACGTCTGAATCCACAGGACCAAAAGTTAGGATAGAGGCTGAAGGGGTTGCTGTTGGGTTCTGAAGCTGGGGGATCCTCCAGGACCAGGGCTGGGTTAGCCACTTCCTGCCATGCTCAGACTAAAGTAGAGAGACAGGGGTCTGTAGAGAGAAGGGGGCAGTGAAGCTGACCTACAGAGAGAGGAGAGAGATAGCATCTATCCCAGAAAGTCTCGAGAGCAGCCCCAGGGGGCTGAGTCTGCAGATCCCAGTGTTAATATTTCTCAGGGCTTGGATGTACTCCTTGTCCTCTGTTGGCACAAGGTATGCCTGCATCATTCCAACAAATTCTCCTGTATTATTTTATCTAGTTTGGAGTGAGTTTTTAGTTTTGCATCCAAACAGTTCTCAACACCTTACTGAAAGCTCCGTGAGAAGGATCCTTTCTATCTTGTCCGTCACTGTTTTTCTGATACCTGAACAGTGCTCGGCACACAGAAAGTTCTCAGTAAAATATCTGAGTGAATGAACTGATGATTAGAAAAATGAGAATCTTGACCTAGTAAAGGGCAACCATTCCAAAGCAGACCGACTTTGTTTCTGTTGGATTCAGGCCACTGCCCTTCATTTGAACTTAAGGAACACTAGCCTCCTCTATCATTTGCTCTTTCCAAGAGGGTGTCCTCTGAGTAGAGGTGGAGACAAGCACTCTGGGCGAACAACGGGCAGTTTGCCCTTAGAGGCTCTAACTGTTCAGCCCTAGCCTGTAGAGAAGTTTCGTTCCTCTTCAAAGCAACCTCTAGGCACAGTTGATAGCCTGGAAGCAGAGTATAGGGAGAAGATGCTTGAGGTCCTTTGGTCTGTTTGCCTGCTTCCAGATCCATTTGCCACTGACTGCATCATGCTGCAAGATGCAACACTTCATTCATTTGTCGTACGATACTGTTAAACACTACAGTGGCCAGGTACTCTTCAGTTGCCGATGACACGGAGGTGAACACGTCCGACGTATTCTCTGCCCCCTGAAACTTACCTATTCAGGGAGAATTTAGACCTTTCTCTTTGTCCAAAATGTCTGGAGAACATGGTTCCCTAGATAGCCGTGCTTGCTTTTCTATCAGATCAGAAGTCTTCCTTCTGTTGCCGGGCAGGCAGCTTCTTAGAGGAGAAAAGGGAATGACAGAGGAGCCCGAGCCAGGCCTCTCCAGAGCCGCTGCTGCTGTGAGCCTTGCTGCATCTGCCTTTTCCTGAACATGGGCAACTTCACACACCCTGAGGAACAGAACTGAAAGTCAGTGCCAGCCGGGTAGGAAAAAGTGAGGGCCCTGGAGATGGTCTTCTCTGGGCTGGTAAAGGCCTTAGAAATGAAAACATACAACTCCTGCTGAAGGGTGGGGGAAGGGAGGACAAGCTGCTGTTTCTCTGGGTGATGGATTGTCTCCGAGCTTTGGAGGATATTACAAAGTGATAATGATCTTGTTTCTTTCTCCCTGTGCTACAGAGTTATCAGCACCCCAAGGAAGCCATTGTTGTACCCAAGTGGTGTGTCAAGTACACTTCTTAAAGGAGAAGACTAGCAATTTGTTCTGTGTCTGGAGTTGACTGTCTCCATGCCAAGTGAGGAATTCCAGGGTGGTGACAATGGTTAATAAGTTCAGCTGCTAACTGAAAGGTTGGAGGTTCACGTTCATCCACAGACTCCTCTGAAGAAAGGACTGACAATCTACTTCCAAGAAAATCAGCCATTGGAAACCCTGTGGACCACAGCTCTACTCTGACACACATGCAATGTCGTAAGTTGTTGGAATTGATGGCAGCTGACTTTTATGGAGAATGAAGACTGGATGAAAATTCCCTAGTAGTCCTGAGGTTAAGTAAAGCCCAACTGGACACTCTCCCTTATGTACTCCCCAGATCTGCTCTGCCCTTTACATTTGATGACAATGACTACTCTGCTCCTTTTTGTCCCAGCCCACAATCTCCTATATGGTTTCCCAGCCTTCCCTGTACAGCCCATAGACTGGTCCTTCCAGCTACCCTTTCATCTGCATCAATTCCGTGGGTGCCTCGATCCTCCTGCCATTAACCTCCCTAGCCCTGTCCACACATAGGGCAATGCAACAGTCAAGATTGCTTCCGCTGCTTCTTCCAATCTCCTGAAGGTTGCTGGAGAAAAAGCTCACATCTATGCTGACTTTCATTATGAACTAAGGCTTCTCATCTTCAGTCAGAGGGCTGTGTGGCCACAATTTGTCAACTAGCATGCTGGTAGTTTTAAGCCTTTCATATTCTTTTCATCTTTGGCACTCTTTCTGCCCATGCTTGTGGGTCTTAGCTGGAGTGGTCCATCCTCCATTGCCTTGAGCCTGGCATCCTTGTTGGATGTGGGGGACCCCAAACCCTGACTGCATGTGATTGGATCAAAGGGGGTACCTGTCCCAAACTGAGAACAGTTAGATTACATATTCTAGACATTAGGACCTTGAACACAGAGACTTTGATTAGTACCTGTTGGACCCTGGAGCAAAACAATCAGCAGAAAAGGGGAGAAAGAGGCAGGTGTACAAAGAGGAGTAGAGATGGGAAACAATGTGGGCTGGAGAGATGAGAAACATGTCCCTCTGACTGTTTCCTGGCTTGTTTGACTGTGGGATACTTGGTTGCCCACTCCCGATAAATTCTCCCACTTGTATTTAAGCTGTGTTGAATAGACTTGGGTTCTGAACATTTCCTGACTTGTTAGGTGTCACTGAGTTGATTTTTCAACTTGTAGCAACCCTATATGACAGAGTAGAACTGCACCATAGGGTCTCCCAGGCTGTAATCTTTATAGAAGCAGACCACCAATTCTCTTCTCCACCAGGGTCACTGGTGGGTCCAAACCTACAACTTTTCAATTAGCAGCCTAGTGCTTAACTATTGAGCTACCAGGGCTTATTATTAGAACTTGGCAGATGGCCTTGCCACCTGTCTTGCTAATGAGGCTGAGACCATCAAAGTCAAGCTTTCTCCAACTTCTAACCTTTGGCCTCAAAGCACATTTGTTTATTTTCGCACATACTGTCACCACTCTCAGTCCGGATGAACACATGCCCTAAAATTTCTGAGCTTGCCTCGTGCATTTGATTCTATTTTCTCTTGCCTCTGGCTCCATCACTGTCATCTGTGTAATCCATCTCTGTACTCTTCTGGCACCTTTCCAACAGCCTATAAACACATCGAATTCCTTCAGTCTTAAAATTCAAAACACTTTTCCTTGACCCGACTTCTCTCTCAAGCTACCAACTCATCTACTTCTTTTCCTCTTCTTGGGTAGAAAGAACACAAAACTCAGAAACAGGGAGTAAGAGTTGAGCGTTTCAGCTCTACAACGTATTAGAGACTTGTGACATTTAACAAATTCATAACCTCTCAGAGCTTGTTTCTTCAGCTAGAGAAATGGTGATGATACAATATTCTAAGGACTTAGCAGGCTTGTTATGAGGGTTAAATGGGTTAGAAAGGCCTAGTACCTTCTCTGGTATGTAGTAGATGCTCAGTAAATGTGAACCCAGAAGAATAATGTATTTTATTACTTCTATTTTCTGTTTCCATTCAACACTCAATCGTTGTTTGCCCAGATCTGCTTCTGCTGCTTCCACCAAAAAACCCAAACCCACTGCCATGAAATCAGTTCTGACTCAGAATGACCCTAAAGGACAGAGTATAATTGCCCCATAGAGTTTACAAAGACCAAGCCGTGACTTTTCCAAGGAGTGACTGGTGAATTCAAAATTCTGACCTTTTGGTTAGCAGCTGAGCTCTTAATCACTCCATCACCAGGGTACTCCATTGCTCCCTAGAATACTGGTTTGTCGCAACTTTGAGTTAATCTAGTCACCAGTGACTTCTTAGTTGTTCTCTCTGGTGTGGCTTCTTTCCTGCTTCTCCTCTACATGGTCTTTCTGAATCAGTTGAATTTGACTCTTGATGTCTCCTTCTTCTGGTTTTCCTAGTGTAACTCCTGACCATCCTTTTTATCTCTCTTTGCTGGTTTCTCGTCTTCTCGTCCTGGGTGTGCATATTCCTCTCTCTTCTTCTGTGCACTCTCTCTTAAGGGATCTCACTTCCCTTTGTGGCCTCAAGCATCACAAAGGGATGAAGGGGCACCAGGTATTCACATCCAATCTTCCCTTTTGCTCAGAATTTCCCTCTGACCATCACTGCATGGCACTCATCTCTTTCTCCTCTTTACTGCCCAGCTATGCTCCCCTTTCGGGGACCCCTGCCTTGGCTCTGGACACATCAGGCAACTAGTCACCAATCCAGAAAACCAGCACTTATTTTCCATTTCTTCCTTCAGGCCCAATGAGCCACCTTCTAGCCCAGTTCTGCGTATTTCTCAGATTGGTTTCCTTTCCCATGCCCTGTGGCCTTGTTCTACTCTAGCTTTCACTGATGGTGGACCCTCCTAGGGCTCTTCCAACTTCAGCTGCTCCTCACTCCATCCCATCTCAATACTGCTACCTGTTTGGAGCTCAGAGCATTTATCACGTTAAACACACACACCTTAAAATGCAAACCAAACCCATTGTCATTGAGTTGATTCTGAGCCACAGAGACCTTACAGGACTGAGTAGAAGTGTCCCATAGGGTTTACGAGGAGTTCCCATGGATTTGAACTACCAACCTTTTGATTAGCAGTCACAGCTCTTAACCGTTGTGCCACCAGATCTGGCTCCACCCTACCTTTCTACATCCTTTTTCCTTCAGTCCTATCAACAGATTTTACCTTCTAACAACAACAAAGAGCCTTGATGGCACAGTGCTTAACAGCTTGACTGTTAATCAAAACGGTCAACAGTTCGAATCTACTAGCCACTTCTTGGAAACCCCGCTCTGTCCTATAGTGTCACTAACAGTCAGAGTGGACTCAGTGGCATTGGTTTTATAGTACAGGTAGGTGTGACGTCTCCCCTACATATACGTTGTGAATGAGTTTTTATTTTTATTAGCTCCAGTAGATTCTGTCTCGCCTCTATACTGCTGTCTGTTGTTTTCTTGGCTTAGGATGTTTCCCTTTCTTTTATACCTGGAAAGAACCAATTCAACTTAAGGCTCTACTTAAAGACCTCTTCTTTAGGAGGGCTTATACCTTCTCAAGTAGAGGAAGACATGAATATGCCAGGCACTTTATTACTTCAGAATCTCTTAGATGTATCCTATGTCTGGAAAATTTCTGCTGCAGCTCTCCACATTCCTTCTCCAATGTCAACCCCAATGTTACAGGCACCCTTTCCATTCTGTTCCCTCCGCAGCCACCCTATATCACGTTGTTATTAGTTGTCTCACAGTTGGCTATCGTTCATGGCGACCGAACGTACAACAAAACTAAATGTTACCGGGTTCTGCACCATCCTCATAATTGTTGGTATGCTTGATTTCATTTTTATGACCGCTACCTCTTTAGAGTGCCTTCCAAGCCAAGGGGTTCATCTTACAGCACTACACACAGACAATATTCAGTGGTGATTCATACAGTTTTCATTGCTTAATTTTTAGGAATGAGATCTGGTGGTATGATGGTTAAGTGCTTAGCTGCTAGCCAAAAGATTGGTGGTTCAAACCCACTAGCCACTCCACATAAGATCTGCTCCCGTAGAGATTATAGCACGGGAAATTCTATGGGACAGTTCTACTCTATCATATAAGGTCACTATGAGGAGCTGAATCAACTTAATGTCACTTAAAAAGAAAAAAAATTTTCAGAAGTAGGTCACCATGCCTTTCTTCCTAGTCTATTTTACCCTAGAAGCTCTGCTGAAATCTGCCCATCATTAAGTGAACCTGGTGGTATTTGAAATGTTGGTGTAGCTTAAAGCATTATAGCCACATGCAAGCCCCTATAGTGTGACGGACTGTCATACAGGCAGTGAGCCTTGCTCGTTTCCTTCCTTACACTTTTTAGAAATCTTGGTTATCTTATGGAGTTTGTTAGCCTCTCCATGAAGCAAAACTTTGGTACAGAGTTTAGCTTGCAGGATGTTTCTTAAAGAGAGCCCTTGGTATCAACACTAGTGGAAGGGAGGGGGAGGTAGCAGGTAGCAAAGGAAGAAGCTGATCTGCAATGCAGGACCTACGATAGGCTTGGTTGACCCCGAGGAAACCTTGGGATAAAAACTCCTGCACTGGGCTGAAATGGCTGCTCTTTTAGAGCCTAACGCTATCAGTCATTGGATATGGGCTGCACCCAGAAGAACATGACCTTGAGCAAAGCATCTCTGTGCAGCTGAGGCAACTGCTGAAGGGGCTGGCAGTACTCCCAGCAGCTGGGACAAGCAAGACAAGCTCTCCCCTGAAGAGGGACTGGGTGGCTCATCTTTATGTCGATCATTTCTTCTAGCCTCATATCGCTTGGAGTAGCCTTGTGGGCTGGGGTGTGTTATGGTGAGGGTGAGAGCTCCAGGACCATTCCTCTGTTAGAGGCCCTCCGGGCTTCTACACTTCTGCATTTTGTCAAAAAAAAAAAAAAAAAAAAAAATTGTGGAGCTAAGAATAGTCATAAAAGTACAAAGAAACCCCCTAATTTGAGGGGATGATGAAAACTGTGGTTTCCTTTTTCAGCAATGGTTTGGCTCCAGGCTCTCTTTCAAGTCCCCATCTACGTTAGCCTCTTCTCTGGCCTGCAGCCAAGATGGAGGGGAGAAAAACAGGATCTGGACTCCCTTCAACTCACTGCCCCTGCTTGGGCCTGGCCCTGGAGTCTGACTCCCACTGCTTTCTGCAACTCAGAAACCCAGCAGTTTGGAGTCATATTTTTAGACCGTCACTATGGTTTAAGGGAGATCATGAGGGAGAGAGAAGGCTCAGGCCGGGGGCTCAGAGAGGGCTGGGGAGTTAAGGTCTAGGCTCTCAGAAAACCTTCTGTGTTTCTCTTTTTCTCTCTCTCCACTGGCCGATGAAGTCAATACGGATTACACTCAAGCTCTGAGTGGTTCCAGGACTTTTGGAAAGAGGAGAGAGGAGAAAATCTTCTTTTCTTCTTTCCCACCTTCAAAGCTGATAAGAAAGGAGCAAATCCCATTCCAGGAGATTAGTCATCTTGCCCCTCTCTTATCCCTCTTTGAATCTGCACTTGTTCAGTGACTCTGAACATCTTCCTGGTTTCTTCCCAGGTCTCATCGTGCGCTAGACTTCCAGAGGAGCATGTTAAGTGATGTCCCAAGGAGTGAGAACATAGGCAGATGCCTTCTCAGAGTTCTGGGCAGGATGAGAGAGGAGCCTGAGCCTAGAGCAGCATTACTACAGGCATGATGTGTGGCACCAGCCTTACATATAAACTCCTTTTGTCCCTGGACCTCTCGGGCTACCCCTGCTTGCCCATAGCCCCTGTTTGAAGCCAATCACAGCAGTTGTTACATTCCAAAGGCAACTCCCAAAATATTGATGATCAGTATATTTTTTCCTGAAAATTTGATGGGAAGACAGAGATTACATTGTGCATCATAGGTGAAAACTTTTACAACATCCCCTTTTACCGTCTGTTATGGATGGTAAACATAATGTGGTGGAATCCTAACACACCGGTAGATGTCATTCCATTTGGGGACAGATTTCACTTTGTTATGTTAATGAAACCATATCAGTGTAGGGCGTATCTCAAACAGAAGGACCTTCGAGATGTAAAAAGAGCAGCTTTGACAGAAAGAGGAGTAAGCAAGCACAAATGGGGAAAAAGATGAATGCCAAGTGGAGATCACCAAAGAACTGAGGGATACCAAGGAAAATTCTAGAGAAGCTGAATTAAGAATTTGCCCCCTGGAATGGACAGAGAGAATTCCCTTAGAGCCAGTGTCCCAAAGTTAGACTACTAGCCTCATGAACTGTAAGAAAACACATTTCTGTTCTCAAAACCACCCACTTATGTTATTTCTGTTACAGCAGCACTAAGAAATTAAGAGAGCATCTCACTGCTTGTTTCCAAATTTTCTCTCCCTATAGCAACTACTCCATGTCTCTCTTTCCCACTTTTCATCTTCCCTTAAGCCCCTCTCCTGAAAACTCCAGACTACATAGATCTTCAGTCTTCTCTCCACACAGGTGTCTCCATCCAGTAGAGCTAATCTACTTAGAGAGATTAAAAGAAGCCAAACAGGAAACAGTATACCAAGACTGGAGTATGGCCTTAGGGAACCAAACTTACTCTGCTCCATATGAAGGCAGTGCCTGTCATTCAAAAGGCCTCCAAAGCCCTAAACTCAAAGTGCCTTCCCACATACTAAGTGCTCACCAAGGCCATGACTTCCTATCACTAGAAAGATTCCTTGGCTTGGGATCCCAAGTGAACTGAGTCTTCGTTTCACTACTCTTTTGCCTTGGGATCTGGGGTAATGGAAGGTACCTGGAGTTTTCAGTTTATGTCCCACTGAGCTGCTTTCAGGAGCTTCTGAGGGACACAGAACAGCTCAGCAGATGTCTCCACTGGTCAGAAGATATCAGGGTGGACACAACAAAGAGATAAATCTTCTGCTAATGATTCCATGGGGCAGGAAGAGAGACAGTGGAGGTGGATAACATGGATGGACAGGCCACTAACCAGAAGGCCACTAGCCAGGTAGAGTCATACTTGATCTCATCCCACTCTGCCCAGTTGGGACCAACAGCTGGTTTTTCCCTGGCAACTCTGTCTGTGAGAGGAAGATAGTTGTATTAGCCTTGGGCTCATTGGTCCAGTTCCTAATCTGAATATGAGTGAAGACTCTCCTTTGGACCTCGCCTACACTGAGGCTCCCACACATTTGTGGGAGCACTGCTGGCTGCTGATTTGTGGGCGTTGCATCTATGTGTAATACACTGCACATAACTACGTGGACTGAGTTACTCAGTTTTGTGTGAGAGCTCTCATTCATGGATTAGATGGCAGCTCCTTGGTAGGAGAGCTCAACTTTTCCACTAGACAAGGAGGTCCCGCAGACCAGAGGAGAGGTCATGATGCTTAGTGCAGGGCTTCTCTGTGACATGGGCTGCTCCCCACCCCAGACCTTGTCTATCTGATATGTTATTGGGTCTCTAGGTCCCTAGGACAATGGCACTAACCCCCTGGGTCTACTGGAAGCTCAGAGAATGGGTATGTCCTGGCAAGCAAGATTGTGTAGTTTGGTGGAGTCCCAGTGGATGCTGTCTGTTCCCTTTCTCATTTGAGGCTGCTCCCTCTACTTTAGTCTCCAGGGCCATCCAACTCTTCCCTCCCCACCTCTTGAACACTTTACTCTGAGTAAAGGGTTGATGTCAACAGCTGGTGAGACAAGTTTTGCTGGAAAAAAACCTGAATGGTCATTGTTTGCAAATAGTGTCACCAAAACCTGTTGCTGCAGAGTTGATTTTGACTCAGCATTATCCTGTAGGATAGAGCAGAACTGCTCCGTAGGATTTCTAGAACTGCTTAATTGTGCTCGTGAAGAAACTGTGCATGGATCAAGAGGCAGTTGTTTGAACAGAAGAAAGCAACACTACATGGCTTAAAGTCAAGAAGGGTGTGCATCAGAGTTGTATGCTTCTGCTATATCTATTCAGTCTGTATACTAAGCGAATAATCTGACAATCTGGACTATATGAACAAAACTGGGGTATCAGAATTAGAGGAAGACTCATTAACAACCTGTATTATGCAGATGATACAACCTTGCTTGCTGAAAGGGAAGAGGACTTGAAACACAGATGAAAATCAAAGACCACAGCCCTTGATATGGATTACACCTCACCACCAAGAAAGTGAAAATTCTCACAACTGAACCAATAAGTGACACCGTGATGAAATGGACAAAAGATTGAGGTTGGCAAGGATTTTATTTTACTTGGATCTGGAATCAAAACCCATGAAAGTAGCAGTCAAGAAATCAATAGATGCATCGCACTGAACAAGTCTGCTGCAAAAGACTTCTTTACATTGTTGAAAAGCAAAGCTGTCGCCTTGAAGACTAAGGCACACTTGGCCCAAGCTGTGATATTGTCAACTACATATTGTGCATGTGAAAGCTGAACAGTGAATAAAGAAGACAGAAGAAGAATTGATGCCTTCATATTGTGGTGAAACCTGGATAATGAGAAGAACATTGAATGTACCATGGGCTGTCGAAAGAATTAACAAATCGGTCTTAGAAGTAGTACAACCATAGTGCTTTTTGGAAGCAAGGATGGTGACAGTATGTCTTACATACTTTGGACACGTTGTTAGGAGGGCTCAATCCCCGGAGAAGGACACCATGCTTAGTAAAGTAGAGGGTCAGTAAAAAAAAGGAAGAACCTCAAGGAGATGGATTGACACAGTGGCTGCAACTGTTGGCTCAAGCATACCAACAACTGTGGGCACAGCACATGACCAGGCAGTGTTTTGCTCCATTGTACATGGGGTTGCTATGAGTCAGAAATGACTCAACGGTACCTAACAACAACAACAACCACAACAACAATGATCTTTATGGAAACAGATTGCCACATCTTTCTCATGTGGAGCAATTGGTAGGTTCAAACTGCCAGCCTTTGGTTAGAAGCTGAGTACTTAATGACTGCATCACCAAGGTTAAACTAGTATAAAGTTAATGTGTTTTCTATCCCAAGGGTTTGTATCAAAGCATAATCTCTGACGCTGGGTGAAAGGTATGGTCCCAGTGAAAGGAATTCCAGATGTTACTAACGGGAAGGAGAAGTGTGTTTTTGTTGTTGTTAGGGGTTGTTGAGTCACTTCCACCTCATACCAGCCCTATGTACAACAGAATGAAGCACTGGCCTGTCCTGAGCCACCCTCACTGTCCCTGTTACGCTTGAGCCCATTGTTGCAGTCTCTGTGTCAGCTTGTCTTGCTGAGGGTCTTCCTCTTTTTAGCTGACTCTCTACTTTACCAAGCATGATGTCATTCTCCAGAGACTGGGCCTTCCTAATAACATGTGCAAAGTATGTGACATGAAGTCTCACCATCCTCTCTTCAAAGAAGCGTTCTGGCTATACTTCTCCAAAAAAGATTTGTTCATTCTTCTGGCAGTCTGTGGTATATCCAATATTCTTTGCCAACACCATAATCCAACATCAATTCTTCTTTGGGCTTCCTTAATTGTTGTCCAGCTTTCTCATGTGTATGAGACTACTGAAAACATCATGGCTTAAGTCCGGTGCACGTTAGTCCTTAAAGTAACGTCTTGGCTTTTGAGTACTGTAAAGGGGTCTTTTACTGCAGATTTGCCTAATGCAATGTGTCATTTCATTTCTTGATGATTACTTCCATGGGAATTGATTTCTGATTAGGAGTATCTTTTACGCTTATGGAAACCCCAGTGGCGTAGTGGTTAAGTGCTAATCTGCTAACCCTATACTCACTGATTCGATTGCACCAGGCACAGCTTGTAAACTCTGTGGAACAGTTCTACTCTGTCCTTTAGAGTTGCTATGAGTTGGAATTGAGTTGACGGCGGTGGATTTTTTTTGTTTTATTATTCTTTAGAGTCCCTAGGTGGTGTAAATGGTTAAAGCACTCTGCCCTTAACTGAAAGGTTGGAAGTTCAGTACACCCAGCAGT
This sequence comes from Heterohyrax brucei, assembly GCA_028571685.1. Taxonomy (NCBI): domain Eukaryota; kingdom Metazoa; phylum Chordata; class Mammalia; order Hyracoidea; family Procaviidae; genus Heterohyrax; species Heterohyrax brucei. The sequence continues at coordinate 161,586,143 of CM053140.1, forward strand.
GCCCCAGAAGAAAGGCCTCCTGGTCTACTTCCAAAAACCAGCCATTAAAAATCCTATAAAGCACAGTGTTACCCTCACACACATGGGTCACCAGGAGTTGAGTCAACTGGACAGCAACTTTATTTTTTTTTATTGGGCTTTAGGTGAAAGTTTACAACTCAATTTCTCATACAAAAATTTATACACATATTGCTTGGCATAGTTATGTGACACTGGTTGCAGTTCCTGTAATGTGAAAGCATACTTCCCCTTTCCACCCTGAGTTTGCTGTGTCCAGCCAAGCAGATCTGTCCCTTTGTATCTTCTCATCCTGCCTCTAGACAGGAGCTGTCCGTTTAGTCTTGTGCATCTGCTTGAACTAAGAAACACAGTCCTCATCAGTTTTATTTTATGTTTTATAAGTCCACTCAAATCTTTGACTGAAGAGCTGGCTTCAAGAATGGTTTTAGTTCTGGGTTAATAGAGGTCTGGGACCATGTCTTTGAACGTTCCTGTAGTCTCAATTAGGCCATTAAATCTGGTCTTTTTACCTGAATTTGAGTGCTGTACCATACTTTTCTAATGATCCATTAGGGAATATCCGTTGTGTTCCCTGTCAGTAAGATCATTGGTGGTAAATGGGCACCATCTAGTTTGGTCTCAGGCTGGTAGAGTCTCTGGTTTATGTGGTCATTTTGTCTCTTGGGCTAATATTTTCCTTGTGTTTTCATTCTCTTTTTCTCCAGGTGAGTTGGGACCAACTGACATATCTTAGATGGCAACTTGCAAGTTTTTAAGACTCCAAACACCACTCACCAAAGTAGAATGCAAAACATTTTCTTAATAAACTTTGTTATGCCAACTGACCTAGATGTCACCCCAGACCGTGGTTCCCTGCCCCCTGCCCCTGTGATCCTGTCTCTTGAGGTGTTTGGTTGTGTTCAGGAAACTTCTTAGCTTTGGGTTTAGTTTGGTTGTACTGGCACTCCCTGTATTGTGTGTTATCTTCCCTTTACCTGAGATAAATCTTGTCTATTATCTGGTGGAGAGCACTCCTCTCACTGCCTCCCTACCTTCCTAATAATCAAAGAATGTTTTCTTCTGAGCTTAAACCTTATGCATTATTATAATAGTGGTCTCATGCAATATTTGTCCTTTTGTGGCTGATTAATTTCACTCAGCATAATGTCTTCCAGATTCATCCATGTTGTGAGATGTTTCACAGATACATCCTTATTCTTTATCTTTGTGTAGTATTTCGCTATGTGAATATGTCGTATTTTTTAAATCCATTTAGCCATCAGTGGGCACTTAGGTTGTTTCTGTCTTATTGCTATTGTGAACAATGCTTGACAAAAACTCTCTAAAAAAGATTATTATTAGTCTGTTTTACTCTCATGTGTGTACCTGCAACAGCTAAGCCGAGCTGGGTGGGACATGCACTCTGAGCTGAACACAAAGGCCAGCGGATGGCAATAAGGCTGAAGCAGAGCTGCCAACCAGCAATGAAAGTGGACTGTTGTAGAAAGAGCACACGATGGAGTCGCTAGCCCTGACTCATAGTCCCAGCTAAGCTGCTTTGTGAGACTTCTCTCTGCGTTTTAATTTCTTCAGTTTAAAAATAGACAGAAGTAGCTTTGGGTTGTTTTCCATGCCTAATCTTCTAAGGTCACAGATAAGGGAAGTTGAGGTTATCTGGGCCAAACAGAGATTTCTCGAGACCACCACCAGGCCTCCTCCTTCAGTAAGTCGGTGTCTTCGTGCAGTGCAGTGGGCACAGAGCTGCAAATGACATCTTGTATGAGTCCATTAGATATAGCTCAAGAAAGGTGATTAGCCTAAGACACATGACAGGTTTTTGCCAAGCCACAGGGCTAATGTTTGTGGCTACTCTGGGCGAAGGGGGCAAGGATAGATTCTCTACTGTTTCTGCAGATAGACAAACCCAAGACTCATCCTCTTATGGAAATTCTGAACCAAAGAGCAAAGGGCTTGTCATTGAATTTTCCACAGGTGACCAGGGATGGGTGTTTTGAGACTTCAGAAACAAAGGACAGCCCAGGAGCCAGGCCATTGTGGGTGGGGCCACTCTAGACTCAAAGTCCCTCCACTAAGGCATCCAGGGAAGGGAAGGAGGCCGAGTACAGGAGACCACCAGCAGGCCTCCTCCCTTAGTAAGTTAGCACCTTTCAGCAGCTCACTGGGTGAGGAGATGCTAATTGGCAACAGGTAGCAGAACAGTGGTGACCTGTTTAGTGAGGGAAGAATCAGATGGAACCTTTTGGGGCCTGGAGATAGTTTCTATCTTGATCTGTGTGGTGGTTTCATGAGTGTACACACATACATCAAAATTCATGAGCTGCCTACTAAGGTTTGTGCACTTTAATGTGTGTGAATTACACCTCAATAAAAATTTAATCACAAAAAGGAACAGATACCGTGCCAGCCCAGGGAAAGCAGTGTCAGAGACAGAGCAAAGCTGGATTGGAGCAGGAAGTGAGCAGCCACAAAGAAAGAACTAGACAGAATAAGGGAGGTAGAACTGAAATGCCAAGCTAGAGAAAGACAGAGACAGAGCAAGAGAGAGAGGAGGGAAGAAGAGCGAGGCAGAAAAGTGAATAAGAACACCGATACTTGCAGCATGCTTTAGAATTGCATGTAGTACATCTTTATACCCCATTTCTCATCCTCTGGCTGTAGGCCTTAGCTGTCAGTTGACCTTAAAACCAGTTGCCATCCAGTCGATTCTAATGCATGGTGACCCCACGTGTGTCCAAGTAGAACTGCGCTCCATAGGATTTTCAGTGGCTGATTATTCAGAAGTAGATTGCCAAATCTTTCTTCCCAAGTGCCTCTAACCTCTGAACTTAGAACTTCCAACCTCCCAGTCAACAGCTGAGCGCACAACTGTTTGCACCACTGAGGACTCCTTAAGATCCTTGACATTATCTCTTCATCCTTTTAACGACAGGGGGTTCTGGGAGGCATTGCCACATTTGTAGCATTAGCCCAAGACGCATAACTAGCATTTTGTCAAGCTGCAGGGCTAATGTCTGTGGCTAATCCAGGTGAGGTAGGAAGGGATAGGTTATCTTACATCCCTACTAAACAATCCTGTGACCCATCCTCTTGTGGAAATCCTGAGTTAAAGATAAATGGGGTTCTCAATGAATTTTCCACCTTCCCCTGCTTGGGAGAAACCAAGTTCATTAACATTTAGAGTTTGCAGACAGCTGAAATGTGACATGCGCCACTTAGAGCGGGGCTGACATTGATGTACAGTGTTAATATTAAGCTCTAAGTGGCTTCTGTGTGTTATCCAAAAACAGAAGATAAAACTCAGCAAATTTCTCTCTTGTTTTAAAAAATGAGTGTTTTTTTTAAAAAAATGATGATTCAGAGCTCAGAATCCTAAAATGGACCTAACCCTTCGGTTGGAGTAAGGAAGTTTCCCAAGTGAGGGGTGAGTGGGGCAGGTTGTGTTATCTTTTGTCTTAGAAGAGCCAGGACATTGCAACTATTCAGGGAGCTCCCTGAGGGCCCTGGACAGCCTCCTGTGCCCCACTGCTCATAGCCAAGCTTGGGGCTCCAGCCAGGCCTACCTCATGACTTTCCATTATACCCACTGGCTAAGAGCATGGGCTCTGGAGTCAGGTTTCCTGAGTTAGAACTCTTTCTTCATTACTTAATTGCAGTGGGGCCATAATACATCAATTTCCTCATCTGTAAAATGGGATAATAGTATCTACCTCCGTGGTTATTATGAGGATTAAATGACTTAACATAAGTAAGAAGAGTAAGCATATGCATGCCTGGGACATTTTAAATGCTCAATGAGTGTTGCTATTGAGATTAATCACCATCATCCCTGGGCACACATACTCCCTGGCAGCCCTAGCTGTCTTTTTTCCTACAGACCCAGCAATCTGGAATCTCCCCTCTCCTCATCTCCCTAGTCAAATTCTTCCCATCCTTTTGGGCTGCATTTGAGTCCAGCTGGCTGTATCAGCCTCTTTTCTCTTCTCTGTCCTCTAAAATAGCATAAAGACTTGAGAGTGGGTTCAGCAAAACCTAGGCCTTTTAATAGAGTGCCTTGTATTATTCTTTGTTTTATGTCTTCAACTATACACTAAATTCTTGAGGGCAGGGCACGGATCTTACTTACATAGCATCTAGCCTGTGCTAGGTACTCACTGGATCACAGCCCTTCTGCCGCTGCCCTCTTCTCCCAGATGGCCCACAGGCAGAAGCAGACTGAAGCTTCTGGTAGCTCCCCTGTGCAGGTAAACACTGCAGGAAGGGATCTACGGCCCAGAGAGCAGACACAAGAGGTCCTGTTGAAAAGAGAGGGTATACTTCCCTTCATACGCATGCTGCCCAGATTTGCACCTCAACTCTGCCTGCTAGACAGTTCCCTTTGGATGACTAATAGTTGTGTTTGTGTGTGTGTGTGCTTATAAAACATGTTTACATAAATAACTGTGTATAATAAATGCCTCCATTGTAATGTCCTTTACGTCTGCCCTTTTCTGGCCTCCTTGACTAGTCTCCCGACCACAAATCGGTCTCCGCCTAATCCATGCCACACATTGCATCTGGAGCTGCTGCTCTCAAACACTACTTTTGAGTGATTCTGGGTCATTTTCTTGCTCACAGTAACATAAGATGACTGTCAAAAGTGAAATTTCCTAGCTTGGTGCCTGTGGTTTAGGAGGTGCTCAATGAATGTTTATTATCTTTCATTAGTCCTTTGGGGGTTGTCATGGTTTGGGTTGTGCCCCCTCCAAAATGTGTGTGGCCATTTGGCTAAGCCATGATTCCTGGTATCACATGATGATGTTGTATATCCTGCCTCTGTGATGTTAATGAGGGAAGATGAGTGGCTGTTGTACTGGTGGAGCAAGACACTAAGACTGCATTGTGCCTTAAGGCAATCTCCTAGGATGTAACGAAGGCCAGCAGAGAATTGGGGACCTCATACCACCAAGAAGCAGTCCCAGGAGCAGAATGTGTCCTTTGGGACTGGGGACCCTGTACCCCTGAAGCTCCCAGACTAGGGGAAGACTGACAACAAGGACCTTCCTCTAGAGCCCACAGAAAAGATGTCCCCTGGAGTGGATGCACTGACTTCAGACTTCTAGCTTATTTTTCTATAAGAAAATAAATTTCTCTTTGTGAAAGCCATCCACTTGTGTTATTTCCGTTACAGCAGCACTCGATGACTAAGACAGTAGGTCTCCTCTGACTAAAGCACTAAGTCCTCACTTCTTAGCTGGGGTCTCAGGACACTTTCCCATCTGTATCTACTACACATACTGTGCTCCAAGGTAGACCGAAAAGCTCTGGGATTCACCCTCACGTAGTACTTGCTTACCTTTCTACCTGTTCTTCTCTGTCTGCAGAAATCCTGCCTGGCCTAGGGATCACCTCAAATACCAACTCTGCCATAAAGCCTTCCGAGAGCGCCTTCCTATGCACTACCACAGAACTTAATGTTTACCTTTCTTTTCATGTTAAAAAGTGTGCCATTTTTGGAACTCATACACTAATACATTTTGAAATGTCTCCCCTCGCATTCCTTTTTCCTTTACCCCAATTTCCGGTGCCTCTTTCTCACTTGCAATTTATATTTTCCTCATTTTTGTCTGCTTTTTGCTATATTCTTGGATAGCCCTGAATGTTAGACATTTGAGTTCCCTAACAGGTAGTTCCAAAGACTTTTCTTCTACTGCAAATTCTTCTATCTTTTATTACTATTATTGCTATGATTGAATGAAAATGTACATTCCCATATAAATTTGCATGCCCACCTATATGCAGCTCCCATTGCTCTCTCTGCCCAGTGACAGCACACTCTTCTTCCCTGCTCCCTGCATGTCTTATCCTTCCAACAAACTCCTATCCCCACCTCTCCACCCACTCCGCTTCCTCCAGTAAGAGGTCAGCAGGATGACATCCTATAGATGCATAGAACCATAAAGTGCGCACATGACACAGTCACTCTGTGTCGTCAAGTCCAGCCAATTCCCATCTGAGAGTTGACCTCCATTACGATTTATGGACAGGGGCAGCAGAGTTTTGATTTGAATTTTTTTAATAGCTAATGATCATGAGCGTGTCCGCATGTGATTTTTGGTTTCCTGGATCTCCTCTTTGGAGAAGTGCCTGTCCATCTCCTTTGCCCGTTGCTTAATTGGATGATTTATCTTTTTCTTATTGATATTTTGTAGTACCTTATATGTTATGGAGATCAGGTATCAGTCTGAAGTATAGTTGCCAAATATTTTTTCCCATTCTTTAGGTGGCCTTTTAATTCTATCAGTAAAGTCTTTGGATGAGTGAAAGTGTTTGATTCTTAATAGTTTCCATTTATTTATTTTCTCTTCTGTTGTTCGTGGTTTGTTTGACAGATTTTGAAGTCTGTCTACATTGTGTATTAAAACTTCCATTGTTGTTCCTGCTTTTTCTTGGATGAACTTTATTGTTTTAGATTTCATATTTAGGACTTTTATCCAGTTTGAGTTGGTTTTTGTATAAGATGTAAGATATGGGTCTTGTTTCAATTTATTACAGTGTATCCAATTCTGCCAGCTCCATTTGTTGAAGAGATTGTTTTTTCCCCAGTTTAATGTCTTAGGGCCTTTGTTGAACATCAACTGTTCATAGGAAGATGGTATGATCTCCGGCGTCTCTATTCTGTTCCATTGATCTATCTGTCTCTTTTTGTACCAGTACCAGGCTGTTTTGACTACTGTGGCAGTGTAATCGGTTCTAAAGTTGGGTAGTGAGAGGCCTCCCAGTGTGTTCTTCTTCTTCAGTGGTGCTTTACTTAACCGGGTCTTCTTTGCTTTCCAAACAAAGGTGGTAATTTGTTTCTCCACCTCATTAAAAAAGGACACTGGAATTTGTATTGGAATTGCATTACATAAGTAGATTGTTTTGGGCAAAATAGACCTTTTCCCATTGTTAAGTCTTCCTATCCATGAGCAGGGTAGGTTTCTCCATTTATGTAAGTCTCTCTGAGTTTCTTGTAGTAAGGACTGGTAGTTCTTTTTGTAATGGTCTGTTATTTCTCTGGTTAGATTTATTCCTAGGCACTTTACCTTCTCAGGGGCTAAAGTAAATGGTATTGATTTGGTAATTTTTTCCTCAGTAATCTCATTGTTGGTATAAAGGAATCCTACTGATTTACTTATGTTTGTCTTGTATCCTGAGACTTTGATGAACTCTTCTACAAGTTTGAGTAGTTTACTTACGAATTCTTTAGGATTCTCTGCATATACAATCATATCATCTACAAAGAGGGAGATTTTAACTTCTTCTTTGCCAGTGCAGATGCCCTTTATTCCTTGGTCTTGTCTAATTGCTCTGGCTAGAACTTCTAGTACAACGTTGAATAGGAGAGGTGAGAGTGGGCATCCTTGTCTAGTTCCTGTTCTCAAGGGAAACTGTTGTAGTCTCTCTCCATTCGGGATGATGCAGGCAGTTGGCTTTGTATAAATGGCCCTTATTGCATTGAGGAATTTGCTGTCTGTTCCTGTTTTCCTGAGAGTTTTTAGCATGAATGGGTGTTGGACTTTATCAAATGCCTTTTCTGGATCAACTGACAAAATCATGTGATTCTTGTCTTTTGTGTTATTTACATGATTGATCACATTAATTGTTTTTCTGATGTTGAACCAGCCTTGCATCACTGGTATGACTCCAACTGGGTCATGATGGGTTATTTTTTTTTTATATGTTGTTGTATTGATTGGCACAAATTTTGTTGAAGATTTTTGCATCTAGATTCATGAGTGATACCAGTCTGTAGTTCTCCTTTTTGGTTGGGTCTTTCCCTTGCTGTGGTACCAGGGTTATGCTGGCTTCATAGAATAAATCTGAGAGTATTCCATCCATTTCTATACTGTGAAATAGTCTCCGTAGTATTGGAGATAACTCTTCTCCAAAAGCTTGGTAGAATTCTACAGTGAAGCCATCTGGGCCCGGGCTTTTTTTTTGTTGTTGGTAGTTTTTTGATGACTTTTTCAATCTCTTCCTTTGTGATAGGTTTATTAAGTTGTTCTGCTTTAGCTTCTGATAATTTTGGTAGGTGATATGAATCAAAGAATTTGCCCATTTCCTCTAGGTTTTCAAATTTGTTAGAGTAGTCTTTTATTGTATTCTGTTATGATCTTTTTTATTTCTGTTGGATCTGTTGTGACAACTCCCCTCTCGTTTCTTATTTGGGTTATTTTTTTCTTGTTTTTCTTAGTAAGTTTAGACAGTGGTTTGTTGATCTTTTCTAAAAACCAGCTTTTGGTCTTTTCAATGTTTTCAATTGTTCTTCTACTCTCTAATTTGTTCAGTTCTGCTCTAATCTTTATAATCTGTTTTCTTCTGGTGCCTGAGGGATTCCTCTGTTGTTTTTTCTCTACTTGTTCAAGCTGTAGTGTTAGTTCTTTGATTTGGTGTCTTTCTTCCTTCCAAATGTATGCATTTATGGAGATAAACTGACCTCTGAGCACTGCTTTGGCTGTATCCCATAGATTCTGGTAGAAAATGTTTTCACTCTCATTGGAATCCATAAATTTATTTCATCCTTGATTTCTTCCATAACCTATGCATTTTTAAGCAAGGTGTTGTTCAGTTTCCATAAGTTCCACTTTCTGTCTATGTTTTTTTCTGCTGTTGATTGTGACTTTTATGGCTTTATGATCTGAGAAGATGCTTTACATTAATTCCATGGTATAGAGTTTGTTGAGAATTGTTTTATGTCCAAACACATGGTCTGTTCTGGAGAATGTTCCATGTGCACTGGAGAAGAAGGTATAGTTGTCCACTAATGGATAGAAAGCTCTGTATATTTAGATGAGGTCTAGTTGGTTTCTGTCTTTATTGAGCTTTTTTCTAGACAATCTGTCCAATATTGAGAGTGGAATATTGAAGTCTCCCACTATTATTGTGGAGTGATCTCTCATTTTTGAGTCTAGTCTGTGTTTCTTTGATGTATTTAGGTGTATAAATATTTAATATTGCATAGTTCTGCTTGTGTATCGAACCTGTCAGCAATAAATAGTGTCCATCCTTGCCCATGATGGTGGATTTTACATTAAAATTGATTTTATCTGAGATTAGAATTACCATGCCTGCTCTTTTTTGTGTATTATTAGCTTGATATATATTCTTCTATCCTTTATTTTTCAGTTTGTTCATATCTTTAAGTCTAAGGTAAGTTTCTTGTAGGCAACATATGGGTGGGTCATATCTTTTGATCCAAGATGTCACTCTATGTCTCTTTACTGGAGCATTCAGTCCATTTACATTCAATGTGATTATTGATAGGTATGTGTTCAGTGCTGCCATTGTGATATGTTTTTTTCTGTGTTGATGCTTTTTCTGTTGTTCTTATTAATACGTTCTGGGACATTCTTCTTTGTGAGTTGATTTTTCACCTTTTCCAGGGTTGGTTTTGTGGTCATTGAGACTCTTGCTGTATGTTTCTTGATTTGATATGTTGTATCTTTATTGAGCTTTGTGGCTGCCCCTATGATCCCCCTTAATAGTCTGTGTTTAAACCCAATTTTAACTACTACAAGTCTTATTAACTTCTTCTCCAACTGGAATGAGTATAGCGACTGTAGTACCTCCCTCTTTTTAATACAATGACATCACAGTTTTCATGATGAGATCATGGATCACTACTTTTAATGCTACAGCTTTGACTGAGTTTGGAGCCTTCCCTAGCTGAGTAGGATTCTGGGTGATGTGTCCTGTATTTGCTTCTAAAATATAAAGTTAGTAATTTTGTTCTTCTAAGCCAACAGATTCTGTCAGTATTTCTTGTAGCTTTGGTTTGGTTTGTACAAAGTCTCTGAGTTTCTGTTTATCTCAGAATGTCTTAATTTCATTTTCACATTTGAAAGATTGTTTTGCAGGATATATAATTCTTGGTTGAAAGTTCTACTCCTTCAAGTCTTTGAATATATCATGCCATTGTCTCCATGCGAGCGTAGTTTCTGCTGAGAAATCTGATGAAAGCCTACAGGGTTTCTCTCTGAATGTTAGCATTGTTTTGACTCTTACTGCCTTTAAGAGTTTCTGCTTCTGCTTCATTTTGTTAAGCTTGCTTATAATATGTCTTGAAGTCTTTCTTTTGAGATCTATATTTTTTTGAGTGGCCTTTGATATGCATCTTGGATATCTATATTCTCTTCTTTCATAATTTCTGGGAAGGTTTCTGTCAGCAGCTCAGCAATGATACTCTCTGTGTTCTCAGGTGTCTTGCCCTGTTCAGGAACTCCAATTAATCGTAGGCTGTTCTTCTTAATAGAGTCCCACTGTTTCTTCATTCTTCTTCATCTTTCTTGTTTCTTTTATCTGATTTCTCCTCATAGATACTGGAGTCAGCAACTCTGTCTTCCAAATCAGAAAGTCTATTTTGTATTTGGTCCATTCTGTTTTCTTGGCTTTGAATTGAAGTTTCTGTATCTTTGGTTTTGTTCTCGATCTGTTGTATTTCAGAGTACTGGTGTTCCATCAGATCAAACAGCTTAGTTAGTTTTTCATTTTGCTCTGCTGCATTTTGTGTAAGGTGTAGGAGGGCTCTATATATAATCCTTTTGTATTCACCTTCATCTGGGAAGTTCTGAGATGCTTTCTTTTGGGGGCCTTCTGAACCCATGGGTGATTTCTTGGTTATGGTTTTCTCCAGAGTTTGTTGCTTTGGGGGCATAATGTGTGTCAATAGACTCTGGGAGAGATGCTGTAAAGATGGACCACAGTTATTTCTTTAGGCTGTCTTAAAATGAGAGACAAAAGTATCTGACAACTTCCAAAGTCAGTCAGGTTTTCAGATGTATAGGTCCCTCTTCCCAGCTGGCAAAGTAAGTACCTCTATATCAAACTCCAGATGTTATAAATTAGTTCAAAATACAGAAAGGCTACTGCCCTGCTGGCCTCTGCTGTCAGGCCCCAGCCATAGGTGACACTGTGTAGAATACTACTTTACTGTCAGAAAAGTGCTCTCCTCTAGGAAGCTGCTGCCTCCCACCCCAGGAATTAGGTGCAGCTGAGGCTTCAATATGCGTATTATCTACCTCCCAGTGGAACAAGGTGGTGTCCTGCACAATCTCGCCACCTGACTGGGACCAAAAGAGAGGCCAAAGGTGCTGAGATACACACAGTCTACAGCCTCTGTTGCCGGGCCCCAGCCATAGGCGACACTGTGTAAAATACCACTTTTCTGTTGGAAAAGCTATCACCTCAGGGCAGGTGCTGCCTCCCAGCCTAAGTCCAGCTGGGGCCTCCATAGAGGTGTACATACAACCCAGTGGAACAAGATGGCATCCCACAGAAGCTTTCGGCTGCCTTGGCAGAAGGAGAAAGAGAGGCCAAGGCACCAAGATGCACAGAATCAAAAGCTGGGCTCTCAAAGCACAGCAACCTCGCCTGCCAACACCACCAACAGTGCACCCAAGACCAGTGGCTAGTCAAGTCCCAGCTCCACCTGCTGGCCAAGACAAAGAAAAAAAATCAAAATGGTGAGCTGCCTTTGGTCTGTGCAAGCCCGAGCTCACCAAGAGTGTGGTCAGTAACAGAGAGGTTTTGCATTCAGTGGTATTAAGTCCAAATTAACAGCACTATGCCGTGTCCTAGGGCTCACTAGGTGTCCAGAAGGCTCCATTCAATTATCTTCAGGTCTTGGTTTCCAGAGGGATTTAGGGAGATGTGTGTTTAGTTCACCATCTTGACCCTGCCCCTCCCATCTATGTTTTATTTTGGATGCCTGATGGACCTATCCTGTCCTCTTTTTTTCTTTCATATGTTCTGACATTGTTAGCTGTCTTTGAGACATTCTGTAATTATTTTCTTCATTTATTAATTGTAGATTTCTTTGTTTCATCCCAGTTTTTGTTTCATTTGCTTATGCCTAAGCAGGCATGCTGGGCATCCTTTATTGTTTGCTTCCCAGTGGGCATGATACTTCTCACCACTGTGTCCAATGGGCAGGGCGAGTTGCTCAGGTATGATGCAGTAGGACAGGACCAGTGGAAGGGGAGGGGCTGGGATGGGTTGTTTGCAGTACATACTGGGGCTGACAAGATGGGGCAGGTGGGCAGTGCAAGTTCTGATAGAACTTACATAAGCCACTTGGGGGTGAGATGCTCACTGCATGGTGCAGACAGGCATAAGGGAGGAGAATCTGATATGTGGAGCTAAGTGGGTATGGGAAAGAAAAGAACACAAGCCTCCCTGCTCCCTCCCCTGCCAAAAAAAAGTGCTGAGGGAGTCTACTATTGGAGTGGAACATGCCCAGGGAAACCACGTGCTGGTAGTTTTTTAGCTGGGTAATATGACACAGCCCATCAAGAAGGAACAGATACAGCACACACAGCTAGGTGGGCAGGAGAAAGCAAAGGAAGGAAGAGAGACAGATAAGAAACAAACAAAAAGGGTGCCAGATGATTGGAAGGAAGAGAAGGTAGAGAGACACAAGAAACCAAGAAAAAAAAAGAAAAAGAAAAAGATGCCCTAAGGTAGCTTACTAGAAGCCGCTTCCCTGCCTAGTGGTGTTGCACAGCCTGTCAAGAAGGAACAGAGAAGGCATATGGCACCGGTGTCCAGAATAAGGGGAAGAAAGGAAGATAGACACAGGAAACTGAGAAAAGAAGAGAAAATAAATGTCCTGAGGGAGCCTACTGACACAGTGGTGTAGGTCAGGGAAGGGGCTCACTTGCCAAGTGGCACTGTACATCTAGAAGGAGCAGAGATGGCACACAGTATCACATGTTTGGAGAAAAGAAAGATGGTGGAGAGAGACAAGAAAATAAGAAAAGAGGCGAGAAAAAGCCCAATGGGAGCCTACTGGCTGGGCAGCATGAACTGGGGAAGTGACTCTCCAGTCCAGTGGTGCTGCACAGTCCATTTAGAAGGAGTGTAGATGGCACACAGCACCAGGTATTGAGGAGAAAGGAAAAGAAAAAAGGTAGAAAAAGACAAGAAATCTAAAAATGAAAAACGAACAGAAAAAAAAAATGTGCCTAGGAACACACTGGCATGGCAGCCTGGACCAGTGAAGTGGCTCTCCAGCCAAGTGGTACTGCACAGCCTATTAAGAAGGAAAAAAAATGGTACACAGAGCTAGGGGTTGGAGAGGAAGGATGTGTGAGAGAGAAGAAACCAAAAGAAGCCAGGAGAAAAAAAAATAACAATAATAAGTGCAACAACAACAAAAAAATGACACTGAAGAAGCCAACTAGTGTGGGTGGGGCAAATCCAAGAGACAAGGACTCAGCGTCTCCCCAGCTAAGAGACTGCAGCCCACTAGAATGCTACAGAAATCAAGGGGGTCAGAAAAGGCAGGAGTGTGGTGTGTAGCCCTGGTTGCTAGGTGTCCCATCTGCTTCTGGGAGCTCCATGAAGCTACCTTCCCCATACTCCTCATTTATCATTCTTGGAGGCTAAGGGGACCAAGATGGCAATTCCATGCCATGTTAGCTGATGGGGGACCTCCGCTCCATATCTCTCTCTTTACTATCTGTTCCCTGTCAGTTTCTTATTGCATTCGGTGCTTGGGTCAGCTCTTTATACCTTCATTTGATGCTTAGAGTTCCAGGACTGACATTTGTTTTACTTAGTCTTCTGAGTCTTTGCTGTAGAAGGACCATATGGTACTTCTGCCTATAGCATCATGTTGGCTCTACCTGCCCACTTGGAATTTATTAATGCATTCAAGTAGTTTTCATTTGATTGCTAGCCCAAAGGCTGGCAGTTCAAACCCACCTATTGATGCTGCAGATTACCCTGATCCCATATCTATCCCACACACCCTATAGTCAAGTTTACCCTCAGAAACCAAACCATTAAAGCTATATGCTTTCGTTAAGGTTATAGCCAAGAAATTTCTACGGACCACTTCTATTCTATAATACATGGAGTTGCCAGGAGTTGGAATTGATGTGAAGAAACCAACAAAAAACAACAAAACTGTGTGCTTATTTTGGGCACATCATCAGGAAAGACCAACCACTAGAAAAGGACATCAAGTTTAGTACAATAGAGAGTCAGCAAAAGCAAGGGAAACCCTATGTGAGATGGTTTGATGTAATAGCCATAACAGTGAACTTAAACATATCGATATTCATGAAGATGACACAGGAACAGCCAATGTTTCATTTTGCTATACACAGGTCTCCATAAGTCAGAGTTGACTTAGTGGTAACTAACAATAACAACACTGTGTGCCAAACACTGTTCTTGAGCCTACATATAAAGTGATGAACAAGCCAGAGGAACATCTCTTCCTTCGGCCTTGCATTCTAGTCAGGGAAGTTACATGAGGAGCAGGATACTCTCTGAGGAGCTCAGAGCTAAGCAGAGTCATGAGGATTCAGCCATGAGAATACCTGAGGGAAGAGTATCCCATGTAGTATAGTCTGAAGGGGGAGTGCGTTTGGTACGTTTAAGGACTAGCAGGAGGCCAGGGTGACAATAAAAGCATAAATGACAGGGAGAGTGTAGGAGATGAGACCAAAGAGGTGGTCAAAACCAGATCATGAGAGAGATGTGGAAGAGCCTGATACTCAATTGTTAGTCACTGTTTTGGTTTCTGAGGGTAAACTTGACTATAGGGCGTGTGGGATAGATATGGGATCAGGGTAATCTGTAGGATGATGAGGAGAGTGATGAGAGGTTTGGACCAGGGTAGAGCTGGATGTGGCAGATTAGAGGTATCCTTTGAAAGCAGCCCAACAAGACTGACTTTTGAATTGGCTGTCAGTTATGAGAGGAAAAGAGAAAGCAAGGAATATTTCTACACTTTTCACTTATATAGTGACATAATTTGTTCAGATGGGAAATACCAGTGAACAATGGGCTATGTGGTGTGAGGCCTGGAGGTAAGAGTTCCATTTTGAACATATTAAACTTGAGATGCCTATTAGTGGAAATGCCAGGAAAACAGCTGGATATTGTCTTAGGTTAGGGTCTCTAGAGAAGCAAAACCAGTGAAGCATATAAATATACATATAGAGAGAGAGATTTATATCAAGGAAATGGGTCACGTGGTTGTAGAGCCTGGAATGTCCAAAGTCCATGGATCAGATTGGAGACTTTTCCTGGTTCTACACATAGTCACAGGGACCGGCAAAACCAAGATCAGCAGATCAGACAGCAGGGCTCATATTCATAGGTTGCTAAAACTAAGTCATCCCCAAATTGGCAGACAAGGCAGGGGGTAAGCTGCTAGCTTAGTTTCCAATAACTGGAGGTCAGATGAACAGGACCCAACTGCAGGATTCAGAGCTAGCAAAAGCCAATGAGCCTTGCCAGAAAGCACATCTACATTGGATACAGGCCATAGCCTCAAGGAAATTCCCTTTTAACTCCTTGGCTGCTCATAGCAGATTCCAACATGGAACTGGAAACATTATATCAGATCTCATCATCATACTGCCAAACCACTGAGAATCAGGGCCCAGCCAAGTTGATACACAACTCACCAATCAGAGATGTATAAGTCTGAGTCTTAATAGAGAGTTACAGGCTTAAATTGGTTGACTAAACTGAAAAGTCAACATTTCAAATGAATATAAAGTTCTTATCATTTGTTCAGTAAACATTTATTGAGCACATACTGTAAGGCTATTGTTGATGTTAGTTGCTGTTGAGTTGATTCTGACACATGGCAATGCCATGTGTGCAGAGTAGAACTGCTCCATGGAGTTTTCAAGGCTATAATCTTTTGGAAGCAGATCTCTGGGCTTTATTTCAGATGCTCTTGTAAGTGATTTTAACCTCCAGTCTTTCAGTTAGTCCAGCACTTAACAATTTTCACCACCCAGGGGTTGAAATAGGCATCTTTGTATGTCAAAAGCAGTCAAATACCAGCCAGTTTCAAGTTAACATATGCAAAGTGCTATGCCAGCAAGGCTGTGAAGGATAATAATGAATGAGATATGATACAGCTGACAGACCAGAATGAGAAACATTTTTATTTAAACTCAATATTAACAGTAACTGCTTATGACACAATTACTCTGCCCAGGTACTACAATAAGCATCTTTTGTGTATTAGATCATTTCATCATCGCAACAATTTTGAAATGTACTATTATTATTTCTGGAAAAGAGTAACATAATTTGCCTAACTTGGATCAAGAGGGCAGTTGTTTGAAATGAACAAGGGGACATTGCAAAGTTTAAAGTCAGAAAAATTGTATGTCAGGGTTATATCCTTTCACCATACCTATTCAGTCTGTATTCTAGGCATGCAATCTGAGAAGCTAGACTGTGAGGTCTGACAATTAAGTTCATGAACTCATCCAAGAGAAAGTGCTACATACCTCGTTGCTGAATATCACCATGGTCACCTTCGAAGTACTCCTCTTAGGAAGCTATGCTCCAATACCAGCATCTAGTTCATTCTTCAAAGCAATTTTGGAACTCTTTATCTGGAATGGCCTTCAGAGCTGTTGTTATATTACTTTTGATGTCCTGAATGTCATCAAAATGTCTTCCTTTCAATGTTTTCTTTATCTTCAGGTAAAGAAAAATTCATTGGGGTCCAGATCAGATGAGTAGAAAGGGTGTTCCAATACAGTTATTTGTGTATTGGCTAAAAACTCCCTCATAGACGGTGCCATGTGAGCTGGTGCATTGTTGTGATGCAAGAGCCATGAGCTGTTGGCAAAAAGTTCGAATTGTTTTCGTCTAACTTTTAAATGTAGCCTTTTCAGCACTTTCAAATAGTCAACTTGGTTGACTGCCCAATTGGTACAGATTCAAAATGAACAATCCCTTTGATATCAAAAAGGTTAGCAACACTGTTGTGATTCTTGATTTGGACCATTGGTATTTTTTGGTTCTAGAGAACTGGCTGACTTGCATTTTGCACTTGGACACTTTGTTTCAGGGTCCTACTGGTACACGTATGTTTCATCAGCGGTGATAACATGGCCCAAAACGTTATCTTGTCTTTCCAAAAGGTCTTTGCAAACTTTGCTTTTGACTCTCCTTTGCTTTTGTTCATCAGTAAGCTACTTCAGGATGATTTTTGCACACACCTTTCTCATGCCAAGATTTTCAGTTAAGAATTTTCTCTTTCTCTGTTGATGTTTACTTGGTATGCTATGCTTCTTACAGCCAGTCAATGACTTTGATGCACAATTTGATGAATTTTTGCAATGTTTTCATTAGTTCTGCTCATTACCAGCTGCCCTGACCTGTCTTCATCAGTGATACTTTCTCTCCACTCAGAAAAACATTTAATCCATTTGTCCATTTTAGTTCATTTAATCCATTGTCTTCATGACATTATCCCCATAAACCTGGACTAATATGTCCCTGATTTCACTTCCACTCTTGCCAAGTTTAACAAGAAATTTAGTGTTTGTTCATTGCTCTAATTCAAGTTCCAACATTCTTTTGACAGCACACAAAAACACAACAATAATGAATGTCACTCAGCAAGACACTCCCACACATTGACACAAACACAGCTGTGAGATACTGGTATACCAAGGTTATGAAACCTTACCGAGTTTTTTGTACAGTGCTTCTACCATAAGCACATGATGGCAAATTCGCAAATTTCATTATCAGACCTTGTATAAGTAGAAGAATGGGACATCAGGATTTCAGGAAAACTCATTAAAAACCTGGTTGTGCAGATAATATAACTTTGCTTGCTGAATGTGAAGAGGACTTGAAACACCTACTGATACAAGACCACAGCCTTTGGTATGAATTACACATCAACAACAAGAAAACAAACATCTTCACAATTGAACCAATGAGCAACATCATGATAAGTGGAGAGAAGATTGTGGTTATCAGGGATTTAGTTTTACTTGGATCCATGATCAACAGCCGTGGAAGCAGCAGTCAAGAAATTAAAATACTCATTATACTGGGAAAATCTGCTGCCAAAGACCACTTTAAGTTGTTGAAAGGCCAAGATGTCACCTTGAAAACTAAGGTGCACCTGACTCAGTGTGAAAGGTGGACAATGAATAAGGAAAACAGAAGAAGAACTGATGTCTTTGAATTGTTGCAGTGGAGAATAATATTAAATATAGCATGGATTGCCAAAAAACAAATAGATCTGTCTTGGGAGAAGCACAACCAGGGTGCTTCTTAGAAGTATGGTGATACTGCATTTTACATACTTTGGACATGTCAGAAAGGATCAATTCCTGGAGAAAGACATCACATTTGACAAAGTAGAGGATCAGCAAAAAAGAACATGACCCTTAACAAGACGGATTAACACAGTGGCTGCAAGACTGGACTCAAGCATACCAAAGATCATGGGCATGATGCTGGACCAGGCAGTGTTTTGTTCTGTTGCACACAAGGTCACTATGAGTTGAAACTGACTTGACGGCATCTAACAATGATTTGTCTAAGATACAGTGGATTAAAGATGGTTACCAATTCATTGGTAGAAAAGAAAAAAACAATCCTATTGTCACTCAGTTGATTTTAACTTGTAGACACCCTACAGGCCAGAGTAGTGCTGTTTCATTGGATTTCCAAGGAGTGGCTGTTGGATTCAAACTGTTGAGCTTTGGGGTAGCAGCTGAGTTCTTAATCACCACACCACCAGGATTCTACTCCATTGAGAGGTAGAACCTGTTTCTCCTTCCTCTTACATCCTATAACTGGCCTTTACCAACAGAATGAAATGTGAGGGGTACTAAGTAATCTCTGATGCTAGGATTTAAGCAACAAATGGTGTCTTTTTTTTTTTTTTTTGCCTTTTTTGATCACTTGAGAACTCCCTGTGAAAGCCAATGGTCATGTTAGAATTTCAGCTACCCCATTCCTTGTGAAAGCCCAAGCTCATCGAGTGTGGGGAGAGAGAGCAAGATCATGTGGACCAGCACTGAGAAAGAAAACTTTTCTAGAGCTTCGTGACTTAGCCCAGTCACCTGGAATATAGCCAAGTAAATGACTCCAGTTGACATCTCTTGAAACTGAAGGACCACATATCTGAACTCTGCTCAAATTCCTAACTGATAGAATTATCAGCCACTGCCCCTGATCATAAATCTTTACTGAGGTCAACTCTTTGGACAGGAATGGATTGAACTCGAGGACACAGAGTGACCACATCATGTGTGTACTTTATGGTTCTATGCATCTGTAGGACGTCATCCTACTGGCCTCTTACTAGATGGGAGTGGAGGGGGTGAAGAGGAGGCAACAGGAGATTGTTAAGAGGATATGACATGTATAGAACAGAAGCAAGTGTGCTGTCACCAGGCAAGGAGTGCATAGGAGGGCATGCAAAATTAAACTGGATTGTACATTTTCACTCAGTCACAATTAAAAAGAAAAAAAAGAATTATCAGCCAAGTAAATGATTCTTCATTAAAGCCAGTCAGCTCTGTGGTAATTTACTACATGATAGACAACCAGAACACAGCTAGGAACTAGCAGAGGTAGTATTTGAATACAGACTGTTTGGTTCCACAATCCATACTCTTAACAACTACACTGTGTCACCTTTCTAGTGTATAGGTAGGCATTGGATAAGCACTACTGAGAGATTATACTGTAAAAAAATTTTTTCTTAGAGTGGTATTGGCATACAGTTGGTTAAATTAATATTCCCATGTAGCAGAGTAACAAGTTAATACATCAATGTATGCAAAAATTCACTTAATCTCATTACTGAAATGAAAAGTGTGTAATTGTACCTTATCTTTAACATCCAATGAGAAGTCGTTAGTGTACAATTGCTGTATAACAAATGACTGCCTATCTGGCAGATTAAAACAACATGTATTTACTGTATCAGTTTCTGGACATGGTCAGGAGTGTGGGCATAGCTTAGCTGAATCTTGCTCAGATGCCTCACAATGTTGCAACCAAAGAGTTGGCCATACTACATTCCTTCCTGAAAGCTTGGGGTCTTCTTCCAGGCTCACGTGGTGCTTCACAGATATCAGCTCCGTGCAGCTGTAAGACTGAGTTCCCTGCTTTCTTTCTGACGGTCATCAGGGGTCCACTCTCACCTCTTAGAGGCTGCCACAGTTCCTTGCCAAGTGGCCCTCTCACAGATTCTCTCACTGCATGGCAGCTTATTTCTTCAAGTCCGGCAGGAAAATATCTCTGAAATCTGCCGAGACAGAGACTTATATAACATATTATAATCAAGGGAATGAAAATCTCTTAACTTTTCCATATATAGTTGGTTAAAAACAAGCCACAAATCTTGCTGGTGCTCCAGGGGAGGGAGTTACACAAGGATGTGACTCACTGGTGGTCACCTTTGCACGCATCTGCCACAGTTTGCTTTCCGTTTTTCTATTCTTGATTTGCATGCTCACATCTATTGTATTCTGTGCAACTCACACACGACAAAGCTGCATGATAAAGGAACAGCTGAGTAAGTGAAGCAGACCATCTGTACTGTGAACGAGGTATCAAAGATAAACTAAAGGCGCATGCTGTAGGCCTTGGAAGTAAACCTATTGTGTGTGAAGGTCTCTTCTGTGATGTCGTCAAATGAATCCTGAGTTGGAAACCAGGGGTCCTCATTTCAATTGGAAAATTTCAGTTCCTTACCATTGTAGTTCTGAAGTCTTTGATTTCTTTCTGGCTGTTACGGGTATGTAACATTGGATAATTTAGTTAACGTTTGAGAATTTTATTTATTTATTTTTGCTGGTATCAACTGGACAGCAGTGAGTTTGGGTATTTATGAAATGGGGTTAAGACGTATAACAAAAGGTTTTGTAAATAGCAAAGTTTGCAAGGCTCTGTAAGCTCAAGTACTAAGCAAGTTTAAAGGCATATTAGCCCTTCTCATTGCCCCTTCCTTTGCCATTTTCCTTTCCAGCACAGACCAGTTTGTAGCAGGGCTGTTACACTGTGGTAAGGGTGAGGAGGGGTGACTGAGGGAAGTCAGGAGGAGATCTGGTGAACAATGTCCCCTCTGTCACCCAAGGATGTAGTAAAGAATGGTTGAGTAGAGGTATCAGGCAGAGAAGATGATCAACATTTGGGGGATATTGGTTGCATTTACCAGATAAGTACATTACTAATAATGAGAGCCAGGTTTCTCACTTTTAGAGAAGGTACTAACAAATATTGAAAGAAGAAAGGCTTGGAAGAACCCTAGAGTGTTGACTTAGATTTAGAGGAATCAGTGTGAACTCATGGTTTCTATATACAGGTATATACAAATAGTTTTGGACATGTGTGTTTTCTGTATCCACATGTACATATAACAAACAACCAAACCCATTACCCTTGAGTCAATTTAGACTCACAGCAACCCTATAGGACAGAGTAGAACTGCCTCATAGAGTTTTCAAGGAGTGCCTAGTGGATTCAAACTGCCAACACTTACCACCTAACTGTTATGTCACCTGGGCACACGAGGCTTGACAATTACGTTCACAGACTAATCCCAGACAAAGTGCTGCATATCTCATTGTTGAATAGCGTCATAGTCACCTTCAAAATACTTCCCTTGTCAAGCTATGCACTGACACCAGCGCCTAACCCACCTTCGAAGCAATTTTAGAATTCTTTTTCTCGAAT
This sequence comes from Heterohyrax brucei, assembly GCA_028571685.1. Taxonomy (NCBI): domain Eukaryota; kingdom Metazoa; phylum Chordata; class Mammalia; order Hyracoidea; family Procaviidae; genus Heterohyrax; species Heterohyrax brucei. The sequence continues at coordinate 161,607,659 of CM053140.1, forward strand.
GGCCATCAGAACTGTTGTCGTATTACCCTTGACGTCCTGAATGTCATCAAAATGTCTGTCTTTCAATATTTCCTTTATCTTCAAATAAAGAAAAAAAATCACTGGAGGCCAGATCAGGTGAGTAGCAAGGGTGTTCCAGTACAGTTATTTGTTTGTTGGTTAAAAACTCCCTCACAGGCAGTGCCCATGTGAGCTGGTGCATTGTTGTGACCAAGAGCCAGGAGTTGTTGGAGAAAAGTTCAGGTCGTTTTCATCTAATATTTTCATGCAGCCTTTTTGGCACTTCCAAGTAGTAAACTTGGCTAGCTGTCCAGTTGGTACAAAGTTATAATGAACAATCCTTCTGTTATCAGAAAAGGTTAGTGACATTGTTTTGACTCTTAATTTGAACTGATGAAACTTCTCTGGTAATGGAGACTTGTGCACCTTGATGCTTTGTTTCAGGGTCGTGGTGGTGCATCCATGTTTCATCATCAGTGATGACACGGCCCAAAAATTGTCTTGCCTGTCCAAAAGATCATGGCAATCTTCAACTCTTCTTTGCTTTTGTTCATTGCTGAGCTCCTTTGGAACCGTTTTTGCACACACCTTTCTCATACCAGGATTTTCTTGACTGTTTCTCTACTGTTGTTGACTTGTTCTGCTATGCTTTTCACAGTAAGCAGAGATTTAGAAGTGCATTTTGATGAACTTTTGCAATATTTTTGTCAGTTCTGCTTGTTCCAGGCCACCCTGACTTCTCTTCATCAGTGGCACTTTCTCTCCCCTCAGAAAAATGTTTAATTCACGTGTACATCGCCATTTTCTTCGTGGCATTATCCCCATAAACTTGGACTAACATGTCCCTGATTTGACTTCCACTTTTGTCAAATTTAACATGAAATGTAATGTTTGTTGCTCTAATTTGTGAGAGCACACAAAAACATGCAATAACAATAATGAACACCACTCAGCCCGACACTGCTATGTATTAAGACAAACACAGCTGTGAGACAGTGGCATCCCAAGGTTATGAAAGTTTACTGAATTGTTTGTACAGTGGTGCCAGTGTAAGTGTATGGTGGTTAAGTTTGCAAACTTAATTGTCATATCTCATATATACATACATATATTTCATAATTCTGTCAACTGAGAGAGCCTAGAAGCAATGACACCACAGCAGCAACGAGCAATGAGCATACCACATGCTCACCTCTTGGTGTCTAAATACCATCTATTGCTAAAAGGAGCCAGCATTCTGTGGAGCAATGATTGATTCCAGGGCTGGTACAAGTTGATCCTGGAACATCTTTTGTGTCAGAAAATAAGAATATGCTCAAAAAAATAATGGGGATACATCAAAAGGCACAGAAACACCTTGAAGTGTTCCCCACCAGCTAGATATGGGACAATCTGAGCAATAAACAAATAATGTTAGTAACAGATATAATCTGTAGAACAATACAGGAATCTATACATCTGTAGTGGGATAGATGGAGAAATAGATAGACAGATGAGAAGGAAACATTTTTCTCTGCAGTATAAGGTCAAATAAATGATGATGGAATCATGGGAATAGAAAATCACTGACAATGGTCACAGTGGTGTTTGATTCAGAGGAGAATCTTCAATGAAATTTGAATGGAGTAAGTGGGTTGAATGATGGTTGTGTCAATGCTGACTTTCTGATATGGCAAGTTGTATGATGGCTATGTGGAGAATATCCTTATTTTGAGGATGTGCACACTGGAGTACTCAGGAGTAATAAGGCATAATAGTTGCAACTCACTCTCAAATGGTTGAGCAAAAGACTAGTGATAATGGGTATATGTCAACAGGAATATGAGAGAAAGAGCACAAATACAGTGAAATATTAATAATTGGGGAAGTGGGATGTGTGAGAGGGTAGATACTAGAATTCTTTGTACTGTACTTACAACTTTTCAGTAAGTTTGAAATCAAAACAAATTATTTTTAAAACGCAGGAAAAAATACGGCTAACCTAATAATCTTTCTTCCCCAAGGATCTCTGTAGTTCATTGAGAATAAGGCTCTGTCTCCCACTCTTGTTTTCCCTGGCACACTGTGAGGCACCCAGGCAGGCAGGCATGAATGCGAACGCTCAGGGGTGACCCTTGGAGAGTCCATGCTTTTCTTTCCTCTTTGCAAGTTTTCATGGATGAACAGGATGACCAAATTAAGAATTACAAACTGCCTTTGCAGACCACTATTGATTTTACTTCAATTTCCATCAAGAACAGTGCTTCCTTGAGTAAAGGACAGAACCAGTGGTAGGCAGTGTAGACACAGCCGTTCTATCTCATCTCTCGCTGGTTCACCCGCCTTGCAATCATGTGCTTGCTGTCTGTGATTGAGAGCTGTGCTGTCTTCTATTTTGACGACCAGACAAAATCATCTTGATTGGGGTCTGAACTTATGTGTTGTTCAGGATTCAGTGACACTTAAGTTTGATATTGTCAGTTTTGATCAACCAGCTTATTATTTTTAGCTTCCAATAACAAAATACAAACTTAGAGCTATAAAAGCACCTTCCTTATTGAAATTTCTGCAGGAATAATTCTGTTTCTGTGAGTCTGAAATTCTCTTTTCATCTTTTTTTGTTGTTGTTCCTTTGAAGTAGTTGTTTATGCAATGCGATTTTTGAATATTTCCATTCTAAAGATGACAGTGCTAGACTGGAACATTACAGAACCACAGACTCTGAGACAGAGGGGACTTGGAGGTTGTCTAGAGTGGTGTCCTATCCAGACTGTAGATTGGCCTTGGCTTCATGGACCGTGGAGTACCACCAGGAGGAGAGAGCAGGTGGAAAGAGGGCTTCGGCCACTAGAAGGTATAGGGCATACACTATTTCAAACACCAAACTGAACCAAGCCCACTGCCATCATGTTGACTCCAACACTTGGCAGCCCCATGTGAACTGTTCCACAGGGTTTTCCAGACCGTAATCTTTACAGAAGTGAATCACCAGGCCTTTCTTCTGTGGTACTGCTGGGTAGGTTTGAACTACCAACCTTTCAGCCAATTGTCAAGGCAAACATCTGTGCCACTGAGGGATCATAGACCAGCTCTGCTATAGCCAAAGATTTAGAAACCACTACATGATCCATTCATCCCGCACCCCTCAAGCCTATTCAGGAATTCTATCAACACAGCCACAGTGGAGTTCCCACCTCTGTGTAAGCTGCTCCAGTGATGGAGGTCTTAGTGTTTCCCCAATCTAGTACTCAAACTGAGGCCAGGATTTTTGCTCCTTCTCACCCCTCCCCATCCTTGTACCACACTCCAACGCCTTCTCCTGATTTCCACCCTGGAGATGCTCTCTGGGCAGGCCAGATCTGAAGGCACATTTCTGCAGCAGCTCTATGGGGTGGGAGAGACTCCCAGCTGCCCCCAAGGGGTGCTATGACTGTCGCTTGTCTATAGTCTCTTTGTCGGAGTTTTGTGCTCCGTGCTATAAATAAATGATTTTGAATGCTTATCTGCTTCCCTCTGTCTGTTTTTCAAGTTATTTTTGGGTGACAGGCCTCTTCTCTGTTAGGTGGGGGCCTGCATTATTGAAGACCACACGCGCCTTGTTAAAGGGAAATAAGGTCAGTGAGCGCGCAGTGGAGGCTGGAGTGGCAGGCTGTGGGTGCAGGGCTTGTCAGTTGCCATCCTGAGCAGTCTTGTTTTCTCCTTCTGCAAGGTCCCAGGCAGATCATGGGGACCCCAATACAGTCCAAGTTACTCTCCACAGGTAATTCTGAGCTAGGGTTCATCTCCTCTCTTCTAATTCTGCACCCAGAGAGACTATTCTTTTTTAAAACAAGCAACATGGAATGTGCAAAAGACTGAGGACCAGGAATAGGAACAGCTGGATGTCTATCCGGGTCTGTAACCTTTTAGACAGGTGACCTTGAATAAGATCATCTCATTTTCTCTGCATCTCATTTTTCTTTTCTATAAAATGGGGTTGCTAGTCTCTGCCTTGCCTGTTTAGAGGGCTGGAATGTAGGCTTTTACCTTTCCCTGCTGCAGGTAGCATTAGCGGCTGCGGCCCCAGAAATGGCCGGGGCTTGGATGTTTCCCCAAACCGCTCTCCCTGGGAGGCCTCTGGTGGCCAGCTGTTAAGTCCTCAATGTTATTTCTAGTTGGGTAAACTAAGCTCTAGTCTTCTGACCTCAAGTGGCCATGTAAGAAACTCAAAATGGGAAGTTCTGATTTAGGGGTTTATTTAACCTTGGGTTCCTGGATGGTTCAAACAGTTTACACTCATCTACTGACCTAAAGAAATTGTGGTGGCATAGTGGTAAAGTGCTATGGCTGCTAACCATAAGGTCTACAGTTCAAATCCACCAGCTGTTCCTTGTAAACCCTATGGAACAGGTCTACTCTGTACTATTGGGTTGCTATGGGTTGGAACTGACTCAATGGCAATGAGTTACTAACCCAGAGGTCGGTGGCTTGAACCCATGGCACCGTGGAAGAATGCCTGGTGCTCTCCTTTCTTAAAGATTATAGCCAAGAAATTCCTGTGAAGCACAGTTCTACTTTTAACACACGGGTCACCATGAGTCAGAACTGACTCAATAGCTATCCCCAAACGAAAACCAAACCCACTGCCATCAAGCAGAGTCCAACTCATACTGACCCTATAGGACAGAGGAGAACTGCCCCATGGAGTTTCCACAGAGTACCTGGTGTATTCGAACTGCCAACCTTTCAGCTAGCTGTTGTAGCACTTAACTACTGCACCGTAAAGGTTTTCAAAGGCAACAGGTTTGATTTTTAACTTAATGTTAAAACTCAGAGGCTTGAAACCAAAGCTCCTCCCAATACAGATTCCATCCTCCAACCCCAGGGCCTCAATTCAGAGCCCTCTGGGGCTCGCCTCTCTGATTATTCATTTCCCTCAGCTCTTGCCTTTTTCCCCAGGGATCTTCCTCAGCCTTGTCTCCCTCACCTTTTCAAAGACAGTCTAACTCACTGTAACCACTGCTCCCCTCCAGGCCTCCTCCTCAGCCTCTCACTGTCTCCGTCAGAGCAGCCCTCACTTGAACCCTGGTATCTTCTCCTCTGTTTTCAGATCTTCAGGGCCTATAACCAGAATTTAACCTTAAAGACACTCAGACCTTTAGTCACTGGTCTGTATTTATTACGGCTTTCTGAATCATAAGAGAAGAGAATGCATTCACTCACTCACTCCGACAGTGTCTAGAACCACCTTCCCTATCTGAGGGGCCAAATTCATGTCCACCAGGCTCATCTGTGACAAATCCTTGCCTGGTCTCTAGCTCTCTGGACTTTCTGTCTTTCCTCAAGGTCCCATGTGGCTGAAGACTAGGTGCTCCCATGGCCTAGCCACTGGATTCCCTGACAGCATTCCCTGTTCCCGGGCAGCCATGCTCCTCGTCATTTTGCCTCTAACAGTTCCTTACCTCCCTTGCCCTTCTGTCCTTCTTGCTCCAGCCTACTTTATTATTCATACCTTTTCTGTTTTTCACCCTCCACTGATTCTTAGCGATCTCCAATTAATAATTTTACATGGTCACCAATTTTCCTTGAGCTTCAGGCAACAACGGAGATTTGGGTTTAAACTAAAACCTGTTCATTTAAAAGCCTTTCCCGGTAATCACTGCTAGAGTACTATCAACTGGCAGGCGGGCATATCAGCACTGTCCTGTTTTGGCCAACTCTCTCCTTCTCTGGAGGGGTTAACTCAATGGTTTGGGGGTGGGTTTAGTCTGCAGGGGGCATTTGGCAATGGCTGGAGACACTTTAGGTTGTCACAGCTTCGGGGAGGTGTCATGGAATGAATTGTGCCCTCACAAACATATGTGTAGCCATACGGCTGGTCTATAATTCCCAATATTTTCTGACAGTCTTCTATTTTGTGATTTTCCTATGCTGTATGTTAAAGGATTAGGATGGGACTGTAAATCCCTTTATAAGTTCACCTCCCTGCTCCACTGTAAAGGGAGTTTCCCTGGAGTGTGGCTTGCACTTAATCCTTGTGGGAAAAAAGAAAGGGAAGCAAGCAGAGAGTTGGGAACCTCACAGCATGAAGAAAGCAGCACCAGGAGAAGAGCCCGTCCTTCAGACCTGAGGTTCCTCCACCAAGATGCAACCTGGACAAAGAGTGATGCAATACTGGACTTTCCTCCAGAGCGGACAAGGGGGAAAGCCTGCCTCTGGAATGGACACCCTGAATCTGGACTTGTGGGCTACCAGACTGTGTAAGAATAAACTTTCCTGTGTTAAAGCTATCCAGTTTGTGGTATTTCTGTTAGAGCAGCACTAGGTGACTAAAACAGAGGGGTACCACTAACTGTTGGTGTATAGAGACCGGGGATGCCGCTGACACTGAGGAAGCCTGGATATAGAAGATCTCCAGACTTCTCTTGAGAACCCTTCCTTACACAGTCCAGAATTCTCTAGATCTGGCCTAGATGTTTTGTTTCTGGGGATCTGGAGGCTCAGAAGTACAAACTGATCTCATTAAATGTTCCAGGTATGTTTTCATTGGCCCATATAGCATTTGTTTGTTTGTATTAGTGGATCTAATGTTTAAAATCAGGAGATTTTGCAAAAACTTATGGGTTTACAGCTTGTCCCAGCGATGGAAGATTTATTAACGTTGGCCTTGAATCTCCAGACAGCAATAGTCAGCAGAAGCTGAGCAACAGCTCCTCATCCTCACTTTAGATAGAGACATATAGATAGGTCCATCGCTACCATTGTGTCAACTCTGACTCATGGTGACCTCGTGGATAACAGAATGAAACATTGTGTGATCCTATGTCATCCTCACAAATGCTGCCGCGTCTGAGCCCGTTGTTGTGGTGACTGTGCCAGTCCATCTCACGGAGCGTCTCCCTCACCCTTGCTAACCTTCCACTGCACCAAACATGATGTCCTCTTCTGGTGATTGATCTCTTCCTGATGAAGTGTCCAAAGCAAGCAAGCTCAGCAGTGCTCTGTTATGACCCATAAGATTTTCATTGGCTAATTTTCTGAAGTAGAACACTAGGCTTTTATTTCCAGTCTGTTTGTCTGGAAGCTCCGTGGAAACCTGTCCATCACGGGTAACCCTACTGGTATTTGCAATACTGGTGGCAGAGCTTCCAGCAACGTAACAGCGTGCAAACCACCACAGTGTGACAAACTGACAGATGAGTGGTAGATTCTTCCTTTATGTGGGGTATTGTTTGTCCCATTCATCTTGTTCTCTACCATTCCCTATTCACTGTCTGTCCTGAGGTATCAGCTGCCATTTGTTATCATGCTCGCATTGCTGTTTTCCCAGAACACACAAATACAAGCTGTACAATACCACATTCAAAAGTGAGAAAGCAAAAGATAGATTAGGCTGCACCCAAAGTCTATAGTCATTTTAATGATCCATTTTGCTCCTGTGGGTATTTGATTGTGCAACCCCACTCCAGGTAGATTCCTGCTGGAGGCAAGTACTTGGCCAGCTTGACCCTCTTATGTCTCTCCTAGGCTGAGCTCCTCCAAACCCAAACCAAATCCATTGCCCTCAAGTGGGTTCCAACTCATAGCAACTCTATAGGACAGAGTTAAACTGCCCCATAGAGTTTACAAGGAACAGCTGATGGGTTGGATAGCAGTCCTAATTCTTAACCACTGCACCACAAGACCCACAAAAAGTCCTAGGCAATGAGTGTTACTCTTGTGCTCTTTTCTTAGATCCAAGTTTCCTGCTGTGAGTTGAGTCTTACGAGGATTAGGGTTCTCAGTGGATCCAGAACAAATGCCCATCAGGGAGCTACAAAGGAGAGAAGCAGACAGCAGGCCTCAGACACCCAGCCTGGAGAACCCACCCCCTCTTCCCATCTTCTAACATGGGGTCAGCTAACTATGCCCTGCAGGCCAAAGCAAGTCACTGCCAATTTTGTAAATCAAATTTATTGGAATAAGCCATGCTCATTCATTGATCTACAGTCTATGGCTGCTTTCCATGTGCTACACCAGCAGAGCTGAGTGGTTGCAACAGAGATTACATGGTCCACAAAGCCTAAAATAGTTACCTTCTGGTTCTTCACACAGAATGTTGGCAGACCCCTGTTGTAACATGGGAATATCTCACATTCTTATACACTCAGCAGTTTACAGAGCATTTTTGCTTGATCCTCTCAAAGATCCTACAATAAAGGTAGGGTAGGGACTGGCAAAGGTACAAACAAACACTTTGAGCACTGGATGGATGCCAGGTCCCGAGCTCTGGACTTTGACATGCATTTCCTCATAGCAGCCTTCTGAACTGATAATTTTAATCTTATAGATGATGCAATGAAGCTCAGAGAGGTTAAGTGACAGATCAAAGGGCACGATCAAGTCTGTCTGGCTCTACACCAGGCATCTCTGTCTTCCAGTTTACTCTGGGCAGCAGACTTGACCCAGTGTGAGCTATCCTCACACTGCCGGGTCACTGGTAAGAGGAAAATCATGACATGAAGGGCATCTCATTCTCAACAGCTACCCCAAAATTGTAAAAGATGGGCTGTCCTGTGGACTGCTAGGAATATTTTCTTTGCACCTAGCAGCTACCCACCCAGAACCTGATGCTACTGGCTGGAAATGGAGATGCTGTGAAGACCAAGCCTAGCTACCTCCTACCTCTGACCACTGGTGATGACAGAATGAAAGATCTGGAGGCCTGGTAGTGGTGGTGCTCACCGGGAGTCAGAAAGAGGGAGGGGCTATGGGCCAAGGGACCACAACCTGAGTGACCACAGTAAGGATGAAGGCCAAGGAATCAAGGTAAACAAAAAGCAACCGTGTGTTTCATTGCAAGCTGCCCAATGGCCTGTGAAGGGTAATAGATTCAAAGCTTCAAGGAGTTGTAATCCAGCCTTAAAGGACAGACCACGTGGAACCTGTATACCTCTATGGAGTAATTTCTGCCACATTAACTGTGGGCACTTGGGCCTCCATGTGCAACCACGTATGTCTTGGCATCTGTGTTTTGTGTGACCAAGCAAGGCTTGCTAGACCCATGGGACCACTAGATGGTTTCATGCACGGCAAATGATGTGAAATACCAGTAAGAAGTATACCTCCCCAAATATCTCCCATAAAGACCAGCTAGGAAGTCTGATCTCCTTCTGTTTCACATTCATTGATACTGCTCACTAAATGTTGGCCTGACACCATCCTTTCAGCTGTGTATCATATTTTGTACACACATACACATACACACATACCCTCTACCAAATCTAAAGTCAAATGCACATGTTATCCATTCTTTCTATTATCATTATCAATGAGGTATTCAAGAGAATTGAGTACCTACTGAGTTAATTGCTCTGAAGTGCAAGTACAGATTGGCAGGAGAGGAGAGTGGGCTGACAAGTGCAACAGCTTTGGTTGTGTGGTCCTGAGAGAAGAGGTTCTCAAGGTAAGGTGGGGATTGTGGAAGGAAGTTTTAAATTTCATGAACTTGATCTCACAGGCAATCAGCAGGGGCTATGGCTACATACACATAAATCACAAAGGTGGGAGATCCACTGGGCACTGGCATCAGAGAGTCTGCAGGAAAGAGGAGCTAGTTGGGAGGCAGCTGTCCTTGGGAATGATGATGGCCATTATCATAATAGCCAGCATTTCCTGAACGCTCACCATGGGCTCCCTGCAAAATGCTTTGGGTACTTTATCTGATGGAATCCTTCTGCCAACCTGTGAGGCAGGTTTTAAGTCTCCATTTTCTAGATGAAGCAACTGATGCCCAGAGCCAGTGAGCTGCAGAGAGGAAGTGGCAGCAGGCACAGAGGGGAAGCAAGGGCAACGTAAACTCACTGCCGTCAACTCAGTTCTGACTCATAGAAACCCATAGAACACAGTTGAACTGCTCCACAGAGTATCCAAGGAGCACGAGGTCAATTTGAACTGCCAACCTTTTGGTTAGCAGCCTTAGAACTTAACCACTACACCACCAGGGTTTCCAAGGGTAACATAGGAGAAAAGACAAAGATGGTAGGTGCCTATGGCAGTACCAGCATTAGAGCCAGAGAAAGTGAGAGTGTGGTAGGGCCTTTGGGCTCTAGGTGCTCCTTTTGGGGGGTAGATGGGGCCTCTTATCTTCCCTTGCAAGAGGCTGCAACCTCCTAGCACCCACAGTGGCCTTGACAGTTGAGTCAGGCTACTCAAGGAAGCAGTATGTCCAGCAAGGTTATGACTCAGTGGCAAAGCAGTCATCTTTCTTACTGGTTGATGCACAGGACTATGGGTTGCTCTTCAGCCTGATTTTCTTGTGGCCTTTTGAAGATGATGGGAAAGGCCCCTTCCCTGCAATGCATTTCTTACCGCAGATTTTCATCCCACGATGATGAAGGCTAGGTATGGTAAGAGGAAGCCTCCTTGTTCCCACAGATCCGTGGTCTTTCTTCCTCTCTTTCTGAGGCTGTCTCACTCCCTCTGTCTGGCAAGATGCCAGAACTTTACTCACTGGGCCTGGGGAGCCCAATATGATGTAAACCCAAATAAAATGAAACAGCTTCATTGTCTGCCAGAGAGAGATGATTAAACTGGCCTACTGTGTGTCCTGGTGGGCTGTCTCTGAACTATGCGTCCATCACAGCTTTCTTTCTGAATTAAGATGACAGTACGGACTGCCTGTGGGATAATTAGTTTCTTGGAAGGTTTATTCATCTTTCCCTCTCCCTCTTCTGAAGGCATAGAGCAATTCATACTGAGTCAAAATGCTTGGCTTCTAGTCCACTTGGTCAGAACACTACATGCATCAACCTGACATCCCCCAACAGCTAACGCACAGTTAGGTGGTGTCCCTGGCTCTCCTTCCGCAGCCTTGTCACCAGCACTGGCAACAGAACTTTCACCAAATGTTGGTGATCACATCTCAGCTGCTTCCCCTTAGCTCCAGGGGAAGTCTGGAGACACTGACAAGCAGCTTGTCCTGTCTTTCCTTCTTCCTATTCCTACTACCATTGTCCTAAAGGCTTCAGGAAACACTCACCGCACCCAGGAAACCAGCCTGGATTCACTGTGTATCCGTTCAGGTCACAGAGATGGTGCAAAGCCCTTTTATCTAATCACAGACTTGTTGTGCCCGAGGACCAGGGCCCAGGCAGATCAAAAACAAACAGAGAAGTCCTTGATCCAATTCTAACTCCTGGCAACACCACGTTGCCACTTCAGAGTAGAACTGCCTCCCACAGTTCTCAAAGCTGTGACCACTCAGAAGCAAATCACCAAGCCTTTCTTCCAAGGTGCCTCTGGGAAGGTTCAAACCCTCAACTTTTCATTTAACAGCCCAGCACTTAACTTTGCAAAGAGGTGTTTATACGTGTGTTTAGCCCCAGACTGCAACTTGTTGACATAGGGTTGATTTTGACTCACGGGAACCTTAAAGGACAGGATGGAACTGCCCCAGAGATTTTCCAGGAAGCACCTGGTGCATTCAAACTGCTGACCTTTTGGTTAGCAGTTGTGGCACTTAACTACTATATTTCCAGGGTTTCCAACAGTTTCTTTTTCTTTTTCTTTGCTTGCTTGCTTGTCTGTTAAGGTGATCCTTTCTAATTAATTTTGAACCATTTTATAGACATGTTTTACCTGCCCCAACTACATCACAAACTCCTTTAAGGCAAGAAGGACATCTAATTATATTCTGCTTCTAATACCCTCTAACACATTCAGCACATTTTTCACCACACACTTGAGCAGGCAGGTGCATCGAAGTGTTCACTGCCCCACTCAACTCGGTGGTATCGTGGCAGGTTCAGAGGATGTTTCTGGAGGGAGGCGACCAGCACATACTGGCTCTGCCACCCACTAGCTAAGTGAACTAGTCAGCTCACTCCTCTTCTTTGTTGCCATCCTTTTCACCTCTGTAAAATGAAGGTAACAATGGCAAACTCATTGGATCCTTCTGAAGAGCACCTGGGTTAAGACATACAAAGTCCTTAGGAAAGGCCCGGACTCACAGTAAAGAATAAATGCTGGAAGGGGCAGTGGTGGTTCAATCATAGAATTCTTGACTGCTTCCATGCTGCAGACTCAGGTTCCGCTTCCAGCCTATGCACCTCATGCGCAGCTGGCACCCATCTGGCAGTGGAGGCTTGCTTGCTGCTAGGATGCTGAGCAAGTCGCAGACCACCTTCCATACTAAGACAAGCTAGGAAGAAAGTTCTGGTGATCTACATCCAAAAATCAGCCAGTGATCACAACAGTCTGGTCAATACAGGGACGGTGCAGGACTGGACAACATTTTGTTCTATTGTACATAGGGGTCACCATGAGTTGGGGGCCACTCAGTGGCAGCTAGCAACAACAACAAATTAATGTTCTCACAGAGGTCCTTGAAATCCCACACACACATCGTAGTGGGTCCTTTCTGGATACTCCATATCTAGTTGGCCAGAGGAAGTAACCACACTGAAGAGAACACAGAACAAAGCCTAGCAGGGCACACAGTGTGGCTTGTAGTTTTTCCCTTCCCAGCACAATAGAGGACCCTCACTCACAGATGCAGGAGTATGGAATAGGGAGATCTTGGGACTTCTGACTTGCTCTTAGTGTACCCTGAAAGCACCCCAAAATCACCGTTATTTCCACTTCTATTCCTCCCTCCTCTCTGTCTTCCTAAAACCAATTTATTGTTCTCCCCAGTGTCCAGCCCTGCCAGTGCCTATGAAAGCCTCATTAATTGAAAAGAAAAGAACAATGACTCAGCAAAGGTGGTCCCAGCACCTGATTGAAACTCCTGACAGATGCTTATTGCAAAAACATTTCTCTTTATATAACAATCTAATCAGGTAGAGGTGTGGTAAGCAGGGAGGCAGCCGTTAAACAAGGCTGTTAATGCAGCGGAATCAGCTCCTGCTGATGGATGTGGCATAGGCACGGCCGTTCATTAGAAATTAAAGTGGGACTGCAATCCATTTGCTGCCTGGTGGCACAGAGCGCTGTTGTAACTGCTTAGCACAGGCGTTGCCTGTGCACAGTGAGGCCAACATATAAAGTTGCCTCCTGCCCTGGTGCCAGCTGTAATTCGGAGAAAATATCACTTTAATATGCTTTCTCCACAGCCATGGGCAATTAACCTCAGAGACACCTGATTTTCCTGGAGCCACAGGTTGGAGGTGGCAGAAGGAAGAAGCAGAGAAGCAGTGTGGAGAGGAAGCAGGTGTGGAAGGTGGAGACAAACTTCTGTGGATGAAAGAAAGGACTGTACCTTTGAAAAAAAGACAGGCTCTTCCCCCCCCCCCCGTGCTTGGAATAACTCTCTGCTCAATGATGCCACAGTGGTTTGCTCTTCTCCATCAAAGCTTCCCTAATACTCCTTCTCTATGTGTTTCTTTTGTCACTGTTATCATAAAGGCAAGATGTCAACAGAAGGACGGGGACACAGCTTGGGCTGATGATCTTAGGAACATGTACTGACAGTCAGGACTTTTTAGTGTGGTCAGGTGGGCAGGGGCCTGACTGTTCTTGCCTCTAGGCCGGGCCTGTCTCCATTCTAGTAGATGCCCAGACCTGGTACAGATGTAGGCATCCTGAGACTCAGGCTGTGCACTGTGCTGAGCATATTCTCCGCTTTCCAATAGCATGCTGTTGTTAGCTGCCGTACAGCCCTGGTGGCATGGTAGCTAGGAGCTTAACAGTTCGAATCCACCAGCAGCTCCTTGGAAACCCTATGGAGCTGTTCTACTCTGTCCTATAGGGTTCCTATGAGTTGGGATTTACTAAACAGCTTGCTGCCTACCTGTACCTCCAAGTTGTTGCAGGAGAGACAGGAGGGAGGGAGGGAGAATTTATTTCCTAGAACTCCATACAGCCCCACGTGCAGAGTGCTAACAGAAATCAGGGCAGGCTTCACCAATCAAGTTCGAGCTTTATTATTATTATTACCATTGGGTCAGTCCCTCTGACTCATGGCAACCCTATGTATCAAACCCAACCAAACTCACTGCCACAGAGTCGATTTTGAACTTATAGCAACCCTATAGGACAGAATAGAAGAGCCCTCATAGAGTTTCCAAGGAGTGCCTGGTAGATTCAAACTGCTGACCTTTTGGTTAGTGGACGTAATGCTTAACTACTATGCCATCAGGGTTTTCACTCTGCTCACGAGGGCACAAAATGCATTCCTTTCCGCAGCACCATCCCGGTGACTGGCTGTGGATCAGATCACTGTGATCCATAGCGTTTTTATTGGCTGATTTTTCAGAAGTAGATCACCAGGCCTTCCTAGTGTGTTTTAGTCTGGGAGCTCTGCTGAAACCTGGTCAGTATCACAGTGGCAAACATGTCACCACTGACAAATGAGTGGTGGCTATGTTTGGGGAGTATTGGCTGGAAATCAAGCCTGGGTCTTCTGCAAGGAAGATGAGAATTCTGCCACTAAACCACCACTGCTCTATAAAACAATGTAGCAGGGGCTCATTTGTCTTTGTGCCACTGAAACCAGAAACCTGTTGCCACTGAGTCATTTCCATCTCATGTTGACCTATGTGTTGTTACCATAGGGTTTTCCTGGCTGTGATCTTTATGAGAGCAGCACACTAAGCCTTTCTTCTGTGATGCTGCTGGGTAGGTTCATGCTATCAACATTTATGTTAGAAGAAAACAAACAAAAGAACCCAAACCCATTGTCATCAAATTTATTCCAACTCATAGTAACCCTACAGGAGAGAGTAGAACTGCTCCATAGAGTTTCCAATGCCGTAAATCTTTATAGAAGCAGAGAAGCAGACTGCTATCTTTTTTTCTCCTGTGGAGCAGCTGGTGGGTTTGAACAGACAGCTTTTCAGTTAGCAGCCAAGTGCAGAAAACACTGGGCCACTAGGGCTCCTACTTTAGGTTAGGGGGCAAGGGCAAACCATTTGTACCACTCAGGGACATTTTGGAGGGCACCCCTGGGTTGTGCAGACAATTAAGGACTTGACTATGCACCAAAAGGTTGATGGTTTGAACCTCCCTCTTGTAGAGGTGCTTTAAAAGAAACCCTTAGCAGTCTGCTTCCTAAGGGTCACAACCTTGAAAACCCTATAGAGCACAGTTCTGCTCTACAATACATGATGTTGTTGTGTGTCAGATCTGACTTGACAGCAACAGGTTTGTATCACTAGTCACTGGAATGATGCTGAAAACATGGTAGGTGCTCATTAAAGGTATTTTTCAATTAAATAAATGAATAAATGAGCCAAGCAGAATTATCAGAATAGGTTATTTTCTCTACATTAAGATTCCTTACTCTTTCAAGCTTCGCCTTAAGATTCTTTCAAACACTCAGAGCCTCTAATACATTCGAAATCCAATTTGACTGAATCTGCCCATCTCTCTCCCTGACCACAATCAGATTTATATATAACTTTTTGGAGCACTCCTATTTCATAAAGTAATAGGTCCTTGGACTTTAAGTCCTTGATGGAATCTTAACATTTAGAGCAATAGGCAGCATGCCACCCATCTGCACCTCCCATTCATTGTAGGAAAGACAAGAGGGAGAATGTCTACGACTCCAGACAGCCTCGAGTGCAAGGTGCTAAGGTAAAGGCACACTTTTCCAACCATTAACCCATGACAGTGTTCATCAGGAAGCTTCCCTGGCTTTGATTCAAGACCAGAAAACCTCCAAGGACAAAGTCAAGAGCAGAAAAGGAAGGCTGTCAGCACCACCCTCTCTGCTGAAGAGTCAAATGTCCATCAGAAGGGTCAATCAGGATCCACTCATTAAACCAGAAGCAACTGTATCGTTTGCATACAACAACAATTCATTAGTCTAAGTGATCTGAATGTTATTTGTAACCAAGTATTCACTAGACAATTAATTACAGCACACAATCTGGGGGAAAAAAATCAACTCTTAAGACCAAACAACTTTCCCTTTCTTGATATTCTAAGGGTCATCGCCAGCAGGTGCAAAACCACAGGGACCTTGCAGGAAGATTTAGCATTGTGGGATGGGTTTTAGCCACCCATCTGACTCCTTCTCTGCTGCAAACTGCTCCCAGAGAGTCATTGTGCTAGCTTTGAGAGATGGGTCAGTCACGGTCCTGACCCCTCAGAGAGCTGACCTTCAGAGAGCTCAGAGGTAAGTACTAGAGAAAAACCAGATACAAAGACCCTCAGCACAAGGAAGATGGTGACCCAGGTCATGGGAACACAGGTAAAGTGAGTCGGAGGATGTTTGGAGCATGTCTACAGGAAGATTGCGGAGAGGGAGGGCTTTGAGGAAGAGATGGGCTTTGAGCTGGGCCTTTACTGTCTGGTCTCAGGAGGCACCTGCGTAGAAGCTCAAGAAATGCTACTGGGACTGCCTACTCTGTGACCAGCAGTTACTCTGGGCTCACTCAATCCCCTATTCTCTATATACCTCACTCTTTGGTTTCTAGACCATCTCTAAAGAGCTTATTCCTCACCATAATGGCCTTCTACCTGCTTCTGGACTCAGTCTCTGGATTCCTTGGAATTGTAGTAGGTTTGTCCAGGGATCTAACAACTTAGGAGCATATAAACATTACTGTCAGGTGATCTTTAATCAAAATTAAATTTATAATTTTAATAAATTATGATATTTACACTACATAATAAATATAAGGAAACTCTGGTGGTATATTAGTTAAGTGCTACATCCGCTAGGCCAAAGGTTATCAGTTCAAATCTGCTGGGCACTCTTTGGAAATTCTATGGGGCAGTGCTTCTCTGACCTATACATTTGCTACAAGTTGGAATTGACTCAACAGCACTGGGCTTGGGTTTTGTAATAAGTATGAAGCACATATGCTCATCAAATTATTTTATTTATCACACTTTATATCCCATCTTACATATTTTACCTCATGAACACAAACATGGTTTGCTTTGTTAGTCTTTGGGTTTCAGACTGTTGCATGCTCTCAGACTTAACCTGTCTAAACTGCTGAAACAGTATTTATCAAAGGCAGGTGAGATTTGGACATGCTGGATAAACATCCTTCCCCACTACCCACCTCTTGGCTGACAGCCCTGCAAGCACACCTGAGGATGCTATCATTTGGTCAGAACCCTTAGCCAGGCCCAGCCACTGCAGAGTGAAGTTCAGGAGAAGTTAAAGGTGGAAGGCTTAGATACACACAGCACTAACAGCACATTCTTGGCAAATGGACATGGATGTGGGTGCTGCCTGGGTTCTCCAAGGTTAAATGAGCAAGAATTTTACTGAGGAGATACAGCAGCCAAAAAACACATGTGGACGTGCTCACAATCATTAGCTATTAAAGAAATTCAAATCAAAACTACAGTGAGATACCATCTCACGCCAACAAGGTTGGCCATGATCCAAAAAACACAAAAGAACAAATGCTGGAGAGGCTGTGGAGTAATTGGAACTCTCTTACACTGTTGGTGGGATTGCAAAATGGTGCAACCTCTTTGGAAATCAATCTGACACTCCCTTAAAAAGCTAGATATAGATATACCATTTGACCCAGTAATTCCGCTGCTCAGAATATATCCTACAGAATCCAGGCCATTCACACAAATTGATACATGCACATGAATGTTTATCACAGTACAGTCCACAACAGCAAAAAGATGGAGTCCATCCAGATGCCCAACAACAGAGGAATGAATAGGTAAACTATGGTATATATACTCAGTGGAACATTATGCAATGATAAAGAACAATGATAATTTCAGGAAACATTTCATAACCCGGTTTCAACTGGAGGACATCATGTTGAGTGAAAGTAGTCAGCAACAGAAGGACAAATATTGTATGAGACCCCTCCAATAACAACTTAAAAACAGACTCATGCATAGAAGAAAAGACTCTTTGATGGCTGCAAGGGTGGGGAGGGTGGGAAGGCAATGGGGGTAGGGTTTAGATTAGATAGTTGTTAGAAATTTGGTTGGATGAAATCAGGGACAGCACATGTTAGTAAGAAGATCAATATGAACTGGACTTCAACACAACTTGAGTACTCCTCCCATCTTAACCCAACACTGCAAGGACAGAGTAGCTGGGGTGGAGGGCCAAGGACCATGCTGTCAGGTGAAATTGAGGCCAATTGGCACAACTAGTGTCTTGCTAATGAGGTCTCTCTGCATGCCACATTGGTGAGTGTCATCTGGGGTCTTAAAAACTGCCAAGCTGCCATCTGAGGGTACAGCACATGGTCCCAACTCAGCAGGAACAGATGATTACCGAGGTCCATAACAATGTGGGGGAAAGAGAACCCAGAAGACAGAGAGACCCACAGGAATGGGTGTCTACATAGACTCATGATCGGAAGAACCGTATGGTGCCCAGCTATCACTAGTGACAGCTGTGACAGAGCTCACAAAGTGGAGTCTCAGTGGCAACACAAGAATAAATAGGGGCACACCCTGAGAACTCCACAAAAGACTGCAATTGGTGGTACAGGGGCCTCGGGGTTCCCCTGGAGCATGGCCCCTGGCCCTGATGCTGCCCCTGCCCATAAATCATAGTGAAGGTCAACTCTTCAGACAGCAATGGATTGGATGTGGCGACGCAGAGTGACCATGTTTTGGGGGTACTTTATGGTTCTATGCATCTGTAGGATATCACCCTGCTGACCTCTTATTGGAGGAAGGGGAGTGGGTGGAGAGGAGGGGATAGGAGACTGATGGAAGGATGGGACATGTATGGAGTAGAAAGGAAGAGTGTGCTGTCACTGGGCAGGGAGAGCTGTTGAAGCTGCATGTAGGTGAGCATGCAAGTTTATACAGGAATGTACATTTTCATTCAATCACAGTGACAATAATAATAATAAGCTAAAAAAAGAAAATATTCCATGTGCACTGGAAAAAAAAATTTTATTAGGGAAGTGCCTACGTGAAAAGAAATGGTGGCAGGAGAAGGCTAGGACAACAGTCAGACTGAGGTGCAAGTGAAGGAGTGAGGAAAGAAGGTTGGGTGGAGGCATCTTAGACTGCAAAGAAGTCTAAGGAAGGTTCAGCACAGTCATTACAGTCTATGAGTCAGCATTAGTTAGCAAACAAGTTGCCAGTATCTCAGCACCATGCACAACCACAAGTGTGGAACAGCCTGAAAGAAAAATGGTCTCCTCCATGCAGTCTGAGTCTACCCAGAGGTACCTCGGAAGAAAGGTCTGATGATCTACTTGAAGAAAACCAACCCTTGGAAACTCTCTGGAGCACAGATCTACCCTCACATAGATAGGGTCACCACGAGCAGGAGTAGATTAACCAGTAAAAATGGCATGGACTGGCTTGCACTGAGCAAGGAGTGCAAAGACTTAATTGTATTGCTAATCTGAAGTGAGAAATTTCACATTGGTTTCACCACATCTTTGATGTGGTGGGCATAGGTGAAACTGTGCACTGCAGACTGATGCGCAGACAAAACTGGGCTTCCGAATACCTTGCTTGTTGGGTAATCTGGCCCTGATGTGAGCTGGAATTAACTCAAGAGCAACTAATTTCAGTACGAGGTCTGCAAGTCTCCTTTTCATGCCCACTGCAAGATGGGAATTATGCCCAAAGAAGAGGGAGCTATGAGTCAGGTGGCAAGATGTTCTTTACACCCTCCTTTCAAGATCTAAGAGTCGAATCAGGGTCCCCTCAAGAGATACATATGGCCCTTCTGAGCCTCTCATGTCCCCTTATTAGCACTTCGGAATCCCCGTTTGCAGTCACCTCTGGGGGCAGTTTGCTCTACTGAGTGAAAGAACCCTTAGAAGGAGTGACAAGATAAACCTTTTCAATCCTCAGATTAAATGTCTGTCCAGATCATTTCCTGATCCAGAGGAAGAGGAGAACCAAAAAGACCTGCACATAGGAACAAGAGGGTGGAGGGGGGTAAAATTTTCCCTACTTGACCATTTTTGTCCACGGTGGACCCTGCCCTAAAATGACTCTTGTGGCCACTCCTGCTGCATGTGCCCCAACCCTCTCATGGGGCTCAGGTTGCCAGTGACTGGCAGGGCTCCAGGAGGAAGAAGGAGAGATAATATAGTGTCTGGCTGGCTCCTTCCTTTTCTCAGAGCTGATACTTAGATCCAAAAGTGAAGGGTGACTTAGCAGGTGAAAGCATAAATGATGCCCAGGAGGCTCCAAGTCAGAAAGACGGGAAATGCAGCCAGCACGTACTGAGCATCTATTCTGTGCCACGCTCTCTCTACGTATTTATTCATTGGATGCCCACAGTTGGCCCATGCAATGCTGTTCTTATGTCTGTTTTCTCATGAGGCAAATGAAACTCAAAGAGGTTAGGTCCTTTTCTCAGGGCCACACAGCCAACACCTGGAAAAAGCTAGGGTGCTGTAGTGGATTGAATTATGTGCTACTCCCCCAAAGAAAATGCATGTAGCAATTTGGCTGGGACAGTTCTCAGTACCACATGGTTATCGTCTATGTTATGATTGTGATTTTTGTATGTGTTGCAAATCTTAATCTCCACCTGCGGTTCATGGTGCAAGATTAGATTGTGTCAAAGAGGATTAGGGTGGGACTGTAACACCGTTGCTAAATTACATGCTTGATCCAAAGTAAAGGGATTTCCCTTGTGCTGTGGCCTGTACTACCTTTTGTCACTCCAGAGATGGAAAGCAAGAGGAAGTGAGCAGAGAGTTGGGGACCTCATACCAGCAAGAAAGTAGCACCAGAAGCAGAGTGAGTCCTTTGGACCTGAAGAACCCATGTTGAGATGCTCCCAGACCAAGGGAAGGCTGGTGATAAGGATATTCCTTCAGAACTGACAGAGAAAGCCTTCCCCTGAAGCTGACTACCTGAATTTGGACTTGCAGGCTACTAGACTGTGGGAGAATAAACTTCTCTTTGTTAAAGCCATCCACTTGTGGTATTTCTGTTATAGCAGCACTAGGTGAATGAGACAGGTGCAAACAGAGTCCAGTCTGAGTCCAATGCCTCAGTTGCCATACCAATGCTGGGCCACAGTAGCGGAAAGGGGTTTTCAAGTTGGGAATCCAGTCCTTCCCAGAGCTGAAAGGGCTGGCTGGGGGTGCGGCTGGGATCTCATACACAGGAAAAGTTGCTCTTGTCTCAGGCAGTCCCCTGGAAAAACCATGTTGAGGGCTGGGTGTACAGCATGGGTCCTGAGTCTGGCTCTGTGTTGGGGTGGGTACAGTGGGGTGTAGGAGGTCAGTGTCTCCCACTGTGTGTTATCTCCAGCTAAGCTGAGGCTTGTTGCTTGGGAAGGGTAAGAGATTCCCAAACCAGACATCCCAAATTGATGGACTGACTGTCTGATTGCATTGTTAATCATCTGTCCCAGCTTCGAGAAAGATGAGGTGGTGATGAGGGTCGATACAGGCTCTGGGGTGCAGAGTAAAGTCCCAGCACCTCGGCCCTCTTCAGTCTTTCCCTGACTCCCTCACAGAATCCCTGGTACCACCCATCCTCTACATGCCACTTTGTCTTCCCACCTCCAAATACATGCTCTGATGTAAAGCATGGGGTTCTTTTGCTCCAAAGCCTGTCCAGATCAAGGACTCAGTCTCCAAAAAGCCTTCCCTGACTCCTACTCCCTTTGTCCCTAACTTGCCCAAACCTGGAAGCAACAAGAGATCAGAGGCCATCTTTGACCACTGTGTTCACGATTGCACCCCTGGTGCCCACCAAGTTTTCACCATCACCCTCATCACAGCCATCCTTATCACAGCTAACATTTATCTACAAACATGGCTAAGTATCAGAAATTGTTTTAGGCACTTTGTTGTTGTAAGATGCCTTGTTGGGTCACCATGAACACAACAAGATTGAACTCTTACACTTCATAGGATTTTCTTTGGCTGATTTCCAGAAGTAGATCCCCAGGCCTTGTCTTAGTCTGGAAGCTTCACTGAAACCTGTTATACATCATAGCAACACACAAGCCTCCATTGATAGATGAGTTGTGGCTAAACATGAAGTGCATTGGTCAGGGACTGAACCTGCATGGAAGGTCAGAATTCTACCACTGAACCACCACTACCTTCTCTAAGCACTTAACATGTGTTAATTCATTTAATCTTCACATGAATCCCATAAAACAGGTATGACAATTATTCTCAACTTTCAAATGAGAAACAAAACAAAACACAAACCTGAGGCCCCCAGGGACACTATGTCAGTGATCTATGGTCTGTCTGCTGAAAGTAGTAGAAGGAGGTGAATAAACCACAAGCAGTCTGCCTTGAGCCCACACTTTTGATCCCTGCATGCTGTGCCCAATAAATATTTGTTGAATAAAGAAAGGAATGGAGGATATGAGGGTCTTTAGGTTTTTTAAAACTTCTTTTGAGTGCTCTGTATCTCTTTTATTGCATCTCTTCTGTGACCTCTTTGGGTGCTTGTCTTATTCCTGAAGGGAAATATTCATATTTGAATCATCTCTGTATCCAATGGTGCCTAGCATAGAGTAGGTGCTCAGTAAAGATGTATTGGATGAGTGAACCAACTAGTCTAGACACCAAGGTAGGTTGGAATATTGGTGGGTGGTGAGGTTCCTCTATCTGTAGAACTCACTTCTTGCCCAGCCTCTTTCTGTGAGCTACAGGGACGTCACCCAGGGAATTGGGGCCCACCTTCTGCAGCAGCAGTTTTTGTCAGTCCTGGTACAAGTAAGTGCTTGAATGGGTCATGTGTTTGCATTAGATCTAAAATTTAAAGTGGGAAACAGTTCTAGAAGTGTGTTTGGCCAAAGACCTCCCTGCTGTCAAAAGCTCCACTCCATCAAAGCAAGGCTGTTTTCTAGGCATTTAGACCTGTTTCATGTCATATGTGCCTACTAACCTGGTACAATATGTCCATAAAAGGTAGTCAGTGAGGTAAAACTTGTCTTTAGAGACCCCTGGGTATCTTTCATGTGTTGTTCCCACCCTTCAGCTTCGACACCCACCTCCCCTCTACACCCACCTCCCCACACACATGCAAATACACACTCTTTCTTCCTATGCCCAGCACTCCTACCACCCCTCCTGCTTTACCCATACTTTGTCAAAGCCAGGCTTCACCTATAAGTGGCCTCCACTGGTTCTTAAACTCTCACCAGAGGAACCAACTGTCTAAACACAGCAACTCATCAGCTCACCTTGCAAAGAGAAGAGCACTGAAGGGTACTCTCAGGCATTGTGGAAAGACCACAAGATTTGGCTTCAGATCCAGGTTACACAACTCTACCTGATGATTCTCTTAATTTCTCGGGTCCTTAGTTCCCCAAGATGCAGGCCCGGAGGCCAGCAGGTCTACAGTGCTTTGCAGGAGCAAAAGGAACCTAGCCAAGGGAGACTGAGGCAGAGCGGTATCAGGAAAAATAAGATATACTTCCCAAAAGACCACGGCCCTGAAAGGACTTTATAATCTGCACCATGCTCTATAAATTCCTGTGCATTCCATCTGGTGGGGTCCTTGTGTACAGTTGCCATCAGTGTTGGTTAAAAAAAGGTATTTGCATATAATTAAGTTCATGAACTTGTCACCTTGCCACTGTGTGCAGCGGCCATTCCAGAAAGAGTTCCAAAATTGCTTTGAAGGGCAGACTTGGCACTGGCACTGATACATAGCTTCCCAAGGGGAGTACTTCAAAGGTGCCCATAGTGATATTCAGTAATGAGGTAAGTAGCACTCGGAACAATTAAGTTTATGGACTTAATAGTCAGACCTTGTATATTACAAGCTCAATTCTACGGCTTTCCACAATGATATGCTGCCCCCCAATTCTATTCTCAAATAATGTCCCCATCATCCTTTCAGTTGCTCTATTCAGAGACCTATGCATCATCCTTGATCCTCTCCGTATGTTATTCCCCATGCCCAACCGTCATCAAGTCATGGACTTTCTATCTTCTAAATATTTCTTGAGTTTTCCCTCTTCCCATTTCCACTGCATCATCGGAACTGCTGAAGCGGTCTCCTCACTCGTCTTTCAACCCCAATTCTAACACATTCCCTCTAGCACCTGGAGAGATCTCTTTTAAAAGCACATTGGATCACTGTTACGCTTTTGAGTAAAAATACCTTCAGTGGCTTCCTAGCGCTCTTATGATAAAACCTAACATTTTTAATATGGCCTACAAGGCTTTCCCAGCTTGATCCCTGCTTGTTTTCCAGTGTTTTCTCTCAGCATTCTCTTCCTTACTCTCTGTGGTGTACTCACACTATGCTCTTCCTGGTTTCTCCAATGCCCTGGCCCTGTGCATGCTGTGTCCCTGCTGGATAGGACGTTGTGTGACAGAGGCTGTACCTAAATTGTTCTCTATCACCTACAAACGTACTTGGCCCGTGGTAGGTGCTCCAGATGTGTTCATTGAACAAATGGAAAGTGAGAGGTGATGAGAAATGGGACTGAAGCTCTAGGTAGGGTCAGAGACCCTTCTCTCAACTTTAATTTCCAGCAGTGTGAGCTCCTGAATAACTCTGCCAATGAAAGTAAACATCAAATGTTAGGTAAATTGTATAAGAACACCTGTCTTTGAGAAACGATGACCTGGTAAGAAAATAAGGATGCTACAGACACCAAAAGCAAAACTAGAGCCCCCGCCCTGAGAGGCAAGCAAGAGTCAAAGCCAACTTTTGACCTCAAAATATCTGCCAGACCCTGATAATTTTAAATTTCTGCCTTGTGGTTGCTGATAGCTGAGGAATCAGGAGATGAAGTCTAGAGATCACTAACAATGAGTGTTCTAAGAACGCTGAGACAGTAAAAGGCTGTGTCTTCCGTGAAACAATGGACAAAAACCCACACCATGGTCTTCCCTTTTCAAACTTGTCACTCCAGCAGTCTCATGAGAAACACATCAGGCAAACCCTAACTGAGACAGACTGCACAAAATACCTGACCCAAACTGTCAAGGTCATCCCAAATAAGGAAAATCTGAGGAACTGCCAAGAGGAGCCTAAGGAGACCTGGTGATGATACGTAACATGGTGTCTTAGCTGAGACCCTGGGACAGTAAAAGGACGTTAGGTAAGAACTAAGGAAATCTAAATAAAGCATGGACTTCAGTTAGCGATCAAGTATCTATGCTGGTTCATTGGTTGTGACAAATATACTACCGCATATAAGATATGAAGAACAGAGGAAACTTGGTACAGTGTATGGGGGAATTCTCTGCATTATCTTTGACATTTTTCCATAAATCTAAAACTATTCTAAAATAAATTTTATTTAAAAAATAAAACAAATTCATCTTGCAGAAGGGAACAGTTAGGAAATTTGTAAGGCTTAACTTTATATTGGAAGGAGAAAAGTCACCTCTGACATTCATACCAATTTCACTGAGGCCTCAAAGAATTTCCCCCACATGGCTTTTTTCCCAGATGATGAAAACATAGATTTGTCATCAGAAGTTATAAAACACACAAGGAAAACAAAAGTCATAGGAGTGAAATCCAGGAGAAATAGCAGATAGCAGAATTAGAACCCTAAAGACTTCAAACATTAGCATTATCAGACAGAATATAATTACGCTAAGGATATTTCAGGATATAAAAAAGAAGCTTGAAAACAATAAGAGACTATAACAAATGAAGAAGAATGTAAGAAAAAGCCCAAATACAACTATAATAAAGTAGATAAACCAAACCAAATCTGCTGCCATCGAGTTCATTTTGACTCACAGGGACACTATAGGACAGAGTAGAACTGCTCCTTTGGGGTTTCTAAGGAGCAGCTAGTGATTTTGAATTGCTGACCTTTTGGTTAACAGTTGAGTTCTTAACCACTGCACCACCAGGGCACCAATAAAAGATATATGTGAAGTTAAACACTCTTTGGACAAGTTAAACAGTAGATCCAACACAGCCAAAGAGAGAACTGATGAACTGAAAGACAGAATGTAGCCAAGGGAAACAAACAGATAAGACAAAGGCTAAGACATGAAGCAAGAAATGCTGATGTTTGTCTCATCGACTGGAATAATAAAGGCAATGGGAAAAGGCAAGAGCGGAAAAGTTAATGGTTTTCCAGAATTGTTAAAAAAAAAATCTCATTTCAAGGAGGTCCAACGAATAACAGTCAGGATATGTAAAATGAAATCCTCACGTAGACAAAGCAGACTGATTCTGAAGAACACTAAAGAGGAAAAAAAGTCCAGATGAGAAATAGTCAAGTCGATCTACGAAGATAGGTATGAAAACTGCTTACCTTTGGGGAGGTGGGTAATGACTGAGGGAAGCTTCCAGTATACTGGTAAGGTTTGGTTTCGTTTTCTTTATCTGAGCGATGATTATATGGCTGTATTCACTTTGTAAAAATTCAGTGGACTGTACACGTATGATGTATGCACTTGAAAGTATGAATATGTTATCCTTTAACTTTTCTTAATGTCAGAGAAAAAGAGATAGCTCATATTCAAAGGGATGGCAAGTAGACTGATGGCTGGCTTTTCAGCAGTAGCAACAGAAGACAGAAAATACTCGAATGATGTCTTCAATGTACTAAGAGAATAACTTAAGTCATCTTCAAGAATGAGGGTGAAATAAGTGTATCTTCAGATGAATGACTTTCACTAACAGAAATTCCTAAGACTGTACATGAGGTAGAAGGACAGTTATCTGACATGAGATGTCTAAAATTAAAAAAAAAAAAGATGAGATATGATATTAGAAATATGTGGGTAAATCTAAATAAACACTGACTGAAAAAACAACAATAAGTGATGTCTAAACTGTGGGGTTAAAAACAGCTATAACTCAAAATACCCAACAAAAATAGCATATTAACTGGAAGAGGGATCATGAGAGCTAAAGAATAAAAGCCTACTAAAAAGGGTACGTGGTGTACCCACCCACTGTCTCGGACCCTGGCTAGGGAAACAGTAGCAGATGTGACATCTGACCAGGTATGCTATGTAACCCTTTCTTTTGGCTTCATAAGGTGGCTGATCCTCTGGTGCCCACAGCATTTAAGGCAGCCTTCTGGCAGTTGGGCCAAAGCAAGAAAAGACCAGCATTTCTTGAACCTTTTTATTTTTAGGGGGCTTTTCAGTAGATTGCTGCTTTTGTTTGTAAACTGTGTGCTGGGAAAAGTAAGAATAAGGGAGAAGTCACCATCTAAAGGGGGTGACCATAGACATTAAACAGAGACTCTCTTCAGAAGACTAAAGTCAATAATGACCCATTTGATCTCTCTGAGGAAACCATTTGTCAAAGAGTTATAAGCAGTTTGCCCCAGACCAAAGAAAAAGGAAAGCTAAGTTCCGATGCCAGAGCCCTGCAGCTTGTACTGATTGGAGAGAAAAGAACGGCTGTCCCCAGGGGCAGGCCCAGCAGATGGCAACAGGTATCTCTGCTCTCCTCCTTCTGGAGAACACTGCCCTCTCTTTCATTCATTCCGCCTATGCTCTGTGAAATTCAGTAAAGTATTTTAAAACCAGGGGAGCAAAATCAGTCTGTATGTTTAGACTACCCATGTGTGCACAACCAGAACTAAACAAATACACAAAGTAAGGGGGAGTAGAGAACAAAATAACAGTATTAACAAAGCCTTGAGTGTGTGTCTAATAAACTTGACATTTTTAACAGGCACATTGACATTTCTTGCATGTGCTGGTGACAATGACAATAATTTAATGCACAAGGGACAGAAATCTATCAAAAATGGTGACAGCAGCTAAAGCTGTTGAGATTTTTAAATTTCAGATTTCTGTTTTAAATTCAAGGTCTGTGGCCTCTTCTCACTTAGCTCATTGCAGCCTTACCTCTGGGGAGATTATGAGAAAACTCCACTCCCAGGCTGGTGAGAGCCCACTAAATTCATCTATTGGGGGGTCTGGGGCCACAAGGCCCACAGGAGTAAGGATCTCTTGGGAGCAAGCCCTTTTGGTTTTAGGGTGCCCCTTTCTGTAAGAAAATCATCTTGTTCATGAGCCTCAGAAGTATTCACAAAAAGCTCCCTAGTTACAACCTAGTAGTCATGCCCCACCTCCCCCCACCGTATGCCCACCCTACTCTTCCAGGACCTGAAGGAAACAGAAGGTCCTTTTTTTTTAATGGAGGTGAAATTCATATAACACAAAATTAAACATTTCAAAATGGACAATTCAGTGGCATTCAGTATATTCACAATGTTATACAACCATCACCTTTATGAAATTCAAAAATGTTTTCACCATCCCAAAAGAAAATTCCATAGCCATTAAGCAGTCACTCATCATTTAGCCCTTTCCTCAGCCCCTGGCAACCACCAGTCTGCTTTCTGTCTGTGTGATGTATTTGTTCTGAATATTTCATGTAAATGGCCTCATATAATATGTGACTTTTTGTGACTGGCTTCTCTTACTTAGCATAATGGTTTTCAGATTCATTCACACTGTAACCCGTGTCAGTACTTCATCCCTTTTTATGGCTGAGCAAAATTCCACTGTAAACACACACACACACCATGTTTTGTTTACACGTTCACTTTTTGGGAGGTATCCTGGCCTCGTGCTGAATAAGTGACTGGAAGATTATGAAAGTAACTTAGTACCAATTATAAAATAACCAACCAGAAATTATGAGGCAGAGTATGTTAGAACTCTAATTCTTCAAGTTTAGGAAAAGATCATTGTAGGGATGAAGGGAGGGAAAGATGGACAGGCAGGCAGATGGACAGATAGGCAGGCAAACAGACAGACAGACAGTTGGATGCATTAGTTGAACAGAAGAGTACTGAACTGAAAGTTCAGAAATCCAGGCTTCAGCACCATATTAACCACAGACTAGTTCCATGAATCAGTCTCTGTGGGCCTTCATTTCTCATGTGAAAAACTAGGCAATTAGACTCAATAGTGTCTTGTGGTCCTAGGAGATGTCCGCAGCGTGTTCTCACAGGAGAGACTGCAAGGCTGGCTAACTGTGCTCATCCCCACAGGCGGAGATGTGGACAAGACGGATATCCTACAACTGCTTCCCAACCTGAGTCGGGTCCACCAGGAAGATCCTCCTTGATCTCTTGTCCCTTACCTTCTCATTGCTGTTTCCTAGCTCCTTCCCATTCATTGTCATATAAAGTCATTTCATTATTCTGCTCTAATGTTTCTACTATAAACTGCGTTTTTCAAATCTATAATTTTCTACTTCCTGTAAAGCAATTGGGCCCACAGGGGTAGTTTCCTGACATTCTGCATTCCCCAGCAGACCTGCACAGATCCCAGAGCTGACTATTAGTGGAGACCATTATGCCACCCAATTACCACCAACATCATGCAACTTGTGTGTGCAGCAAGTTGCCATGGAAATAAAAAAGTGATTTGTTGGTATTGGTATCTTGAAAATAAAGTGTGAGCCAAGCTGAAAAATGCCAGAGCTAAGGGAGAGGTAAGAATATCAAAAGATAAATGGAAAAGACTTTCTCAAGAAAGGCAAAGAGGAAGCTTCTTGAATCTGCTCAAGAAGGAATTGTCAGTGGTGCTAATACAACAGATAAGGCTACTCTGTGCTGGACTTTGCTCTGTTGAGGCTGGCATTCATTTCCTGTTGTGGGGAAAAGATACTCGGATGGTCTTCCCGCTGCCTTCTCCCCACTAATGAAGATTAAAAGCAACAATTAAATTAGGCCTGGTCGTCTGACCTATTAGTATGCATCTTGCCTAGATCGGGGAGTGGCTAAGTTGAACACTGAGCTGGCCTCATGGATCACCAAGACATAAACAAGCTGGGGTTGGTAATTGCTTTTTCTTCAAAGGATTTTCTCAGCAGTATTGTGCCTTGTGACTCACAGATCAGCTTCTTGAAGGGTGCCCACTGGTAAACTCCCTAAGGAGACTTTCCAGGGTGGAGTCCCGTCCTGGTAGTCAAAGCCATTGAAGGCAGGTTCTGTCTGGCCATCATCTAATTACTGCCTGGCCACTGTATCACTAAGTACCTGCAGCCAGTTTGGTCAAAGACACAGCCTCACCAGGTGCTTGAATATCTGAGCTGAGCTGCACGGGATTGGCCAGGTCTGTGCAGAGCAGCCAATGTTTATGAGCCTCCCAAAGCCTAGGGTTTCTCCTTTTGTAATTGGAATGATCTCACTTATTGTCTATGGTTGAAAAAAAAATTGTAAATTGTTTTTTCACACAATGCCAGGCTCATGTAGACACTTTACAAATATGTAGTTCTTCTTTACAGTTCATGGCAAATCCAGCAATCTCTTCCCAAGGTAGTGGCTCTTCTGAGACAGTCAAACATCTCCTGGATCACCATCCCGTCTAGGGTGCCCATGGATGGGGATGAAAGACACAGCAAGAGACTCCAGCTGGGAACGTACAAGAGGGAGCATTAGAGACGTGGAATATAGGGGAGATTTTAGTTGGGGAGAAAGTTCTGCCAACTCTCACACCATGAACACACTTGTCTGTCACATCCTAGGGAATCAGGACATAATCATCTACTATTACTGGTCCCTTTGAGTGACTTCAAGTCAGTGTGATCCTCCTTTACCCAGAATTCTTGCCTTCCTCTCATTGTGGCAGTGACAGGTTTTATATCCTATTTGCGGCCTATAATTCTTTGTGGAAAAGCTAACATGGAGCAAGGGATCCTTCCCAGAGCCTCAGAAATCATACCAAGAAGGCAGCTTTCCATTGCATCTGTGCTCTCAGCCAGCAGGTGTGGACTATGTTAGGCAATGTTGGCAAGCAGAGCGGGTGGTGGGCACGTAGCCACACTCCTACTTCCTAACCTGATCCACTCCTCTCAGTAGCCCACAATGTAGGGAACGTGAACGTTTCTGAAAATGCCCGGATTTCATCAGAGACTGGGACCCTGATCTCAGTGGGCAGCTTGCCTGGTATAGTGGAAATCCAATCAGGTCAGTCATAAGGAGACTTCAGGTTGACAAGCTTTCTGACTTCGGGCAAATCACTTTACCACTCTGGGTTGCTAAATCACTAACTCTCTCATCTGAATGATAAAGAAAATAATGCCTACTTCACAAGGCTGCTGAGAGTATTAAATGAGCTAAGGTATTCCAAGATTCTGGAGTTCATGCCTGGCTTTCCCACTTTTCTGGCAAGAAGTCTCTCCTGGGCCTCTGGAAGGGCTTTGAACCGGTTCATTCTGGTTTGAGCCTCTGCTGGGAATTTGCCTTTTTAAACAAATTCCCTGCTGAAAATTTGCATTTCTAACAAAGAATTTTTTAAAGGGTAACCTGGAGATCTTGTTAAAATATAAATTCTGATTTAGTATGCTTGGGATGGAAATGCAAATTATCAGCAGAGGTTAGACCCAGAAAAGCTTTGAAGTCCTTTCTCTAGCATCCTTAACCCCAAAACTAAACCTACTGCCACTGAATCAATGCTGACTCATAGTGACCCTGTAAGACAAAGTAGAATCGCCCCATAGAGTTTCCAAGGAGCACCCAGTGGATTTGAACTACTGACCTTCTGGTTAGCAGACATAGTACTCACTTAACCACTGTGCCACCAGGATTTCCTTAGGGAGAGTCAGTTCTTTGAATACAGGTCCGAAATCCCAGAGACTCACTTCCTGCATCCACAAGTCTCCTAGAGTTAAACCACCTGGGTGTACATGCAGCCTGAAATCTTTCCTTCCGAGAAACAATTACAGCAGCCTTGGACGCTTCCTCTACAAGGAATTGGAGCAGGGCTTCTGCAAAGAGCTGAGCTGGGTGGAGTCCCCTTGAAATCCCTGCCTAAGCACTTGGACCTGCAGCTCAGCTGTGACCACCCCACAGCTCGCTAGAGCTCCAGAGCTGAGGACAGGCATGGGAGCTGCCTGCAAATTTGATGGTACAAGGAACAGTTTAAAGTTTTATTTTACAAAACAGAATAAATTAAAAATGCATTAGGAATGAGGCCCTTACTTAACTACAGGGTGTGCTAATGGGCTGAGAGGCTGCACTCCCTCCTCCCTTAGCTCCTAATGACTGAGCTTTAATGTATTTTATTCCTTGGAAAACAATCCCACAAGCGCTCAGTACAGTCGGAAAAAACATTTCTAAAATCATTAGACCACTGCACGGTAAATATTCATCACAACTGCAGCTCCCACCTGCTTGCAATGAGGCATTGATTTTTCTCTTGCCTTGTTTTGCTCTGTCTTGCTTTTCATTTCTCTTCTTTTCTCCCTTCTCCCCACCTCCTCCTGCAGATCCTCTCTAAAAGCTGAAGCAAGCATGCAGGACCCTTTTCGAGACTAGTTTTCAAAGAGAGTAGAAGATTCTCCGTCAATTTTCAGCCCAGTAGGA
Source organism: Heterohyrax brucei (assembly GCA_028571685.1). Classification (NCBI taxonomy): domain Eukaryota; kingdom Metazoa; phylum Chordata; class Mammalia; order Hyracoidea; family Procaviidae; genus Heterohyrax; species Heterohyrax brucei. The sequence continues at coordinate 161,639,766 of CM053140.1, forward strand.
ACCACCCCACCTGCTGCAGGGCTTCCTGGCCTGCTTTCAGGTGGGCGAGGAGTCCTGTTGCTCTGACAGCTTGTTCTCATTCCTCAGCTACCATTAGGACCACATTATCACATAGAACAGAATTTTTCTTTGGGCATCCAGAGATCTAAAACTCAGTGCTATCCCTGTTAATATCTCTGTGCGACCTTGGGCAAATCACCTTACTGCTCTGCATCTCAGACTCATCATCTAGAAAGTAACAATGTGGAACAAAATATTCCTGCATTGATATTCTATGATTTCTTTAGCAGGAGATTTGAATTTCGATCCCACTTTGGCCTTTTACTCACTGTGTAGCCTTGGGCAAGTTGCTTAACTTTTCTGAGTCTCATTTCTTAAAAGCACGTATTTTTCTCTAGCTGTCGTCGAGTCAGGTACAGGCTTAGAGTGACCCTGCGCACAACAGAATGGAACACTGTCTTGTTCCCTATCGCTCTTTGATCAGTTGCAGATCAGTCCATTGTGATCCATAAGGTTTTCATTGGCTAGTTTTCAGACGCAAATCATCGGGCCTTTCATCTTAGTCCATCTTAGTGTGGAAGCTCTGTGGAAACCTGTTCAGCATCACTGGCGACTTGCAATCCTCTATTCACTCATGGGTGAGGGCTGTGCAAGAAGTGAAAGGTAGAATTCTACTGGTGCACCACTATTGCCTCCGTATAGATTCCTGGGTCTTGCAAACTGTTAACACACTTATCTAAGAATAGAAATGGTGGAATTTTGAGTTCACTGTGTTCTAGCCATGGTCTCATAACCCCCCCAAATATTGCAAGGGACTGGTCAGTTTACTATACAAACTGAGTGACTTTCAGTTCACCAAGAGAACTGGGTGAATACTATGCAAATTAGAGGCTTGCAGTACACTGAGGGGATTGGCGGTTTGAGGTCCTGGTGGGAGGGCCATGCCTTGAAATGAACAAGCAGTTGGGTTGCTGTGAGTCAGAATTAACTTGACCGAAACAGGCTTAGTTTATAAAGGGTCTTCCGACAAGGGTGTCCTATCTTTGAACTTGAATAAAACAAGTTGTATAAATGATATACTTTTAATTGTCTTATTATTTTGAAGTACATTTGATGGCATTATGTGTTGAAAAGAACTTCAGGTAAATAGCTGCCACAGCACCTTCCAAATGGGGCCCAAAACAATCAGTTATTATAGTTAGTATCTTTCACCATTGAGTCACAACCTCTCCTTATTCATCTTGGAAAAAATAAGGGCCAATCATTCTAGCCGGCTAAAATCCACATCAAACGTTAACTTTTCGGATATGAAATGGACATTCTTGAATCTCCATGGTTGGATCCTGCATACTCCAAATACAACTGTTCTGTTTGTTAACAAAACCACTTACCCCAAAATGGGCCTCGTGACTGAAGATGATTTTTCTGCCAAAAGCAAGGTCAATTTCCAATTGCTCCTGAGTCCACTCAGCAAATGTATGGCCTTTGGACTTCAGTTTTGGAGTTAAAACAATTTTGTAAGAGTAAAGCTTCAAGTGCAGATGTAAAATCCACCAAATTGTGGTTGTCAAAAGGCCCAGTTCTTGTGCTCAGGGAGAAATTGATTGGGATGGATTCTCACGTCTGCTCTGACCAATGGTGGCAATGTTTTCATCTGAATGTGCGGTTTGTTGACAAACAGGCATTGCCTGATTGGCAATAGATCTGTTTGTCTTAAATTTTTTGATTAGAAGTTGAATAGTTTTCTCAGTGGGACGATCAAGTGCATTGTAAATTTTATATAATGCATGTAACATTTGGCAAAGGGAGCACCCATTTCGATAATAACCTTTAATAATTTGTATGCATTGTGGAATTGTGTAACTTTTCACGGCTGTATGTTCAAGAGTAATCAAAGAAACGTGATCAATATGGCCACTATAGCTTCACAAATAGTGCCTCTGTAAGCTGGCAAAAATAGGATGTACTTATTGGAAGACCCTTTATAAGGGCCAGTCCTGCAGATGTTCAAGAGAACCTTACTACCATCAAGAAGAGTCTGGAATAGAATGTATCCTTTGGGCCAAGGGCCCAGGGTCTTTATGCTGAAAGCCTCCTAGACCCAGAAGAGAGAGCTGTAGGTGAAGGTGGCATGAGACAACAAGAGACAGTGGTAGTGTGCCTGCTGGCTCTCGTGGATCAAATTGTGTCACCCCAAAAATGTGTGTAGCCATTTGGCAAGGCATGATTCCCAATATTGTGTGATGTACTTCCACATTGTAAATCCTGCCTCTGTGATGCTAATGAGGGAGGACAGGCTGCAGTTGTGTTGGTGTGGCAGGACTTAATGTGCAAGATTGTATTGAGCCTTGAGGCAATCTTTTGTGTTATAAAGGAAAGGTAAACAAGCAGACATTGAAGACCTCGTACCATCAAGATAGATGCAGTGCTGGGAGTAGAGTGCATCCTGCACCTCAGAAGTTTCAAGTCCAGGGGGTGACTGGCAACAAAGACCTTCTTCCAGAGCCAGCAGAGAAAGCTTCCCCTTGAGCTGATGCCCTAAATTTGGACTTGTAGCCCACTGGACTGTGACAGTATAAAATTTCTTTTCTTAAGGCCATCTGCTTGTGGCATTTCTGTTAGAGCACTACCACATGACTAAAACACTGGCCTATGCAGTGTGGCAGCTGTGGTACACTTGCTGGCCCATTGAGCAAAGCAGCTGAGTGCTGGAGAGGTGACTGAGTACCTTCAGCCAGGAAGCTTGCCAGCAGAGTTAGAAGAGCCGTGACACTTGCCCATGCAAGGCCTGAATGTGCCTAGAGCTAGGGTTGCCTCCGAGGACCCTGCCAGGGGACATCGTACAGTGTGGTGGAATTGGATACCTCTGAGCAAAAGGCTTGTCAGCAGAGCCAAAAAAAGGAAACAATTGCAGCGCTTGTTTGTGCATGACAGATCCCTGAGTGTCTTCCATGCAGGGGTTACATGCCTCCCCTTCTGGCCAATGAGCCTTTGGGTAGTACGGCAGCAAGGGAGCTCCACAGGCCTGAACAGCTTAGTGGGATTCAGTGACAGCAGAGCCTTTAGAAGGCCCAGTGGAAGAGTGAGAGGATCAGAGGCCAATAAGGCCCAGCATCAGAGCAGAAGCCTTGGGAGCTATGCAGCCCCACTCTTACCCCGCAACAGGACTGTGGTAGCTGGAATATAGCGTCTGACCTGAACCACAGAGTACCTGTCCAGCAACCTAAGAATACATATGGGCAACTGGGGGAAGGGTAAGCATTTTCCCTTTGGGAATCTGTTGCTATTGTTCACTGTTTGTTTTCTATAAATAACAATAATAGCTTTCACTTTGCTAGCATTGTGTAAGTGTCTTGTGTGTCTGGCTTAATCACAGATGAACTTAGAAACTGATGACGCCACTAGGGATACATGTATCATTGCTAGCAGTCTAATGGCTGCCTGAAAGTTTGAGGCATAGCTTGTCTGCATGTACAGTGCAAATAGACATGTATATAGATGTCTTGGAAGAAGGGTCTGGAGATCTACTTCTGAAAAATCAGCCACTGAAATTCCTGTGGAGCACAGTTCTACTCTGATAGGCGTGGGATCACCAGGAGTCATAATTAAGTTGATAGCAACGGGTAATAGGTTTGCATATGCTTATATCTATATGTGACCAGTGATCAGTTGCCATTTGGCAATTCTGATTCATGGAGATCCCATGTGTGTCAGAGTAAAACTGAGTTCCACAGGGTTTTCAATGGCTGATTTTTTCAGAAGTAGATCACAAGGTCTTTCTTCTGAGATGCCCCTAGGTGAACCAACCTTTCAGTTAGCAGGTGACTGTGTTCACCATTTGCACTAACCAGGGATACACGTGTATCTGAAAAGAATGTTTCAAATTTAAAATATATAACACATGCAGAGTACCCAGCATAATGCCTAGCGCATTAAAAAACAAAACAAAAAAAAAACAAACCCACTGCCATTGAGTCAATTTAGACTCATAGCAGTCCTATAGGACAGAGCAGAACTGTCCCACAGAGTTTCCAAGGAGCTCCTGGTGGAGTTAAACTGCTAACCAAAAGGTTATCTCTTAACCACTATGCCATCAGGGTTTCTAGCACATGTTAAGACTCAACAAAATTAATGTTCTCTTGTTTGCAGCTGTAGTTGTTCTGTCCTCCCACTGAGCACACGGAAGCTGTGTCTGATATACTTGAGGGAGCTGGAGAGCACCAATGTCCTGGAGCAGCAGGGGGCTGCAGGACGAGAGGAAAAGAATGAAGACAGACTGCTCGCTTGTCGTTTTTGCCTATTCTAGGCCGTGTCTCTAGAACTAGAGGAGACAGCAGTGGTTGAGTCTCTTTAGATGAATGTATTAAGGAAGAAAGGGTTCTCATAGACGCGATCCTGGTCTAGAACTGAAGGTCAAGTTTCACCCTCTTCAATGTACGCTCGTGCTGCTTCCTTGGTGATGGTGGCTACTTCCACAAGTTTTAAAGTTGCTATTCTATTTGTATACCTGGCACAAAATTTAAGTGCTTCATTACTAACCAAAACGTTGGCTGTCAGTACCACCAGTGGCTCCATGGGAGAAAGATCTGGCTGTTTCCACAAAGATGACAGCCAGGACAACTCTGTGGGGAAGGTATTACTCTATGTCATGGGACTACTGTGAATTGGAATCAACTTAATGGCACCCAACAATAGAAACATTGTTTAAAATATTTTTAAGTATTACCTCACTTGATCTTCCAAATCATGTGAGATTTGTAAGAATTTTTGTATCCCCAGTTTGCAGATGAGTAAACTAAAGTCCAAAGGAGTTTATCCCAAGGTCACATCAATTATTCAGTGACAGACCGGGGCATACATCCAGATCTCCTAGTCCCACAATTAAAAGTATTAAGTAAAATGTTTCTTTACTCACAGATCTTTAGGAATATAATTATGACACTGAGGCATAGCAACACAAACATCATACCCAATGAGACTGAATTCTTAAATAGTTTGTGTGTAATGACCACCCCTGCAGAGGGCATCAAAATAGTTGACAGTCTCTTGATCCCTACTTCTACCATCAATATCGACGACACTTGGCTGGCTTGGCCAATATAAGTCCTCAGGATTTAGTTAAGCTCCTAATAAAATGAAAAATCCTATGGTGAGAGGCTGTGATCCTCTTCTGACCTCTGTATTACTTTTTCTCCGTGAACATAGGTCTGACATGATTCTAAAAAGAAAAAAAAAATGTAGAGAGCTCATGACGTGAAAGGCATCAACCTAAGGGTTTAGCATACCCCTATCTTAACCCTTGAAACAACTCTAAGAGGTAGGCAGTGATACCACACTTTATAAAGCAATAACAGAAGTGTTTCTGCAGGTCAAATGACATGAACAAGGTCAAACAGATAATGTGGCACTTATGTCTGGCTTCTCCCTTGCCTTCCTCTACTGTAAAGATAAAACAAAGTAAAAATAACCCAAACCTGTTGCTTTTAAGTCAATTCTGACTCATAGTGACCCTATAGGACACAGTAGAGCTGCCCTCATAGAGTCTTCAAGGAATGCCCAGGTGGATTTGAACTGATGACCAGTTGTTAGCATGTAACCATTATGCCACCAGTGCTTCCACTGTAAAGACTAGAAAGCTAAAATATTGCCTATATATAGTCTCTTGCAACAGGAGAGTTTGGTCAAGCAATGGTATATTGAAATTCCTGGGCAGAATCTTCTAAAAACATTTTTTAAAATAAATTTCTCTCTTAAAAATTTATATACATATTGTCACATGATATTGGTTGCAATCTCCACAACATGACAGTACCCTTTCCCTTTCCATCTCAGGTTCCCTGTTCCTGTTCCTTTCTGCCTTCTCATCCTGCTTTTGGACAAGGGCTGCCCATTTATTTTCTTATATCAGATTGTACTAAAAATGAATTTCTTCACATGTATTATTTTTTGTTTTATAGTTTTGTCTAATCTTTGTGTAAAGTGTGAGCTTCAGGAATGTTGGACAGACTGCAGGAATCCCTGAAAATATTTTTTAAAGGAAGAGACTGATATGTCATGCTCTTTCTCCTGACTCAAGAGTGGACATGAGGCTTGGAGGAGCAGCATTCCTTTTGCCACCCCAAGGATGAAGATCACATGCTAAGAAGGTACAGCAGGAAGACAAAAGGAACTTGGACCCTTGATAGCATGCTTGAGGAAGTGCATCAGAGCTGCATTTTCTATCTCTGGGCTTCTGTAAGGAAAAATAACCACTGTTAGCACAGGCCACTTTGATTTTTCTTGTGTGGAGCCATACCCAATCCTAAGTGATAACTGTGTTGGTGCTGTTAGTTGACACCGAGTCATCTCTCATTCATGGCAGACTTACGTACAACAGAACAAAAGATTGCCCTGTCCTGTGCCATCTTCGTGATACACCTAAAGGGTATAGAATTTAAACCTGAGATTGTTAGGTTATAGACTCATGTTTTTAACCACTATGATATCTGCCTATTATCCAAATTCTCCTGTTTTTCCAGTAAAGGAAGACAGGTAGAAGATTAAATAAGAAAAGGAGAAAGGATACCAAAGCTTCTAGAACATATCCCATTCCCCTACTGTTGCTCCCAACCACTACACTTACGACTAGCACAATATTACACTGAGTCTCCAAGAATTCATGTAGCTTAAAGGCCATATTTTACTCCTTCTGCCCAGGAAGTACAGGTCATTCTACAGGTGGCACTAACACTGTTCTTCAGCTTAATAACAGCTTGCCTTAGGGAGAAGGAAGAAACGAAATTCAAAAATCCATTCAATTTTTTACTTAAGTAGTGAGTAAAAAAGAAAAGCGTCTTTCCTACTGACCCTTCAGAAGATTGAGTGGTGAACCAAATTCAGGGTTAAAACCCAAACCAAACCCCACTGCCATTGAGTTGATTCTGATTCATGGTAATCCTATAGGACAAAGTAGAACTGCTCCATAGAATTTCCAAGGAGTCCCTGGGGCGTTCAAACTGCTGATCTTCTTGTTAGCAGCCTAGCACTTAATCACTATACCACCAGGGTTTCCCAGTGCAGGGTTAGTAATCTGCTTTTGATGTCCATACAACAGACTGTTTTCAGCTCCGCGGAGAGGGCTCAAACTTTTCCTGCTCTTTAAGGGCCTTGAGACAGTTTAGCAAGCTCCTGGGCCTTTTCCTGATGACTTTTGATATAATCTGCACTTTATATTCTACTTCTAAAAAGGAGGCACCAGAGTCCTGATTACACCGTGTTCATGTGGCAGGAATTTGCTCAGCTGGGTGGAGAGATTGTCTGGCTCCGCTTCCCCCCAGCCACCGTTGTCGAATAGCAAGTTTCAGTACTGGTGCAATGTACCGTGTCAAGGCGGACAAAGATTAGTGAAAACACTGAGAGCAGTGCCTGATGTATGATAGGACCTCAATGTTACTGTTGAGTGTATGAATAAATTTTATACATGTAGCAATCTAATAATAGTCCTTACATCCTATTAGGAAAGCCTGGTAGTGTAGTGGTTAAGTGCCATAGCTGCTAACCAAAAGACTGGCAGTTCAAATCCATAAGGTACTCCCTGGAAACCCTATATAGGACAGTTCTAGTCTCTTCTACAGGGTTGCTGTGAGTCAGAATCGATTTGACAACAACGAGTTTAGTTTTTTTAATATATATATTCTATTAAGACTAAATAAGAGAACACTTCTCAAGTTCTTAGAAAACTGCCAAAATATAAAATGTGCTCAACAGTTAGCTATAATTCTAAGAAAATTATCAAAAATGTGTATAAAGATGTTCATCGCAGCATTGTTTATAATATAAAAAAATGTATGCTAAACATTTAACAATAGGTACACAGTAATTCATATGCTGGGCTAAAGAACAGCTATGAAAAGATGTTTTTAACCAAGTGTCATTGTAATAGGATGGTACTGATTGTGACCATCACCTTCTGGAATCACACAGTTTACAGTAGAGACAGAAAACTGTTGAAAACAAAATAAGTATTATAGGTGCTGAGTTTAAAAGGAAACCTTATTCTTTGTCTTGAGACTTTTCATACTGAAAGAATTAACAAAAGTGGAAATATTTTGGTGTCTGTTTATCATGGGTAGATACACAGTAATGTTACTTTTTCAGGGAGTGCAGAGCTTGCAAAGACAGTTTATATCATCCTCATCTCTCTACCAAAGAGAGAAAATGGAACTTCCATGATCTTAAAGTCAAAAGAGGAATCCCAAGAGAGTTGTTTACACACTTGAGGAGTGTCTCCAAGAAGAATATCCTGACGTCTCATTCCTACATTCTTCCACATCAGGGGAAAGAACTTTGGGTGGACAGATGTTGTGGTGGTGTGACCAAGAGATCAGGAGTCAAAGGCCATTCCTTGAGTGTCCTCCAGGTTTTTCGTGTGCCCACAGGAGAGTCAACAGGCATGAGATGTACTGGGTGTCCTGCCTATCCACATGGGCCACATGACAAAGGGCTAGAGCAGTGGTGACGACCAAAAGGAAGAATCAACAACTCACCAATGGAAGTCATGTAAGGAGGCATTATTTTTTCCCCTTTTTTGTCCCTGTCACCATGAGTCAGATCCGACTCGATGGCACTTGGCTTGGCCATATCCCTTCAAAGAAGGATAAAGTTGAGTCAGAAAGAGGGAGTGTATGAGAAATAATAAACTGTCCCAGGTACAAGCTCAAAGTCTAGGCAGCATTTGGGAGCAAACATGAGGAGAGCTTTGAATCAACTAAACATGGAACTGAAATGTTTTTAATGTAGAAGACTGGATTTAACAACCAAAAGGAGACTATTTAATAGCTGAATGTGACTGAAAGTTGTGGAATTAGTTTGAGCTGTGTCTGATGCCCAAGGAATCAAGAGTGATTGCTTCCTAGCAGGAGAAGATATAATAAAACACATTTGTAACACTTATGGGGAAAGTATTCCAGGTTTTTATCCTGTATGAGTTTGAGACTTGATAATTAAACTGGTTATATTCAAGATACAATTCAAAGTGCAAAAACCAGGATATAGAACTGTATGTGTGGTATGCTTTCATTTTGCAGAATATACAAAGGGTTTAAAGGAAATACAGCAGAATGTTATAGATAGATGGAATTATAAGTAATTTTAATTGCTGTCTTTATGACTTTATTTTCACAATTTCTTCAGTGGGCATATATCCTTTACATAATCAATCAAAAAATGCTAAATATCTTTACTTTGCTGTGTGAGTTTATTGTCCCAAGGTCCCATTTTTCAGGTTGGATCTCTATCATACTTGGTTGCACCGGGGCTGGAGTCCCCTTCAAGGCCAAAAATATAAGTCATATTTGTGCAGTAAAGAAAAGCTTCAGTCTAACCAAGATTCTATTTCAGATGCTCATTTTAGTGCTTGGTGAAACATTTACCCTAGGAATGCCGAGTCATAATATCTTAGTGGCTAGACTCAAAGCTCCATGGTCTTTCCACTGCAGTCTGAAATTTTAAAGAAACTGTGTTCTCAGGAACAACTGATTACTGCATCAGTTGTTATTAGTTTTTCCTAGGGCCAGAGTATCAGAAGAGCAAAGGGCTTGTAGTACTTTTATGAACAGCCTGGTGGGATTTATCCATATGAATAATCCACATAATGTCAGCTCTGATTTTCCATCTTTTGATGTAGAAGTACATGTGGAACAAGCCCAGAGAAACTACACTTTTCCAAGACACAGTGGTCTACCTGAAGCTGAAGCCTGCAGGAAATGGTCTAAACGAGGTCCGTGTTCCAACACCTGAATTTCAGGCATAAAGAGGTGTTCTGGCACAGGTAAAGTGCCAGGGCTACCCAAGTGTCACAGGCTTCAACAAGAGAACAGAAGATGATAGTCTTCAGAATTCGAGGGAAAGCTATAAAAGTATTTATGCTACATTATATCCATCTTCATCAATAAAGAACCATGAGGAAGGGAAACCAGCAGGATGCTAGAGAGAGATAAGTCCTCAGAGGTTCTGGCCATTATTGGGCTGTCACCCAGCAAAGTGCTTGGGCCTCTGCTTTGCTCTATTTCTGGAAGTTTTGGGATGCTAGAGCAAGAGTTGTATAAAAGGAAGACCAGTGGTCACAGAAGGCTGAGTCATGGTTTACACTGTGGTATGGGTGACCCAAGTGACCTTCTTGTGCCCCATCACAGGTAGGAGCCATAGTCTGAAGAAGAATCAACATAAACATATTTACAGAGAATGTCCATATGGTAAAATTTCTTTGTCCCCAAATCTTCTCCTTCTTGCTTCCAGATGCCCAGCCCTTTATAACAGGGATCAAATTCTTCAATACAATTAAAAGGGATTATTTCATGTGATCATACTCCTCAGGGAGTAAATACAGTTTCTTATGTGCAAATGACTAATTTAACTTTAGATCTAATGTTGAAAGTGAGTTCTCATTGCAGATAGTAGGTAAAGAAGAAGAGCGGCATACCTGAAGGCTAGAAGAGGATCTAGCTGCTGAGAAAGGAAAGAGGATAACAGAGAGGTTCAGGGTGGCAAAATCAAGCTAACCTCACTTTCTGCCTTAGAACTGGTTCATTTTCAAGGAGAGTGGAGAAACCCCTAACTCTTTGAGAGGGATAACGTAGATTAAGAAGTTCTCTGGTTATCCATAATTCATCTCAGTGTGCAAACCCATGCTTGTCTCTAGTTAGGGCCTCCACTGTGAATGGGGGATCCATTAAAGCTGTGAGACGGCTACAACTGGTAGGGTGGGGTACACTCAATGATTCATTAATGGAGTGTCAGACAGTGCCTAGTTGGCCTTTTGAGTAGCATATTTAACTAAGGTTAATTTTTAAGTGAGCTATATAAGATATTGGGGAAGAGTCAGGAGATACAAGGTAAAGGGTGTGCACCTACAAAATAGTTACAACATCAGCTTTCATTTGGAAATCGTTTGTATTTTCCTTTTGAAGTATTTTTCCATTATTGGCAATGCCCCTTGACACCAACTCCAAGAATTGTCTATATTCTTTGACTGCAGTGTTTGGCTCCATTACATATGTGGCCACTAGCCAGAGCTCGGAAAGCTTTTGTTGTACAGATATTTCCATCACAATGATGCCTGGTAAATCGTGAAAAAGTTGTAATGTGATTTTACCCAGTTATCTTATGCTAGCCCAGAAAGATAGATTTCGTTTCCTTCCTTGCTTCTCCTTTCACTCCCATTACCATTTTCTTGCCCGTGACTACCTCCTTTGGAGGAAGAGCTGCCCATCCTCCTGTCCAAGGCCACATTTCCTTCTAAACTCTGGGATTTATCCCAACCCACTGCCTTTGCCTCTTCAGGGATTAAAAACATTGTTTTTTCAGTTATCTCATTTTTCTCTTTCCTGTATCTTTTATCTTCCAAGACTAGCTCCTTCCTACAGTCATACAAGCAAGCTCAAGTCTCTCAGATCTTAAAATAAATAAATAAAAACTCCTTTGATTCACTGTTGCCCCACCCTCACTTCTCTTTACAGTTCCTTTTTAAGAATAGACTCTGATTGCTACCTTATTTTCTAGTCTCTCATTCATTTCTCAGCTGGTCTCATTCTGGCTTCCATCTTGCTAGCCCTCCCCTGAGGCTATTGGTTTCAGTAGATTCTTCTGTTTGCTAGATCCAGGGGACTCTATGCATTCCTCAATTTACTTGACCTTGCTACATAAAATGCTGATGACCCCAACTCTTCTTGAAATACGTCTTGACTTCTATATCCCTGTCCTATCTTTGTGTGTGATCCACTGATGTTCTGGATATTCCTTTTGTTTTCTCTAGGGTCGCCATGAGTTGGATCTGACTTGATGGCACTTGGCTGGCTGGCTCATGGGCTTTCCTTTCTCTACCTATTCTTTAAGTGTTGATGTTCCCTAGGGTGCTGTTCAGAGTTGTTTTCCTTCCATTCCACATATTCTCCTTGGGAGAACTCATCATTTACTCTGGCTTCAACTACCGACTGTATGATAATTCCCCTATCTATATCTCCTACCTAAACCATCCCCAGAGTTCGAATCCTGCTGGAGACTTTAATTTAGATATATCTAAATTTAATTGGGAAAACGTGGTGGCGTAGTAGTCAAGAGCTATGTCTGCTAACCAACAAGGTCAGCAGTTCAAATCTACCAGGCATTCCTTGGAAACTCTATGGGGCAATTCTGCTCTGTCTTACAGGATCTCTATGAGTTAGCATTGACTTGGTGGCAACAAGTTTTGAGTACACTGAATTAATTTAGGTAGGAACTTCAAAGTTAACATCCCCAAAACTAAAGTTATATCTGCTCCTAGAACTTGCGAATGAAAAGTTATGTTCTTTTTAAAAATACCTCACTGTCTTTCTTTGAAATGTAGAATGAAGGCTAAACTCTTCAGTGTAGCCAATAAGGTATGTCATGGAATCATATTTAGACCCTGTCCACTTCTCCTGGAGACCATGCGGTCCTTCCACTCGCTCCTGCAGCACCTTCACCCAACATTTTCCTCTAGCAAGTCAAGGCTTCTCATGGTTCTGTAAATGTACCATGTTGTTACCACATATTTTGAGCCCAAGTACCCCTTTTCTGGAATTTTCTCTATCCCATTTCTTTTTAGTCTTCAAAATCCTACTAAGAAGCCTATTGTCTGAGGACTTTCCCCTCAATATCATACAGATGAGTGTTTGTTCTATTTCTGAACCTCATATACTTACTGTTTTATGGATCTTGTAGAATCCTAGTTGTTGTTGTTTTAATTACATATTTATCTTTCCTACTGAGGTGGTGGGCTCTTTATGGGCTAGACATAAACCTTACTCATCTTTGTATTTCCTGATATTTTAATTATCTGATGCTCAGCACACGATTTTTAGACTGAACTGAATTTTTCCCTCATGGATTGGCGACCAAAAGAACTAATAACTGAGAGTAGTCTTCATAAACTCCAAACATTTACAGTTGTTGAAAAAGAATGAGTAGAGATTTTTTTTGTCCCTCTCTTATCCTTCCTTTTCGCTTCCCAGTTCCCTCCAGTCCTGGACAATTCATTGACATTCCTCAAAGAAGACAAAATGTGGAAGGACTCTTGTAGAAAGATGGAGGAGTGAGTAATGCTTGGCAAAGATGCTCATTTTTTAGTGTGAAGATTTACTTCCACGTTGAGCATGCTTAGAAAATCAATAGCATGCTTGCTTTATTAATAACGGGACCACAGCTCAAAGAAGGAGGCTCACTCATTCTAATCAAGTCAACAATGGAAAAGCAAATAGATGTTCCAAAATCTGAACCTTTCTAGTGAATAGAAAGCATTTCTGTGTTTAGTTAATAAAGAAATAGAGAACAGCTTAGGTAGACCATGTACCAGTATCTCCATCCAGGAGCTTCTTCTGACAGCATTCTGATAGATAGGCCAGGTTGACCATAGAAAGAAAGGAAGGAAAGATAAATCATCAAAACAGGGCAAAAACCCAAGACAGTAATGTTTTTCCCTGGAGGAAAGACAATACATGAAGTACCTTGTCCTGGAATAAATCTGTCCTTGTCTTAGGTGGGAGGTAGCAGCAGAGACCCAAATTCTTTTTCGATTATTTTATTTATTTACTTTATTGTGCTTTAAGTGGAAGTTTATAATCCAAGTCAATTTACAATATAACCCCCTACTATGTAACACTGACTGCGCCCCACCCCACCCCACCTCTACATGACAGCACACTCCTCCTTTCCACCCTGTACACCTTGTATCCGTTCAACCAACTCCTATTCACCTCCACCCTCTCATCTCACCTTTGAGAAGGAGCTGCTCAGACAGCCTCATGTATATATTTAAGCCAAGAAGCACGTCCTTCACCAGCGTCACTCTATGTCTTACACCCCAGTCCAATCTTTGTATGAAGAGTTGGCTTCAGTACTCGTTTCACCTATGGGCTAACAGAGAGTCCAAGGGCCATGACCTCAGGAGACCCTCCGGCACATCAGACCATCAAGTCTGGTCTTTTAATAGAGTTCTAGTTCTGTGCAGCCATTTTTTTCGTGTTCCTTCAGGGACCCTGTGTTGTGTTCCCTATCCCAGAAGCCATTGGTGGTGGCCAAGCCCCTTCTGGTTCTTCTGGTCTCATGATGATGAGGTCTCCAGATTATATGACCCCTTCTGTGGAGAGACCCAAATTCTTAAAGACCCAAAGGAAGACTGTCTTCTAGGTATTACCAGGTATACCCTACCCCAACTTCTGCCACAATTCCATATTGTGTGCTAATGACTCCACTGGAGGTTGTTTCGGAACTTCCAACAACAAATTTCAGCTGATCTGATTATCAGTCCTACCCATCCTACCCTTATCTACCAAAACCTCCATCTCATCCTGTTTTCCTATTCATGCTCTTACCCTGGACTCATCTTTATGCCTTTTCTCTTTCCCTGCTTATATCCAGTCAGAGGCAAATCTCATTTAATCTACCAGTGCAGTGCCTCTAGCATTCTTCCTTTTCTTCCATTCCCACCATCATTGCCTTGGCTTATGCCGTTATTCCTTTACCTAGAGTTTTACAAAGAGCTGTTTGTCTCTACAATAGCTGTTGAACACCTCAGCTCCTCTACACAGCTATTAGAGTTACTTCTGATCATTTCCTTCTCCATGTTAAAAACCTTCAGAAAACCCCCATTACCCGCAATATAAAACTCAGACTCCTTATTCTCTAACACTGACGATTCTTAAGTACTTTCTCTAGTATTTGAAGTACTTCTGTTTTGACCAAAATTTATGCTTCTAGTCTTGTTTCCTATAAAGTCCTCACACAGATTCCTTTATCCAGTCTCAGATACTCCTTCTGCATTGCCAATTTTATTCAGTCCCTTAACTTTGACAGACTTGCCTGCAATAAAATAAAATAAAATAAAAAATATATTCCTTAAAGTCAGATTGAAATGTCACCAGTTTTTCTTCCTTTCCTGCACCTAACATAGGACTATCTCTCCTACCTTAGGCAACTTCAAGATCTTGTTGCCCTTACTGAGATACTGATACCTTTTTTCACCGTACTGTAGCTACTTATACACTGTATACTTAGGTACTATCAGCTCAACCACTAGACCACAGGCATGTTTAGGAAAAGACTACAACTTATCATTAAAGTGTCCCTGTGTGTCTGAACACGGTGTCATGCTCCTAGAAGAACGAAGCAGTAAACGAGGTGATGAAAGAATAGACTCATGGGGGCTTTAAGGATGATGTCCCACATGGACCAAACTTCTCTCTGAAGTGAAGTCTCCTGTGTTACTCACTCTTGACTTAGAAAGCACTCTTGTTAACTTATCTCTTTCCCTTCCCTCATGAGAAGAGCTACAAATAAAATTCACCTCCTGTTTGAATTAGCAGATATGTGCAGCTGAATAAGACAAAGAAATCTTCCCAGGTAGATGATTTAGAAGCAGACTTTGGGAGAAAGGCAAGGTGGAGTTTCACTTGGCATAAGAGAGTAAGGGAAGACATCCCAGAAAAGAGGTGTGCCGTGAGTCAGTACCAAATGGCAGAGGGAGTAGTGTGCTCGTAGGTGGAGGACAGGGGGCAGCCCTTCTTGGCTGGAATAGAATCTCTGTAATAGATATGGAGGAGAAAGGAATGTATTGAGATGAACATGGAGGGGGTTTAGTGCAGGAGTCCCAGAGGCTGGCCCGGCAAAACAGTCAGAGACCTTTTTCCCTAGGGATCATTGTTTGGCTTAACCTAGGTACCCTCTAGCTCACAGAGGCTTAATGTTACAGTCGTTAGTTGCTGCTGAGTCAGTCGTGACTCACAGTGATCTCATGTGCAGCAAACAAAACATTGCCTGGTCTTGTGCCATGTCTGCGACCACATGTACAAGTTCATTTTTGTGGCTACTGTGCATTTTGAGCTTTCCAGCCCAGGGGAGCTCGTCATCCAGTACTATATCACACAATATCCTGCTATGATTTGTAGAGTTTTTATTGGCTAATTTTTGGAGGTAGATTGTCAGGCCTTTTTTCGTAGCCTACGTAGTCTGAAAGCTGCACTGAAACCCATCCACCGTGGATAACCCGTCTGGTATTTGAAACACCAGTTGCATAACCTCCAGCATCACAGTGATGTGCAAGCCACCTCAGTGCAACAAACCAGCAGATGGGTGGTGGATGTCACAGTTTGAGGTGTCATAGTTTTGAGTTCTAGAGTGAATGATCTGATTGTAATCCTAGCTCTACCATTTATTAGCCTAAGTGGCACTGGTAAAATAATTTAGCTTCTTTGGGTCTCCATTTTCTCATCTTTAAAATGAGGAGAGTAATAGTAGTTATTTCACAGATTTGTTATAAAGATTAGATGAGTAAAGAACCTTGAACAGTGCCTAAGCTACATAAAAATGAATTATGTTACTATTTTACGGGAGACCCCAAGACCAGTGTCCAGAATGTGGAAATCATAAAATTCATCAAAACATGAATTTTGGAAAGAGATACATATCTGAAAAGATCTCTTCATATTCTTACCAAAGCCGTCCTGAACAATATAGGCCAGGCAACATCAAGGCCAGAGTTATTCTGAGGACTGGACAAAGAACTCCCAAGATTCCAGAGCCAAGCATGAAGACCTGTCCTGCATCCTGATCTGAGCAGGGAGTCTAGGGGAGACATCTGGACCAAGGACTAACCAGACACTACCATCTCCAGAGGGGGCAGGATTCAGACTGATGAAACAGGGGGCCATGGATTGAATTGCATCCCTCAAAAACTGTGTGTAGCAATTTGATTGGGTCATGATTCCCAGTATTGTGTAGTTGTCCTCAATTTTGTGACTGCAATTTTTGTATATGTTATAGATCCTAATCTCTACCTGAGGTTAATGGGGCAGGATTCGATTATACTAAAGAGGATCAGGGTGGGACTGTAACACCCCTGCTAAAGTCATATCCTTGACACAATGTAAAGGGAGTTTCCCTGGAAGTGGCCTATACCACCTTTCTCTCAAGAGATAAAAAGGAAGGGGAAGTGAACAGAGAGTTAGAGACCCATACTGCCAAGAAAGCAGTGCCAAGAGTAAAGCCTGTGCATTGGACCTGAAGTTCCTGTGCTTAGATGCTCCCAGACCAAGAAAAGGCTGATCCATCACAAGGACCTTCCTCTAGAGCCAACAGAGAGGGCAAGTCTTTTCCTGGAGTCAGTGTTCTGAATTCGGATTTCTATCATATAGGACTGTGAGTGAATAAACTTCTTACTGTTAAAGCCATCCACTTTTGGCTTTTCTGTTGTAGCAGCACTGGATAACTAAGAGGTCAGTTCAGGGAAAAAAGAATCAGGCAAGACTGTGCTGCTCACCTCCAAACCAAGGTCTGGGGAAGGCTCTGAGCCTAAGACTCATTAGCAAGAGGAAGCCAACTTCAGAGCTGCTACAGCCTTGTGCCATCTCAGAAATGATCTGAGAAAATCAGTAAACAGGTATTTAGGAAGGCTTTTTTAAAAAAAAATCCTTGTGAACACATTCTTAGCTAAGTTGAGAGAGAGGAGTTGCCAACTTGTGAGAGGGGCTGAGTATTATGAAGAGAGCATCACATCTCCCTCTGGGAAAGACGACTGACATAGCAAAGAAACTTAATGAGACTCAATATCCGGCTTCCTCTTGCTGCTCCTTTGCGGGGATTGGAACACAAATCTCTAGAGTGGGGAGGGTTATTTGATGAGGAGCTAAAAAGGAAGGTGGTTTGCAGCCAGTGTTCCTTGGGTTTATAAGGCTAGCAGGTGCCCTTCTTTGCAAAACAAAAAGGAAAGGAAAAACAAAGCTCCTATATGGAAATCCTTCCCAGTTTTCCTTTTTGTTAATTTTTGACGTGATGCTTCATGAAGCATCCCTGGAAGGGCTGCACCAACAATCTGCAGAACAGGGTTCTCCAAACAGAGAAGCCCTGGGCCAAGTTGGAGAAACAGAGTCTTTACCCTTGTGTGGCTGAAAAAGAGCCATCCTCTTTTATCCACTGGAAAATGGAGAGGGGGAAGTGATTTAAAAAAATAAACAACAACTAAGCAATTGGTGGTGGTGGTGGTGAAAACTAATATTATTTAAGTGCCTCCTACGACCAGATACTGAGCTAGGCACAGTGCATAAATTAGCTCTTGAAAATGTTAAGATTCTAACCTTAGTTGAGTCAGTATGTGATTAATTGTATTAAAAAAGAATGGAAGAAAATCAAAGCCTCCTTACCAAACAGGCTTAGGTTCAAATCCCAGTTCTGCCTGTTACTAGCCAGCATAGCAGTTTCTTCTATAAAACAAGAGTGCTGTTAAATGAATGAGGTAACTGTGTGATGGTTGCTAGCAGAGTCTGGTACATAGTTCAAAAACCAAACTCACTGCTGTCAAGTTGATTCCAACTCATAGCGACCCTACAAGATAGAATGTAACTTCCTCACAGAGTTTCCAAGGGCCCCTGGCAGAACTGAACTGCTGACCTTTTGGTTAGCAGCTGTAGCACTTAACCATTATGCCACAACAGTTTCCCCTGGTACACAGTAGGTGCTCAGTAAATATTTGTTTGCTTATTAATTTGTCTTGGCATTAATTTGTCTACAAGGTCAGGTTGCAGTCATGGGAAGAGAATGGGATTTGGCATCTACAGACCTGAATTCTAGCTTAACTTTGACATTTGCAGACAGTATAACTTTGTACAAATTGCTCAGCTTCTCTGGGTTTCAAATTTCTTCTTGTGACTGGGGGGAAAAATAAAGAAAAGAAAAACCATCTACCTAACAGGATTATTGTAAAGGTGAAATGAAATACTATCTGAAAAATGCTTCACATACTTCGAAAATCTCTGTAAACAGTAGTTATTAGTACCTGCTACTTGGTGAATGGGCTGTTGGGGGTGGGGTTGTGGGGGAGGTTATTATCCCAAGCATTTGAATGGTTGCATGTATGGATTCCAAAGATCTGCACCTGATCTTGTAGGCAACTGTAATGACGTAGCTAGCTTGCAGTTATAAATGATGTAGTTAGTTTGGCAGTTATAAAGTAAAAGTCCATCACCTAATTGAACTTTCATTATGAATGGTGAGGGCCAGCGAGCAGGCAATAGGCTTACAAGTCTGTTCTGTACATTATCAGCTGGGCGTCTACATAGGCGCCTCCTCATCGTCCCAGTTCAGGAGGACAAAGTGTTTGGGGGCTTTGGGAAATCTGTTTCTACTTATGGTACTGTGACATCCAACTCTGAAAACAGGTCACTTACCACTCACTGTAAAGAGGAATGTGTTGGGGCCACAGACTGCGCACTACCTCATCTTGCTGAAAAAAGACAACTAGATAGTCTTGCTCTACTGCAGACGTGATGATTTCACTGATGTAGATTTTAGGGGAAGGAGGAGGAGGGAGTAAGCAGAAAACAGCTGACTTTCTGATTTTATCCAGTGGGGCCTGTTCTGGAGGGCACTTCCCTCTTGATTCCTTGTCCTGTTTCCTTTCCTGCACTTGGCAACCTGGGAAGTTGGGGTACTCTAAGCTTTTGCAGACTCATCTTTCATCAGAAATGACAGTTTGAGTTTACTAAGAACTAGGTGCTGCCTGTCCCTTGCCAGGTCTTGGGCAAGGTTGAAGTTGATTAATGCCTATAAGTCCAGGAAGAAGAGGGAGAAACCCACAGCTCGGCCACTGCACAGAGAAAAATAATGAGGTCAGAACGGGCATCTGAAGGGCAGAGGGGTGCAGAGCCATCTCTGCTGAAACCGTTCCCTTAGACAACCCTGTTTGAAGTTTATGTGGACAGAGTCAGACTTCCAGGGCCTTCTTGGTTTCTAAGGACTCTCCTAAAGTTCATTAGGCTTGCTACCGGCTCCATTGATTGGGACAGTCTTAGGTTTTGGAAAGCATCATGTGAAACAATGGCTGGTTGCCAACCTATGTCTTGATGCTTATTTGACTTGAGTAACCCAAGTGCTGGAAGGAGCTGTTTTGGGAAAGCTGAATGGAATTATGCCTATTAGGCCAGTAAAGGCCTAATCGAGAGCGGGTTATTTTCAGCATGGCTAAGAGGAGAGACATGTTCACGCCTCCACTGCTTTACCTACTAAGTGTGTTGGATTTGGAAAGGCCAGTGACCCCACCTGAGCCTTGATTTCTGCATCTATGAAATGGAAACAGTGATGCCACTCATTCAGTGATATTAACAGATATTTATTGATCAATGCAACTATGTGCCGGGAATTGTGTTAGGGGTTCTGAGATGAATAAAACATGGTTTCTGACCTCAAGGTGCTTACAGTCTAGTATACCTACTTGTAACAAATACTTGTGTTCCACTTCAGATCCTCCTAATCTCACCTGCCTTTTGTCTCACTCCTTTGCTACTGAAGCTTTCACTTTTATGTGAGCTCTCACTGACTTCCCACAGGCTGCCAATGCCTTGCCTTGTGATCACACTGCACAACTCTTATTTTCTATCTGCTCTAGGTCTTTCTGTTGACATGGAGGCATAGAACATCTTGGAAACCTGCTTGGTACCCATATATCTGCAACCCAAGAATGTGGGGAAATTAATGCTCCACAGGGTAAAATTTTAATTAATGACTACATGACAGAGTCAGTGGGTAAATTCTTCTCCATTTTTCTCCCTGAATGAATTGTGCTAAGATGTAGTTTATGTGCTTCTTGGAGGATTATCCTATAAAATCAAATAATCAGTTGTACTTAGCAATAATTAGATAGTAATGCATCCTTATAGTAACTCTCCATTCTTCTTTGCTTCAGCCCCCTTGATCTCAGTCTTACTCCTTGGAATTGTGCTCCCTAACATAGTAATAGCATATAAGCCTCTTCTTTAGGCTTTGTTTTCTGAGGAATTCAGGCTAACACAAACATTAGGTATCAGCAGTGGCTCTAGAAAGTAGTCCTTCAGGATGAGAGGGATGATTTACTCAGTCTGATTGCAACAGGACTTCTTTCCTGGTAGTGGGAAGGATGGTGATAATATGGAGCATGCAGTGATAAAAAATACTAAATTTTACTTCTCATTAATTGTATAAAGTGAAAGATGAAGGACTGAAAACGTGTAATGGGCATGGTGCTTGGAAAGTATGGAACTTCGCTAATTATGTGGAGTGAGCTTGCTTTTATTAACTGCACTGGAAGTCTTGATTAAAGAAAATAATAGGCTTAGGGAAGTTACCTGCCAGCTCAGGGGGCCCAAGCCAGAGGCCCTCTTTGGCAGTTTTATGGAGGCTCTCATCTCCTGAAGCTGCAGGACACACAGTGTTAAAAATCAAGTCCACAACCTTCTTAGCAGGAGGCTATAACTTATAACAAGGGGGATAAATATACAACCTCTACTCTCTTACATTAGAGTCAAGGCTGAGATAGGAAAAGTAAGGGATTACAAAGCCTGGAATGTGACTGGTCAAACCTGGGAATTGTGAACCTAGATTCTCTTTTGAGCACTGAAAGCTGGCAAAAGCAATTCTTCCTCCCAACCTAGAGAACCAGCAGTTCAAATCCAGCTGGTGCTCCTTGGAAACTCTATAGGGCAGTTCTACTCTGATCTATAGAGTTGTTATGAGTTGGAATCGACTTGATGGCAGGGTTTGGTTTTGGAGCTAGAGGACAGCAGCCTCCTGTTGCCTGGAGACTGTGTAATGACTTCACCTGCATTAGGTGCCTTGCATGATGATGACAGCTTTCTTCAAAATTTTCTGCTATCCTTCAATACTTCCAGGACAATAACCAAGGTCAGATTTCAGCACAAATATGATCAGTCCCTCGTCTGTAAGAAGATAGTTTACGCGCTGAAGGAATTATACAATCTTGCTAATAAATTTGTGTACTGGCAGGAGCCAGAGTAAAATGCTTACAAATGGATCTCTGTGGAAGAGGGAGTGAAATAGAAGGCTATTAAGGAAGCCCATTCTGACAAGGGGAACTCATCTATATTTTGGTAAGTACACCTAAAGCCTGTTGTGGCACTCTTTGGGGATGACTCTAAGGACACAAAACTTGGGCATGATGATGGCTGGTAGCACATTAGGTGATTCTGGAACTTCCTTGACTTAGTATTGAGTTGGGGAATCACAAGTTTAGGATAGATTTTCTATATAAGACTCAAGAAATCACCATCTAATTGCATTCTTGAGGATGGCCCAAAGGACAACCCCTACACTAGGGCCCTAAGGGACACTTGGATGAGGGATCCCTAGCATTTTTGAGAAGCCTAGTGGTGCCTTTTCTCTGTAAGCTGAAATTACTGGTGGGAGATTCTTCTGGGAACTCAGATTGCTAGTATCAGTAAGTCTGATAGGATTTAGGAATGGTAGTGGTTATGTGGCTGTGCTTAGCCATAAGAATTATGGTAGACATAATTGCTGTATTGGGCAATAAGGTGAGAGTACAAATTGAGGCGCTTTGAACATAAGGAGTATGAGGCAAGGAAGCAGTGTGCTGGTAAATGCTTAAAAGATCCTCTCTTTGGGGGTAGAAGGGGGACACGAGACCTTGATTTATGGCACTTGCCAATTTGCATGATGTAAATACTTCCACATGGCCATTTTCAAGATACTAACATGACTTGAAGGGGCCCTAGGGGCACAATGGTAAGGCACCTGACTGCTAATAGAAAGGCTGGTAGCCATTCTGCAGGAGAAAAGACCCAACTATCTGCTCTGTAAAGTTTCCAGCCTAGGAAACCCTGTACAAGCAGTTCTGTTCTGTCTTACATGATCCCTATGATATGGAATCGACTTGGCAGCACTCAACATTATGACTCCTCTGAATGCAGAGATATGCACAACTGATTCTTGTAGCACATATGAACTGACTTCAGCATACCACATATCACAGTGTTAGCAGAATCATCTACAATATTTCTTTTATTTTTATTTAACATAACTGAGTGAAAATGTACATTCACATATAAATTTACATGCCCACCTATATGCAGGTTCCACTGCTCTCCCTGTCCGGTGACTGCACACTATTCCTCTCTGCTCCATACATGTCTCATCTTCCCAACAGCCTCCTTTCCCCTCCTCTCCGTCCACTCCCCTTCCTCCAGCCAGAGGTCAGCAAGATGATATCCTATAGATGTATAGAACCACAAAGTGCTTCCAATATATGGTCACTCTGCATTGCCAAGTCCGATCCATTCCTGTCCAAAGAGTGGACCTTTGTTATAATTTATGGGAAAGGGCAGCATCAGGACCAGGGGCCATGCTCTCATAGGAACCCCAAAACTGCTGGGCCATCAATTGAGGTCTTTTAGTGGAGATCTCATGATGCACCCCTTTTTATTCTTGTGTTGCCAGTGAGACTCCTCTCTGTGAGCTCCATCATGGCTATCACTGGTGGTGGCCGGACACCATCCAGTTCTTCCGGTCCCAAGTCGATGTAGGCACCCACTCTTGTGGGTCTCTCTGTCTTCTTGGTTGTCTTTACCGCATGTCATTTTGGTCCTCGGTGAGCATCCGTTCCTGCTGAGTTGGGCCCATTTGCTGTGTCCTCGGATGGCAGCTTGGCAGCTTTTAAGACCCCAGATGCCACTCACCAATGTGGGGTGCAGAGAACTCTCTTAGCAAAATGCTAGTTGTGCCAACTGGCCTGGAATTCGCCTAAGAGCATGGTCCCCCGCCCCCCGCCCCAGCTACTCTATCCTTGCAGTATTGAGTTAAGATGGAAGGAGTACTCAAGTTATGCTGAAGTCCACTTAATGTTGTTCTTGTTTCTAATGTGTACTATCACCGCTTTCTCCCAACTAGATTTTTAGTATCTAAACTAAACCCTCCCCCTCTCACTCTTCCTCCCTCCCCTCCCTTGGAGCTGTCAATGAGTCTTTTCTTCTATACACAAGTCTGTTTTGGGGATCTTATCGTAGAGGTCTCATACAGTATTTGTCCCTTTGTCGCTGACTGCTTTCACTCAACATAATGTCTTCCAGTTGAAACCAGGTTAGGAGATGTTTCCTGGAATCATCATTATTCTTTATCATTGCGTAGTGCTCCATTGAGTATATGTACCACAGTTTACCTATCCATTCTTCTATTGTTGGGCATCTGGGTTGATTTCATCTTTTTGCTATTGTGGACTGTGCTGCGGTAAACATTCTTCTGCATGTGTCCGTTGGTGTGAAAGGCCTTGATTCTGTAGGATATATTCCAAGTAGTGGAATTACTGGGTCAAATGGTATATCGATACCCATTTTTTTAAGGAAGCGCCAGATTGCCATCCAAAGAGGTTGGACCATTTTGCAACCCCACCAGCAGTGTAGGAGGGTTCCACTTTCTCCACAGCCTCTCCAGCATTTGTTGTTTTGTGTTTTCTGGATCATGGCCAATCTTGTTGGAGTGAGATGGTATCTCATTGTTGTCTTGATTTGAATTTCTTTAATAATTACAGATCGTGAACATGACCACATGTGTTTTTTGGCTGCCTGGATCTCCTCTTTAGTGAAGTGTCTGTCCATCTCCTTTGCCCATCACTTAATTGGATGGTTTATCTTCTTCTTATTGATATCTTGTAGTATCTTATGGATTATGGAGATCAGGCGTCGGTCTGACATAGAGTTGCCAAATATTTTTTCCCATTCTGTGGGTGTTCTTTTATTTCTATTAATAAAGTCTTTGGATGAGCAAAAGTGTTTGATTCTTAATAGTTCCCATTTATCTATTTTCTCTTCTGTTGATTGAGGTTTCTTTGACAGATTTTGGAGTTTGTCCTCATTGTGTATTTTTGGTTGGCAGTGTTTTGATGACCTTTTCAATCTCTTCCTTTGTGATATTAAGTTGTTCTGCTTCACGTTGTGATAATTTGGGTAGGTGGTATGAGTCAAGGAATTGGTCCATTTCCCCTAGGTTTTCAAATTTTTTAGAGTACAGTCTTTCATATTATTCTGTTATGATATTTTTTATTTCTGTTGCATCTGTGGTGACAACTCCCCTCTCATTTCTAATTTGGGTTATTTGTTTCCTTTCCTGCTTTTCTTTAGTAAGTTTAGCCAGTGGTTTATCAATTTTGTTGATCTTTTCAAAAAACCTGCTTTTGGTCTTTTCAATTTTTTCAATTGGTTTTCTATTCTCTAATTCATTTAGCTCTGCTCTAATCTTTATGATCTCATTTCTTCTGGTGCCCAAGGGGTTCCTCTGTTGTTCTCTTTCTACTTGTTCAAGCTGTAGAATTAGTTCCTTGATTTGGTTTCTTTCTTCCTTCCAGATGTGTGCATTTATGGAGATAAACAGACCTCTGAGCACTGCTTTGGCTGTATCCCATAGGTTCTGGTAGGAAGTGTTTTCATTCTCATTGGAATCCATGAATTTCTTTATTTCATCCTCGATTTCCTCTATAACCCATGTTTTTTTGAGCAAGATGTTGTTCAGTTTCCAAGAGTTCCACTTCCTGTCTATGTTTTTTCTGCTATTGATTTCAACTTTTATGGCTTTATGATCTGAGAAGATGCTTTGTAGTAATTTAATGGTATGGATTTTGTTGAACATTGCATTATGGCCTATCACATGGTCAATTCTGGAGAATGTTCCATGTGCACTGGAGAAGAAGGTGTAGTTGTCTGCTGATGGGTGGAAAGTTCTGTATATATCAATGAGGTTTAGTTGGTTAATTGTGTCAATGAGGTCTTCTGTATCTTTACTGAGCTTTTTTCTAGATGATCTGTCTAGTAATGAGAGTGGAGTGTTAAAGTCTCCCACTATTATTGTGGAGTCATCTAACTCTCTTTTGAGTGTAGTCAATGTTTCTTCGACATATTTAGGTGCTCTGACATTAGGTGCATAAATATTTAATATAGTTAAGTCTTGCTTGTGTACTGAACCTTTGAGCAATAAATAGTGTCCATCTTTGTCCACGATGGTGGATTTGACATTAAAATTGATTTTGTCTGAGATTAGAATTGCCACCCCTGCTCTTCTTTGTTCATTGTTAGCTTGATATATATTCTTCCATCCTTTAATTTTCAGTTTGTTCCTGTCTTTAGGTCTCAAGTGAGTTTCTTGTAGACAACATATGGATGGGTCGTGTCTTTTGATCCAAGATGACACTCGGTGTCTCTTTACTGGAGCATTCAGTCCATTCACATTCAATGTAATTATTGATAGGTATGTGTTCACTGTTGCCATTGTGATATGTTTATTTTTATGTTGATGTTTTCTCTGTTGTTCTTATTAGTCTGTTCTGGGACACTCTTTTTTGTGAGTTGATTTTTCACCTTTTTCAGAGCTGGTTTTATAGTTGTTGAGGCTCGTGTGTTAGATTTCTTGAAGTGATATGATTCATCTTTGTTGTGCTTTACAGCTGCCCCTATGAACCCCCTTAATAAACTATTTATAAACCCAATTTTAATTACTACCAGTCTTGTCATCTTCCTCTCCATCTGGAAGGACTATAACGACTGTAGTACATCCCTGTTTTTATTATGATGACACCATAGTTTTCATGATGATCACTGGATTGCTTCTTTCCATATCAAAGCTGTGATTTACTTTGGAGCCTTCCCTAAATGAGTAGAGTATTGAGTAGTGTGTCGTTCTGAAATATAAAGTTAGTGGTTTTGTTCTTCAAAGCCAAAGCCAAGAACTTCTTTCAGTATTTCTTGTAGTTTGGGTTTGGTTTTTACAAAGTCTCTGAGTTTCTGTTTATCTGGGTATGTCTTAATTTCATTTTTGTATTTGAAAGACAGTTTTGCAGGATATATAATTCTTGGTTGGAAGTTCTTCTCCTTCAAGACTTTGAATGTGTTGTGCCACTGTCTCTGTACCAGCATGGTTTCTGCTGAGAAATCTGACGAGAGCCTACAGGGTTTCCCTCTGAATGTTAGCTTTGCCTTGAGTCTTGCTGCCTTTAAGAGTTGCTGCTTATGTTTCATTTTGTTAAACTTGATTATAATATGTCTTGGAGTCTTTCTTTTGAGATCTATATTGAGTGGCGTATGATATGCCTCTGAGATGTCTATATTCTCTTCCTTCATGATGTCTGGGATGTTTTCTTTCAGCAGCTCAGCAACAATACTCTCTGTGTTCTCAGATGTCTCACCCTATTCAGGGACTCCAATTAATCAAAGGTTGTTCCTCTTAATAGAGTCCCACATGCTTCTTAATGTTTCTTCATTTTTCTTGTTTCTTTTTTCTGATTTCTGCTCATAGACGCTGGCATCAGTGGCTCCTTCTTCCAAGTCAGAAATTCTTTTTTCTGTTTGTTCCATTCTGTTTTCTTGGCTTTGCATGGAAGTTTCTATGTCTTTGATTTTCTTCTTGATCTGTTGGATTTCAGAGTACTGGTGTGCCATCAGATCGAACAACTTGCTTAATTTTTCATTTTGTTCTGCTGCATTTTGTATAAGGTCTAGAAGGGCTCTGTATATAATCAATTTGTATTCACTTCCTGATGCTTTCATAAAAGTTTCTTCATCTGGAAAACTCCTTGGTTGCTTTGTTTGGGAGCCTTCTGAAGCCATGAGTGATTGCTTGTATGCCACAATTGTCTGTTACTTTTTGGGTCCCATGTGAGTATATAGAGGCTGGAAGAGGTACTGTGAGGATGGATTGCAAATGTTTCTCTAGGCCATCTCCAAATGTAAAGCAAAAGGTATCTGACCAGTTCACAAGGCAGTTAGGTTTTCAGGTGTAGCGGTCCCTCTTCTCAACTTACAAAGTAAGCACCACTATTTCCAACCCCAGATGATAACAAACTAGTTCAGAATACAGCAATGCTACTGCCCTGTTGGCCTCTGCTGACAGGGCCTAGCCTTAGCCAACACTGCATCGAGTACTGGTTTTGTGATAGAAAAGCGCTCTCCTGTGGGCAGGCTCTGGCTCCCAAGCTAAGAATTAGGTCCAGCTGCAGCCACCGTATCCAAGATGGCGTCCTCCACACAGGCAGCAGACATAGGGGCCAAAGATGCCAAGAGGTAGTGACTCCTCTGATTCTGTTGCAGGGCCCCCAACCTAGGCAGCACTGTGCAAAATCACTACTTCTCTGTCTGAGAAGCGCTATCCCTTTTGCAGGCGCTGGGTGGCTCCCAGGCTAAGAACGAGGGCCCGCTGAAATCTCAGTACCAACATGGCGTCCCGCACACTGACTGTGAAGCTCCACACAAACCCCGCTGAGGCAGCTACAAAACGAAAGGCTCAAAGTGGCTAGATTAACAGATTCTCGAGCCTGGCTCTCAGAATTTGGGAATTTCGCCTGCCTATCCCCCCAGCAGCGCGTCTGAGTCCAGCCGCCAGGCAAGACCCAGCTCCGCCCGCCAGCCAAGAAAGAGGAAAAAAAAATTCAAACTGGTGCGTTTACCTTCCGACCGTGAGAGCCGGGGCTAGCCAGCAGCGGGAGTCAGCAAAAGAGAGGAGGTTTTTCACTGAGTGGTATGAATTCCCGGTTAACAGCTCTGTGCCGTGTCCTGAAGCTGATTAGGTGATCAGAAGGCTCTGTTTGATTGTCAATTCAGGTCTTGGTTTCCAGAGGGATATAAGGAGACGTGTGCTTAGTCGGCCATCTTGACTCCGCCCCCTTCATAAAGTCCTAGAATATTTCTTGATTTACGTATGTATATTTAAGAAGCGTGGTTCCTTCCTTACTTTCTTTATCTAAGACAATTCAGAGACCCAGAGCCCACTGATTGACAAGAAGACTTGTTCTCTTTGAGAAAAGGTCCTGCAACATCACTCCAGCTATATATGTTAAACAGTCTTCTGATACTTCTAGTAAGATATATGGTCAGTTGCCAGGGTATATGTGCACTTCAGGAGGCAGAATAAACTAACTTTTCAAGATCTATTTGATGTAGGTTCAGAGCTGACATTAACCTGATAGACTTGCATGTTTGGGACTATGACTTGCCATCACAGGCCATTATAGCCTCGGGTTACGGAGGGAGTTTATGGAGCCCAGGTGATAAATAGAATCCTAGCCCTAGGCCATCTCACAATGGGTCCACTGGGTCTATAAACTCATTCTGTGGTAATATCCCTGATCTCCAAATGTCAAATTGAGGTAAACATACTGAGCAGCTAGAAGAGTTCTCATGATGTTTACCTGAGTAATGGATTAATGGTCATTATGCTAGTAATATCGGAGACGGCACTTGGCTTGGCTTGGCATGCTACTAATATGCAAGAGGAAGCCTCTGAAATTGCCCAATGCTCCACCCTCTCCACTGACCAAGAGAGTAATCAGAACAGTCCAGGAGATGTTGTAGAGACTAGTGCCACATAAGATGTAACAGATACAGAGGTGATGGTTTCATCATGTCCTCAGTTAATATACCTGTCCGTTACCTAGAAAATTCGGGGGAATTAAGGTATTTGACTGTGGACTATCATAAAATTAAGTAAGTGACAGTCCCAAGCATAGTTGTTATACTGGATATGTTATCTTTATTGAAAAAGACCAAAACAATCTTTGGCACTTAATGTGCCATGATTTAGCTGACAAATGCATAGTTCTCAATCCACAAAAGCATTTAACAGTAACAGCAGTATACATCTACTATCTTTCTCCAGGGCTACACTAATGTTCTTGCCCTCCATCATAATACAATCTATAGAGATTTTGAGCATCTTGGAATTCCACAGAACATCATTATGGTCCGCTATTAACAATATTTTGCTATCTGCACTTGGTGAGCAGGAAGCAGCAACTAACTACTTTAGATGTCTTAGACTGCTGGATATTAAAAGATGAGAGATAAACTACAAGAACTGCAAGAAACCTGACATACTGGTGAAGTGTAGGAGCCAAGTGGTCTAGGATATGTCAAGGTATTTCCTGTAAGTTAAAGATCAAGTTGCTGTACTTTGCAGCTCCTCCTGTGAAGCTCAAGGGTAGAACATGCCACACTAGGGGATTCTGTTCTCACCAAAGTTTTAGATGACTCAGGAAGCTTCTCGTTTCAAATAGACCCAAGAAAGAGAGCAAGTTCTGCAGCAGCCCCAGTGGCGGAATAACCTACCTGCCCCTGGGAATATATGACTAAGCAGGTCTGATGCTGTTTTTTGAGAAGTCTGTGGTGCAAAGATTCCTGTGTAGTCTTTGGCAAGCCTCAGAAGGAGAGTTAAAGTGCAGAACCTAAGGTTCTGGAAAAAGGCCATAACTGCTTCAGCCGAGAAATATTTTCCATTTGAAAAACAGCTCCTAGCACACTAATGGACCAAATAGAAACTAAATGCCTGACCTTGGGATATCAAGTGGTTATATGACCTGATCTACCTATCATGAGCTAGATATTATCAGATCCTCCAAGTCATGAGGTCAAGTGAACACAACAACAATCAACTGTTTAATAGAAATGATATTTTTGGAATCAGACCCAAGTTCAAAAAAGCATGAATAAATAACATGGACATGTGGTCTAGAGTTCCTTGTCACCTACTGCTGGTGCACTACTGTCTTTCTCTCAAACTTATGACTTCTTGGATATTTCCCTATGACCAAGTGAAAAAGGGAGAAAGAACTCAGGCCAGATTCACAGAAAAATATTTAAAAAAAAAATCCATTACTGTTGAGTCAATTCTGACTCACAGTGACCCTACCGGTCAGAGCAGAACTGACCCATAGTTTACAAGGACTACCTGCCAGATTTGAACTGACAAGCCTTTGGTTAGCAGATGTAGAACTTAACCACTATACCAGTTGGCCCTAAAAGACTTGGGTAAGGGAAATCCTCCCAACTGACAGACTGTGGGGCTGTAAAATTGTTCATCCATTTGAATGGAGGGAAAAATGGCCTGAGTATATACATGCAGTGTTATTGTTAGGTGCTGTCAAGTCAGTTCTGACTCACAGCAACCCTATGTACAAGAGAATGAAATACTGCCCAGTCCTGTGTCATCTTCACATCATTGTTATACTTGAGCTCATTGTTGTAGCCACTGTGTCAATCTACCTTGTTGAGAATTTCCCTATTTTTCATCAGCACTCTACTGAGCATCATGTTCTTTTCCAGGGACTCTTTTCTCCTGGATAACATTTCCAATCTATGTGTCTAAGATTAATTCTGGGTGTATTTCTTCCAAAACAGATTTGTTTGTTCTTTTAGCAGTCCATGGAATATTCAATATTCTTTACCAACACTAGAATTCAAAGGTATCCATTCTCCTTCCACCTCCTTTAGCCATCATCCCGCTTTCACTTGCCTATGAGGTGACTGAAAACACCGTGGCTTGGTGTTACCTTAATCTTCAAGGTGACATCTTGCTTTTCAATACTTTAAAGAGGTCTTTTGCAGCAGACAGATAGATAGTCTGATCCAGATACTGTCAGTGTGAGTTTCCCTAATATGACACTATTCCTCAAACAAGTTACCCTATCTGCCAACCTGGTGGTCAGTTACACTGGACACTTTCTACCCTGAAGAGGATGAAATCCATTATTATTGGTCTGCTCCTTCAGCGATTGCCAAGACTGAGAGTTTACACATTCCCTAACTTCTCAGCACAGTAGCTCATACAATAACACCTCAGACCAAGGGATTTATTTTACAACAAAAAGAGTATGACAATTGTTACATGGCTATAGAACTCATTGGTCTTGCCATGAGCTCTATCAAACTAAAGCCGTTGACTTATTAGATGCAGAGAACGTGAAGCCTGACAATTACGTTTGCAAACTCAGCCTAGAAAAAGTGCTACATACTTCATTGCTGAATATCACTATGGTCACCTTCAAAGGACTCCCCTGAGAGGCTGTACACCAATGACAACACCTAGTTCACCCTTCAAAGCAATTTTGCAACTCTTTTTCTGGAGTGGCCATCAGAGCTGCTGTCATGTTACCCTTGATGTTCTGAATGTTGTCAGAATGTCTTCCTTTCAATATTTCCTTTATCTTCTGGTAAGAAAAAAGTCACTGGGAGCCAGAACAGGTGAGTAGGCAGGGTGTTCCAGTACGATCATTTGTTTACTGTCTAAAAACTCCCTCACAGACAGCTATACAAGTAAGTTCACAAACTTGCCACTGTGCCACCATGCTCAATGGCCATTCCAAAAACAGTTCCCCAATTGCCTTGAAGGGTGGGCTAGGAGCTGGCATCAGTGCATAGCTTCCCAAGGGGAGTACTTCAAAGGTGACTATACTTACATTCAGCAATGAGGTATGTAGCACTTACATCAATTAAATTCAAGGACTTAAATGTCAGACCTTGTAGTTTTAATAGAACTAAAGGTTCATTTACAGTTCTAGCTTGAGGATAATACTCGTAAGTTTGGGGCACTGGCCTTTAGGATGGTGTTTATGTATTGAACCAAAGCCCACTACATTGTGCTATGACCCCGGAGTATATGGATCCAAGAGCCAGGACATGGAAGCAGGATTGGTCTTCCTGTCATTGCTCTTAGTCAGGAGTAAATGATAATGGTAAGGGGTCAGCCCTGCAAGAACTCAGACTTCTTAGCAGTAGAAGTCTAGTTCTCCCAACTTGGCAAGCAATCCAGATCAAATGAAATGTTGACCAAGTTTGAGAGTAATAGAATACATGGTGGAAACAGCAGATGTGAACATCAATTATGGTTTGGGACTAGCTTATTTCACTAATCTTCTTGCTTATAGTTTTTTCAGAGGTTGAACCTGGCCACCACCTTGAAAAAGAGTCTCCAACTAATTAAATTCGCACCTAGTCTCTCTCCACCTAATTCCTCAGGGGAAGTGTATGGAGGCCCTATATTGTAAAGTGGGAGTCAGGTGTAATTAGAAGCACAGGGCCTAAGTAGTGCAATGGGCAGTGCCTTAGTACTGCTTTAACAAAAATACTATCAGTGGGTGGCTTTAACAAACAGAAATTTATTTTCTTGCAGTTTAACAGGTTACCTGCTGCCATCCAGATGATTCTGACTCACAGGGGGTCAGACAATTAAGTCATTGTTGACTATCACTATGGTCACCTTTGAAGCACTCCCCTTGGGAAGCTATGCACTGATGCTGGCACCTAGTCCACCCTTCAAAGCAATTTGGGAACTCTTTCTGGAATGACCATTGCACAGGGTAGCTTGGTGGCAAGTTTGCAAACTTACTTGTATAGCTGTCTGTGAGAGAGCTTTTAGCCAGCAAACAAATAACCACATTGGAACACCCTCCCTACTTGCCTTATCTGGCCCTCAGTCACTTTTTTCTTTACCTGAAGATAAAGAAAATATTGAAAGGAAGACATTTTGGTGATATTCAAGACATCAAAGGTAATATGACACCAGCTCTGATGGCCATTCTGGAAGAAAGAGTTCCAAAATTGCTTTGAAGGGTGGACTAGATGCTGCTGGTGGTACATAGCTTCCAGAGGGGGATAGTTCAAAGGTAACCACAGTGACATTCAGCAATGAGGTGTGTAGGGTGAGTTCGTGAACTTAATTGTCAGTTGTTGTAGCAACTCTATAGCGTAGAGTACAACTGTTTCATAGAATTCCCAAGGAGCACCCGGTGGATTCAGACTGCTGACCTTTTGGTAAGTAGCCATAGCACTTAACTACTACACCACCAGAGTTTAGAAATCTGAATTTGGGATGCTGGCTTTCTGTTGCCTTTGAAGGAAGGTCCCTGTCTCTTCTGTTCCTTGTCAATTTTCGCAAGGACTAGTTAGTACCTATCTTCCCCATCTCTGCTTGCTCACTTACTTATTTGATCTCTTTTGTATGTCAAAACCTAACCAAACCGTTGGCAGTTCAAATCTGCTAAGTGCTCCCTGGAAACTCTATGGGACAGTTCTACTCTATCCTACAGGGTCATTATCAGCCAGACCTGACTCAGTGGCAGTGTGTTTTTTTATATGACAAAAGAGAATGACCTTTTATGATATATCCCACAATAATACCATCCCACTCATGTAACAAAGAAATCCATTTTCCAAATGGGATTATAACCACAGGTATAGGGATTTGGAGGGGACAGGCACATATTTTGGGGGAACACAATTCAATCCGTGGAGCTCTGGTGGCACAGTGGTTAAGACTTGGCTGCTAACCAAAAGTTTGGCAGTTTGAATCTACTTGCCACTCCTTGGAAACTATATGGGGCAGTTCTATTCCATCCTTTAGAGTGGCAGTGAGTTGGAATTGACTTGTTGGCAATGTGTTTTTTTTATTTTTAATTCAATTCATAGCAAGTGGACTGTATGAGAAGTCTCTTGTGTACCACTTCAGATCTTCTTGGCTTCCTGTTCCTTACGCTGGTTGTTGCTTTGTTAATCAGTTCTGCGTAAGCTTAAACAGGCTTAAAAATAGGTGCAATCTTACAGTACCTCAGCTTATAATTTCACCTAGAGCATCTTACCTCCTATCACAGGGCTTTCCTGTTATCTCCAAGGCTTAGCATACTTCAGGCTCTTGCTTGGCACCCACACATTTGAAACCCAAAAGTGTGGGAGAATTAGTACTCTAAGGGATAAACCTTTAACCAGTAGAAGAAGGGAGTCAGTAAATACATTCTTTCCCCTTTTGCATCCCAGATGAACTATTTTGAGATGTAATATATGCAGCTTCTCAGAGAGCTACACCATGAAACCAAGCAAACAGTCACATTGGGTAGCAACCATCTTTATGATGCACCCATATATTGGTATGCTCTTCTTCCTGCTTGCTCTTATTTTTTTCTTATTCCTGCTTCCTAGTCTTCCATGCCCTAATAAATTAGTGTTACACATGCCTTTATCTCAGGGTTTGCTTTCTGGGAAATCCAGATGAAGAGGCTATTCTACAGCAACAAACACAATTTTAAAGGACAGTTTTATGGAAACCTTTGTTCACTAGAACTTGGTCTCATTTATCCTATCACTCTGTGAGTTCGCTGAGAGCAGAGTGTGTCTTTACTCTTTAATCTGACTATTGGGTGAGCGAAACATTGAATATTGAGTCTCGCAGCTGTTTCTCCCACAGATGGTAGGTTTTGCTAACACAGTAGGATGATTTTTATAAGCCCCTCTATACTCTCTTGTCTGATCCCTGCTTCCAATCAACAATGTAAGTGCATTCATGGTATAGTATGGAGGGAAGTACTGGGAAGACTACGATTTTGAGAAGGCTAGCATTTGAGTCCTGGGTCTGTTTAAATACAGCTTGATACTGAGCTTCAATATTTTCATTTATAAAATTAGCATATAGCCATAGAGAAGAACCCCTTAAGTATTGTTGTGTGGTACATATAAGGAAACACTGAAAGATGGTTTTTGTACTGCAAAAACTCCATGCACCTATTAATGGAACTTATAACTGCTCTTCATGCAAACCCTGGAGACAAAAAAGAATGGGCCTCTTTTACCTAGACAAGGATTTGTTTTGCAATTCACAAAACTCAACGGGGACCTTTTCTGACATTTGATTTATGGCCAAGAGATTTACCCTAGGCAGATGGGATCAAGTGAAGTGAGAGGAATGTAGCAAGCAAAGCTTTGGTCTAATATTTCATTTTCCCTAAAAATAGCTTATATTTGTAAAGCATGTTAGCATTTACAAAGTACATTTCACAAAGTACATTTAATTTCATCCTCATAACTCTGTGAAGTGAGTAAAATGATCCCCATTTTACAGATTAAAAAAACTGAGGTTACAAAAGACAAGGTCTGAGGTCTCACAGCATGAAAATAGCGGGTCTGGAACTCACTTAGCAACACAGAATCCTGACTGTATGCTTTTCCCATTAACACCTGATAAGCTAAACATGATCCATCCTGTGGCTTTCGTTTGTTTGTTTTGCAAGCTGGGTCCAGTTTCAGACCTGATATACTCCTGATCCTTGGCAGAAACTAGTCTTGAACTGAAGAAGTTTTCAAGGTTTTCTTAAAACCTGCATGCCTAGTTTAGGTGATGTCTAGCATTTCTGAGAACAACAACATCACAAATAAAAACACATTTGGTGTCTGTCTCATTGCCTACTGAAGCTGAAGTGATGGTCCCATCCTTTCAGGGGGAAAAAATAACCCCCCAAAACTGAAAGATATCAGCCAAAGTTTAAAGTCTCTAGGGCCTTAGCAGACTACCTGTAGACCAATCAGAATTTGTCCTTGTAGTGCAGATCACTAAGGTGCTTAGCTGTTAAGTAAAATATTGAAGATTCCATTCCACTCAGTAGCACCCTGGAGGAAAGGCCTGGTGATCTACTTTAGAAAAATCAGCCACTAGAAACCCTGCTGAGCACAGTTCTGCACTGATATGCATGGGATCATCATGTGACTGGAGGACAACTGGTTATTGGTCAAAGAACAGGGTGAACGTACCCATCTCCGACTCATGATCTGGGCACTGGGACACTTGGTCCTGCTATGAAGATCTGGATCTACAAACTTGAGACATTCTGTCAGGACTTCTCTCCTCAAGCTCTGGCTGTGTCCTCAGGTTTGCTGGAGAGGAAAAGAGTGAATCCAAATTAGAAATCATCTTTCAGAAAAGAGGAAAAAGAGGGAGCATATGGGAAATGGTGTCAAGGTCCTTTAGTGATACTCTTTGCAGGGAGATGGGTAATCTACCAAATGCAGGGAAATCTTTTCAGGTGGTTGATACAGTGGGACACCATGCAGTAACTGAGACTGAATTATGGAGACCTTGATGATGAGAGTCAGTTTTCTGAAGGGCTACCCAGGTGATGCAAGTCACTTGCATCTTTCCCGGTGGGAGCTAGGGTAGTCCACACTGGCCCAGGTTTGAAAATGACTCTTCCCCTCATTAACAATCCCATGGTGGTGAAACATAATTAGTGGTGAGGTTCCTAAGAAGTTGAATGCTTAGAATTCCTCACTGGGGCCATTGATAGTGCCAGAAGACATTATCTCCCTTTAACAGGCAAAAAGAAGGACAGCCAGGTCCTTTAGGGGTCATTTCATCCACCCCCTTGACTGTGTTTCTTATAGATCTTCCTGAAGATCTGCAAGAACTGAGAAAATGTTGAATGCTCAAGGCTGATTTTCTCTCTCCTCTCCCCACTGAAAGTCAAAGCTATAAAGCGTGGGGTAAAGACAGGTTATCTAGAATCTGACTTACAAGCCAAGATGCAGGGCAAAGCAACAGTGATAAAGTATCCCAAATGCCACCACCACTTAAAGAGTCAGAACAACCGAGTCTGACTGCTGCTACTTCTCTCGACTTGGGGCTCAGCTGGACACTGCTCAAAATCTCTTCTTGCTCTGATAGCAACTAATTGAGTGGCTCTGGACACCACCAGCTCAAGCACAGTTTCTATGCTTCTATAGGGCTCCTGGCCATTGAGCTTCTGCACTGCCCCCCAATCTCTGGCATGGCCCTCTACGTTTCAGTCATCCTTTTTTGAGATAAATGATTGCTCTACTTTATCGAGAAGCTATTATTAGTCAGTTAGTAAAAACATATTTTACATACTTTATCTCAATTAATTCTCAACAAAATCAGTCGCCTTCAAGTTCACCCTAACTCACGGTGACTCCATGTATGCGTCAGAGTAGAACTGTGCTCCAAAAGGATTTCAGAAGCAGGTTGACAGACTTTCCTATCAAGGTCCCTCTAGGAGAACTGGAAACTCCAAATGTTCACTGAGCAGCCAACAGTTAACTGTTTGCACCAGCCAAGGATTCCAGTCCTCAACAAACTGCAGAGCAAGTAGTAGTATTCTCATTTGACCAATGAGGAAACTGGGCCAGATAAGGTTAAGATACTTGTTTAAGTTCATACAGGTAGTAGGTGCAATGGAGCCAGAACTTAATCCCATATATGATCAATTCTGTAGGTTGCTCTTTACCCTGGGCTACATTAACTTTATTACATCTGTGGTGACCTCCGAACACTGGCCACAGACTAGATTCAGCTTCTGGAGATCACTGCATATTAAATTTGGATTCATATAATACCTGTGTACATAGGGTTTCTAACAGATACGGTAGTATCGTGATTGTTCAACAGGCGCTTCGGAGTTAGACATCCCAATTTTGAAAACTTACTCAGTAGCTACATAACCCTAGGCGAATATCTCTCTCTGGGCTACAGTGGCCTCATCTGTATAATGAAGATAAATTTCTACCTCATAAGAACATTAAAAAAACAACAACTTAAAAGTAAACTCATTACTGTTGAGTTGATTCTGACACAGCAACTCTGCAGGACATAGAAGACCTGCCCCACATAGTTTCCAAGGAATACCTGGTGGATTTGAACTGACAACATTTTTGTTAGCAGTCTTGGCACTTAACCACTACACCACCAGAGTTTCCCTTAGGAATATTGGGAGGACTAAATCCCATAATGTATGTAACACCTTATGACATCTGGCACATAAATGGTGGTGGCGATGACAAAGATGATGACGACAGCGGTAGTGGTGATGGATCATGGAGTGGACTGAAGGAAAAATCGGTGGCTAAAAGGGGAAGAAGGGAGTCTGGAGATGGTATTTTTGGCTCCCAGAAGGGAGTAGCTCTTAGAGGAGCTCAGGGGATTGCCAGCTTTAGCTTCCAGATTTAAATGTACTCATTGCCTAGTCAGTGCCTCCCGGGCAATGACGACAGAGTTCCCCGTCCAAGCAGAGATGAATAAATAATCCCAGAAGACTGCCTTTAGTGCAGACAGCAGCAGAAAGAAGGATGGGGACGGGCCCAGGTTGGCCCTTAATGGCATCGTGGTGGGTGTTTTCCTTCCACTCTCCTTGGCTGGGATTCCTTCTCCTTCTGCAACCTTTTAACAGTGTCACCAAACAGACAGATGAACAAAGTCGGGGAGCAGCTGAGCTAAAAGAGGAAGGAGTTCTTACAAACACGTCTGTTAACCAACCACCGAATCCTGAAGGAGCGGCCTGTTGCCATTACTTGCCATGGAGTCGGTTCTGACTCATGATGACTGCCAATGCTCAGAGCAGAAGTGCCCCATAGGACCGCCCAGGCTGGGGCCTTTCAGAAACAGACTGCCAGACCTCACTTCCAAAGTACCTCTGGATGTGTTTGAACTGGCAGTCTTTCGGTTAGTAGTTTAAAGTCTAACCATTTATACCACTCAGGGACTCATAAAAGAGAGGTCACTCCTCCTTCTTTATCCCCTGCATCTATCTCTACCTTGCTCAAAAAGAAAATGATCCCAGTTGCATGTGTAGCAGCCTTCTGGAGAAATGCCCATGTTATCCCTGGGGATTCCAGGCCTTGCTAATTGGAAATTATAGTATTAGGATATAAAGACATTTTGACAGACTAAAATGATGGTCTGACTCTAACAAAA
Source organism: Heterohyrax brucei (assembly GCA_028571685.1). NCBI lineage: Eukaryota > Metazoa > Chordata > Mammalia > Hyracoidea > Procaviidae > Heterohyrax > Heterohyrax brucei. The sequence continues at coordinate 161,678,874 of CM053140.1, forward strand.
TGAATCTTGACGGAAATAAATGTACAGTCCTTCATTTAACTCTAAAACAAAACAGAAAAAAAAATACTGACCGTGAAGGATTCAAGGAGACTTTCCAGTTTAAAACTACACCTGGCTGACATCTTCCAGTGAAGCTTTTATTAACTTTTCCACTAAAATACTCATGAAAACATAGATAAAAATGAAAACTCTCATTGCAAATGAAGACTGATGGACAACTTAACGACAGAATCTGGTGGGAATCTCTGCTTTCTGTGAGGCACAGATAACTGTAATTAAAAAAATAAAAGAACAAAAACTCTCCCAGGTTTAACCTCAGATCACATACAGGCTTTGCCTCATTGCAGCAGAGCCTGTTAGTACCAACACTGTGCTGTCGTCTTTTTCTTGCACCAACAGATAGGTTACATTTTACAGCACCCTTTCAGTTGGGTGTACCCGTGGGCCTAAGTTCTGGTTCACAGACCATAACAAGAAGCCACAGAGGTGATTGCCAGAATGACTCATAAAAACTTCCCAAACACAATCGTCCAAGCTCTCTTTCTCTGCCTGCTCGCATACTAGAGAGCATTGCAGAGATGTGCACGAGGATGGAGATCCAAGACCGAGGGACCCTGGCTCCCCCCGTGAGTAGAGACCACAGAACCTGGAACCCCACCTCTACTTGCTGACAGTGCTACACGTTGCACTGTGACGTTGCTCTATAATGTCAGTGAGAAATAAAAGTTGATTATGTTAAGACACTGAGATTTTGGAGTTTGTTATAGCATACATACAGTCTACCCTTATATACTGACAAAGCAGAGATGACCTGAAAGGTTTGGGAGATATGACATCTTCCTCTTTTTCTGGCTCCTAACAGATTTTGTTAGTAGATATAAGAAACAGATGACAGGCAAAGACATCAGGAAAAAATTCTGATGCCAGCATATATTGCTAAATATAATTTCTCATTCATTCACTCAATAAGTATTTATTATATAATGACTATATGCCAAGTTTGTGCTTAGTATTACAGATACAGCAGCAAACAAAACAGTTGTGAACCTGGTAGAGCTGACAGTCTAGTGGAACTTATCAAACATGTAGCAAACACTTACTAACATAAATGAGTGTTATAAACATTATGGGCCACATTGGGGGTGCTCAACTAGGTCTTAGGAAAGGGAGGTTTTGCACGTTTAATAGTACTTTACATCAGGGACCCAGGAAAAAGGAGAAGGAGAATCTGTGGTACTGAGTAGGTTGGGAATCAAAGAAGCCAAGGTGGTCGATGTGTCCTGTCTGTAGGAAAACATCAAACCTGGAAGACCTTGCTTTACTCAAAGTGAAAGATAAGAAGCCTAAGGTATAATGGAAAAGGCAAATCATCCAGAAGACTCAGCAAGAAGCACACTGTGAAACATGCACTGAGCTTTGAGACCAAGGTTGTGGAGAGGAAGGGTGATAGGACAAAGAGGAGAATAGATTTTTTTAAAAAAATCTGTTAGAAATAGGATAAAGCTGCCAAAAGTATATTCAACCACCTGTAAAATAAAAATCACTATTCACAATCCCATTTAATTTCAATCACATAAAACTTAATCCTTCTGTTTTTATGCCTCTGAAAATGATATACTACAGGATCCAGAAGAAAGTTTTCATAAATGGGCCGACATTTTTCAGAGAATACAAAAATCTATGACCTCTAAGGAACATCAGTAAATAAATAAAAATCCTCAGGATACCATGAAGTAAAAATTACAGGAATAAATTAAAGGAAAGATGGATGATTATAAGGAAGAATTGTAAGGAAAGCTAAAAATATAGGCAGACCCTGGGTTACAAAGATCTTACACATAAACTCATAGTTACAAACCAACACTTGTAAAGCCTGTTATATTACAAATTCAAAGAACATAAAATGGTTCATAATAAAAAACAGGTGCTACTTTGCAGCCAAGCCAAGTGCCGTTGACATCAAAACATTATTTTTATTATTGCTATCACTGTATTATGGCAAATGTGTTTTAGTACATCTGGAACGGTTTCTTTAATGTTTTCATGTGTAGCAAGGTACACTGTATACCAAGACAAACACTTGACTAACTGATGCTAGACACAAACCATGCCTACCTGCTCTCACCTACCTACAAATTTGACTTAAAGGCAGCCTTAGGAATGTAACTGTTTTTATCACCGAGGGACTGCTTGCGTGTGTTAGAAGAACCAGAGTTCACTTAAAAACTTGTTGCTGTTGAGTTGATTCTTGGAGTAGAACTGTATGTGTCAGAGCAGAACTCAGCTCTGTAAGGTTTTCAGTGGGTGATTTTTCGCAAGTAGATTGCCAAGCCTTTCTCCCAAGGTGCCTCAGGGTAGACTTGAACTGCAACACAGTGTGTTAACTGCATACATTATCCGGGAAACCCAAAGTTAGCTCTGGAAGTAGTAAAAAAGCAGATTTTTATTGTGGAAAACACAAGATCTGACAATTAAGTTCCTAAACGCGTTCTAGAAAAACTGCTACATACCTCGTTGGTAAATATCACTTATGATCACCTTCACAGTACTCCTCTTGGCAAGCTACGCACCAATGCCAGTGCCTAGCCCATCATTCAAAGCAATTTTAGAACTCCTTCTGGAATGACCATGAAAGCTGCCATCATATTACCCTTGATGTCTTGAACGTCATCAAAATGTTTCCCTTTCAGTATTTCATTTGTCTTCCAGTAAAGAAAAATATCATTAAGGGCCAGATCAGCTGAGTACGGAGGGTGTTCTGATACAGTTGTTTGTTGACTGGCTAAAAATTCCCTTACAGACAGTGCATGTGAGCTGGTACATTGTCATGACGTGAGAGTCATGAGTTGCTGGCAAAAAGTTCAGGTTGTTTCTAACTTTTTCATGCAGCCTTTTCAGCACTTCCAAATAGTAAACTTGGTTAACTGTTTGTCCAGTTGGTACAAATTCCTGTTGAACAATGCCTCTGATACCAAAAGGTTAGCAACATTGTTTAGATTCTTAATTTGGACTGACGGAACTTTTTTGGTTCTGGAGAATCAGCACACTTCCACTGTGCACTTTGACCCTTTGTGTCAGGGTCTTATTGGTACATCCATGTTTCATCACCAGTGATAATAACATGACCCAAACATTGTCTTGCCTCTCCAAAAAGTCTTGGCAAGACTCTACTCTCCTTTGGTTTTGTTTATCAATGTGCTCCTTTGGGACCATTTTTGCACCCACCTTTCTCAAGCCAAAATTTCCAGTGAAGATTTTCCTATTTCCCAGTTGATGTTTTCTTGATCTACTATGCTTCTCAGTCAGCTGAAAATTTTGACACACAGTTCAACAAATTTTCGCAATGTTTTCATCAGTTCTGCTTATCACCGGCCACCTTGATCTCTTTCTGTCAGTGACGGTTTCTCTCCCCTAAGAAAAAAAATTTAATTCATTTGTACACTGTCATTTTCTTCATGGCATTATCCCCCTAAACTTGGAAGGACAGATCCCTGATTTCACTTCCAGTCTTGCCAAGTTTAACAAGAAATTTAATGGTTGTTTGTTCCTCTAATTCAAGCTCTGACATTCTCACAATGGCACACAAAACACACAACAATAATGAATGCCACTCAGAAAGACACTGCCACATGTCAACATGAACACAGCTGTGAGACACTGATACACCAAGGTTATGAAATTTCACTGTGTTGTCTGTGCAGTGCTGCCAACAAAAGTGTATGATGTCAGGTTTACAGACTTGTCAGACCTTGTACAATCAGTCATTTGAAGGAAAAAATTGAGAAGTCTTCCCAGAATCTAGAGGGAAAAGACAAACAGATAGACTTTAGACACTTTGAAGTGAATTGTGAAAGAGATAAGAGTAAGAGAGTGTTAGAATTTTGGTCTTAAATAGAGGGCATCAAAATTCAATGTCTCTCCGTCGACTTAAAATATTTAATAAAATACAAAAATGGGAAAATTAGGAAAGGTACACCTCATGGATTGAATTTCATCCCCCAAAAAATGTGTGTAGCCATTTGGCTATATCATGATTTTTGGTTTTGTACAATGTTCCTATATGCTGTAAACCCTACCTCTGCGATGTTAGTGAGGAAGGATGGGCTGCAGTTGTGTTGGTGGGGAAAGACTCAGTGTATAAGATTGCGTTGTGTCTTGAGGCACTCTCTTGGAATATAAAGGAAAGGAAAACTAGCAGAGAGTTTGGCATCTTCTACCATCAAGAAAGAAGCAGTGCTGAGAGCAGAGCACATCCTTTGGGAAGACCCAAGTTTTCTGTGCTGAGAAGCTCCCAGTCCAGGGGAAGATTGATAACAAGGACCTTCCTCCAGAGCCAACAGAGAAAGCCTTCTCCTGGAGCTGATGCACTGAATTTGGACCTTGTAGCCTTCTAGACTGTGACAGTAAATCTAATTTTTTAAAACAATATTCAATATAGTAACTATGCTTTCTACACTGGAGATGACATAAAACAAAGAAAATAAATCCAAATAACAAAAGATGGAGACAGAAATAATGAACAACAGGCACCCACATGGTGGATATTTGTTTTTCCTGATTGCTTATCATCTGCCAGGGCTCTGACTCCAATAATAGAAGCATGAGGGTGACAGACAAATTTTATCCCCTGGCACTGGGCTCGGGTTTGAACTTTAGGTTTAGCCAGCCGGATGTGCCTACCAGGACTTTGAAAGTTCAGGGAATGGCACAAAAGGCAGCTGTGGTCAGAGTATGTGAGGAAGCAGTTATTATGAAGTTGGAAAATCCTGATTGCATAGTGGTTGAGAACTATTGCTGCTAACAAAAAGGTCAGCAGTTTGAATCCATCAGACACCCTTTGGAAACTCTGTGGGGTGGTTCTACTCTGTCCCATAGGGTTTCCATGAGTCAGAGTTGACTTGATGGCAATAGATTTGGTTCATTATGAAGCTGAAAGCCCCATAGCACGAAGTAACCAGAAATAGTGGGATTCGGTGGCAATAGCAAAGTTCCAGCTGCAACTTCTTGGAACGTCCCTATAGCGTGGTTCCAGCCCTGTCACACCTTCCGTAGTTTCTGCATGTTCTCAGAGCCTGGTTCACTCTTCCTAAAGTCTTTTCAATCCTTCCCTTTTTTGCTTATATTAGATTAGTTTTCTGTTGTACGTAAACAACATCCAGGTTGATAGAGTATACCCCAAGGTGACGACAGTTAAGCCCAAATTCATCAGTTGTAACAATAAAAATAAATGGATTAAAATATCCCTTTTAAAAAGCAAAAACTCTCAGGTTGGGTTTAAATTTTTTTAGTAATATGTTACTTCAAGAGAGACTTAAAATGACTCAGATTAAAAGTATAAGGATTGATAAAAATAAATGAAGTACAAATACAAGAAAGCAAATATGGAATGTTAACATAAGTCAGTGTTGAATTTAAGACAAAAGGATTAAATGAGTCTCAGATGTTAGTTTCACATTTTATATGTTTTTAATTATATAAATTATTTTTATGAGAATAAATTACTATAAAAATTAAGTTAATCCATAAATATAAGGAATAAAATGTGAAAGAGCTTCTTTCAATTCTTTTAATATTACTCCATTCCCATAAGGTAACCTCTGTTAAATATTTGGTATGCATATTTGTAGACCTCTATGCATGTATATAATTAAATATTTACATGGAAGTATATGGCTTTGGGAATTCTGTTTAATCACAGTTGGGCAGTTGAGGTATTTCTGAGAGTTAGTACCACCCACCAGCTACAGCACTTTCAGGCCCACTGTGGTGTTTGAGCCAAGGTCATGATCTACCTGGAGGGCCAATCACTGAGCATACAGGTCTGAGAACTAAGTTCACAAACTCATCCGAGAAAAAGTCCTACATACCTTGTTGCTGAATATCACTACAGTCACCTTCAAACTGCTCCATTTGGGAAGCTATGTACCAACACCAGCACCTAGTCCATGCTTCAAAGCAATTTTGGAACTCCTTTTCTGGAATAGCTGTCAGAGCTGGTATCGTATAACTCTTCACGCACCAAATGACTTCAAAATGTATTCCTATTCAGTGAGCTCAATGGCCATTCCAGAAAGAGTTCCAAAATTGCTTTTAAGTATGCACTAGGAACTGGCATCAGTGCATAGCTTCCCAAGGGGAGTACTCTGAAGGTGACCATAGTGATATTCAGCAATGGCTCGAGATGCACTATAATCTCAGGCTCTTTCTACTTAATCTTCCTTTCTTCTTTCGTAGTATACCGCCTGCATCATGATATGAACGTCTCTGACTTTTCTTTATGTTTCATGGACGTATCTCAATTAACCTCTTGTATGTCTAACTACACCTTGGTATCCAAATGACACAATTGGTACCAGCAGTAGTCTAAGAAAACAGGAACTGAGATATGGTTTTGAGACTGTATTGCTCATAGGAAAGACCCTATTCAGTGGGGCCATGGATAGTTTATGGCACACGGTAGAGGCTCAGTTGCTAAAAATTTTACCAGTGGTGACTTTGGCAAACATGCCAGGGAAGAGGAACATTCTGTTATTTAAAGGGTATGGGTGGAACAAGGCATACAAGGGCAATGGGATTGGCAGCTTAGAAGAGAGTTCACTGGTGTCCTACAGAAGTACAATGATCAACTGAGGGTGGTTAATGGTTAAAAACTAAGTCTGAGAACAAGGTATCTTTTGGGTACAATCCCTTTTTCCCTATAGCAAAAGAATGGATGTGAGTCAGGATCCGAGAGTTTGGGCCATGGAGCTTCAAAAATACTTCAATGGTCAGCTAAGGCAGGTCTGTTAAGATAAGATCAAGGCTCTTGTTGAGAAAACCTGGGATCCTGAAAAATGGGTTGAGGCATCTGAGTGATATCTCAAAGGACTGTGTCTCTACAGACTCCCTTAAACTCTCAGAGCCTACATAGTGGCTCACACTTAAGTTCCTTAAAAGCTGGAAATTCAGCCCATGTGCATATACTGCAGAGCCCTCCCCCATGTAAGGCAACAGGTGTCCCCTTTCAGGAGATGTCCCTATCCGTCTGGCTGCCCATCTTATTTGCTGTTGTTGTTGTTCAGTTATTTCTGACTCATGGGGACATTATGTATAATGGAACAAAACATTGTCTGGTCCTGTGTCATCTTCATGATCACTGATACATTTGAATCCACTGTTGCTGCTAGTATATCAAACCATCTCATTGAGGGTTTCCTACTTTTTCACTGACGTTCCACTTTACCAAAAATGATGCCCTTTTCTAGAGACTGATCTTTTCTAATGACATGTCTAAAGTAAACAAGCTGAAGTCTCACCATCCTAGCTTCTAAGGAACGTTCTGTTTTTTTTTTGTTTTATTTCCTGAGAGTGGATTTGTTATTTTAGCAGTCCTTGGTATATTTTAAATCCCAACATAATACAGTTTTGGACACACCGAGCCTGGTAAGACAGAAAAGAGTTTACATTTCAAAGGATCTGTGAGAGTTGGCTCATATGTTCAGACAGGAGCCAAGGGAATACTAGTGGGGTTGAATTTTTAGGGTGCACAACCAAGGGGACGTAAGCCTCATAAGCAAAGATTCATTGAACTCATAGGCACTCTCTCAGGAAATAGGATTTAATACCCTGGTTAGAGTTTCAGAAGATGGGGCAACTAACTACTAAAGCAGCTCTTGGAAGCCAAGAGAATGATGCCTATGTCCAGCAAAGTTGATGGAGGAAAGGATAAAAAGGCTCAGGAAGTGAGGTCAGAAGACCCACCCAAGGATTATGTTCTTTGGGAAGGCTCAGGGGTACACGGATGAGAGGAATACCAGCATGGCTAAGAAGTTGAATTATGGCTCTCCTCCACAGGCTAGGGTCAGAGAATGAGCTTGGTTGCTTAGCAGTGGGGAAACAGAGTGCCCTCCAAATACTACCCCTCCAGGCAATAGAGGTCATACGTCAGTGCTTCACCACAGATGCCAGAAAGTTGCAATTACCATAATGACTGGTAAGGTTAGAGTACCAGAAAAGGGTGGCTGACCTGCAGAGAGTTATGAAAATGGTTAATAGAACATAGCATCCCTTGCAGCAAAATAGACTGGCATCCAATAATCTGTTTAGCATACACATTCAAGAGAATATAAGAATATATGAGCAGGAGGAGGAGGTCAGCTGTCTGAATTAAAAAAAAAAAAGTCACAACTCGTAGCAGAGCTAGATTTAAGACCTGGAAATTAAATGAAGAGGTGGCCAGAACCTCAGGCCTATATACTGCACAAGGACTCCTTCAGCTCTTTCCCAAAGAAACTGAAGACATTTTGTATAACTTGCAATTGCCAATCAGAAAGCATCCCCTACAGAAAAGGGAGTAGAGTGGCCTGATACCCATGGAATTCACCAATTGTATCACATGCTATATCACTCAAAAGCTGCAAACTTGCTAGAACGTTGGAAGCTATTGCTGAAGCATAGAAGCAATAGTCTTCAAAGATAAAGTGCCATTCTCCAGGATACAGTATATGCACCTAATTGGGTACCTTTATTTGGCATCGTGTCTCCAGCAGGAATAATCTACGAGTCTAGGAACCAAGATGAGAAAGCGGAGTGGCTCTACTATGATAAGTCTGCTCAGGGAGTCTGTGCTTCCCATCTCTGCAACTCTTGGCTCTGAGGGGTTAGAAGTCACAGTCACAGAAAGGAGTTCACTCTGTTAGAGGGCATAGCAAAAGCCCTCCTGAGCAACAAGTTATGGCCTCCACTCAGTCACTTTGGACTCTACATCCCAGTACCAGCAGCTGAGAAGAGGAATTGTCATCATGGCAGATTAATTGACCCTGATCTGTAGGAGGTGGTAACGCTGCTATGACACACTGGCGGCAGGAATGAATGTGAGGTCTAACAATTAAGTCCACAAACTTAACTGTTCTAAGTGCTGCATACCTCATTGCTAAATATCACTATGATGACCTTTGAAGTACTCCCCTTGGGAAGCTATGCACTGATGCCAGCACCTAGTCCATCTTTTAAAGCAATTTTGGAACTCTTTCTGGAATGGCATTGCACAGGGTGGCACAGAGGCAAGTTCGCAAACTTGATTGTATGGTTGCTTATGAGGGAGTTTTTACCAAGTAAACAAATAACACTCTCCCTACCTATATGATCTGGCCCCTAATGACATTTTCTTTACCAGAAGACAAAGTAAATACTGAAAGAAGACATTTTGATGACATTCAGGACATCAGGGGTAATACGATGCTAACTCTGATGGCCATTCTAGAAAAAGAGTTTCAAAATTACTTTCAAAGTTGGTCTAGGCACTGGCATTGGTGCATAGATTCTCCAAGGGAGCACTTCAAAGGTGAGCATAGTGATATTTAGCAATGAGGTATGTAGCACTTTTTCTAGGATGGGTTTGTGAACTTGTTAGTCCTCGTATATGAAGAATCCAAATGTTGGAGCTGTTTGGAGCTCCCTTGTCTAGCTGTAACCGTGCCTGGACAAGTACAGCAACTCCAGCCTGAGAAGGATAGTTTCTACAGACAAAGACCCTTCAAGAGTGAGTATTTGAATCACATAATTAGATAAGCCATCAATGTGTCTATGTAATAGAATGAGAGCATTAGAATGAAGAGTATAAGAGAAAGACGACAAACACTAGTTGAGGCCCTGACACCAACTGCAACATGGGTAATATAATAACTTTGCTATTCCACGGTTTCTTTTGGGAGAAGCAAATCATGAGAATCTTTGAGCAGACACTACCCAAATATGTATGGATCTCAGCAGCTTGAGGGGTAGATTGTGGAAATATGGATGTGAGCTACTCTAATATTCCTTAGAGAGAAAACCAGCTACAAGAAACATAGGTGGCCTCCAGCTGCAGCATTATGGACATCAGCCACAACATTCAAGCTGAAGGCACACTCTTCCTTGGTAGTTTTCAGCCAGTGATTGAACATACATGGCATACTGTGGCTGGGCCTTTCCTATCTAATGCAGAATTAGTCTAATTCTTCAGTATGGATTGCACTTCCACATCAAGAAAACAAAAATCCTCAAAAGACATACTGTACTGGGAAAATATGCTGCAAAGGACTTCTTTAAACTATTGAAAAGTAAAGATGTCACCTTGAAGACTAAGGTGGGCCTGACCCAAGACATGATATTTTCAGTCACATCATACACGTGAAAAAGCTGGACAATGAATGATGAAGACAGAGGAATTGATGCCTGTGAATTGTGGTGTTGGAGAAGAATATTGGATGTACCATTGACTGCCAAAACAACAAACAGATCTGCTCTGAGCACTCCTTGGAAGCAAAGATGGTGAGACTGAATCTTACATACTTTTTATATGTTGCCAGAAGTGATCAATCCCCAGGGAAAGAAATCATGCCTGGTAAAGTAGAGGATCAGTAAGAAAGAGGAAGACCCTCAGCAAGATGGGTTGACACAGTGATTGCAACAGTGGGCTTAAGCATGAACACAATTAAGGGCGTGGTGCAGGCCGAGGCAGTGTTTCCTTCTGTTGTGCGTGTGGTCACTATGAGTCTGAACCAACTCTACGGCACCTAACAATAACAAATCTTAAAAGTGATGGGCTCAAGAGACAATCCAGTCTTGTAGATCAAGTTCTGCTTTATTAACATAACTGACTAATCCTATCTCTTCAACAATATAGACACAGGATTTATAATACAGGAAAATTACGCCAGATGACAAGTGGTGGACAATCACACAATACTGGGAATAATAGCTCAGCCAAACCGACAGATATCTGGGTGGACACAATTCAACCCACGACAGGCTGGTCAATATTTTCTCAGAGTTGCAACTCAATATGAGGTTCTTCCTACTTAAATCTGCTTCCTTCCTCTTCTTTTGACAAATATCACATCTGCATCTTGGTCTGAATACATTCTCTGTCTACCTGTGCTAACTCTCATCTTGAGCTTTTGCAAGAATTACTCCTAACAAACCACTTGCAATATTTGCCTTGTCTTGGCATCCATTTCCCACAGAACCCAAACCTGAATTTTCCTTACTTAAATTTGTATCTTAGCTGTCTTTCTAACTAGTACATTGTGTAAGAATAAACCTTCCTTTGTTAAAACCATCCATCCACTCTGTGGTATTTCTGTTAGAGCAGCACTAGCTGACTAAAACAGAATTTGGTACTATGAGAATGGGGTGCTGCTCTAACAAATACCTAAAAAGTGGGAGCCATTTTGAAACTGTGAATGGATAGAAGATTCAGAAGGAACAAAGAAGGGTGCAGATGGTGAGAAACAACAGAGGACCGGCAGCAGCGGCAGAACCAGAGGCAGCGCTGGAGCCGACCTGTGTACCGAGAGAGGTCAGTGCCTGTGCAGAGTTTTCCTCGCAGAACAGGGTGCCTCTGGGCTCTAGAATTGGTGAAGCTGGCCTTGCTGACGCACAGAGTGAGAGAGCTGAGTGCCTTTGGAAGGACGCTTTCCAGCAAGAGTGGGGTGCCTCCAGGAACTTGAATCAGTGGAGCTATGGAGCTTTGGAACACTTGCCCGGCAGGGCAGATGTGGGCCTTAGGCCCGGGCCATGTGACCACAGGAAGCTGAAGCTGAAGAGACAAACAGCGTGAGAATCTGAGCTGCCTCAGTCTCAAGAGGTATGGCCATGACCTCAGGGGTTTGAAAGGGTGGAACCAGGGCGTCCTGCATTCGTCAGGGTGAAATTGGCACTCATTTGGGCTTAGGGTGCTCCTAAAGCCAATGGAGCAGAGTTTCTGTCCAAGTGGGCCTTGAAGGCAGAGTTGTGGCACAGGGCTGGGGTCTCCACTCAGAAACCAGAGTGTGGCCAATACCTACAGACTGGAAGGCAGGGCCTGTGTAGAATGTCTCAGAAAATATAAGAGTGTTTTCAGTGCTCTGAGGGCTAATGTAACGTGTTCTGCTGATTCACTTGTTGCCTGTTAATGCCTTCTTTCCCTGCAATTTCTCCCATTTGTAATGGAATGTCTAACTTGTGCCTGTTCTACCATTGTACCTTTGGGAGCAGATAGCTTGCACTCTAGGTTTCACAGATGCAAAGAAATTTTTGAATTTTGGACTTGGAACTGATTTAAGACTCCTGTTGTATGGGATGGACATGATTTTGCTATGACGAGTGGAATGTATTACATGTTTCTGTGATGTGATTTTTGAGGTGCCAAAGGGTAGTATGTCATGGATTGAATTGTGTCCCCCCCAAAATATGTGTAGCCATGTGGCTGGGCCATGATTCCCAGTATCTTGTGACTGTCCTCCATTTTGTGGTTTTCCTGTGCTGTATGTTAAAGGATCAGGGTGGGACTGTAAATCCCTTTATAAGATCACCTCCCTGCTCCACTATAAAGGGAGTTTCCCTGGAATATGGCTTTCCCCACCCTTAATCCTTTCATCCTGCAAGAGATAAAAGGAAAGGGAAGCAGGCTGAGAATTGGGAACCTTGTACCATCAAGAAAGTGGCACCAGGAGAGGAGCGCATCCTTCAGACCTGAGTTTCCTGCACCAAGATGCTCCCTGAACAAAGACTGATGTAATACCGGACTTTCCTCCAGAGCTGACAAGGGCAAAAGCCTTCGCCTGAAGCAGACACCCTGAATATGGACTTGTAACCTACCGGACTGTGTAAGAATAAACCTTCCTTTGTTAAAGCCATCCACTCTGTGGTATTTCTATTAGAGGAGCCCTAGCTGACTAAAACATACATATGGAGTTATCTCATTTTTACAGCTGCTTTTCACTTTTAGTATGAATTCAGGAAGCCATAATTTACTATTCTCCTATTGACTGACTCCAATTTTCTGGTTTTGACTTAATTTTTATTTCTACTTTACTCAGGTTTCCTTTCCTAACTTCTTCAGTTGAACATTAATTGTTTTGATTTTTCTTGTTCAGTAATTAAAACACTTAATTTTATAAGGTCTGTTTCGGAAAAATTTTGCTATAGGTTGTGTGGTGGTCAGAATTGTGTCCACTTGGCTACTCCATGTTTGGCTGCTGTATCAAGTGGTAGAGTGGGGTCTGCGGTGGCTTCCTGCCCCTCAGCTCTCATCTTCTTTTTGGCATCTGGTTCCTGGACCAGAACTAGCAGCTATTGGATTCATTAACTCTTGAAGCTGGCACTTGAGAGTCCTGATCCCTGACCTGCTGATCCTGTGTTTGCCAGCCTCTGCAGCTTTGTCTTGCCACCAGCTTGGGATTTGTTGACCTATACAACCTAGAACTCTGGCCTGTGACCTGCTGATCTTGGGTTCACCAGCTCCCTTGATCATGTGAGGCTTGAGCCAGGACTTGGGACGTTCAGCTTCTGCAATTATGTGAGCTGTTTCCTCTATATATAAATCTTTCCTTGTACTTTGTGTATAAATCTTTCCTTGTACATACATACGTTACTGGTTTTACTTCCCTAGAAAACCCAGCCTAAGACAATTTAGTACCATGAGGGTGGGGTGCTGCTCTAACAAACACTTCCAATGTGGAAGCAGTTTCGAAACTATGACTGGATAGAGGACTAAGAAGGAACTGAGGAGGACTGTTAACACCAAGGAAGGCACAGATGGTGCGAATCATGCAGCAGAACCAGGGACAGTGCTGGAGCCAACCTAGGGAGTAAGGGAGCTGACTGCCTGTGCACAGAGGCTTCCTAGCAGAACAGGGTGCCTCTGGCACTTGAATCGGTGAAGCTAGCCTTGATGACCCACAGAGCAACAGAGCAGTGCCTCTGTGCAGGAGGCTTCCTAGCTGAGTAGAGTGCCTCTGGGTACTTGAATCAGTGGAGCTATAGAGCTTTGGAACACTTGCCGCAGCAGGGCAGATATGGGCCTGAGGCCCAGGCCATGCAGCCACAGGAAGCAGACGCTGAAGAGACAAACAGCCTGAGAAGCTGAGCTGCCTCAGTCTTGAAAGGTATGGCCATGACTTCAAGGACTTGAAAGGGTGCATCCAGGGCTTTCTGTGTTTGTAAGGGTGGAATTGCCACTCGGTTGGGCTTAGGGTGCACCTAAAGCTGAGAGGGCAGAGTTACTGTCCAAGTGGGCCTTTCGAGGCACAGTTGTAGCACAGTGACAGGGGTCTCCACTCGCAATCCAGAAAGTGTGGCCAATACCTGGAGTCTGGAGTACAATGCTATTATGTAAAATGTCTCAGAAAATGGAAGATTATTTTCAAAGCTTTGAGGGCTAATGTAGTGTGTTCTGTTGACTCGCTTATTGCCTGTTAATGTCTTCTTTCCCTGAAATTCCTCCCATTTGCAATGTAATGTCTAACTTGTACCTGTTCTGTCACTGTACCTTTGGAAGCAGATAGCTTGTATTCTAGATACCATAGATGTAAAGGAATTTTTGAATTTTGGTCTTAGAATTGATTTAAGACTTCTGTCATGTGGGATGGACATGATTCTGTTGTGATGGGATAAATGTGTTACTTGTTTCAGTGATGCGATTTCTGGGGTGTCAAAGAGTGGTATGTCATGGATCGAATTGTGTCCCCCAAAAAGTATGTGTAGCCATGTGCCTGGGCCATGATTCCCGGTATTTTAGGATTGTCCTCCATTTTGTGGTTGTCCTGTGCTGTGTGCTAAAAGATTAGGGTTGGACTGTAAATTCCTTCATAGGATCACCTCCCTGCTCCACTATAAAGGAAGCTTCCCTGGACTATGGCTTGCCCCACCCTTAATCCTCTCATCTTGCAAGAGATAAAAGGAAAGGAAAGCAAACAGAATTGGGAACCTCTTTACCATCAAGAAAACAGCACTGGGAGAAGCGTACGTCCTTCAGACTTGAGGTTCCTAGGCCAAGATGCTCTCTGGACAAAGACTGATATAACACTAGACTTCTCTTCAGAGCCGACAGAGTGAAAGCCTTCCCCTGGAGTGGACATACTGAATTTGGGCTTGTAGCCTACTGGATTCTGTGAGAATAAGCTTTCTTTTATTAAAACCATCCACTTGTGGTATTTCTGTTGGAGCAGCACTAGCTGACTAAAACAGTTGATACTAATTTTTGCTCTTCAAACAGTGATTCGAAAGACATCTCTGTATACACGTTCAAGTGTTTTTGAAGTACAAATACTGAGAATTAAAATTACCATGTTTAATGATTTATACATTTTTAAAAATGCTGATGTGTAACTGTCAAATTATTTCCACCTGGCCCCCCAGAAAGCTATGCTAATTAAATTCCCATGAAATTTTTATTGCTAAATGATTATTGACAAGGAAGATATAATACTGAAGATATTTTTGTGGGCCAAATAACATAACACTGAATCATGAAGCAAACTAAATGAAATAATTACCAAGAAAAAAATGTATTTGTTTAAGTTTGGTGATAAAAGTACGGAATCTGATCAAAAAGAAGAAAAAAAAACAGTGATAAAAGATGTTGATCTCATTCTTTCTATGCCCACAATCCAGGGATTATGGAATACTTAATAAAACTATTAATATTTTAAGACATGAGGAACATATAAGCAAATTTCAAAACAGCAAAAGTTGTGTAGGACATCATCCTTGATTACCACGTAGTGAAATTTAAATTAAGACCAAAAAAATTAAACTTACAGAAAAAAGTCCTCAATCACATGAAAATGAAAAATTATTTTACTAAATAACTACTAGATCAATGAGGAAAGAAAAGCTAGAATTACCAGTTCTTTAGAAAATAAAAATGAGAACATTTTGTATCGAGGTTTACTGACTACAGCCAATGTTTTGCTCAAAGGGAAACTTCCAGGTTAAATACTTAAATTATAAAACAAGAAAAATCAAATAAAGTTAGCAAATAACTCAAGAATTTAGAAGCAGAATAACAAGATAAACACAATTAAAACTGGAAGAAAAAAATTAACAAAGGCAAAGACAGAAAATGGTTTTTTAAAAAATACAAAAGACACATTACTGAATAAATCCAAGAAAAGAGTCTTTCAGTATGTCTGTAAGTAAACAAATCAGTGACAATTCTAATCGACAAGAAGACAAGTAAAACAAAGTTATATAACATGAAGTCTAAGGTACTAATAAGACCATGGACAGAAAGGAGATTCAATGAGAGTGCCCTGTTAGTCTTGGATATCTACTTGAGCCAAGAAGCACACTCTTTGCTAGCATCATTTTGTGTTGGTTTTGTGAGTGACTTCAGTTCTGGGCTAACAGACAGCCCAGGGGCCAAGTCTTCTGAGAATCCTCCAGTCTGTCAGACCGTTGGGTT
The DNA here is from genome assembly GCA_028571685.1 of Heterohyrax brucei. Lineage (NCBI taxonomy): Eukaryota > Metazoa > Chordata > Mammalia > Hyracoidea > Procaviidae > Heterohyrax > Heterohyrax brucei. Next base: position 161,695,063 of record CM053140.1, read on the forward strand.
GGGTCTCTTTAATAGACTTTGAGTTCTGCACTCTATTTTTCTCTTCCTAAGTCAGAGACTCTTTGTCGTATTCCTTGTCAGGGTAGTCGGTGGTGGTCAGGCACCATGTAACCTTCTGGTGTCATTCTGATGTATTCTGTGGATTATGTGGCCCTTTGTGTCTCTTGGGCTCATATTTTCCTTATGTGTTTGATGTCCTTGATCCTCCTCTGGCTCCAGGAGAATAATCAGTGCTTCTTAGATGGCCACTTGCTAGCTTTTAAGACCCAGATGCCACTCACCAAAGTGGAATGCAGAACATTTTCTTAACAAATTTGATTATGCTAATTGACCTATACACCCCCAAAACCATGGTCCCAGGACCCTTGTCACTGCCACTCTGTCCTTTGATGTGCTTAGTTATATTTAGGCAGCTTCCTGACTTTTGATTTAGTCTAGTTATGCTGACTTCTCCTCTACTATGTGATGTCCCTCTCTTCACCTAACATAATTCTTGTCTACTATCTAATTAATACATACTCCTCCCGTTTCCTCCTTGATGCTAATGCATTTGAGAATTTAGGTGAAGAGACAGTATTTATGGAGAATTCAAATGTTCAATGTTTCCTCAAAAAGTAAAAAAAAAATCTGACTAGCACAATAATAGCTGGAGCAGAAATTGTAAAAATTTCTCAGAAAGATGCTAGACTCAGAGACTTGTACTGTCAAATTCTTTTAGATGCAAAGAGAGAAATTTTCCACATTAGTCAACCTGTTTTAGAGCTAAGGAAAAGACAAAAATCTTTCAAATTTATTTTATGAACCTACCATATCCCAAAACTAAACATAAACTAGGACACATAGGGAAGCTCAGACAAATCATGCACTGATGCCAAAGCCCATCACCCACAAAGACCTCTGTGAGCAGAGCTACAAGGCTTTGTGATGGTGGGCGGATACATCTCACCCCTGACATATTTCTGGCTGTATATTTTTTCACCCTAATTAAACTCTCCCCCCAAATACCCCCTCATCTCCCTGCACAAGGACAAACCTGAGCCCAGGAACACCCAGCCCAGGAATGCCAGGGCCGACCCAGCCCTGCTGACTTCCCCCAACTGCACTTCTCCCCCATGTGAAAAGAATTATCCTTTTTAGAACAGTTTAAGAAAGGCATAGGGTGGGGGACGGTAGGTGTTTACTGTCCCCACAGGAGGAGATGGAATAAAGAGCAAAGTAGGAACAAATAGAGATTATAACCTTTAGACCCTTCCTCCTGTACCTTTTAACCTTGAGGTATAAGTAGGGCTGATTGAGCTCGAGGCATAACTTTGTTTTCACTGTCAATTACACACCTGCCTCGGGCCATTATCTAGAAAACCTTGACAATTAACAAGATCACAAAGTTTCAGTTTCAAGTTAGCTAATAGCTCGTGTGGTCGGGGGGCAGGGTAAAAATCACATCACCTCAAGATCACGAGGTTTTGGTTTCAAATTAGCCAGTCATGAGGTTTTGGTTTCAAATTAGCCAATAGACTGTGTGGTCAGTGGGCAGGGTAAAACTCACGTCACTTTGACTATAAAAACAATAAAGACAAACAGCTCTCTCTCTTGGTAGGGCTGCCTTTAAAACAAAAAAATTCTTTCCTGTCTCTCAATTCCTTTCCTGCCGATGCCTCTCCTTCCCTCCATGCATGACCCTGAAAAGTTGTTGGGGCTGGCACCCGGCACACTGACATAGTGGTAAGAACCCTAAACATGATACAAGTCAATAAAATTTAAAACTAATATACTCTTAAAATATACTACAACCAAGTAAAGCTTATTTCAGAAATGCAGTGATAGCTCATTGTTAGAAAATCTATTAATATAACTTACATTAAGAACAGATCATCAGTGAATTATCTTAATAGAGGGCAAAAAATTAGATAAAATTTAAAATCCTGAATATGATCCCCTAGGTGAACACATCATGTCACCCACCTTCATCAGAGGCCTGGAAAACTAAGTAAAACAGATATAAATATCAACCCCGGAATCCTAAGCATCAAATGAAGGGATAAAAACTAGATCAAACACCAAACAGAAGAAGAAACTGAATGAAAAGAGAGAATGAAGAGAGATATGAAGTGGAGGTCCCCTGCCAACAAATACACCACAGTTTCACTACACTAGAGCACCGTCAGAAAGTACTCCAGGCAGGGTCTTTAAGCAGATAACCAGATGGAACTCCTAACATGTAATGCAGCACATGCCCCATATGGCAATCCCTTTCTACTGGCCCTTATGTTAACAGGTACCATAGCTAAAACATCCTTGGCATAGGCCCACTGCACTGGGCTCATACTGCCCCTCCCACCCACCATTTATCAACTACTGAATAAAGCAAAGCGATCTTGAACCACTTCCCATCTAACACTCTCAATTCTCTGGCAAAGAGCTATGAATGTTTCCATATCAAGACAGCACCAGGTGTCAGAGAGTGCCCACCTAGTCTACTATCAGCAACCTCACCAAATTGTTGTACAGCAAAGTGGGCTCACCTTACCTGCAGCTGCCCTGCCCACTTGGACAAGGCAGTGGGAGCTATTGCACTCATAGTTGAGCAAGTAGCAAAGCAAACCTCACACACTCATCCTGACATATCAAAACAAAACAAAGAAGGGTGAAACAAACAACATGTATTCAATAATTATAGAAAATAGTATCTTAATATCTCAAATTCAGTAGACATAATAAAACATTTTTTAGAAGTAGGATTAGATAACTCCAACAAGTGATCAAAATAAAGAAACAGATGACCTTCTAGAAGAAGGAAAGGCAGTGAAACTACCTGTTATGGAAGTCAAAAGGCTAACATTTAGGGATCTCCAAAAGAGTAGGAAAGAGGTCAAAGAAAACACAGACAAAATCAAGCAGAAACAAGCAAAACCATAGAAAACACAGACAAAAGCAACAAAAATATACCAAAATCAAGAATAACATGAAGAAACAGAAGAAATCAAAAAAATAACCCAAGAACAAAACATGAAAATAAACAATTAGAAGTTACACAAAAACAGCAACTAGAAAGTCAAAATATAACAAAATTTCAGAAATGTGCAATTCAACAAAAGATTGTAGACTAAATCTGAAACAATGGAAGACAGAATCAACAAGATTAAAAACAAATCCATGTACAACACTTTGAGGAAAAATCAGAGAACATAATGCAGAAAAGCTAAGAATTATGTGCAACATAATCAACAGCAAAAATCTGCACATGATCAGAGATACAGAACAAGGAAATAAAACAGAAAGCACAGAGATTTTGAAGATTTGCTGCCAGAGAACCTCCCAAGGATCATGAAATATGAAAAGCTGACCACACTGAAAAAAACCCACATAGGATACACCTTAAAAGAAAATCACCAAAACATCATAATCTCACTTGCCAAAAACAAAGACAAAGAAAGAATCCTGAGAATACCAGCAGCCAGCCAAGTGCCGTCTGAGAACAGCTTGAGAAAAATGAAACGTAGCATAGAAGGTGTCATGGTTGGAATTGTGTCCACCCAAAAATGTGTGCAGCCACATGGCTGGGATACGGTTCCCAGTATCTTGGGACTGTCCTCCATTGTGTGGTTTTGCTAACCTGTATGTTAAAGGATTAGGGTGGGGCTGTGAATTCCTGCTGTGGGGGGAGTTTCCCTGGAGTATGGCTTGCCCCACCCTTAATGCTTTTAGCTTGCAAGGAATAAAAGGAAAAAGAAAGAAAGGACAATTTGAGAACCTCGCTACCATCAAGCAAGCAGCACCGGGAGTGGAGCATGTCCTTCAGACCAGAGGTTCTTGCGTGAGGACGCTCCCTGAACAAAGACTGATGCAATACCGGACTTTCCTCCAGAGCCAACAAGGGGAAAGTCTTTCCCTGGAGCGGACACCCTGAATATGGACTTGCAACCTACCAGACTGTGTAAGAATAAATCTTTCTTTGTTAAAGCCATCCACTCCGTGGTATTTCTGTTAGAGCAGCCCTAGCTGACTAAAACAGAAGGGGAAACAGTATGATTAAGAATTACTTGGCAGAAACTATGCAGACAAGAAAGCAACGGCATGACCTTAACAGAAAACTTTGAAAGAAAAAAAAAACCTGCCAAACAAGGATAATATATTCTGCAAAACTGTCTCAAAAAATGATAGCAAAATCAGGACATTTCCAAATAAACAGAAATAAAGTTTGTAAAAAAAAAAAAAAATCAAATGTACAAGAAATATTAAAGGAAATTCTTCTGCCAGAAAACCAACAACAACTAAAGTCTGACACAGGACAGCATCAGACTGTCTAGATAAAGAACTCTCAATGACAAAACAGAACTAAAAAACCTAAAACAGAGAAGTAGAGATATGAATCTGTAAATAACAATATTGTAAAAACAATAAAAAGAATGAATACACACTGTAGGTATGTGTCATGGATTGAATTGTGTTCCCCCCAAAAAATATGTGTAGTAATTTGGCTGGGCCAGAATTCCATGTATTCTGTGATTGCCCTCTGTTTTGTGATTTCCTGATGCTGTAAATCCTAATCTTTGCTCATGGTTAACAGAGTGGATTATGTTAGAGATGATTAGGGTGGAGTTGTAAATCCTTTCCTAAGGTCACCTCCCTGCTTTAATGTAAAGGAAGTTTTCCTGGAGTGGGGCTTGCACCACCTTTTATCCTACATGGGATAAAATGAAAGGGACGCAAGTAGGGACTTGGGAACCTCACACCAACAAGAAAGCAGCACTGGGAGAAGAGTGCATACTTCAGACCTGAGGTTCCTCCACCATGATGTTCCCTGAATAAAAACTGATGCCACACAAAGAATTTCCTCCACAGCTGACAAGGGGGAAAGCCTTCTGCTACAATAGATATTCTGCATTTGGACTTGTAGCCTACTGGACTGTGTGAGAATAAACATGTCTTGTTAAAACCATTCACCATATAGTATTTCTGTTAGAGCAGCACTAGCTGACTAAAACAGTACAGAATGTTCAAAATGTTGAAATGAGGAAGGGTGCGGTAAAAATTCGAGGTATTAAAGACAGCCCCAGGAAACAACTTAATAGCAGAAAATATCATAGAATAATCTCACCTTTGTCTTACAAAACACTGTCACAAGACAAGCCTGGGGGCAACCTTGCAAGTGACAGCCTGCAAGTGACCCCTAGACCTTGACCACATTTTACAACTAATAGGAGTTAACCAATCAATGTAAAGGTCAGTTCACCCTCCCTGCTTTGCAATCTCACGACTTAAATACTGGGCGCTGAGGAAACTCGTCATCGCCCCCTGCTCTGTGTAGCTTGGGGTGCGTCCCTGGTGCACCAGTATTTTTCCTATTGGGCATATTTTTAAATAAAATTTAACCTTTAAAGTAACAGTGTCGCATCTTGAAAATCGCGGACCCTAACAAAAACAAGAAAGAAAACGAAGGCAATATTACTAATAAAAGGTTGGTTGAAACTTAAGAAGATAAGGGTAGATTTTAAGGTAATGTCTAAGAAAGTTAACAAACACATACCAGAATAAAAAAGAAAAACAAAAATCTCAGTAAACACGAAATATGCAAAAGCAAAACAAATAACAAAATCCACAAACAAAAGAAATTCAGTACAGGAGAGTAAGAACAAAAAAAATCATTAGTACTATTTCCCCCTCCCCCTAAAAAAGCCAAATGATGACAATAAACTCACATCTGTTTATAACCAGGGAAACACTGGTGGTGTAGTGGTTAAGTGCTATGTCTCCTAACCAAAAGGTCAGCAGTTCAAATCCACCAGGGATTCCTTGGAAACTCTATGAAGCAGTTCTACTCTGTCCTGTGGAGTCACTATGAGTCAGAACCGAGTCAAAGTCAGTGGGTTTTTTTTTTGATTGACAACAATATTGAATGTAAATGGCAAATGGCTTAAGTGCACCCATAAAGGAACAGAGGGTAAAAGAATAGATAAAAAACAGGATCCATCAAAATGCTTTCTACAAGAGGTATCTTAGAAACACAGTCACAGATATATTTAAAAATAAAGGATGGAAAAGTCATATCAAGCAAACAACAAACAAAAAGAGGATGGCAATAACAATCTCAGATGTAATAGACTTTAAAACAAAATTTACCATAAAAGACAGTGAAGGATATTTTACAATGATTAAAGGGACAGTCCATCATAAGGAAATAACCATAATAAATATTTACACACTCAATGAAGAGGCTCCAAAATACATAAAGCAAACTCTAGCAGCACTAAAAAAAAAATTGACAGTTTCACTTCAATATACCACTCTTGGTAAGGATAAAACATCTAGAAATAAACTCAACAGAGATACAGAAAACCTAAAGATCAGCTAACTTGACTTGATAGAGACATAAAGAACACTTCACCCAATTGGAAACACAATGCACAACATAGGAGAAGTAAGCACAGCTTGAACAAGGCACGCTTAGAAGTTTCCTAAACACATCCAAGCACCTTGAGGGCCTGAATTATTGGGGCTGAGGACTGGGGACCATGATCTTAGGGAACATCTAAGCCAGTTGGCATAACATGGTTCATAAAGAAAATTTTCTACATTCTACTTTGCTGAATAGTGTCTGCGGTCTTAAAAGCCTGTGAATAGACATCTAAAATGCATCTATTGGCCCCTCACACTCAGAGCAGGGAAAATACCAGTCCCAAGGGCTAACGGACTACATGAACCACAGCTTCCACTAGCCTGAGCCAGAAAGAAATAGGTAGTGCTCGGCTACCACCACCAACAACTCTGACAAGAATCACAATAGAAGGCTTCAGACGGAGTGGGAGAAAAATATAAAACAAAATTCAAATTCACACACACACACAAAAATAACAGAGTTACAGTTCTAATAGATACTGGAAGGACTCCCAGAACTGTGGCTCCGGATGCCCTGCTGATTCAGAATTGAAGCAACTCCCAAAGCCCATCTCTCAGGCAAAGATTAGCCTGGCCTATAAAACAAACAGTAGCATATGTGAGGAAGGTGCTCCTCAGTTCTGTCAAGTACAGGAAACCTACTGGGTAACACCTGTTCAAAAGCAACAAGGAACCAGCTGAAGGAACATGAAACTTGGATGAACAGAGAACACAGGGTATAAAGGGAAAGGAGGAAAATGTGGACATACTTCAGGGATTGCAACCAATGTCACAAAACAATTCATGCATAATTTTTGAATGAGAAACTAATCTACATTGTAAACTTTTATCTAAAATATAATTAAAAGAAAAAATTCAAAATCTAATTTTAATTATATTTTTTAAAAAATCTCTTAAGAAACTATTAAGAGAAAGACACTTCCTTAATGAAAGAACACATTTTTTTTTTCCTCACACTAACAGCCAACATTATACATGATTACAGCATCTTAGGCAAAGTACCATCAATTTCAGAACAACATGAGGATACCTATTGTCACTACTATCATTTACAGCTGTTCTGAGAGCCAAAATCAATTAAATAAGACAACATAAAAAAAAGATCTACAAATAGTAATAAAAAGAGCTAAAACTACTCCAATCAATTTTCACTTTCACTTTTCACTTAATCCACACAACAGCCAAATGAGGTAGCATTATTATTATACCCATTTGACTGAAAAAGAAACAGGCTATTGAAAAGTTAAATAATTTAACAAAATGGGTGAACAGAGTAAATAAATAAAAGGCAAATACATAAATCATTACAATTTGCAGATGACATGATTGTCTTTCTAGAAAGCCTGAGAATTACCTTAAAACTGCTATAAAATACTACTACTAATACAACATCCTTTATCTCAATCTCTCTCACTCTTCTCTCAGATACTACAAGAGCCACCAGGCATGGCAGATGTTTAATTTAGTCTTGGCAAGAGGGAAAGACGTCTTCCCCCACTTACTCATCTTAATCCTTAATTGCTACCCATCTTCTCCAAGCAGTATGTCTCATTTTTACTTTGCTCTCGCTTGCAGTCAAGGGTTGAGCCCCAAAGACAGCTGGAGTCTTAAAACCTAGTAATAATATGGAGTCACAAACACAGGAACAAAAAATACTTTAGAAATGTCTGACCACAGATGATGTATGTCTGTAAGACCTCAAGAGCTCCGTTTCTCAGGCTTAGTAACAGTGAGAAGGGAGGCAGGACTGACAAAAGTGCATCCCTCTTCAAGACAGACTTCTGTACAGACTGTGCCCCCAGTGAGCAAGGCCCTGGATTATAGTGCCAGTATTTGTGAGTTCTAAGAGAGCCTGACCCAGGGATCTGTGCCCTCTTTGAGAGGGAGGCCAGTGAGGGTGGCTTAGAAAGGCTTCTAGGAAAACTGGGGCACCATGAGGACAAAGGCATCTTGTGGAGGTGATAACAATGGTTAAGGGGAAGAAGGAATAAATGGACAACAAGATAATTCGTCCTGATTTTACCAGGACATAATTACTGTGCTGAAAGTTTTGGACCATGATAAGGTTACCAGTGGAATCTGGTTGCCACAGCTTGAGGCTTGGGAAAGGTAATCACAGATAAGACAGTTCTTTCCTGATAGTTGTGATAAGAACAACAATACTCCTGGCTGTCTCAGACCTGACCACATGCACAAGCAGAATGACACAAAAGTGAACCAGCCCTTGTTTCCATACTATCTCCATAATATTATCATGCTCTTCAGGAGCAGACCCATCATTGACCCATCACTGACTATGGCCCAAAATCCAGAACCAAAAAACAAGTCCCTACCTCTCCTCCTATCTACAACATCACCCTCTGCTTTTGCCAACAAAAGGGGCCCCCAAAATCTGTACAGGGTCTTTCTGCATGCGCAGAGATTGACCTGTTGTTCCCTTCTTGGAATATACTTTCACATAAAACTTTCCTTAATAAAACTTTGCTGCCAAGAAGGTTGTGTGCCTTGGGTAGGGACACACCAGCTTACCACCCATCAGGAGATTGGACTTGCTAGCTCAACCTCTGGAACCGAACAAAGTCACACAGGGTCTAGTCAGTTACAGGATCTTGACATGTGGGAAACACAATGGCAGAGTGAGAAACACATTGTACTGTTACCTAAAAGATGTTTTTGATCACAGATTCTATAGAAGAATCCTGATCAAAAGGAGGAAAGTATGGAACAGGATTTAAAATTCTCATGGGATCTAGACTTTCTGAAGCCACTGAGACTGGGTGAACCTTCAAACTACTGTCCCATAATCTTTAAACTTAAACCAAAAATATCCACAGATGTTTGCTTCAAACTGAACACTTAACCCCTTTGACACCAGGGCTTCCAACCAAACAACAGTTTAACTTAACTAGTAAAGCATGTTTTCCTTGTGAACTGTGCATTTTTAAAGACCTGTTTACATGAGATCAAACTGATAACAGCATTTTGAAAAATTAACTAGGAAGCTTAGAGGACAGTAAATTTATGTTATTTGGAAAGGAACAATTCAGAAGAGGGTGATAATGGTTGTACAAGTTGAAGAATGTGATTTTTAAAAAATCACTGAACTATAGAAATTTTTAAGTTCTGTTATATATATTATCAACAATAGAATAATTTTTTGAAAATACCCAAAATATTTGCATTGATGTCTTCACCCCGTGTCTTAGTCATCCACAAGTGGATGGCTTTAAAGAGAGAAATTTTATTTTGTCACAGTCCAGTAGGCTAAAAGTCAAAATTCAGAGTGTGAGCTCCAGGAGAAGGATTTTTCTGCTGGCTCTAGAGCTCTAGAGCTACTCTGGACTGGGAGCTTCTTTCCAAAGGATGCACTCTGCTCCTGGCACTGCTATTTGGTAGTATGGGAGTCCCTGCTCTCTGCTTGCTTCCCTTTCTTTTATATCCCAAGAGGCTGCCCCAAGGCATGACACTATCCCACACTTTGAGTCCTGCCCCACCAACACAGCTGCCACCACTACTTTCTCACTAACATAGAGAAAGGGTTTACAACATAAAGGAACATCACACAATACCAGGAATAAAAGCCTAGTCAAATTGATACACACATTTTTGAGGGGATACAATTCAATCCACAACACCCTGCTACTACTGTGTGTCTTTTGGTAAACCCTTTTATCTTCCTGAACCTTCCTGCTACATCAGAAGGTCATAGACGTGTTACATAAGGCTATAGCAGAGTTTTCAAACTAATACAATCCAGGAAGAGAGAATAGGCAAACTACTTTTGAAATTTAGCCAATGAAAACCGTATGGATAAGAAGAGAACATTGTTCACTATAGTGCTGGAAGATAAGTCCTTCAGGTTGCAAGGCTCTCAAAAGCTGGAGAAGAGCTGAATTCTCAAAACAGAGTCAACCTTAGTGACATGGATGGAGTAAAGCTTTGGGACCTTCGTTTGCTCACATGACAGTACTCAAAATGAGAAGCAACAGCTGAAAACAACCATCAGTAACTGGAACATGAAATGTACAAAGTGTGAGTCAAGGAAAATTGGAAATCATTAAAAATTAAATGTAACTCTTGGTAGATACTGTGGCCTTCCAGCAGAACTAACAGGTCAGTCTTAGAAGAATGTGCTTTAGAAGCAAGACTTTAGCTCATTCCCCTTGGACATGTCCTCAGGATAGATCAGTCTCTTGAAAAGGACATCACGATTGGTAGAAGATCATCAAAAACAAGAAAGACCTTCAATGTGATGGATTAGCACAGTAGTCATGACAATGGACTCAAACACATTAATAATCATGAAGATGGCACAGGAATGGGCAAGGTTCCTTCTATTACACGCAGGGTCTCCATGCATCACGGTCAACTCAATGGCAACTGACAACAAAATAGTTGAGACTTCTCTGAGAGATGGTAGGAGTCTATTTAATATGACAGCTTCAATTCATCACTCTTTTTGGGGAATTTGAGGACCAGCAGTGACCTGAGGTCTTGGACATTGTGTTCGATGAATCTTCGTTGCAGGATTTACCCTGCCTGCTCTATGGAGAACATCACCTAAACTACAGAAAACTTCTAGATAAATGAATATTCCTCAGCATTCAATGTAGTGGGCATCCAAGAAATGTATAGTGAATTAAACATGTGAAATGGAAATGTCTATTTCTTCCCTATTTTACAGGGCTGCTGTGGGTGTGAAAAATAAAACACATGAAAATGCTTTATAAATTGCAAAGTATATACAAAGGTGAAGAGTTTATTATTATATTCATATTTTTTACCATCACCTTTCTTTTTTTCCCTACCTAGTCATCACCAAAATAGGACAGAGTAGAACTGCCCCATAGTTTCCAAGGAGTACCTGGCAGATCTGAACTGCCAAACTTTTGATTAGCAGCTGTAGCTCTTAATCACTACACCACCAGGGTTTCCAGATATACCTTTGAGATACCTTTCTCAAACGGTCCTTGTGAGAGTTGTGGGGGCTATGGGAGTCAGCATGTATAAAGCACTTGCCCAGTAAGTAGTAGGCAAGATTGCTAATTGAATTCCAGGGCCTTGGGCCCCCATGACATGCTTTCTTTCTACACTTCTTTCTCATTTCTCTAATAGTTTAAAAGCATCTGTAGGTGGACCACTTTTGATGCTGACAATCTGTTTATCACTCTTCTCTTTTTCTTTCCCCCTCCTCTACGTCTTTCAATCTTCACACATTCATTCATTCCCAACTTAGAGGAGCTGTACAACTTGCCTTTGGTTTCTGTGAACTTGTTCTACTCATGGCAGGGTAGGAGGAGCCTTCAAAAGGAAATAAGGACCAGTTATACCTTGACTGGGTTCCTGGCGAGTGTTTTCTCAGCTCAAGACTGCACTTCCCACCCTTCCAAAATGAGAACGAGTGCATTTCACATCCAACCAAAGATTCCAAGATAGTCCGAGGTCATCCACAACACTTTCTAAAGAAACTGAGGCAGTGAGAAGCAGTAAAGAGTAAATTGTTGTTGTTAGGTGTTGCCAAGCTGATCCCAACTCAGAGTGACTCACAGCCACTCAACACTGCCTAGTCCTGGGTCATCCTCACAGTATTTGCTGTCTGAGCCCATCATCACAGCCATTGCGTCAGCCCATTTTGCTGAGGTTCTTTCTCCTTTTTACTGACTTTCTACTTTACAGAGCATGATGTCCTTTTCTATGAAGTGGTCCTTCCTGATAACATGCCCGAAGTACGTGAGAAGTCGTCTCACTATTTTCAAATCTTGGGACCTTCTGGCTGTACTTCTTCCCAGACAGATACACTTGTTCTTCTGGCAGTCCGTGGTACATTCAGTATTCTTTGTTGACACAGTAATTCAAAGGCACTGATTCTTCTTCAGTCTCACTTATTTGTTGTCCAGCTTGTGCTCACATATGAGGCCACTGAAAATACCTTTGCTTGAGTCAGGTACACCTTAAATTCCAAAGTGGTATTTTCACTTTTTAACATTTTTAAAGAGGTCTTTTGTAGCAGATTTTCCAATGCAATACATTGTTTGATTTTCTTACTGCTGCTTCATAACGTGTTTCATAACTTTTTATGGTCCACTCAGTTAAATGCCATTGTATAGTCAATAAAACATAGGTAAACATCTTTCTGGTATTCTCTACTTTTAGTCAAGATCCATCTGACTTCAGCAATGATATCCATTATTTTATCCATCGACTCTGACTTGAAATACTGTCAGTTCACTGTCAGTGTATTCCCGCAACCACTTTTGAATTACCTTCAGCAAAATTTTACTCGTGTGTGATATTAATAATATCATTCAATAACTTCCACATTCTGTTTGATTGCTTTTCTTTGGAATAGGGACAAATATGGATCTCTTCCAGTTTGTTGGCCAGGAAGCTGTCTTCTAAATTTCTTGGTATAAAAGAATGAGCACTTCCAACATTGCATCCATCTGTTGAAACATCTCAATTGGGACTCTGTTAATTCCCAAAGCCTTGTTTTTTTTGCCAGTGCCTTCAGTGCATGTTGGACCTCTTCCTTCTGTACCATCGGTTGCTGATCATACAGTGCTACGTCCTGAAATGGTTGAATGTCAGTCAATTCTTTTTGGTGCAGTGACTGTATATTCTTTCTAGCTTCTTTCGATGCTTCCTGCCTCCTTCAATATTTTACCCATAACAAACAAACAAAACAAAAAACAAACCCCTTGCCATCAAGTTGACTCTGACTCACAGTGACCCTATAGGACAAAGTAGAACTGCTCCACAGGATTTCCAAGGAGCAGCTGTGGATTCAAACTGCTGACTTTTTATGTCAGCAGCCTGAGCTCTTAACCACTTCATCACTTGGGCCCCATTTTGCCCATAGAATCGTTTGATATTGAAACTTCAGCCCTGGATTTTTGATTCAGTTCTTCTAGCTTGAGAAATACTACATATAGGTTTTTTTCCTTTTGGTTTTCTAACTTCAGGTCTTGGCACATTTCATTATAATATTTTATTTTGTTTTCTGAAGCTGCCACTTTAAATTTTCCATTCAGCTCTTTTACTTCATCATCTCTTCCATTCACTTTAGCTACTCTTAAGTTTGAGAGCAAGTTTCAGAGTCACTTCTGACATCCATTTTTGCCTTTTCTTTCTCTCCAGTCATTTTAATGACCTTGTGCTTTCTTTATGCATGATGTCAACCCTTAACTTATTTGGTCTTTGGTCATTAGTGTTCAAGGCACCATATCTATTCTTGAGATGATATCTAAATTAACAGATGAATCACAGAAATAATAACTAGGAAAGGAAAAAATAATGGCTCTCAAGTTGATTACAACTCATAGCAAAGCCATATGCTTCGGGGGAGGCTTTTCCATGGCTGAGTTTTAGGAATATGTCACCAGATCTTTCTGCCAAGGCACCTCTGGATGAATGCAAATCTCTGAACTTATATAAACATGTATCTTAGGTTGGGTTATCTAGAGAAACAAAACCAGTGAAGCATGTAGATATATTTATACAGAGAGACTTATGTCAAGGAAATGGCTTACACAATTGTAGAGGCTGGAAAGTTCCTAGTCCACAGGCCACACTGGAGGCTTCTCCTGAATCACACAGCTGCGGGTGCTGATGAACCCAAGATTGGCCTCTTGCTCACAAGCTGCAGAGGCTGATAAATTCCAAGGCTGTCAGCTGAGCCAACAGCTCAAGTTCCAAAAACCAGACATCAGATGAACAGAAGAGAGCTGCAGGATACAGAGGGATAAAGAGCCAGTGAATTTTGCCAGTAAGTACACCTATTTTGGATGCAGGTCTCATCCCTAAGTTCACCACATCTCATCATGAAGGTGATTATGCTATTACATAGCTATCAAACTACATCATAACTGCCAAACCACTGAAAATCGTGGTCCAGCCAAGTTGGCACACAACCTTAACCATCACAGCCACCAAGTGTTAAACATTTGTCACACCCAGAGACTCTAATAGAAAGGGAGAGGGAATATAAGCATAAAGCAGGGTGTAGAGTTCTTTCCTAAATCATAAAATCATGCTACATCCTGGCCTTGCTTGCTGGGGTAGGCCACCTGTCATATGCAAAGACAGGACATCGAAGTAGAGGAAATCCCCAAACTTGTGCCATTGGTAGGCAGAGGATACACTAAAGCCAGCTCCAGAAACGGATATATGTCCATGAAGGCTGGATAGGTTCAGAGTTCTCCAAGCTCCTAACTGAGAAGGCCCAGCAATTTCTAGCCTTTTTGGGGGGTGGGAAATATACCTCATGACTAGCCACCACTCATCTGTCGGTGGAGGCTTGTGTGTTGCTTTTGTGCTGGTCAGGTTTTAGTAGAGCTTCCAGACTAACATAGACTAGGAGGAAAGGCCTGGCTACCACAACCCTCTGGATCACAGTGATTTGATCTGTGAGTGATCATGGAGCTACTGGAGGACCAGGAAGCATTTTATTACATGGTGTGCGGACTCAACAGCATCTAACAAGAACAGGCAAAAAGTAAGACAGGAGGGGCTGAGAGAAAACAGGAGGAAAGGAAACAGTTAACATTCTCGTCTACTAACCAAAAGGTTGGAGGTTCAAGTTCACCCAGACGCAGCTTGGAAGAAAGACCTGGTGATCCACTTCTAAAAAATCAAACTTTGAAAATCCTGTGAGCATAGTTCTAGGCTGTCACACATTGGATTGATATGAGCTGGAATTGACTCAGTGGCAATTAGTTGTATTTCCTTTTAAATAATTTTATTTTCCTGTTAAAAATATAAACAGCAGAACGTACACCAGTTCAGCAATTTCTGCATGTACATCTGAATGACATTGATTGTATCTTTAAGGTTGTGCAACCATTCTTACTCTCTTTCCTAATTGTTTCCCCCCATTATCATAAACTCACTGCCCCCTAAACTTCCTATTTAACCCCTCAAGCTACTTTTTATCAATTTAGTACTATATAGACTAGGTTGAACTTTTTCTTTGCTTAAAGAAGACTTCTAGGAATATTTCTGGTTTAAAATTTAAATATTATCTAAGTGCAATAATCTCCCCCCCCCCCGGGGGGGTGGCTTGGCCACATCAGTGGCTCCAGAAAGTCTGGATTCTGTGACAATTTTAATTATGTTCCACATCCCCCCATCCCCTTTTGATCAGGATTATTCTAAAGAATCTTTCATCAAAACACTCAGTAATGGTAGCTGGGTACTGTCTAAGTCTTCTGGTCTCATGGCAATGGAGGCAAGTTATTCGTGAGGTAATTACCCATGCATTTCATTTCCTCCTTCTATTCCTGATTCTCTTTCCTCTGTTGCTCCAGGTGGATAGAGATCAATTGTCATGCCTTGTTTGACTGTCTGCACACTTTTGAGACCCCAGGCAATATGCAACAAACTGGGAGGTAGAACAGAAGTGCTAGATACAACATGGGGCCAATTAACTAGGATAACCCACGAAACAATGACTTTAAACCTCCAAACCAAGAAATCAAATCTGACGAGACATTTGGTTATGTATAAGCAGCCTCAGCAGCTATGCTTTTTGTTGTTGTTGTTGTTTTAAAATGTATCACACAACATTTGCCAATTCAGCTTTTAATAGATATACAACTTACTGACATCAGTTAATCGACTGTGCAACCATTGTCTTTAATCAATGTGAATTTTCCATCACTGGAAACAGAAACTCGATGCTTCATAAGCAGTAACCCGCCTTTACCCCTCCTTGGTCTCTATATATCCCTCATTTGGTGTACAGAAAGGGAAGTAGAGTCTCTAACAGCCTGCTGGGAGGGTAAGGAACAAGACTGAAGGCTGACTATGGGTAGGCTTAACTCT
Source organism: Heterohyrax brucei (assembly GCA_028571685.1). Taxonomy (NCBI): domain Eukaryota; kingdom Metazoa; phylum Chordata; class Mammalia; order Hyracoidea; family Procaviidae; genus Heterohyrax; species Heterohyrax brucei. The sequence goes on from CM053140.1 coordinate 161,711,281, forward strand.
GCTCCAGCTGCCTCCCTGAGCATTGCCAGCAAGACTTTTAAGTCACCATAGGTGTCTCCCACTGAGAGAAATTCAGCATACATGATGTGGATTACCACTTGAATTATAACAGGAGGTGACTCACCTCTCAAGATATCAGAAAACTGGGCAGTCACTGAGATCCATGGGTGTGAGGGGTGGAGACAAGAGGAGAAGCTATTCTAAGCCATCTGTCTTCGTCCTTCAGCCAGTTCCTGAGCTGCCTTTGTCAACCTGAAGATGCAAAGGTAATGTCCCATATAATTTCCTTGGTTTCAAATGACTGACCTGGGCTGTACCCTGTGCTTTTTTCCTAGAACCCTCTGCAGGCACCATTTGTGCCTGGCACCCCCCAGGCATGCCTGAGCAGATGAATTCTGTTTCTCTGGGGTCCATGGAGCCTGAACTCTAGCTTCCTATGTAAAGGTCGTGGCCAGCTGCCCTCAGGGTGGCCTCCTACTCCTTGTTAACATCAGAACCGCAGGACCAGCAGTGCTAAAGTTTCCTCCAGTGACAGAACTGGAAGCAGCCCCAGGCTGTAATCAAAAGCTCAACCATGGGAAAGAACTTGAGCTCAAAGTCCACCTTGAAGACCCAAGGGGCCACCTCTTCAGTGTTCTGTCTGTGCAAGAGTCCTTTGCTTTGCTGCTTCAAAAGGAGAGCAGTATCCTTAAGAGCAACTGAGATTAAACAGGTGTGAGATTTGGTACAAAGCCCGCGTCTTGTCTGTAAGCCTGTTGAGTAATGGCTATAACCTTTGATGTCTAGTCTTAAAGTCCAAATACCGGGCTTCTCTCCTCTCTTCATCGTATCTTTCCCTCCCTTCTCCAATGCTGTAATATTTCCTCTTACTTTTAGATCTAAAATATAGCCAGTTCCCCGAGATAACCTAGAATTTATCTGTGGTTGAGCTGATCCCATGTGTAGCTGAAGAAGTTACGCATCCTGTATGATCTCACAGTTACCAAACAATCCATTTCTTTCCAGTATTTCCTGTACTAATTGCTAAAACATCTGGAATCTTACCTATAAAGACTCATTCTAATGGTTAAGGCAGAGTGTCTCCAGGAATCCTCCAGCCAAGCCAAGTGCTGTCAAGTCGCATCCAACATTATAATGAAAACACAGTCAATGATCTGTTATTTATATTTCATTATAAATTCACTTCTCTCCAAAATAGTTCCCGGGCATTCTCATTTGATCTAGATGATTCCCACAAGTACACGCACATCTGGACCTTAAAGAAACAAGTTATGGAATACCATGTTGTCTAATGATTGAAGTTACACATTTGTATTTAAGGAAAGTTAGACACTAATACCAGCCACATGAGCACAAGCATGTCATTCAATCACTATAGGCTTCAGTTTCCATCTAAAGTTTTTCTCTATTCTAACTCTCTGATAAGTCATTAGATATCCATAAAAATGCTCTGAAAGCACACACACAAACTTCAACAATCATTTACTGCACATTCACACCGTACCAGGTCCTAAAGTAGTAGTTAAAACTTCTTAGATGACTGAAACTGGGTTCTTCCACTTAAGGTGCTTTGAGTCTAGAGAACAGATAATTAGCATTCATGTATTAAGTGTAGCAATAATAGATTATGCACAGGAGAACCTAGAAAGGTCAGTGAGTCCCAGGTGCAGCATATGGGCAAATGAGCTGACCCCAGAACTGGAAGACTAAATAGAGTAGACTGGGTAAAGGGAGCCAACCCATTGCCCTCAAGTAGATTCTGACTCATAGTGACCCTACAGGACAAAGTAGAACTTGGAGTTCCAAGGAGTGCTTGGTGGACTTGAACTGCCAACCTTTGGGTAAGTAGCTGTAACACTTAACCACTATGCTACCAGGGTTTCCTGGTAAATGGAACAGGAAGAGAGCAAGCATCTCATGCAGAAGAAATGGCACAGGGCTGGCAAGTCAAAGTATGGTGGTGGAATGTTTTGGTATACAAATATGTGGATAAGTGTGACCAGTTAAGGACTTCTAAAGCTTAAATTGTGAAAAATGAGGTGTCAGGAAACAAAGCAGAGCAATGCGTAGGCTGAGAGGTAAGCCACAGAGCCACCATCTGTCTCTCACTTTGTGGTGGCTTGCTTGTTGCTGTGATGTTGGAAGTTATGCCACTAGGGTCACCCATGTTGAATAAGTTTCAACAGAACTTCCAGACTAAAACCAACCAGGAGAAAAGGACTGATAATCTACTTCCAAAAATCAGCCAGCGAAAACCATTCAGAACATAGCAAAACATTGTCCAACTCCCTTGCTTTGGACACACAACCAGGAGGGATCACTTGCTGAAGAAAGACATTGCATTTGGTGAAGTAAATGGCCACTGAGCATGAGTCCACAATGATGGACTCAAATATGCTGGTGCTTGTGAGGATGGCAGGGGACTGGCCAGTACTTCTTTCTGTTATACATAAGGTTGCCATGAGTCAGGGTTGACTCAATGATATTTTTCTGTCTGTCTGTCCACCCATCTATCTGCTGAAGTGAGTTACACAGTAGAGTTCCTCTGGAAGAAGTACAGAAGGTGGATCAGAAAATGATGGAGAGTAGGAAGTGTTCTGCACTGAGATGTCTCATGCCCAGCCCCTCTTACCCTTAGTTTAACCAGGATACTAATTGCAAGCTTTTATTGCTTAGTAGATGTTTTGGCTGCCTGACCCCTCTCTAGCATGGGCCCCTGGAGGGACTTCTGGCAGTATCTGGGAAGTGTTTTTCCAGCAGCTGTTCTATGAGTAATTATCCCAAACAAAGAGGAACATTCTGTGATAAGTATTTGATGAGCTGCCACAGGTTTCTCACCTGGGACATCTTGGTCAACATGTTTGTCAAAAAATTAGAACATAGACCAGATGTTTAGATGACACAAACTGAATATAATATACAATGATTTATATGACAGAATAAAGATTCTAAAAATATCCCAAAGGCTGGAACAGTAGTTAAAAATCAATTAGATTTATTTAACCAGATACATGCTAAGCTCTGCTTTTAGATTTCCTCAAAATCAATCACACAAAAATAATATTTGGCCTATTTGACTTGATGGCATAAGTGATCTATTCATCAGATATTTACTGAGAATCTATTGTATGGCAGCTTACAGGGCACTGCTTTGCTCCTTGCAGATAAACCTACTGATGTTGAGTCAATTCCAACTTACAGTGACCCTATAGGACAGAGTAGAACTTCTCCACAAAGTTTCCAAAGAGCACCTGGTGGATTTGAATCCCCAATCTTTTGGCTAGCAGCTGTGTCACTTAACCAGTGTGCCACCAGGGTTTCCTCATTGCATGTAGCACATTTTATTAAAATCAGGTCTTCTTACCCTAACTTTCTCTAGATAATGGGCTAAGCCCCACCATCTTCATATCCCAAGATCCTGTGGCAAAGAAAAGACAGACTTCTTGAATGCTTACCATGTGCCAAGTACTTTCCATCCACAATCAGTTTATTTCTTACCCAATCCAATTATTTTCATTTTTCAGATGACAAATTAAGATCCATGCATAAGCTTTTTATGGCTTGGGGGCTAACCTTTTAGACCAGGTCCAGCTGGTTCTGAGACTGATTCTCTTTCCACTGTATCACACTGACTCCACATCTACACAAAAACCTAATATTGTTTCGCTAGAATTATACAAGACTGAGCCTCTCCTCAAATGTCTTGCAGTGTAGTAGATTAAATGAGTAAGTTCAGGTGGACAGGAGATAACGCGAGAGAGAAGGTTAGAGTTGATCACACACTCCACGTGTGCCTCCAGTTAGATGTAGGTGCTCAGAAAGTAGTGGTGGCATGGGCTTCTCTGATAGGATTACAGGATCCAGAACAAGGGCAGTGTCAGCTCCACTGTTCTCTGTGCTGCCCAGAATGCATCCAGACTGCTGGGTCCATTCCAATCAGAGCACTCAGGAAGGGAACAGCCACCAACCAGAAATTACTCAGAAGAGGTTATTCAGTATGCTAAGAGTCTGGAAAGCAGGCTGTGTGAAGAATGCTTGGGGGAAAGGTGATATTTAGTCAACAGAAGAGATGGCTATTAAGTTATTCAGACAAATAATTGTCTTCAAATATTTGAAGACCCAATTGCGTAGCTTTCCTCTTAGTGTAGGTAGGCAATTAGCAGTCTGTGAACTGTGATTTCTGAATGTTGAGGGTTGCAGAGAAGAGAGCTACCACTCATTGGGTTTACTACCACGGGTCAAGCAGTTTACATACATCAGATCTCGTGTTCACCAGGGCCCTGCTGAGTCTTCTACTTAGCAGCTGAGTAAGAGCCTAAGAATCTGCCCAGTAACATAGTTTGTGAAGGGCAGAGATAGGATTTGCATCCAGGTTTGTTCATTGTTACTCTTATACTACACTTCCTTGTCTCTCTCTGTACTGTCTCTATGATTATGTTGCTATGATTAGCCCCTGAAGTAGGTGGGCATTTTAGAGACCATTTTTTTATAAAAAGCAAAGGATTCACCAGTATGAATAGGTCAGGAAAGGGAAAAGCTGACAAATTCAGGAAGAATGCCATTACTCACTGTGTCAACTGCCACCACCCTCTCAACTAAGTGCAGCCCTCAGTTCAGAAGACAGAACTGAGTTAGAGACCCTCAGGACCTCTGATGAAGCTGGCACAAGCATTGGGTCCATTCTATAAGGCCAATCTATTCCCTTCTTGCCCCCAAATTCTCACATCTCTATACCTGCGCCTTCCTTCTTCTCCACTTTCCACACTCTGGACCAGACCACTTGCTCGTTTTCCTGGTATACCACTTGCCTTTGGTATATGCCGTCCCTTCTGCCTAACATATTTTGCCACACCCCCTTTGCCTGCTTTATGCCTACTTATCCTTCAGATTTAAACTTGTGTGTTATCACCTCCCGGTGATGCCTCACCCTTGACCAGATTTCCATACACATACACTGACTGTATGTCTCTGTGTCATTACACTACTCTCACTGTTGGAGTTACTACATAACTCCTCGAAAGTAGGGACGTTGTCATCCTCCTTTTCTACCTCTGTGCTCACCACAAAGTACTGTCAGAAGAATGAATAAATGAACGTCCTGGGAGCAAGACTGGGATCAGTAAAACTTAAGTTTTAAAGCAGATTCTACAACTCACTGATTAGAGAAAAACCTTAGGGAATTTATGCAATCTTGACTTAACTTGTCCTTAACAGTTAACTGGAAATAGTAATAATAATCACTACATCATAGCAACTGGTATGACAATTCAACAGAATAACATAAGAAACTGGCCCATACAATCTATGCACAGTTAATAGCAGTAAGACCAATCAGTATCATATTGTCTGAATCCAAATTATGCATTAGCCAAAAAGAGTTCATATTCTGGAAAGCATATTTTTCAATGCCAAGAATAACAAAAACATATTGACTAAAGCATTTGACTCTGTGTCCCTGGGGGGACAGACTCCAAAAGGACATTCCTACTCAATGTGAGCTATCTACGCTCTCACGGTTGGCTTGGGCTGAGAAGTTAGATAGAACCAACTGTCCCTTGTGGGAAAGCAAAAGGCCAGCCTTGTGGAACTTACCAAGATTCCATGAAGATCACATCTCACCTGGACAGCCTGCCTTTACTGTTCTGTTCATCTAACTCCTTCTTATCCTCCAAGATTCATCTCAGGCATCACTCGTGTCCCATCCTTTACCCCTTCAATTACCAGTTGGGCCCACTTCCCACATGTTTGGATAATTCTCCATGATTACCTCTATGAACCCTTACGCTTCTGCCTGTTGTTATCTCATTAGCCACTATCACTCCCACCAGGCTGTCAACAACTTCAGCAAAGGGAAAACATCTTGCTCATCTTTGCAGGTCCACCCTCCAGTGCAGGTCCTGGCCCTGGAAAGCATAGCAGACATCAGTAAGATTATCTGACCAACATCCCTGAAGCTCTTGTCTTGGATACATGACCGCAGTCAGTACTGGTGCCCCTGGGTTGGCTCAAGGTAGGCCCAGGTCCTTTGCCTCATATTGGGACTTGGAATGAGACAATATTTCAGAGCCAACTTGTCTGGTGGCTTGGAGCTCAAAAATGTAAAACTTAAGCTCCAGGGTGTGCTTCTGACCATACAGATAAAGCCAGTCTGTGACGAGTGAGATTAGTGACAAGATCAGAGATGACGAACCCTGAAAGCACGAGTGTTTCAAAGGGTTCTTGAAGCTCAGCCACACTCTTGGCTTTCCAGCAGTTTTAGAATTAAACATTTCAGTAACCAAATTAAGGAATCCTCTTGAAAACTAGTCAAGTTGAACAGAGATGGCACAAAAGCAGTGCACCAGTTCAGTCACCCCAAATAGTCAAAACTGTCGCCTAGGCAGAAGTCAATATTAAAAAAACAAACAAACAAACAGTAACAAAACCCCAGCTTTCTTGTCCCTCAGGGAGAAAAAGCTGACACTTATTCCACACAATCTGTCAGTGAGTCTCTGTAGAGACTGAGTTTTGGTTGCCCACAGCAATAACTTGCCTATTAAGGCATTTTTTTATGCGCTCTGTCTCTTCCTGGGACTCATTTTCTCATTCCCTCACAGTGCTACCTGGGATTATCTTTCAATTAAACACTGCACACACCTCCACCTCCTCCCCCCAAAAATTCAAGAATAATACAACAGTAAAGGATGCTAAGAAGTTGGCCCTGAATAAAACACTAGTTAGCTTCCTCTAATTTCTTTTCCCAAGTTGCCGTACAAATAGCCACTTGTATACCTGGCTGGAGAGTTTAGAATCTCTAAATACATAAATATATTTTTCTTAAATCATTAAGCTATAAGAAATTAATTAGCATTAGCATATTGAATCACTTAGGTGTCAGTAGCTATTATGGCTAATTGACATTGAATATGTCTTGTTAACTAATTTACTATGAATTACATTAAATGTTAATTAATTGCTTAGTTATTCTTTACACAGTTATTATATGTTAATGTGCATTTCACAGCTTATTACTTGGATGGTTGTCCTAATGGCAAACAAGTTACCTGTTAATTCTAGTTTGACTAGATTCTGCATACTCCTAAAATCATTCTCTAAAACATAACCAATTAATGGATTAATTAATGTAATTTAAAACCACTGAAAAAGTAGTCAACAGGTTATTGGGCCCACATCTCCTAATTAACAGGCGGAGCTTTCTGGGGTTTATCAGCTATCAGCATTAGTAATGTATGGTACTATCCTTATCAGCGTCATTAAGCTATTTTCTGACCACAATAAACTAGTACATCTTATACCATATTATTATATTCTACGTTTTAATCTCAGAAGGTTGATTAATGTGACAGACACAAAAGCCAATATAAATAATCTTGGATGTAGTACTAGAAGTATAATGTCTAAAACATGGGAGGTGATACTTGTGTTCTGTTTTGTGCTGGTCTGGCCACGCTTGGAACATTTTATCGATTCTGTAGATGACATATCCAGAGAAATATAATTTATGTGAAGATTTGGTGAAGAAGTTGAGGATATTCTGTTAGAATAAGAGAAAACTTGTAAAATAATGAAATTACGGTCTTCAAATACACGCTGACATTTGTAGAAGACAAATTAGTTTTTTAGCTTTTTTAAAAATTTATTGACTCAGTTGGGAGCACGAGGATCATATGTCTGAAGTTAGAGGAAACAGATTTGGGACTGATGCAAAACTGTCTGAGAAGTAATGAGCTCCCTGTCACTGGGGGAGTTCAAGCATATTCTCAGTAATCACTTGAGCAGAAAGCACTCAAGCTTTGAATGGGTGATTAGAGAAGGTAAGTTTTCGGATTCCTTGCAATGCTGATGAGATTCCGTGGTTCACACGGATACAGTGTCATGGTAAACTGTTTGAGCAATCCACCCCTTCCCTGGATATGGCTTTGAACCCACATTCCTTTGCTCCCTTTGAGCTTCTGGAGAAGCCTCATAGGCATGCATAAGCACTTTGAATTCAATTCCGACTAGCACTGCTGTTGTGAACGCCAGCTTACCATCTTGTTGGTTTGACTTGCTGGTTGTCCCCCTGGGTCAGGCTGCAGATTCCCTTCAGGTGTCCTCCAGAAGCTGGTGTAGCTCAAGGCAAAGCTTAGCAAGGATCAGCTGAACCACTGAGGTCATTTATCTTTGACAGGATGGGATGTGAGGAAGCGCAGGCACCTGGCAGGCAAATAAACTTAATGAAGTTTGTAATAGACTGCGAAAATATCAGCCTTGTGATCAAAACAGGAATAAGCCACAAGAAACTATTAATGAAGGCTCTCTCACTATCTCCCTCTTCCCATTTCGCTCTTTACCGTGTGTGGTAACAACTCTAATTGTTACCAGCCTTTCAAGGACTCAAAGAGGGGCCACTGGGGGGCAAGGGTCTGGTGCAGTCCCTGGTAGGCCCCAAGGGTGCCATGTTCAGAGCTTTGGCCTCTGTGCAGGGTGAGGTATCCTGTGCAAAGTCCTGCTCCTTGTGCCCCACTCATAGTCCTCTACCCCCAAATGTCCTCCTGACCTTCCAAAACTGACTCAAAATTCTTCTTTCCTAGGAAGACTTCTCTGACCACGACTGTGTCCTCTCAACCCCCTTCTCTAGGGTCCTGCTTTCTACTAGCTGGTCCTTCCTGCTGGATCAGGGCACCAGTCCAATTATTTTGACCTGGAAAGTACACTTGGATTTGAGGTGTATGTAAAAGGATCTTTCAATAAATGTGTCCTACCTTTGAACTTGAATAAGCCAAGTTGTATAAATACCACTGTTTTGTTTTATTATTTTAAAGTACATTTGAGGGCACTATGTGTGGGAAGAACTTTGGGTAAATGGCTGTCATGGCATCTTTCAAATGGGGCCCCAAATGGTCAGTTATCATAGCCCTAAATCTTTTGCCACTGACAATCACAGCCTCTCCTCATTTATTTTGTATAAAATAAGGGGCAGTGATTCCCCTGGACCAAAATCCATGCCAGAAAGTAACTTTTGAGGAATGAAGTGGACATTCTTGACTCTCCATTGGACGCTCTTAACTCTGAATGTGGCAGTTTTGTTTGTTAACAGAATCATTCATCCAAAACCGGGCCTCATCACTGAAGATGATTTTTCAGCCAAAAGCAGCGTCAACTTCCAATAGCTTCAGAACCCAGTCAGCAAATGTATGGCATAATCTATGGTTGTTGAACTTCAGATCTTGAGTTAAAACAGTTTTGTAAGGGCGAAGCTCCAAGTCCAAATGCAAATTGTGGTCGATGAAAGGCCCAGCTATTGTGCTCAGCAAGAAATTGGTTGGGATAGATTCTCACATATACTCTGATGAACGGTGGTGATGTTTTCATTGGAAAGCGTGGTTCGTTGACTCACAGGCATTGTCCGATTGGCAGCAGACCTGGTTGACTCTATTTTTTTTATTAAATGTCAAACTGTTCTCTAGGTAGGATGATTACAGACATTGTAAATTTCACACAATGCACAGGATGTTTCGGTAACACAACACTCATTTTGATAATAAACTTTAGTAATTTCTATGTGTTGTGGAATCATGTTGCTTTTCATGGCTATTTGTCAAAAAAACATGATGAATATGGCCTCTATAGCTTCACAGATATGGCTGCTATGAGTGTCAAAATCAGGACATCCTTGTTGGAAGATCCTTTATCTGGGCAAGGGTAATAATAAACAACTTAATAACTAGTTACATAGGGGTGGAGCCCTGGTAGCATAGTGATTTAAGAGCTTAACTAAAAAATGTCAACAGCATGAATTCAGAAGACGCTCTTTGGAAATCCTATGGGGCAGTTCTACTCCATCCCGTAGTGTCACTATGAGTTGGAATTGACTCAACAGCGAAAGGTTTGGTTTGGTTTTTCTAATGTGTGGCATTGGTGGTTCAGTGGTAATATTTTCACTGCCTATGAGGGAAATCCATATTCAATCGACCTCTTACGTGAGAAATTCAGAGTACCTCGTTCTCAACCATCACCTGTCTGTTATTGGAAGCTTGTGTTACTATGATAATGAACGGGTTTCAGCAGAGCTTTCAGACAAAGATGGACTAGGAAGAAACGTCTGGTGATCCACTTCTAAAAATCAGTCCATGAAAACTCCACAGATCACAACAATCCAAGACACAACTGATTATGAGGATGGTGGAGGACCAGACAGTGATTCATTCTGTTGTGCATGGGATCATCATGACCCAGTGTCTCACTTGACAGCATTAACAACAACATAGCAATATAAATCCACAAATAAATCAATATGTAAATTAAAAATTTAATCTATTCTCTTTTATTCTCTAACTAAAATTGATTACCAAGTGGTGGAGATTGTACACCAAGTCATTCATCAAAGTGTTTCAAAAGGGGGGGCGGAGTCAAGGTGGCGGACTAAGCCCACGTCTCCTTATATCCCTCTGGAAACCAAGACCTGAATTGACAATCAAACAGAGCCTTCTGATCACCTAATCAGCCTCAGGACGCGGCACAGAGCTGTTAATTGGGGCTTCATACCACTGAGCGAAAAACCTCCTCTCTTTCGCTGACTCCCGCTCCTGGCTAGCCCAGGCTCTCACGGACGGAAGGTAAATGCACCAGTTTGACTTTTTTTTCCTCTGTCTCGGCTGGCGGGCAGAGCTGGGCCTTGCCTGGTGGCTGGACTCAGACGCGCTGCTGGGGGGATAGGCAGGCGAAATTCCCATATTCTGAGAGCCAGGCTCGGGACTCTGTTAATCTAGCCACGTTGAGCCTTTCATTTTGTAGCTGCCTCAGCGGGGTTTGTGCGGAACTCCGCGGTCAGGGTGTGGGACAACATGTTGGTACCGAGGTTTTAGCCAGACCTCGTTCTTAGCCTGGGAGCCAGCGCCTGCAAATGGGACAGCGCTTCTCCGTCAAAAAAGCAGTGATTTTGCACAGTGCTGCCTACGTTGGGGGCCCTGCAACAGAAGCAGAGGAATCACTACCTCTCGGCGCCTTTAGCCCCTCTCTCTGCTGCTTGTGTGGAGGACGCCATCTTGGATATGGTGGCCACAGCTGGACCTAATTCGTAGCTTGGGAGCCAGAGCCTGCCCACAGGAGAGTGCTTTTCTATCACAAAACCAGTACTCGATGCAGTGTTGAATAAGGCTAGGCCCTGTCAGTAGAGGCCAACAGGGCAGTAGCATTGCTGTATTCTGAACTAGTTTGTTATCATCTGGGGTTGGATATAGTGGCACTTACTTTGTCAGATGAGAAGAGGGACCTCTACACCTGAAAACCTAACTGCCTTGTGAACTGGTCAGATACCTTTTGCTTTACATTTGAAGACAGCCTAGAGAAACATTTGCAATCCATCCTCACAGTACCTCTTCCAGCCTCTATGTTCTCACATGGGACCCAAAAAGCAACAGACAATTGTGGCATACAAGCAATCACTCATGGCTTCAGAAGGCTCCCAGATAAAGCAGCCAAGGAGTTTTCCACATGAAGAAACTTTTATGAAAGCATCAGGAAGTGAATACAAATTGATTATATACAGAGCCCTTCTAGACCTTATACTAAATGCAGCAGAACAAAATGAAAAATTAAGCAAGTTGTTCGATCTGGTGGAACACCAGTACTCTGAAATCCAACAGATCAAGAACAAAATCAAAGACATAGAAACTTCCATGCAAAGCCAAGAAAACAGAATGGAACAAATGGAAAAAAGAATTTCTGACTTGGAAGACAGAGCTACTGATGCCAGTGTCTATGAGCAGAAATCAGAAAAAAGAAACAAGAAAAATGAAGAAACATTAAGAAGCATGTGGGACTCTATTAAGAGGAACAACCTTCGATTAATTGGAGTCCCTGAACAGGGTGAGACATCTGAGAACACAGAGAGTATTGTTGCTGAGCTGCTGAAAGAAAACTTCCCAGAAATCATGAAGGAAGAGAATATAGACATCTGAGATGCATATCATACACCACCCAATATAGATCTCAAAAGAAAGACTCCAAGACATATTATAATCAAGCTTAACAAAATGAAACATAAGCAGCAACTCTTAAAGGCAGCAAGACTCAAGGCAAAGCTAACATTCAGAGGGAAACCCTGTAGGCTCTCGTCAGATTTCTCAGCAGAAACCGTGCTGGCACAGACACAGTGGCACGACACATTCAAAGTCTTGAAGGAGAAGAACTTCCAACCAAGAATTATGTATCCTGCAAAACTGTCTTTCAAATACGATAATGAAATTAAGACATTCCCAGATAAACAGAAACTCAGAGACTTTGTAAAAACCAAACCCAAACTACAAGAAATACTGAAAGAAGTTCTTGGCTTTGGCTTAGAAGAACAAAACCACTAACTTTATATTTTAGAACGACACAATACTCAATACTCTACTCATTTAGGGAAGGCTCCAAAGTAAATCACAGCTTTGATATGGAAAGAAGCAATCCAGTGATCATCATGAAAACTATGGTGTCATCATAATAAAAAGAGGGATGTACTACAGTCGTTATAGTCCTTCCAGATGGAGAGGAAGATGACAAGACTGGTAGTAATTAAAACTGGGTTTGTAAATAGTTTATAAAGGGGGTTCATAGGGGCAGTTGTAAAGCACAACAAAAGTGTATCATACCATTTCAAGAAATCTAACACACGAGTCTCAACAAATATAAAACCAGCTCTGAAAAAGGTGAAAAATCAACTCACAAAAAAGAGTGTCCCAGAAGAGACTAATAAGAACAACAGAGAAAACATCAACATAAAAATAAACATATCACAAGGGCAGCAGTGAACATATACCTATCAATAATTACATTGAATGTGAATGGACTGAATCGTTCAGTAAAGAGACACCGAGTCTCATCTTGGAACATAAGACACGACCCATCCATATGTTGTCTACAAGAAACTCACTTGAGACCTAAAGACAGGAACAAACTGAAAATTAAAGGATGGAAGAATATATATCAAGCTAACAATGAACAAAGAAGAGCAGGGGTGGCAATTCTAATCTCAGACAAAATCAATTTTAATGTCAAATCCACCATCGTGGACAAAGATGGTCACTATTTATTGCTGAAAGGTTCGGTACACAAGCAGGACTTAACTATATTAAATATTTATGCACCTAATGTCAGAGCATCTAAATATGTTGAAGAAACACTGACTACACTCAAAAGAGAGTTAGATGACTCCACAATAATAATGGGAGACTTTGGCACTCCACTCTCATTACTAGACAGATCATCTAGAAAAAAGCTCAGCAAAGGTACAGAGGACCTCATTGACACAATTAACCAACTAAACCTCATTGATATATTGAGAACTTTCCACTCATCAGCAGACAACTACACCTTCTTCTCCAGTGCACATGGAACATTCTCCAGAACTGACCATGTGATAGGCCATAATGCAGTGCTCAACAAAATCCATACCACTGAATTACTGCAAAGCATCTTCTCAGATCATAAAGCCATAAAAGTTGAAATCAATAGCAGAAAAAACATAGACAGGAAGTGGAACTCTTGGAAACTGAACAACATCTTGCTCAAAAAAAATATGGGTTATAGAAGAAATCAAGGATGAATGAAAGAAATTCATGGATTCCAATGAGAACGAAAACACTTCTTACCAGAACCTATGGATACAGCCAAAGCAGTGCTCAGGGGTCTGTTTATATCCATAAATGCACACATCTGGAAGGAAGAAAGAAACCAAATCAAGGAACTAACTCTACAGCTTGAACAAGTAGAAAGAGAACAACAGAGGAACCCCTCGGGCACCAGAAGAAATGAGATCATAAAGATTAGAGCAGAGCTAAATGAATTAGAGAATAGAAAAACAATTGAAAAAATTGAAAAGACCAAAAGCAGGTTTTTTGAAAAGATCAACAAGATTGATAAACCACTGGCTAAACTTACTAAAGAAAAGCAGGAAAGGAAACAAATAACCCAAATTAGAAATGAGAGGGGAGTTGTCACCACAGATGCAACAGAAATCAAAAATATCATAACAGAATACTATGAAAGACTGTACTCTAACAAATTTGAAAACCTAGGGGAAATGGACCAATTCCTTGACTCATACCACCTACCCAAATTATCACAACATGAGGCAGAACAACTTAATAAACCCATCACAAAAGAAGAGATTGAAAAGGTCATCAAAACACTGCCAACCAAAAAAGTCCAGGCCCAGATGGCTTCACGGCAGAATTCTACCAAGCATTTAGAGAAGAGTTATCCCCAATACTACTGAGACTATTTTACAGTATAGAAACGAATAGAGTACTCCCAAACTCATTCTATGAAGCCAGCATAACCCTGATACCTAAGCCAGGGAAAGATCCAACAAAGACAGAGAACTACAGACCGATATCACTCATGAACCTAGATGCAAAAATCTTCAACAAAATTCTTGCCAACAGAATACAACAACATATCAAGAAAATAATCCATCGTGACCAAGTGGGATTCATACCAGGGATGCAAGGCTGGTTCAACATCAGGAAAACAATTAATATGATAAACCACATAAATAACACAAAAGACAAGGATCACTTGATTTTGTCCACTGATGCAGAAAAGGCATTTGATAAAGTCCAACACCCATTCATGCTAAAAACTCTTAGCAAAACGGGCATAGACGGCAAATTCCTCAACACAATAAGGGCCATTTATACAAAGGCAGTTGCCCACATCATCCTGAATGGAGAGAGACTCAAACACTTTCCCTTGACATCAGGAACTAGACAAGGATGCCCACTCTCACCTCTCCTTTTCAACACTGTGCTAGAAGTTCTAGCCAGAGCAATTAGACAAGACGAAGAAATAAAGGGCATCTGCACTGGCAAAGAGGAAGTTAAAATCTCCCTGTTCACAGATGATATGATTGTATATGCAGAGAACCGCAAGGAATCTATAAGTAAGCTGCTCAAACTGATAGAAGAGTTCAGCAAAGTCTCAGGATACAAAATAAACATAAGTAAATCAGTAGGATTCCTTTATACCAACAACGAGACTGTTGAGGAAATTATCAAATCAATACCATTTACGATAGCCCCTAAGAAGATAAAGTACCTAGGAATTAATCTAACCAGAGAAACAACAGACCTTTACAAAGAGAACTACAAGCCCTTACTACAAGAAACTAAAAGAGACTTAAATAAATGGAAAAACCTACCCTGCTCATGGATAGGAAGACTTAACATTGTGAAAATGTCTATTTTACCCAAAGCAATTTATTTATATAATGCAATCCCAATACAAGTTCCAGCATCATTTTTCAATGAGATGGAGAAACAAATCATTTGTTTGGAAAGGGAAGAAGCCCCGGATAAGTAAGGTACTACTAAAGAAGAAGAACACACTGGGAGGCCTCTCATTACCCGACCTTAGAACATACTACACTGCCACAGTGGTCAAAACAGCCTGGTACTGGTACAAGAACAGACAGATGGATCAATGGAACAGAATTGAGACCCCAGAGATGATACCATCTGCCTATGAACAGTTGATATTCGACAAAGGCCCTAAGACATTAAACTGGGGTAAAAACAGTCTCTTCAACAAATGGTGCTGGCAAAATTGGTTATCCATCTGCAATAAACTGAATCAAGATCCATATCTTACACCTTATACAAAAACCAACTCCAACTGGATAAAAGACCTAAATATCAAACCTAAAACGATAAAGCTCATCCAAGAAAAGGTAGGAACAACAATGGAAGTTTCAATACACAATGAGGAGAGACTCCAAAATCTGTCAAAGAAACCTCAATCAACAGAAGAGAAAGTAGATAAATGGGAACTATTAAGAATCAAACACTTTTACTCATCCAAAGACTTTATTAACAGAATTAAAAGAACACCCACAGAATGAGAAAAAATATTCAGCAACTCTGTGTCATACCGATGCCTGATCTCCATAATCTATAAGATACTACAAAATATCAATAAGAAGAAGATAAACCATTCAATTAAGCAATGGGCAAAGGAGATGGACAGACACTTTACTAAAGAGGAGATCCAGGGAGCCAAAAAACACATGTGGACATGTTCACGATCTTTAGTTATTAAAGAAATTCAAATCAAGACAACAATGAGATACCATCTCACCCCAACAAGATTGGCCATGATCCAGAAAACACAAAACAACAAATGCTGGAGAGGCTATAGAGAAAGTGGAACCCTCCTACACTGCTGGTGGGGTTGCAAAATGGTCCAGCCTCTTTGGAAGGCAATCTGGTGCTTCCTTAAAAAAATGGATATTGATATACCATTTGACCCAGTAATTCCACTACTTGGACTATATCCTACAGATTCAAGGCCTTTCACACCAACGGACACATGGACCAGAATGTTTACCGCAGCACAGTCCACAATAGCAAAAAGATGGAATCAACCCAGATGCCCAACAATAGAAGAATGAATAGGTAAACTATGGTACATATACTCAGTGGAGCACTACGCAATGATAAAGAATAACGATGATTCCAGGAAACATCTCCTAACCTGGTTTCAACTGGAAGACATTATGTTGAGTGAAAGTAGTCAGCGACAAAGGGACAAATACTGTATGAGACCTCTACGATAAGACCTCAAAAACAGACTTGTGTATAGAAGAAAAGACTCTTTGACAGCTGCAAGAGGGGGGGAGGGAGGGAAGGAGAGGGGGTGGGTTTCGTTTAGATAGTTACTAGAAATCTAGTTGGGAGAAAGCGGTGATAGCACACATTAGAAACAAGAACAACATTAAGTGGACTTCAGCATAACTTGAGTACTCCTTCCCCTTGACTCAATACTGCAAGGATAGAGTAGCTGGGGTGGGGGGTGGGGGACCATGCTCTTAGGCGAATTCCAGGCCAATTGGCACAACTAGCGTTTTGCTAAGAGAGCTCTCTGCACACCACATTGGTGAGTGGCATCTGGGGTCTTAAAAGCTGCCAAGCTGCCATCCGAGGACACAACAAATGGTCCCAACTCAGCAGGAACGGATGCTCACCGAGGACCAAAATGACATGCGGTAAAGACAACTGAGAAGACAGAGAGACTCACAAGAGTGGGTGCCTACATCGACTTGGGACTGGAAGAACCAGATGGTGCCCGGCCACCACCAGTGATAGCCACGATGGAGCTCACAGAGAGGAGTCTCACTGGCAACACAAGAATAAAGAGGGGTGCATCATTAGATCTCCACTAAAGGACCTCAATTGATGGTCCAGCGGTTTTGGGGTTCCTCTGAGAGCATGACCCCCGGCCCTGATGCTGCCCTTTCCCATAAATTATAACAAAGGTCCACTCTTTGGACAGCAGTGGATTGGACTTGGTAAGACAGAGTGACCATATATTGGAAGCACTTTGTGGTTCTATACATCTACAGGATATCATCTTGCTGACCTCTGGCTGGAGGAAGGGGAGTGGACGGAGAGGAGGGGAAAGGAGGTTGTTGGGAGGATGAGACATGTATGGAGCAGAGAGGAATAGTGTGCAGTCACCGGAAAGGGAGAGCAGTGGAAGCTACATATAGGTGGGCATGTAAATTTATACGTGAATGTACATTTTCACTCAGTTATGTTAAATAAAAATAAAAAAGAATTGTTACAAACCAAAAAAAAAAAAGTGTTTCAAAAGAATTGTACTGTTTTCATTTTTAAATGTTGTTGATGTGATTGATCTTTTGTTTGGTGTACCTGTCACTAGCTAACTGGTGGCCCTCTCTGATTCTGACTAGTCACAGAGACTGCATCAAACTCTTCCAAAGTTCTTTGTGTAAATTATCAGTTAGGAGATCCCCAGAGTTCACAGCTTTGTGCAAAAGTCACACTACAGCCTGTGTTCACGTGATGTTGGCACCTCCCACATGGCCTGGATCCAGGGATCTCTTGCCTAGGTCCCTCAACAACGCTGCCACAGCCTTGCCTAGACCTCCTTCAATGTCCTGTCAACACCGGGCTACTCTAGAGGAAGGAGTAGAGGCTATGAACACTCTACCATCTCTGCTTGCTCAGCATCTACAAGCCCCTCCATACATGGTCCCATCTGTTCCAGGGCCTCATTCCTACCACTGTGGCCACCTGTGGGCAACATCCAGTGGTAGCATATGATCTCAACCACTTATACTATTTACCAACTAGCATAGAAGTGGTTTAATATTTTAATAGCTGATGTCATAATGAGGTAAGAGCCGCAGCTGCTAACCAAAAGGTTGGCAGTTCGAATCCACCAGACACTCCTCGGAAATCTTATAGGAAATTTCAACTCTGTTCTATAAGGTTGCTATGAGTTGAAATTGACTTGATAGCAGTGGGTTTGGTTTGGTTTTTATACCTACAAGTACCTGTATACATCCATGTACCAGTGCTGCTTATATACCCCGTCAGCTCCCTAAGGGCAGCTTGTTCTGAAAGGCACCCCCAAACTGCCCTCCTGCAGCGCAATCCCCAAAGCATCCCTTTGACCTTCATTGGCTATGGGAAGATCTGGACCCAATTCTCTACCTCCCCAAAATTGCACAATGGAGTCCCAACTCAGCTGTTAACATATACTCTGATTTCTGTCTTTATTAGGTGCCGTCAAGTCAACTCTACCTCATAAAAATCCTACACATAACAGAATGAAACATAGCCTGGGCATGTAGCATTCTCACAACCCTTGCTATGTCTGAGTCCATTATTGCAGCCACTGTGTAAATCCATCTTGTTGAAGATCTTCCTCTTTTTGGCTGATAATCTGCTTTACCAAGCTTAACGTCCTTCTCCAGGGACTGATCCTGCCTGACATGTCCAAGGTGTGTAAGGCATAGCCTCATCATCCTTGCTTCTAAGGACCGCTCTGATTGTACTTCTTCCGAGACAGATCTATTCATTCTTTCAGTATCCTTGTTCAATACCACAATTTAAAGGAGTCAATTCTTCTTCTGTCTTCCTTATTCATTGTTTAGCTTTTACATGTATATAATGTTATTGGAAATACCATGGCTTGGGTCAGGCACTGCTTAGTCTTCAAGGTGACACTTTTGGTTTTCAACACTTCAAAGAGTCTTTTGTAGCAGATTTTCCCAAAGAATGCATCTTTTGATGTCTTGACTATTGTTGCCATGGATGTTAATCGTGGATCCAAGTACAATGAAATCTTTGACAACCTCAATCTTTACTCTGTTTATCATGATGTTGCTTATTGGTCCAGTTGTGAGGATTTGTATTTTCTTGATGTTGAGGTATAATCTCGACTGAAGGCTGTGTTCTTCAATCTTCCTCAGTAAGTGCTTCAAGTCCTCTTAACTTTCAGCAAGCAAGTTTGTGTCATCTACATAACGCAGGTTGTTAATGAGTTTTCTTCCAATCCTGATGACCCATTCTTCGTATAGTACACCTTCTTGGAATATTTGCTCAGAGTACAAATTGAATAGGTATGATGAAAGAATACAAGTCTGATGCACATGCTTCCTGACTTTAAATCATGCAGTGTCCCCTTGTTCTGTTCAAACAACTGCATCTCGATCCACATACAGATTTCTCATGAGCACAATTATTCTGGAATTTCCATTCTCCATCATGTTATATATAACTTCTTTCTTAGGTACGTCTTGAAATGATTGAACGTCAACCAGTTATTTCTGTTATAAGGTCTTTGTGTATTTCCTCCATCTTCTTTTGATGCTTCCCACCTTATTTAATATTTTCCCTGCAGAATCTTTCACTACTGAAACTCCAGGCTTGATTTTTTTTCTTCAGTTCTTTCAATTTGAGAAATGCAGAGTACATTTGTCCTTTTTGTTTTTCTGTCTCCAGCTCTTTGCACATGTTGTTGTAACACTTTGTCTTCTCTTAGCTGCCCTTTGAAGTCTTCTGTTCAGTTCTTTCGCTTCATCATTTCTTCCTTTTACTTTAGCCCGCTTTGTGTTGAAGAACAAGTTTCAGAGACTCTCACAGGCCTGCCCGTTTGTGGTACTATGGGTCCTTGTATGTTACTGTAATGCTGGAAGTTAAGTTGTTGTAATACTGGAAGTTATGCCAGCAGCAGTCAGATACCAGCAGGGTCACCCAGGCCAGACAGGTTTCATTTGAGCTTCCAAACTAAGACAGACTAGGAAGGACCTGGCAGTCTACTTCCAAAAGGAATTGTTTGGCTTACAGATTGCATTAGTATGTTGAAAGGATAGAACTGCAACTCATACGTTTCCTGATTTTAAGCCTGCAGCATCCCCTTGTTCTGTTCAAACGACTTTTTCTCAGTCTATGTACAGGTTACTCACAAGCATCATAAAGTGTTCTGGAATTCCCATCCTTCACAATGCTGTTCACAATTTGTTATGATTCACACAAATACCTTTGCACAGTCAATAAAAAACAAGTAAACATCTTTCTGGTATTCTCTGCTTTCAGCCAAGATCCGTGTGACATCAGCAATGATATCCTTCATTCCGTGTCCTCTTCTAAATCTGACTTGAATTTCTGGCAGTTTTCTGTGGATGTACTGCTGTGACAATTTTTTAATTATCTGTAACAAAAGTTTACTTGTCTGTGATTTTAGTGGTGTTGTTTAAAAATAATTTCCACATTCTGTTGAATTATCTTTCTTTGGAATGGCAGGAATATGGAGGTCTTCCAGTCAGTTGGCCAGGTAGCTATTTTTTAAATTACTTGGCATAGGCAAGTGAGTGCTTCCAGTGTTTGTTTACTGAAACATTTCAATAGATATTCTGTCAACTCCTGGAGCCTTGTCCTTAGCCAGTGCCTTCGGTGCACCTTGGACTTCTTCCTTCAGTACCACTGGTCCTTGTTCATACACTAACTCCTGAAATTGTTGAAAATCAACCAATTCTTCTTGATACAGTGGTTCTGTGTATTCTTTCCATCTTCTTGTGATGCTTCAAGTATCATTCAATATTTTGCCTGTAGAATCCTTCAAAATTGCACCTGAAGGCTTGAATGTTTTCTTCACTTCTTTCAGCTTGGGAAATGACAAGAGTATTCTCCTTTGGTCTTCTAACTCCAGGTCTTTGCACCATTCTTTATAACACTTTTATCTCTTTGAACTGTCTTTTGAAATTTCTGTTCAGTTCTTTTACTTTACCATTTCTTACACTGACTTTAGCTACTCTACACTCAAGAACAAGCTTCAGAGTCTCTTCTGACATCCATATTGGTTTCCTGTTCTTGTCTTTTTAATGGCCTTGTATTTTCATGGCATATGATATCTTTGATGGCATCCTAGCAGATTAGTGTTCAACAAGTCAAATCTGTTCTTGAGATAAGCTCTAAATTTAGGTGGGGTATACTTAAGATCATATTTTTGTTCCCATGGGATGTTTTATTTTGCTTCAACTTACACTTCCATATGAGCATTTGGTGGTCTGTTCTGCATTCTGCCCTTTGCCTTACTCTAACTGATGATAGTGAACTTTTCCATCATCTCTCTCCACAGACATATTGAATTTGATTCCTGTTTACATTACTGAAAAAGATGTTTTCAGTCAGCAAAGCATTGCTCTTGCAAAATTTTATCATATAATCTCCAACATCATTTCTGTTAAGAAGACCATAATCTTCAGCTACGGATCCTTTTTCTTCATTTCAGACTTTCACATTCCAATCACTAGCAATTATCAATGTGTCTTGACTGCATGTTTGACTGATTACAGACTGCAAAAGTTGGTAAAAATATTCCGTTTCCTCATCCTTGGTATTTGTGGCTGGTGCATGCATTTGAATAACAGTCGTATCAATCGTTCTTTCAGGTAGACATGTAAATATTATCAGTGACAATGTTGTACTTCAGTTAAATCTTTTTTTTTTTTCCTTTTATGGAACTTCCATGATCTTGCCTTGCACAAACTGTGCTGGTTTCCCCAGGACTGTGTACTGTCTTATCCTTCACCAAAGTTTTACCACTTGTCTATTGTTTAGTTTTTTTCCAGTACCCCCCTCCTTCACAATCATTAAAAATTGTTGCTGTGTATACGAGGACTATCCTCTAAGCCCGTGAACTCATCCTAGAAAACGTGCTACATCCCTCATTGCTAAATATCACTACGGTCACCTGAAGTACTCCCTCCATGAAGCTATGCACCTACTCCAGCACCTGGTCTACCCTTCAAAGCAATTTTGGAACTCTTTTTCTGGAATGGCCATCAGAGATGTTGTCATATTACTTTTGATGTCCTAAATGTCATCAAAATGTATTCCTTTCAATATTTCCTTTATCTTCAGGCAAAGAAAAAAGTCATTGGGGGCCAGATCAGGTGAGAAGTGAGGGTGTTCCATTACAGTTATTTGTTTGCTAGCTAAAAACTCTCTCACAGATGATTATACAATTAAGTTTGCAAACTTGCCCTGGTGCCACCGTGTGCAATGGTCATTCCAGAAAGAGTTCCAAAATTGCTTTGAAGGGTGGACTAGGCACTAGTGTCAATGCATTGCTTCCCAAGGGGACTACTTCAAAAATAACCATAGTGATATTCAGCAATGAGGTATGTAGCACTTAGAACAATTAAGTTTGTAGACTTTATTGTCAGATCTCATAAACTTTTTCATGAGTTTTTGGGGCAGTGATCTTTTTTTAAACTGATTTTTTTTTTGGCTTGGTTTTTTTTATTGTGATTAAGTGAAAGTATATAATCCAAATCAGTTTTGCATGCCTACCTATCTACAGTTCCTTCTGCTTTCCCCACCTGGTGACAGCACAGTCCTCCTTTTCACTCTGTATTTGTAGTATCCTCTTGACAGGCATCTGTCCCCTCCTCTGCACCGTCTTCTCTCCCATGTAAGTACAACAGCCTCCTATAAATGCATAGAACCATAAAGCACACACACCACATGGTCACACTGTGTCCCTAGTCCAGTCCATTCTTGTCTGAAGAGTTGACCTCAGTACTGGTTTCCTGTCAGGGGCAGCAGGAGGTCTAGGGGTCCTGTTCCTGGGGGATCCTCCAGGCTGACAGACCATTAATTCTGTTTTTCCTTAGAGTTCTTAGGCTGCACACCTCTTTTTCTCATGTTGCCTCAGGGACTTTACCTTGTGTCCCCCATCACAGCTGTCCTTGGTGGTGGCCGGGCACTATCATGTTGATAGTCTCCCATTCTATGGGTCCTTCTATCTCCTGGGCTCTTTTTTCCTCATGTATTTGTTGTTCTCAGTCACCATCTGCTCCAGATGAGTAGGGACCATTGGTGTATCTCAGATGGCGGCTTGCTAGCTTTTAAGACCCCAGATGCCACTCACCAATGTAGGGTGCAGAAAACTCTCTCAGCAATAGAATAGTTATGCCAGCTGGCCTCGATGTTCCCTGAAAACATATTCCCCAGTCCCACATCCCCGCTACTCTAGCCTTTGAAATATTGGGTTGAGTTTAGAAAACATGTCAATTTATGGTGAAGTCCAATTAAGCTGATCTACTTTCCACTATGTGCTGTCACTGTTTTCACCTAACAAAATTCCTATATATCGTCTAATCTGTGACCAACCCTCTCCCTCTCTCTTCACTCTTGTAGCCATCCAAGAGTGTTTTCTTCCGTGTATAAGTCTATTTTAAGTCCTTATAACAGGAGTTTCATGCAGTATTTGTCCTTTTGCTGCTGACTGATTTCAAGTTTTTGTGGCAGTGAACTTACACAGTGTTTGTCTTTTTATGATTGACTTATGTCACTCAGCATAATGCCCTCTAGATTTGTCCATGTTGTGAGATTCATTATTGTTCTTTATCATTGTGTAGTACTCCACTGTGTATACATACCATAGTTTGTTTATCTATTCATCTGTTGATGGGCATCTAGGTTGTTTCTAGGATAAATCTTGAAACGCTCTTTTGGACAATGAACTTGACATCATTTCTCTTCAATTTGTCATTTCCAACGTGGAAGACTATATGATTGCCTGATTAAAAATGGCCAATACTAGTTCATTTCAGTTTAGTAATGCCTGGAACATTGATCTTCATGAACTCCATTTCATTTATGCTGACTTCCAATTTTCCTAGATTCATGCTTTGTATGTTTTACATTCTGATTATTAGTGGATGTCTGCAGTTGTTTCTCCTCATTTTGACTCTTGCATCACAGCAACATACAAGCCACCATAGTATGACAAATTGATAGACAAGTGGCAAAATTCTGGTTAACACTCTTAATATAACCCTATGGTTCTCTTTCTGAAGGTGTCAGAGGTAACCAGGGGCCCAAAGACAGAGGCAGCCACCATTCTGATATAAATCTGCATCTGCTCAGGAGTTTGATGGAAATGGATGGGGTTGGGGCCAGGGGTTGGGGGATGGAAGCCAGGAGCAGAAGGAATGACTTATGATTACTGTCTACATAGACAGGCCCTTGCTGTTAGAAATGGCTTAGACATTGCCCTAACAAATGTAGAAAGATGAACTGGGGGTCTCCATCAGGAGCTGATACTTGCAGAGGTGGAGATCATTAGCAAGAATAACTCCTCTTCTCACATAGCATTTTTCATCCTGGCCCTCAGTAGGGGCTGCTGGACCAGCTAGTTCAGGAAAAGAGCAGCAGGCAGTAGTAGGTCAGGATGCAAAGGACAAGGGGCAAATCCAAAGCTATCATCTTCTGCCTCCACCCATTCCTCAGACAGTTGGCCTGTTCAGTCAGCTGAATGACATTAATGCCATGGTGGGAGATGGTATTTCCAAACAGTGGAAACAGCTGTGGTGTGAGCACTTTAAGCATGTTGGGTGGCCTCTGTGGTGGCCCAGGGACCTGATCAGTGTGACACACATTTCCAAGAAAACACTGTAATTCAGCACCAACACACGAACAATTTCAGAGAGCCGTTTTCCCAGGGAAACAGGAAAGGTATTGGCCTAAAACATCTCAGCAGACTCTGAAGTCGTGATGTATAGCTTGTGCCCCATCCTTCCACTTTTTCTAATTTCTACATATGACTGTTGCACTTCTCTGTTTATTGCACCTAGTGGCTGCATGTGGGCTCCAATCCTGGCCCCACCACACATCCCAGTATAACCTAGGGCAAGTCACTGAACCATTCACTACTCTGACCCCGTAAAATGGTTGTGACAATCCAGCTAGTATGAGTGTAAAAAAGGAAAAGAGATAACGCATATAAAGATTTCAGTGTAGCTCCTAGCACCACTGAAACTTCTAGTAACAGTGGTTAGCTATTGAGACTATGGGTTTTGAGGCTACGCCATTTTCTCTCTCCTCTTTCTTTTTCTATTATTCAGTTCTGTTTGGGTCTGTTCCTCTGCCTCCATGTATCCATCATGAGTCTTCCTCTGTATGTGTCTCAGGAGTATCTGGGTGGTAGAAACTACTAATGGAAGGTTGTCAGACTGAATCTACCCGGAGGTGCTTTAGGGAGACATGCCTGGCTAACTGTTTAGAAAGGTCACAGCCCTGAAAACCCCAGGGAGTAGTACCATTCTGCATACACGGGTCACCTGGAGTCATAACGAACAGTAGCGGCTAATTGAGTTTTCACCTTGTTATTCGTGTGATACGTAGATCACATAACCGTGCTCGTTGAAAGCAAACAGGACTGGAAGCACTTAGTGATAAAGACCAAAGACTATAGACT
Organism: Heterohyrax brucei; assembly: GCA_028571685.1. NCBI lineage: Eukaryota > Metazoa > Chordata > Mammalia > Hyracoidea > Procaviidae > Heterohyrax > Heterohyrax brucei. The sequence continues at coordinate 161,736,820 of CM053140.1, forward strand.
TCAGTACAGAGTATACCTCAACATAAAAAAAAAATAAAAATCCTCACAACTGGACCAATAAGCAGAATCACAATAAATGGAGAAAATACTTAAGTTGTTGTGGATTTCGTTTTACTGGAATTCACAGTCAGCACCCATGGAAGCAGCAGGCAAGAACTGAAACAACACAATGTGCTGGAGAGATCTGCTGTAAAAAACTTGTGTAAAGTTTTTTTGTTTTCCCAACAAGAAAAGAGCAAAATGGTCTTGTAGTCAGCTAGTGCTGCTGTAACAAAAATACCACAAATAGATGGTTTTAACAAAGACAAGTTTATCCTTACACAGTCCAGTAAGCAGCTACAAGTCCAAATTCAAGGTGTCTGCTTCAGAAGAAGGCTTTCTCTCTTTGTCAGCTCTGGAGGAAGGTCCTTGTGTCGCATCAGTCTTTGGTCAGAGAGCAGCTTGGTGCAGTCACCTCAGGTCTGAAGGACACGCTGTACTCATGCTGCTGCTTTCTTGATGGTCTGAGGTTCCCAGTTCTCTGCTTGCTTCCCTTTTTTTTTTCTTGTAGGATGAAAGGATAAAAGGTGGTGTAAGCCATACTCTAGGGAAACTCCCTTTACAGTGGAGCAGAGAGGTGATCTTTGGAAAGGATTTACACTCCCACCCTAATCCTCTTTATCATAAATCCAGTCTATTATTAGCCACAGGCAAAGATTAGGATTTATAGCATCAGAAAATCATGAAATGGAGGGTAGTCACACAATAACGGCAATCACTAGCCCAGCCAAATCACTGTGCACATTTTGGGGGGGACACAATTCAAAATATGACAGATGTCATTTTGGGGACATCTGACCCCAAACCGTGGTATTTTCAATCACATCACATGTGTGTGAAAGCTGAACAAAGAATAAAGAAGACAGAAGAAGAATAGATCCCTTTGAATTAGGATATTGGTGAAGAACATTGAATACACCATGGACTGCCAGAAGAACAAGCACATTGGTCTTGGAATAAGTATAATCAGAGTGTTTCTTAGAAGCAAGGATGGCAACACTGTCTCCTGTACCTTGGACATGTTATCAGAAAAGATCAGTCCCTGGAGAAGGATGACATGCTTGGCAGAGTGGGGAGTCAGCACAAAAGGGAAAAACCGTCTGGAAGGTGAATTGAGAGGGGCTGCAATAATGGGCTCAGCCTTAACAATCATGGTGAGGATGCTGCAGGACAAGGCAGTGTTTCACGATATTGTACATCAGGTCACTGTGAGTCAGAACCCACTTGACAGCAGCTGTGTATACCTTGGTCTTTGTCAATTCACCTGATCTTAGTTCTCTGTCTTTGTCTTCTCAGCATCCCACTCTGTCTGCTTGTGTCTTTCTCTTCAGCTATTCAGTATTTCCTGGAAGCCTAAACTCCTTTTCCATCCCTTAGATGTATGGAGCATTATGGTATCAGAGTGTTTTCAGATCCTGTGCAGGGCAATTGAACTCTCCAGAATTGTGATCACCATAGCCTCATAGCAAAGCTCAAGCTATAAAATCTGTAATTTACTACTGTAGTTAGACTGTCTGCCAAAGTGGTTGATCAAAGACCTCAGCTTTCAGTATGGATTATACCTCAGCATAAAGAAAACAGATGTCCTCACAACTGGAATGGTAAGCAAACCATGATAGATGGAGAAAAGATTGAAGTTGTCAAGGATTTTATTTTACTTGGATCCACAATCAACACCTGTGAAAACAGCCATCAAGAAATCAAAAAGTGCATTGGGTTGGGAAAATCTACTGCAAAAAACCTTTTCCAAGTGTTAAAAAGCAAAGATACACTTCGAAGACTAAGGTGTGCCTGACCCAAGCCATGATGTTTCCAGTTGCTTCATTTGCATGCCACAGCAGAGCAATAAATAAGAAAGACAGAAGGAAAATTGAGGACTTTGAAGTACCACATTGGAGAAGAATATTGAATATAGCATGGACTGCCAGAAGGATGAACAAATCTGTCTTTGTTACAACTAGAATGCTCCTTAGAGGCAAGCATGGCAAGACAACATTTCATATACCTAGTATTATCAAGAGGGATCAGTTCCTGGAGAATGACATTATGTTTGGTAAAGCTGAGGATCAACAAAAACAAGGAACAGCCTCGAGAACATAGATTAACACAGTGGCTGCAACAATGGGCTCGAACAGAACAGTGGTTGTGAAGCTGGTGCAGGACCAGGCGGTGTTTCATTCTGCTGCACACAGGGTCGCCACGAGTTGGAACCTACTCAGCAGCCCCTAACAACAACAACAAAGGCCTATGAGGGTGGACTGGCACAGCAAAGGCCAGTGAGGAGCCTGCTACCATCTTTCACAGAGCATGGAGAAGCTGCCCGGCTCTCTGCTGGGGCTAAAAATAGGCATCAGAGGGCTGTGGTGGCTCAGAGCAGAAGGCAAGCTAAAAATATGCTTGTTACAATGCAGCTTTCCTGTGTCCCACAGATTGCAGGCCAGAAGGGGCAGGGCTGTGGGAACCCTGGGGTCCGCAGCTGCAGACCCTCCAGCTGGGAAGGGGAGTGGAAAGGGCAAGAGAATCAGGCAGAGATGAGAAGCCGCCAAGCCCATCCATGTGTTGACACAGTTAGTTACAGAAGCCATGAAGTCCATGGGGAACACAGTGGGCAGGGGAACGGTTCATGGACATTGCTCAGAGTCCATGAACAATGGCCTCAGCATTCGGGTCCTGAGTACAGGGAATGCTTTAACTTTTGTCTCCCTGCTCTGGCACTTGCTGTCTCCTTGCTAAGACAGCAACTGCCTTTACTCCTTGCTGCGTAAGTCTTCTATCCCGTCACTTGATGCCTCCTTACTGCAGGTTCTTGAGTCACACAGAAGATTTACACTCAGTTACTGAGCTAAAGGTTGGTGGTTCAAATCCACCCAGAGACATCATGGAAAAAGAGCCTGGCAATCTTCTTCTGTAAATATTATGGCCAAGAAAACTCTATGGAGCAGTTTTACTCTGCAACAGATTCCTGAGCTCCTGCAGACCCAGTGAAAGAAGATAGAAATTTATCTTTGCTGAGCACACACCCTATGCCAATACCAACAGGCTTGAGGGACAAGTATTATTATTATACACCTGATCTTACAGGTAAGGAAACTGAGGCTCAGAGAAGCAAACTAAATTGCCAAGAGTTGTTCAGTAGGTTTCAGAGACTGGATTTGAATCGTTGCCTGCCCAACTGCAGCTTCTCTGCCCCGCCCTCATTGTTTTATTAATGGCTCTCAACTGCAATTTTGCCCTGCAGGAGACACTTGGCAATGTCTGGTGTCACTTGGCTATTATTATAGCTGGAGAGTGGGGTTGCTGTTGGCCTGTAATGAGCAGAGACCAAGGATGTTGATAAGTATCCTATCAGGCACAGGAGAGCTCCTCACAACATGGAGTTATCCAGTCCAAAATGTCAATAGTGCCAAGGCTGAGAAATCCAAGCTCCTTTGGCACCTATCTCAGCCCACTTCATGGATGTCAAGCCTGAAAGTGCATCAGACTTACCCAATAGCACAGTAAAACCAGAATCTGGACCCGCAACCCTGTAGCACCCACTTACTGGCCTCCTTCACCTGCATGTCAGTTACCCAACAATTGCTTACCTTTGCCAGCATGCAATGGAGGCACAAATCACTGTGCCTTGTCCCAGACTCTTCTTTTGATGTAAGCAAGCCAACGCATTGCACAGATGAAACTGCTTGCATTAGCAGCTGAAGTAAGAATGAATGAAAGCACAAGTGAATTGTCAAGATTAATGTGGAGGCAGGTTTGGAATTGGAACAAGACCAGGTAACACCATGCCTGGATAGGAAGGCAGTGTAATATGAATTGACCAAAGACAAAGGAAAACAAATGGAAAGCGACAAGCATGAAGGGGAGCAGCACAGCTAATAGGCTGAGTAGCTAAGACTTCTAACCAGCCTATCACCTGGACTGCCCAGTTGGCTCTTTTTCCCCATCATCCAGGAAACATCTCCGGGAGTAGGGTTTTAAGCCTCTGGATAGATAATTCACCCTGCCCCATGTCAGTCACAACTCCCCCATAGTTATCAGTTTGGCTCAACAGATGTTCACCTGAGACAGGGAAGACAAATGAGGCATCACTGCAGAAAAGAAAAGCCACTTGCTCTAAGCATCTTCACTCCACAAGAAGGTTTATTAGAGAACTAACAATTAGGAGAGTGAGAAGAAGTCTGGGGACATCACAACCTGGGATAAACAAACCCAGTAACCTCCCTCCTTCCCTCCCTCTCTTCTTTTTTCTTTTCAAAAGCACGTGAGTATCGCGGCCCTGGTGGAAAAGGCCCTTTACTGAGACTGCTGGAGAATTCTTGTGTCATGGCTTACAGAGAATGGGGTTTCCAGTCTGAAGCTTACGTTGGTGACAGCTTCACCTTTTTCTCTGCTGCTCAGAATGAAGGGGCTTGGAGGTACAACAAGACTTCATTTATGGTATTCAGGGAGTATTATTCTGCAGTACCTGGTGACCTTCAGAAGCAAGAAGAAAACAAGTTTATACCCAAGGAAGATTTTCTTTATAGTCAAGCTGACAAATTGAGGACAGATCAAGGATTAATGTGGGACCAGGATCGCACTAAGCAGGGAATATATGGATCCTTCTCACTGTAGATTTCTACTCTATGTCAGATGACAATAGGCACTCAATAAATATTTGTTGAATGAGTGAATCAACCCCCTTTGTACCAATGGACATAAAGAATGATGGGTCCATTTCTTATAGTCCAGTTTCCATCATGCCCTCTTTATGTGCACGTTAGCTATTTCATGTGTCTTGAAAATCTGGAGAAACACCACAAACTTCTATAACTTTAAGACCCCAACATGCAGTGTCCAATTTGTAGAGGAATTTCCCAGATTTTGCAAGTTACTAGTGAACTGGTGGGATTCATCAGCCTCCCCTTAGACTCGAGGCTCCATAGCTTTAGGTGATGGGACCAGCTCTGGACCTAGCCAAGCTGAGCCATTCATGCATACAACAAATTTGCACTGAACTACTAATAATGCAAGTTGTGGTGCTAGACAGCGAGGATATAACAGCAATAATAGCTATGGTCTCTTTTCATTTAAACTACATTCTAGTGGAGAAGTAATATTAATCAAATGCTGATAAAATTGCAAAATCCAGCTGTGATAACTGCGTGCTCTAGATGGCAGGTATAGGGCAAGAGGCTGAGTGTTTGACAAGGTTGACCTGAAAAACTTGATGAGACTGAGAAAGTCTTCCCCAAAAGTGTTACTTTAGTTGAGATCAGAAAGGTAAGATTTAAAGATGGTTGAGTGGGAAGGTATAGTCTACTGAGTAGAGATTCAATACTGGAAAGATCAAGACACTTTTAATTAATTGAAAACAGGGCAGGGGAGAGATGGGGTATAGGGAAGAAGAAGCCAGTACAAATTACTGAGACTGGTGGTCTATCAGCACCTCTTCCCAGGAGTTCATCCAGAAATTTCTTTCCCTCTGGATTTGCCCTCAGTGGCCCTGACTGAAAGAAAACTAATGTGGCAGGAATGGAGAGGGCAAAACGAGAGTGACCAAAAGATGAAGCTAGAGGTATAGGCAGGATAGAAGAGGCAGGATGTCAAGAATTTTTGTTTATGTTTCTTAAAGTGACTTCTAGCCCAATAAAGGAGCCCTGGTTGCACAGTGGTTAAGCACCTTGCTACTAACCTAAGGGTTGGTGGTTCTAACACACCAGCTTCTCTGCAGGTACAGGACATGGCAGTCTGCTTAACTGAAGATCATAGCCTTGGAAACCCTTTCGGGTAGTTCAACTCCGTCCTACAGCGTCATTATAACTTGGAATCAATTCAGTGACAACGAGCCCCATATGAATCTCTATAAAGAAAATAGATTAGAGAAGGGTTAAAAGGGGTCTGGGAGATCACTGAAGAAGCTCTAGCAGTAAACTAGAGATGATGGTAGCTTGAACTAGAAAGCTGTTGGCCAAGGCTTGAGGAAGATAAAAAAAGAATACTGATTCAGAAGATATTTAGGAAGTACAGTCTACAGGATTTAATGATGAATTGAATATAGGAAATGAACAATAAAGAGAGCGCACATGTTGAACACTGGCGAACTATCTAAATTGATGGGGTAGGAGAAGGGATGGATGGTAAGGGCAGGAGCTTTGTTTTGAACTTATGACATCAGAGGTGTCTTTAAGATCAGAGAGAAAGAAATCAAGTAGACCACTGGATTTGTGAGTTCTGAACTCAGAAGAGAGGTCTGGGATGGTTTATAGATTTGAGACTCATCAATGTCGTCAATGAAGCAGTGGAACTGGATGAGGTCACCTAGGAAGACAGTAGAGAGTGAAAACAAAAGGGGGTGATGAAGGACAAATCTCCAAAGGAGTGGAAGAGAGATCAGAGAGACAGGAGGAAAATTCAGCATGTGACATCAATTAGATGGCACCTGTCTCCCGCAGGTTTGGACTTGGCCTGGGAGAGCACATGGAGCAGGGTTAGGGATCATTTCATGACATATGCATATAGTGCCAGGAAAGCCAGTCTGCAAGGAGCAATAGGGGCAGAACAGCAGAACCAAAGAGCCCCACAGCCAAGGAAGGAGGTGGGGGAGGAGCTGTTGTGAACAGTCCTTCAGCTCCCCCGCCATGGCGTTCTTCATACTCTCAGGCCCAGGAGATTTCTATCCTTCCTCCAAGCCCTGTTTTTGTCTTTAGGTGGTTTAAGCAGGTTGCTCTTACTTGATGGAGAAACGAATCCAGAAGAGAACAAACCACATGTTGAAGACAGGGACCCACTGGCCTGGGCAGATGGGCACAGAGAACAGAGAGGAGGGTAACAAAGAAGCAAACATACTACTGGGCACCATGTGCTGAGCTTCTTCATGTCCGTTCTCACAAATGAATCTCATCACAACTCTCAAAGACAAGAATTATACCCTCCTGTAATTTAGCTGAGAATATAGGTCTTTCTGAAAGTCACAACTAGTGCACAAAAGAGAAGAGATTCACAGCTAGTTCTTCTGATGTTAAGTGCAGCAGAGCAGTGAGATGAGGGAGAGAAGAGTGGCTGTTTTTGGTGAGAGTTTTAAAATCCATGGATAAGAGTCTGTAAGGAGAAGTCATGATAAGCCATTGCGAATTTTAAAGTGGAATAAAAGTGGTACCCAAAAAGGATCACTGGAATTAATATGAGAAACATAGATTAAAAAGGGGAGGCTTGGAGGTGAAGTTTATTCTAATATCTAGTCCTAGCTGGAAGTGGCCATATCTCCTGTCTCTACTACAGTGGGGAGGGTTGAGGAAGGCAGAGGAGTGAGGGTTAATCTCCTTTCAGGCTCCAATTGAAATAAGCCTTTAGAAAATAGCTTAAAAATTCTCTCTGAGGCATAAGCTGATTCACTGGGATCGGTTTTAGTTCCTAGAGGCCATATTCCTCCTTGTACCAGTAATAAATTCCCTTCTAGTCATTCAGATTCATGGCAACCCTGGGTATACCAGAACAGAACCTATGCTCCGCTGGGTTTTCAAAGGCTGATTTTCAGAAGCTGATCACCAGGCCTTTCTTCCCAGATGACTCTGAGTGAACTTGACCCACCAGAATTTTGGTTGGCAGCCAAGCACTTTAACTTTTTCCACCATCCAGGGACTCCCCTTGTACTCTAGGCCTTGAAAGCTGCTCTGTGTTTCTCACTCACCCAAGGAGTCAGACACAATGGAAAAAGGAAGAGACTGGTTTGGGAGAAAGAGACAGCAGCAATCAGAAAAGCCACTGAGGTCTCCACAAACCAGGCCGAGCTCAAGATGGCCTCAGGCTGCCTTGTGGGCAAGGGTCCGAGAGACTGGTAGGAAACCCTGCCCTAATGCTGCTTGAACTGGGTATTAGATTCTGAGCATGGTGGACTGTCCTGAAAAGGAGAGCCTAGGCTGGGAGTGGGAGAAATAAGTGTGGCACAGAGGATGATCTTTAAATGAAGGCTGAACCGAAGAATGGAACATAGCTGATTTAGTGACTGTTCTAGACTGGAGGCACTTGCTGGCAATGGGAAATAAGAGCTGGGAACGTAAGGCTGCTCTGAGACTTTGAGGGCTTTGTTGGATTAGAGTCTGGGAAGAAGACAGGCTCTGGGAACAGGGCCATCTGGAATAAGAGTTTTGTGCTAGAAGTCGGAAGATTAGTGGATTGAGAAAGCCCATACATGACAGAAACTGAGCTTCTGAACTGACTTGGTAGGGGCATCCCTTTTCTAGAAAGATATTCTCTCCAGTGAATATGAGAAAAGGACCTGCAGAGAGGGTCAGCATGAGCTGAGGAGGGTGATGAATGAGAGGCTATCAGGCCAATGGCTTTCAAACGTTTTCTGTCAAATAGAAAAACCCTGTCATCTCATTCCCAATTTTATTTCATTCTGTTTCACCTCATATTTCACTTAATGGGAGCTGTCAAGGAGATTCTTTGATTTTTTTCCCCCCTCCTTTGGCAGCTTATGTAGTCTGACAGCCCGAGAGACACGAGTTTTTGGAAGACTCACAATGAAATACTAAATCTCAGTTTCAGAATCTGTGCTTGTGTGAACTTCCACGAGTACAAGCTTGGATGTGCTCACCTATGCATCTGCATATGTGTACGTGTGTCAGCAGTGCACGTGCAGCAAAGCTGAAATAACCTTGAAAAGGGAGTCAGCCGTGTGGGTTCACGTTCTGACTGTGATATTTAGTATCAGTGAGCTATAACTGGCTCACTCATAAAGTAGGTATGATACGGGCTCTTCATACCTCAGAGGGTTGTCATGAGGCTCATGACAGGTACATAAATACTCTTTCATAATCTGTAAATGCAACTGATGAGTACAATTACCACCTGTGTCTGCAAGGGCTATCCCTTCACTGAACCCAAGTCCCATGCTTCCTCCTCTGGCATCTTAGATTCCTTGATGCCTTGATCTCAGAAGCACCACACTAGTTCCTGCTCTTGGCCTACCTCAAACAGCTGCTTCTTCAATTCATGCTCATAAGCCAGACCATGACCAGAGAAAGAGCAAATACATTTTACCTGGGCATTCCTAAAGACTTATTCACTCGTTAATGTAACAAATATTTATTTATTGGACATTTACTATGGGCCAGAGTCTATGCTGATCTCTGGGGATACAGAGTTGAATAAGTCAGAGGCTCCATTCACAAAGAGCTTTCAGATCAGGGTGAGATTCAGACAAACTCAATAATCACAAAAAGTACAAGAAATGGTATGGTAGATCTAAGGATCCCTGATAGTGTAGTGGTTAAGCACTCATCTGCTAACCGAAAGGTCCATGCCTTCAACCCACCAGCAGCTCTGTGGGACTAAAGATGTAACAATCTGCTCCTATGAAGATTTCAGCCTAGAAAACCCTATGGAAAAGTTCAACTTCGTCCTATAGGATTACTATGAGTTAAAAGTGACTTGATGACACACAGCAACAACTTGATGGATCTAGCCGCTGAGTGGTACAAATAGTTAATGTGCTTGACAATTGGCCAAAAAGTTGGAGCTTCAAGTTCACCCAGAGGCACCTCAGTAGAAAGGCCTGGAGAACTAGTTTAATAAAATTGGCCACAGGAAACCATATGGAGCTTGCTTCTTCTCTGACACAGGTAGGGTTGCTATGGGTCCAGGCTGACTTGACAGCAGCTGGTTGTTGGTTACGGTAGATCCCATCCATGGACCATGGCTCTGAAGAGGAGGGAGATCTATCTCAGCCTGGGCAGAGAGTTTCAGCGAAGGCTTCCTGGAGAATGTGGCTCCTAAACCAACACTTAAAGCGTGGGAGGGAGCTGGCCTGTGAGAAGAGTACATGCAAGCTGACCCTCAACCCTTAGTGCTGTTCAGCAAGGTTTTACTTTCTCTTTTGAGATGATCCTCATCTTGCCTCCAATGGCATTTTCAAGCCTTTCCCACATTCCTCAAGCCCCAAGCTCAGCCTCATACCACTCCCCACCTGGAAATGGATTTACTCCCTACTTGACTGAGAAGAGAAAAAGCTGTTTCATGTGACAACCTGAAAATATTTACTTGGGAATATTTCCTCCCCATCTCAGTGACTAAAAGTCAGCAGAATCTATGAAGCCAATTCAGATGTTCTGTCAGCATTTTTCTTTCTCCCAAATAGCTTCCAGCTCCTGCTTTTCCCATTTCCACTAATATTCCACATTTTCCCAGTCATCTATGTTGAAAGCACCAGAATTATTTCCTGCATTTCACACATTTAGTCAGTTGTGAAGCCTGCAGACATACTCTATGCAATGTCTTTCAAATTTCTTCCTTTCCTCTCATTCTTATTACAACTGTCCTAATAAAACCATTTTAACTTGGTTCTAGTCTACACAAAAAATTCCTCATTGATGAATTGCTTCTAGGTTTTCCTCCTTCAAGTTCCCAAACCATTATCACTGGAAGAGATTTACCCTTTTTTCAGTGAAGAAGGCAACCAAGAAAGCTCACCGCATATAGATAAAAGGGAGAGTATTTTCACACTGGGGAAAAAATGAAACAACTGTGAAACTTCGCGTGTCAAAATCAATAGAGGGATGGGCAGAGTAGCCTGAGGTGTCTATGATCATTCCAAGTAGGTAGTTATGAACATTGATTCATAAAGAGAACTAATAAATAGGACTTCTCATTTAACATGACAGAACAAATGTTCAAGTTTCTATTCTCCTCTCCAAATTCCAATAAAGTTACAGAAAAATATTTTAAAAATATAAATCCACATGGACCAACAACTAAAAAAAAAGGGGAATGAAGCCCTCATTAAATGAAAAACAGCAAGGTAGTTTTAGAGCCTAGAAAGCAAATGGAACAGAGAAAGCTGATTCAGTAGAGCAAAGAAACCAAACTTGCAGTAGTGAGGAAGTAAATGAGGAACCACTTGACTTCCACTTATACCTAGTACCCCTTTTGTACCACTTCAGATACTTGGTCTTGCTTTGAGTCACTTGCTCCTCACCAGCCAGCACACCACGACCAGCTGTGCATCAGGTCCAAGAAAAGTTATGATGATACAATCCATGAGTATCTCATCACACATCTGCACTGCACACTTCATGCCTGCAGCCCTAGAACTTTCCCATTGAAACTGTGGATCTTGCTCAGGACTCATCATGACTGTGGGGGAAGTTAACTAAGTGTAGGATGAATTTTGATGAGTGGGATCAAGAGACTATCAGGCAAATTCTTCCATCTTCCCAGTCTACGGTTATACCAAAGTACTGTCATTCGTATCTGAAAGCCGTCCTGAAAGATTGAGCAATCAGCTGGTTTTTGAACCAAGTGCAGAGTAAGAGATTTTTTTGTTGGCTTTCTGGCTGACTCCCATTGTCCTTGACTTCTGGATTCTTTGGATTATGCCTAATACTATATAGTACAGAATGACTCTGTTTTCTGAGGCAATCAGTCTAAGACGCTACCACAGAACCACAAGAAGACTTCGGAAAGCCAGTCACCAGATACTACTGAAGGCGAGGGTGAGGGGCGAGCATAAAGGTAAGAACCAAAAAGCCAAACCCACTGCTGCCAAGTCAATACTGACTCATAGTGACCCTACAGGCAGAGTAGAACTCCCCCATAGAGTTTCCAAGGAGTGCTTGGTGGATTTGAACTGTCAACTTTCTGGGTAGCAGATGTGGCATTTAACTACTATGTCACCAGGGTTTCCATGAAGACAAGAGGATATTTAAAACTCCATATTATTTAAGAAGCCCTGGTGGTACAGTGGTTAAGTGTTTAGTTGCTAACAGAAAGGTTCGAACCCACTAGCCACTCTATGGGAGAAAGATGTGGTAGTCTGCTTCTGTAAACATTTACAGTCTTAGAAACCCTAATGGGCCAGTTCTACTTTGTCACACTTGGCAGCTATCAGCTGACTTGAAGACAACGGCTTTCAGAAGCCCAGAACTCTAGAGCCACTCACCGTACAAGATTCCATGTAACTACACTTCCACCAGCCTGCATTGGACTTTTGTTGTTGTTGTTACTTGCTAATGACAACTTTATATGTAACAGAATAAAACGTTGCCTGCTCCCGCGCAGTCTGCGTGATCACTGGTGTGTCTGAGCCCCACGTTGCTGCCGTACTGTCGGTCCATCTCATTAAGGAGTCCCCTTATTTTTGCTGGCCCCTAGTTTACCAAACACGATGCCCTTTTCTAGAAACACCAGCCCAGTAAAATCAGGTGTTTCTTCTTATTTTTTCCTCCCAATCTAGCCTAAAGGAGCCAGAGGCAGTGGCCAGTAAGTAGGGGTGGATGACACAGGAGCATAAAGAAGTAAACAAGAACTCCCTCCCCACCGCAAGTTTCTGTGCTCAGGTAGAGCCCGAGATAGGAAGAAAGAAGAAAGTTTAAATTGGATGTGAAATGAAAGTATTGATTTAGAGCCACCTGGCCTTTTTAATACCTGAAATAAAACTGTTCTAATATCTGAAAGTGGCTAGAAAAGTGGAATCTGGCCTGGGGGAGGGATATCCAACATGGCAAGTATGAAGGACAAGTGACTATTTGCTGTCTAATTTTTTTTTTTTTTTGGTAAAGTGCCCATACATTTTCAAAACAAAGGGGAACAAAAATGTGTTGATACCTATTATTGTTATCCAAAGCAGATCCTGCCCAGTGCTTTAGTAAAGACACATGGAGGTGAAGGAGGAAGAGCAGTCTTTGCAAGAATACAGACAAGGAGCAAGGAGGTGTATACTTCAGATCAAGCTCCCTGAACAAAGGGAGGCAGGGCATTTTATACTATCCACGTAGGTTATCATGGCTCACAGGCTTGGTAAGACAAATGGCATTTTTTTCCTTTGGCAAGTAGGATAGTAAACTGGGTTTGACTGGCTTGAATCCCAGACAGCACTTTGAAGACAACGGACAGCAGGGAACAGGTCCTGCTTGGTCTGAAAACTAATTGCCCTTGAGTCTATTCCAACTCATAGAGACCCTATAGGACAGAGTAGAACTGCCCCATAGAGTTTCCAAGGACCACCTGGTAGATTCAAACTTCCAGCCTTTTGGTTAGCAGCCATAGCTCTTAACCACTATGCAACCAGGGTTTCCTGGTCTGGGTAGCTGCTAACTGGGCCACTCCCAACTGCTATCACCTAAGGTTTTTGTTTGATAATGGCTAAGCGGCTCCTGTTCACACTGGTTGTCATTACGTGACATACAGGTACACATACTATCTCAATCCTCAGGACAGTCTTTGGAGGTAGTGATTACTATGCCTGTTTTGTAAATTAGGGAAGTTCAGGAGGAGGAAGTATTCAAGATCACATAGATAAAAAGTGATGATCAAGAATCAAGAACAGGATATGCTTCCAGACACCAAACACTTCCCGTGAAACCTGTCTAAAAGCCCAGATACTGGCGTCAAAGCAATGGGGTTCAAATCCCAGTTTCGCAAGTGATTAACACTGTCTCTCTTGGAAAAGTTATTTACTCTCTCATAGCTTCAGTTTCTTCATCTCTAAAATAGGAAGCCACCAAGTGCTGTCAAGTTGGATCCAACTCATGGTGACCCCAGGGGCCAGGGTAGAACTGACCCCCAGAGTATTCAAGGAAAATAATACTTATTTCGAAGTTCCCTCAGTGGTGCAAATGGCTTGCACTTGACTGCTAACCTAAGGGTGGCATTCTGAATGCACTCAGTGCTACTGAGGAAGAAAAAGGCCAATTGATCTACTTGTGTTAAGATTACAGCCATGAGTTGCATGGACACAGGAAATGCAGGGTGGAAAGGAGGAGTGTGCTGTCACGTTGTAGGAAGAGCAAGTAAGGTTACACAAAAATGAGTGTATAAGTTTTTGTACGAGAAACTGACTTAAATTGTAAACTCTCACTTAAAGCATAACTTTAAATAAAAGCGGTTATAGCCATGGAAACCCTACAGTTTTACTCTGTAACATGTGAGGTAACCGTGAGTCAGAATCAGCTTAATGGAAGCTAACAAAAACAACATTTCATAGGCTCTTTTCAGGGATTAAATGAGACCATTCACAGAAAGAGCTTAGCACATTGTTTGGCACAGAGCAAGAACTTGATAAACAGTTTCCCCTATTATCATTAAACTACATCTCTCTCTGAATAAGAAAATGACCGTAAAGACAAAATAAGACAGTAATTCAGAAATGTCTAGAAAGAATCTGAAAACTTGCAGATACTCAATAATTGCTTGAATATAAAGCTGAGTTTCTTCTCTCCTGCGATAACATATGGGGGTAAGTCAAAAAGTATTGCTATAACTCTGGGGTCTTAAAACTTGGCAGTGGCCATCTAAGATGCTTCACAGGTCTCACCCCATCTATAACAAGAGAGAATGAAGAGAAACACAAGGGAAATATTAGCCCAAAGGCTTAACAGATCACAACTCAGACCACAAGACCAAGTCCAGCACAACTACATGGTGCGTGGCTACCACCACTGACTTCTCCGACAGGGATCACAATAGAGGGTCCTGGACAGACATGGAGAAAAATGTAGAACAAAATTCTAACTCAAAAAAAAAAAAAAGACCAGACTTACTGGCCTGGCAGAGACTGGAGACACTGAGAGTATGGCCCCCAAACACCCTTTTAGCTCAGTAATAAAGTGACTCCTGAGGTACACCCTTCAGCCAAAGGTTAGACAGACCAGTAAAAACAAAACTAAACTAAAGGAGCACACCATCCCAGGGGCAGGGACTGGAAGGCAAGAGGGGATAAGAAAACTGGTAACAGGAAACCCAAGGTTGAAAAGGGACAGGGTTAGCATGTTGTAAGATTGGTAACCAACTTACAAAATAATACGTGTACTAACTGTTAATGAAAAGCTAGGGGCTTTTTTTTTTTTTTGTAAACCTTCATCTAAAGTACATTTTTTTAAAAAAAAGATTAAAAGCTATTGCTACAAAATCATAGAAACTTTTATTTTAAAAAAATATCAAGATGTGAAGCTATCATTTCTTAACATCTAAGTCTGTACATTTCTGAAGGTGATGTTTCCATCTCTCTAACCTATCTGCAAAGAATTCTGTGTTCTTCCTCTTATGCTACACCAAAACAACAGTTTGGGCATCCTTGAGGTTCTCAGATAGTATTTGTTTGTTTGTTTTAACTTTCCTTGAGTTTGGGAAACAAAATGACGTCTGACGATCAGGGTTGTAGGGTGGATGGGGTAAGGTTTTCCTCTGAAATTCTCCTACGACAGCCCTTACTATCTTCAAAGAATGAGCAGGGGCATTGTTGTGATAGAAAAAAATTCCTCTGTGCCATTTTCCTGACCTTTTCTCACAAAGGCAGCTTGCAAAATTTCTTAAAACTTCTTCATAATAGGCACCTGTGCTCATCATGTGTTGTCTGAGAAACTCTAGCAAGAGTATACCTTTGGAATAAAAAAAAAGTCACCATAACCTCTTACACAGTCTTTCTTGGCTCACATTTGAGGTCTTCTCAACCTTACTTAAAATGCTTGATCCATCTAAAAGCTGTTGCTTTATGTAGAGCAGCAATCTCATAAACTTAATGCAAAACATCAATGATTTGGAAAGATACTCATGTGAGTTTCATTAAAAACTTGGTATTAGCCCTGACTTTAAAATTTTATTTTTCCATGGCACAAAAGAATACCCCAATGAGGCTAAGACAAGTATATTGATGAGAGAACTTGGCTGCCGTCATCCACTGATCACAGAGACAAGTTTAAACATGTTTTATTTGGAATAAAACCGTGTATATCTAAATCAGAAACCTGGTAACAACATTTTTTGACTCACCCTTGAATATGGTGGTGTAGAATGTGTTCCATTCTGCACTGTACTATAGATGTTCCATAAAAAAACCCACAAAATTATGAAGTTGTATCTTACCAGTCATTTCTTCAAGTATTTTATCCACCCCACCCCATCCCCAAGACCACAAACTCCTTGAAGACAGAGATCACGTCTTGTACGTAGCTAATTTACTTTCATTCATTAACTTAAGAAACACATATGTAGAACCTATAGGAGACATCAAAAGAAGATGGAAAGAATATACAGTCAGTGTACCAAAAAGAACTGGCTGACATTCGACCATTTCAGGAGGTAGTATACGATCAAGAACCAGAAGTACTGTAGGAAGAAATCCAAATTTCACTGAAGACATGGGTGAAAACAAATCTTCATGAATTGATGGAACACCAGTTGAGATACTTCAGCAAATAGCTGCAGCACTAGAAGCACACACTCACCTATGCTAAGAAATTTGGAAGACAGCTTCCAGGCCAACAATTAGAAGAGACCCATATTCATGCTAGTTTCAAAGTAGGGGATGCAGATTGCAGAAATTTTCTAATATCATTTCTTTTATATGCAAGCAAAATTTTGAAGAAGGTAACTGAAAAATGGCTGCAGCCATACATTGACAAGGAACTGACAGAAAGTCGAGAGGATTCAGAAGAGGACATGGAACAGGGGATAGAAATACTAATGTCAGACGGATCTCGTCTGTGAGTAGAGAATACCAGAAATATGCTTGCCTGTGTTTTAGTAACTATGCAAAGGCATTCAGCTGTGTGGATCATAAAAAATTATGGACAGCATTGTGAAGAATGAGAAGGCCAGAATGCTTTATTGTGCTCATGAAGAACCTGTACATAGACCAAGAGGCAGTCATTCAAACAGAACAAGGAGATACTGCAGGTTTTAAAACTGGAGAAGGTTTGTGCCTTGGTTATGTCCTTTCACCGCATTTATTCAATCTGTTTGCTGAGCAAATAGTCTCAGAAACTGGATTGTATGAAAAAGAACCCAGAACCAGGATTGAAGGAAGACTAGTTTACTTAAGAAACCTATAATATGCTAAAAAAAAAAAAGTGGAGATTTGAAGCACTTACTGATGACGATCCAGAAAACAAAAATCCTTGCAACAATATGGGCAAAGTATTGCAAGAAGTATTTTCAGGAGACAGATGATTACAGCTTGCATCCTTCCTTGATAACCTACAAAGCTGATAACAATGTTGGGAAAAGTGGTGCACGTGAAGTCCTGAGGCAGGTGAGAGCATCTCTTCCAAGCAGTGGCTGTAGCGGTGCTGACACGACACCAGTTGCCTTCTGACTCATGGCCACCCACGTATGTGAGGAGAACAGTACTCCATAGGGCCTTCAGTGGCTGATTTTTCAAAAGTAGATTACCAGGGCTGTCCTCCAAGGCACCTCTGGCTGACCTCAAACTACCAATCTTTTGGTTAGTAGACGAGCACGATCACCGTTTGTGCTACCCAGGGACACTGATGCAAAGAGCACCACATGGCTGTTGAACAAATCGTGAGCAAGTGACTGAGAGCATATGTGCACACCGTGGGGTAGGAGGTGGAGCGACCCGAGCACACATGCATGGCATAAAATGCAACGGCGTTACGGAGAGTGAATGAGTAGGGTGCTGAGCACTCTAGTCTTGAGTCTTTGCTCACTCCTTTCCTCCAGCCTGTTCTGTGTCCATGTTTCTCTACTACAGAAGTTTGTTGGACTTGATGGAGGTCTGCTTTGGTTATTTCCTAAATGCCTAGCTCCAGATAGGGTCTTTCCAAATCTGTCAGAAGGAGAAGGGATGAAGGAGGAGAGGTATGAGGGAGGCTCCTATCATATTAGGCTTCTTCCCTCTGGGGACTTCCCTTGGATAGCTTTGCTCCTGGGGGGTAAATAGACTTTGCATGACTCATATAGTCTCCCCTTTTTTCCTTCTCTTTTCAGGAGTTCAAGAGTGCACATGTGTGTACACATGTACAGCATGTTGTGATAGGTGTACCTCTATGCCCTGCACACCCTCATAGACAGGTGAGACGATAGTCTCTGAGATGTCCTCCACCTCCCTCACCTAACCATTTCACATTGCAGTGATACATCAAGGAAACATCAACCTTCCCTCTCTAACACACCTGTAATATACCACCAAAAATTGCCTCCTGGGTTCCTAGTGCTGGACGTTCTATGTTGGCAGCATCAGTTGATTGCTAAAATGTAAACACCCCAAGAAAAGCTCCCTCATTCAATTCTCTCAGTCACTCATACCTTAGACTAAACGGGAGCATCAGATCCTTTTCAGAGGGTGGGATAGGAGACAAGAATATGCTGGGAAGGGGGACAGAGGCTAAAGCCATGTTGGGGAAAAGGGACCAAACAAGAGCATTTAGGGTTACCAGCCCAAGATAAATCTCTCACTCTAACATTCAGCTTAATTTCTTTCTGTTAAAACTGTACTGGTCGAACAAAGAATCGTACTGGTAATAGCTGCAGAGCTTGAGGCATGCAATTAATGTCACTAAATTACACAACAAAGAACGTTGCAACAGCAAGTGTTTTGTTGCATACGTATTTACCACAATTTTTAAAATACGTATGTACTGCCCACCAACTTTGTTCTAGGCATTGTTCTGAGCACCACAGAAAGATAATGATTAAGACCCAGACCTAGAGAAGTTCACACTTCAGTCACCGAGCCCAATAAATCAGCAAACAGGTGATATGTAAACAAAAACCTAGTGAGTGCTATGATTAAGATCAAGGTCAGTAGGAGAGCTCAGTGGAGGGGCATCTGAGCTAAGAGGTAGTCCAGAAAGAGAGCTTCTTAGAGACAGCGACACCAGAGACTGAATCCAGATGCTTCCTGTCACTGTTTTTAGAAGAAATGGCTGCAGGGATTTGAAATTGGACCAGAATGCTGAGTGCTTGCATAAAGTCCACTCTGGTGATATTGGGTGGTGAAAGCACAACTGGGCCTGGCTCAGACACTCTGAGTTTGTTCTCCAGCTAAGTGGCTTCAAGAAGAGTGCCTTTGCCTGTCTCAGCCTCAGTTTCCTTAAGGTACTGTCTGCCCTGCCTGCCTCCTCAGGTTGTCTTGAGACCAGTTGAGATGACTTGGGTGCAAACACTCTGTCAACTATGTTACCATAAAAGCAAGGCATTTTTCTCTGTTGTGACCGATGTCTTCCTCTCTGCCTCCATGAGTGCCAGGATGAGCTTAACAAAGGACTTTCTTTTCTACCATGTCAACTAACTCTGAGCTTCCGGACATCTCCCTTGGGGCTGCTGTGAGGTCCTCAGGCATATGTTCCCAGCTCCAGGCTTGAATTTCAGAAAGCAGAAGCCTCTGTGAGGAGAAGAGTAAAGTGGAGAGACTCAAGAAGAAACGAGCTGTTTAGGGTTTGGGGGTGAGGAGCATATCAGCCATGCAGTATTAATAACCCTGCAGTAAAGACTTCAGTAATGGTTTGGCTCAGAGTCTTTCCCCTATAAATGCCAGCAACATGTCTAAGCAATAACTGCAATATTAAATATTTAGTGTTTCTTATAAAAAGAATAATATGTTTTCAATCTATGTGACCACTCACATCCCTTCTCTTTATTCCATTTAGTTTGAAAATCCACTGACAAGTAGCAAATAAACAGAAGTTCAAGATAGAAGGTCAAGAACGAGGACTGTCAGCCTCCTCGATTTTGTCACTCATAGATCTGTCAATGATCACAGTTTGGAAGGATGCAGTCTCAGATACATGAGGACTTTCAACAGCAGACCCAAAGTTTTAACTCCCTGAAGGGCTGCCCTTTGGCAAGAGTGTGAAATAGGTGATTGTTTCCAAGTGACAGAAATTGCTTTCGGATTTAAGAGACACACCTTCAAATCTGGATACTCCCAGCTGATCTTTGAACGGGAAGCTCAGCAACGTTGAGTGTCCTTACTTATAAAGTCATCACTGCCTCATCTCCTTCTTGGAGCTGTTGAGAGGACAAGATGGAATAATTGAGGTGATATCGATTTGTGAATTTTAAATTAGTTGTTGTTATCAATGATACACGTTATCCACTGCTGCCTCCTGTTTTGTAGTCATTTTCTTGATCTTAATAGTTTCCCTTCCAGGCACCCACAGTCTCACACTGGGAACCCTATCAAAGCCTTCTCTCCAAGGACAATGCAATTTGTTATGAACATAGTCCAAATTTCTAATTTTTGTAAGTAGAAGGAAAGAAGTGATTTTACTAGTTCACACTACAATGTAAATTAATATTTATATTCCAGATCTGTCCATTTCCTAGGACATGCTACTTAAAATGCATTGCTCTCCAGTTACAACTCAAGTTGAACTCTAATGCACAAAGGGAGAGGTATTATGGGTGGATTGAACCTTTCTCATCATGTTCCTCAAATTAAACATACTCAGTGCAATTATATCTCTCTCCACGACATAAAGTTCACAGTCATTACAATGGCATACAGAGCCTTTGTTAGCACCTTTTGTAATTTGACCCCAACATTTCTGTCCAACCTCACTTGTGTATGCTCAAGGGTGCATGAATGAGAACAAATACCGTACATACAAACACAGTCTGACAATAAGTCCGTGAACATGATTGTTCTAAGTGCTACATACCTCATTTCCAATTATCAGTATGTTCACCTTCAAAGTACTCCCTTCAGGAAGCTATGCACCAATGCCAGCACCTGGTCCACCCTTGAAAGCAATTTTGGAGCTATTTCTGGAATGACCATTGAGCAGCGGTAGCACAGTGGCAAGTTTGTGAACTTAATTATCTAGTTGTCAGTGAGGGAGTTTTTATCTAGCAAACAAGTAACTGTATTGGAACGCCCTATCTACTCACCTGATCTGGCCCCCAGTGACTTTTTTCTTTACTTGAAGATAAAGGAAGTATTGAAAGGAAGATGTTTTTATGACATTCAGGACATAAAAGCAGTATGATGACAGTTCTGATGGCCATTCCAGAAAAAGAGTTCCAAAATTGCTTTGAAGGGTAGACTAGACACTGGCACTGGTGCACAGCTTCCCAGGGGGAGTACTTTGAGGTGACTGTAATGATACTGAGCAATGAGGTATGTAGCACTTTTTCTAGGATGAGTCCGTGAACTTTTTGACAGTCCTCAGGTATACTGCGTTCTAATAGATAAACCCCACATGCTCCAACTCTTCCCTTTAGTCAAATGAAACCTCTTATTTTTCCACTTCATATACCTTGTCACTACGAGCCAGAATCAACTTGAAGCAGTGGTTGTAGCTTGGTCTTATACCTTGTACCTTCTGTCTCCATGCCTGTTTGTACTGTTCTGTCTGGAACACCTGCACCCTGTTCTCTGCAGGTTCAAATTCAACATTCTTCAAGACTGAGTTCAAAGCCCACTTTCTACGCAAAACATTCCTTGAGCTTCCTCTGCAAGTATGGTCTTCTTGTCTTTCACGGTGCCTCACCCACGGCATCTACTTTCTACCCTACGTGGTGGTTAGTCACGTATATGTATGAGTTTAAGAAGGACTCCATTCCCAGAATATATTCCTCTGTGATGTCTAAATGTTTACTTACCCTTAGGCTTTCAGTTAATCAGCACAATAATGAGCTACTATTCGATACAAAACAAAGTAGATTCTGTGAGGAATGTTCAGAAAAATAAGACCCTGAGGGAGCCTGGAATTTCTGTGAGGATATTTTAAGTGCTTAGTAGATGCTACAGAAAAGGAGTGCTTTAGGAATTAACAGCAGAGATAGATCACCAGGACTGAAACCAGTCCTTTCTTTGGGTCAAGTACTGCTTCTTCAAAAATTCTCTTTGAGCTCATATATTCCTGAGAAGGTGCAGCTAAGGATGTTTGCAACATGAAGACATGAATTAGTTCATCAAATTTTTTACCTGGTGATAAAATGAGGAAGCAACATAGGGACACTAAGGGCTTATTGTGGGTCTACATTATTGTGAGGCAAGTAACGGTTCCTAGGGTCAAAACTCTAAGGAGCCACTGAGTCTCAGTTTCATGCAAGTGCAGAGTCAGTATATGAATAAGTATGAGAGTGAATGCTTCCTTAAATTTTTTACCCCAGGAGCCTTACTTGTTGTCATGGATTGAATTGTGTCCCTCCAAAAATGTATGTATTGATTTGACTCAGCTAGGAGTCCAAACATGGCACCATTCCCCCCTGCATTGTGAATCCTGCCTCTGTGATATTGATGATGGAGAACAGGTTGCAGTTGTGTTAGCGAGGCTGGACTCAAGCTACAAGCTTGTGGGATATAAAGGGGAGAAGTGAGCAGAGGAAGCTGGAAACCTCACAACACGAAGAAAGCAGCACCAAGAGCAAAGCACATCCTTTGGACCCGAGGTTCCTGTGCCAAGATGCTCTCTTTGAGTTTGGACTTATCCTACTGGACTGTGATAATTTCTCTTATTGAGTGGACTTGTAACTTGTTAATGGATTTGAGGCTTACCAGACTGAAACAATAAAAGTTCCTCTTCATGAAGACTTCCAACTGTGGTATTTTTCTGTTGGAGCAGTAGCAGGTGACTAAGACACTTGCCTTACCCTAGCTCTGATCCTGGGATGAATGACGGAAGAGAACCCAAAAAGCATGAAGTCAGGAAGATACAGGAACAAATTTTCTGCTTCACAGTAATGCCAAAAACTAGCCTCAAGTATAAGCTATATTACCACATCACCTCTTTTGGCAACTGTATTTTTTTTTTTATGCAAGGCTGTGTAGAGTAAGTCCTTATACTGCCGTGCCAACCTCTAACCTCTCCTGGAGTGATGTAAAACTAAAAGATTAAATGACCTGAAATCTCTTCCAGTCTGATTGATTCCTGAAGAAGGAACTCAACTTTCCCACTTAACAGGCCTAGTTTCCATGAGGACTGGGTGATTACCTCCCCAATCCTAGTTTCCAACCCTTGCCCTATATTTTCAGGCTAATGCTATTTTTGGTGCCCATCATGGTAAATAATTCAGAGAAATAGCAAGGAGGATCTAGAAGCAACTTTACATTAGAATAAAGAGATACTTTTTGGCACCTGCTCAAAGTGAAAGGAAATAAATTTCTTCATAAAAAATTTTCCAAGATTACCCATGCTATGATTGAAATTTCAGCTTCTTGAAATGACATCCAGTTTCTAAAATATAGTGACTGAAAGTGTTTCTGAAACTTAAGGGAAAAACAAATGGGACAAATGAAAGACATTTTATCTATGTTGCCCCCCAAAATGGTCCGTCTGTCTTTATTCTTGTAAATGAATCCTATCATGTGGAGTCCTTAAAAGGCACAGAATCTGGTAGGGTCTCACAGGATCTCAGATCTGCATCATTACATAAAACTCAGAGAAGGGACTGAGAGATGATGCCCAGCTGGTCTTAAACATTAAACTGTCAACTTGTAGACTCCCAGGAGAACAGATTTAGCATAAAAGGTGCTAAGATGCTTCACTCAACCTACAATATCTGGATCCTCTAGAATCGAACCACAGTTTTAGAGCATGCTCACCTGCATTATTAACATAAGAAGAAGAAAGAAAATGTAACATTGCTATAAATGTTATCCTTTTTCATTCTAGCCTGTCCCACAGAAAACCAACCATACTGCAGAAAATATGGAGAGGTGACGTGCTGAGTACTCTATCCTCACTTCCCCAGAGGTCTTAGAAACATTTTTACCTCTGTATTGTTGTTGTTTTCATGACTTCTACTCCACATGCCTGTGTGTCCCTATCCATCCAGAATCAAGAAATCAATGGGGATAGTGAAAAAAATCAGAGACTAGTCAAAATATGGTGGCTTTATCAGGGATCCATAATAAGATGGTGCTAATCTAAATGGTGCCACAAATAAAGCCTTATAATCTAAGATGACAAACACCCACTTATTTATAAATCAACTCTATGCAAATCTTCCCAGAATCCTCTGGTTTCACATCAGTGTGATGTCCCTGTTCAGCTTTGATGGATCTAGTCAGTCTCCAATGTAACCCAGAAAGGCTTTACTCTCAGATCCCAAGGTCAATAGCTAGAAATCAGAGTGTTAGGGTTGTAGTCCCTTGTTGAGTTCAGTAGAGATTTCTATCTATTCTATCTATTCTCTAACTATCAATTCTAAAGCTGTCAATTTAACCGTGACTCACATTACCGTCATTTGTAGACTTGTAAAACAAAACAAACACACACACGCACCAAAACCTTAACGCAATTCCCAGATGCTGATTTATTTGGGGGCTGGGGTGGAATGTGGCATCAATATTTTCACAAAGCCCTAGTGATTACTAATGTGCAGACAGCATCAGAAGCCACTGTTCTAGATGCAGAGCTTCTCAAACTTATATACTGGGAGATTTTGCCATAGCACATATTGTTGAAACATTTCCAGAGTTTCTAATTCAGTAGGTCTTGGTGGGATCTCAGAATCTGCACTTGTAAATGGTTATCAAGCGATGTTGATGCTACTCATTCAGACCATACATTGAGAACCATCACTCTGAAAAGTAGCAAATACTTTATTACATACCAAAAAAAATTAATCTACATTTTTTAGTGTATAGGAAATATCACCTCCTCACTATTAGATAATTCTACTTATTGAGTCCTCATTATTTCTCTGACTTGGTATGAAGCAACAAAGAAGCATGACGGTATTCACTTTCAGGGTCTCTCTCATTCTCTCTCCTTTTCCCTGTATGATGTAATTTGGAGAGAAGTTTACATTTTTTAAAGTCCAAGAAGGTCATTTCTAAAATTTCTCCTTAGGGCCGCAAATGTCTAGCTACCCAAGAGCTAAGGTTGTTTTGTGCTGGGTCAGTCCGTGGCCGAGACTGATGGCCTCCAGGCTCTGCTTTCAGCACCCTGGAGAGTACCCTGTGTTCTATGCGGAATGGAAGGAGGACCGTCTTACCACAGTAGTCATTCTCAATAAATACGAGGAAGGGTGAAATATGCACAGCAATGCTGATCTGAAACAAACTCATAAAAACACCTGGCAAACACTGTGAAATCCTTTGATCATATTAATCCCTCAAAAACTTAGTGAGCATTTATTTGATCTACTTGTTTCTATCAGTTGCATGTGCCAATAACTATGTGAAAAGTTCTTTCCTGCACATAATTTTCAGCTATGCTTTATCAACTTGTTTTCCAACCCACATGCCTCTGTCTCTCCTCATATCTTTTTGTATTTCTCTTTTTTCTTCCTCAGTCCTTCCCTCTCCCCTCTCTTGTTAAGGACAGCTATTATGACTATATCACACTGTGAACGACTATGTCCCTAGTATCAAGAAAAATGCCTTGCATCTGGAAAGTGCTCAGTACTTACTGAATAAAGCATCTAAGAATAAATGTACCAATATCTTCAATTTACCCTAAAATATATCAACAAATCTGGCTGTTCCTCAAGTTTGATTGAGCATCAGAATAATCTGGAGCACTGGTTAAAACACAGATTGCTGAATCCCCTCTCCAGAATCTCTAATTCAGTTGATTTGAGGTGGAAGTTGATATGGTTTAATAAATGGATAGAGGGATGGAGAGAAAAATAGTTATATGAAAAGACAAGGATAGTAAGATGCTAATGGTAGAACCTGGGGCTTTCTATACAGGCACTCATAAAATTCTTACAACTTTTCTGTATATTTAAAATTTTCAAGTAACAAAACATTGAAAAAAATATTACAATGCAGGCCCCAGTACCTGAGTACCCTGCTTTAAAGAACACACAAAAATCTACAGGCCTGCAGCTCAGAGATGCTCTTTCTCTTTCTCTTTGTTTCCTCCTTAGAAGACAACGAATGAAAGGAATAGCCAAGTCAGGCTTAGACCTTTGAGTCTTGGACTTTCCAGACATTAACTAATTAGTTCTTTGTGCCTGAGGTAGCAGACAGGTCTGGAGGAGGTATCATCAACTACCTCCCTTAGGAGCCAAGATCCAGTTAGTTGGTGCTCTAAGGGCAGTGGCAGGGAAAAGTTGGAAACCAGAGAATAGCCATTCTGTCCCAGGAGGAGCTTCCAATTGGAAAGAAAGAAAACACATGAACATCCCTAGCCACCAGTAGGCAAAAGCCCATGCTCTCCATGTTTTCCCTGCTTCTAGTTGTGCCAGGGCAAACACTGCACCTCCCTCCTCTGTGCAGGATCCAGGACAGCATTCTGCATTAGTGCAAGCTTGCATTAGTGAACCACAGCAGTTCAAATCCTATGTCATACTGGGAAGGGAACAAATTCTTAGGTTGAAAAAACCCCCCAAAATTTTTCAAAAGACAGAAAGGACAATTTTCATAATCTGTTCCATTCTTCCCCTGTAAGAGATATGAGGCTGTAGACAACAGCAAAAAGGAGTTCAACTATCTATAGGAAAGACCTGTCCCAATGCCTGGGTGCATCAGATACTAGTCTATTAATCTGTGGCATCTTCTTTTATGAAGATCCTCAAACAAAAGCTCTACATGGGCATGCTTCTTTGAAGCCTCATGGCAATTTGCAGGCTGTGAGTTTTGCAGTATGTTAGAAGATGGAGCGAACAGAACAACAGAAAGGGGGCCTAATACAGAGTGGAGACTGTCTGAGGATCTGGCAGCCTGGAGTTCTCAGCTGCTTGAGAAAGGTCTTTGTCTTTCCCCTTCCTCTCCTTGAGATTGCTTCTCTTCCAAGCTCTACCCCACCACAGCTGTAGAACCAAAGGCAGCCCAGGCTGTGGGAAAAAAGATCAGAGTAAATGTTTCTACCACATCACTTAGGAAACCCCAAGTGGCTTTCTGTCTTGCTTTTCCCTGGTTCCTTTTTAATTGACTTAATGAAACCCACCCACTAGTGGGTGCAAAGAAAGATGAGAAAGGAGGGGATGGAAAGAAACATGTGAGACTAAACAATCCTAATGACTCCCCAAGAATGGAGGGAGAGCAGATTTTAGATAAATAATTTATGCCTCTTGCCATCACAATGTGTTGTCAAGACTGCTTGACAGGAGTCAGCCCCACACCTATGCTCTGCCAGCACTCTTGCTAGCTGGGGTCTCACTCAGAGTACATTCCACTGGAAAGCAAACCCAAAGCTTATGCTTTCAAGTACCATCATGTTGTCCCTTTAGTCTTGTAACTCCCCAGCCCAGCATCCAGCTGCGGACACCATAGGTAAATGTGTGAACACATGACAGCTTTCCACTGCTCACTCTTTCACATCACTCATCCCCATCCAGTGATCAGGGGCAAGCTCCCACCAGGAATACAGCACAGAACATTAGTTCAGGAATACTTAACACTCTCCTCACAGAGCTGTCACTCTGGCATCAATGTGTTCTCCTTACAGAGCAGGTCCCACATAGATTTTTCTCCTCTGAATTCTCCAGGAAGATATATTGATTCATTCCAAGTGACATCAATAGACCCAAGTAATTGAATAAAGCTTCTGGAGTTTGCCTTAAAATATGTATGATTCAGCCTCAAGATACCACCTGTTTGTTTCCTCTCCCTTACTCTCAATCTATTTTGACCACCCTTTCTCAACCCAAGCACTTCCTGTTTAGTCATAGGTTGAAATGAGGAGGCTGTGGGTAGAAATTAAGGGTGAGGATGACAGGAAATGGAGGAAACAGTGAAATCCCATTCCACATCCCCCCCCCCCCCAAAGCCTGTTGCTGTTGAGTCAATTTCAGCTCATAAAAACCTTATAGCACAGAGTAGAACTGCCTCACAGGGTATCCAAGGAACAGCCGGTGGATTTGAACTGCTGACATTTTGGTTAGGAGACAAGTTGGTAACCACTATTCCACTATAGCTCCCTGTCCCAAAGTAGACCTTGTAAACTCCTTGATATGAGTGTTTGTATAAGCTTCTTGGAATGACAAGAATAAAGTACTACAAAGTAGGTAGCTTGTAAGAACAGGAATTTATTTGTTCTTATAAATAGGAATCTAAATTCAGGATATCAACCATGTTGATTTCTTATGAGGGCTATCAGAGAGGATTTGTTTCGTTCTGCTAGCTTCTGGTGATAGCAAACAGTAGATGCTCAAAAAGTATTTGTAGATTGACTTAGATATCACTTTGTCTATATGTTTGAATCTAGGCAGTTCTACTGAGTTATTTCAATCTATTCAGTTATCTCAATAGCAAACTTTCTATTCAATAAGTAGAAAGTTTCACAGGAAAGCTGATGTCACTCTCACCTGAGACTAACTGTTTTGGGGTGTAATTTAGGTTAGGAAGTACCCTTCCTATCTCGGTTCATTTGTGAATCAAGAGTTTCTCTACAGTGGCATCTGGAGTCTGAAATGGTAGCAAGTGGCCATCTAAGAAGGATCAGTTGGTTCCAACCCATTTGGAGTAAAGGACAATGAAGAACACCAAAGACCTAAGGAAAATATAAACCAGAGACAGAGAAAGGGCCACATAAACCAGAGACTACATCAGCATGAGACCAGAACTAGATGGTACCCAGCTGTCACCAATGACTGCCCTGACGGGAACACAACAAAATGTCCCCAGATGAGCATGAAAAAAAGTGGAGTGAAGAACTCAAGCTCTAGGAAAAAGACCAGAATTTGTGGTGACAGACTCAGGGGTCCCCAGAAAACATGACCCCTGGACTCTCAGCCCAGAACTAAAACTATTCCTGAGGCCAACTCTTCAGACAAAGATTAGACTGTACCATAAAACATAAAACAATACAGATGAAGGGTAAGCTTCTTGGTTCAAGTAGATCCACGAGACTAAAAGGACAGCTTCTGTTTGCAGGTGAGATAAGTTATAAAGAGGGCCAAATGGATGCAGAGGCATACACCCACAGGAAGAAGAGCAAGACGGATAATGGAGACAGATGCCATTTATAAGGACTGCTGGAAGCAATTAGAAGCTGAAATAGCAAGGAGGACATCCTCCTGTAGCCACACCCTGAATCTGGATTTCTTAGCTCCTGAACTGTGAGGAAATAAATTTTTGTTATGAGAAAAGTCTTCAGAAGACCTCTTCAAAGTTTAAAAAGATGAAGATGTCACTTTGATGACTAAGGGGCTCCTCACCCAAGACATAGTCTTTTCAGTCATCTCAAGTGCATGTGAAAACTGGGCAATGAAAAAGAAAAACAGAAGAATTGTGGCATTTGAATTGTGTTGATGGAGAATGTTGAATATACTTTGGACTATCAGAAAAATGAACGAATTAGTCTTAGAATAAAGACAACCAGCATGCTCCTTGGAAGCAAGGATGGTGAGGCTTTGAATCATTTACTTTGGACATGTTATCAGGAAAAAGGAATCAGTAGAAAAGAACATGATATTTGGTAAAGGGTCAACAAAAAGGAGGTAAACCCGTAATGAGATGATGGACAATAGCCACAACAATGGACTCAACCATATCTATGATCACAAAGAGCGCACAAGCCGTGCAAAGTTTCATTCTGTTATCTATAAAGGATGCCAAGAGCCAAGCCAATTTAAAGGCAGTTAACATCAACAAAGTTACCCACTTGGGATATTTGCATTACAGCAGCACTTGGTAACTGAGATAAACCCTGAGAAAAAAATGTGTGGATCTTTTGTCTTGTAGCAAAATCTGGCACTTTCTGGCCACCTTGCAGAGCTGAGAAAACCATGTTGAGTGGATTTAACCCTTTAAAAAGAATTTCCGATGTGATGAGATCATTCCCACTGTAGGAGAGCATGGCAGACAGCCAATGGGGCAACAGAGCCCAGGCTCCTTACTTCATCTGCAGCTGATATCACCAGGATCCCAACCTGTAAGGGACACAGGGAACATATTTTATGGTGACTTGTGTTCATCAGTATTTACTGGCTTGTGGGCATGGATGTTTGAAGATGCCATGTGTTCTCCAACACAGGTTGCAGCAAAAAATCAATCTTTAAATTGAAATAAAGCCAGAATTAAATAACCATGTTCCTGAATCATATCATCTACAGTTCTGAGAGTTTAGAAAAGGGCAAAAGGGAGGAGAGAGTATGAGTTCTGAAAACAGCCACAGGTCTAGCCAGTTAAACCAACCACTGTTTATTTAAGGCTACTTCTTTGGCCACCTCAGTTCTTCTTACTCTCCCTCCTACTTCTTTTTGGCTCCACCTCTGTTGCCAGTACCCCACAAAGACTCTTCCCAAACCCAAAGTCTCCATAGGGAAGCAAAACAGGCATCATCGCTACAATGGAGACTTTCCCCTCAATGGGCAGGTTTAGTAATGAAGGAAATTAGGCTGTTGGTAAGAGTGGAATCTCTGAGCTTCCCATTGTTTGGGGCACCTTTGGGCCAGACCATTGTCACTTATTGACAATTTCATCCCCATGATGAAGAGGAGGTAGCTATTCCTTCCCGCACTAATTCTCTGTCTTCTAACCTCCCACAGCCTGTTTCATCTGAGTCTTACCACTCGGTGCTTTCTTATCTATCCTCTTTTCTCCCTCTGTAAAGATTTTATATTATTCCTTCCCAGTTACAAAGAAAGCTCTTGAAGAGTATGGGTTAAGTATCAGAAGAATAACTGCATTTTAAAAAGATACTAAAAAGAGAAGAAGTTTTTAATCAGAAGTCTTTAATCAGAAGTTCATATCATCATTCCACTCTAATGGCCTATAGAGGACAAAAAAACCCCACCAAATCTCATGCCATTGAGTCAATTCCAACTCACAGTGACCCTATAGAACAGAGTAGAACTGCCACTTAGAGTTTCCAAGGAGCACGTGGTGGATTTGAACTAACAACTGTTTGGTTTGCAGCTATAGCATTTAACCAGTATGTTACCAGGGCAGGGTGGGCTAAGCCCAACCTCAAAGCCTTCACACATACTTTCCCTTCATCTGGAATTACTCTTTCCATCCCAGTCTTTACACAGTTGACACCTTTGCAACCCTCATGTCTTAGATCAAATGGCACCTTCAGCAAGAGGCCTCCTCTGGCCACTCCAGCTAAAGTAGCCCCTTCATACACAGGGACAATCCTTAGTCCATTGATACTGTTTTGTGCTCTTCTTAAAACTGATCGCCACCTGAAACCTTGTTTTTCACTTGACTGGCTTTTTCTCTGACCTCCACCCATGTCTTAGTCATCTGGTACTGCTCTGTCAGAAATATCATGAGTGGATGACTTTAACAAAGAAAAGTTTATTCTTTCATAGTCCAGTAAGCTACAAGTGTGAACTCAGGGTGTCAGAAGAAGACTTCCCCTCTTTGTTGACTCTGGAGGAAGGTCCTTAGGTCACATCAGTCTTTCTTTGTTCAAGGAGCATCTCTGCACAGGAACCTGTGGTCCAAAGGACATGCTCTGTTCCTGGTGCTTTCTTGATAATATGAGGCCCCCACCTCTCTGCTTGCTTCCCTTTCCTTTCATCTCTTGTAGGATAAAAGAGTGTAAGGTATTGCAAGCTACGCTTCAGGGAAATTCCCTTTACATTGGAGCAGGAGGTTACTTTGGGAAGCGTGTTACAGTCCCTCCCTAATCCTCTTTAATGTAATGCAATCCATTAATCACAGGCAGAGATTAGGACCTACAGCATAAGAAATTCACAAAATGAAGGGCAATCATAAAACACCATGAGTCATGGCCCAGCCAAACTATTACACAAATTTGGGAGGAGGGCATTACAATTCAATCCATGACAACCCAGGCGGTTCAGAGTTTCGAACACTGCCAGGCACAGAGAGGTATTCAATAAATACTTGTTGCACGAATCATTGACCCCCATTTTGCATATGAGGAAACTGAGGCTCACTGTGATTACCAATTACTTTCCCATGGTCAAAGGACCACTAACAGGTAGAACTCAACACAAACTGAAGTCTTCTGACATCAGAATAATTTCATTTCTCCCGTGCTGCAAGTGTAACTCAGCAACTGCTATTTCTTATTCAATGTTTGTCTGTCCCAGTACACTGTACACATCATGACAACAGGGTCTGTAACTGTTGGGTCTATCCAGGTCTATCATCTGTAGCTCTGCTAGTCTATTTCTAGTACAGGATGTCACACATCAATATTGATTGTACCAGTGAATCAATAAATTGCCATCTTGTTGAGGCTCAATAAATAACTTGTCAGTAGACTAACTGAGAGCAATGAACTCAGGACACAGATGCAGAAGACACAACTTTCTCTTCTTCTAGTTCACTTTCTTCAAGAAGGGAAACAAATCTTTCCCTGGAATGTCCTCTGGAATCTAGGAGTGACAAGGATGCCAGAAGGACTTCTTTCAAAATGTGGAGCAGGAAGAAGGAAATTAAATATCTGACATAAGCAGTTTTTGCTAAGTTATAAACCTCAGCTAGTTACACAGCAATACTGATCCTTTGGAGTGTTTTCATCCAGGACGAATTTCCTTCACTCAGGAATCCAGGCCCACACTGCTCTCCTCCGGGCCCTCTGTTCCTAGGGTGTGCTTTAGCCTGCCTGGGTCAGTGAAGTAAGGAGCCATTGGCTCATCTCACGGCAGAGTGTTTCACGGCTGGGAGCAGGAACAGCAATAAAGGCAGAAAATATGAGCCTACAGGCAGCAGGGAAACAGCTAACACACCACATTCATCTCCAGAAATCTCATAAGATTTGATCTACTCTCATGTCATATACTAATCTACTTTTTCCTTCAGGTTAGTTTCACCTTCATTTTAGTCAACTACTCTTTTCAATATCAAGTACATTTGTTCTCTTAGACACTCTCTCCTACTCTTCATCTGCCCCCTTCTCTGCCTTTCATCTAATCCTTCTCAGTTTTAAGAGGACCATTTGTATAGCTAAGTGCAAGACTTTGTCCTCAGACTAATCTAAGTTTAAGTACCTGCTCTACCAATTATCAGCTGTTTGCCCATATGCAAATTAATTAACCCTCCCTGAGTTTCAGTTATCCCATCCGTAAAATAGGGATAATCCTCACAAGGTTATTGTCGTGATTAAATAGCCTATTTCGCCTAAAACTCTTAAGAACAAAGCATGACAAATAATAAAAAGTCAATAAATAGTAGCCACTGTTAACTTCTGTTATTAGTCTCACTTATTCATCTAACTCTCCCTTCCCCCTTGGGTCTGTGTCTACACATGAGCATTATTTGGTTTAACAAAATACTGATTACTCCATCCATTACAGTATCTCAAGATGCTCAATTGAGTGGTCGCTGGCATCCCAACTTTGTCTTCCTCTTCTTTTATTTCTCCATCACCTTTTCTCACTGAGATTCTACTTTGTCTGTATTTCCTGCTGAGACTGGGCCATCAGCACTATCTTGCTGCTCTAAGTCCCCCACCTGGATTCTGCTAAAAACACTTGGATCAGAGAGCTGGGATGTGTGCCATGCAAGCCTCTCTTGCTTTGACCACTATGTTTAATTCATATGTGTTTCAGACCATTTAAAGAGGCTAAATGAGCTGTGAAGATCAAGATATAAGCCATACAGGTTGTACATTATTGAATTAAGATGCTAAATATGGAGTCCAAGTGATGCCAAGGAGGGGACAGTGAAAGACTTAATGGTTTGTAATGACAGAAAGCAGGGTGGGTGAAACGAGTAGCCGTTTGAAAAAACAGATGACTTCAAAGAAAAGGGTCATTTGTCATCCTGGATTCATCCTCAATTTATCTTTCTTTTCCACCTTCTATGATGAATCTGTCACTGAGACTTGTTAGTTCTACCCCCAAATAAATGTAAAGTCTGTCCACTTCTTTTTATTCCCATTGTTACTGCCCAAGGTCAAGCCCCTAACTCGTTTCTCTGACAGTTGCGGTAGACTCACTCATCTCCTTGTTTCTATTTTTCCCTCTCTAATCCAATCTCCATCCAAAAACTTTTTAAAAATATAAACCAAGTCACATCACTTCTCTGCTTGAAATCTTCCAGTGGCTTTCCATTGCTCTTATAATAAAATGAAAGCTTGCAGTGATTTTCAAGCTGATCATGACCATTCTCATCTCCATTCCTTGCCTACTCTACTGACCATTCTGGTCTCCTTTCTGTCCTTCCAACATACTAATTTCATCTTCATTTTAAAACTTGTCCTTGTTCCTATGCCTATCTTCTACAACCTCCAATTTTCCAGGTCTTAGTATAAAGCAGTATTCTTTGGATCTCTTCCAAACTACCCTGCCTCACTTCACACTCTAGTTTATCACCTTGCTTTTTCCCTTAACACCAAATATCACCTTGTTTATTCTTGTTTACTGTTTTATAGGTGTTCCATGAAGGCAGAGGTCATTTCAATCTTATTCATGTGATACACCTTGTACTTTTACAGTGGAAGTCATATAGTCCAAATTATGTTATAGTAATGTAATAAACATGTATTGAATGACTAAACAAATGAGTTTGTTCCAGGAAGTACCATTCAAAGGTTTTACCTTTCATTGACTAAAATCACTCCTCATGTCCCTTAACTTTCTTGATTCTAGGCTACAAATTCACAGCTGCAAAGATTATTCAGTGCAACATAAAGAAAATACTTAATAATAAAAAAATTTAAAAACTTCCACATCGGTGGAAATAGACCACTCGATCATTCACTAAATATTCACTGAGTGCCTATGTTGCACAAGACACTAATAAGGCACTGATGTCACAACCCTGATGTAGGTGTAAAGTCCGAGACAGACAGACATTGAACATATCTTACTGTGGGTTAAGTGCACTGAAAGAGAAGAAAGACAGATTGTGTTATCAATAATAACAATGAAGGAAACGGGATGATCAGGGAATGTTTCTCTGAAGAGGAAATAAAACATTTAATCTTCACCCTGAAGGGTGATGTAGGAAAGAGTGAAAAACAAGATGATCCAGGAAAAGAGTCTGAATAGTTGGATGGTCCTTCTCTTAAAAAAGCAGGGAGAAGCTTTTGTTAATATATTCTTATAGAAGAGGAAAAATGAAGGGGGTTGGCTCCAGGGACCATCATCTATGTAGCTCTTGGCCAAATTTTCTCACTCTCCTTTTAGCCAGAAGGGAAACAGAAATTTTTAAGTCAATTCTTTTCACCAACATAACTTTAGCATCCAAAGTCTGGGCATTCTAAACTCATAATGAGCCCCCAGAGGGATTCCTCCTTTGTTCCAGCAGTTTGGTGTTTATCTTCATTATGTGTCTTCATGTCTTCATATTCTTGAAGGAATAGAGCTGATCTGAAAACTCACAAGGGGTTGATGACAGACTCAACACATCCACCTCTCCCTAGATGACACAGCCCTATCTCTTCCATATCCAGAGAAGAAACCATTTATTTCTTCTGATTTTTTCAGGAGGCTCACAGTGCAGAAGAATAAAACTTAAGTATCTGTAGCATTATTTCCTAGGCACACTTGTTTAGGAAAAACACCTAAATTATTTAACAGTCTGTAACTCCTGCCAACTCTTTATACAAGCCTGGGCATGTGGACCAAATGGGAAAGGAAAAGCACATAAAAGATCAATGCCCAGGCATCATTTCCCTTTCTGGATCAAATCTTTAACAAGGAACCCCTCTGTGCCAACAAGGTCCTCCCCAGAAACATCTATGATCTCCTCATCTTGAATTTGGAGGACTCCAAGAGGAACCATGGCCAAAACACTAGACTAGAAGTCCACGCATAGTATTCTAGTTCTGTTCATTGGCTGCTGCAATTACTCCTACCTTGCTGTGTGACCATATGCAACTCTCTTTTCCTCTCTGATTCTCAGACTCATCTCTTTCTCTGATAAAATACAATCACCAACATATATCAGGGATTTCTTAATTTTAATTTTTTAGGAGATTTAAAAGGAATTGTAAGTGGAGGCACAACATAGGAAGCAGGTAAAACCTATCATTTGTACTTTAAGGGAAGCCTCCAAAAATGTCCCTTGAGATACCGAATGCTTTTTGAAACATATTTTGAAAATCACCACAGTAGAAGCCTTGATGGTCTGTGATTCTAGAGGATTTAGAAGTTGATTTGCTTCCACTGTGGAGTCCACTGACTCCATTTAATGATGACAGTGGCCACCACAACTGTGAGTTTGAGTTCTTTAATGTCCATAAATGAATGTCTCAGTTAGAAGGAACGTCCCATTTTCTCCACAAGGACTTCTCCATTACGTCAGCCCACGTAGAGATTTTCCTCCCCCAGTCTCTTCTTGCCCTCATGTTTTGTCTGATTATCTTTTAGATAGCTGAACACAGGAGGAAACTTACCTAAATTAAAAGTCATACATACAATTAACTCTTTCCAGACGTTCCTCCAAGTCTCTTTTCATTACTCAGCCCAGCAAAATTTTCTGACTTACTAAGATTATTGTTAGATGCCACCAAGTCAATTTTTGACTCACAGAGTAGAACTGACCCAAAGAGTTTTCTAGGATGTAATCTTTAGAGGAATGGATTGCAAATTCTTTCTCCAATGGAGCCACCATCAACCTTTCATTTATAATCCAAGTACTTAACTTTTACACCACCGGGGCTCCTTTATGCCCCAAGAAGTTATAACATACCTCATCTTTACCTTCCATAGCTCCCCTACAGGTAAACTAGGCTATGGGCTACTCATGGATCCCTGAACCGTACCTGTGTTTCACTACTCCTATACATTGCTTATTCTATTTGTTCATCTAGAATGCTTCTTCCACCACTTCTGGCTATCTAAATCCTGCCCTTTCCTCAAAGGCCAGCTCAGAAGCCACCTCCTCAATGAAAGCCTTCTTGAAATCACTAGTTGCAAATGTTATTGAACTTTTCTGCATCTCCAACACCTCTGACTACACTGATCATAGTGTCTACTTTCCTACTGTAACTATCTGATAACTTCTGAAATTGCTTTCTAGGTTGTAAATGTCTAGAGCACAAGAACCATGTTGTATACATCTTTTAATCTTATATATTACTTGGCATGTTGCCTTGTAATTAAAACGTGCTCAATAAATAATGGTTAAATGAATGAATGGATGGATGGATAGATGAATTTGAGAATAACTGTATCTGGTTAGGTCAGGAATAATTTAGCTATAGTTAGAGCACTTAAATCTGTCTGTACATAAAAGGAAGTATGAACCTGGAATATATGATGAGTTTGGGGCATATGTCAGAGACGAAGAGTGTAGCAACTCATAACTCATTCAACAGCTACACATTTGTAAGGCACTAATAATATGTCAGAGACTGTCCTAGATGCTGGTGAGCAAAGCAGACTCCTGCCTTCTTGAAACTTGCTGTGTAGTAGGAAAAAAAAAACCCAGTGCCATCAAGACGGGTCTGACTCATGACAACCCCGGAGGTCAGAGTAGAACTGCCCCATAGAGTATCCAAGGAGCACCTGGTGGATTTGAACTGCCGACATTTTAGTTAGCAGTGATAGCACTTAGCCCACTACACCACCAGGGTTCCCCATAGTAAAAGAAACAGATATTAAATAGGCACTTAAATATTATATATGATAATAATTATAACAAGTAGCTTGTTATGTAAAGGAAGGAAATTTTTTTCTCTGAAGAAGAATGAAAGAGAGACATAAGTTAGATTGAGGGGTCAGGAAAGAGCTCTCCAAGAAGGTGGCATTTTAGATGAAGGATAAGTAGATTAATCTCTGAAGGGTGAATAGGAGTCAGTCAAGCTTAGAGGCAGACAAAGATCTTGAGGCAGGAAACCAGTGCCCTTAAGAGAACTGCAAGGCCTGTAATCTCTTAAGGACATTGGTTTCAGGGAGATACTGGTAGCAGCGGAGGACAGAGGGTAGGTAATGGAGAAATCACACAGGGTCTTCCAAGGTGTAAGGACACCTGAAGCCGGTGCATCAGGGAGGGCAGGATACCGGGGATCTAGACCCTGCAACTGACCATCTCTGCAGCTTTGGTCTAATCCACTCCTTTCCCCAGATGGGTCTGTGTCCCCTTTCTGTAGGTGAGGGGGTTGAATTAGAAGATCTCTAAGGGTCTGCAGACTTACACAGTTAGTGTAGGAGTTGAATATCAGCTGCCTGATCACAGTGGGCCCATACTCTCCCCCTTTGAGCCTCAGATTCCTTAAACTTCTATCTTTAAATCAAAGATTTGGCCAAATGGCCTCTTAGACAATTCCAGTGCAAACAATCTACTCTCTGGGTCAGTCTGTTAACCATAGACAAGGATAAAGACTGTGAAGACCAGCTGAAAGGTCTTTGCTTCATCTGAAAGACTGACAATTAAAGTCAAAAGAGACTCTTGTCTAGTGTGGGAGTAAAGATGGCCGGGAAACCAGAAGATGGAGCTTCATACATTAATGTAGTTATCTTTCTCCTTTATTTTCCCTTGGTCCATTGTTGAGACTTCTGTCAAAACACCTCAGGTGGTGTTTCCCTGTTCATGAATCTGTTGTTTCCCCAACTCTGTCTCCATGCCCATAGAGTATAACTTCCTTAGCTCAGGAGATCTTGCCTTACAGATTCACTTTTTATCTCCACTTTCTGGCAAACAGCTCATTGCTGCTGGTATCTGCTACTGAATTGGCCCCAGACTCATGACAACCTCCAGCACAAAAGAACAAAATGCTGCCTAATCCTACCCCACCCCCAAGTTCAGTTGGTGATCAGAGCTTGCACTGGCTGACTTTCAGAAGTATATTGTCAGACCTTTCTTCTTAATCTGACTTAGCCTGACAGCTCCACAGGAAATGGTCCAACATCATAGAAACAAGCAAACCTCTTCTCACAGACTTTTTGCTGCCCATGAGGTGCGTTAGCTGGTTATTGAGCCCAGGTTTTAGGCACGGAAGGCAAGAATTCTACCATTTAAAAATGGTTAAAATTTTATTACCATTCAACAAACTCTTGCCACTTTTGTAAATTAATTTATTATGTTAACGTTTTATAGCAAATAACTTTAGAAGTAATTATTTGATGGGAGCAAGAGTAATTGAAGTGTAAATACAGGGCTAAATATTAGGCCTGTGTCTACCCTAAAAATCAATGTCTATCCTAAAAATCAGCATCTATCCTAAAAATAGGGCATGATTAATAGGTGGTGAGTTTCAAACTAAACCTTCTAGTTGCAATAGGACTTTTTGGGCAAAATATTGAATGACTCAGGAAGCATCAAAAGAGCATGGAAGGAATACAGGGCCACTGTACCAAAAAAAAAAAAGAGCAAAGAAATGGTTGACATTCAGCTGTTTCAGGAGGAAGAGTATAATCAAGAACCCATGGTACTGAAGGAAGAAGTCCAAGCCGTGCTGAAGGCATTGACAATAAACAAGGCTCTAGGATTTGATGGAATGTTAATTGAGAAGTGGTACAGATTAGATTGTTTCCAAAAAGTGTGCACCAACTTGGCTAAGCCATGATTCCCAGTATTACGTGAGTGTCCACCGTTTT
Source organism: Heterohyrax brucei (assembly GCA_028571685.1). Classification (NCBI taxonomy): domain Eukaryota; kingdom Metazoa; phylum Chordata; class Mammalia; order Hyracoidea; family Procaviidae; genus Heterohyrax; species Heterohyrax brucei. The sequence continues at coordinate 161,775,886 of CM053140.1, forward strand.
GTCATCTGATGTGAGTTCCCATGTGATGTAAATCTGATTTCTATGATGTTAATGAGGCAGGATTATAGGAAATTGTGCTAACTAGGCAGGACTTAGTTTATAAGATTAGAATATATCTCAAGTCAATCTCTTAGGAGAGATGAGAGAGAAGAGAACAGAGAGACAGATTGACAATATGCCACCAAGAATAAAGAACCAGGAGGGTAGTATGTCCTTTGGACTTGGGCAGCTTGTGCTGAGAAGCTCCTAGATCAAGGCAAGATTGACGATAAGACCTTCCCCCAGAGACTACAGAGAGAGGAAGCCTTCTCCTGGAGCTGGCACCCTGAATTCAGACTCCTAGCCTCCAAGTCTGTAAGAAAATAAATTTCTCTTTGTTAAAGCCATCTACTTGTGATATTTCTGTTACAGCAGCACTAGATAACTAGGGCAAGATGTTTTCAACAAATGGATGAGGCTCTGAAGGTGCTTACTTGCCTATGCCAAGAGATTTGGAAGGTAGCTACTTGGCCAACAGAGTAGAGGAGACGGGCGTTTGCACCCATTCCAAAGAAAGGTGATTCCCTCAAATGAGGAAATTATCAAAAAATATCATTGACTATTACACATAAGAAAAATTTTGCTAACGATCATTCAAAAGCAATTGCAACATTACATTGACAGGAAACTGCCAGAAATTCAAGTTGGGTTCAGAAGAGGACATGGAATAAGGGATATCATTGCTGGTGTCAAATAATCTTGGCTGAAAGCAGAGAATACCAGAAAGATGTTTACCTGTGTTTTATTGACTATGCAAAGGCATTTGACTGTGTGGATCATTACAAATTATGGATAACATTGTGAAGAATGGGAAATCCAGAACATTTAATTGTGCTCATGAGGAAACTGTGCACAGCCCAGGAGGCAGTCATTTGAACAGAATGGGAGAATACTGTGGGGTTTAAAATCAGGAAAGGTGTGCATCAGGGTTGCATCACTACAGTGATACATTACACTTATCCAATCTGTACGCAGAGCAAACAATCTGAGAAGCTGGACTAGATGAAGAAGAACATGCATCAGGATTGGAGGAAGACATATTAATACCTATATGCAGACAACACAACCTAGATGAAAGTGAAGAAGACTTGAACCACTTACTGATGAAGATAAAGGAACACAGCCTTAAGTATGGATTATATCACAACATAAAGAAATTACAAATCCTCACAACTGGACCAGTAAACAAAATCATGATAAATGAAGAAAAGTTTGAAATCACAGAGGATTTCATTTTACTTGGGTTGACATTCAACATCCAACAAATAAAAAGACACATTGCATTGAGCAAACCTGCTGCAAATGACTTCCTTAAAGTGTTAAAAAGCAAAGATGTCACTTTGAGGTCTAAGGTAGGTCTGACTCAAACATGATGTTTTCAGTTGCCTTATAGGTATGCAAAAGCTGGACAGTGAATAAAGAAAACAAAGAAGATGCTTTTGAATTATAGTGTTGGTGAAAGTATTGACTATACCATGGACTGCCAGAAGAATGAACAAATCTGTCCTGGAAAAACTACAGTCAGAATGCTCCTTAGAAACAAGGACGATGTTTTAGTCATCTCCTACTGCTCTAACAGAAATACCACCAGTGGATGGCGTTAACAAAGAAAGGTTTATTCTTACACAGTCCAGTAGGCTACAAGTCTGAATTTAGGATGTCCAATCCAGGAGAAGACTTTCTGTCTTTGTCAGCTCTGGAGGAAGATCCTTGTGTTTCATCAGCCTTTGTTCAGGGAGCATTTTGGTGCAGGAACCTCAGGTCTGAAGGACTCACTCTACTCCTGGTACTGCTTTCTTGATGGCATAAAGTTCTCTACTGTCTGCTTGCTTCTCTTTCTTTTTATCTCTTTTAGGATAAAAGGATAAAGGGTGGTCCAAGTCACACTCCAGGGAAACTCTTTACATTGAAACTGGGAAGTAATCTTAGAAAGGATTTTACAGTCCCACCTGAATCCCCTTTAACATAATCCTATCTATTAGCCACAAGCAGAGATTAGGATTTACAGCACAGGGAAAATCACAAAATGGAGGACAATCGCAAAATACCAGGAATCATAGTCCAGTCAAACTCCTACACACATTTTTTGGGGGGGACACAATTCAAGTCATGACAGATGGTAAAACTTTGTCTCATGTATTTTGGATATGCTGTCAGAAGGGATCAGGCCCTGGAGATGGATATCATGCTTGGTAGAGTACAGGATCAACAAAAAAGAGGAAGACCCCCAATGACATGGATCGATACAGTGGCTGCAACGATGGGCTCCAGCATGAAAGCAATTGTGAAGATGATGCAGAAGTGGGAAGGGTTTTGTTCTGTTGTATATAGCTTCACTGTGATTCATAATCGACTTGATGGCATCAAGATTGGAAGACAGCTCATTAACAACCTGTATTATGCAGACAACCCCACCTTTCTTGCTGGAAGTGAAGATTTGAAACACTTGCTGAAAAAGATCAAGGGCCACAGCCTTCAGTATGGATTGCACCTCAACATCAGGAAAACAAAAATTCTCACAACTGGACCAGTAAGCAATATTGTCATAAATGGAAAAAGGATTGAGGTTGTCGTGGATTTCATTTCACTTGTGTCCACAATCAACAACCATGGAAGCAGAAATCAAAAGACACATTGCCTTGGGAAAATCTGCTGCAAAGGATCTCTTTAAAGTCTTGAAAAGTAAAGATGTCATCTTGAAGATTAAAGTATACCTGACCCAAGCCATGGTATTTTCAATTGCATCATATGCATGCAAAAGCTGGACAATGAACAGAGAAGACAGAAGAAGAGTTGATGCCTTTGAACTGCTGTTTTGGAGAAGAATGTTGAATGTACCATAGACTGCCAAAAGAACAAACAGATCTGTTCTGGAAGAAGTACAGCCAGAGTGTTCTTTGGAAGCAAAGATGGCAAGACTGCATCGTACATACTTTGGACATGTTGCTGGGAAGTACCAGTCCCTAGAGAAGGAGATGATGCTTGGTAGAGTGGAGGGTCAGCAAAAAAGAGTTAGACTCCAGACTTGATGGATTGACATTGGCCACAACAACGGGCTTAAGCATAAAAATGACTGTGGACATTGGTACAAGACCAGGCAGTGTTTTGTTCTGTTGTGCATAGGTTGCTATGAGTCAGATGGCGTGAGTCGATGGCATCTAACAACAACAATAACAACAACATTAAAATAAATGAAGAGAGTGCTCCTCTACTTTACCTACTTATACATCTCTACACCCCACAGGAAAATAATTTTAATAATTAATTCACTCTGATGGCCCCGCTCCTTTCCCTGATCTCCTTGTCCAAGGACCCAGAAGAGAATGAATCAAATGCAGGTCTCACTGGTTAGATTTCAGACCACTGAATGGCCCTCTCTTCTTTGTCCTGCCTCAGAAACACCAAGTTCCACTCAAGACTGAAGACTGGCTGGAGAGAGCTTCTCCTTGGGCTGGATCCCAAATATTATGCTCCAACTAATTTACCATAAATCCCTGAAATGAGGAATTAAGTCCTAGTTCAATCAATAACAGTGGTTCATTTTTCCCATTTGCAGTATACGTGCACAGCCACCTCAGAAACACCAAGGAAGAATATATAGCTCAGGCTAGACAAGATTTGGGTATTCCCAGTGCCTTGGGTCTTTAACAGAGATCTCCATGTCCATGAGTACTTGAGGAAAACATACCCTGAGTCAAAGCATGCTAGTCATTGAGTAGGAGTCAGAAAGGTGGACTGAGTAAATGAGAATTTCTTTGAAATTGTTTGGTTATATGGAAGAGAAAGTCACCTCAATTTAACTTAAGGAAAAAATATGTATTTATTGTAGGTATATGGGGGAATTCAGAGAACAAAATTCTATTTGTTCCATTCTGTTTACTTGGCTTTGCATTGAAGTTTCTATGTCTTTGATTTTGTTCTTGATCTGTTGGATTTCAGAGTACTGGTGTTCCATCAGATCAAACAGCTTGCTTAATTTTTCATTTTGTTCTGCTGCCCTTTCCGTAAGGTCTAGAAGGGCTCTGTATATAATCATTTTGTATTCACTTCCTGATGCTTCCATAAAAGTTTCTTCATCTGGAAAACTCCTTGGTTGCTTTGTTTGGGAGCCTTCTGAAGCCATGGGTGATTTCTTGTATGCCACAATTGTCTGTTGCTTTTTGGGTCCCATGTGAGTATGTAGAGGCTGGAAGAGGTACTGTGAGGATGGATTGCAAATGTTTCTCTAGGCTGTCTTAAAATGTAAAACAAAAGTTATCTGACCAGTTCACAAGTCAGTTAGGTTTTCAGGTGTAGAGGTCCCTTTTCTCAACTGACAAAGTAAGCGGCACTATATCCAACCCCAGATGATAACAAACTAGTTCAGAATACAGCAATGCTACTGCCCTGTTGGCCTCCGCTGACACTGAGTCGAGTACTGCTTTCGTGATAGAAAAGCGTTCTCTTGTGGGTAGGCTCTGGCTCCCAAGCTAAGAATTAGGTCCAGCTGCAGCCACCATATCCAAGATGGCGTCCTCCACACAGGCAGCAGATAGAGGGTCTAAAGGTGCCAAGAGGTAGTGATTCCTCTTCTTCTGTTGCAGGGCCCCCAATGTAGGTGGCCTTCGGTAAATTACTGCTTTTCTGTCGGAGAAGTGCTGTCCTGTTTGCAGGTGCTGGCTCCCAGGCTAAGAATGAGGTCCCGCTAAAATCTTGGTACCAACGTGGTGTCCCGTACACTGACTGCAAAATGCCGTACAAACCCCGCTGAGGCAGATATAAAACATCAGGCTCAAAGTGGCTAGATTAGCAGAGTCCTAAGCCTGGCTCTCAAAATATGGGAATTTTGCCTGCCTATCCCCCCAGCAGCACATCTGAGTCTAGCCGCTAGACAAGACCCAGCTCCGCCCCCTGGCCAAGACAGAGAAAAAAAAAGTCAAAATGGTGCGTTTACCTTCCGTCCGTGAGAGCCAGGGCTAGCCAGGAGCAGGAGTCAGCGGAAGAGAGGAGGTTTTTCGCTCAGTGGTATGAAGTCCCAATTAACAGCCCTGTGCTGTGTCCTGAGGCTGATTAGGTGATCAGAAGGCTCCGTTTGATTATCAGTTCAGGTCTTGGTTTCCAGAGGGATATAAGGAGACACGTGCTTAGTCCGCCATCTTGACTCCGCCCCCCCCCCGAGAACAAAATTCTATCACGGGGAAAGCACAAGATAGATGAGACAGAGATAAGGAGTTGGTAAAAGTTTAAGCCATTGGTAAAAGGTTAAGTTGGTAAAAGGTAGAGGTAGTAAGTAAGGGTAGCTCTTTAACAAATTTCAGCAATAAAATAAAGAAACAGGTCTTTAACCCAAGAGAGTATCAGAGAAGAAAATGTTCTCAGAATTTAAACTGCGGGATAGGAATCAGAGGAGGAACAAATAAGGGAAAGAAAGAAAAGATAACTGATGCACAGTAGATGCTCAATAAATATCTTCAAATTAATTGAAACCACTTGGACTGAGGAGAAATAAAATTAAATCTTGCTTAAGGGATGCTGAGCATATTTCTACATTTCTGCACTACTTGGTAAGTGACAACTGTGATGCCTCAAGCACTGGAGTACAAGGCTCAGGAATTACCCTGCTGAGGAGATAGTCCTCTCAGCCTCCAACCAGGGGAACCAGGGAGACACTACAGTTCTTAGAGCTACAGTGAGTTCCCTGACAAAGTAAGTGCCACTATATCCAACCCCAGATGATAACAAACTAGTTCAAAATACAGCAATGCTACTGCCCTCTTGGCCTTTGCTGACAGGGCCTAGCCTTAGGTGAAACAATATGTGAGACCAAATAGATTGGAAGGAATCAGAAAGCAGGCAGGGATGACATGATGACTCGTTATTAGTCAAATATCAGTTCCAACAGAAATTTGTTTGTCAAAGGAGATTCTCGCTTCTGGATCAAGATAACAAGGGGTATGGAGAAGGGACCATTGGTTGAAACCAGTTGTATTAGCCAACTTGATACAGGAGTTAAAGAGGTAAACTGACTAAATGGGATTTCTTAGACACATTTTGGTTGCAAGGAACAGATACTCACCCAAGTCAAGGTCAATAAAATGCAATTTATTTTAAGGATCCTGGGAAATCTCATAGAACAAAATTGTAAAACAAATAGGAAAAAAAATTACAACAGGTCTTACGTGAATTGGGAAGTTGAAACATGCTCTCACTCTAGAGAGATTCCTCTATCTTCCTTCCACCTCAAGCTTCTATGTGGTCTTCTTTATTCTTCACTCTCTACAGAGTAGCTTCTGTGTTTGGGCATCAACTTTTATATGCCCAAATATGGTGGCCATAACACTAGTTGATGGAACCTTGATGCTCAGCTCCCCGGATTAATGGCGTAGTCTCTCTATTCCCATTCCATATTACTTTCCAGGAGCCATTTATTGGCTAGCTAGGTCCATGTAACTACTCTAGTACAATCTTCCTGATAGAGGTAGAGACATGTTATGATTCGAGTCACCTTGTCTTAGTGATCTCATGCAGCTAATACAGAAATATCACAAGTGGATAGCTTTAACAAAGAGAAATTTATCTTCTCACAGTCTGTGAGGATAGAACTCCCGAATCAGGGTACTAGTTCCAGGGGAAGGATTTCTTTCCTGTTGGATTTGGGTGAAGGTCTTTTCAGCAATATTGCCCTAGTCTAAGAGCTACTCAGTGCAGGGACCCTAGTTCCAAAGGATCTATCCCCCTCCTGGTTCTTCATTCTTAAAGTCATGCCGTCCCCTGTGTCTCTACTCATGGCTCTCTTTTATATCTCAGATATATACTAATCTTATAGATTGAGTCCTGCCTTGTTAACATAACTGCCTCTAATCTTGCCTTATTAACATCACAGAGATGGGACGTATAATGCATAGAAAAATCATACTTGGTGACAAAAGAGTGGGCACTCACAAAATACTAGGAACTATGGCCTAGCCAAATTGATGTATATTTTTGGGGAGAGGGAGGGGAGAGGGACACAAATCAATGCATAAGATACCTATTACAAACTGTGGGAAGTTTTCTAAGAACGAGGTGGCATGGGGAAGAAAATGATTGCTGTGTTTAGTACAGAGTCTGGTTGAATGTCACGCTCTAAGCTGAACCTGATTTACCAAGTTCCGTGGGAAAAGTTGGCTTCAGTTTCTCACCTCCCTTAAGGAAAATGCTTTGTTCAAATTGGAAACAATGGTAGGCAAATGCCTAGAGCTCCATCTGTTACATTATAGTACCTCATTGTTGTTTCAGCTCCTGGTGATCCCATCTCCATTTCTCACTTAGTTCAAGAAGTAAACTATTCAACAAACTCTGTGCCAAGGCAGGAGCCACTAAGGAACTCAACACTGCCCTTGGAAAAGTAAAGCTTCTATGGGAAAACATGGTGGCCTCAGCCTGTCTGTGTCTGTACTAGATCAAGGTAAACCCATTCTTTCCCTTCCTAGACAGAACTCTAACACTATATTTTCTAGAAAGCTTTCTGCATCTCCTCAGCAAGAACTGATCATTACTCTGTGCTTTCCACTTTCTGCTCACCAAAACTACAAATCCAAGAGGAAGCATATTTTTGTGTCCTCAGACCACGTTATGGTGCATGACACCTGTGTAGTACTGGATTAGTGCTCAACGAAAGAGTAACCCAGTAATGACTGCCCTGAATTCAAATAACAGTCTTTCAGTGCCTGGCACTCCCAGAGATATGTTGAGGGTTTGATTGGAGGTGGTCCTCAGCGGCTAAGGACACCCCCAACTATTCTGAAATTCAGAAAAGAAAAGGATGGTAGTTAATTGACTACAAAGAGAATCGGCTAGATCTCTTCATATATGTTGAAGGGCAATCATGTAAAATAAAAATAAAACTTTCATTTAATAAACACAAGAGATAAATAATTTCAAAAGGAAAAACCACAGAGAAACAAATTCCAGGCCAGTATGAGAAAGAATATTTTAAGAGGCACTGCAGTTCAAAGATGAACTAGAATATCTACAAAGATGAAAAGCTCCTTATCACAGGGATGTTGTAGAGCAATATGATTCTGGAATAGCTAATTAAATTAGGTGTTTTACTTGGCTTTGTTTATAATTACACAATTTACCTATGTTTGTTGCAAAAAAAAAAATTTAACTGCAAGTCAAAAAGAAAATTACTCTTGGTCCCACAAACTGCAGACAATCAGTGTTAATGTTTTAAAGTATATTCATATAGTCTTTTCTAATGCATATAAGCACTTAAAAGTTTATGTGTGTGTGTTTATATATGTATACATCAATTCCAACTTATAGCGACTCTATAGGAAAGAGTAGAACTGCCTCATACAGTTTCCAAGGTGGATTCGAACTGCTGACCTTGTGGTTAGCAGCCCTAGCACTTAACTACTATGCCACCAGGATTTCCACAAGTCAGTAAAGGAAACAAAATTAAATAATTAAAAAATAATAATAATTTCAAAGGAAGTCAGTAAAAGTAAAATAAAGGTGAACAACAGTAATAAATGGGTCAATATACAACAAATAGCAAGGGTTATAAATGTAAATCTAACCACACTGATGATTGTACTAAGCGTAAATGGTCTAAAAACATCAATTGCAACTCAGAGGTTGTGATACTGAATAAGAAACAAACCCAACCATATACTACCTACATAAAACCACTTTAAATATAAATTAAGAGTAAAGGAATGGGAGAAAGATGACACGATGACATTAATAAAAAGATAGCTAGAGTATTCACTTTGGCAGCACGTTTACTAAAATTGGAACCACACAGAGAATATAAACACAGCACCTGCACAAGGATGACACCCAAATTTATAAAGCATTCCATACTTTTTAAAAATAATAAATAAATAAATAGTGGCTCTGTTAATTTCAGACAAAGTGTATTTCAAGACAAAGAATTTTATCAGGAATAAAGAGGATCATTTCATAATGATAGAGCAGTCAGTTCATGAAAAGAGCTAGTCAATTTGTTGAAGAGCTAGTGCTGCTGTCACAGATTGAACTGTGTCCCCTAAAAATGTGTGTAGCCATTTAGCTGGGCCATCATTACCAACATTTTTGTGATTTTCCTCTATTTTGTGATTTTTCTATGCTATAAATCCTAATCTCTGCCTGTGGCTAATAGATAGAAAGATTATGTTTACAGAGGATTAGGATGGGACTGCAGCACCCTTGTTGAGGGAGTTTCCCTAGAGTGTGGCTTGCATCACCCTTTATCCTTTCATCTTACAAGACAAAAAAGGAAAGGGAAGCAAGCAGAGAGCTGGGAACCTCACACCATCAAGAAAGCAACACCGGGAGAAGATTGTGTCCTTCACAGCTGAGATTCATGTGCCAAGATGCTCCCTGACCAGAAAACCTTACCCTGGAGTGGACATTCTGAATTTGGACTTGTAGCCTACTGAACTGTTTATATATATATGTATATATATATATATATTTTTTTTTTTTAAAGGCCATCCACTGACAAAATTTCTGTTAGAGCAGTACCAGATGACTACAACAGCTGCTTTAACCAAAATACCACAAGTGGATGACTTTAACAAGAGAAATTTTATTTTGTTACAGTTTGAGAGCCTGAAAGTCCAAAATCAGGGCATCATCTCCATGGGAAGCCTTTCTCTTATGGTTGTTGAAGAAGGTCCTTGTCATCAGTCTTCTCCTGGACTGGAAGCTTCTGAGGTGCAAGCATCCTGGTCCTTTCTGAAGGACAGGCTCAGCTCCTGGCACAGCTTCTTGGTGGTATTGAGATTCCCAAATCTCTCTGCTAGCTTCTTTCCCTTACATCTCAAAGAGACTGTCTCAAGGCAAAAAACAATTTTATGTAGTCAGTCCTGTCCTCCCAACACAACTGCTACCCATCCACCCTCATTAACATCATACAGGTGAGTCTTACAACATGGAGGAACATCACACAATACCAGGAATCACAGCCCAGCCAAACCACCACACACATTTCTTGGAGAACACAATTCAATCCACGACAAATACTAAGTGTTTATGTACCTAAAAACAGGGCTTCAAGATGCATAAAGGAGAAATAAACAAAACTACAGGAATAAATTAACAAATCTACAAGTTTAATCAGAGATTTCAACACTGTTCTCTCAATAACTGATACAATGAATAAATAAGGACATAGAAGGCATAAACAATACTACCAATCCCTTTGACTTAACTGACATTTGTAGGATATTCTATTCAACAGAAGACAACATATTTCTTTCAAGTGCATATAGTAAATAGCTACCAAGGTAAATCAGCCAATGAATTTAAAAGGATGAAAATAATACAAAGAATGTTCTCTGACCACAGTGGAATTAGATTAGGTATCAGTAACAGAAAGATATATGGAACATATCTAAATACTTGGAAACTGAACAACTAATAGGGCCAAGAACAAATTACAAGGGAAAATAGAAAGTACATTTAGCTGAAAAAAAAAGAAACGAAAGCACATCATATAAGTAACAAAATTTTAACATTAAAGCAGAGCTTAGAGGGAAATTTATAGCATTAAAAGGCTTACACTAGAAAGGCAGAAAGGTTTAAAATCACTAACCTAAGCTGACATCTTAAGAAACTAGAAAAGAAAAACAAACTCAAAGCAAGCAGATGGAATAATAAAGAACAGAAAGCAATAAAATAGAAAACAGAAAAATACTATAGAAAATCAATGACGCCAAACTCAATTCTTTAAAAGTATCAATAAAAATTAACAAACTCTGGACAGATTCACTGGGAGAGAAAGAGAGGCAAGTTAGCAAAATAAGCAATGAGAGGAGCTACATAGCTATGTTGCTGTGGTGAGACGCAGTTCAGTCGGTTCCAACTCATAGCAACCCTACATACAACAGGATGTTGTATGCCTGGTCCTGTGCCATCATCACAGTTGTTGGTACGCTTGAGCCTCTTGTTGCAGCCACTATGTCATTCTGTCACACTGAGGATCTTCCTCTTCTAGCCTGGCCCTCTGCCAAGCATGATGTCCTCCTCCAGAACCTGATCCCTCTGATAACAAATCCACACTATGTGAGACATAGCCTCACCATCCTGGCTTCTAACAAGCTTCCTGGTTATACTTCTTCAAGACAGATTTCTTCATTCTTTGGCAGTCTGGTTTTGGTTGGCAGTCGGTGGTATATTCAATATTCTTCACCAACATCACAATTCTCAGGTGCCAACTTTCTGTTGTGAGCTACAGATCTCAGAATATTAAAAGGAGAATAAACAAATATTAGGAGAGATTTGTCAACAAATACAGCAAATTTTAAGGAATGGACAAATTCCTTTAAAGATATAAAACTCACTCAAGAATAAATAGCTTGAATAGCCCCCACCAAAAAAAAAAAAATTTACTTTTTAGTTAAAAATTTTCCCAAAAAGAAAATTTCAGGCCTAAACAACTTTGGAAACCTTGGTGGCATACATAGTGGTTAAGTGCTCTGGTTGCTAACAAAAAGTTCGGCAGTTCAAGTACACCAGGTGCTCCTTGGAAACCCTACAGAGCAATTTTACACTGTCTATAGGGTCACTAGGAGTTGGAATCAACTCAAAGGCAGTGAGTGGGTTTGGTAGTTTTCAAACAACTTTATTGAAGAATTTTATCAAAAACATAAGGAAGACATAACATCTATTTTACACAAACGTTGTTACAAAACAGAAATTGAAGGAACATTTCCACTCATTCTATGAAGCCACAATTACTCTGGTCCAAAGTAAAACTAGAACCTATATTCATGAATTCTTAACAACATGCAAGCAAACTGAAATCAGTGACATATATGAAAAGACTAACACAGCACGAAAAGTAGCATTTATCCCAAGAATGAAAGACTAGTATAACATTCAAAATAAGTGTAACTGTACCCAGTCCCTGATATAGCAGGAGAGAAATGGGTGTGCAGAACTTGAACTCTATTAAAAAGTCAAGGCTTGATGGTCCCCAGAAGACACAGCCCACTGACTCCGTTAGCCCAGAACAGAAACCACCCCTGAAGCCACCTCTTCGGAAGAAGATTGGACTGGAGCATAAGACACAAAGTGATACTGGCAAACAGTGTGTTTTTTGGCTCATGTGAATACATGAGGCTGACTGGACAGCTCCTGTCCAGAAGAGAGATGAGAGGGCAGAGGAGGACAGCAGCTAGCTGCAGACATGTGAAATACAGAACGGAAACAAGGAGTGTGCTGTCACAGGGTGGGGAGAGGAGCTAGTGCTATACAACAAAGTGTGTGCAAGTTTTCATATGACAAATGGACTTAGATTGTAAACTTTCACTTAAAGCACAATAAAATATTTTTAAGTGTAATTCACAATACTAACAACTGAAAAGTTATGGAATTATCTCAATAGTCACAAAAATGTTGTCAAAATTCAACGCCTGTTTAGTAAATTTAAAAGGAAACTTCCTCAACCTGATGAAGAGCATCTCATAAAGAGCTAACATGATACTAAATAGTGAAAAACTAAACAGTTTTCTCCCAAAGTCAGTATTAAGGTAAATGTCTCTGTTCTCCCCACTCCTACATTGTAATGCAGTTCCCACACCACCAGGACTCAAATGAGGTCCTAAACCAAAAACCAAAACCACTGCCATTGGGTCAGTTCTGACTTACAGTTACCCTTTATAACAGGGTAGAACTGCCACATAGGCTTTCCAAGAAGTACTTGGTGGAGCCAAACAAGCGAATTTGGTTAGCAGCCAATGCTCTTACTTAACTAACACGCCACTGAGATTTCCAATAGAGGTCCAGGCCAGCTCAATTAGGTAAAGAAAGGAAACAGAAAGCACCCAGATGGAAAAGAAGTAAAGCTACCTCTATCCTAAAATTATCCTTTTTCATTTTTAAGAGTTCATCGATCTGACATAGTATAATTTGAAAAAATGTGCCCTTATCTGCTCACTTATTAATGCATACGGTTGCTGTCTTCCACTTCCCTCTCTCTTTAATGCTAGAAGGAGGCTTTTTAAGGACTGGACCACACTCAGGGGTTTCCATTATATCATAATACTGTGATTGCGGTCGACACTCTCTCTTCTCTCCCGCTTGAGGATGTTTATCTATTACTATTTTTTCCACACCCTCTCTTATTTCCTAGAGTCTAAATAGGTAACAGATTCTCAGAATATACTATGCTTGAGAGCTCCCATCCTGAAGAGGCAGAGGAGAGAAGTTCTAGACTTTAGAGCAAATGTTATCTCAAGCTATTTCTTGTTGGCTTGTATCCCGTCCGTGGCCTATGGACACCTGAGTATGGACCTCAAGAGGAAGGGGCTTGTAGGCTCAACCTGCATTTATTCCTGGTACTAAGCTGCCTCCAGCCCAGACAATGAAGTTGTCCATGTGGCATTCCAGAAGAACATGTAGAAGCTAAATGCCAAGACTTCACAGTGATAAAACTGGGACATTTCTTTGACTTTGCCCACTGAATACGCTTCCTTTAGAAACATTGCAAAACTGTCAGTAACTGATAAAGAAAAATCAACAATTCAGAAACTTTGGCCCCCATCATCTTTCGTCCAGTCTTCCCTTTACCAACTGTTGTAGCCACCCTACAGAGATGGGATGGTCCCCCTCATCCCACATTTGAATCAGATATCAAGACTGATGATGCCCCCGTGCACGTATCAAGAGGATACAAAAAGGTCTATTGCTAAAAAATGAGGTTTTCTGGGGTTGACAGGACTGGCTTCCAAGGAAGTTCAAAATGGCTTAAGAGAGAGCTAGGAGGGGTCATAGGCTTGAGATTTAATTGTGACTGGGAAGTAGGGCTAAGGAGAAGGCCAGAGCTCGCCTGGTGTGAACCTCCTATCATCACCAGTAGAGGAAGCACACTGGCTTTCTTACAAGCTTGCTCACATGTGGGACAGAAGGCAGCAGAGGGGTGTAAGAGAGTCAGTATTTAGACATCAAAAATGAAGCCCAACTTTCTATTGCACCAGTATTACTGTAATTCCTTTAAAGAGCTGCCTCCCCAGCTCGCTGCCTTCAAGTATGAGGAGCATCCATCCAGACTCCTACCCCAGCAGCATCTGTCTCTGTGCAGAGCAAGCTGTTGGGATGGAGGTATGACTCCCACACAAGGAGCAGCCCTATGTGTTGAGGCGACAGGACCTAATGAGCTTGCAGAGAATATTTTAATTGCCAAACAAGATAGCATGTTTAGTATCATGTTTATCCCTGAATATTTGCAATAAAAATCAAAGTGATGCCATTATGTGATCCCCTAGTGGCATGTACTTGGAAGCTCTCTTTTTTTAGCCAAAATTCATTTGGGGTTATGTATAATTCTCCTTTTCAGAGATCAATTAAAAATCTGAATTGTGAGAATTAAGCAGAGAAACAGGAAGGAGTTTAAAGCAAGGTCAGTAATGAATCCACTTGTCAGGGGTTGGATTGTGTCCCCCCCACCAAGTCCCTGGCAACTTGGTTATCCATGACCCCCAGTATTGTGTGGTTGTCCTTCGTTCTGTGATTACACTTTTATGTTAAAGAGGATTAGGATGGGATTCTAACACAGGTACTGAAGTCACATCCTTGATCCAATGCCAACGGAGATTCCTTGGGGTGTGGCCCACATTACCTTCTATCTTACAAGAGATAAAAGGAAAGAGAAACAAGCAGGTGGACTGGGGTGAGGGGATTGACCTACTACCAAGAAAGTGGTCCTGTGAGCAGAGTGTGTCCTTCGGACCTAGGTTTCCTGCCTGCAGAAGCTCCTACTCCAGGAAAAGACTAACTAGAAGGACCTCCTCCAGAGCTGAAGAAGAGAGAAAGCCTTTCCCTGGAGCCGACACTCTGAATTTGTACTTGTAGCCTATGAGACTGTGAGAAAATACATTCCTCTTTGTTAAAGTCACCCACCTGTGGTCTTTCTATTGGAGCAGCACTAGATGACTATGACACTGCTCAATAACTTTTAGTATATGGTTATGACAGTCTTATCCCTCTCTACCATCTTACTGTAAGAATTCTCAGCAGCATGCTATAGCAGAAAGCACCTTGGCTTTGAAGCAAACTGTTGGAACTCTGACTCAGCAGACTGCTGAAACCCTGACACAGCTACTTAACATATAAGAGCTTACAAAATTTACTTGCTTATAACTTCACTCTCAATTTAAATATTCCCACTATTTTCAAGATATGCACTTAAAGTTACTTGAGCTAAAATTCACTTTGCTATCATGTTTGTACGTGTTAATCTAACATTCTTTCCATCTGTAAACTAAGAATAAAAATACCGATCACAATAAGGCTGCTATGAAGAATAATCTTTTGATTTACATAAATTTTCGGTGCAGTGTGTATTGCAGAACCAAAGCAAGTTTGTTCTCACCTGTCACTGGAGCCCAAATTCAGAGATGGGGAAAAGGTTCAAGCAATGCTTTACTAACTGACAAGCATGCAAGTCTGGGGAACAGCAAGAATAATGTCTCCAAGACTGTCCCACTTGGTTTACAATTCCAGTGGCTTTTATAGCCAGATTACAAAGGGATTTGCATCTGGAAAAGGTCAAACCTTGTCACAGCATAGGACAGGGAGTCACAAGGTTCCTTTGCATCTTATCAAACAATTGTACATTACCCAAAATATCATTAGCTCTCTGAAGGTTTGAAATAATTGATTTATTACCCCAGAGGTAGGTGGAGGAATGCAAGTCTGCTGGTCTGGTTTGGCAATCTAGGGTACCTTGATTAAGTCCCAGCTACTAACATTGACAGGGACCCGAAGAACAGCTGGAAGAGGAGTGGACTGATCTACGGGAAATCCTCCTGATCACCTCCACTGCCATGGAATCCACTGGACTGAAGGCCTGTACACGTCATATCCCAATGAAGCCGTACCCCTGCGCAGACACAGACACAGCAGATCCTGACAACGTGTAGTAGACTGCTACTCCTGGAAGAGAAACTAGGATAAAAGTTCAAGAAATGTCTTCCAGAACCCTCTCTCTCTTCCATAGACTCAACTTAGTTCTAGGACTTTCACAAGACACCCCTTTCCAACGAAATGAAAAAGTATGGACTTATGTTGCATGAAATGTCTGTTTCTGATTTCTGTCCAGCGGTAGGTACTTACGTTAAACAAATTTTTAGTTGGTGTATGCACCTCTCTGATGGTGATTAGAAATTTTACCTTGTTCAGACATGTTCAAAAGAATATCACTTATG
Organism: Heterohyrax brucei; assembly: GCA_028571685.1. Taxonomy (NCBI): domain Eukaryota; kingdom Metazoa; phylum Chordata; class Mammalia; order Hyracoidea; family Procaviidae; genus Heterohyrax; species Heterohyrax brucei. The sequence goes on from CM053140.1 coordinate 161,792,106, forward strand.
AAGATATCTATAACTGGAGACCAGTTAAGAAAACAGACAGAGAAATTTTCCTGATCCAGCTTGAGATTGTCACCCCCGGTGAAAACTGTGTCAAATATTCAGGACACCCTTCCTTCTGTTATGCTCTTAGTGACCCCATCCTCAAATGTAACAAGTATAACTGTGTTGTAAACTAATAGACACATTAAGTTACCTAAAAGATGGTTCTTGCTATATGGGAATCAAGCCTTTTCATATGTCCTTGCCAATGCCACGGCAGAGGGGGGGGGACCTTTTTCCTTAGGAAGACTCACCCCCTTCTTGCCCCAGATTGAAGACATCCGACATAACCATGCCTGAACTGTAAGAGAGATTAATCGTCCCGAAGGTGACCCTCACAATGTACATCTGTTCAGTCTGGCTGAGTACGTATCTTTGTCCCTCTTTGTCACCACTGCCATGGTGACAGGTTTAGACACTGAAGTTAACAGGCTAGCCTGTGCCATAGTTACGGCCTTAAATGCCACCTTGCAAGCCATAAGAGCTTTAAGTGCTGAGTTAGGACAAGTCAAGAGCTAGCTCTGGAAAACCAAGCCACTAAAGAGTACTTACTCCTCAGACATAATCATGAATGTAAAGATCTTCAGGGAATGTGTTGCTTTAACTTGTCTGATAGCTCCCAATTGATGCTGTTGTTGTTATTAGGTGCTGTTGAGTTGGTTCTGACTGGTAATGAACCTATGAACAACAGGATAAAACACTGCCTGGTTTTGAGCCGTGTCCGCAACTGTTTTTATGCTTATACTCATTGCTGCAGCCACTATGTCAATCCTTCTCATTGAGGGTCTTCTTTTTCGCCCACCCTCCACTCTACTGAGCACGATGCCCTGCTCCAGGGACTGGTCCTTCCTCACAACATGGCCAAAATATGTAAGATGCAGTCTTGTCATCTTTGCCTCCAAGGAGCATTCTGGTTGTACTTCTTCCAGAACAGATCTGCTTGTTCTTTTGGCAGTCCATGGTACATTCAACATTCTTCTCCAACACTGCAATTCAAAGGCATCAACTCTTCTACTGTCTTCTTTGTTTATTGCCCAGCTTTTGCATGTATATGATGTGATAAAAAATGGCTTGGGTGGGCTCACCTTAATCTTCAAGGTGACATCTTTGCTTTTCAATACTTTAAAGAGATTCTTTGCCACAGATTTTTCCAATGCAATGTGCCTTTTGGTTTCTTGACTGCTGCTTCCATCAGTGTTGACTGTGGACCCAAGTACAGTGAAATCCTTGACAACCTCCATCCTTTCTCCATTTGTGATGATGTTGCTTACTGGCCCAGCTGCAAAGATTTTTGTTTTCTTGATGTTGAGGTGCAACCCACACTGAAGGCTATGGTCTTTGATCTTTGTCAGTAAGTGTTTCAACTCTTTCTCACTTCCAGGAAGGTGGTGCTGTCTGCATAATGCAGGTTGTTAATAAGTCATCCTCCAATCCTCATGCCTCATTCCTCTTCACAGAATCCAGCTTCTCATATTATTTACTTGGCATACCGATTGAAAATATATGGTGTAAGGACACATTCTGATGCACACCTTTCCTGACTTTAAACCATGCAGTGTCCCCTTGTTCTGTTAGCACAGCTGCCTCTTGATCCATGTACAGATTTCTTAAGAGCAAAATTGGGTGTTCTGGAATTCCTGCTGACCATAATGTTAGCTGTAATTTATGATGATCCACATAGTCAAATGCCTTTATGTAGCTAACAAAACACAATTCAACATCTTTCTGGTATTCTCTGCTTTTAGCCAAAATTCATTTGACATCAGTAATGATATCCCTGGTTCCATGTCCTCTTTTGAATCCAGCTTCAATTTCTGGTGGTTCCTTGTCAATATACTGTTGCAGTTGTTTTTGAATAATCTTGAGCAAAATTTTACTTGTGTGTGATACCAATGATATTGTTCGGTAATTTCTACATTCAGTTGGATCACCTTTCTTTGGAATGGGTATAAATATGTATCTCTTTTACTCAGTTGACCAGGTAGCTGCCCTCCAAATTTCTTGTGGTCCTAATTGATAGCAAAAAAATTAAAAATAATGAAGTATATTGTAAATAACATCAAAAAGAGGGAAGGCTTCTTCAGATCAGAGTTAGAGAAATTGTTCTCATGGCTGCCCAACCCAGGTTGGCTTCCCAAACTAGGTTGGCTGTGCATACTAATAACAAGAATTGGAATCATGATTTGTGGACTATTTGTTGCGGTATACAATATGTGCCCTGCCTCACAACTAACTACACTGCATGCTGTAGAAAGCAGCCTGATCCAAGATATGATCCTAGAGTTAAAGCTATAAATCAAAACAGTCATTTGCATTTGAAACCAATTTCACAGGTACAAAATTGGTGATTAGGAGTGGGGAATGTTAGTAGCTGGCACTTAATCAAGATCACCCAGTTGCCAAGCAAGATCAGCAGACTTGCATTCCTTCACCTATCTCTGGGGTAGTGAATCAATTATTTCAAACCTTCAGGGAGGTGATAATATTTTGCATAATTTACAATTGTTTGATAAAATGTAAAGGAATCTTGTGACTCCCTGTCCCATACCGTGACAAGGTTTGGCCTTTTCCAGATGTAACTCTCTTTGTAATCTGGCTATAAAAGCCACTGGAATTGTAAATCAAGCAGGACAGTCTTGGAGAAATTATTCTCACTGTTCCCCAGATTCACACGTTTATCAGCTAATAAAGCATTGTTTGAACCTTTCCCCTGTCTCTCAGTTTTGGCCACAGTGACAGACAGAATGAATTTGCCTTGGTTCAGCAACTTGTGTTCCGCATATGTAACAGTTATTCAGCAGATGTTAGCTCATTCCTATCACAACACTCACCAGACAACCATCAATACCAAAGAATTGTTTGGGCAACTTAACAAACATCCATGTTGCTTACCTCTCCATTTTTCAGTCCATGGTAGATGTCAGGCGAGCTGGGCTGTACCTGGATGTCACAACCGGGATGTGGGTCCTGGAAATCATCAGAGTATGGTGAGCCCCTCTTTTCCTGGAAAGTCCCCGCCTCAGTTCCTGGAAATCATCAGAGCATGGCATACCCCTCCCCTTCCTGGAAAGCCCCCAGTTGTTTTTCTCATATGCTAATCAAGTGACTTACCTTGCCCAAATCCTATTGGCCCCTGCCTTTTTCCCCATGTCCCCACTAAGGTCTGTACTAGGCGGAACCATCAGCCTCTATGTAAACCCCCTTCCCCAACTTGAAAGCACGACTTCTCCGACTCCTACCTTGGACTTGCAGGGTTCGCCTGGGAGTGCACCAATAAATCCTATCCTACTGCTGACTTTCACTCTCTTTCTCTTTGCTGCCAATACATTTAGCCTACCTAGCCTTACAGTAGGTGGATTGTCTTCCAAAATTAATAATACAAGGTTATCTTGTCTACACTTGAAAACATCCAGAGAATTCACTGTCCCTGAAACCATGGTGATATAGTGGATAGAGATATGGCTTCTAACCCAAAGGTTTGCTGTTCAAATTTCCCAGGTGCTCCTTGAAAACTCTATGGGGCAGCTCTTCTCTGTCCTGCAGAGTTGCTATGACTAACAGAAAGTTCTTCCTTGAAATGAAATGAATTCTACTTTGTCATGGGATGACATCTCTCTTTTAATAGCAAAGTATTCTTAGTGATATTAACAGTTGAGTATAAAATAAAATGAAGCCTTTGATTTCTGTTTCTGAGAATACTTCAAACGAGATGTCTTGAAAAATGATCCAGGTATAAAGCACTCAAGAAAGCTATGGAGGAATATTTTTAAATATCTTTTTAAATGCAAAGTACATATAACAGGTAGCATGAAAGTAAGGAAGATCTTCATAAGGCAAAAAGGGACCAAAGTCACCAATTGAAAGGTGAGTGAGGGCTGAGCAGCCAGTTATTCTGAGGATACCTGTTCATTGTTACCGGAAATCTGAAACTTCCATTTCAATGGGCTTATCCTAGAAAGAGCCTGAGGTCAAGTGTATCTGAGACCAATGCATGAATCTGTGATCCTTAAAGGCCAATCTCCTCAGTGAATTAATTAACTAGGAAAAAGTACCTTATTAAGAGAGACAGAAGGAGATTTCCTTAACTTATTCCAGGACTCAAAAAGGAAGACATAAAGGGTCTTCTTTAAGACATCAACTCACAGGAATGTAGACAAAATTCATGCTGTCTGAAAAGTTTTTAGAAATGTCTTAATAGGTTAAAGAGGTCTCAATTTGATCATAATCTCAGACTGGCTAAGACCAACCAAAACCAGTCCCCTCAGCACTGAATCAATTTCGACTCATAGCAACCATATAGGACAGAGTAGAACTGCCCCATAGGGTTTCCAAGGAGTGGCTGGTGGATTCAAACTGCCAATCTTTTGGTTAGCAGCCAAATTTGTAACCACTGATCCACCAGGGGAAACCCTGATGTATAATGGTTAGGTGCTACAGCTGCTAACCAAAAGGTCAGTCATTCAAAACTGCCAGGGGCCCCTTGGAAACTCAATGGGGCTGTTCTATTCTGTCTATAGGATCGCTATGAGTCAGAATTGACTCAATGGCAGTGGGTTTCAATTTGATTTTTGGATCCACCAGGGCTACAAAGGCAAATATTCTCTGAGTTAATAAACCTTAAACCTAAGCCTCAAAGAATTCCAACAATTAAGCTTCAGTGAACATGATCTCACAATTGAAATGCATAAATTAGACCCACAAGAGACTTTAGATATTAGACTTAGCAGATATAGAACATAAAATAAATATATTTATTAAAAATAAAAACAAGAAAAGGTGACCGTACTTATTAACATGCCAAAGCCAAGTGCCATCTGATAAATTAAGGACACGCTATAATTTCAATCAAATAAAAATACAGAATGTGTAACATCCAAATTCTCAAGAAGAGAAAACATTAAAGAAGAAAGTAAAAGAGGAGACAAAAAGAAAAATGAATACTGGGGGAAAAAATGGAAGCACAAAATAAGACGATAAATTTAAACTAAAGTAAGTAAAAAAATAACAACTGTAAATAAACTATTTTCTAGTTAAACAAGAATCATAAACATTATTAGATTTGATGAACAAACAAAATCTAACTAATCTAGCATAAAGATACAAAAAGTTTGAAAAGTGGTTATGGATTGAATTGTGTCCCTCAAAAATACACATTGCATATCCTACTGTACTGTGTTGCTGGGTGCTGTTGAGTCGAGTCTGACTCAGCAACCGTATGTGCAATAGAATGAAACACTACCCAGTCCTACACCATTCTCACTGTCATTACCATACTTGAGCTCATCACTGTAGCCCCCGTGTCAGTCCAACTCATTGAGAGTCTTCTTTTATGTTGAGAGTCTTCTTTTATGTTGACCGTCTGCTTTACCAAGCATGATGTCCTTCTCTAGGGACTAAAAGTCTTCTTTTATGTTGACTGTCTCCTTTACCAAGCGTGATGTCCTCCTCTAGGGACTAATCCCATCTGATAACACATCCAACGTATACGAAACAAAGTCTCCCCTCACTTCTAAGGCTCATTCTAGTTGCATCACCCACAGACAGATTTGTTCATTCTTCTGGAAGCCCTGGTTTATTCAGTATTCCCTACCATCACCATAATTCAAACTCATGAGTTCTATTTTGGTATTTCTTATTAATTGTCCAGCTTTTGTATGCATATGAGGCAACTGAAAATACCAAGGCTTCAGTCAGATAGGTGCACTTTAGTCCTCAGAGTGACATCTTCGCTTTTTAACACTTTTGCAGCAGGTTTGCTCAAAGCAATACACTATTGATTTCTTTCCTGCTGCTTCTATGGGCATTGACTGTGGAGTCAAATAAAATGAAAACCTGAACAACTTATACCTTCTCCTTTTATCAGGAAACTCTACTACACCTGTGGCTAAAGTCCCATTTGGGAATGCAGTTTTCTTTGTTATGCTAATGATGCAGTATTAGTGTAGGGTGTGTCTTAAGCCAATCTCTTTCAAGATTTAAGAGTTGATTAAGCAAGCAACCAAAAATGCACTGATGGGGGGAAGATAGATAACATGCCACATGAGATCTCCAAGGAACCAAGACACAGAAATTGACAAGAGACAAGGACCTTCCCGTAGAGCCAACAGAGAGGAAAAGTGTTCCCTCAATGCCAACACACTGAATTCAGACTTCTAGTCTTCCAAATTGTGAGAAAATAAATGTATATTTGTTAAAGACACTCACTTGTGGTACTTCCTTTACAACAGCGCTAGGCAACTAAAACAGTGGTGAAAAAATACATGTTTTGAAAATACTAACCAAAATAAAGCTAGTAGACATCTACTCCTCAAGAAGGTGGAGTAACAGGGACTAGATTTACCTTTCTACCAGAAACAAAAACTCTGATAAGGTATATGAAAATAAAAGTTGTCACTGTATATCAAGTAACAAAAGTCAGGGATCCCTGAGAATTGCAAAATAAAAGAGATGAGGCCTAGGATTTCCTAACCTTAATGTCTTCTTATTTTTTTTATTTGTTTGAAATTTTATTGTTATCAGAGTACTAATATTACATGAGTTGCATACTGGCGTAAGCAACAAAATATACACATTACCATTTAATCTTTTATACGACCCAACATGTATAAAAAGCACAAAATGTATTCATTCACATGACAAAGAAAAGCAGATTTCATTTATTATATTAAAATGTGTCAGTAGCAAGTTGAAGTCTAACATTATTTAGTAGGTGGTAAAATACTGTGACAACTAGATGAAGACGAAGAAGGAAATGTAAAAATCCCATTCTTGATATTCCAACCTTAGACAGTTGATTGATACTGTGAGCAATGATCCAACCTTAACGTCTTGAGAAAATTTTCAGGTCATGACACAGGAAGAGGATACCCAGGCAGAACTCAGAGAACTTCCTGAAGTGACAAGATGAAGCAAGAGAGCAGGGAGGTTAAGGCAGTTAGAAGTAGCAGGATAGAATACTGGAGAAGACAGAGCCATGCAAAGGACTCAGAGTTCTGCAAAAGGCCTCCCTCTGGCACCCAGAAGAGTGCTGATGGGCATGTGTGTGCTACGAAACTACTCACAATCAGGAAAAGAACTACTTGGAAGATCAGAGGTAACAGGATCTAGCCATCGTACAAGGTCAAAAATGTGTCCTGTTCCTACCAGCCAGACTGGAAAACCTTAAGATTCACAGGATATTAGTATGAGGTCTGGTAATTAAGTTCGTGAACTTGCCACCTGCGCTTATACTGGAAGTACTGTAGAAATAATTTGATAAGCTTTCATAACTTTAGTATATCGGTGTCTCACAGCTGTGTTTGTGTCATTATGTGTGGTTGTGTCTTGCTGAGTGGTGTTCATTATTGTTGTTGCACATTTTTGTTCACTGTCGTAAGAATGTGGGGGCTTGAATTAGAGCAAAGAACAGTTAAATTCATTGTTAAACTTGGCAAGAGTAGAAGTCAAATCAGGGACATGTTAGTTCAAGTTTATGGGGATAATGCCATGAAGAAAATGGCAATACACAGATGGATTAAACACTTTTCTGAAGGGAGAGAAAGTGTCACAAATGAGGAGAGGTCATGGCAGCCAGTAACAAAGAGAACTGATGAAAACGTTGCAAAAATTTGTTGAATTGTGCATCAAAATCATCATCTGACTGTAAGAAGCATAGCAGACAAAGTAAACACTGGTAGAGAAACAGGAAAATCGTCACTGAAAATCTTGGCATGAGAAAGGTGCATGCAAAAATCATCCCAAAGGAGCTCACTGATGAACAAAAGCAAAGGAGAGTCACAGTTTGTCAAGTCCTTTTGGTGAGGCAAGATGATGTTTTAGGTTATGTTAACACTGATCACGAAACATGGGTCAAAGTGCACATTAGAAGTCAGCCAATTCTCCACAGTGAAAAAAGTTTTGCTAGTTCAAATTAAGAGTCAAATGATGTTGCTAACCTTTTTTGATATCAGAGGGATTGTTCATTATGTATTTGTATCAGCTGGACAGTTAACCAGAGTTACTATTTGGTAGTGTTGAAAAGGCTGCATGAAAGAGTTAGACAAACACAACCTGAATTTTTCACCAACAACTCATGGCTCTTGCTTCACAACAATGCATCATCTCACATGGCTTTTAGCCGATAAACAAAGAACTGTATTGGAACACCCTCCTTACTCACCTGATCTGGCCACCAATGACTTCTTTCTTTACCAGAAGATAAAGGAAACATTGAAAGGAAGGCATTTTGATGACATTCAGAACAACAAGGGTAATACGCCAACAGCTCTGATGGACATTTCAGAAAGAGTTTCAAAATTGCTTTGAAGGGTAGACTAAATGCTGGTGTTGGTGCATACCTTCCCAATGGGAGTACTTTGAAGGTGACCATAGTGATATTCAGCAATGAGGTATGTAGCACTTTTTTCTAAGATGAGTTCACAAACTTAAACTGTCCAACCTTGTATAGCACCCAGAAAAGTCTTGTCTCAGTAATAGGGAAAAAGTAGCCCTAAACCAAGCACTACTGTTTCTACCTAATACATAGGAAAAAAGTCCACAAAACTCAGTAAAACTATAAAATATTTGAATATTATGATCAACAAACTTGACATAACAGACTTTTATTGAACTGTGTACAACTGCATAATACACATTCTTTTTAAGCACACAAGGAATAGTTACAACAGTATATACTTGATTGTTATTCAAGTAAGTTTCAACACTCTCAAAGGACTGAAAACATACAGAGTATTTTTTCTGATCACACTGAAATTAAGCTGGAGAACAACAATAAACCAAACCAAACCCAGTGTCATCAAGTTGATTTTGACTCACAGCAACCCTTTAAGTCAGAGTGGAACTGCCCCATAGAGTTTCCAGGGAGCACATAGTGGATTTGAACTGCCAGCATTCTGGTTAGCAGATGTAACACTTAACCACTACACTACCAGGGTTTCTGACATCAATAATAAACAACCAAAATCATCACCCTTGGAAACAATATCATTCTAACTATCTTGTCTGTCAAAGAAGAAAAACAGTGAGAATTGAGTCAATATTCTAATCTTTATGATAGTGAATATACCATATATAAAAACTTAGGAGAGGGAATTTTGGAAGATGGCAGTGTAAGTTAGTCTAGAATCCCAGTACTTGCCATGTGAACACCAAGACAAGCAACTAGAAATGGGTACTCAACTCTGCAGGAACCCTGAAAAGCTAGTCAAAGAATAGCAAGAGACTGCAAAACAAAGCAAAGTAATGACAAATTTCAAATGACAGAGGAATTGTTCTTTAATTACCCTCACTCTCTCCCTCGTGGTACAGCAGATGGTTGGTTGCATCTTAAGAAGGCTCTGATCTCTGGCTCCAAGGTCAAAGGAACAGATCTTGCTAATGAACTGTCTGGGTGCAGCCTGAAGGACTAGGACATTAGTCTGGCCTGAATCAGAGACCACTGTCAACAATATGAGGGAAGGAGTGGTGAACAAGGACAGGACTCTGTGCCCTCCTAAGGGTGCATTGATCTGTCTGCGTTTTCTGATCATTCTGGGAGCACCGAAAGACTTCACCTCTACTGGGATGATTATGATCAAAAAATAATTTGGCCTGAATCAGAAATCTCAGGGTTAGGAAGTGAGCAGTGAACAAAATCAAAAGGATAAACCTGCCTAAAAGTTTTTTACAGAAATTAGAACTTTCAAAAGCATTGTGTATAGCGGGTAGATTGAGAAAGCTAACACATTTGTAATATTCTAATGTCGTATATTCAATTTAAAAAATGACAAGACACACAAACTAGAAATGGTGGCCTAGTCAAAGGAACAAGATAAAGGGAGAGAAATCATCATTATGGAAGACTAGATAGTGAACTGATTAGGAGACTATAATACAACAATACTGAATATGCTGAAATAGACCACAAACAGCTAAGGGAAATAAGGAAAATAAAGCATGAACAAAAACTAGGATGCACAGCCAAGCCACGCCACGCAAGGATATATATTATTAGAAGAAACCAAACAGAAATAATGGCTTCTTGCAGAAATAGAAAAGGCAGTCATCTAATCTGTAACAGAATTGCAAAGCAACCCTGGAGAAAAAAAGTACAAGAGCCAAGCACTCACATTTCTTGATCTCAAAGCATACTACAGCACTAGCGTAATCAAAATAGTCTCATACTAGTATAATGGTACACATTAAAACCAGTGGAATAAAATTGAGAATCCAGAAACCAAACCAAATATCTATAGTTATGCTGCTAATTTCCAAAGTGCTAACTTCATTCACTGGGGAAAGGATATTCTCTTTCATAAACAATGCTGGAAAAACTGGATTTCCACATGCAAAAGGATGTAGCTGAACCCATGACCCATGCCATATATGAAACTTCAGTAAAAATGAATCAGGGACCCAAAGTAAGAACTGAACCTATAAACGTTTTAGAAGAAAGCATAGGGTTGTTACACTGAGATATCTTTTTTGACAGTGGAGTCTTATATATGACACCAAAAGCATGAGCAAAAAAAGATAAATTGGAATTCCTCAAAATTATAAATTTTTGTGCAACAAATCACTTTAACACCAAAGTGAAGAGAAAATCTGTACATTATGAGGAAACTTGGGGGAACCATATATTGCATGAGGGTTAAATATTCAGAATATATGTATATATATGTATATACTACATATATATCCTACAACTTAGTAACAAAAAGACAAGCAATCTAATAAAAATGCAGAGTTGGGGGCAAAGGACTTAAATAGATATTTCACCAAAGAAGATATATAAATGGCCAACAGGTACATGAAATGATGCTTAACATCATTTAAAAAAAAAAAAACAGAAAACCTGTTGCCGTTGAGTCAGCTCTGACTCATGGCGACGCTTAGTCATTCTTAAAAAACCCAAACTTGTTGTTGCTGAGTTGATTCTGACTCACAGCGACCTCGTAGGACATAGTAAAATTGCCCATAGGGATTCTAAGGCTATAACATTTACAGAAGGGGACTGCCACATCTTTCACCCATTGAGTGACCTGCAAGTTTGAACTGTCAGTGTTTCTGCTAGCAGTGAAGAACTTAACCACCGTATTCCATTAGTCATTAGAGAAATGTAAATCAAAACCACAGTGAGATACCACTTCACCTTCACTGGGATGACTGTGATTAAAAAAAAAAAATTACTGCTGTAGAGTCAAGTCCAACTCAGTGATTTTATACATGAAAAAAAAATACAAAAAACAAAAACAGATATTGGCAAGGATATAGAGAAATAGGAAGACTCACACCATTACTGATGGGATTGTAAAATAGTGCAGCTGCCACAGAAAACAGTTTGTCAGTTCTCCAAAAAAGTCAAACCTAAAATTATCACATAACCCAGCAATTCTATTCCTAGATATATACCCAAAATAATTGAAAGCAGAAGTGCAACCAGATGTTCACTGAGATATTATCCACTACAGCTGAAAGGTGGAAACAACCTGAAAGTCCATCAACAGATGAACGGGTAAACAAAATGTAGCATGTTACTCACCTGTAAAGAGAAATGAAGTCCTGATACACGGCACAACACGGATGAACCTTGAAAACATTATGCTGAGTGAAATCAGTCACGAAAAGGCAAATATTATACAATCCAACTTTATGTGAAATATCCAGAAGAGGCCAATGTACACAGATTAGATGTCATTAGTGGTCACCAGGGCAGTAGAGAGGGGGAGAGTGGAGAGTCCTTGTTTAGGAGACACTGAGCTTCTGTTAAGGGTAATGAAAAAAAAACTGGAAATGGATAGTGGTGGTGGTTGCACAACATGATGAACATAATTAATGTCACTGAATTATACATGTAAAAAAATGTTGAGACAGCAAATATTTTATCATGTATTTTTTTACCGCAATAAAGAAAAGAACCTATGAGACACAGCTAAAGCGGTATCTACAAAGAAGTTTAGAAAACAAGAATGGCTGAAAATTAATGAACCAAACAATCATCACAAGATGTTAGCCAAAGAAATAAACTTTTAAAAACATTAACCCAAAGGTTGGAAAAGTAAAGAAATAATAAATGTAAGAGAAGAAGACAATGAAATAGAATACAAACATAAATGAAGTAGACTGAGCAAGGCCGAGGGTTACTTTTTTGAAAATTCTGATGAAGTTAGTAAATCTCTAAATAAAAAAGACATGGAAAAAAAGGCACAAATAAAGGTTAGAAGTGAAAAAGGAGACTTCATTGTCCTGCAGATAAAAGAAGATAATATATAGTAGATAACTTAGTGCTAATATAGTTGAAAACAGAGATGAAACGGACAGATTTGTAGAAAAAAAATTACCAAAAGTGACTAAAAGAGAAATAGAAAACTCAAATTGTTTCATAGGTATTAAAGAATTTGGATTTCTGGTCCACAATCACCCCGTGAGGAAAACTCCAGTCCAGTATGACCTCACTAATGTGTTGTACAAAACAAGGAAGGAAGAAAGCATTCCACTCTTACACAAACTTTTGCAGAGAATGTAAAAAGAGGGTATATTTCCCCAACTCATCAGGTGAGGTAGTGTAACTTTGATACCAAACTCCAAAAGCACAAATATTAAAAAGAAAAATCATAGACCAATCTTAGAATGAATTTAGATGCGAAACTCCTAAACAACATATTTGCGAACTGAATTTCAACAATATGTAGGCAATTCCCATGCTGCAGAGTTTAGAAAAGTAGGTATTTCAGTTGCCACATCTAAATAACCCCAGTGCCCAAATAGGGTCCAAATTTCAGTTACCATAGCATATTAACCCTGAGTAATTACATAAAGTAAAAACATCATTACTAGCTCTTCAATCCACAAATTACGATGTTCATAACAGATGTGCATCATGATTGGTGACCAATCACATCACTTCCTTCCGATTCTGTCAGAGATTTCTGACTGTACATCTGTTACTCAGTTTACTTCAAATAAGTGACATCTGTTACTCAGTTTACTCCAAATAACTGCCCAGTTGTTCTACCTTTTTGTTTCACTGTGATAAACCCATGTGACAGATTACAAAAATGAATAATTAAAGGAAAGAATTGGCCAACAAGGATAAAAATGCAGCAAAGAAAAGTAATAACATGGAAAGTGAAATTAGAACATAAACAGCAATTACTGAAGACCCAGCTGACTGTGGGAACATTGACACTGCTGCCTTCCAGAAACTCTAGCTGTACATCCAGTGCAACTTAGAGAAGGTCAAGTTACTGACATAAATGAGAGAAGTGGTTGTGATGAAAACAAGGAGAGTCCCAGCAGAAGTGAAACTGGTCAAAGTAGCATCACATTAAAGGAGCTCACAGGAATATTTTATGATATTGTAAATATAAAAGACAAAATGTCAGAAGTTGGCCCAAACTTTAAAGAATTAGCAATTTCCCAAGGCATAAAAAAGTTTTCTGTTCCATGTTTATATGACAACAAGAAAGCAAACACTATTCAAACTACTTTTGGTGTCTTTACAAGTAAAACATTTTGATTTTCAATGTGTCTAATGTTTTAAACTACAGTGTACTAAATATTGTATTTTTTTTTATTTCCCTACATATTTAAGAGAAATTTTAATATTTCGACAAAAATACTTTAAAGTCCCAAAACAGTTGCAATTTTTTTCATGGAGATTCCTGTTTTCATTAAGATTCTTTCACATGACTTCATCTTATATAGTCATTTTTACATCCCCACACTACCATACAAAGTGAGGACTGCTGGTATATACTTTTGATAGTCATGACCACACTGAGTTAGTTTCATAAGTGAAAGACCAGTTTGAAATTAGACCCAATCAATTTACTACACTAACAGATTAATGGAGAAACATACTAATAGTACCGCAGTAGATTCAGGAAAAGCCTTTGAAAAAATAACAGTAAATCAAGACAGCAACTCTTAGCAAATTACCATTTGTTGTTGTTAGATACCGCTGAGTCAGTTCAACTCATGGCGACCCTATGCACAACAGAAGGAAACACTGTCTGGTCTTGCACGATGTCCACAGTTGTTTTTACACTTGAGCCCACTGTGTCAATCCATCGCATTAAGGATCTTCCTCTTTTTTGCTAACCCTCCACTGTACCAAGCATGATGTCCTTCTCCAGGGACTGATCCCTTCTGACAACACATCCAAAGTATGTAAGATGCAGTCTTGCTATCTTTGCTTCAAGGAGCGCTCTGGTTGTACTTCTTCCAGAACAAATCTGTTCTTTTGGCAGTCTACGGTGCATTCACTATTCTTCTCCAACACCACAATTTAAAAGCATCAATTCTTCTGTATTCTTTGTTTATTGTCCACCTTTCACATGCAAATGATGTGATTGGAAATACCATGGCTTGGGTCAGATGCACCTTAATCTTCGAAGTGACATCTTGATTTTTCAATACTCTAAAGAGGTCTTTTGCAGCAGATTTTCCCAGTGCAATGTGTCTTTTGATTTCTTGACTGACGCTCCCGTGGGTATTGACTGTGGAACCAAGTTCAATGAAATCTTTGACAAACTCGATCCTTTCTCCGTTTATCATGATGTTGCTTACTGGTCCAGTTGTGAGGATTTTTGTCTTCTTGATGTTGAGGTGCAAGCTGTTCTAAAAGCGGTGGTCTTCCATCTTTGTCAGTAAGTGTTTCAAATTCTCTTCACTTCCAGCAAGCAACGTTGGGTCAGACTAAAGTGTACCTGATTCAAGCCATGGTATTTCCAATTGCATGTGAAAAATGGACAATACATAGGGAAGACAGAAGAACTGATGCCTTTGAATTGTGGTGTTTGAGAAGAATATTGAATGTGCCATAGACTGCCAAAAGAGCAAACAAATTTGTTTTGGAAGATGTACAACCAGAGTTCTCCTTGAAAGCAAGATAGAAAGACAACATAACGCAGGTTGTAATGAGTCTTCTTACAATCCTGATGCCTCATCCTTTATATAGTCCAGCTTCTTAGATTATTTGCTCAGCAAACAGATTGAAAATGTATAATGAAAGAATATAGCCGTGACACACACCTTACCTGACTTTAAACCATGCAGTGTCCCCTTGTTCTATTTGCATGACTGCCTCTTAGTCCATATACAGATTGCTCATGAGCAGAATTAAGTGTTCCGGAATTCCTATTCTCCACAATGTTATCCATAATTTACTATGAACCACACAGTTGAATGCCTTTGCATAGTCAATGAAACACAGGTTAAACATGTCTGCTTTCAGCCAAGATCTATTTAACATCACCAGTGATATCCCTGCCTCCATGTCCTCTTCTGAATCCAGCTTGAGTATCTGGCAGTTCCCTGTCAGATATACTGTATACTGTAGCAGTCACTTTTGCATAACATTTAGCAGAATTTTATTTGCATGTGATATCAACGATATTGCTGGGTAATTCACATTCAGTTGAATCACCTATCGTATGAACAGTCATAAATATGAATCTCTTCCAGGAAGTTGGCCAGGCAGTTGTCCTCCAAATTTCTTGGCATAGACAAGTGAGCACTTCTAGTGCAGCATCCATTTGTTGAAGGACCTCAACTGATATTCCATCAATTCCTGGAGCCTTGTTTTTTGCCAATGCCTTCAATGCAGTTTTTACTTCTTCAGTACCATTGGTTCCTGATCATATGTTACATCTTGAAATGACTGAACATCGACCGGATCTTCCTGGTGTACTGACTCAGTGTATTCCTTCCATCTTCTTTTGATGCTTCCTGAGTCCTTTAATATTTTCTCTGTAGAGTCCTTCACTACTGCAACTCAGGGTTTGAATTTTTTCTTCAGTTCTTTCAGCTTGAGAAATGCAGAACATGTTCTTCCGTTTTGGTTTTTTTCTCTCCAGCTCTTTGCATGACGTTATAATACTTTGTCTTCTTAAGCTGCCCTTTGAAATCTTCTGTTCAGTTCTTTTCCTTTGTCATTCCTTCCTTTTGCTTAGCTGCTCAGTGTTCAAGGACAAGTTTCAGAGTCTCTTCTGACATTCAATCTGGTCTTTTCTTTCTTTCCTGTCTTTTTAAAGACTTTTCGCTTTCTTCATCAATGTTTTTGATGTCATTCCACAGTTTATCCAGTCTTTGGTCATTAGTTTTCAATGCATCAAATCTGTTACTGAGATGGTCTCTAAACTCAAGTAGGATACACTCAAGATCATACTTTGGCTCTCATGGACTTGCTCTAGTTTTCTTCCAGTTCAATTTGAACTTCCATATGAGCACCTGATGGTCTATGCTGCAATCAGCACCTGGTCTTGTTCTGACTGCAGATATTGAACTTTTCCATTGTCTCTTTCCACAGATGTAGTTGACTTGATTGCTATGTATTCCATCTGATGAGGTCCATGTGTATAGCCACTGTTTGTGTTCGTGAAAAAAGTATTTGCAATGAAGAAGTCATTAGTCTTGCAAAATTCTGTCACGCTATCTCCAGCATCATTTCTGTCACCAAGGACGTATTTTCCAACCACCTTCTTTGTTTCCAACCTTTGCATTCCAATCACCAGTACCTGTCAGTGCCTCCTAATAGCACGTTTGACCAATTCTGGGCTGCAGAAGCTGGTAAAAATCTTTGATTTCTTCATCTTTGGGCTTAGTGATTGGTGCATAAACTGACTAATAATCATATTAACTGGCCTTCCTTATAGGTGTATGGATATTATGCTATCACTGACAGGATTGTACTTCAGGACTGATCTCGAAATGTTCTTCTTGACAATGAACACAACATCACTCCTCTTCAGGTTTTCGTTCCTGGCACAGTAGACCATATGATTGTCTGATTCAAATGGCCAGTACCAGTCCATTTCATCTCACTAACATCTAGGAATCAATGTTTATGTGTTCCATTTCATTTTTAACAATTTCCAATTTTCCTATATACATAAAACCAAAGAAACTAAAGCCACTGTCATTGAGTCAATTCCAACTCATAGCAACCCTATACGGCAGAGTAGAACTGCTCCATAAAGTTTCCATGGAGCACCTGGTGGATTTGAACTGCCAGTCTTTTGGTTAGCAGCTGTAGCACTTATCCACTATGCCACCATGTTTTCTTCTAGATACACGGTGCCATAAAAACAAGTCCCCCAGGTTGGAAGGCACCCAAAAGATCACTGGGGAAGAGACGCCTCTTCAAAGTAGAATTGATCTTAACAACATAGATGCAGTAAAGTCTTCAGTCCCTTCATTTGCAGCTGTTGCATGACTCAAAATGAGAAGAAACAGTTGCAAACCTCCGTTAGTAATCGGAACATGGAATGTACAAATCAAACTATCAATAGAAATCAATTTGCATAATTTGATAGAGAACTAAAAGCTAAGCAAATAGGAAACACAAAACAGATGGCAGAAATTAATTCAAATATCCCATTAATTACACTAAAAGTAAATGGAATAAACAAAAACTGTCAGAATCAACTTTTTAAGAATCCATTTACAGTCTGTTGAATAAAGGCATAACTAGAATATTGTGACACAGAAAAACTGTCTTAGTTATCTGATGCTCTCTTAACAGAAATACTGTGAGTGAAAGGCTTTAGCAAACAGAAATTTGTTTTCTCACAGTTTAGGACACTATAAGCCCAAACTCAAGGTGCCAGCTCTAGGGGAAGAATTTCCTTCTCTGTCAGTTCTAGGAGAAGGTCTTTGTCATCAATCTTCCCTTGGGTATAGGAATTTCTCAGTACAGGGACCTCCCCGATCCCAGGTCCAAACAGGCTCTCTGCTCCTGACACTTCTAGGTGGTAATGTGTCCCCTGTCCTCTCTGCTTGATTCTCTTTTTTAATATCTCAAAAGACATTTACTCTAGATATAGTCTAATTCTGCAGACTGAGTCCTGCCTCATTAACATTGCTACCTCTCCTTCTGCCTCTTTAACGTCATACAGATTAGAATTCATAACACATAGGATAATCTCATCAGATCAGAAATGGTGGACAACCACACAGTACTGGGAATCATGGTCTAACCAAGTTGATACATATTTTGGGAGGACATAAGTCCATTTGTAACAG
Organism: Heterohyrax brucei; assembly: GCA_028571685.1. NCBI lineage: Eukaryota > Metazoa > Chordata > Mammalia > Hyracoidea > Procaviidae > Heterohyrax > Heterohyrax brucei. The sequence goes on from CM053140.1 coordinate 161,810,148, forward strand.
ACAGGTGGAAGAGAGTTACTCTGTAATAATGAAAGGTCTAATTCATCAGGAAAGCGTAACAAATCTAAACTTGTATGCACTAAAAACATAGCTCAAAATATATAAATCAAACATTGTAAGAAATAAAGAATGAATTTTCTAATTCACTATCATAATCAGAAATAATTTTAACACTCTTCTGTTAATAAGTGACAAAACAGCCAAAAAATCAGCAAACAACATAATATACAAGGTTGATCTAATAATAGATATATTACACTTAACATTTGAACAACACACATTCTTCTAAGACATTCATGAAAATGTCTTAAAATTCACTATGTACATGACTATGAAGCAAATCTTACAATTTTTCAAATAACTGATACATATAAACAGTGTTCTCCAGAACAACACAGTTGTTATAAATCAAATACAAATAAATTAAATATCTCCTGGAAAATTTTAAAGCTCATTTTAAAGCTTATGATAGTCTTGCAAAATATATATATATATCAAACTTCAATCTGAACAATCTGAATAAACCTCTATATCCATCTACTAACTTCTTAGAAATACAAAGACAGAAGAACATGTCACATCATGCCATGAGAATGGTATCATCAAAACACAGACCATGATGCTAAACCCTATAGAACAAGTGACCCTGTTTCTTAAGCATAAATTTCCAGGGGAAGAAGGAAAATATAGATTAAAAAGAAACTTAAAGACATTTCAATTAGTAGCATTGTATGGATCTCACTTGGATCCTGATTCACGTAAACAAACTGCTGATGTGGGGTGGGGACATTAAGAGAAAGATTTTCAAATAATTACTGGATATTTGATTATATTAAGGAATTATTGTTAAACTCTATGATATTTGGGATTTGCTTCAAAATAAAGAGGGACTAATGGAAGGCCCTGACTCGACGGCACTTTGGCTGGCTTGGCAATGGAAGGCAGGAGCCCTGGTGGCATAGCAGGAAAGAGTTTGGCTACCATTCAAAAGATCTGTCATTCAAATCCATCAGCTCTTCATACACCCTATGGGGAAGTTCTACTCTGCCCTGTAGGATCTCTATCAGTTGCAATCAATGGGGTGGCAACAGGGTTTAGGGTTTGGGGTTGGGAGTACGGGAATTGAAGGCACATAAGTGAAGCAAGTTGTCTATCATGTGAAAATGAACAAAATATTGTTTGGGTACATATACAAAAGTGATAAAATCCCAGTTGGAGTTACCTCTGGATAGAGGAGAGAAACGTGACCCAGGAAGGGTGTGGAAGGAGAGTTTCAAAGCAGCTGGTAATACTCTACTTCTTAAGCTACTGTTTTACTTACGTATAGAGAGAGACATTGTTAAATTTGGAGGGGGGAGAAGTTGTGATTAGGTGAAAGTATACAATCCAAATCAGCTTTGCATGTCCACCTATCTGCTCCTTCTGTTCTCCCCACCCAGTGACAGCACACTCCTGCTTTTCATTCTGTATTTCTAGCATAATCTTCACAAGCATCTATCCCCTCCTCTCTACACTCTTTTCTCCCATCTAGAAAGAGACTAGTAGGACAGTCTCGTATAAATGCATAGAACCATAAAGCATGCACACCATCTGGTCACACTATATTTCTGAGTCCAGTCCGTTCTTGTCTGAAAAGTTTACCTCATTACTGGTTTCCAGTCAGGGACAGCAGCAGGTCTATGGGCTGTGTTCCCAGAGGATCCATCAGTTCAGGTCTTTTAGTAGAGTTCTTGAGCTGCACACCTCTTTTTCTAGTACTTTTTCTGATATTGCCCGAGGGACTCTACATTGTGTCCTCTGTCACAGTTGTCTTCAGTGATGGCTGGGCAGTATCTGGTTCTTCTGGTCTCATGTTGATATAATCTGCCATTCATATGAGTCCTTCTGTTTCCAGGGGCTCTTTTTTCCTTGTATCTTTGTTGTTCTCAGTGATAGTCTGTTCCAGATGAGTTAGGATGATTTGGTGTACCTCAGATAGCAGCTTGTTAGCTTTTAAGACCCCAGATGCCACTCACCAATATGGGGTGCAGAAGACTCTCTTAACAATAAGCTAGTTATGCCAATTGGCCCCAATGTCCCCTGAATACATGGTCCTCGGACTCCTGTCCCCGATACTCTATCCTTTGAAATATTGAGTTGAGTTTAGAAAACCTTTCAGTTTATGATGAAGTCCAGTTAAGTTGTTCTACTCTCTACTGTGTGCTGTCACTGCTTTCACTTAACCAAATTTCTATCGACTACCCTGCTGGCACAGTGGTTAAGTGCTATGGCTGCTAATCAAAAGGTCTGCTGTTAAAATCTATCAGGTGCTCCTTGGAAACTCTGAGGCAGCTCTATTCTGTTCTCTAAGCTTTCTATGAGTCAGAATTGACTCAGTGGCAGTGGGGTATGGTTTTTGGTTTTTATCTCATCTAAGACCAACCCTCTCTCTCTGTCCCCACACTTGCAGTCTTCTGTGAATAAATCCATTTCTAAGTCCTTATGACAGAGGTCTCGCATAATACTTGCCCTTTTGCAGCCAACTAATTTCACTCAGCATAATGTCTTCCAGTTGAAACCAGGTTATGAGATGTTGTCTAAAATCATCATTGTTCTTTATCATTGCATAGTGCTTCGTTGAGTGTATGTTCCATAGTTTGTTCATCTATTCATCTGTTGATGGGCATATGGGTTGATTCCATCTTTTTTCTACTGTGGACTGTGGTGCAATAAACATTCGTGTGCATGTATCTCTTTGTGTGACCACTTCAATTTCTGTAGGATATATTCTGAGCAGTGAGATTACTGGATCAAGTGGTATTTCTATTTCTAGCTTTTTAACAAAGTGCCAAATTGTTTTCTAAAGAGGTTGTATCATTTTGCAATCCCACCAGCAGTGTGAGAGAGTTCCCATCTCTCCACAGCCTCTCCAGCATTTGTTGTTTTGTGTTTTTTGGATTATGGCCAATCTTGTTGGGGTGAGACGGTATCTCATTGTAGTTTTGATTTGGATTTCTCTAACAGCTAATGATCGTGAGCATTTCCTCGTGTGTCTTTTGGCTGCCTGGATGTCTTCTTTGGTGAAGTGGCTGCCCATCTCCTCTGGCCATTGCTTAGTTGGGTTATTTACATTTTTGTTGCTATTTTGCAGTGCCCTGTAGATAATGGAGATCAGACGTTGGTCCAACATATAGCCGCCAAATATTTTTTCCAATTACGTGGGTAGTTTTTACCTCTCTTGATAAAGTCTTTGGATGAGCAAAAATGTTTGGTTCTTTGTAGTTCCCACTTATCTGTTTTCTCTTTTGTTGTCTGTACTTTGTTAGATTTTGCAGTCTGTCTAAACTGTGTATTAGAACTTTCATTGTTGACCCTATATTTCTTGCACGATCTTTATCATTTTAGGTTTCATATTTAGGTTTTTGATCCATTTTGTGTTTGCTTTTAATATTTTTAAAACCACTTATTAATATTACATATATTGTCTTATAAACACAAAATAATCATAATGAAAAAAGCCTTTTACAACTTAGCTGGTAGTCACATGATCTGTTTATGTAGTTGAGAAAAGTAGTAAAAGAAAAAATCCTTTCTGCCTAATTAATTTGTTTATTTACCTTCTAAATGGGTTTGATTTTGTTTTGTTTAGAACCGCAGGGCTTCTCAGCACTTTTGATATAGTAATGTGAATCAGAAACATCCAGAGAAGAATTTAGAATTCAGCAATTCCTATAGAATAGTTAGACTTGAGATACCTAAAATATGAGGTCTGACAAGTCCACAAACTTAATTTTTCAAAGTGCTACACACCTCATTGCTGAAAATCACTATGGTTACCTTTGAAGTCACCCCTTTGGGAAGCTATACACCAAACCCAGTGCCTAGTCCATGCTTCAAAGCAATTTCAGAACTCTTTCTGGAATGACTACTGTGCACAGTAGCATGGTGGCAAGTTTGTGAACTTGATTGTATAGTTGTCTATGAGGGACTTTTTAGCCAGTAAACAAATAACTATGTCGGAACACTGTCATGGATTGAATTCTGTCCCCCCCCCAAAATATGTGTAGCCATGTGGCTGGGCCATGATTCCCAGTATCTTGTGACTGTCCTACATTTTGTGGTTTTCTTATGCTGTATTTTAAAGGGTTAGGGTGGGGCTGTAAATCCCTTCATAGGATCACCTCCCTGCTCCATTGTAAAGGGAGTTTCCCTGGAGTATGGCTTGCCCCATCCTTAACCCTTTCCTCCTATGAGAGATAAAAGGACAGAGAAGCAGGCAGAGAATTGGGAACCTCATACTATCAAGAAAGCTGCACTGGGAGAAGAGTGTGTCCTTCAGACCTGAAGTTCCTGCACCAAGATGCTTCCTGGACAAAGATTGATGCAATACTGGACTTTCCTCCAGAGCCGACAAGGGGGAAATCATTCCCCGGGAGTGGACACCCTGAATACGGACTTGCAGCCTACTAGACTATGTAAGAATAAACCTTCCTTTGTTAAAGCCATGACATTGTCATGACATTCAAGACATCAAAGGATGATACAACGACAGGTCTGATGGTTATTCTAGAAAAAGGGTTCCAAAATTGCTTTGAAGGGTGGACTAGGCCCTGGCCTCAGTGCATAGCTTCCCAAGAATGAGTTTACAAACTGAACTGGTAGTCCTCTTACATATACGATTTGAGAAAAGTACTCCCTTACTTATTTACCTTGGTTCTATAACATATCTCCTTCCCTCAACCCAGAGCTATTCAATTCTATATTCGTGTTTTGAAACTTTACCTGAGTGTCTAGGGCACTGTGTCTCTCTGTTTGCCTACCTAGACTCATGTTCATTGCTTACTCCTGGGGTCATAGAAATATTATGAGACCTGCTGTTTGACCTTGCTCTCACCTTCCACTCAGGTCTGAGACAGAATTTTTCCAGGACCACTGTCTTCACCAGATCCTTTAGTGCTGAATTCTACCTGTAGGGTTGGTATCCTCCCAGGATTCGTAGTTGGGTCTGCCTGCTTATCTACAAGCACTGCTTTTGAGTAAATTCTGCCTCATATTGACCATATAGGACAGAGTAGAACTACTCCATAGAGTTTCCAAGAAGCACATGGCGGATTCAAACTGCCGACTTTTTGGTTAGCAGTTGTAGCAATTAACCACTACACCACCAGGGTTTCCCTACAGCACAGTAGAAAGGTGTAATTCAAGATCACCTCTACTTTCAGTATTCTTTATCCCCTGCATTTGGCCAGAGTTTATTGGGTATGACCTAGGATAAGATCATTACAATAATTTCCCTAGGAACAGACAGAATTGGAATAACAAAGAAAAAAAATGTAGACACACAGACTCCAGAAAGGTATTGTGGTATCTGCCAATGAGGTTACCATTGGGAAACAGGGCTATTTCTGAGGTCCAAATTATGGCTCAGAATAATAACTGAGATAGATGGATCTCATCACAGAAAAGAGTTGGCCTTAAGAATTGATTAGTTAATGTGATTCAAACAAACCAAGAAGCTCAGAGACAGATGAGGAAAGGAAGTAGGAAAGACTGACAAAGGCAGAGTCCCCAGAAACCTCTGGAATGCATAGAGGAGCAGACTGTAGGACTGAGCAATTTGGAGCTCAGAAACGTCGTGGAGGTACTTGGCAAGAAGCGTGGAAGTTATGGCAGTTGTCTACTTGTCATTCTATTCTTATCACCCTGTTTCTCTTCCTCTTCTCACCGACTCATGTGACCTGGGGAACCAAGATTACAAGTCACAGCAGAAATTCAAATTAATATGTTATGAGTGATGAAGAACCATTTGACTCTGTAAGACAAAACTCAGATGCTGGGAAGGAGAGAGTTTGGGTTCCCATTGTGAGCAAAGAGCTGTCTGTTCAAAATGAGTAATTTAGCAGAACTAGACTGGGAGTGTTGCTTGTTGAGTAGCCCAAAGGAATGGGGTTCATTATTAGCAGCAGTTCTAATACTGATTTAGACTTTAAGAGAAAAGGAATATTTTTTGGAAAATACCAGATAGCTCACAGAATCAGCAGAAGGCTGGAGGACCAGCTGAGAAACATATCTAGGACCCAGGACAGCCAGCAGAAACACTCAAGGTCACTCCTCAGAAGTAACATGGATAGGACAATGCCTCTGCTGTCACAGGTCACTTCAGCAAAGGGATATTCAAAACCAATAAGATTGAGTGCCCAACCCACTGCTGTCAAGTCAATTCTGACTCATAGTAACCCTACAGGACAGAGTAGAACTGCCCCGTAGAGTTTCCAAGGAGCGCCTGGTGGATTTGAACTGCCAGCCTTTTGGTTAGCAGCCACTACCCTTTAAATCTCAAAGGTTCTGTGCTGCCCTAGATGTCTAAGCTGTTACTGAATTGATCTTTCAAGATTCAAAGTGTGGAAAGGGAGTGTCTGATTGGCAGAGCCTAGATCACAGTTCAGATCCCTAATAACCCTTGAGCTGGGAGGAAAGGCTGTCTCCTTTGGGTCCCAACGTGAGTGAATTGCTGTCTGTGCACAATGGGTGATTTACTAGAACAAGAATGGAGGTGTTGCTTCCTGCGTAGCCCAAAGGACTGGTAGATGTGTAATAGAACATCATAATACTGTGTAGTGTTACAAGCCAGTAATATCTCTGTGAGTAATTGATGTTAAAATGAGTTTGGCATGCTACAGCATCGATGAATCCTGAAAACATTATGCTGACTGAAACAACTCAGAAACAAAAGGACAAGTATTACATGATTCCACTTACCTGAAATATCTAGAATTGGTATAGAAACTGAAGTTTATTAGTGATTACCGGGGTGCATGGGAGAGGGAAATGAGGAGGCATTACTGAAGGAGGACTGAGATTCTGTTAAGGGTGATGAAAACATGCGGGAACAGACAGTGATTACAGTTGTACAACATAGTGATGATAATTAATGTCACTGAATTACACAGATAAAAGAGGTTGAAATGATGAATGTTTTATTATATATATTTCATAACAATAATTTTTTACAAGTTTGAGATTACTTTATGTTAATAAGTGAAGACGATTTGTAGGTGGCTGAGTGTGGGTGTTGCCAGATGTGAATCTGTGTGAAGAATTTCAGCAGAAAACAGGACAACTCCAGAGACTGCAGCACAGTGTCAGAGAACCAGAACCGGTGCAACATCCCAGACTCTCAACTAATGAAAAATCAGGAATTTCTGTCAGGCTAGGGCTGGGCCTGCGTAGGAACCGAATATCTCTTCTTCACCAGGTCCAGAGAGAACTGGTGTCACATGGGCCTCTAGTAAAAGCTTGCAATGAATAGACCAATTGGAACCATGCAAACAGAACTTCTTCTATATCTTAGTTATCTAGTGCTGCTATAAGAGAAATACTGCAAGTGGATGGCTTTAACAAAGAGATGTTTATTTCCTCACAGTAAAGTAGGCTACAAGCCCAAATGCAGGCCTCAGCACCAGGAGAAGGCATTCTCTCTGCGTGGGCCTTTTCATCATTCTTCCCCTGGACTAGAAGCCTCTCTGTACAGGAACCCCAAGTCCAAAGGATGTACTCTGTTCTCAGCACACTTTCTTAGTGGTATGAGGTCTTCCTTCTCTTTTTGCTTCCCCAGCCTTTTTTCTTTCTTGTGAAATAAAAGGTAGTGCTGGCCACACCTCAGGGAAACGCCCTTTACATTGGATCAGGGATGTGACCTGGTTAAGAGTGTTATAATCCCACCCTAGTCCTCTTTAACATAAAATTACAATCACAAAGTGCAGAACAACTGTGCAGTATGGGTAATCACAGGCTAACCAAGTTGACATGCATTTGGGGGGAACACAATTCAATCCATGACATTCTGAAATTCTACTAAAAGTATAAAAGCACTGGTACCTTAGCTTCTCCCTACATAGTCGGAAGAATTGAGAAAGCATTGAATAAAATGAAAACTCTATAGATAAATGGTGGCATCCAAAGGGGGTGGTGTGATGGTGGGAGTAGTCCACCCAAGCGAGGAGCAGTATTTTATCACTGACATTGCTCAGCATTGTCAGTGCATGGTGATAATAAAAAGCAGATTGATTTTTCCTTGGATTCATTATGTATTAAAATTATAGACAATGCACACTCTATTGCTTGAACCCAGAGCAGGCTGTTCCAATCTCCTTCAACTTGATCCTGATCAGTTTTCCGAAACTTTCTGTGTTTGGAGCAAATCTGCACTTTTGCCACCTTGTCATCAGTAGTCTTGGATTTTTCTATCCATAAAACAGCACCTACAAATGGGAGAGAATTGAGGCTGGAAGCTACTTAGGTATCATTCAGTCGACCCTGCTCACTTCACAGTGAAGGAAACAGGTACAAAGGGGTGACTTGCTCAAGTCAGTGACGGGGCTGAGACTTGACCTCCAACTTTCTCCCTTCATAGCCAACAGCACAGAAACCGGCACGGAGAATTCAGGTTTCTACAGTTATTTAGATGTCCCTTTCCTAATTCAGGAAGCCCTGGCGGCTAGTGGGTTAAATGTGACATCTGCTAACCAAAAGTTCAAATCTGCCAGGTGCTCCTCGGAAACTCTGTGGGGCAGTTCTACGCTGACCTCTAGGGTCGCTATCAGTCCAGCCCAGCTCACAGCAGTAGGTTTGGTTTTTGTTTTTTTCCCCAATTCAGGAGCCCTGCTGGCATAGTAGTAGGAAACCCTGGTGGTGCAGTGGTTAAGTGCTACGGCAGCTACCCAAAAGTTTGGCAGTTCAGATCCACCAGGAGTTTCTTGGAAACTCAATGGAACAGTTCTGCCTTGTCCTAGAGAATCACTGTAGGTCAGAATCAAGTTGATGGCAAAAGCTTTGGGGCTTTTTGTTGTTGTTATTGTTGTTTGTTTTTGGGTGTCGTAGTAGATAAGAACACGGCTGCTAAGCAAAAGATCAGCATTTCAAATGCACCGGGTACTCCTTAGAAACCCTATTGGGCAGTTCTCCTCCATCCTGTAGGATCATCATGAGTTGGAGTAAACTCGATGGCAACAGGCTTGGGATTTTTTGGTTCCCAGTTCAACCCAGAATTTTCCCTTCACTATTGAGAGCTCTAACAAAGTAGTGTGTTCTCTGCCCGGGCCACACGACAGCTTTCTCAGAGGAGGATCAAAACCCCTCCTCTCATAGCCACCCGAACATCAGTTTGATGCCGCCCCAGGATTCTACTCACAGAATCTTCCTGCATTACCTCAATAAAAAGTGCAAAGCCACACGCACACAAACCCCCTCTCCACGGCATGTGGGCTTTTAGGTCAACGCTACCCGTGCTGCTTCAGACTTTTATAGCTTTTTCAATTGGCTGCTCTGTGGAGCCTGTGGCATTAATCATTTTGCAGCCTTCATTCTGAAGCCAGAGTACTTCTAAGCTCTCCAAGTTTCTTTCAGCAACGGGCATCCCAGCAGATCCAGCCCCCGGAGGGACAGTGTATTCACTGCCACCTTTCCAGCTCTCATTGATATCTTCAAGATGCAGAGGAGGAAAATATTAGCATACCTGAAACCCAAATATGTTTTTTATTGCTGTAAAAATATAGATGACACAACGCTGGCCAATCCAACATTTTTCACAAGCAGAATTCAATGAAACCAATTACATCGATTTTATGCAACCGTCACCAACATCCATTGCCAAATTGTTCACGACCATAAGCAGAAACTCAGTGTTTTCTAAATAGCACTCTTTCTTTTCTCCTTCCCCCCAATCCCTGGCAACTGCTATTAAACTTTGATCTCTACATATGTGCCTATTCTTAGGTATTTCATTCTAATAAGATCATAGAGTATTTTTCCTTTGGTGATTGACTTGTATCATTGAGCATAATGTTTTCAAGGTTTATCCAGGTTGCAGCAAGTATCAGGACTTCATTTCTTCTTATGGCAGAATAATACTGGCCAGCAGAGACTGTGGTCAGAGGTTAGCATGATGGTCATAGGTGCCGTCAAGAAAAACCAAATTAGATAACAAGCTTAAGTTAAGAGTCTATAATGAATGAAGCAAACTGATGGCTTTCCCACTGCGGCAAACTGTGACCTGATGCACTCTACAAGCAGGCCAGCATCCTTTCCAGTTGTCCATTATTTTTAGATTATCTATGCCTTTCTCCTCCTCATTAGCCCAAGTCATTGAGAGTTCACAGTTGGTGCAGCTGAATATTTGTCCAAGTGACTCAGCCTCCTGATTAAAAACAGAACAAAAAGAAGCTTATTAATTCATCGCTGTTGGGAGAATGAAGTCTCAACTTCCTATTAGGACATTCACAACTCTTCATAAACAGGGCTCAGTCAATCTTCCCAACTTCATCATCCATTGTCAGCATAAATGCTCTCTTTTCCTTTCCTGCACTCCCACTTTCCACATCTAATGCCTACTCTTCATCCAGGACTACCCTTAAGTCACGTTCTCCAAGAAGCACATCATGGCTACACCTAAGCCTGTCAATGTAGACTTACCATCCTGTTTTGTAACCATCTGTTTCTTCATCTCCTCCACTAGATTCTAAGCTCTAGGGTTCCAATGTATCAAAAATGTGTGACTGTAGACAAGTGTTTGAGTCTCTCTAAGCTTTGATTTCATCATCTGTAAAATGGGAATAAGAATGGTATCTTCTTACAAGGTTATTGGGAGGAATATCTTGTAAAGCACAGAGTAAGCACCAGATAAATATGTATGGTTATTTCATCAGTGTTCAAAGAACTGGTGAAGTTTGATAATTCCTGGCATCTCTAATACCTAGCCCAATATCTAGCACACAATAAGTACTCAATAATTAGTTGTTGAGTAAATGAATAAATGAATATACTCCATCCATACCTATTTGCTAAGCAATTTATGCCCTTGTTTGTAATGTCTGCCTCTTCCTACTTTACTGCACTTCAACCCCTTTCTACCTGTTTATCCTGCAAACCCCTTTCTACCTGTTTATCCTGCAAGACTATCTTGGTCGTCTAGCACTGCGATAACAGAAATGCAAGTGGATGGCTTTAACAAAGAGAAGTTTATTTTCTCACAGTCTAGTAGGCTAGAAGTTCAAATTCAGCACTTCTGGAGGAAGGTCTTCATTGTACATCAGTCTTCCGTTGGTCTGGGAGCACTTCAGTGCATGAATTTCAGGTCCAAAAGACACACTCTGTTCCTGGTATTGCTTTCTTGGTCCCCATGTGTTTTAGTCAGCTAGGGCCGCTCTAACAGAAATACCACGGAGTGGATAGCTTCAACAAAGGAAGATTTATTCTTACACAGTCCAGTAGGTTGCAAGTCCATATTCAGGGTGTCTGCTCCAGGGGAAGGCTTTCCCCTTGTCGGCTCTGGAGGAAAGTCCAGTACTGCATCAGTCTTTGTCCAGGGAGCGTCCTGGCGCAGGAACCTCAGGTCTGAATGATGCCCTCTTCTCCTGGTGCTGCTCTCTTGATGGTAAGGAGGCTCTCAATTCTCCTTATTTCTTTTTCCCTTTTTATCTCTTGCAGGCTGAAAGCATTAAGGGTGGGGCAAGCCATACTCCAGGGAAACTCCCCCTACAGCAAAGCAAGGAAGCAATCCTATGCAGGAATTTACAGCTCCACCCCAATCCTTCAACATACAGTTTAGCGAAACCACACAATGGAGGACAGTCCCAAGATACTGGGAATCGTATCCCAGCCACGTGGCTACACATATTTTGGGGGGTACACAATTCAACCCATGACATCTCAGGTCCAAAAGACACACTCTGTTCCTGGTACTGCTTTCTTGGTCCCCATGTCTCTCTGCTTGCCTCTGTCTTTTATATCTCCAGGAGACTGGCTTAAGACACTATCTAATCTTGTAGATGTCATCAGTGTAACTGCCACTAATCCACCTTATTACATCATAATGATAGAATTTACAATTCCTGGGGAAATCATGTCAGATGATAAAATGGTAGATAATCATAAGTTCTGGGAAACATGGTCTAGCCAAGTTGACAGATATTTTGGGAGGACACAGTTCAAACCATGACAAAGACCAAGATCAAATGTCACATCACCTTTCCAATCTTCCAAGAACTCTTTGGAACAAATTCATCTGAGTTAACACAGAACTTTGTTTAAACGCCTGTTATCATACTTATGACATTGTCAGACAATTCTGTGTAACTGTTTGCTTGTATGTCAGCCTCTCCCTCTTCATGGCAAGCTCCCCTACAGCAACGACTTATTTATTCCTCTGCCCAGTTCCAACTCAGTAGCTAGTAGTGCTGTATACATTAGGGACTTAACAGACAAGGAGGAGCCTCTCCAAAGAGTCCAGAAGTTGATTTCAACGTCACAGACATGGTGAGGAAAACTACAGCTAAAGATGTCCTCTGGAGAAGCAGAGAATCTGGCTGTGAGCTTGAAGCAACAATGCCATTTCCTTATTTTTGTTACTGCACAAACATTCTAATAACCATAAAGAAATAATTTAAAAGGGAAAGAAGAATTATCCACTATCCTATTATACTAACATACCAACTGCTTTCATATTTCTTTGTTCTCCTACAGCCTTTTATTTATAGGCCTGCATAATTTTATATAGTTGCACTCATAATGTAGACGCCAGTTGGCATTCTGCTTTTTTTTTTCTTCTTAACCTTTTCTCATAAGCACTTTCCAAGTTAACATGCTATCTACAAAATTATTTATATTGGCTTTGTAATATTCCATCTGGTTGCTTCTAAATTATTCTTATTAAATATAATGATGTGCCAAAAGTCTTCTTGCACAGAGCTCTTCTTCATCTAATTGGTGCTTTTTTTGAACATTCCTACCCAAGGCTTTAAGGTAACCTCTGAAGTCTCCTGGTGTCTTAACAAAAGACCTGACATATTCTTTTAAGATCAGTAAGCAAAGAATTAAGTCCAAAAGGTTAAGTGAGTTAGGACTAGGGTCTAAAAGAATAGTTCTCAACCTTTGGGTAAACATTAGATCTTTTTAAAAATACCATTGTACTTTCAAATACAGTGGTAGACCCTAGACCAATTACATTAGAATCCTTGAAAACAGAGCAATAAAAATTTTATAAAAGTCTCCAAGTAATTGTGACAGACAGTATGAATGCCTGGCCTACCTTCTACCAAGTGAGAGAATTAGCAAGACTATCATGGGATGTTGGTGGGTCTTTGTTCTAGAGGAAAGACTTTCCTATCACCTGCTGGAGGTGGTATCTCTAGATGACAGGGTTTAGTGATAGAGGCTGTTGGAGGCTCATGAAAAATCTGACCAGTCATCCATCCATTTATTCAACAAGTATTTGTTGAGCACCAAACAGAACAAAATTGCATGCCTGAATTCCAGTAGAATGTATTCAACGTCTTCCTCTACATTTCTGCTTAAATGTAAATAGCTTGACCTTAAAGTGTTCAAATCTAACACAAATTTATCCTGACCCAACCAGCATTTCTAGCAGTCTTTCTCATCTCAATTATTGGTATTTCCCACATTCCAATTGCTCAGCTCCAAAATCTGATCAAGGTATCAGCCTGGATGACTCTCCTTTTGTTGTACCCCACATTCCAATCCATCAACGACTCTTGCAGATTTTCCCTTCAAAATACATCCAGAATCTAACCACTGCTCACCACCTTTACTCACTATCACTCTGATACAAGCCAGTATCATCTCTTGTCAAGATTACTACAATCAAAAACCATAAACAAAAACAAACAGAAAAAAAAAATTACTGCTAGAGCCTCCTAAGTATTCTCATTCCACTTTTATCCTTTGCAGATTTTTCTCCACACAGCCAGAATGATCTTTCAAAACTCGTTGACCGTGTTGTTGTCATTGTTAGGTGTCATATATGAATTTTGACTCATAGAAACTCCATATGACATACCAGAACTGCCCCCATAGCGTCTTCTCGGCTGTCATCATTGTGGGGGTGGCACTGGGTCTTTCTCCTGCACAGCCTTGAGTGGGTTGGAACCACCAAACTTTCAGTAGCAGCTAAACACTTAACTGTATACTCATCTCTCTAAAACTTCCAGTGACTCCCCGTCTCATTCAGAGTGAAATCCAGAGTCCTTCTCTCTAAGATTATGCATAATCTGATGTCCCTAGTACCCTTTGGACCTTCTCTCTCCACCTATCCTTTAAGCATTGTGTTCCTGTTGTATTGGCCTCAAAGATGCCAAACTTGACCTTTGCACCTGATGTTCCTTTCTTCTACCTGGCAAGCTCCTCTGCATGCCTCACCCCATCACTTTCTTCCAGTCTCTTTGAGCTCAGAGGACATCCTACTGACTGCTTTGACTCTCTCACCTATGTAAAATAGCAGCCCATTCCTGCTGGGCATTCTTGAATCTTCTTGCCTTGCTTTAACGTTCTCTGTAGTACCCATGACCATCTAATATATCAAATACTTGTTTGTTTGCTGTCTTTGCTTCACTACAGTTATTCAGACCAAAAAATCAAATATACGTGAGGTAACAATATATAAATATATATGTATTTATATAAATATATAATTATACAGATAACATATAATATAAAATATATATTCATATAATATGTAAATGAACTATATTATATAGAGAGATATATATACACTAACACATGAGGTCTGTCAATTAAGTATGTAAACTCATCCTAGAAAAAGTGCTGCATATCTTACTGCTGAGTACCACCATGGTCACTTTCAAAGTACTCTCCCTTGAGAAGCTGTGCATTGACACCAGCACCTAGTTCACCCTTAAAATGATTTTGGAACTCTTTTTCTGGAATTGCCATCAGAGCTGTCACCGTATTACCCTTAATGCCTTGAACATCATCAAAACGTCTCCCTTTCGATACTTCTTTTATCATCAGGTAAAGAAAAAGCTCATCAGGGGCCAGAGTAGGTGAGTAAGGAGGGTGTTTCAATAGTTATTTGTTTACTGGCTAAAAACAATTATACAATTAAGTTTGTGCACTTACCACCAGGCACAATGGCCATTCCAGAAAGAGTTCCACAATTGCCTTGAAGGATGGACTAGGGGCTGGTGTCAGTGCATGGCTTCCCTAGGATGTACTTCCAAGGTGACTGTCGTGATATTCAGCACTGAGGTGTAGCACTTAGAACAATTATGTTCACAAACTCAATTGTCGGACCTTGCATATAAAGAAAACCAGAGGAAGGGGATACATCCTGAGAGCGTGTCGTTTCACACACATTTAGAAATAGTCTCCACCACGGAATTAAAATAGAGACAGGTTCTAAGTGAAGTGAAGAAAACCCGACTGGAAATATGGGAGGCTATGAACTGCAGCAGATGCTTTTGATACTCCATCCAAATCCCTCAACCATTCTGTGTTTGGGTAAATGTCAAAGGTGTCCTTCTGCAAGTAGCTACTGCTCTCACCTGAAGTCTTCTCTCAGTCTGCCCCTGGGAGGTAATGTCCTCGGGAGCAGCCCCCAGTCAGTGACAAAAGGGAGTTACAGAAGGTGCACACTACCTTTCTCATTCTTCGGTGGGGCAATTCCAAGCCATGATCACAACCATTTCCCAGAGTGCCCAGGGGAACTGAGTCCAGTTAACACCATGCTTTGGCTTCCTTCCGTTCTCTCCTGCCAGTGTTTCCAGAGTTCACATCACTCTGGGCTGCCTCCTAACCTGCAGACAGAGTCTGTGGGAGATACTCTGTGGGAAGGAGGCCAGTGCTGTGAAAGCCAGTTACAAGGCCAGCTATAGGCCGGGGCAGTGGGCGCTGCAGTTGTCCAGCTCTGGCTTTGATTAAGCATCTTGCACTCCACCCCCCACCTTTGGCTCTCCCCTCCCCCACAAAGTGGAGTATGATACTAAAATCATGTTGAGGTCCTGGAGGAAAAGGGTGGCTGCACAGGCCTGCTGGTGAATTTACAGAAGCAGATTAACCCAATCTGCATACTAAACAGCATGTAAATTATGTTAGTTCAACTCTTAAGTTTAGACATGCCCATAGAAATAAAAATGTGTGACAGGGATAAGATGTATGGCTGGCGTAAATAAGCTAGCCCAAGCAAAACAAGCTGAAAGTGCTGTGGAAATTCTCCAAATTAGGTGGGCGATACCAGTGCTGGTCTTCAGCCAGGAGAAAGGGAAGCTGACTTCTGGCCCTTGGGACACTCTACAGGGACTGTGATAGAGGGGGAAGCTATAACCCCTAGGGAGAGGGTCCTGCCTTTGGAGGGAGTTGCCCTGAGAGGAGCAGAAATCATTCCAGGGTCCAGAATAAACTTTTTACTTTTTTTTTTTTTCCAGGAATTAGCATTGTCTACCACAGTCTGTACCCTCTATGCTCTAAACTCTTCCAATTCTTGAAACCACCCCATGTGGTAGGTAGGAACTGCTCAGACTCACATTTACAGAGACAGAAACTGACTCTCAGAGAAGTTAAACATGCAGTAAGCAGTAGAGTTGAACTCAGCCGGCTTGGCCCCAGCTCTTACACATCTAACCATTATGCTCAACTTCCTCTAATACATGTCATCATGAAAGGAACTTGCCAAGCCAGCCAAGTGCCGTCGAGTTGGATCCGACTCATGGTGACCCCAGGGGCCAGGGTAGATAGGAAGCAATTTATTCCCAGTCTCTCATTTTATGGCTGAGGGGATATGTAAGCAAGGGACTACAACTGAAGAATCACACAGTAAAGTGTACTCCAAGGGAGAGCAGGATGTATGCCAAGAACAGAAAGTTGTGGAAGAATCTTTATGTGCATGGTTACAAGACAACTTTGAAGCTATACTGCCTAAGTTTAAACCCCAGTTCTGCCTCTTCCTTGCTGTGTGACCTTCAATAAGTTACTTAATCACTCTGTGCTTTAGTTTCCTCATTTGTGAATTGGGGATGATGTCAGCACCTACTTTATAGATTTATAAAGTTATATAAATAAGTTATAAAGCAAGTAAGTGATGAAGCAAAAGTCCTTCTGAACAGCCTCTGGCACATAACCCACTGCCAGTGAGTCACTTCCAACTCATAGTGACCCTATAGGACAGAGTAGAACTGCCCCATAGACTTTCCGAGGAGCACCTGGTGGGTTTGAACTGCCAACTTTTGGTTTGAAGCCATGGCACTTAACCACTACTCCACCAGGGTTTCCCTCTGGTATATAATAAGCATTATTATCTATGTGTTTGCTATTATTGTTTGCTGTTTGAAAGAACAAAATCACATGGACAGAGGGTAGAATTCCTGGCAGATAGATATGCTGATATTAAAGGTTATCAGCTGAGTGATACCAAAGCATCCTTTTTCTTTGTGTTTTCTAACTTGATAATAAATTTGTGATTTTTTGGGTGTGTTACTGAGAAACCAACAGAATGACAACTTACACTTCACAAGTACATAATTTGATGATGTTATATCTTTTGAAGATGTTGCTATTATGTTTCTAATTTCACCTTCTTTCTTTCCAGGAAGTTGAAGGACACCTGCCACTTATGATGTGGGACTTCATACAGGTGTCTAATCCAGGGAAGAGCCAAGCCAAGTGCCACTGAGTCCAGGGAAGAAGGAATCACAATTATGCCTGGAGCTGAACCTGAAGGCACTCCTCTCCTCCCAAATAGAGAATGAACTGCAGGAGCAGATGAGCAAGAGACCAGAGTAACTGGAAAACAAACTACCAAACAGAAAACACAGAATTCTGGCATCAGACCAGGGTTCAGATCACAAAAATACACTCAGAAGCTGTGACCTCAAGAAAGTAGCATGCTCTGCCAGCCTCAGTTTCGCCTTTTACAACAGAGGGATTCTAATACCCTGCTCCAGGCCTTGCATCAAAGAGAATTTAATGAGCTAAGTTCTATGGAGCACTACCATAGAGCCTGCTTTGTGCTAGAGACCCATTGCCTCTTCTACTCTGCTTTTCCCAGGGGAAAGGTCTGTATCCCTACTGGCTGCCTGGGCAGAGGGAAACTGCAACAGGTAGCCATGCCCACCTGGTGTGGTCTCACTCCGGGAGCCCTGCCTGGAGGAGAAGCTGCCAGTTAGGTCCCAGCTGCTCAGAGGCCCCTCTGAGTTGGCCCGATTTCCAGAATTGGCTAAGGGTTCCTCAAAGGAGCAAACGCCTGCAGGAGGATGAAAGGGAAGCTGGTGCAAAGCTTTGAAGCCCACCATCATGCTGGACCAGCTCCTCCTCCCTGCTTGGGATGTCCCCCGAAAGGGGAGAAACAAAGAGAATCTGTGATGGGAAAATGAGGGACAGCCGTGAGCCAGAATTTGTATCAACAGCTTAATTCTCTGCTTTCTTGTCAGCCTTGATGGCTGGCAGCGAGGATAATTTGAAATGAAGAATGTTTTTCAAGGAGGAGCAAGAGTCCTTCATCTGAAACTAATTTGTTGTCCAAAATTGCACTGCAGAAGTTGTTTAGAAGCTGCAAATTAAGTTGTGCATAATAATATAGCCAACTCTTGATTATCCACACTCATGGATAATCCAAACACAACCAATATCTCAAAGTGATTTATATATGATTTCATAAGGCAGGATTCTTTGTCTCTCCACAACATAAGCTTTCCGAATTTAATTAATTGTCTTCGGGGTATCGCCAGAGAGCTAGGGCTTCTATAGCCTTCTGTTAATTGCAAACCAACTAGTTTCAGCACCACGCCCTACAAGGCAAGAGCTGCCTGGATGGTATTTGTAAATAAAAATACTACCCAAGAGAGTAAAGAAGAAGGATTTTAGAAAGAAGGAAAACTGTTGAATTTTTGTACTTCCCATACACGGACCAGGGAGGCGGTTAAAACGTAGGCTGTGAAGTCAGACTGATTGGCTCAAATCCTGGCTCTGCCTCCTATTAGGGGTGACTTTGAGCATTTCATTAACCATCTTGCTGCCTCAGTTTTCTCACTGTAAAATGGGGTTAATAACAGTAGCAATGCCATAATGCTGTTGTGAGGTCTAAATGAGATCATCTACATAAAGTATTAAATGCAGCATCTGGTACACAAGAATATTAACATTTTATTAATAGAAGTAAATTAGTATCAGTAAAAGGAATCCTTGGTTAGTGAAAATGGTTAAGCTCTAGACTACTAGCCAAAAGGTTTAATCCACCCAGAGGTGCCACAGAAGAAAGGCCTGGCAACCTCCTTCCAAAAGATCATGGCCTTAAAAACCCTGTAGAGCTGTTCCATTCTGTGCACATGGGGTCACCATGAATAGGAATCAACTGATTATAACAACAAACATCGTTTACACCAGCTGTCAACCAAACTGGGTAACCGATCTGTAAATGGTGTCCGAGAACGTCTTATACGATTGTTGAAGATACCCAGAAACTATGGATAGGGTGCAGCTCTCCCAATCCCTTATAAAGGGCAACAACACCAGGTTTCTGAGGGACAGGCAGCTGTAGCTGTGGGTGGGAACTGGGATTCCCTGGAGACCCCAGGACAGCTGTCAATTCCTGTGTGTGCTAAGCAAACAGACCCACCATCCAAGCTTAATTATGCTGCCTAATGGGGTAAAACGATTATGATTCATGGAAAACTGGTCATTAGCAAGTGGTCTTGGGAAAGCAAACAGCCCTCCACAGCACAGCACAGACACCAGGGCAGGATAGAGGTCCAAGAGTGCTAGGAGGACAGTGCAGGGCATGGGGCTTGGTGCCATATGGGAAAAGGGCGACCTGAAGACTGTCAGCCCTTTGAGATGCGTCCCTCAGACGTGGGGAAACGGCTGCAGGGCGTGTAGAACTGTCGAGGCAGAGAGTGAGAGCACAGACACCGGGTGAAAGACTCCGAATCCCAAGGTTCCACAGTTCATCTCAGTCAGCCTCCCTGCCGCGGAAGGATCTAAACAGCGCCAGAGGGTCAAGCTGAATTTGGGAGAAAACAGGCTGAGTAAGGCAACCTGGATTCTAGGTCTAGCTTTGCCAAGAACTAATAAAAATAGTAAGAGTCACTTATTAGAAGCCTCATGCTGTGTTCAGCTAGTTTATAAGAATGATCTTATTTAATCTTCACAGCTGCTTTAATGGAGAATGGTTATTTTTGTCTACATCTTACAGATGAGGAAGTGAGTCTCCTAATGTAAAGAAATTGCCTCAAGTCACCCAGTTAGTAAGTAGGGGATCTGAGGTTCAACCTGAAGTCTGGGTGACTCTTGAGGTCCCCGTTTGAACCATTCTACTGGACCTGTGGCTGCACTGCACAAGCTGAGTTGCCTCTTCTGTGAAGAGAGGAAGTCTCTGCTCAAAGTCCAGCAAGAAATCCTGGGAAGAAATCCACCCCACTGGGTGGGATGGGGTTGGGGGAAGCCGCCACCTCTGGTTCCTGCCTAACAGTGTGGAGCCAATCAGCACTCTGAGAGAGACAAGGTGCCCAAGGCCACTCTCGAAGATGACTGCCACTAAGGTAACAGTAATTGTATTATACCAACTGTGTTCCTCACTCTCCCCAGTAGTTTCATTAGTGCATGTTTAGAAAAATGAAAAATCAGGGTGCACCTGAGATCTCCACTAAAAGACCGCAACTGATGGTCCAGGGGCCTCAGAGTTCCCCTGGGAGCATGGCCCCTGGTCCCGATGCTGCCCTGTCTATAAATCATAATGGAGGTCAACTCTTTGGACAGAAATGGATTGACTTGACGACACAGAGTGACCATGTCGTATGTGCACTTTATGGTTCCACGCATCTGTAGAATGTTATCCTGCTGACCTCTTACCAGAGGCGGGAGAGTGGGTGGAGAGGAGGGGATAGGAGATTGTTGGGAGGATAAGACATGTGTGGAGCAGAGAGGAGGAGTGTGCTGTCACTGGGCATGGAGAGCAGTAGGAGCTGCATATAGGTGGACATGCAAATTTACACGGGAATGTACATTTTCATTCAATCATAATAAAAAAATAAAGGAAACAAAAAAAACAAAGCACTGCCTGTTTCTGAAAAAATACCTGAAGGCGGGGAGGAGAAGGGGGGATGCACAGTTGACCAAAGCAAACAAAAACATGGAACAGCTGTTATTTGTGCAAAACAGGATGATCTTGGTGCGTTTTTATGACAAGGGCTTTGGTGTTTTTCCGGGAGCCATCACATACACCCTGTCAGAACCCTGCCCTTTTTAACCATCTCCCTAAGTCCTAGGGCACAGAAGGCTCTGGGCCCACAGACACTGGGGTGTTCAGCCTTCCCCTACAGCCTCTGTGAGCCGTGACCTCCCACCTGCATGCCTGTGCTGCCTTTGATGGCCTGACAGTGCCACTTCTGGCCGCTCAGGGGACTTCATGTCTGGAGCCCGCTTAGAACTGCCCTAGATGCCAGGGAAGAGGGACACTGAGGAAATCCTTTCCAAAAGGGCCTGTAACTGTTCTCATTGCCCCCACCCCTCCCACCAGCCCACCTTCTCTCCATCTGGCTGGTCCACATCCCAGTGCGCATCACCAGCTGGACTGTGGGCAACCGAGGGTGCTGGAGCTGAGCAATGTTGAGCCTGGAGGTCTAGTTTGAGAGAAACTTAGTGCTGGGTGGATCCATATTTAAATAACAATGGTAATCAAGGCCCTGATCTTTAGAGTCAGCATCACTGTAGTCAGCAGACTGAGTCTTCTGAGTCTGTACACAGTCCTCAGGAGACTCTGGGATGTGAAAATAAGTAATGGGCTCAGATGCTAACTACCAGGCTGGAAGTTCAAGTACACCTTGTAGTTCTTCAGATGAAAGGCCTGGCAATCTGCTTCTGAAAAAGCAGCTGTTGATAACCCTATGGAGCAGCATTCTGCTCTAGCACACATGAGGTCATCGTGGGTCAGAATCAATCAACGCAGTAGAAACTGGCGCACGGTCCTCAGTCCTCAGTCTGTTATCTCTACTGTATATACCTAGCCCATCTCCCTCTCTTGCCCTCACATCTCCCCTCATTTCTCTCTCCATTCACCCCAGCTCTCAACCACTAGCTGCAGAAATAGAAAGAAAGGTATCCCAAGCTGGGGAGACCTTATAAATGACGTTGTCTGATTCTTACATTCTCCAAGTGAGGATCTGAGGCATGTGACTAGTTACAGGCAGAGCTCTAGCAAGGCTCTTGGACCCTTGACTTCCTGTTTAGTGGTCCCTTCTCACAGGAGGAAGCTGGTCAAGATCAAGGAGCAAGTACCATGCTCGGTGCCCAGGGCAGGTCCTGGGGGCCAGGAACAAGAGTGGATAACTGGCAGGCTGTCCCATGTCCCCACTTGCTCTCTCTCTGGCTTGGCAGTAGGGGAATGGACTAAATGATGAATGATGGCTTTACACTCTGTTTCCCCCAGTATGAAGAGAGGCTCCTGAGGCTCCAGTATAGATCAGGAGGCAGACTTAGTAACCAATGGAGAAGTTCAGCCCAAAGAAACAGGCCGTGTGTAATCACCCACAACTCCCAGAGGTCACCTCACTCCTGCACCCTTTCTCCTACCCCTAGCTCTCTGAGCTCAGATCTCTGAGAAAGAATTTCTGTCCCCTCACTTCTAATCAACAAGCCAAGGTATTAGTTCCTGGAAGCATGATTGATTTCCAGGGACTTAGAACTTAATTACATTTTAGCAAAGTCTGCTTAGAATCCTCAGAGAAGCAAGACACTTTCTGTTCTTTGAACTCACCATGTAGGAGGGCTTCCCGCTTCTCACATATTCCATTCATCCTTCCTCGGGCCAAGGAGGGGTGGTCCCTGGCTGTCAGTTTTCATCTTTTCTTACCCAAGATCTCCGACCCCTGGAGTTTGGCCAGAGGAACTTGGCTTTCTCATGCAGAAGAATTTCTCACATGGATTTCCTCACTCCCGCAGACGGCCCATAATGCCCAAGGAAGCATGCATTCTACCTAGAAGCTGGGTGTATGTTCTGTCTCCCAACACCTGTGGCTCAGTCGCCCCACCTCACCTGTAGTCACTTGTCCATGCCTCTGGCTCCAATCCCAACCTTAGGACATATTCCTTGTATTACTCTAATTATTATTTTCTACCATTTTTTCAGCATTCACTGTATGCCAGGCATTGTAGGATTCTTTGCACGCATCAGTTTGTACTATCCTCACAAAATACCTGCTGATATAGACATTAATTTCCCTGTTTTACCAGTAAGGAAATCTCAGAGAGGTTCAGCCATTTACTTACGATCACAGAGCTAGCTAGCCTCATCCCTCTGGATAATTCCACTGGTGGCTGATTCAACATGTACTATGCTTACAGTCTCTGTTTCCCTGTCTACCCAGGGTCACATGTGGTCACCTGTCACCTCAAGCTCTATAGTTCTTCCCTGAGCCTGGACCCCAGCAAATCTAGGTAAAGGCTAAACAGGAGTTATTTAGAGCATTCTTATAACTTTTCTTTAAGTGTCAAATTATGTCAAAATTATAGTTTAAAAGAGTAGATAGCGTTCAGGTACGATTGATAACAGTTTTGCAGTTCTAGTCAGTACTGTTTGTTTTACATATTTCACTCCTTGTCTCTGCTGTACCAATCTGTTGGGACACCTCTCTTATCATGCCTGCCATCCCCATCCTTACCCATGCCAACCACTTGCCTGTGTCACTGCTCCCTATCAGCAGCTATTTTTCCCAGACCTGCCCCAAACCAATGACTGTTTTAACAGGGGATCTTCCCAACCCTACAAGATCATTCTGTGTCCCAAGATATGGCTCCAACTCTAGATTATTGATAGTAACCCAGACCAAAGAGAATCTGAGCCCAGGGAAATCCACTGTCTTGCCTCAGTACAATCACCTGCCTTCACGGGTCCAGAGCTTCTTATCACTTGAGAAGTAAGTTCATTGGAGGATTTTGCTTACAAATCCAGAATTTTAATCCTGGTACAGACTTGAGAGGCATTTCAATGCTGGGAGCTTCCTATAGGCTGTGGATCTGGGGAGAGCAGCACAAATTTTTAGGGCATCCATGAAGAAGGTGTCTGCTGGTTTTGGAATCAGATTTTCAGATCTGGTTCTTTCAAGAGTGGTATAGACCAGCAAGTGAGTTCCAATCCACTTGCCATCTACCCATGTCAGTTAAAAATGCTGCTTGATACAAAGGCAGAAGTAATGCAGACAGCTCTGAGGATGTTAGTATATCTGAGCAAAGTGCAATGTGAGGGAACGGTCAGCACTGCCATGCCAGGGGGCCAGCCTGTGACTCTCCCCTACCACCGTTTGATTTGCCAGTGTAGCTAAAGCCCCAAATCTGAACCCTCTATCTTCAGATAGTCCCAAAGCAGTGGTAAGCCAGCTTCCTGAAGCATGATCTCCCATCCTGAAAATACAGTGTGTTTCCTACCCTACCCTCGGCTCTTCATGCCGCTTTCCTGACCCTGGCTGACATCCAGGTCAAAGCACCAGGCCAAGAGCGTATCCTGGCTCAGCAACAGCTGGACCCACCTCCAGGGGCACTCTAGAGATCATAAGAAGCAAGACCTAGCTGCAAACATCTTTGAAGACATTGATGATTTTGAGAGCCATCAAGTCATTGTTTGGAGTGGGGAACAGAGAGGAAGTCACAGTGAGGAAGAGAAACTGAGGGTAGGTAGGAAAAGGAGCAGAATCCACGTCTGAAGAAATTTCCAAACCTTTTACTTGGCAGGGCCAGTGGTTCTGTCTTCTCCCGACCCTCCCCACCCTCCCCTCCAGCCACTTGCTACCCCATTTACACGAACCCACTCATCAAATGGTCCAGAAATGTCCACAAGCAGCCAGATCCAATATTCCCAAGCAGCAGTGCTGCTCAGCAGCAAAACTCTGATCTAGCAACCCCAAGAATTAAAGAAAAGAGAAATAGCACAACACGGAGAGGAAGAGACGGAGAGAAGTGAGCTTCCCAGCCTAAATCCAGGCCTGCCCAGGGAAACTGTATGAAGGAAGAAGGACCAGGGCCAGCTGGCAGCTCATCCAGAGGTGACAACAGTCAAGGGTTACTGCCTGGGATTCTCCCATGAGTCAAACGCTCCATAGGACAAGTACTGATGGGAAATGTGAGAGTGGGAGGTAAAACCCCACAGAATGTAAATGAGCGTAATTCAAAACATTAGGAACAGATCTGACCAGAAGGCAGGCTGGGAGAGTCCTTGCAAGGAGGAGTGTGGGGATGAGAGGCATTAGAGTCAGGCCTAGAAGCTTCACACTGTTGAGGAAGGTTGGGTCTGGCTGTTCTCCCTTCACTCAGTTCTTTTTCAGTTCTTTTAACATTCAGCTATGGCTTCTTTCTGCTTATTCTTATTTTCAGGTTAACTGAGCAACTGTGTGTACCATCTTCACTTCCTGCACACATTCTCCCCTACCCCACCCCACCCCCACGCCATCGAGACACATTCACTCCAAAAGTGTGACCCTAAGCCCCCTTTTCCTTCCCAGCTAGTTTTTCCCTCTGCTTGCCACTGACTACACAACTCACCAGCACTTCCCATCCACCCACTTCTAGCCTTCTTTTTTAGCGTCCTTTCTATGAGGTCTGCTATGGACTGAATAGTGTCCTCGAAAAATGTGTGTCAAACTTGGCTAGGCCATGATTCCCAGGATCGTGTGGTTGTCTGCCCTTTTATGATCTGATGTGATTTTCCTAAGTATTTTACATCTTACTTCTAGGCTTTGGCTCTGTGATGTTAATGAGGCAAGATAAGATGCAGTTACATTTATAAGGCAGGACTGCCATGTAGGATCAGGTTGTATCTTGAGCCATTTTCCCTCAAGACATAAAAGAGACAATCCAGCAGAGAGGAGAGGACCTCATATCACCAAGCAAGAAATGCCAAGGATGGATCTCATGCTTTGGACTTGGGGTCTCTACAGTGAGAAGCTCCTAGAACAGAGGAAGACTGAAAGCAAGGAACTTCCCCCGTAGCTGGCCCAGAGAGAAACCCTTTCCCTTCAGCTGTTGCCCTGAATTTGGACTCCTAGCCTCCTAGACTGCAAGAGAATAATTTTTTCTTTGTTAAGGCCATTCACCTGTAGTGTTTGTTATGGCAGCCTTGTGTAACAGGGAACTGGATATGAGAAGGATGAGAGACTAACGACAGTAGAGGAATGGAGTGAGGTTGGGCTCCAGGGCTGAAGGTTTTCTACAGTGGGAGTCTGTCCTTCCTCCTAGAAGCCACAGCCAAGGGGACATACTAGGAGCTGCTGCAGATGCAACGCAGTTCCAAAGCTGAGGACAGGCAAGGAACAGGTAAAAGGTAGTGCTCTGGTGCATCAGAAATCATTGTCTCTACAAATACTCATGATTTATTAGGTGTTTTCTATATTCCAGGCACAGAGGTAAACTCCTTATCTCATATAATTCTTGTAACAACCCTTTAGGCAAGAATGTTCTCCACTTACAGGTGAGACAATCAACTTTCAGCTAGATTAAGTAATTTGCCTGAAGCCACAAAAACAAATCAGACCAAAATTCAAAGAAATTCTGGTTATGGGTCTTAATAAAAATCTCAGCTTTGCTGCTCATATCCCATCTCTCACCAGCCAGCAGGAAAAGTCAGTGTTAGAGAAAGGGATGTGCAGAAACCAACCCTAGTGTCCCCAGTCTATTTCTGGCCAAGGTAAGAGGCCCTTACAGGCAAAGTAACTGGACTCAAACTCCTCACACGACAGCACCTGAGGTCTGCCTTGGCTGGGTTTGTAACTCTTCACAGAGTCATGCAGCGCAGTGGGCTGGGACAGAGGATCCCTTCCTTGACTTGTGGTTTGCTCGCTGCTTCTTACTGTGATCTTTCTCCTCTCCTAATGTCACTTACTTGACATATGAGGGCCGATGGTTTCCAGCATCCTCTTCTAGTCTACAAGAATGGCCTAGGGAAGCATTAAAGGTAAACAAGTAAATGAAAAGACAGGCACTCTGAAGAGGAAAAATGTCAGTCATCACTGATATTAATGTTTCACCTGAACAACAGCAGTTTCCTCTCCACGCCAACTGTTCCCTCAGTCATGGGAACAGTCATCAGAAGCATGGAAGAGTTGGTTAAGAAGCTCAGAAGTTCTGGGACCTGAAAAGAAGATCAAGCAGCATTAAAGAGTTAGGGTTTTTTTCCCCCAGACCAGGCCAAAGATCCCAAAGGTCTGGGCATAACCAAGTGCAGGGCAGAGGAATTATTATTTGACAGAAGGAAAGAAAAAGGATAAAATATAGAGGAGGAAGGGAGAAAGATCCTGTTTCTTACATCTAAAAATTCACCCAAATGATCAAGCTTTAAAAGCTGTCTGAGCTGTTCAAAACAGGCAAGAGCTCTGTCTAGTCATGTTGGGCTGAGCTGGGTTGAAAAGACACATTTATAAAACATCAAAAGAAAAATATCAGTACAGTAACTGCTCACAGCCCTCAGACCCACCTCCTTTAGAATGTTCTTGCCAGGGAAATATTTCTTGGGTCTCATTTATGAGAAAACCAGGTTTCTCCAACCCCAGTGAGTACCCCAACTCACTGGTTAGTACCCCAACTCAGTCAACCATCCTAGTCACCTCAATAACTGGTAACTGCCACCTCTAAAGGGGAGACATGAAAGCTTGAAACCCTCAGAAAGCAGATGTTTCATATACCCATATACATGCTTTCAGACACATGTAACAATAACACATTCAATCCCTCAACTAATACTTATTGAGTGATTATTACGTGCCAGATATTGTATTATATTTGTGTATAGGGGTTGAGGGTGAGGAGGATGATTAAAATTTGGTCTCTGTTGTCCAGGAACAATTGACTAGTGGAAAAGACAGACTTCAAACAACTAATCATCAGTATACATTGTTTTGCTATTGTTGTGTTCTGCTGAGTCAATTTTGACTCATGGCAAACCCATGTGACAGAATAGAACTGCCAGCCAGGTTTTCTAGACTGTAGTCTTTAAGGAAACAGATGAACGCATCTTTCTCCCACTGAGCCACTGGGAGGACGTGAACTGTCAGCCTTTTGATTAGCGGCCAAGTGCTCAACTATTGTACTACCATGACACTTCAATATACGTTAGCTGGATGCGATAAAGAAGATGTGAAGCAGAAAAAAGAAGGAATTCTTGTGACCTGGGTTTGGATGACTTGAGTGATGACACTATGGAAAATATAAGAAAGCTAAACAAACAAAAAAAAAATCCAAAGCCAATGCTATCAAGTCAATGCTGACTCATAGCAACCCAACAGGCAGAGCAGAACTGCTCCATAGAGTTTCCAAGGAGTGCCTCACAGATTTGAACTGCTAACCCTTTGGTTAGCAGTGACAGCACCAGGGCTTCCGCAAGAAGGCTATCATATGCCTATTTGGTGCCTCAGTGGTAGAATTCTCACCTTCTGTGTAGTAGACCTGGGGTCAAATTACAACCAATTTATCTCATGCATCAATCACCCATCAGTCAATGGAGGCTTGTGTGTTGCTGTGATGCTGATGGGGTTTAAATGGAGCTTCCAGAATAACATGGGCTAGGAAGAAAGATTTGGTAACCTACTTCAATAATCAGCCAAAGAGAACTCTATGGGTCACAATGGTCTGATCCCCAACTGATTACGAGTCTGGCACAAGACTGAAGAGCAATTTGTCCTATTGTGCATGGATTCACCATGAGTTGAGCCCAACTCAACAGCAGCTAACACCACCACCATATATACAAAAGTATATGCCTGAACACCTAGAGACGTTTCTAACAAGTTCTGCTATCTAAAACAAAACCTGTTGTGTGGAGTAATCTTCCCAACCCCAAGTGTTACAGAGTAGAACTGTTAACCACAATAGACTTAAACTGCAGTCTCGCAAATGTATAGACAAGCAGGAGTGAGAAATCACATGGACCAGTGTGTGATGAGTCACACTGAAGAATGAGATACATAGGGTTTTCTAAGGCATTGGAAAGCTTCATATTTAACAGCATATTATAGATCCTCACCAGGTAAATTTGTAAATGATAAGAAGCAATGCCTGTAGAAGTAGTTTTTAAACAATAGAGTGCTATGCTAAAAAAGGAAGAAGAAGTAAAGAAAGTGCTAGAGGAGCACAGAAACAGAGCTGGGGGACTCAACAGAGAAGTGGCATTTGAGCTGATTATCAGAGGATGCGAATACTGGTGGTGCAGTGGTTCAGATCTTGGCTACTAACCAAAAATGTTGGTCATCTGAATCTACTAGGTCTTCCTTGGAAACCTTAGAGGGCAGTTCTATCATCTAGGGTAGCTATGAGTCAGAACTGATTTGATAGCAATGGGTTTGGTTTGGGATTTGATCAGAGATGAGTAGGAATTCTTCAAGTAGAGAAAAGGGAAGAGGACCCTTGAGGCAGAGAGAATAGCCCTAAGCCAGTGCATGGTGGCGGGGAAAATGTGTGAGTGACTTGCCTTGATTGGAGTGTGCAGCACATAGGACCTGCAGGGGTGACTGTGGATAAAAGTCATAAACAACCATGGGTTGGACATGGGCACGTGGCAGAGGAACCACAATGCAGAGGAACTCAAGTGTTCCTAATTTAGCCCTTCCACAGACAGTCGTGTTGGAAAGAGCACCCAGAGTTTTGCTAGACTCCTGAAAGGATCCTGAGGATATTTGCCAAAGTTCCAAATTCCTTCCTGAAAATAAAGGACACTTTGCTGGATTAATGAGTAGCCCATATCTCAGACTTTACTTTGCCTCCTCTAATACTAAAGCTCTGCTTGTGCTAGGTCAGTTTACCCTCAGATCCATTCCTTACCCTCCCTCCATTCTACTCTGTACCATGGTGGGGACAGGGAGAGTTGGCCCTTGCAGGTTGCATCTCCCAGCTACATTATGGCTGGGCTCATCCATTGGAGAGATTCTGTGAAGACAGTAGAGTGTAGGAGGAATGGAGAGATTATGGTATTTCTCCATCTCTGCCTCAAGCGGACTCTGCCACAGCTGTGGCGTCTCTATGGCCTCCGGTAGACAGACCACGGTTCAAGCTCCCACTAAACACCTTCACCGTGGTTCCAGCTTCTGCCTGGTAACCCTGAGCTCTGGGCTCTGGAAACACCTCACCTCTCTAGCCTGGGGGCTGTAGTGTGTTCCCAGTGTTGCTGCTTCCATGTTTTCACACTTTCTCCTGTTCTACTTCTCAGCTCTTCTATCACTGGTTTCTTATACTAAGTTCCATCTGTTATAAATCCTTTCATACTCAGTCAGCTCTGGAGAAAGACCCTTGTCTCTTTTGACCTTCTGCTCCTGGATGACCTTCATGTGGCTTGGCATCTTTCTTCCTCCATCTCTATGTCCTTAATCAGCTCCTTTTATATCTTGTAAGAGACTGAAGCAAGACATACCCTACACTAGTCCTGCCTCATTAACATAACAAAGACATCCCATTTCCAAATGGAATTATAACCACAGGCATAGAAGTTAGGGTTTACAACACAGTTTGGGGACTGAGGGGGGAACAAAACTTAATCCATAAAAATAACTAATCAGTTACCCAAGTAAATGCAACCTAAAATCCTTCAGCTGTAATGTATTCCCAGGTCATCTTGCCTGTTTTTTCTCTTTCAACTTAGACTCTGACCAATAGGGTCGCCATGAGTCGGCTCCGACTCGACGGCACTTGGTTGGTAATAGAAGGACGGTGTTTTATGCATCTTCGGGTCACCCACAACACCAGAGAAGGTGAAGAAGTGATATATCTGAGTGATTGCTGAGTATTTATTGTAAGGACATCTGAGTATTTCTTGTAAGGATGGAAGGACAGATAGTTGATTATATCAAAATATGGTAGCATGGTTAAATGGATAGATCTTCATGAATTAATGAGGATATTTTAATTTTTTACAGCAAAAGAGGTAGACTCCAAGAGAACTACTAGTAAGGTGATTCCAAGAGACTCACAACAATGGCCAAGGATTTAGAACAGCTTTACTGCCGCAGGAGACCCTGATGCCAGAATGGTTAGAGGGCAGTTCTGCTAACCAACAGGTCTGCAGTTCGAATCCACCAGGCACTCCTTGGAAAACTCCTTGGGGCAGTTCTACTCTGACCTATAAGGTCACTATGAGTTGGAATTGATTCAACGGCAGCAGCTTTGGGTTTTTTGGTTTTATACTGCTACACGTTAAGCCAAAAGAGAATCCAGCAGCTGGAAAAGCACCACGACAAAGAGAAGAGAGACTTGATCAAGCTTATTCCCCACTGTATCTGAATTGTGTCACTCATTCTTTCTCTCTCTTACTGGATCTCTTCTGATATTGGCAGAGAGGAGGATGATGTGCTAGTAGCAAATAGCCTTATTTTCATCTAGCATTTCCATCACATTTATTATGCACATTTATTATGCACAAATTTCTGAGAAATTGAGGAGATGTAGTGGCGAGGACTACGTCACTGTTGATTCTCAGTCATGTGCACTGTAAATTGCTAAATGACTAGAGTCCTGGCCAGAAGGACCTTACTGGCCAGACAACCATAGTTTGTAGAGTTCTTGGGATTGTCAGTGATTACATTCCCAGCATCTTACAGTCTGACTCATGAGTATATTGTCTTAAATAATTAACAACTCAGAGACTGAGCCACTTTGCTTATCGCCCTGGTAAGCAGGATTATGCTGAAAGATAGCCAGTAAAGGAGATCTCTGTCTTAGCCTTCATACTGTGGTCTGTGTGAGCACTGAGCATCCAAGTTGCTGATTCTTACCTGCCAAGCATCCACAAGGAAGTTAGTACATTTCCCTGAAGCTATGATTCCTTGTCCTATCCTGTCTTCTTGGCAACATTTTTTTGAAGACAAGATTAGATGAATGTAAAAGAAAATTAAAAACCAAGAAATCAAACACGACAATGTTATTATTTGTTTATAGCTGTCTTCATTACCTAGTGTTGCTAGGTAAACGCTAACCAGAAGACCGCAGTTCAAATCCATAACAGACATACCACAGGTCAGTGGCTTTAACAACCAGAAATTTATTTTCTCACAATTAGAAAGCTGAAATTCCAAATTTGGGGTGTTGTCCCTAGGTGAAGGCTTTCTCTTTCTGGAGGAAGGTTCTTGCCTCTTTTGGGCTTCTGCTCCTGGATGATCTTCATGTGACTTGGTATCTCTTTTCCTACATCTCTACTCTGGTAATCAGCTCTTCTATCTTGTGAGAGATTGACTCAAGACATAACCTACACTAATCCTGCTTCCTTACCATAACAAAAATAGCCTGTTTCCAAATGGGATTGTAAACACAGGCATAGAGATTCATTTTTTCAACACAATTAGGGGGGATGAGGAGGACATAATTCCATCCATAAAAATAGCCATTCAGTTACCCAAATAAATCTAACATAAAACCCTGCAACTGTACTGTGTTCCCATCTCATCTTGGCCTATCATATAGAATGCATCTGCCTATGGATGAAATCAGGATAAAATAGATTTTATGAAAGGGAAAAGAACAACAAGAATTCACTTAGGGAAAAGATGCTGTCACCAGTTGGACCCGGAATGATGCAAAATTACCAAAGTAATGAAGAATATGCCACTCTCTGGCACCCTGTTCTTCATCCCTGAGAGAATATTCTTGGCTATCTAAGATTTCCCCCAGCGACCAGTGCTCTGAAGCTACCGAATTTTGTCCATCCTGCAAATTTCTGAGCATCAGCTTTTTCCTATTCTGGTGCTACTGGTCTCAACTCCTTATCAGTGTTTAAAACTCCTTATTGGGTCAGTTACACCAAGGTATATGGAGTTCTAATTTTCTAAAGCTCCACATTAACCCTAATAAACTCAAACGATATTTCAGGCAGAGTAAAGGAGATGTTTGCAGAATGGAAAGTAAAAGAGAAGGCTTTCCTCAAGTTACAGTCCTAGGAACAAATTACTCTGCTTCAGAATATGACTAAAATAGTCTTGCTGAGAATCTTTCCTTCATTCTATACTCTTCTTCCTTCAAGACTTGTTCAAAGGTACAGGCCAGACGTAAACCCACCCAGAGTATTTGCATCTTCTCATAACTCCAGGGGGATACAGAATTAGATTCTTTCAGCTGATGTCTTTTGGAATGAGAGAGATTCTATCCCCATCCAAGACAAGGTTTCAGCCAACTTCCAGACATTCTCATTAGTATTAACAACTGCAAAACTTCCCTGCAAACACTTCATGCCAGGCTGGCCTCTCCGGCCGTCCTATCTGTTCCCCCGAATTCCACTCTGCACCACGAGTTAATGAGTGTTCAGATCATAAAATCTGCTTTTCAAATTAGCTTTAACAAAACATACGAATGTAAGAGAAGTCTGCTGGCACTGACCAACACAGTGCATCATAAAACCAATTTAAATGAGAAACTGATCAACAGCTACTTATTGAGCATTTATCAGCTCTACTTATACTCTGTTCAGAATAGCCACCCTCACTTTCTCTTCACTACCTCTTTCATGGCCCCCTTTTACTCTTGTAGCCCCACCGCCACCACTACCATCATCACCATCACCACCGGTCTTCAAGCTGACAAGGCCACCAGGAGCTGTCCAGAATTTCAGCACTGCACGTCGAAACCAAAGGGGGTTAACTGGCCTGCTGTGCCTCTCTTTGCCAGAAGCAGATGGGAAAAGTGGGAGGAAAGAAATTATTTATTTTCTAATCTTGCCCAAAGCGACCTCTACTTTGAGGGTCATTTCCCTCCACCCCCACCCAAGCCCAATATTAGTTCGACTGACAGTGGTCCCCCCCCCAGCCCAGTTTCAGGAGGCACTAACTGACCCTGTTTACAAGGCATACAAGTGCCTCTGAATTGCAGAACTTTCTGTTACAGGATTTTGCAAATTTTATGAGAATTTTCAGTCAAACTGATTTTTAGCTCCCCCTTTTCCCTCCAGCTAAAGTCAAGATCTTTCATCCATCTCTGATCTCAGAGGGACTTTTTTCTCAACATTTGGGACATGATTGAATAACAAGCACACGTGCACACACCACCACAAAGGCTTTTATTCCCCAGATTTTTCTTAAGTAAGTAAGCCTGAAATGGAAAACTACCGGGTAGCGAAGCTGTAGCTACCACAGGAAGAGGGACAGACAACGTGCCAATTGGGTTCCTTCTAGGGGAAGAGGTGAGGATGTTTATTCATGAAACAAGAGAAAAATAAATGTTTGTATCAAATGGAAATCTTTCTGGGAGAACTTTGGTAGGCTTAGTAATTATTAGGTGGGGGGTCCATTATCTGTGGATAAAGGGAAATCTAGATGCATCCATTTGTTCATGTTCTTTAGAAAGACTGAGAAGGCAAGAAGGGGATTGGCTACAAAGAGTGTTCTTTTCTTCATCTGGTTGATGTGATCATTAAGTCTACCAATTATGGTAATATAAAGAAATCATTAAAATGCAATTATTACAGCTGTATAAGTTTACAGCTGCATAACTACATCAAAGGTCATCTTTGCAAGTCTTCATGTGCTTCACAAACCTGAATAAATGGCAGCAAAGAAAAAAGACTACTCAGAATGAATCAAGAGAAAATTCAAAACTTCTGTGCTATGCTATGGAGACAGCAGTAGTCAAAGATCTGGGTCCTTCCTGACCCCGGCCAGTTGGATGTGCCTGTTAGAATCTTCTCTTTGTTCTAGGTCTGCATCTCCATTGACCTTCCTTTGGTCAGATTAATCCAAACAAATAAAACCCTTGGGCGTTCAGTTGGGTGTGACCAATGGGAGGCACTGGCAAGAAAACAGAGGGTAAAAGAAGAGAGAAACTGGGATTCTATTCCCCTGCCTCCCTTCCTCTAGGGTCATGGTTTGGTGACAGCTATATTCCCTCATGTCTAGCCCTAAGTTCTATTAGGTAGCCCTCTCCTCAGTGATAGCCATGGGCCCCTCCAGTTCTTTTTATTATTATTGTTTTTAATTATAATTGAGTAAAAATGTACATTCCCATATAAATTTACATGCCCACCTATATGCTGCTTCCACTGCTCTCCCTGCCTGGTGACAGCACATCATTCCTCTCTGCTCTATACATGTCTCATCTTCCCAACAGTTTCCTTTCCCCTCATCTCCACCCACACCCCTTACTCCAGCCAGAGGTCCACAGGATGACATCCTATAGATGCATAGAACCATAAAGCACATCCAGTATGTGGTCTCTCTGCATCGCCAAGTCCAATCCATTTGTGTTCGAAGAGTGGAACTTCATAATGATTTATGGGCAAGGGCAGCATCAGGGCCAGGGGCCATGCTCCCAGGGGAACCCTGAAGCCGCTGAACCATCAATTGTGGCCTTTTAGTAGAGATCTCAGGTGCATCCCTTTTCATTCTTGTGTTGCCACTGAGACTCAACTTTGTGAGCTTCATCGCGGTTGTCACAGGTGGTGGCCAGGCACCATCTGGTTCTTCCGGTCCCAAGTCAATGTAGGCACCCACACATGTGGGTCTCTCTGTCTTCTGGGTTGTCTTTCCCCCATGTCATTTTGGTCCTCAGAGAGCATCTGTTCCTGCTGAGTTGGGACCACTTGCTGTGCCCTCGGATGGGAGGTAGGCAGATTTTAAGACCGCAGACACCACTCACCAATGTGGGGTGCAGAGAGCCCTCTTAGCAATACGCTAGTTGTGCCAATTGGCCTTGATTTCACCTAAGAGCATGGTCACCTGCCCCCTGCCCCAGCTACTCTGACCTTGCAATATTGGGTTAAGATGGAAGGAGTATTCAAGTTATGTTGAAGTCCACTTAATATTGTTCTTGTTTCTAATGTGTGCTATCACTGATTTTACCCAACCAAATTTCTACCAACTATCTAATCTAAACCCTTGCCCTCCCACGCCCTCCCTCCCCTCCCTTGCAGCTGTCTAAGTCTTTTTTTCAATGTATAAGTCTGTTTTTGAGTTTTTATCATAGGGATCTCATACAATATTTGTCCTTTTGTCTCTGACTACTTTCATTCAACATAATGTCTTCCAGTTGAAACCAGGTTATGATATGTTTCTTGGAATCATCATTGTTCTTTATCATTACATAGTGCTCTATTGAGTATATATACCATAGTTTACCTATCCATTCTTCTGTTGTTGGGCATCTGGGTTGACTCCATCTTTTTGCTATCGAGGACTGTGCTGCGATAAACATTCTTGTGCACCCTCCAGTTCTAATAGTTGTTCCTCCTTTTGCCCCTGCAGACCTGGGATGGGAACACTTCCCTATTTTTGTTAGCCCTAGGATGCTTCAGCACTGTTTGTTTATTTCTCCTAGCCCTGCACACACTGCTTATTTAAACCCTTTTCATTGGCCCTTTTGAATGTGCCATCTGTTTTATGCCAGGACCCAGACTGGGACAGATGACTAATGAGGGCTGGGACCTGAACTAGAACCCAGATCATCAAAACTCTAGGAGTCCAGGCCTGAATAATTTAGAAAATTGAATTTGCTTCAGACACAGACATACTAATTGTCATTACCATCAAAGCTTTAAGTTCCGTATTTCATTTGGCACTGTGCTGGGCCACTTACAGAAGGAAGTATAAAAATGTAAGCCTTGTCTTCCAGGAACTATCATGCTAGGCCAAGCACTCTGATATAAGCCATTAGGTATAGTGCATGATCAGGACAGAGATACCCCAAACTAGTACCTGGATGGACAATAATGGTGGGGGGGCATTCTATGGGCTGAGGTTAAGTCCACTTAAGGGTTGAGGGTGAGTTTCTCGAAAAGCAGATGTTCTTTTTCTGAAGTAGGTAAAGAAGAGCAGTGGGTCAGATAATCCAAAGTTGCAAATGATCCCAAACATTTCCGTTTGTCTTTGGCTGGCTTGACATACATGATAAGGCAAAGCATCATTGTTTTTGTTGGGGGATTTCTGCAGCAGATATGCCTACCTAATTAATTTTCACCAGCCTAATAGTGAAGGGAGTTAGTATTTCTGGAGTTCACACACACCACTGCTGCCTGGAAAGTAGAAACAGAGTAACCTAGCCTCCAATGTTCTGGGAAGTCCTCTAAAGAGCAGACTGCCTATAAATAGCCCCCCATAACTTACCACCCACTTTTGCCTTGGTCTGACATTTCACTCTGTAAGATCTGTAAAATCTGAGCTTCTGGGTCTGCATTTGCGGAATGTGGTTTGGGTTCTCAGGCCTGAGCCAGCCCTTGCTGATCCACAGCGGCCCTATACTCCTTCCTCTGAGAACCCAAATACCTCACAGTAATAGCTCAGGTCCCTTCATAGATGGACAGGCAGCAGTAAAAATTAGATGTGGTTGGGAATCGGAAGACCTTAGTTCAAGTTCATCCAGGCTAAGTTTTCCTGGAGAAGATCGCCTGGAGAAGATCACTGAATTTCAGTGTTTTATCCTTTAAGATAGAGAAAACAATACTTGTGTCAAGAGTTAAAGTGAGGCAGCACGCCTGGCACGTGGACCACTCTCGGTGAATATTGGTGGAGTTAAATCACGGATAAGCAAATGCTTTGTAAATGTTAAAGTCTATGTGCCAATGCTGAAATAGCAAGTGTTTTGTTACCCATGCATTTACCACAAGAAAAAAGTGGAAAAAATTATTATACATCAGCATTATTATAAACTCTCAGAGTCAGAAGCAGTCTTGCCTAGCTTGGTAGCAAGTTTTAATGAGTTCTAGCCACTGTAAGTTAATAGTTTTCTGACTTTTGAAAACAGTAATGACAGTTAATAATACTTTTATGGTATTACTATGTTCTCTATCAGATAGTATTATAAACACTTTACATAGATGAAGCCAGTTAATCCTTGCAATAACCCTGCAAACTAGGTAATATAATTCCCCCCATTTGAGAGATGAAGAAACTGGAAGTCAGAGAGGTCACATAACTACTAAGTAGTAGAGGTGGCACTTAAATTCTGGTCTGGCTCCACTATCTGGGCTCTTCATCACTGTCCCCTCTTGCCTCACAAAGAGCTGGGACACAAAGTAAAAACTGATGTGCCACAAAGAAGGTGCAAATAAAGTGCCATCAGGTTGCAGAAGGTGGGGGATTCCTTCAAGCTAGGATAACCAAGGAAGGCTTCAGGGAAAAAGCAACCTTTGAGCTGGGCCCGCAAGAATGAGAAAAATTTATGCACACAGAAACAGGAAGGAAAAGGGACGTGGTAATCAAAGGCATAGAAGGGGTGCACTGTGGACTGTGTAAAAAGAACAGCAAGTGGTGCCTTTCTGGGTTATGAACAGGAGACAAGCACTAAAGTTGGGAAGATGGACTGAAGTAAGAGGACCCCAGAATGTTTGGCTGGGCTGTTTGGATTTCTTTTTCCAGTAGGAAATGGGGAGTTACTCAAACATTTGAGCAAGGGTTCAACAGGATCAGAATGGTGTTTGAGAAAGAGTTAACGTGACAGTTGTGTGTAGGATGGTGCGAGGGGCGAGAGACAGCAGGCAGGGAGACATGTGTCCCAACCATCTAATAGACGGCTCTGCACCCACTGAGATAAATAAAGACTTGTTGACTGACTGGCTGGCTGATTGACGCACTGCCTGCAAACCACAAACCCATCTCCATCAGAGATTTCCACCCCCCCCCCATAGCCTGCCTTCATAACTTAAACACAATGGCAGCTCTGTCTGCATGTGGGGACAGAGCTCTGAGCAGAGAAGGATTGCAAAGAGCCAGAACCCTGCATTTACAAACTGAGAAGCACTGAAACCTCAAACCTCAAGGCCCTCCAAAAAATGCTTCCAAGAAAGGAAGCCAATGGAAAGAGGAACACCCCCAATGAACTAAGCATAACCCCAGTTCTTTTTCTCTTGTATTCCTTGGTCATGAAGCAAAAATGCATGGCAGCTGAGTAAAAATGAAGGTTTTATTTCCACATGTGAGGCTGTCAGGGAATTTGGCTATAACCTTTTATTAGATGTTAATAATTTAGAAAAGAGAGAAGCATTCCCCCAGTCAAGTCTAATCTCATACAAATAAATACTTTGCAGGGGAACGAGAGTGTCACATTCATCCTGAGATGAACAGATGATTATTAAGCCTTCACACATTGCCAGCATCCATCAGCCGGGCCATTCACTCTGGTTAATGGCAATTATACTACTTTCCTTAGGTCTGTTTTCAGCAGTTAGATTCGTAGCTTGGAGGGTGTGTTCTCTCATACTGACTCTCCAAAGCTTCCCTCTATGTGTCTATAAGGATCTATGTTCTCTCTGTGTGTTTGAGTGTGGCCCGTAATAGCAACATATAGGAAATAGTCTGGAGTGCTTGACATTCACCAATAGGCTAATGTCCAGGGTTTACCCAAGAGAACTCGTATGATTTAACATTCAGTTAAAGCCAAAACATCCACTCGAGGATGCTGAAGCAACTGTCATTCCATGCTCACAAAGAGAGGCATCTGTGTGAGAAGAGCCCTGGCTGACCAGCCCTGGCCGACCAGACTCACGTAATCATTCGCTTCACGAGGCAGAGATCTTCTTGTCCCATAGCTTACGCTGATGACTGGACCTGAGTCAGCCCTCTGCAGCACGGCACATTCTGGCAGCAGCAATGCTGCTGAATGTTAGTCAAAATAGATTTAAACATCTATATATCAGCGTGGGTTACTAAAAAACTACCCTCTCCCTTTGCAAAAGAAAATGAGCGTTAAGGAAATAAGAAAGCTGTTTACAAAAATAAGCAAGAGACAAGTTTGTAGACTGAAACAATGTCATTGTTGTCATTGCTATTGTTCCCTGTCATCAAGTCAGCCCCCAGCTCATGGTGACCCTGTGCACAACAGAACAAAACACTGCTCAGCCTTTCACCATCCCCAGAAGTCATTGTGGATCTGCCTGTTGTGATCCCTCGGGTTTTCACTGGCTAATTTTCAGAAGAAGATAGCCAGGCCTTTCTTCCTAGTCCATCTTAGTTGGGAAGCTCCACTAAAACCTGCTCTGCTGGAAAACCTGTTCAGCTTTATGGCCACACGCAAGCCTTCACTAACAGGGGTGGCTGCCTGTGAGGCACACTGGCTGGGTATCAGACCCAGGTCTCCAGCACGGAAGGCAAGAACTCTACCACTGAACCACCATTGCTCTTCAATTAAAAATTATATCCAAGTTAAATTCTTTCACTGTACAGAAAGAGTCGCAGTGGTACATTTTCCCATTTCCCTCAGCCATGGCCATACCTTACTTATGGAACGGATATTTATTTTCACTGACTTTTCAGCTTCTCTCCTAATACCCGCCTTCATATACTCCAGAAGAAAGCTATTCTGCCAAACCAGCCAAATCCCGAGACAAAGATTCAGGGATCTCAGGCAGCTGCCACTCATCCCACAGTGCACCGCACGTGGGAATGGCCCAGTGGAGTGCTAGTAAACCAGCTTTCTAAGGAAAAGAGCCCTAATTTAGAGTGTTTGCCCATTTCCATTGTGTAAATACTCCCACCATGGCCCATTTCAAGACACCAGCAATTTAACAACCAGCTTGTAGCATTCCTGAGCACTTAACAATTCACCAGTGTGAGCCAACTTCAGCCCACCTTTGTCAGCCACATTGCCCCTGAGGGCCTCCAGACAAGGCAGGTGGGGTGACGCTTTCACCCACCCACGGTCTCCACACTCACCGCTTAGCCTCTGGAGGTTGTGGAACAGTCAGAACCCAGCACACTCCTTAATCAACATCTTGTTCACAAAGTGTCACTTGCCATAAATATAGGCTTTTAACCTGTCTCCTTGGCAGCTACCTCTGGGAGTAGGAACAGAGAATTCATCATAAATTTCAGAGCTGTAGATTTCAAGGGAGCAGGAGAGGCTCTTAGCCCACAGGAAGTGTGGAGGGAACGTGTCACCAAAGCTACCACCACAGAGGGCGATGACTAGCCAGCCTTCACAGTGTCTGCCACTGTCCTAGGTGCTGTGGACCGGAGAAAAAAATAGCCTGGACTCTGTTTTCATTGTATGTATGGAGGAGGCTAAGGGAGCACCTATCTCAGAGGTGTGGAGACTGTATGGTTCAGAGCTGGAAACCAATCAGAAGTTACTAAGGGGATTACAGGAAACATTTTGTAAGAATGAAAGTCGCTGCCAAAGGCTAGAGAGAAGAAATAAATGAGACACAGAAACCCAGAGATGAAAACTGAGACAACATCAGAGACAAAATCTGAAGGAGAGGGGAGGCATAAGCAGATGGAAAGAGACTGAACTAAACCAAATTCTGCTAAAACAAAAAGCCTAACACGGCATCATTCCTTTATGGATTCCAAGCTCTTGGGTATAGTTGAAGACCCATTCAACCAATGCTCCCCTACACCCTGCCTCAATTCACCATTTACTTTCTCATCTGACTTGACAGCAGAGCCTCTGTTTTGTTCAAACTCGTAGGCCCTAAAAAAGTTTA
Organism: Heterohyrax brucei; assembly: GCA_028571685.1. Classification (NCBI taxonomy): domain Eukaryota; kingdom Metazoa; phylum Chordata; class Mammalia; order Hyracoidea; family Procaviidae; genus Heterohyrax; species Heterohyrax brucei. The sequence goes on from CM053140.1 coordinate 161,851,291, forward strand.
AACTTGACTCTTTCCTTCTCCATGACATTTTCCCTCCCCAAACCTATTCCAGTCTTTAATCATCCAGAAGACATTCCTGTTCAATTCTACCTGGTTTTAAGTGCTTTATTTCTTTCTTGTTCCTTCAGTACTTAGGTGCTCAACCCAAACCATGGTATCTTGTTGATCTAATAACAATTCTGCAAATACTCAATAGCGTATGACCTTACATAGACAAGTCATGTCCCTTCTCACACTTTCACTTTCATGTTTGTACAAGGAAAAGCCCAGCTGAATGACTTTTAGTTTCCTAGAAGCTCTTGCAGTCATCAACTCCAAGTGCTTATGGCCAGACAGGAAAAGATTAACTGATGGAGGAATACACCAATGAGAGAAGGATAAATGGATGGATTAAACCAATGGAAATGACTGAGGGCAGCCATGTGGCCATGATCTCTGCCAAGCCAAGTGCTGTCCAGTCGCCATGACCTCTAGTTGTCCAATGTCTACTCTTCCCTTCTTCTATAGTAAGAAATGGACATCCAGAATAAAAATTATAGATACAGAAACATCCTTTGTACTTGACTACATTTTGGCCATTATTAGTGCTGGATTATTAGTGCTGGAAATCTTCCTTACAAGATGGCTAACATGCACCCTTTGTTCCTTTTTCTTCTTTATTCCGTCCTTTATATTGCTACCTGGAATGTGTATGTGCGATGGCTGGAGTATTGACCTCCACATTGGTCCATTAAGATGAGAATAACAGTGAGCAGGAAGGAGCCTGGTTTTCTGAGGACTTTGCACAGCAGAACTTCTCTATCAGTCCCAAATGTACTCCTCCGGGCTTCTCCTGAAAGAAAAATAAATTTTCTTGTATAAGGCAGAGTTATTTCAGGGTCTTATTACTCATAAACAAACAAAAAGACCCAAACCCACTGCCATCAAGTCAATTCTGACTCACTGTAACCCTATAGTAGCTCAACCTAATCCTAGATGATACTAACAGGGTTCTAAGGTTCAGAAGGAGTTATTAAGAGGTTCAGATGGCCAGATGATAATAAAATCGGTAGAAGTGAAATAAAAACGGCAGACTCAATGTAACCCAAGGAAGAGTTAATGAGCAGGTGCTTTCCTCATGCCATTTCCCAGCTTCACTACCAAAACAAGCCTCAGACAGCTGTGAGCAGTTTTCAAAGCTCATTTCTAAAACTTGTCTCCAGAAAGCCTTCTCTGCTTTTTCTGGAAAGCCACCAGAAAGCTTCCCCACCACCTGCAAGATCTCCCTTCTTCAGAGTTCCTGGAGAATTTTGTGTTATTTGGCTCTTGCCCAAATGCTTGGCATTGTCTTTTTCAGTGTTTCTGTTTTCTTTCCCCAGATAGATATATACTCCTTGGGGAAAGAGGTTTTGAACTGTATTTCTTTCTCACTTTTCCCCCAGATATGATTGCACATTTTCTGGGACAGACTTGATTTCAAGTATTTTGTCCTGGTAGTCTCTAAGCTTCAAATATTTTAGTATTTAAGCTACATCTGCAAATAATCTTTTAAATACAGGCTCATGACAAAACTTCTGATTTGAGACTCAGAAAATCTGATTCCCATAACCACAAAGCCTAGCTAGGTGCTTGGTTAAAAGGGGGGAAAATGATGGACTTTTTTCTACCCCTTGAAAGACTGAAATGTCTTGAAAAGGACCCAAGAGCATCTAAGTGGAAAGAATGATGCACAGGAACAGGAAAAATGATGAAGCAGGGCAGGTGAGGGAGTGGTTGACAGGAGTGTCATCAGGGCAGGGACATGCTGCTGGGCCTGGGGCAACGGCCAGCAGACTATCAAGGCAGAGAGAAGAGTGGTTTTCTCAGCTAACGCACCCAGGCTTTGCCAGGTATCTCGGGCCTTACCACACTGGGAAATTGGAAAGACCCAGAAACGATAAAAGCAAAATGTTCAGATTTCCTGGCAAAGGCGACAATCATAACATACACATTCTAACTTCACTCCCTCCCACAACCTCACTAAAACTACAGGAAACAGATTCTCCACAAAGGCATAAACTCACAAGGACAGGGCAAAATGGGAAAGTAGAAAATAGTAATAAAATTTGGAAGCTGCAAAGTGGATGGACAAAGAATAGTGAACTTGACAGAAGCAAGAAATCTAAGTTACTGCCAGTAACGAGGAAAGCTGAGTATCAACTGCTTTATACCACACAAGGCTCAAAATGCCCCAGAACTGGCAGCACCAGGTATTTCGAGAAGTGGAGATGAAGAGGAGTAGCCAAAAGAAGGTGGACAGGTAGAAAACCATTCAACAAGCCACAGCTTCTGGATCTGCTCCTCCACTGCAGGCTGGCGGGCAGCTGCCGTCCCACACGCTGGTGAAGGGCTGCAGGATAACTGTCTGTAGAGGATGAAGCACTGGAGCTTCCAGATGCTGTTGAAGGCAGAGCACCAATTACTGTCGAATTGACCCTGCCTCATGGAAACGGATGTGTGTCAGAGTAGAAATGTGCTCCATAGGGCTTTCAGTGACTGAATTTTCAGAAGTACATCACCTGACTTTTCTTTTAAGGAGTCTCTAGATGAATTTGAACCGCCCACCTTTCAATCAGCAGCCAAGGGCAGAGTTCCCATACCAAAACAGAGAGGATGAACATGTACATTTTAAGTGTTTACCTAAATATTAGCAGATTATCTGGCAAGAGCCTCTAACTTGGCCAGAAGAAACAAGAAAATAACTGAAAAGAAACTGAAACTATGAAGGGAGAAAAACACATTTTTGTTTTTTCACTAGAAGGTGCCCCAAATTCATATCCTCTGGTAAGACAGTATACAAAATTCAGTAAGTCAACACAACTTGACCAAGACAAAGTCATGGAAGCTTCGTAGACATATCAAAACTCCCTGAGGGACCAAATCACTGGGCTGAGGGCTAAGAAGCGTTTAGAAAATGTTCTGCATCCTACTTTGGTGATTAGCATTTGAGGTCTTAAAAGTTTATGAGCAGCCATCTAAGATCCTGCACCGGCCCCACCCCATCTGGAGTGAAGGAGAATGAAGAAAACCAAAGCCATAGGGAAAGGTAAGTCCAAATGACTGTCGGGCTACAGCTACCATAGCCTCCACCAGACTAAGTCCAGTGTGACTAGACAGTGCCCCGCTACCACGACTGAGTGCCCTGACAGCAATCACAGGGAGGGTCCTGGACAGGGCCAGAGAAAAATGGAGAACAAAATTCAAATTCACAAAAAAAGGACTAGATTTACTGGTCTCACAGAAACTAGAGAAATGGACCTGGGAAACTCAACTCAGTACTGAAGTACTCCTGAGGTTCACACTTCAGCCAAAGATTAGACAGCCCCATAAAACAAACAGTAATACCCGAAGCTCAACCATACATATTTAATACATTCCACACTCCAATATTAACGGATGTTTTCACCTGTTTCTTTTCATTTTGGTTTGTGCCACATCATCAGATGAAGTATGAATCTAGGAAAATTGGAAATTGTCAGAAATGAAATGGAACACATAAACGTCAGCGTCCTAGGCATTAGTGAGCTGAAACGGACTGGTTCTGGCCATTCCAAATCAGCCAATTATATAGGCGGCTGTATTGCGAATGAGAACTTGAAGAGGAATGACATTGAATTTTTTCATCAAAAAGAACATTTCAAGATCTTTTCTGAAGTACAGTACCATCAGGGATAAGATAACAGCCATAGGCCTATAAAGAAGACCAGTTAATATAAGTATTATTCAAACATACTCACCAACAGCTAAAGCCACAGATGAAGAAATTGAAGATTTTACAAACTTTCATAGCATAAAATTGATTAAGCATGCAATCAGGATACACTGATAATTACTGGTGATTGGAATGCCAAAATTGGAAACAAAGAAGAAAGATTGGTAGTTGGAAAATAGGCCATGGTGATAGAAAAGATGCTGTAGATCACATGATAGTAATTTGCAAGGCCAATAACTTCTTCACTACAAATATCTCTTTTCACCAACATAAATAGTGACCGTATACTCAGACCTTGCCAGATGGATTACAAAGGAATCAGATCCCCTACCTATGTGGAGAGAGATGACAGAAAAGCTCAGCACCATCAGTTAGAATAAGCCAGAGGCCAGCTGTGGAGCAGAACGTCAATTGCTCATATTCAAGTTGAAACTGAAGAAAATTAGAACAAGTTGATGACAGCCAATGTATGACCTCAGTATATCCCACCTGAATTTAGAAAGCATCTCAAGTATAGATTTGACACATTGGAACATTAATGACTGAAGACCAGACAAGTTGTGGAATGAGATCAGGACACCACACACAAAGAAAACAAGAGATCATTAATAAGACAGAAAAGCCCAAAATGGATGTCAGAAAAGACCCTGAAAGCTGCTCTTGAATGTTGTGTAGCTAAAGCAAATGGAAGGTATGATGAAGTAAAATATCTGAACAGAAGATTTCAAAGGGCACCTCAAGAAGACAAAGTAATGTAATGACATGTGCAAAGACCTGGAAATAAAAAACTAAAAGGGAAGAACACGCTCAGCATTTCTTAGACTGAAAGAACTGAGGAAAACAATCAAGGCCTGAGTTGCAACATTGAAGAATTCAATGGGAAAAATGTTAAACAATGAAGGATGCATCAAAAGAAAATGGCAGGAATACACAGAGTTACAATACTAAAAGGAATTGATTGACATTCAGCTATTTCAGGAGGTAGCATATGATCAGAAATCAATGGTAATGAAGGAAGAAATTCAAGCTGCACTGAAGGCACAAGTGAAAAATAAGGCCATAGGAATCACAGGAATGGATGGGATACCAGCTGATGTCTCAATAAATGGATGCAACGCTAGAAATGTTCAGTCATCTACGTCAAGAAATTTGGAAGACAGCTACCTGGCCAACCAACTGGAAGAGGTCCACGTTTATGCCTATTCCCAAGAAAGGTGATCCAACTGAACATGGAAATTCCTCAATAGTATCTTTAAGGTCACACACAAGCAAAATTTTGCTAAAGATCATTCAAAAGCAGCTGTAGCAGTATATCAACAGGGAACTGCCAGAAATTCAAGGTGGACTTAGAAGAGGATATAGAACTGATGTCAGGTGGATCTTGGCATTCAACTCTGTAGATCGTAACTAATGACAGACAACCTCAGAAGAATGGGAATTACAGAATATTTAACTGTGTTCATGAGGAACCCGCACATAGACCAAGAGGTAGCTGTTTAAACTGAACAAAGAGACATTGCATGGTTTAAAATCAGGAAAGATGTGCATCAGTGTCTCATCTTTCGCCATACTTAGTCTATATGCTGAGCATATAATTTGAGAAGCTGAACTAGATAAAGAAGAATGCAGCATCAAGATTAGAAGAAGACTCTTTAATAACCTGAATATGGAAATGACACAATATTGCTTGCTGAAAGTGAAGAGGGCTTGAAGCACTTACTGATGAAGGTCAAAGACCACAGCCTTCAGTATGGATTACACCTCAAGATAAAGAAAACAAAAATTCTCACAGTTGCACCAATAAGTAACACCATGATAAATGGAAGCAGCAGTCAAGAATTCTAAAGACATTTAAGACATTTTGCACTGGGCAAACGTGCTGCAAACGACCTCTTTAAGGTATTGAAAAGCAATGATGTCACCTTGAAAACTATGGTTTTCATGATGACATGAAAAGTCATGATGTTTTCAACTGCCTTATATGCATGCGAAAGCTGGATGATGAATAACGAAGACCAGAGAAGGGTTGGGCCTTTGAGTTGTGCTGTTGGAGGAGAATATTGAACGTATACGCTACAGACTGAGGCAAGTCTATCTTGGAAGAAGTACATCCAGAACGTTCTTCAGAAGCAAAGATGACACGACTATGTCTCTCATGCTTTGGACCTGCTGTCAGGAGGGGTCAGTCTCAGGAGAAGGACACTGTGCTTGGTAAAGTAGAGGGTCAGCATAAAACAGGAAGATCCTCAATGCAATGGAGTGACACAGTGGCTACAGCAACGGGTTCAAGCTTAATGGTGGTGGGGAAGATGTACAGGCCCAGGCAGAGTTTCATCCTGTTGTACACAGGGCCACTGTGAGTGAAAACCAGCTGGCACGTAACAACAACAAAAACCCTATGTAAAAGACTAAATGGGCACATCAGTCCAGGAGCAAGGAGGCCAAGGCAGGAGGGGGACAGGAAATCTTACATTAATCATTTAACAAGAAACTAAATTTGCTCTCTATACTTCCATCTAAAACACAATAAAAAAAAAGAAATTCATATCCTCAGCTCCACTGACACTCAGGTTTCCAGGCTGTCCCTGAAAGATCAGCTGCACTGCCACCAAATATTGCTGGGGGGAGAGGCCTTCCCCGGTCATTCTCAAACTCAGCTCAGAGGAACCTGGGCCTCCAAGAGTCCCTCAAAGGGAGAGGAGAGGCTAATCAACCCTGCTCTGCTTCAATACAAACAGCTCTGCTTTTGACTTTTTTTAAAATTGGGGTTCCTTGCAAACATTTGCTTAAAAAGCAGTTCTGCTGTCTTAAAAAAAAAGAAAGAAAGAAAAATGTTGTAATCACAGATCAAGTCCAGGCCCCTGTTTTTGGAGGTGAGACCTTGGTGTTTGTTGTGAATCAGGCTCCCACCCAGAGGTAACAAACCCTGGGTAGCAGCCGCAGTAGATGTCTGGTTGTCAGATTGCCAAGCAGAGGTCTCTGGGGCCCAGGTCATGACCGTTCCATCCCTGAAGACCAGTGACCTTTTAGCATGAGGGCTGGTGTCCTGCTGCCTTCTCCCTCTTGTTGATGCTCTAGAGCAGTCCTTCCAGTGCTGGGGCTGACAGCCCACACAGCTGGGGACACTCCCACTCCAACTGATGACCTCACCCTAGCTGATACTTGACTGTAAGAGGCTGGACGTGTTGGTTTCCCTGAAAAGGCAGATAAGAGAGAGCTGTGCTTTGTAAAGGCCACTCAGAAACTTTTTCTTTCTGACTGGTTCTGAGGAGTGACTGGGTGATGCAGTTAAACATTCAACTACCAATCAAAGCTTGGTAACTTGAACTTACCTAGAAGCGCCCCAGAAGAAAGTCTAACGATCTTCGTCCACGGGGTCATAGCCTTGAAAATCCTGTGGAGTGCAGCGCTGCCCTTTAAGACATGGATGACCATGAGTCACGGCAACTCATTGACAACTGGCTAGTTGACTATGGGTCCCTGACTTTGGGCCTGTGACTCCATAAGACTCTTCTCACCCCACCCAGGAGATGTAGACTCCCCTTCCTTGTTCCAACCTCCTGATGTCTTTCCTTCTCCTCTAATTGCCCTGCAGCTTTGTTGGACGACTTCCTGTCAGGTGGATGGGATATTTGCCCTCTGTTCTTCCTAAGTGATAGGTTAAACACAGCCTAGACAATTCAGCAGAAAATACTACTTAGGTCCATTCCAAATCTAGTAGGGGCTCAGACCACAGAAAACAAATACAAAAATGAAAACTTTCCATTGCTCAGGCCAAGACAGCACTTTGTCCCTGCCACCATAGACAGACATGTACACACTATCCCATTCCTATCATACCCTGGGTCCCCTCCCAGGATGACCTATGACCTCCTCTGTACCTCCTTGCCAAGGCTGGAGTAGTTGGTCATACTGCTGTCTAGCTTACTTCTCTAACAGAGTTTGAGTAGAGAAGTCAGCCTGTTTGGAAAAATGCTGCCTATTCAGCAACATTCTCCAAACCCCATGCAGCACCTCTTAGAAACGTGGGCACCTGATGATACAAACTCCTGCATGTGGATACTTGGCTGGCTGTTCCTCTGACTCACTTTCTGTCTCTGCCTAGCAATAAATGTTTCTATATTCTGTCTGGCATCTATCTTCTGAAAAGGTAAAGAATAATACAGCTATTGAGTCAGGATAGATCTAGAATGTAAGCCCCTTGAAGGAGAATTTTTATATGTTTGCTATGGCTACACCAGTGCCTAAGACACAGCTTGCACAAAGCAGGTACCCAACATACCTTTACTGGATAAATAAGTGAGTCTCTCTCTTTCTTCCTCTCTGAAAGCCTTCCCATTGCAAGGCCTGGCCCACTGTCACTAATTCCAAGTCATGGAAACAGGACTCTTATAGAACAGAGAATCCTGCCTTCTAAGGAGAGCAGGGAAAAATGAAACGCACTGTTGTGGAGCTGGGTCCAACTCATAGAGACCCCGTAAGTCAGAGCAGAACTGCCCCATAGAGTTTCCAAAGAGCACCTGGAGGATTTGAACTGCCAACATTTTGGTTAGCAGATCTCGCGCTTAACCCACTATGCTACCAGGATTTCCAAAAAGAGCAGGTAAGGGGAGAAAAAAGCTCCCTCTATGACCCTCCCAACTTCTATGCTAAATGGCTCCACCAAATCAGCTACCTTTAAGTCTCAGGATTTTTGGTAAGGGGGAAAGGTGCTCTAGTGATTTAGAAATGAAACAAAATGGGCAGAACCTTCCAGAGAATCCAGAAGAAGCCAGAGCAAGAGAATTTGATCTTCCCTCATAAATCATCCTCAGCTGCAGTGTATGTGGCCTCCAAACTTGAATCCAACATGGTCCTCGCGGGTATACATTTGCCTGCTTCTCCAAGCAGCTGAGCATTCTGAGGAACCCTGTCACCATTCCTCACAAGAGCCTGCAGAAGAATTCTGTAAGGACAGTCTGTCACGGGGGGGGGGGGGGGGGGACACTGGTAAACCTGGCTGCCTTTTCCCATATCCAATCACATGAGCTGCCTTGTCCTGGTGGCAGTTCTCTCTGTCACCCTTACCCAGTTACACTGACAGAGTTCCTCGTAACCCCTACCCCAGTACAAGGGTCCACACTGTGTGAAGGACCCACAAACACCCCAGGGCACAGGAGTCTGTGTGGTTTGTAGGCTGGAGAGGGTGCCTGCAACTCTCACCACCTCACCTTACTATGTGTGAGAAATCTGTCTAAATACAATCTTTTTCTTTATTATTTCCTTATTTCCTTTTGTTTTAAAAATTAAAGACAGTAAACAAGTTTAATTCTGTCAGATGCCTTGGGTTTAGTCTTGATGTAGCAGTAACAACAACAACAACAAAAAACTAGCCCAATGAGTATTCTCTACACCCCTGAGACACAGTATTGTCTATATTCAAATGATCCAGATCATTAGGTAGCTGGTAAAGTTAATGGGGAAGTGGAATAGGGTGTGAAGGTAAGTAGGGGAAGCAGAGACAGACACAATGCAGGAGATCCATCACAGACTGTCTCTTTCAGGAATCCAGTGTTTCAGAAGGGGCACAACAAGCCTATGCTTCTTCATATCCCTGGTAGAACCTGTATGTCACCTCCCCATCATCTCACAAGATGACTCTAAGATGCGAGACTTTTTGATCTTGTGAGTATGAATGATTCTGGAAGGATTCTTGCCTTATACTGGGACCAGCCAACAGTAAGATCATCAATTAACTCTTGGGCAGATATGTGCCACCTATGAGCAATTTAAATACAAAGGACAGAGATGCCATCAGAAGAAAAGAAATACAAGCAGGTGAAGAATGTAAAAGATCACAGGTACAAGCTGCCCCTCTTCAGAAACTTAGCAGCATCTAGAGTGCCACTTTTGGAAGATGCCACCACTCCACTGTATTCATTCTCTGCATGCATGTCTACTATGTGCCAACCACTTGACTGGGTGCTTGAGAGACAGAAATGAAAAGATACAGTAGCTACCTTCAGAAAGCCCACAATCAAGGAGAGGGGCATTGACTTGTAAACAACTAACTTACATCAGAGAGAACAAAATCTGTACCAAAGGCCATGGGAGCACAGAACAGAGAAATGAATAATTCCTACTGCAAATGCAAGCAGCTTCAGAGAGGAGATGACATTTAAGCTGAAACTTGAGAGAGGAGGAAGTTTTTCGGGACATTATGGGCTGATGGCAGGATAATAAAGGGAGATTCAACAGGTGGTGTATTAGTTTCCTATAGCTGCTGCAATGAATTACTACACATTTGGTGGCTTAAAACAATATACATTTATGCTCTCACAGTTTAGAGGGTAAAAAGTCCAAAATCAAGAGGTCAGCAGAGTTAGTTCCAGAAGATTGGTTCCTTCTGGAAGCTCTAAGATAGACCTATCCTGTGCTTCTCTCCTAGCTGGTAATGGTTATCAGCAATCCTTGATTGCTTGTAGACATAGCTCTCCCATCTCTGCCTCCATCTCCATGTCACCTTCTTCTTTGTGTGCCTTTCTGTGTCTTCCAGTTCTAAGAACACCAGTTTGTCCTGAGATCCATAACTAGTTACATGTACAAAGGCCCTGTTTCCAAGTAAGATCATATTCTGAGGTTCCAGGTGGACATGAATTTGGGGGAGACACCATTCAACCCAATACAAGTGATAAATAGATATAGCAGAAATGGTTTGCCTTCTGATATAGTATCTCATATGCAAATACTTGCTTCACTCCATATTACTGTTGTTGTCGCACCTCCCCAACTCATGGTGACCCCACGTACAGCAGATCAGTCTGTTGTGATCCATGGGTTTTCACTAGCTCATTTTTGGAAGTATATCTCCAGGCCTTTCTTCCTAGTGCATCATAGTCCAGAAGCTCTGCCAGAACCCATTCAGCATAATAGCAGCACACAAGCTGCCAAGGACAGATGAGAGGTGGCTGTGCTGATAGTACACCGGTCTAGAATCGAACCTGAGTCTCCCACATGGCAAGAATTCTGCCACTGAACCACCACAGCTTCTCACCTGTTCAGACAGCATGAATATGTTTCTGTGTTTCTGCTGGACATAGGTACAAGAGTAGTGGTGATTCAGACCCTGAATCGCAATGCCCAACTTTTGAGAAGTGACTTGTAGATCACCTTTAGGTAAAGGACAAGCCAGCATCAAAGCTTTAGGCAGCCAAAGCCAAGTGCTGTCAAGCAAGCCAATAAATTAGAATTCCTCCTGAAGTTCTAAGGCTTCTGCTCCTTCAAAGTTCAGACTTGCATTTGAGCATTTCTCCGAGTTTGCTAAGAAAACAAGTGATACCTTCTCAAGTCCCTCCCCTCCCCTCCCCTCTTATCTCCTTACAACTGGGTACAGTGTGTACCGAACAGAGAGGAGGCTGCAGCGAGGTATGAAATGAAACAAATCCACAGGCAAACAGCAAAGGAAGCTGGTGTATTTTTAATATGCGGGCGCCATTTCGGGGATTGTAGAGAGAGTTTTGCCTCTTCACATTGAAAAACCACTCTGCTGGAAAAGGAGCCAGAGGGCGGGGGGAGAAATAGACAGCTCTGCCCTTCAGTTCAGTCATTTCTTAAAGAAGCAATTGATTAAAGAGAAAATGTGGGGAACCAACTGTTCACACTTGCCAAATATTTCTAAAGGCTTCAAAATCACTCAAGGTGGTGGATTTTTTTTCCCATAAAGTGTCTACAAAATCTGTCACCTTGACACCCCGTGCTCAAACAGGGCAGTATCTTGAAAAATGGCTTTGTTCTCTGGATCGCTCACAGTGTTGGCCTGACACAGCTTCTATTTTCTGCATCAGTGTGAAACCTGCTGCAAAAACAGCTGCAAAGGGCTCCGCACAACAGCTGCCAGGAGCCAGGAAGAGCAGCCTTCAGTTAGCCCCTTGGGCTGCCCATCTCAGGCCATCACCCTCCAGCCCTACTCCCCTCCGCCCGTTGAGGAGAAGCAGCCCAGGCCTCATTGCCTCTTAGTGGGAACAGTATCAGCTAGAGGTGCCTACTCTGCAGAGCCCTTATGGGGTGTCAGAGCCTCAGATCTATAGACCTGAAAGCAACCTTAGTGACTGTCCACTCCAGACCCTTTTGTCCATAGATGAAGGAAGTTAGAGACATGAGAAAGGAGTCACTTGATGGAAGGCTAATGGACATCCACTATTGGGTTTGACTGTTCAGCAACTCCACTTTCTTTCTATGCTCGGGCTCTGCTTTATGAATCCTGGTGGATCTAAGGGCATCTTCCCCTCTAAACCCACTAAACCCATTGCCATCAAGTCAATTCAACCCCACAGGGTTCCCAAGGCTGTAAATCTCAGTGGAAGCAGACTGCCACATTTTTCCTCCTCAGAGCCATTAGAGGTTTCAAATTGCTGGATCTTATGGTTAGTGGTTGATCACTGTAACCACTAGCTGAAAATGCCAGAGAGTCACTTTTCCAGTCTCTTTTACAGCTGGGCAAAGGTACTTGATTAATGTTTTGTCAACCAGATGCTCCTGCCTCAGATGTTGACCTGGGAATAGTGACTCAACGAAAACAAAAAAGAGGAAATTTTTATCTCTGACCTTATGGTTTGGTGAACTGCCCAATAATCTTTTAATCAGTCTTCCCCTACCCCATTAACTTGCCTATAGTCTATTTCTGTTGCCTGCAAATAAAAACCTGAGCTGATGCCCGAAATGATACCAACAGTAAACAGACCCTCAAGAAATTGGCCAGAGTCTGGAATCATTTATTTGGCGTGACTGGTTTGAAGGCAGTGAAAATCCAGCTAGGTTTGAGAGACATGGCTCTGTCAAAATGTGGTAGACAGTAGCAAAACTGTTAAATTTTTTCCTCTGGTCACCTGGAATGAAATGTGTTTTGACGTCAAGGTTTAGAGGAATCAGTAATTGTCACCACAGAACACTATGAAGAGCAGGAGAAATCACAGCCTGTAGTATAAAGTGCTTGCTTCTAATATTGCTAGATGGGTTTTTAAAAAGAGAATGAAAACCCCAGACTCTTAAGCTCTCAACCCAAGGCACAGAATGAACACTATGACTGCGCTAGATGAATCTCTTTGTCTTATAGCCACGATGCTAAAATAGAAAAAAAATCAAACACAAGTTTGATCCTGCAGGTTACTGTTATTGTTGTTAGGTGCCATTGAATCAGTTCCAACTCATAGCGACCCTGTGAACAACAGAAAGAAATACTGCCCAGTCTTGCACCATGTCCACAATCATTATTATTCTTAAGCCCATTGTTGCAGCCACTATGTCAGTCCATCTTGTCGAGGGTCTTCCTCTTTTTCACTGACCCTCCACTCTATCAAGCATGATGTCTTTCTCCAGGGACTGATCCTTCCTGACAACACGGCCAAAGTACGTAAGACACAGTCTTGCCATCTTTGCTTCCAAGGAGCACTCTGGTTGTACTTCTTCTAGAACAGATCTGTTTGTTCTTCTGGCGGTCCATGGTACATTTAATATTCTTCTCCAACACCACAATTCAAAGGCATTAATTCTTCTTGTTCATTGTCCAGCTTTCACATGCATATGTTGTGACTGAAAATACCATGGCTTAGGTCAGGCACACTTTAATCTTCAAGGCGATGTCTCTACTTTTGAATACTTTAAAGAGGCCTTGCAGAAGATTCTCCCAATGCAATGTGTCTTTTGATTTCTTGACTGCTACTTCCATGAGCATTGATTGTGGACCCAAGTCAAATGAAATCCTTAACAATCTCAATCAGTGTTGCTGACTGGTCCAGTTGTGAGGATTTTTGTTTTCCTGATATTGAGGTGCAATCCATACTGAAGACCATGGTCTTTGATCTTCATCAGTGTCTCAAATCTTCTTTACTTTCAGCAAGTAAGGCAGTGTTGTCTACATAACACAGGTTGTTGATGAGTCATCCTCCAATCCTGATGCTTTGTTCTTCTTCATAGAATCCAGCTTCTTGGATTATTTGCTTAGCATACAGATTAAAAAGGTATCATGAAAGGGTATAACCCTCACGCATACCTTCCCTGACTTTAAAACATGCAGTGTCCGCCTGCTGTGTCCGCATGACTGCCTCTTGATCCATATACAGATTCCTTAAGAGCACAGTTAGGTGTTCTAGAATTCTGATTTTCCACAACATTAGCCATAATTCAGTACGATCCACACAGTTGAATGCTTTTGCATAGTCAATGAAACACAAGTAAACATCTTGCAGGTATCCTTTGCTTTCAGCCAAGATCTATCTGACATCAGCAATGATATCCCTGGCTCCATGTCCTCTTCTGAATCCAGCTTGAATTTCTGGCAGTTCCTTGTCAATATATTGTAGCAGTTTCTTGGGCAAAATTTAACTTGCATGTGATATCAATGATATTGTTCTGTGATTTCCACATTCAATTGGACCACCTTTCTTTGGAATGGGCATAAATATGGATCCCTTCCAGTCAGTTGGCCAGGTAGCTGTCCTGCTATACACAAGGTTTTCCCTGGCTAAATCCTTTCAGAATTAGACTGCAGGGTCCTTCTTCCTAGTCTGTCTTAGTCTGAAAGCTCAGCTGAAACTTGTCTACCATGGGGGACCCTTCTGGTACCTAAATACCAGTAACATAGCCACACGTTTCACAACAACAAGCAAGCCTCCAATGACAGACAAGTAGGGGAAGAACAGCAGGTTACTGAATTACAAGTATTAGTTAACTGTAGCCTCTTACTGTTGCTTATGTGAAAATTAGAGCACTAATCAGGCAAAAACGAGACCTGAAAATTACAACAGAGATTTATGAGAAGATTCAGATTACTCAGCCTTAAATTTCTAAACTTCAATAATTGCTATTTTTCTGATCAGACAGATCAGCCTTGCTTCACTTCTTCCCCGAATATCCTTCAACAATCTAACTGAAGGGTGTTACCTTGCAAACTCTTGAAACAAACCCATTGCTGCCAGATCATTCGACCCACAGCAACCCTACGGGACAGAGTAGAGTTTCTCTACAGGGTTTCCAAGGCTGTAATATTTACAGAAGCAGACTGCCACATCTTTCTCCTGAGGAGCTGCTGGTAAGTTCAAACTATGTCCCTTATGATTAGTAACCAAGTGCTTTAACTACTGTGCTGCCAGGGTTCCCCGTTACCTTGCAAGGGGAAGCTAAATCTCTTCATGCACTACCCATCTCCCTCATTGTCTCCACAGGTCTATCTAGAGTTAGATTTCACAAGTTCCTGAGGCACCATGTAGTGAAGGGATGAGGTCCAGTTACAGAGTCAATATGTAAATGAAGACTTTTTCAGACCAAAGAAATGCATCATTTTGATTACTACTAGGAGAAAAGACCTTGGGAATATATAAGGGAATTGAACCTAAGAGCACTAAGCCAATAAGGGGGGAAAAAACATAATTTTAGGTCAAGCCAACCCATTGCTGTCAAGGCAATACAAAAGAAAACTGCCCCATATGGTTTTCAAGGATATAATCTTTACATAAGCTGATTGCCACATCTTTCTTCCCCAGAGCAGCTGGTAGGGTGGAACCACTCACCTTTTGGTTAGAAGCCAAGCACTTTAACTACTGCACCACTAAGACTCTATTTTAGGTCAACCTCATTTATCGATTTGTGGGCATCTGCCAATGATTCTGGATTAGACTGGCTAGCTTGAGCATGTAAGAGTAAGTTTTAGTCATTTGCTAGATGAATTGACAGAAACTTAAACTCAGAAGTGCCCCATACTAAATGTAATTGGTATAATTTAGAGGAAGTAAATTCAAAGACCAAGGAAGACAGAAATACGGGGGGTGGATTTATCATGAGTGTTTACCTATCTCCTAACTATGTTTCCCAAGATAACCCAAACAAACACACATTACCTTCATCAAGACAGTAGTAAATACAGTAGTGAGACGAGTGTCAACATCTTCATAAAAGGGGATCGTGGCTATTCTGTCAGCCAAGGATGCTGGTGAAAAGGCACTATAGCTGGAAATGAGACGCACAATTCCCTTTAGACTAGGGATATTACAAGGTAGTCCAAGCCTGGGACCAGCACTAGTTGCCAGAGGTACAACAATCTTGGCTACCATAACAAGGAGCTCGCCAGCCAGATTATCAGAATGGTCTGACTCACAGGGATCTTTGGTATGGTAACCCATGGGATCCCAAAATAAAAATACATGGACACTCCAATAAGGTGCATATTTTGACTTGACAGGCCTGGTGAATACAGGCTTGACTTGCACCACCATGATTAAGAGTTGAAGACCTTGCTCAATTCCTAACCAACAACCATTCACCAACTCTCCTCCTTTCTTCCTAACAGAAGTCCAACCGAGGCTTCAGGGAAAGGATTCATTGCTCCACAGTAAAACTCTAAGAAAGGAAAGTTCCTCTTCTGTTGTACATGGTCTAATGACATATGGTTTCTGTTGCCAGTGTTGTAGCCAAGTTAAACAACTATGAAGGGAAGTAACTGACACACAAGAAGCAGGGAGGAGACGAGTGTAAAGAGCCTGTGGCCTTAGTGATATTTTTGAGCTGTTAAATTAAGTACCTCTGGTACTAGCAGGTCTTCTGACTCTTCATTAGGAGATACATTTTCCATATTGTTTAAGAAGGTGGTTTGCTAAGTTTAACAAACATTCAGATCTAAACGTTCTCATGATACTTGCTTCTCACTTGATCCCCATACCTTAGTAGTTCACAGACTCGGTTCTTCTCATGCAAAGAAGTTGAATTCCCTTTAATAAGAATCTTATAATAACAAGGTAACTATATCCTAAATCTTTCTCTCAGAAGCTCCAAAGAGCCATGCAGCCATTTACCAGAGTATCTTTGTACTACAGAAAAGGAAATACCCAGAGTCCTTTTGAAATCCGGGTATTTTTGAACTAGCTATGAGACTCAAAATCTGAAGACTTAGAATATTATTGCAGTGTCAGAGTGGGTACCAAAGGAAAACAGGCAATAAATGGAATTTTATCTGAGTCTACCTCATGGAGGCTCAGCAAAAAAGAGGAAGACCATCAATGAGATGGATTGGCAGAGAGGCTGCAACAATGGGCTCGAACAGCGTAACTGTGAGGATGGTGCAGAAATGGGAAGTATATGGTTCTGTTGTACACAGGGTTGCTATGATTCAGAACAGACTCAACAACACCTAACAATAACAACCTCATGGTAGGCCCAGTGGTACCTTAAGCCCCGTTCCTTGGTTATTTTCCCAGTTCCTGAGCCTATGGCTGAAATACACATATTTAGCAATTGGTAGCTGGCTCCCATAGGCTACCTAACTAGGTCAAAACCAAAACCCATTGCCATTGAGTCAATTCTGACTCATACTGACCCCATAAGACAGAGTAGAACTGCCCCATAGAGCTTCCAAGTGGCACCTGGTGAATTCAAACTGCTGACGTTTTGGTTAGCAGTAACACTTAACCACCATGCCACGAGGGTTTCCATCTAACCTGGCATTAAGCAAAGAAAGATGATTTAGCAGAAAGATCCGGGTAAAAGAAAAAATGCAGCTGCCTCTCTATACCAAGAGAGTAAGTGAAAAGAAATGCTGCCTCCATGGGAAAATTAGAGTTTGGTACCATTCTCAAATATTTGAAGGATGCAAGGGTAGTGATTTCTATTTTATTACTGTTAACTGGACAGTGCAGAAGACAGTTGGGCCTTGACAAATGGCCATGAGTTATTATAAATATAGTCAAGTAGTGCTTCCAATTCCAATTATACCTTTCCATGTAATATTTTTCCTAGAAGAAATCAACACAGTCTTTGGCATCTGAAATATAGCTGTCTAGAAAATACTCTTTTCTTAAGCAGAGCACCTGAAACAGTAAGCTTTTTTCTGGTATGGACAAGAATACCTTGTCACTATCTATCAGACCTCTACCAGGAATTAGTTTTCTAAGATCTTGATCATTTCACTTTTCCAGCAACCATTATGCTGATTCTCAAGCATAGTACATCATGATAGGATACGGAGAGCAGGAAGAGTGCTTCACTAGATGCCTTACACTGTTAGCAGAGATGGTAGGAAAATACCAAGGAACTACAGGTTCCTTGCACATCAATAGATGCATTCAACAGTATGGAGAAGGTCCGGTCATCCCCTTTAAAGTGCAAGACCATTTTCTGTACCTTGTGCCACTTACAATAAAGAAAAATGGCATAACACTTTGAGGGTCTCTTTGGAGTCTAGAGCAACATATGTCCCATTGTTGTTACTGCTCCAGCCTATTTTCCAGGTGATCAGAAGGACTGTGAGCTTTGCATGGAGTTCAGAGTAAGAAATTTTTCTCTGATTCAGGCTATGATGTCAGCATCTTTTCACTTGATCCTTACGAGCCATAATATTCAATGGTGCTTGAAGTGTCTTTGGCATATCAGGATACTGTATGATGCCTGAAGCAAAGTTGAATAGACTAGTCCCCTGAGATTTTGGAGAAACTCAGGTACTCCTCAGGAACTCACTACTCTTCCTTTAAGAAATACTTCTTAGCTTGCTAGTAGGGCCTGCTTGAGATTGATGACATGACATTTAGATGCAACATGAACTACCCACCATGTAGTGGGTGGTCTCTGATCCATCTAACTATGAAATCAGGCAAACTTAGCAACATATCATTATCTATAGGAGTGATATGAGTAGTACCAGATTCAAGAAAGTCTAACAGTACAAGTGAAAGAAATAAGCTATATTCCCAGCACGCATAGTCCTAATGTGCTGCTACTTCTTGTTCAATTCACATCAGTGGCTAAGGTGCTGTTTTACAGGATGAATTATATTCTTTGAACCATACATTTCTTACATAGGCCAGAAACCTAGTGAAAGTAGGGATAGCACTTCTCACTGTTACACTAAATGATATGTTAGCATTTTCTCCAAGCACTGCAGACTTAGAAATCTTGGCATCCAAGGAAGAACACTTCTACCAGGAAACACAATTAGTTAATTGAACTAATCAAATTAGAAGTTGAGACTCCAGCCTAACCATTTGTGGCTCCCTTTCCCACTGAAGAAACAGGAAAATTACTAGATTAGCACATTACCTGGAGCAGTTTGTGTAGGTGCTCCTGGGGCAACAGGATTGTTGTGACACATTCTAACCATGAATAAGCATGCATTGAACACAAGGATGATTTATGGTACTTTCATGTCCAATAAAAGACAATTGCAGTCCTACACAGATAAGACCACTAAAGGATTAAATTTCCTAGAAATGAAGGTGCGGATCACATACCAGGTAAAAAACTTGGACTAGCTGAGTACTGAGTGAAAACAAAGGGAACGTGGCAAAGTTCATGGAAGTGAAAGTCTTAAACGCCAACCAGAGGCTTTGACAAATTGTGAAAACCAGAGCAAGAGTACTTACATGAGTTCACGTTCACCATGTTTTATATGTGCACATTTATGTATTTTAACGAATGCTTCTCTACATTCTTCTTTCTCTATATTCTTCTTTTTCCTCACTTTTTCATAGAGGGTATGTCATAGTGGCTAAATTCAGAATTTATGGCATAAATTACAGGTATTACCCAAGCTACAGAGGAAATGAATAAAAACCATAGATTAGACACCAGAAGCTAGACACAGTATCTAATGAGAAGTTGAGGAAAAGATAAGCAATTTTGGCTGAGCAAGAGATGAATAAATTATATTAGCAAAAACTTTTTCTTTTAAAAGTTATAACTCAACCCAAATATCAATTAGTAAGCAAAAGGATAAACAGCTTGTGGCTTATGTACTTAAAGGGATATTATACCGATGAAAGAAAACAAATCATAGCTATCTACAACAACGTGGCTGAACTTTAGAATGTTAAATGACATTTTTATAAAGCAAAAATAAACAACACATTATTTAATATATAGAAAAGTTATAACTACACATAAGTGTGTACATTGATGGTAATCTGAAAAAGAGGTGGACTATAGAAGGTATTTGCTACTTAATTCATCCATCCATCTATCCATCCATCCATACATATATCCATCAATCTAATCTGTCTGTCTGTCTGTCTGCCTGTCTGCCTGCCCGCCTGTCTTTTTGGCCCAGTTTCTAAACGAGTAGAAATCTACCAAATTATGAGTCTGCCTTGCCATTGTAGCAGTTTGAAATGGCAGATACTTAATTTCTCAGATTCCCTTCTAGTAAGATAGAGACACACGGCCTAGAGTTGACCAATCAGATGTACTCACCCTGTGAGTAATACATGGGGTCTTAAAAGCTAGCTAGTAGCCATCTAAGTAGTAACAATTGGTCCAATCCACCTGGAACAGAAAGAATGAAAGACATCAAAAACATGAAGAAAATGTGAGTCCAGGAGACAGAAGATGTCCTGTGATCTGGGACTATTATCAGTAGGGGACCAGAGAACTTGATGGTACCCAGCCACCACCAATGACTGCCCTAATAAGAAACATAACACAAAGTTCCCAATGCAGTGGGAGAAACATGGGTATGCAGAACTAAAACTCTATTAAAAGACTACAGTTCGTGGTTCATCAGACTGTGGGGTCCTCTGAGGACATGGCCCCTGGACTCCCTGTTAGCCCGGAGCTTAAAACAGTGCTGAAGCCAAGTCTTCAGACTGGACTATAAGACATAGAATAAGACTGGACTGGACTATAAGACATAGAATGATGCTGGTGAAGAATGAGTTTCTTGGCTTAAACATATACATGAGGTTGTCTGAGCAGCTCTTGCCCAGAGGCAAGATAAGAGGGCAGAGGGGAGCAGGATTTGGTTGAATGGATGCAGGAAGCATAGGGTGGAAAGTAGGAGTGTGCTGTCACAGGGTGAGGAGAGTAGCTAGAGTTGCATAGCAGTGTGGGTATGGGGTTTTATCGGGCAAATTGACTTTGGGTTGTAAAGTGTTACTTCAAGCACAATAAAATATTTATTAAAAAAAAGTACTCACCCTGAATTTTGAATTAGAAGCTAGTGATGCAGAGAAGCAAGTGTAGTAACAGATTCTCTCTTTCTGCCATCATGAGCAATTCTAGAACAACTGAATTTCTGGCACAGCCATGGGAGGGATGCTGGTGGTAGCAAATTTGAGAACATGTCTTTTGCTGAGTAACTTGGATAGTGATTGTTCAGCCTTCCTGATGATCTAATAGCCTTTAAGGAAATTATTACACAGCCCACGTTAGCAAAAGCTGATTTTATTTTGCTTGAAATCAAGAACACTGACTGATACACAAGGGCACAGAGTTGGTGATTTATTTTCGTAAATCAGTTATCAATCACTGTATAACAAACCCACTGCTGTTGAGTCAATTCTGACTCATAGTGACCCCAAGGAGTTTCCAAATCCATAAATCATTATGGAAGCAGACTGCTCCATCTTTCTCCCAAGAAGCCACTGGAAGGTTTCAAACAGCCAGCCTTTCGGTTAGCAGTCAAGAACATTAACCACTGCACTACAAGGAAAACCACTCTCAAATTACTAACATACAACAATAAAACCTTATTGTTTCTCATGATTTTGTGTGTTGGCTGGGTGATTCTTTTGTTAATCTTGCCCAAGCCCACTATGACTACATTTATCTGGTGGGTTGCTGGGGGCTCAGCTGGGACAGGTGGGACAACTGGACTGCTTTCTATACGTGTTCTTCCATCCTCAAAGGAATGACTATACTTCATAGTGTGGTGGTCTCAGCGTTCCAAGAAAATGAGAGATTAAATTATAGAGTCTCTTAAGACTAAAGATTAGCAGTTACACTTGAATTCTTCCACATTCTACCGGTCAAATCAAGACCCAGGGGCAGCAAGATTCAAGGGGAAGAGAAACAGGCATTTTCTATTTACAGGAGGAGATAAGGTCACATTGCCAATGAACATTCAAACAGATAGGAGAAATTCTTCAGATTATCTGTGCAAATACTCTGGTATTTATTGGGTCATAAAACTGAAATATGCAGAACCCAGCACAGTAGGATCCAGGTGCTCAGACTGTCTATTTTGTCATCTCTACATTTGCATGGAAAGATGGTAATCTGCACTTGTAGATTACAGGACCTTTGCAGACAACGACCATGGGCAGCTCCACCAAAACCATATAAAATGAGTCCCCTAAAGGAAAGAGGGACTCTGTTAACCAGAAGAAAGACCTTTATAGAAGTGCTAGAGACACCACGGCAAAGGCAATCATCAGATTCAGATGTCATGTCTC
The DNA here is from genome assembly GCA_028571685.1 of Heterohyrax brucei. Taxonomy (NCBI): domain Eukaryota; kingdom Metazoa; phylum Chordata; class Mammalia; order Hyracoidea; family Procaviidae; genus Heterohyrax; species Heterohyrax brucei. The sequence goes on from CM053140.1 coordinate 161,873,206, forward strand.
CTGGGTTCTTTCCACTCCAGTCATGGCCCGTAATTGCTTAAAATTTCCAGATGGAAAGAAAGGAAGGAGAGTAGAATCCTAACAGCCTGGAAACTCTGCCCGAAAGGTCTGGTACTGAGAGGACTTGCCACATCTACTTAGGTGATTGTCCCACCCTCAGAAACCTGGAAGACAAGATCTTGGAAAGTTAAGTCAGAATCCTGATGTGTTGGCCCCTGCAAGTAACTTCATATCCTCTTCACAATCTGCTTTTTTTTTTCTCCTGTATACTGGGGGCAGGAAGACAGAATCACTTATATTACTTGCATACTACAGATTTAGTCTCTTTAAACACCAAGATTTGAATTTTGGGTCTTTCCCCATTGAGGCATCTCCTCTCTCAGCTCATGCTTCTGAGGCAAGCAAATTCACGTGTAATCCTATCTCTCCATTTAATTAGTTTGGTGACCTTAGGCAAGTCACTTAATTTCACTGAGCTTCAGTGTACTCCTCTATAAAACAGAGTTGACCCTCTGCTTTATAAGTGAGTTGTGAGCATTAAATGAGATAATGTACACATATTGCCTACCACAGAGCAGGTCCCTGGCAAGTATTTGTTCCCTTTCCCTGTTATCAGGGAAAAGCCTTCTGAAACTTCCATCCTACCTACTTCAATATGCCTCAAATGTTCTCTACCCACCCACACTTCTTTTGTCCTTTGTAACATTTCCACAGTTTCCCTAACAGCTTCTCTCTTCTCCAGTAACACCTGTGCCCTGTGCCCCATCACACTCACTTACCAGTTTATCTTCCTTCCTGTTGCACTCAGTGTCCTCCCTTCGTTCTCTCTGTGTGGGTACCATGTTGATTCTTTCCCCTCAGAACCTCTCTATGGCTCCCCCAACAACACAGACCAGAAGGTGGAAAGGGAAGGAGAGAACGAGCTCCTCAGTCTTCCAGAGAGGCAGTGCCCCGGGTGTGGGAAGAGCCTCCAGACTTTCAGATGCAGCTGCAGCCTGTGCAAGTCCTCCCCATACCTCTCAGAGTTCAGATGTCTCAAATGCCTCACAGAAACTCCAGTCAGGGAAAGGAGATCTTCGGCCTGCTTCTTCTCAACAAGTCTTTATTCCATCCTTCCAGATGCTTCCTTTGATCAGTGTGGCCTTTCTTCCAGAATGCGGGTAATCTTGGCCTCCATTAAATTCTGCTCCAGGTCCCTCTAGAGCCCTGTTAATTAAACACAAAGTTATCACCAACATGGTCTCAGCTCAGCCTCCTTCAGAAGCACTGTGACCCAAGAGCCGTTCCGTGCTCCAGAGTGCCTCCTTCCAAGTCTTGTACTGTTCTATATAGATAATTTTAACTGCCTGTTGGCCAGGGCCCAAATACAAATCAAGTCCTATCCCTCGGTACCCAAGGCAGAGATGGGTTCTCTCATGTCCTTCAATCATCCCTTTATCAGGGAGAGTTAATGAAATGAGGAATACACACCCAGCAATGTGTGAAGCTTCATTCATTCATTTAACAACTGCTTTTTTAATAATTTCTATGTGCCAGACACCTTTGTGACCGCTAAGAATATAGCAGTCAACAACACAGATGGAGCTTTTGCTCTCGTAGAAATTACTTGCTAGTGCAATCTTAGTGAAGACCAGTGGTTCAACCTTGGCTGTGCATTAGAAATATCTGGGGAGTTCTAAAAATTCCAATAGCTAAGCAGCTGCATCTGTTAACCAAAACACTGGCAGTTTGAATCTACCAGGCACTCCTTGGAAATTCTATAGAGTAGTTCTACGTTGTCCTATAGGGTCGCTATGAGCTGGAATCACCTCAACAGCAAAGAGTTTGGTTTTGGATTTAAGCAGTGTCATGGACTGAAGTATAGCTCCTAAAAACCTATGTAATAATTTGGCTGGGCCGCGATTTTTGTGATTTTGTGATTTTCCTATGCTGCAAATCCTAATCTCTGTCTATGGTCAATAGATTGGATTATGTTAAAGAGCATTAGAGTGGGACTTTAACACCTTTACTAAGGTTACCGCCCTACTCCAATATAAAGGGATTGTGGCTTGCACCACCTTTTATCCTACAAAAGGTAAAAGGGAAGCAAGCAGAGAACTGAGGACCTCATGCCAACAAGAAAGCAGTACCACAGCAGCACACGTTCTTTGGACTTCAGGTTCCTGCACTGAGATGTTCTTTGACCAACAATAGACTAATGTAACACAAGGACCTCCCTCCAGAGCTGACACAGACAGAGTATGGTACCCTGGAGCTTGCACCTCAAATTCAGACTTCTAGCCTACTGGACTGTGTGAGAATAAACTTCCCTTTGTTAAAGCCATCCTTTTTGGGTACTTCTGTTAGAGCAGTACCAGATAACCAAGACAAGCAGCATGTCAGACCGGTTAAATAAGAATTGCTAGGGCTGGAACCCAAGCTTCAGCGTTTTTTAAAGATCTCCAGATGAGTCTTGTGTGAAGCTGAAAATATTTCCTCTGATGGCTCAGACAGTCAGTCATTAGACCTTTAAATAATCTGAGACCAAGTTCGTCTAGAGTTTAACTTTCATCTTAAGCTGCATTGATAGAGGCAGAAGCTCTATAAAGAAAAAGGGCACTGCCCAGCTCTTTTCTGTTCTGACAAGGTCACGCATCAGTGATACTGTAAGAGGAAGGCAGACAAGCCAGAGAGAGGCTAGCTCGGTGAAAGCAACTGAAACTGCCATAGGAGAATCAGAAAAATTGTCTCCTAAGAAAAAGAAGACTTCGGATGCAGGTGACGAATTTCTCCAGATACTGAAGAGGTTGTTCTGTGGTTGAGGGCCAAGATCCATTCCACCAGTGGGCAGGAGACGACAGAAAGGCAGATTTCAGTTCAGTGTAAGCTATCACTCTGAATGACACATTAGTCGAAGATGAAATGAGCAGCTCTGTGGAACAGCAAGGTCTCCAAAACTGGAGGCTGTTCGACTCTATCCAGATAACTATAATGTGGGAATGGTATAGAGGGAAATCAAGCTTTGGATTAAGGGAGTAACTCTTCTACTAGTGGAGACTAGCCTGTACTTTATGAACTTTGGTTGGGGGGAGGAGGAGGTGGGTGGTTACAACAGTAGTCAAATTTTGTAGACCACGTAACTGGACAGTAGTATGAAAACACATCTAGGCACGTGTCTCTCTTACACACTTGCTCCAGGTAGCTGGGATATTGAGTTAGACATCCTTCTGGCTCCTTTTCGAACTCTGCAATAATAAGATTCTACAACCAAAAACCCAAACCCATTGCCATCTAGTCAATTCTGATTCATGACGACCCCATAGGACAGAGTAGAAGTATTCCATAGAGTTTCCAAGGAGTGCCTGGTGGATTCAAACTGCCATCCTCTTGGCTAGCAAGCATAGCACTTAACCACCATACCACCAGGGTTTCCAAGATGCTATAACAGTAGGTGCCAAAATGGTCATTCAGGCATGGATATTAAGAAGTAGTATTGTATGACAGTTAAGAGAATGGGTCCTGGAGCCAGACTGTCTGGTTTTAAATCATGACTCCACCTTTTACTACGACCTGCGACTTCTACAAGCTACTTACCTCCCATATCTTAGTTTCCTTGTCTGTAAAATGAGGGAGATAAAATTATTCATGTAGGATCATTGTGGGAATTAAATTAATTAGTATGTATGAGGGGTTTAGGATAGTGCCTGGCATAGAGTACATGCTCAATAAATGTGAACTATTATCATAGCTCCAATCCAGAAAGGGTTGAAGGGTAAAGAAAATCATTGTCATCTGTTCCTACAGTAAACAGACACCCTGTTTGCCTCCAGTGAGCTCATCACCAGTGCCTGATAGACAGTCTGTCTACCAGGTACCTGGAATCTACCAGAGAAGATGGAACAAAGCGTATCTCTCTCCACTAAAGATTTCTGTTCATCACGAGCTAGCTTATAGCAAGCACCCATATTCATGTGCACACATACCTACACACAAAATCTACCATCTAAAAAAGTCTCAGTGCTCCCATCTCACTCCTTTGGATCACTCACCCTCACCCTCTACTAAAGAAGAAAGAAAAATATCCCATCCTCCAAAGAAGAGACAAATCATCGACCCTAGTGTTACGAGATTTGCATTCCAAGTTCTGAAGAAGCATTTCCTGAAAGGAAAGGGGAAAAAAACTGATAAACTCAGAGCATCTCTCATCTGAAGGGTCTACTGGCTAGAGTCAAGCACGGGGCAGGTACGGGAGCAAGGGGCAGGAGGTCTTCCTTGAATAGGCCAGATAATCCTTAGACATCCAGGAGCTCGGACTACTGTTTCTTGATCTTGTCTGTGCAATATTGCCCAAAGAACAAGTGAAGAAGGAGTGGAAGAGGCCCTGCCCAAGCCGCTTCTCCCTCTCTAGGACAAGAGGCATGGAGCTATTAGCCTGGGAGGGAACAAAGAAGGATGGGTAGTTAGAGACTCCTCTGTTCCTTTCCTGTGTCTGCAAAGAGATGGGCAGAACAGTGTCCTCAGCCCCTGGGAATTCTGACCTGGACCTAGAGGAGGGAGCGATTGTTTGAAAAGCCCCACTAGCCCCAAGGCTTAGTCTTGGTTCCAATTTGAATCCTGTCAGAACTGCAACTTGAATTCTGAGCCTCACTGGTCTCAAGGGGCTTACAGCTCCTCCTGGCTGCCTGAGAAAATTACTCACTTGGATAAACCCAAATTATACTGAGGAAAGTAGCAGGTTTCTCTTCACCCCACAGATGTCTGGAGAGCTTCTCCACTGCCCCACACTTTTACACATGCCTTCTTTTCTCCCTATCCCTCGAGCCTCAGCCCTGGAAAATGCACAAGCCATCTCTGGAATTTGTCAGAGACATGGAAGGACATGCTGACGTAGTGGCCATGCCAGGACTAGTTGTGTGAGAGCCATTCATAGGGATGTTGGCATAAAAAGAGGAAACCTATGAGCCATTCAAATAAATGCCAGTCTGCTTCCAGCTCTAAAAGGACTCAATGGAGACATCTGGAAACTTTTCCTGACTCTTAACCTCTCTGCTGTCTCTTACTCTTAGTGAAATGCCCTCCTTCCAATTTGCACTCTAAAAGAGAATAAAAGGGGGGGAGCTAACTGTAGAATTCACAAGGATCCCCCACCGACCCGTGTCTAGCCACTCTATCCCTAGCCTATGCCTGACTGGTTCAAGGGCAGAGACATCTGAGCCAATCTGGGCCAAATTCTTCCTCCTGGGAAGTTGAAGGTTTGAGGATCGTCATACAGAGACCAATCAGTTGGACTAGTCATTGTCCTGGAAACAGGGTCCAAGAAATTTACCGGGGAGGACTCTACAGGGCCCCTGGTTGTTAGCTTTCCCTTCAGTTCTCAGAACAGTTAGGATGTCTTTTATCTGGGGTTGGCTGGAGTCAGTTCAGTTGTTTGGCTCTAAAAACTCTTAATTAGTACACGCTCCCTTAGGTCCCTGTGTGTATACATCCTAACGCAGTCATCTTTATATCCTTATCCAACTATCTCCCTAGACCAAAGCTCTTTACAGCGGGGGAACCTGCAGTTTTCAAGGCTAGGATGCTCTCACCTCCACCTTCCTACCCTCCTTTCACCTAGCAACATCCATTCTTCCCTCAGGTCTAAAGCCCATCAGCCTTCCCCGAACACCATCTCCGTTCCTCTTTTCTGTGGTAAGTGTCCTTGGAAAGTGTTCACATAGCACCAGATACGTTCCCTACAGATACAGTAGCTCCTTGAGGTAGGAGCTATAGCCTACTTGCTGTTGTAGCTTCAGCATAAATTCAGCATCTAGGGCATAAGTAAGCACTCAGGAAATATTTGTGAGATGAATGAGTGAAATGAATGAAGACATAAACTAATCCTCTCTCCTCCCTCTCATAGTAAAATAATGGAAATTAATTACCTGGTCCAAATTATTATTCATCTCAGGATACAATCAGTCAATCAACAAATTAATACTAATAGATGTGTCAAAAACTATATTAAGCACTATGTAACTGGGATAAAGAGACAAATAAGAGTGACAGAGGGAGAAGAAGAAGAAGAGAGAGGGAGAATATCTCATGAGAAATAAAGTTTGTAATAGGGGACTCTAAGCTTAATTTTTTCTGGTCCGAAGTCTCCATTTTCTTTACCTTAAAATTAGAGACAGAATGGAAGAATTGCCATCAATGATTTATTGGATTTATATCAGGCTCCTGAATCAATGGGCAGAAACTTCTAGAACCATGCTGGTTCTAAACTAGAAAGAAATCTTTGGGCAAAATGCCACATCCAGGCAGACATGATGCTTTGGGCCCCCAATTACTTCATCGTTGGTTCCTGCCTGGCTCAGCAGAGCCTCTGCAAAAGATCAGGGACCAAGAGGCTCCAGGCAGTTGGACAGGATAGGAGTCTGTGAGTCTCTCTCTCCAAAGGGCTCTGTTGCTACATCCCTGCTACTCTGGCAGGTGTTGAGAGCAGACAGAGACCTCTCCTCCTGCCCCGAGGCTAGCAATTACAGAAACCAAATTGTCTCCTGCAAGAGGCATTGTCGTCTGGGTGTCATTTCGGCATAAAATAAATTGCACTGCCTATCAGCCTGCTGGAGGCCAACACTCCCTGGCAGCTCCCAGTGGTCCCACAAAGAGCCTAGACAGATGTGAAGACAAGTTAGCCAGCTGCAGCCTGCGCTGTGAGTGACCCTTCGGGCCCAGGGATCATGATTCTGTCATGCAAGCACCCAGTGTATGCCTGAAAGGGCATAGCTACAGTGACAGCTCTGCCAGACTGGTCTCCTATTTGTCAAGTCCCAGCAGAAAACAGAATAAAGAATTCAGAGAGATACAAGGTAACCATGCTTTAATTGTGGAGTCTGTTATTCTAAGAAAGAGAGAGAGAGACAGAATGTATGTGTGTGTGTGTGAACCTCTGCCTCTACCTAGGTCCCATCCATCACCTCCTTACTGGATTATTTCAGTAACATTTTAGTAGGTTTCCTGAATTTAGGTTGTCCCACCTCAGCCTTCCTCGCCCATGCCACAAGACTTTTGTTTCAAAATCATAGATTGAAAGACAGAAAATAAAGTCTAGTATTCAGACTCTTCTTTGTGTCTAACTACTTGGTCAAACTCTTGACTTTTCTTCTGACATCCTGTATTCCAGGCAAACTGGACATGTCTCCACCATAATACTCATTCCCACATTTCAAAATGTTCAAATTCTACTAGAACTCTAAGGCCCAGATGGAATATCCCCTCTTTCCTGATATTCTCTCCTCTGCCCTCACTCTGCCCCTCCCAGAAGTTGGAATATGTCTCTGTTTATTATCTGTGTAAAATAAGCAGTATTATTGATTTCCTACTCTGCTGCTTACAATTTACTTCTATTGATAATACCATTTTATCCCCATTTTATAGATGGGCAAGCCAAGGTTTAAGTAGTTTGCCAAAAGTCACAGAATTCCTAAGTTGCAGAATCAGGACTTGAACCCAAACCTAGCCATTCCAAAGCCTGTGCCCTCAATTACTGTACAAAACATTCTCCTCTGCTCCAAGAGGCTAGGGAGGACTTCATCTCATACGTCCCATACCATCCCCAAAAGCCCTATAGTCTAAGAAGTGATAGATTTACCCTGATGCCAGTAAAGTCTTAAACATCAAAGCTCCTTACTCTTCAGAAACCTTCTAAGGTTCGGGAAAGACTCTGACAATTTATTCACATTACCTTATTTTTTTATAGAGCTTTCTAAAGTAACCTATGTTAATCCAAATTAGTTAAAATCAGGTGTCCAAACTGGTTTATTCTGATCCTGCCCCTGCTGAGAAATTGTATTTCCACCTCAGATACCAAGCATACTGAATTAGAATCTACAGTGTAACAAGATCCCAAGGTGATTCTGATGTATCCTGGGTGATTCTTACGGATACATCAGAGTCACCTGGGGATCTTGTTAAGCTGTACATTCTGATTCACTCTCTTCTGGGATGAAAATGCAGACTCTCAGCAAGAGGTCAAACAGGAACAAATTGGTTAGAAGCCCTGGTTAAAACTACTATCCATTTGCATTCCAGCCTCCTCACCACACTTCCCCTCATAGCAATAGTGCTATGTAATGGCCATGGGCTTCTGGGGGGTCTAGCTCAGAAGTTAATTGGGAATGCTTTTAGCTGGGTTAGCTATACTTAGGCGATTCATAGTCAGTGTTGTGTATATTTAACGCGTTCCTAACTGTCCTCATGTAGACTCTCGTGGTACACTTTCCACCCACTCAGCCAATTCACTTGTCATCATAACGTGCAGATATAGGGCCAGAGGTCAAATCATGATGTGAACATATCCACAGCCCCTTACACTGGAACTCTGTAAATACAGGAGGAAAAACAAAGCTAAGAAATTTACCAAACTGTGCCCCAGAGATTTTCAGTGGCCTGGTTTCTTCTGAAGCACACCCCTCAGTGGACTTGAACCCCCAACCTGTCAGTTAGCAACTGAGCACATGAACCATTTGCATGACCCAGGGACTTCACAATGGAAGAACCTAATGGTGATTATTTTTACTTTCTGAAGTATTGTTTAAAGATACGCTGATTCCACCTCAGTATTTATTTGTTTATAATATATCTTGGTCCCAAAAGAGTTTAAGGTAACCTCCTTTACAGGAAAATTTTATTTTTTAAGTGTATATCAAGCCAGAAGCTATTCTGCAGATGGCTCTTGCAATCATTGGTTATGCAGAAGTCTACAACGAGAATTTTGTTCTCTTCCAAGCCTAGTAAAACAGAAATCCTCTCCTGTCAGGAATATAACTGAAAAATACAGCTGGTGCAATTACAAACAAACAATACACTTTTTTCTTTCTTGATGGAAGCCATGCAAAATAGAAGTTATCAAAATTCCTAAATTGCTGGGCACCACCCTGTAGCATTGTTACAAAAACAAGCATGTCTGTGTCATATGTTTTATGAATCCCAACTATCAATAATAGGAAGCGAATTTCGATCAGCTATGCTAGAAGACTGAGTTGTCTTTCTATTCTCTCTTTAGAAAGTGATACCACAAAATTGTTGTCATATAAAGAAGCATCAGAGTCTATGCTGTCCAAAAATATAGGAAGAAACTATTGCAGAAGTATGCCAGGCAGCTAATTATCTTTTCAACAAATTTTGTGATGTCTGTGACATTGTCAGCTTTTAAAAATGTATGGTTTGTTATGATTATTTTTAATTTTAAATAATACATAATTTTATATATACTCTTGTATTGTAATTTAGTTTTCTTTTTCTTAAACAAAATCCTCCAGATTAAGAAGCTTCAGTTTCAAAAAGAAGCTTCTCTGTCCATGAACCTAAGAAAGAGGGCATTTTTGCTTTGCAAGCACCAATTCAAGGACCCTAGCCCCTCCTTCTAACCAGGTAGGGCCCTCATTTCATTCTGAATGGACATTCTGGGACCACAAAGGAAGAACATGCCTCTCTTACAGCCTCCAGCACTGCTTATTTAAATTATACTTACTCTGTCTCTGTTTTATGTCTGTCCAGTGACCACCTCAGAGCTTTAAATGGAGTAGACACTAAAAAATGAAAGGCCTGCTGGTGTAGGCAGGGAAGAGTAAAGTAAGTGGAAGGGACAAGTTGTTGTGGTTTCTTGTGGAAGAGTCAGCTTCAAGATGATTCAGAATCGACTTGATGGTAACAGGTTTGGTTTAGTTTGGTTTAATTTATGCAAAATAGAAGGATCCCTGGTGGTGCCATGATTAAGCCCTCAGCTGCCGACCAGAGGGTTGACAGTTCAAACCCTACCAGCAACTCATCTAGAGAAAGGTGTAGCAGTCAGCTTCCATAAAGATATACAGTTTTGGAAACTCTGTGGGGTAGTTCTCTGTCTCTGTCTGGTCTTGATGGTAAAAGAGCTACTATGGCAGTCTTTGGAAGAATGGGAACGTGAAAGACAATACTAGCCCTAAATCTCCCCATCCCAGGCAGAGAATGTGAGAAGAAACACCTGTAGGGGGTAGCAGCACTCTAGAGAGGGATAAATCAGACCCCGGCTGGCTGCTTCTCCATCAGTGTGGCTTCAGCACGGAGCAATCCAACCCACTGGTGTTGCCTGAGAGCGGGAAGCCAGTCTCCTCCGTGGCAGGTGAGGCAGAAGATCTTCCGCGGAGTAAAGCTGAGTAATAAAATACATTCAGAAGATCATAAGGTGCGGAACCCACCCAGGAAATGAGCCTTCCAGACAACTGGATGGGAATGCAAAAGAGGAGTGTCCAAATCACACAATTAGTGTCAGGCTAAATTAATTGTTGCATTCACCTAAATGGATTAGACATTTAAATTATCAGGGGCTGGTTATTTGCTGAAATTGAAATTTGGGCATGTGGGTGTGTGTGCACATTTGTTCTGGAGGAGCCCAGCCTGGAGCAAAACTACAGTGATTTCCTTTTTCTGTAGATGAAAGGATCGGGCAGTCCCCTGTATGGAACTAGCCTGCTGTCCCTCAGGTCCCCACCCCAGAGTTGGAAGGAAAGCCATAGCATTCTTACTTGGCCTCTGTAGGGGCCTAGGGGAGTTGTAGAAAACATCTGTGGGCTTAGAAGCAGTTGCAAGACAGGAACGGGTGCTTAGTGGAAAGAGGAGTCTTAGTAATGCAGTGGTTAAGAATTCAGCAGCTGACCTCAAAGTCAGCCCTCAAATCCACCAACCACTCCCTGGAAACTCTATGGGGCAGTTCTACTCTGTCCTATAGGGTCGCTATGAGTCAGAACCCACTCGATGACACATGACAGGGCAAAGACAGGCAAATATATGGCGGAAGAATAAAAGTTTTTCTTCAGTTTATACTAGGTATGGAAGCTGTTAGAAACCCTGATGACATAGTGGTTAAATGCTGTGTCTGCTAACCAGAATGCTGGCAGTTTGTATCTGCCAAGCACTCCTTGGAAACTCTATAGAACAGTCCTACTCTGTCCTATAGGGTCACTATGAGCTGGAAGTTCCTTGATGGCAGTGAGTTTGGTCACTTTCGGCATGGACGATGTTAATGATGTTAGCTCCTGAAACGTGATGACCCAGACATGATGGAACAAACCACTGCCCGTCCTTGCCCCTTCCCATGATAGGTTGCAGATCAGGTCCTTGTGATCCAGAGGGCTTTCACTGGCTCGTTTTTGAAAGTAGATCTTTAAGCCTTTCTTCCTAGTCTGCCTTAGCCTGGAAGCTCTGCTGAAACCTGTTTAGCAGACAGGAAAACCTCCACTGACAGATAGCTGGTGCCTGTTCAGGAGGTGCTTTGGCTTGGAATGGAACTCAGGTCTCCCGCATGGAAGGGGAGAATTCCATCACCAAGTCATCAGTGTCCTCATGTGGAAGCTCAAACCTGTTGCTGTCAGATCAAACCTGACTCAGGGTTTCTGTCATGGGTTGAATGTGTTCCCTAAAAAATCTGCAACAATTTGGCTGTGCCGTTATTCCTAGTAGTGTGTGCTGTTCCTCCATGCTCCATGTTCCTCCATGTTCCACCACTTAACCACAGAGCCACTAGGGCTCCTGTAGCAGCTACAGTCCCCAAACGGACCTGTAGGATGTGGGCTCCCAGGGGGCAGCACAGCACCAACCCTTGGGAAGCTGGCTGACCAGTTACTCCATTGCAGGCCCAGCTGAGCTCTGATCAAACAGGGTACCTAGTGTCAAGGAGAAGAGCAATCTGAGTAGCAGAACAGAGATTCCTGCTTCTATGATGTTAACGAGAGTGGGTGGGCAAAAGTTGTGTTGGTAGAGCAAGATTCAATGTGTAAGTTTGTTTTGTGCCTTGAGGTAGTCTCTTGTGCTATTAAGCAAAAAATCTGGCAGATAGAATTGGTAAGAACCTTACAACATCAAGAAAGCAGAACCAGAAGAGCAGCATTTCATACCTGAGGTTCCTGCACCAGACAAGACACCTCCTGCACAAAGACTGATAGAACACAAGGGCTTTCCTCCAGAGCCAACAAGGGGGAAAGCCTTCCGCTGGACTTGTAGCCTACTGCACTGTGTAAGAATAAATTTTACCTTGTTAAAGCCATCCACTCGTGGTATTTCTGTTAGAGCAACATTAGCTGACTAAAACAGTTCCCAAAGCTGTAATCTTTACAGAAGTAGACTGCTACATCTTTCACCCAAAGTGCAGCTGGTGAGTTCCAGCTGCCAGCTTTTCAGATAGGAGCCAACCACTTAACCACAGAGCCACCAGGGCTCCTGTAGCAGCTACAGTCCCCAAACGGACCTGTAGGACGTGGGCTCCCAGGGGGCAGCACAGCACCAACCCTTGGGAAGCTGGCTGACCAGTTACTCCATTGCAGGCCCAGCTGAGCTCTGATCAAACAGGGTACCTAGTGTCAAGGAGAAGAGCAATCTGAGTAGCAGAACAGAGATTCAGACCACCCTGGGGCCTGAGGAGGCTGGTGCCAAGAGGGCAGGAAGAAGAGCCAAATGGAGATGAAAGAAGAGGGCTGGAACAAACCAGGGCTAGAAACAGACTGACATCAGTATTAGGGAAGACAAGTTGAGTCATGGTCCACAAAGCAGGGATTAAAATGCTGGAGCCAACTCACCAAGATGTACGGCCAGTAGACAGAATAGAATCAAGGGTGGGTTAGCCAGGCCACTGCCCCAGACACTATCTATAACGTGAGTTAACCTGGAGGCCTAAGAAACTAGAGAGACTTTTGTTTGCCAGAACACCCCACAGGGAGAGGACTGTATGGATCAATGAAGTTCTTTGCTAAATCTCAGTAAGACTGGAGTTGTGGGTATCTTGGGGTTAGGAGAGAGCTCGGAAATGAAAGAGGTAAAAGCAGGGTATGTCTTCATTATAGATACTTGCTAAACCATTGCCTTTAACTGTAGGGCTTTTATTTTATTAGATAGGTATCATGGATTAAATTGTCACCCCCAAAAATATATGTAGCAATTTGGCTAGGTCGTCACTCCTGGTGTTATATAATGTTTCTATATGCTATAAACCCTGCCTCTATGATATTAATAAGGGAGGATTTGCAGCAGTTGTGTTGGTGGGTCACGAAGCAATGTATAAGGCTGTATTGTGCCTTGAGGCACTTCCTGTAGTATAAAGGAAAAGGAAGCAGGGTGTTGGGGATCTTTTGCTACCAAGAAAGTGGTGCCAGGAGCAGAGCATGTCATTTGGACCCAATGTCCCTATACCTCAAAAACCCCCCAGCCCAAGAGAAGTTTGAAGATAAGAACCTTCTCCTAGAGCCAGCAGAGAAAACCCTCCTCCGGAGCTGACGCCCTGAATTTGGACTTGTAGCCTGCTGGACCATGACAGAACAAAACTTTTGTGTTTAAAGTCATTTTTTGTGGTTTTTCCATTACAGCAGCACTAGATGACTAAGATAATGGTGTATGCAAGTTTGGGGCCAGCACTGAATTGCTGGCTCCAACAGAGGAGAGGCAAGCCCTGCCACCAAAAGTCCCCTGCCGTACCCTTTCCCACAAAGTTCTCAGCCTTGCTTATAAACAATTGAATCAACTGGAATGGAGCCAACTGTCTCATCCTGCTTATAGCAGATTGTGTCCATGTACCCTAGCACAGGTGGGTCCCTCCTGCTTTTGCTCTATTTATCTACTTCACGGCCTGAGAACTAGAGGCCACCACAGAACGTGCACGCCTTTTCAAAACTCTGAAAGTAACTTTTTCTCAGCCTTCCTTTTACTGGGTTTGGGAAAAAAAAGTGTCTAGCCTGGAGGCAGAAGGAAAGTAGGCTTTGATTCTATGATTCATTTTACTGCAGTTCGCAATTGAGTTTGAATAGTGACCCTTCATTCCTCTGGTAAGGTTTGTTTCACATCTGTTATAAAGAGACAGCAATAATGCTGATCGCAGTTATGTGCTTGGTGGAGCAGAGGCAATGAGATTGTCTCTGGGCACGGAGGAGATAATCTCATTTGCTCTATCTTTTCGATCATGAGAGCAGGTAAGAAAATGTAATTTCACGCAGGTCACTCCTTTATGCTGCAACTGATGAAAATGGTTATCTAACACTTCCTGAGTACAGAAAGGAAACCCCGGTGGCACAGTGGTTAAGTGCTAGGTCTGCTGACAGTCAGCAGTTCGAACCCACCAAGCACTCCTTGGAAACCCTGTAAAGCAGTTCTACTCTGTCTTATAGGGTCATTAGGAATTGGAATTGACTCAGCAGCAGTGGATTTGGTTTGCTTTTTGGTTTGAGTGAAAAAGGAAAACCTTGTGGTGTAGTGATTACATGCTACAGGTGCCAGATAAAAGGGTAGCCATTCAAACCCACCAGGTGCTCCCTGGAAACTCCATGGGGCAGTTCTACTCTGTCCTGTAGGGTGGCTATAAGTCAGAATTGACTCGACAGCAGTGGATTTGTTGTTGTTGTTGTTGTTTTAGGGTTTCTTTGAGTGCTAAAAAGCTGCCTGGCAGCAAGGCATCTAGCAGGCTTTTCCCTAGCTTAGCAAACAGTAGATTCAGCAGACCCGTACAAGGTAGTTTCAGGGAAAGGCAGACTCCCAAGATCAGCTTTTCCAATCCCCGTGCCCCTGGATGGGAGTGTGCATCGAATATTCCAGAAAGGGAGGGGTTTGGTCACATCTTATATTTCTCTCACTTGTCACTTTGGAAGATGGTTTGCACTCTGGTAATTCTATCTTTAGAGTCAGCAACCACCCCTACGCTTTCCTCTGCCCCGTGACGCCTCCCGCCCTTTCTGTATCCCCACCTCCAAATACCCCCACTGCACACACACACACACACCCCTCTACTCATTTTCAGGCCAGTTGTTCTCTCTTTTTTTGATGTTGGTGGTAAATGGGACTAGACAGCAAAAGCCATCAGATTTGCCGTTGTCATAACAAAGAACCTGAAAACCTTTCTGCCACTACCACCCCTCTGCTCCTCTCCAGCCAGGATCCTCCCATAAAGATTTCACCAGTTGCTATCCAATCAACTCTAATGCGTAGTGACCCCACATAGTCACCAGAGTAGGACTATGGTCCCTAAAGCTTTCAATGGCTGCTTTTTTCGGAAATAGATTGCCAGGCCTTTCTTCCAAGGTGCCTCTGGGTGAACAGAACCTCCAATCTTTCGATGAACAGCTGACTGCATTTGAACACCCAGGGACTCCCCTGTGAGGAAAAAGGGAGCTGACAAACTGAGCATGCATGGAGAAATCACTTCTCTCTGATCTCAGTTTCCTCATTTGTAAATTGACAAGAGTGGTCCAGAATAAGGTCTGTTACAGCCAGGGAAGCAGTCCATTAGGAGCCTTAAATTAGCTCCTGAGCTACTAGGGTGGAGCCACGTTGATGGGGAGGCCAGTGCAGCTACACCTGCTGGTTAAGGAGAGCAAGGAAGGAAAGAAAAAAAGGCAGGGAGGCAGGTTAAGAGAAACTACTTTAAAAGGAACCTTTCAAGTGTGTGAGGTTATTTCTTCCGAGCCTTCAATTGAAAGCAGCTTAAAAATGGAAAGTCTGAGTGCCTTGGGCAGGAATAGCTAAGTGAAGTGAGCTGCTCTGCTGGGGACTGGGGTCCTTTGGGAGTGGACAGAGACACTCTATAAGCACCTGGCAGGGCCCTATCTAGGAAAGCTTGTGCAACAACTGGCGTCTCAAAGAACCTCCACTGGCTCATTCCATTTCACTCCGAGGGCCACCGTGAAGCCTGGGGGCTCCAGAGATGGGAGGGCCTTCGTCCCTAAGGCTGGAGACAGGAAGATGCTGTGACAGGCTCTAAAAGCACTAAGGCCAGGGGATGACCTCAGGAGAGAGGTGGAAGGTTGTGGAGGTTTTGTGGAGTGACGGTAACAACCCTCCACTTACAAGGAGCTTTACAGCTCATAAAGGCTGTCACATCCACTGCCTCCTCTGAGCCTCCTCACAGCTCTAAGAGGCAGGTGGGCTGATTCTGATTTTCTTCTGTTTATGGGTAAAGAAGCTGGAGTGTCCGTGAAATAAATAAGTGACCTGCCTGAGGGCCCACAGACAGTTTACAGCAGAGCAGAGCCCTGCCAGCCCCTCGGGAAGGGCCCACCCGGAAGGCAGACAGACCCAGATGCACCCCTGCTCTACCCCCTGCCACAGGTGGTTTGACTTCTCAGAGTGTCACTGGCTGTATTTGCAATCTGATTCAGAGCAACGTGGGCAGTTTAGGCAGGTGTACCGTGCCCTGTCCCAGACAGACAATCAATATATCTACTCATTTCTCCTGCTAGCATTTAGGACTCTTCCTTACAAGTGGTGACAGGTAAGGAGGTGGCATCAGAAAACATGATTCCAGATCTAGGCTGTGACCCTGGGGCAGTTGCTAGCATCTCTGGCAGTCGTTTCCCTCTCTGGACAGAGGGGACCACAATGCTCACTTCACAGGGTGGTAAGAAAGCAAAGCAGGGAAGCATCTAGCACCCTACTTGTCTTGATAAACTATTTTCCTTTCCTTCTGTCTTTCCTCTTCAGCACACAAGGAGGCTGCCAACAAATCCCAGAAAACTGAGTAGAGTTTTTCTCCATAATAATAACAGCAATTTATTCATTATTTTCCAAGCGCTTACTCTGGCTCAGACAGAGTGTGTGCTCAGTGTTTTACCTGCATTCCCTCACTTAATTCTTACACTGCTGTTGCTGTTGTCACCTGGTAGCCATCTCAGGTACCAAAGAACAAAGCACTGCCCAGTTCTGCACCATCCTCATGATCCGCTGGGGACTGGACCATCGTGATCCACAGACTTTTCGTGGGCTGATTTTTGGTAGTAAATCCCAGGCTCTTCTTCCTAGTTCTCTTAGTTTGGAAGTTCCACTGCGACAGTCAAGCTCTCACTGAGAGACAGGTGGTGGCTGCATTGGCCGGGAATCGAACCAGGTCTCCTTCATAGCAGGCAAAAATGACATCACTAAGTCACCATTCTTACAACAGCACTAGACTCTTCAGCCCATTTTGCCAGTGACATAACTGAGCTCTAAAGATTGAGCCCTTAACCTCTAACTAGTCCTGTGCCCGTCACCCCCCAGATTTGGGGACAGATGACTTGCTCTTCTGAATGCCTGCAGACAAATTGGAAAGGCTAAATTTCATCATTTATGCAAATGCCAGGATTCTATTTGCCAAAGAGGTTCCAGGTTGAGATGCATTTGAGAAGCTGGAGACTGCAGCTGATCCTGAAAAGCCGATTAGCATACAAAGGGATATTATCCCTTACCCAAAAAGCCACGCAGCCATTGAAGATATGGAGAAAATTTACTCTGTGTACAAACCATTCAGTTAGAGAACTGATAAGTAGCATTAGGAGCAAGAATGGATATGAAAGGCTGGAACCCCTCCCTCACCACCTGAAGAGGAGTGACCCCAGAATTAGACTTCCTTCCATGGCGTCTCCAGGAATCTGGGCAGATTATGTGTCTCACAGAGACCTTGATGACCATTGCCCAGTGTAGGGTAATGTACCCACCTCCAAATGGAGTCAGCTTTGCTCTTCCCCAATGCATACTAGGGGTAAGCTCACGTTAAAGCACTAATCTGAGAGTAGTTTCACTAGGCCAAGGGCAAAGGTTCAGAATGCCTTGTCAGCAAGAAAACACCTGGGTCTGGACAAATAGTCCCTGAGAATGCTGGCACCAAGGGGCTTGAGAGAAAAGCAATAAATCTTAGTTCAGCCACAAGAGTATATAAGATCACACTGATTGCTAAGAGATAGCAGAGTGGTAAACCAGGTCCAGCTGCTGGCCCCATACCCTGTACATAAGTCTGAAAGTAAATTATATGTCTCAGTCCCTAGTCCACAAGTCTGTATTTAGTTTCTTGGAGATGTAGCCAACCTTGACTCAAGTTGCTGCAGAGTTTTTATATAACACCCAACACAGACCCTTGACTTTGGTAAATTCTTAAAGTTAATGAATGAATGAGTGAATGAATCAGACAATTCTCTTACCAAGAGTTAGCAATCTGGAATGATTCCCATCAATCCACATTCCTAAGAGACTTGAGGAGAACCCTAGTTCTTAGGCAAGACTTAAGGTTTTTTTGTTTTGCTGTCGTTTTTTTTTTTTAAAAAAAAAAACAACAACAACAAAATTTTCTAACAGTATAAAAAAAAGAAAGATGAATGAAGGAGAGTATTCCTATAATGATATGAGGAACTGAATAAGAAATGGAAAATCCACATGGAATGAGATGCCAACACTTGATGTTTAAAGTATTTTTCTAGATATTGAAGCATTGAGAAAATAAGAATGGCCTATCTACCTCCTGCTTCTGCTCACCCAGCCTAATTTCAAATCTCAGGTACTTCCCATCCAATGACAATTCAACAGGATGTAGCCTGGGACAAAGTTTACACTGCTCACATCCATTGTACAATTTTGATCAGGATGTGGTTGCTTTCCAGCTCCAGGCCCCCTAATTTCTTTGTTGGAGATGATGATAACTTCAGAAAGCAGTAATGACAGTGACAGTTTAGAGGGTACTCACTATGCACCAGGATCTGGGCTAAGGGCTTATCAGGATTATCCCATTTAATCCTTAGAATAACCCAATGGAATTGGCATATGATTAGCCCCATTTTACTGAGGAAGAACCTAGCGCTGAAAGAGATTAATGATTTGACCCAGGTCACACAGTTAATAAATGAAAGACCCATAATTTAGAGACCCAAAGCACTGAACAAGATTATGACATTCTCTCCCAATAGAAGGCAAAAGAAATACAAAACTAGACCATAAAATAAATGTAAAGAAATACACAGCATTCTTACTTTTCCTATAATCTTTTAAAACATAGATTTCAGGAAAAAAAAAATCCTCTATAAACTATTGAGTAATCTGCCAGGACACAAAGCCCAGTTCTGTCTACTCCAGGCCTGATTCCCTCACCACAACGCTCTATTACTAAATGGACTTTCCTTTTTCCTAGTATCCAATATTTTCAAAGCTCAGACCTTCCAAGAGGCTCAAACATTCATTTCCTCTAGGAAGAGAGGTCACAAAGTAGATATTGCAAGGCGCAGAGGCTGGTATGGAGGTTGATTGAGGTTGCTTGAGCTCAAACATAGGAAAGAGATTACAGAAAATCTGCTGATTTTTCAGCCTCTTGGACTCCTTATCTGAGCCAAAATAATCACCTGCAGAAGGGTAAACCCATCCATCCATGCAGTCCATGTGGGAAGATGCTTCCCTTTATCTTCAGCAGTAGCTGAAGAGTGTTTGCCAGTATAATCAGCTTCTGTAGAGGACTTGCCATTCAGACAGGCTTGGTTAGGACAGCTCAGCCAGAGCCTGGACCTAAATGTAAAGACTCTCTAGATGTGTTCAGATGCTGTCTTCCTCACATCGAAAAGGGTGAGTTAAATTGGCGCTGGTCTTCATGCAAATGCTTTCCAAACTGAGGTGCACACGTTGAAGGTAATTTGATGAGAGAGCACAAAGCCAAGCCAAGTGCCGTCAAGTAGGAGCACAGGCTGAATGAAATGGGCCTGTCCAACCTGCCAGACTTCATTCCTTTGGCTGCATTCAGTGTAGAAGGTATTTTCCATGTGTCTGCACTATCCTTCCACCAACACACCCCATCCTTTGAAGACTGACTCCTGTCACTCACAGGGGAGCACTCCTGCGCCTGTGTTTGTGGAATGTGGTTGTGCCCCCTTATCCACAGCTGATGGACTGCAGTGAGCATTCAGCCTCAGCTGGGCCAATCACATTTCTCTTCCATAATTGTGGACATGAGAAACTGTCAGGGCAAAGGTGGTCATATTCTGCCATGAGCACAGACAGAGAAATATGTCTGCCAAGAAAGAGGAGAATGAAGCAGACACACGGGAGAAATGAGATGCAATCACAGAGCTTGGAGAACTGAAGACAGCAGCTGCTCTGGTCCCTGATAACTGTCCAGTTCTGGTTCCGGACTTGGGAGATCCAGTGTCATGTCTTCCCCTTCCAGCTAACCTCATTTCCTCCAAACAAAAGTCTCCTTCTTCCTTAAGCTCTTCTGAGAGGGTTTCCATCATTTGTAATCCAAAAAGGAGTCTTGAAAGCAATTAATGTGGTCTTTCATATTAAGAATCCACAAATCTCAGTAACTGGCCAGTGAATAAGGAAGACAGAAGCCAAATTGATGCCTTTGAATTGTGGTGTTGGAGAAGAATATCGAACATACCATGGACTGCCAAAAGAACAAACAGATCCGTTCTGGAAGAAGTATAACCAGAGTGCTCCTTGGAAGCAAGGACAGCACACACGTTGTTAGGGGGATCAATCCCTAGAGAAGGACATTGTGCTTGGTAATGTAGCAGGTCAGCAAAAAAGAGGAAGACTTTCAACAAGATGGATTGACACAGTGGCTGCAACGATGGGCTTAAGCATAAACACAATTGTGGGCTTAGTGCAGGACCAGGCAGTGTTTTGTTCTGTCGTGCATAGGGCCACTAGGAGTCAGAACCAACTCAATAGCAGCTGACAACAACAATGGACTCACACCCCGTTTTGAAAATCCTGCTCTATTCTAAGAAGGTAACCTTTAAATGGACTTGATCTGGTATCCAAGGAAACATTTTTATTGTAGCCAAGCTACGGAAGCCATTCCTGGGAACCATATTGTACAGGAAAGCTATGTTGGCCAAAAAGCACATCCTGACGTTGTCGGTAAATCCCCTAGAGTCATCAAGTAGTCACTAATCAGCAAAGTACACATATCATCAAGTAGTAACTAATCAACAAACCATGCATTATTACCAAGTGATAACTAATCAACAAGGACTCTTTTAGCTAATCATATAAACCAACATACTACTCCCACTTTTGTTAACCTGCCCTTGACTCTCACAAATCAGTAGTAAGTTAACCACAATGTTACATTGTTAGCTCCTGGTTTAACAATATAATTATCACAGGGATGCCTGTAACTCCTCAGAACCCAGAGCTTCACTTTGCGGACTGTGTGTATCCACAGTTTAAACTGGGTTGCCTTCAGGAACTCTCTTTGCTTTACTTGAATAGAGTACAAGGTCTTACTCTTTGACATTTCTTGGTGTCAGATACATGGGATCCAAAGGCAGATTGTCTTCAGTGACCCCTGAGACACCAACGATTTGGGCTTCGGGTGCTGGCTGAGCTGTTGGAGGTCTCTGTCTCCCCACTTCTCAGGAGTCACCTAGGGTAAATAACCTCTCAGACTCAAACTCCCTTTGCATTCAAGTTCTCTGACTTTACTGAGAGTTTTGTTTTCTGTTTGTTCTCTGGTAAATGTTTTGGTTTCTTTTCTGTCTACTCTCTTGCAGATGTTTCCGTCTGACGCTGGCTTTAAAGTTTCTGCTACCTAGGTTCCCTGCACACTGGTGGCACTTGCTCCAAGGAAGGTCAGAGACTTTGGGTCAGAACTCGGAGGAACCAAATGCAATGCTTCACTGTTGCAGTCTGAATTTTTGTGGGCATGTTTGGAGGTAATACTTTTGGGTACACATTTGAGTGGAATAATCAAATCTTACAAGGACGTAAGTAATGCCAATTCACAGGGGCAGGTGGCGGCTCCCGAGAAATTAGCAGGAGGAGCTGGCCGTTCCTAGTTCGCATCATCTGACCGAAAACATTTGTGGAAAATCACTAGCTGCTTGAGAGTAACTTCTAACTAAAAAGACTAGTGTATTTTAAAATAAGAGACTTGGTCTCTAGCCAACAGAATGAATTAGGCTCAGAAGGAATGAAACCAGGTCTCATAGGATTGTAACAAAAGAAATCAAGAGTTTTTGTATTTGACTCTGGAAGACCAAATTTTCATCCTTGATAAATGAGACTAGATTTTACCCTATCTGGGTGCTGGTTTGGGGTTCATGTTCAAAAATACTTTAAGCTGCATACACTAAAAGTAACTTGGAATTTCAGTGATCACTTTGAGAAAAGAAGTTTCCATCTGCTCTTTACCTTCCATTTTGGGAAAATGAGTTCCCATTTGCATGGTCTTTCCTCTGGGAAGCTTTTGTTTGATACTCAGGTTTTAGCAGAGAATCTGATACCCTTCCATCTGAGACTCTGGCAAATTAATAAGTTTATCTGGAACCTATTTTTTCTGTCAAATAGGGATCAATGTTATCAGAAACATTTTTCATACATTAAGAAAATGGATTCTCCGTGTATTTGTCTTATGTAATGTTGAAACTAAGCCTGGGTTTTGAGCTGGGTTCGCACATCAGATAATTTATGTGGTTTTCTATCCTACTTTGTGCTTGATTTTCTGTCCTGTCTCAGGAAGCTGTGAATGACAGTTGCTAGGCTTTTTTCATTTTTTTCCTTGTAAAGCATACAAAAGACTTATGAAAATACAATAAATATAATAACATATAATACAATGTAGTTTACATTATATTATATTATATCATATATCATGTCATATCATATCATATTATGTTGTATTATTATACCTCAGGATGATATTATTAAATTAGATTGTAATTTTTTTCAAAGAATTTACTCTAATAGGTTTAATAATAAATAAGTACTTATATGGAAATCCTGGTGGTGTGGTGGTTAAGTGCTATGGCTACTAACCAAAAGGTCAGCAATTCAAATCTGCCAGGTACTCCTTGGAAACTCTTTGGGGCAGTTCTATTCTGCCCTATAGGGTTGCTATGAGTCAGAAATGAGTCTATGGCACTGGTTTTAATTAAGTACTTGTATAAATTCAATAGCCCTAATATGATCAGGAATTAATAAGACTGAATTTATTCTGACAAAAGTTTTTATGCTTCCTGATGCATCACCTTAAAACTAATTTCCAAGATCTTTTTAAGTAACTTAGGTTAGATTGAGTATGTGGAATATGTTTTATTAAGTGAAAACATAGTAATTTTGTCCTAAAATGATAAAGACTCATTATTCTAAGATGAAGAGAAAAACATAGAAAAAGGAATTTAGATGGATAAAGATGATTGTAAAAGGTTATAAAAATTAAAAAGTTAAGAGCAGCAGACAGAAGGTGCCGTATGATCCAGAGACTACTTCTTCATGAGAGCAGAGGTGCCTGGCCACCACGAATGACTGCTCTGACAGGGAACACAGCACAAAGTCCCTGATACAGAGGGAGAAAAGTGGGTTTGCAGAACTAGAACTCTATTAAATGACCATAGTTGATGGTCCGACAGACTAGAAGGTCCTCTGAAGACTCTCCCCAGACTCTCTGTTAGCCCAGAGCTGATACCAGGATCCAAGTCAACTCTTCAAAGATTGACTGTACTATAAGACATACAGTGATGCTGGCAAAGAACATGCTTCTTGACTTAAATATATACATGTGGTTGCCTGAGCAGCTCTTCTTTACAGGCAAGATGAGAGGGTAGAGGGGGACAGGAGTTCATTGAAGAGATATGGGAAGTACAGGGTGGAAAGCAGTGTACTGTCATGCGGCACAGGGGTAGGGTGGAGAGCAGTTAGAGTAGCATGGTGGTGTGTGTTTGCCATTTCATATGTCAGATCGATTTGGATTGTAAATTTTACTTAAAGCACAATAAAGAAATTTTTTTTAAGAGTAGTTTACTTACTAAGAAAGCAATAAAAATCTAAAAGGAAAAAGTTTAATTTTCTTTTGTCTTTCAAAATGCTTAAACCAATTTGAATATAAATGAATGAATTGAACTCAACCAATTCTTTCTGGATAATGAATATCTAAGACTCACACTGCTTCAGAGATTTTGAAAAGACTCCTAATCAGATGAAAACTTTTCTAAGACAAAAGAAACTTTATTTGATAAAGTCACCATCCTTATTTACTGCAACTAAAAGTCTGATGGGTTAATATACGAGAATTTTTAAGAGCTCTACTGTGAATTTTTAAGAAACCTAATGTCAGCTGGAAATCCTGGTGGCATAGTGGTGAAGAGCTACAGCTGTTAACCGAAGGTCAGCAGTTTGAATCCGCCAGATGCTCCTTGGAAACACGGTGGGTAGTTCTACGTTGTCCTATAGGGTCACGACGAGTCGTAATCGACTCACCGGCAATGGGTTTGGGTATTAGAGGGGTTTAATGTCGATTAACAAGGAATTGGGTTTATTGCTGTTGAGATAACAATGTTTTCTCCGACGGTTGTTGTTACTGGGTGTCATCAAGTTGGCTGCTACTCAGAGAGACCCCGTGTGCAACAGAGCAAAACACTATCTGGTTCTGTGCTGTCCTCACAATCATTACTGTGCTTGAGCTCATTGTCACAGCCACTGTGTCAGTCCATCTTGTTGAAGGTCTTCCTCTTTTTCACTGCCTTTCTACTTTACTCAGCATGATGTCCTTCTCCACAGATTGGTCCCGCCTGATAACACGTCCAAAGTATGTGAGATGAAGTCTCGCCATCCTTATATTTAAGGAGCATTCTGGCTGTACTTCTTCCAAGACAGATGTGTTCATTCTTCTCGCAGTCCATAATACATTCAATATTCACCAACACCATGATTCAAAGGTAACAATTCTTCTTCAGTCTTCTTTATTCATTGGCCAGCTTTAGCATGCATCTGAGGCAATTGAAAATACCACGGCTTGGGTCAGGCACACCTTAGTCCATGGAGTGACGTCTTTGCTTTTTAACAGTTTAAAGAGGTCTTTTGCAGCAAATGTGCCCACTGCCATATGTCATTTTTTTTTCCTGACTGCTGCTTTCATGGCATTGATTGTAGATCCAAGTAAAATGAAATCCTTGACAACTTCAGTACATTCTCATTTTATTGTGATGTTGTTTATTGGCCCAGTTGTGAGGATTTTTGTTTTCTTTGATTACTAAGCTGAAATTTTAATTTTATTTTTTGGCAGGCTGCATTGTACCCAAGTGTTCAACAGAACAAATTACTGAGTCAAAAACCAAGCTACAGGAATTTAGAAAAAGATAAAAATTTATCTTTAAGTTCTTTAGTTAAATAACTCAGGTATTACTTCTCGGTGGCGTATGATAAACTCATGACAACTTCAAAGCCTCATGGAAAGCCACAAAAGATTTGGTTCTATTTTATGAAGAAAAAATACTTCAAAAGGTTTATTTAATATGTTATTAATCACATGAAATGTACTGTCAAATCAGGAGAATACCAAATTTTCTTCAAAATTAAAATTGATATATCAATTTTTGTTGATTTTAAACAAGCACATAATATTATGTCATAATTTTATTATTTCAGTTAGTAACTTAATTACAACTGTTTCCCTTTAATGCAGTATCACTAAAGCTAGTGGTTTTAACTAGGTAATTATATCATTTACCTATGGAGTTTTTATTACTATAGGTGTCCCTGGTTACAAACATCTGACTTATGCATACAACCTGTGGTTATGAACCAATCCCCATAAAGCCTATTATATTAAAAATTCATAGTACATATAATGGTTCATAATAACACATGGGTGATACTTTGTAATGTGCATCAAAATACTGTCATTATTATTACTGTTACGTTAAAGATGTTTCAGTGTGTCTGGAAGTATTTCTTTTAATGTTTTAGGAATAGAAGTGTACACTGTATACTGTATACTAAGCCAAATATTTAACTAATTGACATTAGAAACAAATCTTTCCTCACTGTTCCAACTTACATACAAATTCTTCTGAAAGACAGATTTAGGAAAAGAACTCATTTGTAATTGTGAGACTACTCATATTCAAATATTTAGAGACTTGGTTTTCTTCATATACGCTTAATATACTCTGGATTTATTGTATTATGTCTCAAGCTCAGTATATATTACATCTGAAGCTCCTGAAAAATAAGCCTAATCATTATATTTAGGAATATTTTTATCTAAATTTTTTTAAATAAGCTAGTTTTATGATTAATTCCCATCATGTTTCATTTTTAAGAAATAGTATTATAAATTAATAGTCACATTAATTTTTGCCATCAGCAGATAAGTTTTTACTTTGCTGACATGCTTTAAATGCTTGACCAAAATATTTCAACAAAAAAGATGGATTATATTAGATTTATGAAAAGGATTACAATTTTTTTTTTATTTTGCTGACTTTTCCCACATTACACATTGCCTTTCTCTTCACGATTAAGGTTTATGATATTTTGAACACAGCTATCTCTAAACTGACTCAAGATTTCCAGAACTCTTAGATTGCTATTGGTCTAAAATTGCACAGAATCAAAATTACCTAACAGGACTGAGTAAACTAAAAGAATTATTGTAAGGTTTACAAGAGAATGTTGCCGATGTCCAATGGTTCAATGTTCTATTTTTAGGCATAAGAAATCTTTTTTCCTTTCTCTCTTTTAATGGAAGAATCAGGTATTTCAACAAGTAATTTTATGTTATATTGGCTACAGAATATTGTATGGATTGAGAAAATGTTACGGTACATGTCAAAGTCCTGACTAAATATATTCAGAATATTTTAAAGGATTCTGCCACAGGCTCCAAGAAATAAATACTGAAATGACTATTATGAGAGAAATAATCCTTCAAAACCAAATCTTGACATGCTTATACTATACAGACTCCTTTGCTAGTATTGAAACCGATTATTGATACTGAATTTTAACAATCTTGTTACTTCCTTAATAGGTATTATACCTTTAGTATTGAAACTGATTATTGACACTGAATTTTAACAATCTTGTTACTTCCTTAATGGATATCGTACCTTATTTTAGAATCTTTCACATTGTTTTTATTATTATAAAATGCTGCATCTGCCATGATTAATTCTACTTTGAAAGATTTTTTCACAGGCTAAAAATGTTTTTGATGACCAGAAGTTAAAACCCCCAAATCTGCCAAACACCACTCCAGGAAAATGTACTGGAAAATACACCAGTTGAAAGACTCCTTAAATGCTGGCTGGAAAGGCTTATATTTAGTCCTTCTCACTAACCCATGTATTGCTAAATAACAGAGTTAAAGCTTGGATTAAACACCCGTGGACTATTCAACATACTGAAGGACTTAAGCTGAAGTTCAGTGCCCTCGTGGCTAGAAGCACATGACATCTGAGGTAGATGGCAGATCCCAAAACTACAGAAAAAGACTTGATGCAACCTCTTGGAATTTTTGGACTTTGTTTCTGGATTATTGATATTCTTATAACAGTTGCTTTATTATACATTTGTGGTATCATTCCTTGTCTTAATATTTTGTTTTTCCCATGCAACTAATTAAAATTATTGTACTCTACTTAACACTCACAACCTTTGAAATATCTTTGGTTTACAAACTTGAATTTATTTCTTGGTAAGGTTATCCTTAGGACTAAAGAATGAATTTGTTTTATAATATCCATTATTTTTATGCTTTTTGCTTTATTGTATTTTTTGTTAAACTTCCTTCACTCTGAAGCTTTTATTAAATATTCTATTTCTGTCTACTGTGACTCTCACTAAGTCTTAGAATAAAAATGCCTTTATTAAAATAGCTCAGTAAGTAGCTAGCAAGAATAATCTGACTAATTGCTGTATTTTCTATCCTATTCCAAAATCAGGATATCACAATTCTGATTAGATAACAGAACTGTTCTTGATTTTATTTTAACTAAACAAAGAGGAATCTATGACATCACTACTACTTCCTGTTGCTCTTGGATAAACATCCTTGGAGAAGCTGAACAAGATCTCACAAAAATAAACCAGAAGGTTACTGGCTTACATTCAACAGCGCCTATAACCATTTTCTTTTTCTTTGATGTCTCTAGCTGGTTGCCAGATAGCTCTGGATCATGAATTAGGTCTATACTATTCACTGGTCTAAAGATCTTATTCTTGTTTTGATTATTGCAGGTATAAACAAACGTTATGTGAAATGTACATCAAATACCTTCACCCCTGCCACAGATGCTAGGGCTATGAAAAGATTCACATATATTGCCAATATCCTTTCAAATGGAGTTGACTTCATGACCTATAAGGACCTATTTTGGTTATGTTGAGTTGTTTAGCTCAAAACCCCAATAGAGAAAAACCTCTACTGCCTTGTACCCACAAAAAAGGGTTATGCCTTTTGTATCTAAAGCCTTCATATTGGCTAACACCATGCCCTGAAGATGAGACCCTAAGCCAATGCAGGGTAAAAAGGACACACAATCTCCAAGAGTGATCAAAGCATTTTCAGAGAAATCCCTGTTCAAAAGGGGAAAATGAGATAGAACGCTCTAAAATTTTAATGTTTGGGGACCCTGACTTGACTAAAAGATAGTTGTCTCTGGGCCTGAACTCAAACCCCATTTTGAAAAAGTCTTCTCTGAGAAGTTAATCTTTAAACAGACTTGATCTGGTATCTAAGGAAATTTTTTCTTCATAACCAAGCTATGAAAATCACTCCCAGGAATCACAGCATACAAAAAAAAAAAAACTATGTTAGCAGAAAAGAGCATTCCGTGATTGTCTTTTAACCAGTCGGTGAACCTCCTGTACCAAACCCATCGCTGTCAAGTCGATTCTGACTCATAGCAACCCTGTGGACAGAACAGAACTGCTCCATAGAGTTTCCAAGGAGCACCTGGTAGATTACTCAAACTGATGACCTTTTGGTTAGCAGACATAGCACTTACCCACTATGCCACCAGGGTTCCAATCCCCCTAGAGTCACCAAGTAACCACAAATCAACAAAGCCCATATATCACAAGTGGCAACTAATCAACAAAGATTCTTTAAACCAATTACATGAACTCACATATGTTGTGTTCCCCAACCACTGTAAACTCCTTGCTTTTGTTAACCTGCCATTGACTTTTATAAATCACTGCTAAGCCTCAGAGAACATTATCTTGTTAGTTCCTGGTTTAAAAATACAAATATTGCCTGGATGCCTGTAATTCTTCCGACTGCATAGCCTTACTTTGTAGATTCTGCCTATGCCCAACTTAAACTGTGTCTTGCTTCTAGGATCTCTTTGACTACTTTAGTAGAGTATAAGTTCTTACTCTTTGACACACTTACCATCTTTATCCCCAACATCACAAATATCAGTATCAAAAAGTGTTTATGACAAGGCTGCTTTTGTGTATTACTCAGCTAGACTGAAAGACAGTGACACCAGCCATGTCCACGTTCCCTGACAGTTTTCTAGACAGGGCTTGTGATGTGAAGACAAATGCACAGGGCATTAAATTAAGACATAAATAGTGAGATATTCACTTTGTTATCAGGTTAAAAGAACAGAGGATGCCAGAGCAAGGCAGAGCAGATAAGGGAACAGCTAAGGGCATTCTAGGTCACAGCAGGGCTGACTCTCAGGTGAAAGAAGCCTTCAGACTCCCTCAGTCTGAACCAGGGACTGTGTAGAAAAGAATATAAAAGAGACTGAAGGTCTGAGTTAGGTATTGGGCCCTGGCACACTGATCAGTAGGTATCTGTTTGATCTTTAAATTCAGGAAGGAAGAAAACGAGGGACAGAATTGGAAGGCAGGGGTGGAAGGGTTGAGACAAGTAGCACCAAAAGAAATCAGAAGAAGATACAGATCTACTTGGCAAAACTCAGTCAGCATGCAGGATGCAAGAAACAGAATCAGGTGACAGCCGGTACAAAAGAGGCTAAAAGACATCAACATTCAAAGGGGAAAAGTAGAAAGGGGACATGAAAACAAAGGGAAGGCCAAAAGAACTGGTAGATAAAGGAAAGAAGCAGAGAGAGTCAAGTTAGTCAGGAATAGAAGATCACAGGACAGGGTTAGTGTCAGGGAAGGTAAATGAACAATTTGTTTTATGACTATCAGCACAAAGCTGGTACCTATGACCCAGAGGTCTAAGATGTCCCAGATGTCCAACTTTTCCAGCTTCTGTACCACTCCATCATCTCTGACATTACCTATTCTCTCCCCCTTCTGTAACATCCCTAATGTCTTTGGGTTCTCTAATTTGCTGCAATGTCTCGTGGGACTCACAAACTGTATAAAGAAAATGGCTCAAGCAGTTGCAGAGGCTAGCAAGTCCCAAATCCTATGGGTCAGGCATAGGCTTCTCTTTACCTACATGGCTGCAGAGACTAATTGGCAGCTCCTATCATAGGCTGATAGCTCACCAGGCCAAAGCTAGCAAATCATGTCAGACAATAAGCTGTGAACCCATGGGGCTGCGAAGGTGTGAAGGTCAGCAAATTCCAGAATCAGCAGGACAGACAGCAAGCCTCTGCCTAAAGTCCCAAGAACCAGAGGTCAAATGATCATGAACCTGGGATACAGATGCAGAAACAGAGAGATAGCCCCACTGAGTTATCTACATACTTCTCTTAGATGCAGACCACACCCCCAGGAAAGGATATAACTTGAGTAAAGATGGGACTTGAGTCACGTGTTCCTGCAGGACTGCAACCCAAGAAACACCCTACACCAATCCTGCCTCATTAGCATGTGCAGGCCAGAACCCACAACACATCAAATGGAGGGTGACTATATAATATTGAGAATTATGATCCAGCCAAACAGTCACTAAGCATCAGTCACAAAGACAGTGGCTGAAAGGACCATATTAGGTAATTCTTTATACCGCAGACAGACAAAGACAGAAAAGGTAAAGAACGACTGTCATGGATTGCATTGTGTCCCCCCAAAATGTATGTGCTGATCTGACTTGGCTATGAGTCCCAATATGGTGCCACTCCTCCCGTGTGTTGTGAATCCTGCCTCTGTGATATTAATGACAGACAATGGGCAGCAGCTGTGCTGGTGGGGCAGGATCTGAGTTACCAGCTGTGGGATATAAGGGAGAAAAGTGAGCAGAGTAAGCTGGGAAACTCACATCAACAAGAAAGCAGCACCGGGAGAAGAGCATGTCTTTGGGAGCTGAGGTTCCTGTGCCAAGATGCTCCCTGAACAAAGACTGGTGCAACACATGGATTTCCTCCAGAGCCAACAAGGGGAAAAGACTTCCCCTGGAACAGATGTCCTTAATTTGGACTTATAGCCTTCAGGACTGTGAAAGAATAAACATTTCTCTTTTAAAGCCATCCACTCTGTCATATTTCTGTTAGAGCAGCACTAGCAGACTAAAACAAGACCTAAGAGAAACCAAAACTGAGAATTACAGAGGGTCAGAAAAGAAACAGAGAAACCAAGCTCAGCAGCAATAGGACACAGATAGTATGGAACAGAGAGGCCCAGAAGGACAAGAGACTAAGACAGAAAGGGAGAAAAGGAGGCCAACAGAACTCCTGAGAAAGGCAGGGCTCCCCGAGCCAGCCTTATGGTTGCCCTCAGGATATTCCTATTCTATTAGCCTTTCTGACTGAAAACCTTAAAAGTGTTTTTCTCTCTATTCTACATGTGAGTAGCTGGACACTATTTTTCATCATTCCTTTCTTGCAAATATCTCTGACATTCTCAGTGTCTCTCTACTCTTACATCACCATGGATGGCTGACACTGGGTCTTGACTCTGGACTCTCTACATAGTCTTTATCTGGGTCCTAATAACAATAATCTATCCCATTTATCTTCTGCTTTACAAAGCACTTAGGAAATGCCCTCTGATCCTCAAAGTTGCTCTGTGGGTTAACATAATTATATACACTTGATATATCCATTCATTAAATATTTCTTGAGAACTACTTCAGATTCCCTGCTCAGTGCTAGGGATCTAACCCTGAACATAACCCTGCCCTCCTGAGGCTTACCAACTGTGGCAAATGCCACAAGGGATATGCAGATAGATCTGACTTAATCAGAGCGTCAGGAGAGTAAAATTGCAGTTGAGAAGAATGGCAAAGCTGCTGCATGGAGAAGTTACAAGACTTGTCCAGGGTCTAGAGGCTGCAGATTTGGGCTCAGAACAAGCATCTTCTGACTCTTAGTGCACGAGTTGCCCTCTCGGGCACTGTGCCCTTGGGTACACCATCTCTTGCTGAGCATGGAATATACAAAGAGGTAAGCATGATTCTCCCCTCTTCAGCAGAGATGTCGTGTTCCAGAACCGTTGATCTCTATCTCTCTGCACCTGTTTCATCAAACCCATACTCCTCTGCCTGGATCCCCAGGCCTCTATAACCTAGCCACACCTTCCTTATTCATCCTCTTCTTCACTACTCTGCAGTGTTTCACTACTCTGGCTAGTGCTGTTAGTCAGTCCAACTCTTCACTGTCCCAGGACTCGGGCATTCTTGTCTTCATTCCTGTATTTATTCATTTATCCAACACTTAGAAGTGTCAGCTATGTGCCAAGCATAAATCTCTACTCATTCTATTTCTTCTATGTGAAACTTCATCCCCTTTATTTTCATGAATCTAAATCTTACTTGACTCAGTCTTATCTCTTTTTTCTTTTAAGTCTTGACACATTCAAATGAAAGGAGTGGGAACCCAGTCAGAATTCAGGCATTCAAGTCAACTTACTGTTTAAGTTTTCTGAACTTCAAGTTCCCCACTTTTACAATGGTAAAATAATAACTGCCCTACTCGCTATAGAAACAATGGCATAAGAATCAAGACAACAAAATCTTTTTTGCATGAAAGCACTTTATAAACTTCAGTATAAATTAAGGAAAGAGTTATTCATTAATTCCTATCTCCTCACAAAATGATCTCTTCTCCACACTCCTGATCATGCAATCTCAGCATTAAGCATTTACCTTTTCTCAGCTTGAATTGTGGTGTTAATTTGCTCCACCAACTAGATTACAAGCTGCTTGAGGGATAGAAACATATCACACTCTTTTATATTACCCACGGTGCCCAGGGAAGTGCTAGGAACACAGTAAAACTTATCCAAATTTGCGTGAAGTGTGAGCAGAATGTTCAGAGAGTGCTGGCCACAACATTATGGGAAGAGGCAGAAAGAAGAATTTTCATTTTGACCCTTGGCCAGCATCTGCCCAGAGCTGACAGCTGCCAGGTTGTCAAAGAGAGAGGCAGCCCAGTTCTTCATGCCAGCTGACCTCAGGCTACACATGCCCCAGAGCTGCCAGGAGACCTATTGCCACCACCAACCAGTAGATTGATTTGGGAACATAGCTTATTTTTCTAGCAGCTACCGAAGTTCCTGTTCCCTTTACCAGACTTCTAGCTGAAGCCTTTCTTTAGCCCTGGGATTATAGCAATAAATTTTCATTTAGCCATGACAAATGATTCTGCTGCTCTCCTTTCCCTCCTCCATACCCACCTCCTTATTCTGAAGTCTCCTTCTCAGAGATAGCTTGAGGGCCTTTCTTTTATGTGACACTGGTAGGTTCTGGCATTTATAGTACCCCAAAGCAGGTGTCACTCCAGAACAGGCTGATTATGACCTGGAGGGAAAAGAGAGGCTGGGGTGGCAGAAAGAGGTAGAGAAATGCCAGCCTTCCTTGCTAAAGTCACTGATGACACAGAGCAAAAGCAAGAAGAGAAAATTTGAATAATAAGAAGCTGATGGCAGAGGGAACGGCAGTGGAGGAAGGAAGAAGAGGTGAAAGATGTTCATTAGTTGCATTGACTCAAGGGGAAAGACAAGTGATTAAATACTTCACCCCCAAGGTACAGGCTTACCCTGCTCCTGCTTTCTTTGTTAGAAAGCAGAAGTAATTTCTTAGCCATGTGGTTCTGCCTTACTTCTTCTGGACTAGGGTTCACAAGGGAGGGAAGGAGAGCTAAGGCATGAGGTTCCACAGTCAACCCTCAGTGATGCATACCAATGGAGGTGAATCATAGCATGACCCCAAGCACAGCCCAAGCCCAAATCCATTGCCATCAAGTCAATTCTGACTCATAGCAAACCTGTACCAAAACCAAATCCATGGCTGTCAAGTCCATTCCAACTCATAGTGACCCTATAGGACAGAGTAAACTGCCCCATAGGGTTTCCAAGGAGTGGCTGGTATATTCAAACTGCTAACCTTTTGGTAGCTGCAAAGCTCTTAACCACTGTGCCAACAAGGCTCCTACAAACCAAAAAAAAAAAAACCCAAACTCATTGCTGTTGATCATTCCAACTCATAGTGACCCTGTAACCCAAACCAAACCCATCGCTGTCAAGTTGATTCTGACTCATAGCAACTCTACAGGTCAGAGTAGAATTGCTGCATAGAATTTCCAAGGAGCACCTGGTAGATGTGAACAGTCATCCCTTTGGTTAGCAGACATGGCACTTAACACCTGCACCACAAGCAACCCAATAGGACAGAATAGAACTGCTCCATGGAGTTTCTAAGCAATGACCGGTGGATTCCAGCTGCCAACCCTTTAGTTATCATCCATAGCTCTTAACCACTACACTATTAGTGTCCCTCACCCCAAAGGAAAGCACTAATTGTCACTCTGGGCTTTGGAACTTTGCTATATGGAGTTTGGGTATGCACAGCTCAGGTAGGCCTAACATTAAAGCTGCCATTCCCTGAGGACAGGCCATATGGTAAACCAGAGGACAGAAAGGTGGGATGGGGCAGGTCACAGCTGACCTGCACTGGAAAGTTTCAAATCTTCAAAGTGAGCAATCTTCATTCACAGAGTTGAATGCTGACTCTGACAATATTCAGAAAGGAAGGATGATAGCATTTATTTCATGTTTATGATGTCCCAGGTGCTTTCATTTTGATTAAGAGTAGCCAAAAATACATTACACATTTTAGGCATGGAAGTACAGACTAAAGAAATCACAGTCCCCTAAAGAACTCTCAGTCTAGATGGGGAGATAAATATTAACAAGGTATTTCTATACAACATTATAATGGCTAAGAGTGTGGATAGAGAGAGTCCCTGGGTAGTGCACAAGGTTAACACACTCAATGACTAACTGAAAAATTGGTAGTTCTAATCTACCCAGAAGCGACTTGGAAGAAAAACCTGGAGATCTACTTCCAAAAGATCAGCCACTGGAGGTGGGGCCAAGATGGTGGACCAGTCACGTCTCCTTGATGCCCTCTAAGAACTAAGGCCTAGAAAAACAATTGAATGGAGACGAGCAGATATTCTGGGAGCCCCAAGATTGGCATAGGGTTGTGAGATAAGACTGGGCAACAGGACAGGGAAACTACCTTTGTGAGGTATTTTTTTCCTGTTACATATATTTGTTTTTTATTTTATTTATTTATCGTGATTGAGTGGAAGTGTACAATCCAATTTAAATTTGCATGCCTGCCTATGTGCAGCCCCTACTGCTCTCCTTGCCTGATGACAGCATACTCCTCATTTCCGTTCTATACATGTCATAACCTCTTAACAATCTCCTGTCCCCTCTTTTCCACCCTCTCCACTCCCCTCTAGTAAGAGGCCAGCAGAATGACATCCTATAGATGCATAGGACCATGAAGTGCACACACGATATGGTCAGTTTTTAAGACAAACACATCTAGAGAACACAGCAGTGGCTGGCAGCCAAGTGTGGTGTCAATCTTCTCTCCACCCTTCTCTGAGCTATACCATAGTGTCTGCTGGCATGACTCTGGTGAGTCGGCTCAAGTAGATTGCCATCTTTACCATCCAGAGGCAGAGGCTGCCACCTCTGAGGGCCCAGCTGGGGCTAGCCACCAGGTCAAGCTGCAGCACAGGGCTGGATAGCATCTATCTCACCAGAGAAGCTGTGTGTAAGTTAGGTGAACCTAGGGAACTCAGTGGTGACTGGCAGCTAAGTCTAGCAGTGCTGTTACTCCCTTCTTAGAGCTACACCACAGCTCCAGTTGGTGCAACAACAGAGAAGCTGAATGGCTTTTTGATGATACAAAGACAACAATCCTAACCATTTAAAGAAGCAGATCACCATGGCTCCGGAAAACTCCCAAAATAATCAAAAAACTTCTCAGATGAAGAAGTCTTCCTGAAATTATCAGAGGTATAATACAAAACAATTATGTATACAGTCTTTCTAGAGATTAAACAAAGTGCAGCAGAACAAAATGAAAAATTAAGCAAGTTATATGAACTGCTGGAACATCAATGATCTGAAACTCAGCAGTCAATAATAAAATTAGAGTTAGAGAATTCAATGCAAAGCTAAAAGAACAGGACTGAGGACATGGAATGCAGAATTAGCAAGATCGAAGATAAAGCAACTGACACCAGCATTTATGAGGAGAAATCAGAGAAAGGAATCCAGAAAAATGAAAAAGCAGTAATAAGTCGCCTATCAAGAAGAATAATCTACAACTAATTAGAGTTCCTCAACAGGAAGGGATAACAGAAAATACAGAGAGAACTGTTGAAGAGTTGCTGACAGAAAACTTTCCTGACATCATGAAAGAAGAGAACATAGCTACTCATAATGCTTATCAAACTCCACGAAGGTAGGCCCCTGAAGAAAGACACAAAGACATATTCCAATCAAGCTTGATAAAATGAAACATAAGCAGAGGCTCTTAAAGTCAGCTAGGCTTAAATCAGAATTAACATACAAAAGGAAGCCTTATAGGCTGTCTTCTGACTTCTTGGTAGAAATCATATTGGCAAGAAGGCATATAGATGCATTGTGTGTTTTGATCCAACCTGGTATTCTCTGTCTCTTTACTGGAGCATTCAACCATTTACATTCAGTGTAATTATTAGCGGATATGCATTTAGTGCTGTCGTTTTGGTGCTTTTATTTTTGTGATGATGACATTTTCTTTGTTCCACTTAATATTCTGTTCTGGGTGGTTTTTCTTTATAGGTTTTCTTTTCATCCTTTTCAATCTTTATTTTGTGTCTATTGAAACTCCTGTGTTATGTTTCTTGTTTTGATATGCAATATTGTTAAGTTGCTTTGAGGCTACCCCTTTGTTCCCCCTTAATGTTCTAAGTTTAAACCAATCTTTAACTTCTGTGTACCTCCTTAATTTCCTCTCCATCTGAAAGGGCTATAAATACTGTAATATATCCCTTTTATAGTGTAATATGTCATAGTTTACATGTTAAGATCTCTGTTTGCCTAATTTTAATATTTTAGCTTTGATTGAGCATTGCGACTTCCCAAACTAATAACATGCAAAGAAGAGCAGGAGTGGCGATACTAATCTCAGATAAAACAAATTTTAAAGTAAAATCCACCATCGTGGATAGCAGTGGTCACTATTTATTGCTTAAAGTTTCAATACATCAGGAGGATATAACAATATTAAACATTTATGCACCCAATATCGGAGCATCTAAATACATCAAACAACCACAACATTGAAAAGTGAGATAGATCAGTCCACTACAATAGTAGGAGACTTCAACACTCTACTTTCAGTAATCCTTCAGAGAAAAGCTCAATAAAGATACAGAGGATCTTATTGCAACAATCAACCAACTAGACCTCCATGTATACAGAACTTTTTACGTAACAACAGGTAAGTATACCTTCTTTTCCAATGCACATGGAACATTCTCTAGAATATACCAGGTATTTACAGCCATAAAGCAAGTCTCAACAAAATCCAAACCATTGAATTACTGCAAAAAGTAAGCCATTGAAAACACCACGGAGCACAGTTCTACTCTAACACACATGGGGTCAACATGAGTCATAATCAACTCAATGAAAACTAGGTTTGTTTGTTTTAAGAATGGGGATGTACAGAAGGTAAAACGGTCCACCAGATGAAGCTGAGGGTTTCCAGAAGGTTTCCCAAAGAAGGTGTGTATAGAACCTAGTCTTGGAGTTGTTAGTCTGAGTTGGTTCAGAAGGTATCCCCAGATCTGTTGCTCTACAACAGATTGTTCTAGTTTACATCTCCAAAGTTATGGAGTCCTTTGATCCTTTTGACAATTCACAAACTTAAAAACTTTCTCTGTCCTTTTTATTACCTCCTTTTTCAACCCTGTCAATCTGCTGAAAGGAAGGAAGGGTCATACCATGGGCTCTACCTGCTGAAACAAGGTGTACTCCACACATGTTACAGGAGAATATCAGGATCTTAATTAGAACACTTTTTCACTTAGGTTTCAACAATATGCTTTGCACTGCCAACTCACAACCACGTTCATTCCATTCCTTAGGCTATATTGTCTTAGAATTAAGTACAGCCTCAAGTTGGGAAGACAAGAGGGTCCCACAGACCTGGGACCATCCCTGTCCTTGGAAAGAAGGAGGAGGACTTCTCTTCAGCCTTACTTCTCCCACATCCTTCTCTCATTCTCTATCAGGTACATTCACTTTCTTTTCGGCCAAAGATTTGGTAGCAGTTAAGTCAAAGGATAAGAGCACATCTTTTCTCTGTAGAAGTATTCCAAAGAGACGTGAAAACTCATTAACTCCTAAGGGAGTGAAGGAAAAGTTAGGAGGTTACACTATTTACCTCCAATTTTTAAGAAAACCTGCACACTTTCCCTTTTCCTATCACATGATTCCAAATCCTGCTGCCCAGGCAAGAATTTCATCTGTGGAGTCTCACAATTTCTGGACAGCTCAGTGTTGGTTTGGCTTCCTCTCTCCAAGGGAACATACCTGAAGGGCAAGACTCAACTGTCTAGCTAGGAGGGACACAGCCTTTGTTCCTTCTCACCACAGCCACATCCCTTCTGCCCTGATTTTTCCTCCAGCTTCCAGGACTGAATCAGGCTGCAGTTCTCCATTTTCTCAGGGGAATCATACAGTTTGGCTGTTCCTGCTACTCCCCTCCCCCACCATGAACAGGTCCCTGGAAGGCAGCCCAACAAGTTGATCAATTTAGTCTACTTCAGCAAAGTTTAAAATAGAAGCCCTGAACATTTGCAAACATTCACAAACACATACTCTCCCCAAAGCTGCAGTCAAAGTGCTAATGGCTTAATGTGAAAAAGGATGTTTACCAAAGAAGTACTTCACACACATGCACACGCATGTGCACACACACATACAGAATCCTTCTTTGACACGAGCCAAGTTTACGAAGGGAAAGTGGGCAGGCTGATAGTGCGACCATTATGGAGACGGCCATGCTTAAGGGTAACAACCCATAAGACTGAGGATTTCGTATACTTATTTATTCAACTCTTCCACTAAAAGCACCTTAAAATAATTGCTAAGTTCTGATGTGGAGATGCCACTGCTAGGAGCTGGGGAGCACGGCCAGGTCTCCTTTCCTTGCATGCTAACTTTGCCTAAGAATAGAAGCTCTGCAAGGAATCCAAGATATTATTTCAGCAAAGCCCTGAAGCCTAAATAGTGCAAGTAATTTAGCCGGGTAAAAGTTGTTACAGAACCCAAAGTCAACTCCCAGGCCACCTGGGTCCCAGAACTGGGCTTTTCTACCAAAAGCCAAAAATGTAGCCCAAAATCAGGTACAGTGTGCTCTTAATGAAAGGCAGAGAGCTCTTTAGGGACTCACACCCAAGTGATATTGTGGCAATCAATGAATCACAAAGCATTTATTAATTAGTTACAAGTGCTCAGTGCTTTTCAAGGTACCACAGAGACTGCAGAGGAGAAATGAAATGGGAACATCTAACATAGTATGGTCCAGAATCCCACTATAAGTGTTCTTTGGATGAGTGTGGCATTATTTTAGATTGAGCCATGGTGATAATAACTAATATTCATGAAGTGTTTACCGTGTACCAGGAACCTTGCTCTAACCTCCCTATATGCATTTATCTCATTCAATCTTCATTACAACTCTAGGAAGCATGCGCTATTACTGCCCTCATTATTCAGATAATGAAACTCAAGCACAGAAGGTTAAATCCAAAGGCACACACCTGGTAAATGGTGGTAGGATTGTAAAACCAGCAGCTTGTGCATCTAACCACCAGATTATAGAAGATATGGGACTTGGAATCAGACACCTATACTCTAAACCTAACTGTGGCACTTATAAGTTGTGTCACCTGAGATCAGTCTGCAAGTTACTTAACCTCCCTGAGCCTCACTGACAAAACGATTAGAATATTATTACAAAGAGCTGCTTTGAGGATTGATCAGCTTCTGCACAGCAGAGACCCCGAATAGTCACTGTGTACCTTGTATACCACAATCCCTTCCTCTGAGAGCTCAGCATAGCTGAGAAGCTAACACAAACAAACCAACAGTGCCTCTATTTCCCTAGCTGCAAAATGGAGACAGTGTTATTATTTACCCTGTAGAACTGTAGTGAGGATTGAGTAGTACTTAGAACAGAACTTGACACAACGCATATTACTATTTGCAATGAAGAAGTCCATGGTCTTGCAAAATCCTATCATATGATGGCCAGTGTCACTTCTGTCACCAGGCCCATATTTTCCAACTACCGACCCTTCTTCTTTGTTTCCAACTTTCCCGCTCCGATCACCAGTAATTATCAGTAATCATCCTAATCGCATGGTCCATCAGTTTCAGACTGCAGAAGCTGGTAAAAATCTTCAGTTTCTTCATCTTTGGCTGTAATGGTTGGTGTGTAAATTTGAGTAATAGTCATATTAACTGGTCTTCTTTGTAGGCAAATGGATATTATCCATCACTGACACCACTGTGCTTCAAGATAGATCTTGAAATGTTCTTTTTGACAATGAATGTAACGCCATTCCTCTTCAAGTTGTCATTCCCAGCATTGTAGACCAAATGATTGTCTGATTCAAAGTGGCCAATATCGGTCCATTTCAGCTCAGTAATGCTTAGGATATCGATTTTTATGCATCCCATTTCATTTTTGATGATTTCTAATTTTTTTAGATTCATACTTCATAATTCCATTTTTGAATTATTAGTAGATATTTCTTCTCTTTTTGAGTCATGCCAAAACAGCAGATGAAGGTCCCAAAATGTGGACTCCATCCACATCATTGAGGCTTGACTTTACTTTGAAGAGGCAGCTCTTCCCCAGTCATCTTTTGAACACCTTCTAACCTGGATATGGGGTGGGGCTCATCTTCCAGTGCTATATCAGACAATATTCCACTGCTATTCATCAAGTTTTCACTGATTAATGGTTTTCAGAAGTAGATACCCAGACAGTTCTTCCTATTCTGTCTTAGTCTAAAAGCTGAGCTTTTCCACTGTGGGTGACCCTGCCGGTATCTGAAAACCAGTGACATAGTTTCCAGCATCACAGCAACACATACGCCCCCATGGTAGGAGAAACTGACATACACTGATAATCACCAGTGATTTCGCATGCAAAAGTTGGAAACAAAGAAGAAGGATAGGTAGTTGGAAAATACGGCCTTGGTGACAGAAAAGATGCTAGAGATAGCATCACAGAATTTTATAAGACCAATGACATCTTCATTTCAAGTATCTGTTTTCATCAACATAAATGGCAACTGTATACATGGACCCTGGCAGACGAAATACACAGGAATCAAGTCGATTATGTCTGTGGAAAAAGACAGTAGAAAAGTTCAAAATTCTCAGTCAGAATAAGATCAGGGGCTGCCTGCAGAACAGACCACCAGCTGTTCATACACAAGTTCAAGTCAAAACTAAAGAAAATTAGAACAAGTGAACAAGAGCCAAAGTACAAACTTGAGTATATCCAAACTGAATTTAAAGATAATCTCAAGAAAAGATGTGACACGTTGAACACTAATGACCGAAGATCAGATGAGCTGTGGAATGACACCAAGGGCATCATACAGGAATAAAGCAAGAGATCATTAAAAAGACAGGAAGAAAGAAAAGACCAAAATTGATGTGAGAAGACACTCTGAAACTTATGCTTGAACTTTGAGCAGCTAAAGCAAAAGGAGGAATTGATGAAGTAAAAGAACTGAAGATTTCCAAGGCCAGCTTGAGAAGACAAAGTAAAGTATTATAATGACATGTGCAAAGAACTGGAATTAGAAAACCAGAAGGGCAGAATATGCTCTGCATCTCTCAAGCTGAAAGAACTGAAGAAAAAAATCAAGCCTCAAGTTGCAATACTGAAGGATTCTACAGGTAAAATATGAAAGGACACAGGAAATAGCAAAAGAAGATGGAAGGAATACACAGAGTCATTATTGAATCACCAAAAAAGAATTGGTTGACATTCAACCATTTCACGAGGCAGTATGTGATCAGGAACGGGATGATACTGAAGGAAGCAGTCCAAGCTGCACGGAAGGCATTGGGAAAAAACAAGGTTCCGGGAACTGACAGAATATCAAGTAAGATGTTCCAGCAAACAGATACAATGATGAAAGTGCTCATTCATCAATGCCAAGAAATTTAGAAGACAGCTATCTGGCCAACCTACTGACAGAGATCCATATTTAATGTTTGTTCCCAAAAAAGGTAATCCAACTGAATGTGGAAATTATCAAACAATATCATATGCAAGTAAAATTTTTCTAAAGATAAGCAGCTGCAGCTACAGTAGCATATGACCAGGAATTTGGCCAGATTCAGAAGAGGACATGGAACAAGAAATATCGCTGATGTCATACAGATATACAGAATACTCAAGGGACGTTTACCTGTGTGTATTCAACTGTGTGGATCATAACAAACTATGAATAACATTGCAAAGAATGAGAATTCCACAACACTTGATTCTGCTCTTTAGTAACCTGTACATAGATCAAGAGGCAGTT
Source organism: Heterohyrax brucei (assembly GCA_028571685.1). Lineage (NCBI taxonomy): Eukaryota > Metazoa > Chordata > Mammalia > Hyracoidea > Procaviidae > Heterohyrax > Heterohyrax brucei. The sequence goes on from CM053140.1 coordinate 161,915,475, forward strand.
GTTTGGTCAAAACAAGGGGATATTGCATGATTTAAAGTTAGGAAAGGTCTGCATCAATGTTGCATCCTTTCTTCATATCTATTCAATCTGTATGCTGAGCAAATACTCCAAGAAGCCAAACTATATAAAGAAGAATGCACCATCAGGATTGAAGGAAGACTCATAAACAACCTGCATTATGCAGATGACACAACTTTGCTTGCTGAAAGGGAAGAGGACTTGAAGCACTTACTGATGAAGATCAAAGACCACAGCTTTCAATAAGGACTACAGCTCAACATCAAGAAAACAGAAATCCTTACAACTGGACCAATAAAGAACATGATGATAAACAGAGGAAAGTTAGAAGTTGTTGAGGATTTCATTTTACTTGGATCCACAATCATCTCGCATGGAAGCTGTACTCAAGAAATCAAACAATGCATTTCATTGGACAAATCTGCTATAAAAGATCTCTTTAAGGTGTTGAAAAGCAAAGATGTCACTTTGAGGACTCAGGTGCATCTGACCCAAGTCATGGTATTTCAATCACATCATATGCATGTGAAAAGTAAGACAGTGAAGAAAAAAGACTGAAGAAGAACTGACACCTTTAAATTATGGTGTTGGTGAAGAATATTGAAGATACCATAAAATGCCAAAAGACTGAACAGATCTGTTTTTGAAGAAATGCAACCGGAGTGCTCCTTAGAAGCAAGGATGGTGAGACTATGTTTCACATACTTTGGACATGTTGTCAGGAGGGGATCTATCCCAGGAGAAGGACATCATAGTTGATAAGGTACAGTGTCAGCAGAAAAGAGGAAGACCCTCAACAAGACAACTGACCACAGTGGCTGTAAAGATGGCTCAAGTAAAACAATAACTGTAGCCACGGCACAGGACCAGGCACTGTTTCACTCTGTGGCCCACAGTGCTGCTGTGAGTTGGAAACAACTTAGGGCACCCAACAGCAACTGCACTATTACTACTATCATTGTGTTATCAGTGTTATTAGTGGTTATGGAAATTTACTAAAACTGAACTTTAGAAAACTGGGCTGGAGTAGTTGCAGTAAGCTTTATGAAAAAGGGGGCTCAAGATGGGTTGTGAAAGATAGCTAAGATTTATAGGGGCACTAAGAAGAGAGGATACTTTGAACTAATAGGAACCACAGAAAAAGAATTACACCCTCCTAACAGGGAGTGGAGGAGCCCTGGTGGTGAAGTGGTTAGCAAAGGGTCAGCAATTCGAGTCTACCAGCCATTCCTTGGAAACTTTATGGGACAGTTCTATACTGTCCTATAGGGTCTCTATGAGTTGGAATCAACTCAATGGCAATGGGTTTTTAGTCTCACAACAGGTAATCGTGCTTGAGTGGTAAAATTCTTGTTTTCCCTATGGTAGATGTAGGTTTGATTCCTGGCCAGTGTCTCACATGCTTTACCACCTTGCATCCATCGGGGGAAGCTTGCCTGTTGCTATGATAGTGAACAGGTTTCAGCAAAGCTTTCAGTCTAAGATGGACTAGGAAGAAAGGGCTGGCAATCTGCTTCCATAAACGAGCCAGTGAAAACTCCAGGGATCACCGCAGTCTGATCCACAACTGATGGGGTGAGGGCAGAGCTGTACCTTCCATGACAGTGCAGCACAGGGCAGCATTCTGTTCTTTTGCGCATGGGGTGGCCACGAGCTGGGGACTAACTCAATGGCAGCTTATGACAATAATGACAGTAGAACATGAGAGCATTTCTCTAGGCCTTGAAAATTTTGCACTGCCTCCTGTCTACCCCCTACAAACTGTGAGCAGTAGAACAGTAACAAAAGTTTTCAGTCAGCCTAGCCTGGGAACCACCAGCCTCAGTGAGGGTATTTGAGAAGTTATCAGAATTGACTAGCCCTAGGCTCTTGAAGAGTTAAGAAACCTGCAACCCAGGAGTCTAGCAAGGCCACCCCTGTCACACCCCCTGCAAATGACATGATACGCTTTCCCAAGCAACCTCCAAATGGTTCACACCAGCAGTCCCCTCTATCCCTCCTCCCTGGCTCTGGCAGGTTGGCAGATATTACTGGTTGGTGCAGGATTTGTGTGCTATTTACCATCCTGTGTTATTCTTGAACCTGAGGGCTTCACTGGGTATTAAATTCCAGTATCAGACTGCTGTTTGTGCTCCCGAGTAAAGGAATGCAGAGAGAGCTCCACTGCTCTGCAAAAAGTGGGGCCTGAATCATTTATGAACAGGCATCACAGGAAGCCCAGAGCCACTGTTAGGACAGTAGCTGTTTCCAGAAGGGAGATGTTTACTGTAGAAGCTACAGCTCTGCCCTCACCCCATCGATGCACAAGCCCTTGTTAGCAGAATCACATGCATTCCCTTTGTCATTTAAGGGGGCATGAAACAAGGCTGCTCACTACATTAGGACAAAGATGGCTCTGGCAATTAGCTTTCTGTGCTAAAACAGAAGTCGCCACCCTGGCTGCCAGATGGCTTCTTTAGCTTGGTTTTCCTTCTGATTTTTCTAAAACCACACGTGATGCTCCAAAGTAGTGGCCGCCAGCCCTAGGGAAAGCCCCCTGGCAGGTGGGCTGCTCGAGCTGAATAAATGCATTTGGATTATGGATTCCAGTCCCAAGTTCAGTTGGGGAATGTGCAGATTCAGAGTTAAATAGCTCCTGTGATTATTTTTTTCTTGGAACTGCTAGGTCAACCCCTTCATTAGAAAGGTTATAATCAGCAAACAGGATGCTTCATTTTAGAACCACGGAATCACCATGCTGAAAGGAATAGGAGAAAAAACCAGTTGAAGATTGAGTATCATGAGCATGGGAAATAAATCCTTCTCCCTACCTGACTCACTTCCTTCCTTCATCATCCTCAAGCAAGTTTATAGATGTACAGAAGAAAATGCAACTTCCCCCTGTGACTGTAAGAACTGTATAATCTCCAACCATCACAAGCTGTTTCCCCAATCTCCCAGTTCTTATGCATGCCTTTGAGGTAACTAAGACACAGAAAAACAGAAACAGGCCTACCTTCAAAGAGTCTTGGCAATGCTGGCTCTGGAGGCCAGGGAAATATATCCCCAGTCCCTCAGCACCTTTCTACACAATACTGCAGTCCAAGGAGGACCAGAGAGTTCCATCTCAGAACACTGGACTCTCTCCATCTACAATGATGCAATGCCCTTGTTCTACCTTTTTCATAGAGCTGTTGGGAAACTTGTGGAGGCAGATACCCTTATACTCTGGAAAGCGAGGATGCTCACTCCTGTTCTGGCTCCAAAAATTCCTCCAACTTTGTATAAAGAAGAAAAAAATAGCAGTTGCTCTGACTCATGGTGACTGTGTACATCAAAGCAGAACTGTGCTCCATAGTGTTTTCAATAGCCAATTTTTTTCCAGAAGCAGATTGTCAGGCCTTTCTTTTGTGGTACCTCTGGATGGACTAGAACCACCAACCACCTGGTTAGTAGCTAAGTACTTAACCATTTATGGAACTCAGGGTTCCTCCAATTTTGTGTAGACTACCCTAACTCCAGGCCCTAAGACTCTCGGGACCGGGTGGCCTCCGGAGCTCAAAGGATTGGAAGGAAGAGGTGCTAGGAGTATTTGTCTAACCTGTCCTGAGACAGACATTCTTACCCTTAGCAGCAGCCTGGTGCCAGCAGCTGGATACTAAGAACAGTTACCCCAAGACTCCTCCCAGCCCCAGCAAGGCAGCAAGATCTTCAAAGGTTTCTCCTTGGACTCTGGGAACAGAAAGACTTGGGAGATAAAAGTGCTATCTAGAACCTTGCTTGATCTGATAGCTGATTTTCTCTCAAAGGAGAATACTCATTTCCTTTTTCTTACTTTTTTTAGACTGTACAAAGCCCTTAAAGCTCAGAGGCTCCCCTCTTTAAAAAAAGGGGGGTGCAAATCCAAATCAATCCAGAGCTCTGGAGAGGTTATAATTGTATCTGGGGTTGACAAGGTAGGTGAGGAGGCAGGATACAAGATCAATACACAAAAATCAGTTGAATACCTATGCACCAACAAGAACTTTGAAAAGGAAATCAGGAAAACAATATCATTTATAATTGCCTCTGAAAAAATAAAATACTTAGAAATAAAGCTAACCAGGGGTGTAAAAGACCTATGCAAAGAAACCTACAAAACACAACTGCAAGGAATGAAAAAAGACCTACATAAATAGAAAAATACACCATGCTAATGGAAAGGACCACTCAACATTGTGAAAATGTCTATTCTACCTAAAGCAATCTACAGATGTGATGCCATCCCAATCCAAATACCAATATCATTCTTTAATAAGATCAAAAATCTAATCACTAACTTTATACAGAAAGGAAAGAGACCCCAGTGAAGAGAAAGAACAAAGTAGGAAGCCTCACACTACCTGGTTTTAGAATCTTCTACATATCCATGGTAGTCAAAACAGTCTGGTACTGGTACAATGACAGGCACACAAACCAACGGAACAGAACTCAAGAGCTCAGCTGTAAATTCATCTACCTACAGTCAGCTGATCTTTAGCAAAGACCCAAAGTTCATTAAATGTGAAAGAGACAATCTCTTTAACAAATGGTACTGGCAAAACTGAAGATCCATTTGTAAAAATGAAATAGAACCCGCATCTCACACCATACACAAAAACTAATTCAAAATGAATCAAAGACCTAAATATAAAACTAAGTCAATAAAGATCATGGAAGAAAAACAAGGATGACACTAAAAGTCTCTGCCATTTAATCAATTCCTACTCATAACAACAGTAGGGGTCCTAATGTATATGACACAAATAGTATAGAACCATAACTAACAATGCACAAACATTAGAAGATAAACTAAATAACTAGAAGATCCTAAAAAGTAAATACTCATGCTCATCAAAGATTTCACTGAAACAGTGAAAAGAGAATCTATGAACTGAGAAAAAAATTTTGACTATGACATACCAGACAAGAACATAATCTATAAAGTACTTCAACACACTTAAGCAACAAAAAGACAAATAATCCAATTAAAAATGGGCAAAGGATATGGACAGATGCTATACCAAAGAACATTCAGGTGGCTAACAGACACGTGAGGAAATACTCATCATCATTAGCCATCAAAGAAATGCAAATCGAAACTGCAATAAGATATCATCTCACTCCCACATTACTAACCAAAAGAAACAAACAGAAAATTACAAATATTGGAGAAGTTTCAAGGAGATTAGAACTTCTTTGCACTGCTTGTAGGAATGCAAAATGATACACTCATTACGGAAAACAATATGGTGCCTCCTTAGAAAGAGAAATACCATGTTATCTACCAATCCCACTCCTTGAAATATATCCTGGAAAAATAAGAGTTAGCACACAAATAGAATATGCACATTCATGTTTACTGCTGCATTATGCAAGAAGATAGAAACAACACAAGTGCCCTTCAAAACATAAATGGGTACATACACAACGTAATACTATTCAACGATTAAGAACAACGATGAACCTGTAAAGCATCTCACAACACGGATGAATGGGAGAGTATTATGCTGAGTGAACTAAATCAATCACAAAAGGACAAATATTGTGTAAGACCACATTACAGAAACCTAAGAAAAGATTTACACACAGAAAAAACAATCTTTGATGTTTGTTGGGGAGAGAGAGGACAAATCACTAACTAGAAATAGGGAAGTATTAATTAACTTTGGTGAAGGGAAAACGCAGCACACAAATTAATGGAAGTCAGCACAACTTGACCAAACAGTCATAAAAGCTTCATGGACACATCCAAACACCTGGAGACACTGAGTTAATGGGACTGAGGGCCATAGACAACGGTCTCAGAGGACATCTAGGTCAACTGGCAAAACATAGTTCATAATGAAAATGTTCTACGTAAGAATGATTAGTAGCTACTGAGATACTGACGTTTTAAAAGCTTGTGAGCAATCATCTAAAACACACCCACCCGTGCCATCTCATCCAGAGCCAAGGAGAATGAAGAAAATCCAAGACGAAAGGAAAACAGTAGTCCAAAGGATTAATGGATCACAACTACAACAGCCTCCACCAGCCTGAGGCCAGAATAACTAGACGGTGCCCACTACCACCACCTACCACTCTGATAGGGATCACAATAGAGGGTCCTGAACAGAGTGGGAGAAAAATGTAGAACCAAATTCAAATTTACAAAAACAGACAAGTCTCACTGGCCTGACACAGACTGGAGGACCCCTGGAGAGCATGGCTTCCAGAACTGAAGTCACTCTTGAAGCTCACTCTGCAGCCAAAGATTAGACAGGCCTATGAAACAATCACACACGTGAGAAGCACGCTTCTTAGCTCAACCACGTATACAAGGTCAAATAGACAACACCCACCCAAAAGCAAAGACGAGAAGGCAGGAAAAGACAGGGAAACTGAACGAACAGAAATGGAGAACTGTGAGTGGAGAAGGGGAGCATGTTGACACGCTGCAGGTATTGCAACCAATGTCACAAAACAATTTGCGTAGAAATTGCTGAATGTGAAACTAATTTTTTCTGTAAATTTTCACCTAAAGCACAATTTAAAACATTGAATGGGAAGAAGTGTGAGTCTGCAGTGTTGCTAGGTTTGGGAGGAGCAGGAGTACAGAACCTCTAAGCCAAGGGTAGACAGCTGACATCCTGGACTAAGTCCTAGAGGGTGCACTCTAGGGCTTCCCAAGATCTGAACCCAGAGGACTCAGGAAGCGCATGGAAATAATGCCTAGGTAGATGGAGAGTCTGGGCAGAAAGACGAGACTTGTGACAAGAAAATCCTTTAAACAGAGAGCAGAATGATGCATGGAAACTATACCCTGGGAGCTAGAAATGAATAGCCACTTCCTAGCTTCTCCCACCTAATGGGCCCTCAGCTGGCTAATCAGAGAGTAGAGCTAGTCAAGAGAATCCTCAGGGATGCCAGGTCTTTGGCATTATTGCTGGGGGTTATTTCCAGCCAGTGCACAGGTTCTGGGCAAATGGCCTAATATTCTGGGGGTTGCAGTAGAGTGAGATGAGAAGGAAAAGAAGTTACAGTAGACATACCTCTGTCTGCGGTGGGTTCGGTTCCAGAGCACTGCAATATAACAGGTATCGCGATAAAGCAAGTCACACAAATTCCTTGGTTTTCCAATGCATGCAAAAATTGTATTTACATTATATTGTAATCTATTAAGTGTGCATTTTAGTTAGCTAGTGCTGCTCTAACAGAAATACCATGAGTGGAAGGATTAACAAAGAAAAGTTTATTCTTACACAGTATAATAGGTTACAAGTCTGCATTCGGGGTGTCCACTCCAGGGGAAGGGACTTCCCTCTGTCAGCTCTGGAGGAAATTCCTTTGTGTTGCATCAGTCTTGGGTCAGGGAGCATCTTGGCGCAGAAACCTCAGGTCTGAAGGAAGTGCTCTTCTCCAGGTGCTGCTTTCTTGATGGTGTGAGGTTCCCAACTCTCTGCTTGCTTCTGTTTCCTTTTATTCCCTGTAGGATAAAAGGATAAAAGGTGGTACAAACCACACTCTGGGGAAACTCCCTTTGCAATGGAGCAGGGAAGTGACCTTAGGAAAGGATTTACAGTCCTACCGTAATCCTCTTTAACATACAACATAGGAAAAATCACAAAACGGAGGGCAATCACACAATACTGGTAATCACAACCCATATTTTTGAGGGGACACAATTCAGTCCATGACAGTGCAATAACATTAAGTCTAGAAAATCATTGTACATATTTTAATTTAAAAAATATTTTATTGCTTAAAATGCTAATCATCATCTGAGCCTATAGCAAGTTGCAGTCTTTTTGCTGGTGGCCGGTCTTGCTTTGATGTTGATGGCTGCTGACTGTTCAGGGTGGTGGCTGCTGATGGTTGGGGTGTCTATGGCAATTTCTTAAAATAAGACAACAGCGAAGTTTGCTGCATTGATCGACTCCTTCCCTCAAGAAAGATTTCTCTGTATCATGAGGTGTTTGATAGCATTATAAGCCACAGTAGAATTTCTTGCAAAATTAGAGTCAATTTTCTCAATTGTTTAATCAACTAAATTGATGTGCACTCTAAATGCTTTGTTATCACTTCAACAGTGTTCACAGCATCTTCATCAGGAGTCAATTCCATCTCAAGAAACCACATTCTTTGCTCATCCATAAAAAGCAACTCCTTATCCATTCAAGTTTTATCAGGAGATGATAGCAATTCAGTCGCATCTTTAGGTTTCACTTCTTATTCTAGTTCTCCTGCTATTTTCAATGCATCTGCAGTTACTTCCCCCACTGGAGTCTTGAACCCTTCAAAGTCTTCCATGAGGGTTGGAATCAACTTCTTCCAAACTCCTGTTAATGTTGATATTTTGACCTCCTTTCTCTATGAATCACGAATGTTCTTAACAGCACCTAGAATGGTGAATCCTTTCCAAACAATTTTTAATTCACTTCACCCGGATCCATCAGATTAATCACTATCTACAACAGCTATAGCTTTATGAAATGTATTTCTTAAACAATAAGACTTTAAAGTCGAAATTACCCCTTGATCCATGGGCTGCAGAAGTAATGTGGTGTTAGCAGGCATGACAACATTAATCTCCTTGTACATCTCCATCAGAGCTCCTGGTAACGAGGTGCATTGTCAACAAGCAGTAACATTTTGAAAGGAATCTTTTATTCTGAGCACTAGGTCTCAATAGCAGGCTTAAAATATTCAGTAACCTATGATGTGAACAGATGTGCTGTCATCCAGGCTTTGTTGTTTAATTTACAATGCACAGGCAGAGTCGATTTAGCACAATTATTAACAGCCCTAGGATTTTCAAAACAGTAAATAAGAATTGGCTTCAACTTAAAGTCACCAGGTGTGTTAGCCCATAACGAGAAAGTCAGCCTGTCCTTCGAAGCTTTGAAGCCAGGCACTGACTTCTCTCTAGCTACGAAAGTCCTAGATGGCTGCTTCTTCCAGTATAAGGCTTTTTCACCTACACTGAAAATCTGTTGGTTAGTGTAGTCACTTTTATCAATTATCTTAGCCAAATCTTCTGGATAATTCACTGCAGTTTTTACATCAGCACTTTCTGCTTCCCATTGCCTTTTTGTGTTATAGAGATGACTTCTTTCCTAAAACATCAGGACCAACCTCTGCCACCTTCAGACTTTTCTTCTGCAGTTTCCTCACCTCTCTTACTCTTCAGAATAGAGTTAGAGTCTTGATCTGGATTAGGCTTTGGCTTAAAAAAATATTGTGGCTGGTTTGATCTTCTATCCAGACCACTCAAACTTTCTCCATATTAGCAAAAAAGACTATTTCTTATCATTCATGTGTCCATCGTATTAGCACTATTAATTTCCTTCAAGAATTCTTTCTTTGCATTCACAGCTTGGCTACCATTTGGCACAAGGGGCCTAACTTTCAGGCTATCTTGGCATTCCACATGCCTTCTCACTAAGCTTAATTATTTTTAGCATTTGATTTAAAGTGAGAGATGGATGACTTTTCCTTTCCTTTGAACACTTAGAGGTCATTTTAAGGTTATTAATTCGCCTAATTTCAATGTTATCATATCTCAAGACATAGGAGAATTGAGGAGAAGGAGACAGACAGGGGAATGGCCAGTCAGTGGAGCAGTCAGTCTACCACAGTCTTATATGGACTCCATTCTTTATGTCCCAACACAAATAATGTAATAACATGAAAGATCACTGATCATAGATAGCTATAACAGATACAATAACAATGAAAATTTGAAATATTGCAAAAATTACCAAAATGTGACACAGAGACACACAGTGTGCACACACTGCTGGAAAAATGGTGGCAAAAGACTTATCCAGTTGAGGATCAGTTTGGTTTTTGTTGGTGCAGTTAGTTAAGCATTCAGCTGCTAAGTGGAAAGGTATGTTGTTCAAATCCACCCACTGCTCCACAGAAGAAAGATGTAGCAGTCTGTTTCTATAAAGATTTTAGCCTTGGAAACCTCATGGGGCAGTTCTATTCTGTCCTATAGGGTTGCTATTAGGTAGAAATGGCTCGATGGACATGGGTTTTATTTTACAAGTATTTTTTTAAAGGTTAAAACAATAAGAAAAAAATAAAACAGGAGATGAGACAGAGAAGATAATGAGCAAGCCCAGGAGGACAGCAGAGGAGTGGGGAATGCTGTGTGCTTAAGGCTGGTGACTTTCGGAGGTGAGGTAGCACCATTTGTTACATTATCTGTTGTGTCAAGTCATTTCCAACTCATAGCGAATATGTAGCACAGAGTAGAACTGCCCCCCAGTGTTTCCAAGGCTGTGCTCTTTACAGATTAATTAATTCTTTTGGCAGTCCATTGTATATTCAATATTTTTCCCCAGCACCACAACTCAAAGGTGTCGATTCTTCTTCCATCTTGGAAGAAGTACAACCAGAGTGCTCCTTAGAAGCAAGGATGGCAAGACTACATCTTACATACTTTGGACATGTTGTCAGAAGGGATCAGTCCCCGGAGAAGGATATCACACTTGGTACCGTGGAGAGTCAGTGAAAAAGAGGAAGAGCCTCAGTGAGGTGGATTGACACAGTGGCTGAAACACATGGGCTGGAGTCTAACAAGAATTGTGAAGATGGTGCATGACCTGGCAGTGTTTCATTCTGTTGTACACAGGGTTGCTGAGTTGGAACCAACTCAGTGGCACTTAACAACAGCAATCTTTACAGTAGCAGACTGCCCAAGAGAACTTAATTTGTCAAGCCCTGGGCCACCTCTGTAAATACCCAGTTCCAGTTGTTGGAGGCAGGCTGTGTCAATCAGAAACCTTTATCATTAGGCCTAGGGATTGCTCTGAAGGAACCGGTAGATCCAGACCTCTTCCTTGGAGAGCCTAACTCTAAGAGCAGAGGACTCCCAAGTCTCTAATTACATTGCCCATAAAAGAGAGGCCTAGGAGGCTCCTGAGCCTGTGCCCACAAGCGAAGTCTGCGGCTCTTGCCTAAGTGGGGCAGGGCCAGGCCAGGCAGAAGGATTAATGACAGTGATTGAATATTTTATAAGTGGAATATTGTGTATTTTCCAAAACCAAATGAAATGTCATTTTTTTTTCCCAAGAGAGATGGGGGACATCACTGTCTTCGTTTCCCATTCAAACCATATACTCCATGGCAAGCAAGATGAATGGTCCTGGGAATTTCCAGGGGTAGGGAAGAGATGGGCAGGGAGAGAATGATGCTTCTTCACTTTGTCCCCTCTCTACCAGCCTGCCTCCCACACTGCTGCCTCTCTCACTACCCAGTACTTAAACCCACTACCCCCTGGACCACTGCGGCAGCAAACTGTGGATGGTATACCCTTCCTACCTCCAACAGCATCTCTGTACCACAAGGAAATTAAATCACACAGTCACCTAACCCATCCCTGTGTTTCCAAGAAGCACAGAATAACAGACGTAGAAAATCTGCCCCCAGATCTTCCTTCAAGTTCTTAATCCAAGGTCTTATTTTCTTTTGAAATGCCTTTCTTTGGTCTAACTTAAATCCAACTCGCTGCAGAGGAAGGTTATGCTCTCTAAATGTCTACTTCTATTGAGAACGAAAGATAACCAAGGTCTGTCCTTATGGTGAAAGCTCTGCTTGTCATGAAATGAAAGTCTTTGGGATTGAAGTGCTTCAAACACCCTGGATCTCTCATTGCCTCCTATCCCATCCTCTTTAATGCATTACTGGCCTGTGCAAATGGAACTATTTGATTAGTGCTGGAATGGTGAGAAGGCCTTTCCTTTCTCAATACCCTATTACATGCTCCAAGGCCACCCACATGCTCTGCTACTTTGCATTTGCCCTGCAATCTTTCATGCCAGTTGACTTTTCATCTACAAATCCCTTTTCACATTAAACACAAACCCACACACTGTGGCCCATTTTCCCTTGAAATAAATCATAAGCCCATACCAGAAACGACTCAGGATGTTCTCTGGAATTTGTAAACAGCATTAAAGTCTTGTGGGAAATGTCACAGAGTGTTGGTCTGAATTTATTAAGTAATTTCTCAGCTTAAAATATATCTTTCCAGCCTGCTGTCTGACAACATTTACCTCTAATGGAATTTTATCCACTCTTGGTCACTACACACACTTCCATATCAGAAAGCAGATTCCCAAGCTCCTACTTACTGTTTAGCTCTCAGTCAGGTAGGTTTCAGACACCTTAGCTGTGCCCTGCCTCTCAGGAGAAGTCATCTGGGGTCCCAGCAGTGCCTGACTGTGCTGTGTTCCTCAAGGCACCAGGCAGTCATCATGCTTCCGGCACACGCATGTCGCTAACCTTAGGCACCTCTTCACAGAAGCCCCAGCCAGCACACACTAGTGGCAGAATCAGACTAGCATGACAAAGGGACATTACAACAACCAAACAACCTGTTGCCATTGAGTCAATTCTGACTCATAGCTACTCTGTGGGATGGAGTAGAACTGCTCCATAGAGTTTCCAAGGAGCACCTGGTGGATTTGAACTGCCAACGTTTTAGTTAGCAGCTGTAGTACTTAACCACTATGCCACCAGGATTTCTGAAGGAACATCAGTCATCCAAAGTCTCCATCATCTACCCCAAACTAACATACTATTTAAAATAAAACCACAGAGCAGTGAAACTCTTCTATATGGCGCTGTAACAGTGGACACGTGGCATCATACATGTCTTAGTCATCTAGTGCTGTTTTAACAGGAATACCACAAGTAGATGGCTTTAAAAAGAGAAATTTTATTTTGTCACAGTCCAGTTCAGGGCATCAGCTCCAGGGGAAAACTTTCTCTGTTGGCTCTGGAGGAAAGTCCTTGTCATCAATCTTCCCCTGGACTGGGAGTTTCTTGAGGCACAGGGACTCCAAACCTTTCCAAAGCTCATCTTCCAGCACTACTTTCTTTCTTGATGGTATAAAACCCCCCAAAAACCACTACCATTGAGTCAATTCAGACTCATAGAAACTGTATAGCATAGGGTAGAACTGCCCCAAAGAGTTTCTAAGGACCACCTAGTAGATTCAAACAGCTTACCTTTTGGTTAGCAGCCATGGTATGAGGGTCCCGTAACTCTCTGCTAGCTTTTGTCCTCTATAGCTCAAGAGATAGCCTCAAGGCAGGATACTATCCTACAGTTGAGCCCTGCCTCTCTAAACACAACTGCTGTACTCCACTAACTCAACAGCTGCCCATCCACCCTTATTAACATCACAGAGACAGGATTTACAGCATGAAGAAACATCACACAATACTGGGAATCACGGCCCAGCCAAACTGCCAAACTCCTTTTTGGGGGGAACACAATTAAATCTATGACAATGCATTTGTCAAAACTTAAGAGGACTACAGAAGCCCAGGTGGCATAATGGTTAAGAGCCCAGCTGCTAACCAAGAGGTCAGCAGTACAAATCTACCAACTTCTCCCTGGAAATCCTACGGGCAGTTCTTCTCTGTCCTTTAGATTCACTCTGAGTCAAAATCGACTCAGTAGCAATGGGTTTGGTTTGGTTTCATAAAAGACTATAGAAGACAAAGGTGAATCCTAATGTAAGCTACGAACTTTAGCTAATGATAGTGTGCCGGTATTGGTTCATCAGTTGTAACCACCCTACAACACTAATACAAGATGTTAGTAATAGAAGAAATTGTGGGCAGAGGAGTACTTGGGAGCTCTCCATACTTTTCTGTGCAATTCTTTGGTAAACTTAAAATTGCCCTATAACAGAGTCCTTGAATGATGCAAATGGTTAACATGCTTGGCTGCTGAGTGAAAGGTTGGAGGTTCAAGTTCACACAGAGATGCCTCAGAAGAAAGGCCTGGTGATTTACTCCTGAAAAACAATCAGCCCTTGAAAACCCCATGGAGCAGAATTCTACTCTGAAACACATGAGGTCGCTATGAGTTGGAGTCAGTCCAATAGCAACTGGTCTGGTATTTGAAAACTTTTAGATAAAATAAAACCATGATTTACTACACAAATAGCTTCAAGACAAGTTTGCCAGCCTGCCTGCTCTTCATCAAGCAATAGCCACCCTTAATCCTATCCTTAATAGAAGGTTTGGCCCTGTTCCTGGGTGATGTTGAGCTCTGGTTTCCATCAGTCAAACTACCCAGCCGCTTTGTACAAAGTAAAAATGAAGTGAGGTAATGAAGAAGCTGTCAGCTTGTATGCTTCCTAGATCTGCCCCTAACATTGCTGTCCACCCACGGACTCAGGTCCACTTGGTCCCAGAGCAGTAGCCTTCAGCATCTGTTGGGCCTAGATGGGCATGGCTAGTCTGCATCTAGTGCCCAGAGTAATCCCAGGCTTTGTCACTGCCTCAGAATGGACGCCTTTCTCTGCACTCCATGGGAAGACAGTACAACACACCCATTGTGATCAAGTTGACTCCAACTCATAGCAACCCTATAGAGTAGAACTGCCCCCATATGGCTTCCAAGGAGTGGCTAGTAGGTTCCAATTGCTGACCTTCTGGTTAGTGGCCAAGCTCTTGACCACTGTGCCAGTGAATCAAAGCTGAGCCCTAGAATCAAAGTTAGAACCCTAGTTCTGCTACTTACTAGCTGCATGACCTTGGACAGTTGCTTAGCCACTCTCTGCTTCAATTTTCTTATCTGTGTCATGATGATATTAATGCCTACCTTGTAGATTTGTCTTAAGGATTAAATATACTAGAAATGCATTTACAAATTCAAGGCAAGTTATTTCTACATACTCTAAACTCATCCTTTCTTTGTTTCTAATTTCATCTTGAGAGGATTGTATTCTAACTGTTGTCTCCAAAGTCTAAAGTAGACATTGACCATGATGGAAGCTGGAATAAACTGTAAGCTTATTTCTTTACTTTAGATTTTGAACGTCTAAATAAGGGTTAAATGCACACAACAGTGCCTGGCATATAGGTGTTTTCTAGTATTTCATTGTCTCGCTAGCAGTATGCTCTTTGTTGCCCTTCTTAGACATACCGGTTGCTTAATTTCAGTAAAATGTTTGTTGTCTGATGACTGGGGGGAGATCAATAGGTTCCTGTCCACTTTGAGGGGTGGCCAGCACCTGCTTTCCAAAGGAACTTTTCTTGTATGCCCAGCTTTGAGGATTCAAGGACATATCCTACAGTTTAAGGGTCTGAATTTCTGGAAGTGAAGGAAAAAGCTGCCGACCATACCTTCCTTCAGGGCTGCAAGGAGCCCCCTGTTCACATGGGCCAGGCCAGTGCTTCCCAAGTAGTAAGCATGGAATTTGGGCGAAGGGAGTTAAAGATCTTAGATAATGTGGAGACAAGGTTCACCAGCCAATCTTATAAAGGAAGCAAAAACAATGATTAGGGAGAATAGTTACAAAAGTGGAGAAAAACTAGCAAGGAGCAAGAAATCTGAGACAAAGTATACATGAATTAAAAGCCACCAGGCTAGGTTCAGAAGCCAAGTATACCAAAAAAAAAAAAAAAAACCTCAAACCAGCTGTAATCAAGTTGTTTCCGACTCATAGCGACCCTAAACAACAGAGTAGAACTGCCTCATAAAGAGAGGATCCAAGGAGAGCCTGGACGATTTGAACTGCTAACCTTTTGGTTAGCAGCCATAGCATTAAACCACTACGTCACCAGGGCTTCCAAGCCAAGCATAGAATTTTAAATTTGAAAGTATTTTTACATAAAAATTTTGTCTTCTAGAGCACAGGATCTGTTTGAACTGCTGTCGATTCAATTCCAACTCACAGTGAGCCTACAGGACAGGACAGAACTGCCTCGGTTTCCAAGGCTGTGATCTTTACAGAAGCAGAATGTCACATCTTTCTCCCTCGGAGTAGCTGGTAGGCTTGATCTGTCAACCTTTCAGTTAGCAGCTCAGCGCTTTAACCACTGCTCTATAGGGCTCCTTTTTATCCCTTCTCTACTTTAAGACTGTACCTGCAAAGCTGGTGGGAATAGCAGGTACAAGCGCTGAAAGATGTTTTATTTGGGGTTCCACTTTATCTGGACTCAAAGCAGTATACAACCTTCTATTTAGCAACATTACTTTAGACGTGTCACAATCATACAACTTTTCTTCATATCAGGTTGTGATTTGGGAGGATATGGGAGACATCCTTGTTTCTTGAGTAGATTTGCAAATTAGATTAGACTCACAAGAAGTACATGTACAAACTCAGGGTGAGTTATTTATGCATATTCTAAATATCCCCCCCTCCTCCTCTGCACTTCAACTTCAGCGGATAACAGTCTAACCATGACTCCAAAAGTCTAAAGTTGACATTGAGCCTATCGGGAGCTGTAATAAACTGTATGTTTGTTTGTTTACTTTAGACTCTGAATGTTTAAATAAGTGTAAGGAATTACGAGACGATCTAAAATGTTTAATTCTGCCTTTTAAACCCTGATGAAAGCAATAGAATATTCTTTATTTCATTTTGTTTTATTTTTATTGTGATTAAGTAAAGGTTTACAATCCAAGTCAATTTGCCACATATAACCCTGAACACATGACTTTATGCAACTCTATCTGCTCTCCTCACTCTGTGGACAGCACACTCCTCCTTTCTACTCTGTACTTTTGGTATTCATTCAATCAACAGCTGTCCCCCCATCTCCAACCTCCCTCTCACCTCTAGACAGAAATTGGTCAGTCAGTCATATATATATATGCCAAGAAGTACACATACTACTTGCATCACTCTATGTCATTATAGTCCAGTCTAATCAGTCTAATTTTCATCTGAGCACTTGGCTTTGGCACTGGTTACAGCTCTGGGCTAGCAGCAAGTCCAGGGCCATGTTCTCAGAGGACCCTCCAGGATATGGGACCATCAAGTCTTGCCTTTTAATAGAATTCTAGACCTGCACTCCCCTTTTTTGCATTCTACATCAGAGACTCTACATTGTGTTCCCTGTCAGGACATTCTTTGCATTCTTTGGTGATGGCTGGGCACCAACTAATTCTTCCAGTCTCAAGTTGATCTACTTTCCCAATGATATGGACCCTTTGGTCTCCTGGGATCATGTTTTCTTCCTGTCTTGAAATTATTCTTTGTTTTCATCTGCTCCAGATGGGTTGCGACCAATTGATGTTCTTTAGATGACAACTTGCTTGCTTTTAAGACCAAGCACCACTCACCAACATGAAATGCAGAACGTTCTCCTAGAAAAAAAAAAAAAAAAACTAGTTATGCCAATTGACCTTGATGTCCTCTAAAACCATGGCATCTAGACATCTGTCTCTGCTACTCTGTCCTGTAAAATGTTGGGTTGTATTTAGAAAACATTTTAGCTCATGGTGTAGTCCAGTTACACTGAACCGTGTGCTGTCAGTCCCTCCACCTAATGAAATTCCTACTGACTACCTAATCAATGAATACTCCTCTCCTTCCCCACCCTTGTAGCCGTCAAAGGTTATTTTCTTCTGTGCATAAACATTTTCCTAAGTACAATGTAGAGACTATTCTTATGTATCACGTCATGGATTGAATTATGTCCCCCCAAAAACGTCACTTTGACTGGGCCATGATTTCTGATAATGTACACTTTTCTAGTACGTCCTGCCTCTATGACGTTAATGAGGAAAGATGGGGCACAGTGGTCCTGGTGAGTAGGACTCAGTCTACCAGATTCTATTGTGTCTTGAGGCAATCTCTCAGTAGACAAAACAAAAAGGAAAAAAGCAAAGAGTTGGAGACCTCACACCACCAGGAAAGAAGCAGCAACAGTGTTGGGGAGATACTTTTATATTCCCCTCTTGGCTACCTTAGCAAAGATGCAACAACAAAAGAGTGAGTCCTTGTGCCTCGGAAGCTCTCAATCCAGGGAAAGATTGATGACTAGGACCTTCCTTCCAGAGCTGAAAGAGAAAGACTTTCGCTGGAGGTAATACCCTGAATTTGGACTTCTGACCTATTAGACTGTGAGGAAACAAATTTCTCTTTGTTAAAGCCATTCATCAGTGATATTTCTGTTAGAGCAGTGCTAGGTGACTAAGACACATCAAGACAAGCACTCAGCAGCAGGCAGTGGGAGGGACTGTCCTGAGCAGCCAGGGTGCGGAAGACTCGACCTAGGAAGTCAAAGTGGTAAAATCCAACAGCTAATGAGCAAAACAACACAGAGCAGAAAGACAGATAAGGAGATCAAATGCGCGCCAGAGCTGAAAATAACTGTAGGATTAATTATAAATGAATGAAACCTACCAGCTCAAACTAGCCAGTCTTGCATTTGACATTTACAAGTATTTTTGTTAGTAACCACTTTTTATGTCTGTGTACGTGTGCTCTCAAAACTGTGTTTTCTCAACACTCATTAGGAAATTTCCTTTTCTTCCAAAAATGATTGTTTCTGTTTTTGTTTTTTAAACAATTGTGATATTTCCTGTCAGTAGAGTTGGTTTTGCAAGTCATGCCCGTGAGAGTTGTTTTCAAATCTTGAACTACATCAAGATCCAGACTGGGAGACTCTGAATCAATAAGTCTGGGTAGCCATACTTTTTATAAGCTTCTTGGGTCGATCTGAAGATCACTAAAGCTTGAGAACCACTGCCCTACAGAATAGCTTAGTCATCCTTGGCACCACCTGAGGGATGAGATCGTTTGCTGCTTTAACGCTCTCTCTTATCTCTTTTGGTGATAACTGGGAACCCACTAAAGTGTAAGGAAAATCACATGGTTAATATGAAGAAACCCTGAGCTATTCTCCTTACCCTTCAGTAACTTACCTGAAGAACCTAGCAGGAAGACAAGGCACATACACAGAAAGTGTATTACTGTGCTGGTTCATTTTATGTGTCAGTTTTGCTAGGCTGTGATTCCCAGTGGTTTGGCCAAATACTAGAGTAGTTGCTTTTCCCAAATGTAATTTAGTGTAATCACTTTCCATAATGTAATCTAATATAATGTAGCCAACCAACCAGTTGAAAACAAAGTTTCCTTAGGGTATGTTCTGCCTTCAGACTATAAATACAGGTTGTCCCTGACTTAAAACAGCATTCTACTCTACTGACTCTTTTGTGAGCAGGTTCTGATGTAAGCTGAATATCTTGTTTTTGTTTGTTTTTATTTTAAAATTGTCATTCTTATTATCTTTCATAATCAGTGTTTCTACAAATCTGATCTTTTTGTCTTTGGGGGTTGACATAAGAAAGATAACATCAGTAAATTACAAATTATATGTAATACATACTACTAGTGATAAGATATACAAAAGAAAAAAGACAATCAGAAGTATGATTCATCACAACTTGAATACATCAGAAGTCCTGAATTACCTATAGATATTTTGGCAGAACTCACTCTCTGTCTCCACTCTGCACTCTGTCACTTGACCTGTGGGTTTTGGACTTGCCAGCCCTCCACAATTCTGTGAGCCTGGGGACTTGGAAGCCCTGATAGCATAGTGGTTAAGCGCTACTTCTGCTAACCGAAAGGTCAGCAGTTTGAATACACCAGGCACTCCTTGGAAACTCTACGACATAGTTTATAAGGTTGCTAGACCATGGTTCCCAGGGGAATCCACTCAGTAGCAGTGGATTTGGTTTTGTTCTGCCCCTTACAATCATGCAAGCTAATCTTTTGAAACAAATATGTGTATACATTGTTGTTAGGTGCTGTTGAGTCAATTGCAACTCATAGTGACTCCACGTGACAGAATGGGACAGAGTAAAACTGTTCCATAGGATTTTCTTGGTTGTACACTTTACAAAAGCAGAGGGTCAAGTATTTCTCCTGTGGAGCTGCTGGATGGGTTTGAACTATCAACTTTTCGGTTAGTAGCCCAGCATTTAACCATTGCACCACCAGGGTTGTGCCTCACACGTTTCTGTTTCTCTAGAGAATCCTAGAACAATCACTAGCACAAGGTAACCTGGACAGGCACGGAGACAGCAGATAAATTTGGGCATACAACTGAGCTCTGACAAGTGAGAGCTATGGCTGCAGTAGCCAAGAAAAGCTTTGTAATAAAAATGAGTCTTAAGCAGAGTATAAATGATGGAGAGAATATGGGTAGATTTGCATTTGGAGGTGTGTTTCAAGGTAAGAGAAGGCTGCAATTTGCGTTTGCCAGGCAATTATCAGGCCTCCTCTCTCTGCAGTACCAAGATGCTAATTAAAAGTTGCCTTCTGCTCCCACAGGCACCATCTAGTTAAAGCTCAAAGAAGAGGAATTAAAAGAAAAATCTGAGTCCATAAAATTTCGTACCAACTTAATTTTTATTCATTGTGAATCAATGCAGAAACCAGAATAGATCTAACACTTTGTTGCTGAGTGTGTTTTGGAATCATGACACATTCTTGGCTGGAATCAGAAAGGTGATCAAACTAAACAGAAGGTCCCAGGTCTGCAGCCCCACTTGCACTGA
Organism: Heterohyrax brucei; assembly: GCA_028571685.1. Lineage (NCBI taxonomy): Eukaryota > Metazoa > Chordata > Mammalia > Hyracoidea > Procaviidae > Heterohyrax > Heterohyrax brucei. The sequence continues at coordinate 161,935,804 of CM053140.1, forward strand.
AGTTCTGCCCTTGGCATCTTGCACTGGGAACATCTCCAGGAATAGCAAATCCCAGAGCGCTATAGGTGTGAGGGGGATCTAATCTATGGGATCCATAGGCAGTATGTACGGAACCATCCCCAAGTTTGGGTACCTAGGACCCCAACCCTTGGCTCCACAGTTTGAAGAGCCCTGTTATTCACTCCATCTCCAGATATCCCCTTCCTCATGAGGTAAGCCGTCTGTAAAGCTAAGAGACATGTACCTAGAGCCTTCTGAACAACACTCTGCATCCACAGTACACCAGCATCCCTGTTCAGTTGTTTCATACTTGCTTCCAGGACCTGCACAGGCCTCTTTCTCAGTTCAATATTCACAAGGGCAGAAAGTGGTACCCATATGGGCACACTAAGTCCAAAGGGAAGTATACAGACTGAGCTTATACAAACCAGCAAAATACATGAGGCCCTTTACAGGCTCTAAGACCCTCGCCTGAGAGTCAAGGCAAGCAGGGAGTTGAGAGAAAGTGTGGAAGATGAGGAAGGTGGCTGGACCTCCACTCTTGCCTGGGTCCCGTGAATACAAGGGGAGGACACCAAAGACCACCAGCCTCTTGGGAGTCATGGCACTCCATCATGATAGGTCCTACACAGCCCCATTCTGTCACTCCCAGTCCAGTTAATTCCAGCTCATTTCAACCCCATCTGTGTCAGAGTAGACACACCCAGCAGAACTGCGCTGCATGGGATCTTCAGTGACTGATTTTTCAGAAAGGGATCACCAAGCTTTTCTGCTGCATTACCTTGGACCCAACACTAAGAGGCTGTGTATGATCCACACTTTCCATAAAGAAAAAGGTTTTGGGTAAGGCAGTATTTCGTTTTCTTTTACCCCTGTCCTGGGTTGGCTGAAGACACTTTAGGATATCATGAAAACAATACTGGAATTCACAAAAGTACAGATTTAGGCTGGTATCCCCCAAAGGTAGAGAGATGGATATACAAAGAGACTGGAATACAAAGGCATGGAAGATGTGGAAAACGAGGAACAACGAGAAGCAGTTCAACAGTGTGCTTGAAAGAAATTTTAATGGAAAAGGAAAAACCCAGAAACAGAAGCAGGCAGTGTTAAACAATGGAAGGATGAAAGAAAAGAAGACGGGAGGGAGGGGAGGCAGTAAGTGGTTGGGTGGTTAACAGGGAAGGTAGCTAAACAGGGAAGAGAAAAAGGAAAGGAGAAGATAAATGTTCTCTAAGTAAAAAAATAGCCTTATACACATGAAAACAACGTTTTCTTTTTCTTTTTACAATTCATTCAATCTCTTTGCTAGTTGTTTTGTTTTTAAAAGCAGCAGGGAATGTCAAACAGCTGTTTTTACACCTTCTGTCACTTTGTCAAAGCCTGCTTGTGCTGTCTGACTGTTGGGCACATCCAGACACAGTGCTGGTGGCAAGGAACTCTGAGAGCAGATGGGCCAGGTCTGTAGGCAGCATCCCAAGAGGCTGCTTGGCTCCTACCACTGGTTTCTCTGCTCTCCTACCAGCACCCCTGGGAGGGCTGCTGGACAGAGATAAGCAAACACCCAAGACAGCATTTCCCTTTCCTGATTTACAACAACAACAAAAAAAAAACCTAAGGATAATCTTCCTCCAACAGAAACAGCCTAAAACTCACAGCCAGATGTCGTGGATTTAGGTATCAATTTGACCACTTCTGACCCGAGGCCCGTGATGGTTAGTCTTACGTGTCAGCTTAGCTGGACTAGCGCCCAGCTGTTCAGCCAGACACTTGTCTAGTTGCTATCATAAAGTAGTTACATGTGATTAAATCAGCTGGTCTTAAGTACCGCAGTGAGCATCCATCAATCAGCTGAAGGCCTGTAAAGCAAAAAAGGGAGTTCCCCTACAGTGTGTTCTGCCTCACACTACAGGTGGACATTTTTCCTATACTCTCGATTCTTCCTGTTTCCTGACCCGTGGATCTGGGAACACAAGATTGCAGGAATCTCCAGCCTGTCACCTGACATACAGTTTTGCCAGTCCCCATCAACACGGGAGTCAATTCCTTTCAAAAAGAAAAAAAGTATCTCTCTCTACTTGTAGATATACAAATTTTATACAAGTCTCAGTTTCACACCTATAAGTCTCAGTTTCCTCATTTATAAAACGGGGATAATAATTCACAGGGTTCTCATAAGGACTGAATGAGGTAAGAATACAGTGCATAGCCAAGAATACAGCAGGTGCTCAGTAATTATGTTCAACCACATATTTGGAGAAAAAACAGATAAATGAGCACGAGAGAGGCAAATAGGGATATTTAGAGAGAAAGGATAGAGACAGAAATAGATGTTATAGGGGCAGAGATGACAGAGGCAGAGATCCAGGAAAGCCCTTCAAATGGTTTTTTGGTTTCTGATAAATGTAAAAAGGGACTTCCTCCCCTCCCGCTCCATGCCAGTGGCAAGCCCTTTTGGACATCAGCAACAGACTCTCCTTCCCGCTTCCTCTCCCCAAAAGATCCTTTGGCAGCCTTAACCCTTTAAAGGATGGTTTTTAGGGTGTGGAGAAAGTTTTTTGGTGATGCCATGACTTTTCACTAACGGAATGGATGTTGAACCATTCTTTGTTCTTTGTGTGTACGTGTATGTGTGTGTGTGAGAGAGAGACTTGAAAAAAATGGTATGCCAATTACAAGTGAGCCATGTTGGTACCATATTCCATGAAAAACATCACAAATGTGGTGCATATCAGTCTCATGGCCCAGGAAGTGTGTCACACTTTCTGGCTACCAAAACATCTTACTCATCAGTGAGATGAGAATTTTACAAAAGATGTCATCAAAGAGGCAAACACTGTATAAAATACATCATCAGGGAGGCGACTAGTGCATGCAGGCCTTATGAGTCCCATGTTCCATGAGGCACATCACACACAGAGTTACGTATGAGTCCCATGGCCCAGGAAATGCATCACAAACTGTTTTCGCAAAAGAAAAAGAACTCATTTACTTGAATATCTCTGAATGTTGGTAACCGTACCCTCCCAGTACACTAAGGAAGTAGTAAACAGACTTTACAACAAGCCTCGTCTCTGGATACAGAAGCCAAATGACACAAAAGTTTCACACAATCACTCCTCCGGGAAGGATCCCCTCGTGTAAGCGGCTCCCAACACTCAAACGTGGTACAGACTAATTTCTCTGCTTTTTAGGCAGTTGTACCAATATCAGCTTACAATGCCAGAAGGTACTAAAAGCGGCTCAAATGCCTGCCAGTAATCCTCCAGGGGCGGAGAATGTAGCAGGAACATACATGTGCCAGCGTTCCAGTGCACCAGTGCCCTGCCAGGTAAACAGAGCTCCTTATCACAGTAGAGGATCAACAAGCCCAAGCGCCCCCTGCCCACCCACCTGCCCCCAGCCCCACGGCCTTGTCCCTCCAGAGAGGTACTCCACAGCTGCATGGAGTGTGGCTGATGGGGTGGGAATGCGGACACCATTACGGTTCCAGATGGTGAACTAGCGAGAAGGAGAGACAGGGTCTTGGAAAGCACCACTAACGAGGGGAGAAAGCAGTGGTCGCAGATGTGGTGAAGGTGGTGGTGCAGGGTCAAGGAGGCGCCCCTGGATTCACAGCCCCTAACCACTGGACCACAAGTTATGCAAGTGCCTCTTCCTAGGGCTCCTACCAGCTCATTAACACCCTCATCTTCATCACTCTCACCCCACTGCAGCAGATACCAGGAGACAAGTGAGTGTTTTCCCAGGCATTGGAAAATTCCCCCACTTTTGTCCGCCATGAGTCGGATCCGACTCAACAGCACTTGGCTTGGCTGGCTTGTCCTTTTTTACTAGACACTTTGCTTAGCAGTCTGAACGCATGGACCTTGTCCTGACCTGCTTTAGAGATGCCTTTTGGAGCCTGTTTTCCATGCCAATATTGCCCCAGTACTTTCAGGGCCAAGACTACAAATACTGATCATTAGAGGTTATAAATCAAGCTAACAAACTGCTAAGTAAAATGTATTTTAGTCCAATAACTTTTTTATTAAAATGTTTTACGTGTGTGTATATACACACACATATACATGTGTATATACACACACATGTGTATATACACACACATGTAAAATATTTTAATAAAAAAGGATCCGACTCGACAGCACTTGGCGCTTGGCTTATATACACATGGAAACCCTGGTGGTGTAGTGGTTAAGTGTTACATCTGCTAACGAAAGACTGACAGTTTGAATCCACCAGGCACTCCTTGGAAACTCTATGGGGCAGTTCTACTCTGTCTATAGGGTTGCTATGTGTCAGAATCAACTTGAAGACAGTGGGTTTGGTTTGGTTTGGGTTTATATGTACATACACACCGTATCCTCCTACCTTGACAAATGAAAGTATAAATTTAGCATCCTCAGACTCTTTGGAATTCTGGTCTGGGACACGGAATCATGAAGGAAGATGACTTCCAGCCCCAGCCTGTTCCCCAACTCTTCCCACACAGGGATGTGTCTCACATGTCCAAACTCTGTCCACATCGCAACAATGCAGTCCACTCTTGAGAGAATGTGATGGAGAAAGAGCTCACTCAGTTTCTGGAAGTATGCTGGGAGCCTTTTGGGCAGGGATTTGCAGATACCCAAAGCACGCTGTAGAAAGCGGGTTCCAGACTTTGGGCAGACATGTCCTCTTGACACCAAGGCCTTCTTGCCCTTGGGGAAGAAGGAGCATGGCTGGAGGCAGGCCAGAGTAGGGTCCTCTAACATGTGCAAGGCACAGAAAAGGGGCCCATCTTGCCTAGATCGTCTTGGCAGTCAGTATCCTTATCACCATCTGGAACCGTAATGAACGGCACACTTACTCTTATCCTAGGCAGAATCCCCGGCTAGTACAAATGGGTAACACCCAAGGCTAACTGAAAAGTTGAAGGTTCAGTTCCACCCAGAGGTGACTCAGAAGGAAGTCTTGCTGATCCCCTCCCAGAAACTCAGCCACTGAAAACCTCAGGAGCACAGTTCAACTCAGACACATACAGGGTGGCTGTACAACTTAATGGACTCCAAGGCAAATGATTTGGTTGTTTGGGGTTCTGATTTTCCTACTCTTTGCAGTGTAGAAAGCATTTTCTGTGTATTTGCTCCCTGCCTGGGCTCTCATTATACCGTTCTAGTCACAGCTTTACCAGGAACCTGCAGTCAGGAGCTCAGAATCACCCAGGTTCAAAGCCCGTTGGGAAGGGACCGTAGGGGCGGGGAGTAGGAGAGTCAGGCTGCAGACTGCGGCAGAATTGAACGCAGCTAAGGCTCTTGGGGGAGGTCCCATTGTTAAGCAGCCCCCCCCCCACCAGATTTAATGGCGCGTTTCTGCTGTGCTTTTCACAGTGTTGTGTCTCTTAATAGGCCCCCCCAGCGGGCTGCTCAAAGCCCACGCTGCCTCTGAGCAGCTGCTGTGCTGAGCGAGAAAGCGAGTGAGCGAGCTAGCGAGGGAGTGAGCGGGCTTGTTTGCAGACCACGTGCCTGTCGCCTTCTCGGGAAGCCATCACAGCACGTCCTGGAACAGCCTCCTGAGAAGGCATCACAGTTTAGTGTAATTCGTCAACTTCACAGCTGCTGCTCGGGAGGGAGAAGGCAGAGGGTGGCAGCACCCAGCCACTGAGGAATTAAGCAGCACGCCCCAAGCCTGCGGAAAGGGGGTGTGGCCAAAGCAGAACGGGGCGGGCTTTGGGCTTCAGTTCCAGCCAGTCGAAAGCCTGGTGGGGTGGGAGGAGGCTTCCCAAAACCGAGCTAGCCCTTTGCCTAGACCTCGGATAGCCCGAACACCTGCCCTTGAGGGTGCCGAAGGACCGGAAGCTCAGGAAAGAGCGCCCGGTCTTTGAAGCTGGCCGACTGGATTCAGCGCCTCGCCACCCACCACTGTCTTCATCCACTGGGTGTGTAATCTACAGCAATGTATGCCACCTCTCTAAACATATTTCCATCTGTGAAACAAAGGCGAAAGGAGCCCTCACCCTCAGGTCTGATATTTTGTTGAAATGGGCTGTGCTAGTTATTAAAATTTTGAAAATTCAGTGAAGTCATCAGTGGAATGGAGTCAGTTCCAACTCACCGGGCCCCTGTGTGTCAGAGTACAGCTGCATTCCACTTGGCTTTCCATGGCTAATTTTTCAAAAATAGATCACCAGGCCTTTTTTATGAGGCACGCCTGGGTGAACTCAAACCTTCAACCTAGAGCAGTTGTTCTCAAAGTGTAGTTCCCAAACCAGGAGCATCAGTGCTACCCAAGAACTTGTTCATGATGCATATTTGGGGGCTCCACCCCACCTACTAAATCAGAAACTAAGGGTAGAATCTGGTAACCAATATTTTAACAAGCCTTCTGGGTGACTCTGATGCAAGCCAAAATTCAAGACACCCTGGTATAGACTTCCCGAACCCGATCCCCTGTGTGCCTCCCACCATACACACTATCTTGCCCCCTCCCTAAGACTGCCCAGACTGCCTCACAATCCAGTAACTAAAGCATCAGTAGTGCCTGGCACTAGCCAGGCTTCTAGGACCGTGTTCCAGCTGCTTCCATTCTGTTTAGTAGATACTCAAGTGGTATTTTTAATATCAACCCTGCCAACCCCACAGAGGTGTTGTGAGGATGAAATGAGTAATGTCTGCAGGGTGCACTGCAGAGCTCCTCGCATAAGGAAAGCACTCAACTGATGAAAGATAATTTATTATTTTGGGGGCCAGTTCCTTTTCTTACAGAGTCTGTAGGAATTGGAGTCAACTTGAGGGCAATGGGTTTGAGCGGCTTTTCTTTGTTTTGGTTTGGTTTGGTTTGGTACCTGTTCTTTGCAAGGAAACCCTGGTGGTGTAGTCGTTAAGTGCTACAGCTGTGAACCAAAAGGTCAGCAGTTCAGATCTGCCAGATGCTTCCTCGAAACTCTACTGGGGCAGTTCTACACTGTTCAACAGGGTTGTTATGAGTTGGAATCAACTCAACAGCTGTAAGTCTGGTTTGGGGTTTTCTCCTCTGCAAGCTCTGGGTGTACAAGCTCTGCCCTAGACCAGTTCTCCTTCCCTATCTTTCTTCATTCCCTCTGTTGCAAAGAACCATCCTATCCTCTGGCATCTAAGGGTCACTAGAGCTCCCCTCTGCCCTGCCCACGTGGGAACAGTGCAAGACCTCTGTTTCCCACCTCACTCCAGCCCACCTTATGTCTGAAGAAAACGTGCAGCTTTGGAAAGTTTTTTTGCAGGGAGGGTTGGTTGATTTGTTTGTTTTGTTTCAGTAACAAAGACCAATAGGTAAAAACAGTAAGTAGGAAGGAAAGGTGAGGTTACCGCACTCCGAAATGCCCCACAGCAGACGTTCTCCCAAGGTGCAAGGAAGGAGAACAGATGCTTCCTGCCGTTTATTCCCTCTCATCCCCCAAGTCAAAAGCCCTGCCCTTAGACAAGGAACTTCCCAGACAGGATTCCCCAGAACATTTTCTACTGCACTGGACAAATGATCAGTGTGTCTTAATCCCTTTGGTGCTACTCACTTCTTTGAGAATCCGATCAAAACCACAGCCCCCCCCCCCCCCCAGAAAACTGCATACAGACACACAGTAAGCACACAGTTTTCCATGCCATTTCAAGGGGGTTCACAGACTCCTGAAAGCCCATCCGTAGCTCAGTGACTCTAAGGGTTCTACCAGAAAGGAAGGAAAGAAAGACTTGAACTGCTAAGGATCAGTTGGCCAGGGCACCAGGAGTGACGGTCAAACAATTTAGTTTTCAAAGAAAAACCCAAACTCAGGCTTCCTATCTTCAAAGCCCTCTAGTCCATTTCCTTGTGCTACAGATTGAATTGCACCCCCCCAAAATATATATGTCAACTTGGTAGGCTATAATTCCCAGTATTGCATGGTTGTCCTTCATTTTTTGTGACCTGATGTAATTACCCTCCATGTTGTAAATCCTAACCTCTATAATGTTAATGAGCCGGGATTAGAGGCAGTAATGTTAATGAGGCAGGACTCAAAGAACAGGGTTAAGTTTTATCATGAATTGATCTCTTTTGAGATATAAAAGAAAGAAGCAACCAAAGAGGAGAGGGACCTGATAGCCACCAAGAAAGGACAGGAACAGAGCTCATCTTTTGGATCCAGGATCCCTGAGCTGAGAAACTCTTAGACCATGAGACAACTGATGACTAGGACCTTCCCCCAGAACCGAAGAGAAAGCTTTTCCCTGGAGCTGGCACTGGTAATTTAGACTTTTAGCCTCCTAACCTGTGAGAGGATAAGTTTCTATTTGTTAAAGCCATACACCTGCTGTACTTCTGTTGTAGCAGCACCAGATAACTAAGACACCTTGCCAGTGCCTTGTGGTTTTCTCCCCAGATATTCTTGTGCTTCTTTTTTCGTTAATTACAGTAGAATCACTTCTAATCTCTGGCAAACCTCATGTGCTGCAGAGTAGAACTGTGTTCCATAGGATTTTCAAGGTTGTGATCCTTGGAAGCAGGTCAGTCTATCTTCTGAGGCACCTCTGGGTGGCTCTGAACTACCAACCTTTTAGCTAGTAGTGGAGAACTTAACCATTTGCACCCCTTACTGCTTTGAGATTTGGGAGGACGTGAAGAAGTACCAGCAATCAGAGCTTGGAAAAGTCATTCAACCTTGGTCATACTGACCTCATGCAGCCCTAAAACACAGTAAACGACCTGTTTACCCTGCTGCCACTCCTGACCTCCCCTCTAGCTTGGTTTGTCTATAATAGCTCTCTTTCACCCCACAAGCCCTCTAGCTGCCCATTTGGCAGTCTTGCTATATGGACCCTTCATAGTTCACATGGGAGCAAGACTAGGCTAAGAATGAGACGAGTGAGGCAGCAAGGGTGTAAAATTTAGGGAGATATTCTCTCTTAGGATCTGCAAAAAAAAACCCATAAAGACATGCATGGCTAGTCATCTTATAGAAACAGCCGGTTTCCAGGAGGATGGACAAACTTTGGACCTACCATGATGAGCTGGTGTATAGCAACTATAGACACTTGAAAGCAAAGCTTCCTAGCATTTCACCAGCTCCAAGTTGACCTTTGGTGTATTAAGAGTGACAGAGGGTAGCTCCCCTATGAAAAAGGGAGCGGGGACCTTGTTCACACTCTGCAGAGCACTGGAGGTGGCAGAGCTGGGCACTGTGACAGACGGGTCTTTCTCTATCTTTTGTGTCTGGGATAAGTGTGTAACCATGTCCACTGGGGCAGAAAGAGAAGCACAGCTCCTTTGCAGTAGCAAAGATGCTAGGCTTTGATATTCTCCTAAGGGTTGCTCCTTGGTGAAGAAAGCCTCTACATTCACATCTCAGATGGTACACAAGAGAGGATCAGATTTGAAGAAAGCTGCCCACTTCTTTTCTTTGTCCCAATCAAGCTTCCAGATCTTAGTTCAGCAAATAGCACAACTAGATTTGGAATTACAGATATGTGTGTATGTGTGTGTGTGTCTGTGTGCACATGCATATACGGAAAAGTCCCAAATTATTTTATTCAGCCTTGACTAAATGGCACCCATCTGGGAAAAAAAATTAAGAAGCTATTGACACAAAGTCTTTAAGGATACAAAACCTTGTGTTAGCCATGAGCCTTTCTTAGAGAGATGAAAAAGTCTAGAAAATATTTACACACTAGACTTAAAAATGTTAAATCTATACTTTTCTTGTATCTTATCATCATAAAAGTGAGTTTCCATCTGAGTTCACTCATGAAAAAAAGGTGAAGAACTTTCCTATAATATTGAATGCTTTCTTTTAATAGTTCTAAGGATGGTTGACTTGTAATTATAAGGCTATTGAAGTTTGTTATAGGAGACAGCATGTGTGAAAATGTTTGCTGTAGAAAATTGTTCACTTCATGTAGCTAAGCCGTGTTTATCAAAGGAGGCTGAATTTTCTTACCAGGCTTGTTATGATTAATCAACTGTCTCCGATCTTTCTGGTCTTTTTCTCATTCAACCAGTCAAAAAGATTTGGCAGTGCCTCTTGACCCTTTGGTGACACAATTATCTTCTGCTTTGAATTTTTTCTTGATACCATGTGTTTTCATTAATGGGAGCACAAGGAATCACAGAGTCTGTCTGAATTTTTGGTAGGTAGCATGGATTTTTTTTTCTTGCTCACTCCCACAAGCCTACCCTAAGTGTTTAGTGGTATCACTGATTACACCCCAGAGTTCCCATCAGAGTCTGTTGGTACATAGGTGTAACAAAATAAAAATTTTGAAAATTTCTATTTTTCCTACCAAAAATTCAGATACCTCATGCAATACCCTGTACAAGTGGTAATGTGCAGCACACACTCATTTCTTCAATTTCAGTCAGTCGTGAAGGTCTCTGCCTTGTGACAGTACCCACTTTCAATGGTACAGCAACTGTCCGGTAAACTGCAGAGCTGAAAATTCTCATGGTCCCCCACCAGGCACAAAAGGCTAAAATGAGAAACATGTCTAAAGGCATTCTTTCCCTTTAAAAAAAAAAAAAAAAAAGTTATTTTAAAAGTAAAATAAACAAAGGTTCTAACAGGTTACCATATTTCATGTGAATAGTATGCACATTATGCTGTTTTGTCATCTGCACAACTCTATTGCACATTGTTTTCCTAGATGTGCTGTGTACATTACATATGTGGGCATGTTATTTACATAGGCATGTTATTTGTAAAGAATACAGTAGCCTTAAAACATCACAACAGGGGATTCTTGTGTAAGGAGTTTTGATGAGACTCTCCTTGGAGACTTGCCCTTTCTGTTCCCGGCACCTAGGCCCATCTTCAGGTCTCCATGGTGTATTTCTAGAGGCTCAGCCACTGCTCCCTCCTCCCAGCCCACAAGTCTGACAAAAAAAAGCACAAGATGCATCTTCTCCACAAGCCACTAGCCAGAATCTTCATTACCTTCTCTGCAGCTCAGCCCCATAGGAAGCTTCTGGAAAGCTAACAAGGAGGCTACAGGAAGCTCTGGTGAGGACTGCAGCTGCTGTCTGACCTGGCACAGAGCATCCCTGAGCCAGAGACCAGGGACTGGAGAAGCAATTTACTCTTTAATGCATTTTCCCCCTCCCAGTCAGGATCAGAGAAGGAGTGTCAGTTATTTGTTGAAAGCTTTTTGTGTTAGACACAAACATTAATGGAATGACAGTAGAAAAAACACAGAGAGAGAGAGAGAGAGCATTATTATGGCAGGGAACTCTCAGCGGAGCTGGTGGGATGGCCCCGAGAGACCTGCCAGGGAATCACACGGTGGCATCCGTCCTGGTCTCCCAGGCCAGGAGTGTCCAGACTACAAGAAATGACTTTTCCCAGACATGTCCTGCATACCCCGTGAAGCAGCCCATCTGTACTTCAGCTATGGCTTCAGTAGCCTCAGGGGGAGACTCCAGCTGGGGTTGGGTTTCAAATAATCAGTTGCTCAACTGAAAACAGAAACAGTCCCCAGTTCTTGGACTAGGCTAAACTGGGGACCAGTTAGGTACCGGTGAGGCATCAAATCCTTAAAGAGTCTCAAGTGCTGAAAGAGACCCCAGGGGCAGCCTGTCCCCACATCACAGAGAGAACATCCCACTCAAGGGGAAAGCCTCCAGCGAGGTAACGTCTTCCTCTTTCCCCTTACTGTTCCTTTCTCTTCCATGCTTCAGCTTCTCCCTTCTTAGCTTCTCTCTTCTTCTCCCTCTTCCCCTTTCCTTCTCCTTAACACTCAGCCTGTCCTTCACCCTATTTCCTTCCCTGGTGGCCTTTACCTGCGGCCTCATGTGCTCATAGAAAGGAGTTTCTTCCAAACTCAGGAGAAACAAATGCTTCTCCGTAGAGACACCTGTTAGTGAACGCGGCTAACACTATAAGGGATCACAGGACTGAACCAGGGGTCACTTTTGTCCGCCTCGACCTGGGGAGAGAAACTATATCTACACCTTCCTGGGAAAGCTTTGTAGTACACTATCAACAACACGGGTTTGAATCCTGGCCCTACTATTTACTAGCTGTGTGATCCTGAACAAGTAGCTTTACCTTCCTGGTCCTTAGTTTCTGTATCTATGAAAGAAGAAATAATAATACCTATCCCGCAAAGCTTCATAAGGATGAAAAGAGTTAATATAGATGAGTATGTAGCACATAAAAGATGGTCAATAAAGTGAGTCTTGCCCTTTTCCTTCTATTTCCTTTCTGTAAGTCAAGAGTTTGTTTACCCCGATTATACCCAAATACCTGGGAAAAACAGCCCCAGAAGACTACACCCCACTCCCTGCCCTTATCATAGGAAAGGTGAACTATCTGCAGCATGTCCTGTGTCTGCCACCAGGGCTCTACTGGGTCAGAACAGAAGGCCATGGCTAAGAGTCAGGTGGGATCAGACACTCTTAGGTGTCTGCTCCTCCACAGTGGATGGAACAGTCAGTTGGGACCCACTTTTCTAGAAGGATCCTCAACTTTGGGCCCCAGGCATGCTTACCTCCATGAAGTCAGACCTCTGGAGTAAGAGGATTGAAATTTGTTTTTAACAAGGGCTGCCCTTGCTCCACTTCCATCCTTGAGAAGATACAGGGAACCCACAAAGCCTGGAAAAATTCCCAGCTGTGGACTAAAAATGTTTTCTAAAATAAAATCCACGGTAATAACAGTAACATCAGTATAGCACTTTGAAGTTTCTGAAGCACTTTTATCCATTCAAAACCTGTCAAAGTCAACTAACTGCTAATAATGAATGACCCCAAAATTTCAGTGGCTTAACATAACAAAAGTATTTCTTGTGATTATCACAGTTTAATGCAGGTGGACAGAAAAGAGAGGCAATTCTGTCCCATGTAGATGCTGGGTCTCAGGCTCTTTTCAACATTTAGCATTACAATTGCCTAGAGACTCTCAGGAGTCCCTTGGTGACACAGCTAGTTAAGTGATTGACTCTTAGCTGCAAGACTGGCAGTTTGAATCCACCCAGAGATGCCTCAGAAAACAGGCCTGGTAAGTCACAGCCTTGTAAAACCCCAGTGGAGCAGATCTATTCTGCACAAACGGGGCTACCATGAGTTGGAATGTATTCAACCACAACAGTAACGATACGGCTTCCAAGTCCTTCACTTTCAGTGCACCTTGGGAAAGACAGAAGATGACAGGTCACACAGGAAGTTTCTGTGGGCTAGTTCTTGAAAGAATGAACATCAGTTCTACCCACATTCACTGGCCAGATTTCCCATGGCCATCCCAATTCCAAGGGAGGCTGAGTGCTTAAGAGGGAAGGAGACAGAATTTGATACACAATTAGTGTATCAAATAGATATACTATCTTTGCTACAAAATCATTGAGGCAGGAATTTTTCCCCCGGAGTAGGAAACTGAGGCTCACAATGATTGGCATGCCCAAGATACCACCGTGAGTAAATGGCCAGAACCCAAGTCATCTAGCTTCAGTCCAGTCTTAATCTCATGGATTTCTTGAGTCTTGAGAATGACCCAGATCTGGCCTATGCCGGACATCTCCTTACCTCCAGGTATTTGCAAACCAGAGAGAAACTTGACCATAAACTTTGTTCCCACTCCCTCCCTTCCTCCTTTCTCACCACCAGAATGGGATCAAACCCTCCCCTAGTGGCTCAGCTATGAAAACAAAGACACTTAAGCACAGGCACAAGGAGCCCTGACCGATCAGTGGTTAAACACGTGGTTGTTAAACAAAAGGTTGGTGGCTTATATCCACCCAGTAGCTCCATCATGATCTGCTTCTGTAAAGACTGCAGCCTAGGAAACACTATGGGGGACATGGCTACTGTGTCACAAGGAGTGTCTGTGAGTCAGAAGCTACTCAACAACTCCTGACAACAACAAGAAACATAGCTATATCTTTGGCCCCAAGTAAGAAAACATGGTCCTTGACTTGGAGGAGTGTACAGTGTAACGAGAAATAAATGTGAGAAACAGCTGTAACTCAAGTTCATTAGACAACAGCGGAGGACTACAAGAACACGGACGAGTGAAAAATTGATTTTTCTGGGAAAGTCAGAAGAAGTTACAGAGAGGAAGTTACATTCGCCCTGGGCTGTGAGACATAAATGGGCAGACAGGACAGGCAAGGCATCACAGTACAAGGAAGACCACGTGTGCAGACCCTGACAGGGGAAGGAGCTGGCATTTCAGGCAGGTTTACAACAGCGGGCAGGACTCAAAGGGGAGGGTGGGCAGGAAGAAGCCCACAAGGCTACAGAGGACCCTCCCACCTGCAGTTCTTCTGCGGACCTTGGGAAGATGGGAGACCGTGAAATATGTCATAGTCTGAACTAAGTCCCAAGGTTTCTAGGTGGCAAGGCCAAAGGGCAGTGTTCCGACACTGGGCCCAAGACTATTACTTACCTGTAGCAGAATTAGTTGGTACTTGCACAGTACTTTTCTGTTTAGATGTACTTTTACACACATTGTCTCCCTTCATCCATCATTTTGCAGATGGGGAAGGCAAAGCTCAGAGACTTAAGTAATTCAGCTGGTAGACAGCTTCTCTTATCATCTAGTACTGCTATAACAGAAATACCGCAAGTGGATGGTTTTAACAAAGAGAAGTGTATTCTTTGACAGTCCAGTAGGCTGCAAGTCCAAATTGAGGCCATCAGCTCCAGGAGAAGCAGCTGTCTGTTGGCTCTAGAGGAAAGTCCTTGCTGTCCATCTTACCCTGAACTGGGAGCTTCTGAGGCACCGAGGCTCCAAGTCCTGGCCAAAGGAATCACTCAGTTCCTGGCGCTGCTATTTCCCTGTTGACGGTGGTGGGTGCAAGGGCCTGACAAAGGTCACTTACATTATTAAACTACATCCTAAGTCAACAAACAGGTGCAGATTCCTCTTCCTACCTTTTGTTCCCCTGATCGCTGACAATGTAGTTAGCTGAGCCCTCAGAGGTGATGGCTGACGTGAGGGCCTGACAAAGGTCACTTAGGTTACTGAGTTACATTCTACCCAGACAAACAGGTCCACATTCCTCCCCCATCTCATCCTCTCCCAATCTTAGAGGATATAGAGCTGATTAAGACCTCAGAGGGAGATAACAATTTTTGGATGATTTACTCTGCTGGATTATCCTCTGACAAACATTTGCGTCTGCGCTGTTTAATTATCCTGTGACAAACATTTGGGTCTGCTTTGCTTGATTACCCTGTGACAAACTTTAAGTTTGCCTGTTTGCTCATCCTGTAACAAACTTTTAGACAATTCACACTGTTTGTTAGATGTAAATGATAGTTTACTCTGTTTGGTTTTCCCTGACAAACTTTAAACAATTCACAGTGTTTGTTAAATGTAATGAAACCTTATGATGTAATGAAGTCTTGTGACTCCTGCCTGTTGTTCTGTGACAAACACCCTCCCCTTTGAGTTCTGGCTATAAAAACCCCTGGAAAATGTAACTCAAAGGGGACAGTTTGAATTGGCCACTGTTCCCCCAGGTTTGCTGCAGAAACCTATGAAATGAGCATATGTACATACATATGCATATACATATGTGTGTGTGTGCATATACATATATAGATATGAAAATAGAATATATAGCAAAGTGGAGGCTTGTCATCAACATAAGTTAAAATTGGCTAACCATGAATTGGCTAAACTATTAAAACACAAAATGGCTGTGCTTAAGCTAAGTAAGACAGTGAGAAAGTACAAGGTCATGGCAAAGATGAGAAAAACAACTGCCAGATGGACAAGGCCACAGATGGTCAGAGAGATGGTAAAGACCATAACCAATCAGAAAGTGGTCAACAACTTGAGGTACCAGAAGACAAGACTTATGGACTGACTGATAACAACCAGAATCAAGCAAACAACTTGTCTTAAAAAAACGACACTCTGGACTTGGGCACATCAGTCCCCTCCAGGGGTCTGTGCCCGAGGTCTGCTGCCCTGACCTCGTTTGCCTCATCCTTGAAGACTTGGGGTTGCAGTCTCCCTCTGGAAGTCTGTGCCCATGGTCTGTTACTGTGCCTCAGCTTCAAGGGCCTGGGGCCCAGTCTCCTCCTGAGAGTCTGTGTCTGCTGGTTTGCTGTGCTGACCCTGGGACCTCATCCGCTTGCCATCAAAGGTTAGTTCGAGTGACTGTGACTTTTCCCATTGCTGCTTGAGTCTCCTGTGCTATCCCTCTTGGCGGATCTATGTCAAAGATGCCTTATCATCCTCCTGACATCTAAACAGCCTGCTCCCAGTGACTGTGACAAGCCTTCTGTTAATGCTTGAGCCTGGTGTGGAGTTCCTGCCTGCTTCACCTCGGAGACATCCTGTCCTCGTAAAATTCTTCTTCAAATTCTCCTGACATCAGAATGGTGAGAGCACAGCCAATCCTTAAATCCTTAGAGTGAAGCCCGCTTTTAGAGAAGTGAGTGTGTTGACATACTAATGTTATGACATGACCGCTGCAGTCCCTGTGGGACCTGGGTAGGATTTTACATGGGTCTTAACTAACACAAATGAGAGTTCCCAACTAATGTAAATGCAGATAAGAGTTCTTAAGTAATATGAATAAGAGCGCTTTGTGTCCCAGTGCGACCACCTCCCTTTCCTTTGCTTAACGGTGAGTGTATCGTGTGATTAAATAAAGCGTATTATTGACCCCAAACCTTGTTAGTTGCTTATTTTCCTCTCGCAATCCCCAACGTTTTCTGGGTGCTCACGACAACCTGCAAACAACTTATTCCTTAAACCCTATGCTGTCTCTGCATTTACAAGCGAACAAACCTAACTTGGATTCGATTCAGCAGCAATAGTATGACATTCCCAGTTCTCTGCTTGCTTCCCTTTCCTTTATATCCCAAGAGACTGTCTCAAGGCACAATACCATCTTACACATTGAGTCCTACCCCACCAACACAACTGCCACCCATCCTCCCTCACTAACATCATAGAGACAGGATTTACAGCATACAGGAGTATCACACAATACCAAGATTTACGGTCTAGCCAAATGGCTACACACATTTTTGAGGGGACAAAATGCAATCCATGACACAGCTGGACTAGAACTTAACTCCAGATCCTATAATTCCAAATTCCAGGCGTTTTTCCCAGCAGCTTTGTTGGTAGGTGGAGAATGGAGCACTGGCGACATCAGGTCTTTTCAGTGTTCCTGCCAACATTCTTTCTAAGATGAGTAACTTATTTCCAATTTGTTTTCTTTCTCTTCTTCATGTATGGAGTTGAGAGCTAATTCTAAGAATCTGTTCCTAGGAAAGATCCTAGTTCAGAACCCCAACCTAATCAACTGCCATTGAGTTGATTCCAACTCATATTGACTCTACAGGTCAGAGCAGAACTGCCCCACAGAGTTTACAAGAAGCAATCTGGTTAACAGGCACAGCACTTAAACCACTACACCACTGGGTTTCCACTGAACCTAAAGAATAAGGGAATCTCCCTGATTCTGTACAGCTCCTACCTTCTAGGCCTCTAATCCATTTATAGGTCCTTGTAACCATCAGCCTTCCACAAAGCCAACAAAACAATAAACAGAATCAGCTATAGATAAAAATAGAAGCAGAGTCCGTCACAGAAGAGAGGATTGCCTTCTCTGTGCTCAGTGAACCTCACGACCCACATGTGATTTCTACATACAGGAAAGCCCCAGAGCAGCAAAAACCTTCTCATCAGTGACAACCCCATCTTCCACCTACTTTCAATGCCCAGGCCCTTCATTTTCCATTGTCTCCACCCTGCTCCTCTCTTTCTTTTAGTAGGCAATTGCATTGAGAGAATAACACCTGAAGAGGTTCTCTACCCCTCTAGAAAGTAGCCGGAGTGAAAGCGTTCCTTTGGATAGACTAATCAGCACTCCTTTTTTCCCTTGCTAGAAAATATGCAGCAGGAGACAGCATTCAGTGACTGTAAGAACCTTCTAGGGGGCCTGGGGATAGGCATCTCAGGGACTGCCAGTTACAGCTTGGAACACAGATTCTTCTAGAAGTAAGCAGGTACCATTATTCACCTGAAATGGGGGCTACTCTTTACACCTGTTGTTCAGGTAAAGAAGCAGCCATATCTTCTAAAACATAAAAGGAGATATGCTCTACTCAAGGGTTTTTTTTTTTTTCTGACTTGTTATATTTTTAAATATATAAAGTCCAGTTGTTGTTGTTGGGTGCCGTTGAGTTGCTTCTGGTTCATAGCAATCTCGCGTGGCAGAGAAGAACTGCCCCATCAGATTTTCTTGGCTGTAGTCTTTACAGAAGCAGATAGCCATGTCTTTCTCCTAAGATGGGTTCAAATGACCAACCCTTTGATTAGCAGCTGAGTGCTTAATTTTTGCACTATCAGTGCTCCTTCAAAGTCCTATGTTGCCACTGAGTCGGTTCCAACTCAGTGACCCTACGCACAACAGAACGAAAACTGCCTGATCCTGTGCCACACCTGCAGTTGGTTTTGCAGTTAAACCCATTGTAGCAGCCACTGTGTCAGTCCATCTTGCTGAGTGTCTTCTTCTTTTTGCTGACCTTCCACTCTCTACCAAGCATGATGTTCTTCTCCAGGGACTGATTCCTCCTGACAACATGTCCAAAATACGTAAGACGCAGTCTCACCATCTTTGCTTCCAAGTTGCACTCTGGTTGTACTTCTTCCAAAACAGATCTGTTTGTTCTTTTGGCAGTCCACGGAACACTCAGTATTTTCCTCCAACAGCACAATTCAAAGGCATCAGTTCTTCCTTTCTTCCTTTCATCATTTGCAGTTTTCACATGCAAATGATGCAACTGAATATGCCATGGCTTGGGTCAAGCACACCTTAGTCTTCAAGGTAACATCTTTTTTTTCAATATGTTCAAGAGATCTTCTGCAGCAGATTTTTCCAATGCAATGCACCTGTTAATTCCTTGACTGCTGCTTCCATGGATGTTGATTGTGGACCCAAGTAAAATGAAGTCCTTGACAACCTCAATCCTTTCTCCATTTATGAAGATGTTGCTTATTGGTCCAGTTGTGGGGATTTTTGTTTTCTTGATGTTGAGGAGTAACCCATACTGAAGGCTATAATCTTTGAACTTCATCAGTAAGTAGTTCAAATCCTCTTCACTTCCAGAAGCAGGGTTGTATTGTCTGTATAATGCAGGTTGCTAATGAGTCTTCTTCCAATCCTGATGCCTCATTCTTCTTCATATAGTCCAGCTTCTTAGATTATTTGCTCGGCACACAGACTGAAAGGTATGGATACAACCCTGATGCACACCTTTCTTGACTTCAAACCATGCCAGAAATTCAAGCCGGATTCAGAAGAGCACATGGAACCAGGGATATCATTGCTGATGTAAGACGGATCTTGGATGAAAGCAGGAAAAACAAGAAAGTTGTTTACCTGTGTTTCATTGACTATGTAAAGGCATTTAGCTGTGTGGTTTCATAACAAGTTATGGGTAACCTTGCAGAGAATGGGAATTCCAGAATACTTCATTGTGCTCGTTAGCAATCTATATATGTACCAAACTCCTATAAAACCAAACCAAATCAAACCCATTGTCATCAAGCTGATTTGGGATCACAGCAACCCTATAAGCTAGAGTGAAACTGCCCCCACAGGGTTTCCAAGGCTGTAAATCTTTATAGAAGCAGAAATTTTTTCCTGAAGAGTGGCTCGCAAGTTTGAATTACTGACCTTTTGGTTAGCAGTTGAGCACTTCAACCACTGTGCTGCTAGGGCTTCTCAAAGCCATGTAAAAGTATATAAATTAAATCACATGGAATTTATACATTTATTGAATCATTTATTTAAAATAGTAATACATAAATGTAGGACCACGCACCAAATCCAGTGTGTATTAGGCTGTCATGAATATGGAAGAACATAATTCTTTCTGCAATCTTTTCTTCCCTGTCACGGGTGGCAAAGGAGGAAACAAGTATGGGGTGTGGCCCCAAGACTATAGCCTCCCGACATCCTTCTAACTCAGTACTGAATTCACTCCTGAGGTTCACCCTTCAGTCAAAGATTAGACAGGCTCATAAAAGAAAACAAGACTAAAGAGGCACACCAGCCCAGGGGCAAGAACAAGAAGACAGGCGGGGAAAGGAAAGCTGGTAATACGGAACCCAAGGTCAAGAAGAGGAGAGTGTTGACATGTTGTGGGGTTGGCAACCAATGTCAGAAAATACTGTGCTATTAATTGTTTGACGAGAAACTAGATTTGTTCTGTAAACACTCATCTAAAGTACAATAAAAAAATGGAGAGAGATATGGTGTTGAAAATGGAAAAGGGAAACTCTGGGTGGGGCATCCCTCAGATACCACCTAAGACAGGAAGAAATCGGGGATCTTCTTAACCAGTTGCTCTCGAGTTGGTTCCAATTTATGATGACCCCTGTGTGTCAGAGGAGAACTATGCTCTGTAGGGTCTTCGATGACTGAATTTTCAAAAGTAGATTGCCAGACCTTTCTTCTGAGTCACATTTGGGTGGGTTTAAACCACCAATCTTCTAGTTATTTGTGGAACCACTTAATTGTTTGTACCATCCAGAGACTCCTTTACTGGCTGAACAAAATCTCACCTATCGTGTGCCTCCTTTATCACATTTATTATATTGTATTGTAAAACTTTGGGTCTTCAAGGCCAAAGCCTGTACCCTATTTATCTTTCAACACCCATGCCTTTCACAGTGCCTCACAGGAATCCAGTAATTATTTTATATGATACCTCTGTGAACTGAGATGAAGATCAAAGACAACAGCCTTCAGCATGGATTGTACCTCAACATCAAGAAAACAAAATCCTCACAACTGGACCAGTAGGCAACAACATCATAAATGCAGAAAGGATTGAGGTTGTCAGGAATCTCATTTTACTTGGGTCCACAATCAATGTCCATGGGAGCAGCAGTCAAGAAATCAGAAGATGCATTGCACTGGGAAAACCTACTGCAAGGGACCTCCTTAAAGTACTGAAAAGTAAGGATTTCACCTTGAAGACTAGGGTATGCCTGAACCAAGCAATGGTATTTTCAATTGCATCATACGCATGCGAAAGCTGGACAGTGAACAGAGAAGACAGAAGAATTGATGGCTTTGAACTGTGGTGTTAGAGAAGAACACTGAATGTACCATGGGCTGCAAAATGAACAAATAGATCTGCTCTGGAAGAAGTACAACCAGAGTGCTCCTTGGAAGCAAAGATAGTGACATTGCATCTCACATACTTTGGACATGTTGTCAGGACAGATTAGTCCCTGAAGAAGGATATCATGCTGGGTAGAGTGGAGGATCAGTGAAAATGAGGAAGACTCTTGGTGAAATGGATTGCCACAGTGGCTGCAATGATGAGCTTAAGCATAGAAACAATTGTGGGCATGGCGAAGGACCAGGCAGTGTTTCGTTCTTGTTGTGCGTGGGGCCACTATGAATCAGAACTGACTCGACAGCATCTAACATGAACTGAGAGCCTATAGGCAGTGCCCACTGGAAAAAGCAATGCCCTCTCTCTGAACCTGTTCAGGTCTGTGCCCTTGAATACACCTCATTTCCTTAATTTCAAAGTCAAGTTTCTTTTTAAAAATCCACTCTCTCTCTGAATTCAACCACAGAAAGTGGGATTTTGTCCACGCTTACTCGTAGTGGTACATTCCTGGGCAGCACCAAAAGTCTGTGTTTGTCTACTAATCTACAGGCAGGCGATTCAAACCCACCTAAAAGCACAGCGCAAGAAAAGCCTGGTGATCTGCTTCTGCAAAGATTACAGCCAAGAAAACCTTACAGAGCAGGTCTACCCTACAATGCATGGGGTCACCATGGGTCAGAATTGACAAGATGGCAAAGTCACTAAATGTAGCGGTAGCAATGAAAGCAAGATCAAGTTCCTCTTTAAGAGGAAATGAAGACTCCATGCAGAGGAAGTTAAGTCTCATGTGAAAGCTCTTAAAAGAAACTAAATTAACAGTGTACAACCAAGCCTCAGGCTCCAGAAATTCCAAGAGTCATTCAACACAAAGGAGCCAGGAAAGGGGATTCTAAGAGCAGAGGGAAAGTCAGAAAAACAACAGCAAGTCAGGTAAAGGGGATGAGAGCCAGGGAGATCTGGCACCAGGGTGTTGAGATGAATCCCAGTCATGAGTCCTGGAAATTCAGAAAATCCTTTATAGGTGCAGCTACACACGCTGTGGGTAACTTTTACCTCCAGCGTTTTGTAAGGGTGCCACAGGTACAGTGGAACACCACTGTCATTTTTCTTTGCTTACGCCTGAAGAACATCACTTTGTAAGTGTCAATGATCCACAAGACACCCCACTAGACCCAGAGGGAGGGACCCACACAACAACAATTTTGGTGACCTTAACGGGAGATAAGAAGGGCACAAGGGCCATCTGGGCAAATAAGGGAAAACAGCTGTTTCCCTTTAGTTATTTAATACAATTCTACTCCATCTGCAGGAATAAACAGATCTTCCTCACCAGGGAACTCAACAAACATTTACTGAGCACTTTCTATATATTAGGTCCCACTGGATGCAACTGTGTAGTCATTACCAGAGGCTAGACAGCGATTAAGGAAAAAAAAAAACCAAAAGGTCAGTGACTGAAAAAAAAAAAGAAGCTGATTTATTTCTCACATGACAGCCCAGGAAGGATGTTCGAGTCCTCCACAGTCACTCAGGGACCCAGATGCCAACTTCCAGAGCAGCCTCCAAGGTCACCATGTGTGCTACCATCCCAGTGGACCTTGTCATCATCTGCAGTGAGCTGCAGAGGAGGAAAGGGAGCAGGTCGAGGCACTTACTCTCTAGTTCTGAAGTGGATGTTCTAATGTGAAGGAGATGGCTTCACCTAACTGCAAGGGAAGCTGAGAGAAGTAGGGAGCACAGAAGCCCTTTCCAGACTTCCTC
Source organism: Heterohyrax brucei (assembly GCA_028571685.1). Taxonomy (NCBI): domain Eukaryota; kingdom Metazoa; phylum Chordata; class Mammalia; order Hyracoidea; family Procaviidae; genus Heterohyrax; species Heterohyrax brucei. Next base: position 161,958,637 of record CM053140.1, read on the forward strand.
ACCCTCAGTCATCTCTGCTAACAAAGCATGCTCAGTCACTGCAGGGCAAAGTGCAGGCCAGCTTCGTGGTAAGAAGCCTGTCAACAGTGGTTCCTGGGCACAGTCCTCCTCCCAGCGGTCATCTCTCTTGCTGCAGTTACAGGGGTCCCGCAAAGAAAGGGACCATCACTCACTCCAAAGTCATCCACCACTCATTCAGTAAGCATCCACTTGTTGAATTCATTCATATGCGATACAGGACTAGATGCTACAGAAGCAGTGATGAGTACGTATGTCACACATGGCCAGTGTCTTCATGGGACTTACATTGTGTGGTGGCAAGAAACAAGACCATCAGCTTTAAACAAAATGTTGTGAAAGTAATGAGTTTTAAAAGAAATAAAAAATTGTGTGAATGAAAGGTTTAGAGCCAGAGGGCTACTTTGGATAGAGAGGTAAGGCGAGTCCCCTCCGAGACCCCAAGAGGAGAGAAGGAGCATGTGCAAATAGAATGTTCAAGGATCAACCAGAAGACCATCATGATTGGTGCTCCATGGGGAATGACAGTGGCTTGAGATGAGATCATGGAGATGAATGGGGCCGGATCACAAAGGGCCCAGTGAGGACTTGTAAAGGGGTCGCTCAATCACTCAGCAATTGTTTACTGAGTAGCATCAAAGAGTCTAGAAAGTGTGATACTGTGGTGAAGACATAAATATTCCTGCCCTTGTGAGCCTTATGTATACCAGGGAGACCTAAAATCAACAAATAAATGAATAAGTAAATAATAACATGCCAGTTTTGTTGTACTATGGTGGCTTGCACATTGCTATGAGTCTGGAAGCTAGCATTTCAAATACCCATAGGGTCATATTCATGGTGGACAGGTCTCAGCTGAGCTTCCAGACCAAGACAGACTAGGAAGAAGGACCTGATAATCTACTTCAAAATTAGCCAATGAAAACCTTGTGGATCACAACAGAACATTGTCCAGCTTGCTTGCTTTGAACATGTCATCAGAAGGAAGTAAGTCAACATGCCTGGTGAAGCAGAGAGCCAACAAGGACATTAAGGACTCTTGATGAGATAGATTGGCACAAAAGCTGCAATGCTGGACTGAGACATGCTGGTGAACGTGAAGATGACACAGGACCAGACAATATGTCATTCAGTTGTACATCAGGTCACTGCGAGTCAGAGTCAACTGACTGGCAGCTAACAACAACAGCAACAATGTCACATCAAGGACCAGCAGAATCCCTGAGTGAGATGCTGCAGGATTAGAGAGTAGAATGACAGGGGTGCTATCTCAGATGGAACAGAAAGGGAAGACCTCTGAGGAGGTCAGCAGAGACCTAGCAGAAATGAAGGAACAAGCCACGTAAATGTCTGGCGAAGAAGTGTTCTCGGAAACTCTTGGGGTTGCCAGATAACATGCAGGAGACCCAATTAAATTTGAAATTCAGGTAACTATCACATGGAGGCAAACTTTTTCTAAAAGATTATTTACTGATTTGATTTTATCCAAAATCAAATTCAAATGCAGGTGGGCATCCTATATTTTCATTTGCTAAATCTGGTAATCAGAACATTGCCAGAACAAAGTGTTAAGGCTCTGAAGTAGAAACATACATAGCATGTTCAAAGCCTAGCATGGAGGTTTCTACAGGGCACCTGGTGGGAATGAGACTAAAGGGGGGAGGCAGAAACCAGAGCCCATGGGGCCACATGTGGTGTGGTAAGCACACTGACTGTTATTATAAATGGAATGGGAAGTCCTGGACAGTTTTGAGCAGTTGCATGAAAGAACAAACAGACTACAGGGCAGCAGCAGAAGATGCAGGGTTGCTACCCTAATCATCCTCCTTCTATAAAGGTCAAACGGAGGAGAGTGAAGAGCCAAACACCCTACTGCCCTCCACCTGCCATAGAGATGGGAACTGGGCAGGCTGGGGACCACCACTTCAAATGGGAACATCATCCCATGAACAAGAGCAAACTGACCTATCCTGACTTCCACACTTCCCACATTCTGCTCAAGGTCTCCCCAGCCAGTGAGGATCAGAGGGTTACTTCGAGTGTCCTCATTATTTAAAGAAAAATGCAATCAGTGGTGTTGCCCCACAGGCCCTGGGGCACAGCCTGGGATCTCCATACCACCCCACATTCCAGCTTCTTTCTACCCATCTTAAGAGGAATTTGCATTAGACAAGATCCTTTTCTTTTGACTCAGTTGCTCTTCAGTCAAAACATGGGCTCGACCATAGGAAAGAAGGTGCTGGGCTTCTCTTGATGTAGCACTGCTATTGATTCTCTCTCCCCTCCCGTCAGCAGACCTGGGCCTACAGTTGGGGCTCCTGGGGCTCCAGCTGTCGCCTTTAATCAACTACAATAGTAAATACATGCAGATGCTGACATTCCCAGGATGCTCAGTAAGGCTTCTTACACTCAGCTCGAAAAGAATCATTTTCTGGGACTGATTTGCTACATGTGACTCTATAAACATCCAGACTCCAGCTGAGAGGGGACAAAGACAGGGCTGGGACAGGGAGACCTTCCCTTAAACATAGTATCTTAGTTATCTAGTGCTGCAGTAACAGAAAAACCGTCAGCAGATGTCTTTAACAAAGAGTTTATTCTCTCACAGTGCAGTAAACCAGAAATCCAAATTCAGGGTCCTGGCTCCAGGGGAAGGCTTTCTCTCTATGTCACCTCCAGAGGAATGTCCTTGTGATGTATGTCTTCTCCCAGTCTGGGAGCACGTCAGCACAGGATCCTGAGGTCCAAAGGAAGCATTCTGCTCCCACCACTGCTTTCTTGGTCATCTGAGGTCCCCACTCTACTTGTTCCCTTTGCTTTTATCTCCTGTAAGATAAGAGACAGTACAGGCCACACCCCAGGGAAACTCCCTTTATGTTGGATCAGGGATATGACCTTAGCAAGTATGTGTCAATCCCACCCTAAGCTTCTTGAACATAATTCAATCTTGCCCCATTAACCACAGATAGAGATTAGGATTTAGAACACACAAGAAAGTTACAATCACAAAATAGAGGACAACCAAACAATGCTGGGAATCATGGCCCAGCCAAAATGATGCATATTTTGGAAGGGGACACAATTCAATCCATGAGAGTGACCTATAGGACAGAGTAGAACGGCCCCGACAAGGTTTCCAAGAAGTGGCTAGTGGGTTTGAACTGCAGAACTTCTGGTTAGCAGTCATAGTTCTTAACCACTACACCACCAGGGCTCCTAGTCCAAAGTCTGGCACAAAGGCAATAGTTGCCATTCCTTGGTTTGCTCATCTATGTAATGGGGACAATAAACTTAAAGCCTCAATAAATGTCACCTGAACCTGAAACCCAGCTGACTCTGGAAAGGATGTCTTTATTGTTGGATAACTTCCAGTGCCTGGAATAATAGGCTGGAATCAAGAAAATGAACATTAATGAGCCATGCAATTAAAAACTCATAACAGCGCCAAGAATACAAATTTGATAATAATTCCGATAAAAAAGACCCAAGAGTTTTAATTAGCCACAAACTCAGTTTGAGACAAGAGTGGAACAGATTTACCACGAGAAGCTTATATAATCACAGGTTACATAGTAATAATAATTAACATGTACTGAGCATTTACAGTGCCCCAAGTGGTATTCTAAGTATTGTGCTTTACTCATTTAATCCCCTCAGCAGTCCTACGAGATGCTTCTTTTATCACCAGTTTACAGACAACAAAACTGAAGCAGACAGAAAGTAAGTAACTTGTTTTGTGGTCACAGAGGGCGGTTAACAGCAGAGCTGGGAAAGAAGTAATACTTTCTCACTCTCTGCACTGTTGTAGTTCAAATCACATCTGACGTTACTAGGTCAGTTCTGAGTGTCATGTCAGACACAGCCACATCTTCTCTGCTCTGATGCCACCTCAGCCTTCAACTGTCCTATGCCAGCAGGTAGGGCTGGAGAAGGGCTAAGGGTGGCAAGATCTAAAATGAAATCATTCACCCAGGTCTAGATTCTGAAGGCCAAGCCATACCTTCAAGAGGCTCACATCACTCTCCAGAACATCTAACTGCCTATCAGGAAAGGGACTGTGTTCCTCAAGGAAGGACCCTGGGTGGGCTTATTGACCCTAAACTCACACTCGTATCTTCCCCCATCTCCTTTCACTCAGCCTATTCTACTGATCCCGTAGGTTAATGGTTTGTTGTTAGTGGCCATTGACTTGGAATCCCTTAGAGTGAACTTATGTATCACAAAACAAAACGTTATCCAGTCCTGTACCATCTCCAAGAACTCTGGTATTTTTGAACTCACTGTTGAGACTATTGCTAACCATAAAGTTGTCATTTGCTGATTTTCAGAAGTCCATCTCCAGTCCTTTCTTCCTAGTCTGTCTAGGTCTGGAAATTCTGCTGAAACCTGTCCACCACAAGGACCTGACTGGTATCTGAAATACTGGCAGCATAGCTTCCATCATCACAGTAATATGTACACAAGCCACCACAGTCCAACAAGCTAATACATGGCTAGTAGAGTTAATGGCTACTTCTCACTGAGAATGATGTCACAGAAGAATGATCCCGGGTGCTCAGTATTTCTTTGCAGTCCATATTTTATCCTAAAAGTTCATATACTGCACCCCATACTCTATCTGGCATTTTTTTTTTGTCATATAAAAATAATATTTTAAATCACTTACCACTGAGCAAAATTGATGCTCTTGAAGGATGAACCACAGTTTTACCATGATTTCATAGAACCCCTGGCACCCTGCAACATGTTCCCCAATCTGAAAAGCTCAGAACGTTGATGTATATTTCATAACATGGAAATATGTTCAGGGCATATCAGTAAGTGATCAAAGCAGGTTATCAACAAGTATGTACAATATATTTTTATACACCATCTTGAAAGCTCTACAGACATCAAATGTTGACAGAGGTTATATCTGGGTTGCAGAAATATGGATGGTTTTATTTTGCTCTTTTAGCTTCTTATATAATTTTTCTACAGTGAGCACATGTATTATTGGAGTATGGGGTTTTGAATTTTTTTTTTCCTTTTTGGGAAGGGATAAGTTATGTTTTCAAGAATTCCTGAGTGGTGCCAGTGGTTGAGCACCGTACTGCTAGTGAAAAGGTTGATAGTTCAAACCCCTACAGTGGCACCTGGGAAGACAGACCTGGTGATCTGTCAGAAACAGCCTTGAAAACTCTATGGAGCAATTCTGCTGTGCACATATGGGGTCATCATGGTCAGAACTGATTCAGTGGCAACTAAAAACAACAACAACAGTTTTGTTTTTGAAGAATTTAAGAGTTAAAGGCTACATAGGTTTTTCAAATACACTTGCTTTATCAGACAATATCTTTAAGACCCTGAGACCATAGGCTTCTGAAGCAAGGAAGCCCGGCTATACACAAACACCATGGACAGGAACTTAACCAGGCATCCTCCTGGTTCCTCACTTTGTTGCTTTGTTAACTAGGCCAGCTGTGACCTTGAATTTCTGGGATGCTCACATAGACTCCTCACCTTCACGGTTCAGTTTCATCACTTATAAACTGCTGATAAAAGAAACTGCCTACAGGGCTGTGGTGGGACTATCCCAGGAACCAATCCACAACTTGGCTGTAACTTATAGCAAAAAGTTTCAGTGCCTCATCCATGCCCTCCCCTTCAAAAAGTGGACTCCTAGTTCAATCAAAGTTTTGTCTTCTCGTCTCCAGTCTCAATGCTAATGGCTCACAGCCACACGCGGGCCAGGTAATAAGTAACCTACCAGACTGAACTGTGACTGCTGCCTGAATCCTGTCACAACTCACTGAGCATTTGGAACCTCTGACTGTACACTGAGCCTGTCCTGGAATCTGCCCCTCTGCAAGTTTACTTTCTTATTCTCCTGTCTCTATCCAGTCTTAAGGTCTCAATCCGTGCCCCCTTCTTATCTCATCTAGAATGTTTTTAATCTTATTTAATCATTACTGCACAATTACCAAGTAGCAGACACATTCTAAATACCTTGCATGTGAAAACCAAAAAAAAAAAAAAAAAAAAAAAAACCATTACCATCAACTCAATTTCGACTCACAGCGACCCTATAGGGCAGAGTAGAACTATTCCATAGTTTCCAAGGAGCACCTGGTAGATCTGAACTGCCAACCTTTTGGTTAGCAGCCATAGCACTTACCTACTACACCTCCAGGACATGCATTGTCTTCAAATTCTCATAATAATCCTCTAAAGCAGATTTCATAATCTCCTTTTCACAGATAAAGAAACTGAGGTTCAAATACATCATATAAAGGCAAAGACCATTGTTTGATTATCTACTACCATTTACAATGAATTACCCCGAAACATAGTGGCTTAAAATAACCGGCTCCCTGAATTCGGACTTCTAGCCTACTGGACTGTGAGAGAATAAACTCCTCTTTGTTAAAGCCATCCAGTTATGATATTTCTGTTATAGCCCCAAACCAAACCCGCTGTTGTCAAGTAGACTCCCACTCATAGTGACCCTATACAGCCCTGGATATCTAGAGTTGGAGGTTGACTGAACTCTGGTGGACAGGTCTCACTTGCAATCCATTATAAGATTGCAATCAAATGGTGGCTAGGGCTGGAGTCATTCCAAAGACTTCTCACTCACATGTCCAGCAGTTGATGCCAAATATGGACTAGAATCTCATCTGCGAGGTCAGCCAGAATACCTAAAAGTGGCATTTCTGCAATGTCTGTCCACTTTGGTGGCTGGGTTCAAAACCAAGCATCAGAGAGAAAAAGATGGAAGAGCATGGCACTTCTACAATCTTTTATCAATCATGGCAGTCACAAAGCTCTGCCCAGGTTCAAGGGAAGGGGCATAGACCTCACCACTTGATGGAAGAAGTGTTGTTTCCTGTAAGAAGAGCATATGTGATCAGACTTATTGTGGCTGCCACCTTTAGAAAATGCAATCTGCCATAATCACACAGCTAGCAGGTCACGCAGATCCAGAATTTTAACCCAGATCAATCTGATGGCAAAGCATGCACTCTTGGACCATCAAACTCTGCATACGGGCATATAACATATCAGGAAAGTACACTGGTTACATTAACCAACAAATGTGTCCAGAAAAGGAAGGTCAAGATGTTGAGATGTTCAGAAACAATGTCGTATGATTTAATGAGTAACTGAAGAAGGCAAGACTTAAAAGCAACACAACAGCCTTCTTCAAATACACAAAGGGCAAAAACGTAGATGAGAGAAGACATACTGACTGCAGCATTCTCTAGCAGATGGAGGAGGCAGAGCGGCATGTTCCAATCCATTGGTGGACGTTTGCTGGAGAGGGCAAAGCACTGACTTTAGATTCAAGGTAAACCTGTTCAGAGTCTGGCTGCAGTTTTAAGTAAATCAGTGAGCCTCTCTATGCCTCATTTCCATGTTGGTAAAATGGAGGTGACAAAACCTATCTTGCAGCATTGTTGCAAGTATTCAAGATAATATATATGTGCCAGCATACACTAGGCACTTAGTAAGTGATAGCTGCTGTTATTATTATTGCTATTACTGTTATTGCTATTGTTGTTAATATTATTAGATCTCAATAACAATCAGATGGGCTGTCTTGCAAAAACATAATATCCCCAGAAAAGATCCCTATACTGAAGAAAAAGGTTAGTTGGATCTCAGAAATTCTGAGGCTCCTTATCTGCATGGAGTGTTGGAGTAAGAGACAGGAGGTTCTGGGCCTTACTCATCCTGAGCCCAGGAAAGATGAAGTCCGAATCAGGGAGGGACTGCTATACTTTGCATGAGGTTAGTCTTAGGGTCTGCTGGGACCTCAGCAGCATTGGCTAGAGGAAGATAAGAACTTGTAGGCTAAGATGGTAGCACTGGAAGCCTAGGGGAGAGGAAGCAGAAGTTTTTGAGCAAAGGTAGTGATTAGAGACAGAAAGATGTCAGTTGGGTTCTGAAAGCATCCATCTGGGCTGAAGCAGAAGCCTAGGCTGTGCTCCTGGGGAGCAGACAGAAAGAAATAGTAAGACTGAGGTAGGAGTCAGATCCCCAGACAAGAATGGTGACTACAGGAAGCACTGAGGGCAAACCACGACCCAAATCAGATCTTATAGACTAGCAAACATCACAGGGTGGGGAAAAAAGGGGGGCAAAAAAGGGAATACATAACTAAGCAATTTGTATAGCATTCACTATGTACCAGGTCCGGTTTTAAACATTTTTCAATGCTAACTCACCAATCATCATAGATCCTGTAAAACCAAAACACAACACCCATTGCCACTGAGTAAATTCTGACTCATATTGACCCTGTAGGATAGAATAGAACTGGCCTGTAGGGTATCCGAGGCTGTAAGCTTTACAGAAGTAGACAAGTAAGGAACAGGTGGTAGGTTCAAACCATTGACCTCCAGTTAGCCACCATCTGCTTAACCACTGTGCGACAAGGGACCCATGTGCATATTACAAGAAAGCAAACTGAGGTACTGAGAAGCTCAGTTACTTGCCCAAAGTTCCACAGCTAGAAAATGGTCAGAGTCATGGTGGAACCCAGGAAATTCAGTTCCAGAGGTATGATCTTTACTATTCACTTCATTCTTTTGTCTCTCTAGGCAGCAAAAATAGTGCTAACTGGTTACACATATCATTTTATTTAATTTTCATAATAAAGACAGTTAATACTGTCCTCCTACCCACAGGAGGGAAACAGAGGCTCAGAGAATAGAGCTTTGCTATGATTAGATGGTACGTTTAGTTGTTGTCTTAGGCTGGGTGCTCAAAAGAAGGAAAATCAGCAAAGCACATAAAGAGAAAAAAATTTATCTCAAGAAAATGGCTCATGTGATTGCAGAGGCTGGCAAGTCCCAAGTCTGTGTGTCAGGTATCAGGCTGGAGGTTTCTCCCAATTCATGTAGTTGCAGGGGCTGGTGAACCCAATCAGCAGATAAGCAGCAGGCTGCTGGTTCAAGTCCCAAGAACCAGATGTCAGATGATGACAAGCTGGATGCAGGATCCAGAGCAAGAAAAAGCCAGTGATCTTTGCCAGATTGGATGCAGGCCACACCCCAAGAAAACTTCTTGCAACTGATTGGCTGATCACATAGTATCAGATCACATCAAGGAGGATGACTACATTATTACATAACTTCCAGATAACATCACTATGTAACAGCCAAACTACATCATTACTAACTGCTAAACTACTGAGACTCATGGCCCAACCAAGGTGACATATAGCTTTAGCCATCATGGTTACCATTGGACCACAGAGTCAGTTCCAATTCATGGTGACCTCAGGTGCTCAGAGTAGACCTGTATTCCATAGGTTATTCAAGTCTGTGACCTTTGGGAAGCACCTAACCCTCTCTTCTGAGGTGCATCTGGGTAGGTTTAAACCACCAAACTTTCAGCTACTTGTCAAACGCCTGTCTGCACCACCTAGGGGCTTTCAGGTTTAGATAACTAGCAGAGAACTGAGGTCTGTCAGCTCTTTCTCATACACTAAGTCCTCTGTTTGATGGGCACAAGGACTTAGGACCTGTTAGAGGATGCTGCATACCAGTTTAGAGTAGTAGGACTCATTGATTCCATTTGCTACCATCAAAGACTACGATCCATGTGCCTTGCTTTGAGCAAAGTATGTCATGGCACTCTGGATGGGCTGGTCAAATGTCAGGGTCATAGCAGAGTCTCAGTGCCCTGATAAGGACAATGTCCCTGTGACACGACAGCAATTCTCTCCCTCATCCTGCCACTTCTCCCCTACAAATGCTGTGTGCCTAGCGTTGGTGCCACAGTGATAAATTCCAGCCTTGGATGGCAAAGCTCCCAGGCCCCATTTCTGTCTGCCTATTAAACTACAAGACCTTTCTCTGGCTCACCAGGGAAAACCTTGGAGAAAAGGAAAAAGACTGGTTTTCCAGAACATTAAATTTCCATTGCCACCGCTGCCTGCCAATCTCCCTGCTAATCACCTGGAGAAAGGAAAGCCAGTGCACCTCAGAGGGAGGTGGGGGTGGGATGCTCACTGCAGCACTGCCTGTTAACAAGCCCTTGTCTTTTCAGTGAGAAAGGACCTTAGAAGGTCAACTCATCCCTTCTCCTTCTCAGCCTAAACTCACTTCACTCAGAGAAGTCTGGCCTCGTCAAAAGGACAGTTTACTCACTGGATATGGTGACAAAAATATCAACCAGAGTTTATGAAAGAGCTAGCAAATATTTAGTGTGCACTTTCCATGGTGCCAGACATTCATCTGATTAAATGGGCCCCTGACCTTCTGTCTCCAAGGTCATAAACAGGGGCTTAAACAAGGGCCAAAGACAGAGTGGTACTCAGATTTGAGGATGTAAATGCTGAGAGCCTTTCTCACTCCACCCTCACCCTACCACTTCTGCCAACATTCCATAACACACATGTGCTACCTGCCTTCTTTCCTGGCTTGGCTGGCCTAAGAGATTTCACGTGCGGCAACCGACTGCTTCAACATAAAGATTCAGGGGCATTCACAGGCAATGGAATCTAGTAAAGATCAACACACTGAATGTGGAGTTAGGAGACTGGGTCCCAGTGTAAGCACGGACAAGTCACTCAACCCCAGTGATTCTGTTTTCCCATCTATAGAATGAGGTTACTTATATCATTTATTTCATAAGTCTTGCATCCTGTTCAATCTCTTTAGACAAGCCTATCCCATTTTTCTGGCATACATGTCAAGAGTACATTTTAAGAGAAGCCCTTGCTACTGGACATCCAAATCTCCCTTGTTGAGACACTAAGGTACAAGTGTGACATGAGAAAGAAGAAAAACTTCATTTTGTTGGCCAAGCGAAGGAGCTCACTAGACTCAATGGAGCCAAGTTGACCTCTTACCTATGGGGATTAAAATGGGGATTAAAATAGGGGTGTGGTCCCTCAGGATTGGTGGACAGTTCCTGTAATGATGCCTGCGTCATTGGGGTTCGCACAGTTAGTTGCACTGGGGCCAGGAAGGAGGGGACATGATGGAGTAGCTCCACCGAGCTACCATTGACTGCTGCCAGCATCCTGCACAGGAAGTAGTAATCCTAAAACCAAAAACCCAAGGCAGTCCAGTCAATTCTGACTCACAGAGACTCCACAAGACATAGGAGTTTCCTAGGAGCGCCTGGCAGATTCAAACTGCCAACCTTCTGGTTAGCAGTCATAGCACTTAACCACTAGGGAAATGGGCCCTTTGATCAGGAAGGAGCAATCACTAGATTAATCTTGGCAAAATAAAAGGTCAGAGAAAACAAGGAAAACCCTCACTGCTATGGCTTGACACAATAGCCAAAGCAGTGGTCTTAAACATAGGAACAATCATAAAAATAGTGCAGAATGGAACATTTCATTCTGTTAGCCACAAAGTCACTCTGAGCTGGAGCTGAGAACAACAACAGAGGCTGCTGGTAGAATTATAAATCAGTGCATCCTGTTTGGGAGAGGACAGCACTGTGACAATACATTTCAAAGTAAATTTATTGTATTCCCTCTTTTCTTCAAAATATTCTAAGAATCTACCCTGCACTATGTGAAAAGATTCACACTACAACAATGGTCACCACAGCACCATATATAATTTCTTTTCACTCTTTAACTTTTTCTTATATCATACACATAAAACAGTATATATAACAGGCATTTACATTTTAAAGAAGAACCATATCAAAAAATAAGCAGCCAAATAGTCAACACCCAGCATAGGAACTAGAACATGTACCATACCTTCAAAGCCCCCTGCTTGCCCCATCCCACCTACCTCTCTCCTCATGCTTCAGTAACCAATTATCTCAAATTTTGTGCTTTTCAGTACCTTTCTATCCTTTATAGTTTTATCACATATCCATACATCTCTGAAAAAAAGTTTCATGTTCTCATGTTTTTGATGTCTGTTTAAAACATGGTCAATTTTTGTAAGTGGTCCACATGTACTAGAAAAGACACATAATCTCTAGCCGTGGGTACTCCGCATCCATCTCTTTCTAGTCAATTCCAACTCACAGAGAACCTGTAGGACAGAGTACAATTGCTCCACAGAGTTTCCAAGTGTCACCTGGTGGATTTGAATTTCTAACCTTTTGGTTAGCAGTCATAGCACTTAACCACTACACCACCAGGGTTTCCAGCTGTGGATGCTGTATTCTATACATGTTCCATTAGATTAAACTTGTTGATTTTGTTGCTTAAACCTTCTATACCCTTACTGATTTTTAGTTATTAATCTATCACTTGACCAGTAGGGGTATAATTAAATCTTTCACTATAATAGTAGACCTCAAGTTTTGTCAATTTTTGCTTTATACTTTTAAGCAATTTTATTTACTTCCTATGAGTTTAGCACCATCATATCTTCTTGAAAAATGTGCCTTTTATGTATATGTAGTGTTCCTCTTTATCTTTAATAAAAATTTTTTCCTTAAAACTCTTTTATCTGTCATTAATATTACAACATCACCTTCCCTTTGCTTAGCATTTCCCAAGCATATTTTTTTCCATCCTTTTACTTTTTGTGCCGTTAATATTTTAGGTATGTCTCAAGGAAACCTGGTGTATCAGACCTCTCTGGAGTGCTCCTTTAAGGTTTATCTGTCCCATATTCAAGCCAAAGCTGCAGTAACCAGTTCCAGAAAGATTCACCCAGCTTCACCCATGTGACACCTGCCAGCACTTTGCCTTGCACCTATGCCATTGACCTGTCTAGCTTCCTGCCCTAAGGCTTCTCCAGCCCTGTAGAGTAGGACAGAGACAGATTACTCAATAAGCAAGGTACGCATGGCTCACTTGTGCTCACTTACTAACCTGTAGTGCACAACTTCACCTACTTTCCACCACATCTTTGAAACTCCTGCGAAAATGTGCACTAGAAATTATTAGTAAGTAAACACAATTAAGACCATGTAGACCTTGCTAACTGGTTAATCCTTCCCAGAATAGGGGCATCCATAAAGGCCACTCAACAGTCATGCATTCGCGACCTAGGAGTAAGGGCAAATTGATACCTCTGGGGTAACTCTTGACCAGGTAGACAGTTCTGAAATGTGTTTCACTGGACCTCTTAGGAGGTACCATGAAATCAGCCCTAATCATTTATGATAGTGGCCAACTCAGTAAAGAATTCCTCAAAAGATTTTTCTGCTTCCTTGGCTCACACCCTCTAACCTTCAATTCTTGCTCTATGGGATTACTTCCCAAATAAACTACCTATATGCCAGCACCACTTGTCTGTCAGTTTGTCATACTGTGGTGGCTTGCATGTTGCCGTGATGCTAAAAGCTATGCTAGCAGTATGTCAAATACCAGCAAGGACTCAGGATGGACAGGTTTTAGCTGAGTGTCCAAGTTTACACAGAGAAGGATCTGGTGATGTACTTCTAAAAAGAACTGGCCATTGAAAATCTCATGAATAGCAGGGGAACACTGTCTGATAAAGTGCCAGAAAATGAGACAGTCAGGTTGGAAGGCTCTCAAAATATAATTGGGAAAGAGCTGCCTCCTCAAAGTAGAATCAACCTTAATGACATGGATGAAGTCAAGCTTTTGGGACTTTCACTGGCTGATGTGGCAAAGCTTAAAATGAGACGAAACAGCTGCAAACACTCATTAATAACCAAAACATGGAATATCTGAAGTATGAAACAAGGAAAATTGGAAGTTGTCAAAAATGAAATGGAATGCATAAATATCGATCTCCTAGGCACTAGTCAGCTGACACAGACTGGTGTCAGACATTCTGAATTGGACAGTCATATGGTCTAATATGCTGGAAATGACAAATTGAAGAGGAACAGCATTACAATCATCATGAAAAAGAACATTTCAAGATCTGTCCTGAGGTACAATGCTGTCAATGATAGGAAAATACCCACATATCTACAAGAAAGACCAGTTTAATACAACAATTATTCAAATTTACATATCGAACACTAAGGCCAAAAAAATTTTTTACCAATTTCTGTAGTTTGAAATTTATCAACCATGCAGTCAAGGTGCATTGATAATGCAAAAGTTGGAAACAAAGAAGAAGGACTCGTAGTTGTAAATACGGCCTTGATGACAGAAATGATGCAGATTGCATGGTAGAATTTTGCATGACCAATAACTTCTTCATTGCAAATACCTTTTCCTAATGACATAAACAACAGCTACACATACGGACCTCACCAGATGGAATACACAGGAATCAGATAGATTGCATCTGTGGAAAGAGATAATGGAGAAGTTCAGCATTATCCGTAGAACAAGGCCAAGGGCAAAATGAGGAACAGACCATTAATTGCTCATCTGAAAGCTTCAGCTGAAGTGGAAGAAAATTAAAACAAATCCACAAGAGCCGAAGTACAACTTGGAGTATATCCTGCCTGAATTTAGAGACCATCTCAAGAACAAATTTAAACACTAATGAAAAAGCAAAAGTTCATTAAAAAGACATGAAAGGAAGAAAAGGCCAAAATGGATTTCAGATGAAACTCTGAAAGTTGCTCTTGAACACAGAATAGCTAAAGTAAATGGAAAATACGATAATGTAAAAGAGCTGAACAGGTTTCAAAGGGCAGCTAGAGAAGACAAAGTATTGTAAAGACATGTACAGAGAAGAATACATTCAGCATTTCTCAACCTGAAGGAATTTGGGAGAAAAAAAAATGAAGCCTCAAGTTGCAGTATTGAAGGATTCTATGTATGGGGAAAATATTGAACAAAGTAGGAAGCATCAAAAGAAGATAGAAAGAATACAAAGAGTCACTGTACCAAAGAGAAATGGACAGTATTCAACTACTTCAGGGCGTAGCATATGATCACAAACCAATGGTATTAAAGGAAGAAGTCTAAGCTACACTAAAGTCATTAGCAAAACACAAGGCTCCAGTAATTGATGAAATACCAATTGAGATGCTTCAACAAGTGGATCCAGCACTGGAGGAGCTCACTCACCTATGCCAAGAAATTTGGAAGAGAGCTACTTGGCCAGCTGACTAAAAGAGATCCATATATGTGTTCACCTCCCAAAAAAGCGATCCAGTGTAATGCCGAAATAATTATTTTATTTTATTGTGCTTTAAGTGAAAGTTTACAATTCAAGTCTGTTTGTGATACAAAAACTTACACACATATTGCTATGTGACACTAGTTGCTCACTCCATACTGTGACAGTGTACCCCTTCTCTCTAACCTGTATTTCTCACGTCCATCCAACCAACCCCAGTGCCCCTCTGCCTTTCGTCTTGCCTCCAGAGAGGAGCTGACAAGTTGGTCTCATGCATCTACTTAAGCCAAGTAGTGCGCTCTGCACCAGCATCATTTTATGTCTTACAGTCCAGTCCAGTTTCTGTCCAAAGCGTTGGATTTGGGAATAGTTTCAGTACTAGGCTAACAGACAGTGCCGAGGCCATGTCTTCTGCGGATGCTTCAGTCTTTCAGACCATTATGTCGGTGTTTTCACTAGCGCTCATGTTTGGTATCCCATATCTCTCTTGCTATGTCAGAGACTTTTTGTTGTGCCCCTGTTAGGGCAGTCATTTGTGGTGGTACCAGGCACCATTGTTAAGGTCTGACACCGGTGCAGTCTCTGCTTTTGGTGGCCCATTCTGTCTCTCAGGCTCATTTTTCCTTACGTCTTTAGTGGTCTTCATTCTCCTTTGCTCTGAGTGGGCTGGGACGAATTGACATACTTTGAACAGCCACTTGCTAGATTTTAAGACCCAGGATACTACTCAACAAGGTAGTACACAGAACATTTTGATAAATTTTGCTATGCCAGTTGACCTAGATATCCCTTGAAACCACGGTTCCCAGACCCTTGCTCCTGTTACTTTGTCCCTCAAAGTTGTCAGTTATGCTGACTTCTGTATTGTGTGTTGTCTGTCCTTCCACCGTGTCTACTATCTAGTTAGGTAATACCTGTCTTCTTCCCCCTCCACTGTCATAACCATCAAAGAATATTTTCTTCTGTGTTTAAACCATTTCCTGAATACTTACAATAGTAGTCTCATAGAATATTTGTCCTTTTGCACTCAGCATAATACATTCTAGATTTTTCCATGTTATGAGATATCTGCAATTTCATTGTTGTTCTTTTATCATTGCACAGTATTCCATTGACTATAACATAATTTACTTATCCATTCATCTGTTGATGAGCACCTAAGTTGATTCCATTATTTTGCTATTGTGGACAGCACTGCAATGAACATTGCTGGGTCTGTAGTTGTATGACACCACTTATTTCTCTAATATATACTCCAAGCAATGGAATTGCTGGATAATATGGTATTACTATCTCCGGCTTTTTAAGGAAGTGCCAAATCAATTTTGAAAGTTCTTATGCCATTTTACATTTCCACCAACAATGTATAAGTGTTCCAGTCTCTGTAAAGTCTCTCCAGCATTTTATTACTTTTGGATTAATGCCAACCTTGTTGGAGTCAGGTGTTATCTCATTGTAGTTTTGATTTGCATTTCTCTGATGCCTAATGTCCCCACTTGTCTGTCAGTTTGTTGTTCCCTGGGGGCTTATGTGTTGCTGTAATGCTAAAAGCTATGCCACTGGTATTCAGATGGCAGCAGTGTCAACCAGGGTGGACAGGTTTCAGCTGAGCTTCCAGACTAAGATAGACTAGTAAGAAGGACCTGGCAGTCTACTGAACAGAATTAGCTAGCGAAAACCTTATGGATAGCAGTGGAACACTGTCAGATATACTGCCATAAAATGAGCCCCCCAGGGTGGAAGACAGTCAAAAGATGACTGAGGAGGAGCTGCCTTCTCAAAGTAGAGTCGACCTTAGTGACAAGGAGTAAAGCCTTCAGGATCTTCATATGCTGATTAGGCATGACTCAAAATGAGAAGAAACAGCTGCAAATATCCATTAAAAATCAGAATGTACAAAGTATGAATTTAGGAAAACTGGAAATTGTCAAAGAGGAAACGGGACACATAAACATCAATATCCTATGCATTAGTAAGCTTAAATGGACTGGTATTAGCTATTTTGAATCAGACAATCATATGGTTTATGGTGCCAGGAATAAAAACCTGAAGAGGAATGGTGTTGCATTCATCATCAAAAAGAACATGTCAAGATCTGTCCTGAAGTACAATGCTGCCTGTGATAGGATACTACCCAAATGCCTACAAGGAAGACCAGTTAATACAACTATTATTCAAATTTACACATCAACCACTAAGGCCAAAGATGAAAAAACTGAAGATTTTTACCATCTTCTCCAGTCCAGAATTGATCAAACATGCAGTCAGCATGCATTGATAATCACTGGTGGTTGGAATGCAAAAGTTGAAAACAAAAAAAGATCTGTAGTTGAAAAACATGATCTTGGTGACAGAAATGCTGCTGGAGATTGCATGATAGAATTTTGCAAGACCAATGACTTCTTCATTGCAAATACCCTTTTTCACCAACATAAGTGGTGACTATACACATGGACCTTGCCACATAGAATACACAGGGATCAAACTGACTACATCTATGGAAAGAGACAGTGGAAGAGCTCAATGCCAGAAGTCAGAACAAGACCAAGTGCTGCCTGCAGCACAGATCGTCAGTTGGTTATATGCAAGCTCAAAATGAAACTGAAGGAAACTAGAACAAGTCTGTGAGAGCCAAAGTACAACCTTAAGTATATCCCACCTGGGTTTAGAGAATAGATTGGGTTCAGTGAACATGAATGACTGAAGACCAGATGAATTGTGGGATGACATCCAAGACATCATCCATGAAAAAAACAAGAGATCCTTAAAAAGACAGGAAAGAAAGAAAAGACCAAATTGGATGTCAGAAGAGACTCTGAAACTTGCTCTCGAACATCAAGGAGCTAAAGCAAAAAAAAAAAGAAAAAAAAGGTATGATGAAGTAAAAGAACTGAACAGAACATTTCAAAGAGCAGCTTGAGAAGACAAAGAATTATGATGACATTTGCAAAGAGCTGGAAATAGAAAACCAAAAGGGAAGACCACACTCTGCATTTCCCAAGCAGAAAGAACTGAAGAAAAAATTCAAACTTCATGTTGCAATAGCAGATAATTCTACAGGAAAAATATTAAATGATTCAGGAAGCATCAAAAGAAGATAGAACAAATACAGTGTCAATATACCAGAAAAAACTGGTCAACAATCAACTATTTCAAGAGGTAGCATATGATCAGAAACTGATGGTACTAAAAGAAGAAGTCAAAGCTACATTGAAGGCATTGATGAAAAACAAAGCTCCAAGAATTAATGCAATATCAACTGAGATGTTTCAACAAATGGATGAAGCCATGGAAGTACTCCCTTGTCTAAGTCAAGAAATTCAGAGGACAGCTACCTGGCCAACCTACCAGAAGAGATCCCTATTTATGCCCATTCCAAAGAAAGGCGATCCAACCAAATGCAGACATTAATGAACAATATCATTAATATCACATGCAAGTAAAATTTTGCTAAAGATTATTCAAAAGTGACTGCAACAGTATATTCACAAGGAACTGCCAAAAATTCAAGCCAGATTCAGAAGAGGATATGGAACCAGGGATATCACTGCTGATGTCAGATAGAATACCAGAAAGATGTTTACCTGTGCTTTATTGACTATGCAAAGATATTCAATTGTGTAGATAATAATATATTATGGATAAGATTACAGAGAATCGAAATTCCAGAGCACTTAATTGTGCTCATGAGGAATCTGTATATGGATCAAGAGACAGTTGTACAAACAGAACAGGGGACACTGCATGGTTTAAAGTCAGAAAAGGTGTGTCAGGGTTGTATCCTTTTATTACACATTTTCAATCTGTATGTTGATCACATAATCTGAGAAGCTGGACTGTATGAAGAAGAACAAGACATCAGGATTGAAGTGAAGTAAGACTCATTAACAACTTGTATCATGCAGATGACACAACCCTGCTTGCCAGAAGTGAAGAGGATTTGAATCACTGATGAAGATCAAAGACTTTCCATGTGGATTACACCTCAACATCAAGAAAACAAAAATCCTCACAACTGGACCAGTAAGCAACATCATGATAAAAGGAAAAAGGATTGAAGTTGTCACGGATTTCTTTACACTTGGTCCCCAAATTGATGTCCATGGAAGCAGCAATCAAAAAAATTAAAAGAACTCCTTAACTCACTCCAAAAACTAAGGCCAGGATTGATCATTAAACAGAGCCTTCTGGACACCCAGTGAGCCCTAGGACACAGCATAGGGCTGTCATTTTGGACTACATGCCACTGGATGGGAAATTTCTTCTCTTTCGCTGACTCCTGCCCTTGTTGAATGGCCGGTTCTCGTGGACGGAAGGTAACTACTGGCTTTAACTTTTTTCCTTTTTGTTTGCCTGTGGCAGCAATTGGGCTTAACTGGCAGCCAAGTTCTGTCACACTGCTGACATGATCAGCGGGTGGAATAACCACACTTTGAGTGCCCGGCTCTGGACTCTGAGCACCATAGCCCCTCTACCCCTCTTTTAGAACCTCTACCATTGATTCAGCTATTTTCCAGAGGGCGGGAGAGCCTCTGTGGGCTGCTGTCTTGTCCAACTGGGAGGCAAAGCTATCCAAACAGAGGCCTCAGTGGGGGCTAGGAGGCAGTGCCAGCCTGGGGAGCACTTCCCCAGAAGATGAGCTATGTTTAGCAGTTTATCCTTCAGGTAGGGACTGGCACCTGATGACAGCAGGGCAGTAGCCTGTCCATACTTTGAACTAGATCATAACATCTAGGGACGGATATAGAGGTGCCTCCACTGCCAGCTGGAAAGAGGGGCTTGCACACCTGACAGCCTGACTGCTTATGGAAGTTGTCAGATAGCTTTTATCTTTCAAAATAAGACTACCTAGAGAAACAACTTTGTGTAATCTGATGGCATCCCTTCCAATCTTGACTGACCTGCACTGTAGGGTCAGTTGATGGCCTCCCAGTGACTCCATAAGTAGGGCTAGGTCTTTGCCAGCCAGGAGGTGGAGACTGCTACCACATAGAATCCAGTAGGCCCAGCCACTGGAGTACACAGAGGTAACTGGTAATCAACTTCTACTTCAGCTCCTATTAAGGCAACACCAGAGAAACTAAACAACCTCTAGATGCCCAAAAAGAAACAGACCTTGGCCCAACACTTAAGGAAAAATCCAACAGGGCTCCAGAAAGCTCCAGAAAGAAAGAACCAAAGAACTTCCCAGATGAAAAAGCCTTTCTGAAACTTTAGGAGGTTGAGTACAAAAGAATTCTATACAGAGCCCTCCTAGACATTACGCAAAATTTAGCAGACCAAAATGAAAAATTAAGGAAGATGTTCAAACTGATGGAACTTCAGCATCTTGAAATCCAACAGATCAATAACAAAATTAAAGAATCAGAAAACTCAATTCAAAGCCAAGAGAACGGAATTGAACAAATGGAAAACAGACTTTCTCACTTGGGAGACAGAACTACTGACACGAACCTTTTTGAGGAGAAATCAGAGAAAAGACACAAGAAAAATGAAGAAGCATTAAGAAATATGTGGGACTCTATCAAGAGGAATAATCTACAATTAACTGGAGCTCCTGAACAGGAGGGGACACCTGAAAACACAGAGAGGATTGTTGTTGACTTGCTGACAGAAAACTTCCCAGAAATGATGAAAGAAGAGAACATAGATATCCAAGATCCTTATTGATTGCCATACAATATAGACCTCCAAAGAAAGACTCCAAGACATATTATCATCCAGCTCAACAAAATGAAACATAAGCAAAAACTCTTAAAGCCAATGAGATTCAAAGCAAAGCTAACATTCAGACCGAAGTCTTGTAAGCTTTCACCTGACTTCTTGGCAGAAACCATGTTGGTACGAAGGCAGTAGTGTGGCACATTCAAAGCCTTGAGGGAGAAAAACGTCCAACCAAGAATTGTATATTCTGCAAATCTGTCTTTCAGATATGAAAATGAAATTAAGACCTTTGCAGATAAACAGAAACTCAGAGACTTTGCAAAAACAAAACCAAAGCTACAAGAAATACTGAAAGAAGCTCTTGGCTTAGAAGAACAAAACCATTAACTCTATATTTTAGGAGACAATACAGGACACATCATCCAGACATGCAGTCAGTTAAGGAAGGCACAAAACCCCAACCAAAGCTATAATACCAAAAGAAGTAGTCCAGTGATCATACTATGAAAACCACGATACCATCACATTAAAAAGAGAGATATATTACGGGTAGTTATAGTCCATCCAGATGGACAGGAAATTAATAAGATAGTCAGAAATTGAAAGCAGGTTTAAACATACATTATTAAGGGGGATCATAAGGGTAGCCACAAAGCACAACAAAGAAGCGACATATCAAGATGAAAAACACAATACAGGAATCTCAACAAACACAAAACCAACACTGAAAAGGGTCAAAAATCAACCCATAAAGAAGAGTGTCCCAGCAGCAGCACAACGGCAAATATGGTAAGAGACTCCTACTTTAAGGACTTGAAAACTGACTCGTACAGAAGAAAAGACTCTTTGACAGCTGCAAGGGAGGGGAGGGAGCCAGGGAGAGGGCTGGTTATAGATTAGACAGTTGATAGAAATTTGGTTGGGTGAAGTCAGTGACAGCACACATTAGAAAGAAGACCAATTTAACTGGACTTCAACATAACCTGAAAACTCTTCCAATCTTAACCCAATACTACAAGGACAGAGTGGCAGGGGCAGGGGTGTGGGAACCATGCTCTCAGAGGACATCAAGGCCAACTGGTATAACTAGTCTATTGCTAAGAGATTGCTCTCCACTGCATATTGGTGAGTGGCGTCTGGGATCTTAAAAGCTAGCAAGCTGTCATCTTAGGTACACCAATTGGTCCCAACTTACCCGGAACAGATGATCACCAAGGACAAAAACGACACAGGGGAAAGAGAACCCAGAAGACAGAATGTGAATGGGTGACTACATCAACATGCGACCAGAAGAACCAGATGGTGTCCAGCCACCTCCAGTGACAGCCGCGATGGGGCTCACAAAATTCAGTCCCAGTGACAACACAAGAATAAGAAGGGGTTCACCCTGAGAACTCCACTAAAAGACCACAACTGATGGTCCAAAGGCCTAGGGGTTCCCCTGGGAGCACAGCCCCTAGACCTGAAGCTGCCCCTAATCAGAAATCATTACTGAGGTCAACTCCTCAGACAGGAATGGACTGGACTCAGAGATACAGAGTGACCATATCATGTGTGCACTTTATGGTTCTGTGTAGCTATAGGATGTCACCCAATTGGCCTCTTACCAGAGGGGAGGGGAGAGTGTGGAGAAGACAGGACAGGGGATTGTTAAGAGGTTATGACTTGTATAGAACAGAAAGGAGTGTGCTGTTACCAGGCAAGGAAAGCAAGAGCTGTACATAGGCAGGCATGTGAATTTAAACCAGATTGTACACTTTCACTCAATCATAATAAATAAAAAAATACAAAAAAAAAGAAAATTAAAAGATGCATTGCAATGGGAAACAATGCTGCAAAGTACCTCTTCAAGGTATTGAAAAGTCACCTTGAACACTAAGTTGAACCTGACCCAAGCCATGGTATTTTCAATCACATCATACGTGCATCCAAGCCAGAAAACAGAAAAAGAACTGATGCCTTTGAACCATGGTGCTGGAGAAGAATATTGAATGTATCATGGACTGCCAAATGAACGAACTGATCTGTTCTGGAAGAAGTGCAACCAGAGTGTTCCTTGGAAGTAAAGATGGTGCGACTTCATGTTAAATACTTTGGATAAGTGGTCAGGAGGGATCAGTCCCTTGAGAAAGGTATCATACTTGGTCAAGTGGAGGGTCATCAAAAAAGAGGAAGACCTTCAAGGAGATGGATTGACACAGTGGCTGCAACAATGGCCTTAAAGCATAAAAATGATTATCGGAATGGTGTGGGACAGGCAGTATTTCATTCTGCTGTGCACAGAATCACTATGAGACGCAACTGACTCGACAGCACCTAATAACAATGGCTAATGATTGTGGCTTTCCCTCACGTATCTTGTCCATCTAGATGTCTTCTTTGATGAAGTGGCCATCCCTATCCTTTGTTCATTTTTGATTGGGTTATTTGCCTTTTTGTTGTTGAGGTTTTCCCATATCTTGTAGATTTCAGAGATTAGACACTAAATGGGATTTGTCATGTCCACAACTTTTTCCAAGTCTGTAAGTTGTCGTTTTACTCTTTTGGTAAAGGCTTTGGATGAGCATAAGTGTGTTTGATGTTTAGGAGCTCCCAGCTGTCTATTTTCTCTTTTGGTATTTACATTTTACATTCTGTTTATGCCACGTATTAGTGCCTCTAATGTCCCTATTGTTTCTTCCATGATCTTCATCATTTTGGATTTTATATTTAGGCCTTTGATTCATTTTGAGTTAGTTCTTGTGTATAGTGTGAGGTATGAATCTTATTTCATTTTTTTTGCAGATGGACATCCAGATATGTCAATACCATTTCTTAAAAAAACTGTCCTTACCTCAGTTTACTGACTTTGAGCCTTTGTCAAATATCAGCTGCTCACAGGTGGATGATTTTACATCTGGATTCTCAATTCTGCTCCAGTGGTCTATGCATCTGTTTTTGTACCAGTACCAGACTGTTTTGACTACCATGTTGATATAATAATTCCCAAAGTCAGGTAGTATGAAGTCCCCCATTTTGTTCTTCTTCAGTAATGCTTTACTTATCTGAGGACTCTGCCCTTTCCACATGAACTTGGTGATTTGTTCTCCATCTCATTAAAAATTGCTATTGGAGTCTGGATCAGGATTCCATTGTAAATATAGATCTCCTTGGGTGGAATAGACATTTCCACAATGTTGAGTTTTCCTATCCATGAGCCAGAGATGTTTCTCCACTTATGCAGGTCTCTTTTGGTTTCTTGCAGTAGTGTCCTGTAGGTTTCTTTGCATAGGTCTTTGACGTCTCTGGTTAGATTTACTGCAAACAGTATAGATTTAGTGATTTCTTCTTTGATGTTCTCTTTGTTGGTGTAGAGGAATCTACCTGATTTTTGTACATTTATCTTGGATCCTGGTAATTTGCTGAATTCTTCTATTAGTTTCAGGGGTTTTAGCTGTTGTTGTTTTGGGTTGTTTTTTGTTGTTGTTGTTGTTGTTTGATTCCTTAGGGCTTTCTAAGTGTAAGATTGTATCATCTGCAAACAGAGACACTTTTACTTCTTCCTTAACAGTTTGGATGTCCTTAATTTCTTTACCTAGACTGATTGTTCTGGTTAGGACCTCCAGCATGATGTCAAATAAAAATAGTGACAAAGGGCATCCTTGTCTGGTTACTGTTCTCGCAGAGAATGCTTTCAGACACTCTCCATTTAGGATGCTGTTGGGTTTGTGTAAGTGCCCATATTTTATGTTTAAGAACTTCTCTTCTATCCCTATTCTGCTCAGAGTTTTTAACATGAATGGATGTTGGACTTTGTCAAATGACTATTCTATATTAATTTCTAAAATCATGTGGTTCTTGTCTTTTATTTATGCGGTTAAACACAATGGTTGTTCTTCTAATGTTGAACCATCCCTGCATACATGGTGTGAATCCTACTTGGTCATGGTGAAATTTTTTTTTCATATATGTTGTTAAATTCTGTTGGCTAGAATTTTGCTGAGGATTTGTGCATCTAAGTGCTTGAGGGATATTGATCTATAATTTTCTTTTTTGGTAGGATATTTACCTGGTTTTCATATTAAGGTTAGTCTGGCTTCACAGAATGAGTATTCCATCCTTATCTATGCTCTGAAATACCTTTAGTAATGGTGGTGTTTACTCTTCTCTGAAAGTTTGGTCGAATTCTCCAATGAAGCCACCAGGGCCAGGACACTTTTTTTGTTGAGAATTTTTTAATTACCTTTTTTTCAATCTCTGCTCTTGCTACATGTTTACTAGTTATTCTGCCTCTGTTTCTGTTAGTTTAAGTAGGTAGTGTGTTTCTAGAAATTTGTCTATTTCCTCTAGGTTTTCAAAATAGTTAGAGTATAATTTTTCATAGTACGCTGTTATGGTTTTTTAAATTTCAGTTGAGTCTGTTGTCATATCACCCATCCCACTTCTTATTCAAGTTATTTGCTTTCTCTCCCGTTTTTCTTCTGTCAATGTGGCCAGTGGTTTATCCATTTTGTTGGTCTTTTCAAAGAACAAACTTGCCATCTTCTTAACTCTTTCAATTGTTTGTTCTCTATTTCACTTAGTTCTTATAATGCAGAAATTACTGAACAATATCATCAATATCATACACAAGTAGAAATTTGTTGAAGATAATTTAAAAATGGTTACAAACATACATTGACAGGCAACTGCCAGAAAGTCAAACTAGATTTAGAAGAGGACATGTAAGGAGGGATATCACTGCCGTGTAAGATGGATCCTGGCTGAAAGGAGAGAATACATGTTTACTGGTGTTTTATTGACTATCCTAAGGCATTCAACTGTGTGGATCATAACGAATTATGGACAATATTGTGAAAAACAAGAATTGCAGAACACTCAATTGTGATCACGTGGAACCTATACATGGACCAGGAGGCAGTTGTTTAAACAACCAACAAATGGATACTGTGTGACTTAAAATCAGGAAAGGTGTGTGTCAGAGATTGTATCCTTTCACCATGCTTATTCATTCTGTATGCTGAGCAAATAATACCAGAAGCTGGACTGTATGATGAAAAATGGGGCATCAGGATTGGATGACAACTCATTAACAACCTGTGATATGTAGAGGACACAATCTTGCTTCCTGAAAATGAAGAGGCCTTAAAGCATTTACCAATCAAAGACTACAGCTTTTATTATGAATTATAACTCAAGTAAACAAAAATCCTGACAACTGGACCAATAAGCAATATCACGATAAGCAGAGAAAACAATGAAGTTGTCAAGGATTTCATTTTACTAGGATCCACAATCATACCCATGGAAGTAGCAATCAAGAAATCAAACAACACATTGCCCTGGGCAAATCTGCTGCAAAAGATCTCTTGAAAAATTTTAAAAGCAAAGATGTCATTTTGAGCACTAATTCAAACCACAATATTTTCAATCACCTCATAGGTATGTGAAAGCTGGACAACAAACAAGGAAGACTAAAGAATTGATGTCTTTAATTTTTGGTGCTGGTGAAGAATACTGACTATACCATGGACTGCCAATAGAATGAACACATTGGCTTTGGAAGGAGTACAGGCAGAATGTTCCATAGAAAGGAGGATGGGAAGACTTCAGCTCACATAGTTTGAACAGATTATCAGGAAGGACCAGCTCCTGGAGACAGGACGTCATGCCAGGTTAAGTACACGGGCAGTGAAAAAGAGAAAGACCAGCAAAGAGATGGATTGCCATAATGGCTGCAACAATGAGTTCAAAGATAGCAAAGATCATGAAGTAGGTACAGAATCAGGCAGAGTTTCATTCTGTTGTACTTAGGGTCGCTGTAAGTTAGAAATGACTTGATGGCAACCAACAATATGCCAGCTTTTGTCTTCAGCTCTGGTTTTGGGTAAACTCAACTGAGAGATATCATACATGTGAATCTTTTTAACCCAACTTGGCAGACTTTTGTTGTTGATGTTATTTTGCTTTTTACTGCAGAGTACAGCCCATTTGGCAACCCTGGTTAAGTGCTACAGCTGTTAACCAGAAGGTTGGCAGTTCAATTCCACCAGATGCCCCTTGGAAACTCTGTGGAGCAGTTCTACTCTGTCCTATAGGGCTGCTATGAGTTGGAATCGACTCAACAGCACTGGGTTTGTTTTATTGTTTTGTTGTTGTTTACAGCCCATTTACATTGATTGTGATTATAGATATATTTGAGCTCTTTATCTTATTTTATACTTTATCCTATATGTTCACTCCTTCTTTGTTTATTTTTCTTTCTATTCCCCACTGCCTTGTTAGTTGATTGAGGTTTTTGTTATTGCTGCTGTGTTGCTGTCTCTGTAGTTTGGAAGTTAGATTCTCTATTTACATGCTTTCAGTGGGTACCCTAAAATTTTTCTAAAGTATATTAAAGTCTAAATATACTCAGTATCTATACCTTCTTTCCACAAAATACTAAAAAGCTCAGCAGATTTTAATCCCTGTTATCCCCTTTACAAGGAACCCTGGTTGCACAGTGGTTAAGCTTTCATCTACTAACTGAATGACTGGCAATTGGAATCCCATGAAAGAACGATGTGGCAATCGGCTTCCACTCAGTCTTAGAAACCCCACGAGGTAGTTCTATTCTGTCCTATGCAGTCACTATGAGCCAAGATGGATTCAACAGCAATGGTTTTTTGGTCTTTTATCTCCCTCCCAACTTCTCTGTTACTTATGTCCATGACTTCCATTCAAATTAGTTTATTATTATTTAATATAATCAGTATTTATTTATAAACAATAACCATTTTCTTTCCTTGACATTGATTTTTGTGCTTTAACCTTCCTACTGGGATCATTTTTCTTCTTCATGATAATTATCTTTATCTTGTTGTTATCATTAGGTCTGTCAAGCCAGTTGTGGCTCAGTGACCCTACGTACAATGAAAGGAAATGCTACCTGGTCCCGCACGATCTTTTATACATCTCTTTAATAAAGGTCTATTCCAATGTTCATTGCAATACTGTCCACAACAGTGAAAAGGTGGAATCAACAGAAGAATGGATTAAAAAAAAAAAAAAAAACTGTATATTCACACAATGGAATAGTATGCAATGATAAAGAACAACAGCAATCTTTGGAAACACGTGACAATGTGGAGTCATCTTGATGACATTATGCTGAGCAAAATCAGTCAAATACAGTATGATACCATTTTTATGAGGCTTCAGGGAATAGACTAAACACAGAAGAAAATCTTTGTTAGTTACAGGGGAAGGAAGACAAATACTCAGAGATTAGATGTTAGATAGGAACTAGATCAAGTGAAGGAAGTGATACCACTCACTAGAAAGGATACCAATGCTGCTGGAATATACCAGCAACAAAAATATTTCCTATATAAAACCTAAGGCTCCAAAGGTTAGAGTAGTAAGAGCAGGGGTCTAACAATCAGGCTTTCAGGAGACATCTAGGTTAATTGGCGTAACTAAGCTTTCACTTTTTAAGAAAATAGTCTGTATCCCAACTCAGTGGGTGGCACCTGGAGTCTTAAAAGCTAGCAAGCTGCCATCTAAAAAGCACCAACTGATCCCAATCTAACTGGAACAGAGGAGAGCAAAAGACATTAAAGCCAGCCAGCCACGTGCCGACAGGAGGAAAATGTGAATCCAGGAGACAGAAGGGGGCAAATGATCCACAGTCAACACCAGCATGAGACCAGAAGAACTAGATGATGTCCAGCCATTTCCAAAGTCTGCCTTGAGAGGCAATACAACGTCAAAGGGAGAAAAACAGAGGTGCAGATCTAGAATTCTGTTAAACGACCAGACTTGATGGTCCAACACTCTGGAAGGCCATCTGAGAGCATGGCCTCTGGTCTCATTCCTATCTCAGAGAGGAAACTAGCACCAAAGACAACTCATTAGACAAAAATTGGACTGGTCTGTAAGACATGAGGCTATCACAGCAGCTCCCCAATATTCACAAGAGGGAAGACTGGTGAGGAGGGGGCAAGACTAAGTTGAATGAATATGAGAAATACAGAGTGGAAGGGACAAGTGTGTGTCACATGGCTAAGATAGCATATGGAGTCACATAGACGTCTATGTATGGGGTTTAATACAGCAAATTGATTCCATTTGTAAATTTTCACTTAACCATAATAAAATGTTATTAAAAAAAATAAGACTCTGTTAGTAGTTAGTTGTATCAATTTTGTTTTTAAAAACATTTTCAAATAAGCTTTATTTTGCCCTCACATACAAGAAGTATTATTTTGAGGGGTAGAATTCTAGAACAACAGTTAATTTCATGCAGTACTTTGAAGCTATCTTTCTACAGCTTTCTGGCTTCCATTGTTGCTGTGAGAGATAAGCTGCAAAGAGAATTCTTGTTGCTTGGCAGATAATCTATCTTTTTTCTCTGACTGCTTTTAGGATTCTTGTCTTCAGTGTTCTATAGCCTTAATACAAAATGTGGGTTTCTTTTCTGTTATCTTGCTTGGGATTTATCGGGCTTATTACGGATGAAGTCTCATGGCTTTCATCAGGACTAGAAAATTTCCAGTTATTATTCCTCTGAATTCTTTTTCCTCATTCTCTCTGCAATCCTTTGAAATCCCAGTTATGTACAAAGTCTGACAATTAGGTTCACAAACTTGCCACCATGTGCTTACATTGGCAGCATTGTACAAACAACTCAGTAATGTAGGAAATGCTGTAGGCATCCTGGATACCATCTCCATCCCTCTTGGCAACTGGCGTGCCAGTATAAACCCCAGACCAGGACCATATCCCAACGTCTAGGGTGGACTGCCTTATCTCTTATGAGGTCACCGACAGATTATTACCAGGGTCTTTCTACCCAACGAGCACCCAAGAAATCCGGTAAGAATTCAATTAGCAAGGGCAAAGCTTTTTTAATTGATTTTGCAAAATCAGGTGAGTAAGCCCACAAAGGAAAGGAAGCAGGCACAACAGTTCCTTATAAGCCTTTCATCTCCTAATTTGCAAGTCCCTCCCCCAGTTCCTCATAGGTTGAGTACTATGGGGATAAACAGTCTTTCCCAGACATCACCTAAGTCTTCTCTTTCAAGGTTATTGTTCCGAAAAAGGTCCCTCCTCCTCCTCCTTTCTCTCCTAATTCATTCTGTTTGAGTACATAGTCCCCAGGTACACTAGCTCTGTGGTTGCCACGTCACTTAATAGTTTGTGCCCTGGATCAGCTAGTAACTTCTTACCCTAGCCTTTGTTCCCCCTATTCTGAAGATGGACCATTTTGAAACTTACTTTTCACAAGTTCCCCCTTTTTCTTTTTATACTTGGTCTCATCTTCATTGATGCCTTTCAAACTTTTTTAGTGTCTGTCTGTTGACTTTCTTCTTTGTAGACAGTGTCATCTGTGTGGGTTTCTACTGGGCATGTCATGGGGGTCTGTTTACTGATGGCTGTTTTGATTAGTCTTTGGGCTAGCCCTCAGGCACAATGTATAATATAACATCCACAGCTGTCAGAACTCCTGCTACTATTATAAGAGAGGTCAGGATGGAGGCAGCCATATTTTTCCAAACCACCCTCTAGCCAGTCAGTAATAGGGTTGCTGACACTAGCACTTTCTGCCAATTCATTGGCTAGAGTATTTAATCCTTCTAGGGCTTTGTGATGGTTCTCTCAGGAGCTGTGTTGGTAGGAATGAAAGTACAACACTTGCCTCTCAACCTTATACATATCCCTCCCTTCTCTGCCAGCATCATGTCCAATGCTACTCTATTTTGCCAGGCCATCAGGCTAGTGACATCTAACTGGCTAGCTACTCCTTGTAGGGTACCCCTATTGTAGTTTATGAACCTTTGTTGGTTGTAGTAAATGTAGTTAATCCAATCTACATTTTTGTTTATTGCAGACCACCAGAAAAGGGTACTCTCAAACCCTGCAGCTATTTGATTTCTAGCCTTAAACTCATTAGGTACCCCTCTAGGGACCCCAACGGAGTCTATATAAATATGTGCATGAAAGGATCCAGGGAGAGATCTCCAGGCCTAGGGTTTTTCACCACAGGCCTCTCATGGAAAGCTAGGGTGAAGGGAACTGCCATCTGGATCAAAGCACACATCCCAGTCTAATTGGATGGCAGCAAATCTCGGAAGTTTCCCTTTCCACAGTATTACCAGACATCTGCCCAGGGTACTCTTAGGGCCGAATAGTTGCCATTGCTAGGCTCACTGGTGACGTTTTTGATGAGGGTGCAAGTTGTCAATTCTCCTACGGGCACTATGAACTCTGTTTCCTGCCTTGAGTGGTTCATCCTCCTTATAGAGAACAAGGGGACCGCTCTTGGGTCTGACTTCTGCAACACAGGAAAGAGCAATGACAAGCTCCTACAGATGTCATTTCCCCAAGCACCCTTGTCTTGGTACAGAGCCAGCATGTAGCATATTCCCATCAAATTCGAGTTCCAGGGGAGTGGAAAGAGAACCACCTGCACCTGTGGTTGACCAGCTACGCAAGCATAGCAATCACTTCAGTTGAGAGCTTGCACTGAATATTTGACCCATTTCACCCAAGTGTTCACACTTCTATATCCTGTCTCTATCTCTAAAGTTTGCCTTAAGTCTTTTACCTCAATTACGTCTGTTCTTTAGGGGTCATTATAAAGTGACTGGGAATCATCGCTGGTCAGTGGAGTAAGGGTGGCCTGGGAAACAGGTGTTGGGGCAATGGTTAATCTGAGCACTAGCCTACCGCAGGGGTCTGTACCTGTTATCTCTGTCCCCAAGTCTGTATATCTGAGTAGCAACTGGTGGCCACTGATCTAAAGCGGCCAGGGTATTAATGAATAGCAATAAAGAGTTGCAATCTAATTTTTTACATTTGGGGGAGGTTTCACCATTACAAAAGTGTATCTTTTAATCCTTTCCAGGAGCAGGAGGATGACAGACTATATATACATCCCCCAGGCCTGGATGGTCCACCACATTGGACCATCCAGGCCGTGTGTATGTGGGCTCATCCCCACCATCTTCAATTTTAGAGGAATCATCAGAGCCTTCTTCAGAACATAAGTATTTATCCAAGCCTGCTAGTTGTTTTTGATAGTTTAGGTCTCCACATGACAAGACCAGACAAGGACCAAATTTGCAGACTAGGGGAGATGTAGTTTTTGGTCACATTAATTACTAATACATGACCTGGGCTAACACTCTGCACTACTGCCAATGTAAGAATCAATTTTTCTCAGGAGTAAAGGCTTTTCATTGTGGAAGGGTAGTTGTGGACTAGCACCTCAGGCCCTTCTCAGAGTCACCTTGAGGAGTTCCCTGGGTGAGGGATGTGCCTCCCACCAATTACCATTTCTCTCCTGGGGAGAGTCTTTCTCAACCAGACCCTTCACACCTGTTTAGTGAGTCCACCCCTTTTCCACAGTCCGGATGGCTGTCTCAGTGATCAAGAGCACTTGGTAAGGGCCCTCCCAGTTCGGCTGAAGTTTGTCTTCTTTCTAAGTTTTGATAAACATCAAATCCCCCAGCCAGAAGTGATGAATGGTGAATTCGAAGAGAGGAGTTTGGGCCAGTAGTCTTTTTAACATGAGAGTTGATAAAACAGAGGAAAGACTAGCCCATGGTTTTTTAAAAATTGATCTTTGGGGAGGGGCGGAGTCAAGATGGCCGACTAAGGACACGTCTCTTTCTATCCCTCTGGAAACCAAGACCTAAATTGACAATCAAACAGAGCCTTCGGAGCACCTAATCAGCCTCAGGACACGGCACAGAGCTGTTA
This sequence comes from Heterohyrax brucei, assembly GCA_028571685.1. Lineage (NCBI taxonomy): Eukaryota > Metazoa > Chordata > Mammalia > Hyracoidea > Procaviidae > Heterohyrax > Heterohyrax brucei. The sequence continues at coordinate 161,991,015 of CM053140.1, forward strand.
ATTGGGACTTTATACCATTCAGTGAAAAACCTCCTCTCTTTTGCTGACTCCCACTCCTGGCTAGCCCCGGCTCTCATGGACGGAAGGTAAACGCACCATTGTGACCTTTTTTTTCTCTGTCTCGGCTGGCGGGCGGAGCTGGGCCTTGCCCGGCGGCTGGACTCAGACACGCTGCTGGGGGGATAGGCAGATGAAATTCCCATGTTCTGAGAGCCAGGCTCGGGACTCTGTTAATCTAGACACTTTGAGCCTTTCGTTTTGTAGCTGCCTCAGTGGGGTTTGTGCAGAACTCCGTGGTCAGGGTGCTGGACGCCATGTTGGTACCGAGATTTTAGCGGGACCTCGTTCTTAGCCTGGGAGCCAGCGCCTGCAAACGGGACAGCGCTTCTCCATCAGAAAAGTAGTGATTTTGCATAGTGCTGCCTACATTGGGGGCCCTGCAACAGAAGCAGAGGAATCACTGCCTCTGGGCATCTTTGGCCCCTCTGTCTGCTGCCTGTGTGGAGGACGCCATCTTGGGTACGGTGGCCGCAGCTGGACCTAATTCTTAGCTTGGGAGCCAGACCCTGCCCACAAGAGAGCGCTTTTCTATCACAAAACCAGTACTCGACGCAGTGTTGGATAAGGCTAGGCCCTGTCAGCAGAGGCCACCAGGGCACTAGCAGTGCTGTATTCTAAACTAGTTTGTTATCATCTGGGGTTGGATACAGTGGCGCTTACTTTGTCAGATGGAAAGAGGGACCTCTACACCTGAAAACCTAACTGACTTGTGAACTGGTCAGATACCTTTTGCTTTACATTTGAAGACAGCCTAGAGAAACATTTGCAATCCATCCTCACAGTACCTCTTCCAGCCTCTATTACTCACATGGGACCCAAAAAGCAACAGACAATTGTGGCATACAAGCAATCACTCATGGCTTCAGAAGGCTCCCAAACAAAGCAACCAAGGAGTTTTCCAGATGAAGAAACTTTTATGAAAGCATCAGGAAGTGAATACAAATTGATTATATACAGGGCCCTTCTAGACCTTATACAAAATGCAGCAGAACAAAATGAAAAATTAAGCAAGTTGTTCGATCTGATGGAACACCAGTACTCTGAAATCCAACAGATCAAGAAGAAAATCAAAGACATAGAAGCTTCCATGCAAACCCAAGAAAACAGAATGGAACAAATGGAAAAAAGAATTTCTGACTTGGAAGACAGAGCTACTGATGCCAGTGTCTATGAGCAGAAATCAGAAAAAAGAAACAAGAAAAATGAAGAAACATTAAGAAGTATGTGAGACTCTATTAAGATGAACAACCTTCGATTAATTGGAGTCCCGGAACAGGGTGAGACATCTGAGAACACAGAGAATATTGTTGCTGAGCTGCTGAAAGAAAACTTCCCAGAAATCATGAAAGAAGAGAATATAGACATCTCAGATGCATATCGTACGCCACCCAATATAGATCTCAAAAGAAAGACTCCAAGGCATATTATAATCAAGCTTAACAAAATGAAACATAAGCAGCAACTCTTAAAGGCAGCAAGACTCAAGGCAAAGTTAACATTCAGAGGGAAACCCTGTAGGCTGTCCTCAGATTTCTCAGCAGAAACCATGCTGGCACGGAGACAGTGGCATGACACATTCAAAGTCTTGAAAGAGAAGAACTTCCAACCAAGAATTATATATCCTGCAAAACTGTCTTTCAAACATGAAAATGAAATTAAGACATTTCCAGATAAACAGAAACTCAGAGACTTTGTAAAAACCAAACCCAAACTACAAGAAATACTGAAAGAAGTTCTTGGCTTTGGATTAGAAGAACGAAACCACTAACTTTATATTTTAGAACGACACACTACTCAATACTCATTTACGGAAGGCTCCAAAGTAAATCACAGCTTTGATTTGGAAAGAAGCAATCCAGTGATCATCATGAAAACTATGGTGTCATCATAATAAAAGAGGGATGTCCTATAGTTGTTATAGTCCTTCCAGATGGAGAGGAAGATGATAAGACTGGTAGTAATTAAAATTGGGTTTATAAATAGTTTATTAAGGGAGTTCATAGGGGCAGCTGTAAAGCACAACAAAGATGTATCATACCATTTCAAGAAATCTAACACACGAGTCTCAACAACTATAAAACCAGCTCTGAAAAAGGTGAAAAATCAACTCACAAAAAAGAGTGTCTCAGAACAGACTAATAAGAACAACAGAGAAAACATCAACATAAAAATAAACATATCACAAAGGCAGCAGTGAACACATACCTATCAATAATTACATTGAATGTGAATGGACTGAATGCTCCAGTAAAGAGACACCGAGTGTCATCTTGGATCAAAAGAAATGACCCATCCATATGTTGTCTACAAGAAACTCACTTGAGACCTAAAGACAGGAACAAACTGAAAATTAAAGATTGGAAGAATATATATCAAGCTAACAATGAACAAAGAAGAGCAGGGGTGGCAATTCTAATCCCAGACAAAATCAACTTTAATGTCAAATCCACCATCGTGGACAAAGATGGACACTATTTACTGCTGAAAAGTTCAGTACACAAGCAAGACTTAACTATATTAAACATTTCTGCACCTAATGTCAGAGCACCTAAATATGTCGAAGAAACACTGAATATGCTCAAAAGAGAGTTAGATGACTCCACAATAATAGTGGGAGACTTTAACACTCCACTCTCATTACTAGACAGATCATCTAGAAAAAAGCTCAGTAAAGATACAGAAGACCTCATTGACACAATTAACCAACGAAACCTCATTGATATATACAGAACTTTCCACCCATCAGCAGACAACTACACCTTCTTCTCCAGTGCACATGGAACATTCTCCAGAATTGACCACGTGATAGGCCATAATGCAATACTCAACAAAATCCATACCATTGAATTATTGCAAAGCATCTTCTCAGATCATAAAGCCATCAAAGTTGAAATCAATAGCAGAAAAAACAGAGATAGAAAGTGGAACTCTTGGAAATTGAACAACATCTTGCTCAAAAAAACATGGGTTATAGAGGAAATCAGGGATCAATTAAAGAAATTCATGGATTCCAATGAGAACGAAAACACTTCCTACCAGAACCTATGGGATACAGCCAAAGCAGTGCTCAGAGGTCTGTTTATCTCCATAAATGCACACATCGGGAAGGAAGAAAGAAACCAAATCAAGGAACTAACTCTACAGCTTGAACAAGTAGAAAGAGAACAACAGAGGAACCCCTCGGGCACTGGAAGAAAGGAGATCATAAAGATTAGAGCAGAGCTAAATGAATTAGAGAATAGAAAAACAATTGAAAAACTCGAAAAGACCAAAAGCTGGTTTTTTGAAAAGATCAACAAAATTGATAAACCACTGGCTAAAATTACTAAAGAAAAGCAGGAAAGAAAACAAATAACCCAAATTAGAAATGAGAAGGGAGTTGTCACCACAGATGCAACAGAAATCAAAAACCTCGTAACAGAATACTATGAAAGACTGTACTCTAACAAATTTGAAAACCTAGGGGAAATGGACCAATTTCTTGACTCATACCACCTACCCAAATTATCACAACGTGAAGCAGAACAACTTAATAAACCCATCACAAAGGAAGAGATTGAAAAGGTCATCAAAACACTGCCAACCCAAAAAAGTCCGGGCCCAGATGGCTTCACGGCAGAATTCTACCAAGCATTTAGAGAAGAGTTATCCCCAATACTATTGAAAATATTTCACAGTATAGAAAGGGATGAAGTACTCCCAAACTCATTCTATGAAGCCAGCATAACCCTGATACCTAAGCCCGGGAAAGATCCAACAAAGACAGAGACCAAAGATCCAACAAAGACAGACCGATATCACTCATGAACTTAGATGCAAAAATCTTCAACAAAATTCTTGCCAAAAGAATACAACAACATATCAAGAAAATAATCCATCATGACCAAGTGGGATTCATACCAGGGATGCAAGGCTGGTTCAACATCAGGAAAACAATTAATGTGATTAACCACATAAATAACACAAAAGACAAAGATCACCTGATTTTGTCCATTGATGCCGAAAAGGCATTTGATAAAGTCCAACACCCATTCATGCTAAAAACTCTTAGCAAAATGGGCATAGACGGCAAATTCCTCAACACAATAAGGACCATTTATACAAAGCCAATTGCCCACATCATCCTGAATGGAGAGAGACTGAAAGACTTTCCCCTGAGATCAGGAACTAGACAAGGATGCCCACTCTCACCTCTCCTATTCAACATTGTGCTAGAAGTTCTAGCCAGAGCAATTAGACAAGACAAACAAATAAAGGGCATCTGCATCAGCAAAGAGGAAGTTAAAATCTCCCTGTTCGGAGATGATATGATTGTATATGCAGAGAACCCCAAGGAATCTATAAGTAAGTTACTCAAACTGATAGAAGAGTTCAGCAAAGTCTCAGGATACAAGATAAATATAAGTAAATCAGTAGGATTCCTTTATACCAACAACGAGACTGTTAAGGAGGAAATTATCAAATCTATACCATTTGTGATAGCCCCTAAGAAGATAAAGTACCTAGGAATTAATCTAACCAGAGAAACAACAGACCTTTACAAAGAGAACTACAAGCCCTTACTACAAGAAACTAAGAGAGACTTAGATAAATGGAAAAACCTACCCTGCTCATGGATAGGAAGACTTAACATTGTGAAAATGTCTATTTTACCCAAAGCAATTTATTTATATAATGCAATCCCAATACAAGTTCCAGCATCATTTTTTAATGAGATGGAGAAACAAATCACCAGTTTTGTTTGGAAAGGGAAGAAGCCCCGGATAAGTAAGGCACTACTAAAGAAGAAGAACGCACTAGGAGGCCTCTCATTACCCGACCTTAGAACATACTACACTGCCACAGTGGTCAAAACAGCCTGGTACTGGTACAAGAACAGACAGACTGATCAATGGAACAGAATTGAGACCCCAGAGATGACACCATCTGCCTATGAACAGTTGATATTCGACAAAGGCCCTAAGACATTAAACTGGGGTAAAAACAGCATCTTCAACAAATGGTGCTGGCAAAACTGGTTATCCATCTGCAATAAACTGAATCAAGATCCATATCTTACACCTTATACAAAAACCAACTCCAACTGGATAAAAGACCTAAATATCAAACCTAAAACGATAAAGCTCATCCAAGAAAAGGTAGGAACAACAATGGAAGTTTTAATACACAATGAGGACAGACTCCAAAATCTGTCAAAGAAACCTCAATCAACAGAAGAGAAAGTAGATAAATGGGAACTATTAAGAATCAAACACTTTTGCTCATCCAAAGACTTTATTAATAGAATTAAAAGAACACCCACAGAGTGGGAAAAAATATTTGGCAACTCTATGTCAGATCAATGCCTGATCTCCATAATCTATAAGATACTACAAAATATCAATAAGAAGAAGATAAACCATCCAATTAAGTGATGGGCAAAGGAGATGGACAGATACTTCACTCAAGAGGAGATCCAGGCAGCCAAAAAACACATGCGGACATGTTCACGATCTTTAGCTATTAAAGAAATTCAAATCAAGACAACAATGAGATACCATCTCATCCCAACAAGATTGGCCATGATCCGGAAAACACAAAACAACAAATGCTGGAGAGGCTGTGGAGAAAGTGGAACCCTCCTACACTGTTGGTGGGGTTGCAAAATGGTCCAGCCTCTTTGGAAGGCAATCTGGCACTTCCTTAAAAAAATGGATATTGATATACCATTTGACCCAGTCATTCCACTACTTGGAATATATCCTACAGATTCAAGGCCTTTCACACCAACGGACACATGCACCAGAATGTTTATCGCGGCACAGTCCACAATAGCAAAAAGGTGGAATCAACCCAGATGCCCAACAATAGAAGAATGGATAGGTAAACTGTGGTACATATACTCAATGGAGCACTACGCAATGATAAAGAATAACGATGATTCCAGGAAACATCTCCTAACCTGGTTTCAACTGGAAGACATTATGTTGAGTGAGTATAGTCAGCGACAAAAGGACAAATACTGTATGAGACCTCTACGATAAGATCTCAAAAACAGACTTGTGTATAGAAGAAAAGACTCTTTGACAGCTGCAAGGGAGGGGAGGGAGGGAGGGAGGGCAAGGGGGGAAAGATTAGTTTAGGTAGTTACTAGAAATCTAGTTGGGAGAAAGCGGTGACAGCACACATTAGGAACAAGAACAACATTAAGTGGACTTCAGCATAACTTGAGTACTCCTTCCATCTTAACTCAATACTGCAAGGATAGAGTAGCTGGGGCGGGGGGCGGGGGACCATGCTCTTAGGCGAATTCCAGGCCAATTGGCACAACTAGTGTTTTGCTAAGAGAGCTCTCTGCACCCCACATTGGTGAGTGGCGTCTGGGGTCTTAAAAGCTGCCAAGCTGCCATCCGAGGACACAGCAAATGGGCCCAACTCAGCAGGAACGGATGCTCACCGAGGGCCAAAATGACATGCAGTAAAGACAACCGAGAAGACAGAGAGACCTACAAGAGTGGGTGCCTACATCAACCTGGGACCGGAAGAACCGGATGGTGCCCGGCCACCACCAGTGATAGCCATGACGGAGCTCACAGAGAGGAGCCTCACTGGCAACACAAGAATAAAAAGAGGTGCATCATGAGATCTCCAGTAAAAGACCTCAATTGGTGGTCCAGCAGTTTTGGGGTTCCTCTGAGAGCATGGCCCCCTGCCCTGATGCTGCCCGTTCCCATAAATTATAACAAAGTTCCACTCTTTGGACAGGAATGGAATGGACTTGGCAATGCAGAGTAACCATATGTTGGAAGCACTTTATGGTTCTTTACATCTATAGGATATCATCTTGCTGACCTCTGGCTGGAGGAAGGGGAGTGGACGGAGAGGAGGGGAAAGGAGGCTGTTGGGAGGATGAGACATGTATGGAGCAGAGAGGAATAGTGTGCAGTCACCGGACAGGGAGAGCAGTGGAAGCTGCATATAGGGGGGCATGTAAATTTTCATGTGAATGTACATTTTCACTCAGTTATGTTAAATAAAAAAAAAAAAAAAAAATTGATCTTTGGTTTCCATGATGGGCAGGTCTGTGGCCCTACCCAGGTAGGGAGTCCACACAATAGTTCATGAAGAGATAACCTTAGATCTTTCTTCAAGACTACCCTGATTCTGAGTAGAACTTCGGGGAAGCACTTGGTCCATGGTAATTTAGTCTCTAAAACTAGTTTTGTGATCTGTTATTTAAGAGTTTGATTCATTCGTTCCACCTTTCTTGAGGAGGGAGGGTGCCAAGGACTGCGGCTATCCCAATGAATATTTAAAGTTTCCATTACTCCCTTCAGTACTCTGGAAGTAAAATGACTTCCATTGTCTAAGTCAATGTATTTTACTAGACCAAACCTAGGTACAACCTGTATTGGGATGATTTTGATCACACTGTTCGTAGCAGCGGAGGCCAAAGGGAAGGCCTCAACTCAGCCAGGAAGATGGTCTACTATTAGCAGCAAATATTTTAGTCTTCCTACTCTAGATAGTTCCATGAAATTCACTTGAATGCTCTGAAACAGCCTCAGCCCCAGAAGCCTTCTTCCTGTGGAGTGTCTGCTGAGTATTTTCCTACTGGTTTCCTGATAGGTTATGCAATCCCCACATATCTGCTTGGCAACAGTGTAAATGTTTACACACCCGCAGCTTCTTAGCACAGCATCACATGTAGCTTGTGGACCTCAACAACTCCTTCTACGCAGTACAAACAAGTTTTCTCATGCTGGGTCAGCTTATCGTTTCCCTCCCATCTGGGAGAACTCACCACCCATCCCTAGTCTGGGTGGCTCCAGTGTTGGTTAATTTTTCTTGTTCCTTGGAACTGGGGTCTTATTGTCACCTCTTGGACACTGGGTATTAAGCTGAGAAGTCAGAGCTCTTCCTCTAGGGAGGCCCGTTTGGCCATCTCATCTGCAAGCCAGTTGCTAACATGTTCTCCCCTTCTGCTGACCACCCACATGGACCACTGTCATTTCTGTGGAGAGCAAGAGGCTGTCCAAGGCTTGCCTAACCAAGTTTCCATGGATCAATTATTTTCCCTTGCTGTTCATGAGCCCCTATTTCTTCCAGATTTTCCCAAAGGTATGTAAGAACCCCAGGAATACTTTGAATTCACGTAAACAGTGCCTTTTCGACCCATGAGGAGTTTTAGGGCTTGATCAAGGGCATAGAGCTCGCAAGTTTGTGCTGACCAACTATTGGGCAATCTCCCCTTTTCACAGAGGGATTGATTTACCCCACCTACTATTGTATAGCCATTATGTTTTTTTCCCCTCTATCACTCAGAAGGACCCATCTACAAACAGTCTGTCTCCTCCATGTAAGGGAATCTCCCTTAGGCCTTGTCTAACTGTGGTTTGATATTCTATAATGTCTAGGCAGTTATGTTCTAGAGTCTCTGGGCTTCCTTCCCCTTTCCACAAAAAGCTAGCAGCATTTAGGCAAGCCTCGGTGGTCCAGACCAGATCATCATTTTTTAGTAGTATTGTCTCACATTTGAAAATTTGAGAGTCTGTCAACCATCTCCCCATCCTTTGATTTAAGATGCTTTTGACTTGGTGTGGAGTGCTCATGATTACAGTCCCTCCAGAGGTCAGCTTCCGGCTCTCCTCCACCAACAGAGCAGTAGCGGCTACTGCCTGGACACATTCCAGCCATCCTCTTGAGACAGGATCTAATAGTTTGGACACAAAGGCAGCAGGTTTCTTATTCTGCCCCCTCAACCCCATGTCTATGTGAGGACCCCAAGAGTCATGCCTTGATCTACTGTAGGAAATAGGTGAAAAGGCTTTTCTAAGAATAGTAGTGCCAGAACTGGGGCTGTAATCAGGACACGCTTTAACTCCTCCACTGCCTGAATTCTGGGGGAGGACCAAGCCAGGGGGTCAGGCTCTTTTTTTAAAAGCTTGAGGTACACGACTTTCATTCTTTGGGCATAGGAATCAACCTACATCTGACAATAACCAGTTAATCCTAATAGCTTCCTGAGTTCTCTCTTTGTCTTAGGTAGGGGCTGGTTTACAATCTCTGAAATTCTCTCCAGATTTATCCTCCACTTTCCCTCACTATCAGGTGTACTGGGTACTTGACCTCCTTTTCTACAAACTGTAGCTTAGTTAGAGATCGGGAGCCACTTTCCAGCCAGGAAATTGAGTACATTAGTAGTAGTTTCCTGTATCTGGCCCTTGTTTTTCCCTCAGACTAATAAGTCATCCACATACTATAATAACTGGATTTCTGCATGTGGTTGAAACTCTTCGAAAATTCTTTCTAGGACCTGGCCGAATAAATCTGGGGCCTCGGTGAAGTGCTGTGGTAGCACTGTCCAGTGGCACTGTTGCTTTCTTACAGTCTGGGGGTTTTCCCACTCAAAGGTGAAGAGTTCTCTACTTTCAGGATCAAGGGGACATGCTCAGAACATACCCTTTAAGTCTACCACCCTAAACCACTTATGTTCATATGAGATCCTACTGAGAAGGGTGCATGGATTAGGAACCACTGGATGGCGGGTGCGGACAATTTAATCTACAGCCCTCAGGTCCTGTCCCAGCCTGTATGTCACATCAGATTTCTTAACTGGGAGGACTGGAGTATTGCAGGATGGCGTTTAGGTTTTAGGAGGCCATCTCTCACTAAGCCCTCTATTACGGGCTGCAAGCCCTTCCTCCTCACAATGCAGACAGGGTATTGTCTTCTACAGACCTTCTCCCTTTTTTTAGTTTTATTCATAAAAGGATCTCCAATCCTCCCCTGTTACAATCCTTAACCCATACTCAGGGGTTGATTTTTTTTCCTCCTCAGTCAGAAGTCTCATCATTACCTTTATTCATCCCTTCTCTACCCCCAGCCCTACCCCAATCTTACAATTAGATCCCATCGTAAAAGATTTACCCCTGCCTCTGGGACATAGATAAGTATGTCCTCTGTATGATCGTGTTCTCTCCTGAGCAGCATTTTCTGAAATATGGGAACCTGCAAGTCTTCACCCTTAACTCCCTGCGCTGTCACCTTGTCTGATGATAACCTGGTGCCTTTTGGTTGGCAGGTTGGGGAGGATTGAGCTGCCTCAGTGTCAACTAGAAAAGTTACCTCCTCCCCTTCAGGATCCACCCTCAAGTTTTTTCAGGGTTCTTGGTGGGGCTTAGTCATGAGACTAACACCCTGCTCGTTCTCATCAAAGGTCATGAGGGGGATCAACTTTTCCTCCTCCTTTAACTCTGAGCATTCTCTTTTAAAATGACCTGTTTTTCCACACTTACAGCATCTACGGGTGGTCTTGGAAACCTGGCCTAGGACTTTCTTTCCTGCTCTTCGGATAGGTCAGCCACCTCTCCACTTCCTTCAGTGAGGTAGGGTTGCTCTAGCCTTCTATTGACTGCCTTCTCTACAGTAGATACTATGATTTTGGCTTTTTGTTTCTGTTTTTCCTTCTTTCTCCTCACAAAGACTTTCTGAGCCTCTCTTAATAGTTTATCAACGGATTTGTCTCTCCATCCCTCAATTTTTTTGTAATTTCTTGGTGATGTTGGGCCAGCTTTCAGTCACAAAACAAACTTTCAAGAGTCCTTGTCCTACCTGGTCCTCTGGATCCAACCCAGAATACTTTTTCATTTGATCCCTAAGTCTTTGGAGGAAAGCTGATGGGGTCTCCTCCTTCTCTTATTGGACCTCAAAGGCCTTGGCCACATTATGGGATCTGGGGACTAATTCCCTTATTTCTTTGATTATCATTTTCCTAAGGTCTTGTATTTGGTGTTGGCCGTTGGGGTCATTGTTGTCCCATTTCAGGTCAACATCAGGGGATTTCTGTTTGGGAGGAGGAGGAGCATCCTGCCCCCTGGGAGGGTACTCCCTCTCCCAGACTGACATGGCCGCTCTTCTAATCATTCCCTATCTTCCCCTGCGAACAGGATGGCAGTAAGAGACATCGTTTTAACCTAGGTATAATAACTGGGCCCTAGGAACTGATCTAACTGCTCCATCAGGCCAAAGGGGTCTTCCAGATGAGTTTTCATTTTCTTCTTGAAGTTTCTGACTTCTGGACTGGTGATGGAAGCATTAATACATCCAATATCCCCTTGCCCTACCAGGATCTCCTGAAGGAGAAACATCTGTCGTTTGGCAGACAGGGGAAACTGCTGGAGGTCCCTTTTACATTGTTTTAGCTCCTTTCTCAGACCAGGGTAAGAGGGAGCAGTTGGTTCAGTTCCTTCACTGCTCTCAGTTCCCATTTCTCTCCGTCCCTCATCCGGTGTGGCATCAGGTGGGGGCTGGGGCAGATTAGACTCACCATCAGGGGATTTCTGGGACAGATTAGACTCGCCCTCAGGGGGTGGCAGGCAAGACAGAACATCCCAGGATTTTGATTTAGAACTGTCTTTACCCTCTGTAAAGGGGAACATATCTTGGGCTGATTTTGATCACCCTTCCAACTAGCGGAAGGCATAGTCTACTGCCTCTTGAGAAGGTGGTGTCCTATCATTCACATAGAGAATGAAGGCCTGGCAGATCCAGTCCTCATTGGAACCAAATTGGGCCAGAATACAGGTGGTCTATGATTTGGTTCATTTGGCCAAATGAAGCAGCTATATTTAACCAACTTTTTTTTGTCCTTACCTAAACCCAAGGACTAGTTTCCCAAACCCTCAACATCCTCCTCAAAGGACTGTCAGGAGGAAGGTCTCTGGGAGATTTTCCTGCTCCCTTTCTTCTCCCTTCCCTAGGCTTAGAAATTTTGTTGACCATTTTGTATCAGTCTCAGTGTTTGGTGACTGAGTTGCCCCGTGTGCTCAAGTCCTCTTCCCCTGGAGGTTTCTTGCACACCACAAGATTTGCTTTGTCTGTCTCCAGCTGTCTCCCTTGCAGGAGGACAGAATCACAGATCAGGACTCCTCATTCGCTTCGTATTTCCAAGCTATGTTTCAGTCACACACACACACTCAACCTCCGAAAATGCCGAGCCACCAGGGTAGCACTTACAGTCAAATTTTCCCACTCTGGCCCGTGCACAGAATTGCCTGGTTGCCACGGGATCTTATTTTCACCCCCTGCATCACCCTCACTGACTTCCAGACAGTGGTCTGGGGTTTATTCTGGCTCTCACAAGAGGTGGGCACCCGGCAGAGCAGGCGTCCAAAACAAGAGCAGGATGTTTCTCCTTCTCTACCAAGGCCACTACCTCAAGCAGGCATAAGATCCTGGGTGAGCCTCCAAGTTGTAGAAAATGCTGTCGGCACCCTGGATACAGTCTCGATCCCTCTTGGCAATCAGCTAATCGGTATAAAACCCCCACCAGGACCGTAACCCAGTGTCTGGGGTGGACCACCTTCTCTCTTATGAGGTCATCAATATAGATTATTACCAGGGTCTCTCTACCCTCCAAACGCCCAAGAAATCCAAAATCAGAATTCAGTTAGGGATAAAAGACCTAAATATCAAACCCAAAATGATAAAGCTCATCCAAGAAAAGGTAGGAACAACAATGGAAGTTTTAACACACAATGAGGACAGACTCCAAAATCTGCCAAAGAAACCTCAATCAACAGAAGAGAAAGTAGATAAGTGGGAACTATTAAGAATCAAACACTTTTGCTCATCCAAAGACGTTATTAATAGAATTAAAAGAACACCCACAGAGTGGGAAAAAATATTTGGCAACTCTATGTCAGATCAATGCCTGATCTCCATAATCTATAAGATACTACAAAATATCAATAAGAAGAAGATAAACCATCCAATTAAGCGATGGGCAAAGGAGATGGACAGACGCTTCACTAAAGAGGAGATCCAGGCAGCCAAAAAACACATGCGGACATGTTCACGATCTTTAGTTATTAAAGAAATCGAGACAATGAGATACCATCTCACCCCAACAAGATTGGCCATGATCCAGAAAACACAAAACAACAAATGCTGGAGAGGCTGTGGAGAAAGTGGAACCCTCCTACACTGTTGGTGGGGTTGCAAAATGGTCCAGCCTCTTTGGAAGGCAATCTGGCGCTTCCTTAAAAAAATGGATATCGATATACCATTTGACCCAGTAATTCCACTACTTGGAATATATCCTACAGAATCAAGGCCTTTCACAACAACAGACACATGCACCAGAATGTTTATAGCAGCACAGTCCACGATAGCAAAAAGATGGAATCAACCCAGATGCTCAACAATAGAAGAATGGATAGGTAAACTATGGTACATATACTCAATGGAGCACTATGCAATGATAAAGAATAGCGATGATTCCAGGAAACATCTCCTAACCTGGTTTCAACTAGAAGACATTATGTTGAGTGAGTGTAGTCAGCGACAAAAGGACAAATACTGTATGAGACCTCTACGATAAGATCTCAAAAACAGACTTGTGTATAGAAGAAAAGACTCTTTGACAGCTGCAAAGGAGGGGAGGGAGGGAGGGTGAGAGGGGGAGGGTTTAGTTTAGATAGTTACTAGAAATTTAGTTGGGAGAAAGCGGTGACAGCACACATTAGAAACAAGAACAACATTAAGTGGACTTCAGCATAACTTGAGTACTCCTTCCATCTTAACTCAATACTGCAAGGATAGAGTAGCTGGGGCGGGGGGCGGGGGACCATGCTCTTAGGCGAATTCCAGGCCAATTGGCACAACTAGCATTTTGCTAAGAGAGCTCTCTGCACCCCACATTGGTGAGTGGCGTCTGGAGTCTTAAAAGCTGCCAAGCTGCCATCCGAGGACACAGCAAATGGGCCCAACTCAGCAGGAACGGATGCTCACCGAGGGCCAAAATGACATGCGGTAAAGACAACCAAGAAGACAGAGAGACCCACAAGAGTGGGGGCCTACATCGACTTGGGACCGGAAGAACCGGATGGTGCCCAGCCACCACCAGTGATAGCCACGATGGAGCTCACAGAGAGGAGTCTCACTGGCAACACAAGAATAAAAAGGGGTGCATCCTGAGATCTCCACTAGAAGACCTCAATTGATGGTCCAGTGGTTTTGGGGTTCCTCTGAGAGCATGGCCCCCTGCCCTGATGCTGCCCTTTCCCATAAATTATAACAAAGGTCCACTCTTTGGACAGGAATGGATTGGACTTGGCAATGCAAAGTGACCATATATTGGAAGCACTTTGTGGTTCTATACATCTATAGGATATCATCTTGCTGACCTCTGGCTGGAGGAAGGAGAGTGGACAGAGAGGAGGGGAAAGGAGGCTGTTGGGAGGATGAGACATGTATGGAGCAGAGAGGAATACTGTGCAGTCCCTGGACAGGGAGAGCAGTGGAAGCTGCATATAGGTGGGCATGTAAATTTATATGTGAATGTACATTTTCACTCAGTTATGTTAAATAAAAATAAAAATTAAAAAAAAAAAAAGAATTCAGTTAGCAAGAGTAAGGCTTTTGTAATCGATTTTGCAAAACTGGGCAAGCGAGTCCACAAAGGAAAGGAAGCAGGCCCAGCGTGCAGCACAAACAGTCCTTAGAAGCCTTTTATCTCCTGACTTGGGAGTCCCTCCCCTGGTTCCTCATCGGCTGAATACCGTGGGGGTAAACAGTCTTTCAAAGCGGTCGCCTCAGTCTTCCCTTTTAAGGTTACATTTCCAAAAAAGTCTCCCCTTTCCCTTTCTACCTTAATTCATTCTGTCTGTGTACACATTTCCCAGGTACAAGGGCTCTGTGGTTGCCACCTGACCTTGGGTCAGCTGGTAACTTCTTATCCTAGCCTTTGTTTCCCTTATTCTGAAGACGTACCATTTTGAAATCTATTTTGCACAGGTTTCATAACTTTGGCATATCACTGTTTTACAGCTGTCTTCGTGTCAATGTATGGTGGTGTCCTGCTGAGTGACATTCATTACTGTTGCTGCGCGTTTTTGTACGCTGTCATGAGAATGCTGCAACTTGAATTAGAACAATGAAGAAACATTAAATTTCTTGTTAAACTTGGCAAGAGTGAAAGTGAAATCTGAGACAAATTAGTCTAAGTTTATGGGGAAAATGCCGTGAAAAAAAACAGCAGTGTACAAATGGATTAAACATTTTCCTGAGGGGAGAGAAAGTGTCACTGATGAAGAGACGTCAGGGCAGCCAGTAATGAGCAGAACCAAAAAAAAAAAAAAAAAATTGCAAAAATTTGCCAAATTGTGCATCACATTCATCAGCTGAACAAGGTTGGCCATGATCCAAAACAAACACAAAACAACAAATGCTGGAGCAACTGTGGAGAGACGGGAACTCTCCTACATGGCTGGTGGGATTACAAAATGGTACAACCTCCTTGGAAAACAATGCTGCACTTCCTTAAAAAGCTGGAAATAGATATACCATTTGATCCAGTAACCTCACTGCTTGGAATATATCCTACAGAAACAAAGGCTGTCACACAAGCAGATACACACACATGAATGTTCACTGCAGCACAATCCACAATAGCTAAAAGATGGAATCAACTCAGATGTCCATCAACAGAAGAATGGATAAACAAACTACGGTACATACACTGAATGGAACACTATGCAATGATAAAGAACAGTGATGATTTTAGGAAGCATCTCAAAACCTTGTTTTAATTGGAAGACATTAAACTGAATGAAATCAGACAGTGGCAAAAGGACAAAAATTGTATGAGACCCCTACTATAAGGACTTAAATACAGACTTGTGTGCTGAAGAAAAGACTCTCTGACAGCTGTAAGGGAAGGGAAGGAGGAACAGAGTTGATCACTGATTAGACAATTGATAAGAAATTTGGTTAGGTAAAAACAGTGACAGCACACAGTAGAAAGTAGCTCAACTTAACTGGATTTCACTGAAAACTCTTCTAATCTCAACCTAATATTGCAAGAATAGAGTAGCAGTGATGGGACCTGGTGATCATTCTCTCAGGGGACATCAAGACCAAGGCATAACTAGCCTACTGCTAAGAGAGTCTCCTGCACCCCATATTAGTGAGTGGCACCTGGGGTCTTAAAAGCTAGCGAGCTGCCATCTGAGGCATGCCAAATGGTCCCTACTCATCTGGAACAGATGATCACTGAGAACAACAAAGACACGAGGAAAAAGAGCCCAGGAGACAGAAGGACTCATGTGAATTGGGGACTGTATCAACATGTGACCAGACAAACCAGATGGTGCCCAGCCACCACCAAAGACAGCCGTGATGGAGCACAAAATGTTGAGTCCCTGTGGCAACACAAGAAAAAGAGGGGTGCAGCTCAAGAATTTCACTAAAAGACCACACCTGATGGTCCAACAGCCTGGGGGATCCCCTGGGAGCACGGCCCCTAGACCTGTTGCTGCCCCTGTCCAGAAAATGTTAATGAGATCAACTCTTCAGGCAAAAATAGACTGGACTCAGAGATACAGTGTGACCATGCGGTGTGCATACTTTATAGTTCTATGCATTTATAGGCTGCTGCCCTACTAGTCTCTTTGTAGATGGGAGAAGAGAGGGTGGAGAGGAGGGAACAGAAGATTGTTACGAGGATGCAAGTACAGAATGATAAGGAGTGAGCTGTCACCAGGCAAGGGGAGCAGAAGGACCTGCAGACAGACAGGCATGCAAATTTAGTTTGGATTGTATACTTTTACTTAATCACAATTTAAAAAAAATCATTGGCTGACTGTGAGAAGCACAGCAGACCAAGTAAACATCGATAGAGTCAGGAAAACTTTAACTGAAAATGTTGGCATGAGAAAGGTGTATGCAAAAATGGTTCTGAAGCAGCTCACCAATGAACAAAAGCAAAGGAGAGATGAAGTTTGCCAAGACCTTCTGGAGAGGCAAGATAATGTTTTAAGCCATGTTATCTCTAGTGATGAAACATGGGTATAGCAATATAACCCTGAAACAAAGTGTCAAAGTGCACAATGGAAGTCAACCAATTCTCCACAACCAAATAAAGTCCCATCAGTTCAAATCAAAACAATGTTGCTAACCTTTTTTGATATCAGAGAGATTGTTCTTTATGAATCTGTACCAGCCGGACAAACAGTTAACCAAGTTGACTATTCTGAAGTGTTGAAAAGGCTGCAGGAAACAGTTACAAGAAAACGATCTGAACTTTTCACCAACAACTCATGTCTCTTGCATCATTACAGTGTTCCAACTCACACAGCACTGTCTGTGAGGAAGTTTTTAGGCAATAAACAAATAACTGTATTGAAGCACTCTTTCTACTCACCTGATCTAGTGACTGTTTTCGTTTCCCAAAGATAAAGGAAATCTTGAAAGAAAAATGTCTTGATGCATTCAGGACATCAAGGTTAATACGATGACAGCTCTGATGGCCATTCCGAAAAAGAGTTCCACAATTGCTTTGAAGGGTAGAGTAGGCACCAGCATCAGTGCATAACTTCCCAAGGGGAATACTTTAAAGGTGACCATAGTGATATTCAGCAATGAGGTAGGTAGGACTTTTTGTAGGATGAGTTTGGAACTTAACTGTCAGAGCTTGTATGTTGTATTTCCTCACTCTATCCTTCATGTCTTACTTTTTCTTTCTATTATAATCTAGATAATTCTTCAGAACTTGCAGATCACCAATTTTCTCTTCAGCTGTGTCTAATTTTTGTCATTCATTAAGTTGTTAATTTCAGTGACATTATTTTTCCCTTTCTGAAAGTATACCCATTTCTTTTTTACATCTCCCTAGGTCTGGAACTGACTCAACAGCATCTAACAATAACAACAACAGTTTATTCTGAAAGTTTTTTGTTCCCTCATTATGCTTCTAATACCCTTTTAATTCACAAGCTCTATATTTTACATCCTGTGGGAATCCTGGAGGCGCAGTAATTAAGTGCTACGGCTGCTAATCAAAAGGTCAGCAGTTCCAATCACCAGGCATTCCTTACAAACTCCATGGGGCAGTTCTACTCTGTCCTATAAGGGTCTCTATGAGACAGAAATGACTTGACAGCAGTAGTGTTTATTTTTTTGTTTGTTTGTTTTGTTTTTAATATGGGATAATTCCAGGTCCTTAGAGTCTTTGAGGATCTCATTATGAAATGAGTTATTTAAGCTTAATCTCACTCAGGCTAATTTATTTCCTTACGTGTTTGTTAAATCATGACTTTGAAACCCATGTTCCGTGAAACTTCATCTGTGGGAATTCTCTGAGGTCAAAGTTTAAGATATGCTCTTTCAGGGAAGATTTGTCTTTTATTTTCTTCAAGCTCTGAAGAGATCACCAATCCAGAATACTTCAAATTTACTATGTGGAGTTTTGGCCAAATTCAGGCTTAACACTACGAATTCTGTACAAAAGCATTTTAACTCTCTTTTTTTCTTCTCCACCAAGAATGAAGCATGACAGGCAAGTATCTTCACCAGCTCTCCCTGTAAAATGTTTTTTCCTACTTCACCTACTGAGTGTTTCATCCTAGTCTGTGTCTCCCATCCCTCCTCTATATGGCTCCGTTACCTAGGAAATCTCAATTAGATTCAAGGCAAAGACTAGGTCTACAGCTCACTTATTCTTTAAGATTTATGTTTTATTTTTGCCTCTTATCTCTAAAAAAATTCCCTTCATTTTGTGCCAATCTTGCCATGTTTCCATGCATTTTGTTAATGAGGAGGGCATATACACAATGTGGGAGGACACATATAAAACTACATATATATATATTTGGAGGGATACTCTCCCTGGAGGAGTTTCATCGACATCTAGTCCACAATACTGCATGGAATGAAAAGTATAATTACATGTTTTGATAACAAATAATGTCAATGTAAGGACTGAAAAAAAAACACAAGTTTCATAATACCCATTTCTGCCTAGATAATGGGTTGTTGGGTGATGCTTGCTTGCCTTTTGTGCATTTCCATATACTTTCCATTATTTTTTTCAATGGGAGTTTATTATCTTAGCAAAAACAATCATCTCAATTCTACTCACACTATTATACAGATAATGAAAACATTTTGGGGCTTCTTTATTTCAATGTAACATGCTTAACTGTCCTTCTGGAGACTCCATCTTAATAACAAGTGTGGGACTATGACATAAGAGCCCAGTGTAACAGATCCAAGATATAGGTCCCCCCAGATTTACGTGCTTCACTTGCTCACGTTCTGTGACCCCAGGCCTCTGTTGGATGACATGCTCTCTCAGGACTCCAGTATCCGCATCCTCTCATCAGAGCAGAACTCAGATGCTTCTGAGTTCTCCTGCACAGCATGCCCAAGCCAGGGAGAAGGAAAAAACTGCCTCAATCTCATTATCCCCCTCCTTTCACTTTAACTCCTGTGTCATGTTGCGGGGAATATAACATTATTCCTCTAGAAGGCTGTAGACATTAACTCTCATGTTACTGAGTTCCTATCTGGATGTCTCTACAGTACCCAATGACTCTGCTAAGGAGTAGGAAACAAGCACATCGCACTCTTACTCAATTTCCCATCCTCCATCTCTCCCTTCTTTCTGAACACAATGAGGTAAAAATGAGTGAGCTTTTCCACATTCCCGAATGACTTTCATTACACCATAATCTGAATTATCTCTATTGTTTACAGGAAAATTAATCTAGAAATCTCTCTTCTTTCTATGCAAAAACCTTACTTTCATGACTGTTTTCTCCTAACAAATTCAAAAACAAGAAGTTTGCTTTGAGATTAAAGCTGAACAACCTCTTAGTTCTAGGTGGTTTCTGCCCTTCCTGGAAAACTAAAGACCATTGCTTTTATAAATAGGCAGTTCATGAAAATAAAATGTATGGAGTATGAGTAAAAGTCAACCAGTTGCCACTGAGTTGATTTTGACTCAGGGATACCCCATGTGTGTCAGTGTAGAACTGTGCTCCATAAGGCTTTCAATGGCTGATTTTTCGGAAGTACATCACCAGGTCTTTCTTCTTCGACACCTCTGGCTGCACTCAGATCACCAACATTTGGACTAGCAGTTCAGTGCTTTAACTATTTGCACCACTTCAGGACTCCACGGCATAAGGACACACAGCCAAAACACATTTTAAACATATTACCTATCCCCTTTAAGCAATGGGAGCCCTGGTGGTACAGTGGTTAGGAGCTATGGCTGCTAACCAGTTTGAATGCACCAGCTACTCCTTGGAAACCCTATGTGGAATTCTACTCTGTCCTATAGGGTTGTTATGAGTTGGAGTCAATGCAGTGGCATTGAGTGTGGGTTTTTAGTTTGTTGTTTTTGTTTTTGTTTTAAGCAATTAAATTATTTTCTCAGACAGTGCCATCATTGCCAACACTTTATTGATTTTTGCCTATTAAGGATACTCCTCTTGCTTCCTCCAGATCCTGATTCCAAATATTCATTCCTCTTCTGTTATAGACAGCTCAGTTTGGCCTCATTTTCTGGCTTTGAGTTTAGCTGTCCTTCTAGAGTATGAGTTCTTGACCCAGACTACGAAAGAATTTCCTCTCGCTCCATGGCCTCATCTCACAGTCAGGAAAGAGATCAACCACAGGGACATTTTAAGATAAGAAGTGTGTCAAGTCACTTGGCAAACTGTAAAGTGCTGTCCAAATAGCCAGTATTATCTCATGAAAGAAGCCTCCTCAAGCAGCTGAGAGCAGTACTTGTACTAATACAGCCTCTCTAGGTGCTTGTCTTTTATATAATTAACACTTGTCCCCTGAGGCCAGGAAGGATACAGTCAGTGTCAGAAGGGAGGCGTCTTTAAAGTCATTTTAATAAAAAGGATGAAACAAGCAGGGGCACACCTGTAGAAAGCCACTTTCAGATGCATCAACTGCCAGACAATCACTGGCTTCAGGCGTCTATGGGGCTGGGGGGAGGGCAGCACTAGGAAGCACAGGTTAGGGATGGCGTCTGTTGTTGCTGTTAACTGCGGTCCCCATTGGCCTCTGACTCATGGCAACCCCATGCACAACAGACGAAACGTTGCCCAGTGTTGCACCACCTCTATGAGCGGTAGGCAGCAACACAGACCTTAATGAACCCTAAGGTTTCACTGGCTGATTTTCAGAAATAGACCACGAGCCCTTTTTTCCTTGTCTTTTTTAGTCTGGAAGCTCTACTGAAACCTGCTCAGCATTTAGCCCCCACTGACAGGAAGTAGCTGCACATGACATGCATTAGCCAGGAACCGAACCGAGGCCTCTCAGGTGGAAGGAGAGAATTCTACCAATGAGTCACCACTGCCCTCATGTACCCAGGGAGGTCCAAACACTGAGACTGAGTTGAGTTCTGGTCCTGGCAAACCAGAACCCTCAAATCTTCAGGCGTGCCTCATCTGTATCCATGGGCAGAGATCTACCCAGGCCACTATCCAGATTCACTCTGCTTGGGCAAAACGGGAGGTGATTTATGTCTCCAGCAGGTATGCCAGAGAAAATTCAAATTGATCAAAAATTAAATATTCATAGGACATTATTCATTAAGATTCATCTCACCGAGTGGATGAAATGAGGCAAGGGAAGAAATTAGCTTGCTTGAGAGTGTCAAAGTGATTATGTGATTAAATTGCAATTTATAATTTCTCCTTCCAAAAAAAAAAAAAGAAAAAAAGCATTACTTCTTGATTTGTATTTTCTCCTTCTTGCTGTGCCCCTTTGCTGCCTGGGCCTGTGCCAAGGGCACTCAGGGTTAATCCGAAAGGGAAAGGCTCCAAACTCTGTGCCTGGCCTGCCTCCTTCCATCCTCCTCCCCACTCACAACTGACTCCAAGAGAGGGCTCCATCCAGCCTCAGTGCTCTGCTCTTAATACTGAGAACAGAGCCCCCAGAAGTAACAACCTTCCCAGAGAAGACCAGACAAATCCCCACGGTGCTAGTCAGCTAGGTGACTCCAACTCAAGCCACTGCCTCTCCTTTCTCTCCCAGGAAAAAAACAACCCAATAAAATGTAGACTACATTTCCCTGTAGATCACAAGTCATTCCCACGAGGCATACATACCTGGAGGGTCTCTAGGAAAGCTCCCCTGCCTACCATTGTCCTCACTCTAACAGAAAGGAAACTACTCTTCCATCCTTTGGTCCCCTTCTTGAACTTGACATGGAGCTATACAAACTCTCCTGTGGCAAAGTCAGGGTCTTGTGGTTGACTCACAAACCTTGCCCAATGCCATCAATTCCTGAAGGTCAGTGTCTTAGTCATCTAGTGCTGCTATAACAGAGATACCACAAGTGGGTGGCTTAAACAAAGAGAAATTTTATTCTGTCACAGTCCAGTAGACTACAAGTCCAAACTCAGGGTGTCAGTCTGGAGGAAGGTCCTTGTCATCAGTCTTCCCCTGGCCTGGAAGCTGCTGAGGTGCAGGGACCCGAGGTCCCTTCCAAAGGATGTGCTCTGCTCCCGCCATTGCTTTTTTCCTGATGATGTGAGGTCCCCAACTCCCTCTGCAAGCTTCTCTTTCTGTATCCCAAGTGACTGTATCAAGGCACTTTAAGTCCTGCCTCACTAACACAATTGCCACCCATCCTTGCTCATTAACATCAGAAAGACAGGGGTCTACAGCACAGAGGATCATCACACAGCACCAGAAATCAAGGTCTAGTCAAACGGCTTCACACATTTTTAGGGAGACGCAATTCAAGCCAGCTCCCCAGTTCCTGCCAACAAAGGTGCCGTTGGAAAGTGAGCAACAGAGTCCAAGAACCCAGTGGGTACAGGGGGGTGAGAGTAGCTGTTCCCTCAGGAAACTCACCTATGTCACTCATTGACACGTTCTCTCAATCACACTCACCCTTCTGAGTGATTTCTCAGTTAGATAAAGTCTGAAGGCTGTGAACCAGCGGAGATACTCCCCCACCGCTGCTGCCCAGAGCCCAGCAGCTTTGGTTGACCAGCTGCACTCCCCTAGGCCTCCTGAGTGATCAGGGCCCACCCGGTAGAGAGCGGGAGGGGCCGCAGGCAGCAGCCAACTCCAAAGAATGCAGCGCCACTTTTATCTGCTTTATACATTGTGCTTCTGTGTATCACTTCATTTCAAGAAAGGGTTTTGCTGCTAAAAAGAATTTGGAACCCACTGAATTAGATGACCCCTTGCCACGCCCTTTTCAGTCCAGGAATCTCTGCTTCTCTGACTTCAATTGTATGGAAACAAAACATGCTCTGACTAGACAAAACTCTATTTTCCCTTCTTACCTCTCACTCTTAAGAAGAAACACAATCTGTCTGTCGGCGTATCTGTCTAGAATCCAGCGTCTAGAGACGATGAGGTAAACCGGTATGGAGGCAGATGGATGCTACATTCATCTTACTCTCTCTCCTTCCAGCTCTGCCTGGTCCCTATAACTCTCTGTGTGTCTTGCTACTACCCCATAAAGATTTAGAGGCTGGTTCCAGCAGCTGAGAAGGGCAATATTAATTCCAAGCTTCTTTCCAAACACTACAGAGGCCTGCCCAGGTTAATTAGTTGTGCAGGCTTTTCTTCAAGTGAGCGAGCTGGCAGGGTTTTTTTACAGTTCTGTCACTGTGTTTATTTGTTCATTTTCTGTTTCATTTGGAAATACACTTATCTGACAGTGAATAACATCCAAGATGGCTAGAGTTGACGATGGCAGTGAACAGCCCCTCCCAGGAGGTTACAGGTCACAGCTTTGAGGCTGGGACTCCCACCTACAAGGTGCTTCCGGGTCTTAGAAGAGGTGAGGAGGTTGTGGGTGAGGCCAAGAAGAGGATGCTGAAGAAAGGGCCTGGACTTGGCCAAATGCAAATAAGATCCTCACTGGTGAGCAGAGCCCACAATGTGAGGGCAGAATCCTGAGGGTCCAGAATGAGGGGTACTGAAGTTGAACCTGCCGCAAGGTAGAAAGAAAGCAGCAGGTCTAGCTCTAGGTTCCATTTCCAGCACATATAAGTTGTGTGACCTCAGACAAGTTTCTAACCTCTGTGCCTCAGTTTCTTCACCCCAAAAATGGGAATAATAATAACACCTTTCTACTTCACAGTGGCTGCAAACATCTAGGAGACAATGAAAGAAAATGCACTAGACAAACAACAAGAATTCTTATTTTTCAGATAAAAAGATTTGCTCAGGTGGGACTCTGCTGGAGTGTATGGTGAAGATTCTGGACATCCCTTGGAATGAATGGTTCATCTGAAAATGTTAAGGAAGGGATTTGACGAGAGAATGTTCACTTCTGTCCAAAGGGTCTGTGCAGATGACTCCAATGTGAATGCTTAAGTTTTGCCCATGTCCAAGTTGACCACATCTCATGACGGCCAGTTCAGCTATTGCATAAACCCAACCTGGGCAGCTTCTGTTAGATCAAACAAAAATTATTATGAGAAATACTCCATGCTGATCTATAAGTGCTTATTTAGGGCTTCAGTGGGGGAGGTAGACTGAGGGATTAGGACACTGCATTACAAAATCTAATAGGTATGGGTGTCACTGTTTAATGGGCACAGAGTTTCTGTGTAGGATGATGAAAACATTTCAGTGATAGTTGCATAACATTGTGAATGTAATTAATGTCCCTGCAATGTACACTTAAAATGGTTTAAATGGCCAATCTTATGTTACACACATTTTGTTGTCATTGTTAGGTGCCATTGAATGGAGTCTGATTCATAGCGACCCCGTGTACAACAGAATGAAATGCTGCCCAGTCCTGTGCCATCCTCACAGCAGCAGATATGTTTGAAATCACTGTCAATCGATCTCATCAAGGGTCTTCTTTTTTTTCACTGACCCTCTATTTACCAAGCATGATATCTCCTTTTCTAGGGATTGATCCCTTCTGATAAGTCCAGAGTAGACCAGATGAAGTTCTGGGGCAAAATGGCTTACTTCTTCCAAGACAAATTTATTCATTCTTCTGGCAGTCCATGGTATATGCAATATTTTTTGCCAAAGCCATAAGGCAAATGCATTACTTCTTCTTCTTCTTCTTCTTCTTTTTTGTATTTTACCACAACAAATTAAAAAAAAAAATCCTAGTAGGTAGACTATAATACTGGCAAAGTAGATGAGCTTTGAACTCAGACTGCCTCTTTACCCCACTTGTTCAGTGTAAATCTTAGAGAAGGTATTTAACAGTCTACCTCAATTTTAATTTTCAGATCTGTAAAACAGGAATAATAATGGGACCTCCTTGGGTTGTGGTGTGAGGACTGAATGAGGTGAAGTATGCAACCTGCTTAGGGTGGTAGAGAGCACATGGGAGAACGCAACAGAAGTTAGCTATCGTTATAAAGTACAAAAACTAGTCAACACACATAAAGAAACCGTCACTCACATGCATATGAACTTACTGTCAACTGAGAGCTCAAGTACTGAGGCAGTGCACACTGAGGGACAACTGAAGTCTGATGGGATTCATCAGGGACTCCATCCAGGAGAAGGAGCCCTAGTGGCACGGTGGTTGAGCACTATGGCAAGCTACGGCTGCTAACCAAAAGGCTGGCAATTTGAATTCACCAGCTGCTCCTTGGAAACCCTACGGGACAGTCCTACTGTGTCCTGTAGGATTACTATGAGTTGGAACTGACACAAAGGCAACACATGTTCCCAGGAAGAAGAGTAATTTCAACACAGTTATAGAAAGAAGAGACAGGCTGTCATTGTATACTGTTGGATACATCCTCATACATTTTCCTATTAGGCTGGAAATTTTCCCATGATGCTATAACTGCACCCAGGTCCTAAGCTGAGGGCAAGAGGAGTCAAGTGAACCACAGACAGTTAGCAGCAAGCCACCAGCAGACGGAGCAGGCCACCTCCACCCAGGGCTTACTAAGCCACCAGAACTGGTGCTCCTACCTCAGCCAGCCTCAACCTACCTCCAGTCAGGACAGGAACAGGACTGAGAGACAGGGTAAGAGTCACCAGACTTGTGGGGAAGTACAGTGTCTGCGGGGAGAGGCTAAGCACTCCTCTTCCCTGTCCCAAAGTAAAAGTGAGAGAAAGCTCACAGGGCCTTACTATGCCTACCCAGAAGAGAGCACTGTCATAGTCCTTGTCATTCTGGGAGCTTAGGACAGCAGCCTACCGCTTTCTGTTCCCCCACTATGGGAGAGAAACGCAGAGTGTCATATACACCTTCAGGTCTGGGATTATACTTGAGAGACTAGAGCCCACGTTAGGCCTGGAGATTCAGAGGGAGGGGGCCCATGCAGTAGCCCCTCCAGCAAGGCTTGAAACGATCTCAGTACTGCAGGCCTGGACAGAAGATAGGGTCCACTCCCCATCCCAGGTCTGTGACCCTTGAAGGGGTGCGAGAGATGATCCCAGCAGGTACATGGCTCCCTGTAGCAATCACAGGATAGCACTGTAACTACTAGAAACACTCTGTTTTCCCACTCTGTTGAGAGTATGTCCATTATGTTGGCTCCACTTGGGAGTCAGAGAAGTTAGTTAAAGGGCAGGAGGCAAAGGTTTGCCTAGATGGTGGCAGAGCCATGAGATGGGATACTTCAGCTAGAGAAGAGTTATGGGAAGGCTGTATCCTTAGAGCGGTCAAAGGGAGGTACTGCTGCTCAGTGGGAGAGAGGGAGAAACAGCGGTCCTCAGGATGCAAGAGGGTTGGGGTGAAATCTCTGACATCTGACAGAACAAGATGGAACCAGGAAGGGGCAGGGATGTGGGATACCTCCTCTGCCCCATAAACCCAAAACTAAACCCATTGCCATCGAGTCAATTCCAACTCATATATGCCCTCATAAACCCTATATAAGCCAAGCCAAGTGAAAAAAGCCAAGTGCCGTCGAAAATCCTATATAGAGGTCTACTATTCCTCATCCCTCCTCTCTGCCTCCAACACATAGGATCTGAGGCCTCAAAGAGCACAGGAATGAGGTGGCACCAGGACAGCCCAACTTCCCTGCACCACTCCAAGCAACCAGGGCCACCATTCTAGCTTGCACTGCAGGGGCTGGGGGAACAAATCTTTGAATGAAGTTTTCAATGAAAGTGTTAAAAGTGTACAAGACTGAGTTTTAATTACCAGAACAAGACTGTTGTAGTAACCAAAAGTGGCTGGAAATTATGAAACTAGACAAAGATGTCAGACAGAACTCTTCCCTTACCCCTCCGGCAGTTACTGGAAGAAATAAAACCACTTCATGTTTATACCTCTCAATGAGCTAAGACTCCCCAGCAAATGGGGTCCAATTAAAGGCACACAGGAAATAACCAGGCCTTGGAGATTTGTGTCCCTGTGGTCAGAGTGACCCAATGAAGAATAACTACGCACCCAGAACACATCCTCCTCTTTCCCATTCAGACACTGTGTTGCTTCCCAGGGCAAGAGAAGGGGGGAATTTGTTCTTGGGCTTTTAAGGAGGTACTTAGAGGGAGGAACACAACAGCTTCTTCTTACAAGAATCCTCAATGGAATGCACTTGCAGGCAGCTGGAAGAGGTGGTGCAATTTGCTTACTTCTGGTGTATTCTGGGAAGCATCAACCCTCCCTTGTCCTAGTGCCAGCCAGCACTCCCCCCTGGGAAGGCCACCAGCCAAGAAGCTCTCTGAGCTTCCAGTGGAGGAAGGCAGGAGATGGACACGTCCAGGGGCAAACCACAGGCCCTGAGAGACAGAGGTAGCATCTCCAAAGGACCTGGAAATTGCCATCAGGGCTCTGTCCCATACTGGAAAATGCAAGGAAATGAAGTTTATAAAGAGCAGGGTGGGAACTGGTTTATAGAACAGAATGTTCCTTTGGCTTAGGTCTAGCTGAGGGGAAAGGAAGTAACTAACACTTATTGAAAGTCTGTGCTGTATCATACACTATGTTCAAGACTTTTCATCATCATCTTATGTAATTCTCCCGTAACATGCAAGGAAGGTGTTTTCTCCATTTGATAGATAAGGAAACTGAGGCAGAACTGTTGCCTGAAGTTTTGGGTTGCTGAGATTTGATCCTCAGCTCAGTCTGTGGGGCAGACATTGAGATTTGCTACAGGAATGAGGTGTCACCAAGCCAGTCCCACTTCCCTGCCACCACTCCAAGTAACCAGGGCCACAGCTTTAGTTCATGCTGCAGGGCCTGGAGGAACAGATGAAAGTGCTAAAAAAAACCAAAAAAAAACCCAACTTTCCATTTAACACCTTCAGGAAACCCTGGTGGTGTAGTGGGTTAAGTGCTACCACTGCTAACCATAAGGTCAGCAGTTCAAATCCACCACGCACTCCTTGAATACTCTGGGGGTCAGTTCTAGCTGGCCCCTAAGGGTTGCCATGAGTTGGATCTGACTCGATGTCACTTGGCTTGGCTATTTAACACCTTCAAGAAAGGACTTGCTGCTCAGAACTAATGCCCAGCAGCATTACTTTTGGTTGACTCCAGCATTTAGTTCCTGCAGTGACCACCTCCACTTTGGAGGCACAGTTACCATCTTCTCAGAAGTAGCTTGCACCCAGTGACTGAGCAAGACTGTAGTACAACAGACTACCCCTGTCCATTCAAGGAAGCACTTCTCTAATGAGCAATCACAATCCAGGAGCACCCCACTGGGCTGCCAGAGACTTTGTCAAATCGGTTCATGGCTCACAGTTCCTTCTGCCCAAACTCTGCTTCCTCCCCTTTCCTTCCACAGGTATTAAAACCAGTTGCCTTTGAATGGATTTCAGATTCAAGGTGTCCAAGTAGAACTACTCCTTCATAGGGGTTTCAATGGCTGATTCTTCAGAAATAGATCACCAGGTCTTTCTTCCAAGTTGCCTCTGGGTGGACTCAAACTTCCAACTTTTCTGTTAACAGCTCCCAGTTGGCACCACCCAGGGACTCTTTCATCGGTGTTACTCCCCCATAAACCTTATGCTCTCCTAACTCCATCTCAGCATCTGTTTCCCAGAAAACTCAGCCTGGCCTCCTAGCACCTAACTCCAAAGCACCTAACTCCAAAGCTCCTGACTCTTGGTACTACTTCATCCTCACTGTCACTTGTCCTTTGAGTAACACTGCTGCAGCACAGTGAGCTCCCTATGGGTAGCTTCACCCCTTCCAGAAGAAACTTCCCAAAGGTTTAAGGGTTAAGGAAGTTCTTGAATAGTTATCCTAAGCTAATTAGGTGTGCAACGCTCAAACGCACTGGCTAACATTCCAGGGTACTTTGAAGTCCAAACCTCAAGTACACAGTCTCCCCTACTTTCTCCCTGTGTCAATTTTCAAGGGCTGCCATAGCAAATTACCATGAACTTGGTGGCTTAAAACAAAAAGAACTTAGTCACTCATAGTTCTGGAGGGTAGATGCCCCAAATCAATGTGTTGGCAGGTGTCTTAGGCTGGGTTCTCTAGAGAAGCAATTCCAGTGGAGTATTTATACATACACATACATATTAGAGCCATTTCAAGGAAATGTCTCATTTATTTGCAGAGGTTGGCAAGTTCTAAGTAAGTGGGTCAGGCATTGGGCTGGGGTCCTCTCCTGACTCACACTGCTGCAGGGGCTGATAAATCCCAAGATGAGCAGGTAAGCTTCTAGTTCAAGTCCCAAGACCCAGAGGTCAGATGATGACAAGCCAGATGCAGATCCAGAACGAAGGAACATCCGCTTATATCTTGAAGACATACCACACCCCCAAAGAAATTCCCCTTCAACTGACTGGCTGCTCACAACAGATCTCATCATGGAGTTGATTACATCATTATCTAACTGCCAAATTACATTATTACATAACTGTCAAACCACCGAGAATCACAACCCAGCCAAGCTGACACACCTTAACCATAACAGCAGGGTTAGTTTCCTACAGAGGCCTTGAGGGAGAACTGTCCCATGCCTCTTTCCCGGCTTCTGGTGGTTACCACCAATTACTGGCATTCTTTGGCTTGCAAATGCATCATTCCAATCTTTATCTTTACATTGTCTTCTTCCATCTGTCTCCGTGTGTCCTTTCCTGCCTTTTGTAAGTACACTGTCATTGAATTTAGAGCCCATTCTAACCCAGCGGGATTTCATCTTTATCTTAACTACTATCTCATCTTCACCTTAATTATATCTGCAAATATCCTATTTCCAAACAAGGTCATATTGCGAGGTTCCAGGTGGTGATGCACTTTGGGGGATACTATTTAACCCACTTTCAAATTTACCCCTTCAAATGCCAAAACATGGAATTGAAACATATACTACAGTTTTACTGTTTTTTATTCTTAATGAGAAAGTTTCATGATTCCTGTTTTTCATTTAAAAAGCAGGTGAGCACAAGCAACAAAAGAAAAAAAATAGATAAGTTGGTTTTTATAAAAATTTTAAAGTTTTGTGTTATAAAAGACTGTCAAGAAAGTAAAAGGACAATCCACAGAATGAGAAAAATATTTTGAAATCATGTATCTTATAAGAGACTAGTATCCAGAACATATAGAGAACTCTTACAACTAAACAGTCAAAAGATAACCCAATTTCAAAATGGAAAAAATATTTTAATAGACAGTTATCCAGAGAAGACATAAATGGCCAGTAACCATATGAAAAGATGCTCAACAACACTAGCCATTACAAAAAAAAAAAAAAAACCCTCTGCTGTCTAATCAATTTCAATTCATAGTGCCCCTATAGAACTTTTCCATAAGGTTTCCAAGGAGTAGACATGAACTGCCAATGTTTTAGACAGCAGCAGAACTCTTAACCACTGCACCATCAGGGTTCCCTAGTCATTGAGGAAATTAAGATAACACTTCACACCCATTTTGTTGCTGTTGTTAATAGGTACCATTGAGTTAGATCCACTTGGAATATATCCTACAGAATCAAGGCCATTAACACCAACTGATACACGCACACGAATGTTCATCACAGCACAGTCCACAATACCAAAAAGATGGAATCAACCAGATGCCCAACAACACAAGAACGGATATGTAAACTATGGTATATAAACTCAGTGGAACACTATGCAATGGTAAAGAACAACCATGATAGCAGGAAACATCTCTTAACTTGGTTTCAACTGGAGGACACTATGTTGAGTGAAAGTAGTCAGTGACAGAAGGACAAATATTGTATGAGACCCCTACAATAAGAACTTAAAAGGAGACTCATGCATAACAGAAAAGACTCTTTGATGGCTGCAAGGGTAAGGAGAGTGAGAGGGTGAGGGGGGAGGGTTTAGATTAGATAGTTGTTAGAAATTTGGTTGGGTGAAATCTGTGACAGCACACATTAATAAGAAGATCAATATTAACAGGACTTCAACACAACTCCCATCTTAACCCAATATTGTAAGGACAAAGTAGCTGGAAAGGGGGGCCAGCGACTGTGCTCTCAGGGGAAATCAAGGCCAATTGGCACAACTAGTATTTTGTCAATGAGGTCTTCTCTCTGCACCCCACACTGGTGACTGGTGTATGGGGTCTTAAAAGCTGCCAAGCTGCCATCTGACGGTACAGAAGATGGTCCCAACTTAGCAAGAACAGATGATCGCCGAGGTCCATAACAGCGTGGGGGAAAGAAAATCCAGAAGCCAGAGAGACCCAAGTGAGTGGGTGGCTACATCGATTTGTGACCAGAAGAACCAGATGGTGCCCAGCCACCAACAGTCATAGCCATGATGGAGCTCATAAAGTTGAGTCTCACTGGCAACACAAGAATAAATAGGGGTGCACCCTGAGATCTCCGCTAAAAGACCACATTTGATGGTCTAGAGGCTTCGGGGTTCCCCTGGGAGCACAGCCCCTGGCCCTGATACTGCCCCTGTCCATAAATCATAATAAAGGTCAACTTTTCAAACAGCAATGGACTGGACTTGGTGACGCAGAGTGACCATATTTTGTGGGCACTTTATGGTTCTAGGCATCTATAGGATGTCCGCCTGTTGACCTCATACTGGAGGAAAGTGAATGGGTGGCCATGAGAAGATAGGAGACTGTTGGGAGGGCAGGAGATGTATTGAGCAAAGAGGAAGAGTGTGCTGCCACCATGCAGGGAGAGCAGCGGAAGCTGCATATAGGTAAGCATGCAACTTTATATGGGAATGTACATTTTCATTCAATCATAATTAAAAAAAAAATGGTTCAACACTGACCAATTCATCATACCCACTAAACCCACTGCTGCTGAGTTGATTCCAACTCATACCATTCTTATACGAAGGAAAGAATAGAACTGCTCCATAGAATTTCCAAGGAACACCTGGCAGATTTGAATCACCAACATTTTGGTTAGCAGTTGTAACACTTAACCACTATGCCACCAGAGTTCCCTTCATACCCACTGGGATGGTTATTATCAAAAAGACAGTCAATAACAATATTGGCAAGGATGTAGAGAAATTGGAACCTTCAAAATTGCTGGTGGTGCAGTCCCTTTAGAAAAAGTTGGGGAAGTCCTTGAAAAACTTAATAATGGTATTTTCATATACTCTAGAAATTCCATTCTTAGGTATACATCCAAAAGAATTAAAAATACATCCACACAAAAAAGTTATACACAAATATTCATAGCAGCATTTTTCATAATAGCCAAAGAGTATAATCAATGGAAATTTCTACTGACAAATGTATAATCAAAACATATTTATGTCATACCAGTAAAAAAACAGTCAAGCCGAGTCAACTTCAGATCATGGTGACCCTATATTTGTTAGAGAACTGTGTTCCACAGGATTTCCATGGCCGATTTTTCAGAAGTAGACTGCCAGAACTTTCTTCCAAGGCACCTCTGGATAGATTGAAACCACCAACCTTTCAGTGAGCAGCCAAACACATTAACCATTTATTTGAACTATCCAGGGTCTCCTATATTCATACAACAGAATGTTATTCAGCCATAAAAGGGAATAAAGTACTAATAAGTGTTACAACATGATGAACTTTGAAAACGTTATGTTAAAAAGCCATCACAAAAGGCCACATATTGTATAATTCCATTTATGTGAACTGTCCAGAATACGCAAATCCATATAGACAGAATATAGATTAGTGAAATACAGATCAGGGACTGGAGCAAGGAGGAAATTGGAAGTGGCTGCTAATGGGTACAGGGTTTCTTTGTGTGATGATGACGATATTTCAGAATGTGATAGTTGTATCACTTTATGAATACATTAAGAAGTACTGAATTTTACACTTTAAAAGGGTAGATTTTATGCTACATGAATATCTTAATAAAAAAATGGAACAGAAAAGTTGAATATTCCTTATTTCTCTAAAGCAACCAAATAATATATATTAAGGTGGTTTGTTATGTGACCTATGATTGATTTCTCCCCTCGACCTGCTACCCAGGACCCATGGTCTTTGATAAAATTAAATTGCCTCTACTTGGTCTGAGAGGCTGAATATGTCTGATACTTCAGTACAGAGGCTAGAATAGCTAGTCATTAAGGTTTTAGTTTAGAGGACAGAAGGAAGCTAGAAGGGACCCAGTGAACAGCCAGATATGGTATTATGAGAATAGATCAGTAGACCAGAAAGCAGAAATTCCAGTCTGTTTTTCCTGTTGAAGAAAGGCAGTTCAAAATCAGAGTCTAGAGAATAATCCAGAAGACAAATTCCCCTGGGTACATTCCATCTGGATTCTAAGTCAATGTTAATCCAAGTCATGAATCTGGATTCAACCACAAATCCCAAGAAAAAGATCTAACGCAACAAAAGATCAAGTCTTCACAATGAGTAATCATAGTTCTTAGGTTTATGAGATAATTATGTGTCTTCTTTTTAACAACAACTAACTATCCACACATACATGGAACTGGCCTCTAGGGTTGCCATGAGTCAGATCCAACTCGACGGCACTTGTCTTGACTATATGGACAACTGACTTTTGACGGAAGTACAAAGGCAACTTAGTAGAGAAAGAAGTCTTTTCAACAAACAGTGCTGTGGTAATTAGACATCAATATGTAAAAAAAGAACCTCATTTCATACCTCACACCATATTCAAAAATTAAACTAAAATGTGTCATAGTTCCAAAAGTATAAAAGCTTGTAAAATAAAATACAGGAGAAATGTTTTATTACCTTGGGTTAGGCAGATATTCCTTATATACAGCACCAAGAGTACAATCTATAAAAAAAAAAAAAGATGGTAGATTAGACTTCATCAAAATTAAAAAGTATATGCTTTGAAAGACACTGTTAAGAGAATGAAAAAACAAGTCACATACCGGAGAAAATCTTTGCAAAGTATATATCTGAAAAAGGACTTGGTTCCGGAATATATAACAAACCCTCAAAACTCAACAATAAGAAAGCAAACAACCCAGTTTTTTAAATGGCCTACATATCTGAACAAATATTTTACCAAACAAGTAAGATACAAAAATGAGTGCATGAAAAAAGTGCTCAGCATCAGTAATCATTAGGGATGCAGATCCGACTCGACGGCACTTGGCAATGAAATGCCACTAAACAGCTATGGGAATGGCTAAAACTTAAGACTAGAAGTGCTGGCAAGGATGAAGGGCAATTGGAAATCTAGGGTACAACCACTTTGGAAATGTTTGGCAGTTTCTTTAAAAGTTAGGCATTGTTGTTGTTTTTGTGCACCATTGAGTCAATTCTGAATCATAGTGACCCTACTGAACAGAGTTGAACTGCCCTATATGGTTTCCAAGGAGTGGCTCTTGAATTCAAACTACTGACTTTTTGCTTAACAGTCAAACTTTTAACCACTGTGCCACCAGGGTTCTCATATTCTGAAGTATTTACCCAAAAGAAATGACTTGTTGTCGGGGTGGAGTCAAGATGGCAGACTAAGCACACATCTCCTTATATCCCTCTGGAAACCAAGACCTAATTGATAATCAAACAGAGCCTTCTGATCACCCAATCAACCCCAGGACACAGCACAGGGCTGTTACTTTTGACTTCATACCACTGAGCGAAAAACCTCCTCTCTTTTGCTGACTCCTGCTCCTGGCTAGCCCTGGCTCTCACGGACTGAAGGTAAATGCACCATTTTGACTTTTTTTTCTCTGTCTTGGCCAGCGGATGGAGCTGGGTCTTGCCTAGCGGCTAGACTGAGACGTGCTGCTGGGGGGATAGGCAGGCGAAATTCCCATATTTTGAGAGCCAGGCTTAGGACTCTGTTAACCTAGCCACTTTGAGCCTGTCATCTTATCTCTGCCTCAGGGGGGGTTGTATGGAATTACGCAGTCAGAGTGCAGGATGCCACGCTGGTACCGAGATTTTAGTGGGACCTAATTCTTAGCCTGGGAGCCAGTGCTTGCAAACAGGACAGCGCTTCTCCAACAGAAAAGCAGTAATTTACTGAAGGCCACCTACGTTGGGGGCCTTCCAACACAAGCAGAGGAATCACTACCTCTTGGCACCTTTAGCCCCTCTATCTGCTGCCTGTGTGGAGGATGCCATTTTGGATACAGCGGCCACAGCAGGACCT
Source organism: Heterohyrax brucei (assembly GCA_028571685.1). NCBI lineage: Eukaryota > Metazoa > Chordata > Mammalia > Hyracoidea > Procaviidae > Heterohyrax > Heterohyrax brucei. Next base: position 162,026,306 of record CM053140.1, read on the forward strand.
AATTCTTAGCTTGGGAGCCAGAGCCTGCCCATAGGAGAGCGCTATTCTATCACAAAAGCAGTACTCTACACAGTGTTGCCCAAGGTTAGGCCCTGTCAGCAGATGCCAACAGGGTGGTAGCATTGCTGTATTCTGAACTAGTTTGTATCATCTGGGGTTGGATATAGTGGTGCTTACTTTGCCAGCTCAGAAGAGGGACCTCTACACCTGAAAACCTGACTGACTTGTGAACTGGTCAGATACCTTTTGCTTTACATTTGAAGACAGCCTAGAGAAGCATCTGCAGTCCATCCTCACAGCATCCCTTCCAGCCTCTATTACTCACATGGGACCCAAAAAGCAACAGACACTTGTGGCATACAAGAAATCACCCATGGCTTCAGAAGGCTCCCAAAAAACGCAACCAAGGAGTTTTCCAGATGAAGAAATTTTGATGAAAGCATCAGGAAGTGAATATAAAATGATTATATACAGAGCCTTTCTAGACCTTATACAAAATGCAGCAGAACAAAATGAAAAATTAAGGAAGCTGTTCGATCTAATGGAACACCAGTACTCTGAAATCCAACAGATCAAGAACAAAATCAAAGACATAGAAACTTCAGTGCAAAGCCAACAAAACAGAATGGAACAAATAGAAAAAAGAATTTCTAACTTGGAAGACAGAGCTACTGACACCAGCATCTATGAGCAGAAATCGGAAAAATGAAACAAGAAAAATGAAGAAGGATTAAGAAGCATGTGGGACTCTATTAAGAGGAACAACCTTCAATTAATTGGAGCCCCTGAACAGGAGGAGACATCTGAGAACACAGAGAGTATCGTTGCTGAGCTGCTGAAAGAAAACTTCCCAGAAATCATGAAGGAAGAGAATATAGACATCTCAGATGCGTATCGTACGCCACCCAATATAGATCTCAAAAGAAAGACTCCAAGACATATTATAACCAAGCTTAACAAAATGAAACATAAGCAGCAACTCTTAAAGGCAGCAAGACTCAAATCAAAGCTAACATTCAGGGGGAAACCCTGTAGGCTCTCTTCAGGTTTCTCAGCAGAAACCATGCTGGCACAGAGAGAGTGGCATGACACATTCAAAACCTTGAAGGAGAAGAACTTCCAACCAAGAATTATATATCCTGCAAAACTGTCTTTCAAATACAAAAATGAAATTAAGACATTCCCAGATAAACAGAAACTCAGAGACTTTGTAAAAACCAAACCCAAACTACAAGAAATACTGAAAGAAGTTCTTGGTGCGGGCTTAGAAGAACAAAACCACTAACTTTACATTTTAGAACGACACACTACTCAAGACTCTGCTCAGTTAGGGAAGGCTCCAAAGTCAATCACAGCTTTAATATGGAAAGAATCAATCCAGTGATCATCATGAAAACTACGGTGCCATCATATTAAAAAGAGGGATGTACTACAGTTGTTATAGTCCTTCCAGACGGAGAGGAAGATGACAAGACTGGTAGTAATTAAAATTGGGTTTATATAGTTTATTAAGGGGGTTCATAGGGGCAGCTGTAAAGCACAACAAAGATGTATCATGCCATTTCAACAAATGGAACACAAGAGTCTCAACAACTACAAAACCAGCTCTGAAAATGGTGAAAAATCAACTCACAAAAAAGAATGTCCCAGAACAGACTAATAAGAACAACAGAGAAAACATCAACATAAAAAAAAACACATCACAATGGCAGCAGTGAACACATACCTATCAATAACTACATTGAATTTGAATGGACTGAATGCTCCATTAAAGAGACATCGAGTGACATCTTGGATCAAAAGGCATGACCTATCCATATGTTGTCTACAAGAAACTCACATGAGACCTAAAGATAGGTCTGAAAATTAAAGGATGTAAGACTATATATCAAGCTAACAATGACCAAAAAGAGCAGGGGTGGCCATTTTAATCTCAGACAAAATCAATTTTAATGTCAAATCCACCATTGTGGACAAAGATGAACACTATTTATTGCTGAAAGGTTCAGTACACAAGCAAGTCTTAACTATATTAAATATTTATGCACCTAATATCAGAGCACCTAAATACATCAAAGAAACACTGACTACACTCTAAAGAGAATTAGATGACTCCACAATAACAGCGGGAGACTCCAACATTCCAATCTCAATACTGGACAGATCATCTAGAAAAAAGCTCAGTAAAGATACAGAAGATCTCATTGACACAATCAACCAACTAAACCTCATCAATATATACAGAACTTTCCACCCATCAGCAGACAACTACACCTTCTTTTCCAGTGCACATGGAACATTCTCCAGAATTGACCACATGATAGGCCATAATGCAGTGCTCAACAAAATCCATACCATTGAATTACTGCAAAGCATCTTCTCAGATCATAAAGCCATAAAAGTTGAAATCAATAGCAGAAAAAACATAGATAGAAAGTGGAACTCTTGGAAATTGAACAACATCTTGCTCAAAAAAACATGGGTTATAGAGGAAATCAAGGATGAATTAAAGAAATTCATGGATTCCAATGAGAACAAAAACACTTCCTACCAGAACCTATGGGACACAGCCGAAGCAGTGCTCAGAGGTCAGTTTATCTCCATAAATGCACACATCTGGAAGGAAGAAAGAAATCAAATCAAGGAACTAACCCTACAGCTTGAACAAGTAGAAAGAGAACGAAAGAGGAACTCCTCAGGTACCAGAAGAAACGAGATCATAAAGATTACAGGAGAGCTAAATGAATTAGAGAATAGAAAAACAATTGAAAAAATTGAAAAAACCAAAAGCTGGTTTTTTGAAAAGATCAACAAAATTGACAAACCACTGGCTAAACTTACTAAAGAAAAGCAGGAAAGGAAACATATAACCCGAATTAGAAATGAGAAGGGAGTTGTCACCACAGATCCAACAGAAATCAAAAATATCATAAGAGATTACTATGAAAGACTATACTCTAACAAATTTGAAAACCTACAGGAAATGGACAAATTCCTTGACTCATACCACCTATCCAAATTATCACAACGTGAAGCAGAACGACTTAATAAACCCATTACAAAGGAAGAGATTGAAAAGGTCATCAAAACACTGCCAACCAAAACAAGTCCGGGCCCAGACGGCTTCACTGCAGAATTTTACCAAGCATTTAGAGAAGAGTTATCTCCAATACTACTGAGACTATTTCACAGTATAGAAAGGGATGGAATACTCCCAAACTCATTCTGTGAAGCCAGCACAACCCTGATACCAAAGCCAGGGAAAGACTCAACAAAGAAGGAGAACTACAGACCAATATTACTCATGAATCTAGATGCAAAAATCTTCAACAAAATTCTTGCCAATAGAATACAACAACATATCAAGAAAATAATCCATCATGATCAAGTGGAATTCATACCAGGGATGCAAGGCTAGTTCAACATCAGAAAAACAATTAATGTGATTAACCACATAAATAACACAAAAGACAAGAATCACCTGATTTTGTCCATTGATGCCGAAAAGGCATTTGATAAACTCCAACATCCATTCATGCTAAAAACTCTTAGCAAAATGGGCATAGATGGCAAATTCCTCAACACAATAAAGGCCTTTTATACAAAGCCAACTGCCCATGTCATCCCGAATGGAGAGAGACTGAAAGACTTTCCGTTGAGATTAGGAACTAGACAAGGATGCCCACTCTCACCTCTCCTATTCAATATTGCACTAGAAGTTTTAGCCACAGCAATCAGACAAGACCAAGAAATAAAGGGCATCTGCATCGGCGAAGAGGAAGTTAAAATCTCCCTGTTTGCAGATGACATGATTGTATATGCAGAGAATCCCAAGGAATCTATAAGTAAACTACTCAAACTGATAGAAGAGTTCAGCAAAGTCTCAGGATACAAGATAAACATAAGTAAATCAGTAGGATTCCTTTATACCAACAACGAGACTGTTAAGGAAGAAATTGTCAAATCAATACCATTTACGATAGCCCTTAAGAAGATAAAGTACCTAGGAATTAATCTAACCAGAGAAATTACAGACCTTTACAAAGAGAACTACAAGCCCTTACTACAAGAAGAAACTAAGAGAGACTTAGATAAATGGAAAAACCTACCCTGCTTATGGATAGAAAGACTTAACACTGTGAAAATGTCTATTTCACCCAAAGCAATCTATTTATATAATGCAATCCCAATACAAGTTCCAGCGTCGTTTTTTAATGAGATGGAGAAACAAATCACCAATTTTGTTTGGAAAGGAAAGAAGCCCCGGATAAGTAATGTACTACTAAAGAAGAAGAACACACCGGGAGGCCTCTCATCACCCGACCTTAGAACATACTACACTGCCACAGTGGTCTAAACAGCCTGGTACTGGTACAAGAACAGACAGATCAATCAGTGGAGCAGAATTGAGACCCCAGAGATGACACCATCTGCCTATGAACAGTTGATATTCAACAAAGCCCCTAAGACATTAAACTGGGGTAAAAAAAGTATCTTCAAAAAATGGTGCTGGCAAAATTGGATATCCATCTACAATAAACTCAATCAAGATGCATATCTTACACCTTATACAAAAACCAACTCCAACTGGATAAAAGACCTAAATATCAAACCTAAAACGATAAAGCTCATCCAAGAAAAGGTAGGAACAATAATGGAAGTTTTAATACACAATGAGGACAGACTCCAAAATCTGTCGAAGAAACCACAATCAACAGAAGAGAAAATAGATAAATGGGAACTATTAAGAATCAGATACTTTTGCTCATCCAAAGACTTTATTAATAGAATTAAAAGAACAGCCACAGAATGGGAAAAAATATTTGGCAACTCTATGTCAGACTGACACCTGATCTCCACAATCTATAAGATACTACAAAATATCACTAAGAAGAAGAGAAATCATCCAATTAAGCAATGGACGAAGGAGATGGACAGACATTTCACTAAAGATGAGATCCGGGCAGCCAAAAAACATATGCGGACATGTTCACGATCTTTAGTTATTAAAGAAATTCAAATCAAGACAACAATGAGATACCATCTCACCCCAACAAGATTGGCCATGATCCAAAAAACACAAAACAACAAATGCTGGATAGACTGTGGAGAAAGTGGAACCTTCCTACACTGTTGGTGGGGTTTCAAAATGGTCTAGTCTCTTTGGAAAGCACTCTGGCACTTCCTTAAAAAGATGGATATTGATATACCATTTGACCCAGTCATTCCACTACTTGGAATATATCCTACAGAATCATGGCCTTTCACACCAACGGACATATGCACCAGAATGTTTATCACAGCACAGTCCACGATAGCAAAAAGATGGAATCAACCCAGATGCCCAACAACAGAAGAATGGATAGGTAAACTATGGTACATATACTCAATGTAGCACTACACAATGATAAAGAATAATGATGATTCCAGGAAACATCTCATGACCTGGTTTCAACTGGAAGACATTATGTTGAGTGAAAGTAGTCAGCGACAAATGGACAAATATTGTATGAGACTTCTACGATAAGATCAAAAACAGACTTGTGTATAGAAGAAAAGACTCTTTGACAGCTGCAAGGGAGGGGAGGGAGGGAGGGCGAAGCTAGGAGGGTTTAGATTAGATAGTTGCTAGAAATCTGGTTGGGTGAAATCGGTGATAGCACACATCAGAAACAAGAACAACATTAAGTGGACTTCAGCATAACTTGAATACTCCTTCCATCTTAACCCAAGGATGGAGCAGCTGGGGCAGGGGGCAGGGGACCATGCTCTTAGGCAAAATCGAGGCCAACTAGCACAACTAGCGTTTTGCTAAGAGGGCTCTCTGCACCCACATTGGTCAGTGGTGTCTGGAGTCTTAAAAGCGGCCAAGCTGCCATCCGAGGACACAGCAAATGGTCCCAACTCAGCAGGAATGGATGCTCACCAAGGACCAAAATGACATGGGGTAAAGACAACCTAGAAGATAGAGAGACCCACATCAGTGGGTGCCTATATTGACTTGGGACTGGAAGAACCAGATGGTGCCTGGCCACCACCAGTGATAGCCACTATGGAGCTCACAGAGATGAGTCTCATTGGCAACACAAGAATAAAAAGGGGTGCATCCTGAGATCTCCACTAAAATACCTCAATTGACGGTCCAGCAGTTTCGGGGTTCCCCTGAGAGCATGGCCCCCGGCCCTGATGCTGCCCTTACCCATAAATCATAACGAAGGTCCACCCTTTGGACAGGAATGGATTGGACTTGTCAATGCAGAGTGACCATATATTGGATGCACTTTATGGTTCTATACATGTATAGGATGTCATCCTGCTGACCTCTGCCTGGAGGAAGAAGAGTGGGTGGAGAGGAGGGGAAAGGAGGCTGTTGGGACGATGAGACATGTACGGAGCAGAGAGGAATAGGGAGAGCAGTGGAAGCTGCATATAGGTGGGCATGTAAATTTATACGGGAATGTACATTTTCACTCAGTCATATTAAATAAAAAAAATAAAAAAAAGAAATGACTTGTATAAGACTTCATAGCAAGAAATAAGCACAGACTGGAAAAAAATTTGAGGAACCATTCTGATAAGGATTTAATATATAAGGAATTCCCACAACAAACAAAAAACAACCCTATCCAAAAAAAAATGGGCAGGATCCTTGAAAAGACACTTCTCCAAAGAAGATATACAAATTGCCTACAAGCACATGGAAAGATGCTTGAATTCATTAGCCAGTAGGGAAATGCAGATGAAAACCACAATGAGGTATCACTTCAATCCCACTAAGATGGCTATGATAAAAATTAAAAAACAACAGAAAATAGTAAATTTTGGTGAGGACTTGGAGACACCGGCACCCTCATCAATTGTGGGTAGAACTGTAAAATGCTACAGCCACCGTAGAAAACAGTTTAGCAGTTACTCACTTAAATATAATTATCATATTATCCAAGAATGCCACTCCTATACCCAAAGGAGTTGAAAGCAGGAACACAAACAGAAATCTATATGCTAACATTCGCTGCAGCACTATTCACAACAGAGCAAAGTTCAGAACAACCTAAATGTCCAGAAACAGATGAATAAACAAAATGGGATACATTCATACCGTGAAATATTACTCAGCTATAAAGACAAATTAAGTCTTAATACATGAACAACATGAATAAACCCTGAAAACATTATGCTGAGAGAAATACAGCATCACAAAACGACAAATACCGCATAATCCTACTTTTGTGAAATATCTAGAATAGGCAGATACATAGAGCTGAAAGTCTATTAGTGGTTACCATGGCGGAAAGGAAGAGGAAGAGGGAAACATTGTTTGGGGGTATTCAACTTCTGTCAAGGGTAATGGAAAAATGTGGACATGGATAATGGTGGTTGCACAACATGATGAAAGTAATTAATGTCACTAAATTATACAGGTAATAATGTTGAAATGGCAAATGTTTTATCACACATGTTATTGTTAGGGGCTGTTGAATTGGTTCCAATCCATAGCAACCCTGTGTGCAATGCAACAGAACAAAACACTGCCCGGTCCTGTGCCATTCTTAAAGTTGTTGTTATGCTTGAGCCCATTGTTGCAGCCACTGTGTTGATACACCTCATCAAGGGTCTTTATCTTTTTCACTGACCCTCCACTGTATCAAGCATGATGTCCTTTTCCAGGGATTAATCCTTCCTCATAACATGTCCAAAGCATGATACACAGTCTGATCATCCTTGCTTCTACAGAGCATTCTAGTTGTACTTCTTCCAAGACAAATTTGTTCATTCTTTTGTCAGTCTATCGTTGTCTTAGGCTGGGTTTTCTAGGGAAGCAAAACCAGTTAACACATATATGTACAAGGAAAGATTTACATACAAAGTACAAGGGAAGATTTATATATAAAGGAAACAGCTCATGCCACTGCAGAAGCTGAACATCCCAAGTCCTGGCACAAGCCTCTTGTGGCCACAGGAGCAGGTGAACCCAAGGTCAGCAGGTCAGAGACCAGAGTTCTAGATCACCAGGTTGGCGGATCCCAAGCTGGTAGCAAGATGGAGTTGCAAACGCTGGTGAACCCAGGATCGGCAGGACTCTCAAGCACTGGCTGTAAGGGTTGATGAATCCAACAGCTGCTAGTTCAAGTCCAGGAACCAGACACCAGAAGAGAACAGGAGCTGTTGGCTACGTGAGCAGACCAGCAGTAAGTGGTTGAAGGCAGAGAGATGAGAGCTGAGGGGCAGGAAGTCACCACAGGCCCCACCTTGCCACTTGATACAGCAACCAAACATGGAGTAGCCAAGTTGACATAATCCTGACCACTACAGTCCACCCTTGTCAAGTTGGCATCTACACACGTTTCACCTTACCATCCATAGCCTCTGAAGGAATACAATTATAAAGTCATATTTATGTCTAACATAACTAACACATGTACAATTGAAAAAGCATCAATCCATTTACATCTTATGTTTCATAAGTAAACAAAAATATCTGATACACACGCACAAAGGAGAAATACTCATAACAATTACAGTCCTCATTTCTGCAACTGGTCACATGGTCATAACTGATATTTAGTACTATCTTCTTCTACAATCCTTTCTGTATTCCCTTTGCCCTCAGCAAGCATCTCAGCTGGTCCTGGTTCCTTGCCTGATGAAGTGGCCCAAACCTTCTTTCCTGAAGTGTATGGGCTATTAGCAGTCATTTTGGAATTGGATTGCTGCAGTTTTCCATTGACCTTAATCACAGGACATGGTAGTACTAGGAGGCATCCTAAGAGATCTCTTGCATTCCAAACATACTCTTCTTTACCTCCGTTATGTAATGTCAATCCAATTTCATCTTTGTAGTCAGTATCAATCATACCAGTCAGTATTATAACTTCCTTCTTTGTCTGTGGGACCTGCTGTGAGATGAACATGAGCCAAGACTCCATTAATAACCTGACCTCCATAATGGTACATTCAATATTCTTCACCAACATCACAATTCAAAGGTGTCAATTCTCCTTCTGTCTTCCTTATTCATCATACAGATTTTGCAGGCATATGAAGTAACTGAAAACACCATAGCCTGGGTCAGATGTACCTTAATCTTCAAATCTTTGTTTTTCAGTACTTTAAAGAGGTAAAGAGATCTTCTGCAGCACATCTGCCCAATGCAGTGTGTCTTTTGATTTCTTGATTGCTGTTTCCATGAATGTTGATTGTGAATCCAAATAAAATGAAATCCTTGACAACATCCATCTTTTCTCCAATTATCACAGTGTTTTCATTGGTCCAGTTGTGAGTATTTTTGCTTTCTTTATGCTCAGGTGTTATCCATACCAAAGGCTATGGTCTTTGATCTTTATCAGTAAGAGCTTCAAGTCCTCTTCACTTTCAGCAAGGAAGGTTGTGTCATCTACATAACACAGGTTGTTGAGTCTTCCTCCAATCCTGATGCTCCATTCTTCTTTATAGAGTTCAGCTTCTCAGATTATTTGCTCAGCATACAGACTGAATAAGTATGGTGAAAGGATGAACGTCTTTCGTGACTTTAAACCATACAACATCCCCTGGTTAGAATGACTGCCTTTTGATCTATGTACACGTTCCTCATGACCACAATTAAGTGTTCTGGAATTCCCATTCTTCACAATACAGTTGAATGCCTTTGCATAGTCAATAAACCACAAGTAAACATCTTGCTGGTATTCTTTGCTCTCAGCCATGATCTACCTGACATCAGCTATGATATCCCTGCATGTGATATTAATAAAATGATAAATGTTCTGTCATATACAGTCTTACCAAGTAAAGAAAAAGTGGTCATTGCAGCGTTAGAACTGAAAAATTAATTTTAGTATATGCACACAATGGAACATTACTCAATAACAGGAATGAACCATTGATACACACAACAATATGGGTGAATCTCAAAATAATTATGCTAAGTGAAAGAAACCATACAAAAGAATGCATATTGTATAATTTCATTTCATTTACATAAAGTTGTAGAAAATGCAGACTAACCTACAGTAACAGAAAGTAGATCAATAGCTGCCTGAGGTAAGTAGGGGAAGGGACAAGAAACCGCAGGAAAAAGACATTATCAAGAGGCACAAGGAAACTTCCATGGGTGATGGGTATGTCCATTATCTTGATGGTGGAAGTGGTTTCACAGGTGTGTTTAAACCTATGAAACTGTAAGTGCAGTGTATTGTATGTCAATTATACTTCAGTAAATCTGTTAAAAGAGAGAGAGAACTCATGGGTAAAAATATAATTATTACGATGTCATAGAAAGTGGAAAAAGTCTGACAGAGTAGCTCAGATTCCACTCTACCCCCAAGAACTTTTTGCCTCCCCTCAGCTGCCCATTCTGCCCTGTACAAAGTAGATAATGAAAACAAGACTGTTGCAGAGTTGAATTTAATTGAATACCAACTGCGGACCAACCAAAACCAAACCACTTGCCATTGAGTCAAGTTAATTCTGACTCATGGTGTCCTCAACTGTTCCACAGTAGAACTGCACTCCACAGCATTTTCAGTGGCCGTACCAGGCCTTTCTTCCGAACAGCCCCTGAGTGGATATAAAGTGGCCAAACTAGCTGAACACATTAACCATTTATGCCACCCAAAACCAAACCAAACCCACTGTCATCAAGTCAATTCTGACTTATAGAGACCCTGTAGGACAGAGTACAACTGCCGTATAGAATTAACACCTAGCGGATATGAATTCCGTTTTGGTTAGCAGCCATAGCACTTAACCACTACCTCACCAGGGTTTCCTTGTGCCACCCAGAGGCAACTTATTCAAGACAGCAAGGTCTTTATGGAAGCTTGGACCTAGGCTCTGGCAGTACAGTCAGTATTATCTGCTGACGACCCCTTCCCTGGTGCTTTATACCGATAGATCTTTCAAGTTCAGCTCAGGGGTAGCTTACTCCCTGAAGCATTTCTCATCTTCACCAGGATGTTTGTTTGTGGCTTGGTCTGTGCTCTCCTAACACCTAGAGGTCCAGAAGTGACCCTGGGGCATTCTTGAATGTGACATTTGTGATTTCAACTATTGCAAAATACCCTGAAGCTCCACCCAAAACTCAGAGCTGTTGATTCTGACTCATAGTGATGCTATGGGACAGAACTGTCCTCCTGGGTTCCCAAAACTCTCAGTTTTTACAGAAGCAGAGTGCTACATCTTTCCCCTGGGGAGCAGCTGGTGGGTTCCAACCACCAACCCTTCAGTCAGCAGCTGAGTGCTTTAACCACTGTGCCATCAGGGCTCCATGTGATGAGCTATTTCTTGCATTAATTTGTCCTTTAATTAAGCTCAAATTTGATTCCAACCAGCTGTAAGGTCCGTACAGAGAAGGAGTAGCTGAGATGGTGAGGGAGCCACGACCCTGTCCTCCTCAGTCCCTGAAATTCAGTCCTATTGAGAACTAACTAAAAACAAACCAATGAGTCAAGTTAATTTTGACTTGTGGAGAACTCAGGTATTTCACAGTAGAACTTCACTCTGTAGTACTTGTTTTTTCTTTGTAAAGAATGGACTGCCCACAAAAAGCTATCAGCTTGTGACAGAAATGATGAGTGAGTGAAAGAGTTCAAGAAATGGATGGTCCTTAGCCAGAAAATAGCTTTATAAATTACTTTAATCTTTTTCTAAGAATCTGGAAGCATCACTTAAAATTTTTACTTGTGCTTTACAGCATTTATGAGGAGAAGTTATCTGCTATAGTGGCATTAACAAGACTGGAGATTTGAAAAGTGCCTGCACCTTGCACTTCAATGATGTCAAAAGCTCCCAGTAGCTTCCGTGAGCATTCACTATATTGTATTCTAATTGTATTGAGCTGTTTATTTTCCCCTCTAGTCTAAGATGCAGCACAGTCTAGATTCTAGAGCCAGATTATCTAAACTCAAATCTTAGTTCTGTCACTTTGACAGAAGAGCTAGATGACCTTAAACAGATCACTTCACCTCTCAGTGCCTTGATTTCTTCATCTTTAAAACAGTAAGTAGAATAGTACACTGGGAGGGGGCAGTAAAGAGGATAACAGCATCAGGTAAGGAGGGTAAAGATAGAGTGAACAGCCCCCACTTGTCTCTCAGTGGAGGCTTGCTTGTTGCTGTGACTCTGGAAGCTATGGCACTGGTATTTAGATACCAGCAGGGTCACTCAAGGTTCCAGCTGAGCTTCCAGACTAAGACAGACTAGGAAGAAGGAACTGGCATTCTAGTTTCAAAAAAATTAGCCTTAAGAATAGCAGCAGAACACTGTCAGATATAGTGCCAGAAACTGAGCCCTTCACGTTGGATGGTACTCAGAAGACAACTAACTGGGAAAGACCTGCCTCCTTAAAGTAGAGTTGACCTTAACGACAAGGAGGGAGTAAGGCCTTCAGGAAATTCGTTCACTGATGTGGCATGACTCAAAATGAAAAAAAAAAAAAGACAAAACAGCTGCAAATCTATTAATAATCACTATATAGAATGTACAAAGTACCAATCTAGGAAAACTGGAAATTGTCAAAAATGAACTGTAATGCATAAACATCGATATCCTATGCATTAGCAAGCTGAAATGGACGGGTTTGGGCCATTCTGAATCCAACAATTATACGGTCTACTATGCTGGGAACGAAAACTTGAAGAGGAATGGTATTGCATTGATCATCAAAAAGAACACTTCAAGATCTGTCCTAATGTACAGCGCTGTAAGTGGTAGGATAATATCCACATGCCTACATGGAAGGCCAGTTAATACGACTATCATTCAAATTTATGTACCAAGAAGTAAGGCCAAAGATGAAGAGACTGAAGATTTTTACCAGCTTCTACAGTCTGAAATTGATTAAATATTCAATTAGGATGCATTGATAATTACTGGTGACTGGAATGCAAACACTGGAAACAAAGAAGGAAGGATCAGCAGTCGGAAAATATAGCCTTGGTGACAGAAAGAATTCTATCATGGAGATCACATGATAGAATTTCATAAAACTAATGAATTTTTCATTGCAAATACCTTTTTTAACCAGCACAAACACTGGCTGTACACATGGACCGCACCAGATGAAATACAGAGGAACGAAATCCACTACATTTGTGGAAAAAGACAATGGGAAAGCTCTGTATCTGTAGTCAGAACAAGACCAGGTGCTGATTGTGGCATAGATCATCAATTGTTCACATGCAAATTCAAATTGTAACTGAAAAAAATTAGAACAAGTCCACAAGAGCCAAAATATGACCTTGAGTATATCTCTCCTAAGTTTAAAGACTATCTCAAGAACAGATTTGATGTGTTGACCACTAATGACTGAAGACCAGACAAATTGTGGAATGACATCAAAGACATCATCCATGAAGAGAGCAAGAGATCATTAAAAAGACAGGAAAGAAAGAAATGACCAAATTAGTTGTCAGAAGAGACTCTGAAACTTGCTCTCAAAAGTTGAGCAGCTAAAGCAAAAGGAAGGCATGGCAAAGTAAAAGACTTAAACAGAAGATTTCAAAGAGCTTGAGAAGACAAAAGAAAGTATAATGACATGTACAAAGAGCTGGAAATGGAAAACCAGAAGGGAAGAAAATGCCCTTCATTTCTCAAGCTGAAAGAACTGATGAAAAAATTCAAGCTGCAATAGTGAAAGATTCTACATGGAAACTATTAAACAACTTCGGAAGCGTCAAAAGAAGATGGAAGGAACATACAGAGTCATTATACCAGAAAGAACTGGTCAGTGTTCAGCCATTTGAAGAGGTAGCATATCATCAGGAATGGATGATACTGAAGGAAGAAGTCAAAGTTACATTGATGGCACTAGCAAGAGACAATGCTCCAGGAACTGATGGATATCAATCGAGGTATTTCAACAAACAAATGCAGTGCTGGAAGTGCTCCCTCATCTATGCCAAGAAATTTGGAGGACAGCTACCTGGCCAACTGACTGAAAGATTCATATTTACGCCCATTCCAAAGACAGGTGATCCAACGGAATGCTGAAATTACCTAACAATATCATTAATACCACAAGCAAGTAAAATTTTGCTCAAGATCATTCAAAAGCAACTGCAACAGTATATTGAAAAGGAATTGCCAGAAATACAAGCTGCATTCACAAGACAACATGGAACCAGGGATATCATTGCTGACGTCAGATGAACCTTGGCTGAAAGCAGAGAATACCAGAAAGACATTTACCTGTTTTTCAATTACTATACAAAGGCATTTGACTGTGTGGCTCATAATAAATTATGACTAACAATGCAGAGAATGGGAAATCCCACAACCCTTAATTGTGCTCTTAAAGAATATGAATATGGATCAAGAGGCAGTCGTGTGAACAGAACAGGGTGACACTTCATGGTTTAAAGTCAGGAAAGGTATGTGTGAGGGTTGTATCCTTCCACCATATCTTTTCAACTGTATGCCAAACAATCTGAGAAGCTAGATTATATTAAGAAAAATGAGGCATCAGGATTGGAGGATGACTCATTAACAATCTGCACTACAGACACCACCTTACTTGTTGGAAGAAGATCTGAAACACTGATGAAGATCATGTGCCACAGCCTTCAGTATGGAAGGCACCTCAAAACCAAGAAAACAAAAGTCCTCACAACTGGACCAGTAAGCAACATCATCACAAATGGAGAAAGGATTGAGGTTGTCAAGGATTTCACTTTACTTGGGTCCATAATCAACGCCCATGGAAGCAGCAGTCAAGAAATCAAAAGACACACTGCACTGGAAAAATCTGTAGCAAAGGATCTCTTTAAAGTATTGAAAAGGTATCACCTTAAAAAAGGGCACCTGGCACAAGCCATGGTATTTTCAGTTGTATCATACACACGAGAAAGCTGGACAACGAACAAAGAAGACAGAAGAACTGATGCCTCTGAATTGTGGTGCTGAAGAATATTGAATGCACCATGGACCACCAAAAGAACAAACAGATCTGTTCTGGAAGAAGTACAAGCACAGTGCTCCTCAGAAGCAAAAATGGCAAGACTCCATCTTATATGCTTTGGATAGGTTGTCAGGAAGAATCAGTCCCTGGAGAAGGACATCATGCTTAGTAGAGTGGAGGGTCAACATAAAAAAGGAAGACCCTCGATGACATGGCCACAACAACGGGCTTAAGCATAAAAGCAATTGTGGACATAATGCAAGACTGGGCAGTGTTTCATTCTGTTGTGCATAGGGTCCCTACGTGTCAGAACTGCCTCAACAGCACCTAACAACGGCAACTACATTACAGTTAATCTCAGGGATTCAATACGGCAACACATAAAAAGCACTTTAAAACAGCATCTGACCCATCAAAGGTGTTAGATAAATATTGATAATTAGTTCTGCGTTTCCCCAGGAGCAGAGTTTATATTATAGGGGTCTTTTAAAATTTTTTAGTTCTCTCCAGTGTCTTATGATATGTGCTCAACGAGAATTGAAAAAATGAATGAATAAATGAGTAAATGAGTTTTGGCTCTGCCAGTTTGTCCCTAAAGTTTAAATTGCTTTATTTCTAGTACCACGGGGACAGTTGGACTGGTACAGTATCCAGACACCATTAATGTAGCCAATGTTCCCATCACTGTCTTGTCCACTGCCACTGTCAATTTAGAATTATTGGGAATCATGGTGCTGTGACTGGGACTGAACAGGAAGAGCAGAGACAATGATGTGGGCCCATGGTACATCTGTTCCCCTCTGGCTGCCATGGTAGAGGGGAAGGCTACAGCTAGACAAAACTGTCCAAGACAGATACAGACAGACAGCTGCCTAGGGATCCAGGTAGTATCCTTGCCCCAAAGAATCTACCCTAAACTCAGTACTCAGAGTGACTTTGTTAAAACCTATGCTGGATCATGACACTCCCCTACATAAGACCCTCTAGTGGCTTCTTATTTTACGTGAAACAAGGTCCAAATTCTCACACTGGCCAAGAAGGCCCTGTACCATCTAACCAGTAGTACCTCTCTCACCTCACTCCTCTTTGAAACATCACTCCATCCATACAAGGTCTTCTTGCTATTTCTCAGGTGCACCAGACTCTTGCTTGGAGTCTTTGCATTTGCTATACCTTCTACCTGATACACTCTTCCCAAAAATTCACAGTTAACCCTCCCACTTCATTGAGGTCTCTGCTCAATCACCATCTCATCAAAGAGGCCTTCTCTGTATCTGTCTAAAGGTCCATGAGAGCAGGGACTTCATTTTACATGGTGCTTCTTCCCCAACCCCTATTCCAGTACCTGGGACATGTTGTTAGCTACTGTGAGGTCAGCTCCTGACTCACAGGGACCCCATACACAAAAGAACAGAATGCTAGCTGTCCTTGTACAACTCCATGATCAACTGCAGATCAGACTGTTGTGAGGTTTTCATTTCCAGAAGTAGATCACCAAGCCTTTCTTCCTGTTGTGTCAGTCTGGAAGCGCCACTGAAACGTGTTTGGGATCACAGCAACACAAAAGCCTCCACCAATAAGCAGGTGATGCTTGCTGATGAGGTACAATGGCCAGGAACTGACGCAGGTCTCTCACACAGAAGGTGAGAATCTACCACTGAACCATTACTGCCCCCAACCAGGCACATAAGCTGAACTGAATCAAACCCATTACTACTGAGTCATTTCTGATTCATAGCAACCTATAAGACAGAGCAGAACTGTCCCTCAGGGTTTCCAAAGAGCAGCCAATAGATGTGAACTGTCAACCTTCTGGTTAGCAGTCATAGCTCTCAACCATAGCACCACAAGGGTTCTTCCTGATACATGCAGCTCAATAAATACTTACTGACTGAACAGATGAATCAAACCCCAGGAATCCAGCTTTCTGCTTGTTTCTTTCCCAGAGCCAAGTCCTGCCCAACAGGAGGTTTTTCCCAGTAATGAACTGTCTGTGAACAAAGATGGGACCCAGTAGAATAACAGAGATAAGAGTATCTTGTTGGAATAAGGAAGAGCAGCTAGTCGGATAAATACTCTTTTAGGGAAATACAGGGGTCTCTGGTTTAACAAAACTAATTTGCATTTGCCCCCCGTTTTCAAGGAGAGGTATAGTGTAGCCCCCTGAAACAACTAAAGTAATGGAGAGAACGTGGGATAAAAAGAGAAGAGGTAAAAATAAAAACCTAAATCATTGATAATTTCCCCCTTAAGGTGGGGCTCCAGTGAATACGCTTTAACAAGCTCTTTGAGTGATTCTTAACGAAAATCAGTTTAATACAGGTCCTTGGAAAGTCTTTTAGAGATTACTTAGTAAAGCATGAGGCCATACTTCACAGGGTAAAAGGCATGCAGACAGCATCTCATTCTGTTGTACATAAAGTTACCATAAGTCAGAGCAGACTCAGTGGCAATTAACAGCATAGAGACATAACCCTGGGTTCAAATTATCACTACTTATTTCCTGTGTAACCCTCAGATCCTGAGGTTCTATTTCTATTTAGAGTAGAGAGTGACAACTATACTTGTGGGCTATTGTCATGATTCAATTAGATAATACACATTATGTGTCTAGCACAGACCACCAGATCCCCTGCTGTCAAGTCCAACTCATAGCAATCCTAGAAGATGGAGTAAAACTACCTCAGAGGGTTTTCAAGACTGTGATCTTTATGGAAGCAGACTGCCACATCCTTCCCCTTGGACCTTTTGGGGAGCAGGGGAGCATTTTAACCACTGTGCCACCAAGGCTCCTTGCCTAATACATAAAAAAAACAAAACCAGGGGCAGAGTCAAGTTGGCGGACTAAACACACATCTCCCTAGATCTCTCTGGAAACCAAGACCTGAACAGATAATTAAATGGAGCCTCTGGACACCTAGTGAACCCTAGGATGCAGCATAGGGCTGTTATTTTGGACTTCATACCACTGAATGCAAAATCTCCTCTCTTTTGCTGACCCCACTTCAGCTAGTGCAGGCTTGCACAGACTGCAGGCAACTCACCATTTTAACTTCTTTTTCTCTGTCTTAGCTGGCAGGCAGAGCTGGGACTTGACTAGCCGCTAATCTCAGATGCACTGCTGGTGGGATTGGCAAGCAAAATTGCCATATTTTGAGATACCAGCTTTATACTCTGTGTATCTTGGCACCTTTGGCCTCTCTTTCTGCCTCCAACATATAGTAGCTGGTACTAAGGCGGTGTCAAGCTTGTGCAGGATGCAATCTTGATGCAGTGGGAGGCAGATACACCCATACAGAGGCCTTGGCTGGACTTAGTTCCTAGGGTGGGAGTCAGCACCTGCCCAGGGGAGAGTTTCCAAAGTGTCACCTACTGCTGAGGCCCAGCAACAGAGGCTGTGGATTCTGTGCATCTCAGCACCTTTGGCTTCTCTTTCTGCCTCCACCATAGAGTAGCCTGGTCCCAGCCAGGAGGCGAGCTTGTGCAGGACACCATACTGTTCCACTGGGAAGCAGATATACCCATACGGAAGCCTCAGCTGGACCTAATTCCTTGCCTGGGAGGCAGCCTCTGCTCAGAGGGGAGTGCTTTTCTGGCTGAAAAGCAGTATTCTACACAGCATTGCCTACAGCTGGGGCCAATAGCAGAGGTCAGCAGGGCAGTAGCCTTTCTGTATTTTGAGCTAATTTATAACAACTGGGGTTCAATATAGAGGTGTTTACTTTGCCACCTGGGAAGAGGGACTGATGCACCTGAAAACCTGACTGACTTTGGAAGTTGTCAGACACTTTTTACCTCTCATTTTAAGAAAGACTAGAGAGACAACTTTGGTCCATCCTCACGGCATCTCTCCCAGGGCCTATTGACTCACGTGATGCCCCCCAAAGCAACAAATTCTGGAGAAGACCATAACCAAGAAATCACCCATGGCTTCAGAAGACCCCCAAAAGAAAGTGCCTCACAACTTCCCAGATGAAGAAGCTTTTCTGAAACTATCTGAAGATGAATACAAAAGGATTATATAGAGAGCCCTCCTAGACCTTATACAAAATACAGCAGAGCAAAATGAAAAATTAAGTAAGCTGTTCGATCTGATGGAACACCAGTACTCTGAAATCCAACAGATCAATAACAAAATCAAAGACATGGAAACTGCAATTCAAAGCCAAGAAAACAGAATGGAACAAATGCAAAATAGACTTTCTGGTTTGGAAGACAGAGCTACTGACTCCAGCTTCTATGAGGAAAAATCAGAAAAAAGAAAAAAGAAAAATGAAGAAGCATTAAGAAGCATGCGGGACTCAATTATTAAGAAGAACAATCTACAATTAATTGGAGCTCCTGAACAGGAAGAGACACCTGAGAACACAGAGAGTATTGTTGCTGAGCTGCTGACAGAAAACTTCCCAGAAATAATGAGAAAAGAGAATACGGATATCCCAGACACATATCGAATGCCACTCAATATAGATCTTAGAAGAAACATTCCAACACATACTATAATCAAGCTTAACAAAATAAAACATAAGCAGAAACTCTTAAAGACAGAAAGACTCAAAGCAAAGCTGACATTCAGAGGGAAACCCTATAGGCTTTAGCTGGATTTCTCAGCAGAAACAATGCTGGCACAGAGACAGTGGTATGACACATCCAAAGCCTTGAAGGAGAAGAACTTCCAACCAAGAATTATATATCCTGCAAAACTATCTTTCAAATATGAAAATGAAATTAAGACATATGCAGATAAACAGAAACCCAGAGACTTTGTAAAAACCAAACCAAAGCTACGAAAAAGACTGAAAGAATCTCTTGGCTTAGAAGAACAAAACCACTAACTTTACATTTTAGAAGCTATAATAGTGAAAGATACAATCCAGTGATCATATCATGAGAACTATGATATTATCATATTAAAAAGAGGAATGTACTACCATCCTTCCAGATGGACAGGAAGTTGATGAGAATGGTAGCAACTGAAATTGGGTTTATACATAGTTTATTAAGGGGGAATCATAGGAACAGCTGTAAAGCACAATAAAGACGCAACATATTAAATCAAGACACGTAATACATGAGTCTCAACAACCATAAATTCAACCCTGAAAAAGGTGAAAAATCAACTCACAAAGAAGAATGTCACAGAATAGATTAGTAAGAACAACAGAGAAAACCACAACACAAAACTAAACATATCACAATGGCAGCACTGAACACATACCTATCAATAATCACATTGAATGTGAATGGACTGAACACTCCAGTAAAGACATACTGAGTGACATCTTGGATCAAAGGACACAACCCATCCATATGTTGCCTATAACAAACTCACCTTAAAGATATGAACAAACTGAAAATTAAAGGATGGAAGAATCCATATCAAGCTAACAATACACAAAGAAGAGCAGGGTTTGCAATTCTAACCTCAGATAAAATAGATCTTAATGTAAAATCCATCATCATGGACAAACATGGACACTATTTATTGCCAAATGTTTAAATACACAAACAAGAAGTAACAATATTAAATATTTATGCACCTAATATTAGAGCACATAAATACACTGAAGAAACATTCACTACACTCAAAAATGAGATAGATCATTCCACAGTAACAGTGGGAGACTCCAACACTCCACTCTCAATATTGGACAGATCATCTAGAAAAAAGCTCAGTAAAGACACAGAAGACCTTATTGCCACAATTAACCAACTAGACCTCATCAATATATACAGAACTTTCTATCCATCAGTGGACAACTACACCTTCTTCTCCAGTGCACGTGGAATAGTCTCCAGAATAGACCATGTATTAGGACATAAAGCAATTCTCAACAAAATCTATACCACTGAATTAATGCAAAGTATCTTCTCAGATCATAAAGCCATAAAAGTTGAAATCAACAGCAGAGAAAACACAGACAGAAAGTGAAACTCTTGGAACTGAACAACATCATGTGGAAAAAGTCATGGGTTATGGAAGAAATCAAGGATGAAATAAAGAAATTTATGGATTCTAATAAGAATGAAAACACTTCCTGCCAGAACCTATGGGATACAGCCAAAGCAGTGTTCAGAGATCAGTTTATCTCCATAAATGCATACATTTGGAAGGAAGAAAGAAACCAAACCAAAGAACTAACCCTACAGCTTGACCAAGTAGAGAGAACAACAGAGGAACCCATCAGGCACCAGAAGAAAACAAATCATAAAGAATAGAGCAGAACTAAATGAATTAGAGAACAGAAGAACAACTGAAAAAACTGAAAAGACCAAAAGCTGTTTTTCTGAAAACATCAACAAAATTGACAAACCACTGGCTAAACTTACTAAAGAAAAACAGGAAAGGAAACAAATAACCCAAGTAAGAAATGTGAGGGGAGTTGTCATAACAGATCCAACAGAAATCAAAAATATCATGACAGAATACTATGAAAGACTGTATACCAACAAATTTGAAAACCTAGAGGAAATGGACAAATTCTTTGATTCATATTACCTACCAAAACTATCACAAGTTGGAGAAGACCAACTTAATAAACCCATCACAAAGGAAGAGATTGAAAAAGTCATCCAAAAACTACCAATGACAAAAAGCCCAGGCCCAGAAGGCTTCACCACAGAATTCTACCAAGCTTTTATCTTCAGTACTACTGAGACTATTTCACAGTACGGAAACGGATGGAATACTTCCAAATTCATTCTATGTAGCCAGTATAACCCTGGTACCAAAGCCAGGGAAAGACCCAGCCAAAAAGGAGAACTACAGACCGATATCACTCATGAATCTAGATGCAAAAATCTTCAACAAAATTCCTGCCAATAGAATACAACATATTCAAAAAACAATCCATCATGACCAAGTTGGATTCATATCAGGGATGCAAGGCTAGCTCAACATCAGAAAAACAATTAATGTGATCAACTACATAAATAATACAAAAGACAAGAATTACCGAATTTTATCTATTGATACAGAAAAGGCATCTGATAAAGTCCAACACCCGTTCATGCTAAAAACTCTCAGCAAAACAGGAATAGACAGCAAATTCCTCAATGCAATAAGGGCCATTTATATAAAGCCAACTACCTACATCATCCTGAATGGAGAGAGACTGAAACACTTTCCCTTAAGAACCAAAACTAGATAAGGATGCCCACTCTCACCTCTCCTATTCAACATTGTACTAGAAGTTCTAGCCAGAGCAATTAGACATGACCAAGAAACAAAGGGCATCTGTATTTGCAAATAAGAAGTCAAAATCTCTCTATTTGCAGATGATATGACTGTAAGTGCAAAAAATCCTAAAGAATCCGTTAAGTAAACTACTCAAACTCATAGAAGAGTTCAGCAAAGTCTCAGGATACAAGATAAATACAAGTAAATCAAAAGGATTACTTTATACCAACAATAAGATTATTAAGGAAGAAATCACCAAATCAATACCATTTACTAAAGCCTCTAAGAAGATAAAGTACCTATGAATAAATCTAATCAGAGAAATAACAGAGCTTTACAAAAAGAACTTCAAGTCCTTACTACAAGAAACTGAGAGAATTACATAAATGGAGAAACCTACTCTGCTCATAGTTAGAAAGACTTAACATTGTGAAAATGTCTATTCTGCCTAAAGCAATCTACTTATATAATGCAATCTCAATGCAAATTCCAGTGACATTTTTTTAATGAGATGGAGAAACAAATTACCAATTTTGTATGAAAAGGGAAGAAGCCCCAGTTAAGTGAAGCACTACTGAAGAAGAACACACTGGGAGGCCCATCATCACCCAACTTTAGAACCTATTACACAGCCACAGTAGTCAAGACAGCCTGGTACTGGCACAAAGAGACAGATCAATGGAGCAGAATTCAGACCCCAGAAATGACACCATGTTCCTACGAACGGTTAATATTCGACAAAGGTCCTAAGACACTAAATTGGGTTAAAAACAATCTCTTAAACAAATGATGCTGGTAAAATTAGATATCCATCTGCACTAAATTAAAACAAGACTCATATCTTATACCTTATACAAAAACCAACTCAAACGGGATAAAAGACCTAAATATCAAATCTAAAACAATAAAGCTCATCCAAGAAAAAGTAGGAACAACAACAGAAGTTCTAATACACAACATAGACAGACTTCAAAATCCATCAAACAAACCACAAACAACAGAAGAGAAAATAGATGAATGGAAACTATTAAGAATCAAACACTTTTGCTCATTCAAAGACTTTAGTAATAGAATTAAAAAGCCACCTAGAGAATGGGAAAAAATATTTGACAATCATATATCAGACCGACGCCTGATCTCCATAATCCATAAGGTACTACAAAATACTATTAAGTAAATGATAAATAATCCAATTAGCAATGGGCAAAGGAGATGGACAGACACTTTTCAAAAGAGGAGATTCAGGCAGCCAAAAAACACATGCAGACATGCTCACGATTACTAGCTATTAAAGAAATTCAAATCAAAACTACAGTGAGATACTATCTCGTCCCAACAAGCTTGGCCATGATCCAAAAACCACAAAACAACAAATGCTGGAGAGGCTATGGAGAAATTGGAACTCACCTGCACTGTTGGTGGGATTGCAAAATGGTGCAACCTATTTAGAAAGCAATGTGGCATTTCCTTAAAAAGCTGGATCTAGATATACCATTTGACCCAGTAATTCCACTGCTCGGAATATATCCTACACAATCCAGATCACTCACACCAACTGATACATGCACATGATTGTTCATCGCAGCACAGTCCACAACAGCAAAAAGATGGAATCAACCCAGATGCCCAACAACAGAGGAATAGATAGGTAAACTATGGTATATATACTCAACAGAACATTATGCAATGATAAAGAACAACGATAATTTTAGGGAACATCTCATAACCTGGTTTCATCTGGAGGACATTATGTTGAATGAAAGTAGTCAGTGACAAAAGGGCAAACAATGTCCTTTTGTATAAGACTCATATCTTATACCTTATACAAAAACCAACTCAAACTGGATAAAAGACCTAAAAGACCAGAAATCTGTGACAGCACCTCTTACTGGAGGAAGGGGAGTGGGTGGAGAGGAGGGGATAGGAGACTGTTGAGAGGATAAGACATGTATGGAGCAGAGAGTAAGAGTGGGCTGTCATCGGGCAGGGAGAGCAGTGGGAGCTGCATATAGGTGGGCATGCAAATTTATATGGAAGTATACATTTTCATTCAATCATAATAAAAAATAAAAAAAACTAAAACCCACTGCCACAAAGTAAGACTCATAATGATCCTATAGGACACAATACAACTGCCACATAGCATTCCCAAGGAGTGGCTGATGGATTCAAATTGCAGACCTTTTGGTAAGTAGCCACAGTTATTAACCACTATACTGCCAGAACTCCAGGTAATACATAAACCCAAAACAAAACCCATTGCCATCAAGTAGATTCTGACTCATAGCAACCCTATAAATACAGGAGAACTGCCTAACAGAGTTTCCAAGGAGTCCCTGGTGGATTTGAACTGCAGACCTTTTGGTTAGCAGCTGTAGCACTTAACCACCATGCCACCAGAGTTTCTAATCTATGACAGCCACTTAATTAAAAATAAAACAGTTGCCATCAAGTCGGTTCCAACTCATGGTGACCCCATGTGTGCAGAGTAGCAGTGCAATCCACAGGGTTTTCAGGACTGTGACTTTTCAGAAGTAGATCATCAGGCCTTTCTTCTAAGGGACCACGAGGTGGGTATGAACTGCCAACGTTTCAGTTAGTAGTCAAGGGCACAACCATTTGCACCATCCAAGGCAGTGGATTTTTTTTTTTAAGGAGGCCTAGGTATTTAATACCAAAAAACAAAAAACCCAGTCCTGTCGAGTCGATACCAACTCCTAGCACCCTATAGGACAGAGTTTCCAAGGAGCGCTTGGTGGATTTCATCTGCCAACCTTTTGGTTAGCAGCCATAGCACTCAACGCTGCCCCAGGAACTTAATAGACGGTAGTTAATTACTATTATTTTTATGACCTCTGTTTTCTGAGTACTTGTAATCTCCTTGCAATATCCCATGGCAAGTTGATATTCTTGTCCCCCTTTATGATCTTACAGAGGTGAAAATAAAGTCAGAAGGGTCAATTCTCCTGCAAACAGGAAAATCGTTAGCCCATCCCTTCTCTGGAGTTTCTGTTCTCTCCTCTAGAAAAGATTGGTTTTTTTGTTTTGTTTTTTTTTTGCTCTTAACTACCCATGAGTCATCAGTAATAACTCCTTATGTTTTTAGTCTTCTACATACATTGCAGGACGATGAGTTTGAGAAGACTGAAGAGCCGGCACCATTATCACTCGGTTTGCCCCACGGCTTCGGAGTGCACGCCTAGAATGCACGGGGCGATTTAGAACCCACCAAACTCCAGGCCTCTCCATAGGCTTCACCCCATCACCAAGATCTTAGCACCGGGAGGTGCAGGGTAAAGAGAAAAGAGAAACAGAAGGTTTCCCTATCTTACTGCTTCCTGTGTCTCCCCCGAGGCAAGAGGGCTTTGGAGAATGGACGGTAGCAGTAGTCTGTCTCCGAAGCTTCGCTGTACTAGCAGCGAAGCCAATCCCGTTCCTCTAAAAATCCTTTCCTATGTCAATCAGAGGGTGGCAGTAGCGCAGCGTCTGACTTCTGACAGGCTCAAACCTGCAAGCCTTTTGCAGCTCCACAGCTCCACCTTCTGGACGCTTCCTTGCATGCATCTTAATTATCCACAGCCAACATCTTACTGACGACGTCCTGCTTGAGTTACGGACACCACGCTGCTGGGGTGCCTTTGGAGGACCCAGTACTGCTTGGTAGCTTCAAACTGGCACCAGGGAAGCACCCCATGTCTTTCTTATTCTTACTGTAAATCTTAATTCATAATATTTGGTGAACTCTTTGTTATCTCTGAACTTCAGCGTCTCCCAAGTTCTATCTAGGAGACGCAGCCCTGACTTTCCTGCCCTGGTGATGTACTAGTTAAGTCCTACACTTGCTAATCAAAAGATCAGCAGTTCCAGCCTGCCAGATGCCTGTTGGCAACTCTGTAGTTCTATTGTGCCCTATACCCACTGTCATAGAGTCAGGTCCGACTCATAACGACCCTGGAGGTCAGAATACAATTGCCTCATAGAGTTTCCAGGGAGCACCTGGCGGATTTGAACTGCCGACCTTTCGGTTATCAGATGCAGCACTTAACCTGCTATGCCCGGGGGTTTCCACTGTGCCCTATACAGTCACTATAAGTTAGAATCTTGACTTGACAGCAGGGGGTTTGGTTTGGGGTTTAGGAGGAAACGGGATAGAATACTAAAATGCCCACTCGGTCAAACGGAAGGAACAAGGACTTTGGGAGGGGACTCCTATAAATTTCAGAACTAGGAGGATTAAAAGCAGCAACACTTCCAATACACGGGTGCAGAAAACTAAGTTCCAGAGAATCTGAGCAGCCACAGGGTGGACAGATTTCATTCACTTATCCAATTTTTCACTCAGAAATACTAATTGAACACCTATTATGTGCCTGGTACTCTGCAAAACTCTAAGACAACACGAATGAAGACTCAGTCTGTCCTTTAGGTCCTCCACTGGGTTACTTATCATCTTTTTTCTATCTATCTCCCCATCATTGTCCTCCATCTGAATGTTACCCCTATGCTCTTGGCAACCCTATTCTACTATTCTATATCCACAACACCCTCTAAGAACTTTCCCTATGTCCTCCTCCTCCCCATAACAACACTCTGGCCTTACCTCAAGGACACTGGTTTCCTTGCAGCCCTCTTAAGTACAGGCTATTCTTCTTCCCAAATGAGTTGTATTTTCCAACAAGAAGTATGCACTTGGGGTCAGCAGTTTCCCAGCTTCCCGCACTACTTCCACAATATTACTTTCCTACCCTTGTTTGAAGTCTTCCTGATGCTGATGGTTCATTGCCCTCTACCCTTGCCTCTTGCTTTCATTGACCTGGCTCCGTGCAGCCTGAGGACGCTCACCACTGTCTTCGGACAGTGTTGCTGAGGCCCATCCATCCAGCAGACCAGCCTCCTCTTATTCTTGTCTTCATCAATCAAGTCAAGTCGTAAGTGGGCCATAACTAGCATGAGTCCAACTCGCAAACACAGAACTCCAGCATTTTGCCCTAACGTCAGCCTTCCTTCCTTCCAGTGCTGTTCTCTTCCTCCCATTTCACAACTCCTTGCCTTCACTATGCAATTTAACTCCTTCATTTCCTGCCAGTTTATCTGTGTATCCTCAGTATTTCCCAATATATGCTGTGTATTACTGGTATACTCTCCTCAGCCCTATCCCTCACTGCTTTCAAATCCAAACTAGACTTCTGACCAGTCACTTGAATGATCTCTCACCAACCCCCTTAGTACCCTGGTTCTCTTTTTTTCTTTCATTCATAAGCCCTGGAAAATCTGATCTGAGTTAGTTCTTCAAGTACCTGCCCTGGTCTTATGACAGATTTTCTGTGTCCTAGTAGAGAATGATATACTATGGCACAAACTGGTTATTTGCAAGGTTCACTCATCCTTTATTAGTGTTTGGTTGATACCTTCTGCCATTTTCCATCAGAGCTATTATACATCTGCCTGACCTTCCCTAAGCTCTTGGCAGACAGTCTGTGCTCCCAATACACTCAGAAAATCAAAATCATGAAATACCTCAATTTCTAATCCCTTTCTCTCATAAATACATTCACATTACCCACCACTTATCCTTCCTTATGGTCTCTAGGCTCTAACAATGGTCTTCTCCATACTCAGAGTCAGCCTCTCCACCCAGACCTAAGTCATTTACCTCCAAATGTCATGGATTAAATTGTATCCCCCAAAGATGTGTGCAAACTGGGCAGGAAAGTGACTCCCAGTATTGTGACTGTCCATCATTTTATCATCTAATGTGATTTTCCTATGTGTTAGAAATTCTGCCTCTGTGGTGTTTATAAGGCAGGATTAGAGACAGTTATGTTAATAAGGCAGGACTCAATCTACAAGACTTGGTTGTATCTTTAGTCAATCTCTTTTGAAATACGAAAGAGAAAAGTGAGCAGAGAGACAGGAGGACTTCACACCCAAGAAAGTAATGCAGGGAACAGATACATGTAATTTGTTCTACTGATGAGCTCCTAGACCAGGACAGGATGGATGACAAGGATCTTCCCCCACAACTGACAGAGAGAGAAAATCTTCCCTCAGAACTGGCATCCTAAATTTGGACTTTTAGCCTCCTAAACTGTGAGAGACTAAACTTCTGTTTTTTAAGCCATCCACTTATGGTATTTCTATTATAACAGCACTAGACAACAGGACATCAAGTCCTCCATATCTCTGAAACATCTACTTATCTCTTTCATTGCTGTATCAGTCAGTGTCCATTCAGGGCACAGAAACAACATCCTAATTTGAACAGGGAAATGTTAATATAAAGAACTACTAATTAGAATGGGAAACTACAATCTAAGAGAGAAAGACAACTCTAGAGAATACACAAATGGCTGAGACAGGGCACAGTCATTACCTCTAGGCCTAAAGCACACCACGCAAGGAAAAACTAAATTTGAAAGAGGCCCGACCACAAGCTGATATCTATTACATGTTGAAAAGGCTGTGTCTTACTTATGTAGTGCTGCTATGACTGAAATACCACCAGTGGATGGCTTAAACAAAAAGAAAATTTATTCTGTCACAGTCCATTAGGCTGGAAGTCAAATTCAGAGCGTCAGCCTCAGGGGAAGGCTTTCCCCACTGGCTCTGAAGGAAAACTCTTGTCATCAATCTCCCCCTGGACTTGAAGCTTCCGAACTGCAGGCACCTGGTCACTTCCAGAGGATACGCTCTGCTCCCAGCATTACTTTCTTCATGGTATGAGGTCCCCAACTCTCTGCTTGCTTCCTTTTCCTTTACATCTCAAGAGATTGCCTCAAGGCACAATACATTCTTACAGTGGAGTCCTACCTCACTAACACAACTGCCACCCATCCTCCCTTATTAACATTATAGAGACAGGGTTTACAACATGAAGTTACATCACACAATACTAGGACTCACGGGCTAGCCAAACAGCTACACACATTTTTGAGGGGACACAATTCAACCCATAACAGGGTATGACCCTGATCAACTGGGTGGCAGAAAGGTTTATTGAGGTCCTGTGCTGACAGAAGTCACCAGGAAGCCACTCTGTGGGGTGGCTGAGGAAGCCATCTGCATGAGGTGATGTCACAGAACTTGCTAGAGCCACCACTCACTGCACAGAAAGTCATCTGGAGTGTCAAAGAAAGCCATTCTTGGGGTGGTATCACTCTGTGGAGCTTACTGGGAAACTGCCCACAAGGATAGCGCATTAAGAAGCTACCCTCTAGCATACTGGGAGAAGTTTCCCACAAGGAGGAGCTACGTGCATGCATGTGGCTAGCCACCACACTTGCACACTGCTGGAGCTATGCTATAAGAACCTGCCAAGAGGATCACATGAGAATCAGGAAGAAAATCTCTTTCTTCCCAGTTTGCCTTTAGCAGCCTCTACTGACAAAACTTAACTTCGTGCCAGCCAGCTGACAAAAAAGAGATGCCTACTGGGCCCATCTTTATTAGCAAACAGCAGACAATGAAGGGTGTATTTGAAGCTGAGAGGCAATAAATTGATAACTGGCATAATTGGTATCTTCAGCTTCCCTTTCTTTACCAGTTTCTTTCATTCAGTCTATAAACATGTATAGGTATTACTAATTAAACACACACACGTTTCTAGGTCCTACACTCCATACAACTTATAACAATATAGTTTTCATTTCCTTCTAAGCCAGACTTCTAGGAGATGGAATCCTCCCTTAACATCCTCATTCTTCTATTTTCCTGTGACTGTTAATCTACATCAGTATAGCCCCAGTTACTACTATCCAGAGAAATTTCTATAACCAAATTCATTGATAAAATTCAGAGGATAATTTTTATTCTTATCTTTTTTATTTTACATATAAGATACTCTTTCTTTCTTTGAATTCTATGATATTCTTAGTGGTACATATTATTCATTCCAGTCTTACTGTGGTTCACTGGAGGAAGAGTATGCAATTCTGCTGCCATTGACCTTGGGTTTGGCTGCAAGCTTCCTAGGTAGCACAAATGAAATGTTTTACACTCAACTTCTAGCCTAAACATGGGCAGTTTAAATCCACCTATTGGCACCAGATAAAAAAGGCCTTGAAATCTGCTTCTGTAAAGATTACAACCAAAAAAAACACTCTGGAACTCAGTCACCCTCTTAACATGTGGGGCTACCATGAGTCAAAATCAATTTTATGGCAACAGCTTTGGTTTTTGCTTTTCATAGGACTTGCATTGTTCAATGACATGTGAGTTGAAACAACAGTGTAGTCAATTCCAAAAAGATGCATTAAGGAATACTGTATGTTTCCACCGTCTTGCACTCCAGCCCACTGCAATAAGAAACAAATGCCCAAGGTAGTAATTTCTCCATCAGCTTGATTCTCAGAGCGAAAGACACGTAGAACAGAACTCACAGCTTGGAAACAAGCTGCCAGAGGCAACTCACAAAGCCATAAACATGAAATAAATGCTAGTTGCTGAAAGCTGTGGAGATTGCAGATTTGGAAATGCATCAAAAGCTAACTAACTTCTAGCTATATCAGTTAAGAAAAATCAGAGAAACACAAATTATCAATATCAATAATAAAAGGGAAGACCGTCACAGACACTATATATGTTAATAGTGTACAAGATCCTTGACAGACAAATTGCCAAAGCTGACACAAGCAAAATAAAAAATCCAAATAGCCCTTTATCTATTAAAGATATTGGATTTATAATTTTAAACTCTCCCCACCAAAAGAATCCAGGCAGACAACTTACTGATGAATTGTATCTACCACTGAAGGAAAACACGATGCCATTTATACACAAATTCTTTTAGAAAGTAGAGGAGGTCAGAACACTTGCCAACTCATTTTAGGAGGCTAGCATTACTCTAAAGCCAAAACCTGACATATACATTACAAGAAAATAAAACTAGGCCAATAACTCTTATGAACATTGATTCAAAAGTCCCTAATAAAATATTAGCAAATGGAATCCATCAATACATAAGGCTTACATTTTAAAAGGATAATACATTACGACCAAGTGGAGTTTATCTCAGAAATGCAAGATTGATTTTATAAAAATCGATCTTCACAACTTAGTACATTAACAGAATAAAAGACAAAAATAATATGATCAGCTCAGTAGAGATAAGGAAAACAACAGCTATTCTTGCAAAAGGCTCTCAGCTAAGCAGGAACAGAAGAGAAATTTTTAACCCAAGAAATACATCTATAAAATGCCTAGAGCTAAGAGCATATTTAATAGTGAAAGACTGAATGTTTTCCCTTCCAAGATCAAGAACAAGGCAAGATGGACTGTTCTTTACACTTCTATCCAACATTGCATTAGAGTCCCTAGCACAGCAACAAGGAGAAAAAGAGAAAAATAAGGAGGAAAGGAGGGAAGAAGGAAAAGAAAGAAGCAGGAGAGGAAGAGCATAAAAGCTGCAAAGGAGAAAGTAAAACTTCTTGTATTTACAGATGACATGTGTGTACACAGAAATTTCAAAGGAGTTGTTTTAGCTACCTAATGCTGCCGTAGCAGAAATACCACAAGCGGGTGCCTTTAAAGACTATAAATTTATTTTCTCACAGTTTTGGAGTCTAAAAGTCCAAGTCATGGTCTCAGCCACATCAGATCCTTCTATGGGCTATTGGGCTAATTTCTGGTGCCTGCCACCAATCCTTGACATTGCTTGGAGTCTATCTTCCCCTTGTGTTTACTTACTCAGTTATGACCTAATTAACATAACAAAAAGTCCTATTACCAAACAGAATCACATCCACATTTACAAAAACGAGGACTTCAGTACATATTTTAGGGAAGTGGGGCACAACTCAATCCACAAATGGAATCTACAAAATATGTAAAAACTAATAAGTGAATTTAGCAAGGTTGCAGTACACAGGTCAGTAACCAAAAACTACTGTTTTACCATATACTACGAAGGAATAACTGGACTTCTTTAAAACTTTAATGCTATGTGAAATAGCACCAAACCCAAAAAACCAAACCCAGAGCCGTCATGTGAATTCCAACTCATAGGGACCCTACAGACAAAGTAGAACTGCCCCATAGAGTTTCCAAGGAGGATCTGGTGGAACAGCACCACGACTTCTCAATTCAATCAACATGAAGTAACAGCAACTGGATTTACCCTCCCAGTTTGAACAACTAAAAATCCATGGGGGGAAATGTATATGTATAAAACAACTATTTTTAGACATTAGGCAGCATAGTACAGTGATCCCTAAGAGAGAGGAAACAAGATGAGTTTCATGAGTTCCCCAATTTATGGCAGGAAGCAGTTTTCGGGCTTCATTCCATCCAGCACTGGCAGAGGAAACCCAGGCAGGATGCAGAAGTCCCCTTTAGTTCACAAGTTCATGCTGGGAGTTCAAGGAGGTCAAGCAGCTGCAGTTCCCAGGGCAGAGCATTGTAGAGAAAGCTACAGAGATACACAGGAAGAGAGAGATCTAGACAGACTCCCTTGAGTCTTCAACTGAGTATCGATCAGCACATGCATGTGAGAAAATGTTTCAAGGTTGGAGCAAAAATCGACTTGAAAGAAGCAGATGGAACAATCCCTAGATTTCACCCGGGGCTAGGAATAATCATGTTCTGACTTCTTGTTGTTGTTAGGTGCCGTTGAGTCAGCTCTGACTCACAGTGACCATGTGCACAACAGAACAAAACATGATCCAGTCTTGCACCGGATTTTTATGTTTAAGCTCATTGTTGCAGCCACTGAGTCAATCCATCTCCTTGACGATCTTCCTCTTTTTTGCTGACCCTCCACTCTACCAAGCATGTTCTGACTAGCCCAGAAAAAGAAAAAAAAAAAAAAACCAACCTCATAATGCATAGGTTATTGAGTAGATTATTCAAAAAACTATTGTCTCAATAACGTGCGAAATTGCCCCAAGACTAAGGGTTGCTCTGGTCATGCCTAAAAAAGTATGCCTCAAAGAATCAACAATTCACAAGTAACTTAACTACATCCCAGAACAAACCTCAAAAATATACTGTATTCCATATGCTCTAGAAAGGAAAGGAAATATGGTTGAGTACGTTAAGTAGAAACATAGAGAATATAAAACAGACCCAAATACAATTTCTAAAACTGAAAAATAAAATTCTTCAGATAAGCAACAGGATATTGGACACTGAAAAACAAAAGATTAATGAATTTAAAGGCATAGCAATAGAAACTGCCCAAAATGAAACACAGAAACAAAAAAAAAAAAAAATTTTTTTTCAATGACCACAGTGTTAGTTAGACGTGAGGCAACCTCAAATTGTCTAACATACATGTAATTAGACTCTAAAAAAGAAAAAGGGGAAGAAAAACATTTGAGCAAACAATGGCCAAAATTTTTCTAAATTTTATGAAAATCACAACACTAAGATCCAAGAAACTCAATGAACCCTAAGCACAAGAAACATGAAAAGCTAAGAAAATCATAAAAGTGATTCAAAAGTATGAAATACATAAATTTAATAAAATTTGTGAAAAATACTGTAAAAACTAGAAAGCAATGCTGAGACAAATTAAAGAAGACCTAAACAAATGAAGACATAATATTATGTTCATGGATTATAAGTTATAATGTTGTTAAAATGATAATTATTCCCATATAAATCTGCATAATTCCAATAAAAATCCCAGCAGACCTTATTTTGTAGACAACTGGCTCTAAAATTCATATGGAAATTCAAAAGACTTAGAATAGCCAAAAGAGTTTTGAAAAAGAATAACAAAGTTGGAAGACTTATATTATCTGACTTGAAGGTTTATTATAAAGTACAACAATCGACACAATGTAATATTGGAGTAGCCAAGCCAAGTGCCATCGAGTCGGATTCAACTAATGGCGACTCTAGGGGCCAGGGTAGTAAGGATAGGCAAATACACAAATAGACCAAACAGACCAGAAATACACCCAATTAACGGCCAATGATGGCAAGTTACTCAATCACTAGTCATAAGATAAATCACAATTAGATACTACTATATACCTAATAAAATGCCTAAAAATTAAAAATAGTAACAATATCAGTCAAATGCAGTGAGAATATAGGGCATCTAGAAATTTCATATATGAATATTACTGACGGAAGTGTAAAAATGGTATAACTACTTGGGGAAAAGCTCAGCAATTTCTTTTAAACATTTGACCAAGCAATTCTAATCCTGGGTATTTAATCAAGAAAAATGCAAAAATATATATACACAAATAGTCGTATATAAATGTTCAAGAAGCTTCATTCACAATAATCCCAAACTGGAAATAACCTGTTCAAGGACAGGCAAGTACACAAACAAATTGTGGTACATTCATAATGACATTTTACCTTCAAATAAAAAGGAACAAGTTACTAAACCATGAAATGACATCGATGAAGTGAGATACAGAAGAGTATCTATTATGTAATTCCACTGATATGAATTCTAGACCCAATAAGTAGCCCTCTATCAATGGCCACTGATATGAATTCTAGAATAGGCAAAACAAACCTGTGGTGGTAGAAATCAGATTAGTGATTGTCTGGAGCAAGCAGTGCAAGGGAATGACTGGGAATTTTTTATGTGATAGAAATGTTCTGTATCTTGATTGTAGCAGTGATTACATGGGTACACATTTGTCAAAACTGCACCAGAATTGCCTGCCAGCTGCTAAAGTGCTATTATCTGATAGTGACACTTGTCTGGGAACTGCACATTGAAAATGGATGATGCATTGGTTGTATGTAAATTATATCCTAAGAAAGCTGACTTGTAAAAGGAAATAGAAAAAAACAAAGCTAAACTAATTCTTCTCTTTCTCTCTCCCGGTTCTTCATTGAGTTGGCCAGTTCTTGATCTTCTGATGAACTCTTCACCTTTTTGTCCTTTGAAATACATGGATTTCCTGACATTCATCTCAACTCTCTTCTGCCTCCATAGCCCTAATTGTATCACTCCCTAACAATGGTACAGCTACCACATAGGGATCATTCACACATCTGTTTCTTGCACAGACTTTTTCTTAGAGTTCTTGACAGGTGTATCCTAATACCTGATGCAAAAGCTATACGTCAAATTCAGCATGTCCAAAACTGAGCTCAATTGCCACTCATAAATCCAAGCCAGCATTTTCTTACTGTATTCTTCATATAAGTTGATGCATATATTCATAGTACCTATAAAGCCAAACCTGCTGCCATCGAGTTAGTTCTGACTCATGGTAACGTCACATGTGTCAGAGTAAAACTGTGCTCCGTAAAGTTTTAAGTGGCTGATTTTTCAGAAGTAGACTGCTGGGCTGTTCTTTTGAGGTAACTCTGGGTGAACTTAAACCACCAACCTCTTGGTTAGCAGTGAGCATATTACCCGTTTGTACCACCCAGCGAGCTGAATTAAAGATGGAATCTCTATCAACTAAAAACTTGTCAATTCTCCCTCTCCTCCCATATTAATTAAGCATATAATCAACATGTTTTGGGGAATGCGTGACTCTGCAGCCCCCTCACTTTGGGAGGAGAGAAAGATACCATCTCCTCCTAGGATGGCTTTATGACACTGAGCAAATGCACTCCTTACCATGTGTCAGAGACATAAGATAAAAGGTGTGGGGACTGGAATCAGACAGAAGCAGATTCAAACTCCTGCCCACATGGATACACCTCCTCTTTAGCATACTACCTTTATCATTTGAACTTCACTTTTCTTCTCAGTGAAGACCCACCCACTGTCATCGAGCCAATTCTGGCTCATAGTGATCCTACTATGAAGTACAGAGGCTAATATCTGTTTTCTGAGGTTGCTGCTGTTGTGCTAGATGAAGTGGAAGGGCTGGATCCACGGCCTGGTACACAGGAAGTGTCACTAAATGTTAATTCCTTCTCTTACTTTCCACTATTCCTTCCCACACAATCTCTTCTCCCCCCCCAGGAGAACTAAAGGTGGATTGTACACACCTCCCACTGTACCTTCTCAGACCGGCGGGCTTCACAGCATTTCACTGTCCTTCTCCTGTCCCCTCCAGCACTGTGTCACCACCAGAACTGCCACAGTTGGTATTCCAGGCAGCGGCAGGCAGCTGCAGAGGTGCCGCTATCTGACAGTGCATCCATCCGACAAATGAGAAACTGGAAAACTCTGTTAAGAAGGTATGGTTTTCTCCTCCCTGGGTAAGCAGGAGAAATAATAGAATTCAAACTGGAATGACCAAGAGCTAGAACTCCTACCCACCAGGTGTCTATCCCAGTTCATAAAAACAACTGTTTTAAGGTAATGAAAAAACACTCCTGTTGGGAAAGCAAAAGGAACCACATGTTTCTGAAACAGTTTGAGAAAAAGCAGCAAACTCAATGAGCAGATAGCAAACACATGTCGAAGAGGATCAGACACCTTGCTCACAATTACTCCCCACAGACCAGGCTCAAGAAGGGGCTGGGCCCCTGGAAATCATATCAGGGAAGCATGTGTGCCTTCTGATCGTCAAGGCCACAGGCTACTCAAGCTTCAGTGGCATGTGGGAAACCTCTTCTTTTTCCTGTACTCACAAACTAAGAATTCAACTTTCTTTCATGCTATCCCATTGACTCTATGCCTTGGAACACTGTACCCCTATTCTTCCTTTCCCTGTGACAAGCACCCAGATGGTTTAATGAGTTTACTGCTAATCACCGGAGGAAACAAACAGGATATTACAAAAGCAACAACAATGAATATTCTATTAATCGAACAAGCCCTTACATGTAAGCTGACTAAATGTCTGTTTGCCAGAATAGTCTTGGTTTACACCTGTTGTCCTGGTGTAACTATTAATAGCACCTGCCTCATGAGTTGGAATCAACTCAATGACAATGGGTTTGGTTTTGGTTTCACTCTTAAAAACAATCTCTGTCTAGTTGCAAAGTAGAACAAATTATTCTACTTATATGGCACTTATTTCATGCCAGGCCTGCAAAAACTAGCTTATTTAACCCTCATAACAATCTTATAAGGTATGAGACTTTTTTTAAAATAATGAAACCAAGGCATAGAGAGGTTAAGTAACTTGCCCAAGTCTACACAGCTAGTCAGTGTCTAAGTCAGGATTTGAACTGAGACACCCTAAGAAAATCCTTATTCTTAATCACTATGTTAGGCTGGAAATCACTATGTTAGGCAGCACTGTGGTTAAGAGTTACAGCTGCCAACAAAACAGTCGGCAGTTTGAATCCCTCAGGCTCTTGTTGGAAACCCTATGGGATAATTCTATTTCATCCTACTGGGTCAGAATTGACTCGACTGTCAGTAAGTTTTTATGATAGGCTACAACAAAGCTTTAGGAAATCACTCAGTCTTTCATATAACTAATATTTATGACCACTATATTACAGGCACTGTGCTATAAACTATGGACTCCGCCATTGACCAAGCAGAGTTGCTACCTGCTAAGAGGTTTCAGTCCGGGGACAGATAAGTAGAATGACATGAAGTACAGGGTTCATAGAGAACAAATGAGGTGGGGGAGGTACCTAATTTGACACTAAGAGGTTATGGTACATCCTGGAGGGAAGTGGCATCTGAGAAAAGTTCTGAAGAAAGAGCAATTCACTGGATAGGAAGAACCAGGGAACAGTAGTTCAGGCACATCAGAAGACTGTGAGACCAAGAAAATGAAAAAGATCCTGAAGCCAGAAAGATCACCACAAAATTAGGGAATTCAAGTAGTACAGTAGGGATCTAGCATTGCCCGAGGCCAGGGAAGTAGCAAAAGATGGAACTGGAAAAGTAAACACAGGCCAGACCAAAACGGGATGTGCTGACATGCTGGGTTTGCACTTGATCCTGAAGTTAATGGAAAGCCGCTGGAAATTCTTAAGCAGAGAAGTGACCTGATTAAACTTTTATTTTAGAAATAGTTTAAAGAGAAGAAATAGTTTAAACACAGAAATATTTTAAAGAGAGAAAAACACTAGAGCAGATACAGGAAAACAACAGATAGAAGGCTGTTGTGCAGGATTCATGGGAGGAAGGAACCAAACCAACCAAACCCGGTGCCATCAAGTGAATTCTGACTCACAGCGACCCTACAAGGAAACTGCTCCATTGAGTTTCCAAGGAGCACCTGGTGGATTCGAACATAGCACATATGCCACTAGGAGAAAGGAGGTGGCTTAAACTAAGATAGTGACAGGAGATGTGGAAGGACTGGATTGAGGAGGTAGAACCAATGATTGGCAGACGATGGTGGGTGAGGGTCACAAGGGCCACAGACACCAGGATGTCCTACAAGCAATTAGATGTAAGAGTATGAAGCTCAGGACAGAGGCCTGGAGAAGAGACATGGATTTGGGAATCATCTGAGTGGAGATGGTGACTAAACCATCTGGTTAGGTGAGTCAACCCAGGAGGATGTAGAGTTACAAGAGAATGAAGAACGGGAAAAAGCACTCAGATAGAACAACCAAGAGAGTGCGGTGTCGTAATGGCCACCAGAAGAGAACATACCAAGAACAAGGAAAATGAAAACAGTGTGTAAGGCTGCAGAGAACATAAGCTAGGGCCTAGCCACATCTACGAGTGTTTTCACCCAAATGGCCTTTGGAAACCCTAGGACAGCAATTGCACAGTGCAGGCAGGAGTGAGAGTGCGAAGAGGGAAGAAGAGGACTGGGAGCAGGGAGCGCTCTGTGTGACAGTTACAGGGATTTTGAAGCAGGGGTGATGGCCTTTGTATTCACCACTGTAGCCTCAGCACTTGGCACACAGAAATTCAATCTCAGGTTTTTAAATGAATGAGTGAACAGCACTTCCAGAAGATGTCACCCCTAGAAAAGAAGATGACAGACAAAGTTCAGGGACAAATTTGGTGAGAAAAAGAATACTAAGAAAGACAACGCAGAATTCTTCAAGATGGAAAATTCTTCATTTTTCTAGAGCAGTATTGTTGCTGTTGTTACTAGACGCCACTGAGGAGGTTCAGACTCATAGTGACCCAGAACAAAACACTGCCAGGTCCTGCACAGTCCTCACAATCATTGTTATGCTTGAGCCCAATGGCACAACCACTGTCAAACCACCTCCTTGAAGATTTTCATCTTTCCTGCTGACCTTCCACTTTACCAAGCTGATGTCCTTCTCCAGGGACTGATCCCTCCTGACAACATGTCCAGAGTGCTGAGACGTGGTCTTGCCATCCTTACTTCTAAGGAGTTTTCTGGTTGTACTTCTTCCAAGACAGATTTGTTTGTTCTCTCAACACTACATTCAATATCCTTCGCCAACAAGGCAATTCAAAAGTGTCAACTCAGTCTTCTTTATTCATTCATTACTTATTCATCGTGCACCTTTGGCATGTATATGAGTACATTGAAAACACCATGGCTTGGGTCAGGTGCACCTTAGTCTTCAAGGTGACATTTTTGCTTTTTAACACTTTAGAGAGGTCTTTTGCAGCAGATTTCCTGAATGCAAAGCATCTTTTGATTTCCTGATGGCTGCTTCCACAGGTATTGATTGTGCATCCAAGTAAAATGGAATCGTTCACAGCTTCAATCTTCTCCATTTATCATGATGTTTATTGGCCCAGTTGTGAGGATTTGTGTTTTCTTTGTGTAGAGTTGTTATCCATGCTGCAGCGTGTGGTCTTTGATGCTCATCAGTGAATACTTCTAGTCCTCTTCACTTTCAGCAAGCAAGGCTGTGTCACCTGCATAATGCAGGTTGCTGATGAGTCTTCCTCCAATCCTGATGCCCCATTCTTCTTCACACAGCACAGCTTCTCAGATTATTTGCTCAGCCTGCAAAATAGCATGATAAAAGGATACAACACTAATGCATACCTTTCCTCACTTTGATCCACGCAGTATCCCCTTGTTCTTTTCCAGTGATTCCCTCTTAATCTATGTACAGGTTCCTCACAAGCACATGTTCCGGAATTCCCATTCTTCTTAACATTATCCACAATTTGTTATGATCCACAGAATCAAATGTCTTTGCATAGTCATAAAACATACACAACCACATCTTAGTTATCTGGTGTTGCTATAACAGAAACACCACAAATGGGTGGCTTTAACAGAAAGAAATTTATTTTCTGACAGAGAAGTAGAAGTCCAAATTCAGGGAATCAGCTCCAGGGGAAGGCTTTCTCTGTTGGTTCTAGAGGAAGGTCTTTGTCATCAATCTTCCCCTAAATTTGGAGCTTCTCAGGCACAGGGACCCTGAGTCCAAACAACATGCTCTGCTCCAAGTGCTTCTTTCCTGGTGATATGAGGTCCCCCTGTCTCTCTGCTTTTCCTTTTATATCCTTCTTGAGTACTTCCAGTATTACGTCTGTTTCTTGAAACATCTTAGTTGGTATTCTGTCAATTCCTGGAGACTTGTTTTATGCTGATGCCTTCAGTGCAGCTTGGACTTCTTCCTTCAGTAGCATCAGTTCCTTTTCGTATGCTACCTCCTTAAATGTCTGAATGTCAACCAATTCTTTTTAGTATTGTGACTGTGTATTTGTTCCACCTGTTGATGCCTCCTTCATCATTTAATATTTCCCCCACAGAAACCATCAGTGTTGCAACTTGAGGCTTCAATATGTTCTTCAGTTCTTTCAGATTGAGAAATACCAAGCATGTTCTTCTCTTTTGTTTTCTATCTCTAGCTCTTTGCACATGTCATTACAATACTTTGTCTTCTGTTCAACT
This sequence comes from Heterohyrax brucei, assembly GCA_028571685.1. NCBI lineage: Eukaryota > Metazoa > Chordata > Mammalia > Hyracoidea > Procaviidae > Heterohyrax > Heterohyrax brucei. The sequence goes on from CM053140.1 coordinate 162,067,014, forward strand.
CTTTTACTTTATCACTTCTTTTGGCTTTAGCTACTGGACATTCAAGAACAAATTTCAGTCTCTTCTGACACCCATTTTGGTCTTTTCTTTCTTTTTCTGTCTTTTTAATGACCTTTTGCTTTCTTCATGTATGATGTCGTTGATGTCATTTCACAGCTTATCTGGCCTCCACTCATTAGTGTTCAATGTGTCACATCTATTCTCGATATAGTCTCTAAATTAAGTCAGGGTATACTCAAGGTCATATTTTGGCTCCTGTGGACTTGTTCTAATTTTTGTCAGTTTCATATTAATCTTGCATATGACCAGTTGACAGTCTGTTCCACAGCCAGCCTCTGGCCTTGTTCTGATTAATGATATTGAGCTTTTTTCACCTTTGCTTTCCTAGATGCAGATGATTTTATTCCTGTGTATTCCACCCAGTGAGATCCACATGTGCATTCACTGTTTATATTGTTGAAAAAAGGTATATGCAATGAAGAAGTCAATGTTCTTGCAAAATTCTTTCATGTCATCTCCAGCATCATTTCTATCACCAAGGCCACATTTTCCAACTACTGACTCTTCCTCTTTGTTTTCAACTTTTGCAGTCCCATCAGCAGTAATTATCAATGCATCCTGATTGCATGTTCGATCAATATCAGACTGCAAAAGTTGGTAGAAATCTTCAGTATCTTCATCTTTGGCCATAGTGGTTGATGTGTACATTTGAATAATAGTCATATTTGCGGAGGTCCGCCATCAGCCTTGTAGACAAAGTCACGAGCTCCTGCAAATGACGGGCTGAAGCATCTCACCTGTGACATGTTTTTTAGCCTACTGACCTTGATATTATTTGGCTTCCTAATCAAATTTTCTTCAAAAAGATACCCCCTCCTCTCCTGCACAAGGATCAGGGGAGATGCCTTCTGAGAGGGGCCCCTTACTACCCCCTTGGTCTATGAAATAATATCGGGAAAACCTGTACAGGAATTTTCTGAGGAAAAAGAGCTCAGAGGAATGATCTCTAACACAGCCAGCTTTGAGAGCAGCGAGGCCGGCCCAACCTCTGCTGAGTTCCCCCAACTGCACATCCCCACCCATGTGAAAGGAATTATCCTCTTTAGAACAGCTTGAGAAGGACATAGGGTGGGGGACGGTAGATGTTTACTATCCCCGCAGGAGGAGATAAAATAAAGAGCAAAGTAGGAACAAATAGAGATCATAAACTTTAGACCCTTCCTCGTGGACCTTTTAACCTTGAGGTATAAGTAGGGCTGATTGAGCTCAAGGCATCCTTAGGCCATTATCTAAAAAGCCTTGACAGTTAAAAGGATCACCAGGTTTCAGTTAACTAATAGCTCATGTGGCAGGGTAAAAAATTACATCACCTCAAGACCACGAGGTTTTCGGTTTCAAATTTGCCAACCACGAGGTTTTGGTTTTAAACTAGCCAATAGATTGTGTGGTCAGTGGGCAGGGTAAAATTCACGTCACTCTTATTATAAAAACAATAAAGACAGACAGCCTTCTCTCTTGCTCTCTGGGTCGGGCTGCCTTAAACCAGAAAAGTCTCTCCTGTCTCCTTGATTCATTTCCCGCCGCGCCTCTCCCTCCCTCCGTGCGGGACCCTACAAAGTGTTGGGACCGGCTCCCGGCACATATTAACTGGCCTTCCTTGTAGGTGTATAGATATTATCCTATCACTAACAGTGTGTACTTAAGATCTTTTTGATGATGAATGCAATGCATTCCCCTTCAAGTTGTCATTCCCAACACAGACTATATGATTGTCCAAAATAGCCAGTGTGAGTCCATTTCAGCCAACCAGTACACTTGGTATCGATATTTATGAGTTCCATTTTATTTTTGATGATTTCTAATTTTCCTAGATATATACTTCATACATCTCACATTCCAGTTACAGATGGATATTGGCAGCTATTTCTTCTCACTGTGTATAGTGCCACATCAGCAAATGAAAAGTCCTGAAAGTTTGACTCCATCAAGACATCATTAAGGTCAACTCTACTTTGAGGAGATAGCTCCTCCCCAGTTGTCTTTTAACTGTCTTCCAACCTGAGGACTCATTTTCTGGCACTGTATCTGACAATGTTCCACCACTAGTCAACAGGTTTTCACTGGCTAATTCTTTTCAGAAGTAGACTATTGGGTCCTTCTTCCTTGTCTGTCTTCATCTGGAACTCAGCTGAAAACTGTCCACTATGAGTGGCCCTGCTGATATGTGAATACTGGTAACCTACCTTCCAGCACCACAGCTATATGCAAGCTCCCACGGTACAACAAACTGACAGATGCGGGTGTTACTGACACTCAATTTAAAATTTTCTGCTGCAAAAGAAGTTGTCACAGAACTGAGATAGCACTTTTTTGCATGATGTAAATCACAATATTCATCCAGAAAGAACTCAGTACCTGTGATCAAATGTTTAAGCAATTGTCTGATAACCACTAAGAAAAAGCTTTCTTACTACTTTCCAACTGTCAACTATCAGTCAGATGTCTAATGATTCTTAAAAATTCTTTTTTCTTGCATTTGGTTTAACAATGGTCTTTTAACTATTTTTTGTTTCCTATAAAATATCTCTACAAAGAGAAAACTTTTAATAAATCTGATTTAAGTCTCTTTTCTTGGGGCAAGTGTGAGATAAACCTCAATACACATACATAATAAATTGTCTAAAACAGTGGTTCCTAAAACCTGAGAATTTGCTAGAGATGCACATTCTTGGATCAATAAATACCCTTTTTGCTTTTGCCACTTTGGATGGAGTTTTGTGTCCCTTCTAATTTTGGAGGAAGCCTGAAAGAATGCAGGAATCGGTCTTTAGAAAGGGGGTGAAGGAGGCTATCTTGTGATGATGTAATTTAGTGATGTCAGTTGTTTCAACTTGTAGAGCATGGCTCCAAAAAGCAGAAGTACTGGGTCACAGTTACACAAGTCTAACTTTCCTCAAGAACAAGGGTGCCTTAGGTTCACAATTACATTTTATTTGTCACTAGAATCATAATAGGCACTCAATGGTTATTTAGGAACAAAAGAAGGACAAAAGAAAGGCAAGGTAGCAAAAAGAAAAAGGATGAGAACTATGCAAACTTCTTCCAAAGAAGCAGGAAATCCAGGTTACCTGGTTGCTTTGTTCAGAACAGACAAGATCCTACAGGAGACCAGCAAGAGCCATGAAGCAGGAAATGAGGGCACAGAAACTTCCAGCAGCAGCCTACTCCAAGGGGCCATTGACCAGGAAATTGCCCAGAAGTGACAGTACGGACATAATTGGATCATTACTCTCCCTACAAATATTTCTCCTTTCTGTGAGCAACAAGGATACATCCAGCCAACTGTGTGGTGCTTCAGTTGAAATAACAGAGCAGGAGAAATGTGTAATTGGCTTTCATCAAATTGAAACTGTAGGGTAGCCTAGCCAAGCCTAAACTCTGTTTCTGGCCCTAGTATAAAAATTATTTTCTACTGAATGTCAGGCCATGTGTGGGGAAGAGGCAGGGGAAAAGAAGAGAAAAAAGATCAGCCTTTAGGTCAAGATTACTGAGCCCAGAGCCTTATCTGAATAGCCAGTAGGGACAGAAAGGGGATTTGGCACCATACTTTATGAGAACATAGCACCGGGGTCAGAGGAAGAGGAAGAGACACAGAAAGGGGAGAGGCTGGAAAAAAGGGAGACAGCTAACTTTTAATGAAAACTTACAAGTAAAAATACTAGTAAGTACTAGTCAGAAGTTATTTCTCCTGCCTGTCCATCTGCACGGAATTGTAATCAACAAGAAAACATCGACCCTTTATCAACCCACCACGTGGCATATGCTTTTCAATAATGATTCAGTAATTTCAAAGATTAGAGTGAAAGGAGAGTTTGAGATTCACCTGAAGGGACATAGAACATTCTTTCAGGGACCTATGGACTAATCTACTGTGGTAGATTAATTACTTTTGGTGTGGCCTTTATAGGCATGGTCCTCTAAGTCCACCCACGTGATTGTGTAATAGGGTCATGGTGGCCTATCAAGGGATTGGTCAGTTTTGCCTTAAAAGAGGGCCAATTGCGGCACAACAGGGAGTGTCCACTATCACCAAGGAAGAAGAGACTCACCGAAGACCATTCAGGGGCCTTTCCAGAGTGATAAAGCTGAATGCCTTTGGGCAGAGACTGAGGTCCAGGGAGAAGTCTATGCCTGACCCTTGATTTGGGGACTTGCTGGGCTCTAAAACCTCGTGCGCCATTTCCTTCATAAGGTCTGTGAGTTCTGTGAGACGTTGCAGGGCATTAGGAGCCCAAGGACACAGGGTGAACAGTGAGACAAGAGGGTGTAGTTGGTGTTAGAGATAATAGAGTGCTACAACAGCTTGGCCAAGGCAGACATTTGGGACATGTGCCTCACTGGAACCAACTTTGTGCTGATTCTTATGTAAGAAATTATTCATTTAGTGTCAGAATGATGGGATTTGCTGCAACAGCCCAGACTTACAGGAATATGTAGTTTTGGGGAAAAGTGAATAAATGGGAGAATGAGAAATCTTTGGTTTCTGGATGGGACATAAAACACCCCAGGGTTTAAGTAGCAGTTATGTTGCAATTAGTTACCCGAAGCCAGAGCTGTTTATAAGATTTAGAAAGAGTATATCTAACTCCTGAGGAATTGGCTAATTAGATGCACATGGAAATACAAAGTGCTAAGAAAAGCACCAGGCAACAATTTTTTGGTGTCTTTTATCCACAATAGCTACAATGGCAGGGAAAAAGAATGTAGGGGCTGATTACAGCACTGAGCCAAGCCCCAGATCCAGTCCAGTCTGAGATACTACCCAACTGCTAGTCTCCGAGCCTACCAAGAAAGGGAAGCTCAGGTCAGAACAACGAGCAGTTCCTCTACGTGGCCACCCAGCAGGTAGTCTGGGAAGGCATTGGCCAAAACCAAGAAATTTACAAGGCAAAGGAGTTGCTTCAGTTTGTAGATCGGTATCATCAGCTTCCACAGGAATTGTTACCAAAATGGATTATAAGAGTGACTCATTTAGAGGCAGCATTTTTAGTTTTGAATGCTGCAGAATGGACGAGCATGTTCAGGTTGATACAAGACCCTCTTCTCACTATGGAACACACCAGTGATGATACTCGATCCATTTACAAAGCAGGCTAACCCAGAGGGAATGACCAGCCTGATAAACTGGATAAGATCTGTAGTGAGGTTTGTTTACTGGGAGAAGGGAAACTGCCTCTCTTTCCCTCTAAATATTCAATGGAACACACCAAAAGCAGCAGTTAATGTTCTGCTTATGCAAATCATGCTGAAATGGCTTTATGTTGATCACGATATTTGTCCAATGAGTACGCCCCTTACACAGGTCATGGTGGGTATGATCAACAAGGGAGCCACTTCTACACAGGCACCCATGAAACCTTGCTACTGCAAAACAAAGCAACAATTCAAGAAACTTGTCAGATCCATTGGCACAGCTTCCCCACATGGGTCTTAAAGATGCAAGAAACATAGGCTGATTCATAACAGAATGAGAGGAGGTAAAGGGGAAAGAACCTCAGCAAGAAAGGGATTTTTAGATGGTTATTAAGAGGATGAACATATTAGACATTGATGGAGTTGAGACAATGGTTCTAAGGCGGCACTGCAGAAGGTGGGGTGAACCGGTGAGATTCCTACTGGTCCTCCACTGTTAAAGAGGCCTCAATGCGTCCAACCGATTCACCCACCTGGGAGATATTTAATGATGGGAATTCTCACCTGGGAACACTTGAAGCAGAGGCTCTGCTGGTTGATCATGATAAGGACAGGGGTGGCTGAGGGGATGTGATAGGTCTTCTGGTCCAGCTCCTAGCAGGGTACCCACGGCCATAGGCACTGTGTGTATGAAATGGCTCAGGGGTGGGAAAGAGCCTTTCTTGGGGCTCCTGGATGAAAGAGTTCAATGTCCTATAATCCCAAAACCTGTCAATAAAATCTTCAAGAAGCGTATGGGTAGACTAGGGGAATGTGAGATGCAGTGGTTGATAGAACTAAGGTGAAAGTTTGGATGAGAATCGAAAGATATAAGCAGATTTTGTATGAAACAGTTTCATCTCCCTTACTTGGTACGGATATTTTGTCTAATTGGGGAATACTACCTACTATTGTAAAACTAAATGCGTGTATAAGTCTGCCCTTAGGCCAGTATTGATTGGACATGCTAAATGGGAATCATTAGAATTGCTCGAACCTACTCAGGTTTTTAATTTGAAACAGTGTGGGATATCTGGTGGACAAAATGAGATCTCTGCCTTGATTAAAGGTATACTAATGGCTGGAGTATTGATGTCAACAAATTCTCTGATTAACAGCCCTGAAAAAGGCAGATGGCTCATGGAGGCTGAGAGTAGACTTCTGAGCCCGACTAGCACAAACCGTGGCTTCAGCTTTTCCAGACATGGTACCAACGGTGGAGAAAATACAACAGGCTAAAGCAGGCTAGTGCTTAGTGTCTCGTCTTGCATATGACTTTTTCTCCATGCTGATCTCAGGAAAGAACCAGTCACAGTTTGCGTGCACTAACTACACGCCCACAGGGTTACCTGAATGCGTCAGCTTACTGACATAGTTTGGTTGGAAGAGACTTGGACTTGGTGTGGATCTTGAGTACAATGATACATTATATTGACAATATTATTAATATCACGTACTGAAAAACAGGATAGGGCTGATAAATGAATATATTCACGGCCCACATGACCAACAGAGGCTCATTAATAAATCCAGAAAAAATCAAAGTTGCTGGCCAGATGGCAAAATTATTGGGAATAACTTAGGCAGGAGTCACCCATGACATTCCACAGGTAACAGTGGTTGTTGCTACCTACCCCCAAGACTAAGCAGAAAGCCCAATGTTTGGTTGGTTTATTTGGACTTTGGAGAATGCATAGTCTACACCTGGAAAAACTGCTGGCCTCATGTATCAAAATTAGAAGAAAATTGCATTCGAATGAAGGCCAGAGCAATAGCAGACCTGAAACTCACTCTTTGGACTCTTTGTCCTGTTGAAGGACTAATTGTTAATGGTTGTTTTGGGACTAGTAAAATGATTGGAAGGAGGAAGTTTTCCTCCAAATATGAGAGAATCATGGCTAGAAAAGTCAAGGGGTGGTCTGCGGTAGATTAATTACTTTTGTGTGTGGACTTCATGGCCATCGTCTGTGACTCTCACCCAAGTTATTATGTGATAGGATAATTGTGGCCTATCAGGAAGATTGCTCAGTTTTGCCTTAAAAGAAAGCCAATTCCAGGGCAAAGAAGAAAGTCCAGCACCACCAAAAAAGGAGATAGTACTGTCCACAGAGTAAGAAAGCTGAGTGCCTTTGGGCAGAGACAGGGCTAGGGAGAAGTCTATGCCTAACCCATGAATTTGAGACTTGTTAGTCTGAGAAACCATGTGAGCCATTTCCATATGGTCTGTGAGTTCTGTGAGATGTTGCAAGAAATTAGGGAACCAAAAGGCAGGAGGAAGAGTACTGAAGTGAGGAGTAGTTGATGTCAGAGATGATGGAGTGGTACAGCAGCTTGCAAAAGTTGGACATTTGGGACATCTTTAACTTCTGCCTCATTAGAACCAGCTTTGTGCTGATCCTTATAAATGAAATTATTCATTTATCTATATTTTGGAGGAGCCAGAGGGACATTAAACACTGATCCAAATCCTTGGAAACTTTGCTGGGAGATTTGGGGACTGTAGGGTTTATCCCATTGTTTTAGTCAGCTAGTGCTGCTCTAACAGAAATACCACAAGTGGATAGCTTTAAAAGGAGAAATTTATTTTGTGGCAGTCCAGTTAAGCTAAAAGTACAAATTCAGGGTATCAGCTTCAGGAGAAGGCTTTCTCTGCCAGAACTAGAGGAAAGTCCTTGTCATCAATCTTCCCCTGAACTGGAAGCTTTTGAGGTACAGGCACCCTAGTCCTTTCTAAAGGAAGTGCTCAGCTCCCAGCACTGCTTTTTGATGGTATAAGCTCCCCAAATGGCTCCCCTAGCTCCTCTCCTTTATAGTTCAAGAGACTGCCTCAAGGCACAAAACAAATTTACACTTTGAATCTTGCCCTACCTACACAACAGTACTCATCCACCCTCGTTAACATGACAGAGGCAGGAATTCCAACAAGCAGGAACTTTATACAATACCAGAAATTATGGCCTAGCCCAACTGCTACAGATTTCTTAGGGAACGCAATGAAATTCAAGACACCCATCTACTTCCAGGAATTTTCTATCTGGACTAGACTGAAAACACCCACTGCCCTCAAGTTGGGTCCCACTCGTTGTGACCCTTAGAGGTCAGAGTAGAACTGCCACATAGAGTTTCAAAGGAGTGTCTGGCAGATTTGAACTGCCGACCTTTTGGTTAGCTGATGTCGCACTTACACTACTACACCACCAGGACTATAATAAACCCCCCCAAAATAAACATATTGCCATCAAATCAAGTGACACATAATGACTCTATAGAATAGAGGAGAACTGCCCCATACAGCTTCCACGGAGCAGCTGCCAGCCCTTTGGTTAGCAGCTGAACTCTTAACCACTATTCTATCAGGGCTTCCTGCACTGGACTACACTCCATTTATTCTTCCATTTAAATCCCTCTGTGAACTTCACCCCATCCTGGCCCATCAGCTTCAAGGGAGCACACAGAATGATGCAAGAGAGGACTCAAGTCCTCTGGGTACTCTTCTTAAGGTCCCTGACAGCAATAACCAGTTGCCACGAGTCAGCTCTGACTCGTGGCAACCCCGTGCGTGTCAGGGTTGCACTGCTCTACAGGGTCTTGAGTGGCTGATTTTTTTGGAAGCAGGTCTCTGAACCTTTCTTCCAAGGTGCCTCTGGGTAGACTTACTGCCAACCCTTCAGTCCACAACTAAGCACGCTAACCATTTGCACCACTGAGAGACTCCAGCTAAAAGCAGTACTGTTTTGCAGCTCTCAGGGTGCTATCCTGTCATGCATGTCCTCAAGGAAATTCTGTCCAGGATCCCATGAACATGCCCATTGCCATCCTATCACAGGTGTGGAGATCCAAAGGACCACATAGCCCCACTCTTCTGGTCCTCAGGAAGTGCTGTCAGGCCCTCCTAGTAATGGAAAGAACGCTGAGTCAGTAACGTTTCTCAGTTACACTCAAGCTGGCCCCCAAAGAGTCTGCCCCTGAAGGTAGCTTTTCGAACTGCCAACCCATAAAAGGAAATGTGCTGATCTAGATAGCTCCCAGGAACCCTGGTGGTGTAGTGGTTAAGTGCTATGTCTGCTAACCAAAAAGTCAGCAGTTCAAACCTGCCAGGTGCTCCTTGGAAACTGTATGGGGCAATTCTGTTGGCCGAAGGTAGTGTACAGGAGATGGACCAGAGGGCAGCCAGCAGCTGCAGAACTCACCACTCTGCACTAGGGGGAGCAAAAGACTAGGACACACAGAGCCACATCCAGCATTCTCGACTCCAGGAAGCCCAAGTCACCCACATCCGAGCCAGAAAAGAATGCTCCGTGTTTCCCAGAAAGGCCTTTGTGGGAACAAATGATGGGATGAAATGCAGGGAGCAGTGGAAAACTTCTGATAAGTTTGCTACAGCCTGATCTGGGGTTAAAGAGCCCTCTCTGCCTTTAGTCGCATTACTAGGGAGGAGGCAGGGATACTTGGGGTGCAGAACACACTGAGTGACACTGTCAGAGAGATAACACCAAGTAACTGATTTTTAAAGTATCCCTTTAGTTAGTTACAACAACAAAAATATCTTCATAAGCCCAGCTTACAGGTGTCAATATTCCCACAAAGTTAAAACTTTCTAACGTGCTTTGGTCGGAGCTGTCAACACTACCCAATTACGATGATGCTGAATCACATAATGCCAGCTGCATGGGACACAAGCACGCTTGCTGCTGTTTTCTTCATCGCCACTATTTTAGTTAGATTTTGTCAAATTTTCTGGTGCTGTAGTTACAATATTAGGGTAAGTCACGCATGTGAATGTGTATCAATAACTTTTGAGGATGAAGTAGATGTTAAAGGAAAAAAGGGTGATATATGGGGACTGTGAGTTAAGACTAACACTACTACCAAAAAAATGTACTTAAGGCTTCTGTAAGGTCTAGTACTCATCTAATGGCAGTGGGTTTGATTTGGATTGTGGTCTGGTACCAGGGAGGGTTCATGGAGACGGGAGTGGGGGTTGATACCAACCCTAAGTGATGCTACCCTGGGGCTTCTATATGAGAAACCTCCAGTCCCCTAGTGGCTGGGTAGAAGGGAGACACGGACTGGAGGAGAACAGGCAGAAAAGGACAGGCAAGGTCACTTTTACTATTCACTCCAACTTTACGTCTAACTATTTAGAATGCTAACAAGTCCTATCAGGTCACTTTTAGAAGGAGCTCCAGATGTTCGGTCCCTAGTGTTTAGCTGGAATTCTAGGGTTCAGAAGAAAAAGAACTTGAGCAGGTTCTTCCAGGTAGCGCATACTAACCTCTCCACAAAACAACAAAAAACACACTACCAAACTCGTTGCTTTCCAGTCAGTTCCAACTCATAGAGGCCCTACAGGACAGAGTATAAGTGGCCTATCAGGTTTCCAAGGAGTGGCTTGTGGATCTGAAACGCCAACCTTTTGGTTAGCAGCCATAGCTCTTAACCACTGCACTCATTACCAGGGCTCCAATCTCTCCATACAGTTTACTAATGATATCACGTGTATTATCTCATGTGGATATTCACAGCCACCTGGTGCAGGCAGAGACCATTTTTCCATTTTAAAAGTGAGGGAGCTGGGGTTTAGTTAAGTGCCCCAGACTCTACTCTTCCTAGCTAAGCCTTCATTGCTGCTCAGTGACCCTCTCTTGCTTTTCCTTATTTTGAAATTAGTCCCAGTTACATGCATAACCCCAAGAAGATTGCTACTCCACTGCAAGTATTGTTGTCAATCAACCTTTTAAATATTTGTTGCATTCTCTATTTCCTGACCCATCATAGGCATAATGGAGAGAGAACCAGAATCAGCTGTCCTCAAGTCAGTTCAGACTCACAGCGACCCTATTTGTTCATGAAGTCAGTATGGACTCACAGTGACCCCATGTATGGCAGAGCAGAACTGGCCCACATGGTTTTCATGACTGTAACCTTTTATACACAGATCTTCAAGCCCCTTTTCCAGGGCACCTCTGGGTAGGCTTGAATTACCAACCTTTCAGCTAGTAGTCAAGCGCTTAACCATCTGTGCCACCCAGAGTCTACAAACATGACAAAGCATAGTAACTAAGAGGACAAATTTTGGAGTCATGTCTGAGTAAACATTCTTATAAACATCGCTGAGTCCATCATTTATTATCTGAGATCATGGACTTCTCTGGCCTCAATTTCCTTATCTGTAAAATGGGAATATTAACATCTATGCCACAGGATTCTTTCAAGGGTTAAATCAGATGTATTATGTAAAGCAGTTTACATAGAACCTGGTATAAAGTAAAAGTTTGATAAGTGACATCTCACATATGTAATTACCATATAATCACAGGACTAAATGATCTTTGGGAAGTAGTCCATTACATTATGCTCATGTTATTTATCAATAAGGTTAAATGGAGGTAAGATCACTTACCAAGTATGTTTATGGCAGAGCAAGTACTAGAATCAAAAAAATTTTTTTTTTAACTTCCAGTCTGGACCTCTTTGCTACCCCCAGACCAGGAATAAACATTCATGGAACATTACCTAGGAAGTTTACCTATTTGAAACAAAATAGACACAATCTATCACCTTTAGTACTTCTTCACTAAGTTGTAGCCTGACACACACAGTTAATATGTGAAGTCTGACAAGTAAGTCCAGGAACTTAACTGTTCTAAGTGCTACATACTTCATTGCTAAATATCACTAAGGTCACCTTCAAAGTACTCCCTTGGGAAGCTGCACCAGCACCAACACCTAGTCTACCCTTCAAAGCCATTTGGGAACTCTTTTTGGAATGGCCATTGTGCATAGTGGCACAGTGGCAAGTTCATGAACTTAATTGTATAGCTGTCTGTGAGAGAGTCTTTAGCCAGTAGACAAATAACTGTACTGGAACATTCTCCCTGCTTACCTGATCTGGTTCCCAGTGACTTTTTTCTTTACCTGAAGACAAAGGAAATATCGAAAGGAAGACATTTTGACAACACTTGGGACATCGAGGGTAATACAGTAACAGCTATGATGGCCATTCCAGAAAAAGAGTTCCCAAACGGCTTTGAAGGGTGGATTAGGCTCTGGCATCCGTGTATAACTTCCCAAAGGGAGTACTTTGAAGGTGACCGTACTGATACATAGTAACGAAATACGTAGCACCTTTTCTAGGATGAGTTAATGAAATAAATTGGTGGTCCTTGTACATTTGCTGACAACTTGACAAAATAATAGATATTAAGAAGTTACATTTTGTTGTACAAATTTAAGATATTATGAACCCAGTTTCTACCACCCTGTACATCTTGGTACCAGCCTCTAAATTTATTTGAAAGTTTTATATATTGAATCATACAGCCCCAAAACTATCTCCTGGTGCATGTGACGGAAGGTCACATGAGATTCTAAAGCCCTGTCTGTTCACTACCTCTAGTGGTGATGAATTTCAAAGGAAAACAATGTGAACACCTGCAGGACTCTGAATCCTACTAGGCACCTATGATCTCTTTCTGCTGGGCCTTCCTACACCCACTCAGGACTGGGCAGAAGGGAGCCCTGGGAGTCAGGGCAGCCACTGATTGCTATCAAGGAAGTAGGCTACAGGGCACCCTGTCTTTCTGGGAGTAACATGGATGGTAGGGAGTTAACAGTTACAAAACGAAGGGGGAAGGGAGGAAGGGAGGAAGGGACTGATTCACTAGGACAACTCAGAATGACTCAGATGCCAGCAGAAAATAGCCTGTTCTCCCACATCTGCCTCATCGTCAGGCGATGAGGCACTTCCTTGTTGAATACCCACAGGCAGAGCAAAGAGGAGGAGGAGGAAACAGGACTTTAAAAGTTGTGGCCTAATTCCAGGACCTAACACTGTTTTGTAACCATTTTACACATTTTGTTTCAAATCTAGTCCATACTGACTGAGTATTTACTATGTACCTAGCCCCTCATCTTGCCTTTCCTATTGTGGTTTCCTAAACCCAGGGATGAGGTCTTTCTGAAATTCTGTATTGATTATTATCCCCAAAGCACTTGGGCTGCTATTAAGCAACTCACTATATAGCTTTGTGGTCCTTCCCATACAGAGATGATCCTTTCAAGGTTGCATTCAGTATGGAAAACATGGAGCTATTTCCCTGGCTCTGATACTGGCTTTATAGTCATCCATGCCCATTCTCTGGACTAGATCAGTCTTTGTGAGAGCCAGTGTGTGGTGAATGTAGTATGGTATAGGTTTGGAGTCATATATCCTTGGCTGGGGGTCCTTTACCGTTTATTACTCTGAGGGGCAATTCTACTCTGTCCTATAGGACCACTATGAGTTGGAATTGACTCGATGGCAGTGGGTTGGTTTTTTTCTTTTGGTTTATGACCTTACTTGATTCCTCTAAATCTCTATTTTTCTCATCTGTAAAACAGACACCTAGATATCTCAGAGAGTAGAAGAGATTTATCACATACTTACATCCAATGGCCTATAGCTGATTAGGACTGCTTCATAGAGTTTCCAAGGAGTACTTGGTGGGTTCAAACTGTCAACCTTTTGTTTAGCAGCCTTAGCTCTTAACCTCTGTACCACCAGGGCTCCATATTTATCATATACCCCCCACAAATTAAACCTGCAGCCACCAAGTCAATTTTGATTCATAACAGCCCTACAGGACAGTGTAGAACCCTGTAGAGTTTCTAATGAGTACCTGATAGATTAGAACTGCTGTTTTCTTGATTAGCAGCTGAACTCTTACCCACTACATTACCAGTTCCCAGAGTTATCATATAATAATGATTAAATATTATGTAAAAATACTTGACAGTGGTGTCATGAAAAATACTGGCTTACTTTCTTCAAACTTCACTATGATTGTTCAGATGGATCACATTCCTCCACCAGACTGTAAACTGCAGAAGGACATGGCTGTATCTGCCTTGAGAATTGCATTTGCTCAGGTAAATACTAGATTCCCTAATAATGCCTTGTTTAATGATAACTACTAAGCAATTGCATTATATTAAAAATAATCTGATTATTGATATTTTAATTAGCTGAATCAATTTATGAGCTGGAGTGTAGTCTGTGGAAAAGGGTTCTAGAAATTTTGACTCCAGTGGGGACACAACTAAGTCTGCCATCATTCTCCCCACTCTCTTGGCTATTTAGTCCCACCTAAGACTTGCTGCTGGATTCCTGGGTGGTGGAGGATCTTGGAAGAAAGGCCCAGTAATCTGAAAAATCAGCCACTGAAAACCCTATGGGGCATAGTTATACTCTAACATAGAAGACGTCATCAAGAGTAAGAGTCAGCTCAAGGGCAACTGGGGTTTTTAGGGCTTGGTGTCATCAGCAAGATCTGTTCCTCCTGTTTTCACGTGGAAGGCCAGACAAGCATCCTCTACACTGCCATTGTTCTCACTTCACTGCAAACACCATTGTCCCTCAGTGTAATGACGCCAGCGACACAAAAGTCTCATGTGGTAAGCAAAGTGAGGAAAAACTTGACACACAAATTTGCAATTACTGGACTTCTGTACGAAAGGTAAATTCCCTCCCCACTTTCTCCCTTGCCCCCAATGTGATGTATACGTGTAGGGACAAAGCTTGGAAAGCAGGCAGGTCTAGAGTTTACGGCCTCTCCGGCACAATCCTGTGTCACTGCAGAATCTCCATTCACTAGTATCTTCTTTGGCAAATGTGGAAAGAAAAGGATGGTTTGGTATTTCACCTTTGTACTCTTGCTTCCAGCACACTTCTCAGGTGCATCCAAGGAAAAAGGAGGGTGCAGGGAAGCCACATTACCAAGTTTCCAGTAATTTTAAAGCCGACACCAAAGCTCAGTTTTCTAAGCAATGCGGATGAAATCAAACTCTGGGCACGAAAAGCCAGCCAATCGTTTCTCAGCTTCCCGTACTATTAGCATAAAGCACGAAGCCCACATCACTATTCTGCATGCTAACGGTAAAGAAGGTGGAAAGTGGCAGGACCCGAGCCCACCTTCATGCCGGGCTGGAGGAGGGTGCTTCCTACCGGAACTGACGCTCAAGCTGAATCCCAGCCTGGCTCTCCCCAAACAAAAGGGATCTTGGGGCTCTGGGAGGAGTCTAAATGACACTGGAGAAGCCCCACCCTCAGCCAGGGTGGATTGGCGGCGGCCCTGGAAAGGCGAGGCAGCGATTGGCTCCAAGGAATGCCAATGTCCATGCCTGGCGGTTGAGAGGGAGGGACTTCGGGGACTGTAGATAGGGAGCGGGTGGCGGAGGCGGCGAGGAAGCTGAGCCTGGAGCGCCGGGAAAAGGTAGGGCTCGCTGGGGCTGGGAGTTGGTGGTTCCCGGGAAACCAGGTTCTCAAGAGAGAAAAGCAAGGGTAGGACCAGTGGTATCCTCCTACAGGGTCCCAACTGCCCCTGGCTCCCATCCCCTGAGGGGGCGGGGCCGTCTCCCTACCTCCCGGTATTCCCTGAGGTGGCGTCTCTCAACCTTTTAGGGTCCTCACAGCTCCTTTTTGACCCCCTCCGCAGAAGGGACTTCTCTTCTGATACCGTCATTTAAAAACCTCTCTCACTGAGCGCCTGAATGTTGGACGAGGGCTCGCGGGTTCCCATTCCTTAGGCTGCCGCCCCCACCCCCATTTTGTACTCGGGGCAGTGGGACATCCTTCCGTACACCTGTCCCTGTTTGCTCGGGTGGGACAGGACTAGTTTCATCCATAAGATAAAATCAGTACTCAGAAAACATGGATGAGACAAACGAAAAATTAAAGACCCCACCTAAACGTCCAGGTCCACGTCCGAAGCAGCTCTCCCCCTTTCGTTTCTTCCCATCCTCCATTCTCAGATCCCCACCTCCCTCCTGGAGCCCCTCAGATCTGCTGTTCTGTGGGGAGTGGAGAGCGCCCTTGCTTTGGGAGTCCTTCCTTTAGTCTCTGGAGGAAGGAGAAATAGCAACCCCCCCCCCTTTTCAGTCTTTGTGCTTTCCTCCTGTTTTCTGTTCCCTAAAGGAGAACCCAGCTTCAAAGGGATTTTAGCTTTGAGTTATGTTCTCTTTTGCTTTACACCCTCTTTCTTCCTTGAGAACTTGATGAAAAGCCGTCCTCTGTATTTCACAGTGAGGTGGGTGTGTTGGATAGCTGCAGAATTGGCCTTGTGTGGGTAGGAATGCAGTGTACATTGTTGGCAGCCTGTGAGTAGTGGCGTATTTTAAGATGAAGCCATGGAGATAAGCAAATAAAAATATTTGATTACAGGGGTGAGTATCTCCTAGTCTGTGGTGGGCTGGTCTGTTGCTCAGGGAGATTATAGGTAACCTGGAAGGTACAGTTCTGTTGAAACAAAAGACAGGAAGTGTTTGCAGAAAACTCGGTTTCAGTCGTTTAGGTTTATAAGTAATCTGGTCTGGTGGCCTTTGGTTACTCTTTCAACTACTCCCTCTTTTATGGGGGTTTTGACCCCCAAGAAAAATGGTACATGTATGGCATTGTTGACTGGTTGTATATGACCCGTATCATCTAACAGAATATAGGGGACAATTTTTATTAAATGTCAGAGAGAAGGGTGGGTAAAGGCAGGGTAAGTTCCATTTATTCACGTGTCTCTCTAGTGTGTTTGTGAAGGCTTTGTTGAGTCGGTCTTCGCTTCAGGAGGGTTTTAAGTGTTGATGCTTTGCATCCAGTGTTAATGCCACTGAATAACCAATGATCACTCATGGATATCTTCTACCCATTTCCATCAAGTTCATTCCAACTCATGGTGACCTTATAGGACAGAGTGGAACTGCTCCATAGGCTTTGCTAATTTGTAAATCTCTATGGAAGCAGACTGCCACATCTTTCTCCCTAGGGGCAGCTAGTGGGTTGGGACCTGCAACCTTTTGGTCACCAGCTGAGTGTTTAACCAGGGCTCCTTACCTGTGGATAGTGCTTTCTTATGTTAAAATTGACAGTAGTTTAAGTGGGCTTTTTTGCTTTCAAACAGAAGTCCCTCACACTGCTAACATCCATGAAAACCAAAACCAAACTCATTGCCATTAAGTTGATTCCAGCTCATAGTGACCCCACAGGACAGAGTCAGACTGTCCCACGGGGTTTCCGAGGAGCAGGTAGATGGTGGAATCAACCTGCCAACCTTTTGGTTAGCAGCTGATCTCGTCTGCACAGGGCACCTTTGTTACCTATAACTAAAGCTATTGCAACAAAATGAAAGAATTGGAATCACAGAGGGCGATTGTAATGGCTGTTGTCTTTTACCTTCCCAGTTAGATTTCCTGAAGGTAGACTTCCCAGAGGTAATTATTTTTAATAGTTAAATTTTGAAAGTTTCAGTGTTACAGATGCATTCAGTAATTGTTCCCAATCTACAATAAGAAAACACAAGAAGTGAAACTGTCTGTGGAGTCTCCCCAGCAAACACAGAAAGTGTTATTGCAATAATAGAAGAAAATGTGGGACCCAGCAATACCAGCAGAGTAAACTAAAAGAACAGAAAATCTCAGAAAGATATGTCTTGTTACATGAGTAGAGAACAAAAAACAAACTAAGGTAAGAGACTAGACAATCTAAAGTAATAGCGATTGCCAGGGCTTTAATGAGCAGAGAGGAAAAAGTAATGCTCTTTGATTATTTTGCTCAACAATGAAAACTTTTTGGATATGCTCTGGTGGCACAGTGATTAAGAGCTCAGCCACTAACCAAAAGATTGGCAGGTCAATCCCACCAGCCGCTCCTTGGTGACCTTGTGGGGCAGTTTCACCCTTTTGTAAGAAAATACCTGCTGGTTAAGGCTGGATGGTCCGACAGACTGGAGGTCCAGAAGACACAGCTCCTGGACTCCGTTAGCCCAGAACTGAAACTGTTCCTGAAGCCAGCTCTCTTCAGACAAAGATTGTATTGGACCATAAAACAAAAATGATACTGGTGAAGAGTGTGCTTCATGATTTAAGTAGAAACATGAGACTAACTGGGCAGCTTCTGTCTAGAGATGAGATGAAAGGGCAGAAGGGGACAGGAGCTGGTTAAGTAGACACAGGAAATACAAGGTGGAAAGGAGTGTGCTGTCACAGTGGAGGGAGAGCAGCTAGAGTCAGATAACAATGGGTGTGTAAGTTTGTGTATGACAAACTTACTTGAATTATAAACTTACAATGTCAGCACAATAAAAAAATAATAAAATATCTGCTGATTAGCTAATACAGTGTTGCTCTCATGAAATTGGAATATCATCAGTGGTAATCATTTCAGGATTTTCTTTGATTTTTCTTAGACTCTGACCTGATGGGAATAAAGTGAATTCAAGAGAGCATATTAAGAACTGTTTGCCGGTTTTTGTTTAAAAATGATTTCTTAGTGTTTGTTTTTGACAAGATACTTGATCTTCTTCGGGATTTTTTTTTTTTTAATTTTAGTGGAAGTTTAGTTGTTTTGTGCTTTATTAAACTAGCACTAAATACGTGGTTGGGGCACAGAACAGTATGGGGTTCCTGAATGAAGTCAAACAGGCTGACCGTGGTGGCCGCAACACGCTCACTCAGCAATGAATTTGAGTGATGGCAGAATTGGATCTGTAGGCCTGCCAGTTAATTTGCAGAACAGGGTTGGAATTTTTAACTTTTCTAAGTGAAATAGAATGGTGTTTCTAGGGGTTTCCTTTGAATTAGTGTTAGATGACATGAAATAAGCCCAGATTGATTTCTAGAGGAAACTTGCCTCGTCTCTGGACTGACTCTGGGAATGACATGTCAGCCCGTTTCCAGCAGCTACTTGCTGTTATTTCCAGAATGTTTATTATTGATAACTGAAAATGAAGTCATACTTCAAAGTGTTTCAGTAAATAAAATAAAATAAGTCTTGTTTTTTGTTAGGTTACATAGGGCAGTAACTTACAGCACAGACTTTAGAGGCAAACCTAGATTCAGATCCTAGCTCTGCTCCTTCAAGAGGCAGGGACAGAGTTTCTTATCTTCACTATGTCCCGGTTTCTTTGGCTAGCATATACTTCTCAAGTCCATAAACTAATATATATCAATCATAAAGCAAGGTGCCTGACACATAGGAAGCACCAATAATTGGTACATATTGTTGCAATTATTAGCGTGGGAGTTAGAGACATTAATATTTTCTTTTGCTCCTTCAGCATTTTAGCAAAGGTGAATTGAGTAGTATCTCATTTTAGTTATTGATTGGTTTTGTTTTACATTCTTCACTGTGTAGCTGTGATTCCTAAGTATATAACTGTACTTGCATAGAACATGATTTCAGATCACTCTGATCAAAGATTTTTAGGAAAATATGTGTCTGTCTTGATGTATGTGTGTACGTGTAATAGTTGTGTCATGCAGATTATGTTTTTTGAATGTTTGCAGAGGTTAGGAAGAGGAAAGGCTAGGGATTCAACCTACAGATGTCTTTCTGCGTGAATTGCCAGTTGCTCCACTCCTGTCTCTAGTCTTCTAGGTAACTTCACCTTGAATGGCATGTGAATAGTTTTGTGGATACTGTGATTGCTGTGCAGAGTTGTACCTTTTAGGAGAGTTAAGGGATTTTCAGTGGTAGTTTTGATTAAAAACCCCTTTTGCCTTGCCTTTGAAGGCAGCTTTCCCTTCGGGTCACTCCCAAGTAAGGAGCTGTATAATAGGAGTGGTCAGAACTGAGCAGAAGAAAACATGGATAGGGTAGTTCAGGGTAGAGATCAGGGAAGTCTAGGAAGGGAGTTGTGGACTGAAACGGAATTACAGGCAAGCATTGAAGTAAAAAAGGCAGTGTTATGGTTCCTTGCTGCCAAGTATTTCCAAGTTGTATTTCAGGTTCAGAGCCAAAGCCTCCAATCTAGATATGTTTTTTGCTGCTGAGTGAATCCTTTCTGACTTCTGGAACTGTAGGATATAATCCTTAATTGTTACGAAATTTAATAGACAACAAAACAGGACAGAGGAGGATGATTGAATTTATAGACAGAAAAAGACTTCTACCCCTGGCCTAGAGAGTGTCTGCATAGATCCTTTGTGCAAAATTTCTGCAGAAGGTGAGGCGGAAGGGTGTTTGGGGTCTGACCTGTTAGATAGATGAGAGCCAGGCCAAAGGAGAACAGAACAGAGACATGGAGATGAATGTTTTAATAAGAGGGAAGAATATAAAGGAGAAAAACAATAAGAGATAACTGACACTAAAGTTGTAGGAGACACAAGCCTTAACTTTGTTGTTGGGGGTGATGCCCCCTGACTTGGTTCTTGCTAACTAGACCTTTCTGTTGCAGCAGCTTGTACAAGAGTAACAGCAGAACCAAACTAGTTCTTAACTGATTTAGTACTTTGGGGAAAAAATGATGTGGCCCAGTCTTGTACATCAGCTTCTTCACATTGTTGCTTGTCCTTAAAATGAGGACACGAGAAATTTTCATGAAAGGTGCCTTTTGCAAAGACTTCTCCACTTCTAAACCCTTAGTCCTGACCGCACTAGCTGACACTTCACGCATTCCTCTTGAGGGTTTGATTATTTCTCATTCAGCGTGTCTCACATCACACTCATCATTTCCCTTCCTAAAACCAGTTCCCTCTCTAACATCCCTGTTTCTGTCGGTAGCATCATCATTCTGGTCAGCCCGCCTCAGAATCTTATCTGAGCTGGGGTTATTTCCTCTCCCACCTCCTTCAGTGGAACCAGCCACCAAGTTACTGTAAGTGCTTTTTAATAATTCCTGTATTAGTTATTTCCCTCCTTATTGTCACCATCTTAGTTTCCCCATTATTTTTCTTTGCGTCATTCCTAGATTGTTCGTTTTCTCCCAGCTGTTCTTTGATCTCCAGTTTTTCTTCAGTGAAGTCAGCCGTGTGTGCTGTTGGCTGCTTTAACGTTCCTAACACTGTGCTTTCATTATATTCACCCAGTTAAAAAGGGTTAGTGGCTTCTCGTTTTCTAAAAGATAAAGTCCAACTTAGCTGAAATTCAATTTACTGTAGGTTTCTGTCCAAGCCTGTCTGGATTCAGCCAGCATAAAACCTAGTGGTATAGTGGTTAAGTGCCATGGCTGGTAACCAAGAGATCGGCAATTCAAATCCACCAGCTGCTTCTTGGAAATTCTGCGGGCAGCTCTACTCTGTCCTGTAGAGTTGAATCAACTTGAAGGCAAAGGATGTTTGTCTGCCTGTGCGTGTCTGTTGGTCACGTGGATGGAATAGAATGTGATAACAGCTCCTGAGTTACTAATGTACATACATATCCATTAATCATTTAACATATTGTAAAAACTAGCTCTAGTATTTTTAGAAAACCCATTACAAGTCATTACAGGTTAAAATTTTGATGATGAAAAGCACAAAAAATTTAGTAGACAGAAAGACATACTTTTCTTTTGTATGCTGAAGATGCAGAAAGTTAATTTAGGCCAAAGATGGTCTGTTTCCTTTTTGCAAATAGTGTACAGGTCTCATTGGGGTGGATATGTATTGTACACGTCCCAAAGCTAGCTTTCCCAGGAGCTGGCCACGCTGTCTTCCTTTTTTGCAGCTGATCAACCCACCAAGTTAGAGAGGAGAAACTTGTTTTGCTTTCCAAGTGAGACATGAAGACTAGACAGTGGCAACCCACCAGAAAAAGAAAATCATTACTCCTTTCAGATTAAACCACGTCCGTGCCCCAGGGATAAGAAATGAGAGAACTGATCAGTCACTAACTTGTTTAAGTGCTTCAGCATCCGGTTGTGGTATGTTTTGTTATTCCCATTTCCTAGGCGGAGAATTTAAAGATTAAGTCGATGTGTCAGAGCCAGAATGCAAACCCAGGTCTGTAGGGCTCCAAAGTCCATGCATTTTCTATTGCAACACTTGGCCTCCCAGGAGAATTTTACTGTTTCTGAAGAACCTTGGGGAAAACAATTGCAAGCTTTATTGTTGCTAATTTTTAACTGATTCCAAATTGTTAAACTTTTTTTTTTAAATCAGTGGCCTGACAAAACAACATTAGCAGTGATAATATTTCTGTTTGAGGCTTATGTGGAGTTTTTTGTAATTCAGGAAGAGTCAGGTTTTTGTTTTTGTTTTTTTTTAAAAAAAAAAAGAAAGAAAGAAAGCAAACTACACCCGTTGGTAACTCTTGAGGTGATTCCTACTCACAGCTACCCTATGGCACAGACACTAGACCTGGTTTTGGTTCACCCTCCCTATCTTGACTCTCTTGAGTTTCTTCCCAGTTTGAAATCCTTTTGGAGTCACTGACTTCAAACCTACATTAGCATTTGAAGGGTTTTTGAATTCAAGACTTCTCTAGAATTATACCCTGTAAGTCATTTTACTGGACATAAAGGGCAGTTAAAATCATTCTGTATCATAGTCCCAACAGCAGAAACGAATGTAAATTAATCAAATTAGTTAAATGCAAATTAAACATGGTGGTGTTGTGTTGCATGTTGTTTTATAAATCATGAGGGCTTTATTTCACAAAACAGAAAATTTGGGGGACTGGTGTGTGGACAGATCATACAGATACGTATTTGATTGAAATTATAATTTCATTGACAGAAAATAAAGCCTACTGGCATATATCCTTGAAATAGTTTAATGTTAAAAGATAGATCATCTTTTATTTTAATGAAGAAAAAATTTACTGACATGAAAACTGTTGTTCGTTTTCATTAACATCCATCCCCACAGACAGCACTCAGGGTTGCTATGGGTTGCAATCAACTTGAGGCGGCTAATGACAACAGAGCTGAACTAATGTAGTTCTTCTGGTTTGGTCTTGCCTCAGACGAGAATACTTGAAAGGGTGTAAACAGATATCCAGATAGACAGACCTGTTTTTAATAGCTTTGTGTTAATGTCCTCCTTTTGGAGGAGGGATGTTTTCTGACACATATACAAACAGTTGCACCAGAGATGCGTAAGTCTTAAAAGTAAACAAAACAGAAACTTGATACGGTCATGGTATCCCAGAAAGTTGATTAGAACTGGGCATTTTTTTTTAAAACAAACAAACAAACACGAGTTTTAGACCTGGTTCTACTATTTAACTATGTGTTCTTCAGTAATTCTGGGCTTTGCTTCTCGTCTGTAAAATGATTACTGAATTGTTTCTGAGGTCCCTTACAGCTTTGTGAATCATGTTTTAGCTGAGATTTTTTTCCATCACACTGTTCCTAAAGCTAATAGGAAGAGAAGATTAGGTGTGAACTAGTGTAGCAAGGGTTACCACAGAAACCTTGGGAGTCCAGTTACCTGGGTTCAAATCCCACTTATGACACATACTAGCTATGAGACTTTGACTGAGTTATTTAGCCTCTGTGTTTCAGTTTAATGGGAATAGTTATAATGGCTATAGCAACTATCTCCTAAAGTTGTGAGGATTTAGTTAATACATGTCAGATACTTACAACACTGTGTCACTTGCAGTAATGTTTAGTTTAATATGTTATCTTTTTTTATTAGTATTGTTATTGCTTGAAAACAGAAAGACTGAGATAGTGGTGACAGTGGAGATTAATGTTGATAAATAAAATAATATTAATTTCTGTACACTAACCATAGATCAAAAACTCTGATCTTAGAATCTGTTTCAAATAGAGTACTGTGTATTTGAATGCTGCAGTATTATAAATGTCGACCTTTAGAAGTACTAGCATAACTACAGAGCTTATCTGCTGAGGTCTTCTTCAGAGTGTATATTAACAGTATTGAGTAAACAAGCATCTTGATCCCTTAGCACCATTGTAATTTTTTCATAAGTATACTATTTATATTTCAGGGTGACTCAAAGCATCCTTCCTCAAAGGGTCCTGAAGTTTACAATCTCTGAAACTGTTTCAAAATCACTCTGTTTTATATAATGCTGTCTTTGCTGTGGTTGGAAAAAGCAGACCCATAAGACAAAGCAAGGCATTCGGAGAAATAGCATGCTATGGTGTTCTCATGGTAGGGAAAGGCTCAGATCTAGTGGTTGTAGTAGTATTTAAAAGTGGTGTATTTACTACAGAGGGTATAGAAACTCCACTACTATCTTTAGCTTCAATGGAAAGAAGCTTGAGTTGAATATCTTGCATAATGCTGTAGAATTCAATAAAATGACACTCAGTTTTATACTTTGATTGCAGAACTTTTGTAAATTATAATAGCAAAAGGGGCTTTTTTAAAGCAAATGTACAGAAGATTTCTTGATCAGAAAATTAGTTTCTAATAGCAAGTTGATAGGTTTTCCTTCTGTAGCCTGACCCTAAAATGCCAAGAGTGGAGTAAGACGGACCATTTGGAAGGTGGTCACTCTTTTACTCCACATCCATAAATAAACCTGAAAAACTGTTAAGTGCCAGAGGCTGGGGAATCTGAAATCTTTTGAGATAGTTAAGATTGTGTTTCAACATCTCACTGTGATACAAGGCTACTCTGGATATATATTTTTTTAAATAACAGCGCATTGTTGCCCATATTTTAGTGTTTAGAAACTCTACAAGTGTCTTTTATTTTTTATTTCACATATAGTCAGTTTTTAAGGAAGTACTTCATCTAATGGAAAGCTGTCAGAGATACCCATTTTGTAAGTTAGTCTCAACTCTTTGACTTAAAAGAATTAACTGTCCTGCTTTATACTTGGTTTTATGAATATGTATGTGAAAGAGTCTTTAAATAATTGGAGCAAATTTGCTTTGCATCTCTGCTCATATCTGATCACTGATAGCAAAAATTTACTTAATGGTCTGAATCTCAACTTAGTAAGTTATAAGCCAACTATGAATTTCTTAAATTTGGTAGCTAAGTACATAGTAAAGAAGAGATTTTTGCTCAGTTTTGTAAGACTGATTTCCTGGGAAAAAATACTTGATTTTTTTTTTTTTATACTGTGTGTATTTTCTTGAGGTGTTTCCATGTCAGGAAATACCAAGACTCATCTGAAAATGTTGATGTCTCTTTTTCATGTCCCGTATCACTGGCACTTGGAAAGAATGAAAGCCTTCAGTACCACGTAAAGACACACAGGAGCCCAGATACTGAACAGATGAACATCTTACTTACAATCTACCTGCCCTGCCCTGCTATATACATAGCACAGAAGCTGTTAAGGGCGTTTCTTTTTTCTGCCACTCAACCTCTCTGTATAGTAAAAAAGTCAGTAATGCCTGCTGTCCCACAGAATTCAGAGTTCCAGAGCGGAAGCTGAGATTGCTTGAGAAGCAAAAGACAAACTCAGCCAGAATTAACCAGAATGAGGGAGCTTGTCTACAAGTGGTTTTTATTTCAAATTTATAGGCTTTAACATTCCTTAGACAGAAGTATCTGCGTCTAACTCTAAGGGAAGTTGTGCTTTGGAGAGTGTCTAATAGAAGAAATGAGCTTAGCATCTGGTTAAAATGATCCTGTCTTTTGAAGTCACTTAATAATGTTGTCAATGACAAGTAACAGCTCATTTAGAAAATGAGTATGTAGACTACACTGTGGCTTTCCAAAGATCTGGCAGTCACATTTCTAATATGGGTTACCTTTTGCTGTCAAGTCAATTCTCATGCATAGTGACCCTGTAGACAGAGTAGAACTGTCTCATAGGGCTTCCAAGGAGTGGCTGGTTGGTTTGAACTGTCAGCCTTTTGGTTAGCAGTGATAGTTCTTAACCACTGTGTCAGTAGAGCTCCAATATGAGTTAAAACCGAAACCCACTGCCGTCGAGTCAGGTCAGAGTAGAACTGCTCTATAGAGTTTCCAAGGAGTACCTGGCGGATTAGAGCTGCTGACCTTTCGGGTAGCAGGTGTAGCACTTAACCAGGATTTCCCCAATATGGGTTAGGAACAGCCTTTTTCCAAAAATCCTGTGTCACATAATTTACATGTTGGGCAGAGATAGATGCGTAGCATATTCAATGTTTGTGTATATGTGGGTTCTGTATTCTTGTTAGCTGCACAACAGACCCACACTCCCTGTCCTAACTTCAGAGATTTATAATTAGTTTAATGACTGATTCTTGATTGAATGAAGCGAGCATTATTGCACTGCATTATTCTTCCTTTGACACTGTCTTTATTTGACTGTTGGGTTTCAGCACCTTAAACAGGCTGGCTTTTGCACCTGTCTTGGTTATCTAGTGCTTCTGTAACAGTTGTAATCTGTGACTTTAACAGACAAGTTTACTCTCTCATAGTTTAGTAGGCTAGAAGTCTGAATGCAGAGCACTAGCTCTAGAGGAAGTTTTCTCCCTCTGTCAGCTTCTCCTGAGCTTCTGCTCCTGGGCAGTCTTGGTGTGGCTTGGGATCTCTCTTCTTTATCACTGCTTGCTAGGTTGCATTTTGTTTACTCTTTCGTATCTCAGAAGAGATTGACTCAGGTTACACCCTCTACTAATCCTGTCTCCTTACTGTAACAAAGACAGTCATTCCCAAATGGATTATAAGTATGCCATTCAAGTTAAGATTTATAGCACATGTTCATTTGGGGACACAGTTCAATCTATGATAGTACCTTAAAGTTCAAGACAAAAATTATGTCAAATGAAATCGAAAGTTTATCATTTTTTAAAAAGCTTGCTGAATCTAATGCATGGTTAGGAAAATATAAACAAATGGGGTAAATAAGTGAAAATTAATGGGAAAAAATAGAAGCTGAGGATGAGTAATCAGCTTCATAGACAAAAGTCAGGATGATAACAGGTTTATTTGTTTATGGGTTAGTGGGAGATGAGGGAATGATTATTTTTCTTACACAGATTGCACAATTTGAAAAACTCAGTAATTTTGATATTTTTGTACCTGGGTGTATCATGCGTAATTATGCATAATTCATGCTGATTCAAACAGATAAATGCTTTTGTCAGTTCAGTAAGAAGTCTTTTCTACTCCTGTTCAGAAGTTGGTCCTTGAAATGGTCACCTTCTGTCTTCCTACGTAGGGAGGTCAGATTCTTCCTATTTTCCCTACATTGCTCAGCATGAACTTGAACTATTTTCTTCTTCTTATTGATACTAACCTACAGCTGGCAGGCCTCATTAGCCATAACAATTGACATTTATGGATTTATAAAACTGTTTACAGTATGGTCACGTAGGTAATAAACTACTTATTATTTTGCAGCATTGGATTCTTTCCCGGCATGCTATCAGCTTTTTAAGTATACTTGTCAGTTTTCCCAAATTTTAACTGAAGAAATTTTCAAGAGTTTATATCTGTGGACTACAGTTTGACTCTGCCAATTACCAGGTCAGTGTCTTCCCCCACCCCGAGTATGTCATTGCTATCCCAAGACAGACATTTCAGACAAAGTAAGTATTAGCAGTGTTCTGAATATTGAGATTAGAGTCAAATGTATACAACAGCGGACTGCTGAATTTTATTATTTGTAAAGAAAAGTAAAGTGCAGAAACAGAACTGTTGTTACACACCTGTGGCTCTATTTGTCCTCTGTCATATTTGTATTGTATTCATATCATGTAGGCACTAAGCTAAATGAGTTGGTGCACATTAACAAAATGTTCCGGATATTAAAACTTGTTTTTGTTGTGGAAGTAATTTCAGACATAGAGATAACAAGGAAGAGTGTTGTTTTTTATGCCATTAAAAAAGAACAGAATTTTTTTCTTGCCTAGACTGGACTGCTTTCTAACTAAAGTGACTGAAGATCATTTCAGTTTTACTCTTTTATGAGGATATTTATCACAATAGATCAGACATTAATTTGGATACAGTCTGATTTAGTCCTTTATATATTTGCCTTTGATTCGTATTTAACTGGGTTCTCTAATAAATAGTACTTGATTTCAGTATCTGTAAAGGCTTAAAATAGAGCCAAGAAGGACTTTAGAAATGACCTAGTCTGTCTTATTCTCCCTATGAACAGACTCAGGGCCAAAGTTACTGGGTGATTCCCTCCACCCACCAAGGTCACATAGATGTATGTAGGGGCAGAGCGGAGGCTACAAATTCTGTATTCCTCACTTCCAGTCCATTAATTTCTATGAATATCACACTGTTTCTTTAAGCCAAAGAGTATGTAAAGACCGTAAAGGTGCTGAAGAAAAAAGAGTAACATGCTGAGAGCCCTGCCATTTTTAACTCTATTCTTACTTCCTGCCTTGGTGTTTATGAAGTCACTTGATGTTATCAGTGCAGCTGGTGCCTATGGAGTACCTTTGCTGTGTGCCCGTTAATTTGCCTAACATCTTGGGAGGGCATGAAAATGTCTGGACATTTTCCTTTGCCTTATATGTAATCTCTCTGGGGGAGATGAACACAAGGAAGGCATTGAAGTGGGTGGTGGCTCATCTAAGAAACCAGTATGACTCAACTGGGTCGTTTAAATCTCTCCCCATTCTTCCCTCCAGAACACCATCACCATTCTTCATCTGTGGTTCCCAGCTACAGTAGGGCAGCTAAAAGTATTTCTGCGATCTTCTACCTTGGCTACCCACAATTTTGATAATGTCTTTGTTAGAATTCTTTTGGAAAATGGGAGAAGATAGTAGTCGTTAATGATTAAACCATTATTGAGCTGGTGTCTGGAACTTGGCAAAATGCTTTTACATTTATTATCACATTTAATCTTCACAAAAATCCTATGGATCTGATATCATCAAACTGAGAATCCAAAAACTTGGCCAAAGTCATACAATTAGGACGATGAAGATGCAGACCTGTGCTGTTTCCAACATTTCATTTTATATTAAACACAACCTAGTGCCGTAGAGTCAATTCTGACTGATAGCAACCCTATATGACAGAGTAGAACTGCTCCATAGACTTCCTTTCCAAGGAGCACCTGGTGGATTTGAACTGCGGACCTTTTGGTTAGCAGATGTGGGAGTTAACCACTATGCCACCAGGGTTTCTCATTTTAGATTAAGTTTAATTTTATTAGTCTTTTTTTTTTTAAATTAGGTTTTAATTTTAAACAGACTGTTGCAAGAGGTGTCTCTAATGCTAAAGAAGTCTGAACCATTTACTTGCAATTAAAACTCACTAGTTAGAAAGTTAGCAGTTAGATCTGAGGTTACATTGAGAGTATTTACAATGTAGTAAAAGATTTGTACAGAATGTTCTGAAATACAGTCTAACAACACAGAAAAGTATGTATTTTCTACATGTTCTTTTTCACTTAAAGGCAGTAGCTCTGGAAGAAATCAAAGACTCTTTTGTGTGCCCCCTAAAATTTAATGTGCTCATAAGAGTTGGGAATTACTGCAGGGTGTGTGAACTGGTCATGTTATGATTCACTTTGAAGAAAACTATTATGAGAGTGGCGATTTGGAAGTAAAAAGTAGGAGAAGGAAAATAATAGTTACTCAACTTTGGAAGTTATAAAATGTGTCTTGGCATACCTAGTGGTCAGATGTTCCTTCAAAAATTATATAGTCTTAACTTCTGTCTAGGTAGGGTTTTTGAAAAATTCATTTTATGGAAAAGATTTTGTGCAGCACAAGTTGCCGTTTAACATATTTCAAAATGTGTAAGCCCTCATGGAAATGGGAATTAAGTCAAATAAATTCAGTTTGTAATAACCTGACTAATTAGGTTTAAATAATATATTTTAAGAAGTCATTTAAAAGTATATTTGCATATGGTTGCTTTTAAGTCTGTTTTACTATGCAAAATATAAATACTATGATAGAAGATAGGTAGAAATAGACAACTTAAAAGAAAATTTTCCCCACTCCCGCCAACCAATATTTTTACTGAGATTCCACTGAAACTAGTTTCAGAGGGATACCAGAATATTTTGTGCACACATTTGTAATTTTGACTGTCTAAAACTGGGAAATCTGTTCATGGTCTTAACAATTTTTTTAGTGCAGTAGTGTTCATTGTAAACAATTTTACCTGAGCTTGTAGTGGATGGAATTAGTGGCTAATTGTTTCCCAGACCTTCTGGAATGTCTGATTGGAAATATGCTTGGAGAAAAAATGATGAAAAGTAGATCTTGGGAGTAGTTACAGAAACTAAAATTAATCTCAGGTATTGCTTTCATTACTGCTCAGTTTGTGATTAACACTAGAAAGCTGTTATCCTTAATTTCATTGCAATTGTTTCCTTTCTGAAAGCATTGTGGACTATAGCTATTGCTCTTCTCTTGCCTATCTCACAATTTAAAAAAAACAATTGTTACATTAACTCTGTCTTCTAGAGATTGTCTGATTGTTGTCCTTGTTTTAGGCTTTCAGGATGAATCTGGAAAAACTCAGCAAGCCTGAGCTCCTGACACTCTTCAGTATTCTTGAAGGAGAGCTGGAAGCAAGGGACCTTGTCATAGAAGCTTTAAAGGTATGCTAAAAGGAAAAAAAGAGAAGTTGTTATGTGTTTTTTAGATTGTTTCAGTGGTTGTAATTTATTTAACTAGGATATCTCTGTATCCCCCGTGATGATAGTGGCCTGGATGCAAATATTAATACTTGCTATAAGTAGCCACCTATGCAGGGTGATCTTAGAAACAGTGGCAAAGCCTTTTTCCCTCAAAATGGTCAACTTAGTCTCAGCTGAGACTGTTTTAGCTGAGACTGAACTTCGCTGTTTTAGTGTAAGTGGACCTTTGCTGGTTTTGAATTCTGACCCCTTTGAGAACTTGACGAGACCAGCTTCCTCAAAGTATTCATGCATATGTGCAAAACTCCAAATATAATCTGGAGATTGAGGACCCCATGAAATCCATCTGTAATTCCTGGGAACCCCCCCCCCCAGTTAAAAATTTTTACTTTTAGTTAAGTATTTGGTATCTATTAAAATACAAGGAAATGTAACTCCTTCTAAATGTCATCAGTCTTTTATACCTCAGTATAAAGTCTGCCTTGAGTGTATCTTTGGATGGGGAAATGAAACATCTGAAGGGTATTGGTATAAGTAGCAGGAAGACAGCACCCCTGAAAGGAAAGGGAAAAGAGCCAAAGAAAGCATAGTCCTTCAAACTGCAACTGAGTCCAAATATCTGAGAAGACTTTTATGATTTAAAATTGTAGAAGTTTTATTGATCTACCTTCCTAAGCTTCATCTGTAAAACATTTATGAAATTATTTCTTACAGTTTTAGAAAAGGGGCATTTTTATTAAGATTTCATATATGTCCATGTGAAGTTGCTCTGTTGAAGATTTGCTTAAAGCAGTGAAGATCAGTTTCTCATTGCTATTCTAGGAGGCTTAGAGAATTAGTCATTTCCTAAGTACCCAGCAAAAACCATTCAAAAGAGTACGTTCAAAAAGCAGTATCTTTTCTCTTCTTTAGCTTGTCTTTTTTTCCCGTTGCACACTGTGTTTTACTTAACCATATTTCGGTAATCCTTTCTTGGGTGAGTCTTAATTTATAATTGTGATAAAATTTGTATCTACCTATTTTGATATGCTGTGAGCTTCACAGCAACTTATTAGCTTGTGCCTTTTAGAGCTAGCTACTAAAGATTGATATTTCTATCTAATTATATATGCCTCGGAGTACTTAATCATTGAAAACCATTGCTTTTTTGTTTTTTCTTGTAGCTTTGTATAGTAAATAATCCTCAGTAGTTTCATTTCTGCATAGTGTGTGAGACAGTTCCCTTCTGATATGGGGGGATGGGATCTGTCATATTTTTTTCCTTTCTCTTTCTCTTTTAGTCTTGTTTTGCATGGATTCCCCAGAGATTGCATGTTTATGGCTTTGCCACATGCCTGCATTCATATGTTAGAATTCCTTGGCTGAGTCTCTGCCCATCCTGCATGTGCCTGTTCATAACTGTGACCTTGGTCAAGTCATTAAGTCTGTTTAGAGCATAGTGATTAAGAGTTACAGCTGCTAACCAAAAAGTTGGCAGTTCACATCCACCAGGCACTCCCTGGAAACCCTATGGGGCAGCTCTACCCTGTTCTCTAGGGTCACTGTGAGTCAGAAGCTACTTGATGGCAGTGGCTGTGGTTTTTTGGTTTTTGTTTTCGGTAACTAGTATTTGTGTGTAACACTTTACAACTCTCATGCCATTGCAAATACTCTTAACAGTTTAGTGTTCCTTTCTTCCTTCCCCTTTATTTGTATCCTGTGAGTGCATCCCATGTACCTCAATCCAAGAAGCAGTCCATGGTTGCCAGGCATTTGAATGAATGTCTCTAGTGTGCCCTCAACAATGCCTAACATTCTAATGACTGCCAACACATATTACATTTACGCATTGACTTCATTTGGTGACTCATTTCTGCCATATCTACAGGCCTTCCTCTTTTGTCACTCCTGGTAATTTCTCTTCCCTCTCTTGTAAGTCCCTAAAAACCCTAATCTATTTCTCACAGCCCCATGCCACTATTACCAGAAGTCTCAACCCATTTAACCTAAGCAAGGATGCCCTGCTATTTCTTACCACATGTTTATCTGATCGGTGAAAAGAAAAAGGAGGGCGGCAAGTTTGAGCTTATTCCCAATGCCTCACCTCTAATGCTGTTGTTATTCCCACCTCCTTCCCCCAATTCTTCTCTGAAGCCACTGACTCCCCTCTCCATAGGAGTTATCAGCAGGACTTGGAACTGGAAGAGTTCCATGGCTTGGGCTTCAACAAGAAGAACCCCACTGAGAATGCAAAGTACCTTCCAGGAGCAGCATTATAATAAATAGCAGTTAGTTTTATGTAACTACAGTAGTTGGGCAACATGTTAACTAGACAAACCCAAGGACCATCCCCACTTGCTTTGGGATTCCGGGAAAGTTTCCCACAAACACACAAGAACTTAATGGGTCTCGGCCTACTCATAATTGGGATGAGGGTAAAGAGATAGCTGCTTCTATTAGAAAAATGAGGATGACCTTTTTTCTTACAATTTTTTTTCTCTGTCTCTGTCTGTGTCCTCATTACTTTTCAGTCATCTAAAAGCTATAAAAACCTACAAGGTTTTATGTTTTGGTAATCATTATGTCCTCAGTAGCTAGTACCCCAAACCAAACTGTGTGCTCTCTAGTCAATTCCAGCTCATAGCGACTCTGTAAGCAAGAGTAGAACTGCCTTGTAGACTTTCTGAAGAGCACCTGATGTATGTGAACTGCTGACCTTCTGCTTAGCAGCAATAACACATAACCACTACACCACCAAGGTTTCCAGCACCTAGTACAGGGCCTGGTATATAAGTGCTCAATAAATAGTTATTGAAACAGTGAAAAGATTGTGATGTGTGGCTTTAGAAAATTACCAGAATACTTCAAAGTGAGTGGCGTGCATTATTAAATTTTACAGGCTGTTCTTATGTGCTGTACAACACACTGCCTTCTGGTTTTAATGTTAACAGATGGTTAGGGGGTATATTGCACATGTTTTCCTGAAATATATTTTTTCGGCATGAATCCAATTTTACTTACCATAGGCAGCTTCTGACAAGTTGAACGAGCAGCTTGAGAAGCAAGAGCTATAATTAAAGGAACATTTTGATATAAGATACCATCTAGAATCAGGCACAAGTGTTGTATTTAGTCTGTGCATGCCGTCTGTAGGTGATAAAGTTATCTTCTGAGGCTTAAACTTTATACAGTTGGGATGAAATGAATAGCTTCACCAGAAGTAACATGTCCTTAAAGAATCTATTGTTAGATAAACTAAGTGGCAACTGGAATAAAAAGTGTTCATTGATTTAGAAAAGCAACTGCCATACACACTCTTTAAGTTGGAATGAATCTCTCATTATTTGTGGGGTGGTTTTCTGTTTGCTTGTCTTGTTTTGTTATTTTTGATTGTTTTGTTTCTGTAATGAAGGTTTTATTTCATCATATTCTATAGCGATTGATTAAGAACAAATACCTGTTGAACTTCTTGGACTGATACGGCAATTGGTTAATTTTCTGTCTTTTAGTATTCTATATTAATTCATGCTTAGAGGTGGTTTAAAAAGGTTTTGAGTTTTGTCCTGAATGGCTGTGGTTGGCTTTTTCCTTTTTGTTTCAGTCAAGTTTTTCTTCTGTTCTTCTCCTTACTGTCAACAAAATATATTTTTCCTGAACATAAAATCTATTCAACTTCGCATCTCTTAACAAAACCATATGGTTCATTGTTGCTTCCAAATGAATACTGAGTCACCCTGGTGGGGGTTTGATTTATTTAGGCATATTTTATAAAGTTACTGTAGTTTGTAAGTAGCCCTACCTGTGGAGCTATATTTGTAAAATAGCTTCATTCATTTTCTAAAATTTCTGTAAAATGCCACATTGCATTTACTCCCTTTTAGAATCCTACTGGTTATGTTCTCTCTCTCTAAAATGAAAGTCTCTTTCTCTTCTGATACAGCCCAGGACATGTTTGGCATAGAACCAGGGAAGCCAATAGAAAATAATCTAATGTTCCAGCTCTCTTTTATTTGAAGTCTAGTTGCTACAGAGGCCATTTATACTGTATTTGGTCCTAATTGAACTTTAAATGAAGTGATTATCTGTTTTAGAAGAATTGCATCAGAGAAAAACATTCATTATGAAAATCTTTCCTTTGACTACTTTGTTCTCGTGAATGATTACGCTATGGGAATTCCACAATGGAAACAAATCGCATTGCTCATAAACTGTGGGAGAGAATGGGCAAGGGGAGGGGAGGACCATACAATACAGCAGACGAGACTCAGCTCATGAATTCCAAGCAAATCTAGGAAATAGGTGCCCAGTATGATCTATGACTGCTTCAGAAGAAGCCATTGTAAAAGATCAGAAAAAAGAAAATAGATATGACTGCTAATTAGTTAGATGAATTTCTTCTTGATACTTCCAAATTGAGTATATTAGATATGTGTGACTTAGACATGATACAAAGGCATACTTAGCTATGACTAGATAGAATCTACTCTGCATTTTTATTAGCATCATTTTATTTTAAAGCATCCTCTAAATTGCTTATACAATAATAAATGGTAAAATATTAAAACTTTTATATAGAATTAGCTTGAGCAGTCTTGAATTCTTTTCCACTGATGCTTAACCATGAAACAGGTATAACTCTTAAAGCCTAGGATGAAATGTTGTTGTTTTTGGCCAAAGGCCATTGCAAAATTCTCCAAGCAAGAAGATTTACAGGCAAAAATGTTGTAGACAGGATAGAGTCAGAAATATATTTGGAGTATGAGACTATGTAATATCTCATTCTGTTGGTTTAACTATTTTGTTTTAAGTAGGTAGGAGGTTTAGTTTTTTTTTTTTTTTTAATCTGTTACTGAAATATCTGAAATATGGAGACAATAAATGATTTACTTTTGCAAAAAATATTTGAAATAGTAGTTATAGTTATCACTACGGGTTCTATAACAATGTGAGATATATGGAGCAAAACAGAAGTTATCATGGAAGTTGCTGTGGCTCAAGAACATCACAGATAACAAGTTTACTGTAAGTCCAGAGCTTGGCATCTGCTTTTGGTTATGGCCTTGTGCCTGTTATAGAAACAGATAGTTATAAAGGCTGGTCTGAGGATAGGAAGGTAAAATTGAACCTAACAGCCCCCGTGCATTGTTCTTTACTAGTCAGCCTGTCAAGGATGTGTTTGCATTAAAAGAAAAAAATCAGATATCAACTTGCTTAATAACAGATCTCTGAGTGTGTTTAAATAGACTGAAAGCATTCCTTAGCACCAGTAAACCTGGATCTGATGATCCTTTACGTCAAAAATGATCCTATCTTGGGCAGGGGGCAGGGGACCATGCTCTTAAGCGAAATCGAGGCCAATGGGCACAACTAGCGTTTTGCTAAGAGAGCTCTACACCCCACATTGGTGAGTGGCATCTGGGGTCTTAAAAGCTGCCAAGCTGCCATCCGAGGACACAGCAAATGGTCCCAACTCAGCAGGAACGGATGCTCACCGAGGACCAAAATGACATGCGGTAAAGACAACCGAGAAGACAGAGAGACCCACAAGAGTGGGTGCCTACATCGACTTGGAACCGGAAGAACCAGATGATGCCCGGCCACCACCAGTTATAGCCACGATGGAGCTCACAGAGAGGAGTCTCACTGGCAACACAAGAATAAAAAGGGATGCATCCTGAGATCTCCACTAAAAGACCTAATTGATGGTCCAGCGGTTTCGGGGTTCCCCTGAGAGCATGGCCCCTGGCCCTGTTATAACAAAGGTCCACTCTTTGGACAGGAATGGACTGGACTTGGCAATGCAGAGTGACCATATATTGGTTGCACTTTATGGTTCTATACGTCTATAGGATATCCTGCTGACCTCTGGCTGGAGGAAGGAGAGTGGGTGGAGAGGAGCGGAAAGGAGGCTGTTGGGAGGATGAGACATGTATGGAGCAGAGAGGAATAGTGTGCTGTCACTGAACAGGGAGAGCAGTGGAAGCTGCACATAAGTGGGCATGTAAATTTATACGGGAATGTACATTTTCACTCAGTCATGTTAAATAAAAAAAGAGAAAAAAAAATAAAAGATCCCATCTTGAAAGATAATCTTTAGGAAGAACTTTTAAGGTTGGGGTACATAGTTTGATAAAGATCACATGAAGATAGGCTATCACAGAGATGAATCCAGTTTCTGCCTGGATATTAACTTGGGGTGTTGGGAAGCAAACATAAACTTTGTTTAGGGAATTGAATTAATAAGGCTTCTGGATTTACATTCAGAACTTTTGATATCAAGGATGTTTTAAAAAGCCAAAATCAGTGTCCAAAATTTGAGTCTATGATTTATTGTTAAAGTAGCTGATATTTTTAATTCCTGTTCTCTGAGTAAGGAAACCCTGGTGGTGTGGTGGTGGTGAAGTGCTGCTACAGCTGCTAACCAGAAGGTTGGCAGTTCAAATCCACCAGGCGCTCCTTGGAACTCTATAGGACAGTTCTGCTCCAATCTGTAGAGTTGCTATGAGACAGAATTGACTTGACAACAGCGAGTTTTTTGTTTTTTTTTTAAACTCTGAGTAAAGTTCATACATGAAATGACAGGTTTTCAAAAAAGAAACGAAG
Organism: Heterohyrax brucei; assembly: GCA_028571685.1. Lineage (NCBI taxonomy): Eukaryota > Metazoa > Chordata > Mammalia > Hyracoidea > Procaviidae > Heterohyrax > Heterohyrax brucei. The sequence goes on from CM053140.1 coordinate 162,104,035, forward strand.
ATACTACTAGGCACTGTAAAACCATCAGGCTGTTCAGTTCAGCTATTAAGAACATGGACTTTCTAATCAGACCGCGATTTGAGCTTAGTTGCTGTGTGATTTTAGACATGTTACTTTACTCTGGAAACTTTGTCTGTAAAATGGTGTGGTTATTGTGAAGATTAACTGAGACAGCAGATGCTAATTGAGGTGCTCCGTTGTTAATAATTATTATCAGACTATAGAATTCCAAGTCCATCCATTTAGGAAAATGGACTATAAATCAAGACATACTGATGATTCTTTGTAAGGACTATGTGAGTTCTCACCTTTTATTAAATATTATCATCACTAAGGATTATACTTTAGCTGATTTTTATTATGGGAATCGATGGCTCCAAGTTGATCCACCCTGCTCCCACGATCAAAAGCATGTATTTTGAGACAGCTGGCAAGGGTTAAGGGTGACCTCTGGGGCATGGAACAGATGTTATGTTATATTCTCCCTCTCTTTTTATAATGAAAACAGGAAACACAGTGATAATGTGGAAGCCTTTTTAGCAGAATTGATTTTTTTCCCATCGATTTCCCTGTTTACTCCTCTGCTGTTTGGTTTGGCATATTGTTATTTTTTAAAACGGTTTTACTGATGTACAATTGACCTACAATAAACTACATATATTTAAAATGTGTGAACTGCTAAATTTATATGTGCATGTGTGTGTGTATGTGTGTGTACCCACATCCATCAAACTATTAACACAGTCAGGGCAACGAACACATTCATTACCCCCTAATTTTCCTTGTATCCCTTTGTAACCCTTCCTGACAAACTTTGCCATTCCACCACTACCACCTAGAAATCACTGATCTATCACTAGAGATTAGTTTAGGTTTTCTAGACTTTTATGTAAATGGCATCATGCGGAATGTACTCTTTGGGGGTGATGGGCTGTCTTCTCTCTCTCAGCATAATTGTTTTGGAATTCATTTGTGTTGCTTTGTGTATTGGCAGTTTATTCCTTTTTCTTGTGTGGATGGATATACCACCATTTGATTATTCATTCACTTGTTGATGTACATGTAGTTTGTTTCTGTTTTGGGGACTGTTATAAATAAAGCTGCTATACAAGTCTTGGAAACCCTGGTGGAATAGTGGGTTAAGTGCTATGTCTGCTAAGCAAAAGATCTGCAGTTCATATCTGCCAGATGCTCCTTGGAAACTCTGTGGGGTAGTTCTACTGTGACCTCTAGGGTCGCTATGAGTCGGACCCAATTCGATGGCAGTGGGTGGTGGTGGTATACAAGTCTTTGATGGACATAGGCTTTCATTTCTTTTGAATAAATGCGTAGGAGTAGAATGGCTATATCATTTGTAGTGTATGTTTTGGTTTATTAAGAAGCTACCAAACTACTTTCCACCAAGTGGTTGTCACCATTATACATTCGCACTTGGTATGGCCAGTCCTTTTACTCTCAGCCATTCTAAGGTCAAAATCAACTTGACAACAGCTGATTTTTAATAGGTATGCAGTATTTCATTGTGGCTTCAGTTTACATTTCCCTTATGACTAAAGATGTTGAACATCTTTTCATGTGTTTATATGCCACTCGTACTGTTTTCTTTGGTGAAGTATCATTTTTACTTTTTTGCTCACTTTTTACAATTGTTACTTGTTTTCTCTTTAAGTTTTGAGTTTCTGTGTATCCGGATACAAGTTTTTTTAATCAGATATATGCATCGCAAACATTTTCTACCAGTCTGTGACTTGTCATTTCATTATTTTACTGTATCTTTGGAAGAGCAGAAGTTTCAGTGTCATTTCTAAGAAATCTTTGCCCAACCAAAGTCACACGGATTTTCCCTAGAAGTTTTATAGTTCCTGGTTTTACATACAGGTGTATCTTGCAACTTGAATTTTGTTTATGGATCAGTTTGTTTGGGAGGTGGTTTATTTCTGTATGTGGATATTCAGTCATTTCATCCCCATTTGTTGGAAAAACTATGCTTTCTCTATTGCATGGCCTCTGCACCTTTGTCAGTCAGTCATGCACCTATTTGTAGATGTGTTTCTCAACTCTGTTCCATTAATCAATTTGTCTACCTTGATGCACATACAACACTGTCTTGATTACTGTAGTTGTACAGTAAATCTTAAAATCAGATAATATAACTCCTCTGGAGCCATGGTAGCACAGTGATTAAGAGTTTGACTGTAATTTGAATCTACTAGCCACTCCTTTGAAACCCTAACGGGGTCAATTCTGCTCTGTTCCTTAGGGTTGCCATGAGTTGAAATTGACTCCATAGCAGTGAGTTTGGTTTTTGTTGTTTGTTTGTTTTAGTTTTTTATTAGTCATCCTGCTTGTGATCTTTAAGCTATTCAGGTTCTGTGCATTTCATAATGAACTTTAGAATCAGCTTGTCAGTTTCTACCAAAAGAGTCTTTTGGGATTTTGACTAGGGTTATGTTGAATCTATAGGTTAATTTGGGGAGAATTTTAACTATGCTGTGTTTTTGAATCTCAGGAACTCCATTTATTTAAGTCTTCTTACATTTTTCTCAGCTGCATTTTGTGATTTTCACAGCTTTTGTTAGTTATCTCAACTTTTAATTTTTGAAGATATAAATGGCATTATTTTTGAAATTTTAATTTTTAATTGTTGCTAGTATACAGAAACAAGGAAACCCTGGTGGCATAGTGGTTAAGTGCTACAGCTGCTAACCATAAGATCAGTAGTTAAAATCTACTAGGCACTTGTTGAAAACTCTATGGGGCAGTTCTGTTCTATCTGTAGGGTTGCTTGCTATAAGTCAGAATTTGCTTGATAGCAGTGGGGTGAGTATATAGAAAAAAAATTGACTTTGTATTTGATCCTGTGTCTTGCCAAATTGTGAAACTCACATATTCTAGTATCTTTTTAAAAATTTCTATTGGATTTTCTTACAGTCGTGTTACCTGCAAATAAAAAAAGTTGTATTTTTTTTTCCAAGCCAGATGCCTGCTATTTTCTTTCCTTGCATTGTTTCACTGTCCAGAACCTCAAATAGAAGTGAGGACAACCTTGCCTTGTTCCTGATCTCAGGAGGAAAGCATTCAGTGTTTTGTCATTAAGGATGACGTTAGCTGGAGGTTTTCCACAGATGCTCCTGATTACGTCAAAGTTTTTATCAGGAATGGATTTTTCAAATGCTTTCCTGTCCGTGTTGAAAGCATAACTGGCTTGTATTTCTTTTCTGTGTATCTGAAATAGTGTCTCAAAAAGAGCTTCATGCCCTTCCTCCTTTATTGGCGTTCTTTGAGACCAAGTAAAGTAGTGTAAAGGGACTTTTCCAGCTTTGATCTGCTGCTGCTCATTTTGGGACCTAGAATTCTGTCATTTAATTTTTAAAGTTTTACTGAGTAGAATCCAGCAGTTAAATTATTTTCCCAATGGCAAAACTTAAAGTAATTTAATCATTAATACTTTTTTCAACGAAACAAAAAGTACCTCTGGTGCTTTCATGAACTGCTGTCCTTTAAGTCTGTTTTATCCCTCGTATATAATAATGTATTGTTTTCTTATGATAAATTATTTTTCCAAAGAGGGGGGAAGAAAAACCATTCCTGGTAGAAATGTTACTGTTTCCTAAAAGTAACAGAAGTAATTAGTCCATTTGAAACCATTTTAAATGTTACCTTTTCATGATAAAATTTTTAAATTGATTTTTAGTATATCATGTCACTATTCAGGAAATAGACATCAAAATGCACCATCCTTTGATTATTCCTTTCAAGGCATTGTTTTTTATGTCATTTATCTGGGAGCACAGGAAGCAAATTCATTGTAAAGGGGATTGTATTTAGAGGGGATATCCTTATATCTGAATGCTGCTTCAGAGTCAGTTATTGCAGAATTGGTAGACCCAAAATATTGCTTCTTTGTTGTCTTTTGAGTAAGAAAAAATTCAGTATTGTTTTTTATTGAATTTTTTAATCTCAGCCTACCTGTTTATTGAGGAGAGTTATAGTTTACAAGACTTGATATAAAAATTGACTTCCTAAAAAACATTTTCCTCTAGTTACTTCCCGTTATCCCCAATCTATGGTAACATAAGGTTTTGATCTAGTTCTAGATCTAGTTCCAATTAATTGTTTATTAAAAACATAAACCCACAGTTAACAATTACATGAATTGGGTGGTACAACCACATGGTAAACTATGATATAACTATTTTAAAATGTGATTCAGGTGAAATACTTTTACTGACACAGTAGTTTTCCTACAATGCCAGCCAGCCAAGTGCCATCGAGTCAGATCCAACTCATGGAGACCCTAGATATAAAGTTAAATTTACAAAGCAGGACATAAAATTGGATATATCTTTTAATCCTGGTTATAGGAATAACATGTACGTCATGCACCACCTAATGTTTAAGTTAAGTTTAAGCAACTTCTGTGGTACTGTAATAGAGTTCAGAAGTCTGGATCACAGAATGAGATGTTGCATATGTGACTGGAAGTAGTGAACACAACAGCTTCCTGCATGCAAGATGTGTATCTCATGTCTCTTATATACAAAGGGATCGTGCTGCCAGGTATATGGTGGTACAGGACAAGTATAACCTGTAATATGCAACCCTGGTGACATAGTGGTTAAATGCTAAGTCTGCTAATCCAAAGGTCTGTGGTTCGAATCTGCCAGGTGTTCCTTGGAAGCTCTGTGGTGCAGCTCTGCTCTGCCCTAAAGGATTGCTATAAGTTGGTTTGGTTTTATGCATGTCTTGATAGCCACAATAAATGCCTTATATATGTAGTGTACTGTCCTTTCTGTCATTTTAATGTAAACTTTCTTTGCTTACAAATAAAAATTTTACCATATAACACTTTATGCCTCAGCTTACAGGCAGCCACATGCATTTTCATGGATATTGTCCATCTCTTGAATGTTGTACTGTTATCTCTGTGTTTAATTTTCTTTCAAAAATGCTACCATGAAGTGCATCATGGCTCCTGGGTGCAGCAAAACCAGTGTTAGTGAAGCAGCAGGAAGAGGTGGAGGAGAAGTATCAGTCTGGAAATGAATCAGAAGGTTGTTAAAGAACACAAAGGTGGAAAATCAGTGAATACTGTGCCTCACGGTTTAGGCACATTCTCACAGTGTCCAAATCACATAACATTCTCATTTCACAGAACATATCATGAACATTAAGCAGTGCATCACTGTGTGCATATAGCTAGATGGAATACTCAAGAAAATACATTGAAATGTATAATTTGAATGTTAATAGTGGTTATTCTTGAATATTGCAGTCATATGTGAATTAAAGATTTTTTACTTCACATTTCTGTATTTTATATAAATTATATAAAAAACACTTGTTTTTAAATAGCAGTACTCATGTACAACAGTATTTTCAGATTTGGTAACAGTCTTGCACTGAAAAGATACTGTAGCTGTGTGTTGTTCACTGTGTAGGAAAAGATAGTAGAGCTAATGAGAACTATAGTTAAATTCTTCCCTTTTTGCTATTCCTGATAGTAAGTTAAAATGATTCTTTTCCAATCCTCCCAGAATAATTCTGCCTGAAAGACATGTTGCCATGGAATCAATTCCAATTCATAAGGACCCTATAGAATAGACTAGAACTGCCCCACGGAGTTTCCAAGGAGTAGCTGATGTCTTGGTTAGCAGCCAAGCTCTTAACGCAGGGCTGCACCACCAGATCTGACTACAAAACAACCTAATTTCCTAAAATGAAACAGAATTCAGCGTTGAGGGGAAGAAAAAGAAGGCTGTGATGAAAATACTTGTTTATCATACCAGAAGTAGTTCATGTCATTTTGAAATACATTTCACCACTTCTGCACAATCCAGACACACAGATATACCCACGTGTGTATATTAATGAAAACAGACTTTTAACTAAAATGTATTAACTACATGTTATACTAAACTATAATGCTATACCCACAAAAAAAAAAAAAAAAAAAAAAAAAAAACCATGGCCGTTGAGGCAACTCTGACTCATGGTAACAGTGTAGGACAGAGTAGAACTGCCCCATAGAGTTTCCAAGGAGCACCTGGTGGAATTGAACTGCCAGCCGTCTGGTTAGCAGCTGCAGCACTTAACTGTAATGCCCACCAGGGTTTCTACACTATACCATACTGTACTGTAATACTGGGCAGTGTGTCTCATTGTCGTTAAATGCTTATCACTGCCTACTAAACTAGTTGATCATTACTACATTATGATGTATAGTTTGAAAAGTGCTGGTGTAAAACACTTCATTTAATTTCCTAATTTGTAGCAAAGGGGCTTGGTTAGCAGCTAAAATCTTTAAGGAAGTTGACTGCCACAGCTTTCTCCCTTGGAGGGGCTGATGGGTTTGAACCATCAACCTTTTAGGTAGCAGCCATGGGATTAACTATTTCCCCACCAAGGCTTACTAAAGAGAATGAAACATAGTTCTTTATGTGTGACATGGAACAATGTTCAAGATATAGTAAGTGAAAAACCAAGTCACAGAACAGTGTGTGCATAGTAAAACAAAAAAGAAACAGAGTTAGGCTGCAACTAGTGAAGCCAAAAATACGTCTTAACAAAACCTCAGCCTTCTTTCACTTTGCTAGATCCTGCATCACTGGAAACAAGATTTATTTAGGTGTGTTCCTTTCAAAATTCCGGAAGAATTTTGTTATGCTGTGGAGTCATAATCTGCCCCTGAAAGTTGATTCCTTTAAGAGCTCTGCAGCTTTCCAAATGCTTCCACTTTTGATATCTTGTTGAATTCTCTTTACCACTTTGTAAAGTAGATACAACCCCCATTTCATAAGCTGGCACTAAGGGTCATTTTTTTTTTTCTAAAGGTCATATTTTGTAATTCTTATTTTTTTTTTCTTGATAAACAGTGGTCAGACAGATGAACTACAGGATCTGACCACATGAGATCAAATATATGTTTCTTTAAAAATTGTTTTGGTGAAGGTGAGGAGAAACTGGTACTCTCATACGTTGTTGTATTCGACTCTTTTAAGGAGAGTTTGGCAGCATTTGTCAAATTAAAGAAAAGCATGTATCCACAAGTAATTCCACTTCTAGAAATTTATGCTACATGTGTACCTGTCTATAGAAAAAAAGTACATTCATAAGAATACAAGCTCTGACAATTAACGCTCGTGAACTCATCTTAGAAAAAGTGCTACATACCTCATTGCTGAATGTCACCACGGTCACTTTTGAAGTACTCCCCTTGGGAAACTAGGCATTGACCCCAGCAGCTAGTTCACCCTTCAGCATAGTTTTGGAACTCTTTTACTGGAATAGCCATCATAGCTGTCATCGTATTACCCTTGATGTCCTGAATGTCATCAAAATGTCTTATTTTCAGTATTTCCGTGATCTTTGACTAAAGAGAAAAGTGATGGAGGCTACATCAGGTGAGCAAGTAGGGAGTTCCAATATAGTTATTTGTTTACTGGCTGAAAACTCCCTCACAGACAAATGCTGTGTCAGCTGATGCATTGTCACGATGCAAGAGCCATGAGTTGTTGGTGAAAAGTTCAGGTCATCTAACTTTTTCACAAACCTTTTTGGCACTTCCAAATAGTAAACTTGATTAACTGTTTGTCCAGTTGGTGCAAATTCATAAGGAACAATCCCTCTGATATCAAAAAAGGTGAGCAACATCATTGTGACTCGTGATTTAGACTGACAAAACTTTTCTTCATGGGGAATTGGCTGACTTCCGTTGTGCACTTTGACACTTTGCTTCGGGGTCATATTGGTACACTCATATTTCATCACCAGTAATAACACAGCCCAAAACATCATCTTGCCTCTCCAAAAGGTCTTATCAAACTTCGCCTTTCCTTTGCTTTTATTCATTAGTGAGATCCGTTGGGACCATTTTTGCACACACCTTTCTCATGCCAAGATTTTCAGTTAAGATTTTCCTAACTTTCTCTGTCAGTGTTTACTTGGTCTGCTGTGCTTCTCACAGTTGGCCAATAATTTTGACACACAATTCAATGAATTTTTGCATTGGTTTCCTCAGTTCTGCTTGTTACTGGCTATCCTGAACCTCTCTTCATCAGCGACATATTGTCTCCCCTCAGAAAACATTTAATCCATATGTGCACTGCCGTTTCCTGCATGGCATTATCCCCATAAATGTCAACTAACATGTCCGTGATTTCACTTTGACTCTTGCCAAGTTTAACAAGAAATTTAATGTTTGTTCATTGCTCTAATTCAGACTCTGATATTCTCGGGATAGCACACAAAAAAAGCTCAACAACAATAGTGAACACCACTGAGCAAAGACACCACCACATGTCTACACAAACACAGTGGTGAGATGCTGATACACCAAGGTTATGAAACCTTACCAAGTTGTTTGTATGCTGCCAACGTAAGCACACAGTGGCATGTTCGTGATCTTAATTGTCAGACCTAGTACTTACTACAATAATACTCATAGAAGCAGAATGCTAGGAACAACCTAAGTTTCTATTAATAGGTGTCTGGTGAAGTAAATTATAATTCTCCAATAGAATACTATGCAACCATTAAAGAGAATAAACCCAACTCACTGCTGTCAGAAAACCCTGGTGGCATATTGGGTTAAGTGCTACATCTGCTAACCAGAAGGTCAGCAGTTCAGATCCACCAGGCGCTCCTTGGAAACCCTACAGGACAGTTCTACTCTGACCTGTAGGGTCTCTATGAGTTGAACCCTAGTGGACGGCAGTGGGTTTTTTGTGTTCACTGCTGTCAATTCTGACTTATAGCAGCCCTTATTAAAAAAAGAAAACCAAACCCACTGCTGTCAGGTCAATTCTGACTCATAGTGTGATCCTATAGGACAGAGTAGAACTGCTCCATGAGTTTCTGAGGAGTACCAGGTGGATTTGAACTGCTGACTATTAGGTTAGCAGCTATAGCACTTAACCATTATGCCACCAGGGTTTCCTTACAGGACAGGGTAAAACTGCACCATTCATTTCCCAAGGCTAAAATCTTTAAGGAAGTTGACTGCCACAGCTTTCTCCCTTGGAGGGGCTGATGGGTTTGAACCATCAACCTTTTAGGTAGCAGCCATGGGATTAACTATTTCCCCACCAAGGCTTTTTAAAGAGAATGAAACAGTTCTTTATGTGTAACATGGAACATTGTCCAAGATACAGTAAGTGAAAAACTAAGTCACAGAACAGTGTGTGCATAGTAAGACAAAAAAGAAACAGAGTTAGGCTGCAACTAGTGAAGCCAAAAATACATCTTAACAAAACCTCTTCCTTCCTTCCTCTTGGCTGGATTCCCTTGAGAATGATACATGTTCCCAAAATGGTCTGCCCTGGAAAGAGCATGAAGTTGGTGAGAGGAAAATACCAGGTTCAGTGGTGGGACCTTGTGGCAGAAAAGAGCCAAAGAAGCAGGAAAGAATGTTGGTTTGTATGTAGGGGCCATTGACAAGTAGGGGGGTTATAAAACGAGGACTGTGCTCTTAAGTGTTCCATACAGGGAAGTGTTGAGCCCATATGTAACAGCCCCTAAAAATAATTGTCTGGTATCAGCTCTTTGCTCTTCGTGTCATCATTCACATTATAAATTAATGGCAGTTAGCAGTTCAAGAGGGAACTGCATCATAAGCAAAATTCTGACATCTGTCTGTAAGCTCTTGTTTTTGTGTTACATCTTTGAGGAAAGAAAGAAATTCTGCTTGTAAAATGCTACCTGTTTAGAGAACACACAGTTCTCCAGCAGTTGAGGAGGGGCTTCAGAAAAAATGACAACAGTGGGGAATTTCATTACATTTGTTCAGCTTGAAACTAAAACAAGTAAAAAAGGGAAACAGCTTATTCCTGTTATTCTGACTTCCTCTTATAGTATCTTCCTTGCATGTGTTAGCCTTGTGATGTCTGATTAATCAGAGGTTATTTCTAGGTGCTTCCATGAAGAGTAGCAAAGAAAACCACAGAAGTTGCTAGAACTCATGGCTCATCATTGAACATTTTAGTTCAGATAGTTGTGGAATTAATTTGGAAGATGCAGACATTTTGTATATTTGCTGGAAATCTTCATGTGGGTGGGGAGGGCGATTTTGAGAATGAAGCTGGAAATTACTTACATGTTAAATAATTACCTTAGAAAACTGTAGTAATGTATCTCTTCCACCAAACTACTTTCATATGTACAAAAGGAAGAGTGTTTCGAAGATGTCCATTTCAACACTGCATTGTTTAATACAGTGTAGAAAAAAGTAAACAACCTACACATCCATCAATAATGTATGGCCACATAAACTGATGCATGTTGTTAGGTTGCCATCAAGTCAGTTCTGACTCATAGCGACCCTGTGCACAACAGAGCAACACACTGCAGGTCTTGTGCCACATCCACAGTTCTTTTCATGCTTAAACCCATTGTTGCAGCCACTGTGTCAGTCAGTCCATCTCATCGAAGGTCTTATTTCACTGACCGCCCACTCTACCAAGCATGATGTCCTTCTCCAGGGACTGATCCTTCCTGACAACATGTCCAAAGTGTGTAAGACACAGTCTTGCCATCTCTGCTTCCAGAGAGCACTCTGGTTGCACTTCTTCCAGATCTGTTTGTTATAGGGACACTGATGACAACTGAGGAGTCCCTGAGTAGCACATGTGGTTATTGTGCTTGACTGCAAATTGAGAGGTTGGAAGTTCAAGTCTACCCAGAAGTGCTGTGGAAAAAAGGCCTGGTGATGTACTTCCATGAACTCAGTCAGTGAACTCAGCAACACAGAGTGACCATAGCGTGTGTGCACTTTATGGTTCTGTGCATCTATAGGATGTTGTCCTATTTATGGTTCTGTGGATCTACAGGATGTCATCCTACTGGCCTCTTACTAGAGGAGAGTGGAGAGGGTGGAGAAGAGGGGACTGGGAATTGTTAGGAGGATATGACTTGTGTGGAACAGAAAGGAGGAGTGTGCTGTCACCGAGCAGGAGAGCAGTAGGAGCTGCACGTAGGCAGGCATGTGAATTTAAACCAGATTGTGCACTTTCACTCAATCACAATAAAAAAGAAGAAAGAAACAGTCACTGAAAACCCTATGAAGCACAGTCCTATAGTGATACACATAGGATCGCTGTAAGTCAGGTCAATTTGAGGGCAGCTGGTTATATGAACAGACTATAGAATGTTATGCCATTGTTCCCCCCGCCCATTCTAAAAAAACCCAAGCCCATTGCTATCATGTCAGTGATAGAGTTTCCAAGGAGCACCTTGTGGATTCGAACTGCCAACCTTTTGGTTAACAGCTGTAGCATTCAGCATTACACCAGTACAGCTAGTGGGAATAAAAAAAGTTATATACTGACTTAGAAAGATCTCAGTGATAAGTAAGTGAATACAAGTTGCAGAGTAATAAAAATAGTAACATTTATGTAATTAGGTGTTTCTACATGTGTACCTGTATATGTTTATGCTTGGAAAAAAAGTGTAAGATAACCTTCACTCAAAGAACTTTGGGAGAGGAAAGAAGGATTGCTTGTGGTCAGGAAGGACTTCAGCTGTATACAGTCATGTGTCACATAACATCCACAATATACTCTTTGAAATAGGATGTTACATGATCTGAACATGGTACAAACATTTCTAAATTGTGAGCAATAGAATTCACTGATTTTCCATCTTTGTGTTGTTTAGTAACTTTTTGATTCACTTCCAAGTTGATGCTTCTCTTTTGCTTTTTGCTGCTTCTGTCACTAGCATTGGTTTTGCTGGTTAGGGAAGCATGATGCACTTGCAAAAAGAAATTAGATAACACTACAACACTCACGATGTGCAGTACATGAGATTGGCTGCTGTTGCCTATGAATTGAAGCATACACTGTTAGTAAACTTTTCATTTGTAAATTGAGAAAGTTCACATTAAAACAATGAAAGTACAGTACATATATAAGCCAGTAACATAGATGTTTATTACAATTATCACAACATGTGCATTATACATTATACCTGTACCACTGTATGCCTGGCAGCCCAGTCCATTTGTATGAAAGAAACAAGAGATACATGTGTTGCGTCCAGAAAGCTGTTGAGTTTGCTGTACCCATCCTCCAACAGGATTTCTGAACTCTGTTATAAACTTACAGTACCATAGATATACATGCCATCAGACATTATGCAGTGCATGACTGTATTGTCAAAATGTTGACAAGAAAATCCTCACTAGTAGTAAAATTAAAATTATATTTGTAATATGATTGATGGAATGGGAAGTAGTTGAAAAGTTACCTTTTAGTATCTTTACTTCTCATATGTAAGAAGTTTAAACTGCTCATGTAAATCTGTATTGATTCTAAAATATAGTCACGGGGATGTACATACCGTTCACCAAAGTTACCACTAGCCTATTGTCTGTTTAGTATTTTTCCTTCCCCTCCCTCATACCTATCAACGATTGTTTATTTTTATGTATAAATCTTTTCATGAGTGACCTAATAAGTGGCCTCCTACATTATTTGCCCTTTTGTGATTGACTTATTTCACTCAGCAGTGCATAAGAGTTCCAATCTCCCCTCAGCATCTCCAGCATCTCTTATTTTCTGTTTTTCTGGCTCATGCCAGTAATGTCAGGGTGAGATGATATCTCACTGTGGTTTTGATGTGCACTTCTCTGATGACCAGTGCTCGTGAGTATTCCTCATGTGTCTCTTAGCAGCTTGAATGTCTTCTTGGGTAAGGTGTTTATTCATTTCCTTTGCCCCTTTTTTTTTAACTTGGGTTGTCTTTTTGTTGTATAGGTGTTAGATTTTCCTGTAAGTTTTAGAGATTCAATCTCTGTCAGATCTGTCATAGCCAAAAACTTTTTCCCGGTCTGTAATTTCTCTTCTTATTCCTTTGGTAAATTAAGTATTTAATTTCTAGAAGATCCCAGTTAGCTAGCTTATCCTGGTGTTTGTGAATTGTTAGTTATAGTTTGTATCCTGTTAATGCCTCTGGCATTGACTCTATTTTTTCGTCTATCATCTGTGTGGTTTGGGGGCTTCACTGTTAGGTCTTCAACCCAGTTTAGTTAGTTTTTGTGTATAGTGTCAGGTATGGGCAACATCCTTTTTTGCAAACAGACATCAGTTTGAACTGCTGAAATCCACCAGGCGCTCTTTGAATCCTCTGGGGGTCAGTTCTACCCTGGCACCTAGTGTCGCCATGAGTCGAATCCGACTCGACAGCACTTGGCTTTTTAGACATCAGTTTTGCCAGCATCATTTGTTAAAATGACTTTCTTTTCCCCATTTGATGGACTTTGGGTCTTTGTTGAAGCTCAGGTGACTGTAGGTTGATGGATTTACATAAGTTCTCAGGTCTGTTCCAGGGGTCAATATGTTTACCATCGTATACTACCAGGCTGTTTTGACTACCATAGCTAGAGAGTAGGTTCTAAGGTCAAATAGTATGAGTTCTCCTGCTTTATTCTTCTTCAGTACTGCTTTACTCATCCAGGGCCTTTTCTTTAAAGGATGTGGTTTTAATCTAATTCAATACCTAGTAAACTCTTTGTTCAACGAAAGTGAGTTTGTTAGTAGAGTAAGTATGTGATTATGTCATTATTGCATTCGGAAGACTCTGTTCTTATTGGTTGGAAACTTCTAGAGATTTTCTTCTTTTTCTGTGTATCCCTGTTCTAAGGTTAATGCTGCTGTCTGCACTTTTGAGCCCATCCTGCCTGTGTTCCTTCCTGCCCTCACCCACTCAGTTATCTCTTGCCTTCTCTTAACTCTCCAGATTCTTCCCTTATAACAGGTCCTGTCCTTGACCCAAAGCCTGTTGGGACATGTCTCTTGCATTCTGCATTTTTAATTAAAAACAGAAACAAAACCCTTCCAGTTCTGCCTTCCTTCCAAGCTACGCCTGTCTCTGTATTTCTCATCAAACTCAAATATTTAAATGCCATTTGTATCCCAGCTTTTAGTTTCTCACCTGCCATCCCTCATTTTGTGTTTTATTTCTACTCTTCTACTAAAATTTCGCCTTGGTGACTACAGGTAACCTCTAATGATTTTTCTTTTTTTAACTAAATTGCCTAACTATTCTTCAACACTTGACAATACTGACCATTTTTTCTTGGTTTCTGTGACATCGTTGTCTTGGCTTTTCTATTTCTCCTTCTCACACTCCTTTGCCTTTATTTATTTATTTATTTTTGGGCATGTGCCTCTCAGGTTTGATATTCTGTGCCTGCATTAAGTGTCACCATGTGTGATCCCTGTGGCATACTGTGCAAAATCTATTATAGCAGTTTCTGTAACTATAATGTAGTTAATGTAGTGTTATTTATTATTCTCTAAATCCTGAAAGGCAGAGGTTGAAATATATGTCATTTTTATGTGTGTGTGTGTTTTTTTTTTTAAATTTATAATTCACTTTAGTCTCAACTCCAATTCCTGGCCTTCATAAGCAATATTATAATGTGTTTTAAATGTATCTTTTCATATGTATGTGATCTTATAAAATATGTTGTATTTTTGTGTTTGAATTGTTAATTTGCACACATGTGTACTGTGCTAAATAGCTCATTCTATTTCTTATTTTTACACCGAGTACTGTGCCTTTGAGGTCTGTCCGTGTTGCCCTGCGTGCACTATGTCCTCCTGCCTGCTGGGTCTCATTGCTGTAGTATCCGTCTACTTTGCTGATCCTCTTATGCATTTTTGTATCTCTCCTCCTAGTACAGTATAATGGTATACCTTAAGTACTGAATGTGTTAGCTGAATGAATGATGCATGATTTTGTTTTGAGCCCTGTCTCATCTTGAGCTGATAACTGTCTCTACATGATTTAATCAGATCAACTGATTTCAAGAAGTAGTTAGCACCCAGATTTCATTTTTCTCTTATCCTTCAACTCATATAGCACAGCACCTTTTTGACATCTCTACCAAAATATCTCATATCACAGTCTCATCATCCTTCCTAAAACCTTTGTTCTGCCTGTGTTCTCTGTTCCAGTTAATGGCTTCACCAGCCACCAGTCATCCAAGAAATAATTTCAGTGTAGATGTCTAATCAGGTCCCCAGAGCTGCTGATTCTACCTCCAAAATGCCCTCTGTATGTGGCTGTCATCATCATCTAGTGCTGCTGTAACAGAGACACCACAGTGGATCCCTTAAAAAAGAGTAATTTTATTCTGTCACAGTCTAGTAGGCTAAAAGTCCAAATTCAGGGCATCAGCCCAGAAGTCTTTCCCTGCTGGCTCTGGAGGAAGGTCCGTGTTGTTAATCTTCCCCTGGACTGGGAGTTTCTGAAGTGCGGGAACCCCAGGTCCAGAGGACACGCCGTGCTGCTAGCACTGCTTTCTTTGGTGGTAGGAGGTCCCCAACTCTTTCCGCTAGCTTCTCTTCTTTTATATCTCAAGAGATTGCCTCAAGACACAATACAGTCTTACGCATTAAGTCCTACCCTGCCAACACAACCGCCACCCATCCTCCCTCATTAACATCATAGAGGCGGGGTTTACAGCATACAGGAACGTCACACAATACCAGGAATCATGGCCTAGCCAAATGGCAACACATATTTTTGGGGGGCATACAATTCACCATGGCAATGATATTCTTCTCTCTCCTGAATTTGTACTTGAGATGTTCACTGCTCCTCACCTGGGCCTCTTAAAGTACTTAAAGTATTCTGTTTTTAGTCTGATTTCCTAAATATTAGATTAGTGTCAATTTAATCTTGTCGTCTTTCTCTTTAAAAACATCTTGTGACTCCTCACTACCTACAAAACTAAGCTGAAAATTTATGACTTTCCAGGCACGTAGAGACTGGACTGAATCTAGTCTCATTTCCTGCCAGTCTACCAGATGTAATCTAACCTCTAGACCAAAATTATGCCCTTTCCCTCCTCTGTAGCCTGGCTTGAACTGCTCCCATTGTTTGGAACACCATTTCCCTTCTCTTCTCTTTCGTGCGTAAGTATACCCAGTCAGCTTTTTAGAATTGAATTACACTTAATATTATTTCTCTTTTTCTGTTGTCTGCACTAGACTGATAAAAACATGAGCATTTGTGTTATTTGTGCTGGTAAACATCACAGATTATAGGATTTTATTTTTTTCTTTAGGTCTAGTATTTTTTCTTTCTACTAAATATAACTCTGTGAGGGAGTTATATCTTGTTCAGTATTGTATCCTCAGTACCTAGAACCTAGTAAGTACTTCATAAATATTTGTCATGTGAAAGAATGAGGTCACAGCTCTCAGGTCTAACCTGAAGGCATTTGCATTTAAGGCTCAAAATAGATTGCCAGTTATTAAGTCATATTTTTTAGAAGGAAGGCTTCACTGTAGTACTGTCATTTCATAAGTATCATTACTGTTGTTGGTAATTTGATTGTGTGACATTATTTTCATTTCACTGTACTAAAAAAGACCGATTTGTTCTTCAGACAGGGAATCACTGTGTTTGTTTCCGTGTTCGTAGTATAAGAAAATCAAGTAATTGTGTTATATGCCTTTATTCACTGTATATTTGTATTCATTTAGAAAAAAAGATCAGATTTTAATTTCCAGCTGGCATTTTACTGCTGTAACTTGGTGCCTGTTCATGTCATATTAGGGTATGACCATCTATATTTCCTGACTGTCCTGTAATGGTACCTTTGTGATCATCAGATAAAATGGTAGGGCTTTTCTAAATTCTTTTATTTAAAAAAATATATATATATGGAGCTTCATGTTTCTCTTTATCTCTCTAGAGATATACAAAAAAATACTGTTTCACAGACTTTCTGCTAAGGACCTCTGTGAGCGTCTGTCTGAATTACACATCTTCCCTCTGTTTTTAAAAATTACTTAGCTCTCATTTCTTCAGCATGTAGTGTTTTGTTGTTATTGTTGTGTTTCTGTCACAAACTGTTCATCATCCCTCTTCACTCATTTTGCCTTCCATGTCGGTAACTCTGAGTTCTTTTACCTTTTTTTCTTTTTTAATTTATTGTGATCGAAAGTGTACAGTCCTATGTAAATTCGCATGCCCACCTATGTATAGCTCCCACTGCATCCCCTATCCAGTGACAGCACACTCTTCACCTCTGTTCCATACAAGTTGCATTCTCCTAACAATCCCGTGTCCCCTCTTCTCCACTCTCTCCACTCCCCTCTAGTAAGAGGCCAGTAGGACAACATCTTGTAGATGCATAGAACCATAAAGTGCACACACAATATGGTCACTCCTTGTCGCTGAGTCCAGTCTGTTCCCATCTGAGGAGTTCACCTCAGTAATGATTTATGATCAGGGGCAGCATCGGGTCTAGGGTCCATGCTCCCAGGGGAACCCCGAGGCCTTTGGACCATAAACTGCAGTCTTTCCGTGAAGTTTTCAGGGTGCACCCCTTTTTATTCTCATGTTGCCACTGGTACTAAACTATGTGAGCCCCATCTTGGCTGTCACTGGAGATGGCCGGGCACCATGTGGTTCTTCTGGTCACATGTTGATGTAGTCACCCATTCACATGGGTCTTTCTGTCTTCTGGGTTCTCTTTCCCTCCTGTCAGTTTTGTCCTTGGTGATCATATGTTCCTGCTGAGTTGGGACCACTTGGTGTACTTCAGATGGCAACTTGCTCACTTTTAACACCACAGATGCCACTCACCAGTTTAGGGTGGAAAAGACTCCTTTAGCAATAGGCTAGTTATACCAGTTGGCCACAATGTCCACTGAGAGCATGGTCCCCAAACCCCCACCCCTGCTACTCTGTCCTTGTCATAATGGGTTAAGATTGGAAGTTTTCACGTTATACTGAAGCCCAGTTAAATTGATCGTCTTTCTAATGTTTGCTGTCACTAATTTCACCCAATCAAATTTCTGTCAACTATTTAATCTATAACCACTCATCTCCCTCCTTCCGTCCCTCTTCCTCCCTCTCTCCATTCCCTCCCTTGCAGCCATCAAAGAGTCTTTTCTTCTATACATGAGTCTGTTTTAAAGTTCTTAAAGTAGGGGTCTCATACAATATTTGTCCATGTACCGCTGACTAATTTCACTCAACATAATGTCTTCCAATTGAAACCAGGTTATGAGATGCTTCCTGAAATCATCATTGTTCCTTATCATTGCATAGTGTTCCATTGAGTATATATACCATACTTTATTTATCCATTCATCTGTTGTTGGGTATCTGGGTTGATTCTACCTTTTTGCTTTTATGGACTGTGCTGCAGTAAAC
Source organism: Heterohyrax brucei (assembly GCA_028571685.1). NCBI lineage: Eukaryota > Metazoa > Chordata > Mammalia > Hyracoidea > Procaviidae > Heterohyrax > Heterohyrax brucei. The sequence goes on from CM053140.1 coordinate 162,122,209, forward strand.
ATTCGTGTGCATGTATCTGTTCATGTGGATGCCCTTCCATCTGTAGGATATATTCCAAGCAGTGAGATTACTGGGTCATATGGTATGTCTATTTCCAGCTGTTTAAGGAAAAGCCAGATTGCTTTCCAAAGAGGAGGTACCATTTTGCAATCCCACCAGCAGTGTAGGAGAGTTCTAATTTTCCACAACCTCTCCAGCGTTTGTTGTTTTGTGTTTTTTGGATCATGGCCAACCTTGTTGGGGTGAGATGATATCTCATCGTTGTTTTGATTTGGATTTCCTTAATAGCTAATGATCATGAACATTTCCTCATGTGCCTTTTGGCTGCCTGTATGTCCTCTTTACAGAAGTATCTGTCCCTCTCCTTTGCCCATCCTTTAATTGGATTATTTATCCTTTTCTTGTTGATATTTTGTAGTACCTTGTAGATTATGGAGATCAGACATTAATCTGACATAGTTGCAAAATATTTTTTTCCCATTCTGTAGGTGGATTTTAATTCTTTTGGTAAAGTCTTTGGATGGGCAAAAGTGCTTGATTCTTAGTGTTCCCATTTATTTGTTTTCTATTCTGTTGATTGTGCTCTATTTGACAGATTTTATCATTTGTCTGTGTTGTGCATTAAAACTTCCATTGTTGATTCTCTTCTTTTCCTGGATGAGCTTTATTGTTTTAGTTTTGATATTTAGGTCTTTTATCCAATTTGAGGGGATTTTTGTATAAGGTGTAAGACATGGGTCTTGTTTCAATTTTTTGCAGATGGATATCTGATTTTGCCAGCACAATTTGTTAAAGAGAGTGCTTTTACCCCAGTGTAAAGTCTTAGGGCCTTTGTTGAATATCAACTGTCATAGGGAATGGTGGCATCTCTGGGTTCTCAACTCTGTACTGTTGGTCTGTATATCTCTTTTTATACCAGTACCAGGCTGTCTTGACAACTATGGCAGAGTAGTAAGTTCTAAAGTTGTGTAGTGTGAGGCCTCCCAGTGTGTTCTTCTTCAGCAGTGCTTTACTTATCCAGGGCTTCTTCCCTTTCCACACAAAGTTGGTAATTTGTTTCTCCATCTCATTAAAAAAATGACAGTGGAATTTGTATTCAGATTGCATTATGTATGTAGATTGCTTTGGGTAAAACTGACATTTTCACAATGTAAAGTCTTCCTATCCATGAGCAGGGTAGGTTTCTCCATTTATGTAAGTCTCTCTTAGTTTCTTGTAGTAAGGTCTTGTAGTTTTCTTTGTAAAGGTCTGTTATTTCTCTGGTTAGGTTTATTCCTAGGTATTTGATCTTCTTGTGGGCTATCGTAAATGATATTGATTTAGTGATTTCTTCTTAATAATTTCATTGTTGGTATAAAGGAATCCTACTTATTTGCTTATGTTTATCTTGTATCCTGATACTTTGCTGAACTCTTCTATCAATTCGAGTAGTTTACTTATGGATTCTTTAGGATTCTCTGCATATACAATTGTATCATTTGCAAATAGAGAGATTTTTACTTCTTTCTGATGCAGATGCCCTTTATTTCTTGGTCTTGTCTAATTACTCTGGCTAAAACTTTTAGTACAGTGCTGAATAGGAGAGGTGAGAGTGGGCATCCTTGTCTAGTTCCTGTTCTCATTGGGAATTGTTTTAGTCTCTTGCCATTCAGGATGATGTAGGCAGTTGGCTTTGTATAAATGGTCCTTGTTGCACTGAGGGATTGGCTGTCTATTCCTGTTTTGCTGAGAGTTTTTAGCATGAATAGGTGTTGGGCTTTATCACATGCCTTTTCTGGATCAGCTGACAAAATCAGGTGATTCTTGTCTTTTGTGTTATTTATGTGGTTGATCACATTAATTGTTCTTCTGATGTTGAACCAGTCTTGCACCCCTGGTATGAATCCAACTTGGTCATGATGAATTATTTTTTTGCTATATTGTTGAATTCTATTGGCTAGTATTTTGTTGAATTCAACTCAAACTGGATAAAGGACCTAAATGTCAAAACTAAAACGATAAAGCTTATCCAAGAAAAAACAGGAGCAACAATGGACATTTTAATACACAACATAGAGAAACTTCAAACTTCTTAAGTGATAAATTGGTCTGTATTTGTCCTTTTTTTTTGTTGGGTCTTATCCTGGCTTTGGTACCAGGGTTATGCTGGCTTCATAGAAGGAATATGGGAGAATTCCATCCCTTCCAATGCTATGAAATAATCTCAATAGTATTGGGGTTAACACTTCTCTAAAGACTTGGTAGAACTCTGTGGTGAAGCCATGTGGGCCAGGGCTTTTCTTAATTGGTAGTTTTTGGACGACTTTTTCAATCTGTTCCTTTGTGATGAGTTTCTTAAGTTGTTCTGCTTCACCTTGTGATAATTTTGGTAGGTGATATGAATCAAGAAATTTGTCCATTTCCTCTAGGTTTTCAAATTTATTAGAGTACAGTCTTTTGTAGTACTCTGTTGTAATATTTTTTATTTCTGTGGGATCTCTTGGACATCTCCCCTCTCATTTCTTATTACGGTTGTTTCCTGTTTTTCATTAGTAAGTTTAGCCAGTGGTTTGTCAATTTTGTTGATCTTTTCAAGAAACCAGCTTTTGGTCTTTTCAGTTTTTTCAATTGTTCTTCTGTAATTCATTTAGTTCTGCTCTAATCCTTGTGATCTGTTTTCTTCTGGTGCTTGAGAGGTTCCTCTGTTGCCCTCTACTTGTTCAAGCTGTAGGGTTAATTCTTTGGTTTGGGTTCTTTCTTCCTTCTAGATATGTGCATATATAGAGATAAACTGACCTCTGAGCACTGCTTTCACTGTATCCCATAGGTTCTGGTAGGAAGTGTTTTCATTCTCATTGGAATCCATAAATTTCTTTATTTCATCCTTGGTTTCTTCTGTAACCCATGGCGTTTTCAGCAAGATGTTGTTCAGTTTCCATGAGTTCCAATTTCTATCTATGTTTTTTCTGCTGTTGATTTAGACTTTTATGGCTTTATGGTCTGAGACGATGCTCTGCAATGATTCAGTGGTAAAAAATGGAATTTGTTGTGATGTTCTTTTAAGTCCTAACACATGGTCTATCCTGGAAAATGTTCCATGTGCATGGAGAAGAAGGTGTAGTAATCTGCTGGTGACTTGAAAGTTCTGTATATGTTGATGAGGTCTAGTTGGTTAATTATGGCAATAAGAACTTCTGTGTCTTTATTGAGCTTTCTTCTAGATGATCTGTCCGACACTGAGAGTGAAGTGTTGGTATCTCCCACTATTATTGTGGAGTGATCTGTCTCATTTTTTCTACGTTTCTGCTGGGTTTGGTGATTCATTGCAGTAGCCACATGGAACTCACAGACCATACCCAGGATTGTGGGGTTTATTAGGGAAGTAACAGGTTATACAGCGCAGGTTCAGGAACTCACAGGATACAATTTTACCATCTGAATGGCCTCTCTGCAGTTGTGCTCCCAGGCATACTTCTCTCAGGCATAGACTTCCCTGCCCCGCTTAGGCAAGTGTTACAGAACTCTTTTAGTTCTGGTAATAAGTGCCCTGAGGCACCCCTGTTCCCATAAATCTCAGCCCTTAGGCACTCAGCTCTTGTTCCATCAAGTGCCCTAAGACACCCTACTCTACCAGCAAGCCATCTGCCCAGAAGCACTCCAAGGACAGGGAAACCCACTGGGCTGTCTCCTGCCTCTAATTCTACTGCTGTTTCTCTGCCACCACTTCCTGCCTTCTTCAGGAGCTTCTCGGCACAGGGATCTACAAGACCATGGTGAGAAAAGCCACACAAAAGCAATTCATCACACCACAAATGTACAGTGAAACCTGTGAGAGCTGGAACTTGGTAGAACTGCCCTGTTTTTTGAAGTCTCGCTTTTCTTTTGCTCCTTTTAGAGGAGAATATTTGAGTTTTCTTTCTCACAAGTTTCCACCTTACACAGGTTTTACCCTTGCAGGTTTTACTGTGTAATTAGTACTGTCCTTCTCTTCCCTGACACCCTGCCTTTATCGTGGGGTGGCCCTAAAACCATATTAGTCCCTGTTTTGATTCAGCCGCTGCACTCCTCCTCCCTTCACTCTTTCCCCATAAACTTCTTGTTCACCTGATAAAATGTTTAATATGAAAACTTTCTACTTCCCAGCCATGTTAAGGACCTCTTCTCAGGACCTTATGTTTGAGCAGCTTGTTTCTCTTGTCATGTTTCCTCATTGTAACAATCTGTGTTTTATGACCTTTTCTTCAAACAAGACCCTCCACACAATTACACGGCTTTACATACCCCCTCCACAAAATCCTCTAAACAGAGGAAGAGGATGCTGTTTTGCATCTTTTTCAGTCTACTCATTTTTACTGTTTTAACCCTGAAATTAGTGCTTTCCTGCACTGTCAGTGAGGGACACATACACAGTGTGTGGAAGAGCCTGAGCACAGGTCTAGTAGAGATGTTTTTCAGGTGAACAGAATAATACACAGTTACAGTCTGTAGGCTGAGTCTCATTGTCTAATACTTGAAACAAACAGTTTTTGGGTTCTTTGCCCCCCCAAATCTGTACAAACAATCAGCCCGTTTCCTGTGATTCAGTAAATGGCTGAGAGTCCCATTTATCTACAAGAGCCCACCTACTTCCAGGGGTGGCCTTTTCCTTCCTATTTCTTATGGGTATATGGTTTGAGTCTTAAAAATTTCTGATCAGATAAATTATACATGGTGTTCCTCTAAACATTAATGATATTGTTTGGGAAACATTTAAACAAGGAAAAACCACTAGCCCTCTGCTTGTTTAAATATTTTCTAAACAGTGTCATTAACGTTTGTTGTTAGTCCTGAAACTTGTCTGGCAAATTTGAAGTTTGAGAGGGAGATCACATCTTAGCCAAATCCTCCTATCATAAATGTCAGGCAGCAAACATTAAGTGTTCAATAAAAGCATTAAAAGCTGTGCTCCCCTGAGGCAGGATAGAGGCTGGAGAGTAAATATTTGTTTTATGTCTTGGGCATTAGGCAAAATACTAGGCTATAGAAAGAAGAAAGATATATGGGTAAGTCCTTCTCCCCTTCAAGTTACTTTTAGGTAGGAAGAAAGATATAAAAGTGGGAAACTTTTACATTTATATAATACAATAGGTAAAATCCCAATTTATAACTACGTTATACAAAATGTCACATGTAGTTCAGGATTAATAGAAAAATGAATCACATACAGTGTTATAGATTACCCAGGTTCCCAATACATTTATAATGTTACATTGTTTCAGAGTCATCTGGGAATTTATGGATTTCATTTTGCTTTTAGTGCCAATTTCCTGGCCCAACTTAGTTTTACAGAATCTTAAATTTGCAGAGGTGGGGACCTAGCAGTCACTGGATCTTAAAAATCCAGGAAAATCTATATTCTGAACTTGATCATTGAAAAAAAATGATACTTGTAGCACTTATGATGTGTCAGTAACTGTAGAAGGCATTTTACATTACTCCTTTGATGTTTATGACAAACCTAGACGGTTGATACTATTTGGGTCATGGAGAAGTTAAAGAGAGTCGCTGAAAATAACACACAAAGTATACAGCCAAGATACAATCCCAGTTCTATTAGACTCTAGAGCCAGAAAGTATTCAAGAAAATAAATGTATAGAAAAGACAAGATTTGAGAATGTAGCATACTTGCATGTGGTGAGGTAGAGGAAGGAATACTGATTTTCAATAATATGTTAGAAATATTTTCTAAAACAACAAATGCTGGAGAGGATGTGGAGAAAGTGGAACCCTCCTACACTGTTGGTGGGGTTGCAAAATGGTCCAGCCTCTTTGGAAAGCAATCTGGTGCTTCCTTGAAAAAATGGATATTGATATACCATTTGACCCAGTAATTCCACTACTTGGAATATATCCTACAGAATCAAGGCCTTTCACACCAATGGACACATGCACCAGAATGTTTATCGCAGCACAGTCCACGATAGCAAAAAGATGGAATCAACCCAGATGCCCAACAACAAAAGAATGGATAGGTAAACTATGGTACATGTACTCAATGGAGCACTACACAATGATAAAGAATAACGATGATTCCAGGAAACATCTCCTAACCTGGTTTCAACTGGAAGACATTATGTTGAGTGAAAGTAGTCAGCGACAAAGGGACAAAGACTGTATGAGACCTCTACGATAAGATCTCAAAAACAGACTTGTGTATAGAAGAAAAGACTCTTTGACAGCTGCAAGGGAGGGGAGGGAGAGAGGGTGAAGGGGGGAGGATTTAGTTTAGATAGTTGCTAGAAATCTGGTTGGGAGAAAGCAGTGATAGCACACATTAGAAACAAGAACAACATTAAGTGGACTTCAGCATAACTTGAGTACTCCTTCCATCTTAACTCAATATTGCAAGGATAGAGTAGCTGGGGCAGGGGGCGGGGGACCATGCTCTCAGGCGAAATCGAGGCCATTTGGCACAACTAGCATTTTGCTAAGAGAGCTCTCTGCACCCCACATTGGTGAGTGGCGTCTGGGGTCTTAAAAGCTGCCAAGCTACCATCCGAGGGCACAGCAAATGATTTGTCCCAACTCAGCAGGAACGGATGCTCACCGAGGACCAAAATGACATGCGGTAAAGACAACCTAGAAGACAGAGAGACCCGCAAGAGTGGGTGCCTTCATCGACTTGGGACCGGAAGAACCAGATGGTGCCCGGCCACCACCAGTGATAGCCACGATGGAGCTCACTAGGTTGAGTCTCACTGGCAATGCAAGAATAAAAAGGGGTGCATCCTGAGATCTCCACTAAAAGACCTCAATTGATGGTCCAGCAGTTTCGGGGTTCCCCTGGGAGCATGGCCCCTGGCCCTGATGCTGCCCTTACCCATAAATTATAACAAAGGTCCACTCTTTGGACAGGAGTGGACTGGACTTGGCAATGCAGAATGACCATATATTGGTTGCACTTTATGGTTCTATACATCTATAGGATATCATCCTGCTGACCTCTGGCTGGAGGAAGGAGAGTGGGTGGAGAGGAGCGGAAAGGAGGCTTTTGGGAGGATGACACATGGATGGAGCAGAGAGGAACTGTGTGCTGTCACCAGACAGGGAGAGCAGTGGAAGCTGCATATAGGTGGGCATGTAAATTTATACGGGAATGTACATTTTCACTCAGTCATGTTAAATTAAAAAGAAAAAAAAAAAGAAAAATATTTTCTAAACCATGAAAAAATTTTTTACTTCCTTGTTAAATTTTGTACCGTTTTCCAAAAGCTAAGTGTAAATGAAGTTCAAATGACACTAAACCCTTCTTTTATCAGTACTGTCAAACATTAAAATCTAGTTCTCTTTCAGCAAGTATAAAGGAACTTCCGAAATAAAGGGTATTCTTGTAATGTTATCCGTTGTTATCTAGAATGATTTTTTATTTCCAGTTGCTCTGACAGCTATTTATAACTTAGCAGGGACTCCATAATGTAAATTCTTTGAAGACTAATGGATCAAGCTGTATGTGACCACGACTCCTTTTAGCATTTTTTTAGTGGCATTACTAAAAACATATTGGAATCATGTTTTTTCGTCTTTCAGGTTTCCAGGTATAAAGGTATTCAGATTTTCTAAAGGCTCACAATGTTTATATTGCTAATTTCCTTTTAAAAGGATTATTTCAGAATTGTCTCATGAATGGCAAAGTTGAATGAATCCTGATCCAGTGATAGTGCCAGCCAGAGTCTTAAAAAATAAAACTTTATACTTGAATAAACCAAAAAACCAAACCCACTGCTGTTGAGTTGATACTTGAATATAAACCCTCAATTAAATGGGCCTCATTTTTCAACCTTGGGCTTAAGCATAAAACAGTTGTGGGAAGGGCACAGGATCAGGTAGTGTTTTGTGCTGTTGTATATAAGGTCACTGTGAGTCAGAACCACCCCAGCAGTACCTAACAACAGCATTCTCCAACTTCAGACTTGAAATCACTTTTCCTATTACCATCCAAAGAATGTTGTTGTAGCAGCTTCACAGTCGTTGTATTGGCTTGAGCTCGTTGTAGCCCCTGTGTTGCTTCCTCTCTTTGAGGGTCTTCCCTCTTTTTGCTGACCCTTTACTTTATCATGTATGCGATCCTTATCTGGGGACTTGTGCCTCCGGATAATGTCTAAAGTATGGGAGACATCCTTGCCTAGGGAGCATTCTGGCTGTATTTCTTCCAAGACAGTTTCCTTTGTTCCTCTGCCAGTCTGCAGTATATTCAGTATTCTTCACCAAAGAATAGAGAGATTAATTTTGTACATTAATATCAGGATAGACATAGGTAGATAAATCTATTTCTGGCTATAGATATATAAAATTGTATGTGTCTGTGTGCGTGCGCATGCACGGGCACACAAAGAAGGAGAGGTGGCTGCTTCATTTTTCTTCTGAAGTTAGTATTACCAAAGCTGAGCATTTGCAGAGTAAGCACAGCAGACTCCAAGGATCCTACATGGTTTTATTTTAGCTTTCAGTAGTAGTATATTTCATTTAGCCTGCACTATAAAAATAAGTGAGTAATGGATGACTAGTGTGTTTTGTCTGCCATAATGTAATACTCTGTCACTGAATCTGTCTAACCAGCCAGTTATTTTCCTTTGGTCTGAAATGGAAACCATCATGTTTTCTGGCAGCGTGGGAATTTCTGTTTAGTTGAAATCTACATTTTCACAGAAGTAAGAAGTATAAAATTGCAAAGTGATAGATTTTAGCTTTATTAGCAACCCCCCAAAAGAAGTCATTTAAAATTCCTTATAAAAATAACAGGTATCATCAAAGCATTCAAAATCAGCCTAGATAGTTCTGAATATGGGTACTTGGTCTTTAAATTTTGACTGGGAAATAAGTGATCGTGGTAGCCTAACTAGTCATTCCCCTTTGGCCCTTCATGACTCCGGCCTCCTGACACTCACACCCTTGTGTAGTCCCCTCCCGCAGTTACTAGGGATTCTCCATGTGACCAGTAGAGTACATCAGAAGTGATGGTAGGCCACCTCCAAGAGCAGCTTAGAAAGGATGCTGTGACTGCCCTCTTAGTGGTGCTTGCTCCCTCTCTCTTTGTGATTTTTGCTGCAAAAAGCCAGCACAGGCCTGTGCCAGCAGTCAGGTGAGTAAGCTGGGAGTGGATCCACCAGTCTAGGTCATACCTTCAGTGTGTGTCATGGATTGAGTTGTGTCCCCGCAAAAATGCACATAGCAATTTGACTGGGTCATAATTCCCAGTATTGTGTAATTAGCTTCCATTTTGTGATTTTCCTATGCTGTAAATCGTGATCTCTGTGTGTAGTAAATGGATCTAAAAAGCAAACCGAACCCAGTACTGTCAAGTGGATTCCAACTCAGGTGACCCTCTAAGACAGAGGAGAACCTCTCCATAGAGTTTCCAGGGAGGGCATGGCAGATTCAAACCAACCACTAGACAACCAACGTTTCCATGGTTAGTGGATAGGACTATGTTAAAAGAGGCTTAAGGTGGGACTTCAACGCACTAAGGGAGTTTCCCTGGAATATGGCTTGCATCACTTTTTATCCTACAAGACAAGAAAGGGAAGCAAGCAAAGAATAGGGAACCTCATGCCAAGAAAGCAGCAGGGAGGAGAGCACATCCTTCAGAGCTGAAGTTCCTGTGCCAAGATGCTCCCTGACCGAAGACTGATGTAACACAAGGACCTTCCTCCAGAGCCAACAAAGAGGGAGAGCCTTCCCATTGAGCAGACACCTTGAAATCAGTCTTGTAGCCTACTAGATTGTGTAAGAATAAATCTTTCTTTGTTAAATGCATCCACTTGTGGTGTTTCTGTTATGACAGCCCTAGATGACTAAGACAGTGTGACTGCTGTTTTGGCCAGCAGCTTGATACAGCCTCCTGAGACCCTGAGCCAGAACCATGCAGCTAAGCTCCTCCCAGTTTCTTGACCCTCAGAACCTTGTGAGATAATAAATGTTAGTTGTTTTAAGCTGTGCTAAGTGTTACGGTAATTTATTATATAGCAATAAATCACATTTCCACTAAGTCTCTTCCTTCATTCTTCAAATCCTAACGTCTGTTTTTGGTTATAGTTAGTTACTTTGTTAAGCCTGTCATCCATATAGTTCACATGACAGTCGTTATTTGAATAACACTGTATACCATTTCTCATTTTACACTCCAGAGTTTCGTGTAATAAATACAGATGAGGAATTCCCCTTTCCCATATTTAACTCCATAGTAGAATGTACTTTAAAAAATTGTTGTGCAAGAAGGAAGCTGTTTTAAGTTATTCTACAGATCTTTTCATTTATATGCAAAGCCACCAGTTTTGTGTAACTTGTAATTACTCTACAAGTGATTATGGAATTATTCTTAAGTACTGCAAGAGAGAAGAGACAGCCTAACAATTGCTGTCGGCCCAAAACCTCACCACAGAAGCCCCTCGTGTATTACTCTTAACTCTGGGATGCATCTTAATTATATAAGACAATCACAGTCGTGGGTTTTAAAAGTCATATTTTTGAGGGTTAGTAACTATATATTCAAACCTGAGAGACAGCTGCCCGGCAGATATGATCTCAAGAAGGTCATGATTTGTACCCCCACTCACCCTCTTAACCCCGCTTTCTCCGTGGTGTTCTGAAAAGGTCATTACAATGCTTGGATTTACTTCTAGTTCTTTTTGCTCTACAGAGCTAATTTCAGCAGCCAGAATCACTGCTTCACATTACTAACCACACAGAAATGATATGGATAAGAAATGTGACAGTTGCAGATGCTCTGTAGACACATTCAGACTCCCTGAGAGACAAGATCACTGGACGGATGGAGGGCTCGGGACCATGGTCTCAGGGAACATCTAGCTCAGTTGGCATGACATAGTTTATGAAGAAAAAGTTGTATATCCTACTTTGGCAAGTAGTGCCTATGGTCTTAAAATTTTGTGAGCGGCAATATAAGATGTTCCATGGTTTCACCCTGCCTGGAGCAAAGAGAATGAAGAAAAGCAAAAACACAAGGAAAAGATTCGTCCAAAAGGTTGATGGACCAAAGTACCACAGCCTTCACCAGGCTGAGTCCAGTGTATCTGCCAACAACTGCTCTGACAGGGATCACAGTACATGGTCCCGGACAGAGCTGGAGGAAAATGTAGAACAAAAAATAAAAACCAGACTTACCGGTCCGACAGAGACTGGATAAATCCCGAGAGTATGGCCCCTGGCCACGCTTTTAGCTTGGTAATGAAGTCATTCCCAAGGTTCACCCTGCAGCCAAAGATTAGACAGGCCCGTAAAACGAAACAGCACTCAAGGGGCACACCAGGGCCAGGACTAGATGGCAGGAGAGGACAGGAAAGTTGGTGATGGGGAACCCAAGGTCAGGAAGGGGGCGTGTTGACAGAGAATTGGCAAACCGTGTCACAAAATAGTATGTATTTTAATTGTTTAATGAGAAACTAATTTGCCCTGTAAAACTTCACCTAAAGTACAATTAAAAAAAAAAAAAGAATGTGATAATTGGAAAAGTGGACTTTCAGTTGCTTAAAGAGACTTTTCTCTTGCCTCCTTTGGGCATAAGCGTTTGCCTAAACTTGGCTTTGCCTTTGGTTGTTAATTACTGCAAGTAGATGCTCTGAATAAATCCAGAGTTACCGGCGCATGTTTTTATCTCCATTTTTTTTTTAAAAGAAAAAAAACAGAGAACATTGATGAGTCCAATGTTGAGACCACAACTTTTATTTTTACATTTTTTTATTATTAAGTGAAAGTACCAATCCAAATCAATTCCATATGCCCGCCTATGTGCCGCCCCATGTGCTCTCCTCACCCAGTGACAGCACATTCCTCCTTTTCACTCTGTATTTCTAGTATCCTCTTAATGAGTACCTTTCCCCTCCTTCTTGATGGACCATCTAGAAAGAAACAGTAGGACACCCATCTAGAAAGAAACCAGTAGGACAACCTTCTGTAAATGTATAAAACCATAAAGTACACACACCATATGCTCACATTGTGTCCCTGAGTCCAATCCCTTTTTCTCTGAAGAGTTGATCTCAGTACTGGTTTCAGGTCAGGGACAGCAGCAAGTCTAGGGGCCATGTTCCCGGGGAACCTTCCAAGCTGTCAGAGACCACTGCTTTCTTAAATGTTGGTGAAATCTTACTTTTTTGTTTTATGATGATTTTTTTTTTTAAAGCCAATTTAGGACTTCATATTTTCTTTCTCTATCCTAAATGGACTAAAGTTTATTTTGAAATTATACTGAGAATTTCCTTTATAATTGAAGCTTTAAAAGAGAAATAGAATTCTGCCTTGCATCTTACTGTTCGACTTCCCCTTTTCCCCTCTCCTTTAATACACATGTACACACATAGCCAGTAACTTAAAGGGAAGAACTTCTTTCATTTTCCATATTTCCAGTACATAAATATAATGCAAGCACTCCAGTAGTATCATCATGTAAGATGGTTATAGTCAAGCTAGAAGTCAAACTCGAGGCTTCTAACTCTGCTTGGAACATTTGCCCACTGATAGAAGGTTTTAAGTGATTCCTGGAGCTTGAACTTGGACAGTCTAATGAAGAGAGAGGCCTCAGATTTTCAGCAGTGAACCATACTTCTGTGTTGTAGGGATCTGGGGGTTACAAGGGAGGCTAAGATATTTGTTAAGAAGGAAACCACATGCTTTATTTTCTTGAGTGTTTGTTTTTTAAGTATAGCCACTGAATTGTGAATTTGCCTTTCTTTTTTTTTAAATGGGTTCTTTGTGAATGGTAGTAGATAGGAAAGCATAGCTCTTGATAAAATAGTTTTAAAAATGGATAAATTACAATAGTTTTCATAACTGAATTTAATGTGAGAGTTTAAAGTATATAGTACTTCGCTGTGATTTTTCAAAATGTTTACTCAACCCATATTGCACTTTACATTTTTTCTTAATTGTAAAATGTCTCAGGAAACATTTTGATGTCCATGTGGTAAAATCATTGTTAATGGCTGTAATACATGGTGCTCCTATGAAATAGTACTTCAAGCCCTTTCTAACAAAGATAGCAGAAGAGGTAAGCCCAAGAATATCTTCCCACATACCTCCTGATCCTTGGACCACTGAGTTGGCATCCAGGCTAAAGCCCTAGACCAGAGTCCGGGCTCCAGCCTGCATCCCCTGCTTACCTCTCTGGGTCCCAAAGCTATGTAAGACCTGAAGGGTACAGGAAGGAGGATGGAAGGTAGCAGCTGAGCAGAAACTAGGAGAGGGGATGGGATCTGGCAACAGATAAAAGGGAGTTTTTTCTGCCCCTCTGGTTATGAATGCCTCAGTCCCTCAACACCTGAGTATGTCCCCTGTGTACAGTCACAAAGAGTCCGAAGTTATAAAGTGATGACATTTATTTTTATTAGCATATTTTACTTATCCTTCCTTGTTTGGCCTCTAAATAGGTAAACTCATGAAATTATCATGCTTAACATATTTTGGAAGTGTGTATCCTAGTTATCTGGTGCTGCTGTAACAGAAGTACCACCAATAAATGGCTTTAATAAAGATGAATTTATGGGAGGGAGAGGGATGCATATAGATTAGATAGCTGATAGAAATTTGGTTGAGAGAAATCAGTAACAGCACACACCATAAAAATGATTATCTTAACTGGACTTCAACATAAACTGAAAACTCTTCTATTCCTAGTCTAATATTGCAAGGAGAGAGTAGCAGGGGTGAGGGCCTGGGGACCATGCTGTCAGGGGACATTGAGGCCAAGTGGCAGAATTAGCCTATTGATAAGACAATCTTCTGCACCCCATATTGCTGAGTGGCATCTGGGGTCTTAAAAGCTAGCAGGCTGCCACCTGATTAACACCAGATGATCCCATCTCAACTGAATTAGATGACCACTAAGGACAACAAAGACATAAGAGAAAAAGAGCCCAGAGGACAGAAGGACCTGCGTGTATGGGCGACTGGACCAGCATGTGATCAGGAGAACCAGATGGTGCCTGGCCACCACCATTGTCAGCTGCGATGGGGCACACAATGTTGGGCCCTAGTGGCAACACAGATAAAAGAGGGGTGCACTTTCAGAACTCCACTAACAGACCCCAAATGACAGTCCAGTGCCCCGGGACTTCCCTCTGTAGCATGGCCCCGAGACCTGTTGCTGCCCCAGAGCATTATTCATTACTGAGGCCCAGAGCATTATTCATTACTGAGGCCAACTCTTCAGACAGGAATAGATTGGACTTGGGGAGACAGGGTAAACATATGGAGTGTCCGCTTTATGGTTCTGTGTAGCTACAGGATGTGGTCCTACTGGCCTCTTACCAGAAGGCAGAGGGGAGGGGGGGAGGGGAGGGGGTATGAGATTCTTAGCAGGATATAACGTGTGGAACGGAAAGGAAGAGTGTGCTATCACTGGGTGTTTTAGTCAGCTGGTGCTGCTCTAACAGGAATACAACAGAGTAGATGGCTTTAACAAAGGAAGGTTTATTCTTACACAGTCCGGTAGGTTACAAGTCCAATTCAGGATGTACGCTCCAGGGGAAAGTTTTCCCCCTTGTTGGCTCTGGAGGAAAGTCCAGTATTGTATCAGTCTTTGTCCAGGGAGCATCTTGGCGCAGGAACCTCAGGTCTGAAGGATGGGCTCTTCTCCTGGTACTGCTTTCTTGATGGTGTGAGGTTCCCAACTCCCTGCTTGCTTCTTTTTCCTTTTATCCCTTGTAGGATGAAAGAATTAGGGGTGGGGCAAGCCAGGGAAACTCTCTTTACAGTGGAGCAGGGAGGTAATCCTATGAAGGGATTTACAGTCCCACCTTAATCCTTTAACATACGGAACAGGAAAATCACAAAATGGAGGACAATAACAAAATATTGGGAATCATGGCCCAGCCACATGGCTACACTGTTTTTGGGGGGACACACAATTCAACCCATGACACTGGGCAAGGAGACCAGAGGGAACTGCAGAAAGGTAGGCATGCAAATTTAACTTGGATTGTGTACTACTTTCACTCAACTACAATAATAAATAAATAAATAAAAGATTAATTTATTATGATACCACAGTCTAGTAGGTTACAAGCCCAAATTTAGGGCATCAGTTCCAGAGGAAGTCTTTTTCTTTCTGCTCTGGAAGAAAGTCCTTGTCATTTATCTTCCCTTGGTTTGGGAGCATCTCAGCACAGGAACCTCCAGTCCAAAGGACACACTCAGTGTCTGGCACTACTTTTTTGGTTACTCTGAAGGCTGTATTTAGGGAGCATGCCAGACACATTATTTAAGATGACATTCTCACTTCGCTTTGATCTCTCAAAAGATAATAGGTGATGCAGGTCACACCCCAAGAAGCTTCCTTTGCGTTGGATCGGGGATGTGACTTTAGTAATGGTATTCCATTCCCACTCTAATCCTCTTTAACATGATCCAGTCTTGCCCTGTTAACCACAGGTAGAGATTAGGATTTACAACATACATGAAAATTACAGTCACAAAATAGAGGACAACCATGCAATACTGGGAGTCATGGCCTATCCAAGGTGACACATACTTTGAGGGATACAGTTCAATCCATGGCAGTGAGAATAACATAATACAGAAAGAAGATAAGACATGCCTGCTAGCAATATACACATTTGTAAGTAGACGGGGCAATAAGCATGATGGTTAAGGACACAGACTTCAAGTCAGGTTCCCTAAGTTTACATCCCAGTTCTGATGCCTTGCTATATGAATGACCTGGAACTTGACCAAGTCTGTTAATGGTTTTCTGTTAAGGAAAACAAGATAGCAGCACTACCGTGCAGCACAACTAAAAAACCCACTGCTGTCGAGTTGATTCCAGCTCATAGCAACCCTGTAGGACAGTAGAACTGTCCCCCATAGTTTCCATGGAGTGCCTGGGGGATTTGAACTTCCAACCTTGTGGGTAATAGACACAGCGCTTAACCATTGTGCCACCAGGGTTTCCTTATAAAATTGTAAAATTTAAGTAAGTCAGTATAAATACAAACACTCAGTTCTGTGTAAGTGCTCTCATTATTATACCATACCACCTTTACGATAGTTCTATATTTAGATGGACGAATTTGGTTTGTGGAAATCTTGGTAGTGTAGTGGTTAAGAGCTGAGGATGCAAACCAAGAGGTCAGCAGTTTAAATCCACCAGGTACTCTTGGAAGCTCTATGGGGCAGTTCTACTCTGTTCCATAGGGTCACTATGAGTCAGAATCGACTCGACAGCAGTGGGTTTGATCTGGTTTGGTTAAACTGATTTGTAGTCAACAGGTAACATTTACATTAGCAATACCACCTTCAATGTGGGACTTAAAAAAAAATGGTTGCATTTGAGTCGATTTTGACTCATGTGACCCTAAACAACAGAGTAGCACTGCCTCCATATGGTTTCCAAGGAGCGCCTGGTGGATTCAGGCTGCTGGCCTTTTGGTTAGCAGCCAAGCTCTTAACCACTCTACCACCAGGGCTCCAACATATAACTACTAGATAGCAAATCCCTCTCGTTTTTTAGAAAGCAAAAATGTTTATTATTTTTTTTCTCTTTGCCAGGCCCAGCACAGAGATACTTTTATTGAAGAACGTTATGGAAAATACAACATCAGTGATCCCTTAATGGCACTACAGAGAGATTTTGAAGCACTCAAGGAGGAGAATGACGGTGAGAAGCAGCCCGTCTGCACGAACCCACTCTCCATTCTCAAAGCAGTGATGAAGCAGTGCAAGAACATGCAGGAGCGCATGCTGTCCCAGCTGGCTGCCGCTGAGAGCAGGCACCGGAAGGTAGGCTCAGCCAGGGCCCAGGCCTGCAGCATGACACCAGGACTGAGCTCTGCAAAGAATGCCTGACACTTTCCTGTCAGCTGCCGCTTTTCGCAGTAACATACTAGAGGGTAAGGAGAGGGGTCTCATGGCTGTCAAAAAGCCCTTTAGCTTACTTAGCAGCCAGGAGATAGAAAACACAGGTTACTCCACAGGTTATATTTAGGGAGCATGCCAGACACATTATTTAAGATGACATTCCTTCTTGGTATGTCACTCCAAAACAACTTGCTATGTTATTCTTGCTCTTGATCATCTGGGCTTAGGCAACGAACTGGGGTTTGGCCAAGCTTGTAGCTGAACAAGACGTTCTCTGTTTGCTTCCTTGAGTGGTAACTAGAGAGATTACCAGGTATCTAGGGAATGCTATGCATGACACAGAGAGAGAAAATTTACCTGACTTATATAAGCAATGGATTATTCCCATTTTTGTTTAGTTTTCAGTTCCATTGCATGTCACTGCTCATAAAACCACAAACAGTCCCTAAGGTTGTTTGTCTTAAAGCTGTTCTACCCTCTGAAGAATGCATGTGCTTCTGTGTAAGTACACGTATGTATATCTGGCACATGTATTTGGTCCATATCTTACAGTCCCCAAGTTAGGAAGGCAAACCTGTGCTTTCATCTCGTTGGAATTCTAATGCTTGTGAATTTACTCCTCAGCTTGGCATTTACTGCTCAAAATCTGCCCATAAAAGATGCTTGGCTAGAATCTGCATATTTTAAAACTACCAGTGTAGGTTTATACCAACAAGGAGGGACACGAGGGACACCAGTGCAGTTAGCAGGAAACATTCCAAAAATTGGATTAGTTTTTGGATAGCCTAGTTTGTTGTTCCTTCGTTTGCTCTTCCGTTGAGCTGTGTTATAGCTGTCTGCTTAGAATGTATCTCATAATTGCCTAGGCTCTGCGTCTGGTCCATGACCTTATCTTTCCCATCACAGAGCCCACATGAAAGGCTAAAGTGAAGGTTCCTTTTTGTTTTTTTAATGTGATTAAGTGAAAATATACAGTCCAAATTAAATTTGCACACCCACCTATCTGCAGCTTCTTCCGCTCTCCTTGCCTGGTGACAGTACACTTCTCCTTTTTGTTCTATATATGTCATACCCTCTTAACAATCTTCTGTCCCCACCTCTCTTGCCTCTCCTCTGCCTTCTAGTAAAAGGCCAGTAGGACAGTATCCTATAGATGCATAGAACTGTAAAGTGCACACACCATGTGGTCACTTTGTGACCGCAAGTTCAGTCCATTCCTGTCTGAAGAGTTGACCTCAGTAATGTTTTATGGTCAGGGGCAGCAGGAGGTCTAGGGGCCATGTTCCTAGGGGAAACCCCAGGTCCCCAGACCATCAACTGCAGTCTTTTAGTGGAGTTCTTGAGGTGCACCCCTCTTTTTCTCATGTTGCCACTGGGACTTGACATTGTGTGCCCCATCATGGCTATCTTTGGTAGTGGCAGGGTACCATCTGGTTCTTGATCACATGTTGATACAGTCACTCATTCACATGGCTCCTTCTGTTGCCTAGGCTCAAGCTTTTTCCTTCATTGTTGTTCTTGCTGATCATCTGTTCCAGCTGAGTTGGGACCATTTGGTGTATCTCAGATGGCAGCTTGCTAGCTTTTAAGATCCCAGATGCCACTTGCCAGTACGGGCTGTAGAAGACTCTCTTAGCAATAGGCTATTTATGCCAGTTGACCTCATTGTCCCCTGAGAGCATGGTCCCGAGACCCCTACCCATGCTACTCTATCCTGGCAATATTGGGTTAAGATTAGAAGAGTTTTCAGTTTATGTTGAAGTCCAGTTAAGTTGATCTTCATTCTGCTGTATGCTGTCTCTGCTTTCACCCAACCAAATTTCTATCAACAATCTATGACCAGCCCTCCCTGTGTCCCCCGCCCCCATTCCTTGCAGCTGTCAAAGACTCCTTTCTTCTATGCATGCATCTGTTTTTAAGTTCTTATAGTAAGGGGCCTTATACAATATTTGTCCTTTTGCCACTGACTGATTTCACTCAGCATAATATCTTCCAATTGAAACCCGGTTATGAGATGCTTCCTAAAATCATCATTGTTCTTTATCATTGCATAGTGTTCCATTGAGTATATATACCATAGTTTACCCATCCGTTTCTCTGTTCTTGGGCATCTGGGTTGATTCCATCTTTTTGCTGTTGTGGACTGTGCTGCAATAAACATTCATGTGCATGCATCTGTTCATGTGACTGCCCTTGATTCTGTAGGATATATTCTGAGCAGTGGGATTGCTGGATCAAATGGTGTATCTGTTTCCAGTTTTTTAAGGAAGCACCAGATTGCTTTCCAAAAAAGGTTGTACCAGTTTGCAATCCCACCAGCAGTGTAGGAGAGTTCCCATCTCTCCATAGTTTCTCCAGCATTTGCTGTTTTGTGATTTTTGGTTCATGGCCAGCCTTATTGGGATGAGATAGTATCTCGTTATAGTTTTGATTTGGATTTCTCTAGTAGATAATGATCATGAGCATTTCTTCATGTGTCTTGTGATTGCCTGGATGTTCCTCTTTGGTGAAATGTTTGTCCATCTGCTTTGCCCATCACTTAACTGGGTTATTTAGATTTTTCTTGTTGATACTTTGCAATACCTTGTAGATTATGGAAGATCAGACATGTAGTCGCCGAATATGTTTTCTCATTCCGTAGCTGGTCTTTTAAGTCTTTTAATAAAGTCTTTGGATGAGCAAAAGTATTTGATTCTTAGTAGTTCCCATTTATCTATTTTCTCTTCTGTCGATCGTGCTTTGTCAGATTTTGAAGTCTTAAGTTGTATATGAAAACTTCCATTGTTGACCCTATTTTTTCATGCATGATTGTTATCATTTTAGGTTTGATATTTAGATCTTTGATACAATTTGAGTTAGTTTTTGTGTAAGGTGTGAGACATGGGTCATGTGTCATTTTTTTTGCAGATGGATATCCAATTTTGCTAGCACCATTTGTTAAAGACACTGTTTTTACTGCAGTTTACAGTGTTGGGGCCTTTGTCGAATATCAACTGTTCGTAAGAGGATGGTGGCCTCAACTCTGGGGTCTCAACTCTGTTCCATGGGTCTATATGTCTCTTTTTGTAGCAGTACCAGGGCTGTTTTGACTACTGTGGCAATGTAATAGGTTCTAAGGTCAGGTAGTGTGAGGCCTCCCACTTTGTTCTATTCTTCAATTGTACTTTGCTTATCTGGGTTTCTTCCTTTTCCAAACAAAGTTGGGGTTTGATTCTCCATCTCATTAAAAAATGTCACTGGAATTTGTATTGGGGTTGCATTGTATATAAAAATCACTTTGGGTAAAATAGACATTTTTACAATGTAAAGTCTTCCTATCCATGAGCAGGGTAGGTTTCTCCATTTATGTAAATCTCTCTTGGTTTCTTGCAGTAAGGTCTTATAGTTCTCTTTGTATAGGTCTCTTATTTCTCTAGTTAGCTGTATTCCTAGGTATTCTATCCTCTTGGGGGCTATAGTAAATTGTATTGATTTGGTGATTTATTCTTTGATGATGTCTTTGTTGCTATAAAGGAATCCTACTGATTTACTTATGTTTAACTTATATCCTGAGACTTTGCTGGACTCGTCTGTTTGTTCCAGTAGTTTATTTATGGATTCTTTAGGATTCTCTGCATATACAATCATATCATCTACAATTAGAGAGATGTTTACTTCTTCCTTACTGATATGGATGCCCTTTATTTCTTTGTCTTTTCTAATTGCTCTGGCCAGAACTTCTAGTACAATGTTGAATAGAAGTGGTAAGAGTAGGCATCCTTGTCCTGTTCTCAAGGGGAATACTTTCAGTCTTTCACCATTCAGGATGATGTAGTTGGTTGGCTTTGCATAAGTACCACATGCTGCATTGAGGAATTTCCCTTCTGTTCCTATTTTGCTGAGAGTTTTTAGCATGAATGGGTGTTGGACTTTGTGACATGCCTTTTCTGTATAAATTGACAAAATCAGGTGATTCTTATCTTTTCTGTTATTTATGTGGTTGATCACATTTATTGTTTTTCTAATGTTAAACCAGTCTTGCATCCCTGGTATGAATCCAACTTGGTCATGATTAATTTTTTTTATATGTTCTTGAATTCTGTTGGCAAGGATTTTGTTGAAGATTTTTGCATCTACGTTCGTGAATGATACTGATCTGTAATTTTCCTTTTTTGTGGGATCTTTCCCTGGCTTTGGTAGCAGGATTATGCTGGTTTCATAGAAGGAATTTGGGAGTATTCTGTACCTTCCTATGCTGTGAAATAGTTTCAGTGGTATTGGAGTTAACACTTCTCTAAAAGTTTGGTAGGATTCTCCAGTGAAGCCATCAGGATTTTTTTGGTTGGTAGTTTTTTGATGACTTTTTCAATCTCTTCCTTTGTGATAGGTTTTTAAGTTGTTCTACTTCTCCTTGTGATAATTTTGGTAGGTGATATGAATGTAGAAATTTGTCCATTTCCTCTAGGTTTTTGAATCTGTTAGAGTACACTCTTCGTTGTATTCTGTTATGATACTTTTGATTTCATTTGGGTCTGTTGTGACATCTCCCATCTCATGTCTTCTTATGGTTATTTGTTTCCTTTCCTGTTTTTCTTTTGTATGTTTAGCCAATGGTGTGTCAGTTTTGTTGATCTTTTCAAAAAACCAGGTTTTGGTTTTGATGATTTTTCCAATTGTTCCTCTATTCTATGATTCCTTTAGTTCTGCTTTATCTTTATTATCTGTTTTCTTCCGGTGCCTGAGGGATTCCTCTGTTACTCTCTTTCTACTTGTTTGAGCTGTAGGGTTAACTCTTTGGTTTGAGTCCTTTCTTCATTCTGGAAATGTGCATTTATAGAGATAAACTGACCCTCTGTGGACTGCTTTTGCCGTATCCCATAGGTTCTGATAGAAAGTGTTTTCATTCTCATTTGAATCTGTAAATTTCTTTATTTCATCCTTGATTTCTTCTTATTATAACCCATGGTTTTTATTGAGCAAGGTGTTGTTTAGTTTCTGTGAGTTTAGATTTCTATGTTTTTTTCTGCTATTAATTTTTACTTTATGGCTTTATGGTCTAAGAAGATGCTTTGCAGTAATTCAGTGGTTTGGATTTTGTTGAGATTTGCTTTATGTCCTAACACATGGTCTATTCTGGAAAATGTTCCATGTGCATTGGAGAAGAAAGTGTACTTACCTGTTGATGGATAAAAAGTTCTGTATATGTCGATGAAGTCTGTGTCTTTACTGAGGTTTTTTCTGGATGATCTGTCCATTACTGGAAGTGGAGTGTTGAAGTCTCCAACAATTATTGTCGAATTATCTATCTCATTTTTCCATGTAGTCAGTGTTTCTTCAATGTATTTAGATGTCATGCTATTCGATGAATAAATATTTAATATTGTTAGGTCCTGCTTGTGTATCGAAACTTTCAGCAATAAATAGTGACCATCCTTGTCCACGATAGTGGATTTTACATTAAAATTATTTTATTTGAGATTAGTATAGCCATACCTGCTCTTCTTTGTATATTGCTAGCTTGGTATATATTAGGCTATCCTTTAATTCTCAGTTTGGTCATATCTTTAAGTCTAAGGTGTGTTTCCTGTAAGTAACATATAGATGGGTCCTGTCTTTTGATCCAGGATGTCACTCATTGTCTCTTTAGTGGAGCATTCAGTCATTTACAATAATCACACTGAATTCAGTCCATTTACACACTGAAAGCCAACATACCAATGACAAAAATTACAGAATGGACAATTCAATCCAAAGCCAAAAGAGCAGAATTGAGATAAAAGTCAGACTTAGTGAACTTGAGGACAGAGCAACTGACACCAGCAGTTTTGAGGAGAAATCAGAGAAAAGAAGTTAGTAAAATGAAGAAGCATTAAGAAACATGTGGAACTCTATTGAGAGGAATAATCTAAGATTAATTGTTGTTCTGAACAGAGAAGGATAGCTGAAAACACAGAGAGTGTTTGTTGTGTGATTATTGATAGGTATGTGTTCAGTGCTGTCATTTCGATGTATTTATTTTTGTGTTGGTGTTTTCTATGTTGCTCTTAATATTCTGTTCTGGGCCATTCTTCTTTATGGGTTGACTTTTCATCTTTTTCATTGTTGGTTGTGTGTTTGTTGAGACTCCTTTATTACATTCCTTGCTGTGATATGTTGCATTCCTGTTGTGCTTTGCAGCTACCTGTGTGATCCCCCTTAATATTCTAAGTTTAAACCCAGTTTTAACTTCTGCATATCTTTTTAACTTTCTCTTCATCTGAAAGGACTGTAACTACTGTAGTATGTCCCTCTTTTTAGTGTGATGATGTCATAGTTTTCATGGTATGATCACTGGTTCCCTTCTTTTAATATTGTAGCTTTGATTGAGTGTTGTAACTTCCTTAACTGAGTAGTTTTTTGGATGCTCCACCAGGCGCTCACTGGATACTCTATGGGGCAGTTCTACTCTGACATCTAGGGTCACCATGAGTCAGACCTGACTCAACGGCACTGGGTTTTTGTGGGGGTTGTCCTGGATTGCCACCTTAAATGTACACTTAATGGTTTCGTTTTTCTAAGCCAAGAGCTTCTTCCAGTATTTCTTGTAGTTTTGGTTTGGTTTTTACAAAGTCTCTAAGCGTCTGTTTATCTGCAAATGTCTTAATTTAATCTTCATATTTGAGAGACAGTTTTACAGGATATGTAATTCTTCTTTGGAAGTTTTTCTTCCTTCAAGGCTTTAAATGTATCACCCACCACCTCTTTGCCAACATCACTTCTGCTGAGAAGTCAAACAAAAGCCTACAGGGTTCCCCTCTGAATGTTAGCTTTGCTTTGAGCACCACTGCCTTTAAGAGAATCAGTTTGTTTATTTTATTAAGCTTGATATATCTTGTTATCTTTCCTTTGGGGTCTAGTTTTTGTGGGTTTTGATACACATCTTGGATATCTATGCTCTCTTTCATAATTTCAGGGAAGTTTTATGTCAGCAATTCAACAATACTCTGTGTTTTCAGTTATTCCTCTCTGTTCAGAATTCCAATTAATCTTAGATTAGTCTTCTGAATAGAGTCCCACATATTTCTTAATGCTTCTTCATTTTGCTTGTTTCTTTTCTCTGATTTCTCCTCAAAAATGCTGGTGTCAGTTGCTATCCTCAAGGTCACTAAGTCTGACTTTTATCTCCTCAATTCTGCTCTTTTGGCTTTGGCTTGAATTGTCTATTCTGTAATTTTGTCATTGATCTGTTGGATTTCAGATCATTGATGTTCCATCAATTCAAATAGCTTGCTTAATTTTTCATTTTTCTGTGCTGCATTTTGTTTAATCTCTAGAAGGGCTCTATAGATAATTCTTTTGTACTCAACCTCTAATAGTTTCAGAAAGCCTTCTTCATTTGGGAAGGTTTTTGATTTTTCATTTTGGGAGTTTTCTGGAGCCATTGTGGACTGTGTCTTTAAATGGCTACCAATGGTTTGTTGCCTTTGGGTCATCTAGAGACTGTTTAGTTTCTCTGGTATTACCTCAGCAGGAGCTGAGGCATAGTTCTGAGAAGGGTGTTGGTCACCAGCTGCCTCTGTGTACTCTAGTGGCTGGCCCCAGGTGACTCTCTGGGGTGGCAGGCTCTGTTTCCTGGCTGGCAAGGATGGCACCCTACTTATGGAGTCACTGGGGGGCCAACAACTGACCCTATGATGTGGGTCAGTAAGGGCTGAAAGAGATGCCCCTGGGCCGCTCAGCAGTTATTTCTCTAGGCAGTCTTACTTTTAAAAGCTAGGAGCTATGCAACAGCTGCCAAAATCAGTTAGGCTGTCAGGTGTGGCAGGCCCCACCTTCCAGCTGACAATGGAAGCAACTCTTCAGCTCTCCCCAGATGCTGTGACATAGTTCAAAGTAATCAGGGGTTGTGGCTTTGCCAACCTCCTCAGCCAGGCCCTACCTGTAAGGTAACACTGTGGTGAACACAGCCTTTCTGCTGGAAGAACACTTTCAGGACTGGTACTGCTTCTTAGCTTGGGAATTAGCCCCTCCTGAGGCCTCTGGTTGGGTGACTCTGCCTCCCAGCTGACCAAGCTGGCATCCCAGCCGAGCTTCCCTTCTTGCCACAAAACAGCAGAATCTATGGCACAGCTCAGAAAAGAGAGACTTGAAGGGGTAGTGGTGCCCTGATCCAGCAGCCAGGCTCCCAAAATGTGGCAATGCCACGCACTGTGTCTGTGCTGTGCTAAACTCTGTTTACTTTAGCACTGCAGTTCAGCGTATTTGCTGGTTCGTGCCCATCCTCTGCCTCCCGGATACCAAAAAAGAAATTGTCAGTGCCTGCAGTCCACCCAAGCAGCAAGTCAGTAGGAATGGGGCTCAGCACGCTCTGGCTTATGCCAGAGAGGGGAAGTTTCCCATTTAGTAGTGCATAGTCCAGTCTGACAACCCTGTGCTGTATCCTAGAGCGCCCAGGGTGTCCAGAGTGCTCTGTTCAATTATCAATCCAGGCCTTAGATTTCAGAGGGAATTGAGGAGACATGGTCTAGTCTGCCATCGGAGGTCCACCCCCATCTAGTGGAGGCTCGTAACCATGGATGGGCTTCAGGTGTTCCATGAGCCCTCCAGAAAAAATGTACAAGATGTCAAAGTTTATCCATTTTTGTGGGAAATGCATTTTTTGTCTAGCTGTAATCAAATTACCTAGGTTGTCGAAGACTCAGGCAGGTTTAATCACTGGTCTGGAATGAGATGATCTGAAGACATTTATGCCCCATTTAAAAAGTGTCAGTGGGTTTGACTTGATTGCCTGAATATAGGCAGCTTTTACATACTCTTTTAAGAAAATCTTTACAGTATCCTTGTTGGATAGACAGGCCGTATTTCCACTTTGAGCATGAGATAACTGAATTGTTTTGAGAGGGCTGGCTCTCTGTCATGCCCATAGAAGGTATAGTGTTGGGACAGTTTGCAGGTCAAGGTGATTGGAGAGAGGAAGAAGTTAATAATAATTCAGATTCCCTTACTACTGTATTTTAATGTCAGATGCTTTAAGGGAGTTAAAAATTTTAAGCCAGCTACCTATGTATTCTTAAGTATTTTGTCAAAGTAGAACACTTGCTTTGTTACAGATCAAATAGTACTTACAAGCTTATAATTAGAATATCTGTAGTCTCACCTTTCTGGAAAAAGTCCCAGTCTATCCCAGTTGCCTTGGCATAGTTACTAACAGTGCCCCCTTTGCTCTCAAAAGTTTTCTGGTTTGGACAGTAAATTACATGATCACTGCATAGAGTTCTATAGTCCACATCTTCCACTCCCTCTCCCTGCAGCATTCAGAGGCAACCACTTCTATCTTTTAGCTATGTATTTTGGTAGCTGACATCCATATTTCTAAATAGTATAATGATCTCTCTTTCTCACTGTGTCAGTATTAAACAGAAAAATAAAAAACACTGTCAGTGCCATTGAGTAGATTCTAACACATAGCAACCCTACAGGACAGAGTAGAAATGCTCTGTTGAGTTTCCAAGGAGGGGTTGTTGGATTTGAACTGCTGACCTTTTGCTAGCAGCCTAGCTCACCTTAGCTGCCTACCACTGCCCCACCAGGGCTCCTTATGAATATTACTTGTTCATATTACTTCTTTTAGGAGGTGGGGAGCCACAAATCTTTCTTACCTTTTTTTTTCAATTGTGATGAAAATACACACAACAAAATGTTTACCAGTTCAGCAATCTCTGCATATGTGATTCAGTGGCCTTTATTACATTCTGCAAGTTGTGTAACCATTTTTGCTGTCCTTTTCCAAGTTATTCCACTACTATAAACATAAACTCAATGCTTTCTAAAAAACTATAACTCCCTTTTCCCCTCTCCCTGGTAACTAGTAATAATAGTTCCCACCCCTGGTAACTAGTAATAATTTAGGGTTTCTGTATATTTGCTTACTTCAAACAAGTGAGGTCATACAGTATTTGTCCTTTTGTGACCAACTTACTGCACTCAGTATAGTATTTTTAAGGCTCATCCATGTTGTGGCATGCATCAAAACTTCATTTCTCTTTATGATTGATAATATTCTGTTGTATGTGTGGACCACATTTTGTGTATCCATTCACCTGTTGATGGGCATTTTCGTTATTTCCACGTTTTGGCTATTATGAAAAGTGCTGCAGCGACCAGTAGTGTACAGATTTCTATTTGAGTTCCCGCTTTCCTTTTACTGGGCATACACCTAGGACTGGGATTGCTGGGTAATGTGCTGGTTGTGTATTCAACATTTTGAGGAACTGCTGAACTGCCTTCCACAGTTACTGTATCATTTTATATTCCCAGCAGCAATGGATGAGGGTTCCAGTTTTTCCACAAGCTACCAATGTCTGTTGTTTACAATTTTTTGGTTTACAGTTTGTTTAGTTTTTATACCTCCTTGTGGTTTTGATTTTCATCTCCCTAATGGCTAATGACATTAAACATCTTCTTGAGTGGTTGTTGGCCATTTGAACATCCTTTTTGGTTACATGTTTGTTCAAGTCCTTTTCCTGTTTTTTGATTGGGTTCTGTATCTTTTTGTTGTTAAATTAAAAACCATTGCCATCAAGTTGATTTTAACTCATTGTGACCCTATACAAATATATTGTATATTTGGGATGTTAGACTCTGATTAGGTATATGTTTCCTACCAATTTTCTCCCAAAATGTAGCTTATTTTTTTCACTTTTCTGATAGTCTTTCAATGAACAATAGTATCTCATTTTTACAAAAAACAGTATTTAATTTTTATTAATTGTATTACTGCTTTTGTGATAGACAAGTATTTTAGTTATCTCACACCCTATCTTCCTTTCCTCTCTACTCCTGACCATCTTCCCTAGACAAATATAATCTCGTTTGATCACCCCCATTCTGCGTCATGTCTGGTATTACCAAGTATTGAGCAAATTCCATTTTACCAAAAAACCTTTAATCTTTAACCAGAAGCCTTTCTATTAAGCGGAAAAACTTGATGTTCTTTTAAACTGGGAGTACTCCAAAAAATATTAGATTTTTTTTTTTTTTGGAGGGAGGATGGGGCTCGTGTCCCAGGCAGTGTTCTTTCTCCAGTCCTAAGAATTGCTTGTGAGGAGGAGGGGTGAGAATGGGCCCTTCACATGACAGTACCCTGCCCTGGAGGTCTGTGCAATGGCATTTCTGCAGCACAGGCAGAAGCCACAAGACCTCCATGGCCACTGGGAGTAGTGGGCAGTTGCAGGCAGAATGTGGTAGAAAATGTCCCTATAAATATGTATTCTTCTTAAAATTGAGCCTAACCCCTTGGTACCAGGATAAGTGGAATACAGGTGAAGGTTAATTAAGAGGCCTTGTGAAAAATCTCCATTTAATATCCCAGTAATCAAGCCTTTTGCCAGCAGGTTGAAGGCAAGAGTCTTTCTGTGTCTTCCTTAGCTATATATCAAACGCATATTACTAGTTAAGTAATGTATGGCTAGGATGCCACCTTTTGAAACACTTCATTTCAGGCCCTGTCTGTGGTTTGGTGATGTGGGATGAGCATTGCCAGGAGAACCTCAGCTCTTACCTTCCTGGGGCCTGTCCTGTTCATTGCCCACACCTGCCCCAGTCACACCAGACTGCTTGTAGTTTGCTGAGACTTTATGTGAATCCTCTGACACTTTTCCCAGTGCTTCCAACTGATTAGTTGTCCTCCTGTCTGTGTATACATACCATCTGTGCTTACCTCAAGTAAAGCTTATGTCTTCTTGCTTTCTAGCACATAGCTTTTATCTCTTCCATCCTTCTAGACAACATCTGCCATGATGGTCCAGGCTGTGGTATAATATATGCATAAGATACATATACATGTTATATGTAATATAATACAAGGTCAGACAATTGAGTCCATAAGCTTACTTGTTCAAAGTGCTGCATACCTCATTGCTGAACATCACTACAGTCACCTGCGAAGTACTTCCACTGAGAAGCTTTGCACCAATGCCAGTGCCTGGTCCACTCTTCAGAGCAATCTTGGAACTCTTTCTGGAATGGCCACTGCGCACAGTGGCAAGTTAGTGAACTTAACTGTATACTTGTCTGTGAGGGAGTTTTTAGCCAATAAGCAAAAAACTTGTATTGGAACACCCTCCCTACTCACCTAACCCGGTCCTCACTGACTTTTTCGTGACTCAGAGATAAAGGAGATATTGAAAGGAAGACATTTTGATGATATTCAGAAAGACATCAAGGGTAATAGGACAACAGCTCTGATGGCCATTCTAGAAAAAGAGTTCCAAAATTGCTTTGAAAGGTGGACTAGGTGCTGGTGTCAGTGCATAGCTTCCCAAGGGGAATACTTTGAAGGTGACTGTAGTAATATTCAGCAATCAAGTGTGTAACACTTTTTCTAGGATGAGTTGCAACCTTAATTGGCAGACCTCATATATAACGTATATTTTTTATATATGTGCATATATATATTATATACGAAATATAAAACAAACAGATCTGTACTGGAAGAAGTAACGAGAGTACTCCTTGGAAGCAATGATGGCAAGACTGCATCTTACATACTTTGGACAGGTTGTCAGGAAAGATCGGTCCCTGGAGAAGGACATCATGTTTGATAGAGTGCAGGGTCAGTGAAAAAGAGGAAGACCTTCCGTTCAAACAAGATGCATTGACACAGTGGCCTCAACAGTGGGCTTGCACATAAAAATGATTGTGCACATAGTGCAAGACCAGGCTGTTTTTCGTTCTGTTGTTCATAGGGTTGCTATGAGTTGGAACCAACTTGACGGCACCTAACAACATGTGTATATTAATTTCTGGCATTATCTTAGTCGTTTAGTTGGAAACCCTAGTAGTGTAGTGGTTAAGTGCCACATCTGCTAACCCAAAAGTCAGCCATTCAAATCCACCAGGCATTGCTTGGAAACTCTATGGAGCAGTTCTGCTGTGCCCCACATTGTTGCTATGAATTGTAATTGATTCAGTGGCAGTGGGTTTGGTTTGATTTACCAGCTTAGTCAGTTAGGTGCTCAGTATTTGATTATATCATAAGAAAATGTAATTCTCTGATATTTGGCAGTGATTTTATTTTATTTTAAATAAAGGTAATCCTAGACCTTGAGGAAGAAAGGCAGAGGCATGCACAGGACACAGCTGAAGGAGATGACGTCACCTACATGCTGGAGAAGGAGAGAGAGCGGCTGACTCAGCAGGTCAGTAGGGTGGCACGGTTCATGGCAGCATTTGCTTAGAATAACATTTCTGGAAGATGGTTCCATAGAATAGATTTTGTGTCTTTTAAAACAGAGGGCTTTATAGTCAAGTAAGTTTGGGGTTAATTTATTAGAGCCTGTAATACCAAAAGTACATTGTATCTTCAAGAACAAGATTGAATATACTGTTTAATAGATCTGTGTTTTCATAAAATACAGGTAGGAGGTTAATTAAAGGCCTTGTGAAAAATCTTTATTTAATATTCAACAATGAAGCCTTTTTGCATGCAAGATAAAGGACTAGTGTTCTATAGAACATACTTTGGGGAACACTAACTCAAAGCTAAAGCTTTCCAACTTATTTTGACTCAGGACCCCCCAGTAAGAAATATATTTTAAGTCCAGACCATATATGTATATATGTTTGTGTGTATATATATATTTACATGCACACACTCCTGAAATAAAAATTCCATAAAATATATACATAACTCTTACTGCCTATAATACACATTGGTGTTTCTCTATAAGGGTTCTATCAATATCACCCAGAGTCTGACTGTGCCTTCAATAGTGTTGGGATGACAAATAAACAGACTACATTTGTTTAAACAGTATGATTTGAGTGTAATTATTTATGGAGGTTTTTCTTTTTTTTTCTTCTTTGCATTTAAGACCAGAGAAAATTACTGCTAGAACTTTAACAATTTTGTTGTTACCAGCATTCACCATAAGCTCTGGTTTATATAGCATTCTATTCTCTGTTTTGATTGGTTCTAATGCTCCAAATTTTCCACTCAACCTAAAGCACAATGATACATCATATTCCTGTGAAAAGCCCTGAGGCAATATAAGAACTCAGAGTGCCTTTTTCCTGTTGCATACTTGTGTTAGGTGTTGTAATACATCAGAAATAATTGACCTAAGCCCCACGGCATATAGGGTAGTTCTGTGTAGCACAGAACAGCTCTCCAGGACACGTGACTCGATAATTGTTGTTTCAGTACTTCTCTGTTTTCTTTCACCAAGATGTTTGTTGGTATTTTTCTCTAGTTGGAATTTGAAAAGTCACAAGTGAAAAAATTTGAAAAAGAGCAGAAGAAGCTCTCCAGCCAGCTGGAAGAAGAACGCTCCCGCCACAAGCAGCTGTCCTCCATGCTGGCGCTCGAGTGCAAGAAAGCCACCAGCAAGGCGGCCGAGGAGGGGCAGAAGGCAGGAGAGCTGAGCCTGAAGCTGGAAAAGGAGAAGAGCCGGGTGAGTAAACTGGAGGAAGAGCTGGCAGCTGAGAGGAAGCGAGGCTTGCAGACTGAGGCCCAGGTGGAAAAGCAGCTGTCTGAGTTTGACATTGAAAGGGAACAACTGAGAGCAAAGCTGAACCGAGAAGAGAACCGGACCAAAACTCTAAGAGAAGAGATGGAGAATTTGAAGAAGATCGTGAAGGACCTGGCAGCTTCCCACCAACAGAGTGGCCCTAGTGAGCAACTGAAGCAACCAGTCACCGTGTCTAAAGGCACAGCAACTGAGCCTCCTCTGCTGGTGTCTGTATTTTGCCAAACAGAGAGTCTTCAGGCAGAAAGAACCCATGGGGCCACCGTGGGCAAGGTGACAAACCCTGGGCTTCCTGGCTCCACCACTCCGACTTACACGTATGCAAAAACCAATGGCCACTGTGACTCAGAGATACAAACAACCAGGGAGTTGATAGCAGGCAGCAGCGTGGAAAACCAAGTGCCCCCGCGAGAGAAGTCTGTGGGACTGACCCGAGAAAAACCAGTGGAGAATGGTGGATCTCCAGTGGGAATGGAGGCTCCGGTCCCAATGCCCACTCACCTCCCTTCCGGTGGAAGCTCACTGTCTCCCAGCAGCACTGCATCCTCCTCTCTGACGTCTTCTCCTTGCTCCTCGCCAGTGCTGAGCAAGCGCTTATTGGGCTCATCAGCCAGCAGCCCTGGCTACCAGTCATCCTACCAGGTAGGAATCAACCAGCGGTTCCATGCAGCTCGACACAAATTTCAGTCACAAGCAGATCAGGATCAACAAGCAAGTGGCCTACAGAGTCCTCCGTCGAGGGATCTGTCCCCCACCCTCGCAGACAACTCTGCCGCCAAGCAGCTGGCCCGGAACACAGTCACTCAGGTGCTCTCCAGATTCACTAGCCAACAAGGGCCAATTAAGCCCGTCTCTCCCAACAGCTCCCCCTTTGGCACAGACTATCGCAATCTGGCCAACACTGCCAACCCAAGAGGTGACGCCAGCCATTCACCTACTCCAGGGAAAGTCTCCAGTCCTCTGAGCCCTCTGTCTCCAGGGATCAAGTCTCCTACCATCCCCAGAGCTGAGAGAGGGAATCCTCCACCCATCCCACCCAAAAAACCTGGCCTCACCCCATCTCCATCCACTGCCACACCACTGACCAAAACACATTGCCAGGCATCCTCCTTGGCCACCACAGAGGACCTTGCCAGCAGCTGCTCTTCCAGTGCTGTTCTAGCCAATGGCAAGGATGTTGAAATCCTTTTGCCTACCAGCAGCTAGTCCCCAGGAGAGAGTCACCACGTGTGACATTCCATCTGATTTCATCTAAGAGCTCAGAGGCAATCTGTTGAGTTAGATCGTGTTATTTATTTTGATAGTGGCTGAAACCATCTGTACAATACCTGTAGTGAGTTTCACCTTTTTGTATTTTTTTTAAATAGAAACCAATTTGTTTGGATTTTTAGGGCTCAAATCTTTGTCCTAAAGCTAGAAGGGCACCTCCGAGACATCTCAAGCTCCGCAGTAGCCATCATTTTGGGGTGGATAAACCTCAGTGAGTACCAGGTGGTGATTTGCTGTCTATTTTGGGACTAGAATCACTCAGTGCTCACTTCGAATTCATACACAGGAGTGGTTCATGCTGTTTTTTAATCCAGATGAACATCTTTAAAAAGTGCCTGAAATAAGACTGCCATATGAATGTGATTCTGCAGCAGAAACACAAACCACATCATTTTATTGCAGAAAAGGAGATTCTCTGTGAATTCTGAATGTTAAAAACCAACACTGCTTTTAATCCTCTTTTACTGTTTTTAATATGAGCTTTGTGTTCTAAAACAAGGCTACCTAAATAGAACAGGAATCCCTCTGCAGGTGGGTGTGAGCTCACCAGAGAGTGGAGCTTTCTAGAGCCCTTGAGAAACCCTCCTGAGCATTAAGCAATTGGGGTGCTGATCTTCTTGTACTTTTGAAAAATTAAGTGACTCCTAGTTTCTTGCATAAATTCGTGAATAGAATGAAATCACATCTCCATTCAGAAACTGTCTTCAAGTGTCTACTGTTGTGTAAGGAACTTCTGATTCTGATTGCTGTTACTTGAATAAGAAATGGTTATTCATTTTATATAAAGGTTTTGCAACAGAGTTTCTGTTCGTAATCAAAAAGCAATAACTTAAAATTCACTCACTTTGTAATGTAAGAATTATACAGGTTTTACCAAATTGTTACACTTATTCTCCAAACTGCCAACACTTGGTATCTGTGTCTGTGGAACCAAATTAATTTTTGCCTAGATTGAAGTATGCATCTATATGTATAAATACACACTCCTTTACATGTTAAAATTCACACACTCAAACATGGAAGTATTAGTGTGTTGACTTCGGAGTTATAGCCTAAAGGACAAGTAGAAATGCACATTAAGATTACCTACCAAAGTAACCAGACATGGCTGGGACCTAGTCAGGGGAGGAATCTTGGACACAGGTTGGTTGTGAGATCCCACATGAAACCAGGTCTGCAGTATTACAAAAGGGCAGAGCTAAGCTAACCCTGGGGTCACAGAATCAACTATGCAGAAATGAGTGCAACAGGTCATTCAAGTGGTATAAGACACTTGGGTGTAATGGGAGCAGTAGCAAACTGCCATGCTTACACCCTATTTAAAAGAACCCATTGCTATTCAGCTCCAGATGCTTGTGATATACAGCTAAAACAGGGTTACTAGCTCTTCAAATTTTTATGAAATCCAAATTGTCATGAGAAATATTGTCATCTTCAAATATCAAAAACTGATTCAAAATTTTTTAAATTGCTGGTTAAACACTTCTGTAGCTAGATTTAGTTTACAAGCTGCCAAGGTGCAGCCTCTTTCTAGAAATTTCCATCATCCCCATCAAAGGGAGGTTGTGTTGCCAGAAACCCCCAGGTTTCCCAACTGTGTAGGCTGATGTTACCGCTGAGAGTCCATAGAATGTAATGACACTGTCCCCCTCTTCCAAACAGAATTGTCCACAACCTACATAGAGGCTCTGTTGTCTTCATTCTCCCAGCCCTTGATCTGTTGCTCTAAGTTAAATCTGTTTCCTCTCAATCCAGTAAGGTTTGATGGAAGAAAGTCATGGGATGGAAATTGATGATTAGTTTCACAGTGGAGTACACTGATGTATAAATTCAGCTTATGGTTTGATTAGGACCAAAACACCACAAATAAATATGCCCCAAGGTGCTCAAACCAAAATAAAGGGGGCATCTCAAACTGTCCACAGCAATCATGATTGAACTTTATTTCCATGTATAGCCAAAGGGAACAGTGTTTACGATGAAATAACAGAACTTCCTAAACAGAAGAGCAGTCAACAGTCCCAGTGTGCTATTACCTCTCTTGCTTTAAACGGTAATCTTAAAAGTTGCATTGTGCTCTTCCTTTGTTTTGGCATAAATATATATATATATATATATAGAAAGAGATACTATAAGGAAGTTTATTTCTTAGGAAGTGCACTGAATAACGTATTTCTTTTTACCGTGTAATATGGGGGTGGGGAAATGCATAAAGAAAAATGTGTATTTTTGCTAGTTGCCTATCTTCTGAGATAAATAAGCACAATATTGAAATGGATCCAGTTAATCCAGTTAGATATTATAGATTAGTATTTAAGTTGCTGTAGGTTGTGTGTGCTAAGTAAAAGTTTTATGATTCACATTTTGGTATTAACCCATGTTGCAAAAGCTATGTTACTGGTCAACAAATTATATGATGTCCAACATGTGACATGAGCACTAACTAGTCACTAACATTTGTAAAGCCAAATGTACCATGCAGAAGTCTCCATTAATTTTTATAGCAGATTACATTAAAACAAGCTAAATCATACTATGTGGAGAAAAAACTAGTCTTATTTGTACAAAGTGAAGAATGTTGCCACAGCAAGGCATATTTCTTTGGGGAGGGAGCAAGTGGTATGGACTGAGCATTCAGGTGTAGCTTTAAAAAAAAAAAAAAGAACCCATCCCAAAAGAAGCTGGAAAATTGGTTTCCTATGAATCTTAGAGCTAGGAGAAATTTCTGTAATAATCCAGTCTGTAATTTTTAATCATGTTGAGGTTCTGAAACTTTGGAGGATCTAAGAAAAGCTATAGACTCTATCCCCAGAAAAATGGTTATGCTTTTATGCAAGATTCTGTTGATGGTTTCACTGTGAACCAAAAACCCTGAAACACTATCTATGTTTCCTGTGCTCCAGCTTAAAAGAGTATCTCATCTTGCCCAGCTCTCTGGTTTTAGGAGAGAGCGACATATTCCTTGTCTCCTGGGTCAGTGCAGTGGCTGCTACACTGTTAGGAATGCAAGCTACAGCCAGAGAAAAGCACTTGAAAATCCTTTGATGTACAAAAGTTTTCAAACTGTGGATGTTTACATATCTTCAATTTCTAGTATTTAAGCCACTTAATAATTATTTCGACAAAGACTGGCTATATCTATTTTCCCGTAATGGCCTTACTGTTAGCCTTGTCACTTTGTGTATATGTAAAGAGAACTTCTCATGCCTGGTCCTTGAAAGAGAACTTAAAATGCCTCTTATAATGCTGGCTTCAAAACAGGATGTATTTTCTTAACTGTGAGAGGGCAGTGAGAATTGTTCCAGAAGAGTACTGTTTGATTACTGTAGTACTAATTGAGAAAACTTGAAAACCTAATCACCTATCTGCTCTCACATCATTAGCCAGTTAATTCACTGGTAAAAGGAAAGGTGGCAGTTTTCAAAGTATACTGTGCTTAAGTATAAGCTCAGGAGGCTACTAAAAGTAAGGATTTCTGTGCTCTCTCTCAGAGACTTCAGTTCAGTAGATAGGAGGATGTAACCTACAGGCTGGTTGATGCAGATGATCTGAGGAACGTCTTTTGAGAAATATTGAAAAAACAGATTTGCTGGTCCTCTCAGGTGCCTGAAAAGGTACAGGAAGCCTCATAGCCTTCACTTGTTCTTTCACAATAACTTATGCCTCAGGCTGGGTTCTCTAGAGAAGCAAAACCAGTGAGGCCTGTGTGTGTGCATGTATGTGTGTATGTGAAGAGATTTATCTCAAGGAAATGTCTCACATGGTTGTGGAGGCTGGCAGTTCCTCGTCTGTGGGTCAGGCATCAGGCTGGAGGTTTCTCCTGATTCACATGGTTGTAGGGACTGAGGAACCCAAATCAGCAAGTTAGACAACAGACTGCCGGTTCATGGTTGTAGAAGCTGGCAAATCCACGGCCAGCAGGCTGCCGGCTCAAATCGCAGGAACTGGAGGTCACCTGATGATGAGCCAGATGCAGGATCCAGACCACGCTTTGCCAGAGTATCCGTATTTACTGGATTCAGGCCACAACCCTAAGGAAACTTTTCACCTGATTACCTGTTCACATCGGATTGTGAAATGGGGGAGGGGGCAACTATATCAGATCGCAAGATGAAGGTTGACTATGTGTAACTGCCAGATTACATTGTACATAACTCGCAAATCACTAAGATCATGGCCTAGCCAAAGTGAAAGTCAACTTTAATGATCACAGTCTACCCATTGTCAACATGGTACCTGTGCTTACCCTCAAACCATGTGAAATCTCCCCAAATAAAGACAATTATAAAGTCATACTTGATACCTAACATGCATATAAACCAAAAACACACTAACCCTGTTTACATCTTGTATTTTTTAATAAGTAATGAAATAAGGGGTGAAAACAGGAACCTGCATATGTAACAAAAAGAAGAAATACTGAACATTACAGTCCTCGTTTCTGCAACAGGTCATGTGGTCATAACTGGTATTTAGGACTACCTTCTTCCACCACCTGTATTCCCTTTCCCTACAGCAAACATCTCAGCTGGTGGGGTGACCCAAACCATTCCTGAAGGGTCTGGGCCATTTGTAGTTACATCAGAATTGGGTTGCTGTAGTTTTCCATTGACTTTAATCACAGGGCATAGCAGTACTGAGAGATGCCCGAAGGCGCCTCCTGTATTCCATCCAGACATGCTCTTCAGTGTATGTATCAACCCAGTTTTTCCGTAATCAGGGATCAATCACCATCACTGGTTTCTGATGTTCTGAGGGAGTTACTGCAGGAGCAGTGGATTTGTAACAGAGGCAGAGAAGGTGAGTAGCCAGAAATTTTTTTTTCTTGTAAGAAAATTATCAGTTCACAAACAAGAGCATCAAAACAGCTAGTTTACAGAGACGTCACAAACATCCGCCCAGCCCCAAACTTGCCGTCCTCTCAATACAGTAAGAACACCGTCTTCCACGGTGATTCTGAGGTAAGGGAGCTCTGCCTGACGGAGGGGAGGTTTAACTGGTGCTTGTCCACGTAATACCGCCACTGTCAGTTATAGTCGTGTGCTAAATTGGTCGAGAGCCTATTTTCTATGTCTTTAGTTTGAACTTCTTGATTATATGTTCATCCATTTGTATGTCTGCACTGCTTCAGCACCTTGTTGAAACCCTTACAAAAGCTCCAGGTCACTCTCGTTTCAGGCACACTTCAAAAATGAGTAAGTGCCAAGGGCCAGACTTCTGCTAGTGATGGCTGCTGTGGGCTCTCGGAGGCTCCTGGCAGGTATGTCAGGCCTTGAGGGCCCAGCATTCCTTCCTCTGAAGCCCCCAGTGATGCTGGTCAGTGTGCACCCCACAGTGGAGTCCACAGACACACCAGCAGCAGTAGGTGACAACTGGGCCACCAGCAGCCAGTGAGCCAGATGGTCGGGCTGCTGCCGGTGCTGGACCAGCTGCTGCTGGCCTGAGGGCAGCTCTTAACAGAGGCACCCAGCCAGCCAGCGGGGCAGTGCGCAGCTGCGGCCCGGCTCCCATCGGACTTGGGCATCGTTAACTGTGCAGCTTCTGGGTGTGCCCCACGGGACGAGAGATGCTGTAGAGTTTTGACAGACCGACACTTTGTAGCAGCCTTTGTCTTCTCTGAGCTAGCTGGTACATTTCTCCAGTTCTGCTGGCTCTTGTTTTATGACACAGAATTTGTTTTCAGGACTTCCGCCGCTGTGCTGAACAAGACTTTCCTGAGTGCATTCTACTGAGAGCACCTCTGAGACATGGGACACAGCTCTGAGGGGTGGCTCACTGACAGAAACACAGCTCCTGGCCACCATGGCGCAGTCACATGCTTCCACATTAGATGCAGAAGTTGAGGAGTCTTGAAAGTTCACAACTGTAGAATCCCTGGGTTTCTGAATCTCTTGAGCATGTGCTGTGGAGCTAATTAAAACAACCTTTAATTTAAGTGAAAGCAGTTCCGTTTTCAAAGTGGCGTTTCCCTCTCCCAGTGCAGCTAGTCTGTGCTCACGAACCGGGTCATTCAGTCGTTTCTCACGAGATCTTTTGGCGGCTTCATTACTTTTCTGCCGTTTTTCCCGGTACGTGGCAGCTTTCTTTTCATCAGGGATGAACTCCCGCTTTCTCCGGCATGTTGAAGAGCTGTTTTTTTCCCACATTCCCTTCACAGAGGAGGAAGATTTCCCCTCCACATCATCAAGTCTTGAGGTACTTGACTCAAAGCAGAATGAAGTATCATCATCTTGTCTTCATCATGACTAGTTTCTGGAGACGCCTGCTCCTTTTTGTTGGCCTGCTTTTTTTCTCAGCTGCATCAGAGACAACCTTTACCTGCCTGTATGCTGTAGGAACAAAAGTTCATTTTCCTAGTATTCTCAAACTCTTAAAAACTGGGGTTTAAAATCCATTCAGATTCTTCCCTTTGGTTCTGCGGTCTCAGGCTCTTCTTGTTGAATGAACAAAGGAGGTGTCCTCTAGATTATACAGTTGTGGAGATGGGCAAGTCCCAAATCCGTGGGTCAGACATCAAGCTGGAGGCTTCCCCTGGCTCACATCGTTGCAGACAGACGAGCCCCAGCTGGCAAGAGAGACAACAGATGTTGGTGACGTAATCAGACAGTAGCTGTTGCAGTCACCCGGTACTGCTCTAACAGAAAATACCACGAGTGGAAGGTTTCATGAAGAGAAGCTTTATTGACACAGTCCAGTAAGCCACAAATCCATTTATAAATTGCAAGTCCATTCAGTAGCAGAAATCATCACAGCCCAGTAGGCTGAGTCCAGTCCAGTGAGAGCATCTCAGCACAGGAATCTCGGGTCCACAGGATGTGCTCTGCTCTCAGTGCTTCTCTCTTGGTGGTATGAGGTTGTCAGCTTCCCCGCCTCACTTCTCTCCCATATAACCCACAAGCTTGTGGCTTGTGACCTGCCTCACTAACACAGTTGTTGCCCATTCTCCATCATCAGTCTCCCAGAGGCAGGATTGACAACACATGGAGGAAGGGCACTCATAGCCAAATCAAATCAACACATACATTTTTGGGGGGACACAATTCAATCCATGACCGTAGTCTACTGGCTCACAGGGCTGCAGAAGCTGGTGAATCGCAGAATCAGCAGGCCAGACAGCAGGCTGCTAGCTCAGGTCCCTAGAACTGCAGGTCCAATGATACACCAGATGCAGAATCCAGAAACAGCTTGGCCAGAACATCCG
Organism: Heterohyrax brucei; assembly: GCA_028571685.1. Taxonomy (NCBI): domain Eukaryota; kingdom Metazoa; phylum Chordata; class Mammalia; order Hyracoidea; family Procaviidae; genus Heterohyrax; species Heterohyrax brucei. Next base: position 162,161,993 of record CM053140.1, read on the forward strand.
TATATATTTGATGCAGGCCTCACCCCTAAGGAAACCCTTTGCAACTGATTGACTGTTCACACTGGATCACAAAATAGGGGATGACAACATCATTACATAATTCTCAAATTACACAACAGCCAAAGTATATCATTGCAAAACTGCCATAGCTCGTCATTATATAACTGCCAAACACGGTGAATCATGGCCCAGCCAAGTTAGCACACAAGCTGAACTATCACAACTTGTTATCTATCTCTGACACAAGAAGATGGTTGAAGTTCCTAAAACTGATTGTCAGAATGTCAGTAATACTCTGAGTGAAAAATGCCTACTGGGATACCAAGTACCATGCTAATGATTTCACGCATCTACTACCTTAGTCTTCACAGGGATGAGGTGAAATATGATACCCAGTGTACCAATGAGAGAGTTGAGGACCAGAGATCTGTATTAGGGCTCTCAGTGAGTGACAGAACCACAATTTAAACCTCAGTAGGTTGGTCCTTTCACTACCTGTGATACACAGGTAAGAATCCCCTGGGGTGCCTGTGTAGCACGGATTCCCAGGCCTCGCTGCTGTAGAGTCTGGTTCAGAAGGCCAAGATGAAGGTCTAGATAAGGGCCTTCGGTGACTATGATGGAGCAAGACACAACCAATGTCTGGAAAACTTTATCAGATCAGGTGAGCTGAACCAAAAAAAAAAAAAAAAAAAAATCTCCTTAAGTCCTATAGAACAACATATTTCTTTAATGTCTAAGATAAGATGAGCCAGGGACCAAGGTGGCTATTACAGAAGACAAGTTAGAACTCATTCCTGCCCTCAAGGAACTCACATTCTAGTGGAAGCAGCAAAACATTCACAGACAAAAAGTTAAATGATGGTTTCAAATCTAAGAGTTTCATAGAATAATGTAGGTAGTATTTAAAAAGCCATCCCCAGCTCTTGAAGGTAGTGGTGGCAAAAGTTATGAGAAAAGAATCAGCTGTCTTCTCCACAGCATTTCTCTTCTACCTGAAGTTCTGCACTATCTCCCTGTGTTTGAACTATGCTCCACGTAGCCTGGCAGGATCCTAGGATGAGGTCAGCAACAGGAATAAGATGCCTCCAAGACCTGAGTCCTGTTTCAGGGAGACTGACAGACACCAATGCCAGGGCACGGAGCTGGTGTAAGAAAAGACTCCCAGGCTAAAACCAGACTTATCACTGGAGAATCATCTGCTTAATTTGACAAGAGTTCTGTGCGGTAACTCTGGGTGTTAGATGCTGGGATGTGCTACCCAGGTCCTGTTCAGAAGGAATGAAGGATTTATTTCCCTGACTGTTGGAAATGCTTATAGCAAACAGTCTTCAGCTCTCAGGCCCTTATGGGAATTAGCTTAACCAAAGGAGAATCAACAAAGGTCACCTCTCCTTCCATGTGCTGTTCAGATCCAACAAATGATTGGTTTGGGGTATTAAAGGCCTAGATTCTAAAGTGTCACTCCAACTTCAAAGCCCCCTGCTAGCTGAGACTTCTCTCCCTCTGCCCCAGCAGGCTCCCTCCCCACCCATAGGTGTGGGTCCCAAGGGCACTTCCTCGTAAGCATCCTGCAGCCTCATCTCTATGTCAGAGTCCACTCTTTTCCTTCTGGTTGTGATTAAGTCCTCTAAAAGTGAGTGGGCACATTTTCTGAACATTTATTTGGTGTTCAAGTTCCGAAGCATGCTGGGCTTCAAACCCTCACCCATTTGGCTTTCAAGCCCACGCTCCTTCCACAGGTCACACCGTAGCCTTACAGCAATGATAACATTTCAGGGGAACTTGGAATAGTAGTTTACTGTGAGTCAGATACCTAAGTATGAATGCACTGGTTAGGCTGCTTGCTTTTGAGACTTTCAGCTAAGAACGGGGCACTGGAGGGATAGAGGTTTCGCTGAGAAGCAAGGACAGGGAAGATTTGCCAGTATACATGGAATCATCAAATGTCAGCATTAGAAGGAGGCTTACAGATTCTGGATTCTAGCATTCTCATTTTAGATGAGGAGCTTGAGGCCCAGAAAGACCAAGTGACTTGCCCAGGCTCACACCTGTGGTTCGGGACTGAGTCCAGACTAGAAACCCTGGCTCCCTGGTTCTACCTCCCTGGACTGCTGCTCCAGCCCAGCCCTGGCAGCTCCCACAGCCCTCCTCCCTCCCACCTGCTTCTCCACAATGCCTGGGCTTCGATCTGGTTCACCTGGGCTGCCCCATAGTCCAGGCCTTGCCCTCAGCCTTCTGGCATAGGGCTTCCCACCACAGTGTTGCCACAAAAATCCTGTCCTCCTGTCTCTAGACCGGTTTGACAGCTGAGGTGGAGCTGCACATGGGGAGAGTCGTGGAGCTTCCACTCCCAAGCTGCACCTCCCATCCCTCCAGCAGGCTCTGGGGAGCACGTATATCCCCTCCCTGCTTGTCTGTCTGACCTGCCACACCTGCCTGAGGTGAATGGGGTGGCTGAATGACTGAGAGGAGACACCTCCCAGTCCTCATCCTCCTCCCTTACTTGAATTCAAAGCACACAGTGCTCCCAGCCTTAGCCTTCTGTGCCATCCAAAGACTCACCCATCTCCCTTCGCTCCATCCCCTCACACCCACTCATCCCCAGAGCAAAGCCTCCAGGATTATTTGGGCCTCAAAGCACACAGCGTATCCTCAGGAAGACCCCATTTCAAAGGGATACAGAGTGGTAGAGCACTCTGGGGGTGGCAACCAAAGCACACACAGGCCCCTTCTTCATCCCCGGCGTGTTTTCACTCTCCTGCGTCTTGGTGAGTCAGCTCCACAAGGCCACACACAAGGCTCCTATTCACAGCTTGTTTTCCTGCTGCTGCAGCTCAGATCTTGGCATCTGTCTGCCTCTCTCTGCGGGCCTCACTCTCACGATGTAGAACCCTGCTCCCTGCCGCGTGCCTCCTTGTTCCCCCGCCCCCCAACCAGCCCACTGTCCTCATCCTCACCTCACAGGGAGTTAACAGCCCAAGCTAGATGCAAATGTAGAGGACACAGAACTCTTCAATCCTCATGCATATAGTCAAGGTATTTGCAGCTGTGGGCCCTGTGTAGGCTCTGAGCTCTACTGTGAAGGACCCAGCCACCCACCCGCACACACATCCACGCACACACGCATACACGCAATACTGTTCGCCTTTCATTTATCCTGCACTGAAGGTGCAAACGGTTAACTTGCTTACTGCTGATGGAAAGGTTAGTACCTTGGAAGAAAAGGGTGGCAATCGGCTTCCAAAAAAAGGAGCCACTGCAGACCCTACAGAACACAGTTCTACTCTGACACACATGGGGTTGGCATGATTCACAATCAACTCTGTGGCAACAGTGGTTTTTTTGGTTATTTCTTACTCTGTGCTAGGCATCATGTTTGGGGCTAGAATTTACACTTTCATCGGGAGATGAGTTTCACAGACTTGACGTCTCAGGGCAGGACTGGGCAGGATGCAGCTGCTGCCCTACATGGGTGAGGGGGCTGCAAGTACATAAGATGTTCAGTGGAGCAGGGACTGTGGGCTCTAGGACTTGAAAAGCTCCAGATTTGAACAGAGGGGAGAAAAACACTGAGCAATGTTACAAGGGTAGGTGTACAAGTGGTGCAAAAACTAGGGTGAGCAAGAAGGCTAGACAAGAGCAAGAACTTGGCCATTCTCTGTGTCACCTTGGGTACTTCAAGGAACCCTTCCTAGTCTCCAGTCATCATTTTGTGAGAATCAAATGAGATAAAGGAGACGAGTGCCCACCACACGCTAAGTACTCAGCAGGTTATTTGCTGTTTTAAGGGAGCAGCGCTGCCAGTGAAAGGGTGCCTTAGCAGGTCCCTGTTCAGACTGTAAGGTTTGTGGTTCTGACGTGAAGCCGGCGGAGCAGTGTGCTGGGCAGGCTCTCCGGGCTGGCAGTGCCGCCCTTCTTCGGAAAGCCTGACTGCTGGCGCCCTCTGCTGTTCCAGTCACTGTGATTCTCCTTGGACCAAAGTCCGGCCCTGGGACCAGGGAGTGACTCACAGCCGGCGGCGGGGCTGGTGCAGGCAGGCGGGAGCCCTGTCCCCCTCCGGCGTTCAGTAGCCCTCCCTGGGGGCTAAATCTAGAGCACAGCTGCTTCCCTGCCTAAACCACCGACAGAAGCAAGGATTAAATTTAAAAAGAAAAACGAGGAAGGGGAGGGAAGAGAAGAACAGAAACCACCCCGTAGGATTGTTGTCAGCCTTAAATGAGCAAATAAGACATAAATAGTAGACCCTGGCATAAGTAAGCATCCAACAGGTAACAGTATTCGTACTGCATAGCTCTTAGAACAAACAGAGCTGTCCTGGAAGAAATACAAGCAGAATGCTCCTAGAAGCAAGGACGGTGAGACTATGTCTCACATACTTTGGACATTTTGTCAGGAGGGATCAATCCCTGGAGAAAGACATCACGCTTGGTAAAGTGGAGGGTCAGCAACAAGGAAGAAGGCCCTCAACAAGATGAACTGACACAGTGGCTGCAATAATGAGCTTAAGCTTAAAAACGATTGTGGGCATGATGCAGGACCAGGCAGTGTTTCGTTTTATTGTACATAGGGCCACTATAAGTTAAAACTGACTCAGTGGCACCTAACAACAACAGCTCTTACAGAACGGTGAGTTGCATAAAGTAGGTGCTCAATAAATTTTTGTTAAACGGGCCACGATGACACAATCAACATTTATTTTTTTACCTATGTTTCAGAACTTTCTTGTGTCTCCTATGTAGTAGATGCTGTAACAAACCATTAACGAGCCAGTTAAGTAAGCAACAGCCAGCACTCAGTGTGGGGGAAAAATAGAGATTGTACTCATTGGGCATTCATGCAACAGCTCCTGCTAGATGCCAGGCACTGACCTAGGCAAAAAACAAAACACAAAAGAAAACAAACCTGTTGCCATCAAGTTAATTTCGAGTCATAGTGACCCAGTAGGACAGAGCAAAACTGCCCCATTAAAGGTTGCCAAGGATCAGCTGGTGGATTTGAACTGCCAGCCTGTTTACTAGCAGCCAAGCTTCCTAGGCACTGGGATGGAAAACAAGTTACAGTCTCTCCTGCAGATTTTGTTGCTGGTGGGTGAGACAAACACAGAATACCATGTTCCACGGCCTATAATAAGTGTAGGACTAAGCTACACAATCAGCCCCCAACAGAGACAGGGAAGGTCTCATAGAGGAAGTGACCCTTGTTATGGTCTTAAAGGAGGACAGATGGTCCCAGATGAAGAGAGGGATGAAGGGTGCAGCAGGCAGAGGCAGCAGTATATCACAAGCACCAAATTGCCAAGGGTATGGGGCTTCTGACGAGCAGCTGGGGTGGCAGTGCGGGTCTGAAGATATAAGTGGGACACAACAGCCAAGGGCATCCTCTGCCCAGGGAAAGAGTCTGGGCTTTATGTGATCAGCTACTGGGAGCCTGAAGAGAGGAGGTAAATTTACCATCAAGCTAATGAAGCTTAAGCTTTAAAGTCCCTCATGGGCATGGCTCCCCTTGAATCCCAGAAGAGCCAAGGCAACGTGTTCATGGGGTTGTACCTTTTTATAAAATCTGCAAAAGTAAGCTGTCTTAAAATAGATATATATTCTAAGTTTACAATTCAAGTCAGTTTGTCATACCAAAACTTACACACACATTGCTATGTAACTCTAGCTGCTCTCCGTGCACTATTACAGCACACCACTTTCAACTCTGTATTTCCCATGTCAATTCAACCAGCTGCTGTCTCCCTCTGACTTCCCATCTAGCCTCAGAGCAGGAGCTGCCCAGTTAGTCTCTTCTTTCTACTTAGCCAAGAAGCACATTCTTCATCAGCATCACTTTATGTCTTGTAGACCAGTTCAGTCTTTGTCTGAAGCACCACCTTTGGGAATGGTTTCAGTTCTGGGCTAACAGAAACTCCGGGAGCTGTGTCTTCCAAGGACCCTCCAGTCTGTTGGACCATCAGGTCTGGTCTTTTTAAGAGTTCAAATTCTGTACCCTCGTTTTTATCCTGCTATGTCAGGGACTCTGTTGTGTTCCCTGTCAGGGCAGTCACTGGTGGTGGCCAGGCACCATCTAGTTCTTCTGGTCTCATGCTGATGTCATCTCTGGATTATGTGGTCCTTTCTGTCTCTTGGGCTCCCATTCTCTTTATGTCTTTGATGCCTTTCATTGTCCTCTGCTCCAGGTAGGTTGGGACAAATTGATGCTTCTTAGACGGCCTCTAGCTAGCTTTTAAGACCCAGATGCCACTCACCAAAGTGGGAAGCAGAACATTTTCTTAATAAACTTTGCTATGTCAGTTAACCAAGATGTCCCCTGAAATCATGGTCACCACACCCCTGCCCCTGTTACTCTATCCCTTGAAGTATTTGATATATTTTGGAAACTCTTAGCTTTTGGTTTAGTCCAGTTACATTGACATCTCCTCTACTGTGTGTTGTCCCTCCCTTCACCTAATTTAATTCTTATCTACTTTCTAATTAATGAATACTCCTCTCTCCCCTTCCCACAACTGTAATTATCAAAGACTGTTTTTTTCTCTGTGTAAACCATTTCTTGAGTCTTTATAACAGTGATCCAACATCATATTTGTCCTTTTGTGACTAATTTCACTGAGCATGTCTTCCAGATTCCTCCTTGCTATTTTTACCAAATTCTTCATTGTTCTTTACTGTTGTGTAGTATTCTATTGTGTGAATATACCATAGTTTGTTTATTCCTTCACCCATTGATGGGACCTAGATTGGTTACACCTTTTTGCTATTGTGGACAGTACTGAAATAAGCATTGATGTACATGTACCTATTTGTGTGACAGCTCTTACTTCCCTAGGGTATATTCCAAGAAATGGGACTGCTGGGTCCATAGCATTTCTATTTCTAGCACCAAATCAATTTCCAAAGTGGTTGTACAGTTCTACATTAACATCAGTGGTGTATAAGTCCTCGTCTCTCCAACATTTACTATTTTTGTGTTTTGGGATTAATGCCATCCTTGCTGGGGTGAGATGGTTTCTCACTGAAGTTCTGATTTGGATTTCTCTAATGGCTAATCATTGAGAGCATTTCCTCTTATATCTGTTAGCCACCTGAATGTCTTTGGTGAAGTGCCTGTTCATATCTTTTGTCCAGTTTTTAATCGGGTTATTTGTCTTTTTGTTTTTGCAGGTTTGTAGTATCTTACAGATTTTGAAGATTGGACACTGATCACACTGTCTTTCTCCTCTTTTGGTGAAGCCTTTGAGTGAGCATCAGTGTTTGATGTTTTCTCTTCTGCTGTTTGTGCATTGTTAGTAATGTTTTGTATTCTGTTTATGCCATGTATTAGGGCTCCCAGCACTGTCCCTATTTTTTCTTCCATAATCTTTATGATTTGAGATTTGATATTTAGGTCTTCAACCCATTTTGTTGCTTTTTGTGCATGGTGTAGAATATGGGTCTTGTTTCCTTTTTTTTATTTTTGCAGATGGCTATCCAGTTATGCCAACACCATTTGTTATACAGATTGTTTTTTCCCCAGTTTACAGAACTTGGGCCTTTGTCAAGTATCAGTTGCTCACAGGTGGATGATGCTGTATCTTGATTTGCAATTTTGTTCTGTTGGTCTACGTATCTGTTGTTGTACCAGTACCAGGCTGTTCTGGCTACTGTGGCAGTGTAATGTTGTAAAGTCAGGTAATCTGAAGCCTCTCATTTTGTCGTTCTTCTTCAGTAATACTTAGCTTATCCAGGGTTTCTTCCCTTACTATATGACACCAGTGACTTGTTCCTCTACCTCATTAAAAAATGCCATTGGAATCTGCATTAGGATTGCATTTTATCTACAAATTCCTTTGGGTAGAATAGATGTTTTCACAATGTTCTATCTTTGTATCCATGAGCAAGGTAGGTTTCTCCACTTATGGTTCTTGTAGTACGGTCTTGTAACTTTCTTTGTATAGATCTTTTATGTCTCTGGTTAGATTTACATATTTTAGCTTCCTAGGGGATATTGTAAACAGTATTGATTTTGTTATTTCCTCTGAATCCAACTGATTTTTGTATGTTTATCTTATATTGTGATACTTTGCTGAACTCTTCTGTTAGTTCCAGTAGGTTTTTTTGGGGGGGGGGGGAGTCTTTAGGGTTTTCTGTGTATAAGATCTTATCATCCACAAATAGAGATACTTTTTACTTTTTCATCAATTTGGATGTCATTTATTTCCTTTTCTTGTCTGACTGCTCCGCCTAGAACCTCCAGTACAATGTTGAATAAAAGTAGCGACAAAGGACGTCCTTGTCTCATTCCTATTCTCCAGGGAAATGCTTTCATACTCTCTCCATTTCAGATGACATAGACGGTTGGCTTTGTATAAATGACTTTTATTATGTTAAGGAGTTGCCCTTCTATTCTTATTTTGCAGAGAATTTTTAACATGAACGAGTACTGGACATTGTCAAATGACTTTTCTGTATCAGTCCATAAAATCAAGTGGTTCTTGTCTTTTGTTTTATTTATGTGGCTAATTACATTGATTGTTTTTCTAACAATGAACCACTCTTGCCTCCCTGGTATGAATCAAATTTGGTCATGGTGAATTATTTTTTGATATGTTGTTGAATTCTATTAGCTGGAATTCTATTGAGGATTTCTGCTTCTAAGTTCATCAGAGATAGTGGTCTGTAGTTTTCCTTTTTTTAAGGTGTCTTTACCTGGTTTTGATATCAGGGTTATGCTGAGTTCATAAAATGAATTTGGGCATATTCCATTATTTTCTATGTTCTGCAATACCTTTAGTAATAGTGGTGTGAACTTTTCTCTAAAAGTTTGGTAGAAGTGTCCAGTGAAGCCATCAGGGCCAGGGCTTTTTTTTGTTGTTGTGAGTTTTTTTAAATTACCTTTCAATCTCCTCTTTTGTTACAGGTTTATTTGGCTGTTCTACTTCTGTTTTTGTTAGTTTAGATAGGTAGTGTGTTTCTAGAAATTTGTCCATTTCCTCTATATTTTCAAATTTATTACAGTATAATTTTTCATAGTATTCTGTTATGATTTTTTCATTTCAGTTGGGTCTGTTCTCATTTGTATTCCAGGTACCTGCTTCCTCTCCTGTTTGTCTTTTGTAAGTCTGGCCATTGGTTTATTGATTTTGTTGATCTTTTCAAAGAATTAGCTTTGGGTCTTGTTAACTCTTTCAGTTGTTTATGATTTTCTAATTCATTTAGTTCTGCTCTAATTTTTATTATTTGCTTATTATAGTGTCAAGGGCTTCTTTTGCTGTTCTCTTTCTACTTGTTCAAGTTGCAGGGTTCATGCTTTGACTTGGGCCTTTCTTCTCTTGGGATATGTGTATTTTCTGAAATAAATTAACTTTTGAGCACTACCTTTACTATGTCCCAAAGGTTTTGATTCTCATTTGATTCTGTTTATTTCTTTATTCTTTCATTTTCTTCTATAACACAGTAATTTTTGAGGATAGGTGTTCACTTTCTATGTTTTCTTTTTTCCTGGCTTTTTTCTGTTATTGATTTCTACTTTTATTGCTTTATGGTCTGAAAAGATGCTTTGTAATATTTCAGTGCCTTGAATATTCTTAAGGATTGCTCTGTGGCCTAATATGTGGTCTATTCTGGAGAATGTTCCATGTGCTCTGGAAAAAAAAGAATACTTGGCTACTGTTGAGTGGAGCATTCTTCATATGCCTATGAGATCAAGTTGGTTGATTGTGGCATTTAGATCTTCTGTGTCTTTATTGAGCTTCTTTCTTGATGTTCTGTCCTTCACTGAAAGTGGTGTGTTGAAGTCTCCTACTACTATTGGAGAGCTGTCTATTTCTGTTTTCAATGCAGTTCAAGTTTGTTTTATATATTTGGGAGCCCTATGATTGGGTGCATAAATATTTAATATAGTTATCTCTTCCTGGAGTACTGATCTTTTAATCATCATATAGTGTCCCTCCTTATCCAGTGTGCTAGATTTTACTTTAAAGTGTATTTTGTTAGAAATTAATATTGCCATTCCTGCTGCTTTTTGAAAATTGTTTGCTTGATATATTTTTTCCCTATCCTTTGAGTTTTAGTTTGTTTGTGTCTTTAAGTCTAAGGTATGTCTCCTGTAGGCAGCACATATGGATAATTTTTTTTTTTTTTAATACAATCTGCCACTCTCTGTTTCTTTATTGGTGAATTTAAACCATTTACATTAAGTGTAATAATTGATAGGTATCAGTTTATGGGGCTCATTTTGATGCCTTTTTTGTGCATTGGTGACAATTTCTTTATTCCACATAATTTTCTATGATGAGTTGATTTTCCTTGTGTACTTTCTTTTCACCTTTTTCATTGTTGGTTTTGTATTTGCTAAGACTTCATGATTTTCTTGTTTTTTTTAAATTTTGGTGTGTAGGATTATCAATTTCCTTTCTGGTTACCTTAATATTTACCTCTATTTTTAAAAATTTAAACCAGTCTTTAATCTATTTCTATTGCTTTGACTTGTTCCCCACATGAAACACTGCATATAACATGCATTTCCAAAATATTGTACATACCATGTACTACCAAAATAACAAATAGATCTGTCCTAGAAGAAGTACAATAAAAGTGCTCCTTAGAAGCAAAGATGGCTAAACTATGTGTTACATATTTTGGACATATTGTCAGCAGGGATCAATCCTTGGAGAAAGACATCGTGCTTGGTAAAGTAGTAGGTCAGTGAAAACGAGGAAGTCCCTCAACAAGATGGACTGGCACAGTGGCTGCAAGAATGCACTTAAGCATAACAACCATTGTGGGAACAGCGCAGGACCAGGCAGTGTTTTGTTGTGTTGTATATAGGGTTGCTATGAGTTGAAACTGACTCAAGGGCACCTAACAACAACAACTTTTTCTTAAGTCCCTCTTTTTTTGTTATAATATTATCACCTTTTATATAACAACATCTCTATTTCCTTATTTGCAGTCTTTTAGTTTTGATTTACTTTCATAATTTCCCTATTTGGGTTGATAACTGGTTGCCCTGTCCTGTGTTCTACTCTGGAGTTGTTATCTAATGTTACTGATTTTCTAACTGGACTGCCTTTAGTATTTCTTGCAATTTTCATTTGCTTTTTGCAAATTTCATAAATTTCTGTTTATCTGGAAATGTCCTAATTTTGCCATCGACTTGAGAGACAATTTTGCTGGATATATAATTCTTGGCTGACAATTTTTTTCTTTCACGGCTTTATACATGTCATCCCATTGTCTTCTTGCCTGCATGGTTTCTGTTGCGTAGTCCAAGCTTACTCTTATTGACTCTCCTTTGTAGACTGGTTTTCATTTATCCCTAGCCACTTCCAAAATTGTGTCCTTATCTTTAGTTTTGGCAAGCTTGATTATAATATGTTTTGGTGTCTTCTTTTGGGGTCCTACTTTGTGTAGAGATGAATGAGTGTCTTGGATTGATATCTTCTCATCTTTCATGATTTCAGGGAAGTCTTCCGCCAACAAACCTTCAACAATTCTCTCTGTATTTTTGGTTACCCCCCTCCATCTTTCTAGTACTGCAATCACTCATAGATTATGTCTCTTCATAGCCAAGCCAGCCAATAGACTCCTATATAATTCTTAGTGTTTCTCCATTTTTTAAAATTCTTTTATCTGATTTGTCCTCAAATATGTTGGTATCAAGTGCCTCATCTTCAATCTCATGAATTTGGCCTTCCATTTCCTCATTTCTGCTCCTTTGACTTTCTATTAAGTTGTCTAATTCTAAGATTTTATTATTAACTTTTTGAATTTCTGCTTGCTGTATCTCTATGCTTTCTAGCAGCCAGTTAAATTTGTTATTAAAAAAACACTGCTGTTGAGTCAGGTCTGACTCATAGCAACCCTAGAGATCAGAGTAGTACTGCCCCATAGAGTTTCCAAGGACTGCCTGGCAGATATGAGCTGCCAACCTTTTCATTAGCAGACGTAGCACTTAACTCACTAAGCCACCAGGGTTTCCTGTTCAATTTGTTATTATGCTCTGCTTTATTTTGCCAGATCTCCTTCCTGATCCCTTGAAGAACTCTAAATATTTGTATTTTGTATTCTACCTCCTATAATTTCCGCAAGTTCTCTTCATCTAGAAAATTTCCTGATTCTTTGTTTTGGGAGCTTTATGAAGCCATTGTGGCCTGTCTCTTTAAGTGATTTGATATTGACTGTTGTCTCTGACCCATGTAAGCTGTATTTATTTGTGTTTACTTACTGTAATCTAGCCTTTTCTTTTGTTTTGAAGTGTCCAAATGGGCTGGTTATGCGAGATTTTTTAATTATTGGCACCTTTGAAGCTCTAATGTCCTGTCACCAGGAGTTAGAGCTGTTACTAGGCATGAGAGCCCAGGAATCCGTTTACTTTTCTTGAATGTATTCAGCTCAGGTGTCAAGGTAGTCAGTTACCAAGAGTATAGGGCAGGCTCTCCCCTACAGTCTTAGATGGAAAGTGGTGATTGGTGCAAGTACAAGTATCTGCATGGGCTGACAAAGACAGAATGCTGATAGCTGTCCACAAGTGTCTTTGAGGAAAGTATCTCCCCATTCCTTAAGATGCATAGGTGGATAGATTTTGCAGGTGGACTATAGGTGCTAGATGCTGAATGCAGAAGTGAGAGGCATTCAAAGTCTGCAGACCATACCTGCCTATGCCTGGGCCAAGGAAATATTTCTGCCACGAGTTCCCAGCTTAGGGGAGTCACTGAATTTTTTTCCTCCTGTTTATTACATTATTCCCTGTCTAATGCTGAGAGAATGGCTCAAGGCACAAGTAAGAGGTCCTATTCCTACCCAGTGGTTGCACCAGTCTTGCAGCCAGTTAGGCACTGTGCAGAGGTGGGAGGGGGAAGTTGTGGGAAAAGGGAGAGAGATTTATCCCAAAGGAAAGCTTTAGATCTGCAAACAGTAAGTTAGACACAAGCTACATAACTTTTTATGATTGAATGCTGGTTTTCACTGATCCTGGAGGCTTGAGTTGGCACTCCACCACATAGTGTCTCCCACCATGAAAGGCACTTTCCAAATACCACTGCTCTCCTCACCATGTTCTCTGCAGTCCCAATTTCTGCCAGGACAGGTCCAGCCAGTCCTAAGTACTTTTAGACCTACACTCCCTTCCATGTTATTCAGTTCAGTTTCTCAACTTTCCCTTTGATATTCAGAGCCACTAGGATCTCACATATAGTCCATTCATTTGCTCTTTTGGGTCTTTGTCATCAGATGGATCACAGGAGGTGTCTGACTACTCCATCATCTAGATCCCACACCCCAAAGTAAGATATCTTAACTGCAATTAGTTAAGACAGCTATCTATTTTCATTCTGGTTTTCCCTCCATTACACTGTCCCTCATATTGGGTGGCTTTGAAGTAGTGGCCACAAGCACTTTTGGAATTCAGCTATAGGCAAGATGAGTGAGACTGTTGTTTGAGTGACATATATTCATGTGCTTTGCAGTCACTGCCATATACAGTTAAGTGTTTGCTAGCCAGCCTAGCATAGAAATGGCTTCCAGAAATACTCGTACCAATCATTGTGCTTCCTCTCCTGGCATAATGGCATGATGGAGCAGGGCCAAAGTTTGTATTGCTATAAATACATCTTATTCCATCAGTGGTAGAAGTAATGTTGGGAGAAGAGAAACAAATGTATGCAGCCAGAACCTGGTTTACAGAAAATTCTTCCACTTACCAGATGCATGAAATTTCAAGTGGGTTATTCACTTCTCATCAATGCCTAGTCATAACAAATTTCTCTCACCAGGAATATACTCAGTCATGCAGTGACTACAATTATAAATACACCATACATATGAAGATCTAATCAAGATGCCTAAAGATGTATTTTTAAAGTTTTGAAGAATTTTGATTCTGACCAAGATGGAAAGGTAGGAACTGGATTTACTCCCACATGGAAAACAATTAAAACGAAAAAGCAAGCTTACCTCCATGAAATTGGTTTCTAATTTTGATTACACTGTGTGTTACACAGTCAACCTGAGCTCTGTAGGATTCTCCTACTGATGAAGATAAAAGACCATAGCTTTTGTGATGGATTAGACCTCAATATAAAGAAAAGAAAAATCCTCACCACTAACCCAATAAGCAAAGTCATGATAAATGGAGAAAATACTGAAGTTGTCAATGATTTCATTTTACTTGGATCTACAATCAACACCCATGGAAGCAGCAGTCAAGAAATCAAACAACACATCTCATTGGGCAAATCTGCTGCCAAAGACCACTTTCAAGCATTAAAAAGCAAAAGATGTTATTTTGAGGACTAAGGCGTGACTGACCCAAACCATGGTGTTTTCAATCACATCATATGCATGCAAAAGCTGGACAATGAGTAAGGAAGACTGAAATAAGAATTGATGTCATTGAATTATCGTTTTGGTGAAGAATATTGAATACACCATAGACTACTAGAAGAACAAACAAATCTGTCTTGGAAGAAATAGAGCCTGAATGTTCCCTAGAAGCAACGATGACGAGACTTCATCTCACATACTTTGGACATGTTATCAAGAGAAACCAGTCCCTAATTTATGCTTGATAAATTAAACAGTCACCAAAAAGTCATCAAAAAAGAGGTTTGGACTAGCACAGTGAGTGCAACAATGAGCTCAAGCATAACAACCACTGTAAGGATGGTGCAGGCCCAGGCAGTATTCCCTCTGTTGTACACAGGCTCACTATAAGTTGGAACTGACTCACTGGCACCTTAACAAGCATGTTTACAGAGGCAGAAGGGCTTTCTTTCAGAGTGCTGCTGGGTAGGTTCAAATCACCAGTCACCATTTGTGCTACCCAGGGGCTTCACTGAAAGGCTAGTGAGAGAATATTATGAATAATTTTATGCCAATCAATTAAACAACTTATATGAAATGGACAACTTCCTTAAAAGATACAGACTACCAAGATTCACTCAAGAAAAAATAGCTAATCTGAATAGCCCTGCACCCACTGAAGAAATTTAATTTTTAGTTAAAAACTTTCCCACAAAGAAGATTCAAAGGCCCAATGGCTTCACTGATGAATCCTACAAAAACTTTTAGAAGAAACAAACTATTTCTACATTAATCTCTTGACAATAGTGAAGAGAGTAGAATACTTCCCAATTCACCCTGTGAGGCCTGGGGATGATATGATGATGAAAAAAATTCTTTTTACAAAAATTATCAAATCAAATCCAACAACATATGAAAGATAATACATCATGACCAGCTGGGGTTTATCCCAGAAGTGCAAAGTTGGTTTAATATTAACAATCTGAAAGCAAAAATAAATAAATAAATAAAGAGATCATATCAGTAGATTCAGAAAAAAATGCTTGACAAAATTTAACATCCATTTCAGATCTTAAAATCTCTGCAAACTAAGGATAGAATGGAACTTGCTCAACCTGATAATGAACATCAAGGAAAAGCCTGCAGCTTCCATGAACCTGAATCATGAACAACTATATAATTGGTTGCTAAGGTTTTAGGAATAAGACAAGTATATCTGCTCCCACCATTTTTATCTACACATTATGCTGCAGGGATTTGAAATGCGAACTAGCTGTAATTTTACATTCATTTGCTGTTTTTCATAATAAATTTATTTAGGTCAAGAGGAAGAAACTATGTGGATGTTACCAATGATTTCACTGGACAATGCATTGTTTTTTAAAACAAGTTCTTTGTTATTGTTGAACAAATCCTCATAACTAACCCAATAAGCAACAATGTGCACAGCAAAAGTATATATCAACTCAGCAGTTTCTACAGGTACAATTTAGCGACACTGATTACATTCTTCAAGTTGTACACGCATCCTTATCCTCTTTTTCTGAGTTGTTCCTCCCCTGTTAACATATACTCACTGCCCCCTAAGTTTATTGTCTAACTCTCTGAGTTGCTACTGTCAATTTGATAGCGCATAGATAGATCTTAAAAGAACATAATGCTCAAGGCAGACATGCTTTATTACTTAAGCTAAATAATTATTTGGTTTTAAGAAGACTTCAAGGGTATTTTAGATTTAAGGTTTAAATACTATTACAGGGCAATTGTTTGGGGGGTTTACCGAGCCCCATGGCTTCAGAAAATCTTGATTCCATAAGAGCTTGAAATTCTGTTCTGTATTTTCCCCTCCAATCATGATTCTTCTATAAACTGTTTCATCAGAACGTTCAGTGATGGTAGCTGGGCATTACCCAGTTCTGCTGGTGCACAGTAGGTTTTTAAATTGGAATTTCCTCCCTCAAAGACCTGAATGTTCACCCCAAAAATGTCTCTGTGTGAGTGGGTCTCATTTGCTTACACGTTCAAGGTGTACAATGTTCTCCCAAATAAACCTACAAATCATTTTTCCTTCTGTTGACCACAACACTTTCTACCTTTACTAGTTATGCTTATGTTTCTCCCTCCCGATGGACAGGGCTGAGGTGTCTGACAGGTAGAGCACCTTACAGGCAGAAGGCATTCAATAAATGTTTATAGAGTGAATATCACCCCAAAACCCAAGCTCATTGCTGTTGAGATAATTCTGACATAAAGTAACCCTATATGTACTTCCCCATATGGTTTCCAAGGCAGAAATGCTTCAAGAAACAGATGGGCACATCTTTCTCCTGTGGAGCCACTAGCGGATTTGAACTGATTGGCTTTCCGTTAATATCTGAGTATGTAACTACTGCGCCTCCAGGGCTCCTTAGAGTAAATGTAAATGACAGTTAAAATGGCAGACACCAAATTATAAGTTGATTAATGAGTCAGAGAACAAATCTGATAGAATTTCAAAAGAAGCAAAAACAGCTGGAGCAGATCAGAAAAGGTTATCCAGAGCACAGCCCTGAGAGGGGAACAGGGTAGAGATACTTGGACAGATACAGGGTGAAAATTCTAAGTGTCGTGAATGTGTCGTGTGATTGTTCACCATTGTCATCTGATGTGATTTTCCTATATACTGTAAATCCTACCTCTATGATGTTAATGAGGTAGGTGTGTTGTTAAGTGCCATCTAGTTGGTCCCAACACACAATGACTCTGTGTGCAATAGAATGAAACACAGCCTGCTCCTGTGCCATTTTCACAATCATTGTTATGCTTAAGCCCATTGTTGCAGCCACCTTGTCAATCTATTTTGCTGATGGTCTTCCTCTTTTTTGTTGACCATCTACTTTACAGAGCATAATGTCCTTTTCTCGGGATGAATATCTTCTGATAACTTGTCCTAAAGATGTGAGACATAATCTCACCATCTCTGCTTTTAAAGAGCATTCT
Organism: Heterohyrax brucei; assembly: GCA_028571685.1. Classification (NCBI taxonomy): domain Eukaryota; kingdom Metazoa; phylum Chordata; class Mammalia; order Hyracoidea; family Procaviidae; genus Heterohyrax; species Heterohyrax brucei. The sequence goes on from CM053140.1 coordinate 162,179,254, forward strand.
GGTTGTACTTCCACGGCAGATTTGTTTGTTGTTTTGGCAGCCCATAGCGTATTCAATATTCTTTGCCAACACCCACAACTCAACGGCATCAATTCTTCTTCAGTCTTCCATGTTCATCATCCAGCCTTCTCATGCATGTAAGAAAACACCAGGGCTTGGGTCATACTCACCTTAATCTTTAAGATGACATCTTTGATTTTTAACACTTTAAAGAGGTCTTTGGCAGCAGACTTGTGTACAGATTTGTTGTTTGATTTCTTGACTGCTGCTTCCATGATTGCTGACTGTGGATTCAAGCAGAATGAAGTCTTTGACAATTTCAATATTTTCTCCATTTATCATGATGGTCCTTATGAGTCTAGATGTAAGAATTTCCCTTTTCTTTATGTTGAGGTGTAGTCCGAACTACAGGCTGCAGTCTATGATCTTCCTCAGTAAGTGCTTCAAGTCCTCGTCACTTTCAGTAAGCATGGTTGTGTCATCTGTATATTGTGGGTTGTTAATGAACCTCCCTCCAGTCCTGATGCCTGTCCTTCATGTATTCCAACTTCTTGGATTATTTGCTCAGTGAAAGGATGCAATGCTGATGCACGCCTTTCCTGATCTTAAACCATGCAGTATCCCCTCATTGTATTCAAATATCTATTTTTTGATCTATATACAAGCTCCATATGAGCACAATTAAGTGTCCTGAAATTCTCATTCTTTGCAATTTTATCCATAATTTGTAATGATGCCCACAGTCAAATGACTTTGCACAGTCAATAAACACAGGTAAATATCTTTATGGCCTTCTCTGATTTCCCTGGTTCCATGTCCTCTTCTGAGTCTAGCCTGAATTCCTAGCAGTTCCCTGTCAGTGTACTGCTGCAATCACTTTTAAGTGCTCTTCAGCAATATTTTACTTACAAATGATATTAATGATATTGTTATAATTTCTATATTCAGTTGAAACACCTTTCTTGGAAATAGGCATAAATATGGATCTCTTCTAGTTGGTTAGCCAGGTAGCTGTCTTCCAAATTTCTTAGTGTAGATGAGTGAGCAATTCGAGCACTGCAGCCATTTGCTTCAACATCTCATTGGTATCCTGTCAGCTCTTGGAGCCTTGTTTTGAGCCAGTGCCTTCAGTACATCTTGGACTTTTTCCTTCCATACCATCAGTTCCTGATCCTATGCCACCTCCAGAAATGGCTGAATGTCAACCAATTCTTTTTGGTATAGTGATCCTGTATATTTCTTCCATCTTCTTTTGATGCTTCTGATATCATTTAATATTTTCCTTGTAGAGTCTTTCAATATTATAACTCAAGACTTTTTTTCTTCAGTTCTGTCAGCTTAAAAAAATCCCTAATATGTTCTGTTCTTTGTGTTTTCTAACCTAGTTCTTTGCATATGTCATTATAATATTTTACTTGGTCCTCTCAAGTTGCTCTTTAAAATCTTTTGTTCAGCTTCTACTTCATCATTTCTTTCTTTTGCTTAACTATGTGACATTCAAGAGCAAGTTTCAGAGTTTCTTCTGAAATTCATTTTGGTCTTTTCTTGCTTTTCCTTTTAATGACCTCTTGCTTTTTTCATGTGTGATGTCTTTGATGTCACTCCACATCTTGCCTGATCTTGGGTCATTGGTGTTCAATGTGTCAAATCTATTCTTAGGATGGTCTCTAAATTCAGGTGGAATATACTCAAGGTCATACTTTGGCTCTAGTGGACTTATTCTAGTTTTCTTCACTTTCAACTTGGACCTGCATATGGATGATTGATGGTCTATTCTGCAGTCAGCCTCTGGCCTTATTCTGACTGATGATATTAAGCTTTTCCATCATCTTCAGATGTTGTTGATTTGATTCACGTGTATTCCATCTAGTGTGGTCCATGTGTACAATCACCATTGTGATGGTAACAACAACAACAAAAAAAGTATTTGCAGTGAAAAAGTTGTTGGTCTTGCAAAATTCTATCATGCAATCTCTGGCATTACTATCACCAAGGCCATATCTTCTAACTACTATTCCTTCTTCTTTATTCAAATGTTTGCATTCTAATCATCAGTAATTATCAATGCATCTGGACTGCATACTCTATCAATTTCTGACTGCAGACGTTGGAAAAAATCTTCAAGATCTTCATCTTTGGCCTTAGTGGTTGGTGCATAAATTTGAATAATAGTCATATTAGCTGGTCTTCCTTGTAGGTATATGGATATTATCCTATCACTGACAGTGCTGTACTTCAGGATGAACTTTGAAAATTTTTGTTCATGATGAATGCAATGTCATTCCTCTCTGAATGTCCAATTCACAATGGCCAGTACCAACCCATTTCAGCTCACTAATGCCTAGAATATCAATGTCTATGTATTCCATTTCATTTTGGATGATTTCCAACTTTCCTAGATTCATACTTCGTACATTCCACATTCTGAGTATTAATGCATGTTTACCACTGTTTTTTCTCATTGTGAGTCATGCTATATCAGCAAATGGAAGTCCTGAAAGCTTAACTCCATCTATGCCATTCAAGTCAACTCTACCTTGAGGAGGCAACTCTTCCCCAGTCATCTTTTGAGTTCCTTCCAACACGGGGTCTCATTTTCCAGCACTGTATCAGACAGTGTCCTGCTGCTATTCATAAGGTTTTCACTGGATAATTATTTTCAGAAGTAGACGGCCAGGTTCTTCTTCCTAGTTTGACTTAGCTGGAAGCTCAGCTGAAACCTGTCCACCATAGGTGACCCTGCTGGTGTTTGAACATCAATGGCATAGCTTTCAACATCATAGCAGCAAGCCATGCAAGCCACCACAGGGTGACAAACTGACAGATGCATGGGGGGAGGCAGGATGAGAGGCAGTTACGTTAAGGAGGCAGAACTCAACTTACAAGATTAATTTGTGTCTTAAGTCAATCTCTTTCAAAATAGACAAGAGAGGTATGAGCAGAGAGACATGGGGATGGCATACCACTAAGACATAGGAGTCAGGAAAATAGCATGTCCTTTGGACCTGGGGTCCCTCAGCTAAAGCTGTTCAACCAGGGAAGACAGATGACAAGGAGCTTGTCCCAGAGCTTATCCCAGCTGACTTTTCCTGGGTTTGGTACACTGAGCTTGGGCTTTTAGCCCCCTAGACTGTGAGAGAATAAATTTGTTTTTTGTTAAAGTCACCCCCTTGTGGCATTTCCTTTATGGCAGCACTGGGTGATGCAGACACCAAATTAGGGAAAAAGTGAGCAACTGTCAGGAGCAGGGAAGATTTGCAGAGACAGGGATCAAATTAGGTCCTCACTTCATGCCACATGCCAAATAAATTCCCTCTCAGAAAATGCAAATATTACAATTTAATTTAAAAAACAGAAAAGTATTAGAAAAAATTTAGATTACCTTCAAGATTGTGAGAGTGGGGAACACATTCCTAAGCAAAATAATAACCATGAAGGCTTAAAGCTATATATGTATATATGACAAGTCATCATGAATAAACTAAAGAATACGAAGATACTTGCAATGTATTTTAAAAAGGCATATCTTCCATAAATGTAAAATAAAAAAGGATATGTAAAAGACATTTAAAATCAGCCAAGCCTATGAATAAATAATTACTGTATCAATTTCCATCAAACATTGTAGTCATGATCAAGCAAATAAAGCAAATACAGGTTAAAATAATGTCATTGTTGCTGGGTGCCGCTGAGTCGGTTCTGACTCATGGTGACCTTACGTACAACAGAACAACGTACTGCCTGGTCCTGTGCCATGTCCACGATCATTGTTATGCATGAGCCCCTTGCTGCAGCCATTGTGCCAGTCCATCTCGCTGAGGGTCTTCCTCTTTTTCGCTGGCCCTCTACCAAGCATGATGTCCTTCTCCATGTCCAAAATATGTAATATGTAGTCCCACTGCCTTTGCTTCCAAGAAGCACTCTGGTTGTACTTCTTTCAGAACAAATCTGTTTGTTCATTTGGCAGTCTACGGTACATTCAATATTCTTCTCCAACACTATGATTCAAAGGTATCAATTCTTTTTCTGTCTGCCTTATTCATTGTCCAGCTTTCACATGCATATGATGTGATTGAAAATACCATGTCTTAAGTCAGGTGCATCTTAGTCTTTAAGGTGGAGTCCTTACTTTTTAACACTTTAAAGAGGTCTTTTGTGGCAGATTTTCCCACTGCAATTGACTGCTGTTTCCATGATTGTGGATTGTGGATCCAAGTAAAATACAATCCTAGACAATCTCAATCTTTTTTCTATTTATCATGATGTTGTTGCTTATTGTTCTAGTTATTAGGATTTTTGATTTCTTGATGTTGAGGTATAATCCATAAGATAAAAATAATGAGATAAAATAAGTGAATCCATAAAATAATGAGATACCACTTATTTGCCCATCAGATAGGGAAAACACTAAAAAATATGCCAAATTTTGATGAAGGTGTGGGGAAATGGGAACTGATATATAGTTTTAGAAGTGTAAATTAGTACAATCTTTTCAGATGACATTTTGGTCATATATATAAAACTTTAAAATACGTATGTCCTTTGTTCCAGCAGCTTCTCTTTTAGAGAAATACTCAAATACCCAAGATATATGTGCAAGGATGTTTTTGCACACCGGATTATAACACTATGAATCTGAATACACATAAATGTTCATTAACAGAATCCTGTTGCCGTCGAGTTGATTCTGACTCATAGCTATCCTACAGGACAGAGTAGAACTGCCCCATAGGGTTTCCAAGGAGTGGCTGGTGGATTTGAACTGTTTACCCTTTGGTTAGCCATCAAACTCTTAAACTACTAGGCCACTAGGGTTCCATCAATAGAATAAAATTAAGTAAATTATGACATACGTAATGATTAGAATCTTATGAGGAAGCTACAAAGAACATAGAAAGATAACCTAGGTACATTGTTAACAAAAAAATGCCAATCACACTAGTATGTCTTAGTCATCTAGTGCTGCTATAACAGAAATACCACAAGCAGATGGCCTTAATAAAGAAAAATTTATCTCCTCACATTAAAGTAGCCTAAAAATCTAAGTTCCAAGGGAAAGATTTCTCTGTTGGCTTTGGAGGTAGGTCCCTCTCATCAATCTTCCTTGGACAAGGAGCTTCTCTCCAGTAATGAAAGGTCCTCAACTCTCTGCTTGCTTCTCTTTCCTTTTATTTCCCAAGAGATTGCCTCAAGACACAATACAAACTTGTAGACTGAGTCCAACCTCACTAATACAAGTGTCGCCAATTCTCACTCATTAACATCATAGAGGAAAGATTTACAACATACAGGAAAAATCACATACTATTGGAAATCAAGGCCTAGTTAAACTGACACACATTTGGGGGAGACACAATTCAATACATGACATATATGAATAGTTTGATTCCATTTCTAATGAATTAATTACATATAATTTGTACTAGCAAGTGTCTAACAATGTCTGAAAGGAAATTGTTAATTGTTCTTAACTCTAATAAGCAGTATCACATTGGGGGAATAGTACGGACATGGACTTTCATTTTTTTCCTACATGTTCAAAGTTTTTTTCTACAATGATGCATTACTTTTATTCCATTTTTATTGTGCTTTAGATGAAATTTTACAGTTCAGGTTAATTTCTCATACAAATTATTTATACACATATTGTCGTGTGACCCTAGTTGCTATCCCCACAATGTAACAGCACAGTCCCCCTTTTCATCCCATGTTTCCTGTGCCCATTCAACCAGCTCCTCTCCCTTTCTGCCTTCTCATCCACCTCGGACAGAAGCTGCCCATTTACCCCCATGTATCTACTTCAACAACAAGCACACTTTTCAGGAATATTATTTTATGCTTTATAGTCCAGTCTAGTCTTTGTCTGAAGTGTTAGCTTTAGGAATGGTTTTAACTTTAGGTTAATGGCGAGCCTGTGGGCCATGTCTTCTAGGGTTCCTCTACTCTCACTTAGACCACTAAGTCTGCTCTTGTTATGAGAATTTATGTTCTGTGCCACAATTTTCTCCTATGCTTTCAGGGACTCTGTGCTGTGTTGCTGCTATGGTGGTCATTAGTGGTGGCTGGGCACCATCTAGTTCTTCTAGTCTCAGGCTAATGGAGTCTCTGGTTTATGTGGCTCTTTTGTCTCTTGAGATATTTTCCTTTCATCTTTGGTGTTCTTCATTCTACTTTGCTCCAGGTGGGCTAGGACCACTTGGTGCATCTTAAGTAGCTGCTTGCAAGCTTTTAAACTTCAGAAGCCACTCACCAAAGAGGGATACAGTACATTTTCTTAATAAACTTTCTTATGCCAATTGACCTAGATGTCCCTTGAAGCTATGCTCCCCAGAACCCTGTCCCTGCTACTCTGTCCTTAGAAGTGTTTGGTTGTATTTAGGAAGTATCTTTAGCTTTTGGTTTAGTCCAGTTGTGCTGGCTTCTCCTCTACTGTGCTGACTTCTCCTGCATTGTGCACTGTCCTTCCCTTCACCTAAGATAATTCTTGATTTGAAAACAATCAAAGGAGAATAAATCAACTGAAATAAGAGTTCTAAGAATTGAGGAGGCAGGGAGCTATGCTGAGAGCACAGAAATGACTCCCTTTCTGGCTAAAGCAAAGAATGAATGTGCAGAAAGTGAACAAGGCTTTTAACTTAACTGGAGCCTGATTATCTGAGGTCTTGGATACTCCATCTTTCTACTCTGTCATTCAGGCAATGGGGAGCCAGTGAAGGTCTTGAATGGGGGAGTAGTGTGATAAAGGCAGGCATATGGGGAGAAGAGGTTGACTGAAGGCTAAGCAAACTGTGGGGAATTCCTCTGATAGCTCTTCAGGAAGGTGGAACATAACTTGTACGAAGTGCTAAGGAAGAAAACCCAATCAAACCCATTGCTGTCCAGTTGATTCCAACTCATAGTGACCCTATAGGACCGAGAACTGCCCCACAGTGTTTCTAAGGAGCACCTGGTGGATTCGAACTGCTGATCTTTTGGTTGGTAGCTGGACGCCTAACCACAGTATCATCAGTGCTCCAAGGAAGGGTGAAAGAATAAAAAAGAAGATGGGAGCAGTACTGACAAAAAAATCAACAGAGTGAGATCATGGCATCCAAGATGACTCAGAAAATAAGAGTGTCACTTGGACCTTGGGAGACTGAAGCTCTGAGAGCTACTTGCTCAGGGATGACAACAACATTGGTTAATTGCCTGATGGGACAGCAGCCTTGATGGTTTGTGAATAAAATTCTGTAAGTGGGAACATCTCAGCTGAAACTAAATGCCCCCAAACCTCATTTCTAGAGAAGACATCAGGAAATTTGCCCTAAGTCTATCACTTGGCCAAATTGGGTTTACCTAGTTGTGACAATGGGAGAAACTAATCTTTTTAAAGCCAAGCAAATGTCAGACTTAACCAAAGCACAGAGCTTTATCATTCTGTAGTGGAAACAGGCTGCTATGCAAGAGTGAGAAACAGATTTCATCAGAAAAAGAGGTCTGATTCTAGAGTTGTCTCTAACCCCCCAAAACTGTTGCTGTCCAGTAGATTCTGACTCATAGAGATCCTATAGGAATAGAAATGCGCCATAGTATATCCAAGGAATGGCTGGTGGATTTGAACCCCTGACATTTTGGCTAGCAGCTTAGCTCTTAACCATCATGCCACCAGTTGTCTCCAGTTGTCAAGAAACAAATCCACTGTGTCTGAGTCGATTCTAACTCATGGTGACCCTGGGTGTGATGAAATTGTGTTCCTTAGGGGTTTCTAGGCTGTGATCATTGAAGCAGATCACCAGGTCTTTATTCCAAAGCACCACTGAGTGGGTTCAAATTGCCAACCTTTACATTAGTAGTAGAGTACAAATTATGTGCTACTGAGGGCTAATTATCCAACAACCATTTGTTGTGCTTTCTCTATTCTAACAGGCTGTGAAGCTTCACATCATGATTTGGGGATAAAAAGAAGAGCACTGGTCTCATTGCTAAACACTGTGCACTGGGCAGCACAGTGTCTTCGATGTTAATTCCACAGAGCTGCTCTGACTGGAGAAACCCTGGTGCATAATAGTTAAAGCTATGGCTGCTAACCAGCGTCAGGAATTTGAATACACCAGGTGTACCTTAGAAACTCTAAGGGGCACTTTTATTCTGTACTATGAGCTGGAATTGACTAGACAGCAGTGGGTTTGTTTTTCTTTGGAAACCCTGGTGGTGCAGTGGTTTAAGTGCTATGGCTGCTAACCAAAAGCTCAGCAGTTCAAATCTACCAGATGCATCTTGGAAATCACAGAAGGCAAATTCGACTCTGTCTTATAGGGTCACTATCAGTCAGAATCAACTTGATGGCAGTGGCTTGGGTTTTGGAGGAAAAATGGGCATGTGGGCATGTGGTGGGAATTCTGAAAGAGTAGTTGACTATCTGGGGGAAGGGGAAGGTTTGCTGATGGATGGAATCAGAGAACTCAAAGAAATGTCAAAGCCAGGGATTTCCACCTGGGAGTCTGGAGTCACAGTGATGGCTGAGATGTCTCAGGTGGTGGTTCTCAAAGTGGTTGGTGATAACACTAATATGATATCTTCCCTTCTCACTCTCATTCTCTCATGAACCTACAGTGGAATTTTCCTGAGGCTGTATGATGTGTGATATCACAGCAGACCAAATGTAAAAGCAGATATGAGAGTCCTGCCATCAAGCAAACCTTAAAAATATTTGCAAAAATGCCCAATGATGCCATTCATTTCACAAAATATTTTTTCTTTAGGAACTCTTAATTCTCTTCATAAAAATACTGCACAGTGGGTAAGAGGTCTTCTGCTAAAACCTACCCTGCTCATGGATAGGAAGACTTAACATTGTGAAAATGTCTATTTTACCCAAAGCAATCTACACAGACAGTGCAATCCCAATACAAATTCCAGTGTTATTTATTTTTTGGGGGGAGAGGTTTTTTTAATTATAATTGAGTGAAATTATACAATTCCATATAAATTTGCATACCCGTCAATGAGCGGTTCCCACTCTCTCCCTGTGCGGTGACAGCACACTCCTCCTCTCTGTTATATACATGCCATATCCTCCTAACAATCTCCTATCCCCTCCTCTCCACCATCTCCCATGTGTCCAGTAAGAGGTCAGCTGGATGACATCCTATAGATGCATGGAACCATAAAGTGCACACATGATACGGTCGCTCTGTGTCACCAAGTCCAATCCATTTCTGTCTGAAGAGTTGACCTCTATTATGACTTATGGACAGGGGCAGCATCAGGGCCAGAGGCCATGCTCCCAGGGGAATCCTGGACAATTAATTGTAGTCTTTTAGTGGAGATCTAAGGGTGCACCCCTTTTTATTTTCGTGTTGCCAGTGAGACTCAACTTTGTGAGGCCCATCACAGCTATCATTGGTGGTGGCTGGTCACTATCCTGTTCTTCTGGTCACATGTCGATGTAGCCACTGGCTCACATGGGTCTCTCTGTCTTCTGGGTTCTCTTGGCCCCATGTCATTTTGGCCCTTGGAGATCAACCGCTTCTGCTGAGTTGGGACCATTTCGTGTACCTCAGATGGCAGCTTGGCAGGTTTAGAGACCCCAGATGCCACTCACCAATTTGGGGTGCAGAAGACTCTCTTAACAAATGCTAGTTACGCCAACTGGCCTCGATGTCCCGAGAGCATGGTCCCCAGACCTCCACCCCAGCTAATCTGGTTTTGCAATACTGGGTTAAGATGGGAGCAGTAATCATGTTATGTTGAAGTCCAGTTAAAACTGACCTTCTTTCTAATGTGTGCTGTCACAGATTTCACGCAAACAACTTTCAATCAACTATCTAATCAATACCCCACCCTTTTTCTCCCTCCCTCCCAACCCTTGCAGCCGTCAAGAGTCTTTTATACTATGCATGAGTCTGTTTTTAAGTTCTTGTTGTAGGGGTCTCATACAATATTTGTCCTTTTGCCGCTGATTACATTCACTCAATATAACGTCCTCCAGGTGAAACCAGGTTATGAAATGCCTCCTAAAATCATCAGTGTTTTTTGTCATTGCATAGTGTCCCACTGAGTATATATACTATAGCTTACCTATCCTTTCCTCTGTTGTTGGGCATCTGGGTTGATTTCATCTTTTTGTGGACTGTGCTGCAATAAACATTCTTGTGCATGTATCAGTTGGTGTGAATGGCCTTGATTCTGCAGGATATATTCCAAGCAGTGGAATTACTGGGTCAAATGGTATATCAACTTTAAGCTTTTCAAGAAAGCACCAGATTGCTTTTCTAAGAGGTTGCACCATTTTCCAATTCCACCAGCAGTGTAGGAGAATTTCAATTTTCCACAACCTCTCCAGCATTTGTTGTTTTGTGATTTTCGGTTCATGGCCAGCCTTGTTGGAGTGAGATGGTATCTCAATGTAGTTTTGATTATAATTTCTTTAATTGCTAATGATTGTGGGCATGTCTGCATTTTTTTTAGGCTGCCTGGATCTCCTCTTTAGAGAAGTGTCTGTCCATTTCCTTCACCCATCGCTTAATTGGATTGTTTATCTTTTTCTTATTGATATTTTGTAGTATCTTATAGATAATGGTGATCAGACGTCGGTCTGACATATAGTTGCCAAATATTTTTTCCCATTCTGTAGGTGGTCTTTTAATTCCACTGATAAAGTCTTTGGATGAGCAAAAGTGTTTGATTCTTAGTAGTTCCCATTTATCTATTTTCTCCTCTGTTGATTGTGGTTTGTTTGTCAGATTTTGAAGTCTGCCTACATTGTGTCTTAAAACTTCCATTGTTGATCCTAATTTTTTTTTAATGAGCTTTGTCATTTTAGATTTGATATTTAGGTCTTTTATTCAGTTTGAGTTGGTTTTTGTATAAGGTGTGAGATATGGGTCTTGTGTCAGTCTATTACAGATAGATATCCAATTTTGCCAGCACCATTTGTTGAAAAGATTGTTTTTATCCCAATTTAATGTCTCAGGTCCTTTGGGGAATATCTACTGTTCATAGGAAGATGGTGTCATTTCTGGGGTCTCAGTTCTGTTCCATTGATGTATCTGTCTCTTTTTGTACGAGTACCAGACTGTTTTGACAACTGTGGCAGTGTAACAGTTTCTAAATTCAGGTAGTGAAAAGCCTCCCAGTGTGTTCTTCTTCTTCAGCAATGCTTTGCTTATCCAGGGCTTCTTCCCTTTCCAAACAAAATCAGTGATTTGTTTCTCCATCACATTAAAAAACTGTCATGGGAATGTGTATTGGCAATGCATTATATAAGTAAATTGCTTCGGGTAAAATAGACATTTTCACAGTGTTAAGTCTTCCTATCCATGAGCAGGGTAGGTTTCTCCATTTATGTAAATCTCTTAGTTTCTTGTAGTAAGGTCTTGTAGTTCTCTTTGTAAAGGTCTGTTAGTTCTCTGGTTAGATTTATTCCTAGGTATTTTATCCTCTGGGGGGCTAGAGTAAATAGTATTGATTTGTTGATTTCTTCTTTAATAATACAATTGTTGGTATAAAGGAATGCTACTGATTTACTTATGTTTATCTTGTATCCTGACACTTTGCTGAACTCTTTTATCAATTTGAGTAGTTTACTATGGATTTTTTAGGATTCTCTATGTATACAATCATATCATCTGCAAACAGGGAGACTTTCACTTCCTCTTTGCTGATGCAAATGCCCTTTATTTCTTCGTCTTATCTAATTGCTCTGGCTAGAACTTCTAGTACAGTGTTGAATAGGAGAAGTGAGAGTGAGCATCCTTGTCTAGTTCCTGTTTTCAAGGGGAATTGTTTCAGTCTCTCTCCATTCAGGATGATGTAGGCAGTCGGCTTTGTATAAACAGCCCTTATTGCATTGAGGAATTTGCCATCTATTCCTATTTTGCTGAGAGTTTTTAGCATGAATGGACGCTGGACTTTATCAAATGCCTTTTCTGCATCAATAGACATAATCAGGTGATTCTTGTCTACTGCATTATTTATATGGTTGATCACATTAATTGCTTTTCTGATGTTAAACCAGCTTTGCATCCCTGGTATGAATTCAACTTGGTCATGATGAATTACTTTTTTGATATGCTGTTGTATTCTATTGGCAAGAATTTTGTTGAAGATTTTTGCATCTACATTCATGAGTGATATTGGTCTGTAGTTCTCCTTTTTGGCTGGATCTTTCCCTGGCTTTGGTATCAAGATTATGCCGGCTTCATAGAATGAATTTGAGAGTATTGCACCCCTTTCTATGCTGTGAAATAGTCTCAGTAGTACTGGAGATAACTATTCTCTAAAAGCTTGGTAGAATTCTGTGGTGAAGCTTTCTGGGCCTGTGCTTTTTTTGGTTGGTAGTTTTTGGATGACTTTTTCAATCTCTTCCTTTGTGATGGGTTTCTTAAGTTGTTCTGCTTCACCTTGTGATAATGTGGGTAGGTGATATGAACCTAAGAATTTGTCCTTTTCCTCTAGGTTTTCAAATTTGTTAGAGTACAGATTTCTGTAGTATTGTGTTATGATATTTTTGATTTCTGATGGATCTGTTGTGACAACTCCTCTCTCATTTCTTATTTGGGTTATTTGTTTCCTTTTCTGTTTTTCTGTAGTAATTTTAGCCAATGGATGGTCAATTTCATTGATCTTTTCAAAAACCAGCTTTGGTCTTTTCAGTTTTTCAATTGTTATTCTATTCTATAATTCATTTAGTTCCGCTCTGATCTTTATGATCTGTTTTCTTCTGGTGCCTGAGGGGCTACTCTGTTGCTCTCTCTCTACTTGTTCAAGCTGCTGGGTTAGATTTTTGGTTTGGGTTCTTTCTGCTTCCAGGATGTGTGCATTTATAAACTGACCTCTGAGCACTGCTTTGTCTGTATCCCATAGGTTCTGGTAGGAAGTGTTTTCATTCTCAGAGGAATCCATAAATTTCTTTACTTCATCCTTGGTTTCGTCTGTAACCCATGGCTTTTTGAGCAAGGTGTTGTTGAGTTTCCATGTGTTCCACTTTCTATTTTTTTGTGCTATTGATTTCCACTTTAATGGCTTGTGGTCTGAGAAAATGCTTTGCAATAATTCAGTGGTATGGAATTTGTTGAGATTTGCTTTATGTCCTAACACATGGTCTATTCTGAAAAATGTTCCATGTGCACTGCAGAAGAAGGTGTAGTTATCTGCTGACAGAAAGTTCTGTATATGTCAATGAGGTCTAATTGGTTAATTGGGGCAATAAGATCTTCTGTGTCTTTATTGAGCTTTTTTGTAGATGATCTGTCCAATATTGAGAGTGGAGTGTTGGCATCTCCTACTATTGTTGTGGAGTGATCTATCTCATTTTTTAGTGTAGTCAGTGTTTCTTCGATGTATTTAGATGCTCTGGGATTGGATGCATAAACACTTAATATTGTTAAGTCCTGCTTGTGTATTGAACCTTTCAGCAATAGTGTCCATCCTTGTCCACGATGGTGGATTTTACATTAAAATCTATTTTATCTGAGATTAGTATTGCCACACCCGCTCTTCTTCGTGTATTGTTAGCTTGATATATATTCTTCCATCCTTTAATTTTCAGTTTGTTCATACCTTTAAGTCTAAGGTGAGTTTCTTGTAAGCAACATACGGACAGGTTGTATCTTTTGATCAGATATGCCACTTGTTGTCTCTTTACTGGTGCATTCAGTCCATTCACACTCAGTGTATTTATTGATAGGTATGCATTTAGTGCTGTCATTGTGATATGTTTATTTTTGTGTTGATGTTTTCTCTGCTGTTCTTATTATTCTGTTCTGGGACATTCTTCTTTATAAGTTGATTTTTCACCTTTTTCAGTGTTGGTTTTGTGGTTGTTGAGATTCCTATATTACATTTCTTCATTTGATATGTTGCATCTTTGTGGTTGCTCCTGTGGTCCCCCTTAATAGTCTATGTTTAAACCTAATTTTAACTACTACAGTTCTTAATAACTTCTCCATCTAGAAGGACTATAATGACTGTAGTACATCCCTCTTTTTAATATACTGACATCGTAGTTTTCATGATATGATTGCTGGATCACTTCCTTTAATATTATAGCTTTGGTTGGGGTTTGGTGCCTTCCCTAACTGAGTAGGTTTCTGGATGATGTGTCCTGTATTTCCTCCTAAAATATAAAATTAATGGTTTTGTTCTTCTAAGCCAAGAGCTTCTTTCAGTATTTCTTGTAGCTTTGGTTTGGTTTTTACAAAGTCTCTGAGTTTCTGTTTATCTGTGAATGTCTTGATTTCATTTTTATATATAAAGATAGCTTTGCAGGATATATAATTCTTGGTTGGAAGTTCTCCTTCAAGGCTTGGAATGTGTCATCCTATTGTCTCTGTGCCTGAGCATCATTTCTGCTCAGAAATCAGATGAAAGCCTACAGGGTTTCCCTCTGAATGTTAGCTTTATTTTGAGTCTTGCTGCCTTTAAGAGTTTCTGCTTGTGTTTCATTTTGTTAAGCCTGATTTTAATATGTCTTGGAGTCTTTCTTTTGGGATCTATGTTTTGTTTCTCCAGTGTTACCTTAATGGGATATAAAGCTCAGTCTGAAAAGGAAATTGATCACCAGACACCTCTTTGCACTCCAGTGACTTGGCTCAGTGGATCTATGTTGAGCGGAATTTGATATGCATCTTGGATATCTGTATTCTCTTCTTTCACAATTTCTGGGAAGTTTTCTGTCAGCAGCTCAGCAACAATACTCTTTGTGTTCTCAGGTGTCTCACCCTGTTCAGGAACTCCAATTAATCATATATTGTTCCTCTTAATAGAGTCCCATATGCTTCTTAATGGTTCTTCATTTTTCTTGTTTCTTTTTTCTGATTTCTCCTCATAGATGCTGGAGTTCCATAAGATCGAACAGCTTACTTAATTTTTCATTTTGCTCTGCTGCATCTTATATAAGGTCTAGGGGGGCTCTTTACATAATCCTTTTGTACTCACCCTCTGATAGATTCAGAAAGGCTTCTTTGTCTGGGAAGTTCTTTAGATCTTTCTTTTGTGGGCTTTCTGAAGCCATAGGTGAATTCTTCCTAATGTTCTGATCCAAAGTTTATTGCTTTTTGGGCATCCGGAGGTTGTTTTGTTTCTCCAGTGTTACCTTAATGGGATATAAAGCTCAGTCTGAAAAGGAAATTGATCACCAGACACCTCTTTGCACTCCAGTGACTTGGCTCAGTGGAATCTCTGGGGTAGCAGGCTCCACCTCCTGATGGGCAAAGACACGGCCCCATTTATAGAGTCACTGGGGAGCCACCAGCTGATCCTATAATGTGAGACAGTAAAGGCTGGAAGAGATGCCATCCGGATACACTGCAGTTATTTCTCTACTGAAAGGTAAAAGGTATCTGACAGCTTCCAAAATTAGTTAGGCTTTCCAGTGTGCAGGTGCCTCTTCCCAGTTGGCAAAGTAAGCACCTCTATATCAAAGACTACTTTACTGCCAGAAAAAGTGCTCTCTGGGCAGGCACTGCCTCCCAGCCTGGGACTTAGGTCCAGCTTAGGCCTCCATATAGGAAACTCTACCCTCCAGTAAATCAAGATGGTGTCTCATACAAGCTCCCCTGCCCACCTTAGTAAAAGCTATACAGTGGTGAAGATTTGGAGATTCTGAGAGAAAGAGAGGTCAGAGGTGCCAAGTTGCACAGATTCTAAGGCCAGGCCCTCAAAATGTGGCGACTCTGATCACCAATCTTGTCAGCAGTGCATCTAAGCCTTGCTTCCAGTCAAACTTCAGCCCCTACCTCCAGAGCCACATTTAGGAAACTCCACAGTCCTAAACACTGAGCTAAAGGCCTAGTGTCAGGGGCTCTCCCCAGTGTCATTTTTTTTAATAAGGTGGAGAAACAAATTACCAGTTCTGTTTGGAAAGGGAAGAAACACTGGATAAGTAAAGCACTCCTGAAGAAGATGAACACACTGGGAGGCCTCATACTACCCAATTTTAGAACCTATCACACTGCCACAGTAGTCCAAACAGCCTAATACTGGTTCAAAAAGAGACACAGAGACCCATGGAACAGAGTTGAGACCCCAGAGATGCCACCATCCTCTTACGAACAGTTGATATTTGACAAGATTGTAAACTGCAGTGAAAACAGTCTCTTTAACAAATGGTGTTGGCAAAATTGGATATCCATCTGCAAAAAACTGAAACAAGACCAACATCTCATACCTTATGCAAAAACTAATTCAAACTGGATCAAAAACCTAAATATCAAACCTAAAATGATAAAGATCATGCAAGAAAAAATAGGATCAACAAGGTAAGGTCTTAGCTTAGACAGATTTCAAAATCAGACAAAGCACAATCACCAGAAGAAAAAGTAGGTAAATGGGAACTACTAAGAATCAAACACTTTTGCTCATCCAAAGACTTTATCAAAAGAGTTAAAAGACCACCTACACAATGGGAAAAAATATTTGGCAACTACATGTCAGACCCATGTCTGATATCCATAATCTACAAGACACTGCAAGATATACCAACAAGAAAAAGGTAAATAACCCAATTAAGCAATGGGCAAAGGAGATGGACAGACACTTTACCAAAGTGGACATCCAGGCAGCCAAAAGACACATGAAGAAATGCTCATGATCATTAGCTATTAGAGAAATCCAAATCCAAACTACAATGAGATACCATCTCACCCAACAAGGTTGGCTATGATCCAGAAAACACAAAACAACAAATGCTGGAGAGGCTGTGGAGAGATGGGAACTCTCCTACACTGCTGGTGGGATTGCAAAATGGTACTTCTTTGGAAAGCAATCTGGCACTTCCTTAAAAAGCTGGAAATACATATATCATTTGACGCAGTGATCCCACTGCTCAGAACATATCCTACAGAAACAAAGGCTGTCACAAGAACTGATACATGCACACAAATGTTTATTGCAGCACAATCCACAACAGCAAAAAAGATGGAACCAACGCAGATGCCCATCAACAGAGGAATGGATAAACAAACTGTGGTAAATATACTCAGTAGAACACTACGCAATGATAAAGAACAATGATGATTTTAGGAAGCATCTCATAACCTGGTTTCAATTGGAAAACATTATGCTCAGTGAAATCAGTCAGAGGCAAAAAGATAAACACTGTATGAGACTCTTACTATAGGAACTTAAAAACAGACTTATGTACAGAAGAAAAGACTCTTTAATAGCCACAAGGAAGGGGAGGGAGGGAGAGGGTTGGTCACAGATTAGACAGTTGATACAAATTTGGTTAGGTAAAGCAGTGACAGCACACAATAGAAAGCAGATCAACTTAACTGGACTTTACCATAAACTGAAAACTCTTTTAATCTCAATCCACTACTGTAAGGATAGAGTAGAAGGGTCGGGGTCTGGGGGCCATGCTATTGGGGGGACATTGAGTCCAATAGGCATAACTAAACTATTGCTCAGAGAGTCTTCTGCACCCCATATTGGTAGGTGGTGTCTGGGGCCTTAAAAGCTAGCAAGCTGCCTATGGAGGTATACCAATTGGTCACAACTCATCTGGAACAGATGATAACTGAGAACAAAAAAGACATGAGGAAAGACGAGCCCAGAAGACAGAAGGACCCATGTGAATGGAAGACTGTGTCAACATGTGACCAGAAGAACCAGATGGTGCTTGGCCACCACCAAAGACAGTCATGATGGGTCACACAATGTTGAGTCCCTGTGGCAACTTGAGAAAAAGAATGGTACAGTTCAAGAACTCTACCAAAAGACTACAACTGATGGTCTGATGGCCTGGGGGATCCTTTGGGAGTATGGCCCTAGACCTGCTGCTGCCCCTGCCCAGAAAACACTACTGAGGTCAACTCTTTGGACAAAAATGGACTGGACTCGGGGACACAATGTAACCATATGGTTTGTGTACTTAATAGTTCTATGCATTTATAGGATGCTGTCCTAAGGGTCTCTTTTTAGATGGGAGAGAAGAGGGTGGAGAGGAGTTGACAGGAGACTGTTGGGAAGGTATGACAAATATAGAATGAAAAGGTGGAGTGCGCTGCCATTGGGCAAGGAGAGCAGAAGGAGCTGCAGAAAGGTGGGCATGTAAAATTGATTTGGATTGTATACTTTTACTTAATCACAATGAAAAAGAAAAAAAAAGAGCTGTCCTGCTAATGGAAAGGTCAGTAGTTTGAATCTACCAGCCACTCCTTTGAAATGCTATGGGGCAGTTCAATTCGTTGGCAATGTTTTATTTTAATGTTAGCAGTTATTGGACTTATGATTGCTATTTTTAAATGAGAAGAGTCTCTAACCGGCACCAATGGTTCAGCACTCAACTACCAACTGAAGAGTTAGCAATCTGAACCTGTCTAAAAGCACCTTGGAAGAGAGGCCTGGAGATCTACTTCCTTGAAAACTTGACGAAGCAGTGCTACTGTGCACATGTGGGACTGGCCTACGTTGAAACTAAGTGGACAGCAACTAACAACATCTTACTTTTTTAAAAATTGTACTTTAAGTGAAAGTTCACAATTCAAGTCAGTTTCTCACATGACAACTCATAAACACATTGCTATCTGACCCTAACTGCTCTCCCTACAGTGTGACCGCTCACTCCCTTCCACCCTGTATTTCCCATGTCCATGATGGGACATTAAAATAAATATTTTGAACATGTTTTAAATTTTAAATAAACTTTATTTTTCAGAACCATTTTAAATTAACAGAAAAATTGCAAAGATAGTACTGAGTTCCCATATATCTTGCACCCAAGTTTACATTAATATGGTACATTTTTTCACAATAAATAAACCAAATTGACAAATTAATTAAAAAGCTCGTACTTTCTTCAGACTCCTTTAGTTTTTGCCTAGTTTTGCCATTTTTCTGTTCCAGTTGCCCATCCAAGATACCATGTTACATTTAGTTTTGATGGCTCCTTAGGGATTCCTGTTTACTGTGACAGTTTCTTAGATTTCTCTTGTTTTTGACGATTTTGACAGTTTTGAGGAGTACTGATCAGGTATTTTGTAGGATGCCCTCTGGGTTTTTCTGGGTTTTCCTTTCCATGGTTAAAATGAGGTATGGGTTTGTGGGGAAACACCACAGAGGTAAAATGCGTTTCTCATCATATCACAGCCAAGGCACATGCTATCAACATGACTAGTCACTGATGTTGACCTTGATCACCTGGCTGCAGAGGCGTTCTTCAGGTTTCTCCACCGCACTCCTCTTCTTCTCTTTTCTGTACCCGATTCTCTCCTTGAAGGCATGAATCACTTGGAATTCTTCAATCACTTATTTATATCACTATGGGCTCATGGATATTTATTTTGTACTTCAGGTCATAATCCAACACTGCTTTATTTTGTTACTCTAATTGTTCCAGTTTTGACCATTGGGACCTCCTGTACTTGACTACTGTGTTTTTTATTTAATTTTTAATATCAGTAGATACTAAACAAAAGGACTCCACATATGGAAGACCTCATATAAACAAAAAGACTTCTTTAGGTTCTCTGATATTTTTTTTAAATGAGACCCTGAGATCACAGTCTAAGAATCTCTGCTTTAAGGGAACCTACCTAACACCAGTACCAGATGTGAGCGTAGCTTTCCTGTAGAAACGACCTGGTAACACTCAATATGCAGAGCAAACTAC
Organism: Heterohyrax brucei; assembly: GCA_028571685.1. Taxonomy (NCBI): domain Eukaryota; kingdom Metazoa; phylum Chordata; class Mammalia; order Hyracoidea; family Procaviidae; genus Heterohyrax; species Heterohyrax brucei. The sequence continues at coordinate 162,198,848 of CM053140.1, forward strand.
ATTCCAGGCACCCATAGGAACACCCACTTCGTGCCATGCTCACCTCCAAGGACGTCTCTGGGTCAGAAATGCGGGGGTGCCTGGGAGTCAAAGCTCACTCTGCTATGCCCGTCCTGAAAACGCCACGCGGGGGCGCCCGAACTACGATATGAGCATCCGCACTTCGCAGCAACAGCGTTGTCCCCCCGGCTGAGCGCGAGCTTGGCTCGCCCAAGGGATCTTATCCACTCTCCTGGCTCTGCTTGCTTGCCCTCCAGAGCCACAACAGGTGCTCAGGTGTGATGTCCCCAGGAAGTTATCCTGAGGCAGAGGCGGGTTCCAAGCACTAGCTGAAAGCCATCGCTTGTCTCTGCTGAAAGCCGGCGGACAGCTCCCCGGCCCGGCCTGGGTCCCCGAGGAAGCCGGCCTTGCACTGGCTCTTCCTTCGCTGGCCGGGCCTGGGCTGGGCAGACACTGCTCCGCACGCGTACTCCAGACAGAGATAAACGGCTGCAGCTGGAGGCGAGGCTAACTGATACAATAAGTTCCGTAATTGCCTCGAAAATAAGGTAATGATTTGGCAGAGGGAATGCTTTGATCTTATCAGCCAAGAGAGCCCTTGCCAAATGAAACTTTAGAGAGGGGCTGGAGGCCTCGGACACAGAGTGTGAAGCGGGGGCTGGCTGTTCCTCCTCCATCACATGTCCTCTGCCCCGCCTGACACTCCAGGGAGGTCCAGAAGGGACAGAAAGACCTTCTCCTATAAAGACTGAAGAAGAACAGAGATACACACTCCATGGGGTTGGGAAGGTAGAGGGCTGAGTTCTGGGCAGCTCAGGAACAGGGGGATGGATGGCTGGAATTACTTCCACAATCCCAGAGAGGCTGTAAAGACGGCTTGGGGTGTAAAACTGGACTGGGGTTATGCAACCTGCCTTGGCTCAAGCCTGACTGGTTTTCTTACACACTGAGGGCTGCTGATTTGGGGTCTTTAGGCAGGAAGGGGCAAGAAGGGAGGAGAACCTTCCATGTCCTGCCTTCTCCTACAGTCTGCACATACACTCACACACACCCTTGCTGTGCACTGTGGGTGTCCCTGCCTGGCAGAGGCCCCAGCACAAAGAGGATTAGAGAGATGAGCTAATCTGGTTTGTATCCCAGACATGGCCTCAGCAAGGGACCTTGTCTACCCTAAAGTCTAAAGGGGTGAAGGAGTGCAGGACTCCTCTTCCAGGAGCTTGCTGACCGACAGTACCAGAAACCTCTTCTCACTGGGGTTCCTAGGATGCTGGAGTTCTGACTTCAAGGTCAAATTGAGGCAGCAGAGAAGCAAAGGCCTTGGAAAACAAAGGGCGGGCTATGCTATAAGCAACTAGAGAGAGAGAAGGAAGACAGAGGCTCCCACAGGACCATGCTCTCCGGCAATATCTAGCTCAATTGTCATAATTTATAAAGAAAATGTTCTATATTCTACTTTGGTGAGTAGCATCTGGGTTCTTAAAAGCTTGTCAACAACCGTCTAGGACACTCCATTGGTCCCACCCTATCTGGAGTACAGGAGAGCGAAGACAACTAAAGATACATCGGGAAGTTTAGTCCAGAGGACTAAAGGACCACAGCTTCCACCAGCTGAGGCCATTACAACTAGATGCTGCCCAGCTATCACCAATTGCTCTGACAGGGATCACAGTAGAAGGTCCTGGATAGAGCTGGAGAAAATGTAAAATGAAATTCTAACTCATATATGCACACACACACACACACATCCCCCCCAGACTTACTGGCCTGACAGAAACTGAAGACACCCTCAGAGTATGCCCCAGGCACACTTATAGCTCAGTACTAAGTCACTCCTGAAGTTTACCCTTCAGTCAAAGATTAGATAGGCCCATAAAGGAAAACCAGGGTAAATGGGCACACCAAGTCACAGGGACGGAAGGGAAGACAGGGGGAGACGGAAAAGCTGGTAATGGGGGATTCAAGGTCAAAAAGGGTTAAGTATTGACATGTTATGGGGTTGGCAACCAATGTCACAAAACAATAGTGTACTGAATGTTTAATAAACTAGTTTGCTAGGTAAACCTTCATCTAATGTATATATATATTATAATATATATTATGTTATATATTATCATACTATATTATATAGCATATATTATATTAACATGTTATTATTATATATGTTATATTAATATATAATATATTATGTATATTATATGATATATAGTACATTCGATGAAAGTTTACCAAGCAAACTAGTTTATTAAACATTCAATACACTATTGTTTTGCTCAGAAAACCTTTATCTAACAAACTATATGTTTTATATTATTATATATTTTTATATTACTACATATTTATATTATTATATATAATATATAGTACACTGGATGAAGGTTTACAGAGCAAACTAGTTTACTATATACATATATTTTTATCTAAAAGGAAGAGGCCCCCACATAGCAAACAAGATTTCCATCCCACTTGTGTCACCAGTGAGGAAACTGAGGTCCACAGTGAGAGCGACTTGCACAGAGCCATGCAGAAAATTGTAGCTGGCTTGGGGAAGAGCACTTGGGTTTTATGATTGCTTCCATCCCAGTGTACTATGCACTGCACTGCAGAAGTCGCAGGAGTATGTGCAAGACAGGTGACAAGCAAAAGAGGCAAAGACAAAGATGCACACAGAAAGATACACACAGAGGCACAAAGAGATCCTGAGACTGCAAGCAACACAGAGCTTCAGAAAAGATGTATTTATATGGAGACACTGAAGGAAGAAACAGATAATCATACTGACACATACAGCAAGAGAAAGCTGGAGAGAGACAGAATGACACACACAGAGAGGCAGGGACACAGTGACACAGAGACACAGTGAAGGACAAAAAGAGGGACAGACTTTCAGGCAGAGGCAGAAAGACAAGCAGATACAGACACACAAGGAGACAAATGGAGAGAGACAAAAGTTAAAGAAAGAGACAGGCAGAGACTTGGGATGACAGAAGCAGGAGCCAGAGAGAGAGAACCACAGAAAGAGAGGACAGAGAGATTGGGATGGAGACAGAATAGCATGAGTACAAGAGGCAGTGGGAACAGACAGGACCAAGCAGGAGAAAGGCAAATAGCAGACTCCGCAGATTGCTGTGCATTGAAAGCAAATCTCCTTTCAGGTCATTCTGGGGCCCAGAATAGGTGTTGGGTTAGGGAGGGGAGAACCCAAACCAAACCCATTGCCATCAAGTTGATTCTGATTCACAGCGACCCTACAGGACACAGCAGAATTGCTCTGCAGAGTTTCCAGTGAGTGCCTTTAGCACTTAACTACTACACTAGAGAGAAAGGGCAATTCTTAGCTTATACGACAGAGGCTGATGGGAGGGAGGGAGTGGGGACAAAGAGAGAACCACTCTCCCTTGGATAGAGGCTGGTCAGTGACCACCCAGGATCCTATAAGCACGCCCACTGACCTCACACAGAACCTGGGCCACCCGCCCAGGATGGCTGTCTGCCCACCGCCTGGCTCCAGTTTGATTACAACCAAAGCGCTAAAAGGCTCCAGCCCCTTGTGGTCTTCCCTTTTCCCAAACTTCCTCAACTCCTTCCCCTTTTCCCTTAGCGCCCTCTTTTCCTCTGTCCCTCATCCCCTGAGGAGTAGTAACCAGCCTCTCAGGTGGACTCTCCCTGGCTGGAAGAAGGGGATGGGTAGGAGGAAGCCTGTATTTCCAGCCCTGCATCACCAAGCCCCCTTCCCTGGGTTGGGACTAGACAAGGCCACTTGGCCTCCCCAGGGAGCCCATAAATACCATGGAGAGGCCCCTCAGGCTATGTGCAAAGTATTTGGTTCTCTGCCCCCTAATAGTCCCTGGTTCTACCCAAACTTCTTTCTCTTCCCCCAGACACCTGCCAGGGGCGGCAACAGGGGCAGGCAGTACTATAAGCTTGTGCAAACCTGGTCCTATTTCGAACGAGACTTGCTTCAGTTTGACAAGAAATCTCAAGGAAGGTGTTTCAGGGCCTCTGGTGCCAGCAGCAAGCTCAGGAATTCCTTGACTCCCACCCAAACCTCCCCCCAGCCCCTTCTCAGTCTTTCTGCTCATTACCATCACACCTCTCCCACCCACAGGGAGAGAGAAGGTCATTGCCAAAGAGGCCCAAGGAGGGGGACTTCTATGGGGTTAGACCAGATAGGAGACTAGTTGCCCACACCTGAACTTCCTTTAGCTCATCTCCACTCCCATCCCAGGCCCGGTAAACGATTAGTCATTCAGCCACATAACAGTGGAGAATGGCATGAAAGAAGATGAATCTTTAACTCCAAGAGGCTCATGGGGGAACAGAGTATGAAGTGAGATCAAGCGTGAGAGGGGCACCCACTTTTAAGACGGCAGGAGGTTGTGGTGTCACCTTAAGGAAGAGGGAAGGCCCAGCTCTGCTGGCTGGACTGAAGCTGTTCTGCTAGAGGCCCCGGGGAGTCTGGCAACCTTGGGGGTGTCTGAGAATCTTCCTCAGATCTCTCTTGACAATGCTCACTAGAGTCTGTTGCTTGCAATCTCAAACCCCAGCAGAACTTAGCATGCCAGCCTCAGATGGCTGTATTGTATTAGCCTACAAATGCCTTGGGAGTAAGAACCCCTTACTGTTTCTGCATCATTGAGGATGTCCTGATGGAAACCCTACAGCTGCTAACCAAAAGGTTGGTGGTTCAAATCCACCAGGTGCTCCTTGGAAACTCTATGGGGGCAGTTATACACTGTTCTATAGGGTTGCCAGAGGTCAGAATTGGCTCGATGACAACGAGTTTTTTGGTAATGCTGGGCACACAGCAAGTACTCTGGAAACCCAGTAGCATAGCGGTTAAGTGCTACGGCTGCCTAACAAAAGGTCAGTAGTTCAACTGTGCCTGGCACCCTTTGGAATGGGGCAGCTCCACTCTATCCTATAGGGCCGCTATGAGTCATAATTGACTTGACCAAGGCAGTGTTTGTTTTTGTTTCTGTTTTTTAAACACCATGCAGGGTCTTCCAGACTTGAATTTGACTCCCCTATCAGTGACTTCTCCCCTGACTGTGATAAACCTGGGTCTGGGCAGGGGGTGAGAGGGAGAAACCAGTCAGCGTCTAGCCTGAGCCTCTGGCCTTGACCCTCTGCCTCAAAGCCCCATAACAGGCCCTTGCGTGAGGAGCTGAGCTCTCCAGTAGCGTGTAAGACCTTGAGACTGGAAGTTTATTTTCAGATTTGAAGTTCCAAAGTGGCAGATCCCAGAAAACCTCTTCTCTGGCTTGGTATTTGTTCTCCAGTTAAGTGGCTGAGTGCAGTTCTTGCAGTCAGCTGGCTCCTGCAACGTTCCTCCTGGGGAGCTGGGGTAGGGGTGGGGGACGTGCGGAGGAGAAGGGGATGAGGAAGGAGCAAGGCCCCAGCCTGAGTTGTCCACTGCAGGGCAGAAGTAGCCTGTAAGCCTCAGAGAGAAGGTGGTCCCTCATATACTTCCCTGATGATGTTTCTGGAGCCGTCCTCATGTCAGAAACATGTCTTAATAGTTGAGCATCTATGTCTGGGCCAAGACATGGTCCCACTTGACTCTGAAGACAGCAGAAGCCAAAGAAGGGGCCCACGTGGGTGAGTCCACCCAAGGTTAGAGCTGATGTGGTCATTTCCAGCTCCTCACTCCACCACCCCAGGCCCATATGCAGAAATAAACACAGGGCCAGAGTTACACCCAGATCTAAGCACACAGGGGAGTCTGGGAGAGGCTGCAGAGCTTGCTTGTGACTGTTGCCCAGCATCAGGGTGGGGCTGGGCTGGGAGGAGCTGGAGGAAGACTCCAAGGAAAAGGTCTTGTCCAGGAATGAGCCTGGGCCCTCTACTTTCTCACCTGCCCCTCTCAGGGCACCTCAACTTAGGTCCGTACCTCCCTAAAGAAACAGTAGGGCCAACTGGAACCCCTTAACCGAGACAGAAAGTGGGAAAGAGGTCAGCTGGCTGCCTGGGAGAAATATGGCCTGAGTTCCTGTGGCCAGGATGCTGGCCCTCCTTGGTTTCTGCACCCAACCCTCTCCCACCAGCATCCACCCCTCGCCAGCCCGACCCCACTTTCTAGCCTCTCCCAACGTGAGCAACTTCTCCTCTGTACAATGTGGACCGCCTCTGTTACCCTCCTGCTGTCTGGCTCGCTCTGCTCCAGGAGGCTGGCCTTCTTGCTGGCCCTGCACACCACTCCCTCCTGCCTTAGTCTCTGCTGGCTCTTCACCAAGAATCTGCATGGTTCATTCCCTCACCTCCTTCAAGTCTTTGCTTGAATGTCACCTACTCTGATTGCCATAGATACAACTGTGACCCATCCCCTGTACCCGGCTCTATTTTTTCCCACTGCACTTAACTTTCTAGCATCCTATGTTTTACTTACGATGTTGACTGCTTATCGTCCATCTTCCTGCGATAAAGGGTAAACTCCAGAAAGGCACAAAAAAATCATTTTGTTCTGCCTTGTTCACTGATCAATCCTTAGTGTCCAGCCAAGTCTTGGCTGAGAATAAATCAGTACTTGGTGAATTAATGAATGCACTCGCTTCCTGCCACTGAAAGCGGGCGCTAAAAGCTTAAGAGGTGGGGAGGGGGGACTAGAGTCCTTCTGAGCCCCGCTGCCGTCTCCTCTTCCTCTGTGATGCTTGCAGCCTTGTGTGGCCAGCTGTACCCTGTTTGTTCACACTCCAGCGTCTTTAACACCTCTCGCCCAACCCCCACGCACTTCACTTTTGGGGTTGAAGCGAGTGGGCAGTTTCCAGCACGTTGTTTACTCCAGGACTTTATAGTTTAGATAAATCACGGGGAGAGGCATGAAAGACACCTGGAAATGAAGGGCTAGGAGGGAAACACTGAGGCTGGAGAAGGTTGGGGGTCAGATCTCAGGCAAACACTAGAAGTTTTCAAAAGAATTTTTACGCCTCAACAAGGGCCACTCTGTCCACAAGGGTTCTATCCGCCAGTCTGGGAAGTCACTTTTGACAGACATCTCCCTCTTCCCGACTTTCTACGCCGTACCCTCCACCCCCGTCGGCGCGCGGGAAGGGCAAGAGCAAGCAGCGGTGAGAAGGAAGGAAGGGTGGGCGGAAAGGCGGAGAGACACGGCTGCGGGGCTTCCACTCTCTCAGCAGGACCCCCACCCTGGCCTCCAGTTCGGGGGAAAGCCGCCCAGCTGTTTCTGATTCTTTCATACTCGCAGCCCCGCCCAAGGGGTGGGGGGCGACGCCTGGGGAAAGCAGAGAGGCTGGGCTCTCCGGATCCCTCGAGGGAAGGGGCGGCAAGGCCGCGTCCCCCACCTCAGGTACTGCCTCCTCCACTGCGGCCAGTGATTCCTGGCCCCCAGACTGGGGGAGGCATCGGAGCCAGGAAGTTATTGTTGGGGCAGGGAAGAAGCAGTGGGTCGCAGAACTAGGGGTGAGGAGCCCTAGGTGGGAAGAGTCCCTACCTGAAGTCAACCAGTCACAGCCCCCCGGTAGGCAGCGTTGAAAAGGGAGTTAACATTCTTCCACAGGTCCTGGCGGTGGAGACAAGATTCTACCCATTTCTCTGAAGCGAGAGAGTAGAAAGGACTCAGAAACTGAAAGCGTCCTCTGTGCTCAGCTCCAGTGGCTCTGTAGGTGAAGCAGGCAGACGCGTCTACAGCCCCTTGCGCTCCAAGCTCCTGGAGGTCACCCACCGAAGTGAGAGTTGCTAGCTGATGCAGGGCGCTAGGACCCAGTGGCGTGGCGTCGTCCAGAACTGGGCTCCCGAGGCGCTGAAGGGCACCGCTGTGCGCTCCGCGCCCCAACAGGTGGGGGCCGGCGCAGGGCCGCGCGAACACGCCGAGGGGCGGAGGCCGCCACACCTAGGGTGCCGCGGAGCGCCCCGGCTGCCGCGGGCGGAGCCGCCCTGAGAGCCGCATGGGTCCAGGGCCTCGGCCCCGCCCCGCGCCGTCCAATGAGAGCCCGCGGCCGGAGAGGCCGTTCACACACCCGGTCCGCAGTCCCACTCCGCTCCGCCGGACCCCTCACTCTGAACCCCTCGCCCGGGGCAGCGCGCCTCGGACCCCCAGCTCGGCGCGTCGTTGTCATCGGCCTCAGGACAACGTTTCTTGTGGCTCGGCTCCTGGACTCCAAGTCCCCCTAGGTCCCCAGCTACTGGCAAGCCTCATGGCCCCCCAGGGGGGTGAGGTAGGGACAGCCTGAGTATCCCCAGTCCACGCCCCACTGGGCCGCCTGGCGGGAGAGTCTTTGGGGAGCTATGCTGAGGCCGGGTGGTGCGCAGGAAGCCGCGCAGCTCCCACTTTGGCGCGCTCGCGCCCCTGTTCCCGGATCCCCCGACGGCTGCCGGGCTCCCTCTCGCCTGGGTCTTGCCTGCTTTCTGCTGCTGCTGCTGCTGACGCTTCCGGCCCCTGTGGACACGTCCTGGTGGTGAGTGGGGATCTCGGGGCTGGGCGGGTGACGCGCTGGGTCTTGGAGGCTGGGAAGCCCCTGGCGGGGATGTACAGCTCCCCGTATGGGTTGGTCCAGGGACCAGGCTACCCCTTTGCCAGAGTTAAGAGACAACTCAGGCAGGATCCTCACCAGAGTGACAGGACGTCACAGAGTGGCAAGCTAGGAGCAAGACTGGACAGTTGAGCGCCGAGAATTTCTGAGGGCTCTGTGTCTTTCCCTCCTAGTGTAGAGGACGCTGGACTTCTGGGGCAAGCATGCCCTGTGGAAGCTACCTACTGAGTTTCTTTTGATGATGTGTTCAAGGACATGTGGTGTCACCCTTCTGGGACCTGCAGTGGCAGTTCCACAGAGCCCCCTGGTCGTATATGGTCGTCCCCCGAATGGTGGAGGACGGGGCTAGCTATCTTACCGGAAGGCACTGATGAGGTAGCAGCTCCCAGCACACTGTTTAGAAATTGAACTGTGGCAGAAACCACGCCATTAACTTCCACAATTAAAACAAACAAAACACTTGGGTTTGCATAATCTAGACATTTGTCTCTAGCCGCCTTTGATGACACCATTTCAAGCCTTGACCTCCTTCCCTTCTGCACTCCCAGAGGACCCGTCTCTCATCTTTCCCCTGCCGGAGAGGCTTCCAGTGTCCCAGTGGTCTGAGACCCTCCCCTCAAATGTCTTACAGGCCTTGGATCCCAACACTTCCCAAGAAGGCTGATGAAGCCAAAAGACATTAAAAGATACCTATTCTTTTTAGAACGCTGACCTCCATCCCCCACCCCCAGTGTCCCATCAGCTCTCTACTGCACTCCTGTCTTCTTTCAGGATAGACAGCCTCTCTCCCTCCTAACCCACCTTCATTGGAGGGGGCAGCGAGGTGCAGGTCTGATGAATTAGACTGAGTAGACTCTGTCTTTCCAGCTTTTCTCTTCACGTTCCCCACCTTCCCATCAAACTGGCCTTTGAGACGGGGCTTTTGGCCCTCTCTACCCATGCGATGCCCCCTTCCTTTCTCCATTCTGCACCCCTTGCCCCACACCCACAGTGTGGTCTCTTCTTCCCCCTGCACCCTGTGGCTTTTCTCCTCCTTGCTTGAAACCATGGCTGCAAGGGTGAGGGGTGGCTGGGTGAGGGGCCAGTGAGCTTAGGCTGCAGATTCTTATCATTTCAAGATGCTCTTGTCCCTCCCCACTCCCACCCCCCCACCCCCCGTCTTCCTGTTTCAGAAAAATCTCTTTTGGATTTTTTTTATCTCGACAGTGTTGGGGAAGACAAGGAGGGGGTTCTGGATAGGGGAGCTGGGAGGCCTATATCTTACATCTGGCTTGAAACATTCCTTTAGAAAAGGAAAGGGAAGAAGGGGACAAGGAGAAAAGCCTTTCAAAACTCAGGGTGAGATCAAAGCCACCCTTTTACCTTCAGGGGCTAGATTATGCTCATGCCTTGCATCTTCAGGGGCCCTGTCCCAGAGTGCAGTTTGCTTCTGGGGACTCTTGACTGCTTCTCACCAGTTTGGGAGTCAGTCTTAAGGACCAGTTTAGGTGAGGAAGTGTCACTCTGGTGATTTCAGCATACTGCTTCTGAAAGAACTGACCAGGGTTCTTTGCTAGTACCCCTTTCCTCTGCCTTGCTTCTATTTCTCCCTTTTCCTTTCTCCCTTCACTATTGCTCTACATGGTTCATATTAAAGGTTTTGGAAAATGTCCTGGGTGATGAGCTGGGGAGACAGATGGGTAATACACAGACGGTCTCAGCAGTCCTGCTGGAGTGGAGTGAGGCAGCAACTCACTTACATGGGGTTGTAAGTGGGTTGAGGAGTGGCTTCAGAGGTTATCTCGGGCTCCTTGCTCCATGCCTGTCATAGCGGCAGGCCCCAGTTGCCTTAGTGTCATCATGTCTGGGACAAGATGGAAAGGCAGACCAGGCCTCCAGTGTGGTTATCACTCTTTTCCCTTAGGAAAAACCTGACAGTGATGTTCTGTATAACCCTTAGAAGCAGTGCTTGTTGTCTCTGTATGTGCCCTCTTCGCTAGTGGTGCAGGTGGTCCTCACTATCACCAGCTAAACACTCTGATCGTCCTCATCATCACTCCCTCCCTGCCCCACTCAGGCTGGAGGAAGATACAGATGGTCTCTTGTTAGTCTGTGACAAACAAAACAAGAAATAGGAGGCTCTTGTCATACGTACAGGGGGTCAGATGTAGGGTATCACAAGAGCAGGACTGTGTCTGTGGACTCACACAGGGTAAGGGGCACAGAAGGGTTTAATAATGTTTGTGCCATGGTTACGAACAATGTCTGCCATTTAATGAACACTTCCATGAGGTGGGAAACCCTGGTGGTGTAGTGGTTAAGTCCTACATCTGCTAACCAAAAGGTCGGCAGTTCAAACCCACCAGGCGCTCCTTGGAAATTCTATGGGGCACTCTCCTCTGTCCTATAGGGTTGCTATGAGTCAGAATCAACTCCATTGCACTGGGTTTGGCTTTTTATTCCCCCACAAAGTAGGAATGACTTGATGGCAACTAGTTTGGGTTTTACTAAGCACCAGGCATTTTGGCTAAGCACCTTAAGAATACCATCTGCTTTCAATCACCAAAATGATCCAGTGAAGTATAGGTACCATTATCCCCATGTAAGTGAGGGATGGCAGAGGAGTGGTAAGTAGCCTGCTCAACGTCATACCAATCTTGAAGCCAGTCAGATTGGTCTACTTCAGGTTAAGCACTGTATGCCTCTCTCTTGCCCTTGGAATAAAAATGACCTTGAACTTTGGAGTCAGATGGCCTTGGTTCATCCTGGTTCTCTTCCAGTGAGCCCTGATGGAAACATCTGGCTATCTTGGAGTAAACCACTTAATTTTCTGAAATTCAGCCTCTTCACCTGTAAAATGGAGATCTCTCTGTTATAGGAGTTTTACTGCAGAAAAAATGTGAAGTGTAAAGTACTGTACAAATGCTGCTCTATTTTAAGAAGACTCAAGGAGGGTAGTTAAGTTTTATCTCTCTGTTCAAAGCCTTATGTAGGTTGGGCTGAACCATATATACTAGGGGCTGTAAGAACACAGAAGGGGGTGAGAGGTGAAGATCTCTGGCCTCATTAAAAGGACACAAACATTAAATATGCAAATAGGCTGGCAATGTCAACAAAGAGTAGCACTGTAACTGAAATTGCTTATGGTTGGCTAGGGGGAGAAAGGAGTTGTGGATGAATCACTGTTTATTCAACAGATAGTTACTGAGTACCTACTATATACGTTGTACATGTTCTAGGTACAGGAGGTAGTTGGGAGAACAAAACATGGAGCCTTCATGGAGCAGTGTGGCTGAATCATCTTCAGAATCTTGTTAAAATGCAGATTCTGACTCAGTAGGTCTAGGGTGGGGCCTGAGCTTCTACATTTCTAATGAATTTCCAGGTAAAGCTGCTGTTCTACGAACCATAGTTTTTAGCCCTACTTTTAGGAGCTAGAGCAGGGTAGAAGTGACTTTGTCAAATGAAAGGACATAAATCGGTCAAAGGCAGGTGAAGACTTTTTGGAGGGAAAACAAAGCTAGAGAGTCAGGGACCTCTGGTACCCACTACCAGACTCAGCAGAGGGATGCGTTACACGTCTTTGTGTCCTCTACAGCCAAATGACAGGCATTTGCAGGCACGTGTTGAATCAAGAAGGGATGGGCTCTGCCTCAGGCCCAGCTCTTTTGGAGACCTCATTTTTGACTACAAGGGGCTGACGGGCTGGCAGGCAAGGGCCATGCTCTGCAGTCTTGAAGTGACTACTCAGCAGGGTAAAGGTGGCAGAAGAGAAACTTAGTGATCTTCCATCTTCAGTACGGGACAGATGTTTCCACACTCAGTGAGGATGTGACAAGAAGGACCAATGTGGGCTGCAGCAGAATGGATTGAAGTCAGACCACAGGAAGAACATTTTGCCAGAGTTTGGCCTGCTTACTCCACACTGTCTCATGAGGGCTGGATTATTGGTCTCTCATTCCCATCCACCACTGCCTCCCCACCCCCCAAAACCCCAGTGAAAAAAAACAAACACCCATTGCGTTAGACAGTACTCCAGGGCTGAACTGGGGAAACAGAATGGTGGTGAGACAGGGATGAGCTCCAACTCCAATGGTCTTGATTCTCCAAACAAAGCACTGCGGCAGTGGGTGTAACTCCAGGCTGTGCGTCAGGCAGCCCTTTCCGGCTGACCCAGCCTGGGTGTTTATTTTGTTTGTTCCTGGAAGCTGTTGCCCTGATGGACAGTGCTGGGGACGCTGATTCCATGGGATTTGTTAGCGGAGGGCCAGCCCTCTCACCCTTCCTCTGGGACAGATGGGCCTCATCAGCCCTGCTGAGTTCCCGAAGAGGCAAGCATCAGCCCTCCTGTGTTTGTTTGAGTTGGTGTCACCAGTGGTATCCAGTCTGAGGGTGAGGGCTGGCTGTGGGAATGTAGGAGATGCAGAGAGCCCAGTGCCATCTAGCTTCTCCCCTCCCTCCACTAACCACCCTCTCTTGTCCTCACCCACTTCTAGGCCCATTTGGGGGCTGTTCCCAAACCACAGGCTCATTCATAGCCCAGATTAAATCTTTTCTGTCTCTAGCAGTCAACTGCCCTGATTGGCCCCCACCTGTTTAGAAATGGGGAGGAAGGTGTCTCTATGATGTGCTTTTGGGCGAGAGACAGATAATCTCCACCAAGTCAAGGAAGGTGCTCTGGAGCTGGAGAACTGGGCTGGGAGTGAGAGTGGAGCTGGCGAAGCAGGTGCATGGGTCAGGTCTTCTTAGTGGCCTCACAGGGAGAAAGGGTTATGCACTACTGTTTTCTCACTGGCATTTGCCGCCCGAGGCTGTGGTGGAGAGTCCAGAGTGAAGAGAAAGTGTGGCTGTGAGAAATGTGCAACTGTCTCTAGCAATCTACCTGCCCTTTTGAAGCCCACCCCAATTCACACTCTTATCAGGCAGGTCAAAGACTGCAGTCTGGGAGAGTCACCCTGTTGCTTTACTTTGGTCTTTGGCTTCCCACCGCAAACAGCCCTCTGCTCATGCCAGGGCCACCTGGGAACCTGTGCCTTACAGGTTGAGAAAGGATTTTAAGAAAGGCCCGGGGGCCTGGAAATACAAGTTACAGGGAGGGGAGTTTGGGGTGGGGGTCGTCTTATTCAGACCTCAGGATCATAAATTTTAGCTATGTGGGTCAGACTAGTGTTGTACATGTTTCTCAAAATTGCGGACTGGGTCTCTGCACCAGGCCTTCCCTCTCTGCCCCCTCCCCAGCCCCAAACCATGACTTCATGAACTGACCACGCAGGGTGTGCCACCTCCAGGGCTCAGTCTAAGAGTGGTATCTTAGACCCTCATGTTCTTAGCTTGTTTTTCCATGAGGCTCTTAATGTTTATTAAATAAACAGGCAGTGGGTCTATGTGACAGGCCCACAGCGTCTGTAGGTAGGGCACAGGCCTGGACTGCATCCTGGGAATGTGTGTCACTTTGGCCTTTAGCCAGGGACCTGGTGACGGTGGGAGACCACTTGGTTATTATCTCTGCAACTGCGTAATGCTGTTTCTCCAGACCTTGTGGGGAACGGTTCTACTCATCAGACTCAGGGACAGTGGGCTGGGGGAAGGTGAAGGACTCTAGGGTCTGGATGCCAAGTCTCCCCTGCCCTCCACTGCCCTGTGGAAAGAAGGGCCTGCATGATCTGACAGGCCCATCTCATCCCTGCAGGTACATTGGAGCACTGGGAGCCCGAGTGATCTGTGACAACATCCCTGGTCTGGTGAGCCGGCAGCGGCAGCTGTGCCAGCGTTACCCAGACATCATGCGCTCAGTGGGTGAAGGTGCCCAAGAATGGATCCGGGAGTGTCAGCACCAGTTCCGCCACCACCGCTGGAACTGCACCACAGTGGACCGGGATCACACAGTCTTTGGACGTGTCATGCTCAGAAGTAGGGACCTCTTCTACTCTGGCCCAGCTCCTTTCCTTTCTGTGCTTGGGGTAGTTAGTACAAAGGGCAGGCATGACCTACCACCCCACTATACACACACACAGCTTTGTAATTAGAGAAACAACTGTGAGCAGAGGCCAGGATACACATGGGAACAGACTCTGATTTCCTTACACATATAGTAGTGCTTGTCTACATTTCAGAGTTCTGGGTGACAGAACAAAAGCAACGCATTCTCTAAACCTGTCTTTCTCCCTCCTTTCCTCTTTCCTCTCCACCTCCAGCTTGGGCCTTCCATGCATCCTAAGAACTAGGAATGGATGCTCTTCCCTTGTCACCACAATCACCACTCTCACCCCAAGACTCCCAACACTAGAGTAATGGGAACAAGGGATAAACAGAAAGGTGATATGTAAATATTTGGAGTCAGTGGTCTGGACCTAGCCTAGTAAAAAGGCTAAGCAGAGCCAGACAGTAAACTAGAAAAAAGAAAATGAGCTGGGAATCTAGAGGTGTCAGGGGTACATGGGTGATACATCAGGAGCTGAGAGGGAAGGGACCAGGCACGGTAAAGTGGTGAGTCTTTCCAAACAAGCTGACTCCTGGGTTGGGGTATCTACTATGGGGGAACTGTCCAGCAGAGTATGCCTGAAAAGGCCCAGGTTGTGGGCTGTGGCAGGCTTAGCTGAGCCAGAGTTGGCACTCAGCAGGAGGGGATGATTCACCGTGAAACTTCCAGTGGATGAACCAGGAGTCTGGAAGGTCAGCCCAAGAGGACAGATTACAAACAAGTGAAGGGATACCAGTGAGAGCTGAGGGGGAGAGGTCAGATCCTCTAGGGAATGCTCGGCAGGGAAGGAGGTGTCAGGGGAGGCTCTGGGAAAGAAGAGGAGGCAATTCCGAGGTTGCATAGGCTTAAGAAGAGGACAGGCACAAGTCTCTTTACTGAAACACATTTTTCTTTTTTTTTTTGGTAGGCAGCCGTGAGGCAGCGTTTGTATATGCCATCTCATCAGCAGGGGTGGTTCATGCCATCACTCGTGCCTGTAGCCAGGGTGAACTGAGTGTGTGCAGCTGTGATCCCTATACCCGTGGGCGACACCGTGACCAACGCGGGGACTTTGACTGGGGTGGCTGCAGTGACAATATCCACTATGGTGTCCGCTTTGCCAAGGCCTTTGTGGATGCCAAGGAGAAGAGGCTTAAGGATGCCCGGGCCCTGATGAACTTACATAACAATCGCTGTGGTCGCACGGTCAGTGCTCATGTCTATGTATGTATATTGAGATTTACTGGGGGTGACCAGTATGTGTGACCAAAGACTGAATGTGAAAGGTGGCAGAGCTGAAGGCTTCTAGATGGCTTCCAAATGCCCCAACATTCTGAGACAGGTACACCAAATGCAAGGGAGCTTGGAAGTGCCTACATTCAATCAGTACATAATCTGATTCATAGACAAAAAGAAAAAAAGGAAACTAACTATTCTGTAAAGACTGCAGAGAGCAAGAATTTGGTCTAGTCAGTTCACTGGTATTTGAAAAAATCCTATGTGTCTACTGCTGTGCTGGAAAATGGCACACTACAAATGCAGAAAGCGTGGTACCCGGGGTTCTAAGACACATGAAAACTAGATGTGCAAACCTACTGTAATCCTGAACAGAATCATGTGACCATGAGGTTCAAACAGGCTATCATTAAAAGGAAAGCACTGTTATTCATAAGGTTCCTGGAAGAAGAGGTTCTTCAACCTGGTCAGGAAGAATGGGTGGGATCTGATGGGAAAGAGACCAGCTACAGTCAGCCAAGGCCATGTTCAGCAGACTTCACAGCATACATGCTTTTAGATGTCAGATTGACTGAAAAGCACCCTAACTGGCTTCTACTTCGTCACCTCCTCCCTGCCCCCCAGGCTGTGCGGCGGTTTCTGAAGCTGGAGTGTAAGTGCCACGGGGTGAGTGGCTCCTGTACTCTGCGTACCTGCTGGCGTGCACTCTCCGACTTCCGCCGCACCGGTGATTACCTGAGGCGGCGCTATGATGGGGCTGTGCAGGTGACAGCCACCCAGGATGGGGCCAACTTCACAGCAGCCCGCCAAGGCTATCGACGTGCCACTCGGACTGACCTTGTCTACTTTGACAACTCTCCAGACTACTGTGTCTTGGATAAGGCTGCAGGTGAGTAAGGAAAGCGAGTAGGTACAGTAAGCCCCATGCTGAGTGTGGGTACGCCTGGGTAATCATGGCCTCCTCAGTCTCAGGGGTCAGGAAAGTGGGATGGTGTGGGAGAAATCAGTCTCCTCTCACCATGAAAAACTGGCAATGAGACAGCTGAATTATTCTTCAGTCTGCAAGGTCCAGTGCTGCCCAAGTAAAGAGGCGAGAACACAGCTTGGGGCTTAAGGCCATGTATCAACCCTTTATCTCCTCGATATCTGGGATACAGTCAGCACTAGTCAGTGAATGTCATCCTAAGCCTTTGGCTTTTTACAGTCTAGCTAAAGAAATGAGAGGTAACAGGTAGACAGATGCAACTGCAAAACAGAGATCACTAGAGACCAGTGAAATCAAGAAATGTTTATCTCAAAATGTGGGTTTAAGGTGCTCCTTGAGATGTGGGGATTATCTGAATAGCTGGAGAGAACAGGCAGATAGTCTCTACAGTGACAGGACTGGTAGGTGGAGAAGCACATGACCTGTTCCAGGGAGACAGCAACTAAGTCTGGCTGAGTGAAAGTTTCAGGAAAAGGTGACTAAAGCTACAAAGATAGGTTGGGAATGGACCGTGAATAGCCTTGAAAAGGCTCTATCCACTGGGTTGTCACTGAAGATTCTGAAATGGAGCTTGGGAAACAAAGGAAACCAGAGGACCACTCCCTCCCCCTCCCACCCCAATCAAAGGCTAACCAATGGCAGAAAGCAGCAAATGGCTGTTTTTAATCTGCCTGGATATTTGTAGTGGAATCGTTGGGGATGATGGAAGGTGACATGGTATTCTCCCAAGAAAGTGAAGTCACCATCCTGACTCCTATTTCAGGTTCAGATGGGCCAAACTAGGAAAGATATGTAATGTAATGGAATTGCTCTCTCCCTGGTTACTGTATGGGGCACCGGGCTCTTTTCTGCTGACTTGGGAGTCTGGGGTTAGGTGAGGTGAAGCCAGGGGCCCAGCAGTCTGCAGTACTGGTTTTCACCTATTTCTGTTGTTCCTTGAGAGTACAGTGGCTTAGAGCAAGCAAAACTGGGCACAGAAATAGGTTAAGGCTCCACCAACTAACAAAGAAAGTAGTTTATGTACATTGTAGGGTGTTAGGGGTATAGATTGGGGGAGGCTTTCTGATTCCACTAGTGATTTCCTGCCAAGTGGTGTAATTCAGAGGCTACTCTCTGGATACCTGGAAATAATTCCATAATATCTGAGGTGTGTTGGCCTGAGTTAAAACCCAAACCAGACCCACTGCTCTAGAGTTAATTCTGACCCCCTTAGTGACCTCATAGGACAGGGCAGATCTGACAAATAGGGTCTCCAAGGCTGTAATCTTTATGGAAGCAGACTGACACGTCTTTCTCCTACAGAACAGCTGGTGGGTTCAAGCCACCAACTTTGCGGTTAGCAGCCTATGCTGCCATCCCATTCATCTCTAGGACGTTTTCACAGAGGCATACTTCTGTCTTAAAACCCAGAGTAGGGCCTGAAACTTAAAGGATATATGTCACCTCATAAGGCAGTATGGAGCCAGGAACTCTCTCCAGATCAAAACTGTCCAACTGAACATTTTGTGATTAGAAATGTTTTCTGTGTTGGCCCTTACAGGAGGCCAACATGTGATTATTGATAACTTGAAATATGACTAGTGCAAGTGAGGAACTAAATTTTAACTGGTAATTTTAAATGGCTCCCATAAAGCTAGTGTCTGTCATACTGGATAGCACAACTTCAAGGTGTAGAAGGGACTTCTGGTGCACAAAGACTTAAGACCTAACTCTTGGAGTTAGCAGAATGACATATAGTAGGTCTTGTTGGCCCTTGGTGGAACAACAGTTAATTGCTCAGCTGATAACTTAAAAGGATGGTGGTTCAAACCCAACCAGCAACTTCGCAGAAAGACCTGGCAATCCGTTTCTGTAAAAATTACAGCCAAGAGAAGAGGGTGGAGACAAGGGGAAACGAGATTGTTAAGAGGATATGACAAGGATAGAGTGAAAAGGAGGAGTGTGCTATCCCTGGGCAAGGAGAGCAGAAGGAACTGCAGATAGGAGGGCATGCAAAATTAACTTGGATTGTATACTTTTACTTAATCACAATTAAAAAAAAATTACAGCCAAGGAAAAAAAACCCATAGGATGGTTCTAATTCACTTGACAGTACACAACAGCAGTCAGCCCATATTCTAGAATGGCCATCTTCCAATATTTTATATTGTGTATCTCTACCATTAAAAAAAATTTGTGTACCTCTCATATATATGCATGTATATTATGTGTATCCATTTGTTGTATCTGTTTCACTATACTAATATGTGCATTATTAAACACACATACAAAATAAGCATATTAAGTTGATAAGCATTTTAAGGTTCCAGTAACTTCTTCCCATATCCCAGTGGAATGTGGAGAGCACTCCTGTAGAAATCAGTTGATCTGTTCCCCTTCTTGAACTCCTGGGCTAGTCACTTCCTCATTCATCTCTAGGACCTTACTAAAACAGAAAAGAGTTGGACTTGATACTCTCTAGGGTTCTACCCATCCAAAATGCTATGATGTTATGATCTGTTGGTAGCATCTCTTCTTGCTGAAACCAGTGAGAATGAGGTCCTGAACCTTCCCTATGCAGAGGAATAATACCATCTCTGCCCTTCAAGAATTCCCACTCTAAGTGGGTAACAGCAAAGGAGTCCCACTTTCTTCCTTAGGTGTGTGCCTCCAGTCAGTCATGCCTAATCACACAGCTAATTAAGAGGCAGAACTGGACTGGAAACCAGACAAAATATCTGGGCCTATGCTTTTAATGGCTGTGCTATAATGCGCCCCTGTGTAAGTACAACTTAACAAAATGTAAACTAAGGACAGAAATACTAACAAATAAGAGCAGGATCAGAGTGTGGCAAGACTTCTTGGAAGAGACAAATTATAGGCTAGGATGTTTTGTTTTTTGACTTTCTACTATGGAATCATACAAAAGTGGAGAAACCTCACTTCAACAATTATGAATGCTTCAAGTCTAGGCTTTGAAGAGGATATGGAGATGTGTTCTGGGAGGGAGGGAACTGCAGACGGAGGCAGTGGCCTTTAAGGAGACTAGATGGTGGGAAGAAAGAAGCCTTGTGCAGAGGGTAGTAAGAATATGATTATCCTGGCTCACAGGCGTATTTTCAGGAAAAAGAATTCTTTAGCACTTTCTCATGAGGATGTGTTTAAGGATGTCTAAAGAAGCTGAAGTAAGAGCTGACTTGGTTCTCACTCCCTCTCTTTCCCAACCCAGGTTCCCTAGGCACTGCAGGCCGTGTCTGCAGCAAGACATCTAAAGGGACAGATGGTTGCGAAATTATGTGCTGTGGCCGAGGGTATGACACAACTCGAGTCACCCGTGTCACCCAGTGTGAGTGCAAATTCCACTGGTGCTGTGCTGTGCGGTGCAAGGAGTGCAGGAACACTGTCGACGTCCACACATGCAAGGCCCCCAAGAAGGCAGAGTGGCTGGACCAGACCTGAACACGTGATAACTCACTAGTCCCTCTACATCAAACCTCCCAACTCAAAAGCACAAGATCCTTGCATGCACACCTTCCTCCACCCTCAACCCTGGGCTGCTACAGCTTCTAATTAAGGACTTGGGGAGTGGTCCAGACGGACCCTGGTGCCCTGGCTTGACTCCTCAGCCCTGGGAGGGAGTTGACAGAGGATGTAAGGAATTGAGCGGCTCCCCGATCGCCCCACTGAAGGTTAGCAGGGAGAGTGGAAGAGGTAGAGGTCTTCAGAGTGATACGAGTTGCACTAAAGCACCTGGTCGAGGCTCATTTTCCCTTTTCCTTGCCTTGGCTTCCTGACACCTCTCGTGTGTCTAAGAGGATGGAGTCCTGCAGACAGCTCTTTTCTGTTCCTACCTGGCTGAGGGTAGATGGGACAAAGATGAAATGGTATGTCCCTCCCTCGAGTCCATTTGAGTAGACTGCCTCTTAACACAGAAAAAAAACTCTTAGGCTCTGAAATTCTTCCATTATCAAGAGCCTGGGATTACTAGACTGAGTTAGCCATAGTGGACAAAGTTCCATTCACATGCCCATATGCTTATAAACTGCTATGTTTTGTAGGGTAAAAAATTATATAACTACACAAAAACACACTCTTTCCCAATCTGTCTCTTTTTCACCCTGTACCAGAGAGCAGTGCCTCCTTTGCTCACGTGCTGCCTGTTAACACACATGGTGGCATTCAGCAGTTGTCCAGCCTAACAGATCATCAGAATACCCTGGGACACTCCTGGGAGGCAGTAATCTAGTCAGTCTGGCTAGACCTTGGGATTTTTTATTTATTTGTTTACTTTCTATGAGTTATTCTGGTGCTCGGCCAGGTTTCGAAAACACTGTGTAAGTGATACGAGACTTGGGGAGGGTGGGAGAGGGTGAGCAGGCCTGGTCTTAAGGCCCACATGTGGCACTAGTGTGCACAAGGGAGACAGGGGTCTCGGGCTGTGGTGACTCTCTGAGAGAGGGTCCTAGCCTTTTGACACTGGGAGCAGAAGCCAATGAGTATGGAAGGAAGGCAACCTGGGGCTCAGGCCAAAGTGGTGAATGGCTTAGAAGGCAGGGATCCCCCAACTTATTCAACACATATTTAGTAACTTTCCAAGTCTTGGTGTTTTTCGGTGTCTATATTACATTTCACTCAAGTAGTGGGAGTTTCTTTCTACCCATTACTTATCTAGGCTTGCAGTAGTGGAGTCTCCAGAGGTACCTGACTTAGTAAGCTACAGGTAAAGACACAGAACCCCCAAAACCTAGATGTCTTACTTTGTGTGTCTTGGATAGTGGTGGTTGCTTGCCCACTGATATTAAAAAGGAGCAGACTGGTGTAGAAATTTGCAGTTATTGACAGGCATGGGTTAAAATTATAGCTGTGCCATTTAGTGTTTTTCACACTTTCAGCAAAATACCTAAATTCTGAGGGTCAGTTTTCTCATCTGTAAATAAGGAAAAGAACCTATCTCAGCTATCGATTTTTACTTAAGCCCCAAACTCTAGCCAGCAGATATTCTCAACCAAGTTTCTGATTGGTCTAGCCCATCCAATCTCTCTAGAACTCTTCAATTTAGGACTATAAAGTACTGAAAGCAGGCTGTAGCGTCAAGGGCCTACACAACAAATTCTACATACAGGCCCAGCTTGACTCCCCTAAGTTCCTCTCCAGCATTCCTTGGGGTCCCCACATGTTTGTGGAGTGGCTTCACTCTGCACAGGCAGCAGGAGGATGGGGGAGCCATAGTTTGGGGCTGCAGGGGCAGATTTATTTGGATGATAGGACTAATATTTGTGTAACCTGTGGAGACCAAGTGTGGGAGAGTTGAGGGTGGTTTTTCTTTTGGCTAGGGGTTTTGCTCCACTTTCACATCCACTAATACAAAACTTGAGCTAGTCAGGGTGCTTGTGGTCTGCGGTGAGGGGATTCCTGTGGAGAAATGGGACTGAGTGAGTCAGGCAGGGGGAATGTCTGCCTTGCAGAGTCGAGTCAACTGAGTAACTGAAAAGCCAATGGTAGCATTAAGGAGGGGAAAACAGAAGGGGAAGAGAAGAGCTTCTAACATAACATCTTCAGCTGGGATTAAGAGGAGGAAAGCTTTAGGGTAATGGGGATATGAGGTTCTTGGCCAGTCTAAACTCAAAATAGGTTTGACTGGATTTACAAAAGGATGTCATCTCACATGCCAAGCCACTGGAAAGATCCTTAGGACCCAGCCAGCTCCCGCTCTTATAAAAAACACTAAGCTTACAACATAAGTGATAGCCTAGGCTTTCTACAGGGAGTCACCCCAAATCTACCTGTATTCTGTTATACTTTCGTGTTTGCGTCTTACCCTGTGGAAGGAAATGGGCCTCTTTGGATAACTCATACTGCTCTGCTTTAGCCTGGGTTCTAAACTGTAGTTCATAAAGACCCAAGTTTTGCAATCTCCTATAAATTGTTAAGAAAATAGTAAGCTGTACAGAGGATGAGAAATCTGAACAGTGAGGTAGAGAGTAAAAGAACAGAGGTCCATTTAAGCTCCAATTCAGAGGCTCTGTGGCCCTGAGAAGGAATAATAGCCAGGCAATTAATTAATCTTCTTAGCCCTTTGCTTGCCTCTGCATTCCGATTGGCTTTAGACAACTGGCGTCCACTCTGCATTATACAAACAGAAACTAATTTATTTAGAACAAGCCACAAAACGAGAACTTTATTTGGTTCAGTCTGGGCTCTATTTAGTTCTGCTGCTACTTCTGTCCTCTGCCCCTAATCTCTCCCTTGCTTGTACCTCCTCGTTTCAGCAGAGGTTTGCACCTTAGATCAGCTGTGTCAGCCTCTATCCTCTCTTCCACTCCTTCCTGTCATTCCTCATTTCATTTAATGTTTTTAACAATATTTAGGTATACTGCCTTGCAGTATGTGCTGTTTGGATACAAGGTTAATCGAAAAGACAAGATGTCTACTCTTTAAGATCTAGAATGTTTTAGAGAAGGCATGTAACTCACATACCTCGGCTGCAGCCTTTTGTCAGCTTAAGTAAAACTAAGGATGCCAGCCTAAACTTAGCCCCGCACACAAGAGGCAACCTTTATTATTACCAGCCCTGAATAATAGCACTGATCCACCTTGAAGTGATGCTGGAAAACTGAAATCAAGGACGTCAGATAAAAAATCAAACATTGCCTGGC
The DNA here is from genome assembly GCA_028571685.1 of Heterohyrax brucei. Lineage (NCBI taxonomy): Eukaryota > Metazoa > Chordata > Mammalia > Hyracoidea > Procaviidae > Heterohyrax > Heterohyrax brucei. Next base: position 162,222,128 of record CM053140.1, read on the forward strand.
CCTGAGGGTCTATCTGCAGAAAGTCTTACAGAGCTGACTAATGAATAGTCACTGCCTCATTTCTATTCCTCCCTGTTCCAGAAAGTAATTTCTTTTCTCTTTACCTCCCTTAGCAATAACACCACTTAGTCTTTTGCCAAATTCTCAGACCCATTCAAGACATGGGTTTCTACATGGCTTAATTCAAGAGAGATAATCAGGATTTTGTTCCTCATCCTTTTTGAGGTTTTTATTTCAGTGCCCTCAGTCACAGAGCATAAGCCCAATCTAGCTGGGGAGATGGGAGGGTGTCAGGGAGAGTATGTTTCTCATCCCTGGGAGGCCTTCAGCCTAGCTCCTCAGCCAAATTACAGCACCAGAGAACAATGCGATGCATTCCTGGGCAGGTCGGTGGGACCCTGGGCGCCTGGGCCTTGTGGAGAGAGGTGCCAGACACAGAGCTCTCCATAAGCAATCCTGCAGAGCCGCCCCCTGGGTGCAGAAATGAAATATGGGAGAGATTCACATTACACAGAGACCTGTAGCTCACACCTGGTTATTGATGGCCTTGGCGGAGGCCTCTGCCCCCACCCTCCACATGGGAACTGCCTGCTGCTATGGGGGCGGGGGTGGGCATCTTTGAAGCAATGTTGGAAAACAAAGATACTTCCTTTTCCCACCAGCCTGTGCACAAGGACATGAGTATACATACACATATAGGGTGCATATATATATCGGACACACGCATAACTTTTCTCAGGCTGTATAGGCATTCTAGCCATCCTCCCTTGCTCCAACAATAAAAGCCTACTAACCTCGTACCAACAGGGGCCCAAGGAATGTTATGTTACAATGTTACATTATCAAACAGCAGACAGATGTTTGGTTTGGGGATGGGTACTCCCCTGGGGAGTGCAGGGGGCAAAGCTGAAGGAAGGGCATGGAGAGAAAAGAAGGTGGTGACTTACCACCCAAGTAGAGTGGCTAAGACCCTACAGCTTCACATGTCTGGTTTCTGCTGGAACAGAGTGAGGTGTACGCTCTTCGTGGTATAGGTGGTGGAACAGTCCTCTGTGACTTCCATGAAGTATATATAATCACTTAACCTGCAGCTCCACATGATTGGCTTGTTGTTGTTTTTAACTTACTGTGTTAGGAATTTGAGGTCCAGAGATGATCATAACAAAGGGGCACTGGAGGAGAGCAAGCAGTGGTTTTACGAGGGTAGATAAGTCATAGCTGCGGCACCGAACCAAGCTTTCACAGAAGCTTTTATTTTCTTTCGGTGATGTACAGGCTTTACGCAGCAGCCATCAGGGCATCTGTAATATTCCCCAAAGTCAAAGGAACAGAAGAGGGAGATGGTTCATAAATTCATTTTCCCACTTCCACTCAAGACTTTAATGATCTCTGAGCATCTTTGGGGCTATTCCTCATTTCTTAAGATGTATTACTCATTCTGGATTTGAGAAAGCAAGGCAAACATCTTTCCCTTAGTCTTCTAAATCTGAACTGTCTTGGCTTAAAAACTGTTCTGACTCACTTCCACTTCTGTCTTACAAATCTACAGAAGAAGCAACTTGTCCAAAGCTGCTGAAGTCTAGTTGCTTTACCACTACCAGCCATTGTGAGTATGACCAAAAAGAGAAAGGCTAGTCTGAGTGAAGGAAAAAGGAAGATAATTTAATCCATAGTTTGACAACCTTCAAGTTAGAAGTTCCTCATAAAAGCTTTTTTGTTTACAAAGTACCCTGACATGTATATAATCCTCACAACAACTCTGTGAGGTGTAGGGGTTCTTCTCATTTTACAGATGCTGTTCAGAGAGGTTCATTGATTTGTCCAAGGTCACATGGACAGTGACAACCTCAATTAGAATCAAACCTAGGTCTTCTGCCTTCAAAGCCTGTGTACTTGCTTTAAATACCGAGGATGCCCACAGTTAGAGACACCAGAGATCCAGCACCTTGGGAACAAAAATTGATACAAAATGTTCAAGCCCTGTGACAGTTCTAGGACTGCCATGAGAAGGTATCCGAGTACAGTGCACAGAAGAAGCAGACTAGGCCTTCGCTAACCTCATCAACAAATCCCCTTATGCCATTTCTCACACCATCACCACCAAATGATCACTATACAATGCATTCTACATTTAATCAACTCTGAATCCTAGTTCTTTTTATTCTTTCCTTTCTCCTTCAGACTTACATTAAGTTTTTTTAAACATGTTATCTGGTTTTTTATAGTGGTGTTAAATGTGTAGATAGAGCAGAAGTAGTCATAAGAAGCCACAAGCAGAAATTAAAAAGGCTTTGGTATTTTTAAATTATATATTAGAATTTCTTTTCAGGCTTCACTCTTTTTAAAAATGCTGTCAACCTCTGGATTAGGAAAGTAAGAGAATGAGAGTGCTAAGAAGTAATTCTGTTACAGGGCCAGATGCCTACTCACAACCTAGTAAAGATCTTGGGACTACAGGCTGAGACGAACAGTTCATCTACACCAAGGCAAGACAGAATCTACCTGGCAGAGAGACCCTTGCAAGATGGGGCAGCAGAAAACAGATTTCCATTTGATCAAAAATTCTTCCTGCTCTCAACCCCGCCTCCCATCTCCATTCAAAATCTGGACCACTGTTTAGGCACAAGACAGTGAGAAAAAGCAGCTCCAAGAGATGGTGTGTGCAAGGGGAACCCTTCCCTGTTCAGTCCTGGAATGCATGCCATTAGAGACAGCATAAGCCCTATGTACCCTACTTCTGCACCCCGACTGTGAAGGCAGAAGGGAGAGCTGCAGGAACACAATGTTCATCAATCATAGACCTGGGATGCTATAGCTCCCCAGTCTGGGCCTCTGCTAGAGCTAGGGGAAGAATACCTCATGACAACAGTCTACCTATAGTCAGGATTTCCCCCAGAGCAAACCTTACTATTTGGTCCATCGATCTTGGCTCCTGCTCCTCCCTACCCCCACTGCCTCCGCATGTGGGCTCAGAAGTCATCATCTAAAGAATTCCATTGCTCATCTCCTGCATAGCAGCACAGCCCCATGAGGCCACACACCAGATGGAGGGGATAAAAGTACGAGGTCATGGCTTCTAGCAAGAGGCTTTTTCTTAAACTAACCCTGACTCCTGGAAAATAGGCAGGGCAGGAGAGTGTCGGGTGAGCTGCTGACAGCAGAAAGCTTCATAGGTCTTGTATAAAAAGGAAGGAAAAAGATACTTTGGCATTTGGTGGAAATTTCCCTTCTCCTATCTCTGTATCTACTCCTGGTCTCTTGTCTGCTTCTTGAAGGTATCAGAGTAGAATATAGAGATTAAATCAAATGTACGGGTGAAATGCTTCCTGATTGTAGGGATCTATTCAGCAGGCTGCCACACACATGCTGAGGTGAAGGCCAAGGCCTGAACATATGCACTGTTTCTCTAGGAATGTAACTAAGAAGTAAAGAGGAAGGGAACAGAAAGTGGGCTAGAATTTTGGGGAAATCAAAAAGGCCATCAGTAGGCCCTCAACATGTTTGTGCATAATAAGCAAAAGCAAAGGAATGGAGGAGAATCATCATTCACAGATACTATGTTTGTTGGGTGACAAAGCGTAGAAGCAACAATTACAAAGAAATAAAATAGTTCAAGTACCAGTCTGGAAAGCACTGAGGAGTCTCAGAAGGACAGGCTCAGATAAATGAGATTAAATCAGAGGCTTTTTTGGCAGGTGACAAAATTTCAAGTTGGATTCTTAAAGACAAGACATGGACTGGTTGAGGGCAGTCAAGGGAAGGGATTCTAACTAGAAGAAACTGGTATGTGCTGAAGCATAGAGGTAAGACTGTGCAAGCAATACACAAGGCATAAGCAAGTAGATACTGTATACACTGGAATACAGAGAACCTAGAATGCCGAGATCAGGGCTTAAATGATGCAAGGTGACTGTGTATGCCTAGACCGTCAAATAGTTTATGGTCCCTACAATGGCCACACAGCATGTTGATCTGTCAACAGACACCAGAGCACCTCAGACAAACCACAAGTATGAGTCCATCTGTTACACATATGGGCACTAAAGGAAGTCCATATATTGCAAAGCCCCTCAAATGTTAAGTATCATTAACTATATAGCTCTCTATCATTTGAGATTCTAAGCTAAGTACAGATACATCAAGTCCCCCATCCAGAACTATAATGAGTTAATGGAGGCCTACAGGATCCCTGGTGGTAGTGGTTAAGCTCTTGGAGACTAATGGAAAGGTCACTAGTTTGAACCCACCAGCCATTCTGCACGAGAAAGATGTGACAGTCACCTGTAAAGATTTACAGCCATGGAGACCCTATGAGGCAGTGCTCCTCTGTCCTATAGTATCGTTACGAGTTGGTATCGATGTTAACAGCAGTGGGTTACAGACCCAAAGGAGTCCGTAGGCAGTATAAACAGTTAAGTGAGAAAGGCTGGCAGTTCAAACTCATCCAAAGGCACCTCAAAAGAAAAGCCTGATGATTGCTCCCAAAAGGTCACAACCTTGAAAATCTTATGGAGCAATACATAGGACCACTGGGAGTCGGAATCAACTTACTGGTAACTGGTTTTTTAATAGGCCCCAAACTTTACAAAATCAAGCTAACCCCTTAAGAATAGAAAATATAAGCTGCCTTACCTCACCCCCAACCTGAAACCCTGACTGGTATTCTATATTCCATTCAGTATACTGGACCTGTGTGGCTAACCATAGTGACTAGGAGGAGAGCTAGAAAAAAGCTTTATGGGCTGCAAAACCAGTTTACTGTAAATAAGGAGACAGTTCACATGTACTCCACGGTCCTGGAGCAATGGCCAAAGACAGGAGAGAAATTCCAATTTTGTGACCTATTAGAGACCTCTGGCTTCCTGCATTTGCTGCAGGTAAAAACAGATCTATCCAACTGGACGCTTCTCATATGTCCTAACAGAACTCTTCCCAACCTCTGAGGCCAAAATCCACGAGGGCGGCCCTGTTCTTCCATAGCACATTCCTGGTGCTACTCTCAGAAACAAGAGTATTGGCTTGTGGGTCTCCCCTAGTATGGTACTGAGTCTATTTTTAATGAACACGGAATAAGTCAAAAGGTGAGCAGTATCCTGGATTTCTGCTTTACTTACTCAGCTGGCACACTTTGGTGCTTGAAGGGAGATAGCCACTTAACAGTGATAGCATTTGTTGGTATCATCTTAGCTTTTCCCTCACTCCCCTGGGCAGTTTATAAAAGGTGATTTCTGAAACCCTTCACAAAAGCGAAGCTTAAGGGTTTACATTCAACTGTGACACCACTATGAATTCATTAAGAAGCATGTTTCAGGTTGCACTATAATTTCCCTATGTAACATAAACCCATGGAATCTGACATAAGCTGATTGCTCATGCTGGTTATTTTATTTACATTTCTGAATGGAAGGGATTTCAATACTTATAAAATATCTAACTGACTTCTTATTTTTCATCTGTTTTCCCACAGCAGCTATTATAAAAGAGACAGAAGTCTCAACCTGTATGACTGGTTAAGCAACCAGTGAAAAGAGTTATTGCCCAAAAGCAATTTAAAAAAAATAATAATTCAATATGGAGTTTGAGGTCAAACAAGAGATATGGTTACTCTCAATGCCATCCAAAAGATAAACGTCCAGAGAAAAAATGTTAAGTAACTGTGTTTGCTATCTCTTTTTAAGTCCTATGGGGGTCGGTAGTAGCTTTGTAGGAACTCAGGGGGACTGGGGTTTAAGTAAATCTTTCTCTGGAGACCAAATATTAGCAGATACAGTTGCTACTATAATAGGAACACAGGTGAACAGATGAAGAGTGGACTCCTAACAGAAATATCAATGTGTGTTTCTACTAGTGTGTTACAAATCAGACTTCTGAATTGAAAGATGCATCTAACTATCTGAAGATGTGTATTCTGTTAATCTATTCAAAGAATAACAACTTCTGTTTATTCCAGTAGATGTGGCAAACTCAGAGGGATTGCTAGAAGAGTATTGAGCACCACTAAATTCAATTCCAAAGCTAGAGCCTCAGTCTTCTGCCTCAAAGTCATTATTCAAATCAGCCCACTGCTCTTCTTTTGCCAGCACTCTGAGTTAAATCTGTACACTCTACAGCCAGCTCCTCTTACAACCTTGGGCCTCTTCTGCTCCATGTGCTTTCATCATTTCACTAAATTTATTGAGCACAGTTTCTGCACTTATTTAAAAATATTCCAAGATCATATCTGGAACAATCCAGTTCATTGACTGAGACAGACCAGTAAAGACAAGAGATCTCTTCCAGGTAGAGTAATAATAACATATGGCTCAAGGAAATCCTATGTGGCTCTTCTCCATTCTTTCACATGCACAGAGCTGAGTAATTTAGTCCTACGTCTTGCTAGTCTATTCTGTTTCAAAATGACATCACACTATTTCCTTTTCAAAACCACAATAGCCCTTAGTCCTTATTAATCTGTCAATATCAGCAATGAGAAAATATGAAATAGATGAAAATGACTGTGAGAGGCTTTTGTGTTATTGGCAGTCACTGTGAATCTGAGGCCAAATATTTCTTACAATTTAAACTTTAAATTGTGAAGCTCTTCACTTTTTGATAAGTCCTAAGTATTCACATAAAACACTATGATGAATACCACTGGTCACAAAAACATGAACTTCAGCCACTGGGTATAAAAATGAAAGTCCTTTATGCTGCATGTTTTAAAAAGGATAAAATTATAAAACCTGTTTCTAACTCCCTTTGTTAGGCTAAAAGCAATCTAGCCAAATAAATTCTTCAGAAAGGAAGAGTCCTCTATAAATCCAGACTGACTTTTTTAATCACTAAATTTTGTGAGGCATTTGAAAATAAGTCATCAGCTACTTCTGATCAAATGAATGAACATACCAGGATAAAATGATGTGGCATTAGCCTCTACCCTACACTAATATGTACTTGCGTGCCTGTCTCCAACCCCTCATCATTAGACTACAACGTATATGAGGACAAGGATTACATTTTATATTTCACAAAAGTGCCTAATAAATATATGTTGATTGAAAAAACCAACCCATTAGCATCCACTGCCATCAAGTCAATTCCAGCTCACAGCAACCCTACAGAATAGAGCAGAACCGCCCCACAGAGTTTCTGAGTAGCACCTGGTGGATCTGAACTGCTGACCTTTCAAATACCAGCCTTAGCACTTAACCACTATGCTACCAAGGTTTCCTTTAGCAGAGTACCATGTTAATACAATGAATTCAAACCTCAAAGACTTACAGCATGTTACAGAATAACAGTCACCATATTTTTAGATGCTGAGGCCTTTCAAAAACCTAAACTTTGAAAACAAGTTAAGATAAGAAACTCTACTGGAATCTTTCCAATTATCAGCCAATACAGAAAGAAGAATCACTTTACAGTACCCAGAACTCTCCGAACTGCATGTTCTAGTGCAATCTCTCTCTGTGCGCATACATAGTTTCATTTATTTATTTATTAAAGACAGCATTACAATAGCTAACACACACCAAGAGCCAATTAATAAGAAAAATCTTCACAGCCAGGGCTTAGCTGAGTAAGAATCCCTGGGTTCCCAATAACAGCTAAAATCCCAAAGGGATCAGAGTCAAGCAAATAAAAAAAATCTAGCTGAATTTCATCAAAGGTTGCCGCGTACTCCAGCACCCGAGGATGAGTTATGTACACCCCTGAGATTAGTAAAGTGCCTTCATCCGCATCCTAGCCAGAGAACATTTCTTACTGTGATCAGAGGAAAAACAGTGAAGTGTTTGCCTGCCAAGAACAGCTGTGGCTGCATTCTACATGTGTGTCTAACAACACTGAGGGATTAAAATTTAGTTGTAAACTGCTGCTACCTGGTAGTAAAAGCTTGAAAGAAATTCATTGGGAGTCTAGCATATTATACAGATGAGGTCAAGAGCTGGCATGTTCCTAACAAGGGTGTGAGAATATGCTCCCTTCTTATTTTCTCCAAAAAAAAAACACCTCATTTCTCTGAATGTTATATTGGTTATATGTAATGACAGCCCTTTTCTATACTTTGAACAGTATGTGCACATTTTATTTCCAGAATGTATGACATTACAGAATAAGGCCAGAGGGTGATTATGGGGTATGCAGTTTCTGAGTATCAGTTCTTTTTGTTGGGTATCACCTGAAGCCCACATAATTTCTTTTCTTGAAGCTGGATGCTACAGAGATGGACTTCAGGCAATTTTAAAGTTATTACGGAATTATCCAACCAGACAAACCCCATCCCTGTCAAGTCTGTGTCTACTCATAGTGACCTTATAGAACACAGCAGAAGTGCCCCATAGGGTTTCTGAGATTGAGAATACTGATGGAAACAGACTGCATTCTTTCTCCCACAAAATGACTGGTGGGTTCGAACTGCCAACTTTTCAATTAGCAGATTACAGAGTTAATAGAGATCATTATATTTTTTTCCTCAAAGTTAGGAAAAATGTCATTAAAATTCAACCTTTTATTGAAACCTCATCAGCATTAAGGAACACATCTGTTTACTACCTACTGCTACAATTACTGTAAGTGTATCTACTACCTAAAAACCCCACTTTAGAAAAAAAAATCCCACAAATTATGCTACTTTAGACTAAAATACCATCCTGTTTAATTAAACTTTCACCCACAATCCCTCACAAACTTGACCACTGATTTTGGCCATATTTTCCAACTACTGATCCTTCTTGTTTCTACTTTTGCATCACAATCACTAGTAATTATCAGTGCATACTGATTGTATGTTTGATCAACTTCAGACTGAAGAACTTAGTAATAATCTTCAATTTCTTCACCTTTGGCTTTAGTGTTTGGTACATAAATTTGAACAATAGTTATATTAACTGGTCTTCCCTGTAGATACATGGTTATTACCCTATCACTGACAGCACTGTACTTCAGGATTGATCTTAAAACATTCTTTTGGATGATGAATGCAGTGCATTCCTCTTCATTTGTCATTCCTGGCATAGTAGACCATATGACTGTCCAACTCAAATGGTCACTACCAGTCCACTTAGTTTGTTAATGCCTGAAGTATCAATCTTCAAGTGTTCCGTTTCATTTTTAACAACTTCCAGTTTTCCTAGCTTCATACTTCACACATTCCACATTCCAATTGTTAATGAATGTTTGCAGGCGTTTCTTCTCATTTTGAGTTGTCTCACATCAGCCAATGTAGGTTCTGAAAGCTTCACTCCATCCACATCACTGAGGTCAACCTACTTTCAAGTGATGTTTTACCTGAGTCATATTTGGGGTGCCTCTCAACCTAAAAGGCTCATCTTCTGGCATTATATCAGATAGTGTTCTGCTGCTACTCACAAGGTTTGAGTAAGTATTTTGAGAAGTAGATCAACAGGTCCTTCTTCTTACTCTTAGTTTACAAGTTCCACTGAAACCTCTCCACCATGAGTGACACTGTTGGTATCTGAATTACTGGTGGCCACCACAGTGTGATAAACTGACAAATAAATCAAATAAATTTGGGGAGAGCTTTTATGAACTCATAGTTAACAGACACATGTTAATAGGAAAAAAAGGATGCTTTCTACACACTTCAAAACAATTGAATCCTGGGGAAAGGACAAAGATATACACCAAAGAGTACACTGCCCAACCTTTTCTTCTTTTTAATTCCTGTGAAGACTCAGAACTTAGAAAATTTGGATAGGAACTTTAGCAATTTCACAAATTTCTCAGCCTAGTTCTTTCTGAAGGGGATGAAGTATGTGAAATACCCTTATAGGAAGAAGGAAATGTCTTTTCCCTTGCTACAAATATTCTGGTTAATAAAGAAAATAAAAATAAGAATACGCCAAGCTACCCAAATAAAGACTTCAGAGGCACCATGACAGAACAAAAATGTAAACAGTTAATAAAGAAAATAAAAATAAGAATACGCCAAGCTACCCAAATAAGGACTTCAGCGGCACCATGACAGAACAAAAATGTAAACATTTAAAAAATTCTGACCCGTCACCTAATTGGCTCCATTTTAGTCTCTGGATAGTTTCAGAGAAACACCTCAGGTGAAATACTGTGAAAATAACATTGTCAGAGAACAACGCTTCACAGGAATACAAGCTTAACTGCAATTCAAATGTTTTTAAACTGTATCAAATCTTCTAAAGAAATCTCCAACTCTGAAAAATAATCTGCTTTCAAACTAATTTAAATTGTCAGTTTCATTTTGAATGTGGCCTTATATGTTTAATAAAGAGGTATACACACTATCACAAGTTTTTAGCATTAATGAAGTCATATCGATAATATAAAAAGAGAATTCATCTATAAACAGATTTCATGTCACTAGTTATGACAGTGGAAAATTAGAAACTTAAAAATATCATATTTATTATTTTTTCTACTGGTATACATCAATGTATGGATATAACTGTCTATCAGCTCCCCTAGTTCTGAAGATTATCTTTGCATTGGAAGAAATGATGGAAATAGTAGACAAACTTTCCCAACAGATTTGATCGCTATTCAGTAAAAGACACTTGACATTTATATCTGCTTATTACTTAAAAAAAAAAAAAGTCATTTAGGGAGAAAAAGTTTAATTGTTTTTGAGAAGGGGTTGCAGAAACCCCAGTGAGACACTCTGTAGAGAAGTCCTTTGGAAATCATGCAACTTGGCTAATGCAGTCTTTAAAGAATTAATCAAGCAGACTGTTAGGCCTTAGTTACAGTAGAGCCAGCCAATTATGAGTTCCTCAGAAATTCATCACTGGCATGTCCAACCACATTTTCCCACATAAAGATTAGTAGAAGTATGTGGAAACAGGGCCCATTCCCATCCTAGCATAGCTACAATATATGTTTAGTGAAACAAATTTCAACAAAGTTTTGTCTTAGTGAAGTAAACAATTTATTTGAGAAGACAGCTTCCTGACTTTACCCATAATACTTTTTTTCTGCCAATAGTGCAAATGCTGCTCTATTTAGCTAAAACCAAACTAGGGAATTTTGATATTCAAACATACTTCTGAATTCAAAGCACTTAAGTCATATGCCACAAGCCTGAATTCATCAGTAAGCTCAAATCCCCACAGACCACCTTTAGTCTTTTCACTGCTGTGATAATGCCCTCGTGTGCAAGGCGTACTAAGAAAGCTTTTCTTGCAAGAGAGAAATGAAATGGACCAGGAGTAGATGAAGACTGGTGCTCTAAGGTGAGTGCAGTGCTGAAATGAAATAAAGAAGCTCCTTTCAGATAAGCAGAATCAGATTCCAGTTCAGCTGGTTTGCTGGCTACCCTTACTATGAACTCTCATATTTAACCCAGCAGGCTTCAAAGCAGGTGAGAAAATGACCTACCACTTAAAGGCAATTTTTCCTTTCTCAGGAATTCTGGCGTTAGAGAGTATCAGCTCTCGTATCAGCACATTCCACATCTCCAGAGATTTATGCAACTTTTTTCCATCGTTCTGTGTCTAACGTCAGAACAAGTTTTCATCTCCACCAGAAGAAAAATTGGGGGGAAAAAATCATAACTTGCTGAAAATAAAGTCTTACCCCCAAAGCTTTATACCGGTGAAAGGAGAAAGGGCACTTAACCACTAACCGTTATAGTTCGTTCTCTTTCATTTATCTAAATCTGATATACACTGAGAATTATTAAAAATCATTAATTCCCAGTGCCTTGCTTCACAAAAAAGCATTTTTTATAACAAACGTATTTCAATAAATTCAAACTGAATTTGCTCTAGCACATGAACTAATACAAAAAGGTGCAAGGTGAGGAAGAGACAGTGGTAACAATGAGAGAAACGGAGAACACTGTCTTGCATTGCTTTCCCTTATTAAATGGACGATTCTTCCTGGCTTTCTACTTAACTTGGTCATCAAATATTTGACTTAAAATTGAAATTCTAACACAGGTAGTTTGCAAGTTACCAAGAGCCTCTGTTGTATAAGGCAGTCTGTCAGTGCCTAGAACTTGAAATACTTCCCCTTTCTGTGGTTCTCATAATGTTCAATGCACCAGAAGCATAGTTCTAATAGTATCATTTAAATGTCACCTATCATTATTTATACCGCAATTTCTATGAGAAAATGCATTTTTTTGAGTTTTTCCCAAATGTGAAGGGCTGGGCTTCCACTGTAGCTTCCCTTTGCTGACGATGGTGATGACTATGACAGAAGTGACAGCAACAGCTAACACTCACGGAATGCTCATTATGGGCAGAAAGGGTCAACATACGTGACATATTTCAAATTCATTTAACCCTCACCAAAACTAATGGGGTAGTACTATTTTAATTTTACAGTAAAGGTTTGAAAAGCCTATGTAACTTACCCAAGGCCACACAGCCAGTAAGTATAAGGTTGAAGTTCAAAACAAAACAGTCTGGCTCCTGAGTCTGTGCTTATAACCACTCTGCAAGGCTACCCCTTTTCTACCTTCATAAGGTGGGCCTATCCAAGTGTTCTAAATTCCTCAAATTGGGGTAGAGGAGAGTAGGGCCTCTCAAGCTTTAAATGTGTGTATAAAATCATCTGGGAACCCTGTTAAAACGCAGAATCTGATTCAGGAAGTCTGGAATGGTGCCTCAGGTTCTGAATTTCTAACAAGCTCCTGGCTGATAGTGATGCTCCTAGTCCCAGACCACACTTCGTGAGGTGAAGAAGTAGAATTTGAGCCATCTAGCTCCCTTGCTACCCATCTGCCTGTACATAGAGGCATCATACATTGTGTTTGTAAGCTAGAGACTGACCATGCTGTAAACATTTTTCATGAACTGATGCACACCAAACATCTGTCTGCAGGTATTTTCAATAAAGACTTAGCTTTTAGGCATTTAAAATACACATGTAAAGGCTAAAATATGGCTGTAAAATTTCAAAGGCTCAACACCAACTATGCAAATATCAAAAGACAGTGAATAAATACCTGTTTACTATTTATCACCTAGAATTACAGGAAATTAGTAACTTTGGTCTAAAAAAGAAGCCTCCATTTTGAAACATGGTACTATTCATTCTGATTCTGCCAGTGAGTACCGTACAATGTTAAAGGCTATTCTGGTGTCACTACTTATCGCTAAGGAAAAGGCAGGCACTACATACAAACACTGACAAATAGTGTACATGGCAAGTATATTCCACATTAATGTTAGGCAGTACTTTATGGACATACATTACTAACAATTGCTATGTATCTATTCCAGATTCTAGACCTCTTTGCTTTATTTCACCTCATTCCCGTTCTGTTACCCTGAGTTAAATCTAAGAACTGTCTCTTTCACTGTTTGTCTGTTCTCTCAAATACACATTTACACATTTTTTTCCCCAGCTGTTAAATGAATGGGATTCCCTTTCTAGGCCATTCGTTTTCCATGCCAGATTACACAGTAAGGACATTTCAGTTTCAGGTGCATGCTCAAATCGGCACCACAGCAAAACAACAGTTACGATGCGATCCTTAAGCTTTTTACACTGACAGCAAATAGAATAGTCAGTCTCCAGCCCAAATATCTATACTCCCTGAACAACAGCAGAAAACCATTCTTCAGAAGCCTGCCCCAGAATCAAGTGTAGTCTCCAACTCCTGCTAGGCCTACAGCCAGTGACTACTTAACACATCATCCAGGTGCTCTCTAGGGAAAAGGGAAACCAGCACTCTACCACTGATGCTGGGAGAAAGAGCTAACCCTTAAGGCACAAAATAAACTGTCCTGTAGGTGACCCTGAAGACAGGAAAAGGCATCTGAGGAAGCGGGGAGCTAGAATACAAGCATATAGAGAAAAACACATTACCAAGTAAGGGCTGTATTTTTCCTACGGATCGCAGTGCTTGTTCATTTAGCAATACAATAAATCAGCGTTTTCATTGTGAATTTTAACCTGGTGAAAATGGAAATACGTACAAGAAAGATTCATTTTTAAAAAGGCTTCAAAACTTCAAGGAGTTATCTTCTGTCACTTTACTTTGAGCCAGTGTACGTAAATTAATAAGTTCATGTAGATGAGTAAATAACCACGGGATACCCTTTCTAATATCAGTCGTCAGCTACTTCCTGGATCAGGAAATGGGGAAGTGGTTTAAACCACAGGAAGAAAATCAAAGCAAAGGTCTATACTGGTTCTACAGCCAAGAAGGGGGAAAATTAGTAAGAATATACCTACAAAAACATGAAGATCCTTGTAAACAGGTACTTTCCATACCCAGGCAAAAGCCCTGTCTGACCTATTTATTCTCTATCCTAGGTGTACTCTTGAATTTAAAGTGCTGCAAATCCTTAGAAGTAATGATTTCATTTAAATGGAAAAATCAAAAGTTTGTTTACAAAATAAAACCAAAGAAACCACACCTACTACCATCAAGTCAATTCCAATTCATAGCAACCTACAGTTAGGGAACTTTTAAAAATATATATTAATGGTAAAAAAAGTTGGATTATTCTTTACCTAGTAATGAGTGCTTTGCTTACCCCCCAAATTGATCTACAAATGTATAGTGTTACAGCATTGTATTCTTGAAACTTTCAACAGAAGTATAACTCAAATCTCCAAAAACTCATGTTTGATATACTCATGACAGCAACTTTATAAAATAATGCTTGTAATTTACTTAACAAATATCTTCTACCATTTAACTGGTTTAGGCTACAGACAGATCAGAGATGGTTTCTTGTGTGTTTTACAAATATTCTATACAAGTCCTTGAGATCGTACTTACAGCTTTAGCAAAAATACCCATGATTTCTGGAAACTGGTGTGTGAGAAGGGCTATCATGGCTGTAGAAGAGCACAGTCCTGCTGTGAAATGAAGGAAAAAAGGAAGCTCCTTCTTTGGGTAAACAGAAACATGATGAAAGGCTGCAAGGGAAAAAAGGTAGAAATGGATTTTATTTCAAGAATATGGTGTGAGCTAGTCTTAGTATTTTCAAATAAAATGCTTTTAAAAAGGAAAATATGTTTTTAAAAGAAGAAGGAGGCCCTGATCAAACGAGGCAGAGGAAAGCTATCCCTCATAATAGCATCATCAGCCTATCTATGTAGATGGATGACTGGGCTGGGGGCTGGGAACAGGATAGTATCCTGGGACAGAGCATTCATTGTAAAGTCACTCTGAGGTGGTTTCGAAAAGGACCTTTGCCACTTACTAGCTGTGTGATCTTCAGTGAGTTGCTAAACCCTCTAGAAGTTTCTATGAAGTTGTTACGACAAACGTTAGAAGCATTTAATAAATGTGAGTTGTTATAATTCTTGCTCTTTGGAGGCTCAGAGTGTAGTAAAGAGATCAAGAAACAGACATGTGGTTGACAATTTCCCAGAATTATTAGTTAATAATTTTACCCTGTTATTAATATGTGTAATATGTAATATAATGATGGAATACTTTAAAAATTGAAGTGGAAAACTAAAGCCCTAGGATTCTGGCCATAAATTAAGTCCCTTGTTTTCCTTTATCACATTTACTCAGGCATTTTTCTAATGATTGGACATTTCCATACCAACAATATTCTAGTATCTATACCTTTATTTATTTATTTATTTATTTATTTTGGTGGTGGTGGTTATTGTTGCTGACAATATACAGAGGACAACATATACCAATTCAATCATTTTTACATGTACAATTCAGTGATACTGATAACAACCTTCCCAACCTCTTTTTCTGAACTGTTACATCTCATTTGAACTCGAAGAATATTTGAATAATTACACTGAGATGAGTCTATTACAGCATCTGGCACACAAAAGATGCTCAATAAATACTGGTTACACTCACAGTTATTTTGGGACCTTATTTAGTCCAGGAAGTTGACCACTCAGGACTGGAGACTAACCCAGAAATTTCTAATGTAATATCCTATGTAAGTAAGGGATGACTAAATTGAATGCCGAATCAAAGTCAGTTATAAATTTTACTTTTTTAAACATAACAATTTACAATGATTACACCTAAGTTTCTTTCAGCAGTTTTATTTTTGTTTCTTAAACTATATTCACAAAGTTTATACCAAAACCCACTCACTTAAAATCCAGAAAAATTCCAGAGGCTTGAGCCATGTTTAAAGTAAATGTACAACAAAAGTGACTGCTTTTTTAAGTTAGAAGCATTAGAAGTGGTAGGCTACACTGTACTTTCAGCACTCAAAAAAGCAGCAGTGCCATGAACTCTCCTTGTCCTCAGCCATAAGAAGCTAGCTTCTCCCAGCAAAACCAAGAGAAACAAATCTTGCTCTTTGAGCAGACAGGGAACACAAACTCGTATATGCCAACAGTTACTATAATTGTTATCCTGTGAGATGCAAAATTAATAATATTAAACTGAATAGCCCTTTATAGTTTAGAAGGTAATTTATATAAGCTCATTGTATTTTTCTAAAAACTGTAAAAGACTAATAATATTATTCCTACTTTAAAAGGTAAAAAGCTGAATAGCTTTCATAAGATAATTTCCTAAAATATGAGATTTTATACTGTAGGACAGACCTAATTATTTCTTTTTGGATTGCTTTCCACAGATTCGTTTGTCAGTCAATGTTTGGCTAATACATCAATATAATGGATGACTAGTATAGAAACACTCCCTTGGAACTAAAGTTCAAATTTTATCACTGGCTTCTAGAGGAAAATTTATCAGGAGGCACAGAGACAACTAAATAGCTCTGTGAACTAGGGAAACAGTTCATCTGAAGTTTTGAGATTCATAAGCAAATTCCAGAATGCTGTAAGTCATATCAAGGTTAAAGGGGAATTAAAAACAAAAACATTCAGTACTCCTTGGTATTAGAATTTCATGTTATCAAAAATCTGTTTACTGCAGACAGAAAAAAAGAGTCTTAGATTATACAATACAATGAAACAAAATTTGCAGCATAACTAACTCCCTTTCTCCTGCCTCCTGGAATTTACAAATGAGTAGAGCACCCCATATGGAGTTAGAATTAGCCATGGTGGCACAGTAGTTAAGTGGCACAGTGGAACAATGCTGGCAGTTCAAATCTACCAGTCACTCCTTGGCAACCCTATAAGGCAGTTCTACTCGGTCCTATAGGGTTGCTTTAAGTAAGAACCAACTCAGTGGCAATGTTTGTTTTTCTTTTTGCTGAAAAGCAAGTTGTGTGGTCTTATAGCTTATGGCTCAGACAATACATGACAACAACCCTAACTTTATTCAGACAACTATGTAAAACTGGTTTTATATTAGTTGCAACAGTGACTATTTTAAGCTAAATGCATTAGAATAGTATAATAGAGTCTTGATATTGATGTTCAATAATAAAAGGTTCATTCCTTTGGTTTAAATATCCTTGTTCCTGTTAAACTGGAAAACTAGTAAGAACAACTGTCACCATTATACCATCCTATGAAAGGAAAAGAAATTTCTCTCACTAAGGACCGCTCAAGGGTTACACGCTCAACTGCTAACTGAAAAACTAGCAGTATGAACCCACCCAGGGGCTCTGTGGGAGAAAGACCCAGCAATTCACTCTATGGGATAGTCTACTCTGTCACATGGGATCATTAGGAGTTAGAATCAACTTGACGGCACCCAACAACAACTGTCAAATTCAATTAATTCTTCTCAATAACTACACTACATAATATCTCAGATGTATTCTCATTACTTAGAAATGTCTTCTTCCTTTAAGTTTCTGGGCTATCTAGTTCTGGCTCTTGTTCTGTCTGATGATTTCTTCATTGGAGCTTTCAGGCTCCTTTTAGCTATCCATTCCTGAGACATTTTCTGTACCCTCACAGTTCCATCTCTGACTCACTTCTGACTCCGTATGTTTTTCCTGAGTCATATCACCCATGCCTATGACTTCCTAGAACATGATGACTTTCAAGTCTGTTGTGTGAGACATAATGTGAAAGAGATCTCAGGACTCCTGGTGATTTTGTTTATATAGCTTAATCTTGTACCTAGGCCACAAATAACTGCAACAGGGATGAATACCTGGGGAATTCTAGTTTTCCTACCTGAAAAGTTTCAGAAGCGGGATTGAAATATTATTCAGTATTATTTGCCTGAACTGATGACATGTAAATTCAGAGCCATAGGTGCATCAAGTTTGGCTATGTGAGTACCTAAGTAGAGAAAGCTAAACTGAAAAGAGAAAATCAGAGGACTAAAGCAGATAAACTGAGAGAAACAGATATTAGATCATACAAAGAGAAAGAGGAGGCTGAGGAAAGAAAAAGAGTGAGGACAGCAGAGACAGAAAACTGTGTCTGAAGAAACAGGCATACAGATAAGCGACTGATCTCTGGAAATCTCAATGGCCTACTGGTTCCGGACTCCTGGTTCCAGTCCCTTATGAAACTAACTGCAATTGTTGCCTTTGGGTTCCTTCTTCAAGTCAATTTCCTTTTGTGTTTAAAGTGGTTTGTAGTGGCTGTCTATTATTTATACCTAAACGATGCCCACAACATTTACTATACACATATATGCATATTTAAATTATAAATCAATCTCAGAACCATATATTATTTAGATATAGAAAAATATATGTATGGTATGTAGCTGTACTAAAAATACTACACAATGAAGTATTTGAGCATATAAATGTATGTTCCTTCTGTTGTATGCTTTATCTTGGCTAATGGATTCATTATTCTCCAAGTGACCCAAATAAAAAAACTAGGAGTCATCCTCAGCCTCCTAGAAAGACAGGCAGTCCCCATTCAAGCTTCCTTATAATCTAGTCCACATGCATATGGTATATGTGTGTGAGAGACAGATATAACCCACTGCTTATATAGAAGTCTTTCTGTTCACTGGTAGGCAGCCTAGCAGTTTGCAGCAGGGTAGGAAAAGGCACTAACATTGCATTTTTGTTGTGTACTTTCAATGTGACAAGCATATTTACAAGAACAAAATAATGGATTTTACTCCAAACAATATTTATTGAATATTAATTTTTATGATAAACATTATAGTGGTATTAGGACAAAAAAAAGAGTCCTAGTCCTTGAACAGTTTACAAACTGAACGGGAAGAGTGGCGATATGGTGCTGGAAGATGAGCCCCTTAGGTTGAAAGGTACTTAAAATACACAGTGGCTGCAACAACAGACCTGAGCATACCAACAACTGTAAAGGCGGTGTAGGACCTGACTACTTTTTGTTCTGTTTTACATAGGTTGCTGTGAGTTGAGGTTGGCATGAGTCAGCACTAATTCAACATCTCAACAGCAGTTATCAATTTTTTTAAAGAATCAGATATTACATACTGTTTTGTAGTTTGCTTTTCTCACTGTGTGGATATCATCCTTTTTTAACTTTATTGTGGGAAAAATATATACAAAATATGCTCTTTTAACAATTCCTACATGTGTAATTCAGGAACACTGACTACATTATTCAGATAATAAAATGAAAGGGAAAGACTGAGAAGTATAAAAAGCACTTTGGGAGTTCAGAGAAAGAAGGGATCACTTACTCCAGAGGATGGAGGATCTTGGGAGAAAACTGTCAGTATACTCAATCTGCCATATCTCTCCCCCTGAATTTTCACCATTTGTTTTTTCAGCTTATTAAGTTTTGATGGTTGTAAAATTGTAACTTCTCTTCCTAAATTTCAGTTCTAAAGGTGCAGTACTGTAAAACTGTGGCACAAGTTTATACCATGTCAGTAAACTTTCAGCATGCTCATTTCTTGGTTAAATCATAAAAGGAAAAGTTAGAAATGCTGAAGTCCCTGGGCAGCACCCTCAACTCCAGTAAAAAGGTTGGCTGCTGGGAGACCTAGAGGTCTTGGAACACAGACCTGCTTCCAAAAGGTCACCGCCTGGAAAACCCAATGGAGCAGTTCTACTCTGCACACAGGGGGACACCACAAGTCAGAATCAACTTGACGGCAACTACAACAAACAGAAGTTTACTAGTTCAGAAAGAAAAAGAGTGAGGAGAGACAAAAACAACAGACTATCATTTATCATTCAGAGAAATTTGGCTTCCTGAAGGCAAAGACACACTGAAACACTTTCAGCAATCATAACCCAATATAATTCTCGTTCTCCTCCCAACTCCTTGATTGGCCTTCTGACAATCAAGATGTATAGACCCTCCAACTTCATTCTTCTTTTTCAAGACTGTTTTGGCTATTCTGAGTCCTTTACCTTTCCATTGTTATGGATTGAATTGTGTCCCCCAAAAATATATGCTGTAAATTGTAACCTCTGCCATTTGTGAATGGGCTGTATCTGTTGTGTTAATGAGGAGGATCGTGTTATGCTGATGAGAATTAAATCGCAACCAAACCAAACCTGTTTCTATCTAGTCGACTCTGAGTCACAGTAATCTTATAGGACAGAGCAGAGCCACTCCACAGCATTTCCAAGGGGCAGCTGGTGAATCTGAGCTGCTGTACTTTTAGTTAGCAGCCCTAGCACACTGTCGCTCTTCACCACTGTGCCACCAGGGCTCCCAATGAGAATTAGTTATGTTTATCATGTTAATGAAGCACGGTGAAGGTTTAGCTTGAGTCGTACTCTTTTGAGATACAAAAGTGATTAAACAGTGAAAACAAGCAGAAATGCGGTAAGAGAGATGCCAAGCCACATGGAGATTGCCGAGGAGAAGCTCACAGAGACAATGACTTTTCTCAGAGGAGAGAGACAGAACTCCTGTCCCTAGAACTGACACCCTGAAATCAAACTTCTAACCTCTTCAACTGTGAGAAAATAAATTTTTGTTTATTAAAGCCACTCATCTATGGTATTTCTGTTACAGCCCTTAGATAACTAAGGTATTTAAATTTTAGGATCAACTTGTCAAATTTTAACAAAGAGTCTACAGATCGATTTGGGGGAAAAAACAAAAAAACTCATTGCCTTCAAATTGATTCTGACTAACAGCA
Organism: Heterohyrax brucei; assembly: GCA_028571685.1. Taxonomy (NCBI): domain Eukaryota; kingdom Metazoa; phylum Chordata; class Mammalia; order Hyracoidea; family Procaviidae; genus Heterohyrax; species Heterohyrax brucei. The sequence goes on from CM053140.1 coordinate 162,242,979, forward strand.
ATCGTAACTGATAGAAGAGAACACCCTGTAGGGTTTCCAAGAAGCACCTGGTGGGCTGGAATGCCAATGTCTTTTTCTTTAATTTTTTTAATTTATTGTGATTGAGTGAAAGTGTACAATTTGGTTTAAATTCACATGCCCATCTATGTGCAGCTCCTACTCCTCTTCTTGCTTGGTAACAGCACACTCCTCCTTTCCTTTCTATACAAGTCATGTCCTCTTAACAATCCCCTGTCCCCTTCTCCACCCTCTCCACACCCCTCTAGTAAGAGGCCAGGTGGGCAACAGACTATAGATACGTAGAACCATAAAGTGCACACATGATATGGTCACGCTGTGTCACGAGTCCAATCCACTCCTGTTGGAGGAGTTGACTTCAGTAATGATTTATGATTAGGGGTAGCTTCAGGTCTAGGGACCATGCTCCCAGGGGAACCCCTAGGCTTTTGGATCATCAATTGTAGTCTTTTAGTGGAGTTCTCAGGGTGCACCCCTTCTTATTCTTATATTGCCACTGGGACTCAACTTTGTGAGCCCCATCACGGCTGTCACTGGAGGTGGCCAGGCATCATCTGGTTCTTCTGGTCGCACGTTGATGTAGCCACCCACATGGCTCTTTCTGTCTTCTAGGTTCTCTTTCCCCCGTGTCGTTTTTGTCCTTGGTGATCATCTGTTCCAGGTGAGTTGGGACCAGTTGGTGTACCTCAGATGGCAGCTTGTTAGCTTTTAAGACCCCAGACGCCACTCACCAATATGGGGTGGAGAGGACTATCTTAGCAATAGGCTAGTTATACCGATTGGCCCCAACATCCTCTGAGAGCATGGTCCCTGGAACCCTGCCGCTGCTACTCTGTCCTTACCTATTGGGTTAAGACTGGAAGAGTTTTCAGGTTATGCTGAAGTCCAGCTAAATTGATCTTCTTTCTAATGTGTGCTGTCACTGATTTCACCCAACCAAATTTCTATCAACTATCTAATCTATAACCAGCCCTCTCTCTTGCTCCTCCCTTGCAGCCATCAAAGAGTCTTTTATTCTGTACATGAGTCAGTTTTCAAGTCCTTAAAGTAAGGGTCTTACACCATATTTGTCCTTGTGCCGCTGACTAATTTCACTCAACATGATGGATAGAAAGTTCTGTATATGCTGATGAGGTCTAGTTGTTAATTGTAACAATAAGATCTTCTGTGTCTTTATTGAGCTTTTTTTTTTTTTTTAACAGTATAATCTATTTTATCTGAGATTAGTATTGCTACACCTGCTCTTCTTTGTATATTGTTAGCTTGGTACATATTATTCCATCTTTTAATTTTCAGTTTGTTCGTATCTTTAAGTCCAAGGTGAGTTTCTTGTAAGCAGCATATAGACGGGTCATGTCTTTTGATCCAAGATGTCACTCGTTGTCTCTTCACTGGAGCGTTCAGTCCATTCACTGTCAATGTAATTACTAATAGGTGTTTAGTGCTGTCATTTTGCTGTATTTACTTTTGTGTTGATGTTTTCTCTGTTGCTCTGTTCTGGGACATTTTTCTTTACGGGTTGATTTTTCACCCTTTTCAGCACTGGCTTTGTGTTTGTTGAGACTCCTGTATTGCACTTCTTTGCTGTGCTTTGTGGCTACCCTTATGATTCCCCTTAATAATGTATGTTTAAACCCGCTTTTAACTTCTAAATATCTTATTAACTTCCTCTCCATCTGGACAGACTATAACTACTGTAACATATCCCTCTTTTTAATGTGAAGGTATTGTAGTTTTCATGATGTAACCACTGGATCACTTTCTTTTGGTATTATAGCTTTGGATGGGGTTTGGTGCCTTTCCTGAGTGGATGATGTGTCCTGTATTGTTTCCTAAAATAGACAGTTAATGATTTTGTTCTTCTAAGCCAAGAACTTTCAGTATTTCGTGTTGCTTGGTTTGGTTTTTACAAACTCTCTGAGTTTCTGTTTATCTGCAAAGGTCTTAATTTCATTTTTGTATTTGAAAGACAGTTTTGCAGGACACATAATTCTTGGTTGGAAGTTTTTCTCCTTCACGGCTATGAATGTGCCACCCCACTGCCTCAGTGCCAACATGGTTTCTGCAGAGAAGTCAGATGAAAGCCTACAGGGTTTTCCTCTGAATGTTACCTTTGCTTTGAGTCTCACTGCCTTTAAGAGTTTCTGCTAATGTTTCAGTTTGTTAAGCTTGATTATAATATGTCTTGGAGTCTTTCTTTTGGGGTCTACACTGTATGGCAATCAATACGCATCTGAATACCTATATTCTCTTCTTTCATAAATTTCTTGGAAGTTTTCTGTCAGCAAGTCAACAACAATCCCCTTGTGTTTTAAGGTGTCACTTCCTGTTCAGGAACTCCAATTAATCACAGATTGTTCCTCCCACATGTTTCTTAATGCTTCTTCATTTTTCTTGTGTCTTTTCTCTGATTTCTCTTCAAAAAGGCTGGTGTCAGTAGTTCTGTCTCCCAAGTGAGAAAGTCTGTTTTCCATTTGTTCAATTCTGTTCTCTTGGCTTTGAATTGAGTTTTCTTATTCTTTAATTTTGTTACTGATCTGTTGGATTTCAGAATGCTGGAGTTCCATCAGTTTGAACATCTTGCTTAATTTTTCATTTTGGTCTCTAAATTTTGTGTAACGTCTAGTAGGGCTCTATACATAATTCTTTTGTACTCAACCTCTGAAAGTTTCAGAAAGGCTCCTTCATCTGGGAAGTTCCTTGGCTCTTTCATTTTGGAGCTTTCTGGAGCCATGGTTGGATTTTTCCTTAAGTGTCAGGCCCAGGTCTATTGCTTTTTGGGCATACACAGGTTGTTTAGTTTCTCTGGTGTTACCTTAATAGGAGCTAAAGTAGAAGTTGATCACCAGTTACCTCTATGTACTCCAGTGACTGGGCCCAGTGGAATCTCTGTGATAGCAGCCTCCACCTCCTGGCTGGCAAAGGCACGGCCCTACTTATAGAATCACTGGGAGGCTCTCAACTGATCTTGCATTATAGGTCAGTCAAAATTGGAAGAGATGCCGTCAGGCTGCACCAGTTACTTCTCTAGGTAGTCTTATTTTGAAAGGTAAAAGCTATCTGACAGCTTTCATAAACAGTCATGCTGTCAGGTGTACCAGCCCCTCTTTCCTGCTGGCAGTGGGGGTACCTCTGTATCTGTCCCTAGATGCTGTGATCTAGTTCAAAGTATGAACAGGCTACTGCCCTGCTGTCATCAGGTGCCACACCCTATCTGAAGGGTAAACTGTGCTAAACACAGCTTTTCTTTTGGAGAAGCACTCGCCAGGCTAGCACTGCCTCCTAGCCTGGGAATTAGCCCCCACTGAGGCCTCTGTTTGGGTAATCCGCATCCCAGTAGAACAAGATAGAGTCCTGCAGAGGCTGTCTTGCCAGCTGAGAGATAGCTGAATCAATGGCAGAATTTCAGAAAGAGGGGTGGAAGAGCCATGGTCTTCAGAGTCCAGAGCCAGGCTCTCAAAGTGTGGCTATTCCACTTGCTGGTCACATCAGCAGTGTGGCAGAACTTAGCTGCCAGTTAAGCCCAATTGCTGTCACAGGCTAACAAAATGGAAAAAAGTTAAAGCCAGTAGTTACCTTCAGTCTGCAAGAGCCGGTCATTCAACATGGGCGGGCATTAGCAAAAGAGAAGTTTCCTATTCAGTGATATGTGGTCCAAAATGTCATGTCCTAGGCCTCACTGGGTGTTCAGAAGACTCCTATTAATTATCAGTCCTGGGCTTAGTTTTTGGAGTGACTTAAGGAGACATGTGTCCAGTCCACCATCTTGACTCTGCCCAGAACACCAAACTCTTAATCACTACATCACCAGGTTTTAAAATTTGGGAAAAACTGCTTTCTAAACAATACCAGATTTTCCAATTCATTAACATGGAATGTCTTTCCATTTATTTAGATTTTCTATACTTCCACTTTCTATACTTTCTATACTTTCTATACTTCTATACTTTGTAAGTCTTAGTGTATAAGTCTTTTGTTAATTTATTCTTACATAATTTGTTCTTTTTGATGCTACTATGAATGGAATTAAAAACCTTGGTGGCATAATGGTTAAGTGCTACTGCTGCTAACCAAAAGTTGAAAGTTTGAATCTACCAGGCACTCCTTGGAAACTCTATGGGCCACAGTTCTATTTTGTCCTACAGGGTCACTATGAGTCAGAATCGACTTGCCAGAAGTGGGTTATAAATGCAATTGGAATTGGAGCCCTGGCTGCTAACTAAAGAGCTCAGGCTGCTATCTAAAAAGTCAGCAGTTCAAATCTACTGGCTGCTTTTTAGAAAACCTGTGGGGCAGTTCTCTATCTTACAGGGTTGCTATAAGCTGGAACTGACCTGATAGCAACAGGTCAGGTTATTATTGAAATTCAAGCAGTGGGGGCAGAGTGGTTAAGAGCTATAGCTGCTAACCAAAAGGTTAACAGTTCAAATATACCAGCCACTCCTTGGAAACCCTATGCAGCAGTTTTGTTCTGTCCTTTAAGGTTGCTATGAATCAGAATGGAATCAACTCAAGGAGAGTAGGTTTGTTTGTTTTTGTTATGATTAGAATTTTCTTAAATTCATTTTAAAATTGTTCATTCATAGTATATAGGTATATGATTAACTTTTTAAATACTGACCCTATATCCTGCCACACTGCTGAACTCATTTATTAGTTTTAATAATATTTTTGTGATTAGGATTTTCTATATAGAGGATCATGTCATTAATGAATAAAAACTAATATATGGCTGAACAGGAATGCTGGAAGTGGACATCCGTGCCTTGTTCTTAATCTCAGGGTAAAAGTGCTCAGTGTTTTACCATTAAGTATGATGTTAACTGGAGGTTTTTTGTCAATGCTTTTTATCAAGATAAGAAAGTTTCTTTATATTCACCATTTGCTTAGAGTTGTTCTTTTTTCTTCAGATCATGAATGGGTGTTGGATCTTCAAATGCTTTTCTGCATTTATTGTCCTTCATTTTATCAATATGGTATATTATACTATTCTCAGGTGCAAACAAACCTTGTATTAGTATAGTAAATCCCACTTGGTCATGGTGTATATTCCTTTTTATGTGCTGTTAGTTTCTGTTGGCTAATATTTTGTTGAAGATTTCTGTTATCTATATTCATGAGAGAATATTTTATAGTTAAATATTCTTGTAATATCTTTGCTTGGTATTGGTATCAGGGTATTACTGGCCTCTCCCTCAATTTTCTAAAAGGGTTTGTGAAAGACTGGTATTATATCTTCTTTAAATGTTTACAAGATGATTGTTCTTTTTAATATTTTTAATCTTCATGTCCTTCATCCCATTGAGCATAGTGTTTTGCTCAATAAATATTCAGAAATGAACTGAATTATGCAACAACATGCCAGAAATGGCTAAAAACAATATTTAAAGGCAGTCCTGAATTTCAACAAAAGGTACTTTAAAAATGAAGAATATTATGAAAAACAAACCCACAGTTACTTTTAAGTTTAGGAAAATTGAAGTGTTTACTTACTAGGTAACAGCTCTCTATCGGCAGTCTCTGTACAGCTGGGGTAGGGGTAAAACAGATGACCTTTCTCTAAAGGGTAGGGAATCATTCTAAAGGCTAAGGGAAAAAAAATACAAATGTTGACATTCACTTCTGTCTCATTTACCATCCTATGTAACAACAAAAACAATTTTAGAAACATATTTTTATAACATTTCCATGTAGTACTTTTTTTTGAGAGAGATAGTTTAGATGCAAGAAATAAAGTGAGCAATAGAACAAATGAGGGGAAAAATATGGTTTACTTAGACAATAGTGAACAATCTAGTCTGGCTGGAGTAAAACTAAAGGAGTACTAGATGACAGGACTGGCTGGGTCCATCTTTGACTCAGTCTCCTCATCACAAACTCAGCAGGTGAGAATTCTACTTCTTAAAAAGAAGTAGAAAGTATAAACTACAAAGTACACAACTGTTAGGACCATAATTGCTGGCAATCCAAAAGAGTTCTCAATGTTTCCTAAATTCACATGTGAGATTTTACCAAGATTTTTGATGAGCAGAGTTTAATCTACATCAGAGGTTGGCAAAGCATGGAATTCTGGACAAATCCGGCCTGGTATCTGTTTTTGTAAATAAAGTTTTATTGGAACACAGCTATACACATATATTCATTCACATAGTGTTTAAAGCTCGTTTCAAACTAAAACAAGAGTTGAGTAGTTGTGATAGAGACTGCAGTGCCCATAAACCCTAAAATACTTACTATCTGGCTCTTTACAGAAAAGCTTACTAAGCTTTGATTTGGATTATCACCAACTCTTGCAGACTTCGTAAAGAAAGAATCTTTATTGATCTATCTAATTAGCTAAGCACTCATCAATACTGCATTAAGGTTTTTCTTTCTTCCTTAGTGTTTGGCTACATAAACTTCTGTCAAAATATGGATTTTGTTTTATCAAAAAAAACAAAAGTGGTAATTTGTCAAAAGTCACAAAACAAACCAGAGCTAACTCTAGGAAACCACCAAGATCATTATTCACAAAATACAGTATAAATCACATACTTACTGGAAAATTAGTTAAGTGTCAAGCAGAATACTACACATTAAAGACATATACAAGATAAAAGAGATAGAATATCTGGTTTTGAAGAGCTACAGGAGAAACAACTTGATTTTACCTTAATAACTCTTGGGGTTTCTCCACAGTCAAGGTTCCTCTGATGTCTAAAACAGCTAGGCAACACTTAAACATGTACAAATGAGTGGGGCTACACAGACCCCACCTGGCACTTAACCTCTAGGAGGTCGTGCATATTTATAGTGAATCAATCATGACCCTGCATTATGAGGCTCCAATCATGTATATATATTGCTATAAAAGGCCCTGAACACGGAAGCAGTTGGGCTTCCAAAACTGGTGAGAACACCTATACTCAGGAGAGGGTTGGGACAATGGAGGTTTCTCAGGCTGTCCCTGACATGTCTCTCTGTTTGTATCTTTTCTGGTTATAAAAAAAATAACTGTAAGTATAGACAGTCTTCTATACTTACTTCTGTGCATCATTCTAACGAATTATTGAACACACTGGGGGCAGAGAGAGCCAGTAGGAGCTGAAAGAGAGAGTCCTAACTTGTGAAGATCCAGCTCTTGTTGGCTAGTGGTCACAGAAAGGTTGCACAGGTAGCTGATTTAACAGCACATGGTCCTTTTGACGTCTAAGATCTCACCTAACTCTGGATGGTTATGGTCAGACAGAAAAAGTACCATGTACAATACACTGGTGACAGGATAATGGAGAAGTGGAAAAAGTGAGGATATGAGTTATCTTTGCATTTTGGGGATCAGTCAAAGACAACTAGAAAAAACCAAAAGAAAGTCTTATTGCCCAATGACATTCAAATCTTTAAGTACATAATGGGGCACAGTCAAGATGGCGGAATAAGCACATGTCTCCTTATATCCCTCTGGAAACCAAGACCTGAATTGATAATAAAACAGAGCCTCTGATCACCTAACCAGCCCCAGGACATGGCACAGGGCTGTTACTTTGGACTTCATACCACTGACCAAAAATCCTCTTGTCCTCCGCTGACTCCCGCCCATGGCTAGCTTTGGCTTTCACGGACTGAAGGTAAACGCACCATTTTGACTTTTTTTTCCTCTGTCTTGGCCAGCAGGCAGAGCTGGGTCTTGCCTAGTGGCTAGACTCAGACACACTGCTGGGGGTACAGGCAGGTGAAATTCCTATATTTTGAGAGCCAGGCTTAGGACTCTGTTAATCTAGCCACTTTGAGCCTGTCATTTTATATCTGACTTAGTGGGGTTTGTACGGAATTTCGCAGTCAGTGTGCAGGATGCCATGTTGGGTACGGAGATTTTAGCAGGACCTCACTCTTAGCCTGGGAGCCAGCGCCTGCAAACAAGACAGTGCTTCTCCAACAGAAAAGCAGTAATTTATCCAGTGCCACCTACGTTGGGGGCCCTGCAACAGAATCAGAGGAATCACTACCTCTCAGCACGTTTAGCCCCTCTGTCTGCTGCCTGTGTGGAGGATGCCATTTTGGATACAGCAGCCACAGCAGGACCTAATTCTTAGCTTGGGAGCCAGAGTCTGCCCATAGGAGAGCGCTTTTCTACCAGAAAAGCAGTACTCGATGCAGTGTCACCTAAGGCTAGGCCCTGTCAGTGGAGGCCAACAGGGCAGTACCATTGCTGTATTCTGAACTAGTTTGTATCACCTGCGGTTACATATAGTGCTATTCACTTTGCCAGCTGAGAAGAGGGACCTCTACACCTGAACACCTAACTGACTTGTGAAATGGTCAGATATCTTTTGTTTTACATTTTAAGACAGCCTAGAGAAACATCTGCAGGCCATCCTCACAGTACCTCTTCCAGCTTCTACATACTCACATGGGACCCAAAAAGCAACAGACACTTGTGGCATACAAGAAATCACCCATGGCTTCAGAAGGCTTCCAAACAAAGCAACCAAGGAGTTTTCCAGATGAAGAAACTTTTATGAAAGCATCAGGAAGTGAATATAAATTGATTATATACAGAGCCCTTCTAGACCTTATACAAAATGCAGCAGAAGAAAATGAAAAATTAAGCAAGCTGTTTGATCTGATGGAACACCAGTACTCTGAAATCCAACAGATCAAGAAGAAAATCAAAGACATACAAGCTTCCATGCAAAGCCAAGAAAACAGAATGGAACAAATAGAAAAAAGAATTTCTAACTTGGAAGACAGAGCTACTGATACCAGCGTCTATCAGCAGAAATCAGAAAAAGGAGACAAGAAAAATAAAGAAGCATTAAGAAGCATGTGGGACTCTATTAAGAGGAACAGCCTTCGATTAATTGGAGCCCGTGAACAGGGAGAGACGTCTGAGAACACAGAGAGTATTGCTGCTGAGCTGCTGACAGAAAACTTCCCAGAAATCATGAAGGAAGAGAATATAGACATCTCAGATGCATATCATATACCACCCAATATAGATCTCAAAAGAAAGACTCCAAGACATATTATAATCAAGCTTAACAAAATGAAACATAAGCAGCAACTCTTAAAGGCAGCAAGACTCAAAGCAAAGCTAACCTTCAGAGGGAAACCCTGTAGGCTCTCCTCAGATTTCTCAGCAGAAACCATGCTGGCACAGAGAGAGTGGCATGACACATTCAAAACCTTGAAGAAGAAGAACTTCCAACCAAGAACTATATATCCTGAAAAACTATCTTCCAAATACGAAAATGAAATTAAGACATTCCCAGATAAACAGAAACTCAGAGACTTTGTAAAAACCAAACCCAAACTACAAGAAATACTGAAAGAAGTTCTTGGCTCTGGCTTAGAAGAACAAAACCACTAACTTTATATTTTAGAACGACACACTACTCAATACTCTACGCAGTTAGGGAAGGCTCCAAAGTCAATTACAGCTTTGATACGGAAAGAAGCAATCCAGTGATCATCATGAAAACTATGGTGCCATCATAATAAAAAGAGGGATGTACTACAGTTGTTATAGTCCTTCCAGATGGAGAGGAAGATTACAAGACTGGTAGTAAATAAAATTGGGTTTATATATAGTTTATTAAGGGGGATCACAGGGGCAGCTGTAAAGCACAACAAAGATGTATCATACCATTTCAAGAAATGTAACACACGAGTCTCAACAACTAAAAAAACCAGCTCTGAAAAAGGTGAAAAATCAACTCACAAAAAAGAATGTCCCAGAACAGACTAATACAAACAACAGAGAAAACATCAACATAAAAATAAACATTTCACAATGGCAGCAATGAACACATACGTATCAATAATTACACTGAATGTGAATGGACTGAATACTCCAGTAAAGAGACACTGAGTGTCATCCTGGATCAAAGGACATAACCCATCGATATGTTGTCTACAAGAAACTCACTTGAGACCTAAAGATAGGAACAAACTTAAAATTAAAGGATGGAAGAATATATATCAAGCTAACAATGAACAAAGAAGAGCAGGGGTGGCAATTCTAATCTCAGACAAAATCAATTTTAATGTAAAAACCACCATTGTGGACAAAGATGGACACTATTTATTGCTCAAAGGTTCAGTACACAAGCGAGACTTAACTATATTAAATATTTATGCACCTAATATCAGAGCACCTAAATACGTCAAAGAAACACTGACTAAACTCAAAAGAGAATTAGATGACTCCACAATAATAGTGGGAGACTTCAACACTCCACTCTCAATACTGGACAGATCATCTAGAAAAAAGCTCAGTAAAGACACAGAAGACCTCATTGCCACAATTAACCAACTAAACCTCATTGATACATACAGAACTTTCCACCCATCAGCAGACAACTACACCTTCTTCTCCAGTGCACATGGAACATTCTCCAGAATTGACCATGTGATAGGACATAATGCAATGCTCAACAAAATCCATACCACTGAATTACTGCAAAGCATTTTCTCTGATCATAAAGCCATAAAAGTTGAAATCAATAGCAGAAAAAACATAGATAGAAAGTGGAACTCTTGGAAACTGAACAACATCTTGCTCAAAAAAACATGGGTTATAGAGGAAATCAGGGATCAATTAAAGAAATTCATGGATTCCAATGAGAACGAAAACACTGCCTACCAGAACCTATGGGATACAGCCAAAGCAGTGCTCAGAGGTCTGTTTATCTCCATAAATGCACACATCTGGAAGGAAGAAAGAAACCAAATCAAGGAACTAACTCTACAGCTTGAACAAGTAGAAAGAGAACAACAGAGGAACCCCTCACGCACCAGAAGAAACAAGATCATAAAGATTAGAGCAGAGCTAAATGAATTAGAGAATAGAAAAACAATTGAAAAAATTGAAAAGACCAAAAGCTGGTTTTCTGAAAAGATCAACAAAATTGACAAACCACTGGCTAAACTTACTAAAGAAAAGCAGGAAAGGAAACAAATAACCCAAATTAGAAATGAGAACGGAGTTGTCACCACAGATGCAACAGAAATCAAAAATATCATAACAGAATACTATGAAAGACTGTACTGTAACAAATTTGAAAACCTAGGGGAAATAGACAAATTCCTTGACTCATACCACCTATCCAAATTATCACAACGTGAAGCAGAACAACTTAATAAACCCATCAAATCTTTAAGAACATAATGTCATTTTCAAGCACAGTATCTGACCCATACCAAATAGTTAATATAACTATTCTGAAGTTTTCCTGATTCAAAGATACATGGAGCTTCTAATGTTTCAGTAATTTTTTTAATGATGCCCCTAGAGCTGAGAGAAATGTCTAACAGTTCCATTTATTAAGTAGACAGCCCAAATAACTTAAAAAGTTTGTGTCCTTACAATTTAGTAGCATTTGAAAAAATACATATATGCAAAAATTGAAACAAAAAAATAATCTTCTTATTTCATTTCTAAATAACCACCATTTCTTATTACTAAAGGAATGTCTAAACTTGTTGAGAACAATACCACTTCTCAAACCTTGAAATCAGACTGGACATTGACATTCTTATTCCACATTGATTTCTGTATAGTACTTTTCCTTTTATCACAGCAACTAGTGCCAAACCCAGCTTTGCAAAGATATGATGATACTGAAAGGAATGGAGAGCAACCTAATGTTAAAACCATGATCTGTCTCAAGCTAATAGCTTGAATGGTGTCTGACAGAAGTCCAGTGTTGCTGTGTTTCCAGTGAACATTTAAAATACTCCATAGCATTCTTATAAATTTGGCGTGAGGCCTTAAAGTACCTCAATGCAAAGTTTGGGAATGAATATAGTTAACCAATTTTAGTGAATAAGCACTAAATTCTTTTTTGAATTTTTATTAATAGCTGTGGTGTATTTTCTAACTACTACAAAAATGCAACTGATAATACATTTCAATTAAGTTTCTTCTACTTTATTTGTGATTATAAGAAGTTATAAATAATGGATCTGGCAGGTAGTTTAAAACAGTCCAATTTAAAAAATATTAGAACAATAGTCCAAATACACTAAAAAGCTTATTAAGCCAAAGGGCTGAAAATCTGCATTTTCTTTCCTTACAGATAAGTAATTCAAATGAGCACATTTTATTATAATGCACCAAGCAATATACCTCAAAAAATACTAAAACAGTTTCTCATTCTGCTTTTCCTAAATTGTGGCATCAGTATAAATACATTAAACATTTCCACCAATAAACCAAATATAACACCACTGAGTTCACTGTGAAACCAATCTGAACAACAAATCCTTATAGAAATTTAGAAAATCTCATTAAAGACGACTACTTGTGAATGCAATGAATAGTAAGAGTGATTGGTGTTACATTTGAAAAAGAATACTTACTGCCTTCCCAGGTACACTGTAATAGATTAAGAGCACCCTCTATTCGCTTCCAGTGCTGAAGATGAAAGAAAGCATAGGCAATTGCTTCACTGTCACCCCGTTTCAGAATGTGCTCTGGAGGTAAAATTAGACTTTTCATCTCTAGTAAATACTGCAAAAATAAGACATACAGCAACAACAAAAAGGAAAATTATGTTACTTTCAGATATCCAGAAACCCTGGTTGTGTAGTAGTTAATGCTTTGGTTTTGCTTTTTCAAACATCCATAAAGACATCAGTTCAAGATGTTATAAAGTAAAATTGATTTAAAAAAATTAACTATTTGACATAAAGGCATACTGATAACATGTATATATGTGTGTGTGTGTGTGTGTATATATACGTATGTATATATATGGAAATTCCAAAAGTTAGAACATTCCTATAAGTAAAACTAAGGTGCTAAATGCCTTAGGTGTGGCCTTGTTAAATACAGGATCTGAAACAGAGGACATAATGTGAGCACACGTTTATTTTTTCAAAGAAGAAGTATAAAACTATAAAATACAATTTTAGAATATTTTCTGGCAACACTTAATTCCTTTTTTATCTTATTTCCATTCTATAGGGGAAGAGGAAACTCTGGTGACATAGTGGTTAAATGCTATGTCTGCTAATCAAAAGGCTGGCAGTTCAAATCCACCAGAAGCTCCTTGGAAATTCTATGGGGGCAGTTCTACTCTGTCCTAGGGTTGCCATGAGTCAGAGTCAACTCGACAGCACTGGGTTTGAGTTATAGGTGAAGAAACCTAATTGTGAAACAGTTCAATGTAGTTAAGATTCACTGACTGCAAAGCACTATGCTTCCCAGGGAAAACCAACACCAAAAAAACAAAAACAAGCAAACAAACCACCACCACCAACAACACAAAAACCTATCTCTTTTCTTGAGCTTCATATGAAAGAAAGACAGGGTTCTTAAGTAAAACTATAATGAGCTATAGTGAATGCTCTTTCAGAAGTATAAACAATACATACAAGAACACAGATAACAAACCAGTGTTTCAGAAGAATTAAAGTATACAATTCAATGTTTTCATCGAATATATTCAGATAAGTGCAACCAGCACCACAGTCAATTTTAGAAGATTTTCATCACTTCAAAAGAAACAACCTTGTACCCTTTAGCTGTTGTGCCTTTACCCCACTACCTCTTGGGCCTTAGCAATTATTAATCTACTTTCTGTCTCTATGCATAATTCATATAAATGGAATCATATAATACACAATCTTTTGTGACTAGTTTCTTTCATTTAATGTAATGCTTTCTAGATTCATTCATGTTATAGTATGCATCAGTATGTATCAGTATTCCTTGTTAACGTCCATTGTATAGATATACTCCATTTTGTTATACATTCATTAGTTGATGGTCATTTAGTTGTTCCTGACTTTTCGCTCATATGTTCATCATTTGCTCATATGCAAGTTCAAGCTGAAACTGAAGAAAACTGGAATAGGTCGTAAGAGCCAAAGTATCACCTTGACTATGTCCACCTGAATTTGGGGACCACCTCAAGAATAGATTTGACACACTCAACACTAATGACCAAAGACTAGATGAGTTATGGAATCATCTCATGCACAAAAAAAGCACGAGGTCATTAAAAACACAGAAAAGAAAGAAAAGACCAAAGTGGTCATCAGAAGAAACTCTGCAACTAGCTCCTGAACATCAATTAAAAAGCAAAAGCTAAAAGCAAAAAGAAGACTGATGGAGTAAAAGAGTTGAACAGAAGTTTTCAAAGGGCAGCTAGAGAAGACAAAGTATTATAATGATACACATAGAGCTGGAGAAAGAACACCAAAAGGGAAGGACACACTTGGCATTACTCAAGGTGTAAGAATTGAAGGAAAAACACTTCAGCCTCGAGTTGCAACACTGAAGGATTCTAGGGTGAGAACACTAAATGACATAGGAAGCATCAGAAGAAGTAAGAAGTACACAGAGTCACTGCACCAAAAAGAATTAGTCCTCAGTGAACCATCTCAGGAGGTAGCTTATGATTAGGACCTGATGTTATTGAAGGAAGAAGTCTAAGCTGCACTGAAGATACTGGTGAAAAACAAGGATCCAGGAATTGACAGAATACCAACTGAGATGTTTCAACAAACAAATGTAGCACTGGAAGCGCCTGCCCATCTATGCCAAGAAATTTGAAAGTCAGCTATCTGACCAACTGAATGGAAGAGATCCATATTTATGTGTATTCCCAAGAAAAGAGATCCATTTGAAGAGGACCAGAAAGACTTACTGATGAAGGTCAAAGACTACGGCCTTCAGTATGGATCACACCTCAACATTAAGAAAACAAAAATCCTCACAACTGGACAAATAAGCAGCAGATAAATGAAGAAAAGATTGAAGTTGTCAAAGATTTCATTCTACTTGGACCCACAACGAATATCCATGGAAGCAGCAGTCGAGAATCAAAAGACACACTGTACTGGGCAAATCTATACCAAAAGACCTCTTTAAAGAGTTGAAACGCAAAGATGTCACCTTGAAGACTAAGGTACACCTAACCCAAGCCATAGCATTTTCAATAGCTTTATATTCATGCAAAAGATGGGCAATGAATAAAGAAGGCTAAATAAGAACTGATGCTTCTGAATTGTGGTGTTTGTGAAGATTATTGAATATACCATGGACTCCCAAAAGAACAAAGATATTTTTCTTGGAAAAAATACATCCGGAATGTTCCTTAGAAGCCAGGACAGCAAGAACACATCTGAAATACTTGGACATGTTATCAAGAGGGATCAGTCCCTGGAGAGAGACATCATACTTGTTGAAGTCGAAAGTTTGCGAGAAAGAAGAAGACCTTCAGACTGACACAGTGGCGGCAGCAATGGGATCAAGCAAAATGATTAGGAGATGGCACTGGACTGGGCACTATTTCATTTTTTTGTACACTGGGTCACTATAAACTGGAACTTACTCAACAGTACCTTACAAAAATACCTTTTGGCTATTACAGATAATGCTGCAATAAGCATCTGTGTACACGTTTTTGTGTAGACACATGTTTTAATTTCCCTTAGGAATGTACCTAGCAGTGGAATTGCTGGGTTATGTGGTAAATGTATGTTTACAAATCATTGCTGGTAAACTGATTCTGAGTCACAGCAACACCAAAGGACAGAGCAGAATGCCCCATGAGGTTTTCAACACTGTAATCTTTACGTAAGCAGAGTGCAATGTCTTATTCCCATGGTGTAGCTGCTGGACTTAAACCATCATCTTTCAGTTAGCAGCCAATCTCTTATCCACTTTATTACTAGGGTTGATAACTCCGTTTAGGAAGTATTAGCTCTGATTTAAGACCTGCAAATAAATCACTTGTTGGAATTTGAGATTTAAACTGATGTTTAAAAATGAGTAGAATTCAGATGAGCAGACTGGGAGTGTGAGACAGAAAAACAGGAGGACATAGTCAACGCACAGGACCAGCTTCAAAAACTCAGTGAGCCAAGAGATCACACAGCAAGATATATTTAAGGAATTAATGAGTATATGCATTATAGAAATTTTAGTCTATCAATACTTCTTCATATATGACACAGAATTCTCAAAATTCTATCCTCAAGAAAATACCTTAATGTTATGAACCATAATAAATGCACTGTAATCATAGAATACAAATCAGATATATCAATTACATGAAGAAACATGAAAAACCAACCACTTGTACATCATCTTTACTATTGAAGTTGGTCAATTTAAAACAAAACCTTTACAAAATGTTTAGTTAGCTAAGTACTTCTTCCAAAGAGTGAGACCAGAATGTACTTCCTCTACTGGAAAAAGTTTGAAATAAGCTGTTTGGTTCTAAGCAGTCAAGTATCAAATTATATGTCTAAAGTTCCAAATCACATTAACTTCTGTTAGAAGATATAAAAAGAGATACATTCTAAATGTGTCCCCAAAACATATTCTCTCACATCAAATTCTAGATTCCCCAAATTGTCAGATACTAATGAGATAAACAACATAAACTGAAAACCTGTATCTGTGAAACACTTTGTTAAATTGCTACAAGGCAGTAACACTCCAGGAAGTATCTTAAGACAAAAAGTTTTGGTTTTAAAATTTAAGCCTGAGGTTATTAATCAATATATATGTATATACGCATATGTATATATACACACACAGTCATATTAATACTTCTGAAATAACTTTTTTCTTCTTTGTTTATGAAATGTGCCTTTCCAACAATTACTGAGCTTTATCCCCACCTTTAATTACTCTTACTCTTGGTGTCTCTGGATCTCTCCTCAAAGTATAAGAATGCAGTCTGTTCACTGATTTATTTTAGCAGATGTCACAAGCTATGAGATTATTTACTAATCCAGTTTGGGGACTTAACATTTCCCATTCAGTTTCTTAAAAGAATGCTGTAGAGGTTGTGTCCTGGTCAAGAAAAGCCCATTTGCTGCCTGCTTGGATTCTCTCTCCTTAGTGCTTTGGGCCTGTACTCAGGAGGGTAATATTCTTTCTAATCCTCTCTAATCCGTGCCCATTTTTTAAAAAACACAATAAAAGATCACTCACACCAGGCGGCTGTGGGAAAATGGACTCAAATAGCTGACCTCTGACATGACTCCTTATGTTCTTTGCAAGTATACTAAGGGCTTCTTCAGTAGGAAGCAAAGAAAATGCAGCAATCACAGTGAAATCTCCATCATGAAAAAAGTTATCTCATTTTCAAAAGAAAACTGTTTATACTTAAACCAGGACTTTTTTTTATTAAAAGTCTGCTTCATTTTACAGATGGAGACAAAATATCCCAATTATTTTCAATGAGATTTAGTACCCTAAAGTTTAACATAAACTCCAACATGGTATCTGGTATATTAGTTATATTAAGTATCCAGTAAAACTTAACAGAAAAACTCAATTTGACATGTCAAGAAAACACTTCTTTAAACAGCAACTATATATATCTGTATTTTCACTGTTTAATAATCTAAGCAACAATCCAGATGGTAATCAGACACATGGGAGATTAGGAAATGAAATTTCAAGTTTTTATATTTTCAAAAATATTTTCCATGTAATCACTTCTAGAAAACATTTCTTATGCTACCTTCCTTTTATTGTCATGTTCTGCTTGTCAACAAATTCTTTCCAACTTGCGTTTAAAGCAAAGTCAGTTTTTTTCTAATTAGACACTGAAATAGAATTTGACCCCCAAAATACAAAGGAAAATTTTCAGTTTAGTGAAAATGTATTTACAATACAGGACTGTAAGCTATACTACTGTATCTCCTACATAAATTGCTGCTTGGGTGTTTTTGCTATCCAGCATAAACTGTAAACTAACCCACAACAGAAACTATATCCTTGTATTCTACTTCAGCTCCTGGTACATTGTGCTACTGAAAAGCCAAAAAGCTACCGCCGTCACATCAATCCCAATTCATAGCAACTTTATAGGTCACAGTAAAACTGCCCTATAGAGTTTCTAAGAAGTGCCTGAAGGATCTGAACTGCCAACCTTTTGGTTAGTTGATGTAGCGCTTAACCACTATATCACCAGGGTTTCTGTATTACTGAAAGCAGGCACTAAAATACTTATTAACTTGCTTGATCACATATATGCAGCTGATCACATATATGCAGTCTTCAGCTTCATAATTAGTTGAAGATATTTTCTAATTCCCTGGACAAACTTAAAAAGAAAAAGCTTGCTACCCTGACTTTACTTTTCAATGAAGAAGAATACGAAAGGTTAAAACTAAAAGGTGGTTTGTTAACACTTTGATCTTTCTTCTTTTGCTACTTACAAAAATACATGGTCTGGCTCTAAAACAATAATTTGATGTTTATTTATTTGAATTTCTATTTTTAAACATAATAGGATCAACCTGTTAGGCAACTCACTTTTTACTTTATATCTTGTACATGTCTTCCTGCCTCTAAGTAATCTATCTCATTATTTTTAACACCTGTATGGTATTCCACTAAAAAGCTAAGTTATTTCACAATATATGTTAAGAAATAAACTTACGCTGGAATTGCACTGCCATCCTAAAATCCCCAAAAAATTGTCAAGTAAAACTGCTTTAAAATTCCAAGAAATCATGTATCTAAAATTTTACTTTCTTTAACTTGGACAATCTTTACAGCAATACAGTTTTAGACCACAGACTGTCTATTCCTCAAACTTTTTTGAGCACTTCCTATGTGTTAAAGACAGGGTATCAGATGTAAAATGATAACAGCTCTACTTTTAAAAAACTCACAGGGACCTAAGGGAGAGACATAAGATATGACTGAAGTAGTGAAGGACTAGAGAATAAATTCATTATCTCTGCTAATGAAAACTGGGAAAGACTCCTTCATAAAGGAGGTAACAGATGAGCAAAGTCTTGAACAGTGAATAGAAACTTGCTAGATGAAGAAGAGATTGAACAATGAATAAACACTTGCTAGATGAAGAAGAGATTGAGCGTATGTACAAGGTGGGGAGAATATGATCAGACACAGCTAATCCAGGGAATAGTTACACTGGAGAACTGACAAGGGGTGAGGCTATGGACAGAGAACTGGGCTGAAACAGCGAAAGGCTTCTATGTATGAAATACTAAGGTACTGGTCCTCATTCTAGAGATGATAGGGAATAAGCAGAGCTCTTTAATTTAAGGAGGGTAAGATTTGTTATTCATGAGGGTAACTGGCAATAGCCAGGGGCTGGTAGCAGGCAGACCACTGAGGAATTTGTTTTCATTGTCCAAATAAGAGTATTTTTACACCTATATCTATGTCTGTATGTTTAAAAATGCATTAAAAATGTAGAATAACATATATACCAAACAAAAGACGTGGTTACTTCAGAAAAGTAGAATTGGGAGAGAGAGAATAGGAGCTTTTTTTACTTTATACATTTCTAAAGGGCATGTATTGTTGTGTTTTTTCTTTTACAAAGATCTGAATTTAAAAAAGTACTCATTACCTTTATAACAACAACAATAGCTTTATGACAATAATTTTAAAAAGAGATAATGAAGTTATACAATGGGGATATACCTTCACTCTCCCTATTTTTAAAATAGTGGGGATGGAGTAGATGGCAAGATCTGAAAGACACTTCAAAGGTTATAATATGAATTGGTAATCTGGAGAGGGCAGATGTAAAGGTTAATGAGGAAAAGAGGATAACGAAGCCATAAATCAAAATAGAGAAATAAGGAGAGGAAGACTAGAGAAAAGACTTAAAAATAAATTTAAGGACATTCAGTGTCAGACATATTAAAGTGTCTAAAATGTCTGTATTACATCTAGGTAATATCTGTATTCACACGAAAACAATTCTGTAGACAAAAAGTAAAGCCAGAGTTAGAAGAAACAGATTTGGAAATTATATAAATACAGTTGAAGACATAAACCAAGACAGGTACCTAGTATGTGCTGAAGGACCTTCCGTATTCTCTCCAAATCACTGAATTGCCTGGGATAACTTTAACTAATATTCAACTATAGACAATATATTCAAATAACCAGTCTCTTGCTTTTCACTAAATAATAAAAAAATTAAAGCTACTTTGGAAGTTATAAAGACATAATGAAGCACGGTCTGATGGTTCCTTTTATGATCACTCTAAAACTGTACCTATACTTAAACTCAAATTCACTTTAATTTTGAGCTGCTTTGATCTTTATAATTTATCTTTACATTACTTTGTTTCTATTACTTTGTAAAGCTTAAACAGCTTTTGACCAAAAGCAATATAAATCTGACCTGAAGTATGATAATGCTTTATAATCTTCTTCTTAAAAGCAGAGGTTAAAGAAAAATCTCTCTGAAGGCATCTGAAATTAAGGTACTTTGCTCTTGATCAGTCATGCACACAAAGAACCAATTTCTCTCTGCAATTAGTTTTCTCAGTGCCATTCTATGAGACTGGACAAGCAGGGCAAATACAGAGTCCACATGAATGTGTATTAGGGGGAGACCAAAGACAGTTCTCAGATAGAAAACAAACAGAACTGCTATAGAAATAAACAGAAACAAAACAATACTATCTAACAGCCTTAGGAGCAAAATGAAAATCATCTTATTGAAGGGAGAGGTGGGTGAGGCTAGAAAAGGCTTTTGCCACAGGAAAGTTCCTTTCTATGTGATTCTAAAAGAGATAAGCATTTCAGATTTCAGCTCTTTCACTTAAGCTAAGTGCAATACAATACAAAGGCAAAGATCTCAGTACACTCTAAGTTTAGGTAAGAAATTTCAACACCACTTCTGCTTTTTTCCACTCAGCATCTCAATCAAATGCCTGCCTCTCTCATCTTTTAATATATGACGCTATAACATAAGGAGTTTGGTCAGCCAAATGCAAGTCTGCTGCTGTCTCTATAGCTAGTATCGTCTACGGGGGTCAGAACTCATAATATCCTAGACTTCGAGTCCTGATAAGCCAGAACAGATTTTAACTTTTACATAATAACTTATTCTTAAAATTTCCCTTTGACTTATAAAGGCCTCTAGGTAAAGTCTTTTTTGGCAACCCAACAGTAAAAGACATTATAAGAAAATAAAATTTAAGTTATATAGATAATATATTTCTAAACATGTTCTCAAGTTATGGAGATATACTGAATAATTTTTTGTTGTTGTTTTTTAATGTTCTACTTTACTATTGCCCCCAAAGCTTCTTCAATGAGACACAAATAAATTACTCTCAAGGTAGTAATAATTAAGCAACTTAATTCATAGCTGTCTCAAATCTTTATCTTCACCTTTTCCTGACAAAGAAATTCCTCCAAATCTAATACATTCTAAGATTATAAACACTAGAATAATATTCACAAAAAAAAGAAGTACATAAGTGGGATTGCTCAAACAGGGAGAGAAAACAGGTAACAAGTATAATAAAGCAATGATCTCTGTGATAATCAACACTGTTGTCTGATACTTAGATACTACGGTAAGCACTTCACACACATTATTTCAGTTTGTCAAAGGCATGATACCACTATGGTACTTTCAGTGCTGGGTCAAATCTTTTTTTCTTTATTGGGGGAAAATTTTAAAACAACAAAATGCACAGATTTTTAAGTGTGCACCATGATGACCTTTGACAAATGTACACAAGCAACATAGAAATTCACACATGAACATTTCCATCACCCCAGAATGTTCTCCTTTCCACTTAATCACCAACCCCAACTAGATGAGGCAATCCCTGTTGTAATTTCTACTACAACTTCATGTAACTGGAAGCAACCAGTGTGCACTCTGTTTCTAGCTTCTTTGCTGTTTTTGAGATTCATCTATCTTTTTGCCTCTTCAGCAGTGGTTTTTTTTTTTTTTATTGCTGGATAGTATTTCACTGAATATATTAAAATTTGTTTACCCATTTACCTATAGATAGATATTACAGTGTTCCTGGTTTTCAGCTATTATGAATAAAGTGGCTGTAAACATGTATGTCTGAATCTTTCCAAGTTTTTATTTTTCTTAGGTAGAATCTGTTTCTCTTAGAGTAGAACTGCTAGGTCATAAGGCAGACATATGTTTAACTTTATACGAAACTGCCATACAGTTTTCCAAAGTAGTTGCTCTGTTTTATACTCCTCGTAACACATATGACAAAGTTCCAGTTGCTCCACATTCTTGTGAACATTATGTCTTTGAAATTTTTACCATTTTTGGAATGTGTGAAGTGGTACCTTGATTTTTTTATTGCAATTTCTGGGTAATTACAAGACACTGAACACCTCTGTGTGTTCACTGGACATTCTAATATTTCCTTTTATGAAGTACTTATTCAAGTTTTTTACCCTCACTTTTTATTTAGAGTTGTCTTTTTACTGATTTGTAGAAATTCCTTATATATTCTGGATACCAATTCCTTTGTTAGACTAATACATTTCAAGCATTTTTTTCTCTGCCTGTGGCTTGCTTTTTCATTTTCTTAACAATCTCTTTGATGTGGACAATTTTGTGATTTTCATAAAGTCCAATTTATAGCTTTTTCTCTTATGGTTAAATGCCTTTTATATTCTACAAAATCTTTCCCTACCTCAAATTACAAAGATATTTGTAGATATTTTCTTCCACAAGTTTCACAGTTTTAGCTTTATATTTAGGTCTGTGAATTATCTTAAATGTTGTGAAGAAAATTCATGATTTTTCTCTCCATTCAAACATTCAGATGTTTTAGCACCACTGGTTGAAAAGTTTCCTTCCCCCATTAAATGACACTGGCGCTTTTGTCAAGAATCAATTAACAATGTAACATACTGCTGGACATTCTATTTTGTAATTTGGTTTTACAAGAAATTATTTCAAATAATAAAAGTTAGAAGAATTTGGTGATATAATTTTATTTAAAAAAACTTTCAAGAGAGGCAGGGCTAAGATGGCAGACTAGCCATCCTTCTCCTCTGATCCTGTCAACAACTAAGTCCTTCAGAAAAAAATGAATGGAATAAAAAGGATATTTTAGGAGCCACAAGATCAAGCAGAAAGTTGTGATATCAGACTGCATGACGTGAAGGGGAACAGCTACCTTTGTTGGAAGCAAATCGGCAGAGCAGAGTGTCCCACTTCTGGTGCCAGAAAGGAGTGACAGCACGGGTGCCGAGGCCATCTTTTCAACTAGTACCTGGCCTGGGACTGCTGTGCCTGAGAGTGTGCCTGGGGCTGGCTGCCACACTGAGTACTGGTGCCTAAGCAGAGTGCGTTTCTCTCAACTGTGTAGCTAAGTTTATGACAGCTGCACATACAGAACATAGTGGCAGCTGGCAGCCAAGTGTAGCAACACCTTTCCCACTCCCTTCTAAGCTACCAAAACAAAAAACCCAACCCACTGCCATCAAGTAGATTCTGACTCATAGTGACTGTACAGAGTAGAACTGCCCAATGGAGTTTCCAAGGAAAGCATGGCATATTTGAACTGCCAACCTTCTAGTTAGCAGCTGTAGCATTTAACCTACATAGTGTAGGTCTCTAACATACACTGGAGGCTACATTCTGGTACACTACCTGGGCTCGAAGTGGGACACTGTATGTGTGTTCCCTTAGCTTTTCTCTCAGACTTGAAGAGGAAACACATGGAGGGGTAGAAGAAAAGTTCTGTTGGCTCTGCCTGAGTTGTGAAATGATGTACCTACAGAGCTCCATGTGAATTACACTGGACCATCTCAAGCTAAGTGCTCATAAACCCTCAGGGCTCAATCTTTTCCTACGTGCTGCTTCCTCTCCCTATCGCCAACCTTTCCCACCTACTTTTTCTGCTTCACACCAAACACTGAATTCTGGTACATTACCTGGGCTGGAAGTGGTACATCTTATATGTGTGCCCTGAGCTTTTCTCTCAGACTAGGAAAGGGAAGCAAAGGCAGGGGTGTAAGACAAGATCCCCTGACTCTTCTGAACTGCAGATCACAGCACCTACAGAACCACAGAAGACGTTCACTGGACCATCACAAGGTAAGTGCTCACCAACTTTCATGACACAGATCTCTCCTACGCACTGACTTCACTCTGTATATCTAGCCTTTTCCTCCTTCCTTCTCTGCTCTATACTTGACTCTAAATTCTAGACCACTACATGGGCCAGAAGTGGGGCATTTTATGTGTGTGCCCTGAACTTTTTTCCCAGTCCTGGGGAGGGAAACAAAAGAAGGATTGGAAGAAGAGTTCTGCTGGCTTTTGCGAGCCAGCAATTCCTGCTATCTCTCTCAAATATGATGATGAAATTAGGGAACATTCCTAGATAAACAGAAGTATAAAGAATTTGCAAAAACCAAACCAAAATTACAAGAAATACTGAAAGAAGTTCTTCAATTAGAAAATCAATAACATCAGACATATACTTAAGGATACAATTCAAGACACAGCATCTAGAGTTCAACTTGGTTAGAGAAGCCACAAAGCTCAATTAAGGCTAAAATATTGGAACTGGGGAAACAGACACCTCAGTATGTAAATCATGATAACATTATACTAAAAAGAGGGACAAATTAATATATTCACAGACCTTTCAAATGGAGAGGAGGTCAAAGGTGATACAAAGAAATTAAAGACTGGCTTAAACTTAGAACACTGGGGGAATAGTGGGATAGTCACAAAGCAAACAAACAGTACTACACATGAAAACAAGAAACAAAATCTAGAAGACTCAATAGATATAAAACCAACACTGAAACAGATGAGAAGAAAGCCCATAAAGAAAAATGACTCAGAACAGACTATTAAGTGGAACAAAGAAACTGCCAACAACACAAAAGACACCAAAATTACAGCACTAAATTCACACTTATTGATAATTATTCTAAATGTAAATGAATTAAATGTACCAATAAAGAGACAGAGAGTAACAGGTTAGATCAAAAAACATGATCTGTCTAACAAGAAACACACCTTAGACTCAAAGATACAAACAACTGAAACTCAAAGGATGGGAAAATATATACCAATCTAACAATATGCAAAAGAAGAACAGGAGTGGCAATATTAATCACAGATAAAATAGACTTTAAAGTAAAATCCACCATCATGAACACAGATGGTCACTATTTATTGCTTAAATGTTCAATACAGGAGGATGTAACAATATTAAATATTTATACACCCAACATCAGAGCTTCTAAATACATAGAGTGCACACTGAAAACACTGAAAAATGACACAGACTGCCCCACAAAGATGGGGGAGACTTCAACACACCACTTTCAGTAATAGACAAAACATACAGAAAGAAGACATGCAAGATCTTGTGACAATCAGCTACCCCAATCTCACAGACATACACAGAACTCTCTACCTAACAACAGACAAGTATACCTTCTACCTAACAACAGACAAGTATACCTTCTTTCCCAGTACACATGGAACATTCTCTAGAATAGACCACATATTAGGCCATAAAGTAAGTGTCGACTAAACTCAAAGCACTGAAATACTGCAAAGCATTTTCTCAGACCACAATGCCATAAAAGTTGAAATCAACAGATAAAAAACATGGGTAGAAACTCAAACTTATGGAAACAGAATAACACCTTGCTCAAAAACCTCAGGGTCACAGAAGAAATTAAGGAGGCAAAAAAGAAATTCATGGAATCAAATGAGAATGAAAACATATCCTACCAGAACCTATGGGATACAGTAAAAGTAGTGTTTAGAGGTCAATTTATCTCAATAATTGCACACATCCAAAATCAAGAAAGGACCCAAATCAAAGAATTAACCCTACAACTTGAACAATTAGATAGAAAACAACAAAAGATCCCCTTGAGTACCAGAAGAAAACAAATAACGAAAATTAGAACAAAACACAATGAATTAGAGAATAGGAAAACAATCAAAAGAACTAATAAAATTAAAAGCTATTTTTTTAAAATGATCAACAAAATTGATGAATCATTGGTCAAACTCATAAAAGAAAAGCAGGCGAGGAAGAAATAAGATACGTCATTGCACAAGAGACCCAAATGAAATAAAAAGAATCAAAACTAGAATAGAGGAAACGGACAAACTTCTAGAATCACACTACCTACCCAAAACTAACACAGACAGAAGTAGAACAACTTAATAAGCCCATCACAAAAGGAGAAATTAAAAAAGTAATCAAAAAAGTCCTGGCCTAGACTGCTTCACTGGAAAATTCTACCAAACTTTTAGAAAGGATTCAGTATCAATACTACTACAGGTATTTCACAGCATAGAAAAGGATGGAACACTCCCAAATTCATTCTATGAAGCCAGCATAACCTTGATACCAAAACTGAGTCAAGATAGCAAAAAAAAAAAGGACAATTACAGACAAATCATTTGATTTTATCAATTGATGCAGAAAAGGCATACAACAAAATTCAACATCCATTCATGTTAAAAAAAACTCTCAGAAAAATAGGAATAGAAAGGAAATTCCTCAGCATAATTAGGGGCAACTACACAAAACCAAGAGCCTACATCATCCTTAACGGAGAGAGACTAAAAGAATTTCCTGAGAAGAGGAACCAGACAAAGAAGCCCACTGTCACCATTTTTATACAATATTGTACTGGAGGTTCTAGTTAGAGCAGTCAGGGAAGATACAGAAATAAGGGGTATCTGCATCAGTATAGAAGAAGTAAAAGTATCTCTATCTGCAGATGATAAGAAAACCCCAAAGAATCCATAAATAAACTGCTGGGACTAATAGAAGAGTTCAGCAAAGTATCAGGATGTAAGATAAACATAAATAAATCAGTAGAATTCTTTACACTAGCAAAGAAGCCTCCAAAGACAAAATCACCAAATCGGGACCATTTACAATAGCTGCCAGAAGACACAATACCTAGGAATAAATGTAACCAGAGATGTAAGAGACCTATTCAAAGAAAATTACAAGACTCTAATGCAAGAAACCAAGAGTCTTATTTAAGTGGAGAAATCTACCTTACTCACAGATAGACTTAACACTGTGAAAATGTCTACTCTACCCAAAGCTATCTGTACATACAATGTAATCCCAATACAAATTCTAATGTCATTTTTGAATGAGATGGAGAAATAAATCGCCAAGTTTGTTTGGAAGAGGAAGAAATCCTAAATGAGTAAAGTGCTACTAAAGAAGAAGAACACAGTGGTAGGTCTCACGATATCTGATCTTAGAACTTATTACACTGCCACGTTAGTTAAACCAGCTGGGTGCTGGTACAAAAACAGATATATAGATCAATGGAACAGAACAAAGAATCCAGAAATAAAACCATCCACCTATGAATAGGTGATAACTTGACAAAGGTCCAAAGGCTGTAAAGGGGTAAAAAAACAATCTCTTCAACAAATGGTGTTGACAAAACTGGATATTCGCTTGCAAAAAGCTGACACAAGACCCATATGTCACACCTTGCATGAAAATGAACTCAAAATGTATTAAAGACCTAAATATCAAACCTAAAATGATATATGTCACGGAAGAAAAACTAGGGACAACACTGGAAGCTCTAATACACGGCTTAAACAGCCTACAAAATATTACTAACAATGCACAAACAGTAAAAGTGAAAATAGTAAATGGGAACTAAACTCAAATACTTATGCTCACCCAAAGATTGTATCAACAGAGTTAAACGACCGCCTTGCCTACAAAACAGGAAAAAATGTTTAGCAACCACAGATGCCTTATTTCCATAATCTACAGGGCACTGCAAAAAAAAAAAAAAAACCCAATTAAACAATGGGCAAAGGATATGGGCAGACACTTCACCAAAGAAGACATCGAGACAGCCAAAAGACACATGAAGAAATGCTTACCATCATTAGCCATTAGAGAAATCTAAATCAAAACTATACTGAGCTCCCATCTAACCCCAACAAGGTTAGCACTAATCAAAAAAACACAAGGTAACAAATGTTGGAAAGGCTATGGGAGAGACTGGAACTCTTCTACACTGCTAAGGGCTGTCACATGAACAGATAACATGCACATGAATATTTACTGCAGCACTGTCCACAACAGCAAAGAGATGGAACCATCCTAGGTGCCCAACAACAGATGAATGAACAAACTATTGTCTATTTACATAGTGGAACACTAAGCAATGATAAAGAACAATAATGATTTTACGAAACATCTCATAATCTGAAATCATCAGGAAGGCATTTCGCTGAGCGAAATCAGTCATCTGCAAAATGCCAAATATTAATGAGAACACTATTATAAGGACCTATGAGAAGGCTTATGCACAGAAGAAAATATTCTTTGATGGCTACAAGGGTATGCAGGGATAGAGAGAGTTACTCATAAATTAGACAGTCAATAAGAATTGGGTTAGGTGAAGGGAGTGACAGCACACAGTAGAAGGGACGTCAGCACAATTGGACTACACCATAAGCTAAAAGGTTTTCTAAACACAACCCCAGAGTGCCCTGACAGAGAACACAACATTGAGTCCCAGACACAGCATGAGAAAAAGGGAAGTGCAGATTTAGAACTTTATTAGAAGATCAGACTTGATGGTCTGACAACCTGGAGGGTCCCCCTGGACTTCCTGCCAGCTCAGAGCTGAAACTAGTACTTAAGTCAACACTTCAGACAAACATTGGACTGGACTATGGGTCACAGAATGATGTAGATGGTGTGTGTACTTTATGGTTTAACATATACATGAGGCTGTCCAACTGGTTGCTTTCCAGAGCAGAGAGGAAAGGGTAGGAAGGAGGGGGACAAATGTTGGTTGAGTGGATACTGGAAGTAAAGAGTGGAAAGGAAGAGTGTGCTGTCTGTCACAGTGTAAGGAGAGCAGACACAGCTGCATAGGATGGGTGCTCAGGGTTTTATATGGCAAATTGACTTGGACTGTAAACTTTCACTTAAAAACGATTAAGAAAAAAAACAAACCTTACATGAAATATTGCAGAACAAGCTATCATCAGATTCTAAATTAAAGCTGCACAATAATTCTTAATGATATACAAAGTATCATACCACAAATAATTGTATCTACAGCAGACTACTAACATTCATGGATTTAACATTTATGGTTTTAATTCCCTGTGGCAGCTCTAAATATCTGTGGTTTATAATTAAGTCATCATTTTGCTAAGGCACACATTGGAACTGTGTGTTTGAAATTTTGTGCACACATGTGAGTAACTGATCTAGTGAATAAACAGAGTTGCTGTTCAGCATACATCTCAACAAGGTTCATTAAGTAACCGTCATGTTTACATTTAATAGGTGAAATTACATGGTATAGGGCTACTTTCAAATATGGAGAATCTCAATAGCTTTGAATCATATTAATCAAGAATGTCAATGGCCTACCACACTAATAATGCTAAAGAGTACCTTCTATAGTAAAAAGACAAATAATCTAATTTAAAAAAACACACAAGGAATTGACTAGACATTTCTCCAAAACAGATATACAAATGACCAATAAGCACATTAAAAGAGGCTCGACTTTATTAGTCATTACGGAAATGCAAATCAAAAACATGACGAGATACAACTTCACACTCACTAAAGCCAAAAACAAATCAGTTGATGCAGAGTCAATTTTGAGTCATGGCAACCCAACGTGTTTCAGAATAGAACTGAATTCCATAGCATTTTCAATGGCTGTGACCCTTGAGAAGCAGACTGTTAGACTTTTCTTTAGAGGTAGCTCTGGATGGATTTAAACCATCAAAGCTTCAGTTAATATCCAAGCATTTATCTGTTTGCACCATCCAGAGTCCCTTCACACTCACTATGATATCTATAATTAAAAAGACAGACAGTAACAATTGTTAGCAAGAATGTGGAGAAACTGGAACCCTTACTTACTGTTCATTGCAGCTGCCATGGAAGTCAGTTTGACAATTCCTCAAAAAGTTAAATACAAAGTTGTAAACTCCAGTAACTTCACTTCTGAGAATACACTGAAGAACACTGAAAACTTGGACATGAATACTCATAGCAGAAGGACTTGTAAAAGACTCAAAGGGGAAGCAAATGAAATGCCCATCAAGTGATGAATGAATAAACAAAATGCACTACATCCACATGATGAAGTATTATTCAGCCATAAAAAGGGAGGATACTCACATGTGCTGCAACATCAGTCTACTTTGAAAATACTGTGCTAAGCGAAAGCCAGCTATAAAAGGTCACGTACTGCATATTCCATTTCTATGAAAAGCCAACAACAGGCAAATCATAGATACACAATGTAGATTAGTGATTGCCAAAGATTGAGGAGATGGGGTAGGCAAGTGATTGCTAATGGCTACAAGTTTTCTTTATGGGGAATAAAAAAATTCTGGAATTAGATGCTCGTAATGGTTGCACAAGTTTCTGAATATACTAAAAAAACCCACTAAATTCTATACTTTAAAGGGGTGAATCTTATGGCAAGAAGATTTCAATTTGGAAAAAGGAACATCTTATACAAAACTACTAGATGGTTATGTAACACAGAATATGTAACATGAGAATGATTGAAACAGGATGCTGTGGAATATTTAAAATAAATGAAACTTTACCTACCAGAAATTTTGAAAAAAACCTTATAATTCCCACAGTAGATAAAAGATGCACAATATTTCTTGTTTGCTAACTAAAAAAATAAAATTTTTTGTTGAACCAAAGCCAACAAATCTTTTTACTAACTAAAATAACAAAACCAAAATCCACGCCTGAAGCTGTCAAGTCAATTCCAATTCATAGCAATCCTATATAAGACAGAGTAGAAATACCCCAAAAGGTTTCCAAAGAGCAACGGTAGATTCAAACTGCTGACCTGTTGGTTGGCAGCCCAGTTCTTAACCACTGTACCACTAGGGCTTCCAGGGTAACAAAGAACAAGACAAAAAACACGAAAACTTAAAAAAAAATTTTTTTTACTCTAGTACTATCAAAGTTGTATATACTGAAATTTATTCAGCAGAATAAAAAAATCTGTATAAGCAATAAATATTAATGAAATACCTAAAAGTAAATTCATAGCTTAAATAGATTTATGTGATCTTTCTCTATTGCACTTCTAATAGTTTCCAGCTTTAACAAATTGCACAGCTATAGACCTACAGCTATTTCAACTGCAGTTATGTGGAAAGTTGCCAACAAATATTTCCTGCTAAAACAACTTTATCCTATTACTGCTAAGATTCATACAACTATTTGACAAATTTGCATAATAAATTTGCAGGAACAAAAGAAGATGTGAAAAATATATTGAAATGTCACTGTTCATTAGAATCAATAAATTATCACAACCCACAGTTAAAGCATATGGAAGAAAACCTCTAAAGTCCTTTACGTTTGCTTGGCTTCAGCTGAGAGTCAGGAATAGACCATAACAGAAGAAAAAGAGAGAGAAAAGTTTGCACATATTTCATCAATTGTATGACCCTAGCGAAAACAGCCACAAATTCCAGAGCTCTCCTAGTTCATATAATACTAGTGTTATTTAAGTAGGATATTATCTAGGTTGGAGTTTGAAATTTCTCCAAAAAAACTTAGTAATTATTCTGTTTGATAACATCCAGTTTAAAACGTCTTCCTAAAAAAATAATATAAGTTTATACCATCATTCTACTTTAGCTAGATATTTTGATAGACTTGAACTCATCGGCCTTGCCATATATTCAAAGGGCTAATACGTCTACTTTTATTTTTAAAAATAATCTTAATATCTGTATGTTCTAACACTGACAGTTTGGGTAGACCTTACATACCACAAAATTTATACACTAAGCCTCATGATTTTTAGTAAATGCATGTATTTGTACAAACATCACCACAAGTTTCCTCTTTCTTATCTGTAGGCAGTCGTCACTCTCATTCCCAGTTCCAAGCACTGATCTGCTTTCTGTCTCTATAATTTTATAAATTATAAATTTAATAAAAATGTAAATATATAATATTTTCTCTTTTGTGCCAGGGTTCTTCTCCTTATTATACTGTACCTGAGGGTCATCCATGTTGTTACACATACTGTTCGTTACTTTTATTGATAAGTAATGTTCTAAGGATATATACAACTTACATACATACAACTTGCATAGATACATAAATTGTATGGATACACATTATTTATTCACTCACTTGTCTTTTGATTATTTCAAGTTTTTGTCTATTTCAAATAATGTTGCTAAGAACACTGGCACATAAATCTTTGTATGGCCGTATTTTCATTGCTTTTAGGTAGATAACCTAGGAATGGAAACGTGTTATATGACAGGTGTAGTTTATCACGTAAGTAGCTATACCATTTCCCACTTCCAGCAGCAATGTACCTAGTTTCCTCACATTCTTATAGATACTTGGTATTATCAGTTTGTGAGTTCAGCTATTGTAACAAAGTAGTATCTCACTGTGGTTTTATTTTGCATCTCCCTAATCTGATGACAAACAAAACAGACAAGCAGTCCCCACTTGTCTGTCGGTTTGTCGTACTGGCTTGCTTGTTGCTGTGAAGCTGGAAGCTATGCCACTGGCATTAGCATACCGTCAAGGTCATCCATGGTGGACAGGTTTCAGCTGAGGGTCCAGACTGAGACTGACTAGAAAGAAGGAAAATAATTAGCCTTATGAGTAGCAGCAGAACACTGTCAGATGCAGTACTGGAAAATGAGTGCTTCCCAGGTTGGACGGCACTCAGAAGGCAAATGGGGAAGCACTGCCTCCCCAAAGTAGAGTCAACCTTCATCATATGGATGGAGTAACGCCTTCAGGATATTCATTCGCTGATGTGGCACAACTCAAAATGAGAAGAAACAGTTGCAAGCATCCATTAATAACTGCAATATGGAATGTATGAAGTATGAATCTAGGAAAATTGGAAATCATCAAAAATGAAATGGAATGTACAAACATTGACATCCTAGGCATTAGTGAGGTGAAATGGATCAGCACTGGCCATTTTTAATCAGACAGTCGTATGGTTTACCATGTCGGGAACAAAAACTTGAAGAGAATAGTGCTGCATTCATCATCAAAAAGAACATTTTAAGAACTGTTCTGAAGTACAATGCTCTCCATATACCTACAAAGAAGGCCAGTTAATACGACTGTTATTCAAACTTATGCACCAACGAGTAAGGTCAAAGATGAAGAAATTGAAGGTTTTTACCAGCTTCTGCAGTCTGAAATAGACTGAATGTGCAATCAGGATGCACTGATAATTACCGCTGATTGGAAACAAAGGATTGGTAGGTGGAAAATACAGCTTTGGTGACAGAAATGATGCTGGAGATCACATAATAAGAGTTTTGCAATACCTTTTTTCACCAACAGAAATGGCAACTCACCAGATGGAATATACACGAATCAAATCGACTACATCTGTGGAAAAAGGCAATGGAAAAGCTCCACATCAGCAGTCAGAACAAGACCAGGTGCCGACAGCAGCACATACCATCAATTGCTCACACGCAAATTCAACCAGAAGAATTGTTGAATGACATCAAAGACATCATTCATGAAGAAAGCAAGAGGACATTAAAAAGACAGGAAAGAAAGAAAAGACCAAATGGGATGTTAGAAGATAATATGAAACTTGCTCTTGATTATCGAGCAGCTAAAGCTAAAGGAAGGAATGAGGAAGTACAAGAATTGAACAGAAGATTTCAAAGGTCAGCTCGAGAAGACAAAATAAAGTATTATACTGACACGTGCGAAGAGCTGGAAATAGAAAACCAAAACAGAAGAACACATTCTGCATTTCTCAAGCTGAAAGAACTGAAGAAAAATTCAAGCCTCAAGTTACAATAGTGAAGGATTCTATAGGGAAAACATTAAACAACTCAGGAAGCATCAAAAGAAGACAGAAAGAATACACAGAGTCATACCAGAAAGAACTGGTTCATCCATTTGAAAAGGAAACATATGATTGGGAACTCATGGTCCTGAAGGAAGAAGTCGAAGCTGCATAGAAGGCACTGGCAAAAAAACAAAGCTCCAGCAACTGATGGAATTACCAGTTGAGATACTTCAACAAAGATGCTCGTTCATCTATGCCAAGAAATCTGGAGGACAGCTACCTAGCCAACTGACTGGAAGAGATCCATATTTACACACATTCCAAAGACAGGTGATCCAACAAAATGTGGAAATTACTGAACAGTATCATTAATATCACATGCAACTAAAATTCTGCTCAAGATCATTCAAAAGCAACTGCAACAGTACATTTACAAGGAACAGCCAGAAATTCAAGCTGGATTCAGATGATGTGGAGCCAGGGATATCATTACTGAAAGCAGAGAACAGTAGAAAGATGTTTACCTGTGTTGCATTCACTATGCAAAGACTGTGTGGATCATAACAAATTATGGCTAACATTGTGGAGAATGGGAATTCTAGAACACTTAACTGTGCTCTTAAGGAATCTGTACATGGATCAAGAGGAAGTCGTGTAAACAGAACAAGGGGACACTGCATGGTTTAAAGTCAAGAAAGGTGTGCACCAGGGTTGTAATCATTTCACCATACCTTTTCAATCTCTATGCAGAGCAAATAATCTGAGAAGCTGGCTTATATGAAAAAGAATGAAGCATCAGGATTGGAGGACAACCCATTAACAACCTGCGTTATGCAGACAACACCATCTTACTTGCTGGGAGTGAAGACGATATAAAACACTTACTGATGAAGATCAAAGACCAAAGCTTCAATATGGATTGCACCTCAACATCAAGAAGACAAAAACCCTCACAACTGGACCAGTAAGCAACACCTTGATACATGGAGAAAGGACTGAGGTTGTTAAGGATTTCATCTTACTTGGGTCCACAATCAACGCCCATGGAAGCAACAGTCAGGAAATCAAAAGACACATTGCACTTGAAAATTTGCTGCAAAGGACCTCTTGAAGTATTGAAAAGTAAAGACATTACTTTGAAGACTAAGGTGTGCCTGACTCAAACTATGATATTTTCAACTGCATCATATGCATATGAAAGCTGGACAATGAACAAGGAATACAGAAGAATTGATGGCTTTGAATAGTGGTGCTGTAAAACAATACTGAATGTACCATGGACTGACAAAAGAACAAACAGATCTGTTCTGGAAGAAGTACAACCAGAGTGCTCCCTAGAAGCAAAGATGGTGAGACTGCATCTTACATACTTTGGGCATGTTGTCAGGAGGGATAAATCCCTGGAGAAGGACATCATGCTTGGTAGAGCAGAGGGTCAGCAAAAAAGAAGCTCCTCAATGGGATGGATTGACACAGTGGTCACAATGATGAGCTTCAGCATAAAAATAACTGTGGACATGCACAAGACTGAGCAGTGTTTCATTTTGTTGTGCACAAGGTCACTGTGAATTGGAACTGACTGGACAGCACCTAACAACAACAAAAACAATCTGACGATGCTGAGCATCTTTTCATATACTTATTAGCTATTCTTATACTTAAAAATATATACATATTTTATTGTGCTTTAAGTGAAAGTTTACAATCCAAGTCAATTTATCATAAAAAAAGACTTACACACACACCGCTATGTAACTCTAGCCACTCTCCCCACACTGACAGCACACTCCTCTTTTACACCCTTCATTTCCTGTGTCCATTCAACCACTTCCTGTCCCCCTTTGCACTCTCATTCTCATCTCTGGATAGGAGCTGCCCAGTTAAGTCTCAGGTACCTACATAAGTCAAGAAGCACACTCTCCACCAGTATTATTTTATGTCTCATAATCCAGTCCAATCTTTACCTGAAGAGTTGGCTTCAGGCATAGTTTTGGTTCTGGGCTAATGGAAGGTCTAGGGACCACGTCTTCCATGGACCCTTCCATCTGTCACAGCATCACATCTGGTGTTTTTGATACAGCTCAAGTATAGTACCCTATCCTCCTCCGGCTACGTCAGGGATTCTATGTTGTGTTCCCTGTTAGAGCAGTCATTGGTGGTGGCTGGGCACATCTCAGGCTAATGTAGTCTCTGAATTATGTGGCCCTTTCCCTGTCTCTTGAGCTCATTAGCTTCCTTACATTTTTCAAGATGGATATAACAACAACAAAAAAGAGCAGTTGCTGAAGCTGTTTAAGTACAACCAAATACTCCATGGGTTTTGGTGACTTGGTTTGGAAGTCTAGAGCCATGGTTTCATGGAATATTCTAGTTAACTGGGCTACTACCATGTTTAGATGAAAGCCTGCAAGCAACCACCGAAGATACAGCTCTAAGGCACTCATCTGGAGCAAATGAGGAAGGAGTAGAGTATGACAGGAAGTGGAAATGCAATGTGTGGCTAATTGCCTCCATGAGCAACTGTCTCCTTTGCCATT
Source organism: Heterohyrax brucei (assembly GCA_028571685.1). Taxonomy (NCBI): domain Eukaryota; kingdom Metazoa; phylum Chordata; class Mammalia; order Hyracoidea; family Procaviidae; genus Heterohyrax; species Heterohyrax brucei. Next base: position 162,279,102 of record CM053140.1, read on the forward strand.
AGACCAGAGGAATGGATGGTGCCTGGCGGCCATTACTGAACATTTTGATCAAAGATTCTACAGAAGAATCCTGATCAAGAAGGAGCAATGCAGAAGAGAATTTCAAATTCTCATGGAGACCAGACTCTACAGAACCCACAGAGAATGGATAAACTCCCAAAACTATTACCCTCAGATAACCTTTAAATCTTAAAGCAAAAACATGCCTTGAAGTCTTCTTAAAACCAAACAGTAGTTTAGCTTAACTAATCAAGAATGTCTGCCTTGAGCATTATGCTCCTTTAAGAACTATCTATATGGGATCAAACTGAGAACAGCAACTCAAAAGACTTGACAAGAAACTGAGGGGGCAGTCAGTTCATGCTAATGAGGGAGGAAAGTTTGGAAAAGTAGAGTGACAATGGTGGCACAACTCAAAAACCATACTCGGTGTCGCCGAATTGTTTCTGTAGAAATGATGTTCTGCTATGTACATCCTCAACAACAACAAATTAGAAAATTTAAAAAAGAAAAGAAAAGCATTTACAGACTTCTGCTTCAAGTAATGGAGGACTAGGTAAATTGGCCCAACTTACCATTTAGGACAACTACTAAAACTGAACAAAATATTTTTTAAAATTTGAAGATTTCAGAGAACTGATAAGAAAAAAGTCCAAAGAAGACAGAAATCCAGAGAAGTACTCCACATTTAAGGTCTCTTTACTCAGGAAGTGGCATATTGGTTAAGAGCTTGGCTGCTAACCAAAAGGTTAGCACTAGCCACTCTTTACAAATCCTGTGGAGCAAGTTTTACTCCTTCCTATAGGGTCACTATGTGTCAGAATAGACTCAGTTGCAACAGGTTTTGTTTTAGGTTTACTGAGGAATATTTGCCAATTCTGGACAGTTTGAAAAAGTTAAAGGGACAGTTGGGAGGATGAGACATGTATGGAGCAGAGAGAAATAGTGTGCAGTCACCGGACAGGGAGAGCAGTGGAAGCTGCATATAGGGGGGCATGTAAATTTTCATGTGAATGTACATTTTCACTCAGTTATGTTAAATAAAAAAAAAAAAAAGTTAAAGGGACAAAAGCTGAAAGTATAAGGCCTGTCAAGAGTGACAGCCCTTGTAAAACCTCCAGGTTGTATTGGAACCCTGAAAGGCAACATGCTAGGAATAAGACTAATCAGAAATAAATTAGTACCTTCATGGACAGCAGCCCAGCTTCAAGACATCTGGCTAGTTAGAAAATATTAATTCCTGAAAATGAATTAAAATCATCTTGGCCTGTCAGTGCATTTAAGAGCAAAGGAAATCCTCTTTGGAAGAAGATAACATTACTCAAGGCTTCAAACTACTTCTATAATTTTTCAAATACCGTATCTGGCACACAGTCAAAGAAAACTACTCAAGAGAAAACAAGAAAACATCAACAAGATGTAGCAGAAAAAAGGTACTAAAAATAGATATACAGTAGTTCCAGATATTGGAATTGTCAGAGAAACTTTAAAATGACTACCTTAAGCTATTTTCGAAGAGATAGAAGACTATACTGAAAACTTTGGAAGAGAATTAGAACCTACAAAAAGGGCAGGAGATGTGAAAAATAAACAAATTCAACAAGTGAAAAATAATTTAAAGGAGTGGAACATAACACGAGATCTGATGATTTTCACAAACTCATCCTACACAAAGTGCTATCTATTTCATTGCTGAATATCACTATGATCACCTCTGAAGTACTCCCTTTGAGAAGGTATGCACCAACACCAGTGCCTAATTTACCCTTCAAAGCAATTTTGGAACTCGTTTTCTGCAATGGTCATCAGAACTGTCATAGTATTACCCTTGATGTCCTGAATGTCATCAAAATGTGAGCTTTTCAATATTTCCTTTATCTTTCAGTAAAGAAAAAAGTCTTTGAGGACCAGATCAGGTGAGTAGGGAGGATGTTCTAACATAGTTATTTGTTTACTGGCTAAAAACTCCCTCACAGACAATGCATGTGAGCTGGTACTCGTGATGCAAGAGCCATAAGTTGGCAAAATGTTCAGGTTGTTTTTCTCTAACTTTTTGATGCAGCCTTTTCAGCACTTCCAAACAGTAAACTTGGTTAACTGTCCAGTTAGTACAAATTGGTAATAAACAATCCCCCTGATATCAAAAAAGGTGAGCAACACTGTTCTGACTCTTGATTTGGACTGACAGAACTTTTTGGTCATGGAGAATTGGCTGACTTCCACTGCGCACTCTGACGCTTTGTTTCAGTGTCCTATTGGGTACACCCATGTTTGATCACCAGCGATAACATGGCCCCAAACATCATCTTGCCTCTCTGAAGGGTCTTGGCAAACTTCGACTCTCCTTTGCTTTTGTTCATTGGTAAGCTTTTTCAGGGCCATTTCTGCACACATCTTTTTCATGCCAAGATTTTCAGTTACGATTTTCCTAAACTGCTTCTCTGTCAATGTTTACTTGGAATGCTATGTTTCTCACAGTCAGCCGACAATTCCAACACACAATTTGATGAATTTTTACAATATTTTCATCAGTTCTGCTCATTATTGGCCACCTTGAACCCTCTTCATCAGTAATACTTTCTCTCAGAAAAACATTTAATCCATTTGTACGCTGCCATTTTCTTCATGGCATTATTCTCATAAACTTGGACTAACATGGCCCTGATTTCATTTCTACTCTTGCCAAGTTTAACAAGAAATTTACTGTTTGTTCACTGCTCTAAATTCAAGCTCCGAAATTCTTGTGATGGCATAGAAAAACACGCAACAACAATAATAAATTGTGGTCAGCAAGACACCGCCCCACGTCAACACGAACACAGCTGTGAGACACTGATATATCAAGGTCATGAAACCTTACGACGTTATTGGTACAGTGCTGGCAACAAAAGCGTATGGTGGCAAGTTCATGAACTTAACTGTCAGACCTCCTATGTTCTGAGTACAATGCAATTAAACAAGAAATTATTAATCAAAACTTAATGTTTACATCTTTTAAAATAAAGAAATAGACTTTTAAGTGGAATAAACATACTTCTAAATAATGAAAAAATTACCACAAAAATTAGAAAGTATTTTGAGCGAAGTTACATTAAAAATATTACTATAAAGTATACTTAACACCACGCTTAGAGAAAAGTTTATAACCTTAACAGAATATATTAGAAACAAACATTGAAAATTAATGTGTTAAGTACCTAAGAAGACATAGAAATAAAAAATTAATAAAATAAACTCAAAGAAATTTGAAGAAAGGAAATAAGAAACTCAAATGAATGACTCATAAAACAAATAGCAGAGAGGATCAGCAAAGCCAGAGTTGATTTCTTTGAAAAGATTAGTAAAATTCATGCAACTCTGGGGAATTTGGTCAAAAAAAAAAGGTATCCAATGTTAGAAATTAAAAAGCAGGTATTACAACTGATCCTGCAAACATATAAAAGATTTTATAAAAATTTTATGCCAATAAACTTCAAATTTTTGGTGAAATAGATGAATCCCTAAAACAAAAAACAATTTACCAAAACTGAAAGAAGGAATGAAAAATAGTCAAGGTATGGTTAAAGAAACTGATTTTATAAATAAACCATTACACTAAAGAAACGAAATTTATAACATAAGCCTTCCCACAAAGAAAACTCCAGAGCCAAATGGCTCTACCAGCCAATTCTACCAATCATTCAAAAAAGAAATCATTCCAATTTTATACAGATTTTTCTGGAGAATAAAAAAAAGAGGGATCACCCTTTGTTTTGTAAATCCAGCCATAAAGTAAAATCCACAGAAATATACAAAAGAAATAGAAATAACGTCAGAATAGTAGTTATCTTTAAGCAGGAGAGAGGAAACTGTGATTGAGAAAGAACAGCAAGTCAGCTTCTGGGGTACTGGCAAGGCTTCTTGAACAAAGTGGTCGTTCCCAAGTATTTGCTTTATAACAAATCCTTAAAAAACATATTTCCATTTTGTACACTTTTTATGCATATATCTTACGATTAAGAGTTTACAGATTGATGTCACTGAAAGAATGATATAAATATTTGTCAACCCTCATTCTTAAGACTATGGTTATTTCCATAACCACACATCTAATTATATTTTCATAATTGCCTATCTACAGGTTTACAATTTCTTCTTCTTAGAGATTATCTGTCAGAGATTAGTCTCTTTAATGTTTACTAGCTTCCAAGTTTCATTAACATACACCATTGTTGGATCAACGCTATAATTACATTTTGTACTAAGAGCAGTGTTCTTGAATATTCTTTTCTTCCTAACATCAGACATTGTTTTTAGAAGCCAAAGTTTTTTTTGTTTGTTTTTGAAAGAAATTAAAAAAATTTTATTGTGCTTTAATTGAAAGTTTACAGTCCAAGTCAATTTGTCATACAAAAAACTTACACACTTGGCTGTGTAATTCTAGCTGCTCTCCCCACCCTGTAACAGCACCTTCTCCTTTCCACTTTGTAGTTTCCGTGTAGAAGCCAAAGTTTAATCTTGGGTGATAACACACAAAGATTAGCCAATAATCTTGTATGTCTTCAACGTGTGCAATATAAAGAAAAATGAGACGGGTACACGGTTTCATGAGGGACTAAATAAATATCAACTCAGCAGTTTTTCTGGGAACTTCCACATCTGTTTCCTATCATTGATTATTTTAATCTATTTGTCTTCAGTCTTTGTCTATGCAACCCTAGTTTAAAACCCAGCCATCTGTCTACAAAAAGCTTTTACAGTAACAACAAATTTAATGATCTAAAATATGAATGTGCTCTAAGACCAAGTCATTTAGTTATTTCTTCTCTAAAAGTATCATAAAAGGAACTGCTAAGTGAGTCCACTTCAAATTCAATTGTGACAGCAGAGACAAAGCCTAAAGTGAACTACTGCTCCTATCTATCTTTTGTCTAAGTGTATTTAAACATCCCCTTTGAAGTGAGTAATAAGTATCAAATTTGACCCAAACAGTAAAGACTCAGACTGGTCTAAAATAGTCACCAAATTGGTAAACTTAAATAGAAGCAATTTTCATCATAAACTTTCTCACTTTTGGAACATGAGGGTTAAATTCCACAGCTCTGTGAATTGCTTCCACGGCATTAATTTCTGCTGTGCTTAACCCTCTTCTGGAGGCTGTTTCAGGAGAGAATCTGTAAGAAAACCACAAAACGAAGAAATGAATACACAAAAAACTATTGGCTCAGATTATAATCCAGCTTCCAGAATTAAAGCAGTTTCGGTGATGGCCAAAGACAAAGCCAGGTGATTACTAAGAACGAAAGCAAAGTTTTCTGATTCAATGTATAAAGCAAAACAAAACAAGGAGTGAAAATCTTCAAACTTAGACGAAGAAAGCTTTCAGCAGTCCTTTAAAGGCAGAATTTGGGAAAGGTAATAAGAAACACTACACAGGCACATCCACAGAACCTTACAACATAAAAGTACACTCTCACTACATTTTTATCTGAGAGGAAACAGCCTGCAAATATTCCATTTTAATGTATATCAAAACATAGTAACACAAGGGAAAGGAAGTGGTTGCCATTTGGTTGGTTTCTGAATATGTTACTGTGAAATACAGAGAAATTCAATAAGGGCAGCCAAAATGACAAAGAAAGAAGAGTAACTCAAAATTATAATCTAAGAACACACAACATGAACCCAGTCTCCCTACTGTATACCTTATCACAATCACAGCTACTATTTACTGCTGCATACCTTCTTTCTAGGCATTACTTTAGGTGCTTAGCTCATATAATTTATATACAACCATTCTTCAGTGAAGTTATTATCATTCACATTTCACAAATGAGGAAGACATTCAAACAAATTAACTTGCCCAAAGTCCCACTCTATGTAGTAGAGTTTGAATTTGAACCTAGGTTTATTTAGCTTCCAAACTCTTGTCCTTACCACTACACACAATAAGAAATATCAAAATCTCAGCTACATCAGCATGAAACCAGAAGAACCAGACAGCACCTCGCCACCACCAAAAACAGCCCTGACAGGGAACATAATACAGAGTCCCTGACACACCAGGAGAAAAAGTGGTGTGCAGATCTAGAACTGTATTAAAAGACCAGACATGATGGTCTGACACCCTGGAGGGTCCCCTGAGAACATGGCTCCTGGAACTTACTATTAGTCCAGAGCCGAAACCAGTATTGAAGGCAACACTTCAGACAAAAAAATAGACTAGATTTGTGGACACAAAGTGATGCATGTGGTGTGTGTACTTTATACTTTAATATATATATGAGGCTGTCCCACTGGTTTCTTTTTTGGAGGGGAGAGGAGACAGTGGAGAAGGAGGGACAAGTGTTGACTGAGTGGATACTGGCAGTAAAAAGTGATAAAGAAGACTGTGCTGTCACAGGGGGAGGAGAACACAGTTACAGACAGGTGGGTACTTGGAGTTTTACATGGAAAACAGACTTGGATTGTAAACTTTCATTTAATCACAATAAAAAAATAAAAAGAAAGTCTCAGAAGATCAAGGAGACCTGGTGATACATGGTGAAGAGCTACAGCTGCTAACCAACAAATCGATAGTTCAAATCTACCAGCTGCTCCTTGGAAACCCTGTGAGGCAGTTGTACTGTGTCCTACAGGGTTACCATGAGTCAGAATCAACCTAATGGCAACAGTTTGGTTTGGTTTAAGGGATGATGAGGAAAGAGCACTGTTTAAAGTCAGTAGAGAAAAGCATAATACTGAGTTTAGCAGTCTCCCCAAATTACTGCAGTTTTCATAATTACTTAAGGAGCCCAGTGAAGCAGTGCAAACTCTGATGGCATAAAGGTTGCCATGTGGTTACCAAATCGTGAGCAGTGTGAATCCACCAAGTGCTCACTGGAAACTCTATGGGGCAATTCTACTCTGCCCTATAGGGTCACTATGAGTTGAAATCAACTTGGTGATAGTGGAGCAGTGGTTAAATGCTTGACTGATAACCCAAAGGTTAGCAGGCTGAACCCACCAGCTGCTCTGTGGGAGAGAGACATGGCAATCCGCTTCTGTAAAGATTGCAGTCTTGGAAACTCTATGGGGCAGTTCTACCCTGTCCTATTGGGTCACTATGAGTCAAAGTGACTCGATGGCAATGGGTTTGGTTTTGGTTTGGTCCATAACAACTTACTTATCTGAAACAGTCCTTGTCTTCAACAGTGCTGCTGTATAACAGATAGCTGCTGACTTTGGAAGGCTTATATCTGTAATAATAATTTTCAATTTAGGTAGGAATTAAGATTAAAAATACCTTAAGACAATTTTTTAATAATATTTCATAGCACAAGTACAACAAATGTAAAAGAGCACATGCCTGGATATGTAGCTGGCAGATTTCAGTTTAAATCTTGACTCTGCTATTTGCTATCTATGCATCTTTGCATTACTAATGTCCTCCTTGAATCTCACTTTCCTTGAAATAGAGAATGCTATTTTTTCTGGCAGAGTTAATCTGTAGATTAAATTAAATAATGTCTTGGAAAGCCCTGAGCACAATCGTAAAAGCACTCAACAGATGCTTATAATAATCTGTTTACAGTAATATTATTCAGGAAAAAAAATTATAGTCTAATTATAACTATGTAAAAACAATTACACTGATTCATGGAGAAAAACTAGTATTAGGAAACAATAAAAATACTTAGCAGTAGTCAATTAAATCTAGGTGATATAATCAAGGATGATTTTTATTTTTTCTTTTTCCTATGTTTTTATATTTTCTACATTTTCTTAAATGGTTAAAAAATAAAGCAAATTAATCTGGAACTAGAAGTCAATTAGTTATACAAACTGTTTTTTGAAGACTGTCCCAAGTAATGCTAACAGAAGCATAAGAGTGCAGAAACCTCTTGAAGTTACAGATTCCAGAGCTATACTGGCAAATGGAGAACTAACGCAATAAATTTGCTTCTGACTTCTTCAGAATTCCACAATGGTAAAAACTGGGATTCATGAAAATAACTGAAAATGCAAAAGGATATCTACACTGTTAGTTTAATTTTGTTTTTAATTAATCAGGTCTTATTTTGATATTTTATATTCAGTCCCTAACCTCGTTCATCATAAGTATCATAAGTAGGCATGCATTCAATAAGTTATACATGGAAAGAATTTCTCATCAATCTCTCCATAAGCATACCCTGCTCTGAAGTACTTCCTAAGAATTCCAGACGTTTAAAAGAAATAAACTTCTCCTTTTAGTATAACATATTTCAAACTAGGGATTTCCAAGCTAGCAGATAGGAACCCACAATAAGACAAGTGTGAATAAATGACTTAATAGGTGTTCAGTTACAGTGAAAGACATGACCAGAAATATTATGCTAGTTAGGATGTTTCCAGCCTGATGTCTCACAGGCAACACACACAGAAGAGAAAGGCTATGGTTCCTTAAAATCCTCCCAGTTTCATCTGCGGTAAGTTGGCAATGACATAATATAATAATAAAAACAGCTAATACTACTGAATTCTTGCTATAGAAGACCAGCGAGCAAAGGAATGGAATAGAAGCCAAGCCAAGTGCCATCGAACACGGATTTAAGTACAGGTTTGTTAGTTACTGGGAGAGATCTTGGCCAATCACTTAACTTTCTTGAATTCCAGTTCATTTATTAACTGGAGACAGTAAAAAATACTAGTATTTCTGCCTCACAAGACTATTATAAGGGTAAGACAACATAATCATACTCTGTAACTATAAAGCATTATAAAAATATTAGCGTGAATTACTCTTAGGCATACTGCCGAGCAACCTGTTAGAAAGCCTTCCCTGACACTCCAAAACAAATGAAACACGAGCACAGAACACCTACTCTCACCTGATACGCTGTGTTTTAGTGTTATTGCTGTTTGTTTTGTTTGTACACCCTACTAAACTATAAACATTCTGAGGGCTAAGCTCATGTCTCCTGTGTCTCATTCATATTGTTGTTTTTGATGGTTGCCACAGAGTCAATTCTGACTCAAGGTGAGCCCAAATGTGCAGAGTAAAATAAGGTTTACAAGGCTATGGCTTTTTGGAAGCAGATGGCCAGGATTATCTTCCAAGGCACCTTTGGGTATGTTTAATCTTTCAACTAGTAGTCTAGTGCCCAGGAACTCCCTCATTCATATTAGGCACTCGATAAACATGGGGTCATCACAAATTGGAACCGACTGAACAGCACCTAACAATTACAACAACAACAATAAACAATGAATGCATCTTAACAGAAGAAAAGTTTCTTCTTGCAGGTTTTTGCTATTAAAAGTCATGATAAAGAAATATTTGTTAGCAGCTTGTACTTGTGCATAGCAAATAGTGACAGGCTTAAGAAGGGAAAAAGAAAATTAAGGAAATAGTAGGGTAGGGCCACATTTATAATTATACAATGAAAAAAAAAAAAAAACTTTAACCATGATAGCAACAAAGAGAAATATCACTCACCATCATATTTTGCTAGAACTGCCTGAACATCTGCATAGGCCTGTAGTTCTAAAAGTGATTCTAGGAGATTTTCATGGATATTCAACATGGTAAGAGGAGGAAATTCTTTCATCAACTGTATGTTAAAAGAAAAAAAGAAGACTGAAATAATTTTTTTTATTATTCTACAAAGCTGAGTAAGATTCACTAAAGCAAAAAAGTCTTTTTTTTCTTAACAAAACTGTGGAGGCTCAATCCTTAAGTATTGTGTTTATGTATACACACACACACACACACTCTCCTTATAAAAACTCCTGACTAGAAAACAATGATTCTGTACAAAAATAAGTGGTAACTTAAAATAATATTTTTAGTTTTGGGGGGAATAAATATGCTACTACAGTTATGAAATTTACTTACATCTCTCATTATTTTAACAGCTTCTCTTATTCTTCCTAATTTTCTTGCACACATTGCCAATCTTCTTTTAATATATACTAGTACATTGGTATCTCTTCCTAAAGAATGAAAAATGATGTAACTATAATTTTTGTATTATAACTGCTATTTCATTAACATAACACCGATTATCTTTCTTTTTGCTTACCCCGCAAGGTTCAATTAAATAGTTTCAGAATGGAAGAATATTGACGATGGTCAAATCTGGATGCTGACTCTTGAAAGAGTGTTCACTAAACTGTTTGTGCATGTTTCAAGTTTTCTTTACTAAAATCTTAAAAATACATATTCAATGACTTCTGCCTTTAAAAGTAAGTCATCTGGGTATAGTACATATGAAGTATTCATGTATAATTGATCATGAAGTATTCATGTATACTTGACTAGAAACACATACATTAATAGTGTGATATAACATTAGTTTATTACTCCTGCATAAACAATCTATTATTTTAATAGTCTCTATTATTTTAACTGGGAAACCAAAACAATTCCAAAATAAAACTTTCATGGCTAACACAAGTTATTTTCTTAGCAGTGGTAAGTAACAAACTATAAAACTACTTCTAGCAAGAGCTAACAAATGTTTCTGTAATTATCTCATAACTACAATCGAGATAAAATGGCATGCCTTTTTTGCAGATGTAGTCTCATTAGTTCCGGATTACAAAACTGTATGTTCAGAGTTGTGGGTTATAGCATGTATTAATGAAACATACTGTATATGTTAATATTTAGCCTAGAGGACATTATCCAAGTTTCAATTTTCACAAACAAAAAGATTTAGAACTTAACTGCTAGCAGATAATGCATTACATAAACATATTTCAATTTACTGCCCATGATCTGCCAAAATCATGAAACAAAAACCCTCTGGCCAGAAAAACAGCATGAAGCTGTAGCACTGCTGAGCCCAACAACTTTGGTAAAGTGCCTTAATCATAACTGGGAGAGTAGCTCTAAAAAAGAAAAAAATTTAGTTGCTATGACCCACATGAACCCAAACACACCATGGAGAAAAATCAACCAAAGAAAAAAAATCAATGCCAAGTACAAGGCTAGATTCCATACTAACAATAAGATGGTCTTGTGGAAGGGGCTACTGCCTGGCATTACATGCAGATCTGTAGTCTGAAGAGCAAACCAAATGCTGTACCAATCTGATGCTTGAACGGAGTAGCTGCTAACCATCAGGAGTAAGTTCTTCTAAATCTTGAATACACTTTCAGTTTTGTTTCTCCAATGACCAGCCCAATTCTCTCATGAAATAAATGAAGCCTCTTAAAACAGTACACCTTCTCATTAAACAGAGAACTGTGACCTTTCACAAGCATTCTCTAACATACATTTCTGTCTCATTGACTTATAGATATTATGAACAGATTAGTTATTGCCTATGATATTTAGCAAACTTGTAAGTATTAAGGGTTTTTTGTTGTTATTCTCTTGTTTTTTAAGTGTAAGAGAGCTAACTGCAGGAGCTAAAATACACAGGTAAAGATCAGTTCAAAGCTGCTTACTCAGTTGGGCTTCATGCTGAGGACTTTGGTGCTGGCACTGCTGTGACCGCCTATAAATGGTTTCTCCTGCCTTGAGTGCCTGTTTAAATAACCTCTCAGCATCTACAATAGTTGTTGCTTCTTCCTCAGCCAGTAGAACATATGCAGTGGCACAGCTATGAAGAAAGCAAGCAGAGAAATTTTAAGTAAAATGCTAAAGCAAGAAGTTTCTCTCAGGTATATTCCTTTGCCCTTTACCTCAATCTTCCCTAGCTGCTTTACCTTACTTGCCATCTCTTAGAAAAAAAACAAAATTACATTTAGTATTTTAAGTTATTAGAGGTATACAGGAACCCCTGGTGGTGTAGTGGTTAAGTGCTACATCTGTTAACCAAAAGGTCAGCAGTTCAAACCCACTAGGTACTCTTTAGCAACTCTATGGCGCAGTTCTACTCTGACCTACAGGGTCACTATAAGTTGGAATCGACTCCATTCCCCCTTTTCTAGCTTTCTCTTTATTTTCTATCTTTTTTTATTTCTATGTCCTTTCTCTGACCTTTGTCACGCATTTTCCTTTTGAGGAAGAAAGGAGAAAAGGACATAACCTATTATCTGAAAAGTAGTTTAGAGCACTACACAGTCTAGTGGTCACATCTGCTCTTAGTAATATCCATTTAACAGGGATGGGGATGAGACACAGTAGAAATTGGGAAAAAGTCCCTTGGCCAACTGGGTAGCTTTATTATTTGAGCCAAACATATTCCAAGACTAGGCATTTCCCAATCCTGAGTCTAATCTCCCCATCCTCCTCACCTTTCCCTTGGATTTATCTACAGTACTACAGCAAAACTTCCCTAGTTTTTTTTACAGTTAAGCTAAACTGTTGTTTGCTTTTGAATTGTATTTCCTCAGTGACCAATGAGGAGCCCTGGTGGTTCAGTGGCTAAGAGCTGAGCTGATAATCAAAAAGTGGGCAGCTCAAATCCACCAGCTGCTCCCTGGAAACCGATGGGGCAATTCTACTCTGTCCTATAGGGTAGCTATGAATTGGAACTGACTCAATTACACCTAACAGCAACAATGACTGATGAAGGAACTCTTGTAGCTAGTGGTTAAAGCACTAGGCTGTCAACTGGAAAGATCTGTGGTTCAAACCTACCAGCCTCTCTGAGGGAGAAAGGTGTGGCAGTCTGCTTTTGTAAAGATTTACAGCCTCGAGAGCTGTCCTCTGTTCTGTGGGATTGCTGAGTTCGAACTGACTCAGTCTCAGTGGGTTTGGTTTTAGGAATGACTGATGATGTTGATCACCTTTAAATGTGCTACTCTGCCATCTAATTTATACTATGTTCTTTGGGAAAATGTCAAACTTTGATCATTTTTTGATTGTGTTGTTTGTGCTTTTGTTGTTGAGTTATATGAGTTCTTCATGTATTCTAGATTACTTGTAATTCCCAATATAATGCAAATACTATGTAAACAGTTGCTATAATAGTACTGTTTAGGGATTCATGACAAGGGAAAAAAGTCCGTACATCTACAGCACAGCCCCAATAATCACAGGTCCCTACTACATAATACATGTCAGATGTGAGGCAAACAATTATCCAACGAGGGTTGGAGAGACTGAGGATCTGAGAAATGGTGGGAAGTTACAGCACAGTAGGCCTACACATCTACACATTCCTTTTCAAAAATATATATATATATTTTCAATGCACAGCTGGTTGAATCTGCAGATTCAGAAACCATGGATATGGAAGCCAAGCCAAGTGCCATCGAGTCGGATATGGAAGGTCAACTGAGTAACTGGATTATGCTTTTTTAATCCATTCTGCCAATTTCTGCCTTTTAACTGGAAGATTTAATCCAGTTACATTTAATGTCATTAATGATAATGACTTACTTCTCTGATTTTGCTATTTTTTTCTATACATCTTATACCTTTTTTGTTCATCAGTTGCTTCATTACTGCTTTCTTTTATGTTAGATAGATCTTTTCTAGTGTACTACTTTGATTCCCTTCTTGCTTATTTTATTGCATATATTTTAACTTATTTTCTTAGCAGTTGCCCTAAGAATTACAATTATCATTATAATTTGTGAAAATACAGTTTGAATTAACACCAATTTAACTTCAACAGTACTGCATTTTTACTCAAATAATGTGGGTCTTCTGCATTTTTGCTAGTTGTGCCCCCCACCACCACCACCACAGGTGCTGCCAGGCCAATTCTCTTCCACATGCTATTGCTAAAAAAAAAAAAAAAAAAAGTCAGCATAGCACACTTATGAAAATACCTCAGGGAGAGTGGTGACAGCTGGTAAGTAAGTAAATCCAGAAGGCATGTGTGATCTGCATAAAAATATGGTATAAAAACTATGCTCTATATAGCTCTGTCCTGCCTTACATTGTTATTGTCATAAATTACATTTTTATACATTGCATGCCCATCAGCAAATATGTATAATCATTGTTTTTATATAGTTGTCATCTAAATCAAAAAGAGAAAATTACAAACCAAAAAAAAAAGAAAAAGCGAAATTACAAAAGTACTTTAATCTGGCTTTTATATTTACCTATGTGGTTGCCTTTACCAGAATTACTTTTTTTGCATGGATTTAAGTTCCTACCTAGTGTCCTTTTAATTTTTCAACCTGAAAGACTCTCTTTACTATTTCTTGTAGGGCAGGTCTAATAATGATGAACAATCTCAGTCACTGCTTTTCTGGAAATGTCTTAATTTATCCTTCTTTGAAGAAGCCTTAGAAATCTCGGTTGATATTCCCCCATTAGCATTTTGAATATGTCATCCAATTGATTTTGAGTATGTCATCAGAAAGGTAAATATGTCACCTTTCTGGCCTGTGTTGTTGCTAATGTGACAATTTTTTTTTTTACAATTTCTATCTTTTTATTAATATTCTATATTTGGTGAGAAATTATTCTCATGATTTCCTTTAGTTTTTTTTTAAACATAATTTACTCTTTAAGTATATTAAAATAGTTAATTTAAGTCTTTGTGTAGTAAGTACAACATCTAGGCTTCCTCAGAGACAATTTTTCCTTGCTTTTCCTGTCTGGGCCTTAGTTTCTTGATTCTTTGCAAGTCTTGTAAATTTTTATTGAAAACTGGATTTTTTTCTCTATATTTAAAAACTTGACAGACACAACTGTACAATTTGCATATGAGAATATGGCAACTCCAGAAATCAAATTTTCTAGGCTTTTTTGCCAAGTTTTTTGGTGTCTCTGTATTTGCGCTTGCTGCTATCTTTGCTCCAAGTGGCAGGAGTTTTAAGCATTTGCCTTTAAATTCTTCTGACAAATGCTCAGCCATGGAATAATTCAAAGGTAAGTGAAGTAAAGGAAATTCTTCTGAGTTGGTATTTCAGGGAGCCACCAAACAGATCAAAACAAACAGATACCAGTCCTTGAGAATAAGGTCTATTCTGTTCCCTCAGGTACTAGAAACCTATACTAGGAATGTGGGTTTTTGTCTCTAAGATTGCTGCTGAGTTGGGGGATAGGGAACATGGCAAGAGTAAGTTCAAATGCCATAAAGCTCTCTTAACCAATATTCAGCTAGGCTGCTACACCCTTGATTAGCTTCTCAAGTTCCTATAAAGTTGATTCTGGTGTTTTTTTGCCTATTTATTCACTGTTTTTGTGGAGGCACTTCCTACTCTGTTATTCTCCTTCCTCCTTGGGAATGTCTTCTTAATAAAGATAATACAACTGTGCAAGGGTTAGGAGGGCAACTATAAATTCACTTCACCTAGGAAGCATTCACTGAGTAATTCCAGTTGGGACCATACTTTTACTCTTGGTATTTATTTAATCTACATAGGTTAATACTTACTGTTCTTCCTCATTTAAATATTAAGTCCAGATTTTTGTACTAACAAAAGTTGTACAAAAGAGCTATAGAAAATGTCACTGACATGAGACAAAAATAACACTAACAGAGCTATGTTTTACTTATTTTGAATCCTCTCCTTGTGCCTCCAAGGCTAATAGTAACTGAAGTTCTCTGTACTGAACAATTGTTTTAAGTAAACAATTTAAACGAAAAACAAAATTAAAACTACTGGCATTAAGTATTTTAGTATTGGCTTAATTTCATCAATAGTATCACCAATTAGATTGGCATTCTTCATTGTAGAAAGTATTTCTAGAATAATTTCTACTCAAAAGCATAGGTAAGTTTACAATTTCAGAAGCAAAACACATGTCAGTGAATACTACAAATTTTATCTTTTGTGTGCAAAAAAGTAAAAGGGACTGCTAATGACACCAAGTATCTTAAGAATGGACAAAAGGAGACAAAATTATTTGCCTCAGTGTCCTTCACAGTAATTTATTTTCCATATATGTCAAACTTACTCATTATTTAATTCTAAAGCTTGATAGGCTGCTTTGATTCGAGCTGGAGGATTTCTTTCTCTCCATGCCTTCTGCATAACTGTAGGAAAATATTTCAAAAAGTAGATGGGATGGTAAACATAAATAATCTTATGTAAAATATATGAAGAATAAACTAGGGGAGCAAACAGAGCATTAAATAACATGTTCTTAAACTTAAGAAAACATTATATTGGATGACTAGCTCACATGAACCTAAAGAGAAATTTTATAGTTAATTTACAAGTTTTTCCTACACAATAAAATATATTCACTGATTGTGTTGTCACACATAAGGCACTAAACCAAGTTATTACATTATTACCATGCATGAACATCTAAATGTATGTGAAAACTGAGTATGAGTGATACCAGATAATAATCATAAAATAGTTCAATTCTACTTTTATTATGCTGGAAGGTTCTATGGAACTGCTAAAGATATACAAAGCACATAAGAAACAAAATCTTTGTCTAATCAATGATTCAATCAAGGATATATGTATGGACTTACATTTTCTATAAAAAGGACAAAAGAAAGAATTAATTTAAACATATTGTGTCTCTGGAAAATGTCAGACTCTACTAAAGTTCAACAAAAGCTTGACTCCGGATCTCTTTGGAATGACAATATTACTTTTACTACCATTTACTTTATCAAGATGAAGATTTCACACCAACTAAAGCTTCTTAAAAATCAAATAGACAAAGCGAATTCATAAACCTATTTGTCCTATTTCAAGTTTGATAAGAAAAATGAGAATCTATGAATGTTGCTTTTGGAACAAAACCTGTAACTGTCCAGAAAGAATAATGTGGAAAATGTTTCAGTTTTCCTTTCAAAACAAAATATTAGTCTTGGCTTAGAAAAGCGGATAGTATAGACCACTTGTGTAACAGAAACACATTTCTCATATCAAACTTGTCACCAGCTAGCTGACAGCTAATGCCTCCTGAACCTGACAAATGGATGCCAGTCAGCACCCATCTATAAGACTAGGTAAAGTACAGAATTCTGCTGAAACACTAAAATTTACATTATAATAAAGTATATCATCAGACTTTCCATTTTTGATGAGAAGGCTCTTTTCTATAGTTTACATGATATTTATAAACAAATTTTGACACTGAATATCAACTTTAAAATTTTTTTTATTATGATTAAGTGAAAATATATAATCCCAGTCAATTTTGCATGCCCATCTCTCTACAACTATATCTGCTCTCCATACCCTGTGACAGCACACTATTCCTTTTCACTCTTCTAGTCTCCTCCCAGTGAACACCTGTCCCCTCCTCTCCATCCTCCCTTCTCACCTTTATCAACACTTTTAACGGTTATTTGGTATTCTAGTACACCAAGTACTATGTACTATATTTAACCAATTTCTTTTTGATAGATAATTATTTTTGCTAATATATAATAGATAATTATTTTTGCTAATATAAAAATACTGTGATTACCATGCTTCAACATTTTTCTTTGCATATATGACCACGCATTTCCTTTCTAGAAGTGGAACTGTTGGTTTAAATATGTCCATCCTTTAAAAGACTTTGATATATTCTCCAAACTGCTCTCAATACAGTAATATTAATTTACATTCTTCCCAGCAGTGTAGGAGAGTAACTGGTGTCCTAGTTGCTTACTAAGTATTATCAACATTTGCCAATTTTATACATCAAAACTATCTCATTTTATATGTTATTCTTTTATTTCTTGTGAGGTCATCTCATCCTCTTTTATGCATTTTTTTTTAATTTATGTTTTAACCTGCTCTAAGTAGCCTTTCAAGTTTATTTCTCAGGCTCTATCACCCTGAAGCCAGAAGAACCAGGTGATGCCCAGCTATCACCAATGACTGTTCTAACAGGGAAAATGACAATCCCTGACTGAGCAGGAGAAAAGTATGGAGCAGAACTCCAATTCACATAAACAGACCAGACTTAATGGTCTGACAGAGACTGAAGGAACCTCTGAAGCCATGGCCCCCAGGTACTGTGTTAACCCAAACTAAAAGTATTCTTAAGGCCTATTTTTCAGACAAAGATTAGACTGGACTATAAAGCACAAAATAATACTCATGAAGAGTATGCTTCTTAGTTCAAGCAGATACATGAGACTAAAAGGGCAGTTTCTGGTCTGGAGGCAGGATGAGAAGTCAGAAAGTGACAGAAGCTGGTTGAATGGGCATGGGAACTCAGGGTGGAAAAGGGAAGTGTACTGTGACTGTACAGGGATTACAGTTAGTGTCATATAAGAACATGTGTACAAATTTTTGTATGAAAAATTAACTTGAGCTGTAAACTTTCACATAAGGCACAATTAAAAAAAAAAGAAAATTTTCCATGCAACCCAAATGATCTTAAACTCAGAGAAAAGGAGAAATAAAGCAAAGGAAGAAAAATGTACACATCTTCCTAAAATAAGGCTTAGGAATAATTTAAAATAAAACATTCACTCAGTATTCAGTTGTGCTCTTTAAGACCTCTTGGTATGCTCAAAGAATAATTAACGCATGCAATCAACTCAAACTTATCAATTTTTCAAGTTAAATAATATTCTAATATGCTAAAGTAGAAAAGAAACCAGCAGCTATCCCAAGGAGTCACAAATATAAATGCCTACAAAAGCCAGAAACAAAATATGAGTGAATTATAACTACATGCATTGTCTAAAGAAGAGAAACACAATCAGCTCTAGCTGATTATTGCCAAATAGAAAACAGATCCAGCTTTGCCAGATTTTCCAATATTCAATAAAACCTGGATTTTAATGTAAAATCTGATTTTTAAATGTTGAAAAATAAAAACACCATGAACCAAATAAACCCTAAACACTGAAGGTTGGCTGTGAAGATGTACTTGCTCCATAAATTAGATAAACAAATTCAAAAGAATAAAATCTAATAATTTGATGATTACTGATAACAAGGCTCAAGAGAAACTTGTCATATCATATGTATACATATTTTTCTTTTGGACTATAAAACTGATATAAACGATTACCTCTATGCAAGTGGCTGACAAGATTAAGATGGAACCAAAAGTACATTTCTGGATTATCATCCACAGATAAAATGTGTCCTTAAATTCAGCCTTTAGGTGAGGTATACATACCTCTAAAGTATATAAAGACCGCGCAAGAACTAAAACGGTTTTAAGGGAATCAGTTTCCAGAGCCTCAACTTTACATGACTCTTTCCTACAACTGATCTACCTAAGAACGAGCCTCTGATTGGTCTAGTTATTATATTTTTTTTCCTTTCCTTCCTTCCCCTTATATCACAAAAAATATGTTCCCTTCTCCTACACTTTAAAAGAAAAGCCTACTTCTTACGCATCTTGAATCTCTCCAAGATACATTTCCCTACAGCATAAAAATCTCTGACAAAGGGACAATTCAATTTTTGGACTTTAGGGTAATTAGTGGTACAAACAGTTAGTGAGCTAAGCTACTAAATCAAAGGTTAAGGGTTTGTGATACCCCAAACACACCTCACAAGAAAGTCCTGGCACTCCACTTTCAAAAAATCAGCCACTGAAAACCCCACAAAGCACAGCTCTACTCTGAGACACACAGCACACTGTAAGTCAGAACTGAATTCTAGGTAACTGGTAATTAGTATTTTAATCAATGCCCTCTACATCAGAGATTCCTGCTTTTTTCCTTGTCTAATACATTTTTTAAGGGTGAATCTTAACCTTAGAAATAAGATATTCTAGCCCCCAGACACTCTGAATTCAGGTACACTGTACAGTAGAAAGGGAGTGATGATTTTTGCCAGTTCCATTATTATACCTTAGCATTTACTATCAAAGAATGCATTGCTCCTATGGGAAGGAAGGCAAAGGAAGCATTCAGAAATATTATTTCTTTACTAAGAAATAATAAAGGAATCAAATGACAACAAAACCACAACATATCAAAACTTATGAGATGCAGCTAAGGCACTCTCAGAGGAAAACTTACTGCAATCAACACCCACATGAAAAAAGAAGATAGATCTCAAGTTAACAGTCTAACTCAACAACTCCAGGCACCAGAAAGAGATAACTAACTAAGCCTACTAGAAGAAAGGAGATAACAAAGATCAGAGAATAAATAAATAAAATTAAAACCACAAAAACAGTAGAATCAGAAGTTGGTTCTTTGGAAAGACCAATAAAACTGACAAACCTTTAGCTAGACTGACAAAGATGCCAATAACCAAAATAAGAAATCAAAGACAGGCCATTACAACCAACCTGATAGAAACAGAGAGAATTATGACCACATATTATGAACAAATATATGGCAACAAATTGAATAACCTTGATAAAACAGAAAATTCTACCCAAACTGACTCAAGAAGAAATAGAAAGCCTCAACAGACCTATAACAAGATATCAAATCCATGATCAAAGTGTCCAACAAAAAGAAGCCCTGAACAGATGGCTTCACTGGGAAATTCTAGTAAACATTTAAAGAATTGACATCATTATTGTCTAATCTCTTCCAAAAGGTAAAGAAGGAAGAAATACCCCCTAAATTCATTTTATGAAACAAACATAACCCTGATACCAAAACCAGACAAAGACATCATAAGAAAACTACAGACTAGTATCTCTTATGAATATAGACATAAAATGTTCAACAAAATACTAGTGAAAAGAATCTAGTAGTATATTAAAGATAATTATACTTCAAGACTCAGTGGGATTTATTCCAGGAATGTAGGGAAGATTCAACATTAGAAAATCAGTCAATGTAATATACCACATCAATAGAACAAAGGAAAAGAACTACATGATTATCTCTATCAAAACAGAAAAAGCATTTGTTAAAATTCCAAACCTTTTCTTGAGGAAAAACCTGAAGACTGAGCCAGAAGGGAAATTCTTCAATATGATTCACAGCAAATATGAAAAGCTAACAGCCAACATTATACTTAATGACAAAAACCTGAGTGTTTTCCCCTTGAAACCTGGAACAAGACAAGGGTGCCTGCTCTTGCATTCCTATCTAACATTGTATTTTATAAGTCTTGGCCAGAACAATAAGACAAGAAAAATAAAAGGTATCCAGACTCCAAAAGTAAAATTATCTTTATCTGCAGGTGATATGATCCTATCCATAGAAAATCCCAAAAAGTCCATAAGAAAACTTCCACAGCTAACACAGGAGTTTAGCAAAGCTTCAGGTTACAAGGACAGCAAACAAAAATCAGCTGAGTTTCTATACACCAGTAATGAGAAATCTGAAAGGAAAATTTCTGAAACAATTCCATTCACAATAGCATCTAAGAGAATAAAATACCCAGGAGTAAATCTATGAACATGCAAGACTCATACAATGAAAACCATAAAGCACTGCTGAAAGAGTTTAAAAAAAGGCTTAAATAAATGGAAAGATGTTCCATGTTCATGGCCTAGAGACTTAATACTGTTAATACATCAATGCTACAAAAAGCAATCTACAGTTTCAATGCATTTTCAATCAAGATTCTAACAGCTTTCTTTACAGAATAAAAATACCAATCCTCAACTTGGTATAGAATGGCAAGAGGCCCTGAATAACTGAAGCAATGTTGAAAGACAACAATAAAGTAGGAGTACTTCCTGATTTTAAAACATATGATACAGCCACAGTAATTAAAAGAGCCTGGTACTCATGTAACAATAGCCTTATAGACTAATGGAATAGAATTGAAAGCCCAGAAATAAACTCACATGTCTATGATCAGCTAATTTTTGACAAGGGTGCTCAGTCCATTTGAAGAAAAAAAGGAGTCTCTTTAATACATGATGCCAGGAAAATCAGATTTTCACATACCAAAAAATGAAACAGGATCCATACCTCACACCATATATAAAAACAAATTCAAAATGGATTAAGGACTTAAATGTGCGAACTAAAATGATAAAATTCTTAGAACACGAAGTAGGGGCAAGACTATAAGGCTTAGCTTTTAACAACAGATTATTTACTGTAATAGCAAAAGCACAAACAACAAAAGACAAAATAAATAAATAGAACCTTGTAAAAATTAAGAATTTTGTTTATTTATTGAAAACTGAAAAGACAAGACACTGACTGGGAGAATATCTAACAAGAATCTAATAACCAAAACACATACAAAATTTCAACAACAACAAAAAGACAAAAAGTTCAATTAAAAAATGAGAAAAGAGCTTGACTAGACATTTCACCAAAGAGAACATTCAAATGGCCACCAAATACCTGAAAAGACAGTTATGCAAATCAACACCACAGTTAAGATACCACATCATTCCTACTAGGATGGCTACGATTTAAAAAAAAAAAAAAAGAAAGAAAGAAGATAACAAATGTTGGCGGGGGGGTTAGGAAACTGGAACCCTTATCTATTGCTGACGGGAATGCAAAATGGTACAGCCACTGTGGAAGAAAGCCATTTGGCACTTCCTCAAAAAATTAACAAAATAACTACTATGCCAAGCCAAGTGCTATATGACCAGCAATTCCACTCCAAGGTATATGCTCAAAGGACTTGAAATCAGAGATTCACAGACTTATACACTAATGTTCACTGCAACACTATTCACAACAGCTAAATGGTGGAAACAACTTAAACAACCATTAACAAATGAATGAATAAACAAACTGTGGTATAGATATACAATGGAATACTACTCAGCCAGAAAAAGAAATGAACTTTTGATACATGCTATAATATAGATGGAGTTTGAAGACATTATGCTGACAGAAATAAGTCAATCACAGAAGGACAAATATTATACAACCCCAGTTATGTAAGGAGATAAGAGAAGGCAACTATACAGAGAACAAAATTTATTAGTGTTTCCCACAGGTGGGAGGGAAGAGGAAAGGAAGGTTAACAGTAATGGAAATATCACATTAAGAGTAGGGTTGCGCAGCTGATTGTTTTGCTGTCAATAAGTTGTACATGTGTAAAGGTCAAACTGGCAAAAACTGTGTGACAGACATGTTTACAACAATGACAAAGAGGAAAAAAGAGTTGCTGCTGCAGGGGTTGGTTTGTTTAGAGATTTCAGGTCATGGTTTTATGGGACATCCCAGTTAATTGTTTTATTATTTTGTGCTTCTGTTTCACCTCCTAGTTTATTGCCTAGAGTCTTAAAAGCTTGCAAACAGCCATCCAAGGCACAAGTGCTCTCTAGTTGCCTTGAACAACAGAGGCAGAAGGAGAGTCAAGAAAAGGAAGAGGATATGGAAAGTGTGGCAGTTGCCTCCATAAACAACTGCTCCCTTTGCCGTAAGACAAGAAGAACTGGATGGTGCCCAGCTGCCCTAACTAAACATTTTGAACAATTATTTTACAGAAGAACTTGATCAAGAGGGGGGAAAATGCAGATTTTCAAATTCTCATAGATTCCACACTTTCTAGAGTCATAAAAGTGGATGAATCCCTGAAGCTATTATCCTGAGATAATCATTAAACCTTAAACTAAAACTATCCCCTTAAGTTTTCTTAAAATTGAACAACACACCCCAACAAGGTTAGCCATGAACCAAAACCCGCAAAACAGCAAATGCTGGAGAGGCTGTGGAGAAATTGGAACTCTCCTACACTGTTGGTGGGATTGCTTTCCAAAGAGGTTGCACGGTTTTGCAATCTCGCACTTCCTTAAAAAGCTGGAAATAGATACACCATTTGACCCAGTAATTCCACTGCTCGGAATATACCCTACAGAATCAAGGCCATTCACACCAAGTGATGCACGCACATGAATGTTTATTGCAGCACAGTCCACAATATGGAATCAACCTAGATGCCCAACAACAGAGGAATAAATAGGTAAACTATGGTATATATACTCAACGGAACACTATGCAATTATAAAGAACAATGATGATTTCAGGAAGCATCTCATAACCTGGTTTCAACTGGAAGACATTATGTTGAGTGAAAGTAGTCAGTGGCAAAAGGACTAATACTGTATGAAACTTCTACAATAAGAACTTAAAAATAGACTCATGCACAGAAAAAAAGACTCTTTGACAGCTGCAAGGGTGGGGAGGGAGGGAGGAAGACGGTGGGATATAGTTGATAGAAATTTGGTTGGGTGAAATCCATGACAGCACACATTAGAAAGATCAATTTTAACTGGACTTCAACATAACATGATTACCCCTCCCATTGTAACCCAATATTGCAAGGACAGAGTAGCTGGGGTAGGGGACCATGCTCTCAGGGGACATCAAGGCCAACTGGCATAGCTAGCATTTTGCTAAGAGAGTTTTCTGCACTCCAAATTGGTGAGTGGCATCTGGGGTCTTAAAAGCTGCCAAGCTGCCATCTGAGGGTATAGCAAATGGTCCTAACTCAGCAGAAATGGATATCACCAAGGACCAAAACACATGGGGAAAAGAGAACCCAAAAGACAGAAAGACCCACGTGAGTGGGTGACTACATTGACATGTGACCAGAAGAACTGGGTGGTGCCTGACCACCAGGGATAGCTGTGATGGGGCGCACAAAGTTGAGTCTCACTGTCAATACATGAATAAAACAGGGTATACCACTAAAAGACCACAATTCATGGTCCAGGGGCCTCAGGGTTCCCCTGGGAGCACGACCCCTGGCCCTGACACTGTCCCTGTCCATAAACCACAATGGAGGTCAACTCTTCAGACAGGAGTGGATGGGACTTGGCGAAACAGAGTGACCATCTCGTGTGTACACTTGATGGTTCTATGCATCTATAGGATGTCGTCCTGCTGACCTCTTACTAGAGGTGGGGAAGAGGGTGGAGAGGAGGGAATAGGAGATTGTTAGAAGTATATGACATGTACAGAACAGAGAGGAGGAGCGTGCTGTCACCAGGCAGGAAGAGCAGTGGGAGCTCCACATAGGCGGGCATGTGAATTTATATGGGATTGTGCATTTTCACTCAATTGTAATAAAAAAATATATTAAAAAAAAAATTGAACAACAGTTCAGCTTAACTTGTAAAAACACGTCCTCCTTGAGTATTATGGTCTTTTATCAGATCAAAGTGATAACAGAAACTTGAAATACTACACAAGAACTTTGGGGGACAATGGTATATACTAATAGGGGAGGAACAAGTTAGAAGATTCGTGAGATGGTTGCACAACTCAAAAAATATAATGAGTGTCACTAAACAGTACATGAAGAAAATGTTGAATTTGTGTATGTTTTGCTGTGTATATTCTCAGTGATAACAGTAAATGAAATTCTAAAAAAGAAATTATAATAAAGGCAGAAGAGCATTGTTCTGGTCACGTGAATAAACTCCAGGCAAAACTGCTCTTCTTTCTGTCTCAGAATGTGAAGAAAGAGAATTATCACAGGAATGCATGTTAACCTGTTTATTTGAATTAAAAATGAAGTCAAAGACTTCTGTCACAAATTAAGTCTGATTTAGCTGGCAATAAGAACTCACCCAACCTTAAGGCTATATGGAGGACATTTCCAAAACTGAAAGAGTTAAATCTGTAGCCCCAAGGATTTGATAAAATAAAAAACTTAACAGCATTCTGAGTTTTATGGTCAAAGGAAATTTAAATTATAAAAAATGTATATACGTTTTTTAATGTAAGGAACCATGTAAATATAATCAATACTCATGACAAAAATTATTATAATAAAATTACATGGAATGAACATGAGCACAAGAAGAAAAAGAATGTATATAAAATTTACTACTATTGAAGTACACTTGTTCACTTATCGTTGAGTTGATAGTGTTTTAGATACACCTGAATATAAAAAAACAAAAACTACTGCCGTTGAGTTGCATCCGGCTCATAGCGACCCCTAGAGGTCAGAGTAGGAGTGTCCCACAGAGTTTCCAAGTAGTGTCTGGTGGATTTGAACTGCCTACTTTTTGATTAGCAGACGTAGCACTTAACCTACTTTGCCACCAGGGTTTCCAATCTGAATACAGGATACACTAAAATGTGTCAGGGGATATATGATGGCCAATTTTATGTGTCAGCTTGGCTAGGCTATGGTGCCCAGTTGTTTGGTCAAACACTAATCTAGATGTTGCTGTCAAGGTACTTTGTAGATATGATTAACATTTACAACCAGTTAACTTTAAGTAAAAGGGAGTACCCTCCATAAAGTGGGCAGGCTTCAACCAATCAGTAAAAGGCAAAAACTGAGAGCAAAAACTGAGGTTTCTTGGAAAAGAAGGAATTCTACCTCAAGTCTGTAACACAGAAACTCAGCTAAAGTTTTCAGTCTGCTCTACAGATTTCAGACTCAAAACAGCAACATCAATTTTTGCCTGCATTTCTAGTTTGCTGGCTTGCCTTACAGATTTCAGACTTAACAGTCCCCACACCTTCAGTGAGCTAATTACTTAAAAATATATATATACATTATATGCATACAGGAAATACAGGACTCCCTGGATGGTGGAAATAGGTAAGCACTCAACTATTTGCTGAAAGGCTAGCAGTTCAAACCCACCCAGAAGCATCTCAGAAGAAAGGTCAGGCAGTCAACTTATGAAGGGTGACAGTCTTAAAAACTCTATGGGACAGTTCTACTATGCACACACGGAGTCACTATGAGACAGAACCAACTCAACAGCTTCCAATAACAAATATATATATATAGTAAAACCTGGAACAGTAAAACCTATGTAAGGCTGAAACCTGTCAGAAAGGAAAATTAAAGTATTTTCCACTAAAATGAGCAACAGAAAAGTTAAGATTGCACCCTGTCAAAGGCAGAAAACTTGGCAAAACCCAGAAAAACAAGGCAGTCCTGCCAGGTTCTGGCCCTTACAAATAATATGTAACACCTACTGATTTTGTTTTGCTGGAGAACCCTAACTGATAACAGGATAAATAATTTTTCAAAATTCTTTTAGGAAGTATGCAAATAAAAATATTTTAAGATCACAGCTTTAGTGGATAGCCATGATTGCTATTTGAAAAGCCTACCAATGTTTGCAATTCTATTAGTGAGAGGTGAAGTCTTAATTTCAGAATCCCCTCAATCCTTAAAGTAACATACAGTACTAATTTTCCAAAGATGTTATTTCCCTAACATCTGCACTTCTGCTGTTAGTATAAACATTAACTTTATAATCATAAAGCAGTTATTTTTCCTTCTCTATTTGCAATTAAGCCATTTTAAGGGTCACAACCAAGATTTTTGGGTTTCCTGACATCATCTACCCTTAACATATTTAATCCAGAAAGATATATCACAACAAACTCACTTCAATGCTGAGATACTGGCTATTTTTGAGGCTAGTATTGTTGTTGATTTTCTTCTGCCTATCAGTGGTCTACGGAGCTTGTATGTGCTGGGTAGAAGCAGTAACACTGTAGTAGTAAGGTGTCACAGTCAAATTTCAAATCTGGCTTTATCACTTGTTAGCTGTATGGCTTAGGGCATATTACAAGATCCTTCTGTGCCTCAGTACTCTTATTTCTGAAACATCACAGGTAATAGTACCTATACCATAAAGTGACTGGGAAGGTAAAAATGAATTGCTTAGAACTGTTTAGAACAGGGCCTGGAGCAGAGTAAGTGCTATACAAGTGTCACATATTAATGCAAGTGTTTTAAGGTATGGTTCACACCTCATTCATTCATACTTCCATCAAACAATAACTATTATTTACAATATGGCAGACAATTTGTTAGATGATAGGGATACAAAGATGAAGAGAATCTAGTCTTTGCCCTGTAAAGTTTCAGTTTCTGCTACAGAGGACAAACACGAAAGCAAAGTGATAACATCAACAAATAAATGTCTGTGGCTGAATAAATTAACATTATTTCTTCAAGGTTTGAACTAAGCTGTGTAGAAATGAAGAGAAAAAAAGCACTTAACTCAGTGTCAAGAGATCCTACAGAATATGACTTCTCATTTGTATCCTGAAGGATTAAAATGTAGCTCACAGGATTAAGAGTGGAAGGGCAATGTACAAGAAAAGTTGTGATGAAAGTCCCTGTTGTGAAGCCAGACACTAATGAGTCTCAATACTTTCTTCTACAGAGTGTGGCTTCAGACAGGAATAAAGATACATACCTTCTTGACCTTTTACATGCATCACTAATTTATGACTCCAGTAGAAATATACCCCATGTTTCCCTTCATCCCATTCTCTAATTTTTACATATTTTCCTACTCTTTCCGCATATGCATAATTACTAAGTATTAAATTCCCAGGTCAAAACAAGGTACATTATTATTCCACATAAGCAGCTGCTGCATTTAATCTGAAAAGTTTTTTAAGTAATAAAGAAAGGAACTTCATATTTTTTATAAAATCCCTCTAAATTCTTTATAATAAAGTAGTGTCAACCCACTTTACAATCACAATTAGTTTCAATTTGTTTCTCATCAATGATGAAAACAACTCCAAGCCAAATAATCCTATATTACAGTAAATAACTCAAAAGAATCTTTAACATAATTCTCATGAGTAGTTTTTACCCCATGAACAGATATGATACATACCTGTATCTGAAGGGCGTAAAAAGTCAGTGTCACAGGTGAAAAAGCTCTGATGGTCCTGAGCTGACAAGTTCATGTCATAGTATGTAAGCGGTTCCTTACCAGTCACCCAAGTATATCTTTATTAAAAAAAAGAAAATATTTAAATTGAATGAACACGAAAGCTGCAAGGGACACTACTTAAAATCAAAGAATATACTACTACAAATTCTGTTTGAGCATGCTTTGAAAATTTACTATAATCTGTAATAAAACAGGTGATAATCTATACAAATTGTTTACAGTACAATAATAAAGCACCAAAAACCAACACAGAAAAGATTATTTAACAAACAATGGTATAACACTTGCATTTCAAAGGAAAAACAACTTGTTACCTATATTAAATATACTTAAATATATTTCCAATAAATATTCTTAACTGAATTCTTACTAAATATACTTAAACAAATTTGTATTAAATATATTCAAATTCTCAGTGAATTAGAATTAAGTATTAAAATTAGAACTATAAAGAAACTAGAATACAGGGGCCATCTAGCTCAACTGGCATGACATAGTTGATAAAGAAAATGTTCCACATCCTACTTCGGTGAGTAGCGTCTGGGGTCTTAAAAGTTTATAAGCAGTCATCTAAGATTCTCCACTGGTCCCACCCCTTCTGGAACAAAGGAGAATGAAGAAAACCAAAGACACAAGGGAAAGATCAGTCCAAAAGACTAACAGATCACAACTGCCACAACCTCCCTCCACGTCCAGCACAAATGGTGCCTGGATACCACCACTGAAAGCACTAACAGAGGTCACCACAGAAGGTCCCACACACAGCTGCAGATCAATGTAGAACAAAATTCTAACTCACAAAAAAAGACCAGACTTAATGGTCTGCACTTTGGAGAAATTTCAGAGTATAGCCCCAAGATACCCTTTAAACTCAGTACAGAAATCACTTCTGAGGTTCATCCTTCAGCCAGAGATTAGACAGACCCATAAAACAAAACGAGACTACAAAGGCACACCAAATAGGGGAAGGATGAGAAGATAAGAAGGGACAGAAAAGTGGGTAACAGGGAACCCCAAGTCAAGATGGGAAGTGTTGACACGTCATGAGGTAGGGAACCAATGTCATAAAACAACATGTGCAATAATTGTTCTTACGGCTAATGTTGCAGAGAATGGGAATTCCAGAACACCTAATTGTGCTCTTAAGGAATCAGCATATGCATCCTCGTGCAAACAGAAAAAGGGGGCACTGCGTCAGAGTTGTAGCCTTTCACCATACCTTTTTAATCTGTATGCCCAGCAAATAATCCAAGAAACTGGATTCTATAACAAAGAACGAGGCACCAGGAGTGGAGGACGACTCATTAACAACCTGCATTATGCAGACGACATCACCTTACTTGCTGGAAATGAACAAAATTTGAGACACTTACTGATAAAGATCAAGGAGCACAACCTTCAGTATGGACTGCACCTCAATATCAGGAAAACAAAAATCCTCACAACTGGACCAGTAAGCAACATTGTCATAAATGGAGACAGGACTGAGATTGTCAAGGATCTCATCTGACTTGGGTCCACAATCAAAGCTCTTGGAAGCAACAGTCAAGAAATCAAAAAACGCATTGCATTGGGAAAATCTGCTGCAAAGGAACTCTTCAAAAGTAAGGATGTGACCTTGAAGACTAAAATGTGCCTGACCCAAGCCATGGTTATTTTCAATCACATCATATGCATGCAAAATCTGGACCATGAACAAAGAAAACAAAAGAAGAATAAATGCTTTTGAATTGTGGTATTGGAGAAGAATGATGAATGTACCACGGATGGCCAAAAGAACAAACAGATTTGTTCTGGAAGAAGTACAACCAGAGTGCTCCTTGGAGGCAAAGATGGCAAGACTGCATCTTACATGCTTTGGACATGTTGTTGGGAAAGATCAGTCCCTGGAGAAGGACATCATGCTTGGTAGCGCGGAGGGTCAGCAAAAAAGGGGAAGACCCTAGATAAGATAGACTGGCACAGTGGCCGCAACAATAGGCTTACACATAAAAACAATTGTGGACATGGAGCAAGACCGGGCAGTGTTTTGTTCTGTTGTTCACAGGGTCACTATGAGTCGGAACTGACTCAATGACACCTAACAACAACTACAATACTTGTTTAATGCACACTAATTAATTCTGTAAATCTCCGTCTAAAGGACAATTTAAAAAAAAAGAAAAGAAATTCCAGAAGTGGAATTACTGAGCCAAAGGATAAAGCTTACACAATTTTGATGAAAATGAAAACATGTACTGCCATAATATAAACAGTGCCAAAGCTGCTGATTCAAGATCTTCATGCTTCACACACTGGTGTGAGAGAATAAACTGACACAATCTTTTTGCAGGGAAATTTGTTAGTATGTGTTAGAAATCTTTAATCTAGCAATTCTACTTTGGGAAATTAATCTGAAGAAAACAGACACATGTACAAGGATGTATGTGCTGGGAGGGTCAAATAAGCATGTTTATACTAATTGAAAATAGGCATAATTTAAATATCTAGCAATAAAAGATTGTTAAAAAATACTAAGGCTATATTATCAAATATATAGTCATTAAAAATGATGAGAAGGATCAAGAATGATCAAGCAGAAAAAATATTCATGATACAGTGCCTAGTAAAATGGATATTAGTCCTTTACACTGTCTTTATATATACATAAAATAAAAGACCAGAAGAAAACATACCAGCACATTAATAGTGCTTATTACTAGGTAGTAGGATTATGGCCAATTTTTCTTTTTCATATTTCCCACATTGGATAATTACTTTTAAAATTAAGGGAAAAAGTAATTTAAAACTAACATTTAAAAAAAAAAAACAGGTCGGCTTTCAAAGCATAAAAGTGAGGAGAAATTATTTCCACATTCTACTAAATTAAAATTTTATACTTCTGTTTCCCCAAAAACCCAAAGTAAGCTGACAGCAAGTTAACAAACTGGATGGTAGGTATATTTTTAAATGTCCACTTTCATCACTAATTAAAACAAATAATTTTTACATTCATCTATCAAATTGTTACATGGCATTGAGTCAGTTCAGACTCACAACAAAATGAAATGCTGCCCACTCCTGCACCGCCCTCACAATAGTGATTATGCTTAAGCCCATCACTGCAGCAACTGTGCCAATTCATCTGTTTGAGGGTCTTCCTCTTTTCTGCTGACCTTGTACTTTACCAAACATGATGTCCTTCTTCAGGGACTGGTTTCTTCTGATAACATGTCCAAAGTAGGTGAGACAAAGACTCCCCATCCTAGCTTCTAAAAAGCATTCTGGCTGCACTTCTTCAGATTTGCTCATTCTTCTGGTAGTCCACCAATACAATGTTCTTCACCAACACCATAGTTCAACGGCATCAATTCTTCTCCTTTATTTACTGCCCAGCTTTCATATGTATACGAGGCAACTGAAAAATACCAAGGCTTGTCCTCTAGGTGACATCTTGGCTTTGTAACACTTGAAAGAGGTCTTTTACAACAGATTTGCGTAGTGCAATGTGTTTTTTAATTTCTTGACTACTGCTTCCATGGCATTAATTATGGATCCAAGTTAAATGAAATCCTTGACAGCTTCAATCTTTCCTCTGTTTATCATAATGTTGCTTACTGATCCAGTTGTGACGATTTTCCTTGTGTTGAGGTGTAATCCATACTGCAGGCTACAGTCCTTGATCTTCATCACTAAGTGCTTCAAGTTCTCTCCACTTTCAGCAAGCAAAGTTGGGTCATCTGCACACTGCGGGTTGTTAATAACCCTTCCTCTAATCCTAAAGCCACATTCTTCTTCACATAGTCCAGCTTCTTGGATTATCTCCTCATCATACAGATTGAGTAAGTATGGTGAAAACATACAACCTTGACACACACTTTTTCTGATTTTAAACCATGTACTATACAATATAAAAATACTGTACCATGTAGTGATACATAAATGACATTCATGTTAACATTCAGAGAAATACTTCCTAATGAATCCTCAAATACATTTTGAAGTTAAGTACACATAAAAACGAATATGCTGACAGCTATAATCTTTTTTTAATCTCATTAATTCTTTGAAAAGGCTTTCTTCAGAAACCAGGGGCCAAATATACACTTATTACATATCACAAACATATGGTCTGAAGTGATGCTTTTCATGATTATGAAAGGTAGTGCAGTCAAGACACTACCAAATAAACCTCGGGTTAATCAGTTTACCAATTATTTATAAATATTTTCAACCATAAGGACTGTAACATATTTACAAAAATAAATGTTTCCCAAAGTAGCAGGGACAGAGTTCTGGGGAATATGTTTTCAGGGTACAGTGAGGTCAACTAGTATAACTAGTCTTTTTCTAAGAGAGTGTTTTGCACTACAACTGGTGCAACAGTGCCTGCGGTCTTAAAAACCAACAAGCTGCCATCTAAGGAATATCAATTAGTCCCAATCCACCTGAAACAGATGGAAACAGAATATCAAAAACACGAGGAAAAATGAGCACAGAGGACAGAAGGATCTCTATGAGTGGACTACATTAGCTGGAGAACAGAAGAACTAGGTGGTGCCCAGCCACCACCAAAGATAGCCCTGATAGGGAACACACTAGAGAGTCCCTGATGTAGCATGAGAGAAAGGGATGTGCAAATCTACTACTCTATTAAAGGACCAGACTTGATGGTCTGACAACCTGGAGGGTCCCCTGGGAACATGTTCCCTAGACTTGCTGCTAGCCCAGTGTTGAAGGCAACACTTCAGACAAAGAATGGACTGGACCTGGGGATACACAGTGATGCAGGTGATGTGTGCATATTACAGTTTAATATATATATGAGGCTGTCCTACTGGTTTATTTCTAGGAAGGAGAGGAGTCAGTGGAGAGGCGGGGACAAGTCTTGGTTAAATGGATAATGGAAATAAAGAGTGGAAGAGTGTGCTGTCACAGGGCGCAGAGAGCAGAGAGTATTGCAGACAGGCAGGTGCTCAGGGTTTTATACAGCAAATTTACTTGGATTGTGAACTCTCACTTAATCACACACACCAAAAATAATAATAAAAAATTTTTCCATTACAAGTTACTCTATGATAGATATCATGACTGTACTGAGAAAAATGCATTACCTTCTATATTCTGCTCCTCTGAAAAGGTTTAGAGGGTTTCTCCATACCTTGCATTCTAAAACACAAAAGGGAAAAAAGGAAAAACAAAACAGTTTAATCAAATGCAGTTAAGTATTCATTTAACCAACATTTACTATATAGCACAGAAAACCTGGTGGCATATTAATTAAGTGCTACATCTACTAATAATCAAAAGGTTGGCAGTTCAAATCCATCAGGTGCTCCCTGGAAAGTCTCTGGAGCAGCGGTACTTTGTCCTATAAGGTTGCTGTGAGTTGGAATCGACTCAGCAGCACCGGTTTTACTGTATAGCCACAGACAGTACAAAGATGAATATGGCAGAGATGGTCTCTACACTTTGAAGGCATACGATAAACTTAGCTATTCCTTTACTTCTGTCTCCATTGCATTTGCTCACAACTCAGTTACAGTATTTACCAAATTAAAATGTGATTACCTGTTTGGTTTTCAGTTTTCCGCTTTAAGATATAATCTCTTAAAACTCTATTCACTTTTTCATTTCTGAAGTTAGCACAGTATCTGGAACTGACACGTCTAATTGAGTTAAATGAAGCACGGGAGTTAGTCATGTAAACAACTAACCTAAACTGTGTGGTAAGTACTACAACAGAGATATACTTTGTTCTAACAGAATAAAAGAAATGATTAATTTTACTCTGGGGGAAACCAGGGAAGGCTTTATAAAGCCAAAAGCCAAATGCTGTCAAGTCGGATTTGACTCATTGGCTTTATAAAGGAGGTGACTTTTGACACGCACCTATAAAAGATGAAAAAAAGGTTATGGATGTAGAACATTCCAAGCAAAAAATGTATCACATAAAACCATACAGCATGCTTACTACAGAGTCTAGGGTAGGAGGTAGGAGGAGGAGCTGTAAATGAGACTAGAAAAAAGATAAGAGACTTACAAAGGTGGCTATACGAGGACTGTCAATTAAGTATGCAAATTCATCCTAGAAAAAGCACTACATACCTCACTGCTGAATATCACTATGGTCATTTTGCAAGTACTCCCTTTCAGAAGCTACGCACTAACACCAGTGCCTAGTCCATCCTTCAAAGTAATTTGGGATCTCTTTTTCTAGAATGGCCATTAGAGCTGTTGTTGTATTACCCTTGATGTCCTGAATGTCATCAAAGTCTTCCTTTCAACATTTCCTTTATCTTCCGGTAAAGAAAAAAGTCACTTGGGGCCACATCAGGTGACTAAGGTGAGTGTTCCTATAGTTATTCATTTAATGTATAAAAATTCTCTCACAGACAATTACATATTTAAGTTTGTGAACTTGCCACCGTGCCACTGTGCACAATGGCCATTCCAGAAAGAGTCCCAAAATTGCTTTGAAGGATGGACTAGGAACTAGCATTTGGTGCACAGCTTCTTAAGGGGAATACTTTGAAGGTGACTGTAGTGATATTCAGCATGGAGGTATGTAGCACTCAGAACAATTAAGTTCATGGACTTAACTGTCAGACTACATATATACCATATTAAGGAACTCAGTATTTCCTTAGTAAGCTATAGTCTGAAAGCTTTCAAGGTTTCAAAACTCATCAAAAGTTTAGACATAGAAAAAATAACGAACACCAAACTGTTATTTACATCACAAGTTATCAAAGTATGATTCATGGAACTGCAAAGTAACAACTCGTTTTGTAATAAATGCTGACGTCTTATTTTTCTTTTTAACTATTTTGGCTTGAATTCAGCTGCATGACCCTAAGATAAGTGCTTCCTTAAATTTTGTGTTTCATATCTCATTTACTTCACCCCAGCACCAGCCCTAAAGAGTTGAGCTGATGGTACAAAATTAGTAGTGAGTAGGGTCACTATGAGTAGAAATCAACTCAATAGCAACGGGTTTAGTTTGGGTTACACCTGCTAATACTTTAGCATGAGTCAAGCCAGAGCTCATACAGTACCATTAGTTACCATATTCTTCACGAACACACAAAGTCCAACAATTAAGTCCACAAACTTAATTGTTGTTAAATGCTACAGACCTCACTGTTGGGTATTATTATGGGCACTTTCAAAGTATTCCTTTTGGGAAGCTGTAACCTTATGCTAGCGCCTGGACCATCCTTCGAAGCAATTTTGGAACTCTTTTTGGAATGGCCATTGTGCACAGTGGCAAGTTCACAAACTTACTTGTCTGTGAGGGAGTTTTTAGCCAGTAAATGAACATAACTATTGGAACACCCACCCTACTCACCTGATTCTGGGCCCCAGTGACTTTCTTTTTTATCTGAAGGTAAAGGAAATATTGAAAGGAAGACATTTTGATGACATTCAGGACATCAATGTTAATATGACAACAGCTCTGATGGTTCTGATGGAGTACTTTGAAGGTGACTGTAGTGATAATTCAGCAGTTGAGTGTAGCACTTTTTTTAGGATGAATTCACAAACTTAATTGGCAGTCCTTATATCCTTGCAATAAAACCTGAGCAAATTTCATTTAAACATCATACCAAATATGATGGTACTAAAACACCAAACCAGCTGTCATCAAGTTGATTCCAACTTATGGTGACCCCAATTTATTGTGACGCCTTGTGTTTCAGAGAAGAAATGCGCTCCACACGGTTCTAGTGGTTACAACGTTCAGCAAGTAGATCATGCAGACTTTCTTCCAAAATGTCTTTGGGTAGATTCAAATTGGTTAGTAGCTAACCTTAACTGTCTGAGCCAGCCAGGGACTCTGTCATGGACTGAATTGTATCCCCTCAAAAATATGTGTAGTAATTTGGCTGGACCAGGATTCCTTGTATTCTATGATTGCCCTCCATTTTGTGACTTTCTTATCCTGTAAATCCTAATCTCTACCTGTGGTTAACTAAGTGGATTATGTTCGAAAGGATTAGGGTAGGACTATAAATCCCTTCCTAAGGTCACCTCCGCTCCATTGGAGTTTCCCTGAAGTTTGGCTTGCACCACCTATTATCCTTTTACCCTACAAGGGGTAAAAGGAAAGGGAAGCAAGCAGAGAGTTGGCAACCTTACACACCAAGACAGCACCACTGGGAGTACTGTGCATCCTTCAGAACTGAGGTTTCCATGTCAAGATGCACCCCGACCAAGGAAAGATTGATGCAACACAAGAACTTTCCTCCAGATCTGACAGAGGGAAAGCCTTTCCCTGGAGACAACACCCTCAGACTTGTAGTCTACCGGACTGTGTAAGAATAACCTTGCCTATGTTAAAGCCATGTATTTGTGGTATTTCTGTTAGAGCAGTACCGGATGACTAAAACAGTATGATGGTTCCCAAAACTAAACCTATTACTGCCAAGTCGATTCTGACTCATATTGACCCTACAGGAAAGAACACAACTGCCTCACAGGGTTTTGAAAATTGTAAATCCTTATGGAAGCTAACTGTCACATCTTTCCTTCATTGAGAGGCTGGTGGATTTGAATGGCTAACCTTCTGGTAAGCAGCCAAGTTACCCATTTCACCACCAGCGCTCCTAAGTATGATGGTTATCTCTAGTAAATGCAATTGTTTGCAAGATGAACTGTCTACTTTTTTCATGGAATACCACTTCTACTAGAAAGAGCCCTATTCACCATTAATTCTGTACCATAAGTTCAACAAACTTGTGGTTACTCAGTTAACTTCAAGGAAAACAACTAGCAGTGTTTGTTACAATAAAATTTGAGCTGTCAAGTGAATATCAGAATTTTTAAAAACCTGTACCTGCTACCATCAGCCTGGCAACTTCCCAATACTTAAAGCCTTTTCTACAACAATAGAGGTGATACCAATAAATGAGATTTTAAAAATAAAACCTTGATGGCATAGTGGTTAAGTGCTATGGCTGCTAACCAAAAAGGTCAACAGTTTGAATTCACTAGCTGTTCCTCAGAAACTCTATGAGGTAGTTCTACTCTGCCCTATAGAGACGCTATGAGTAAGAATTGATCTGACAACAGTGTGTTTGTTTCTTTGTTTGATAGAATAAAACATGAACATTTGCAAGATGTGTATAATCCAGCAAACATGTAACTTCCAAACGACTAATGCACGGTGTTGTAAAATTGTGCCTAAGTAAAGTGTAAAATACACCAAAGGATATTAAGGTAACAGAGAAAAAAAGCTCATTGATATGGCTTCAGATTCCACACTGCAATTAACATTCTGTCAAGTTTTGGTGTAGTAATGAAAAAAATAACATTCACAATTTTCTGAAAAGGGTATTAAAATTTTTCCATTTTCCAACTTTGTGAGAGAAGATTTTCTTCACATATTTTAACCAAAACAATACATCACAACAAACTGAATGGAGGAAGGAGAGTGAGAATAAGCTGTCTTCTATTAAACAGACTTAAATGTAAAACAAGGCAATTCTTTTGACTATACTTTTTTATGGTTTGGAAAATATAATTACATAAGATATAATTTAAAAAAAGACATGTTAACATTTAAAAAAAACATCAAGATGGTTCCGACTCACAGCAACCCTATAGACAAAGAACTGCCCCAGAGAGTTTTCAAGGAACACCTGGTGGATTTGAACTACCAATCTTTTGGATTAGCAGCTGTAGCACTTAGCCACTATGATTGGTAGCCTCGTAGCTAAGCATTACGGCTGCTAACCAAAAGATCAGCAGATTGAATCTACCAGGTGCTTCTTGGAAATTCTATAGAGTAGTTCTATGCTGTCCTATAGTGTCACTATGAGTCAGAAATGACTTGAAGGCAATAGGTATGGTATCTATGTCAACACGGGCTGGATTTATTATTGTTTTTAAATGAATTAATATTTTTAAAATTCTATTTTAGTTTCTATCACAGTAAATATTGCTGGATATGACCATGTGAACAAAAACTCTTTGAAGTTCTCAATAATTTTTAAGAGTGAAAAGGAATTCTGAATCCAAAAAGTTTGAGAACCAGTTTCCTGCACAGTAAGGGGAGAAGATATACTAGCAAGAGTGGTATCAGAGGCAGGGAAACTAGTTAAGACACCACAGCAACAGTCAAGGAAAGAGAAGCAAAACGCCTAGAGAAAAGGAAATGAATATTAAAGTACAAGAAGGTAGAATAGTGTTAAGATAATTTTTGAGGGGGAATCGATAGAATTTGGGGGTTAACTGGGGAATCACAGGGAAAAAAAGGCTAAATGTAAGCAAATAATCTGAAATAAAGTTTTCTGGTAAAGGAACTGGGTACCATTAACAAATGGTGGGATCGTGAAGTCTATTTCAAGATGATTAGTTCCATCATAATTTCTACACAAACAGTTCAATAACATTGGTTACATTTCCTATTTTGGCACCACTCTCATTGTTTCTACTCATACTGTTTCAAGACTATTAATTTAGAGTGACCGTTGTCAGCTTAAACGCATACAAATAATCCTTTATAAGAGCACTACACTTAAGACAAATACTTTTCATAAAATTTATTTTTATTTTTATTGTGCTTTAAACTGCAAACTTTAAGTAAAAGTTTATAGCTGAAGTCAGTTTCTCATACAAAAACTTACACATACATTGTTACGTGACCCTAGTTGCTCTCACTCCAACATGAAAATACACTCCTCCTCTCTTCCCTGTATTTCCTGTGCTCATTCAACCAGCTCTTGTCCCCTTCTGCCTTCTCATTTCGCCTCCAGATAGGTGCTACAAGTATTCTTTATTAATCAGGCTAAACTACTGCTTACTTTAACAGTGGTTTCAAGAGTTGGTTTCAGTTCAAGGTCTAGGGATTATTTCTGGGCATTACATTGTGGGTTCCTCTAAACAGATACTGTGGCTACCAGGGGCAGAGTGTGGTAAAAGTAGGGACAGGGAGGGTCACTCATGGAGAAATAGTGAACTTTTGTCATCGGTGATGGGAAAATTGGACTCTACTAAGGGCAATAGTTAATATACTGCTATACAGTTATTACTGTTATACAGTCATTACTATTAAGCTATACAGGAGGAAAAAAGGTGGTGTGTACCATGGCAAATAACATGTTTTATATAAGCTTATAGTTACAAAAGCAGTTGAAAAAAAAAAAGCAGAAACAGAAAGTCTGCTCCTGTTGAAACTACTTGCATATAACTGAACACTTCATAGGATTAATTTTTTTGGTTTGAAGGCTTTGGGTCATGACTTGGTGCGTCTATCCAGTCAAGGCTTAATGTTTTTAGAGTTTCTGTTCTATCTCCTAATTCAGTAAGTAGTACCTGAGGTCTTAAAAAGCTTGCAAGTAGTCACCCAGGATGCAGCAACTGGTTTTTACTCACCTGAAGCCAGAGCTTTGAACCAGTTGCAAAAATTTCAGTCATGGCCAGGGAAACAAAGGCAGTGTACATGATGCACAGCAACCAAATCTACTGCATGAGCTTTTGACCTGAGTAGGAAACCACCAGCAGTGTGCATCCCCAAATACGGTGGCAGTCACTGTGCTGCTCTGAATGCATGCAGATATCCACCGTCCTACCAATAATACAGTTTCCCACATGGGCTCCTGAAAATTTCCTGATACAGGAGATCGAATTATATAGGCAGAACTGTGGAGACTGACACACATTCAAAGTGGAGCAGCTGACAGTCAACTCTGACACCTCTGCTTGTTTCCTATTCGGGTCAAAAAACCATAGTAAGACATTCAGTTGCTATGCAACATGTATTGCTGCCCTTTTTTTTTTCCATGGCCATGACTTAACCACTCCTAACTGATTGGAAGCCCTGCCCTGGTAGGCCATGACTGAACCATTTAGAATCAATTCAAAG
Organism: Heterohyrax brucei; assembly: GCA_028571685.1. Taxonomy (NCBI): domain Eukaryota; kingdom Metazoa; phylum Chordata; class Mammalia; order Hyracoidea; family Procaviidae; genus Heterohyrax; species Heterohyrax brucei. The sequence continues at coordinate 162,319,247 of CM053140.1, forward strand.
CCCTGTCTCAAGCAGCAGAGGAAGGAGACCCAGAAATCAGAGAAGGAAACTACTACCTTCATTACCACAAGACTAGCAAAAACAGATGGTGCCTAGCTACCATTACTGCATATCTTGGTCAAGGATCCAACAGACGTATCCTGATTAAAAGGAGAAAAAGTATGGTATAGAACTTTAAACTTACCGAAACCAGTTTTCCTGGATCATGACACAATCTTATTCTCTTACACTCTATAAAAGCAGCTAACAGTACTCATCTGCATTCCTTAATTTCTATGTCCATAACATCTATCAAGCTCTAATGTCCTAAAAGTGTTCTTCATGCTCTTATTATGCAATGGTCTTGGAACAAGGAATACTTGTATAGTGCATTATTGCTCCAATTATTTATATACTGAACACTGAGCTTTTTGAGAAATCTATGTCATATCCATCTCTATATACCTTGTTCTTAGGAGTTATAGAATTATTTCATGGAAGGAGAAGAAGGGGAAAGAAAATTACCACTACTCCTTCCTGTACTCCTACCAACCACATCCCCACTATTCTTGGTCAATACCCACTTACGCTTCAGGAAACAGCTAAAAATGGATCTTCCTCAAGGACTTTCCCTACTCACTTGAGAAGTGCCAGCAATTACACTAAGGTAGTATTTTTCTACCAAACTAACATAACCTTGGTGGTTCAATTTATTGAACAAAGGAGGTATCGCAGCAATCTCACGGAATTAACACATTTTTAATAGATGATTATTACTTATATCAAATTAAAAGAAAAATAACCCCAAAATATTGTTTCTACCAGGGTCTCAAATTTTTACTTCTCTGTGAATCATTTTAAATAATACTTTGTATTTCTAGGTACATATAGAGAAATAGTCTACCACTAAAACAAGACAACAGAACACTCATATATGATCAACTCAGATTCTGATGTCTGGGTAATTATACTGGCAATAAAAGATATTTTTCCTATTTTTTTGACAGAGATGGCTACTTGTCTCTGTTTTCCCCTTTGTTGGCAACAGGTGCCCTGATTATTAGCTGCGCATATTTTCACTGAGCAAACGATTACACTTCCTAGCTACTCTTACAGCCAGGTGTAGCCATTTAACAAGGGTCTAATTAGTGGGAAAGAAGTGTAAAGACCATGTAAAACTCCTGGGAAGTGTCCCAGGCTGCTGCAGGAGTGAAGGATGGGTAAGGAGTGCCCTCTGGGTTCTCTCCTTCCTGCTGACTGGAATGTGGATATGACAGAATGAAGTCAGGGCATCCATCTACACCACAAAGTAAAAACTTCATTTGAACATGGCAGGCTAACAAAATAGAAGTGAGATGTCTGTATCTCTGATACTCACCGAGCTCCCCTATTTGCCATGAATTAGCTGTATTTACATGAAAGAGAAATAAACCTCTCTGTTGTTCTGAGTTTTCTATTCCCAGCAGCTAAACTCAGTCTTAACCAGACAGCTCTCAAAACGTATTAGGTAAGTAGTTACCTGACAGATTCTGTCCACTTGTTTCACCTTCTCTGTTGCTAGGAGGACCTGGCTCTGAAATGCTGCTCTCTGTTCCTCCCATCAGTGGTCGCAAATGGCTTACAGACACTTGCTCAATAAAAGATGTGCCATGCTTATGGAAGTACCACCATTCAAACAGCTATGAAAGATAAAATATCTTTTGGTTAAAACAGATTTTATCAACAGATATACGAGCTCAAATTAAAACATTCTCTCAAGGCAGTCTTGTTTAAGTTGGTTAAATTCAGAAACATTTTAAATGTACTATTCCCCCTAAAATAAGCCAAATACAAGATTCCCCAATAACACACGCCAAACTAAAGTGAAATATCTTTTTTCAAGTTTTGTCATAAAATTCAGAGCAGCTTAGGAAAAACTGTAAGAAATGTATTTACAAATAAAATATTAAAAAATAAAAAGTATTTAACCTAAAAATAATCTGATTGTTAGATATGCTGCCATTTTATTCTATCTGTAGCATGTAAAAAATTATGATACAACTGTCATAGTGAGTGATGCATTAGCTTAGGATCAGAATGACTGTGTTCAATGACACATTTAGTCACTTATTAGCTCTGCACTTAATTATTCAGAGCCTCATTGTTTTCACTGTATAGTTTTACTTGGTTAACAAGTATTGTAAGAAAGGGCCTGTTGAGCAATAAAGTACTACTCCAGTATTTAGCAGTATTAACACTAGTTGAGAGTCAGGTTGATTACCATGTTAAAGCGTATAAAAATCAGGACATTCACCTCTTTCTGTTACCATGGTCTATCACTCTTATAAAAAAGAGGGTCCAAAAGCAGCTCTCTGTGCTGAATGAGGAGAATGTTCCAGATCTGGATACCTCCCATCTTCCCACTTCTTTTTGCCCGGCTAATTCCTTTAAGTTTCAGCTTAGACACTTAACCCAGGGTTCGTTTCCTGATTTCACCCAACGGAATGTATAGTTGTGTTACATGTTACCATTGGATCTCATTTTTTTCCTTTCAGAGTCATCTTTCCACTTGTACTAAGTAGTTTAACATTTAGGTTTGTGGCTATTCCTCAAGCCTCTAAATACATTCTACCTTCAGATACAGCCATCATATGCAACACAGTGCGATCCCTCATCTCCTTTAGATATTTATAAAATAAATAGATGTCATTTCAGTGAGGTAATCCTTTGCACCTCTATCTAGGATGTCAACATTTTTCTCAGTCACCTCATATTCTCTCACCTGTTTTCTTATTTTGCCCCTAGCTCTTAATACTAAGCACACACTACCTATTTTAATTATGTTGTTATTTTTTTACAACTTATTTTGTTGTCGCTGGGACTGTACAAAATAAAACATGCACTAACTCCATAGTTTCTACATGTATACTTCAGCAACTTTGATTACATCCTTGAAGTTGTATGATCATTCTCATCCTACTTTTCTGAGTCGCTCCTCCCAATTAACATAAACACACTGGCCCCTGAAGTCCCTACCTAGTCTTTCAAGTTGCTGCTGTCGATTTCACCCCATATAGATACATCTTAAAAGAACATAATGATCAAGGCAGACATTCTTTACTAGTTAAGTTAAACTACTGTTTGGCTTTAAGATGACTTCAGGGGATATATCTGATTTAACGTTTAAAGATTATCTCAGGGCAATAGTTTGGGTGGTCCGTCTAGCCTCCATGGATCCAGAAAGCCTAGATTTTATAAGAGTTTGAAATTCTGTTCTGTATTCCACTCCCTTTTGAACAGGATTATTCAATAGACTCTCTGATTAAAACATTTAAAATGTCAGCCAAGCATCATCCAGTTCTTCTGGTCTTATGGCAAACGACACAGCTGTTCATAGAGGCAATTAATTAGACACACACACTGCATTTCCTCCTGACTTTCTTTCTTCTGCTACTGTTTCAGAAGAATAGAGACCAATTTTTGTATCTGTAAGCTTTTAAGATCTCAGGCACTAGATAACTAACTAGAAGACAAAACAGAAGCATAAAACACATTATGAAACCAATTAACTGGGATGCTTCATGAAACCATGACCCTCAACCTCCAAACCAAAGAACCAATTCCATGAGGTTTGTGGTTGTACATAAGCAACCTCAGCAGTTACTCTTTTTTTGGTCACTGTTGTAAATATATCTATCACACAAGTTTTTACAACTGTATAACTTATTGAGAATATTTAAAATAATTGGCTGTGTAATACCCTGTGCTTAATCAATGCAATTTTTTCATCACTGCAATCTGAAAATCAGTACTCCATAAGCAATAACTCCCCTTTTTTCCTTCCCTCCCAGCCCTAGTAACTACTGATAAGCTTAGGTTTTTATACGCTTGCCCTTTCTTGTCTTTTTATAGAAGTGTGACTATGCACTATTTGTCCTTTTGTGATTATTTCAGTTGATATGTCTTTAAGCTCCACTCATATTGTAGCATGTATCAGCACTTCTCCTACTGGCTGAGGGGAATGTCACTGTATGTATATACCATATTTTGTTTATCCATTCATTTGTTGATAGGCATTGAGGTTGTTTCTACCTTTTGGCTATTGTGAACAGTACTGCTTCCAAGTCTTTTGAGATTACACCCAGGAATGAAATTACTAAGTCATATGGTAGTTCTATTTTTAGTTTCTTGAGGAACCACCACATTATTTTCCACAACAGCCGTATCATTGTGCTATCCCACCAATGATGAACAAGGGTTCTAATTTCTCCACATCCTTGCCAACATTTTTATTTTCTGTTTTATTTCAGGAATCCTAAACCTAAAAAACTCATCACTGAGATGATTTCAACTCATAGTTACCTTATGGGACAGAGCAGAACTGTCTCACAGGGTTTCTAAGGACATAATTTCAAGGGAGTACACTGTCATGTTTTTCTCCCATGGAGTAGTTGATGGGTTCAAGCTGCTGACATTTTGGTTAGTTGCCAAGGACCTATCAAGGCTCCTCAACAAGACTTTAGTCACTACTAAGTACAAATGTGGCTCTAGTTTGGCTTCTATCACACATTTTCACAAGAAGTGGGATGAAATACATTTAACAAAACCAGGAGAAATCACACAAGTAGAAAATCTCATGTGACAAAAGACAAGACTTACAAGGGATCAAAATCAGGGATAGCAATCACCAGGGCAATAACTACTTTACTTTATGCAGTAAAGGTAAATTTTTATGAATAAATATATCAGGGGCTAGTGACTTGTCAGCTTTTTAATAGAAAAGATCCATAATAATAAATTGCTAACATTTACCAAAACATTTCTGTGAACCAACCATTGTGCTAGTTCTTTGCATGCATCATATTATTTAATCCTCATAATAACTCATTTCACAGATTCTAAATTTAAGTAAGTAGCTCTAGTTCATACTGCTGGTAAGTAGAAGAAATGAGAATATTCTTCAAGTCTGCTTGACTTCAGAGATTCTAATTACTACATTAGACAGCCTCAAAAATATACTTCAGTGTGTATGCATGTATATGTATGTCTGTCTGTGTGTGTGCACACATACACACAAGTTCAATAAACTCATGTGGTAAAAGAAATTATAGTCTCTGCCAACATAAACCCACCAATATTGGAAGGGTAGTAACAGTTTCAGCTTTGAAAGGTTACTTAGATTTTATAATTGTTACATACTTAAAATGCTGTTCTAAAAATAACAAAAGCAAAATTTTTAAAATAACTTTTAGGTATCTAATATACACACACACTCACACACATGTATGTATTTAAGTTATATACTTTTTAAAAATGGGCAGTTTTACTCTGGCCTCTAGGCTCACCATGAGTCGGCCCCAACTCAACGGCACTGTTTTTTTTTTTTAAAAAAAATGAGGAAACTAAGGCTCAAAGTTTAAGTAACTAACTGCAAGTTAACAGTAAGTGGCAGAGTCAAGACTCTTCTGGTATCAAAACCAGTATTTTGTCCACTATCTCAGTGATTTAAAGATAGTTCATTTTCTTTACTTAGACTTTTACACGATATTGACTAAGTACACTAAAATACACTTAATTATGAGTGAGAAGGCAACACACAGTTTTCGTTATGGATTGTGTTCCTCAAAAATATATGTTGTAAATCCTAATCCCTACATCAGTGGTTATAATCCCATTTGGGGATGGATTTCTTTGTTATTGTAATGAGACCAATATTAGTACCAGGTGCATTTTAAGTCAATCTCTTTTGAGATATAGAAGAACAGGTTAAGTAAGCAAGAAACCCAGAGAGGGGAGGGATACATGTCTCAGAATCACCAAGGAACCTAGCAATAGAATCTACAAGAGAGAAGGACCTTTTCTCAGAGTGACTATAGAGACAGAGAGGCTTCTCCTTGAGCTGGTGCCCAGAATTCAGACTTCTACCCTCCTAAACTGTGAGAAATAAATTTTTGTTTGTTAAAGTCACCTCTTTGTGGCATATTTGTTATAGCAGCACTAGATAACTATAACAATTTTTATCCTAAATTCCTCAACAATGTCTTCTTGTAAGGCAAGAGAAAAATCTCTCTCTTGTCTGGCATTTCACTTTGAGAAAGTATAGTTCATCCCAGTTAAAAAAAGCTCCAATACTGGGGCAGAGTCAAGATGGCAGACCAGACACATGTCTCCTTAATTCCCTCTGAAAACTAAGGTCTGGATTCATAATTAAATGGAGGCATTTGGACGCCCAGTGAGACCTAGGACACAGCATAGGGCTGTCAATTTGGGCAACATGCTATCAAATGAGAAACTTCTTTCTTTCACTGACTCCTGCTGGCTCTAGCAGACTGAAGGTAACTGGTGCTTTTAACATTTTCCCTTTTTCTTAGTCAGCAGGCAGGGCTTGAGCCTAACTGGCAGCAAAGCTCAGTCAGACTGCTAATGTGATCAGCAGGCAGAAGAGCCACATTTTGAGAGCCCAGCTCCAGACTCTCAGCACTTCAGCCCTGCCACCCTCTCTTTCCAAAACTGCACCATTGATTTGGGTATTTCACAGCAGGCAGGAGAGCTTCTGCACAACACCATCTTCTTTGACTGGGGGTGGAGTTACCCAGACGGAGGCCTCAGCAGGAGCTAATAACCAGACTAGGAGGCAGTGCCAGCCCGGGGAGCGCTTTCCCAGAAGAAACACTGTGTTTAGCACAGTGTTGCCTTATGGGTGGGGCCTGGCAGAAGATGACAGCAGGGCAGTAGCTTCTCCACACTTTGAACTACATTAAAGCACCTGTAGTCGGATACAGAGGTGCCTACACTGCCAGCTAGAAAGAGGGGCATGCACACCTGACAGCCTGACTGATTTTGGAAGCTGTCAGATAGCTTTATCTTTCAAGACTACCTAGATAAATAACTGTGGTGCACCCTGATGGCATCTCTTAGAGCCTTTAGTGACCCACATCACAGGGTCAACTAACAGCCCCCCAGAGACTTTATAGGTAGGACCATGTATTTTCCAACCAAGAGGTGGAGCCTGCTACCCCAGAGATTCCACTGGGCCCAGTCACTAGAGTACATAGAGATGACTGGTGATCACCTTCCTTTTCAGACTGTGCTTCAGGTCCTGTTAAGGTAACACCAGAGAAACTAAACAACTTCTAAATGCCCCCAAAGCAACAGAACTTGGCCTGACACTTAAGGAAAAATCCACCCATGGCTCCCGAAAGCTCCCCCAAAAAAAGAACCAAAGAATTTCCCAGATGAAGAAGCCTTCCTGAAACTATTGGAGGTTGAGTACAAAAGGATTATACAGAGAGCCCTTCCAGACATTATAGAAAATGCAGCAGAGCAAAGTGAAAACTTAAGCAAGCTGTATGAACTGACAAAACACCAGCATTATGAAATCCAACAAACTAATAACAAAATCTAAGAAATAGAAAATTCAGTTCAAAGTCAAGAAAACACAATTAAACAAATGGAAAATAGACTTTCTGACTTGAAAGACAGAGATACTGACTCCAGCATCTATGAGGAGATATCTGAGAAAAGAAACAAGAAAAATAAAGATGCATAAGAAGCATGTGGGACTCTACTAAGAGGAACAATCTATGATTAATTGGAGTTCCCGAACAGGGCAGGGACACTTGAAAACACAGAGAGTATTGCTGTTGAGCTGCTGACAGAAAACTTCCCTGAAACCATGAAAGAAGAGAATATAGATATCCAAGATGTGTACAGAATGCCACACAATGTAGACCCCAAAAGAAAAACACCAAGACATACTATAATCAGGCTTAACAAAATGAAATATAAGCAGAAACTCTTAAAGGCAGCAAGACTTAAAGCAAAGCTAACATTCAGAGGGAAACTCCGTAGGCTTTTGTCTGACTTCTCAGCAGAAATGATGCTGGCACGGAGGCAGTGGTATGACACATTCAAAGCCTTGAAGAAGAAAAACTTCCAACCAAGAATTATATATCCAGTAAAACTTTCTTTCAAATATGAAAATGAAATTAAGACATTTACAGGTAAAATAGAAACTCAGAGACTCTGTAAAAACCAAACCAAAGCTACAAGAAATATTGAAAGCTCTTGGCTTAGAAAAACAAAACCATTAACAGTGTATTTTAGAGGCAATACAGGACACATCATCCAGAAACCTACTCAGTTAGGGAAGGCACAGAACTCAGTCAAAGCTATATTAAAAGAAGTGACCCAGTGATCACATCATGAAGTCTATGGTATCACCACATTAAAAAGAGGGATGTACTACAGTAGTTATAGTTCTTCCAGATGGAGAGAAAGTTAATAAGATATGTAGAAGTTAAACTTGTGTTTAAACATAGATTATTAAGGGGGATAATAAGGGTAGCTGCAAAGCACAATAAAGATGCAACATATCAAATCAAGAAATGTAATATAGGAGTCTCAACAAACACAAGACCAACACCAAAAAGGGAAAAAAATCAACACATAAAGAACGCCCCAGAACAGAATAATAACAGCAACAGAGAAAACACCAAAACAAAAATAAATACAGCAAAACGACAGCACTAAACACATACCTATTAATGATTACATTGAATGTAAATGGACTGAACACTCCAGTAAAGAGACAATGAGTGACATCTTGGATCAAAAGATGCAAATTGTTTATATATTGGTTACAATAAATTCACGTTAGACTTAAAGATATGAACAAACTGAAAATTAAAAGGTGGAAAAACATATACAAAGCTAACAACATACAAGAAAAGCAAATGTGACAATAATAATATCAGATAAAACAAATTTTAATGTAAAATCCACCATCATAGACAAAGATGAAAGGTTCAATACAGAAACAGGTATAACAATATAAATATTTATGCACCCAATACTAGTGCGTCTAAATACATCAAAGAAACACTGACTACATTCAAAAATGAGATAGGTCACTCCACAATAATAGTGCAAGACTTCAACACTCCACTCTCAGTATTGGACAGATCTTCTAGAAAAAAGCTCAATAAAGACACAGAAGATCTTATTGTCACAATTAAACAACTAGACCTCATCAACATACACGGAACTTTCTATCTATCAGCAGCTAACTACACCTTCCTCTCCAGTGCACATGGAACATTTTTCTGAACAGACCACGTTTTAGGACATAAAGCAAATCTCAACAAAATCCACACCACTGAATTACTGCAAAGCATCTTCTCAGACCATAAAGCCATAAAAGCCGAAATCAATAGCAGAAAAAACATAGATAGAAATTGCAACTCATGGAAATTGAATAACATCTTGCTCAAAAAGCCATGGGTTATAGAAGAAATCAAGGATGAAATAAAGAAATTTATGGATTCCAATGAGAATGAAAACACATCCTACCAGAACCTATGGTATACAGCCAAAGCAGTGCTCAGGAGTCAGTTTATAAATCTAGAAGGAAGAACCCAAACCAAAGCTTGAATAAGTAGAAAGAGAGCAACAGTGGAACCCCTCAGGCACCAGAAGAAAACAGATCATAAAGGTTAGAGCAGAGCTAAACGAATTAGAGAACGGAAGAACAACTGAAAAAACTGAATACAACAAAAGCCGGTTTTTTGAAAAGATTGACAAAATTGACGAACCACTGGCTAAATTTACTAAAGAAAAACAGGAAAGGACACAAATAACTCAAATAAGAAATGAGACAGGAGTTGTCACAACAGACCCAATAGAAATCAAAAGTATAATATAATACTATGAAAGACTGTACTCTGGTTTGAAAACCTAGAGGAAATGGACAAATTCCTAGATTCATATCACCTACCAAAATTATCACAAGGCGAAGCAGAACAACTTAAAAACCTATCACAAAGGAAGAGATTGTAAAATGCATCAAAAAAACTACCAAGCAAATAATTTCTGATGGCTTCACTGGAGAATGCTACCAAACTTTTAGAGAAAAGTTAACTCCAATACTACTGAGATTATTTCACAGCATAGAAAGGGAAGGAATACTCCCAAATTCATTTTATGAAGCCAGCATAATCCTGATACCAAAGCCAAGGAAAGAGCCAACAAAAAAGGAGAACCACAGACCAATATCACTGATGAACCTAGACGCAAAAATGTTCAGCAAAATACTTGCCAACAGAATTCAACAACATATCAAAAAAATAACTCATAATTACCAAGTTGGATTCATATCACGGATGTAAGGCTAGTTCAACATCACAAAAACAGTTAATGTGCTCAACTACATAAATAACACAAAAGACAAGAATCACCTGCTTTTGTTAATTGATGCAGAAAAGGTATTTAATAGAGTCCAACACCCATTCATGCTAAAAACTCTCAGCAAAATAGGGATAGATGGCAAATTCCTCAAGGCAATAAGAGCTGTTTTGTACAAAGCCAACTGCCTACATCATCCTGAATGGAAAGAGACTGAAACAATTCCCTCTGAGAACAGGAACAAGACAGGGATGTCCACTCTCACCACTCCTATTCAACATTGTCCTAGAATTTCTGGCCAGAGCAATTAGACAAGACAAAGAAATAAAGTGCATCTGCATCAGCAAAGAAGAAGTAAAAATCTCCGTATTTGCACATGATATGATTGTATATGCAGAGAATCTTAAGAATCCATAAGTAAACTACTCAAACTTATATAAGAGTTCAGCAAAGTATCAGGATACAAGATAAACATAGCAAATCAGTAGGATTCCTTTATAGTAACAATGACATTATTAAAGAAGAAACCCACCAAATCAATACCATTTAATATAGCCCCCCAAAAGATAAAATACCTAGGAATAAATCTAACTAGAGAAACAACAGACCTTTACAAACATAACTACAAGACCTTACTCCTAGAAACTAAGACAGATTTATATAAATGGAGAAACGTACCCCTGCTCATAGATAAGAACACTTAACATTGTGAAAGTGTCTACTTTACCCAAAGCAATCTACTGATATAATGCAATTCCAATACAAATTCCAGTGACAGTTTTGAATGAGATGGAGAAACAAATCACCAATTTTGTTTAGAAAGGGAAGAAATCCCTGATAAGTATAATACTACTGAAGAACACCACACTGGGAGGCCTCTCACTACCTGACTTTAGAACTACTGCATTGCCACAGTTGTCAAAACAGCCTGGTACTGCTACAAAAAGAGACATATAGACAAATGGAACAGAATTGAGACCCCAGAGATGCCACCATACTCTTACGAACAGCTGATTTTTGACAGAGGCCCTAAGATTTGAAATTGTGGTAAAAGTAGTCTTTTTAACAAATGGTGCTGGCAAAATTAGATATCAATCTGCAAAAAACTGAAACAAGACTCATATCTCACATCTTACACAAAAAACGTGAACTGGATAAAAAACCTACATATCAAATCTAAAACGATAAAGCTCACCAAGAAAACATAACATCAACAATGGAAGTTTTAATATACAATGCAGACAGACTTCAAAATCTGTCAAACAAAGCACGATCAACAGAAGACAAAACAGATCAATGGGAACTACTAAGAATCAAACACTTCTGGTCATCTAAAGACTTTATCAAAAGAATTAAAGGGCCACCTACAGAATGGGAAAAAATACTTGGCAGCTATATGTCAGACTGACGTCTTATCTCCATAATCTATAAGGCACGACAAAATATCAATAAGGAAAGGATAAATAATCCAATTAAGCAATGGGCAAAAGAGATGGACAGATACTTCTCTAATGAGGATATCCAGGCAGCCAAAAGACACATGTAGAATTGCTCACGATTATTAGCTATTAAAGAAATTCAAATCAAAACCTCGATGAGATATCATCTCACTCCAACAAGGTTGGCCATGACCCAAAAAACACAAAACAACAAATGCCAGTTAGGATGTGGAGAAACTGGAATTCTCCTACATTGCTGGTGGGACTGTAAAATGGTACAACCTCTTTGGAAAGCAATCTGGAGTGTCCTTAAAAAGCTGGAAATAGATACACCATTTGACTCTGTAATTCCACTGCTTGGAACATATCTTAGACAATCAAGGGCATTCACATGAACAGATATATGCGTATGAATGTTTATTGCAGCACAGTCCACAAGAGCAAAAAGATGGAATCAGTCCAGATGCCCAACAACAGATGAGTGGGTAAACAACTATGGCATATTTACTCAACGGAACACTATGCAATGATATAGAACAATGATGATTTTAGGAAGCATCTCATAACTTGGTTTCAACTGAAAGACATTATGTTCGGTGAAATTAGTCAGTGGCACAAGGACAAATATTGCATGAGACCCCTACGGTAAGAACTTAAAAATATTGATGTATAGAAGAAAAGACTCCTTGACGGCTGCTTGGGAGGGGAAGGAGGGAAAGGTTATAGATTAGATAGCTAATAGAAATTTGGTTGGGTGAAATCAGGGACAACACACACTAGAAAGAAGATCAATTCAACTGGACTTCAACATATCATGAATACTCTTCCAATCTTAACCCAATATTGCAAGGAAAGAGTTGCAGGGGAAGGGGTAAAGGGACCTTGGTCTCAGGTGACACTGAGGCCAACTGGCATAACTAGCATGTTGCTAAGAGAGTCTTCGGCACCCCATATCGGTGACTGGCATCTGGGGTCTTAAAAGCGAGCAAGCTGCCATCTGAGGTGCACCAAATGGTCCCAACTCAGCAGGGACAGATGATTACCAAAGACCAAAATGACATGGGGGAAAGAGAACCCAGAAGACAGAAAGACCCACATAAATGGGTGACCACAACATGTGACCAGAAGAACCAGATGGTACTTGGCCATCACCAGTTACAGCTGTGATGAGGCTCACAAAGTTGAGTCTCAGTGGCAACACAAGAACAAAAATGGGTGCCGCCTGAGAACTCCACTAAAAGACCGCATTTGATGGTCCGAAGGCCTCGGGGTTCCCCTGGGAGCACGGCCCCTAGTTCTGACGCTGTCCCTGTCCATAAATCATTACTGAGGTTAACTTCTCAGAGAGGAATGGATTGCACTCAGCGACACAGAGTGTGTGCACTTTACGGTTCTATGCATCTATAGGACATTGTCTTCCTGGCCTCTTTCTAGAGGGGAAGGAGAGGGTAGAGAAGAAGGGACAGGAGATTGTTAAGAGAATACGACATGTATAGTACAGAAAGGAGGAGCATGCTGTCATCGGACAAGGAGAACAGAGGGAGGTGCACAGAGGCGGGCACACAAACTTAAATTGGATTTACAATTTCAGTCAATCACAACAAATAAATACGTATTTAAAAAAAAAAAACAAAAAACACAACTCCAATACAGCTATTTCTATTGTAGCTTGAGAGCACCACCTAGAGACCACAAAAAGGAATGAAAAAACCCATTGGCTATGCATGCGATAATACCGCTTATTAATATTTTATCTGTAGCAGTATTTTCCCAAAGTTTACACTAGCAAACACCAGTTCCTAAGGATGTTAACCCATTATCATCAAATCAGTTCCAACTCACAGGATGTTAACAGAAATTATATAATGAAAAAAAAAAATCTTTACTTAAAAATCACACCTTTGTGATATGACGCAAGACTAAGTTCAACTAAAATTAACCAGTATTTTCACTGTGGGACTTTTCTGAATAACAATAACCAAAATTTACTAAGTACTCACTCTGAGCCAGCCATGTTACAAGCTTTTACACACATTATCCTTATAACTGTAATTAGTTCCCCAGTGCTGCTTTAACAGAGATACAAGTAGATGGCTTTAACAAAGAATTTTATTTTCTCACAGTCTAGGAGGCTAGAAGTCCAAATTTGGAGCATCAGCTCCAGGAGAAGCATTTCTCTGTCTGTTGGCTCTGGAGAAGAGCCCTTCTTATCAATCTTCTCCTGGACTAGAAGCTTCTCTGTGCAGGAACCCTATGTCCAAAGGATATACTCTGCTCCCAGTGCTGCTTTCTTGGTGGTATGAAGTCCCGATCTCTCTGCGCCATTCTCTCTTTTATATTTCAAGAATTGGCTCAAGACATAATCCAATCTTGCAGAGTTGACTCTTGCCTCATGAACACAACTACCACTAATCCATCTCTTCAACAACACAGAGACAGGATTTACAACACATAGAAGAATCACACGGATCACAAAATGGAGGACAACACCACACTACTGGGAATCCTGATCTAACCAAGTTGACACATATTTGGGGGCACACAATTCATTCTATGACACTGACTTATGGTGACCCTATATATAAGAGGATTGGATCATTGTGATGCATAGTCTTTTTTCACTGGTTGATTTTTGAAACTAGACCACCAAGCTTTCTCCCTAGCCTGCTTAGGCTGGAAGGTCCACTGAAACCTGTTGAGCATCAAAGTAACACATAAACCTCCAGTGACAGGCAGCTGCACTCAAGGTACATGGCTTGGAATTGAACTGAGCTTCCCACTGAAACAATTAGGTGGGTGCTATTACGATCCCCAGGGCTCTGTGGCACAGCAGTTAAGAGTTAAGGCTGCTAACCAAAAAGTCAGCACTTCGAATCAACCAGCTGCTCCTTATGGGGCAGTTCTACTCTGCCCTATGGTCACTATAAGTCAGAACTGACTCAATCACAGTGGGTTGGGTTTTTCCAGTATTATTATCTGCAGTTTACAGATGAGGCAACTGAGATTTAGAAAAGTTAATTAACTTGCTCAGCGTCACACAGCTAGTAAATGACAATCGGGCTCCACAACTCTGCTCTTATGTATTCCAGAGACCATAGTAACAATCTATATGCTGAATTCCAGACAGATCAAACTATAGCCAGCCCAATTATGCCAACTTTAAAATAGTGGGAAATTTTATATAAAAGAGCCCTTTAGGCATTTAGTTTGAAATTTCTGCATTATTGTATACAATAAAGCCTTTCATATGCAAATGAGCACTGGGCTCTCTAAGAATGGTGAGTGAGATGTAGTATTCCCCCAAATTCTTTGAAAACATTGAATTTTGGAAATGCTGATCTGTAACTAAGTACTTAACACTTGTTGAAACCATATAGAGATTTGATGTCTATATAAATACCAAAATGTGAATAAAAGAAACAGAAACTACTTACAAATATTAGTCCTGAAATCAAAGATGATGTCCCTGTAAGTGCCACATAGAATTTGGGTGTCAAGGAATTTAAAAATATTGTCACTGTTGAAAGGAAACAAAAAAAAATTCTTAAAAGCAATTTCAAAGTTTTCATATTATCAATATGCAGGTGTCTACAAGTGTAAGGACATAAGCAGGAATAGTATCTAACATGAGACTCATTTGAAAAAGTTGGTAATTATTAAAAAAAAAAAAACGAGAGATACTTTAAATCCCCATTACGTCATATCTTAAACACGAATTCACATATGGAAAGGTAGGATTTTACACTACTGATTTGTTAAATAAGAGCAAATCAAAAAGAAAGAATTTAATTTGCTTTTCAGAATAAAACTAAGAACTTACCGGTCTGGTTTCACACAGTGACTTTTACAAATCTAAAGCAGCTAAGTCATTAGTGTAACTGCCACTAACCCATTTCTTCAACATCACAGATAGGATTGACATATAGCATTTAATTACTTTTATAAAGGAGGTTTAAAAAACATTCCCTAGTTACTTTGTAAATTACAAATCAGTGTCTCAGTTCACAATGATAAAACGGTGACATAAGGAGGGCAAGAAACCAAAATGTGGTATGTCAGCTAGAGAGGCAAAACAGTTCAAAGAGAAAAGTAACTGAAAGGTCTCTGCTCATGACTCACTGTGAAATCCTGGACGAGATTTTTCATTCCAAATAACATAAAGATCTTGGCTTTAAATATAAAAATCTTTTACAGTTAAACATTCTGTGTAAGGTACATGTAGTGAGTACGTGGAAAAACAAATATACTCAATGAATAACATTTTACTGAGTTTACAAACCACCATCAAGCACTTCATTAACCTGGTACAGAGGACGCCAAACTCACTCTCTCAAAGTCTAGGAAGGCCAATAAGCCTGTTTTTGCATTAATTGTATTTGAATTTACATAGTCTGTTTCCTCTTAAAAAGTCCAAAATATTCCAGATAATCATGATCTCATGTTTTTCATGTCATCTCACAGAAAAGGAAGTATCTGCCTTTTCTTGTTACAGAAAAAGCTATGGCACCGGAAGGCGAAGTCATCACAAAACTACTTTAGTCCTGTGCCGAGGTTGCTCATCAAAGTTTGAGCGAAATATTGCGATGACATGGTGCGAGACCCCGGACCCCATTCACTTTGGCCTGGCTATAGCTAAATAACAATAGTTGCAGAATCCAAGGAGATCATCACTTCTAGGTTTTTGTATCTTTAACCAACCATAAATAGAAAGAGGTCCTGAGAGGTTAAAAGAATGAACTGCCGATGTTTGTAGCTCTACTTTCTGCATTGTTTTTATTGATCAAAATAAAGTCTGAAACAAAGAACAAAATATATAGCATGAAACCTATTTCTTGGGAGAACTATTTTAAATAAGAGAACGGCTGTATAAGAAGATAATGGCATGCTGAGATCTTTGAATACAGTACTCAAATGTTCTTTTTGTTTGTGTGTGGATTCTTTGGGCGTCAGGAAACTCAAAGGAATGACTGTCAAGGGACTCAACTAATGACGGGGGTGCATATAAACTCTGCACCTGTCTGACAGCACTCTCTTCTGTCCTACCATCTGAAGCTCACAGCTTGTCAGGTAGCTTTCCCTAGAGTAACCGAAGACAGAAGAGAGGGCGGGTCCTATGAGCTCTAGGGAGGAGCTGGTAGCTGTAGCTCTGGTTTGACACACAGCAGTGAGGTTGCGGCCCAAGAAAAAAAGAACCTACTTGGCCGCGCTTTACCAACTCAGTCTCCGAAGCTTTCCAATGACTATCGAGGACTTCGAGCCTTTGGCCCTTGTCCCGGCACCTATCTTAGCCCCCGCCCGTCCCCGGGGAGGTCTGGGCCTCTCACCCGCTGCCAAGTTCTCACACAGCCTCAGCGGGACTCTCAGAGCGTAAAGCAGACCCAGCCCCGCTACGAACCACAGCGAGGCCCCAGTCCCCGCCAGCCCGGCCCGCAGCCGCTCCCTCCAGCCCCGCAGCGGGCTAAGGCCCGAAGCAGGTGCAGGAGAAGATGCCGCAGCGGTCCCTGCTTCACTCAAGCCATCGCCGTCCGCCATCTTGCTGCTTCCGCAGGAGCCGGACACTGGGAGGGAAGAAGGGCAGGAAACCGGAGTCGGGAATCCTGGGATAGTGACGGACCTGAAGTTTACAATGTGAAGACAGAAGATCCTGGGAAACTGGTAGATTTAGAAGGTGGAGGGACGTCCCGGCACTGAGGCTGGATATTTCTCTGGGGATGGGGAAGGGCAGATAACGGCATCTATTGTGGAGGACTTGGACTGAGATGTGACTCCGCAGTGTTTTTATTTTCACACAAGATGAGGGTCACCTTTCACTCCATTCCTGGAGTTGAAACAGACACCGATCATTCCAAAGACGGAGAGAAACCTAGTGCTTTGGATTGGGCTGTCATGAAGATAACCGGTGCTGGGAACACCCAGTAGGAGCAGCAACTGCTATTTGGTCGGATGGAACCAAGAGCCTTTGCGCCAAGAGCAGTCGAAACACGCCCCCAACCTCCAAGAAATGAATGAGGAAACAAATAGATCAATAAGAAACCTATTACATTTAAAACCATTTAAGGCAAAGCCGACCTCGCGGGGTTCTGGCACTCCTACTTATTACCCCGCCCATAACTGACATGGCTCCCTCTCGGTCCGCATTTCCGGGCGGAGGGTTCTGACCGCCCCACGGTGATTCCATCAGTCAGCTTCCTTCCCGGCCTGCCTTGCGCCCGCGGACAGGCAGGGCCAGAGCAGCCCAAGATGGCCGACTTCGAAGATCGGGTGTCGGATGAGGAGAAGGTAAGGGGTCCGCCTCCCCGTCTCTTGTCTCCTTCCCCGACAAGGAGCAAAGACTCTTCCCAGCTGAGGTGGGAAAGCTGGCAGTGTCCTTAGGAAAAAGAAGATTCTTAGCCTGTGCTGGCACATGCTATTCGCAGTTGGGACACTTCCTTTTGAAGGGACTTCCCTTTGCCTCACGGTGGCCTCTGCTCCCCGTTCTTCAACTCTTTTCCTTTCGGGCCTGAGGCACACCCCAGTGCGCTTTCTGAGAGGGAAGAGACTCTTCCTTATTGAATCGTGACTGAGGACTCTCTTTCTGTTATTATGGGAGTGATGTCTGTTATTATGTAGTGATGTCGGCGAACGGTCAAGAAGCAGTTATTTTACTGCTTTTAGCTGTTGGGGCGCACGCCACCCCTATTTTTAAATAAAATTTGGACTAGTTTAGGGCGAGTCACTTCCTGGTCAAAGTGGCCTCTTAACTTCCCTTTCGCTCCTCCTTGCTCAGGAAGTGATTTTGCTGTCACGACTGCTCGACAGGGAGAGGTCCCCATGTGTTGTCTGCCCAGTGCACTTAACACATCCACCTCTTTTCTCACATGCTGTAGGTTTAACTCAGTCACTGTAGTAAGTATGTGAACCTCAGGGCATTTGCTTTATAATCTGAACGCCTTTTTCTTCCACATAGTTCTCCTTTTGATTGCATTTATGCAGTATATCATCGTAAAGATAATTTTTGAAAAATAGTTTTCGGTTTCGGGCATTCGTGTTCATAAATCAGCAGTAGTCAGTGGAGTATTTTTTTGAGCTCAGAAAGGTTTTGTGAGGCAGATAAATCTCATGTTATCATATTGAAGTACGAACAAAGCATCCTGCCTTTTTTATCTTCTACTGCGATGTCATTGATTGAAGTTAAATTTGCCTGTGTGTAATTTGTATGCTTATTTTTTTTAAAGTATCTTAAATACAAGAACATAATTAGGTAGAATAACTTTTCTGACAACTGCATACTTTTCTTGACATTTTGCAAGGCTTTTCAGTAAGTACGTGAATTTTAAGGCTTGTAGAAATTAGAATTATTTCATTAGATAACTCTTCGAGTTTTGTGCTTAAGGACAAAATCATGTCTTCTGTTTTCCATGGTGGCTGTTTCAAGTAGGCACCCCTAAGTGCACTGTAAGTGTGTTTGGGCTCTTTCTTTTGTTTTTGTAATACAGGAGATTCGGTTGGTGGTGGGACTGTTTATAATCCAGGAGTCCTTCATACAGAATTATTTGATGTGTAATAGGTACATATTGTATGCCGCTTTGAAATGCTGAAGGATGTGCTGAACACAAACCATTGAACTGCACTTTAGCATTATTTATCTTATTTGGAAAGTGATTCTCGTTAAATGTTAATAAATACTGTCTAAGGGAGAAAAAGGCATTATGTGTCTGGATTTATGTTAGGTAGAAAGTGTAATAAAATGTTTATTCTAAGGTAATAACAATTCAGGTAAAATTAAATTACAGTGAAAAAGTTGAATAACAGTATTTGTACCCCAACTGATAACTCATGTATTTTAAGCAAATAGGTTTTTATAACAAAATTTCACTATGAATGTAGATAACAATAAATTCTGACATGCGAAGAAATCTTGTTAAGTAAACTTTTATTGACGTTTATTGTGGCAGATACTTCATTTACCAGTGTTGTGTTGTTGGATTTTTGCCTTTGACACTGAGCGAGAATGCCTTTCTAATTAATCTTAGGAAAGAATATATGTATTTCAAAGTGCAGACTAAGATACCTTTGAATGCCAAGCCAAGTGCCGTCGAAAATAAAAATACTGTTAATACCTTTGAATATTAACAGTATTTTTATTAATAACATCAGTCATCTCAATTTTAAATAACAGCAAGTCTGTGACTAGTGTCCCATTTCCCAGCATACTTGTGTTGCTTACTTTTAATGACATAACAAGCAAATCGTAATTAGTAAGGTAAATCTACTGGCAAAAACTGTTGAGTTTTATAGTCAGTGGACTATATAATGGATTACCCACATTATCTTTGTTGGTTTGGATAAAACTCATATAACAAATCCATATGATTTGAGATTACTGAAGTTTTGTTAAATCCTGTGCCTATACTGTGATGAAACTGATCCATCTATCTGTTGTACATCTGTAAATAATATGAGATGGTTTTGATTTGTAAAATTAGTTCTCCTTCAGTTTGAATCCTGCCTTGCCCCCTTTTCCTTCAGAGTTCTGGTTCGTTTTCAGTGAAAAAAAAGAATTGAGTGTTTCCACAAAGCCCTGTTGATGATGACTGTTTTAGCATGTGTAAATAACAAGTGACCCCCTAAAACGAGGTTGTTGTTCTGTCAGACTTTTATGACAATGGCACCATTAAAAACTGATTTTAAATATAAAGATATTTTGAGCCCTAATTTATATTCTGATTTTTCCATGAGGGAATTCTAATCTTTCCCTTTTTTCCCCCCTCAAGCTATTTAATTAAGACCTCAACTGCATTTAATTTGTTTTTTCTTAAGATGTGTATGTCATGATATCAAATACATTTTAATACTGATTATTGTATTTGTTACATTTTCTGAAAGCAACAAATCCTGAGGTGAATTTCTGTAATTTCTATAGAAGTTATTAAAGCTGACTGTTCTCATAACTAAATGCTGAAGTTTTTTTTATCACTTTATAAAGAGGAAGTTTTGTTTTTTGTTACCTGAAATGGTCATGATGAGCTGTCTAAATAAACCAGGAAGTTGATAGTGTAGTAACTTGGCAGAAGCAAATGCTTTTAGTCTAGGAGCCTTGATGATACAGTGGTTTAGTAGTTGGTTGCTTAACCACAAGTTGGCAGTTGGAACCCAGCAACGGCTCCATGGAAGAAAGATGTGGCAGTCTTCTGGAAGCATTACAGCTGTGGAAACTCTATAGGCAATTCTGTTCTGTCCTGTATGGTTGTTACGAATTGGATAGCAATGCTTGGTTACAGTTTCTAAGAAGCTAAATTCTCCAAGTTACTATAGTTCTTCAGTAATTTACTTCCAAATGGTTAACAAGAAGAAAGTAGTGAGATGCCATAATTAGGAAGCTTGAAATATGAGTTGAACTACTTGTTTGAGTTCTTCGCACTATTTCCTTTATTTCATGATTCAGCATTTTGAAAACATAAATGTAAAGAAAATCTTAGGCCTAGAAAAAAGTGTGGTTAACATATTTTTCCCCTTCCTCCTAACTAGTAGAATATTTGTGTAAAACTTCAAAAATACCATACCTGAACAAAATTATTTAGGTAAGTTGTAGAAAATGTTGTAGATACGTGTCAGAATTGGAGAGCTCTGCTAGAGTTCCTGAAAAATATTTATACTTTTAGTTGGATTTCCTTGATTATTTATTACTTAATATACGGATAACTTATTGCTCATATAGGAATTCAAGAATTCAGTAAGCCCTAAAATTTATTTGGCTTGGCTGTTTTCCTGTTTCAAATTTTTGATGAAATTCTTGGACAGAGGTATAAGGCATGTGCAGGTGTAAACTTAAGACACCTAATCTTGGTTACGAGTGTGGTTTAATTGTAATTTCTTCTGGTATATCTAAATATTTTATTAGGATCATCCTTAATGCCATGTAGAGTAGTATAATTTGTCAGAAAGGTTAGACCCCAGGTTTGTTTGATTCTGAAGCTGTAGGTTTTTTTTATTACACTCTTCTTTCTTTGTAACTGTGAATGAAAACCAAAATAGAGACATTGGTTTAATAAATTATAAATGAAGTATTATGAGTAGTGGAAAGAATGATTCTGAGTACCAAGAGGCTTGTGTCTCCCTGCTACTCTTCTAGCCTTGAGAACTCTATCTTTTGGCCCTCAGTTGTCTTCTACAGTGGGAGGCAGGGGAATTGGATCAACAAAGTTTAGTTAACTTATTCAAACTCTAATGAGGTTCTGTCACTGTTTACTTTTCCGCATTTGCCCTAGTTATGAGACTGTGAGCTTTTTGAGAACTGAAACTGTGTCTTTTTATCTAGTGCTTAGGGTAACACTGCTGAAACCAGCCATGGTGAAGTGGTTAAGTGCTATATCTGCTAATCATAAAACTGGCAGTTCAGCTCTGCCAAGCGTTCCTTAGAAACCGTATAGAGCAGTCTTTCTCTGTCCTGTAGGGTCGCCATGAGTTGGAACTGAGTTGAAGGCAGTGGTTTTTTGGTAGCATAGCACCAGCTACACAGTGCATGCAGACTGTTGGTAAGAAAGACATCACAGCTTCTTCATTCATTCTCTTATATTCTCAGGTCGGGCTCCCTCATTCCGTGTTAACTCCTCTCCCTTACCCCACAGTTGTTTCCGATACCGATAATCTCTAGGTATCTCTTGTGTTTAGGAACATGTTCACACTCTGGGTGCTTCTCTTTGGGCATTCATTGTTGTCTGTTCACCATCTGCTGCTATGCCATGCCACTGCAGGGCACATTCATCTCCTCTGAGAACATTTCCCTAGTGGATCTTGCAAAGCTGCAAAGCTTTTGTGAATACTAGAATGACTACTTATATATACTTGGAACCTTACAAAGCCCCTAATGAAAGTTTCTTCTTCGTTTTGCTTAGGTGCTGTCCTCTAAAGCTCAGGAACACGCAAAAGATTTCCTTTGTTTTTCTTTTGTCTATCTAGTTTACAAATTTCTCTATCCTCCTTCCCAAAAACGTTGAAATTCTTACACAGATCAGCTCATGAAAATTAAAACCTTCATAAGGGAAATCGTCCTTGGGTAGTCCTATTAATGCACTCTTGCTGGAAACTTGGGAGGTTCTAGGACACAGAGAGACTTCTCGTAAGAAAGACCTAGCAATGTACTTCCAGTATCAGTACTGGAAGCACTATGGCCAGAGCTCTACTTCGATACATGTGAGAGGTGACCATGAGTTGGAAATGACCCCATCATTTTAAAGAAAGATTGTATTTTAGGTACATAGGTTTCTATGTAGGGATCCCTGATGGCACAGTGGTTAAGTGGTCGGCTACTAACCAAAAGGTTGGTGGTTCTCCCTAGGAGAAAGATAGGGTGATCTGCTCCCGTAAATATCACAGCCTTGGAAACTCTGTGGGTCAGTTTTACTCTGTCCTATGGTGTTACTGTGAGTCTCAATCAATGTAAGGACAGTGTTGTTTGATTTTTATTTTTTATTTGATTTTATTTTTTTATTTTGACTGAGTGAAAATGTACATTCCTATATAAATTTACGTGCCCACCTATATGCAGCTTCCACTGCTCTGCCTGCCCGGTGACAGCACACCATTCCTCTCTGCACCATACATGTCTCATCCTCCCAACAGTCTCCTTTCCACCCATTCCCCTTACTCCAGTCAGAGGTCAGCAGGATATCCTATAGATGCATAAAACCATAAAGTGCCTCCAATATATGGTCACTGTGCGTCACCAAGTCCAGTTCATTCATGTCCAAAGAGTGGACCTTCATTATGATTTATGGGCAAAGGCAGCATCAGGGCCAGGGGCCATGCTCCCAGGGGAACCCCGAAGCCGCTGGACCATCAGTTGTGGTCTTTTAGTGGAGATCTCAGGGTGAACCCCTTTTTATTCTTGTGTTGCCAGTGAGACCCAACTTAGTGAGCTCCATCGCAGTTATCACTGGTGGTGGCCGGGCACCATCTGGTTCTTCTGGTTCCAAGTCAATGTAGGCACCCACTCATGTGGGTCTCTCTATCTTCTGGGTTGTCTTTACCCCATGTCATTTTGGACCATGGTGAGCATCCATTCCTGCTGAGTTGGGACCATTTGCTGTGCCCTTGGATGGCAGCTTGCCAGCTTTTAAGACCCCAGACACCACTCACCAATGTGGGGTGCAGAGAGCCCTACTAGCAAAATGCTAGTTGTGCCAGTTGGCCTCAATTTGGTCTAAGAGCATGGTCCCCTGCCCCCTGCCCCAGCTACTCTGTCCTTGCAATATTGCATTAAGATGGAAGGAGTATTCAAGTTATGTTGAAGTCCATTTAATATTGTTCTTGTTTCTAATGTGTGCCATCACCAATTTCACCCAACCGAACTTCTACCAACTATCCAATCTAAACCCTCCCCCCCTTGCCCTCTCTCCTTCCCCTCCGTTGCAACCATCAAAGAGTCTTTTCTTCTGTATGTAAGTCTGTTTTTAAGATCTTATCATATGGGTCTCATACAATATTTGTCCTTTTGTCGCTGACTACTTTCACTCAACATAATGTCTTCCAGTTGAAACCAGGTTATGAGATGTATCCTGGAATCATCATTATTCTTTATCATTGCATAGTGCTCCATTGAGTATATATACCGTAGTTTACCCATCCGTTCCTCTGTTGTTGGGCATCTGGGTTGATTCCATCTTTTTGCTGTTGTGGACTGTGCCGCGATAAACATTCTTGTGCGTGTGTCCGTTGGTGTGAATGGCCTTGATTCTGTAGGATATATTCCAAGTAGTGGAATTACTGGGTCAGATGGTATATCTATATCCATTTTTTTTAAGGAAGCACCAGATTGCTTTCCAAAGAGGCTGGGCCATTTTGCAACCCCGCCAACAGTGTAGGAGGGTTCCACTTTCTCCACAGCCTCTCCAGCATTTGTTGTTTTGTGTTTTTTGGATCATGGCCACCCTTGTTGGAGTGCGATGGTATTTCATTGTAGTTTTGATTTGAATTTCTTTAATAATTAAAGATTGTGAACATATCCGCATGTGTTTTTTTGCTGCCTGGATCTCCTCTATAGAGAAATATGTGTCCATCTCCTTTGCCCATCACTTAATTGGATGATGTATCTTCTTCCTATTGATATTTTGTAGTACCTTGTAGACTATGGAGATCAGGTGTCGCATCTGACATATAGTTGCCAAATATTTTTTCCCATTCTGTAGGTGGCCTTTTAATTCTATTAATAAAGTCTTTGGATGAGCTAAAGTGTTTGATCCTTAATAGTTCCCATTTATCTATTTTCTGTTGATTGTGGTTTGTTTGACAGATTTTGAAGTCTGTCTACATTGTGTATTAAAACTTCCATTGTTGTTCCTACCTTTTTTTGGATGAGCTTTATCGTTTTATATTTGGTATTTATGTCTTTGTTGTTTGTTCTTTAAATAATCATGTTTAGATTTAAATTATTACAGAGCTAGCCAAGTGCGAAGAAGTATAGAAATAAAAAATCCCCAGCTATTCCTATTCTCCAACCACCCTATTCCCCTGAGGTGGCCGATATCACCGGTTTTTCTTTTGTATCTTTACTGTGCGTATTTAAACAAATATACTATTCACTTTGTGGTTTCTCTAACCTGTCCATGTTCCTTTTGGTTGAACCTTTCCTAATATCAGTCTCAATTCTCTCTGTCTCCAGCTCCTTTCCTTCTGCATTTTTACTGATTTACCGCAGATTCTTCATGGCTGTAATATAATTTTAAGTTTTGAGCAGTATGTAAAACTTGTTGGCTATAATTGCACATATGTATTGCTATGGGATTATCTGTGAGTTGGAATCATGATGCAGTGTAAATCATGGATTAACATGAAGTTAACACGATATAACATGTCAGACTGAACCAAAAGAAGTATTGTGTTTATTGAAACATGAGAGAATTTTGCCTTGTGAATTGTTTGTTTTACATTTTGGTAACATTCAAGTGCTTGTTATATGCTAAATACTTCTGTATATGAACTTGTGTATTCATCTCAGACCATTCCTGTTGGGTAGATACTTATTTTACAGTTTGATAAACAGGTACACTTCAGGTAAAAAGTGACCAAAGATCCAGACAAGTTTATAGTAGAGTGGATTGAACACCAGCAAACTGTATCCAGAGCCTGTACTTTTACTCAACTTTACTAAATCTAATCCTTTTGAGTATAATTAAGATAGTCAACAGTTCTACTGGAATAATGACAAAGGCCTAAACAACAACCAGGTTAATGGTTTTGTAATGTGAATGTGCTTATCAACATTGGAATATTGGTTCTTTCTGATTGTGACTGCGTTATAATTATTACTGAATAGCTTAGTACTCTGTGGAGTTTCTTAAAGTGGCCCATCAAGTATTTTCGTATTTTGAAACATGTTGTAAACACACGGTGTTGAGAATCACAGTTTTAGAAGTTTAAAGATAAGAAAAGTTTGCATGCCAGCATGACAAGAGCAAGAGAGACTGACTGACTGTCTTCTAAGAGGTACTGTATTGCTACCAGTAGAATCATTAGTGTGCTTCTGTCAAAAACAAATGTTTGGGTTCCATCCTAAACCTAGGGTGCAGTGGTTGTTCACTGGTACAGTTCTCATTTTCCATACAGGAGACCCAGGTTAGATTTCTATCCAGTACATTTCATGTGCACCCACCACCTGTCTGTTATTGGCAGGCTTGCACATTGCTCTGAGGCTGAAGAGGTTTCAGCAGAGCTTCCAGACAAAGATGAACTTGGAATAAAGGCCTGACAATGTGCTTCCAGAAATCAGCCATTGAAAGCAGTATGAATCACAACGTCCTAAACCAACCAAATCAGATGTTTTAGGACCAGCATTTAGGGATTTATTTTTAATGAACTTCCAGATGGTTGTTATGCAACTCTAGAACCACTGTGTAACTGCACCTGCAGTGTTCCAGCTCAGTCCTGTTTTTAAGCTCAAAAGCTTGATTCACTGTATCATGGGGACAAACTGATTAGGGAAGTTGATGAAACTCGTATATAAAAATGGAATAATAGTTACCTAATTTGATAAATACAAAAGGGACTAGGTTGCTTTCACCAAGTAGGTCAGGCACATGGGAAATCAAAGTATTTTTTTGTTTTTGACAATTTGAGCATGAAGTTAGAACTGTATGGTTTGAATTTACCTCTGTCACTTAACACATGACATTATTACTGTTGGCTTTTTTTGCTGTCCTGCTTTTTGTTTTGTCTAGCCTGGGACCCAATAAATTGGTTTTTGTTTGAGTGAAGAGATGAATTGCTAACACAAAGATTTGTCAAAGATTTGTCAAAGATTTGTTCTTTGAAAAATAACACATTACTCAAAATACAATAACATCTAGACATTTGCTTAGGGAAAAAAGTACTCTCCTTTTCCAAATTTCTTCTCACAGTACCTCATTGGGAGCCTAGAACAGTCCTAGATATACTTACAAATAAAGAAACAAAGATGTAACCAATCAAGTAGTTAAACTTGCCTGTGAAGCCAGATCTAACTCCCAGTGATTTTGAAGAAAAAACAAAATTGGTAAAAAATACATACATACTTTTAACTTAGAAGTGCTGCAGCATACCAAATAATGCCACATGTTAATGACAATATTCCTCTTACTTGGTGCCCACTATTCTTGCTTTCATCCAGCATAGATTCTGTTGCCTCACTCTCTCCTCTTGGGCTTGACATTTGCATCATTGCTCTCCAAAACCTGCATCTCAAGTTGTTTGATGTGGACTTTTCTTAATTTCTTAACCTGGTAGGACTACTTCTGAAAGAAAATTTAGTAATGTAGCCACTTGGAACCTTACCTGTCTACCCAGTCACCTATAAGGAAGGCTATAGAGTTGGGGATGTATGTTAAAACCTTTAAGCTCCTAAGTAACAGGTTTCTAATGTGCTATTTTAATTTATTTTTATCTTCTTTATGAGTCATTAAAACTTTGTATGTCAGATACTTCGCTGGGTTTTTATCTAGAAATCTAGGCAGAGCTGCTCATTAAATAGGGTCCTTTCCTATAGTAAGGCATATAAATAAATATTATATGTATCAGTAGATGTTATATATATTATATGCTTATATAGTGTGATGGAAATCTTGGTGGCTCAGTTGTTAAGTGCTGTAGCTACCACCCAGAAGGCTGGCAGTTTGAATCCACCAGACGCTACTTGGAAACTCTCTTGGGCTGTTCTGCTGTGTCCTGTGGGGTGCTGTAGGTTGGAATCGACTCGATGGCAGTGGGTTTTGGGTATGTGTTATCTGTCAATGGTGTTTTGTATTTAGGGTAAGAGTTTTTTAAATCTTCAGCAAGATAAAGCCAATACTTTAATAAGATTTGTGACTTAGGATGAAAACTAGAAAATCTTTTTATTAACATTCTGAGTATCTTACAATTAGGAAGAGTCCAGGATGAGAACTAAGGGATGATTTCCTTCTAACTTGGTGTATTGTTTGTGTTATATGCCATCGAGTCACTTCTGGCTTAGCAACCCTATAGGACAGAGTAGAACTGCCCCAGAGGATTTTTTAGGCCGTGGAGTGGCTAGTGGGTTCCCCAGGTCTCCTTGGGTAAGAAGTGTATCCAGTCCCTTTTGCCTGTCAGGAAACAGGCTCAGAAAAGTTTAGTGCAATTTTCGTGACAGAACAGGAATTCAAAACCATGTCTTTCAGGCTCCAAAGCTATACTCTTTTCACACTATAACAAATAACACAAGTGGATGGCTTTAACAAGCGAATTTGTTTTCTCAAAATTTAGGATACTAGAAGTCTGAGTTCAAAGCACCAGTTCCAGGGGAAGTTTTCCTCTGTTGGCTCTGGAGGGAAGTTCCTTACTTCTTTTCTGTACCACAGCCATCGTCTGTGGCCTGCCATCTTATCTTCCCCCATCTCTACTTGCTTCCCTGTGCCCAGTTTGATTTTATGAGGTGACTGGTTTAAGACACACACTTCGCTGGCACAGCAACATGACTGTAGTAAAGAAACCCTTACTCCAAATGGGATTATATCCACAAGTATAGGAATTCACCTTTATAGCACATATTTATGGGGACACAATGTAATCCATAACACTAACAAAGAAAACTGTTTTTAAGAACCTCGTAAAATGACTTTTAAAAAAGTAAACCTAAAGCAAATTGTTTGAATGTGTCATTGTCTGTTTCTTACATTACCTATCATAGTTTAAGACTTAAATGTTTATGCTGCTCAAGCCTTAGCCCGTACTGGTAATGAAAAGTCAACTTAACAAAATAAACTGTGCATATCTGAAATTTTGTTAGTATATGCAGTTTTATGTCTTGTAGTGCAAATACAGTGCATAGTCACCTTGTAACAGGTAGGACCATGCAAATAAGGTGTACGGAACTCTAGCCAACAGGATTGGTCAGTTTGCCATCGTGCTAGGCTTAAAATGAGCCATCTTAGAGTCAGACAAGAGGGACCTCACTACCACCAAGAAGAGGCAGGAGCAGAGCACATCCTTTGGTCCTGGGGTACCTGCACTGAGAACCTCCAAGACCCAGGAGACAAAATGAGAGAGTTGTAACATGAAAGCCAACAACAGACAACAGCAACAAGAGTGACAGCAGCACAAGATGGCAGGAACTGAGAGACTGGCACAAGACAGCTGTGGTAGGGCTTGCCAATGCCTGGAGCTAGGAGCTTTGTAACACTTGCCCAGCCAAAGAAGAGGGAAGGCTGAAAAGTCATAGAAAGGCCTCCCTGTGGGCACGGCTGAGGAGAAGCTATCCTGATTGGAGAACTGTGTCCTAAGTCATTTCTGATCCTGTTACTTCCCTGTTAAACTACTTAAATATAAGTATAGCTCATGAGTTCTGCAGTAGAACCCAGAGACTGGAGGGGAGAGTACTGAGGGGAGAGAGTAGTTGGTATTTGTCATGGATTGAATTGTGTCCTGCCAAAATACCTGTGAAGTTGACTAGGTCATGATTCCCCATATTACATGATTATATACCATTTTGTCGTGTGATGTGGTTTTTCTATGTGTTGTAAATCCTAATCTCTTCCTGTGGTTAGTGAGGCAGGTTTAGATTATGTTAAGGAGGATTAGGGTGGGAAGTAACACCCTTTATCAGGTTGCATCCCTGGTCCAGTGTAAGGGAAGTTTCCTGCACCACTTGTATCTTAGAAGAGATAAAAGGAGAGGGAAGTGAGCAGATACTAGGAGACCTCATATGACCAAGAAAGCAGTGCCAGGAGCAGAATATATCTTTTGGACCTGGAATTCTGCAGAGAGCCTCCTAGTCTAGGGAAAGATTGATAACAAGGACCTTCCTCTAGAGCCAGCAGAGAAAGCCTTCCCCTGGGGCTGATGCCCTGAATTTGGACTTCTAGCCTACTAGAATGTAAGAGAAATAAACTTCTACACATTCAAGCTATCTACCTGTGGTAATTCTGTTACAGCAGCACTAGATAACTAAGATCATATTAAAAATAATGGAGTCGTATACCAGCTTGGAAATGTTGGACATTTGGAATATCTTCAATCTGTGCCTCATAGGGGCCAGTTTTGTGCTTATCCTTCTAAAGGAAATTATTCATTTAAAATCTAAGATAAAGTGGTGGAAGGTGGGGCTAGAAGGGAGAATTAGGTTGTGAAGTGTGTTGTAGAAGATAGAACAGACTTTACATTTTATAGTAGGTGTATAAATATGTCTATATTATGATTTCCACTACATGGTATTTTCTATGGTAGTTAATAACTTGTGCATTGAGTCATCTCTGACTGAAACAACCCCATGTATAAAAGAACAAAATGTTGTCCAGTCTTATGCCATCCTCATTCATGATTCTTGGTATATTTTATTCCATTGTTGTGGCCATTGTGCTGATCATTTCATTGAGAGTTTTACATGGCTTTGCTGTCATTCTTGATTATACGTCTGAAATAGGTGAGTTGAAGTCTTAGACAACATTTTATGATCCATAGGGTTTTCATTGACTAAATTGAGGAAGTTGGTCATCAGCCTTTCCTCCTAGTCTTTCTTGGTCTGGAAGTTCTGCTGCAGCCTGTCTACTCTGCTGGTATTTGAAATACCAGTGGCATAGCTTCTGGCATCATAGCAACACTCAAGCTACTGTAGTACTATAGACTGATAAAT
This sequence comes from Heterohyrax brucei, assembly GCA_028571685.1. Taxonomy (NCBI): domain Eukaryota; kingdom Metazoa; phylum Chordata; class Mammalia; order Hyracoidea; family Procaviidae; genus Heterohyrax; species Heterohyrax brucei. The sequence continues at coordinate 162,349,922 of CM053140.1, forward strand.
AAGTGGTGAAATTTTATAGTATTATTGCTAAACTAGTGACACATCAACTTAACACATAAATTGTCTTCAGAGATTATCAAATGTTTATCTAAAACCAACTAGTTCACTATTTTAATAACTACTTCAGAAAATTGGAAGCACTAGTGGCATAGTGATTAAGAGCTATAGCTGCTAACCAAAAGGTCAGCAATTCAAATCCACTCCTTAGAAACTCTGTGGGGACGGGAGGTCCCTTCACTCTGTCCTTTAGGGTCACTGTGAGTCAGAATTGACTCACAGCAATGGGTCTGGAGCTTAGAAAATCACGTTGGGGTTATTTGCCGTGAATCTGTTTCAAGAGGCTGTGGTGGCATCTAATGTAGACTATGTTCTTTTTCTAAACATGAATTTAGAATTTTACCCTTGCCATTGCATATGTCTTCAGGTCTACCCACCTTTGTTTAAAAACCAAATGTTTTCGTATTATCTAATTGGATACTCCTTCTGTTCTCCTTTATATTCTTGGATAGGTTGGGACCACTTAGTTTATGCCACCACTTGAACCTAAACTCAAATACTACTACTTGATGTCCATCCTTGTCTGACTTTTGTCCTTTTCTTTAGAAAATGGAAGTGAACATTTAGTTTACTGTGCTACTTCTTTCAACATTATCCTCCCTCAGCTAAGATAATCAATGTATATTTTTTAGCATAAAGTATTACAGTGTAAGGTAAATAAGGCAAAGCTCCTCCAGGTCAAGGAGTGTATGCCTAATTAACTTTACAAAGCTTTCTTTGTTACCATAGCAGTTTGTTATGTTCTCATTATTCCATCTTTCGGCTTCCTTGACCTGGCTCTTTACATTTTGATATCACTCAGTCATATTGACCTTTGTTTATGTCCCTTTTCATCTTTTAAGTTTTTTAATTTAATAGATGAGGAATATGGGCATGCTCTGTTTCTGATTTTTAAAAATTTAAACCTTTTTCTCATACAGAGAAGCTCTGGTGGTACAAATCTTTAAGTGCCCAGCTGCTAACCCGTCTAGCATTTCTTCTGGAGAACGCCCTGACAATCTGCTTCTATAATGATTACAGCCAAGAAAACTTTGTGGAGGATCACAATATTCCATATTTGTACACAAAATATTCTATATTTTTCTCCAGACAGAGCTGGAGAAAAATATGGAACAAAATTCTACTCACAAAAAAGACCGGAGTTACTGGCCTGACAGATTCTAGAGAAACCATGAGAGTATGGCCCCTGGACACCGTTACAGCTCAGTAGTGAAGTCACAAGTGGGGTTCATCCGTCAGCTGAAGATTAGATAGGCCTGTAAAACAAAATGAGACAAAGGGGCGGGGGGTACATCAGTCCAGGGGCAAGGACGAGAAGGCAGGAGGGAACAGGAAAGCTAGTAATAGGGAACCCATGGTCAAGAAGGGGTAGTACTGACATGCTGTGGGGTTGTTAATCAGTATCATAAAGCAATATGTATACTGACTGTTTAATGAAGAGCTAGTTTGTTCTGGTAGCCTTCACCTGAAGTACAACTAAAAATAAAAACCTTTGCAGCAATTCTCCTCTGTCTCATGATGTTGCTGTGAGTTGAAAGTAACTCAGCAGCATCTAGCAACAGTAGCAGGTTATCATACAAGTAATTTATATCCTTTAGACAACTTTCAAAACAGAGAGCTAAGCTCCCTCCAAAAAAGAAAGAAAAGTATCTCTTCTAATACCACTGCTAAAGATAATCCTAGTTCAAATTTTGTAGCTATGTATGTTTATAAACCTATACTGTCTAATTATAGTGAAACCAGAATATATTATTTTGCAAACACTTTCACTCAGCAGCATGTCATAAATGTCCAACCTGTGTCAACAGACAAGACTTCTTTTTAATTTTAGGATCTGTGAAAAATGAGTTTTTATATTACAGGTTGTATTGTATGAGATAATAAAAGGGTTTTTTTAAGTAATTGTACTAAAGTTTAAGAAAAATTAGCCATTTTAACTATTTTTAAGTGCTCTATTCAGTGACATTAATTATATTCACCATGTTGTACAGCTGTCACCACTATTTCCAAAAGTTTTTCGTCACCCTAAACAAACTCAGTACCCCTTACGTAGTAACTTCCCATTCTCCCCTACCCTAAGCTCCTGATAACCACTTATAAAGTTTTGTCTGCGTGCATCTGCCTATTCTAGGTATTTTATGTAAGTGTCTGACTTACTTCACTTAACGTGATGTTTTCAAGGTTCATCTGTGTCATAGCACATCAGAACTTAATTGCTTTTTTAAGTGATATTTCACTGTGTGTATATACCTCGTTGATGGACGTTTGAGTTATTTCCACCTTTTGGCTATTGCAACTAATGGTGCAGTGAACACTGGTGTACAAATATATCTTTGAGTCCCTGCTTTCATTTCTTTTGGGTCTGTACCTTGGGATGGAATTGATAACTAGTACAGTAATTCTATCTTAAACTTTTTCAGGAACCGCCACATTGTTTTCCATACTGCTAAACCATTTTACCTCCCACTAGCAGTTCTGATTTCTCCACATTTTGGCTAAGTTTGGTCCAGTCTGTTCAGACACTAACTGCAAATGCATTATACCTACTCCTTACTTACCACCTTATTGGACTTTTCACATTTACAACAAGGGTAAAAAATCCACTGTCTGACCGTTATGCATGTTAACGAGGACATGGGGTTGTCGGCAATGGCTATGAAATTCTCCCTCCGTTTGGGAAGTTCACCTGTGCTGCTCTGCATCCTTCACTCTCTTCTGCATGTAGATGCACCTTGCCACACAGAGCAGACCTCCTTCATAGCCATGGCCACCATGGACACAAAGTAGCATAGTGCCAGCAGGTACCTGTTCTGGGTTCCCAACACCTTTGTAGCCTGAAGTTTTGCAGCTCAGTATTTCTGTAAGGTGGGAAGGAAGGAAAGAAAGGCATCAGAGAAGTGTTTGGAAGAAATACATGTCTAAGTTTAATGACACCCCAAAATCAGCCATATCAGGCCTGAAGCATCCACTTCGATGATCATGTTTTCTGATTAAAAATTAGACAAATGAGTGATCTGAAAACAAAAATTTCTTCCCTTTTGCATTATGCCAGTTTTTGCACAATGATCTAGTCTTTAAAACTTAACCATGTTAGTAAGTGAGGAATGGGTACACTTTTTGTTTCTGACTCTAGCAACTAGTGCTAAGTTAGATCTCACAAAGAACACAGTCCTCCAGACTAGAAGTCTGCTAACGATGGACACTAGTTACAGATGTGGGGGTTCCCAAGCCTCCCTCATTTCTGAGCTGCTGGGTGCAAGGTCTCCCTCTACCCAGTCAAGATATTCAGAGGTCCCCAGGGATCCCCTAACTTGTAATCTGCTGGCTGTTGCTTACAGACCCGTTTATCCACAGTTTTGTTTTGCATGGCTTCACTTACCCTTGGTCTGCTGATACTCAAAAATGTTAAATGAGTACATAGCATGATGAAATCTCACAGTGTCTGGCTTTGTCAGGCACGTAACTTTTATTACGATAGATTGGCATAATTGTTCTTTTGTTATTGTTGTTCATCTCTTTCTGTGTCTAATTTATAAATTTATCACAGACATATATGTGGGACAAATCATAGTATGTATAGAGTTTGGTACTAGCAGTGAGTTCAGGCATCCACAGGAGGTCTTAGAACTTACCCTTGCAGATAAGGTGGAGACTACTTTCTTCAGGTTTGATAATTAACTAGAACAAACTCCAGAAAGTACTGCACTTAAAATTAACAGCAAAAGGATACAGATGAAGAAACCCATAGGGTGAGGTCTGGGCAAATCCCCACTGTGAAACTTCGTGTCCTAAAAAAGGAACATATCACACTCTCAACCACTGATGTTTTTCACCAACCAGGAAACTCATTGAGATCCAGTACACATAGATTTTGCGTTGGGGTTACATTATGGGATTGAACCATTACCCATGTGAGTGAACTCAGCCTACAGCCCTCCTTCCCTGAGGCAGATGTAGCTTTCTGGCCTTACCAGCCTTTGCCTAAAAGTCACCTACTTAGCATAAATCCTCCCATTTGGAGCCTTCCTAAATAATGAAGTCACTTCAGTCAGTGGGAAAATTCCACAGTTCTTGAGGTTATTTTTCAGAAAGCAAGGACAAAAACCAGATTCTTGGGGTAAATTTTAAACTCCACACTACATCAGCATCCTAGTGGATGTGAAGTAGTATTTCATTGTGGTTTTGATTCCCATTCCTCGATGACTAAGGATGGTTTGCATCTTTTGATGTACGTATTGACCATTCATACATCTTTGGAGAACTCCTTATTCAAGTTCTTTGCCCAGTTTTTCATTGAATTTTTTTTGTGATTGACTTATAGAAGTTCTTCATGTATTGTAAATATTAAACCCTTATATAAATGAAGAGATTTTAAAAACATTAAGTCATTCAGAAATAATGATAATCTATTATATGTTAACGTACATGCTAGGTATTAAAAAAACTTTTAGAAAATAATGGAGAGGGCAGAGTCAAGAAGGCAGACTAAACACATGTCTCCCTAAATCCCTCTGGAATCCAAGACCTGAAATGATAATTAAACGGAGCCTTCTTAACACCTAGTGAGCCCTGGGATGTGGCATAGGGCTGTTAATTTGGACTTCGTACCACTGAATGCAAGACCTCCTCTCTTTCATTGACCCCACTCTTGGTGAGCACAGGCTTGAATAGACCAAAGGTAACTCACCATTTTGATTTTTTTTTCCTGTCTTGGCCGGTGGGCATAGCTAGGACTTCACTAGCTGCTGGTCTCGGATGCACTGCTGGTGGGACCAGCAAGCGTAATTGCCAGGTTCTGAGAGCCTGGTTTTGGACTCTATACCCCTTGGCTCCTCTGGCCTGTCTTACTTCCTTCGCCATGTAGTAGCTGTACAGATGCGCTTGGGCGGGACACCATCTTGATCCACTGAGAAACAGAGAAGCCCAGGCAGAGGCCCCAGTTGGACTTGGTTTCTAGCCTTGGAGGTGACACCTGCTGGGGGGAGAGTGCTTTTCCAGCAGCGAGTCAGTGTTTTGCACAATGTGACCTGGGACTGGGCCCAGTGGTGTAGGCTGTGGACTCTGGGCGTTTCAGTACTCTTGGCCTCTCCTTCCACTGGGAACCTGGATTAGGCCAGCTGGCGAGCTTGTGCAGGACATCATCTTGTGTTGCTGGGAGGTGGAGGCATCCACACAGAAGCCTCAGCTGGACCTAATTCCTGGGCTGGGAGGCAGTGCCTACCTAGAAAAGACTGCTTTTCCAGCAGAAAAGCAGAATTCTACACAGTATCACCTACAGCTGGGGTCCGACAGCAGATGCCAGCAGACCAGTAGCCTTTCTGTATTTTGAGCTAGTTTATAACACCTGAGGTTCCCTATAGAGGTGCTTTCTTGGCCATCTGGGAAGAGGGACATAACACACCTGAAAACCTGACTGACTTTGAAAGTTGTCAGATACTTTTTATTTCTCATTTTAAGACGGCCTAGAGAAACAACTGTGGTCCATCTTCACAGTATCTCTCCCAGCTTCCGTTGACCCACGTGAAGCCCAAAAGGCAACAAACGTTGGAGAAGACAGTAACCCAGAAATCACCCATGGCATCAGAAGGCCCCCAAAAGAAACTTCCCAGACAGAGAAGCTTTTTGGAAACTATCAGAAGGTGAATACAAAAGGATTACATAGAGAGCCCTCCTAGACCTTATACAGAATGCAGCATAGCAAAACGAAAAATTAAGCAAGCTGTTCAAGAACATCAGTACTCGGAAATCCAAAAGATCAAGAACAAAATCAAAGACCTAGAAACATCAATTCAAAGCCAAGAAAACAGAATGGAACAAATTGAAAGAGAATTTCTGATTTGGAAGACAGCGCTACTGACTCCAGCATCTGTGTGGAGAAATCAGAAAAAAGAAACAAGAAAAATGAAGAAGCATTAAGAAGCATGTGGGACTCTTGTTAGAAGAACAATCTATGATTAATTGGAGTTCCTGAACAGGGCGAGACACCTGAGAACACAGTGTATTGTTGCTAAACTGCTGACAGGAAACTTCCCAGCAATGATGAAAGAAGCCAGCCAAGTGCCATCGAGTCAGATCTGACTGATGAAAGAAGAGAATATAGATATCCAAGATACATATCAAACACTACTCAATATACATCTCAATAGAAAGACTCCAAGACATTCTAATCAAGCTTAACAAAATGAAACATAAGCAGAAACTCTTAAAGGTGGCAAGATGCAAAGCAAAGCTAACATTCAGAGGGAAACCCGGTAGGCTTTTGTCAGATTTCTCAGCAGAACCCATGCTGGCGTAGAGACAGTGGCATGACACTTTCAAAGCCTTCAAGGAGAAGAACTTCCAACCAAGAATTATATATCTTGCAAAACTATCTCTCAGATATGAAAATGAAATTAAGATATTCACAGATAAACAGAAACTCAGAGACTTTGTGAAAACCAAACCAAAACTACAAGAAATACTGAAAGAATCTCTTGGCTTGGAGAAACAAAACCACTAACTTGATGTTTTAGAGGGACATATTATCAAGAATTCTACTCAGTTAGGGAAGGCTCCAAACACAGTCAAAGCTATAATAGTGAAAGAGATGATCTAGTGATTATATCATGTAAACTATGATATCATCATATTAAAAAGAAGGATGTGCTACAGTCATTATAGTCCTTCCAGATGGAGAGGAAGTTGGCAAGACTGGTAGTGATCAAAATTGGTTTAATATATAGTTTATTAAGCAGGATCATAGGGGCAGCCGTATAGCACAATAAAGAAGCAGTATACCATATCAAGAAATGTAATACAGGAGTCTCAATAACCACAAAACCAACCCTGAAAAAGGTGAAAAATCAACTCACAAAGAAGGTCACAGAACAAATTAATAAGAACAACAGAGGAAACATCAACACAAAAATAAACATATCACAATAGCAGCACTGAATACATACCTATCAATAATTACATTGAATGTGAATGGACTGAATGATCTACTAAGGAGACATTGAGTGACGTCTTGGATCAAAAGACATGACCCATCTATATGTTGCCTACAAGAAAGTCACCTTAGACTTAAAGATAGGAACAAACTGAAAATTAAAGGATGGAAGAATATATATCAAGCTAACAATGAACAAACAAGAGCAGGTATGGCAATACTAATCTCAAATAAAATCAATTTTAATGTAAAATCCACCATAGTGGACAAGGATGGACACTATTGCCGAAAGGTTCAATACACAAGCAGGACTTAACAATGTTAAATATTTATGCACCTAATATTAGAGCATCTAAATATGTCAAGGAAACACTGACTACACTTAAAAGAGAGATAGATCACCCCACAACAATAGTAGGAGACTTCAACACTCCAGTCTCAACATTGGACAGATTATCTAGAAAAAAAGCTCAATAAAGACACAGAAGACCTTATTGCTGCAATTAACCAACTAGACCTCATTGACATATACAGAACTTTCTGTCCATTAGCAGACAACTACACCTTCTTCTCCAGTACACATGGAACATTCTCCAGAAAGACTATGTGTTGGGACATAAAACAATTCTCAACAAAATCCATACCATTGAATTACTGCAAAGCATCTTCTCAGATCATAAAGCCATAAAAGTTGAAATCAATAGCAGAAAAAGCATAGATAGAAAGTGGAACTCTTGGAAACTGAACAACATCTTGCTCAAAAAAACATGGGTTATAGAGGAAATCAGGGATGAAATAAAGAAATTCATGGATTCCAATGAGAACGAAAACACTTCCTGCCAGAACCTATGGGATACAGCCAAAGCAGTGCTCAGAGATCAGTTTATCTCCATAAATGCAAACATCTGGAATGAAGAAAGAAACCAAATTAAAAAACTGACCCTACAGCTTGAACAAGTAGAGAGAGAACAACAGAGGAACCGCTCAGGCACCAGAAGAAAACACATCATAAAGATGAGAGCAGAACTAAACAAATTAAAGAATAGAAGAACAATTGAAAAAATCAAAAGCTGGTTTTTTGAAAACATCAACAGAATTCAAAAAGCCATAGGCTAAACTTACTAAAGAAAACCAGGAAAGAAAACAAATAACCCAAGTAAGAAATGAGAGGGGAGTTTGTTGCAATAGATCCAACAGAAATCTAAACTATCATAGCTGAATACTATGAAAGACTGTATTCTAACAAATTTGAAAACCTAGAGGAAATGGACAAATTCCTTGATACATATCATCTACCCAAATTATGACAAGGTAACGCAGAACAACTTAATAAACCCATCACAAAGGAAGAGATTGAAAAAGTCATCAAAAAACTGCCAACCGAAAAAAGCCCTGACCCAGATGGCTTCACTGCAGCATTCTACCAAGCTTTTAGAGAAGAGTTATCTCCAATACTACTAAGACTGTTTCACAGTATAGAAAGGGATGGAATACTCCTAAATTCATTCTATGAAGCCAGCATAACCCTGATACCAAAGCCAGGGAAAGACCCAGCCAAAGAGGAGAACTACAGACCGATATCACTCATGAATCTAAATACAAAACTCTTCAACAAAATTTTTGCCAATAGAAGACAACAACATATCCAAAAAATAACCCATCATGAGCAAGTGGAATTCATACCAGGAATGCAAGGCTGGTTGGACATCAGAAAAACATTGTGATCAACCACATAAGTATCAAAAAAGACAAGAATCACCTGATCTTGTCTATTGATGTAGAAAAGGCATCTGATAAAGTCCAACACCCATTCATGCTAAAAACTCAGCAAAATAGGAATAGACGGCAAATTCCTCAATGCAATAAGGGACATTTATACAAAGCCAACTGCCTACGTCATCCTGAATGGAGAAAGACTGAAACCATTTCCCTTGAGAACAGGAACTAGACAAAGATGCCCACTCTCACCTCTCCTATTCAACACTGTACTACAAGTTCTAGCCAGAGCAGTTAGATAGGACCAAGGAATAAAGGGCATCTACATCAGCAAAGAAGAACTAAAAATCTCCGTATTTGCAGATGATATGGTTGTATATGCAGAGAATCCCAAAGAATCCATAAGTAAACTACTCAAACTGGTAGAAGAGCTCGGGAAAGTCTCAGGATACAAGATAAACATAAGTAAGTCAGTAAGATTCCTTTATACCAACAACGAGATTATTAAGGAAGAAATCACCAAGTCAACACTATTTACTATAACCCCTAAGAAAATAAAGTACCTGGGAGTAAATTTAAGCAGAGAACAGACCTTTACAAAGAAGACTACAAACCCTTAGTACAAGAAACTAAGAGAGAGTTACATGAATGGAGTAGCCTACCCTGCTCATGGATAGGAAGACTTAACGTTGTGAAAATGTCTATTTTACCCAAAGCAACCTACTTATATAATGCAATCCCAATACAAGTTCCAGTGACATTTTTTAATGAGATAGAGGAACAAATTACTGACTTTGTCTGAAAACAGAAGCCCCACATAAGTAAAGCGTTACTATAGAAGAAGAACACACTGGGAGGCCTCTCATTACTTGACCTTAGAACCTAATACACTGCCACAATAGTCAGAACAGCCTGGTACTGGTACAAAAATAGACAGATCAGTGGAACAGAATCAAGACCCCAGAGATGACATCATCTGCCTATGAACAGTTGATATTCGGCAAAGGCACTAAGATATTAAGCTGTGGTAAAAACAATCTCTTCAACTAATGGTGCTGGCAAAATAAGATACACATCTGCACTAAATTAAAACAAGACCCATATCTTACACCTTATACAAAAACCTAATCAAACTGGACAAAAGACCTAAATATCAAACCTAACACGATAACGCTAATCCAAGAAAAAAGTAGGAACAACAGTGGAAGATTTAATACACAACGTAGACAGACTTCAAAATCTTTCAAACAAACTACAATCATCAGAAGAGACAATAGATAAATGAGAACTACTAAGAATCCATCACTTTTGCTCATCCAAAGACTTTATTAATAGTTGAAAGGCCACCTACAGAACGGGAAAAAGTATTTGGCAACTCTATGTCAGACTAATGCCTGCTCTCAATAATCTATAAGGTACTACAAAATATCTATAAGGAAAAGATAGATCATACAATTAAGTGATGGGCAAAGGAGATAGACAGACACTTCTCTAAAGAGGAGACCCAGGCAGACAAAAAACCACATGTGGACATGCTCACGATCATTAGCTATTAAAGAAATTCAAATCAAAACTATGATGAAATACCATCTAACCCCAACAACATTGGCCATGATCCAAAAAATGCAAAACAACAAACGCTACAGAGGCTGTGGGGAGATTGGAGCTCTCTTACACTGTTAGTGGGGTTGCAAGATGGTGGAACCTTTTTGGAAAGCAATCTGGCACTCCCTTAAAAAAATGAATGTAGATATACAATTTGACCCAGTAATTCCACTGCTTGGAATATATCCAACAGAATCAAGGCCTTTAACACCAACTGATACATGCACCGGAATGTTCATTGCAGCACAGTCCACAACAGCAAAAGGATGGAATCAACCTGGATGCCTAACAACAGAAGAAAGGTAAACTATGGTATATGTACTTAATGGAACACTATGCAATGATAAAGAACAACCATGATAGCACAAAACATCTCTTAACCTGGTTTCAACTGGAGGACATTATGTTGAGTGAAAGTAGTCAGCAACAGAAGGACAAATATTGTATGAGTCCCCAACAATAAGAACTTAAAAGCAAACTCATGCATAACAGAAAAGACTCTTTGATGGCTGCGAGGGTGGTGTTGGCAGGAGGGTGAGGGTTGAGGTTTAGATTAGATAGGTGTTAGAAATTTGGTTGGGTGAAATTGATGATAGCACACATTAGTAAGAAGATCAATATTAATGGGACTTCAGCACAACTTGTGTACTCATCCCATCTTAACCCAATATTGCAAGGACAGAGTAGCTGGGGGTGGGGGGGGTGGCCAGGGACTGTGTTCTCAGGGGAAATCGAAGCCAATTGGCACAACTAGTGTTTTGCTAATGAGGTCTCTCCTCACCCCATATTGGTGAGTGGTGTCTGGAGTCTTAAACGCTGCCGAACTGACATCTGAGGGTATGGCAGATGGTCCCAACTCAGCAGGAACAGATGATCACCAAGGTCCATAATGACATGGGGGAAAGAGAATCCAGAAGACAGAGAGACCCAGTTGCGTGAGTGTCTGCATCGACTTGTAACCAGAAGAACTAGATGGTGCCTGGCCACAACCAGTGATAGCCACGATGGAGCTCACAAAGTTGAGTCTCACGGGCAACACAAGAATAAATAGGGGTGCACCTTGAGTTCTCCACTGAAAGACCACGATGGTCCAGGGGCTTCAGGGCTCCCCTGGATGCATGGTTCCTGGCCCTGGTGCTGCCCCTGTCCATAAATCATAATGAAGGTAAACTTTTCAGACAGCAGTGGATTGGACTTGGCAATGCAGAGTAACCATATTTTGTGGGAACTTTATGGTTCTAGGCATCTATAGGATGTCTTGCTGACCTCATACTGGAGCAGGAGGAGTGAGTGGAGAGGAGAAGATAGGAGACTGTTGGGAGGATAGGACATGTATGGAGCAGAGAGGAAGTGTGTGCTGTCACTGCAGGGAGAGCAGTGGAAGCTGCATATAGGTGAGCATGCAAATTTATAAGGGAACGTACATTTTCATTCAATCATAATTAAAAAACAGTGGAAAGAATACCATTGTTTTATGGTTTTGCATATCCTTTTAATGTTAGCATTGAGTTTGTTGTGATATATGATATCTTCTCTGCCTGGAATGCCTTCCCTCATTTTATCTACTCATTCTGCAGTACAACTCATACATCACTTTTTGATGACTCCTGCTCCTCCCCATATACTTATGTAGAGTTGTTTTCACCTTCCTTTGTGCCTCACTTTGCCTCTTACTACCTGCTTGCCATCTTACTCTTAACCAAAAGGTTAAAAGTTTGAATCCACAAACTGCTCTTTGGAAACCCTGTGGGGAGTTCTACTCTGTCCTATAAGGTCACTGAGTCAGAATCAACTCGACAGCAAGGAGTTTGATTTGGTTGGTTTTGCTGTACTGCTATCTCGGTGTTAGATACTGGAGGACAATAACAGTGGCTTACTTGGTCTTCAGTATTTACTGACACTTCCTGGTGCTCAGTAAATATTTGCTGAATGGATGAGCAGTTACAGTTTTATGTACAGTGTCATTTTATCCATTATCCAGATGGTTGCTGTTTTAGTTGTGCTAATATCGCTAGACTTTGTAACTTTTGAAAAAAATTTTGATTTCAGAAAGACTAGTATCTTGAAATTTTCAGTTTCATAACTTTTATTCTTAAATGTTTAAACATGATATTGCAGAAGTGGAACCCTGGTGATGTCGTGGTTAAGTGCTATATCTGCAGACCAAAAGACTGGCAGTTTCAATCCCCCAGGAGCTCCTTGGAAACTCATGAGCAATTCTACCCTGTCCCATAGTGTCACTATGAGTTGAAATTGACTTAAAGGCAGTGGGTTTCTTTATTCGAAAGTGATAAGTAACCTATAACTATGTTTTTAATTCTTGTTTTAGTCAGCTGGAGCTACTCTAACAGAAATACCACTAAGTGTATGGTTTTAGCAAAGAAAAGTTTATTCTTAACACATTTCAGTTGGCTACAAGTCCAAATTCAGAAAGTCTGCCCCAGGGAAAGGCTTTCACCTTTGTTGGCTCTGGAGGAAAGTCCTTGTGTTTCATCAGTTATTGTTCAGGGAGCATCTTGGCACAGGAACCTCTGGGCCGAAGGACAGGCTTACTCCCAGTACTGCTTTCTTGATGGTGTGAGGTTCCCGAATCTCTCTGCCAGATTTTTCCCTTTATAGCTCAAGAGACCACCTGAAGGCACAAAACAGACTTACACATTGAATCTTGCTCTGCAAACACAACTGCTGCCTTCTACCCTCATTAACATTGTAGAATTCCTTTCAGGAAAGATGTTTTTGTTACTGTATGCATTTGTATTTTTTTTTTTTATTGCACATGCATAAATTTACTTGGCAAAGGGGTGTTTCACAATTATGTAAGGATTATGGAAAAACCACTTTGACAGAAAATAAAATAGACCATAGCCCACTGAGTAGGTCTGCTATAAATATACTTAAAAAATAGGTTTACTCTTCAGAATTGGTTTACTAAATTTTTTGAATATGTGGAGACAAGCACAGAAATATAAGTATACATGCTTGTGTTTTACTGACTGCAAAGCCATTCAACCATATGGATCTGATTGTGGATAACATTGCAAAGAATGGGAATCCAGAACACTTCATTGTGATCATAAGGGATCTGTACATGGATCAAGAGGCATTTATTCAAGCAGAACAAGGAGACACTTCATAGTTTAAAGTAAGGAAAGATGTGCATCGAGGTTGTATCCTTTCAGTGTATCTCTTCAATTGAAAAGCTGGACTGTATGCAAAAGAATGGGCCTTATGGATTGGAAGAAGACTCATTAACAACCTACTTTATACAGATGACACACCCTTGCTTGCTAAAAATGAAGAGGACTTGAAACACTGATAAAGATCAGACCACAGCCTTTCATATGGATTGTACCTCAACATAAAGGAAACAAAAATCCTTGTAACTGGACTGGTAAGCAGCATCATGAATAATGGATTAAGGTTGAAATTGTCAAATATTTTATTTATTTGTATCCACATTCAGCACCCATGGAAACAGCAGTCAAGAAGTCAAAATGCACGTGGCATTGGGCATTCTCTTTAATGTATTGAAAAGCAAAGATGTCACCTTGAAGACTGAGATGTGCCTGACCCAAACCATCATATTTTTAATTACATCATATGGATATGATATGGATACGAAAGCTGGACAGTTAATAAAGATGATAGAAGAAGAACTGACACATTGAATTGTGTTGGCGAATAATATTCAATATTCTGTGAACTGCCAAAAGAGCAAACAGATCTCTCTTGGAAAAATTACAACGAGCGTACTCCTTAGAAGCGAGGATGGTGAGACTACATCTATCACACTTTGGACGTGTTGTCAGGAGGGCTCAGTCTTTGGAGAAGGATATCATGCTTAGTAGAGTGGAGGGTCAGTGAAAAAGAAGCCCCTCAACAAGATAGATTGACACAGTGGCTGCAAGATTGGGCTGTAATGTGGTAACAATTGTGGGCATAGTGCAGGACAGGTCAGTGTTTCATTCTATTGTACATAGGGTTGCTGTGAATCAGAACGGACTCAGTGGGTACCTAATAATGACAGTGGATGTCGAAGAAAATATATATGGTTGGAAATCTGTACTGAAGCTGTTAGTCCCATGTAATAATAGATTTTGTGAGTTGAGCAACATTTCTTACTGTTATTGTTCAGTTAATATAAGCTTGTATGGAGTAGATCCTAGAAAAATAATGTATTGTCTGTTTCTGCCCTCCTGGGGCATTTCTCATGTATGCTGGCGAACATAAGAATAATCTGAGTTTGTGAACAGCCGTCTAGGATAGTCTACTCATCTTACCTCTTCAGGAGAAAGGAAGAATGAAAAAAACTAAAAGAAACAAGGGGAAGATTAGTCCAGAGGATTAATACCAAAACCCAACCCAAAAGAACAAATAAACCATCTACAGTAGCCTCCAGCAGGCAGAACCCAATACAACTAGATGGTACCAAGCTACCACCGCTGACTGTGCTGTGATAGGAATCACAACATAGGGTCCCTGCAGAGGTGGGGGAAAATGTAGAACAACAGTCTGAAAAAAAAAAAACCAGAATTTCTGGCCTAACAGAGACTGGAGAAACCCTGAAAGTATGACCTTTGGATACTCTTTTAGCTTAATAATGATGTCACTCCTGAGGCTCACCCTTCAAAGATTGGACAAACCTGTAAGACAAAACGAGATGTAAGGGGCTCACCAGCACAGGGATGCAAACTAGAAGACCAGAGGACACAGGAAAGCTGGTTCATAGGGAAACCAGGTTGAGAAGGGAGAAATGTTAACCTGTTGTTGGGTTGTTAACCAGTGTCATAACAACGTTTATGCTGACTGTTTAGTGAGAAACACTTGGTTCTGTAAACCTTCATCTGAAGTAGAATTTTAAAAAGTTGTTAAACTATGGAAAAAATATATATAGTTAACATAGCAGTAAAAAGAAAAATCTAAGGTACTTATGTGGATCTTTGTGCCTGCTTCTAGATATTGTGTCCACATAGCATGTTTTGTATTCCAAGTTCCATAGCATTTTAGTGCTGGAAAGAAATTTTATAGTTTCAACTCCTTGAGGAGCTAGAATGAGGAAACTAGGGCGAAAAATACTAACAGCATTTTCAGATTTTAGAACTAGTTAATGGACTAACAGAACCAGGAATCAGAACCTATATTGCTACATCTGCAGGCCTTTCTTGTCTTAAAAGGTAAGTTTAATCATGAAATCATGTTCTTTTTAAAGTAAAAGCTAAGTCACAGTAGAATCTTTCTTATAAACCTGAAAAAAAAAAAAAACTGTTGGCATTTAGTTGATTCTAACTTCTGGAAACCCTGTAAGACAGTGTAACTGCCCCGTAGGGTTTCCTAGACGGTACTCTTCTTGTTTTTCTGGCTGTTAGGTTTGAACTAATAACATTTTGTCAGCAACTGAGTGCTTAACCACTACACTTGGGTTTCATTGTAAACCTAGAAATGCTAAAGTTGTAACGTATTTCTGTCAACTAATTCTTTTCTTAGTCCCAGCTTTCTTTTCAAAGACTCTTGAAAGGTCTCCTCATACCCCCTGCATACCACCCCCCTTAAAGTAACTGTTGACCTGGAGGGTAACCTCAATTTGATGAGGTCATCAAAGACTTAGAATTGGTTGAAGGAACGGTCAACTTCTTTTATATAATCAACCATTTTATAGACTGTTAATGAAGAAGGCTAAGGACCGTGGTCTTGCGGGGCATGTAGGTCAATTGGCATAACATAATTCATAATGATAGCATTCTACATACTACTGAGTGATTAACATGTAAGGTCTAGAAAGCTTGTGAGTAGCCATGTAAGTTACAACTGTTGGTCCCTTGTCTGGATCAAAGGAAAGTGAATAAAACCAAGGACTCCGGAAGCAATTAGTCCAACACTAATGGCTGTCATCAACCACAGACCACAATCTTCAGTAGACTGAGATCAGAAGAACTAGAGGGTGCCAACTACCACTGCTGACTGCTGTGATGAGGAACACAATGGAAGGTTGCAGTTGAGTGGGAGAAAAATGTAAAACAAAACCCAGATTCATGAAAAAAAACAGACTTACTGGTCTTGACTAATAAGGACTAGAGGAACCACTGAGACTATAGCTCTAAGGCAGACCTAACAAAAAGATTAAGACACACTCAGTGTTAATACTGTGTCATTAAAAATACCTTAGTCGTCTAGTGCTGCTTTAATAGAAATACCACAAGTGGATAACTTTAACAAGAGAAGTTTATTTTGTCACCGTCTTCGTAGGCTAAAAGTCAAATTCAGGGTGTCAGCTCTGGCAGAAGGCGTTCTTTCTGGCTCTGGAGGAAGGTCTTTATCATCGGTCTTCCTCTGGACTGGGAGCTTGCAACGTGCAGGGGCCCCAGGTACTTTAAAGCCAAAGGACCTAGCACCTGGCACTGCTTTTCTGGTGGTATATGTTTCCCAAGCTCTCTCTGCTTGCTTCTCTTCTTTATATCTCAAGAGATTGCCTCAAAGCACAGATAGTCTTACATTTGCAGTTCTGCTGCACCGACACTGCTGCTGCCCATCCTCCCTCATAGAGGCAGTATTTACAGCATACAGAAACATCGCAAAATAACAGGAATCATGCCCTAGCGAAATGGCTACACACAATTTGAGGGGGAACACAATTCAATCTATGAGAAATATGTTAATGGGATTAATAACCGCAGATATTTTCTTAAAAAAAAAAAAACCTGTTGCTGTTGATTCCAACATAACAACCCTATAGGACAAAGTTGAACTGCAAACTGCTCCATGGTATTCCAAGGAGCAGCTGGTTGATTTGAATAAACTGCCGACCTTTTGATTAGCGGCAATATTAGCTACTGCACCCCACAAGTTATAGGTATTAGGATTTACAGCATGTGTTTTGAGGGGCCACGATTTAATCCATAGCATTAGATTTGCTGTAGAATTTCTTACTGACTAATCAGCTTGATAGCACTGGGTTTTGCTGGGTTATTTCCACCAAAAATTAGTAGCTTTGTTATATTGGAGTGAGTATTGAATTTTACCTTTGTTTTCCAAGAATAATTTGAGATGATCAAAATATTTTGCTCCTTTAATTTTTCTCTTAATTTGTAAGTTATAATAAATTTTTAGTATTGAACCAGTCATGCATCTGGGGTAAACACAATCTGATATGGCAATACGTCATGATTTGCTGTTGTTTTATTTGAGTTTTACTTCAGTGTTCGTAAGTGGAATGGGATTGTAGCTTTTCGTGTATGTAATATTATGTCGTGATCAGAATGGATCAACTTTTTAAAGAAAAATTCAAACAACAAAACATGTATTCCAAAATGCTAATATTCCAATATTCCAAAATCATAATAAAGCTATGTTTATAATAACAGCTTTGGGATGTTTTGTAAAGAGAAAAATCTTAGAACTCTTATGTACAAGAACAATTTGAGTAGGAGATTTTATTTCCAGGGCT
Source organism: Heterohyrax brucei (assembly GCA_028571685.1). Lineage (NCBI taxonomy): Eukaryota > Metazoa > Chordata > Mammalia > Hyracoidea > Procaviidae > Heterohyrax > Heterohyrax brucei. The sequence continues at coordinate 162,367,669 of CM053140.1, forward strand.
GTGATGATCCGTTAATCCCTTCTTTTTTTATATGTTAGTCTTTATAATTCTCTTTATTGTGCATTTTCTTTCTCTTTAAGGTACGCATAGCTGCTAAATTCATCACCCATGCACCTCCAGGGGAATTCAATGAAGTGTTTAATGGTAAGTAAAGATTAGCATTTTGTTATTTTAAGCCCTGTTTAATTGTTGTCATTTATTCATTGCTTGCTGTTTCCTAATCCTTACAATTAAAATGCTAACTATAGGTGAGGAAATCAAGATTCAAAGAGGTTAAAATAACTTTTCGAAGATGTCACACAGGTAGTGTCAGATGATTTAAACCCGGTCTGAATCAAAAGCAAGCTCTTAACCTATACATTAGGATACCAGTCTTGTGTGAGAAAATAAGGTAGTATAATACCAATGAAATATAAAGATACAAGGTTGATGAGTAGCAGTAAATGCAAAAAAATTTTAATGTAACAGTATTATCTTGTTTTTGTAATTGCATATTTGTCATAATAAATCACAGCTTAAATTTCTTCACTATTTTCACTCAGAATATGTCATGGTATAAATCGCGAAACCCTAGTGGCATAGGGGTTAAGTGCTGTGCCTGCCAACCAAAAGATTAATCAGGAATTCACATCCACCAGGCGCTCCTTGGAAACTATGGAGCAGTTCTACTGTGTCCTGTAGAGTCACTGAATTGTAATTGACTTGACTGCTGTGGGGTTGGTTTGTTTGTGGGTGTGTGCGTGCGCGTGTGCATGCGTGTGTGTGTGTGTGTGTGTGTGTGTGTGTGTGTGTGTGTGTGTTATAGAGCCACTGGGGAGTCTCTGAGTGTTGGAAACAGTCAAGTGGCTTAGTTAGTAACTGAAACGGTAGAAGGTCATATGCCACTGGGGTCTAAATCGATTACATTATAATAATCTAGGTAGCAGGATAAATATAGGATTCTAATGTTATCATCCCCTCAAGACTCATTAATTAGATTTGGAACTAGGTAATCAGTGTTTTATCAAGTTTTCCCAGGTGGTTCTGAATCACAGCGAGTTTAAGAATCACTGCTCCAATACACTTAAAATCTTCCATATTATTTGCTGTCTCAATACAATTTATAGGCTGAAAAATGTGTATAGGGCATCTTGAACTTAATGAGGAGATAAGCAATTAGAGCTCCCTTTTGAGTCTTCAAATTATTCCTCTTACCCCCCCCAAATAACCCTAAACCCATTGCCGTTAAGTTGATTTCAGTTCATAGTATCCTAAACCCTCCTCAGGAAAAAGCCCAAACCTAGTGCCATCAAGTCAGTTCTGACCTGGAGTGACCCTACAGAACAGAGTAGAACTACTCCATAGAGTTTCCAGATAGTACCTGGTGGATTTGAACTGGTGACCGTCTGGTTAGCTGCTGTAGCTAAGGTTTCTAGTGACCCTAAAAATTCCTCCTTAATTAAAAACCTTTACCTTAATTAAAAATCATAATGATACAGAGGAAGAAATAACCAAAAGAAACATTGGAACATCTATGAGGAGTAGGTTGGATAATTCAGTGGAAGTAAATCAAAGCATTCTTTATGGAATTGCTTGTAGATTTTGAGAAGTAATAGCAAGAGGAACAAATGTGATATTTCTTTCCGTAGTCTGTCTTACACATTCACAAAATACAAATCTTCAACAACTGCTTTTAGAAAATTCTACTTTAACTTGAACTTTATCCAGCTTGATTATCTCAAGTTAATTTTTTTTTTTAATTGTGCTTAACAGTGATTTATTAAATCGTTAGTGCACATACTGTTTTATGGCCTTGGCTAACAACCTCACAACAGGTTATCAGGTTAATCCTTGATTTAACAAGATTAACTTCCTTTATAGTTAGAAAGTCTCTTGCTTTCTTTCTGATAACTGAATTTACTTAATAGGAATATCATAAGAATAATTAATACCAAAGCATTAGATGAGGGCTTGGCAGACTACTTGTGGAATGAGAACTACTTGTGAAATGAGAACTGGGTTTTATTGACATGTTAGACATTTGTCAACTGCCAGGCTGTTCTAGAGAGTCAGTTGCTTTAGACTTGTAATTAGCCTTCCCACTTGGAGTGAATGCTGATAGACAAAAACCTTCCTCTCCCAAAAGAAAGGTGATTAGATTCATGACACACAGTTAAGAAACTTACGGACCTCTACATTAGCTTCTCTGAAGAAAAACATGTTCAGCAGTGTTTTAAGCTTTCTTGGTCTAGTGTTGTAGAAAAGCTTGCAGCTCTTAGTCTGTGCTAATTTTACATTAGTTGCAAAGTTAACAGCTCTGACTAGCATTCTGTAAACTCTTTTTCCTTTGCTGTGAAATTTCTTGAGAATTTATTGTTTAAGCATAGTTACATGCAAAAATTTGTGTTCATTTGCATTTTTAGAATTTCTGTACAGTGTAGTAAGCCCAAAGACTAATCTTGCAAACTCTGATTTAAAGAAAATCTAATGTAGATGTCTCTAACGTTCTTAAATTTACCCGCTTCTGAACCTTTTAATATCTTTTAATATTCTTTTTCCTCCTCAGATGTCCGACTACTCCTTAATAATGACAATCTTCTCAGGGAAGGGGCAGCTCAGTAAGTACCTGTTTAAATTCACTCATTCAAATATGTGATAAACTGTGTTAACAGTAAACTAGTACCTTGAGAACTAGGTTTAATATACTTCAAAGTAAAACAGTTGTTTATAGCAGTTTTAGTTACTTTTTCTTTAGAGAACACATGTTCCCCCCAAACGCTACTGACTTCCTCAAAGCTTATTGCAACCGAACTCAAGCTGGTTGTTGTCGAGTCACTTCCAACTCATGCGGATCCTGTTGGACAAAGTAGAATTTCCCCACAGGGTTTCCAGGAAGCATCAGGTAGATTTGAACTACTAACCGTCTTTTGGTTACCAGCCACAGCAGTTAACCATTTCACCACCAGGGTTTCCTAAAGCTTATTATAGGTGATCTTATTTATTTTCATTTCTGCTCAGGTGGTTCTCTCTTATGTGAGAAGAGCTTCATGTTAACTGATACATTTTCTTTTATAGTTCTTTTAGTTCATGGTGAATTAAGAAAAATTTATTTTTTTAGTGAATTAGTCGTAGGATAAAAGCATGATTATTCTACCTAGCTGTTTATCTTTCTGAAGTATCATTTTCATTTTTGCTTGCCCTCAAAAGCATTATGGTGATTCTTTTTTTAATTTCTTCAAGTCTAAACACTGTCTGACTTTCAAAGCTCCTTAATATCTGGTCTCTCTACCTCCCTCATTGTATTTATGTCAGCTCCTCAACACAAAGTTCTGATTTGGGTTACTGTCTGCCAAACTGGCCCAGAGTTCTTTTGTAAAGAAAAAACTACAGTTAGATACTGGTTGGAAAGAAAGAGGAATGGAAAGAAGAGCAAGGACATCTTAAAACAGAGCAACAAAATTATAAAGACATTATGTATGACATACTGATACAGATTTTAGCTATAGTGAACTATCTGGGGAGTAGTAATCTGCTGCTGCTTTTTTCAGAACTCATGAGACTAGATTCTGCAAACCTAGAACTCACATAGCATCACTGTAATTATCATTGGGAATAATGCCTTAATCGTATATTAATTTAGGAAAGCTGGGCACACACTGAAGCTGTGCTAACTAGGGTTTCTGTATATGCCATACTAGGCACAGTGGTTGATCAGGAGGTGGATTTGATTAGCAGCTGTCTTAGTTATCTAGTGCTGCTGTAACAGAAATAACAGAAGTGGATGGCTTCAACAAACAGTCTAGTGGGCTACAAGCCCAAATATAGCGCATCAACACCAGGAGAAGGCTTTCTCTCTCGTTTTCGGCTGTGGAGGAAGGTCCTTGTCATCAGTCTTCCCTTGGTCTGGGAGCTTCTTGGTACAGGGACCTCTGGTTCACAGTACATGCTCTTGTCCTCGTGCTGCTTTCTTTATGGTAGGGATCCCCCTGTCTCTCTGCACACTTCTGTCTTTTACATCTCAAAAGAGACTGACAATCTTGTAGATTGACTCCTGCCTCATTAACATAACTTCCACCTCTCCACCTCAGTACCATCATAGAGGTCAGATTTTTAACACACATGAAAATCACATCAGATGACAAAATAGTAGACAGTAGCTCAATAATGGGGATCATGGCCTAGCCAAATTGATACACATATTTTGGAGGGAGACAATTCAACCCATGACATCAGCTAATGCACCTCATGCACAGCTACCACCCTTCTGTCAGTAGAGGCTTGGATGTTGCTGTGATGTGAAATAGATTTAAGTGGCACTTGCAGGCTAAGATGGATGAACTGGAAAGAAAGGCCTGACACTTTACTGAAGCCAGTGAGAACCATGTGAATCACCCAGTCCTGTCTGTAACCGATAACCAATCATGGGATGGTACAGAAGCTGGCAGCAGTTAATTTTGTTATGCACGGATTGCCATGTGGCAGAGGCAGACTCATCAGCAATGGCATCTGCCATAGGAAGGGACATTTATGATTTGCTAGTTAAACTCTTCTCCACTTTCTGTTGAAATAGTGTTATCTACATGCTGTCAGCAGATGGTTATCCAGTCTGAATATTTCTTTTAAGGGGGAGGGGAAGGATTTTGTTTCATTTATTTAGGTCTGTGTGTGTGCGCGCGTGCGTGCGCGCGTGCGTGCTTAGGTAAAAGTTTACAACTCAAGTTAATTTCTCATTCAGAAGTTTATGCAACATTGGCTGCTATCCCTCCACTGTGACAGCATGCTTCTCCTTCCCACCCTGGATTCCCTGTCTCACTTTGTCTGGTTCCTGTCCCTTCTTGCCTTTTTGTCCTGCCTTTGGACAAGAGATGCCTATTTGGTCTTGTATGTTTGATTGAACTAAGAAGCATGTTCCTCACATATCAATTAAGTTTTTTGTTGTTTTATAAATCAAAAACCCAACCCCTTTTCCTTCAAGTTGATTCTGGCTTATAACAACATTATAGGGCAGGGTAGACCTATCCCATAGAATTTCTAGGGAGCACCTGATAGATTCAACTGCTAACCTTTCATTATAAGCCATAGCACTTTACTACACGAGCAGAGTTTCCTGTCTAATCTTTGTTTAAAAAGTGGGCTTCAGGAATGGTTTTAGTTTTCGGTTAGCAGAACATCTAAGGGCCATAGTTTCAGGGATTCCTCCAGACTGAGTCAAAACATTAAGTCCATTCTTTTTACATGAATTTCATTCACTTGTGTTCTGCGTTTCTGTCTCACGCTGTCTGGGACTCTGTTGTGTGTTCCCTAACAGGGTGGTTGTTGGTAGTGGCTGAGCACCATCTTCTGGTCTCAGGCTGGTAGAGTCTCAGGTTGATGTGGTCCTTGAAGTACTTTGGGCTAGTATTTTATGTCTTTGATTTTCTTTATTCTTGTTTGCTGTAGGTGGGTTGGACCTATAGATGTACCCCAGAGGGCGACTCACAAGCTTTTAAAACCCCATATGTTACTCACCAAAGTGGAATGTAAATATACAGTATAAATACTTTGCATTTTTCAATTGATATTGATATTCTAGCTGTTACAGAATGTGGGTTCTTGGAGAACCTTCTTGCTAAAGAAGTACTACTATCCTGGAGCCAAATATTTGATTTTCCATAGGGATTAAGAGTCTTTCTCTTCAGTTTTTTTTTCCCCCTTATTATGATAATGTGATTGTTTCATGCTTTGGCCATAGAACTCACAGTAAGCACTTAGTATCTGTTAAATTTCCGTAGTCATCATCCTTATCCCTGTTACCTTCTGTATCAGATGAAGGAGGCCTGAAGGACCTAGAAGTTACTCTTTCACCTGGATTTTTGCGTGTGTTTCTGACCACCAGACCATTCCTTGATAATTCCTAGCCTTCCTAAGCTGGATTTATTTTTTTCCCCCAGAAACAGACAGTGTTAGAGTGTTTTGAGTAGAGTGACTTGATGAGACTTATATTTTAGGATAATCATTTTAAAACATTTGTTATCTTGGTTTCTCTTGGCTGCTGTGTAAGGGGCAAGGGTTAAAGTGAGGTGAGTAGAGGGATGGATGATAATGGTTAGGATCAGAGTAGCAGCAGTGGAGATGGTAAGAAGGAGTCAGATTCTGAATATGCAGTCAGTGTAGAGCCTACAGAATTTGATGGTGGATTGGTTTAAAGTATGAAAGAAAGAGAAGAAGTGTCATCCCAAGTTTTTGGCCTGAACAACTGGTACACTGGAGATGGCATTTATTTGAGATGGGGATAAATGTAAGCAAATTTTGGTGTTGTTATTTGGAATCTGTAGCCTTAGGACATATCCTGTAATGGAGTGCTTGTGTACTCCCTGCTCCTTATGTTTTTGTTAAAAAAGAAAGAGGAAGATTTAATCCCTTTCTGGGAATATCCACTTGACATTTCTTTCTGAAAGCCCGTGTGTTCAGGACTTAATTTGCTAAAAAAGGAATGTGGTGTTTTTCAGGAATGATTCCTTTAAAAACAAAACAAACGAACAACAACAACAAGAAGACTTGTAACAGAGTGAGAATATTGAGGATTAACCTTAAATATATGAAGAAATTAAAATGTTTGTTACTTTGGTTTCTCGTGAAAAACCTGAGAAAAGTCTAATGCTGCTGAAAACCAGTGGTCTTTCATTTAATATAGCCTTTTATGACCCAGCTATTAAACAAAATGATTTTATAAGTAATATAAGTCCTGTATCATACATCTTGGCATTTCTAATGTCTATTAGCTTTCCTCAGCTATAATAATGTAAAGATAATAGTACTTATAGAATTTTCATGAAGAATAAATAATAAATGTAATACTCTTGTAAAAGGGTCCTGGCATATAACATTATTATTGTTTTTTATTACCAGTTAACAGTGTACCTACACAAGTGATGGAAGTAAAATTTCCATATATTTACACTTTTGCCAAAACATAACAAAATAGTGATCTAGCAGATATTGAACAGGTTAAAATTGGTTAGATAAATGTCCGACTCTGTTGCAGCTTATTTTCATCTTTACTTTTACCGTACTTTCTAACATGTACTAGGAAACTGTTGGAAATGCAGAATTTCATAAATTAAGCACTGAACAAATAAATGGTAATATTAGGCGTGTACTTTGATTATTTATTCATATACTCCTTCCTTTTTGATCTCTACTCTGTGCTTTAGACTACTCTGAGACTAGACTCATACCCACCTCTTACCTCACCTTCTCCCCATTCAGATGCCTTCCAAATAAATTTAATTATTCTGTCTCCCATCTTAGTACCTCATAGAACACTTGATAAAGAAGTTTGCAAAACAGTATCATTTGAAAGTTTCTTTTGAAATTACTGAAAGAGTCTGTGTAAATGATTAAAACTGTTGGCAAGTCAATAATCTGGTTACTTAAAACTTGAATATTGTGTGAGAGTTCTCTTGGAGCTTAGGAATGGAGAAGAAATGGTAATTCCAAAACTTGTATACTTCTGAGATTTCTGTGGAGAGGAGTCCCTTCAGAGAACTGGAAGACATTAGGATTCTAGGTGTGCAGAGAAGAGGAGGAGAAAGCAACATACATTATTTTCCCATTTTCTTTCACTGGCCTGTGACTACCCTTTGTGTTTGTTTGTACCTCATTCTTGTCTCTCCTTCTCACTGCCTTTCTCTTTTTCACTTTTAAAAACCAGTGCATTTGCCCAGTACAACATGGATCAGTTCACTCCTGTGAAGATAGAAGGCTATGAAGATCAGGTAATAATATTTTCCTGTTAGGTAGGCTATACCTGACGGGTAGCAAAAACCCTAGAAACTGAAGCAGGTGTCAGAAGATCAGATGCTGAATACAGTCGTTTCAGACTCTTTATAATTTTTGCAAATCTGCGTATTAAGAAGTTCTTCTTCTGTCTGATAAAACTGGTAGTTTCTTTGATAGAAGGAAGAGCTGCTCCTAATAAGAACATTGAAAGTAAAAGAAATTGAGTCTGTAGGTTTTCCTGCTGTTCCTAATTCTCTCTGTTAAGAGTAACAAGAGACATTATATGTAATGAAGAAACAGAAAAATTTATTTTGAAAAACAAGAGCAATGCAAATATTCCCATTATTACCATGGTTAGTTAGAAATGCATTAACATGTGCTACAGAGGCCATATACCTTTCAAAGGTCTGAATCTGCTTTGAATCAACAAGTTCACAAAATTCATCCCAGGGAAATAATTGTATAAATGTATGAAAGGATTACTCAAGCCAGCCAAGCCAAGTGCCGTCAAGTCGGATCCGACTCATGGCGACCCTAGGGGCCAGGAAGCAAGGTGTATAAAATAGTCAAAAACTGGGAATAATCTAAATGTTTAATACTCTGTCTAGTAGACCAAAATATAGTCATTGAAAATTGATATAGATGAATATTTATTGATGCAAAAAGATGTTTATAATAAATTACACTGAAATACTATAAAGCAATTTATGTAGAGTTATACCAGTTTTGTTCTTAAAATATTTAGATGAACAAATACATAATATGAGATCAATGCATCTTAAATTCTGTGAAGAATACACTGTTATAAACCTCTAAGAAAGGAAAAAACAATACCAGTTAAACTAAATTCAGTTCTAAGGTGCCATCAAGTGTGAAATATATCCCAGTTTCTGAAATGTTAAATCACATAGTGAAATACACATGTTTGGAGTTGAAGAAATAAGGTTACAGATGTACATAGAAAAAAAAAGTGTAGGAAAAAGTATATACCCAGATGTAGGTATCAGTATGACAGGATCACTGTAATTTGTTTTGTTTGTTGCTTTTTCTTTTTGTTTATTAATATGTTTGCTTATTGAAAAGATTAAAAATACAAGCATAAAAGGCACAAAAATTTTATAAAATTAAAGATAGATATTGCTTGCAGTTGATACAGTATGTCTTAATACAGGAATTGTTAAATATACTTTAAAAGAGAGATTTTAAAACTATAACATCTGTGTCCAGGTACATTATGTAAAAAACAACCAACTTTGGCAACATTTTACAATATATCAGTAACAGCTTAAAAATATAGCCGAATGTGATCCCATTCTCCATAGTGAACACAAAAAGTAAGAGGGGCATTACCTGGATGGTCATAAGGAAAAATTATGAGTAATTAAAGTGGATGCCATCACTGCATATAATAAAACAAAAACCTACAGTGGGTTAACTAAGTAGAGATTTTCTTTTTCCCGAATAAGGAATTCAAAGGAAACATTTAGGGCTGTTATGGCAGTTCCTTGATACCATCACAGACCTGAGTTGCTTTTTAACTCTTTATTGGAAACCCTGGTGCCATAGTGGTTAAGTGTTACAGCTGTTAACCAAAAGGTCCACAGTTGAAATTCGCCAGGTGCTCCTTGGAAACCCTGTAGAGGCAGTTCTACTCTGTCTTACAGGGTCGCTGTTAGTCAGAATCAACTTGATGGTACTGAATTTGATTTTGGTTTTATTCTGCAGTCCTTAGGATGTGATTTTTCACTGTCACACTCCCAAAAAGCTGTTCATCTCCAGGCACTGAGTCCTTGTTTTAGAAAGGAAGAAGGGAGAGAGTATAAAAGGCATGCTGTCACCTGTTCCAGAACAACTTCTGCTGATAAGTTCTTAGCATTACTCGTATCACTTTTCTGTCCCTAGTGAAGTGTAATATTTTAACTAGTCACATGGCTTCCTTAAAACAGTTTGAGGTTCATTTAGTAAGAAGAAAGGACAGGATGGATATTGAATAGAGGAAATTAGCAGAGTCTGCCTTAATGTTCATATATACTCATACACATAACACATTTTAATCAGAGAAATAAATGACATGTGAAGTAGCTTTACGTGCCACGTTTTTGAGTAAAAATTATAAATGATGATAGAAAAACTTAATAAGAAATTTAAGTGATATGGGAGTTTTTCACATGGATTTCATGGAATTCTTTAAGAAAATTGTAACAGGCCCGAAATGATTACAGTGATTAAGAACAATGAAGAAAGATTAATGGTAACAAACATAAGAAACCTCAAGCAGCAGTCATATACTATCATACGGGTGTATTGTTGGGGTAGTGTGCAGTTATTAACATTGTCAGTGTAAGCAGAGACGCATGGCACATTAGAGAAAAATATGTGGAACTCAAAGCGTGTGGAGGGGGTAATCTCGAATAAATCACACAGAAGACCAAAAATCCAGCAGAAAAGTCAGCAAAAGATATGAACAGTTCAAAGAATAGGAAATATAAACAACTGTTTTAGAAAAAGATCCAGTTGTACAACGCTGTGAATATAATTAATGCCACTGAATTATATACTTTAAAATGATTAAAATGGCAAATTTTAATTTTAACAAAATTATTTTAAAAGTTGAAATGAAATACCAGTTAAAATTTCTACTGATTATAGGCAGTTTATCGTCCTTTGTCAAAATTAGAACTGCGTTTACCATTTCGCCCAGCTATACAACTTCAGGGGATTTTTCCCACAGAGGTACTTGGCACTTGTCCAGAAAGATAAATATACAAAGATGTCCACTGCAGTATTGTTCACAATAGGAACAACAGGAAAGGGTGAAATTGGAAACATCCAGCTGTCCATTAACCGGAGACTAGTTAAATGAATTTTGGTACATCCATACAATGGAGTGTTACACAACTATAAAGAGCAAAGAAATTCTGTGAATACTCTTGTGGAAATTTCTTTTAGCTAATTAAATTAAAAGAAATGTAATGTAGAGTATCCTAATTGTTTGGGCAAAAGTGGCAGAAAGTTAGAATACATATTTACGTTTGTTTATGTTTTTTTAAAAAAAGAAGTGCTGACAGAAAACCCTAAATCAGGGATTGGTAAACTTAGCCCATAATGAGCTAAACAGTAAATATTTTCAGATTTGTAAAACACTGAGTCTCTGTTGCAGCTGCTCTGCTCTGGTGTTGTAGTATAAAAGCAGCCATTAACAATGCAAGAATGAGTAAGCGGGGCTATGTTTCAATAAAACTATTTACAAAAGTAGGTGACATCTGTATGCATATTTGTCAACACTTGTTCTCAATAAAACCAGTTACCTCATGTGGGCAGGAAAGATTTATTAGAAATTTGGGAGATGGAGTGAGAAAGAGATACTTCATTTTGTGTGTCTCAGTGTTTGTTTGGGAGAACCACATGAAGGTATTATCTATTTTAAATGCTAAGTACAACTGAAAAGTTTTCACAGGAAAAATGAGAAAAGTAGAATGCATAAGTGTACATACCAGTTATTACAGCTATGTGTAAACTACACACATAGGAAATAGAAGGAAACCAAGAAGTGAATGAAAATGAGATTTGGTTGATATATCAATACGAAAGAGATCTAAGAAAATGAGAAGTTAAATACTCAGAATTTTTTTTTTTGTTTTAGCAAAATGTGATAAGCAGTACTAAACTTTGTTTTTTTTACAGTTACTCATATTTATAATTGTTCTTTGGAAGGTCTTGATTACAGAACATGGAGACCTGGGTAATAGCCGATTTTTAGATCCAAGAAACAAAATTTCCTTCAAATTTGATCACTTACGGAAAGAAGCAAGTGACCCCCAGCCCGAGGAGGTAGATGGAGGCCTGAAGTCTTGGAGAGAATCTTGTGACAGTGCTTTAAAGGCCTACGTGAAAGATCATTATTCCAACGGCTTCTGTACTGTTAAGTACCTGCTTCATTATCAAATAATCTGTTACTTGTTACTTTATCCTTTGGGGACTTTGGAAACCATAGTGGTGTAATAGTTAAGAGTTCAGCTTGCTAACCAAAATGTCAGCAGTCTGAGTACACCAGGCACTCCTTGGAAACCCTATGGGGCAGTTCTACTCTGTCCTCTTAGGGTTACTATGTGTCAGAATCAGCAGTATCAGGTTTGGGGTTTTTTTGGTTCAGGGCCTTTGGTTCAACAAGACATCACTTCCTTCTTAGTTATGATCTCCTCTGCATTTTATTTGTTAAGTCATTTTTGAAAAGGATATCAGTGGAAATTGTCATGTGGAAAATTCTTTTTAAAAAATTGCGGTGTCCAAAAAAAAATACCAAATATGTAAATTAAAAAAAAAAAAAACTCAGTGTATTCTACTTTTTGTTTTTAGATTTGTTTATCTGAAATTGCCTTATACCCATCAGAAAAAGGTTTTACAGCTCTATAGCTTTTACATGGGGAAAACATGGCAAGTTAATGTTGTTGGGAGACCTATTTGGCCATATTTATAGCTTTTTGATATGGGCTTTTTTCTGTACAAGCTACCTCTACATAGTTGAGTTGTTTCTATTGCATAGTCAGAAGCATTTGAACTAAATTAAAAAACATTAACATTAATTTGATTTTCTTTTACCACCTATTAGTTCTAAGAATAGTAAATTTGGCTCTCTCATTTCTTTTTTATAAAATTAAGGCATGTTTTTAAAACATTGGTCAGAGGATTTTAAATATGTAATGATGATGGATGACAGTATAGAGTAGTTGTTAAAAAACACTGACTTTAAAGGCATGTTAACTGATTTTGAATCCAAGCCTTGTCACCTAACTGGTTGTGTGATCTTGAGCAAATTACTTAATATTTCTGTAGCTTAGTTTCCTCATTTGTGAAATGGAAATAATAATCTTAGCTCAGGATTAAGGAAGTTAATACACGTAAAGTGCTTAGAACAACACTGGGCACATAGTAAACCCTGCTTAAACATTAGTTGTCATTATTATAACTTTGTGTTTTTTTAAGTAATGAAGAAAATCCAATCTTATAGATAAGTACAGAGCTCCTCTGGGAACCCATTATTGCAAAGGGAGATATGACATCCCACCTTTTAGAAACTGACTATTTAGTCCTCAGCATACTTTCATCTTATCATTTGTTACCCATCTGAAATTTGTCATGTCCTACACTTCCTGAAATTCTGAATTTAGAGAGCTACAACACCAACTTACCAACTGTCTCCTTTTTCTACCACTCTTAGCTGTCAGATGAACTAAAGAAAGTTACAGGAATGTACTAATGTAATTTTATTTCATTGTTTACTGTCACATTTTCTGTAGTTTGTTTCAAATCTTTTTCACTATCTTTAGATGGTTAATCTAATCGCTCGTAGTTTATTAGTATGAGACTGACATGATCTCTTTTTCTTTCTGTTCTCTCCTCACCCAGAAATCTTTCCTTTCTTGAATCTGAGGAAGACTTAATTGTATACTATTCCACCTACTTCAAGATGTTTTCTTGAAGAGGTGCTTCTCTTCACCTAGAGATATTCTTACTTCTCCTGCCCTTAAGAGAGAGAGGAAAAAATTCTTTCTTAAGTCATAATCATTCCTGTAACTTCCTTCTCTTCTTGTCTTCCCCTCTTGCCCTTCTTTTCTCTCTTCCCTCATATCTCTCCCTGCTTCACCACCAAAATAAGGAACATTTTCTCCTCCTAGCTCCATTTTTTCCTTACCCATCAACTTCTTAATCCTTAGAATCTTGGCCTCAGTCCCCAGTTGACAGAAACTACTCTGAGATTGCTCATGAATTGCTGAATTGCTCTAGCCAGTGTACTTTTCTTGATCTCTGACTCCTGTATGGCATTTTACAGTGAGGCAAACAGACTACATCTAGAAATTATCTTTTGCTTTGGCTGCTATGTCAGCACTCTCTAATGTTGCTATGCTACTCATTTCTCTTTCTCTGCCTTTGTAAATGTAAGTATAACCCAGAGCTGCTTTCTTTTGCATCTCTCTATCTCAACAGCTCATAATCCATTTAATGTGTGTGTATCTGGTGTTAGAATGCAGAATTTAATGTCGGAAAAGAAAGGGTTTGGGGTTCTACTGTCACTGTTTACTTTCTGAGTGACCTTGGACAACTCAGGCTCTGAGCTTCAGCTTTATCATCAGTGGATAACAGCAGTATGTTTTACCAGTTACTAGAGCAAAAGGAAAATATAAGTGAAAATACCTTTCGTGAACTATAAAGCACTGTTTTTTTAGCTTTCTCTTGGTGATCACATTTCCATTTATCTCCGCCACATTAAGGAACAGTTGGTGTTTCCAGCTACTTGCTGGACATCTCTGTCTGATTTTCTGAGTTGTTAATGGCTTACTATCTTTCTGGTCATCCAAGTGTTCAGTCATACCAGCTCCTTCGTTTTGACCTTGAGCCATAATGCATCGCTAGACTTTGATTGTACTTCCTTCATTCTGTATCTGACCCCTCCTTTCTGTTCCCACTGATAACTGCCCACCTCATTGCCTACACTGAATCCATTGCCACATAACCAGTATCCAGTTTTCCTTCCGTTTTAACCTGTACACCAATACTTGATTATTCTTCCCAAATAGTAGTTCTGGTCATGTTGTTTTGGTGTCTCTCCATTACCCGTAGAATGAAATCCAAACTTCTTAAATCTGCTTGTCTGACCTAAATCTACCATCCTATTTTGTCTCTCCCCAGTCCACTTTATACACATGTTGTAACCTGACAGAACCAATTGTCATTCGCTGAGCAAGCCCTCAGTGTCCTACTTCACTGTTTATTCATCTTTACTCTCAGTTTCTATCATTTACCTTGTAAGACCCAGTCTAAACAGCACTTCCCTTGGACCTTAAGTCAGGAGGAATATTTCCCTCTGTTTTCATCTCCTCTAGAACTTAGCATCTTCTGCTTTGTGTTCAAATCCCGTTAACTGTTGTTTCATAAGCTTATTCTGTCTGATTTCTTGTCTTCTCAAGCATTTAGTACACTGCATGCATACATTGTTCATAATTATTTAGATTAAATGTGTTTTCAGAATCTAACTTGTTTTTGTTTTCTTTTAACAATAGGTTTATGCTAAAACTATAGATGGACAACAGACTATTATTGCGTGTATTGAAAGCCACCAGTTTCAACCTAAAAACTTCTGGTAAGAAAATAGAGGTTCTTTTCTGTTTGTATCTAATTTTCATTAGAAAGAAACCACCAAACTAGCAGCTGGCTCTTGGTTTTTAATCTAACTAACTTGGGATAAGTTGAAGGCTTGAAAGCTTGAGTTCACCATCTGTAAAATGAGATATTTAGACATGATCATTTAGATTCCTCCTAGTTGTGAGATTTTATAAGCTATCATTTTTTTAAAGTACTTTCATATTGAATGAGATCAAGGGATTAATAATGCACCCATTTGGAAGCCTGAGTTGTATGTGGGTTAGGATTAATAGTACTTGAATTAATGACATGTCAAAGTCACTCCTGTCTTGTCTGCTTGTGGAGTGGCCTCTCATGAATCAAATAGGAATGGTTTTCTCCTTGAAGAAAGCAATAGAAAAATGAAAGCCAGAACAATTTAGAAAGAGCGTATAGACCACTTATATTAAAATTTGTATTTGATTGAGCAGATCCTTGGATTTGTCAAATTTGAAATAACTTGTTTCTTTTATCGTCTTTCCCAGCTCTTTTGCCTCAATGGCAGATCTTTCTTGTGGTTTTTGCTAATTCTGCAGTGTTGTATGTGTGTATTTTAATAGGAATGGTCGTTGGAGATCAGAGTGGAAGTTCACTATCACACCACCTACAGCCCAAGTGGTTGGAGTGCTTAAAATTCAGGTGAGATCCCAACATGTTAATAGACCATAGTTAAAATGTCAAGTTTTATAAGTGGATGTTTGTTCTGTTGTTAGAAATACCAAAAACCAAACTCACTGCCTTCGAGTCACTTCCAATTCATAGCGACCCTATAGAACACAGTAGAACCGCTCCATAGAATTTGCAGGGGGCACCTGGTGGATTCTAACTGCCAACCTATATGTACATGGAAGGATTATTGATGACAGCAAATAGAAAAGCCTTTTTCCTTGGAGGTAGTTAAGCAGAAAGAATTACTGATAAGTCATAGTTACAGAGAGTATACTGCTTCCTTGTTCCTTTTCTCTTGTCTCTTGTGTACTCTTTACAAGTAAAACAAAAAGAAAGATAACTTAAGATCTTTCCAAGAACTATCAGGCAGCATTGTTAAGAAAGAAGGAATTGACTATTAAGAGAATACTGTATGTTGGAGCCCTTGTGGCAGAATGATTAAGAACTTGACGGTTAACCAAAAGGTTAGCTTTTCAAATCCACAGCTGCTCTTTGGAAACTTTGTGGGGCAGTTCAGCTGTGTCATATAGGTGTCGCTGTGAGTCAGAATCAGCTCAGTGGTAACAGATTTGGTCTTGGGTTTTTTGTATGGCAACTAGGAGATACTCAGGTGACGCAAACTGTTTACACTTGGCTACTAATTGAAAGGTTAGCAGTTGGAACCCAACCAGCAGCATGTAGAAGAAAGGCCTAGTGATCCACTTCTATAAAGGTTAGAGCCAAGAAAACCTGTACAGCAAGCAGTTTTTAATAACACACGGGGTCACTGTGAATCTGAATTGACTTGACAACAGTGGGTTTGGTTTTGATAATATAGCAGCTGCTGTAACGTAGGATCTATATGTGTGTATGTATGTTTAGCTCTTAACTTGGGAAAAAAAGGTACATGAATAGTGTTTTTACAGTCATGACAGGTTTTAAAATCAAGTACATAAAACAGAGGAACTAGAGAGAATAGCCAAACGTCATCAGTTTATTGAATACAGATAGCCAAGCAGAATGGATTACCAATCATCTTGTCAGGGAAGACTATCAGATGAATAAAGTAGCAGCAACATATTTGATGTCTGTGTGGATTGAAGTCTTCTAATACTGTATCAGAGATTTGACTTCGCAAGTTTAGGATGGTTTAATTTTTAAGCCTGGCCAACTCTAAAGTCAGATTAAACAGTTACGGGTAACTGAGACCATATTATGTTAATCTTGTCTTAAAAATCACAGTTAGCAGGACTTGTCCTTTAAATGTCCAAAAGTGTTTGTAGTAGGTACTGTCTCACTGTTTCTACATATTTCATGCATACCTTTATCTTCAGCTACAAGCTACTGTGTCTCTTCCTAGAGACTTCTCCTGTCCTCAAGAGTGTGCCCATCTCTTTGATGAGGCAGGCTGCAAGTGTCACATTCACAGCCCTAGGAGGAGTTCTCAGTAACATAAGAGTTGGTAAATGAAAAGGCCACTTCTTCACTCCTTGGGTGATAAAACTTTACCTTGTTCTAGTTAGTCTTTCTGAGTTCCTTGGTCCCCATAATTAGCACCTGCTTGTTAATGCACCTAAATACTTGCACTCCTCTTGTCTCACTTGGTCAGGCCCCTACTAATATTTCTTGTGATTACCTCCCATATATACTATCTCCCCTCAAGTATTTATGTTGGAGTCTGTTTCTAGGCAAGCCTGACCTAAGACAGCATATTACTTTGTCTCCGTTTACTCTGAGTAACTAACACTGTAAACCTCACACAACTGTGACATGAGCATTAATCTAGTGACTTATTCTTAAATTTATGTAAATACATGTTTTTTTTTCTGGAAGAAAATATGTATGTTTTTGTTTTGCCAATGCAAACCTATAAACAATGGCATGCATCATAAAGGGTGATGCGTTACAATCCCTTAATGCAAAGTGCAGTGCCCAGACCCTTTTTTACATCTTCTATGCATAGATTGTCTGATCACATATTTGGAAAGGGTATGCTTCATCTATGTATTAAAAATCAGACTGGGAATTATTTGGAAAATCATAAAAAACACTTAGCCCTTCAGGTTATCCTATAGACAAAAGAGTAGTTGTGGGAAGGCAAAAAAATTCTCAGAATTTATGTTAATGATAATCATAGAGTTTTCCATTAAGTTCATAGACTGTGAGACTTACTAGCCTTACTCTGAAATTCCTCTTCATGCCTGTTTCAGTCATCTGGTGTTGCTCTAACAGAGACACCAAGAGTGGATGGCTTTAACAAAGAAAAGTTTTATTATCACGCAGTCCAGTAAGCTACAAGTCCAAATTCAAGATGTCTGCTCCAGGGGAAGGCTTTCCCTCTGTCGGCTGTGGAAGAAAGTCCTTGTGTTGCCGTCACTCTTTGGCCAGGGAGCATCTTGGAGCAGGAACCTCAGAGGATCTGAATGATGTTCTCTTCTCCCAGTACTGGTTTCTTGATAGTGTGAGGTTCCCAATTCTCTGCTTGCTTTCTTCTTTTTATGTCCTGCAGGATGATAGGATAAAGGGTGGTGTAAGCCATACTCCAGGGCAATTCCCTTAGCAAGGGTATGGCAGTCCCACCATAATCTTCTTTTAACATAGTCCTCAAATCTATTAGACATTGGCAGAGATTAGCATGTATAGCATACAAAAATCACAAAATATTCAGAATGATGGCCCAGCCAAATAGCTACTCACATTTTTGTGAGGGACATAGTTCAGTCTATGACAGTGCCCTAGTTCTTAAGAAACACAATAGAATTTTAATTAATTGCATAGTATTTATTCTTAGATAAGAAGAATGTGCCCTGTATACGTGTTCCCTTCCAGTGGATTCTGAGAATTCTATGAATCTATATTTATTTTCTGGCCCAAACCAAAAACCAAACCATCAAGTCAATTCTGACTTTAATCTCTAAGACCATTCCTTTTATTTAGACATGTCCTGACAGTATAGGCTAGTTCTAGGACACAAGTGCTACCTGTACTAACTAGTGTGCTATCCCCAATTTCAGGTCTTTCCAATTTATCTTCACAGCACAAGTATCATCTTTCTAAAACAATCCTTGTCCAAGTCCCCACCACCTACAATAGGGTAAAGTCTGAGTTTTTAACATGGTTTGTAAGGCACTTTGCTTCTCACAGTCTTTTCCCAACCTCATAGCACTGTCTCCTACACACTGTCCTACCACATGTTCTTTATTTTTCCCTAAACTAAACCATTTGTACTCCGTTCTCACATATGCTCTATCTTGTCCACTTAGGTAACAACTCCTGTTTTGAGAACCTGGTTTAAATGCTCGGAACCAAAGGATCACTCTTATTAGTTGCTATCACGTTAATTCCAGCTCATGGCAACACCGTATGTCACAGAGTAGAACTGCTCTATAAGGCTTTCTTGGCTGTAATTGTACTGGAAGCACATAGCCAGGACTTTCCTTCTGTGATACCTTTGGATGGGTTGAACCTGCCACCCTTGAGGTTAGAAGTCAAACACAAACCATTGGTGGCACCCAAGGACCTAAATACAAAACAAAACAAAAGAATGATCTCAAATCCTATCTCTGTGGGCAGTATCTGGTTTATAGCCATGTTAAGGTGACTAAGCGTATCTTTTAAATTACCATGGCTTCCTGAGCCTTGCATGCTGTTGGTGTGATAATCTGTCACCTGTGTACCCCTCCTTCCTGCTAACTGCTGTCATGATTATAGTACCCGCTTAGAGTTACTGTGGAGACCCCAGTGGCACAGTGGGTTAAGTTCTGCATCTGCTAACCAAAAGATTGGCAGTTCTGATCCATCAGGTATTCCTTTGAAACTCTATGGGACAGTTCTATTCTGACCTTTAGGATCGCTGTGAATCGTGCTCTATTCAATGGCAGTGGCTTAGTGTCACTTTGAGTTAAATTTACTCAAAGGCAATGAGCTTGTTTTTTTCCTTTACATCTTCAGAGCTGCCTTTATCTTACTTATGTTTGTAGTCTCATTTATCAATAAAATATTTCTTTTTCAATTGTGTCTTTAATCCTTAAGTAAGCTTTCCTGTACCTAATCAGATCTACTTACCAATATTGATTGTAATATAGAGAGAAAAATATGACAGGTATTAGGAATTCTCAAAGCCAAACTCATTGCTGTCTAGTTTATTCCAACTTACAGCAACCCTAAAGGGCAGAGTAGAATTGCCTCTTAGAGTTTCTAAGACTGTAATCTTTTCAGAAGCAGACTGTCACATCTGTCTCCCAGGTAGTGCATGGTGGTTTCAAACCAACAACCTTTAGGTTGGTGGCTTAGTGCTTACCACTGCACCACCAGGCTCCTCAGGAATTAGAAACCAAAATCAAACCCACTGCCATCAAGTTGGTCCCAGCTTCTAGCGACCCTGTGGAACCTAGCAGAACTGCCCCATAACGTTTCTGTTTTTTTTTTAATTAATTTTTTTATTATGACTGAGTGAAAATGTACATTCCCATATAAATTTACATGCCCACCTATATGTAGCTTTCACTACTCTCCCTGCCCGGTGACAGCACACTATTCCTGTCTGCTCCATACATGTCTCATCCTCGCAACAGTCTACTTTCCCCTCCTCTCCACCCACTCTCCTTCCTCCAGCCAGAGGTTAGCAGGGTGATATCCTATAGATGCATAGAACCATAAAGTGCATCCATAACGTTTTTAAGGAATACGTAGTAGATCTGAACTGCTGATCTTTTGGTTAGGAGTCATAGCTGTTAACCACTATGCCACCATGGTTTCCCCTTAGGAATTAGTCTATCAAAACTCCTGCGTTTTCACAGAAAAAAATATAATGCTCATTGTTTTGATTTTACTCATTTTAATACTAACAATAGTGGGATCTTGAAGCTGTACTGCCAGTGGCTAACACAGTGCTTAGAATGTAGTAAGTGCTAAGTAAACGTATGTTGAACTTAATTAAAATTAATAATCAGTTTTCCCTGGTTAGGAAAGAGAGAATTCTTAAGATATTTTTTGTGGACTTTTATTACCAGTATTGTGAATTACCATTGGTCATATTGATTAATAATTTGTCAGGGTTGGCAAAGATTGGAGATGGCTTGCGAAATGGATTTGTGCCCTAAGCAGTAGGTTCTATATAAACTACTTCTAACATTTCAAACATTCTTTCACATAGGTTCACTATTATGAAGATGGCAACGTTCAGTTGGTTAGTCATAAAGACGTACAGGATTCAGTAACTGTTTCGGTGAGTGTAGAATGTTTAAAGTCTGTCTCATATGTGCCTTGTTTTTCCTAGAAAGATATTTATGAGCTTCAGTGCTCTTTTGCCAATAGAAATTCGATTTGTTTTCAAAGTTTCAGTTTGGGCAACTTGTTAGTAGTAGCTGTTACTAGCATAAGAACATATAACCAACCAGCTACATCAGTTCACAACACTGTCTCAGAATGGCGATACCAGTTGTAGAGACTACAGACCTCATTCTCTGTCACTAGTGAAGTTTGCTAAGACCACAACACCATTAATGTCACCAGGAGGAGGGTAATTTTGCCAAAATACATGCTATAGGGCTACATTCATCATACTAAAATTATGAAACATTTTTAAGAGCATTTTGTCAAAAGTGTTGTGTTCCATACCTAGACAGAAAGGGCGTACTTCTTGCATTCTTTCTTGCATAGTCTCAGAACTTTTTTACACTCTGAAAAATTATTGAGGACTCCAAAGAGCTTTTGTTTGTGTCTGGTACATCTACCAATGTTTGTTTTCTTTACAAGGAAAGTGAAAAACGTTAGGACTGTGTGATTCACTTAAAAATGACAGTATTAGTTGTTAACATAAGTAACATTTTTATGAAAAATACCAGTAGTCTTTAGCCCTAAATTTAAAAAATAATGATAACAACAGCATTGATTTATAATTTCACTAATCTGTTAAATATATGGTGTGACATAAGACAGCTTGATTGTCACCTGCTGAAGTCATTCATTAACCCTTAGAATCATAGAATCATCACATGTCATAATTTGTGTGGAACTACTTGTACCTACATGACAGAGAATGAAAGGCAAGTGGTATTTTAATATTATGATGGAAATAGAAAATAGTTCTGACCTCAGGGGATAGATACCCTTGAAAGTCTTGGGGATCTTTGAAGTTCCTCATCCACGCTTTAGAGCATCTGCTCTTCGAAGCTTAAGTTTTATGCTGTCACCTTTAATTCTTTTGTACTAGTAATAAAAAGGAGAGATTCCTTCAATTTGTGACTAAATCATGTAAAGCAAAATATGATTGGCTGATTGAGCATCATAAGTAGAAAATAGAGAAGTATATGATTTTATATATATATATAAAAAATTCACGTTCTGGGGGCATCTTTTTTCATTTTTAAGTATTTTTATTGTTTTAAGTGAAAGTTTACAGTTCGAGTCAGTTTCTCATACAAAAACTTAACACTTTGCATGTGAGCCTAGCTGCTCTCCCCACATTGTGACACTGTACTCCTCTCCTCCACCCTATATTTCCCACATCCATTCCACCAGTTTCTGTCGCCTTCTGTTTTCTTATGTTGTCTCCAGAGAGAAGCTACGCAGTTAGTCTCCTCACCAAGAAGTACACTGTTCTCTAGTACCATTTTGTGTCTTCAGGGCCACTTCAGTCTTTGGGGAGCTGGTTTCTATAATGGTTTCAATTCTGGACTAACAGAGTCTGGAGGCCATATTTTCCAGGGACCCTCCAGTCTGTCAGACCATCGCGTCTGGTCTTTTGACTGGAGTTTGAGTTTTGCACCCCGCATTTTTTCCACTCCATCAGGGACTGTGTTGAGTTCTGAGGGCATCATTAACATCATTTTGAATCGAAAATGTTCTCAAACCACCGTCATAATTATGTCCTTGGGACTTACTGTGGTAGAGTGTAGAGAGAACAGGAGATTTTGCTTTTTGTTTGTGGCAAAGGCCTGGATTTAGATCCCATCTTAATCACTCAAGCTGAATAATTTTGAACACATTACTTAAGGAGATTGTTTTCTTATCTGCCCAGTAGAGGTGATGGTAATAGCATACCTGCCTCACATGGCTGTTGTGAGGAACAGAGGAAATAGTAATGGCATGGAAACACTTTGTAAACTATAACTTCTTAAAATGTTATTTGTGATGGACTTGTAGTATCTTTTCATTCACAGCTTATATCTTAAAAACTGTTCATATTTTCACCTCCTTCTGCCTACATTAGAATGAAGTCCAGACTGCCAAGGAGTTTATTAAAATTATAGAGCATGCAGAAAATGAGTATCAGGTAAGATAATTTGACACTAGTTTTAATAAGTCTAGTACTTTATTTTGCTCTTAATGTCTTTTGTTAGATCTTTGTCCTTTAACATAAACATGCATGTTGTTCAGCGTTACTATATTGTGGAGACTGTAGATCTTAGAGTTTTGCATTCCCTTTGTAATCAAGGTGTTGGCCTGGGCTAGCGGCACTAGGTTTAGAAATAATTTATGTGGGCTTTTTAACTCCCTTAAGAGATTGAAGAGGTGCTCACTAGAAATACTAAGTCGTGTCTATCCTTCGTAGGGTTCTCAGACATGTTCTTTGACTACAGAATTAGTGTACTGTCTACGACCAACCCTATTTCTGTTCAAGCAACTCATCCTCAATTATCTATTGCAGACAGCAATTAGTGAAAACTATCAAACAATGTCAGACACCACATTCAAGGCCTTGCGCCGGCAGCTGCCAGTTACTCGCACCAAAATCGACTGGAACAAGATTCTCAGCTACAAGATTGGCAAAGAAATGCAGAATGCATAAAGGCTGAATGTAGGATTCTTCAGTATGTGGGGTGGGGGCGGGGGGGAAGGATTCAACATGTGATCATATGATAAATAGGTGGTTTATAAACAAGAGTGATATTTTGCTAGGGCTTTCAAAGTAAACAGGTTTTCTAGACTCATGGAGTACTGTTGAACCTGTAACGTTGTCTGAATCGTTTATGTTCTACTTTGTAATATTCTGTTGTCACTATATCTACTTGTAAATTTTTTTTTCCCTGCCACACTTAATGTCAAAGAGAAAGAAAGATCTATCTTGGAGTCATTTTACTGTTTAGAAAATTTTCCTAGCCATGAAGCCCTGTTAACTGATACAGACAGGTAATACATGTTCAGTACTTTTATACCACTGTTCTTCAAAGAACTTCTGACACTTCCGTGGTTATTACTGAAAGACCAACGAACAGCTAAAGAGGCTACAAACTATGCTTTAAATGGAAGACACATTCATCCTTCTCCCTCCAACTGCGTTGAAATCACTTGTGGCATCTCATGACTGTACATTTTAAAGTTTTGAATTGGGGCTTTTTGCATCCTTTTAGGGGGCAGAGGAAGTTTTCTGGAAATTCCATTATACCCAGCTTCTCTGGGAAAGTTATTTTTAAATCCAAAGACTTGAAACACATTCCCTGCACATGAACGTGTTTTTTTCCCCCTTTCTTCTTTGTCTCCTTCCCATTTAGTACCATTGTAGTTAAAAACATCTGCCTTTTTAGAAGAGCGTTACCCATTTGTTTTTTGTTGTTTTTTAATATTCAAGAACTGCTGACATACTGTGGATGTAGTAGAGTATATATAAAACTTGACAAATGCAGATGTTGAAGGAATAATAAGTATATTATGCTTTAATACTTTGTGGCAGGACTGTAGTATAAGCAAACAAGTCAAACAACTGTGTAAATGACAAATAAAAACTAAAAATGAACCAAAGTGAAAGGGTAGCTTCCAGGCAGTATCATTCTGTTGTAACCTGTTATTTAAGGGAGTATTAGTGATTTGTTCTAAATAGGATGTAAAACTTGTTTCAGATTTCTCTTCTTCCGTCTTGCCTGCCAAGAGCTCAAATGTAACTGTGATTTAGCAACCCTTCCCAGGTAACCTATTGGCAGGTATGTGTGTTTGATTTCAGAATACACAGGTGACGTAGATATTATATGACAACTGGTGATGGTGGATTCATTTACATTGTTTACACTTCTATGACCAGGCCTTAAGGGAAGGTCAGTTTTTAAAAACCAAGTAGTGTCTTCCTACCTGTCTCCAAAAACATGTCAAAAAAGAAGGGTGTTTGTGCTTCAGCTTTGTTTTTTGCTCAGTAATACAGTCAAGCAGGAGTGTTTCTAAGTGACCTGTTGAGCTTTGTAAGCATTTTTGTTTATTTCAAATAAAATATATTTGTATTACTTGTCATTCATAGCATCCATCCATACCACACTATCCTCTGTATCGGATAGACCAATACAAATATACCTGTTTTGTTCTAAACCTGTCTGTGTCTCTCCTTTTCAATCCATTTCTTCAGCAGTTTTTCTCAAGGTAAGATGTGTTTGATCTTATTTGATGAAAATTTTCGAGGTTTGTGGAACTGGTTCCTACCTTCAACTAATAATGGCTTCGTGAATCTCGAGAGACTTGGCACAGAATGTTTTTGTTTTTTTTTCTTTTTTAAGTTTGAGCAGTGTCTCTGTGGGGCATTCTACTCTTTACCCAAAAGCTACCAGTAGTTCAGTGTTTTGTTTTGGGATTTCCATTTTTGTCAAAAAGAAAAATCTAGTTATCTTCTCTACCAGCTATTCAAGAAGCAAGGACCAAGCATTTTTATAGTCACTAGGCAGGAAGTAGAAATAAAAGAATCCCTGCACTTTGAACTTGGGTAATATTTCACATTGGCTTAACCCAAAATGCTGCTTTCCTTCCCATCCCAGTCTGGCTTAGCTTTAGACATGTGGGAAAGGCTTGTATGTTAGTTTTCAAGGATTTCATTGTATTTAGATTCACAGTTAGCATCTGTCTTAGGCTGGGTTTTCTAGGGAAGCAAAACCAGTTAACATGTATATGTACAAGGAAAGATTTATAAATAAAGGAAACAGCTTACGCCATTGCAGAAGCTGAACATCCCAACTCCTGGTACAAGCCTCACCACTGGAGCCGGTGAATCCAAGGTCAGCAGTTCAGAGACCAGATCACCAGTTGTGTAGGTCAGCAGATGCCAAGCTGGTAGCAAGATGGAGCTGCAGAGGCTGGCGAACCCAGGATCAGGCAGGTCAGGGAACAGGACTCTCAGGCACTGGCTGTAAGGGTTGATGAATCCACTAGCTGCTAGTTCAAGTCCAGGGACCAGACACCAGAAGAGAGCAGGAGTTGCTGGCTATGTGAGCAGACCTGCAGTAGGTGGTGGAAGGCAGAGATGAAAGCTGAGGGGCAGGAAGCCACCACAGGCCACGCCCTGCTGCTTAATACAGCAGCCAAATATGGAGTAGCTAAATTGACATAATCCTGACCACCACAGCATCCATGGAAGCAGCATCAGGAAATCTAAGAATGTGTTTCATTGGGCAAAACTGTTGTAAAACACTTCTTTAAAATCTTAAAAAGCAACGATGTCACTCTGATGACTAAGATGTTCTTGACTCTAAGCTGTGCTGTTTTTAGTTACCTCATATGCATGTGAAAGCTGGACAATGAAAAAGGAAGACCAAAGAAGAATTTATATATTTTAATTGTTCGCAGAGAATACTGAATATGCATAGACTGTCGGAAGAACAAACAAATTCATTTTTGGAGAAAGTACAACTGAATCCTCCTTAGAAGGCTGCTGTAGATTTGTGATCAGGAGGGACCAGTCCCTAGAGAAGGAAATGATGTTTGATAAAGTACAGGATCAGCAAAAAGAGTAATGATCCTCAAGGAAATGGATTGATAGTGGCTACAGCAGTGGGCTCAAATATTAAAACTGTGAGATGCCTCGGGTTGCTGTAAGAGCCTACTGAACACCACCCAACAACAACCCTTCCCCAGACCAGTCAGATTCTCACCTTTTTAAGGGATACTTAGCTGTGCTCCACTCTTCTTGTAATGCAAAAAGACTCAAACATTCTGGCATGCCCCAAGGCTTGTCCCATTGATTTCCTTGGTCTAGACTGACTTTTGTAAACCTTTTCTTGGCCACATAAAACCGTTGGTTACTTGTGTAGTTGGGAGGAAGTCAACCCTCTTTGCCAGGTCCTACAGAGCCCCGGAATTTCTGCGTCTCCCTCAGCAAGATGCTCGAATTGTGTCTTTTATCAGACACTGGAGAAATCAGCCTATGATGTCTTAGGGCAAAGGTTTCTTAGCCAGGTGCAAAGAAATTTTCTTGGGGCCTCACTTCCAGTATTTGAGTTTGAAATGACACGTTGAAGGCTTTTTGTCTTATCTTACCTTCTGCTGGTTATCAGGTTCTAATGCCTGCTCTCTGCTTATAACCTGAGTCATCTAGGTTCATGAGACACTTGGTGAACCTTAGCACATTCTCGCCAAACTCAAAAAAGACTCAGACATATCTAAATGCCTGTGAATTTATAGTTTTATAAGAAACTAAGTGAACTAGATGCTCATGACCACCTTCTAGTTCAGCTGTCTACTACTTGGGAAATCAAAGACAAGTTGGTAAAATATAGAACAAAACTAGATCTTTTACAGGATTAGATGAGCTAAAATTCTCCAGCAGTTAGGGCATATATAAGCATGCAGGGTAGATACAAGTACTCTTGGCAGAAACCAGTTTTTCACATCATCAAATTCAAGATAACAGAAACTATTCTGTTAGGCATATAGACATACTTGTCATTGCTTTTCTGTTGATCTGTGGTAGAACGAATTTCAGTTTTCAGAATTTGATGTTTTCACACTCTTTTCCTATTGATGCTTTTTTTTTCTTTTAAGAAAAACTACAGTTCCAGAGTCTCAGTTTACATAGATTGCTTTTTAAGGGCTGTTTTTAGTTGCTCTAGGAAATATGATATAGTTGGAATACAGATAGGAAACATTCAAATGCTGAATTGTAAAAATCAAGTAACTAAGGAAAAATGATAATTAAAATACTAAGCGTCTAATTTTCTCCTCCAGAGTAATCTTGGAGGAATATAAGATTATTTCAGTAATATCGATGCCATGGTTTGAGATGGGCTTCAGTGCTGTTTATACCCATGCTAAATCAATCGTACTACTTTAAAGGTAGATTCTCATAATACTGATAGCTTGGAGGACTTCAAGGAAGTGAAACTTGAGCTGAATGTTGAAAGATAGGAAGGGAAGGCATTGTAGGACACCTGGAAGAGCATATATGAAAATAACCATTACAGCTGACATGAAGTAGATGGATTTTACAGATGAAACTAGCAAGCTGTGTAACATCACAAGTTTAGGAGTTTGTACTCTACTGTAGCTACTTGTGTTTTGAGAACATCCAGGAGATTGTGTCTAGAAAAATGGGATATGGAAGATGGTACGTTTTTGATTGGTAAGCAGCAAAGCAGTTTTAAGGAACTCACTTTGACTCCTTTGGGCCTTACCAGGTAAAATCTTAGACTTTTTTGTTTGTTTCCCCTCATCTGCTTTGTATGGGCAGTTTCAAAGAACGTTTTCCACTATTCTGCTTTCCCCATCTCTTGTGCTTTTGGTTCCCAGTGACATTGCATGTACTGTTATTCCTGGCTTTATTGGGTGGTTGGCCTGGGAGAAAGGTACAAAGGTAGCCCAGCTGGAGCATGAGCTGGGTTCTGGACACTACTTGCACGTGGTTAGATTGTGTGGCCTCTTGAAAAGAACTACTTTGGGGAACACTGGATTTGGTGTATTTGGAACTGGTTATGTTTAAGAAAAAAAAATTTATGTAACTTTATTATCATTATCCCATTCTTGTGTGTGTGGTGTTTTATTTCATTCCCAGGGGATAAATAGATGCGAAGGCTTTTTTATGTTTATTTTTGTGGTAGCCTTACCCCTTTAGCTTGTAGTAGTCTCTCTTCTGATGCAGTGTGGTCTTTTCCTTTGCTTCCTGGTACTGATGCTTTTGCTATTAACTACTTATTGCGTAACAGCCCCGTGCTCCGGGGAAGCTAATGTTTTGATGACTGGGGCAGCCTTTGTATGCTAAGAACAATTAAAGAGCAGTACAGCCTGGAGTGCAATTAACTGCCCGAATATGCGTCTCAAAGGTAGAGATCCCCAGCCTTTGCACGTAAGGAAGACTTGTGTGGTAGAGGAAAGTAATCACTGTTCCTCCTGGCAGAGCCCTTGTCCCCACCCTCCCACACATAGCACACTTATCTGAGAGACACTTGGTTCTTCTAAAAATTTTTTTGACTTCTTTTTGTTTTAACTTTCTTGTTGTTTTGACTTCTATGCCTTCCTCTAGTGTCTGCAAGTCCGAGAAGGGAAAATGGGGGAGGGGGCGTGTCTCCCGCTTCCGTACAGGTTTCTGTCCCTGGCTATCTGGGCAGTTCTGGAAAAGCTGCCCCCGTCCAGCTGCAGCAGATCCAGGTCGTAGTCCCTGCCCTTTTGCTCTCCCGCTTTTCAGTGAGTCCCAAGGCTCTATAGGGTAGGCGTGGGCGTAGTCCTAGTTGAGATTCTGAGAACCTCCAGGGCTGTACAGGGGGCCCCAGGCGGTGGCTGCGTTCATGGTCTGGCAGGATGCCAGGGGAGGGAGCTTGGGGTAAGGGGAGGGCCCTGAGGGAGGGGTCAGACTCCTTAGGAAAGAGTTAATGGGCAGAGGGGGAGGGGATAGGAGGAAGAGACCGTAGGGAAGGCTCAGGTAGGCAGAGATCGTGGAAGGGAAGCGTAGTTTAGGGAGAAGAGCGTCTGCGGGATCGAGAGTCAGAGTTAGGGGGCTACCCCCTGCTGCACCCTCATCCCAAGGCCACCAACTTCCAGCAGCGGCGGCGACTTTCAGTTTCATTTCCACGGACCCTCCTGCCTGGGCCGCAGCCGCCGCCGCGATGCCCAGTAAGTTCAGCTGCCGGCAGCTCCGGGAGACGGGCCAATGCTTCGAGAGTTTCCTGGTCGTTCGGGGACTGGACATGGAGACAGACCGCGAGCGGCTGCGGACCGTTTACAACCGGGACTTCAAGATCAGGTACGGACCGGCCCACTCTCATAGCACTGAATCGCGGGCCCAGCTCGCACTACGACCCCAGCGTTAGGGCCACCCTTCCCGCCCAGGGGCACGGAAAGTCTAGCTCCCCAGTGGCTCAGGCCCATCCTGGGGTGGCGCAGGTCCCCTCCCGCCTCTTGCCCACGCCCCGCCAGCACGCAGCCAGCGCCACTCGCAGCTCGCCGGTTCTGCCCGGGCCAGGATCCTGTGCCGGGTCCCCACTGGGAGCCTCCTGGGAAGCCCCCTCCCGCCGCGGGGGTGCAGGAGCTAGTTCCTCTACTGGTGACCTGCTCGTGGTGCACAAGGCCAGGGGCGCAGCTCTCCGGTGGGGGAGGGGAACCTGCGGAGGGGGCGCAGACATCGCGGGAGCGAGCGGAGGGAGCTGCCTTGCTAGTGTTGGCGAGCCTGGGCGCGGGCTTTACTGGGATTCCCGCCCCCTTGTTTCGGGGCTGCTTGGTTGAGAGTCTACTCTCCCAGAGAGCTTCAGAGGTGCACTATAGGAGAGAGAATCTTTGGGAGCATTGGAAAGATGGAAAGAGCTAAACTACACACGGTACCAACCTTCCATTAGCACCTGTGGCTTCTGCTTGGCTATTGAGAGCCAGGGACGGTTTCTAAGAGGCCCCTTCCCACTCTGTGGACCAAGGTTGTTTGGTTCGGTTTTCCTGTTACCACCCAAGAGGAAATCAGGGCGACTTCTCTGTGTTAAACCACAGAGCTGTGCTTCAAAAACACCTCTATCAACAGGCTGCAGCCTCTGGTGCAAAACCAAGCAACAGGATAAATGTAAAGACCTCTACAAATAAATACAGAAGGTGGGATGTGGGCTTAATAACAGAACTTCTGAAAAAGACCTTGAGTTTTAGCAGACCAGAAAGCTAGTCTAGCTGAGATGTGGCTGTTAGCAAAAAAAAAATCTAAAACCGCTGCCGTGGGGTCGGGTCCGACTCATAGCAACTCTAGAAGTCAGAGCAGAACCACCCCATAGAGTTTGCAAGGAGCACCTGGTGGATTTGAACTGTCGACCTTTAGGTTAGCAGACAGCACGTAACCCGCTATGCCACCAGGGTTTCCATGGCTGTTAAAAGAACTACAGAAGTCTGAGACTGTTGTTCCTACAAGCAGAGAAGGTGGTGATTCTCCATATTGACCAGATCATACCTGGAACATTGTTTTCAGTAGTGGATGTTGCGTTTTAACAGGGACATTAACCGACTTGAGCAACGTCTGGAGAAGGGGCAAAGATGATGGCGACCTGTTTTATGTTCCACCCTGTGCTGGGTACTATTGGAAATACAAAGATGAAAAATACACAGCCCATGGGGGACTCAGAGAGGCTTGAAACCAGTTTCCCACCAGTTTGTTCAGTTGATTCCAACTCATGGCAACCTGATTTCGTCAGAGTTGAACTATGCTGCATAGGGTTTTGTGTTTGTGTGGGGGTGGGGTGGGGTGGGGTGGGTGTGGTGAAAACACGCACACCAAAACATTGCTGACATAACTTCTATATTTACAACTCACGGCACTGACTATATTTTCAAGCTTTGCATCCATTATTGATACTCTCATCTGGAACATTCTACCACCACCATTAACATTGGGTTTTCAAGAGTTGGTTTTCAGAAGTAGATCACCAGCCCTTTACCGGGGCACCTTTGGATGGGCTCAATCACTAATCTCTCTGATAACAGTCAAGCACAATTATCATTTGGTTTACAACCCCCAGGGGCTCCACCACTGACTATAATAATACATGGTAAAATGAAATGAGGATTGTAGTAGAGCTAGAGTAAAAATGTTGGAAAAATGTAGAGAACAATTATGTACTTACATCATATGAACATTTAACATACATGAACTTGCCTATGGCCAAGCAAAATAAAGACATCATGGCTCCTAACTACTTCCTTTGGCTCTCGAGTGAAGTTACGCAGTATGTTCTAGTACTGGGGAAAAAGCAGCTCTGTCAGATTGCATACTGGAAAATCACATACTGTACATCATGGGTGATTCAAGCAATTTCAAAAACAATTTTTATTATATACATTTGTTTCTTCTATGTAAATAAGGTATCTCTCCCCACTCCCACTCATGGCCTTCAAATTGATTTGGGCCTCTGGTGACGCTATAGGACAGCGTAGCTCTTGCCCCATGGGGTTTCCAAGGCTGTAAACATTTAAAGAAGTAGACAGCCACAACTTTCTCCTGCAGAGGATCTGCTGGTGGGTTAGAACCACTACCAGCTGAACACTTAACCAACCACTGCACCACCCACCCGTTGCTGTCCAGTGGATTCCAGCTCATAACAAGCCTGTGGGACAGGGTGGAGCTACCCCATAGGGTTTCCAAGAAGCTGCTAGTAAATTTGCGCTGCTGACCTTTTTGTTAGCAGCCGAACTCTGTTGTGCTACTAAGGCTCTGCTGCACAACCAAACTAAGCCTGTTACTGTCATGTGGGTTCTGGCTCATAATGGCCCTGTAAGACAGAGTAGAACTGCCCCGTGGGGTTCCCGTGGAGCACCTGGTAGATTCAAGCTGCCAGCCTTCCTGATTAGCGGCCAAATATTTAACCATTGTACCACAAGGACTCCAGATAAGACACTAAAAAAAAGCCAAACTTAGCCATCGAATGGATTCCAACTCATAGTGACCCTATAGGTCACAGTAGAACTGCCTAAATTTCCAAGGATCACCTAGCAAATTTAAATTACTGACCTTTGGGTTAACAGACATAGCACTTGACCCCTACGCCACCAGGGCTTCTCATTGCAGGGTCATGGTATCTTATTCCAACCTCTGGTGGTGCAGTAGTTAAAGCATTCCATTGCTAATCAAAAGATCAATGATTGGAACCCACTAGCTACTCTGTGGGAGACAGATGTGGCAGTCTGCTTCTGTAAAGATTTACTGCCTAGGAAACACTATAGGGCAGTTATCCTTTGTCCTATAAGGTGATTGAGTCAGAATGGAGTTTGCAGCAGTAGTTACCCTGTAGTTCTTACTCAGGAGTTTGAAGGAGAAGGTGGTGGTGACTTTGGCCTTAAAGGATAGATAGGATTTTAGTACATGGAGGAATGAGAAAGACCTCTCTACATGAGTTCACATTTTATTGTGAAACTCAGGAAAACAGAAATATTTGTTTGAAAGGAGAAAAAAAATGGAGGATAAGGTATTTTTTCTTGAATATAACTGATGTGGTAGAGAGGAGTATACTTCGGTATCGTTCCATTGCAGTGCTAGGTCTAATCAGTGTGCTTCTTCCTATATGTGCCCAAATGGAGGAGAACTCTGTTACCTGTTGCTGTCAGGTCAGTTCCAGCTCATAGTAACCCTATAGGACAGAGTAGAATTGTCGCCGTAGAGTTTCCAAGGAGTGCCTGATGGATTTGAACTGCCAATGTTTTGGTTAACAACTGTGTAACACTTAACCACTATGCCACCAGAGAACTCTCTTAGGCATCCTTTAAAACCAGGGTCCAGTGCTGTGAAACTATTATCCTCCCCCCCGCCCCCAAAAACCCAAACCCATTGCTGTTGGGTCAATTCTGACTAATACTGAGTGACCCTGTACAGCAGGGTAGACTGCCCCATAGAGTTTCCAAGGATCAAACTGCCAGCTTTAAGATTAGCAGCCATACCTGTGAACCACTCCACCACCACAATTTCCTGTATACTCCCAACCAGAACCCAGTGACATACAGTCAGTTCTGCCTGTAGTGCTCCATAAGAAGGGGTAGAACTGCCCCATGGAGTTTCCAAGGGTGCCTGGTGGATTAGAACTGCGAACCCTTTGGTTAGCATCTGCAACACTTAACCAGTTGGCTACCAGAGTTTCCCTATCCTCCCAGTCGGAATTAATTCCTTTTTCCTCAGAGCCCTCACAGCTCATTCTTGATTGCATTCTGGTCACGTGAAACTAGCCAGACCCTGTCAGACCACCAGATCCTCTGAAGGCAGGAGATGACTTTTAATCTCAATTGCATCTTCCCTTAGTCCCCAACATAGTACCTTATAGGTAGCAGGTGCTCAATAAATGCTTGCAGCACCTAGTTGAATTAGCAGCAAGAATTGATCTACCAGAGAATGACCTGTTGCTGGAGGTATAACGGGTTGCTTTGTCAAGGTTTCTAAGGAGATTTCTACAGTGAAGGGGATAGGCTTCTTCCATAGAACGTGAAATGCTGTGTTCTCAACTTACGCCTTTTCCAGTCCCTAGTCAGTATCTAATGAGGCTGAATGCTTTGGTTCCTTCCTCCAGAAAGTGTAGTTTAGTGGGGGCCAGCAGACACATGAGCAAGCAAATGCAAGTGTTTGCAGGTGTTAGTGTGTATAGTATTGAAAGTCAGATAGCTGGAGTTCAAATCCCAGCTTTGCCACTTACTAGATTCCTTTGACTTTGAACATCTATTTTAAATCTTACATTTCCCCATCTGTGAGAATGTAAAGAAATAGTGCCTTTCTTCCAGGGTTTTGTGAGGCCAGAATGAGCTGTTATGGGTCAGGTATTTGCACCGTGTAGCAGCATATTGTATGGGCTTTTTGGGTGGTAGCTGTCATTTTTATAATGACGATTAGGAGTCAGTGGTGGGGAGTAAGGATTCGTGTCAAGAAAGGTGTGTGAGAGGAAACAGTTCTTGACTCGTTGCAGGCTGGTCAATACTCACTGCGACCCTATAGGATAGAGTAGAACTGCCTGATGTAGTTTCCAGGCAGCAGCTGGTGGACTTGAACTACCAACCTTTTGAGTGACACAAGCTATTAACTAACTACTATGCCACCAGGGCTTCAAACAACCCCATTGCCATGGAAGCAGTTCCAACTAGTGACTACAGGATAGAGTGGAACTGCTCTAGAGTTTCCAAGGAGTGGCTGGTGAATTTGAACTACCAGTGTTTTTGTTACCAGCTGAGCTCTTAAACAGTGTGCCACCAACTTTTATTCAGCTAATACTGGCTGAATGTCTCTTACGAGCAAAGCGCTGTGGGAGTTGCTGGGGACACCCAGAAGGACCCTGACTGTCTAAGAAAGGAGTTAACAATTCAACGATTGCAGAATGTGAACTGCTGTCCTGACGCGGGCTTCTAAGAGGGCTTATAAGAAGGCAAGTATGTGGTGAAAATGTCCCTCTTGGAGGCCTGACCTAGTGCAGGAATGGGAGGTGTTTGGGAGAAAATGAAGCTGAAACAATCCTGCAGAGGGGGTACCATCTGGGCAGAGGGAACAGCACAGGATGGGAGTGAGCCTGGAGGAGACAGCAGTGGCACCATACAGGACTTGTGGGCCATTGGGAGGCATTGTGAGGGCCCTTTTGTTTGTCTTAGTTTTAATCTTAACAGAAATGGGAAAGGGTGGAAAGTTTCAAAGTAGGAGCCTTGACGTCATCTGGGTTTTAGAAAGACCAGTCTGGCTTTTGGTGTGGAGAGTGGCTTGGTGGTTGGATTATCGGTATTTCAGACTTTTTTGGCCTCCGTCCACAGTTGAGGAATACATTTTATTGCAGGGCCTCGTATACACAACTTTCACAAAGCAGTATGTACCCTCGAAACAGTACACACCCTCACTCCCTGCCTGCTGGTATTTTTCATCCTATTCTGTTTCTGTTTTATTAAAATAGAAAAAATTCTGGTCTTGATCCACTGATGTATGTTGTAGCACATAGTTTGTAAGGTAACCGGATGTCCCCCTGAAATTGCTTCCAAATCTGATAATATGTTCTGAAATGTTCCCATAGCTGTTGACCTTTTCCAAACTGGTTCTCAAAAGATTAGTCTTCACTCACCCAGCAAACAGCAAGGGCCAAGGGCAGGGAACTGCAAACCCAGGCTGTCCACACTGGAGCAAGAAGGCTGGAGGGAGCAGTTGATACAAGTAGCTAGCTGGGTGTGAGCAATGTTGCCTTAAGGATGGATGTGACTTGAAGTCCCTTCAACCCATGGGGTTGAAGATCTGTGCCTCCCTTTCTTTTACAATTGAGGCCATGGTGGTGCAGTGGTTAAGAACTTGGCTGCTAACCAGAGGTCAGTGATTTCAAATCCACCAGCCGCTCCTTGGTAAACCCGTGGGGCAGTTTTACTCTGTCCTATATGATTGTTATGAGTTGTAGTTGATTTTAGAGGTGTTTTCCTTTTTCTTTTCTGAAATGGAGATAACCGCTGCTACCTTAAAGGCTTGTAAGAATTATGTAAGTGACATGATAATGCATTGAGGTACATGGAACAGCACATAGTACCAAAAACCAAACCCAAACACATTGCCGTCAAGTCGATTTAGACTCATAGTGACCCTATAGGATAGAGTAGAACTACCCCATAGAGTTTGCAAGAGCTCCTGGTAGATTCGCACTGCCAGCCCCTTGATTAACTGCTGTAGCTCTTAATCACTGCACACCAGGGCTTCCGGTATATGGTACTAAAAAAAAAAATCACTGCCAAACCAAAACCAAACCCAGTGCCATCAAGTCAATTCCGACTCATAGCGACCCTACAGACAGTAGAACTGCCCCATAGAATTTTGATTTAAACGCATAGTGACCCTATAGACAGAGTAGAACTGCCCCATAGTTTCCAAGGAGCACCTGACAGATTGGAACTGCCACCCTTTTGGTTAGCAGCTGTAGCACTTAACCACTACACCACCAGGGTTTACAGTACATACTAAGTGCTCAATAAATGTATTCTACAGTTGTTGATGATGTCATTGTGTTTTCGTTTTCATTGTCACTGTGCGACTTCAGTTGTGCCCTGTTAAAATTTTTTTATTTAATCTTGTAGCCAGTGGAGTCCTGAGGGGTTGTAAGCAGGGGGGACATAAACAGATTTGTATTGGTAACTCATGCAGAAAGCAGCCCTGGATGCGCAGTGGTTAAGCACTGGGCCACTAACTGAAAGGTCAGTGATCTAACCCACCAGCCTGCAGCAGTCAGCTTCCGTAAGATTACAGCCTTGGAATTTCTGCAAAGCAGTTCTGCCCGGTCCTCTATGGTTACTGTGAGTCAGAATTGACTGGAGGGCAATGGGTGGATTTAAGTTCTATAGAATAAGCGGGTGGAAGGGTAAGAGGCATGTGAAGCCAGAGGCAGGGACTTTTCCTGTCTAACAAAGGCCTATGAAAATGAATCAAGGATATGATCAGGCAGCTCAGAAGAAATACAAATGGATAAACATGGAGGAGGAAAGGTCCCCCACTGTATTAGTAATCAGAAAAATAGAAATTTAAAGCACGATCTCATTTTGTACCTTTAAAAACCAGTTGGCATACTTCAGACTTTCTGGAGCCTTGTAGGGTGGATGGACCCTGAAAGCTATTGTCCTTTAAACCTTAAACCCACAATATTCCCTGAAGTCATCTTAAAACTGAACAGTGCATTAGCTTGACTCTAGTATAAAGATTCGCCTTGAACATTATGCTCTTTTAAAGAACTAATTCCATGGGATCCAGTTTACTACAGCAACTTAAAAAATTAGATGGGAACCTTAGGGAACAATCAGCTTTTTTGTTAATGGGGGAGGAATAACTCAGAAAAAGAAGGTGAGAATGGTTGCACAACTTGGAGAATGTAATCAGTGTCACTAAATACACATGCAAATGTTGAATTGGTATACATTTTGCTGTGCATGTACTCTCAACAACAACAAAATAAGTAAAATTTAAGAGAAGAAAAAAATACAGTTGCCATGGAGTTGATCATGACTTATGGTGAACCCCATGTGTGTCAGAGGAGAACTGCACTCTGTAGGATTTTCAGTGGCTGATTTTTTTCTGAAATCGATCACCAGGGCTTGCTTTCAGAGTGCTTCTGGATGGACTCAAACCACCAACGTTTTTCCTATGGATTGCAAAAAAATTTTTAATTTAAAGGTCATGGGAAAAGGGCATTTTCCTACTTTTCTTAGCAGAAATGTAGATTGGAATAGCCTCCTTAAGGGGTAATTTGGCAGAACTTGTCCAAGTTGTAAAGCTTCATTCACTCTCTGTGACTCAAAAGTTTTACTTCAAGCAATTTTCTTCCATAAAAATTTTCCCACAGCAAGGGTTTCTGTGCAATGATGGCCACTACAACACGTGATAGAGCCAGAATTACAGGAAGCATTGCTGTCACTGGAGAAATAGTTAAGCACAACATGATCCTTTGCAGCCATTGGAAAAATCGAGGAGGTTTGGAAAAGCACCATCATGGAAGTCTGTGCGTGGTGTGAAAGAGCCTGTTGCTGAGTAGTATATGTAGTGTGTATGATCTTGTGGGTTTTTTTTTTTTTTTTTGTATACTTAGAAATGCTTATGTGTACATAGAAAAAAATCTGGAAAAATCTACAGCTAACAGTAAACAGGCAGTCAGGACTGAGGGAGTAGGAGCCTTTAATGTTTTGTTAGATACTAATCTTGTTTGCCTAGTGGTTAAGTGCTGTGTCTGCTAACCAAAAGGTCGGCAGTTCAGATCTGCCAGGCAGCTCTCCTTGGAAACTCTGTGGGGCAGTTCCACTTTGACCTAAAAGGTCATTTGAGTTGTACAGCAGTGGCTTTATTATTGTTTGAATGTTTTTTATTGCTGTTGGTGACTCCCCTCTGTTTATGTCTTCATGCACACATGCTTATACTACATCCCTATTAAGTTTGGAGACCTGTTGGTGCATTGGTTAAGAGCTCAGCTGCTAAAGCAGCTCTTTGGAAATCTTGTGGGGCAGTTCTACTCTGTCCTATAAACCCACTGCCATCCAGTGGATTCTAACTCATACTGACCCTATAGGAGACAATAGAAACTGACCCATGGAGTTTCCAAGGAGCACCTGGTAAATTCAAACTGCCGGCCTTTTGGTTAGCAGACACAGCAATTAACCACTTTGCCACCAGGGTTTCCTACAGGGTCCATAGGGTCACTGGAAGTCAGAATCGACTCTACGGCAACGGGTTTATGTTAAGTTTGCCTGTGTGGGATCATTAGCATGTATGATTGTTTATTGTGGACCCCTCTTCAGGTCAGCATCCCACTTCCATTGCTACAGTCCACCCCAAGTTTAGGTAACTCATGCTGCCAGTCAGTATATTTTGGGGGTCATTGTTTTATTTGTTTATTTATTTTTAAGAAACCAACCAACTGATTGCCTTTCAATGGATTATTGCTCATGGGGAGTCCATTACATGCCACAGTAGAACTGTAATCCATAGGATTTTCAGTGGCTGATTCTTTCGAAGTAGATCACTGGGGCCTTTCCTTTGTGGCATGAGAGGAATCATGTTGTACATGTTTTCCATGTGCTGCTTTTCTTCTGACTCATGGAAATTACTTCTCATCTAGAATATAGTCTCTGCTGCGTTGTTGGTCTTTTCCTCCCAGTATTTTATTGTGAAAAAATTCAGATATAACCGAAGTGTCAGTGTACAGCCATGTATCAATCACCTAGACTCCTTATTTAACATCTCACTGTTTGTTTTAGCACGTCTGCCCACTATCAGTCCCTCTCTCCATCTAGCATGCCTTTGTAACTTTTCAATGCATTTCACAGTATGTTATAGACACAACTGTGCTTCACTCCTAAACACTTCAGGTGATTATCGTTAACTAAAAATCAAAGTTCAAAATTTGTTTCTGATTCATTTTTTTAATAAAGTGTACATAGAGTGAAATGGACAAATCATAAGTGCACTATTCTGTGAGTTTTAGCAAATGTGTGTACGTGTGTGCAAATCCCTGTCAGGGTAAAGAACATGACATCATCCCAGAAAGTTGCCTCTTCCGCTTTCCTACTTAACGCCCATTCTTACCTACCCAGAGGCAGCTATTGCTCTGAAGATAGTGCCTTTTCTAGAACGTAATGGGTGGAGTCATGTAAGACTCTGACTTGGCATGATTTTTTTTTCCAACATAATGTTTTTAGATTCATTTGTATTGCTATGTAAATCAGTTCCTTAAACCCTCGTGGTTGATTCGTTAAGTACTATGGCTGCTACCCAAAAAGTCAGAAGTTCAGGTCCACCAAATACACTTTGGAAACTCTATGGGACAGTTCTGCTCTGTCCTGTAGGGCTTCTATGAGCTGGAATCAACTCTGGCAGTGGATTTGGGTTTGTGTGTTTTAAATCACTGAGTAGTAGTATTTCTTTGTATGGATACAAATCACAGTTTGTTTATTCATTTTCTTGTTTATGGGAACAGGACAAGGGGACACTGCATGGTTTAAAGTCAGGAAAGGTATGCATCAGGGTTGTATCCTTGCACCATACCTTTTTAATCTGTATGCCGAGCATATAATCTGAGAAGCTGGAGAATATGAAGAATGAGGCATCAGGATTAGAGGCTAGCATTAACAACCTGTGTTACACAGATGACACCAACTTGCTGAAAATGAAGAGGATCTGAAACACTTATTCATGAAGATTGAAGATCTCAGCCTTCAGTATGAATTACACCTCAAGATCAAGAAAACAAACTTCGTCACATCTGGACAAATGGAAAAAGAATTGAGGTTGTCAAGGATTTCATTTTACTTGGGTTACATGGAAGCAGCAGTCAAGAAATCAAAAGGTGCCTTACATTGGGAAAATCTGCTGGAAAGGACCCTCTTTAAAGTGTTGAAAAGCAAAGATGTGCCCTGGAAGACTAAGGTGCTCCTGACTCAAGCCATGGTATTGTCAGTTGTATCATATGCATGTGAAAGCTGGACAATAAACAAAGAAGACAGAAGAAAAATCAATGCCTTTGAATTGTGGTGTTGGAGAAGAGTGTTGAATGTACCATGGACCGCCAAAAGAACAAACAGATCTATTCTAGAAGAAGTACAACCAGAGTGCTCCTTGGAAGCAGAGATGGCAAGACTGCATCTTAACACACTTTGGACGTGGATCAGTCGCTGGAGAAGGACATCATGCTTGGTAGAGTGGAAGGTTAGCGAAAAAGAGGAAGACCCTCAAGGAGGCAGATTGACACTGTCTACAACAGTGGGCTTGAGTATAAAAACAATTGTGAGCATGGCACAAGACCAGTGTTTTATTCTGTTGTGCACAGGGTTGCCTGGTTGGAACCAACTCTACAGCACCTAACAACAACAACAACATTGTGAACATTCTTGTACAGGTCATGTTGTGGACACATGCGTCCGTTTGTCCAGGAGATATACCTAGGAATGGAATTTCTGTGTCACAGGATGAGTATGTTTAGATTTGTAAGATACTGCCAGACCTTTTTTCCAAAGTGATTGTATCAGTCTTCTAGGAGTTTCACATTCTTGCCAACATTTGGTGTTGTCAACCTTTTAAATTTTAATCATTTTGGTGGATACTACGACTGTATAATATTCCATGGTATGGATGAGTAAACATCCTTACATATTGATACTTTTCTTTTTAGGGGATTGATTCCTGAGTTAAAAGACCTGCATTTTAAATGTCAGTAGATACTGCCAGATTGCCTTCCCAAAAGATTCTAATACCTTTCTGCCAGCAATATGTGAGAGTTACTTTTTCCACGTGTGTATACCTGCAGTGTATTTTATGGCAACTTTTGATCTTAGTCAGTGTGGTGGGAATAAAATGATATCTCAGTTTTAATTTATTCTGTCTTTACTTCAGGACTATGTTTTCGTAACTCTATTTTAGACATTTGGATTTGTTCTTTACACAGGACATTCAGTTTTTCTATGGTCAATTTATAAGAAAGTTTGTATATAAAAATTAACTCTTTTCCAGCCATTTGGATTGTAAGTATTTTTCTGTTGTTTGTTGATGGAAACCCTAGTGGCATAGTGGGTAAGAGTCAGCAGTTCAAATCTGCCACATGCTCCATGGAAGCATAATGGGGCTGTTCTCCTCTGACCTATAGGGTCACTGCGAATCAGCATCAGTTCCAGTGGCAGTGGGTTTGATTTTGGTTTTGTTTATTTATAGTATCTTTTGCCACATGAAAGTTTGTTTTAAGTAGAAAAAAAATGCATTTTCCTTAAAGACCTCTAATTTCCAATGTTGGTAGAAAGGTTCCTAAAAATCCAGAT
This sequence comes from Heterohyrax brucei, assembly GCA_028571685.1. Classification (NCBI taxonomy): domain Eukaryota; kingdom Metazoa; phylum Chordata; class Mammalia; order Hyracoidea; family Procaviidae; genus Heterohyrax; species Heterohyrax brucei. The sequence goes on from CM053140.1 coordinate 162,409,162, forward strand.
GACTTAGATGTCCACTTTATGGGTCAGACATTATTTCAACAAGCGTGTACTAAATTTGCAGGGTTTTGTTTGTTTGTTTTTTAGTGTTTGTTACCTCCCACCTGCCACCACCTTTCCATCCTCCCACCTCCCCACCCTCCTCACCTCCACCCTGAGCTGGAGGCCTGCTGCCACTTACCCTGGCACCTGCCTGTGTTTTTTCTTAGAGTGGTGAAGGACACAGTCCTCCTTACACTAATGACTCTCAGAGTAGGTCTGTGTATACGGTATCTAGGAAACCCTGGTGGTGTAGTGGTTAAGTGCTGCGTGGTTAAGTGCTAACCGAAAGGTTGGCAGTAAGAGCCACCAGAAGCTCCTTAGAAACTATATGGGGCAGTTCTGCTCTGTTCTGTAAAGTTGTGACGAGAATCAACTTGAGGGCACAGGATTTGGCTTTTGGTTTATGAAGTATCTGGAAGGGCTGCAGGTACCAAGGAATGTTGTCTCATGCTGAACCTAGCAGCTGTAGACATTTGAGTTTGTGTGCTGATCCATGGGACTTAGTGACTGACAGACACATTGTTAATGATCTCCTGGCTGCAGTCTCTTTATTATGGGGCCCGTCCGCAGCATTTGATTCTGATGGCTGATTTCAGACTTCCCCCTAATTCTCCTCTCTCCCTTGAGGGTTCCTTCTCTGTTTTCCCTTCCACTGTGGATTGTCCAGACGTCGACTATTTGCAGGCTACTTATACTCCCTGGGAAGATCCCAACTACTTCCATGAATTTAACTTTTTGTGTGTTTTTATTATGGCTATGTCTTTGGGAAATTGGAACACTGTTATTCTACATCAGTGTTAATGTAGTGTCTTTTCATATTTTTTTGGTGAAAATTAATGCACAGCAAAACATACACCCATTCAACAATTTCTTCATGTATAGTTCAGTGACAGTGGCTATATTCTTCACACTGTGGCATCATTTTTGCTGTCTGTACCCAAATTGTTTTCATCGCTGTCAGCTTAGACTCACTGTCCCCTTAACGTCTCATCTGTGCTGCGGAGTTCCTGTTGTCAGTGTGACCTCATATAGATAGTTCCTTAGAGAACTGCAAAGCTCAAGGCAAACTTTTTTTTCTAATTCATTAACCTAAACTGTATTGTTTGGTTTAAAGATGAGTTTAGGAGATAGTTTTAGTCCATGGTTTAAAAAACCAAACACTACCATGGTTTTAACTGCTACCCCAAAACCCTTTGCCATTAAGACAATTCCTATAGCCACCCTATTGGGCAGAATAGATCTGCCCTGTATTGTTTTCAGGGAGTGGCTGGTGGATTTAAACTTCCATCCTTTTGGATAGCAACCATTGCCCTTAACCACTGCACCACTAGGGTTTCCAGCTACTGCCCAGGGACTCCCTGCTATTGGGCTCTCGCTTGACTTTGGCCTAACTTCTCAGCTTCTGACTCACTGAGCTAGCTGCCTCTGCATCACACGAATCTCAAACCACACATGGCCAAATGCAGATGGATGGTCAGCCCCTACAGCCTCTTCCTCCTTCTCCCCGTACTCCCATCTTGGGAATAGTCCTTGAAACCAAGTCAGTGAATTTGGGTCTTACCCAGACTCGTCCATCATCCTGCCTTCCCACTTTCTGTCCCTACTCCTGTCAGTCACTCAGTTCTGCCAATTTTATATTCTGAAGATTATCAGATCTGTCCCCTCTTCTGTCTCTGCCACTGCCATGTTCAGGCCCTTGTCATCTTTACTCAGACTATTGCAATGGCCTTCTTCTAACTGATCTCCCTGCCTACAGTCTTGCCTCCAGCAAATCCATCCTCCAATCCTGATGCCAGAGTGATCTGAAATGCAAATATGATCTTGCTACTCCCCTGCTTAAAACCCACCAACCGCGGTGGTTCTGTAACCACACAGTGTAGCCTCTGACGTGGGCTGAAAGTAAGTTGTTACTACTCCTACTACTACTGCTACTATAGACCTACTATTACTACTAATATGTATACTAATAATAGTAGCTAACATTTACTGAGCATTTTTGTTATGTTTTCAAGTGATTTATTACCTTTTTAAAAATCAGAGCCCATTGCAACGTTTCTGAATAGTATTATGTTTGCTTGGGATGAAGGAGAGGGGCAGAGTTGCAGGCAAGGCCACACCACGGCAGTGTTTATGGCCCTAACCATACTGCAGTGACTGACCATGCTGGTTTAGCTTAATAGGGATTACCATATGAACCATTGTGAACTAGGATTTCCTTTCATTCCCCACTAAGTATTGAGAGAGGGTAGTCGGCTATCTGAGTCTTTGTTATGTCCATGAAGCATGTCATGCATGGGAATGTCCTCCTGCTTCTGGGTACCAGTACAGTGGGAGGGAGGGCTGCTGGCTTTCAGGGTCAAGTCCAAGCTTCTTGGCCTGGCATATGAAACTGTCCATGACCTGGTCCCTGCCCACCTCTGCTGCCTCCTGCCACTCCCTTCCTTATACTTTTCACTGAGTGCAGCCCAACTGTCTGTGATACTAATATAGCTCGCCCTTATTGAGATCCCCTTATGTGCCAGCACTGGGCTAAGGGGCTCACCATGGCGTTGGTATCTCATACAATCCTCACAACCGCCCTGCATGGTAAGTCTATTGTAATCCTCGTTTTATAGAGGAAGAAGACGAGGCCCTGAGAGGTGAAGTAATCCCAGGTGACCCAGCTAAAGCAGTGGAGTGGGTGGCCCTACTGCTCTCTTACCTCTCCACCCTCCTCACACTGTTGCCCCTCCACCTAGGATACTTGCCCTCGCCCTAATGCCTGTTCCTTCTTCAGGAAATACTCTCGACACTGTCTCCTAAGGAAGCATTCATGGCTCCCTGCCCCCAAGCCCTCCTTGGCCCCATGTGCTACCCTGGAGGCCCCTGTCGTTGCACACATGGAATCCTGCTGGAATTTATGTGTCTGGTATCTGTGCTCCTGGGTGCAGGATCTGGGTCACTTGCATCTTGGAACTCCCAGCATCTAGCCCAGTGTCTGGCACATAATGGTTTTCTGTAGGTGTTTGTTAAATTGACTAAACTGAATTCCAGGCGCAGAACCTTAAGGTTATCATCCTCCTGACCGGTTTTCCCTGTCTTCACCTCTAGGCACAAAACCAAGCTATTTGATCTCTGGAAAAGGATCCTTTCCCTTCCTGCTTGGGTTCCACCTGCACCCTTTGACTTCGGGTAGAAACTGCTGTCTCATCAGCCACCTTGCACACACACTCTGGACATCTGTACTGTCTCTGGCCCCCTCTCTCACTCCTCACCAACAGGCCAGACCCCAGATCCACCGCTCTGAGTCACCTTATTCTGCTTCCCCTTAGCCTTAGCTCTTTCTGCTGGGTTATTTTTGCTGGGTGGTTATTTTTCTCCTGTCCCAAATCCTTTTCCCCAAAACCTTCCCTTCTTTTTCTTTCCTTAGTCATCTAAATCAACAGCCCATTACTGGGCTTCTCTCCATAGAAATCCACAAACCACAACCTGTTGTTTAAAAATAATCCTATTTTGTCTTAGAAAGTCCCATCGCCCTCCCTTGAAACATTTAAAGTCCCGAAGATTCTCGGCCTGAGTGGCTCTGTCCCCAGGCCTCGGTTGTGTTCTGAAGCAGGCCATTGTGTCTGGCACAGAACAGGCCCTCAGACCCTTGTCCTCCCAGCCACCTCCCCAACGAGCTGCCCTACCTTCCCTCACTTCCCAGTCTCCTCTGCTTCCGGCAGCTTTGGGACCCCTGCCCCTGGCTTCTCCTCCATGCTGTATGGGATGAAGATTGCAAATCTGGCCTACGTCACCAAGACTCGGGTCAGGTTCTTCAGACTCGACCGCTGGGCTGATGTGTGGTTCCCAGAAAAGAGGAGAATGAAGCTGGGGTCAGATATCAACAAATACCACAAGTCACTACTAGCAAAGATCTTTTATGACAGGTGTGTGTGTATAAAGGAGAGACACCCTTCAATGCTGGGGGAAGGGAGCTCTGTCTGAGGAGAGAAAGAGTGGGTTGCCTCAGGTTGGGCTAAGACCGCTTCTTCAGGGAATAGGGGAAGGGGCGGGGAAGGAACTAATTGGTCTGGGAGGAGGAGGTGGGTTTCCTTAGCACAGCTGGCATTTAGCCACTTGGCCAGCCTAAAATGTTCCCCAGGGTAATTCCCAGTCCAGCCCCTCTAGCCCCAGCACTGCTTGACTCCCGCTTTCCCCAGGGCTGAGTATCTTCACGGGAAACATGGGGTGGACGTGGAGGTCCAGGGGCCCCACGAAGCCCGCGACGGGCAGCTCCTCATCCGCCTGGATTTGAACCGCAAGGAGGTGCTGACCCTGAGGCTTCGCAATGGAGGAACCCAGCCTGTCACCCTGACCCACCTCTTCCCCCTCTGCCGGACGTCCCAGTTTGCCTTCTACAATGGAGACCAAGAACTACCCTGCCCTCTGGGTCCAGGTGAGCAGGTTTGCAAGGCATGGGGCCTCTAGTGGGCAAGGGCTTTGCCCTAGAAAGGACTGGTACAGGGAAACCCCCTTTCACTGTCTAGTGGGCTCCTGGTCTTGACATGGCCCTGTATGGGAGGGAGTGTCTAGAGTAGGGATGCTTGTCGAAGGACCCCCATTCACTAAACCGTTCTCCCCCAGGTGAATATTATGAGCTCCACGTGCACTGTAAAACCAGCTTTGTGGGCTACTTCCCTGCCACAGTGCTCTGGGAGCTACTGGGACCTGGGGAGCCAGGTTCAGAAGGAGCTGGCACTTTCTACATTGCTCGCTTCTTGGCTGCTGTGGCCCACAGTCCCCTGGCAGCGCAGCTGAAACCTACGACTCCCTTCAGAAGGACCCGGATTGCTGGAAACCCTGTGATGACCAACCGGATAGAGGAAGGAGAGAGGCCTGACCGGTAACTCGTTCTGCCTCCAACCAGTTCAGGCTGGAAGGTCTCCTGACCTCAGCAAGTATGGGAGGGAGGGGTACCGAGTTGGAAGCCAGAGTCTCCATTCCTGACCGGCTCCATCACCTTACTGTGGGACCAGAGGCAGACAGCCTAACTTCCCAGGGTATCAGGAAGTTGCAAGATCTGAGAACAGTGAAAAAATGACTAAGTATTTCATCTGTGTGATGAAATTGCAGACACCACTGTTTAAAAAAAAAAAAAAGTATCATACTTTAAGTGAAACTTTTCAGTCCAAGCAATTTGCCCTACAAAAAGTTACACACACACTGTTATGTAACTCTAACTGCTCTCTTCACACCGTGACAGCACACTCCTTCCTTCCACCCTGTATTTCCCATTCAACCAGCTCCTGTACCCCGCTGCCCTCTAATCTCACCTCTGGACAGGAGCTGCCCAGTTAGCATCATGTATACTCATGTGTCTACTTAAGCCAAGAAACATACTCATCAGTATCGTTTTATGTCGTATAGTCTGTCCAGTCTTTGAAGAGTTGGCTTCAGGAATGGCCAAGAGTGAGTCCTGGGGCCATGTTTCCAGGGACCCTTGAGTCTGGGGGACCATGAAGTCTGATCTTTTGCTTAGAATTCAAGTTGTGCAGACCCACTTTTTTCCCACTACATCAGAGACTCTTACGTCGTGTTCCCTGTCAGGGCAGTCATTGGTGGTAGCCAGGCACCATCCAATTCTTCTGGTGTCGTGCTAATACAGTCCCTGGATTATGTGGACCTTTCTGTCTCGGGCTCATACCGTCCTCATGGTAGGCACTTCTTTTTGACATGACTGGATGTTCACAAAGTACCCAGTTAAAAAAAAAGAAAGTAGTAATACTTGCATAGACAATTGTGCTTTTTTTTGTTAAAAGTTGTTCATAGTTGCTGTCAGGTCAGCTCTAACTCATGACAGAACAAAACACCACCTGGTCCTCCCCCATTCTTATGATAGTCAGCATACCAAGTCAATTGTTTCCTTCCAGCCTAGGGGGCTCATACATATATAATACAGATTTACAAAAAGCAAGCCTTAAAAGCTCTATACCAAAAAATTAACATTGGTGGTTCTTCAGTGATAACGGGAATGACATTTATTTATTGCATATTACCCGGTTTGAAAACCCTGTTAGCACAGTGATAAAATGCTAGGCTGCTAACCAAAAGGTCAGCAGTTTGAATCCAGCAGCTGCTCCTTGGAAACTATGGGACAGTTCTACTCTGTCATGAAGGGTTGCTGTGAGTTGAAATCAACTTGGGGGCAACAGGTTTTATTAGTTTGTTTTTACCTGATTTCCCCCACCAACAAACATATAGGAGGCCTAGTGGCAAAATGATTAAATGCTAGGCTGCTAGGCAAAAGGTTGGCAGTTCAAATGTATCAGCTTCTCTGCAGGAGAAAGACCTCGCATTCTGTTCCCGTAAAGATTGTATAGCCTGGGAAACCCAATGGCACAGTCGTACTGTCATGTGGGGTAAGCTACATGGCATGAGCGTGAGTTGAAATCAACTCAGTGGCACCTAATAACAACGAACATGTATTAAACCCAAAATCCTAACCCATTGCCACTGAGTCAGTTTCAGCTCACAGCGACTGTCTTAGTCATCTAATGCTGCTTTAACAGAAATAACAAGTAAATGGCTTTAAAAGGGGAAATTTATTTTGTCACAGTCCATTAGGCTGAAAGTCCAAATTCAGGGTGTCAGCTTCAGGAAGAAGCTTTCTCTGTTGGCTCTGAAGGAAGATCTTTGTCACCTTATCTTCTCTGACTGGGCATTTCTAATGAGCAGGGACTACAGGTCCCTTTCAAAGGACGGGCTCAGCTCCTGGCCCTGTTTCTTGGTGGTGTGAGGGTGTGTCTGTCTGCCTCTCCCCCAGCCTTTACACCCCGCTCCCCATTCCCTGCTTGCTTCCCTTTCCTTTATAGCCCAGGAGATTGCGTCAAGGCACAGTACAACCTCACACATCCGGTCCTGCCCCACCAACCCAACTGCTGCCCATCCTCCCTCATTAACATCATAGAGGCATGATTTACAACACAGAGGAACACTGCATAATACCAGGAATCGTGGCCCAGCCAAATTGCTGCACACATTTTTGATGGATACAGTTGAGTCCATGACAGCAACCCTAAAGGACAGAGTAGAACTTCTCCATAGGGTTTCTAGGCTGTAAACTTTGTGGAAGCAGACTACTACACTTTTCTCCCATGGAGCAGCTGGAAGAAAAGTTAGCAGTTGCTAACCTTTCAGTTAGCAGCCTAGTGCTTAACCACTATGCCACCAGGGCTCTTTGAACATGTATTATGTGTTTAGTATTTTTTAAATGTTTCCACATATGGTGCATTCCAGAATGAGAACAGGCCTTTAAGAGTCTGAGGGTAAGAGGTTTCTGTGTTTCTGATGGGTGTTCTTCACTCCTGCAGTGCTAAAGGCTATGACCTGGAGCTAAGTCTGGCCCTGGGAACATACTACCCACCACCACGCCTCAGGCAGTTGCTTCCCATCCTTCAGGGAACAAGTGTCTTCACTGCCCCAAAGGAGATCGCTGAGATTAAGTGAGTGCCACCCTGTCTCTCCCGCTTTCTGGGTCTGATTGCTTCCTTTTATGCTGCTTGAAATAGCTCTTCCTGCTGGCTTCTCCTATGACCCCGGTACCTTCATTTTCAGCTTCCCAAGCTGTCACTTCATTCATCCCTTCGCTTACTGAGCGCCCACTGGATGCTAGGCACTGTTGCGGGTGCCAGGGCTACATTAGTGAACCTGCCAAATGAGGTCATTACCCATTCTAGTGGGGACAGTAAAGTTAGCCAGTGTGGGCCAGTGCTGCATGTCTAGAGACCTAGGAACCTGCCTTCAGTGGTACAAAGTTCATATCCATGTTCACATAACTAGTGGAAGTAGAATCAGGATGTTGGAATGAGAAATGGAGTAGGAGTTCACGCATTCGTGAAGGATCTGGCAAAAGTCTGTGGATGATTCCTGGTACCATGGAGACACTGAGCCTACTCTCCTAGATGTGCTTTCTCAGGAGTGAAAAGATGGCACAAAAATGACACTGGGAGAGAGAGGCAGAGAGAATAGATGTTGAGTGGGGATACTTTGCCTGCGTGATGTCTTCAAGTAAGTAGAAAGCAGGTATTTAGGCACTTTGCCAAGTGTCATGAATGTCTTGGCATCAGGGTGTCAGCAAGGCAAAGCATTGCCCTGGGTGTGCTAAATTCTTGTGGCCACCGCCAGAAGTAGTCGCTGAGTCTCTTAGGACAAAAGAAAGGGCCCTCTTGATTCTGCCAGGTGTGCCAGATCTCTCCTCCTGGCTCAGTACTCCTGACTTGGCTCACCAACAGCCCCACCCCCTACTTGAGCATTGCCTGACATGTTCCTGCCCCCTCGTACTCCACTCATCACTGCCAGGGCCCAGCTGGAGACAACCCTAAAGTGGAGGAACTATGAGGTGAAGCTCCGGCTGCTGCTGCACCTGGAGGAGCTGCAGATGGAGCATGACATCCGGCACTATGACCTGGAGTCGGTGCCCATGACCTGGGACCCCATGGACCATAACCCCAGACTGCTCACACTGGAGGTTAGGGCCTCAGATTGGGTGCAGGGAGGGTGGGCTCAGGTCAGCCCAGGGCTGTGGGCAGGGCCCAACAATAGGAAGGGTGAAGTTGTTCCTTCCCTAGAGGTTTCCGCTTAGGGAACGCTTAGGGTTGGGCATCCTGTGCCTAGAATGTGGTATCAGAGCAGGGTAAAGGGAAAGACCTGGGCTTCAGTCCATGCTATGTTACTACCAGCTGTGTGGCCTTGAGCAAGTCCCTTACCGTTTCAGGGCTCTCTTCCCATTATCTGAAAGATTTGAATGTGCACCCATGAACCCAGAATTAAACATGGGAGTAGAATCCTGCACACAGGTGCTAAAGAAGGAACCTGATGGCAAGAGAGTGGGAGAGGATGGCCAGGCAAAGATACCCACAGAAAGTGGGGATAGAACAAGATTTTAAAGGCAGAATAGGAACTGAGTAGGCCACGAAGGCAACAGATGGGCAAGGTAGCTGGCTTCAAATCCTGAACCCATGCACTGGAGGGTTTCTGGGGTGGGAAAAGAAAGCGAACAAGGAAAGCAAAGCTCCTGGAGTCTTAGGGTAGAAGGATAGAGCCTTCCTTAGTCCTTGTCCTTTGGAGGAGGTCTGGAGAACTGGGGGTTCAGCCCTCCAGCAGCCATCTCTGGGATACAACCTTGCTTATGTTTGTACCCCATAGGTTCCTGGGGTGACTGAGAGCCGCCCCTCGGTGCTGCGGGGCGACCACCTGTTTGCCCTTTTGTCCTCTGAGACAAACGAGGAGGACCCTGTGACCTACAAGGGCTTTGTGCACAAGGTAGAATTGGACCGTGTCAAGCTGAGCTTTTCTATGAGGTGGGTGTTGGGGGAACCCTGAGCTGCCAGAAGGGTCTGCAGGCTTCCCTCTGAGGCCAGAGGAGGAGGGGTGTTTCTCCCTGAGAAGAGTGGGACCCCAGGGCAGGAGCAGGGGGCTTCTGAGCTGCCTGAGTGGAATCCCTGGGTGGTACAAATGGTTAAGTTCTCAACTATTAACTGACAAGTTGACAGTTTGAACCCACTCAGAGGCACCTGGGAAGCAAGGCCTGACAATCTGCTTCCAAAGGGTCACATCCTTGAAAACCCTGTAGAGTACATTTCCAGCTCTACACACTAGGGTTGTTTCTTGTGTTTGTTGTTTTTTTGAAAACTGCCTCAGCTGCTTCCTCTCCTCAGACGCTTTACATAAAGGGAATAGAGTAAGGGTGGATTGAAAGGGAGTCAGGTCTTTCACTGCCCGCTCTCCTAACTGGAGCTCTCCTCCATTTACCTTCCCCCAAGCCTCCTGAGTCGCTTTGTGGATGGGCTGACCTTCAAGGTGAATTTTACCTTCAACCGCCAGCCCCTGCGGGTCCAGCACCGCGCCCTAGAGCTAACAGGGCGCTGGCTGCTCTGGCCCATGCTCTTTCCTGTGGCCTCCCGTGGGGTCCCACTGCTGCCGCCAGATGTGAAGTTCAAGTGAGACTGTGGGCAGGGGAGCTCTGGGCTACATGAAGGGTGTGAGTCAGGGGTGGAGTCAGACAGGCTCCTGGGACACGGGATGACCCAAAGCTGCTGTTCCCGGCCCCTCTGCCAGGCTGTATGACCGGAGTCTGGAGTCAAATCCAGAGCAGCTGCAGGCCATGAAGCACATTGTGATGGGTACCACCCGTCCAGCCCCTTATGTCATCTTTGGGCCTCCAGGGACTGGCAAGACTGTCACCTTAGTGGAGGCCATCAAGCAGGTGAGGCCTGAGCATAGACCCGTGGTCTGTACGCTGACTCTGCTAGCACCAAGCAGTTGTCCCCAGATTCTGGCTCCCTCCAGCTCCCTGAGGGCCCCTGCCTATGAGGTGGCATCACTAGGGAAGGAGGGGAGTCACGGCTAGTGTGGCTATATCGTGCAGGTTGGACACTGCACAGTTCTTGGGTAACCATTCACATTTCAGTCATCAGAGATGCCTGTATTTATTGCCAGTTTTCCTGCATTGAAACACTGTTTGGACTAGGACGGGTCTAGGGCATCGAAACTTGGCTTTTATGTCACTACCTCCCTCAGCCATGAGGGTCAAACACCCCTGGAGATGCTCCTGATGCCACTTCTTACACTGTACTTATCCCATCCCAGGTGGTGAAGCACTTGCCCAAAGCCCACATCCTGGCCTGCGCACCATCCAACTCAGGGGCTGACCTCCTCTGTCAGCGGCTCCGGGTTCACCTGCCCAGCTCTATCTACCGCCTCCTGGCCCCCAGCCGGGATATCCGCCTGGTACCTGAGGACATCAAGGTACCCTGGGAAGTGCCAGGGGCTAGCAGATGGTTGGATGCTAGCGGGTCTTTTGGGCTAATGCTGGGTCTGGGAACCTAGGGCACACGGGCTCTGGTACTCAGTAGGCCCTGCTTGGGCCTTAAATTTTGCTGTGTATAAGGTGAGGGAGACAGATTGAGTTGCTTGGGAGGCACAGCCAGGGCAAGGATAAGAATGGATGGTACTATGCTGATTCTCCTTTCCCTTCACAATCCACAGCCCTGCTGTAACTGGGATGCAAAGAAAGGGGATTATGTTTTTCCCACCAAGAAGAAGCTGCAGGAATATCGTGTCTTAATTACCACCCTCATTACTGCCAGCAGGTGGGGAATGTGTATATGTGTATATCTTAAACATATGTGTAAGTAAAGGGGTAACAGGCTGGGGAAGACTAGCTCCTGGGGAGTGAGATCAGTGGCTGCTGAAGGTGAGCATTTGGGTTTGGAAATCAGGTGCCTGGGCATGACCCGTGCCTGGCCTGAAACCTCCTAGGTTGGTCTCGGCCCAGTTTCCCATTGATCACTTCACGCACATCTTCATCGATGAGGCTGGCCACTCCATGGAGCCTGAGTGTCTAGTGGCCATAGCCGGTAAGGTGGGCTGCAGTTACGCCATCCTGCACAGGGGTCAGGGAGGTCTTGCCACTTAACCTTTTCACTGCATCACCCCTACCTTCCAGGGCTGATGGAAGTCAAGGAAACTGGTGATCCAGGAGGGCAGCTGGTGCTAGCAGGAGACCCTCGGCAGCTGGGGCCTGTGCTGCGCTCCCCACTGGCCCAGAAGCATGGGCTGGGACACTCGCTGCTGGAGCGGCTGCTCACCTACAATAGCCTGTACAGGAAGGGCTCCAGTGGCTATAACCCCCAGTTCATAACCAAGCTGCTGCGTAACTACAGGTATTCCTACTCTCTCCCCTGCCACCCTACCTCTTATGCCTTTCGTGTAGCCTCAGCTAAAGGCCCAGTCCAGGGGTCATGTTGCCGAGAGGTATGTTATGCACAATCAAAAACCAACAAAACTGTGAAGTCGATTCTAAATCCTGGTGACCCTGTAGGGCAGAGAACTGCTCCAGTTTCCAGAGAGCACTTGGTTGATTTGAACTGCTGACTTATTGGTTAGCAGCTATAGCTCTTAACCACTATGCTACCAGAGTTTCTGTCTTATAAAGTAGGGATTTCTTGGCTGTAATCTTTATGGAAGCGGGGTGTGGATGGGTGTGTGGGTGTGTGTGTTGGTTGGATTCAGTCTGCCGACCTTTATGATGGCAGCTGATCACAAACCTCTTGTGCCACCCAGGCTGGAGATAAGTGACGGAGAAAGACTAAATTAGAAGGTAGGAGTCGTCATCACTGCTGCTCATTGGCTGTGTGACTTTAGCAAATGGCTTCTCTCTCTGGGCCAGTTCACTTGTTTATATGTTGGGAGGTGGTCTCTGGTACCCAGACAGAGGTGTGTCGGGTGCTGGTCTCAGATGACATTTCCAGGAAATCCAAAGAAAAATAGGAACAATATAGCAAGTTTTCTAAAAAAAAAAAATTTTTTTTTTAAAAATACATCTGGCATGCTTCAATAAGTTAAGGCAGTCACTAAGCTAGTGAATGTTAGCTATTGTACTATTATTTAATACATTATATCATGAAATATGGTAACCATGGACGAAACTTGTTTTTTTAATGCCCATCCAGGGAGCAAAATGAGAAACCTGAGAATTTTGCTTTTCGAATCTTGACTGGTCCCTGCTATGTGTGGATGAGATCTAGAACCACGTTAGGTCCTTTTTTCTATGGTTCCCTGTGCCTAGCTTTTGAGGAACACTTAGCAGACACTAGGTAGCCATGTCTTGCTGTCCATTGGGCAGGAGGGTAGGAGAATGTGTTCGGACCTGGAGCCAGTACAGCAGGGAGAAGTACTTCAGTTCTGAGTTTTGCTCTTCTTTGTTCCTCCTGCCTCCCAGGTCACACCCCACCATCCTGGATATTCCTAACCGGCTGTATTATGAAGGGGAGCTGCAGGCCTGTGCTGATGTTGTGGATCGAGAGCGCTTCTGCCGCTGGGAGGGTCTGCCTCAGCAGGTGAGGCCAAGCGGGGTCAGGGCTGGGCTTCCCTCTTACTGAAGGGGCAGGGGAGGAAGAGGCTCTGAGCAGAAGCCCCTGGCCCCTCCATCTGGCACCTTGGCCTGGGATTCTGGAACTCTGGGAGGATTTGGGAATGGAAAGAAGGGAAGTGGGAGGTCTGGCTGAGTTTCCTCTCATCTTAATGTCCAGGGTTTTCCCATCATCTTTCATGGTGTCATGGGCAAGGATGAGCGTGAGGGCAATAGCCCGTCGTTTTTCAACCCGGAAGAGGCTGCCACCGTAACTTCGTACCTGAAGCTGCTCCTAGCCCCCTCTTTTAAGAAGGGCAAAGCCCGCCTGAGTCCCCGAAGTGTGGGCATCATTTCTCCATACCGGAAGCAGGTCAGGCCCTCAGTTTCCAGCAAGGGTGGGGACTGCTCCCCACTACCAGCAGATGATACCTCCTTAATCACTAGACCAGTAAGCTTGAGGTTTCCAGCTCAGTACCCTACTGACCTGTATCAGAAAAGCACAAAGGTCAACCTCCCCTCCCTTGTTCCCCGACAGCTTGCTGGGAAAGGGTGGTACCTAGCCTCCTAGCTCCCTATTACACAAGGGTATTCATTCCCATGAGAGAAAAGCACCTGTCCCCTCCCTTCTAGGTGGAAAAAATCCGTTATTGCATCACCAAACTTGACAAGGAGCTTCGAGGACTGGATGACATCAAAGACTTGAAGGTGACACATTCACCACTATTCTTCGTTTGTTCTCTGCTATCCTTACACCCCCACCTTCTGCAGTCTTCCAGAGGTTTCCTCAGGCTCTTCCTGCCTTCCTGCTCCAGCCTATGTCCCCGTTCCACCTTGAGACACATCCGGGCTCTCCCCAAGACTGTCAATGCCAGACAGCCCAACTTGTAGGCCAGTGATGAGGCCAGGAATTCTCTATTTTTAACAAGCACCACAGGTGATTCATATAGTCAGGAAGGTTTGAAGCTGCTGCCCTAAGGATAAAGTCCAGATGCCACTGCTCATCAGGCCTGGTATGTGACATTTGTCCCAGCTCACCTCTGCAGCCTCAGCTTTCCCAACAGTTTTCCCACCCTCTGGGCCAGGCAGTGGCATGGCTCTTGCCATACAGTAGTGGCTCTCAACCCTGGCTACAGAAAGGAAACACCTGGAGAGCTGTTAAGTGCTCCTACACCAGGGCCCCACCCAGCCAATTAAAACAGCTGTCTGGGGATGGAGCCAGAACAGTGGTTTTTTTTTTTTTTTTTTTTCTTTTTAACAGTTCCTGAGGTGATTCAAATGTGCAGCCAGGGTGGAAAGGCATGCTTGAAGATTAGAGGACTCCCCTGTAGAAATCCTGATTCAGGAGCTCTGGGTTAGGGCCCAGGTTTTATATATTGAACAAGCACTTGGCGATCATCTTCAGGAAAGTTTGAAAACCCTACTGTAAGCACTGCATTCTCAGCAAGGCTATTTCCTCAGACCAGCACACTTTCCAGCCCCTGCTGCAGGAACTGGGTTCCTGTTTCCTCTTCTGGCCTCTGCCAGGGTTAGCTGGCCTGGCTGGTACTGCAGCACTTAACTCCACTCACCTAAAACTGTTTGGTGACTTGTCTGTGCCCTCCTTGGTGTCTAAGCTCCCCGAGGCAAGAGTTGTCCCTCTGGCTCACTTCTGGACCTCTGGTTTCAGGCACCACCTCTGCCTCCCTCTTCTCCTCCAGGTGGGCTCCGTGGAAGAGTTCCAAGGCCAGGAACGCAGCGTCATCCTCATCTCCACCGTGCGCAGCAGCCAGAGCTTTGTGCAACTGGATCTGGACTTCAACCTGGGTTTCCTTAAGAACCCCAAGGTTGGAGGGCTGGTGGGCCGCAGTTAAGTCTGCCTTCCTTAGGACCTTGCCTTCTTGTGACTCAAATACTTCTTCCTTCCAGAGGTTCAATGTGGCTGTGACCCGGGCCAAGGCTCTGCTCATCATCGTAGGCAACCCTCTTCTCCTGGGCCATGACCCCGACTGGAAAGCGTGAGCACTCCCATCCCGTAGTCCTTTGCCTAGGGCAAATGTGTTTTGCCAAGCATCTCTGGCTTAGTTCATTCTCAGTTCCATTCATCTGCACAGTACTCCCAACTTTGTAAGTTATCTGACAATTCAGAGATGTTACAACTTAGGAAACCCTACTGCACAGGTTAACTCATCCTATCAGGTTACTGTGAGCCACAGTCAACTTGATGGCAACATGTTTGGGTCTGGTTTAATAAGGAGCCCTGGTGGTGTGGTGGTGAAGTGCTCAGTTGCGAAACAAAAGGTCAGTGGAGAAAAAACAGACCCTACAGGGTAGTTCCATTCTGTCCTATAGTCACTGAATCAAAACCCTGGTGGTGTGGGGTTTAAGGTTTGCAGTTTGAATCTACCAGGAGCTCCTTGGAAACTCTGTGGTGCAGTTCTCTGTCCCACAAGGTCACTGAGTCAGAACTGACTGGATGGCAATGGGTTTGGGCTTTTTTGGTTTACGGGATAGCTCAAGTCTGTCCCACTATAGTCACTATGAATCTCAGTCCACTCTGACAGCACACAACAGGCAGCTTGCCCAAAGGCATACAGCTCTTACAGGTTTGTGGGGGCAGGGGACTGAAACTTAGGCATCAGCGAAACGGACATGTCCCTGTACCCCACAGATTCCTGGAGTTCTGTAAGGAAAACGGGGGCTATACCGGTTGCCCCTTCCCTGCCAAACTGGACCTGCAGCAGGGACAGAACTTACTGCAAGGTCTGAGCAAGCTCAGCCCCTCTACCTCAGGTATGGCTGAGCCACAGGTGGGCCACGTAGGGGACAGGTCTGGAGGCGGCGGTGAGAAAGACAGAACCCACCTCCTTTCTTTGTAGGGCCTCAGTGTCATGACTACCTCCCCCCAGAGCGGGAGGGCGAAGGGGGTCTCCCCCTGCAAGTGGAGCCCGCCTGGAGGAACGAGCTCTGAAGACACAGCCACAGGCCACTGCACACCAGCCAAGCCTTAACGCCTTGACCCACAACCAGAACCCTGCCTGAACCAGAACCCAGCCCAGCTGCCCCCGCCCCATGGGACAGGAGGCTGGGGGAGGGAGTTTACAACCCAAGCCTTTCCACCCCTTCCCCTGTTGGGGAGAATGACACATCAAGCTGCTAACAATCAGGGGAAGGGGGAGGAAGGAAAACTCTGAAAACAACAAAAAAAAAAACTTGTTCTATGCAACAGCCTCCACGTCTCCTCAGCTGGGCCCCAGCTTCCTGAGCTCAACCAGGCTGACCTGCAGGGGAGGATGGGCCTGTCACACCCTGCCCATAGCCACGCCCCCTCCCAGCAAGAGCTGGGGAGGAAACCCAGTGGGAGGTGGCGGGGAAGCCACCCACAGGTTTCTAAGTTTAGCCCCAGCTACATGCAGACCACTCCCCTCACCCGCCTCTTAGGCCTAGAGCCAGGCATGACCTCATCCTTTACTCCAAGTCTCCACCCTGCCGCCAGCCTGCCTGCCTGGGAGTCCTCCCTTTGCCTGTGGGCCAGCCTGGCAGGCACAAAATGAAGAGGACTCCAAGCTGGCAGCCAAGACGGATACCAGGAAGAAAAGACAGGAAGCTGCCACACACATATTGGAGCCTGTGTCCTTTATTCGTGTCCCCCACAAACTAGTGAGAGACAAGGCCCTGCCCAAAGCAAGAAAACAGAGGCTGGGGACTGGTTACATCCTCTGGAGCTCCCTACCCAAACACTCAATGAGCCAGAAGGGTATAAAGTGCTGGTGTGTGACACCTCTGGGAAAGGCCAAAGAGTACACGAGCCCCACCTTGACCAAGGCAACAGGGACTGGGGAAGGGCAGGGTACAGGCCCAGGTTCCCAGAGGCTTCAGAGGGGGCCTGCCACCACACCACTGGGGTTGGGGAAGCTCAATGCAGTCCTGGGCTTGAAGAAACAAAAAAAAAGGGTGCCTTCAGCACAGAGTTCTAGAAGACAGGAGCTGGGAGTGGGGGGGTTCTACATTCCTGTGAGGAGGAAGGGAGGGAGGGAAGCTTGGGGGATCTCAGAGAATGGGGCAGCCCCTCCGACGCTTATTCTTGCGGACCTGGAGACCTGCACGAGTGGCCATCTCAAATACCTCCCGCACACCCTCCTTAGTCTTGGCTGAGCACTCGAGGTAGCCAAAGGCACTGATCCGATTCGCCATATCCCGGCCTTCCTCAGACCGAACAGGTTCCTAGGAAAACAGAAAGCAAGAGGTTAGAGGAAGCTGGGGACTAGGTGTACCTCTTAAGAGCTCACCCTTAGGTGTGTAACAGAACAATATGCTACAGCCCTGACCCCACAAGACACACAGGATGGGCCATCTTGGGCGGCTTCAGAACCAAAGATTGAAGCTATTTACATTCATAGCTCTGGTCTACCCCACAAATTCTCTTGCCTGAATGGGTGTCCACCACCTGATGGGCCTTCATCCTTACTTCAAACCATCTCTATGGCTGCCAGAGTAACCTTTCCAACATGTGGACCTGCCCACAGTTTAAATCTTTGCCATAATTATCCTTATAGGATGGTCCATGACACTTAGCCTGGCAGCTTTCTCCAGTAAAACCTCTAGTCTTCTGGCTAGAGAGCTTACTTAGCAGGCCTCTAAACAAGACACCTTTAGGTCTTTTTCCTGCCACTTAAGCCCTCCTTCCCACATTCCTGGCACTTTGCATTGGTCCCTCAAGTGTTCTCCCAGGGCACTGCCTCTATACGAACAACTAACACAACTACTCTAAGAAGCTGTTCTCCTTGAGGGCAGATTATCACATTCATTCTAAACCCCTGCTCCTAGGGTCAGAATGCACAAACTGGAATAAATATACCTTACCAGGTGACCTTAGACAAGTCACTTCATACAGTTATTTCAAATATTGGATCAGATACTCTGAAGATACTTCCATCTCTAAAGCAGAAGTTTGGGGCAGGCTAGCCACCAGAGTCCCCTTTAGCACAGGACAGTCAGCTGGACAGAAAGCTCCCTATCCCACAATCCCCTAGAGGTCACTGTTCTCCAGTGACCTCACCTACCTGTTTCATCTTGGCCAGCTCTCTCCTGGTGTGCTCATCTTGCCTCAGGTCCTTCTTATTCCCCACTAGGATGATGGGCACGTTGGGACAGAAGTGCTTCACCTCTGGGGTCCACTTCTCTGGAATGTTTTCTGCACAGACATGTTCCAGCAAGTGTCAGCAGTTCTACTTGTCTCTCCACAGCAGGCTATTCAGCATGAAGGTCCCTTTCACAGCTCAAAGCCCTTCCCCTTCACAGCATACCTCCTAAGCCCTCCCAAGGGCCAGAGACACCACAGTGAAAGGTTAACAAGGCCTGCCCAGCACCACTATTCCCCTCTGAAGATGGCTGACGACAGGCCACCACGAGTACCACCTCTGAGGATTCCAAGGGGTTTCCAGTGACCTACCCCCAATGCCCTCTGCCCCGCCTCACCCAGGCTGTCAGGGCTGTCAATGGAGAAACACATGAGGATGACATCAGTGTCTGGATAGGACAGAGGCCGCAGGCGATCATAGTCTTCTTGCCCGGCTGTGTCCCACAGAGCCAGCTCCACCTGACACAGGGACAACAGGTAGGTAGCCTGAGGGCCTCTAGTCACCACATCACAACCCTGCCACCCACAGGTCCTCTCTGTAAACCACTGAACCTTTAGGCTCACTGTACAGCTATCCCTTGACCACCTGCTCCCTTCTGGTGATTGTGCTGACCACTGTCACATACCACATACTAAGTGAGATTTTTCTAAAATCCTGAAACATCTGTGTTTGACTTGTGTGCAGGGGTCAGGTTGCAGTTTATAAGCTGTCACTATGAGCCACTATTTTATCCTCACAGCAGCCCTTTGAGGGCGATCTTACCTTCATCCCCAATTTGCAGTTGGGGAAGTTTGAACCCAGAGACTAAGGTGCCACAGCAAGTTTGTGGTAGAAACAGGAGATGTACACAGGCTTTTTTTTAAGACTAGCTTCATTCACATCCTAACTTTCATGGGCTCCAAGTGGGAGACTGTGGCAAGGAAGTGTGCTGGTCCAACAGTGACAGGAAAGATTGCCAAGAGAACATGGGGCGGGGCCCTTCGCCTTCACCTGCTTGCCATCCACCTCAATGTCTGCAATGTAGTTTTCAAAGACGGTAGGGACATAGACTTCTGGGAACTGATCCTTGCTGAAGACGATGAGGAGGCAGGTCTTCCCACAGGCACCATCCCCCACAATCACCAGCTTCTTTCGGATGGCAGCCATGGCTGGGGCTGGCAGGGAAGAAGCAGTAGAGATTTGGAGGAAAGCCAACAAGTTCAGAAACACTTCTCTAGGGCCCCTGAGAAACCCCTAGAAACAGGCATGCTGCAAAGGAAAGCAGAGGAGAGAAAGGGGCCTGCTCAGGCATGTTTTTGTCAAGAACCAATCATTCAGGCAAACAGAGCTTAAATTCCTAATGTCAGGGTCACGGATGGGTCTCCCTCAATGGGCTAGATTACAAAAATGGGAGGTGGAAGTAGAATCCACTTAGGAGCCAGAAGACATGAGTTCTGGTCTAATGTACTCATCAGCTGGGATCGCAGACACCTCAACGGGTACGGAGAGACCAGGGCCAGACCAGAGAACCTGGCTTTTACCTGTGTTACACATCAGGGTTTCAGACTTCATTTTTCCTAGGGTTTCAATACTTTAACAATCACTACAGTCCAGTCTAGGCCAGACTCACTCAGCATGAACCCCGCCTGCCCAGTCACAGACCAGGAGCCATCTCCAAGGCCACATGCTAGCATGACCAGTGACCAGATGGAGGGTGACTAAGGGAAAGAATGGCCATTCGGCATCCAAGTACCAGGCACTGTGTTGGGCATTTTGACAAAAATTAGCTTCTTCAGTTCTCAGAAGCTTGGAAGGTAAATGGTACCATTACCATTTCAACAAACTTGGAAACTGAGGCTCAGTGGGGTTAAGACATGTTCAGAGTCAAGCTGCACAAACACAGGGACAGGATTCAAAGCTGAGCTGTGTGACTGTGGCCTCTGCCTTTTATACACATCACCCGAGAGATGGGATGACAGCAGAAACAGGGAAATCCAGACAGAGGACAGTGGCAGCAGCCAGACGGTTTCCCTCGCCCACCCCAGTCCGGTCCCCAAAGCCCCGAGTCACACAAAGAAGGCTCAGTCCTGGCAGTGCCCACAGCCCACACTCAGGCAGCCTGCCTTCCTCCCCCCTTCCTTCTGGGCCTGGCAGCAACACTGGGTCACTCAGCCCCAGGCAGGGGACAATGACCACACTGTAGGGAGCCACACATCCACCACAGCACAGTGACTGAGAATAATCCACTAGAGACTCACCTCCACCCACTCCCTGGAACAGCCCCTTCCTCCCCTCTGTGGGCTCAACTCGAGGCCCTACCCACCCCTCCCTGTGACTCAGGCCACGGAGTCAGCTTCCAGGGATTTCTCTGTGTGTCCTGTCCTCAACATACACGAACCTATATCCACACGGCTCACCACACCTTCCCAGCTCCCCTGCACCTGAGCTGAGCCTCGCTTCCTCTCTCCCTGGGGAGAGGAGCTGACTTCCAGCCGGCTAGAGAAGTTTCAAGGCTGCAGCCGAGGAGGAAGAGGGTGGGCTCCGGAGCTGAGTGGAAGTCAAGGCTGTTGCAAGGCCCGAGGGGGCTAGGGCCTGGACGGGGAGGAGCTTCAAAAGAAGAGACAGATGAAGGCCGGCCGCAGCACCAATCAGGCAAGGAACTGTTAAGAAAGACGGGGACGGAAACCTGATCTCTGCCCCAAACCTGGCTTTTTCTTTCAGTCCCACATCCTGTCAAACTGGGCTGAACTCCTGCTCCCCACATACCACTACCACTTCACACCCCTGCTTCGGCTTGCCTTTTAGCAAGCAAATCCTTCAGCTCCAGCCTAGCTCTCCTCCCTCTCCTCCACACACATTCACAGAACTGGGATGAAGGGAAGTGGATCTGAGTCAGAGAGAATTTATAGGAGTTGAGTGTACACAGCCACACTCTCCCCACCACAGAAGGGACTCACCCCTCCCGGAGATCCCAAAAGAAAGGCAAGAAGGCATTCACCTGGCCAGCAGAAGCTCCCCCAAAATAGAAATAATCCTTCAGAAAGGAGGTTCCTAAGGAATTCTACCCAGGGATTGACACCACGGTTTCTTCCAACTCCCCAACACCCACTCCCACTAGTTCCCCTGGCCCACCTGTGTGAACCTGGCCTGGGGCAGCCCAAATGCGAGGGGGGCAGAGCTGATGGAAGGCAGTCACCACTAGAGTGAAAGCCAGTTGCTCACACGAGTATGCCCAACACAGGGCACTTGAGGTGACACCAGACTGAGAAGCAGAAGGCTGGAATTCTGGGGTAGGGACCTGCATCAAGAAACCTGCAGTTCCTGGCTCAGTAAGAAGAAAGACTTTTCCTTGAGGATCTGATTAGGCCATCCAGTAGCCAGCCTAGGCCAGGCCAGGACACCAGGCCCAAGGCCAAGATGGCAGGGACAACAGATCCTTGTGAGAGGCAGCCCCAGAAGAAATGCCCCACTAACCCCAAACCCATACAGGGGCTAGAATGAAACCTGGAACTTCTGGGGCCTTCCCTGAGACAAGACATTGTGGGGACGCACACATTGTCTCTTCCTAGTGGTACAGAGGGGTCTGCTGTACCACTGCTGGCTTCCCGTAATTTGTGGAAGGAATCAATGTTCTGGACATACATCGTTCACAACTTTAAAATCAGAAGGAAAGGTAGGATTCACCCTCGCGTCTAAACTCCCAGATAATCCTGGTTCGAGGGTGTGAGGGAGGGGCTGGGAAGGAGGAAACTCCTTTACAAAAAGAAAAAAGGAGCTGGGTTCTTCCCTATTACCCCTACTCCAAGTAGGCTTCAGGAACCGTCTAGGGCACCCCCAGCGGTCACACCCTGCCCCTATTCCGGCCATTCTGCCTTCCTGGCCTGGGGAATTCCCACCCCACGAGATTCGGACCCTCGCCCGACTCCATTCTGGCAGCCCAGCCTGGCAGGTAGAGTCTAGATGGGTCTTTCTCGCAGCGACACTAGTCGCCCCCTCGCCCCCTCGCCCCCTCGCCCCTCGCCCGGCGAAGGCAGGTCCCGGGAAGCCGGGAGGAGAGGGGAAGGGGCTCTGGCTCCGACGCCAGGATGCGAGAGCCCCGCCCCGCAGTTCCCGGAGACCCCACTCGACAGCTCAGGGAGCTGCGGCTCCGGCCGGGCCCTGCACAGCCCAGACGACGCGTCCGAGGGGAGGAAACGCGGCCCGGGCTCCCGCCAAAGACCCCTCCCCGGTCAGAGGCCGAGCGGAGAGGGGAAAAGTGCTCTCCCGGAGAAGAGTGCCCAGACGCCCGCCGCCCCCAACCCGTAGCCCGGAGTACCTTTCGCTCCGCCGCCTCCAGCTGCGAGGCCGGTGCCCGAGGCAGAGACTGACCCTAGGAGCCCCGCCTCGGCCTCCTTGAGCGCCGCCGGGGAGGGGCGGGCCCGCCGGCAGGGGGCGGGGCGGTCGGGGGCGGCCTCTGGTCCGGACCGCCCTCGGCCCCCGCCCCGGGCGGCAGTGGGTCGCAGCCGCGGCTTGTGCCAGCCCTGGCCCGAGGTTGGGAGGAGAGTAGCCCGAAGATCCCCAGACTGCGAAGGAGTGGGCCACAGCGGGCCCCCGGGGCTCAGCCTCTGCCCAGCCTTCCAGCCTCTAGGGGCGGACCGGCGTCGGGAAAGTTGAGAGGCACTCGGGGTGGTGTCAGGAAGGGAAGCTGCTGCCGCCCCGTGGCCAAGCGGCCATCCGCTCTTGCCCGACCGAGGACCTCTTGGGAGGCGGGGCTGGGAAACTGGAGTCCTCAGGTCACCAAGGTAGAGGGGGAAGGGGGGCCAGGGATGGGGTGGAAGATGCTTGCCACCTGCACCGAGTCTCTTGCCGAGTGAGTACTACCCAACTTCATCAGCCTTGACCTTTCCGCACCTTACCACTTCACAATTTCCTTTATTCCTCCGACCTGGAATTTCCTTGAGTCCAATTTCTCTCTACCCTTCAAGGGACACTTTTGGAAATGCTTCCGGATCCCCAGCTGGGAATTCAGTTCTCATTCTCACTGTGTGCCTCTAGAACACTTAGCCCAGTCCCCTTGGTCACACAGGATAGTTATGTACACATGTATATCCTTCCCTGTAAGGTAGTTAAAGAGGCAAAGGAGAGGAAGTCTATCCTTTTATTGGCTTGTGATCCATACCTACATAGTTCAGTCCCTTTAGTATTCATCATAGACCGTTGGGTTAAGTATAAAACCAGTTGCCTGTGGAGTCAGTTCTGATCACGGCAACTCCATGTGTCTGAATAAACTATGCTCCACGGGGTTTTCAGTGGATGATTTTTCACAAGTCGATCAAAAGGCTTTTCTTTGAGATTCCTCTGGGTGGACCTTTCTGTTAGCAGAGAAGCATGTTGATCTTTTGCACCACCTAGGGACACTGGATAAAGATTACCCTACCCCTTTTGTCTGTGAGGAAACAGGCTCAGAGAAGTTAAGTGGCTCTCGCATATTTTGCAGTTTAAGTGACATAGCAGGAATTCAAACCTAGGACTTTCTGGTTCTGAAGCTGGTGGTCTTTTCAGGCTACCTTCTCTACTTACGCCTATCCCTTCCCCACTGCTTGGGCACATAATAGGTTTTCAAATACCTCCTGAGTGAATGAATGTCAGAGTAATACAGACTTTACAGATGTGAAGTGCAGCCCACATAATTAATAAATGAGGAGACTGAGGCCTAGAGAAGTTGGGTTCCTAGGCCTCTTGACTCACTTAAACATTTATCATGAACTGCAAGCTATATACTGTGGAATCCAGACAACTTTAATGACACTTTAATGCTTACAACAACTTTAAGCCTTAAAACCACCTTAGGAGGTGGTATTATTACATTATCTCCATTTAATGAGAAGCAAGTAGGGGCTCAGAGAAATTAGAAAGCTAGTGTTGGGTCTGGGACCAGCAGCCAAATAGCTGGATTCTAGACTCCCACTCTTAACCGCTACTCCCTACTACTGATTTCTAATATAGACCAAAAAAAAAAACAACTTTTAAAAGTTGCCACTGAGTTGAGTCTGACACATAGCAATGCTATAGGACAGAGTAAAATTATCCAACAGGATTTCCACCATGTTGGCTGGTAGCTTCAAACTGTCAACATTTTGGTTAGCAGCTCAGCCCAACCATTGTATCACCAGGTATAAACAGTTACCCAGTCTTGAAGGGCCAGAGAAATGTCCAAGTCAAGGTGATGTATAGATCTGAAATAATGAATAGGAGCTACTGCAGCCCTACAGTTAAAGGAACCCCCAAAACCAAACCTATCACTGCCAAGTGGATTCCAACTTACAGCAACCCTATCAGACAAAGCAGAACTATAGTTTCCAAGGAGCACCTGGTGGATTCGAACTGCTGAACTTTAGGTTGGCAGCCATAGTTCTTAACCCTAGAGTTTCCAGGATGCTGAGGTTTGAGATTGCTCCCTTGAGTGGCACAAATGGTTTATACTCCATTACACCCTAAAGGCTGGAAGTTCAAACCTACCCAGCAGTGCCACAGAAGAAAGGCCTGTCAATCTGCTTCCATAAAGAATGCAGCCAAGACACCCTTAGGAAACAATTCTACTCTGTAACACATGGCTTTGCTATGAGTCAGAATCTGCTGGTTGGCAACAGATTGTTTTGTTTTGTTTTGCTGAAAGAGGAGAATGGATTAGGTAGCAGTGGCCAGATCAGGAAAGTCCTTAGATGCCATGCTTAGGTGTTAGTGGGGATTTTGTTCTGATTTTAACATGGGGTTGCTTAAGTGTTTTCTGAGGGAAATATCCAACTCAGATTCACACTGTGGAAAGGTGACCCTGGCTGCTATGTTCCTAGTGTACTTGATGGGAGGCAGGGGAGAGGTCTGGACAGAGATGAGTTAGGAGGTTGACATAATAAAGAACTAAGGTGGTGATTAAGATGGGAGTGGAGATAAGTAGACAAATATGAAATATATTTAAAAGCATAGCATCAATAAGACTTAGTAATTGATTGGTTTGAAGAGGAAGGAATGGAAGCCGAGGGTAACCAACTCCAGAGTGTCTAACTGAACAGCTGAGCTGGGGCCCACCGAGATGATGAACCAGGAGAAGGAACATCTGTGTGGGGGAAGATGATGACTTCAGTTTGAGTATGTTGAGCTGGAATGCCTGTGCAATGTCTAGATGTTCAGAAGACAGCTGGGATATGTGAGGTCTAACGCTTGGAAAGGGTCTGGGCTGGAAATACTGATTTGGAAGACATCAGCAGATGGATGAAGTCACAAGAGTGGACGAGGATGCTCAAAGAGAGGCATGGAGTGGGAAGAGCAGAGAGTGGAAGACAGAACCTGAGGACGCTGCATTTCGGCGATAGCTATAGTGTTCTTTCCACCACTGCACAGAGTTTTTCCTTACTTTTCAGTATCTAGTCGAAGTAAATAAAGACAGACAACTTTATCCATCTGGTTTATTTGCCAATGGCTATGATTTTGGTTCTGGCTGACACCTGTCTTCAGTTAAGTTGCCACTGAAGAAGAATAAGGGAGACAGCTTCAGAATGTGGACTGGAAGAGGCAGCAGGCGTGGTACGAGGGAGGGATGGGGCTGAGCTCCTCAGGAGTAATTTCCTGGCCCTCCCAGAGGGATGACGAAGACTGAGATGTCATCTCCGGAACCCAGCTTGTTGTTGGGGAGACGCCAGCCACGGTCCCGAGGGGTACCCCGAGCCCCCAGTACCAGAGCTTGGGCCAGAGCTGTGTACCTGCCATGAGCACATGTGTACATTCATGTGCTAACACATATATGGGAAGACAGCTACACAGGCCCACATGTGGGTACCCAAGCATTACTTCCCTCTGCCCACCTTCCTTCCCCAAGCCACATGCCATGAAGTCCTCACCTGCTAGAGTCATTGGGCTCATAGGCAGACAGCACTCTGTCCACTGTGGCCGCTACTTCACGGTCACTGGTGACATCCCACAACCCATCTGTTCCCAGGACAAGTACATCATCTGGACAGTGCTCGTATTGTGTTAGGTCATACACTTGTACCTGGAAGGGGAAGAAGATGGCAAGAACTAAGGTGTGGAGTTTGATGGACAGGCAGCTTTAGAATAAAAAGAGCTTGGATACAAGTCCACCTAAGACTCCCAAAAGAAGGAAGGTGTGGTTAGGGGGCCCCCATACAGCTCACCTCAGGGAAGCAGGAAAGAAAGGGCTTGATGGGTAGGGTAGAACTGCAGACTTTGAGGTTGTGGTCTCCTAAGCCCCGGGTCACCCCAATGGTGGCCATTACTCGAGCCTGAAGGGAATAAGGACAGGATACTGCTAGAACTCTCTCCTGGCTTCTTTCAGACTGTGGACCTTCCCACCCCTATCCTCACATTGAATTTCCACCTCCCTTGACAAGTTGTGATAAGTCCTCCTGCCCTCTCCCACCTTTACCATGGGAGTTTACCTTTTTGCCCTCCCCACAGACCAGAGGAAACCTGAGATCCTCCAGCTCGATCTTTTTGTAGGCCCTGGGGAAGGGGGAGTAGAGGAAGCATCACCCAGGCATCAAAGCCCCTCTCCCCTATGAGCCACACGCCCTCAAAGAAATCCCTTAGAAGGGCCACATCCCCCCAGTACCCAGCTTGGCCCAGCCACCAGCTGCCACCTTGCTGCTGGTGAGGGATTGGTTGTGTTGCCGTGGGAACACATCAGGGAAGTGTTACCAGCCGGTCATGTTCTGGTCCCTGTACAGCATCCTCTGGCCCAGCTCTTTGGGCTGAATTCTTCGGGGGAACTCAAGGTGAGTAAATTCACCACCCAGCAGCTCTGGTTTCAGGAAGCCCTGTGGGTGGGAGTAGACAGAGCAGAGGACCATGGGGCATTAGGTTTACAGCACACCCTACAGTACAGATGATGTTCATTACAGAAAACTCTCAGAGTTTACTATGTGCCAGATACTGTCCTGTTATGAACACATATAACTCTTTCAATCCTCATGACCACCGTTAAGGCACAGACAAATTAAGAGAGTTGTGGAAGGTCACACAACTAGCAAAGTACTTGAACCAGGATTCAGTCCAGGAAGTCCAGCTTCAGAATCCAAGCTTTTTAAGCACTAAGCCGTATTGCCTATCAGAAGCCTTTGCTGTTTCCTTCCCCTACCTCTGACTCTGCTTCCTTCCTCAGCTGGGACCGCACTGACCAGCCCAGCCCCCTTCCTGTTGCCTCATGCCACCAGCACAACCCTTGTATGCCACAGTCAGTGGAGTGGCCTTCACATGAAACAGTAAGGAACTTGCTGAGTAGGTGGTAGGGGTGCGAGTTCTCGGGGACATCAGGCATAGAGAGGCATGAGGCCCAACAAAGCATGGGGGTAGAAGTTCAGTTCCTACTTACAAGCAGCTGAAGACGCTGGCGCTCAGTCTCTGGGGTAAACTCCCGGGACATTGGAATGATATCACCATTCCGGACAATGATGGCCCTGCCCACATAAAGAAGAGGCCCACGTGAGATTTCTTCTGCCACCTGAACTTAAGAACATGCTTGGCCCTGGCTCCCCACATTCCCCCCATGGAGAATTCCAGAAAGACCAGGTCTTCCTTATAATGACCCTTAAGATCTCTCAGACAGGCCCGTCTTTCTTCCCTTCACGACTGTTTCAGGCCCTTCCTTGTGTCTGTGATCCTCTTGACTCCCTCTAATCTTTGATTGTTTGTTCTTTAAATCCCTGCTACCTCACTCTCTTCTATTTCCCTATCCCAGAGAGCGTGGCCCTCTGTAGCTGCTCTTAGGAGCACCCCACTCCATACCTGCTGTCACCTGCATTGGCTACATACACCTTCCCCAGGAGGTAGATCACAACCAGTGCACAGCAGCCCCCCTCCACTTGATGGCCACGCCGCTCCTGGGCCATCTGTTCATCCTGCCACATGAGGAAGGGTCAGAGGGGGGTGAATGAAGAAGAGGTTCCGGGTACACAGCCACCCCCTCACTCTGCAGAAATATACTGGCCCAGCCAAGCCACACTGGAAGAGAGGAAGGAGGACATGGGCATAACTTCCCCTTCTCCCTCTCCCCTGAAGCAAACTCTGGTCAGGCACTCAAAGGTTCTTGGGGTTTTCTGACTGCTCCCTGAGTCCACATAACATCCATACAGAGCTGACCGGTGTCCACCTAGCAGGCCCCTGGCCCACGACATCCACTCACCATGAGCTGGAAGGCATTCTCAATGGCTCCCACTACCAGGCTCTCATGGGTCACTTCCTTTTGTGAAGACCAGCAGGACTGAGGACCAACCAGCTGAGAGGGATCAGAGGAACCTGGAGTCCCAGGGGTGGACGAGAGACAGAGTGGAGGGGGAGAAGGGTCCTGAAGTATCTCTACTAGGTCCTTCAGCTGCTCCCGAATGTGGCGATGGAGAAGCCTTGAGGCCATTTCAGCAGCTCCACCCCCTGCATGCCCATCAAACAGGCCCCAGTAGTAGAAGCAGAGTCCCTGTAGGAGGAAAAGTGAGAGTTGCATTGAGGGTGTGTGTTTGCGTCTTGTGGGGAGAAGAGAAAGACTCCAGACATCCCTAACAACATCACAGAGGAGTCAAAAGCTTGGTATTGAAGGCAAATTAGATTTAGTCACTCATTTACTAAGAACAAGGGAAAGCATCAGAAAAGCCACAGACAGAAAATAAAAGTTGCAAAACTCTGAGTTGGTAATTTATCAACTCATGCAGTGATACATTTAAAAAAAAAACCCTACAGTTTAAGTGGAATCTAAACATTCAAACTGACATGGTAGAACCTAACTGACCAATGCTAGGTTATGCAGCCAAAAGTGAGTTAGGATGCAAGTCTTCCATGTCTAAGAGTTAAAACAGAGTGCCTGAAAGCACTGGAGGAGAGGTGTCACACGTTTACCTGGCTCCGGCTAGGCTCCTTGGGTGCCCCGGTAACACTCCTCCGGCCTTCAACATACACTACCTCACAGCAAGCCTGGTCCTCATTGTGCCGGCTCTTGCCAGCATTGATGACCCTGCCAGGCCAGAGGGACCATGTTAGGCTGGACACCAGACCAGGTCCTGGAATAACCCCCACCTGAGACACACATTTTCTCTGGCCTGCTGGCCAAGCTGAGAAAGGTCACAGTCACCTGGGATCCGGGCCAGAGGGAGGAACAGGGAGGGAGAGCAAGGCCCAAGGAGTACTGTCTGAGTGGTGGGCCCCATCACCTCCTTCCTCTAAAGGCCAGCAGCAACACCCTGCCTGCCTCAGTTCCTCATCTCTGGCAAAACTGCTGTCCCTAGTGGTACTCCTAGGGGTGGGACTGGATAGAACACATGAGGTGATTGTTACTTCTCTGCTTGCCCAGATCTATTCTACCCCTAACCAACTCTTCAGGTGCCTTGACATCAGCCCCAGAGGGAGAGCCACCCTTATCTTTGAAACCATCCAGGACAAGCTTCTGTAGTTTTGGCAATGAGGAAGTGCTCCAGCCCAGATGGAAAACAGGAATTGAAACATGGTAAAGGTGGAAGCCCACCTGAACTGTGCAATCGCCATATAACCACCAACTTTTCTCAAACAGGAAGTTAAAGGAGGTGGCTGGTGGGGCCACAAGCCCACCAGTCACCTCCCTCAGTGCCCCCATATTCCTCCATGCCCTGATTTCCTGGAAGATACAATAAAAATACACATGCATTGGGCCTGAAAGTGCGCAGTCCGCTACCACCAGGTGCTGCCATGCCCGGGGTGGGGTTGGGGTGGACGCTTCCTTGCCCCGCTGGCAAGAGTCCGCCTGCGGAGAGGCTGCCAAAGGGGACCTTTCCGCCGTCCCTGGCGCTCCCCCTTCCCCCGCTTGCAGGGAAGCCGGCGGCTGCTTTGTGTCGCGGGCTATTTCTGGGTGTGGAGGGGGAGGGGAATGGTAAAAGGGACATGGAACTGGGGCGCTAGGGCCAGGAAGCCAAGGAACGAGTCTTCCCACCTGTGATCTTCCTTATTAAAGGGAACCCCTACTCCTTCTTAAAATCCCTCCTCCCTTAGCCATTAAATTGCAGCCCTGACAGAGAAGTGGCCAACTCATCCTTCGCGGGGCCCTCCGAAGTGGAGTCCCGGGGCGGCGCCGTGACGGTAGTCAATGAGCTGGAAGGTGATTCAGGCTGCACTCAATTTGCAGAGCTGGAGAGGGGGTGGGACCCGAAGCCCAGCGGATGGCAAAGGTCCTGGAAAGTGAGCGCCTGGCAAAGAAGGCTGCGCGGAGAACGCAGAGCTGCGCCAAGAATGTAGAGCCGGGGAGGGGGTGGGGGTCCTATCCAGGTTTGGGTACCCCCGTGAGCGCTCACTCGGCATAGCCCGTGCTCCAGGGCAGGTGGCGGCCCGTTTCTGGGGGACTCTGTACAGCCCGGCCAGCGTGGTCATCCGCGCGTCGCAAGCCCCCAGGGCTCAGCTGCAGAAAGGTCGGTCTGGAGAAGCTCCCTCGCGCGTCTACGGCCTTCGTGGGAGCCCCGCTCCCGCTCCTGCTCCCAGCCGCCGCCGGAGGGCTCCTGGGAGCTTCTGAGAGAGTGGCGGGCGGTGCAGAGATCGCGTTCGGCAGGTCCGGGGACTTGGGGCGTGGAGGGGGGGCACCCCCGGAGCTCACCAGGTGCGCTACAGCCGAGCGCACCCGGCTTAGCATGCTGCCTCCCTGCCCCGCCCTCGACCATGGCCCCGCCCCAATTAGGCCCCGCCCCCTGTGGTGTCTGATGGGCGGTGCTTGCTCCAGCAGGCGCTCCCAGGCTGTTGGTTATGCGTGGGCTGGGCAATTCTGCAAAACTTCTTCCTCTTCTGGGCCACCCATGGAACCTCCTTGCTGGCTTAGGCCCCTTCTCTGTCCCGTTCCAGCTTCGCTCGGCCTCAGTTTCTCAGAGGAAGAAGGGTCTATTGTTGCAGGAAGGGGACAGAGGCATGGAAACCTTGTTTCAGATTAGACACCAACTAGAACTTCCCCTTTGTGTGGAGGTGGAGAGGCTGCTCACTCTCGGTTCCGAGAAGCTAGCCTGCGTGAGGGCGAGGGAGCTGGTGACCTAAGAGCGAAACCAGCTGCTTTGAGGGAGATAACAGCAACCGCTAGGTGTGAAGCACTTGGTGAGACAACACCTCTGGCTGAGGCTGCAGAAGTCAGAGCAACAGCCACAGCGAGGGAGCTGGGGGATGGGAGTGACACCAAAACAGGCTGGAGCCGACCACCCTGAATTAGGGAGCTGGGACTAAATTTCTGAACCCTTGACAGAACTGTTCCCTGTGAAGACCACCTCTAGATCTAAGAGAGCTGTTGTCACTCCCACCCCGATTTCTCAGGACTGATTCTCACCACCACCCCACCCCCCGACATTTAGACCTCTCCCGACCACGACGGGACTAGTTAGCAAGGGTAACACTAACAACATTTATTCAGGACTTACTGCATATTAAGGAGACCTGATGGTCCAGTGGTTACAGCGTTGGACTGTTAATCAAAAGATCGGCAGTTCAAAAACACCAGCTGCTGCCTGGGGTGAAAGATGCGAGGGAGGTCAGCGTTCTAGAGATTTACAGCCTTAAAACCCTGCCGAGTTGCTATGAGTCAGTCAAGTTTGGCCGAGATGGTTTTGGTACTGCTACAGAGGACTTTTTCCTACTTCAGATCATTTACACTGAACACAGCCCTTCAAGGTGGATTTCATTGTGTCTATTTTAGGAATTAAACATCAGAACCGACTTGATAGCACTGGGTTTGTTTTTAGGTTTCTTTGAACTGAACACTCCTGTCCTTTAGTGTGCCCCAGCCAGTGAGTTATTCACAACTACGTCAGCTCCTGTCTTGCAACCCAGTTCTGGCTTAAGAACCAGGCCGTATTTCTCAGAATCACAGAAGAGGGTTTAGGAGGGAGGCAGAGAAGATTAGGGGTTCCCGCATCGAACCCACCACCTCGTAAAGGTAGAAGCGAGGAGCCATCCAGGGATACTGAACAAATTCTGTGGCTGCCGCCAGGGGGAGACAGAGGCCAAGGTAAAAGCGGCCGCATAATTGGAGGAACTGAACTGGACCCATCACCCCACAGGCTGTGCTTTCTGCCTTCGCCCCACTAGCGGAGTGGTACTGACACAATGCTGGAAGAACTCTGTCCCTAAACCCAGTATCGTGGAGTCGTTCCTAGGACTTCTGAGACACCTACCACCCTCCTCACCTTTCCATTCGGGGCAAGGGTTCCTCCTTGTGGCCCTAATGCAAGTTCAGAGAACTATCAGAGTTGGTCTGGTTGGGTGACTGGAACTCAACCTCTGGGCTGTGCCTCCTGACCATACTGCCCCCCAGTTCCATGGGTACACTGAGCCACCCAGAAAGAGTGGCTTTCCTGGCAGCTTCGGAATAAAAATCCCACAATGGTCATTCAGGTTTGTAGATTCTCTGTAAATTATGCCTGTACTCTGGACAGAGTGAGCCAGAGAAAAAGATGTCACAGGAGAAAAATCCAATCCAGAGGAACGGAGATTGGGAAGGCAGACAGAAAGAGCACGGTGCTGATATGGATATGTCCCACCTGTTAGAGAAAAACTAGAAACAGCTCTTACATAAATGGCACAAACAGAACCCCAAGCCAAAAACAGAGAGAAAAATATTTTCTGGTTATTTTTATATTCACTTTCTGGAAGAGTTTGCTTATCATTTATTGGTATGACTCAGCTCTTAATTCCTTGCTCTTAATAGTTTCCACCATGGTGAAACAGTATGGTCAGGACCCAGAGACCCCACACCCCATCCTACCCCCACCCCCAGCTCCACAATCAGATCCTCAGGAGGGACATGGACGGCTCTCCTGGGCTCCAAAACAGCTCTCTGGCCATACCCAAATCCTAAGAGTTTAGCTTTCCGCGCTCTGAATCTCTCGCCTCCTACTTCTTACTCATACCTACTGTATCCTCAGATTGCCATAGAACCTGGTGAGAAGGTCATTCCTGAGGCAGCAGAGATGGAGAGGGGAAGGTGAGGTGCGGTGGGAAGGAGAAAACATGTGAGCTGGTCAGAACCCTCCCCTGACCCTCAGATCCCTCCTGAAACCAGAGAAATGCCAGTGCTTTTCACTGCTAAGAACTGAGACTGTTGGGAGACTAGTCCTGGCAGGGTACATGAGGCCTCATCCGGGGAGAGGGGTGGACATCTTTAAGATGTATCCCTTTATCCCAGGTCACAGGGTTGTATCACAGAGGCTACTTCTCCCTGCTTTTTCCCTACCCATTACCCCAACACCAAAGCCCCTTAAACTAAAAGGAGTGTCCCTCTGGTTAAAGAGACAAACTCACAGATAACGTCCTCCTACCATTTGTCTAATACTTTTCCATCTAAAATTTTACCCTGTAAAAGTGTAGCAGGATTTCTGCTATTTTTCTGATGAAGAAACTGGGCCTTAGGGTTTGGTTCCCACATTAGGATTCACACCCACTACCTCCCCTAAAACATAGATACCATTCATCAACCTATTGCAGCCCTCTTGCCCCTCCCTACCCCATCCTCAAGCCTACTCCAGTCCTCCTAGCACCCAACAGCACCCCTCAAAGGGCAGAGGTCATTTTCTATTCCTTCCTGAATTGTAACATCTTAACAGAGGGTTATAGGATCCCTATGAGTCAAAACTGGCTCCGTGGCAAAGGGTTTGGTTGGTTCAGAACAGAAGGCTAAAGGAGTATCAAACTGGATTGTCCAGTAGAATTTTGTGCTAGATGAAAATGTTCTATGTTCCGTTTATTACTGTGGTCGCTATGCGCATGTGGCTACTGACTACTGGAAGTGTGATTAGTACAAATGAGAGACTCAGTCCTTAATTTTAATGAATTTAGATTGAAAGTGAAGTCATAACTTGTGGATCGTGGCTACCAAATTGGACTGTGCAGTTCTAGAATCCTCAACGCTCAAAAAAGCCCTGGAAGTCTCCTTCCTTGAGGGAGTCCCCCATTCTACTGAGCCACAAGACTAGGGACTGCCAGACTTTCAGGGCTTTGAGAGAGCCACCTTGAGCTACTCCAGCCTGCACAAGGTGAGAGGTCCGTTTGGACGGGACCTGGGGGAACCAGCCATCCTCTCCTTCTTCCTTTTGCCCTCAGCCACCAGGGGCCGCTGCACCCGGCCGTGCCGCCCGCCCCACCCCAGCGCTCTGCACCTCCCGGCGCTGTCCCGGAGGAGGTGGCTGCACCCGAGCTGGGCTGGGGAAGCAGGAGCGGCCCCTCGGCGAGGAGGCGGAGGCGGCTGCGCACGCTCCCCGGCCTGGAGGCAGGAGCCTCGGGGGGAATCTACTGAGTTCCGCAGAGCCAGCCCGGGCGAGCTGAAGCTCCTTCATACCCAGAGCGGACCCCACCATGCCTGGGATGCCAGCTTGAGCAGAGCGCTGGGGTCCCAAGAACGCAGCAACTTGGTGAGGGGACAGGACTCCGGACTAGACAGCACTTCAGCCATCTGTCCTGCCTAGGGAAGGGGGGCGCCTGGGTCTCGCGCCTGGGAGTCTGCCTTTTGAAGTCTTGTCCCTGGGCCCAGAAGCAAGGGGGCTTCAGACCCGCAACCGAATTGGTGGGCGCTGCCTCGGGGCAGGTAGGTCCCAGAGGAGGAGGAACCCAGATTTGGAGGCTTGAGTGGGCATTAAGGGGGAGGAGGCAGGAGAAGGTAGGGAGTTGACAGTTCTCGTCGTTCATGTCCTCAACTCCATACTGGCATGCAGACTGCTAATTCAGTCACTTCACAGACTGGGTGAGGGCCTGGGGGAAAGTCTGGGAGCCTGGGGCAGGAGCGGTAGACACTCCTTCAGCCGGCAAGCCCCAAAACAGATCCCAGAGGCTTCTTTCTCCGGTTGTCTCAGAGGAAGGGAATATGAGAAAACTGGTCCAAATGTCCCCCCACTCTACCTACCTGAGTTATTTTGGGTCTTGGGCTTCACTGAAGGAATGGGAAAGTTGGATTGGAAGGAGCTGCAGCTCAGGGAGAAGTGGAATGAGAATTGCACGAGAAAAGACAAAGCTGTGTTTTAGTGATCAAAATGGGGGTTCGCGATGGGGACAGGGGGAGGAGAAACCCATTCAGAAAAGAAGCAAGGGTAGCAGAGTTAAGCCAGCTTCCTGTGAATCCAGAAAGCAGGTGTGATAGGGGTAGGAGGTAAAAGTGAGGAGCATCCAGGGGGGACATTTCAGGAATCCTCCCCAGGGCCCTCTTCAGGCAGGAATTGGTCAGATTCTGCTCCAGAACCCTCCCCTGACCCTCAGATCTGTCCTAAGACCAGAGAAATGTGAGAGCTTATTCTTAGACACCCCTTGCCATTACCCTTGCTTTACTCCTGGGACAGAGAAACTCCCTCCAGCCGTTCTTCTCACCCTACATTTTCCCAAAGTCCTCAAGGGCCCCTGTGGATTCCCAAGGCAGAGGGACTCCAGGGGGAGCACCATGGGAAAAGGTTTCAGAGTCAGGCTCTACTTCAGTGCCCAGTTCATCTTTGCACTTTCCTTGGCCCTCCACCCCTTGTAGGATCATAGGCTCTCTTCATCCTCACAGTCCCATAATAGCCTTTTTCACTTGTGCAGATAGAGTGAATCTGAAACCAGTGGGTGAACAAACAGAAGCCAAAAGATCCCAGAAAATGTGAGTGAAGAGACAGGTGAAGATTGGTGATGGGAATATAGACAGAGGTCCCTACCCAGAGAAACAGCTGAGGTCTAGTATTTGGTTTGGCCACAGGTGCCCAA
This sequence comes from Heterohyrax brucei, assembly GCA_028571685.1. Classification (NCBI taxonomy): domain Eukaryota; kingdom Metazoa; phylum Chordata; class Mammalia; order Hyracoidea; family Procaviidae; genus Heterohyrax; species Heterohyrax brucei. The sequence continues at coordinate 162,444,868 of CM053140.1, forward strand.
CACTCTGCTGGCACCTGAGAAAGCCCAGAGATATCCTAAGGGGCTAGTAGTTCATCGAGGTGGGGGTCCAGGCCTAACCCTGATCTTGTGTCCTGCTGCCTCTGGGCTGTCCCTGCCCCTTTCTGCATCTAGGCAGCTTCCAGCTGCTGTGTACTTCTGCTTCCCTGGGATTCCCTCCCTTCTAGCCCACCCTCTGGAACAGATCTGAGGGGTCTGAGCCCTCAATGATGGAGAGGGAGAAGGAAAGAGGAAGACAGGAAGCAAAGTGCTGCAGTGGGAATAGGGCAGGTTTCTAGGCTCTGATGCCCACATGCCAGCTGGCATTGGGCAAGTCATTTACCTTCTATTAGCCTCATTTTATTTCTTCTTTTTTACATTTGTATTTTAAGTTGAGTAGTTAGTACAATCCCACGGTTCAAAATTCAAAAAGTGGAAAAAGAATAGGGACAAAAATGAGTCTATCTTCTACCTCTTTCTCCCAATTAACCAATTTCCCTTCTTGGAGGCAATCACTGCTATTTGTTTTTTTGGAGGGGGAGGGGTACATCATCCCAGAGCTATTTTATTCATATTCAAGCAACATATGTAATCCTTCCCTATTACACAGATGTTAGCATTTTATACATACTGTCCTACACTTGTCCCCCCTGCCCCCACACCCAGTGGTGGATTATCATTGGTGATCACTGCAAGCATCAGCACAAAAAGCATTTTCCCATTTATATTTACATCTGCCTGGATGGGAATACCTTTCTACACATGTTCCGTGAAGTATTTAACCAGTCCTTCATTGATGGCCATTTAGATCGTACCCAGGCTTTTGGAACCGGAGTTTGGTCGTCTAGAAAATAGATAATAATAATTCTACTTTGTAGGACAGTTGGGAAGGATTCAAGACCATGTACATGAAATGCCTGGGTCAAGTGATCAATAAATGGGAGTTGTTATCATTCCTCCCATTTCACAGCCTTCCATGGGACCATATCCAGATTATCCTTCAAGACTCATCTTTAATGTCACCTCCTCCACAAAGTCTTCCCTGATTTTTCCAGAAGGACCACCTCTCCCTTCCTGTAGCCCTTTGCTCATCACCTCTAAATAGTGAGTTAGCAACAGTCTGAAAGCTCTGTGAAGACAAGGTAATGCATCCTACCTTACTTCATGGCTTAGGCTGGGCACTGGGGGAGCTTGGGCTCACAGTGGAGCGGAATGTACCCTTTTCTCCACAGGATGAGTGAGAGGGCCACACAGAACTGGAACGCAGGTGCCTGGTTGCTGGTATTTTGCCTGGCCTGGCTGTGGACCCACCTGGCCTCGGCCTCCTTGCAGCCTCCAACTCCCACAGGTTTGGGGAAGGTGGTGGGAGCTGGGGAGGGGTTTCCAAGGATACCTGGACTACTGAACACTACTCTACCCCTTCCACATCAAGTAGATCCCAAAGGTGGAGTAAACTCCATAGAATCTAGGGATTCTGGCTCCTCTTGCGTTTTTTTGCTCGTGGAACTCTGTGTTCCTCCGCTATCCCAGGTCGGAGATGCCTGTGACTCCCCTATCCTTCCAGGCTGGAAGGTGTTCTGCAGGGAGACAGGCCCTCCGGTGGGGGTTATGTCTAGCCCTCTGTCCTAATTCTGTGGTTTTCCTTCTCGGGATGGCTAAAGCCTGTGTAAGCGGATGATCCTCTCCACGCATTGTAAGCCCCCTGGGCCTTTGCCCCCACCCTGAGTAGGCCGGTGTGGGGGAGGTTGGTATGGACTCCACCTTCCCTTTGCCCAAGGGCCAGACTTTTCCCAGTGGCTGATGAGCGTGACCTCACTGGAAAGGAAGGACAGAAGCACCGTCAAGTGCTTCCTCCCCTGCAGTTGGCAATCTCTTTAAGTACCCTTCCCCTAAGCTGGGAGGAGGGGCACAACAGCCAGGCCTGGCCGTGCACGGGGGAGAGGAGCAGGGCTGTGGGGCCTGGGGTGAGGACGCCATCCTGTGTTGGCCCCTCAGACATTGTGAAGCAGGGCACCTGCGAGGTGATTGCTGCTCACCGCTGCTGCAACCGGAACCGCATCGAGGAGCGCTCCCAGACTGTCAAATGTTCCTGCTTTTCAGGCCAGGTGGCCGGCACCACACGGGCAAAGCCCTCCTGTGTGGACGGTGAGTGAGAGGCCAGGCCAGGAAGGGAGGCCCTGATCGGAGAGATAAGTTCTGCTTTGGCCTCTCCGTCTGTTGGGGATACAGTTTCATACTGATCCAGGGGCTTTTGTGATCAGAGTCTCAAATGAAGGGGAGACCTCAGGGGCTGGAAGGGCAGATGTTGCATTGCCATCCTCATTTCACAGATAAGGAAAGCTCTTGTTACACACACGGTTTCCCACACTCACATGCCTTCCAACACACACACCTGGTGCTGGGCACAGGCACGTTCCTTCACAGGTATTCTCTCATGCCTCCCGGCCGTTGCACATTGCCTCACACTCACTTCTTCTTCACCTGCTGGTCATTTCCCAAGCCTCCTTGTTCATGCTTTACCCTCCCCCTCATCCCCACATCCGTATCCTTCCTGCCCTCACAGACACGCATAGATTGTCTGCCCCTGCCGGCCTTCACACAGCCTCCCCTTCCCCTGTTCCCGCCATGCTCATTTTCTCACATTCGTGCGGCACCCCATAAACAGGCCCAGCTGTACGTTCCCAGCCAGTGGACCCCTTCAAGGAGTTCCCACACTAGCTCAACACGGGGTGATGTTGAAGATCGTACCTTTAAGCTAATGATGTGGTAGCTCAACAAGTTGCCTCAGAGATGACTTCCCTGTCCTCACCATCTGTGGTGAGATGTCGGGACTCTGTGGGATGTAAGTTCGTACAGTTGTGTCCCCGTGCTTTGGCCTGAGTGCTATCTCTCTGGGCAGCTTGGGGTATGGGAAAGACCGGGGAAATGCAGTGCTTAAAAGCCAGAGATGTGTGGAAGCATGCCCCTCTTGACTACACACTCATCCTCCCAGAGAGCTTAGGGCTGCCCTCGCTGCTTCCTGCTCCCACAGCCTCCATTGTCCTACAGAAGTGGTGGTGTCAGATGAAGCCCTGCCTGCCAGGGGAGGAGTGTAAGGTGCTCCCTGATCTGTCAGGGTGGAGCTGCAGCAGTGGACACAAAGTCAAAACCACCAAGGTATCTGGGAACGGACACTTTATCCCACGCCTACCCTTCCCCCCTTCCCCTGGGGTGGGAAAGGAGCCCCAGGAGTTCTGGGGTATAGGATGTTCATGTCTCAAAGTGAGATCTGCAAACCATGAGGCCTATTCCCAGACAGTCTTCCTCCATCTGTCGGACTTTGGAATTAGGAGTTCTGAATTTGGAATCCAGTATGTCCTCCTGGGTAAATTCCTGATGCACCACTGCATGCCTTAGTTTCTGCCTCTTGGCTTAGAGTGAGTTTGTCTGCAGAAAGATTAGGTCTGTATGAACCAAGTAGAGAAGGGAGGAACTTATCTAGATAATTCAGAGGGGAATCTCAACTTCTATTTGAGTTCTATACTGCCCACCACCCCTACCGCAGACCCTGCGCAGCCTCCGCAGTTATTAACTGCCTACTGCGCTTACTCTGCCTTCCTCTAGTCAGATTGCTTGCTGTGACAGCACCCAAGAAGATTATTACTTGCATGGTTTGCTGCCTGCCCCACAGAACAAGGGGTAATTAAAATTTCATCAGACCCGTTAGCAATCCCATGTGTGTTGTGGTTAATAAGTCGCACCGTTGTCGTCACTGTTTATATAGATGAATGACATTGCATGGCAAGTTAGAGCTCCTTGCAACCACCACACAAGGAAAGCAGGCCTTAGGGTTCTGAAGAGAGTAACCATTTTCACAGAACAGAAAACAAAAGTGCTGCAAGAAGAAAAAAGTCTGATTGGAGATAAAGTAGAGCTTCTTATATTCAGATAGGCCAGGGAGGTGATGGGACAGCCTCTCTGCATTTAAGACTAGAAGAGACTGAGACCCATCAAAGAGCTGGTGGTATCTGTCACCATTTTGTAGGTTTGGGTTTGCAGCTGTAGAGGCTGACCACTGTGCTTGCAATGTGGGTAGCTACTCTGAAGTGAGGAGTCCCTGGGTGGTTGTGCAGACAATTGATATGCTCCGCTACTGCCCAAGAGGTTGGTAGATCGACTACATCTAAAGGCACTTTGGAAGAAAGGCCTTGCAATCTACTTCTGAAAACTCAGGTATTGAAAACCGTGTGACGCACAGTTGTACTCAGACACACAATGGGTTGCCGTGAGTCAAAACTGACTCAATGGAAACTGATTATTTTGAAATAAACAAGGGTGAGGCTTGCCAGGTTTATGTTTGTATGGGCCACCCAACTAAGCTTTCCCAGTCCAGACTGCTTTAGGGGCAAGGGCTTGGCAGCACTCACCTCTCAATGGCCTGTAGATTCTGGAGAGTGTCTAGCATGCTGGGATGGGATAACTATTCTCTAACCTCCCCTCATCACTTGCTCTGTAGGTCACACGATAGTACTTGGGGGTCATCACCCGGACAGGACAGGCTCAACTGAGCCTTGGACTGAAGAATGGTGTTCGGTCATCGGTCGGCAGGTATGGAGACTGATGTGTGAGGACACACATCCATGTCAAGTGCAGCTTTGCTCCTTTCACAGACATTTCAGTTAAGCTGCTCAGCAAATATGGATGGATCTCCAACTACATTCCAGGTGTTGTGCTGGCTACTGCTGGGGACACGGAAGAAGGTCAAGGCACGGTTCCTGTCTTTGAGGAATGTCTGACTGAGTTGAGGAGTTGATGACAGATTATTTAGATACATTAGGTTCAAGTTCCTCAGGCATCTGCTGGGTGCAAGACAGAAAGACAGGAGGTCACATTCATTGCCTACCACCTCCCTACCTCCTGTCAGTCCAGAATTCCTGCAAACTGCTGACATGTTTAAGGAAAACTCTCCCTTCTTGTGCCAGCCCAGCTATAGCTCATTTGGAGGGACTGGGCTGATGTGGGGAAGGAAACCAAAGATGAAGCCAAACAACTTTCCAGCAAAGCTTCTGCAGAGACATGGCTTGGTTTGATCTGTTCATTGAGTGTGGAATGGACGAGACCTTAAAATCAGTCTTATCTAAGGACCTCTGGTTTTTGTTTGTTTGCTTGTTTTGACATGTGAGGTATCTGAGCTCCAGAGAGGTGTGATGACTTGCCCAAGGACACACACTTTAGACTCCCAAGTCTTTAAAGTGATTCCACTTAGCTTGGATGTTGGGCTTCAAACTTGGGCATTCCATGTTTTTGTCTCAAGTATGCAAAGTGATAGCTAAACAGCAGCGACATTTTTCTCAGGAGATAATAGGGCAGGAACTTTTTACTAGGGTCATTGTCTTCTGATCAGAAGTAGTGCAGACACCCCTCCTCCAGGATGTGGGACCACTTGGTCTCAACTCTGCCTCAACTCTCCAAACAGGCCCATGACAGCAAGAGGCCACTCAGTCCAGTTACAGCAAAGACAAACCCAGCTCATGTCTCCATGCCAGCTCTGGCCCACCTTTGCTAGGGCCCTTCAGCTGTGACTCGGGTTCCAAGGAAGTCCAGGTGGCCCTGGGCTATCAGAGTCCTCTTCCTTCAGAGGCTCCCGCTAAGTAGTAGGGGTAGGAGGCTGAAGTCTCCAGTCTGGGTTGGCATTGTGAGGCTGGTGCCCTTGGTGGCTTGGAGATAATACCTAGGCTTCAGGAACTTGGGGGCATTGGTGACTTGACCATCTTTTCAGTAAGAGAATTGAAGCCTCCATAACTGCTGGAATCACCATGACTGCAAGGACATTGAAGGGAGAAGTGTCAGTAGCAATATCTGGATGATGCTGAATTCTGACCTGAAGAGAAGATGATGCAGATAGTGGATTCGGGCTGAGTCTCTGCTCATTCTCCATTCCCTCCTTTTACTCCTTTCCCTCCCTTCCTGTGCAGTAACACCAAGACTCATTGGTATCTCCTCTTCTTCACCCCACTCCAGAGTTTATCTTGTTTTGGGTAATGGGCTGGACAATGATGCCTGCTTCTCACTAGACTGTAAATACCAAAACCTGACACGTTAAATGCCAGGGAATCTTTGCATATAGTGGGGAAGGAAGTGGGATAGTGAAGAAGTTGGTCAACAATTTGTCCTCACTTCCTTCAGGGCTGGGGAATGGCTAGGGCATTGGGCAAATTTCCTGGAAAGGTCCAGAGAGTAAATAAATATTTTAGGCATTATGAACCACATGAATCTCTGTCGTATATTCTTTTTTTCTGTTGTTGTTCAATTGCTTTGTTTTGTTTTCAAAACCCAGTAAAAATGTCAGAGAGCATTTCTTAGCTCTAGGCTATATAGAAATAGACCATGGCTGTATTCAGAAGTTTGTCAGCCCAGCAGGCCTGTGAGGGTGGGCTCCCTCTGCAGCTTGGGGCAGCCTCCTAACCTCCTGACCTGCCTTGGGTACACTGAAAACCTGAGCTTAAGGACTGGATCAGGTTTTGTTTTTCTTCTAATGTTCCTTGAGAGATTGGTGAGTGAATTATTTAGGCTACAAATGAGAACACTCTAGCAGAGTCAGATAATGAAATGTTGCTCTCCTTCCCACCTCTGGATGGACACTGTGTTCAGGAAGCAGAGAGGGTATCCTTCCCTATCCCACAAGACTGTTCAGGAAGGAAGGAGTGGGTCCCAGCCTCCTTCCGTCTGCTGCATTCCCAAGCCACAGGGCTCTGAGCTGGAGAATGAGCCTGAGAGAGGGGTTGATACCAGGTAAACTCTCCCCCCTGAATTACCAACCACTGCCAGTCCCAACCTCAGCCCAAATCCAGGTTTTCTGACTTCCCATGACCTTCTTCCCCCATCGCCTACAGAGAGAAGACCTGTTTCCTTGTATCACATGCTGAGATATGCTAATTTATATTTTTAACCCTTCAAACTCTCACTTGCCTGTATATATGCATATATTTAGATATGTGTATATATATATATATATATAAATTTTTTTTAATGGTCTTTGAGGGGCATCCATTATGTGCCCAGGAGAATCCCACACAGTCTGCTCTGCTGCAGAAGAGAAAGTGCCCCATCTTTCTGCAGTAGCCCTCTCTAGAATCTTATTTTCTACTTTAACCAATATTTGTGCACATTTTGTAGCTAATTTAATGTAAATTAATTTTCCTTGCACGTGGGAGTCCTAGAGTCATTTGTCTTCCTCATTTCCCTTCAGTGGGTTGTTAGCTGGTACCCTATGCCCCTCAGCTGTGAAGGCCTTAGGAAGGTTGCCAACCACAGGGGATCATGTAGCTAATTCCTCTTGGCCTCCTGGTGGTTTAATTAAGGTCTGTGAGTGACATTCTAATTAATGGACCCAGACAGTTGCCTGGAGTTGAGGTCTTGCAGCTTCCTGAAATCACAAGCTTAGAGCTAAAAGAGATTTTAGAGATCAGTCAGCCCAGTGCCCTCATTTGACTGATAAGGAAAGGGAGGCTCAGAGAGGTTAGGTAAATTGCCCAAAGTTACACAGTAAGCTGGTATTGGATCCTAGCCATTGTTCCAGACAAGAGTTCTTTCCACTATTACATATTGCCTCTTTGTCCCAGTTTAGGCAAGGGGCCTGAAAAGAAGTCCAAATTCTCTGCAACAGTGAATATGCAAGAATCTCATGCTAAAATCACCCAGTGCTGTGAGTTGGGAGGCATAGCTTTAAGGGACATGGGAAGCAATTAGAGAAGTATGACTCATGGCGATCACCATGAGTCGGATCCGACTCCACAGCACTTGGCTTGGCTGGCTTAGAGAAGTATACTCAGAAAGAGAGGAAGAGGGACAAAAGGGTGAGATTAAGACTACTCGTTTAGAAGAACATCAGAATAGCAAAGCATATCACCGAATACTTAGAACAAAACTGACACTGCATCCAAAACAGTTGATTTTTGTTCTTTCTCAGTGAGACAGGGTGAACTCTGATCAATTTCTAGAGGATCTTTGAAGCCAACCCGATGGCTTCTGGGTTCTTTAGATCCCAGTGCAGGGGTCTGCAAACTCAGACCCATGCACCAAACCCAGACCACTGTCTATAAATAAAGCTTTATTGGAGGTTGACTATGCTCATTGTTTGTGTATTGCCTGTTGTGTATTGCTACTTTGATGCTAAAGGAGCCCTGGTGGCACAATGGGTAAGTGCTGGGTTGCTGGCAATAAGGTCAGAGGTTTGAATCCTCCATTGGCTCTGCAGGAAAACCTGTAGAGATGACAACCCAAGAAACCTTATGGGGCAGTTATAAGCAAGAATTGACTCAATGGCATACAACAACAACTTTCATGCTACAATCACAGAGCTGAATGGTTGCAACAGAGCCTATCTGGCCCACAAAGCCTAGCAAGTTTATGATCTGACCCTTTACAGAAAAACATTGCCAACTCCTGTCCTATTGCTTTTATTGAAGCTTTCTCAATACACCCTGGAAAGTGATGGCTCTGCATTGTATACCTGGGTCTGGGTTTGTTTTTTTTAGAGGTCATGCTTTTTTTCCCTTAATCTTCTCCATTTCCACTTGTTAGATTTAAAAGCCAAGCAAAGAAGACATAGAGACTGAGATAAAGGCCAAAAGAACAGCTTGGAACAGGTGGAACGATTCCCTCATTTGTTGTCATACCCCAGATCAGCTCAGTTCAGATATTCCAAGTTCCTGTGATTTCTGCTTTTACACTTAAGTAAAATATTTGCATGTGCACCCAAATGGAAAGGTATAATTATGCACGTGTACATGCTGCTGGTATCTCTATGCATCTGTGGGTTTGAAGATTTCCATTTCCACAAGGAGAGTGACATTCAAAATACATAAAAATCACTTTAGCACAGTTGCAGAGACTGATCAGTCAAGACAGACACTCACCTATACACCGGGGCCAGGACACACTGGTTGCACGTAGCTCAACACATGAGTGCACATCCCCACTCCACCGGTCATGGCTGTCATGGGACTCCTAAACAGGAAAGACTTCTTTCCCATTTTCCTTTCTCAGTGTGAGCACCTGAGCTGGTTTCTGATTTCTGTGGGCTTTGGGACTTACAGAAAACCCTGGTGACATCGTGGTTAAGTGCTGGCTGCTAATCAAATGGTCAGCAGTTTGTATCTACCACGTGCTCCTCACAAACTTTATGAGGAAGTTCTACTCAGTCCTCTAGGGTCTCTATGAGTTGGAATCGACTTGATGGCAATGTTTTTTTTTTTTTTTTTTTTTTGGTGGGCTTACAGAATTGTTACTGTGTATGGTCTTGGGGAGGATCCTGGTGGCATAGAGGTTAAGTGCTATGGCTGCTAACCAGAAGGTCAGCAGTTCAGATCCACCAAACCCTCCTTGGAAACTACAGGTAGTTCTACTCTGTCTATAGTGTCACCATGAGTTGAATCTATGACACTGGGTTTGGGTGGCCTTGGTGTGTGCATGGGTACAGAAGCTCAAGGACTCGGACAACTGTATTCACTGTATTTGGAACAGACATGTAGAGTGGACATAAGGCCTTTCAAGCCATCCATGAGGGTGCAGACTCCCTGTTGGTTTGCCTTAGAAAGGGAAGATTCCAGCCATTTCTGTGGCTGAACTGACCTGTGTGTTGGGTGACCAGCAATATGTCATCACTTAGGTTAGTGAATGTCAACCATGCGCCAGGCACTGTGGTCGACTCTTTATATATGTAATGGTGTGTTAAATGGGACTCTTCCTATCTCAAAATTCGGCAACGGCTGCAAAGTCATAGAAAGAAACATAGTCAACAATTATTCTGAAGTACTCCCACATTCTAAATCAAGATGATAGAATGTTTCTACAGACCTGTAAGAGGGGTGATCAGTAGCCCTCTCTACTGCCTGAGTGATGGGCCACCTCCAGACAGTAAAATAAGGACTAAAGAGCTGTGGTCGAAGAGGGTGGTGGTGACAAAGACTTACGTGGAATGAGTTGTCACACAATACCCCTCATCTCTTTTCTCCCAAGGGGAGATTTACATATTACTTCTTCTTTCTTTACTATAAGTCACTCAAACCGGAAACTTCCAGAGAAGTTCTCCAAGAGCTTAACTTAAATTGCTTGGAGTATATGGGACAGAAGGACTCAGGTCTAAAAATAAGCTGAAGGTGAGTGACTGTGGCTGCTTGCTGCCCTGGATGGTGAGTCTAGGGGCTTGTGTGGGTAGTGAACTGCTCTTCAGAGCTTAGCAGAGCACAGATGTTTGCAAGTTTGCCATGGCCACATGTGGAGAGGGAGAGGTGAGTGTCAGATTGCCAGAAGCTGTGAATCTAGAGAGTGTCATAAATGGCCAGTGGGAGGAGACATCATCCACATCAAGGTTCCTGTAAGTGGGAGGTCCCCAGCAATAGGACAATTAGAAACCCAGGAAAGTGTTCCATAAGATGATGCCCAAACTGTCAGATTTGAAGAGCCTTAGAAACATTAAGTCGTTTGCCAGATACTAAGCAGCTAATAAATGGCATGTGATTTTTTTTCTTTTTCACTATGATTAAGTGAAAGTATACAGAAAGTATACAGAAAGTATCAGTTCTGCATGCCCGCCTATCTGCAACCCCATCTGCCCTCCTCACCCTGTGACAGCACACTCCTTCCATTAATTTCTGTACCAATTCTCCTTTAGGTATCCTGCTCTAGCAGCTGAACATTCTTATATGATTTCAGAAGGTTTTATTAGTAACTTTTCTCTCATCCTCCAACTTCCCCATTTAACCCCTTATTTACCCCCAAATTGTATAAGGCATGATTTCTCTAATACACCTCTTAGTCCATGAAGCTCTTAATGCTTCTGTTTCCCTGATGAAGCACTGACTAATATCATTATCTACAGAAAGAGAAAGTCTACCCCTCGACAAAAACCAAAAACAAAAACCAAAAAAATCCACTGCCATCAAGTTGATTCCAACTCATAGTGACCCTAAGACAGAGTAGAATTGGAACCCATAGAGTTTCCAAGGAGCACCTGGCAGACTTGAACTACCAACATTTTGGTTAGCAGCTGTAGCACTTAACCACTGCACTCTGAACTTGGACTTCTAGGTTCTTAGGCTATGAGAATGTATCTGTTGGTTTGTCATTCTGTGGTACCTTGCATGTTGCTGTGATGCTGAAAGCTATGCTACCAGCGCTCAAATATCAGGAGAAGTCACCCATGGCAAACAGGTTTCAGCTGAACTTCCAGACTAAGACAGACTAGGAAGAAAGACCCAGCAGTCTACTTCTGGAAGAAATTAGCCAGTGCAAACCTTATGAATAGCAGTTGAATATTGTGTCATGAGAGCCTCAGGTATGAAGGCACACAAAAGACGACTGGGGAAAAGTTGCCTCCTCAAAGTAGAGTCCACCTTCATGACATGGATGGAGTCAAGCTTCCGGGTCTTTCATTTGTTGATGTGGCATGACTGAAAATAAGAAGAAACAGTTACAAACATCTATTAATAATAAGAATGTGGAATCTACAAGTGTATGAATCTATAAAAATTGGAAATAGTAAAAAATGAAATAAAATGCATAAACACTGATAGCCTAGGCATTAGTGAGCCAAAATGGACTAATATTGGCCATTTTAAATTTATCATATGGTGTACTATGCTGAGAATGACAACTTGAAGAGAAATGGTATTGAATTCATCATCAAAAAGAACATTTCTCAATCTATCCTAAAGTATAAGTCTGTTAGTGATAGGATAATATCCCTAAGCCTACAAGGGAATTGAGTTAGTATGACTATTATTCAAATTTACACACCAATTACTAAGGCTGAAGATGAAGAAATAGAAGATTTTCACCAACTTTTGCAGACTGAAATTGATTGTACATACAGTCAGGATGCATTGACAGTTATTGCAGACTGAAAGTGATTGAACATGCAGTGAAGACGCATTGATAATTACTGGTGATTGGGATGTGAAAGTTGGAAAACACAGTTTTGGTGATACAAGTAATGCTGGAGATGGCGTAATAGAAGTTTCAAAATCAATGACTTCTTCATTGCAAATATCTTTTTTAAACAACATAAACAGTGACTATGTGCATGGACCTCACCAGATGGAATACAAAAGAATCAAACTACATCAGTGGAAAGTAATGATAAATAAGCTCAATATCATTAGTCAGAACAGAAACAGGACCCTACCGTGGAACAAAACATTAGTTGCTCATGTGCAAGTTCTAATTGAAGCTGAAGAAAATTAGAACAAATTCATGACAGCCAAAGTACGACATTGTGTGTATCCCACCTGAATTTAGGTAGACCATCTCAAGAATAGATTTGACACATTGAACACTAATGACTGAAGACCAAATGAGTTGTGAGATGACATCAAGGACATCATACATGGAGAAAGCAAGAAGTCATTAAAAAGACAGAAAAGAAAGAAGAGACCAAAATTGATGTCAGAAGACACTCTGAAACTCACTCTTGAACATCGTAGCCAAAACAAAAAGAAAAAATGATGACGTCAAAGAGCTAAACAAAGATTCCAGCTACAGAAGACAAAAGTATTATATGATGCATGAAAAGACCTAGAGTTAGAAAACCAGAACAGAAGAATAGACTTGGCATCTCTCAAGTTAAAAGGACTGAAGAAAAATTTCAAGCCTCAAGTTGCAATATTGAAAGATTCTATGGGGAAAATATTAAATGACTCAGTAAGTATTAAAAGAAGATGGGAAGAATACACAGTGACTATACCAAAAGGAATTGGTCGACATTCAACCATTTCAGGAGGTAGCCAATGATTGGGAACTGGTGGTATGGGAGAAGAGGTTCAAGCTGTACTGAAGGTATTAACCAGAAACAAGGTACCGGGAACTATACCAAATGAGATGTTTCAACAAATGGATGCAGCACTGGAAGTGTTCACTCTTCTGTTTCAATAAATTTGGAAGACAGCTACCTAGTCAACTGACTGGAAGATATGCATATTTGTACCTATTCCAAAGAAAGATGATACAGTTGAATGCAGAAATTATTGAACAGTATCGTTAATATCACACATAAGTAAAATTTTGCTGAAGACCATTCAAAAGTGGCTGTGGCTTTGTATCAACAGGGAGCTGCTAGATATTCAAACTGGATTCAGGAGAGTGTGTGTAATGAGGGATAGCATTGCTAATATCAGATGGATCCTGGCTAAATGCAGAGTATACAAGAAAGATGTTATCTGTGTTTTGTTGACTATGCAAAGGCATTCAGCTATGTTGATCATATCACATTATGGATAACACTGCAAAGGATGCAAATTTCAGAACACTTAAGTATGCTCACAAGGAAGCTTTACAGGGATCATGAGGAAGTCATTCAAGTAGAACAAGGGGATATTGATGGGCTCAAAGTCAGCAAAAGTATGTGTCAAGGGTGTATCATTTTACCATGCCTCTTCCGTCTGCGTGCTGAACAAATCAACTTGATGATGATGGGTTTGGGGTTTTGGGGTTTTGTGCCAAATCAATACACACATTCTGTTGGATCACCTTCTTTTGGAATGGGTGTAAACATGAATCTCTTATAGTCGGTGGGACAGGAAACTATCTTCCAAATTTCTTGACATAGACAAGTGAACACCTCCAGTGCTGCACCCATTTACTGAAACATCTTAGATGGTATTCAGTCAGTTCCTGGAGATCTGTTTTCACCATTGCCTTCAGTACAGCTTGGATTTTGTTTCAGTCATCTGGTACTGTCTAATAGAAAATACCACAGTGGAAAGCTTCAAAAAGAGAAATTTTATTGTCATAGTCCAGTAAGCTACAAATCCCATTCATATGAGAAATCAGTACAGTCCGGTAGGCTGAGAGCCCAAATTCAATATAAGAGCCTCTTGGCACAGGAACTTCAGGTCTAAAGGATGCGCTCTGTTCTCAGCCCTGCTCTCTTGGTGGTATGAGGTTCTCAATTCTCTGTTCTCTTCCATTTCCTTTTGTCTCCCAAGAGATGACCTCAACACAGTCCAAGCTTGTAGACTGAGTGCTGCCTCACCAACAAAGCTGCTACCTATTCTCCCTCACTACTATTATAGAGGCAGCAGTCACACACATGGGAAAAATCACACACCATATTGGGACTCATGGCCAAGCCAAATTGATACATACATTTTGGGGGAGGAGGGGAATAGTGCAATCTATAACAGATCCCTTCCTTAAGTGCTGTCAGTTTCTGAAATGGTTGAATGCCAACCAATTCTTTTTGGTACAGTGACTCTGTGTTTCTTCCATCTTCTTTTGATGCTTCCTGTGTAATTCCGTGAAGAATTCTTCAGTATTGTGACTTGAGGCTTGAATTTTTGCCTCAGTTTTTTCTGCTTAAGAAATGCTGAGAGTGTTCTTTCCTTTTGATTTTCCGATTTCGGGTCTTAGCACATTCCAGTATAGTATTTTGTCTTCTGGATCTTCCTTCGGAAATCTATGTTTAGCTCTTTTACTTCATCATTTCTTCATTTTGCTTTAGTTACTCTACATTCAAGAGCAAGTTCCAGAGTCTCTTCTGACACCCATTTCACTCTTTCCTTTATTCCTATCTTTTTAATGACCCTTTGCTTTCTTCATGTTTGATGTCCTTAGTGTCATTCCATAACTTGTCTGGTTCTTGGTCCTTAGCATTTAATGTGTCAAATTTTTCCTGAGACAGTCTCCAAATTCAAATGGGAAATACTCAGGATCATACTTTGGCTCTCGTGGATTTGTTCTAATTTTCTTCAGCTTCAACATGAACTTGTATTGATGGTCTGTTCACCAGTTGGCTTTGTCCCTGTTCTGACTGATGATATTGAGCTTTTCCACCATCACCTTCCACAGATGTAGTCAATGTGATTCCTCTTTTCCACCCAGTGAGGTCCACATGTATAGTCACTATTTATGTTGTTGAAAAAAGATAATTGCATCAAACAAATGTTGATTTTGCAAAATTCTATCATGCAATGTCTGCTGTTACTTCTGTCACCAACACTGTATTTGCCAATGACTGATCCTTTTTTGTTTCCAATTTTTGTATCCCTGTCACCAGTAATAATTATCAATGCATCTGGATTGTATGTTTGATCAATTTCAGACTCAGAAGTTGTTAAAAGTCTTCAGTTTTCTCATCTTTGGCCATAGTGTTTGGTTGAATAACAGCTGTATTAACTGGTCTTCCTTGTAGGTATATAGATATTATCCTATCACTCACAGCATTGTACTACAGGATAGATCTTAAGGTGTTCTTTTGGCCAACAAACAAGGTACCATTCTTCTTCAGTTTGTCGTTCCTGGGATAGTAGACTTGGAGACTGTCCAACTTAAAATGGCCACTACCACTCAAATTTAGCTCACTAATACCTAGGATATCAATCTTTATGCATTCAATTTCATTTTTGATAACTTCCAGTTTTCCTAAATTCATACTTCATACATTTCATGTTCCAATTATTAATGAACATTTGCTACTGTTTCTTCTCATCTGGAAGTGTGCCACATCAGCAAATGAAGACCACAAAACTTGGTGCCTTAGTCATTTATTCCTGCTATAACAGAAATACCTCAGGTAGATGATTTTAACCAAGCAGCTTATTTTCTCACAGTCCAGTGGTCTAGAAGTCTGAATTCAGGGCACTGGCTCCAGGCGAAGGCTTTCCTTCTGTATCGGCTCTGAAGGAAAGTCCTTGTGATACATCAGTTTTCCCTTGGTCTGGGATCATCACAGTGCAGGAACCTCAGGTCCAAAGGACACGCTCTGCTTTTGTACTGCTTTCTAGGTGGTATGAGGTCTCCAGTGCTTGGCTTTCCTTTTTATCTCTTGGGAGATAAAAGGCAGTAAAGGCTATACCCCAGGGAAGGTCCTTTTTCATTGGATCAAGGATGTGACTGTGAGGGTTACAGTCCCATTCTATTCCTCTTTAACATGGTCCAGTCTTACCCCATCAACTACAGGCAGAAATTAGGATTTGTGACACATGCAAAAATTACAATCACCAGACAGAGGACGACCACATGATACTGGAAATCATAGCCCAATCAAATTACTACACACAGTTTTGGGGGGATATAATTCAATCCATGACACTTTGACTTCCTTTGTGTCATTAAGCTCAACTCTACCTTAAGACAATAACACGATTAAGAAGGCGCCTCTTCCCCAGCTGTATTTTAATGCCTCCTAACCTGAGGCACTACAATTCACAAGGTCTTCACTGACTAACTCTTTTAGAAGTAGACTATCAGGTCCTTCTTCCCAGTCTTTCTTAGTCTGGAAGCTCTGCGGAAACCTATCTAACAAGGGTGACCCTGCTAGTATCAGAAATACCAGTGGCAAAGCTTTCTAGCAACACATAAGCCACCACAGAAAGACAAACTGACAGAACCGTGGTGGAGTGTAGCGCTAGAGTAGTTTTTATTCTAGGACTCACTTAGCCTCACTTCTAAAGCGTGACCCTTCTGCCAAGTAGCCAGGGCTGGGGCCTGGGGCCCTTCTGCCAAGTAGCTCTCTTGGGGGACATCTAGGTCAATTGGCATAATGTAGATTTAAAAAAAATTCTACATCCCACTTTGGTGAATAGTTTCTGGGATCTTACAAGCTTAAGAATGACTATGTAAGAAATATTTATTGGTCTCATCCCTCCTGGAACAAAGGAGAATGAAAGAAACCAAAGATGCCAGGAAAATACTAACCCAAAGGACTAAAGGACTGCATGAATGATAGGCTCCACCAGCCTGAGATCAGAAGTAGATAATTGCTAGCTGGGACCAGAGACAACCACAGAGGGTCCCAGACACAGCAGGAGAAAAGTATAGAACAGAACTCAAATTCACATACAAAGACTAGACTTAATGGTCTGACTGAGAGGAATCCCCAAAACTATAGTCCCTGGGTGCTCTGTTAAGCCAGGACTGAAACCTTCCCAAAGTCTGCTTTACAGACAAAGATTAAATAGGCCTGTCAAACAAATAATAACACATGTGAAAAATATGCCTCCTATTTCAATCAGATATGCAAGAGCAGGTGGGAAGCTCCTGTCAGGAGCAGGATGGCCAGACAGGAAGCGACAGGAACCGGACAAATGGACACAGGGAACTGAGGTGGAAAGCGGAAGTGTGCTATCCTGTTGTGGGACTGCAACCAATTTTGCAACAAAATTGTATGTATAAATTTTTGAATGTTGAATGAGAAATTAACTTAAGCTGTAAACTTTTCACCTAAAGAGCAATTAAAAAAAAAATCATTAAAAATAAATGAGTAAATAAGGTGTGACCCTTGTAAGATCTCTACTGAATGCCTACATGTTCACAGGAGTCTCTCTGTTTTATCTGGAGGGAAGTCAAATGATTCATAGCCCTGCATTAGCTCTGAATGTAATGTTTCTTCCTGGTCCCAAATTATTGCTCTTTCCATGAAAGTTGCTCTGGCCTAGCTTCGACGTGATAGGATTTTACCCCAAGCACACATCGATGGTGTTCAGCCAAGGACTTGAGGGGGCTCTTCTGCAGATTTAGGGCTCAATCTCTGTGCACTGCCCTCCTCTGTGGTATCTTGCCTCACAATTTCCAGCTGCCTCTGTATCCCCAAACTTGGACCTCTGAATCCTCAGTTTTGTGAGATGGACTCTATTTGGGTTTTCCCTCACAGCTTTGTGGCCTGGAAACTCTGTCCTGGCAATAAACCAGGCAATCACTGGGCTCACCTTGTTGTTTGCCTTGCCTCAAGGATCGCTATAGTTTTGTGGTTGAGTGGGATCAACTTCCCACTCAAAACTGGTTTGAATGGAGAGACCAGTGATGGCACCCATACGCTAAGGTGTATGAAAATGTTTATTACTCACATAATGGAACTTTCTGGGGAAAGTAAGGCAGGCACACAAGCCATTTGAAATAGCTTGAGCAAATGGAGGGGAGAGTGGCTTTGACTTTTAATGAGCTTAGATGAGTGGGGCCAAGATGAGGGTTCCTGTATGTACGTTGGGTTTTGGGGGGATTTGAAATTCCTGTGTCAGCACTGGGTCCATGAAAGAGAAGAGGGAGGTGAGACTTGACAGCTGTCAAACAGCAAAATTGTTTTTACAACTCTCCTATACTGACTGTCTGAAAACAGTTGTTGCATGTATTTTGTCTGTTTTTCTAGTTATCTCTGCTTGAGGGCAATTGCTATAGCAGTTAATCCTTCACTGGAGGAAGCAGAGGTCTCCAGTCGATCATTAAAAACTGGGTTCGCAGTGATGTGCTCATCCGGGCCAGGAAGTATCTATTTTTGGATGGTTGACCAATAGAGCTTGGGCTAAGAGCTAAGCCTACCGGCAGTACTGCCTCATGACCTCTTCCTGTGCAGGCCTCCAATCTACGTGGCTAGGAAGGTGATGACTTAAGCACTCATTGATTCTCTGACACTCCGTGTGGAAAAGGATTTCTACTTGCTTGGGTATCCACCCTGGTGGCATAGTGTTTAAGTGCTACAGCTGCTAACTAAAATGTCAGCAATTGAAGTCTACCACGAACTCCTTGGAAACTCTATGGGGAAAGTCTACTCTGTCCTATAGGGTCACTGTATGGTCACAATGAGTAGGATTCAACTTGACGGCAGTGGGTGTTGAGTGTCCACAGGCTTGGATTTATGTTTAACATTTGCAGAACGTTTGGTCATTGTCAAAGTGTTTCTATATACATCATCACCTCTCCTCCAATCCCTACTACAAATGGGAAGAGAGGGAGATGTGGTGGCAGAAGTGCTTTACACTTGGATAACTGAGGATCCCAATTTAATAGACTTTCGGGAAGGGGAGAGGGAGTAATGATATAGAAAAAAGGATAGAGAAGAACAGAGGTGTGATTTGTCAAAGTGTGAACATTTCTTTTTTAAGCATAAAAATCCAGTGCCACGGAGTCAATTCTGACTCATAGAAATCCTTTTTTAAGCATAAGAAAGTGTTATTAAAAAATAATTATTAAGTGTGACTATTCTTCAGCAACGCCAGTGCCATAGTGGTTGTTACAGCTGCTAACCAAAAGTCAGCAGTTTGAATCTACCAGGTGATTCTTCAAAACTCTATGGGGCAGTTCTACTCTGTCCTATAGAGCCTCTATGGTGGGTTTTGGTTTTCATTCTTCAGTTGAAGGCACAGAATGCATAAACCACACAACTATTAAGTGACTGAACTCAGACCTTGGTGCTCAGCCAATAAGGCCTCATGCTACAGACCTGATCCCTGTGAAAAACCACAGACCTAGACACTGAGTCTTCACAGACCTGAACAGGGCATTACACATTTGGTATGTGACTGTCTCTGATCACCAGATTCTTGGGTGTCTTAGGCTAAGCACCCATCAGTTGTCTCAGAAGGCCAGTCTGAGCTCTGATTTATCTTCCCTTCAACCTCCTTACATGCCAAGAATATCAGACGCAAGCAGGCCTTTGACCCTGATCAAAGTGACCTGAGCTGGAGATCAGAGAATAGAGGATGGCTATCCCTCTGTGACGGTTAAGGTTTGTATCACCTTGGCTAGGCTATGATTCTCAGTGGTTTGGCAGTTATGACACAGTTTGGCAGCTATGTAATGGTATAATTACCTCTGTAGTGAGATCTGATATAAATGTGATCATTTCTATGATGGTGTCTCCTATGAGTACCCAATCAGCTGAAAGGGAGTTTCCTTGGGGACGTGGCCTGCCTTCAATGTATGTGGACTTTCTGTCAAACTTAACCGGTTTTTGCTGGCTCTGAATCCTGTACCTGGCTCCTAACTGGGATCTCCAGTTCCTAGGACATTAGCTAGCAGCTCAGCTACTGATCTAGGGAGTTGTTAGCATCCACAGCCTGTGAGTCGGTGGCCCACCACCTTACTTACCAATCTTAGGATTCATTGGCCTTTGCAGCATGTGAGCCGGAGGCCTGCTGTTTGACCTGCCAATCCTGGATTCAGCGACCTCTGTAGCTTTGTGAATCAGGAGAAGCTTCCAGTCTGACCCACAGACTTGGGACTTCCCAGCGTCTACAACTGCGTGAACCATTTTCTTGACATAAACCTCTCTCTCCCCATGTGTCTATGTATATAAACATGCTTCACTGATTTTACTTCTCTAGAGAACTCTGCCTCAGACACCCTCCATGTCAGAGCCAGTCCCCCATCAGGCAGAACATCGTGAGGGGAGCAGAAAACAGTGGGAAGGAAACTGACAGTCAGAGAAGGCCCTACCAGGCTCTCTTGAGAGCCACATTTTTTGCCTGTATGCTTAGCATCTCTAGGTAGGTCACTTCTGCTCTGCCCTAGTTCTTGTTTGGGAAGCAGATGGCCTCAGGGAATGGTCTTGCTGGCTCTTTCAGCCTGCTGTCTCATGGTTGGCCCAGCAGCTGTTGGTGGTCTTGATACCATTTGCTTTAGGCCCCCCTTCACTCCTGCACATGATACTCAGTGTGCCCCAAACCTGAGTCCTGCCTGGCTTTTTCCCAAGCCCCTGGCAAGGGCTTCCGAAACTTCCAGTGCCATAGCTCCCAGATTTCTCTATTGAGAGAGTGCAGACTTCATGCTCATCTAAGAGGCAGCAAAGTCCAGTATTAAGATCTATGGCTTGAAACCACGTTTGAACCAGTTCCCACAACTTATTAGCTGAACCTCTTTAGGTAAATTATTTATCCTCACTGTGTCTCAGTTTCCCTACTGGTAAAAAAGCAAAAAATCCCAATCCACTGCTACTGAGTCAATTCTGACTCATAGCAACCCTACTGGACAGAGCAGAACTGACCCATCAGGTTTCCAAGGCTGTACATGTTTGTGGGAGCAGACTGCAAAATCCTGGTCCCACTGAGAGGTTGCTGTATTCAAACCACTGACTTTTCTTGGCAGCTGAACACTTAACCACTGTCACTGAGCGATGGATTGCCTCATAAGCAAGGTATGAATAGGCTTATTTACTAACTTGTAGTATACAATTTCGCTTGTGTTTCTCCACATTTTTGACATGATGAAACCTATGTCAAATTGTGCACTATTACAGATTAGTAATTAAACACAACTAAGCCTGTTTGTACTTTGTTTCTGGTTAATCTGCCCAAGGTACCACAAGTGCTCCTTTAATGGTAAAGAAGAGATAATAATACTATACTCATCACACATGGACCTCACCAGACAGAATACACAAGAATCAAATTGACAACATCTGTGGAAAGAGAAAATGGAAAGCTCAATATCGCCAGCCAGAACAACACCAAGTGCCAACTCCAGCGTAGGCCATCAATTGCTCATATGCAAGTTTACACTGAAAATGAAGAAAGTTAAGTCCATAAGAGCCAATGGACAGCCTTGATATATCCCACCTGAGTTTAGAGACCATCTCAAGGATAGATGTGATACATTCATCACTGGTGACCAAAGACCAGATGAGCTGTGGGACAACATCAAGGACACTAGCCGTGAAGAAAGCAAGGGGTCATTAAAAAGACAGGAAAGAAAGAGAAGACCAAAATGGGTGTCAGAAGACACTCTGAAACTTGCTTTTGAACATCAAGTAGCTAAAGCAAGTGGTAGAAATGAAGTAAAAGAACTAAACAGAAGATTTCAAAGGGATGCTTGAGGCAACAAAGTCAAGTCCTTATAATGACATGTGCAAAGACCTGGAAATAGAAAACCAAAAGGAAAAGCATGCTCTGCATTTTTGAAACTGAAAGAACTGCTGAAAAAATTCAAGCCTCGATTTGCAACAGTGAAGAATTCTACTGGAAAAACATTAAACAACCTAGGAAGCATCAAGAGAAGATGGAAGGAACACACAGTCATTATACCAAAAAGAGCTGGTTGATGTTCAACCATTTCAAGAGGTAGTGTTTTAGTCAGCTAGTGCTGCTCTAACTGAGTTACCACAAGTGGATGGCTTTAACTAGGAAAAGTTTATTCTTACACAGTCCAGTAGGCTGTAAGTCCAAAATCAGAGTGTCCTCTCCAGGGGAAGTCTTTCTCTCTGTAAGCTCTGGAGAAAGTCCTTGTATTTCTCTGTCTAGTCCAAAGGAAAGTCTTTGGTCAAGGAGCATCTTGGCACAAGAACCGCAGGTCTGAAGGACACACTCTTCTCCTGGCACTGCTTTCTTGACAGTGTGAGATTCTCAACTCTCTGCTTGCTTCCCTTTCGTTTATTCTCTTGTAGGATAAAAAGATAAATGGTGGTGCAAGCCATGCTCCAGGGAAACTCCCTTTACAATGGAGCAGGAAGGTGACCTTAGGAAGGGATTTAGAGTCCCACCCTAATCCTCTTTAACATATAGGAAAATCACAAAATGGAGGGCAATGACACAATACTGGTAATCTAACCCAACTAAATTTCTATACATATTTCTTGGGAGACATCAATTCAATCCATGACAGGCAGCATATGATCAGGAACTGATGATACTGAAGAAAGAAGTCAGAGCTGTATTGAAGGCACTGGCAAAAACAAGGCTCCAGGAATGGATGGAATACCAAGTGAGATTTTCAACAAACGGATGCGATGTTGAAAGTGCTCACTCATCTATAAGAAATTTGGAAGACAGCTACCTGGCCAACTGGCTGGAAGAGATCTATATTTATGCCTAGTCCCAAGAAAGCTGATCCAGCCAAATGTGGAAATTATTGAACAATCATTAGTATCACATGCAAGTCAAGTTTTGCTGAAGATCATTCAAAGGCAACTACAGCAGTGTATTAACACATAACTGCCAAAAATTCTGGCTGGATTCAGAAAAGGACTTGAAACCAAGGGTATCATTACTGATGTCTGCTGGGTCTTGGCTGACAGCAGAGAATACTAGAAAGATGCTTACAAAAAAAGGAAACAATGACACATTGTTGTTGAGTCAATTCCAACTCATAGCAACCCTACTGGATAGAGTAGAACTGCCACATGGAATTTCCAGTGAGTGTCTTGTGGATTCGAACTGCTGACCTTTTGGTTAGCAGCTGTAACAATTAACCACTATACCATCAAAGTTTCTAGAAAGATATTTACTTGTGCTTTATCACCTATGCAAAGGTATTCAACTCTGTGGATCACAAAAAATTAAATTATGGATGACATTTCAGAGAAGTGGAATTTCAGAACACTTAATTGTGCTTATGAAAAATCAGTATGGATCAATAGGCAGCCATTTAAACAGAACAAGGGGACACTACATGGTTTAAAGTTAGGAAAGGTATGTGTCCAGGTAGTACCCTTTCACAATACTTGTTCAATCTGTATGCTGAGCAAATAATTCAGGAAGCTGGACTGCATGAAGGAGAAAGGGGCATCAAGATAGGAGGAGCCAAGCCAAAGAATAATCTGTGTTACACAGATAACACAATCCTCCTTGCTGAAAGTGAAGAGGACTTGAAACATTCAGCATAAAGAATATAAAAGTCTTCAGAACTAGACCAATAAGCAACACCACGAAAAACAGAAAAAAGATTGGGATTGTCAGAGATTTCATTTTAATTAGATCCAGAATCAACACCCACGGGAATGTTGTTGTTTTTGGGTGCCATCGAGTCAGTTCTGACTGATAGGAGCCGTATGAACAACAGAATAAAACACTGCCTGGTCTTGTGCCATGTCCACAATAATTTTTATGCTTAAGCCCATTGTTGTGGCCACTGTGTCAATCCATCTCATTGAGGGTCTTTCTCTTTTTTATTGACCCTCCACTCTACCAAGCATGATGTCCTTCTCTAGGGACTGATCTTTCCTAACAACACTTTCAAAGTATGTAAGACGCAGTCTTGTCACCTTTGTTTCCAAGGAGCACTCTGCTTGTACTTCTTTCAGAACCAATCTGTTTGTTCTTTTGGCCATCCATGGTACATTCAACATGTTCATTGTCCAACTTTCACAAGCATATGAAATACCTTAGCTTGTGTCAGGTGCATTCTAGTCTTCAAGGTGACATCCTTACTTGTGAATACTTTAGAGAGGTCCTTTACAGCAGATTTTCCCAAAGCAATGCATCTTTTGATTTCTTGACTACTGCTTCCATGGGAGTTGATTGTGGACCCAAGTGAAATTAAATCTTTTACAACCTCAGTCTTTTCTCCATTTATGACAATGTTGCTTACTGGTCCAGTTGTGAGGACTTTTGTTTTCCTGATGTGGAGGTGCAAGCCATACTGAAGGCTGTGGTCCTTGATCTTCATCAGTAAATGTCTCAAATCTTCTTCATTTCCAGCAAGTAAGGTGGTGTTGTCTGCATAACGCAGGTTGTTAATGAGTGGTCCTCCAATCCTGATGCCTTGTTCTTCTGTGCATAATCTAGCTTCTTGGATTAATTTTTGGGCATACAGATTAAAAAGGTATGGTGAAAGGATACAAACCTGATGCATACCTTTCCTGACTTTAAATCACACAACATCCCCTTGTTCTGTTCCCATGACTGTCTCTTGATCCATAAACAGATTCCTTAAGAGCACACACAATTAGGTGTTCTGGAAGTCCCATTCTCCACAATGTTAGCCATAGTTTAGTATGATCCACACAGTTGAATGCTTTTGTATAGTCACACAGTCATATGCTGTTGTATATTTCTATGGGAATAGCCATGAAGAAGTCAAAGGACACATTGCATTGGAAAAATCTTCTGTAAAAGACCTTTTAAAATGTTAAAAAGTAAAGATGTCACCTTGAAGACTAAGGTGCATCTGACCCAAACCATGATATTTTCAATTGCATCATATGCTTGCAGAAGCTGGACAATGACTAAGGAAGACAGAAGACTTGATGCTTGTGAACTGTGGTGATGGAGAAGAATATTGACTGCCAAAGGAGCAAACAGATCTGTTTTGGTACAAGTGTAAGCAGAGTGCTCCTTAGAGGCAAGCATGATGAGACTACATCTTACATGCTTTGGACATGTTGTCCGGAAGGGTCAATACCTGGAGAAGGACATCATGCTTGATAAAGTAGGTGGTTGGCTTAAAAGAGTAAGACCCTGAATGAGATGGAGTGATACAGTAGTTACAACAATGGGCTCAAGCCTAACAATGATTGTGGGCATGGCACAGGATGGTACAGTGTTTCCTTCTGCTGTCCAAAGGGTCATTATGAGTCAGAACAAGCTCAACAGCATCTGACAACTTCACAGTGATGTTACAAGGAATGCAGGCATTCATGTAGAGCACGCAAATTGTAATATCCATGTCATGGATTGAATTGTGTCCCCCTAAAAATACGTGTGGCTATTTGGCTGGGTCATGATTCCTGACATTTTATGATTGCCCTCCATTTTGTGATTTTCCTATGCTGTGTGTCAAAGAAGATTAGGGGGGGACCATAAATCCTATCCTAAGGTTACTTCCCTGCTCCAAAGTAAATAGAGTTTCCCTGGAGTGTGGCTTGTACCACCTTTTATCCTACAGGAAATAAAAGGAAAGGGAAGCAAGCAGCGAGCGTGAACCTTACACTATCAAGAAGCAGCACTGGGAGAAAAGCACGTCCTTCAGACCTGAGTTTCCTGTGCCAAGGTGCTCCCTGGACGAAGACTGATGCAACACAGAACTTTCCTCCAGAGCTGACAGAGGAAAAGCTTTCCCCTGGAATGGATACCCTGAATTTGGACTTGCAGCATACCAGACTGTGTAAGAGTAAACTTTCCTTTGCTAAAGCTATCCACTCTGTGGTATTTCTGTTAGAACAGTAACAGATGACTACAACAGTGCACTGGCTGGTTTTATTCCCTAGGATGAGATAAGTAGGGCTGGGGAGTGGGCTGGAGAGAACACGCTGTCCCATCAAGCTATAAAGATTACATTTAAGTTGCCTCCTCTATCTCCTCTAGTCCCCGAATCAGGGAAAACTAAATTACTTTGAAATTAATACACAAATGAAGGATCGGGCAAGGGTGGATTAACCAGAAAGCAAAGTGTGCCTGAGCTTAACGGGTTTCACCATGAAAAACAGGTGAAATTATGCACTACAGATTATTAAGGAATTTCAAGTAAGCCTGTGTGCTCTTTGTTTATATGGATATCTGTCCCTGCGTCTGGGAATGAATTAGTCTTTGGCAAATATTTCATCAGGGGAGAGGTAGTTGCAGTGGTGCTGCCTAGCTGATTCCTCCCAGTCCTTTCCCTCCCATCCCTGGTCCACTTGGACCCTTGAGTGTCTCTCTTCGGAAGCAGTTTCCCCTTCCCTGGCTCCTCTCTCTACTATCCATCACCACCTTCCTGGATTGACCCTGCCCTGCAATACGTAATGGCCAGTATCTATTGTATGTGCTACCGTGTGGCCTCTGGATCATCAGGACTCCGCTTGAAGGTGGAGGTTTTGTCCCCTTTCAGACCATGACGACCCTGAAGGAATAAATAGCCTCTCTTCTTTGCTACCTGTCTGAGTTTCTTAGTGTGGCTAAAACAGAAATACCACAAGTAGGTAGCTTTAATAAACAGAAGTTTATTTTCTTGTAACTAGGAGGCTAGAAGTCCATATTCAGGATACCATCTCTATGAGAAAGCTTCGTGTGTCAACTCTGGCGGAGGTCTTTGTCTCTTCTTGGCTTCTGCTCTTCAGTTCCCGTGTGGCATGGCATCTGTCTTCCCTCATCTGTGCAAACTTCTGTACCTAGTCTTCTTATTATATCTCAAAGGCAGTGGGCTTAATAAACACACTAGACTGATACAGCCTCATCAATGTAATGAAGAAAGCCCTGTCTCCAAGTGCGATTTCCAAAAACAAACAAACAAAGAAAAAAACACCATTGCTGCCGAATCAGTTTCAGCTCATAGTGGCTCATGCATAGGACAAAATAGAAACTGCCCTCCAGAGTTTCCAAGGAGTGACTGGTGGTTTTGAACCACTGACTTTCTGGTTAGCTACCATGCTCTTAACCATAGGTGTAAGGGTTAGAATTTACAACATATATTTCTGGGGGACACAATTCAATCTATAATACTTCCCAAGATCACCCACAAGGTGGAGGGGGGAGGGACTCCTGAGAGCACAAGAATCATCCCCATTTCAGTTTTATTCTTTGAGGATTAGACAATTAAATTACCTCTCAGCTCTCTCATTTCACCCTGGCTTTATTTGCTAATCCTATCGAGGGCTAGAGTTTGTGCGTGCGTGCGTGTGTGTATGTGTGTGTGTGAGAGAGAAAGAGAGAGAGAGAGAAGAGATGGAAAGGGAAAGAGAGAGAAGATAGAGAAGTTGCATTCTGACTCAGGCAGAGAGGAAAGGAGAAAGCCCCAGGAAGAGGATGAAGAAACCATGAAAACTGAAGCAGGTAGACAGGCAGGCTCAGCCTTCAGAATATCAGTGCACCAGTGATCGCGGGCATCAGAACATCTGCACAAGGCCCCACATGTTCCCACTGAGGCTGGTTGTGTCCACCCTGCTGCTTGGAGGAAAGACTTTAAGCCCATCATCCCTCGAGCTGATGGAAGTCACACCCACCAGCCGAGCCCTTCTCCTTTTATGGCTGACGCAGGCTTCATCCAGGCAGGACAGGGACAGGAATGAGGAGGGTGGACTTCACTGGTAACATTTGCCGAAGAAATGAACTCAGTGGACACTGTAATTCGATGATTAAAAATCTAATCCTCCTTTTAAGGTCAGTAAGCATCAGGCAGTGTCAAACCCTGGGTGCAGAGGAGTTGGCAGAAATGGGAGTGAATGGAAAGTCATATAAAAAGTCAATGTAAAGTCAGGTTACTTTAGCTGAGGGGAAAGGTCATCAAGGTGCCCAAGTAGGCATGGCAGCAGACAGGAGAAAGATGAGGAGCCTTCCCTGCCTGTGGGGAGGGCAGGACACGCAGGGTCTTGTGGGAGCTTTGTGTGGATGGATGCTCCAGGCTATTTCCCAGTTTAAGGAGGTAGAAAGAAGTGGGACTTCAGAGTGAGACTGACCTGGGCTATGATATGAATGTGTGGCCTAAGGGACAAGGCTCCTGCCTAATGCAGAGTGGTCACAAGACAACGACATTTCCTTCTACTGAAGCACAGGGCTGGAATTGATCTAGACCCCTTTGTAGAAGTCTGATCCCAATGAAAAAAAATCGAATCTACTGCTGCCAAGTGCATTCTGATTCATAGCGACCCTATAGAACATAGTGGAATGCCACAAAAGGTTTCCAAGGAGCACTTGGTAGATTTGAACTGCTGACCTTTTGGTTAGCAGTCTTCGCACTTAACTACTACACTGCCAGGGTTTCCGCGAAGTCTGGCAGGAAATTGAAATCTCAGTGGTTCCTCTTTTCTTTCCTTTTCTTTTCCTTTCTCTATTTCCCCTTCCCTTCCCCACCTCCCAGGCCTGAGCTTCACCCCTCAGAGCGAAGGGCAAAGGGAGACAGGGTAAAAGGAGCTGGAATACTGGCACACGGTGAGGGGAGGAAAGGCAGACTTAGGGTAGAAGAGCACTGTGGCCACAGCAACCTTCCTGCTGTCTCCTGTTTTGATCATTCTCATAGACTGCTGGCTCTCAGAAACAGTTCTTTCTGCCATGCCCAGTCTGGAGGAATAAAACAAGCAAAGTAGTAATAAACCAACACTTGTGGGTGCACACTGTTCTCAGCACTTTATTTACAGAGACTTCCACAGCAGTCTTGAAAGAAATTCGTGGGTGGCTCAAATGGTTAAAAGTTCTGGGCTGTTAACCAAAATGTTTGACTCTCCCCAGAGACCCTCAGAAAAAAAGCCTGGCTATCTGCTTCTGAAAGTTCACAGCCTTGAAAACTTTACGGGGCAGTTTTACTCTGCATACATGGGTTTGCTATGAGACAGAATTGACTCAAAGCAGCTTACAAGAAAGATCCTGAGAAGTAGGACCATTGTCATTCCCAGTGCATAAAAGAGGACACTGTGGCACAGAAGGTTAAGTGACTTGCCAAAAGGCCACACAATAAGAAACAGAGGTTGGGGACCAAGTTGACTCTATCTCACACCAAAGCGGTCACAGCGCTTCTGGGAGGAAAGCTTGTGGCTTGATGGGGAAAGGCTGGGAGGAGTTCAAGTGGAGAAATCACTGTGCTCATCAGCGGATGCTCTGGCCTGAAGTAGTAGGTGAGGAGGAGGGGCTTGGCCAATCCTGGGTGGACTGATCAAGGGCTGGCCTGTGCCCTCTGTGGTCCTCAGGGCCCTGTGTGGGCATATGTGTGCCGTGGTGCACAGGGAACAGTGAATCCATCCCACTGCTTTTCCCTGTTCCTGCCGCTGTCTGCTAGGTGCAGCACGCAGGTGCCTTTCCTGGTTTTGACTGCCTGGAGTCATTTTCTTTGCGGAAAGCCTAGTGGAGGCTGTAGCTGTACCCACAGCACTCGCCCAATTCAGACACAGAACTCAGCCTCACTCAAAAATACAGCCCCTCAGAGCCGGGGTAAAATCTAGACAGCATCACATCAACCCTTGCTCTGACGCTCAGAAGCCACAGCTAGTTGGAGACAGAAACATGCCCCAGGCCCAGAATCTGGCCGTGGCCTGCTTGTCTTATGTTCGTTTACTTGCTATTTGTTTATCTTCTTCTTCTTCTTTTTAGTATTTTATTTATTTATTGTGGTTGAGTGAAAGTGTACAATCCAGTTTAAATTCACGTGC
This sequence comes from Heterohyrax brucei, assembly GCA_028571685.1. NCBI lineage: Eukaryota > Metazoa > Chordata > Mammalia > Hyracoidea > Procaviidae > Heterohyrax > Heterohyrax brucei. Next base: position 162,474,380 of record CM053140.1, read on the forward strand.
CTGCCAAAGTGCAGCTCCTACTGCTCTCCTTGCCTGGAGACGGCACACTCCTCCTTTCTGTTCTACATACGTCACGTCCTCTTTAACAATCTCTTCTCCACCCTTTCCACTCCCCATTTATCTTCTCTGACGAAGTGCCTATCAGATCGTGTGCCAGTTTATTAATTAAACCATTTGCTTTCTCATTATTGAGTTTTAAAACTTCTTTATCTATTTTGGATTTGAGTTCTTTATCAGATATGTGCTAGAACCCAGAGCTGCACTGGTTAACCCCTTGGCTGCTGAGAGGTTGGTGCTTTGTACCCACCAGCTACTGCATGGGAGAAAGATGCAACAATCTGTTTCCATAAAGGTTTACAGCTTTGAAAACCCAAAGGGGCAATTCTACTCTGTCCTACAGGATCACTGTCACCTGGAATTGATTCCATGACAATGTGGTTTTGCTTTAGTTAGATATATGACTTGCAAATATTTTCTCAATCTGCATTGTTTCCTTTCATTCTCCTTACAGTGTACTAAAGAATAGAAATCTTAAAATTTGAAGAAGTTCAATTTATTGATTTTTTTCTTTAAAAGACTGTGCTTTACCCAAGAACCTATAACACTGCCACAGTAGTCAAAACAACCTGGTACTGGTACAAAATGAGACATAGAGACCAATGGAATAGAGTTGAGACCCCAGAGATGCCACCATCCTCTTATTAACAGTTGCCATTCAACAAAGCTCCCAAGATTCTAAACTTCAGTAAAAACAGTCTCTTTAACAAATGGTGTTGGCAAAACTGGATGTCCATCTGCCAAAAACTGAAACAAAATTCATATCTCACACCTCACACAAAAACTAACTCAAAATGGATCAAAAACCTAAATATCAAACCTAAAATGATAAAGATCATGCAAGAAAAATAGGGTCAATGATGGAAGTTCTAATACACAACTTAGACTACAAAATTTTGCCAACAAAGCACAATCAACAGAAGAGGAAATAGATAAATGTGAACCACTAAGAATCAAACACTTTTGCTCATCTAAAGACTTTATCAAAAGAGTTAAAACACCACCTACACAATGGGAAAAAATATTTGGCAACTACATGTTGGACCAACACCTGATCTCCATAATCTACAAGGTACGGTAAAATATCAACAAGAAAAAGATAAATAACCCAATTAAGCAATGGGCAAAGGAGATGGACAGACATTTCACCAAAGAGGATATCCAGGCAGCTAAAACACACATGAGGAAATGCTCACAATCATTAGCTATTAGAGAAATCCAAATCAGAACTACAATGAGATGCCAACTTACCCCATCAAGGCTGGCTACAATCCAAAAAACAGAAAACAGCAAATGCTAGAGAGGCTGTGGAGAGATGAGAACTCTCCTATACTGCTGGTGGGATCACAAGTGGTACAACTTCTTTGGAAGGCAATGTGGTACTTGTTTAAAAAGCTGGAAATAGATATACCAATTGATCCAGTAATCCTACTTCTCAGAATATATCCTACAGAAATTAAAGCAGTGACACAAACAGATATATGCACACCAATGTTTAGTGCAGCACAGTCCACAATAGCAAAAAGAGGGAATCAACCCAGATGCCCATCAACAGATGAATGAATAAACTAACTGTGGTATATATACTCAGTGGAACACTACTATACAATGACAAAGGACAGTGATTTTAGGCAGTATCTGGTTTCATTTGGAAGACATAATGCTGAGTAAAATCAGTCAGCAGCAAAAGGACAAATATTGTACAAGACCGCTGCTACAAGGCCTTAAAAAGAGACTTATGTACAGAAGAAAGAAAAGACTCTCTGATGGCTACATGGTGGGGAGAGAAGGAGAGGGTTGGTTACAGATAGTTTAGAGAAATTCAGTTAGATGAAAGCAGTGACAGCACACAGCAGAAAGTAGATCAACTTAACAGACTTCACCATAAACTGAAAGCTCTTCTAATCTCAACCCAATATTGCAAGGACAGATTAGCAGAGGCGAAGTCTGGGAATCATGCTCTGGGGGACATCAAGGCCAAATGACATAATTAGCTTATTGCTAAGTGAATCTTCTTCACCTCAAGCTGCCATCTAAGGTATATCAAATGGTCCCAACTGATTCAGAATAGATGATCTCTGAGAACAGCAAAGACATGAGGTAAAAAGTGTCCAGAAGCCTGAAGGATCCCTGTGAATGGGAGACTGTATTAACACGTGACCAGATGGGGTGCTGCTACCAGCAAAGACAGCCATGAGGACGCACACAATATTGATTCCTTCTGGCAACATGAGAAAATGAGGGGTGCAGCTCAAGAACTCTACTAGAAGACCACAGTTAATGGTCCAATGGTGTGGTGGGACCCCCTGAGAGCATGGCCCCTAGACCTGCTGCTACCTGTGCCCAGAAAACACTACTGTGGTCAACTCGTCAGACAAAAATGGACCGGACTTGGGAACACAATGTGACAATATGATGTGTGTACTTTATGGCTCTATGCATTTATGAGATGCTGTCCTACTGGCCTCTTTCTAGCTGGGAGAGATGAGGGTGGAGCAGAGGGGACAAGAGCTTGTTAAGAGGACACTACAAGTACAGAATGAAAAGGAGGAATGTGCTGTCACAGTGGGAGGAGAGCAGAAGGAGCTGCAGATAGACAGGCATGCAAAATTACTTTGGATTGTATGCTTTCACTTAATTACAATACAGAAAAAAGATTGTGCTTAAGTGTTGTATCTAAGAAATCTTTGCCTAACAGAACTACGAAGATCTTTCTCCTGTGTCCAATTGTGCCAGTACCATTTGTTAGATAGACTATCCTTTCTCTACTGAAAGGCCTTTATACGTTTGTCAAAAATTAACCATGCACACATGTGCAGGTGTATTTCTGGACTGTCTATCCTGTTCCATTGATCCGTTTCTTTATCTTGATGCCAGTACCACACTATCTTGACTGTCTTATCTTTGTAAGACTTGAAATCAGGTAGTGGCAGTCTTCTGCAAGGAGTGAGAGGTTACAGGCTGCACTATACAAGAAGCAAAGTGGGGAAACCCTACCTTTATCACTGACTACACAGTGTAGCGAAGATCAGCATGAACTCATTTACAGCCTGAAGTGGATCCAGGCCTCTTCATCGCACATTTCCACTCCTGGTAGCCAGCTACTTCTAAGGCAATTCCTCTTTTTGACCTTAACTACTCAGAGCTAGATCAGACCTCAGATGTGGCGATTAGTGAACCTGGTCAAAACATCCTTGACCACCTGAAGCCAGGACATTGAGAGCAGCGATAGGCTCAGAAGTCTACACAACTCCCTGCACTTCCAGTCAGCTGGCCTATCTCTTACTCTCTCTCTCTCTCTCTCTTTCTGTACCAATTTCTGTACCTGTATCCGTATTTATCTACCTGTCTATCTATCTATGTATCTATCTACCCATCCATCCATCTGTCTACATCTATCTGTCATCTCTGGAATTAGGTTGCAAGCTAGAAGGACTCAATTCTTCTTCATCCACTACCTGTGTAGACTTCATCACCCAGTCTCCCAGAACTGGGTACATGCAAATTGACTCTGTACTGTCAGTCCCTGCTGGCTCATTGCCCCTGTGGGTTCATGTGTTCTTTAGAATAACTCACAGAATAAATGAAAGTGGTTACCTGTACTTACAGTTAGCAGTTTATTAAAGCCAGAAAGAATACAAGCATAGAGATGCATAAGGCAAGGTCTGGGAGAGTTTCCATTGTCCCTAGGGAAATGCAGCTTCCTCTCGAGTCATGATGGATGTTCTTAATGATTCAGGAGGTCCCCAAAACGGAGCTCCAAGGTCCTGGGTCTCATAGTCACTGGAACCTCGATGAATATGCATGACTTGGGCCTTAATGCATAATTATGAGCAATCCAACCAATGAATACACATGACTGCTATAGATCTTCTCCCTTCATGAGTTTAGTTTGCCAGGTGTGACCCTACTTGTCTGGCTACTTTAGAAAGACAAAAAGCATCTTAATTGTTGAGTTATTTTCAGAAACTTGAATCAATGGCCAAATCAAGTTCTTTGTCCCATACCTTCCAACTTAGTTCTTCTTTTTTAGAATAGTTTTGGCTATTCTAGATCCTTTGAATTTCTATGCAAATTTTAACATCAGCTTGCCTATTTCCATTAAAAAAAAGGGTCTGCTGAGATTTAGGGGGGCTACATCTATTGATAAATTTGTAGGCAATCGAGAATGTATCTTAGTCATATAGTGCTGCTTTACAGAAATACCACAAGTGGATGGCTTTAAAAAGAGAAATTTTATTTTGTCCCAGATCAGTAGGTTAAAAGCCCAAATTCCGAGCATCAGCTCCAGGGGAAGGCTTTCTCGGCTCTCTCTGGAGGAAGGTTCTTGTCAGCTTTCTACTGGACTGGAAGCTTCTGAGGTCCAGGGACCCCAGTCCTTTCCAAAGGACACACTCAACTCCCAGTGCTGCTTCTTGGTGGTATGAGGTCCCCAAATTTCTGTTAGCTCCTTTCCTTATATCTCAAGAGATTTCCTCAAGGCACAAAACAATCTTACAGATTGAATCCTGCCCCACCAACACACCTACCACTCACCCACACTCATTAACATCACAGGAGCAGGGCAGGATTTACAACATGAAGCAACATCACGTAGTACCAAGAATCCTGGCCCAGCCACACAGCCACACACATTTTTGGGGAAACACAATTCAGTCCATAGCAGTAGGGTTGAAAGACTGAACGGGGATATTACAGCACTTACTGGAGGGGTTTGAAATGGCTTGTTTGTTTGTTTTAATCCCCAACAAGCTGTAAGCACGTTGAGACCAGGGGCTCAATTTAAAAAATGTTTTATTTACCTTTTATTGCTCACTATTATATCTACAGTAGCTCTGGTGGTATAGTTGTTCAAGTGCTCAGCTGCTAACCAAAAGGTTGGTGATTTGAATTCACTAGCTGCTCCGAGAGAGAGACAGAGACAGAGAGACAGAGAGAAATGTGACAGTTTGCTTGCATAAAGATTATAGCCTTTGGAAACCCTATGAAGCAGTTCTACTCTGCCCCATAGGTTCGCAATGAGTTGATATGACGGCCATGGGTTGAGTTTGATTCTATCCCCTGTCCCTAACACAGTGCAGAACATGTAGCAGTTGTTCCTGCTACAGGAACACACACTTATTTATTTGCTTATTCAACAAATAAATGAGTTCTCCTTTGCCTCCACTCTACTGACTGTCTTCTTTACAGAGGCCAAGTAGTGTCTTGTTAAGTAACTCAGGTGTTGCAAGGAATGTGCCCAAAGATCTGTGTGTCTTTTTGAAAACTGTGTGTGTATACACATATGTACACAGCTCTGCGGATGAGGAGTGTGTTTGGAGCCCCAGGAGATCTTCCTCTAATACAGCCCACTTTTATGGATGCCTTTCCATTTATTCCACCCTGGAATTTAGGGAGAGTTTGCTGGGGACACCCAAGTCATGTTTGTTCCCTCACCTCTGAATCTCAACTTTTCCTAAGTCTAGACTTGAGTGGATGGTTAATGTTTGCCGGCTAACCAAAAGGATTGTCTCCAAACTCTCTTGGGACTGAATTGCTGGCCTGAGGGCTGTGGGGACCATGGTCTCAGGGGACATCTAGCTCAACTGGTAGAACTTAGTTTTTTGAAGAAAATGTTCTGCATTCTACCTTAGTGAGTAGTGTCTGGGGTCTTAAAACCTGGTAAGTGGCCATCTAAAATCTTCCACTGGTCTCACCTCATCAGGAGCAAGGAAGAATAAAGGAAACAAAAGACACAAGGAAAAGATCAGTCCAAAGGACTAATGGACCACAAATACTACAGACTCCACCAGATTGAGTCCAGCACAACTAGATGGTGCCAGGTGACCTCAGTGACTGCTCTGACAGGGATTGCAATAGAGGATCCTGGACAGAAGTGGAGAAAAATGTAGTACAAAATTCTAGCTCACACAAAAAAGACCACATTTACTGGTCTAATAGAGACCAGAGAAACCCCAAGAATATGTCCCCCGGATCTTCTTTTGAACCTCACTCCTGAGGTTTAACCTTCAGCCGAAGATTAAACAGGCACATAAAACAAACTGAGATTAATAGGGGTGCACCATCCCAGAGGCAAAAAGACTAAAAGGCAAGGTGAACAGGAAAGCTGGTGATAGGGAATCCAAGGTCCAGAAGGGGATGTGTTGACATACCATGGGGTTGGTAACCAATGTCACAAAACAATGTGTGCTGATGGTTTGATAAGAACCTTGTTTGTCTCATAAACCCTCATCTAAAGTACAATAATATAGATGTGCGTATAAGACAGAAAAGAAAAGTTAGATGTTTAAGTCTAGTCAGAGGCACCTTGGAAGAAAGGCCTGGTAATCTACTTTGGAAGAATCACCCACTGAAAATCTTGTGGAGCCTAGTTCTACTCTGACTCACATGGAACCGCCATGAGTCAAAGTGGACTCCACAGCGGTTGGTATGATGGTCTGGGCAATCAATCCCTGGTAGTCTAAATGTTTAATGTGCTTGTTTGCTAAGTGAAAGGTTGGAGTTTTGAGTCCACCCAGACATACCTTGAAAAAAAAGCCCTGGTGATCAACTTCCAAAAAGTCAGGCATTGAAAACCCTACAGATTACTGGGCTGACAGCTGGGGTCCATGGTCTTGGGGGACATCTACTTCAACCAGCATATCACTGTCTGTTAGAAGAATGTTCTACATCCAACTGTGAGGAGGAGTGACTGGGTCCTGGGAGCCTGCGAGTAGCCATCTAAGACGCATCTGCTGATCACCTCCTAGCTGGAGCAAGGGGAAGTGAAAACCAAAGACACAAGGGAGAGACTGGCCCAAGACACCCACGGACCACAGTGACCACAGCCTCCACCAGACTAGGCTCAGGGCAACTAGCTGGTTGCCTGGTTACCACCACAGATGGCTGTGGCAGAGATTATGGTAGGGAGTCCCAGAGAGAGTGGGAGAGAAATGTGGAAGAGAATTCAAATTCACCAAAAAAAAAAAAGCTCCAGGATGGTTGGTCTGACAGAGACTGAGGAAACCCCAAGAGTATGCACCCTGATACCTTTTAGCTCAATTTTGAAGTCACTGCTGAAGGCTACCCTTTAGCCAAAGACTAGACAAGCCTATGGGGCCAAGAATGACACACACGAGGGACAGTTGTGTACACGAGACTAATAGACATATCAGCCCAAGGTCAGGGATGGGAGGGTGGGAAGAGACACAAGAGTGGAAGCAGGGAACCTGGGGCAGAGAAAGGAGAGTGTTGACACCACTGCCGGGGTTGGTGTTGTTTGTGTAGTAACCGGTTTGATGAGAAACTAATAGGCGATGAGAACTTTCAACTAAATCATCATCGTCATCATAACAGAAGAAAACCCTATGGAACATAGTTTTGCTCTGACAAAAATGGGGTTACCAAGTGTTGGAGTCAGTTCGGCAGCAACTAGTGTTGGTTTTTCTTTTGACAAATGTAACACAGCTGCTGCCAGCTGTGTAGAAACTAGACCTCCTCTGTGGATGCAAAGGTTCCAGCTCACTCCCTGGAGGCCTCAGAAGCTGTCCTCGGGCTGGAGGAGGGGCTAACGGGCCTGGCCCAGCTCCACTCTCCTCTGGGGATGCCTCTCTGCCTTTTGGTCCTGAAGCGATTTCCAGAGACCAGTAAAGTGAATGGTAAAAGCTTATCCCACAATCCAAACTCACTTTATTCCAGCAAGTATGAAAGGGAGGAGGGAGAGGGAATAACAGCAAACTTGGATCAAGCTCCTTTCTGCAGAAAATAAAATTGCTCAACAGAGGGAAGCAGCTTTTCCCTTGATAATCAATTATTATAGGCTTTCGTCTTTACACTAACTAATCACATTAGTATTCCGGTTAGAGCACCAGCTTCTGGCATGAGTATACCAGAAGGTGTAGCAGGAATGATCCGGCTAACTTGGCTTTGGAATCTGGTTCTGCCACTTGCGAGCTCTGTGACTTTAGGTAAGTGACTTCACATCTCTGAGCTAGTTTCCATACTCAATAAAACCAAACCTGTTGCCAACGGGTCGATTCTGACTCTTAGACACCTGACATAGGACAGAGTAGAATTGCCCCATAGAGCTTCCAAGGAGCACCTGGTGGATTTGAACTGCTGACTTTTTGGTTTGTAAATATAACTCTTAACTACTATATCACCAGGGCTTCCTCTTACCCATAAAATGGTGGTTAATAACTCTAGCTTTATAGAGTTGGTGTGATGACTTGAAAAGAATGTATGTAATGTCTTCACATGCAATAGCCATGCAGTAAATAGCTACTGCTATTTTGTATTTCTGATTTGTGGGCTCAGTGTGAGCATGGATCTATTTGTCAGTGTGTGGACAGGGCAGATAGATAAGGTGTGGGAGGGCGAGTGTGTGGAGCATGGTTCTGGGTCAGCAGCTGAGAGATTTTTCGTGGCTGTGGCCTCTCTGTGGGTTCAGAAGTCTTCATTCTCTGTCCTCCTCATAAAGGTCTCCAGATAGGTCTGCGTGGAACCTCCGAGGGGATTCCGCAGGGAGGTGTCTGAGCAGCATCAGCGGCTCTCGGGCCTTGTCTCGGTATTCCAGACTCTTCTACACTTTCGCTACTCCCTGGTGTCTCGTTAAGAGACTTCAAAGGAGAGACTTCAGGCTAGAAACTTCTCTTGCCATTCACGTTTTTTAGCATTGAAGACATAGCTCTGAAGAACATGTCTGTGAAGGCTAATTAGCCTCTAGAGAGGGAGAGAGAGGAGAAGATATACACAGACAGACACATGGTGGAAGAGACCAGAAAACTGCTGCAGGAACAGCAGAGGAGGAAGGACAGGTTGCTCTTTGAATTCTGTGAAATAACCTCAAGGATATACATGCCTCATGAAGGTGAAAAAGACTATGGATCAGTAACCAAAGGATCTGATCCCAAAGATGCGTAAGTCAGGTCAGTGGTGGAGCTAGCACTGGGGTTGCCCCTTACCAAGAGGCCCGTGAAGCAGGCTGGACTGCCTCTCATGCAAGGAAGGCAGAAACCACACAAGGTGGAGTGCATAGGCATTGGCGGTAAGGAGTGTGCCTGGAGGACTCTCTTTCCCAGTCTTCCCTGAACCCTTTAGCCCCCAGCCACTTACACCTGAACCCTTATTTTAACAGAAAGCACAAAAAACCCTGAATATTTAGTACCAGGTACATTTATCAATAGCATCTAGTTAATTCTAACAATATCCACAAGAAGCACATGCTTATCCTCAATGTATAGGTGAGGAAACTGTATACCAGGAAGTCACACCCTTGTCTTCCTCCTGCTAAGGGGATCAGGCTGCTTCTATACTTTGAGCCTTAAAAGTTTAGTATGTTGCTAGCAAGTAATGTTTCAGTCGTCACTGCCTCCACTGATCACCAAGTTTCTTAGTTACCTCATGCTGCTATAACAGGAATTCTGCAAGTGGATGACTTTAACAAAGAGAAATTTATTCCAGCATGGTCTAGGAGGCCAGAGGCCAAATTCAGGGAGCCATCTCCAGGAGAAGGTGTTTTCTCTCTGTTGGCTCCGGGGAAGACCCTTGTTAATATTCTCTTGGCCTAGGAACTTCTCAGCACAAGGATCCTGGGTCCAAAGAACGCATTATTCTCTTGGTTCTCATTTTTTAGTATGACATCCCCCTGTCTCTGCAGGATTCTTTTATGTCTCAAGAGATTGGTTTAGGACACAACCTAATTCTGTAGTTTGAGTACTGCCTGATTAACATAACTGCCCCTAATCCCAAATCATTAACCTCACAGAGGTAGGATTTACAATACTTAGGAGAAGCATATCGGATGACAAAAGGGTGGACAATCACACAATTCCAGGAATCATGACCCAGCCACACTGAGACATATTGTGGGGGCACACAATTCAATCAATGACACCAAGTAAATGCATACTGATTGTGAGACATTTGAAAAATGCTGACAGTTACAAAGACAACTGTAAAAATAATTTTTGATCTGCGAAGATCTCTGTTTTCTTTTTTATGCTCTCTTTACTGCTTTGATTATTATTGTAGCTACTGAGATGCTGTGTTACGGATGCTTAAAGCTGCAAGAAATAGGCAGCTTGGCTATCATCAACACAAAGGCAACAGGTGTTTAAAAAACAGAAGTTTATTTTTCTTGGTAAGAGGAAGTCTGGAGGTAGGCAGTTGCTGCTGTTGATCTAGTGGTTCAGTAATAGACTGACGTCTTCAAAATACTCTTGACAGTTGCCTCATGTTTACAAAATAGCTGCTACAGCTCCAAAAATCACAGCCATACTCAAAGCAGTAAGAATATAAGGGATAGCATTAGCAACTGTTTCTTTATGAGGAAACGAAAAGCTTTCCCAGAGGCACCTGGCAAACTTTGTTTTACAACCTGTTCGTCATAAATTGATCACACAGCTACTCCTACTTTAAGGGAAATTGGGTGGGGGGATGACATTTTATTCATCCAAACTCTCTAGTTGAAATGGGTTAGGGAATGGGAGTTGGGTTAGCCAATCAATGGTGGGAGTGGGTTAGCCAATCTAGGGTGGCTGCCAGAGATGTAATGCTCTGATTGGCCAAACCTGGCTCACATGCCCACCTCTGGAGCTGGGATGGGCTCTGCTTTCCTATGATCATGTAGACTGAGAAAGGTGGAAGAAAAATGAATACCGTAAACATAAAAGGAAAATGGATGCTAGGGAATCAAGAATGAAAGATGTCCATCTGTATCAGTTAGCTTTTGCTGTGTAACAAATCACCCCAAACTCAGTGGCTTAAAACAACTAATGTTTATGATCGTTCATGATTCTGTGGATCACCTGGGAAGTTCTTCCCTTCTGGGCTTCTTGGCTGGGGCTAGGAAGGCATCATTTGGCTCCACAAAATCACTAATAACCAGAGACATGAGTGTTCTCAGAATTCCAAATAGCAGCGAAACAGAACAATCTCAATGCATAAGCATAAGCACTTTTCATGTTTCTGCTTGCGTCATATCTGCTATTGCCTCTTTGACCAAACTGAGTCACACGGCCAAGCTGAAACCCGGTGTGAGAGGCAAATACCCAAATGTGAGGATACACAGAGTCGTGAATTCTTGGGGCCACTACTGCAGCAATCTACCCCACATCTATTTGAAGCACATTGTAGCCTATTCAAAATGGTCTGTCACTAGTTATAAAGAGATAGACATAAAAAGCAGGGATTACCTATTTTCCTCAACGTTATGTTTACTTTCAAAGGTGAGACAATAATAGCTACTTGAGACTAGGTAGCTACTATCTATTGGATGGTAACATTAGTCCATTTATATACCATACTGCTTAACACTTCCCTCTATTTCCCCACTCATGGTACCTGCAAATACATTTTAAAAGATCTGTATCCTAAAAACCCATTGCCACTGAGTCAATTCTGACTCATAGTGATTCTATAGGACAGAGTAGAACTGCTCATAGGATTTCCAAGGAGCAACTAGTGGATTCAAACTGATGACCTTTTATTTGTAGCCTGAGCTTGTAACCACTGTACCACCAAGGCCTCATATTTTTATCTGATTGAAGTATATTTAAATGTGTTAATTTTTGAGTTTCCACCTTAAGTGCTTCCACACGGATGGTTTTATAGAATCCTCCCTGCAACCCTATGAAGTTTGTGCCCATTTACAGATGTGGAAACAGAGGCTCTGAGAAATTAGGTTGTTCCAGGTCATTTAGCCGCTATTTTCAAGCTGAAACAAGTTGCCCATCAAATTGATTTCAACTCCTGCTTACCCCACATGTGTCAGAGTAGAATTATGCTCCACAGGGTTTTCAACAGCTGATTTTTCAGAACTGAATTGCCAGCCCTTTCTTTCAAGGCACCTCTGGGCAGACTCAAACCACCAACCTCTTGGTTAGCAGTCAAGTATGTCAGTTAAGTGTTTACACCAGAGTCTCCTTTTTCTGAATATAGTGATCTTTCTACTGTCCCACAGCTGTTTCCTCTGAACAGATGAGATCCTTCTCCATGAAGTCAGGCCACTGGAAAAATTACTGGGAACTTTCCTTTTTCTCTCTGGAAAAAGTAAATGATGTTCCAGTTACTCTTGAGCTAAGGGTCTGAGCCCCTTCAAGTAGAAAGCCTCTGCCTTTATTGTAGTTATTCCAAAAGTGTTGCATGGTCTTTGTAACGTTTTTTCCAGCTGGATTCTCCTACTGATTTTTCCACTAGGTCTCAACAAACTTAGTGCTCTGAAGCAAAGCAAGTCTATCAGGTACGGGGTCACAGGCTCCCCAGGTATCCAACAACACTTGGGGATGGTATCACTGTTCGATATGCAGATTAATGAGGTCTTTAGCAGCTTGGTGGGCCACATGGGCTTTCTACCATTCCCAGCTGACAGCAACTGAGCAGCGTGTCTGTTGCTAGAGGGTGGCCTCCTCCTGCCTCATCAATGTGAAGCTACAGAATGGACCAGTAGGGAGGGAGATAGTTGCTCCATTCTTAGTGCTGAGGTTAATGTGTGAGGAAGGAGGTGTTTTCTCCCCTGTTGTGGTCCATTGCTGTGCACGCAATTAGAACTGCTCTTAAATATGACTAACTACAAGGTGGTAGCTCTGTTGTTTGAAAATCAGGTCTGTGAGTATCTGCTCATGATTATACTGATGAGCATGCAGGCATGCATGCACGCACGCACGCACGCACGCACGCACACACGCACGCACACACACACACACACACACACACCCCAACCTTGCTGCTGTCAAGGATTCCAGTTCACGGCATCACCACGTGTTACAGAGTAGAACTGCTCTATCAGGATTTCTTGGCTGTAATCTCTATGGGAGCAGAGCAAAAGGACTTTCTTCCATGGCACTGGTGGGTGGCTTTGAACTTGTTATCCTTAGGTTAGTAGTCATGTGAAAACTGTAGCACCCAGGAGCCTCAAACAACAACAGCAGACTGTGTAAAACATTCAATACAACACCAGATGTGGCTCATCTATTTAAAGAATGTTTTGTTATGTCACAATTGTCAACTGTGCAATAACTAGATCACATGTGGTGTGTTGTGATGATATTGTTTCACAGATGGCTTGCATTTATTATCAGTGGGGCTACTTCTTGTTAATGTTAACATTTAAAATAAGGAACTTGAAGTGTTAGAGATTGTTATTGATTCTTTATGAGGGGAAAATCCTTACTCTTCTTTGAAGTTTTTGAAATTGAGATCACTGAGAAGGATTCTAAGATGGCAAACTTTAAAACATTGCACTATTTACAACTACTCATTTGTATGAATCAGAATTTGTGTTCTGTGTAACCAAAATAATGTTCAAAAGAAAACAGGGCACATAGGATTGCAACTGTCGTCCAGCATCTTAATTTCCAAATTTTTCTATTCATCCAAAGGATCTCTTGATTATTATGCTGTTGTTGTTAGGTGCCATCAAGTCAGTTCCAACTCATAGTGACCCGATGTACAATAGAACACTGTCAGGTCCTGTGCCATCCTCACCATCATTGTTATGTTTGAGCCCATTGAAAAGGTATGGTGACAGGAAGCTCAAAGACTACAGCCTTCAGTATGGATCGCACCTCCACATCAAGAAAACAAAAATCCTCACAACTGGACCAGTAAGCAACATTATGATAAACAGAAAGGATTGAGGTTGTTAAGGATTTCACTTTATTTGGTTCAACAATCAACACCTATGAAAGCAGAAGTCAAGAAATCAAAAGACACATTGCATTGGGAAAATCTTCTGCAAAGGACCTCCTCAGAGTAGTGAAAAGTAAGGATGTCACCTTGAAAACTAAGGTATGACTCACCCAAGCCATGGTATTTTCCACTCACATCATAAGAATGCAAAAGCTGGACAAGGGGTAAGGAAGACAGAGGAGAACTGATGCCTTTGAATTGTGGTTGGAAAAGAATGTTAAACGCACCATGGACTACCAAAAGAACAAACAGATCTGTTCCGGAAGAAGGACAGCCAGAGTGTTCCTTGGAAGCAAAGATGGCAAGACTGCATCTTACATACTTTGGACATATTGTCAGGAAGGATCAGTCCCTGGAGAAGGACATCATGCTTGGTAGAGTGGAGGGTCAGCAGAAAAGAGGAAGACCCTCAACAAGATGGATTGACACAGTGGCTGCAACCTTAGCTTAGCATAAAAATGACATGGTGCAAGACTAGGCAGTGTTTCATTCTGTTGTGCATAGGGCCTCTATGGGTTGGAACTGACTCAACGGCACCTAACAACAGCAACAACAAAGACATAGATTAGTCCTTAACCTTGAGAGAAACTAAAGGAAACTATGCACTTATGCTTGGAGATAGAATCAGGACCGAAATGGTACAGGCCATGCTCAGGATGTGGTCACGTATTTTACTCAACCTGCACCAGTGGTGCAATGGTTCAGTGTCAGCTACTGACTGGCAGATTGATGATTCAAACCCACCAGCTGCTCTGTGGGAGAAAAGACCTAGTGATCTGCCCCTGTAAAGATTAAAATTCATTGTCGTTGAGTGAATTCTGCCCCTGTAAAGATTAAAATTCATTGTCGTTGAGTGAATTCCAACACATAGCAACACTACAGAACATAATAGGACTTCCCCTTTTCAGGGCTGTGAATCTTTCTGGAAGCAAGCTGACACATCTTTCTCCCACAGAGCAGTTAGCAGTTGAGTGCTTAACCAGTGTGCCACAAGGCCTGCTTCCTGTAAAGATGTCTGCCTAGGCAACCCTATGAGGAAAGTTCTGCTCTGTCTATAGATTCCTGTGATTGGAATGGACTCAAGTGCACAGAACAATGACAGCATTGGTGTGGTAGACTGAATTAATGAATGCCTCCAATTACTCACTTTTTTTTTGGTATCACATCCTTTACCATGTGTCTTTTTCAGTCTTTCTCTAAAGAAGCTGAGTCTGTTTTACTACCTGTCTTGGTCACCTGGTACTGCTCTAACAGAAAATACCATCAGTGGGAGGCTTTATGAAGAGAAATTTTTATTGACACAGTCCAGTAAGTCACAAACCCATTTACGAATTATAAGTCCATTCAGTGGATAGGTAAACTATGGTACATATACTCAGTGGAGCACTATGCAACAATAAAGAATAATTATGATGCCAGGAAACATCTCATAACCTGGTTTCAACACTGGAAGACATTATGTTGAGTGAAATTAGTCAGTGACAAAAGGACAAATATTGTATGAGACCCCTACGAGAAAATCTCAAAAACAGACTTACATGTAGAAAAAAAGACTCTTTGATGGCTGCAAGGGAGGGGAGGGGAGGGAGGGAGGGCGGGGGGTGGTTTAGATTAGATAGTTGGTAGAAATTTGGTTGGGTGAAATCGTTGATAGCACACACTGGAAACAAGAACAATATTATGTGGACTTCAGCATAACTTGAAGACTCCTTCCATCTTAACCCAATATTGCAAGGACAGAGTAGCTGGGGCCGGGGGCCAGGGACCATACTCTCAGGTGAAATCGAGGCCAATTGGCACAACTAGCATTTTGCTAAGAGGGCGCTCTGCACCCCACATTGGTGAGTGGCATCTTGGGTCTTAAATGCTGCCAAGCTGCCATCTGAGGGCACAGCAAATGGTCCCAACTCAGCAGAAACAGGTGATCACTGAGGACCAAAATGCCATGGGGTAAAGACAACCCAGAAGATAGAGAGACCCACATAAGTGGGTGCCTACATCAACCTGGGACTGGTAGAACTGGATGGTGCCCGGCCACCATCAGTGATAGCCACGACAGAGCTCACTAAGTCGAGTTTCACTGGCAACACAGGAATAAAAAGGGGTGCACCCTGAGATCTCCACTAAAAGACCACAATTGATGGTCCAGCAGCTTTGGGGTTCCCCTGAGAGCATGGCCCCTGGCCCTGATGCTGCTCTTGCCCATAAGTCATAAAGAAGGTCTACTCTTTGGACATGAATGGATTGGACTTGGCAATGCAGAGTAACCATATATTGGATGCACTTTATGGTTCTATGCATCTATAGGATATCATCCTGCTGACCTCTGGCTGGAGGAAGGGGAGTGAGTGGAGAGGTGGGGAAAGGAGACCGCTGGAGGATGAGACATGTATAGAGCAGAGAGGAACAGTGTGCTGTCACTGGGCAGGGAGAGCAGTGGAAGCTGCATATAGGTGGGCATGTAAATTTATATGGGAATGTACATTTTCACTCAGTCATAATAAAAAAAAGGAAGAAGAAAAATATATATAAGTCCACTCAGTAAGAGAATTTATCACAGTCTGGTAAAGTCCAAATCACGTGAGAGCATCTCAGCACAGGAACATCAGCTCCAAAGGACGTGCTCTGCTCTTGGTGCTGCTTTCTTGATGATATGGGGTTTCCAGCTTCCTCTGCTCACTTCTTTCCCTTACATCCTACAAGCTTGTAATTTGAGTTCTGCCTCACTAACACAACTGCAGCCCATTCTCCATTATCAGTATCACAGAAGCAGGATTCTCAACATGTGGGTGGAATGGCACCATACTGGGATTCCTAGCCAAGTCAAATCAATACATACATTTTTGGAGGGACACAGTTCAATCTATGAGACTACCTCTTGAATCTGGTCTAGCTTTGTGCCTAGCTTTAGCTAATGAATGAAGCAGAAGTGACTATGCGTCAATTTCAAGCTCCGGCATCAAGGCTCCTTGGCTGTTCCTACTTACTCACTTGTGTCTCTGCCACAGGCATGAGAATACACCTGGAAAAGTCAGCTGGACACCAGTGGAGGTGAGAGTTGTCTCAGTCATTCTGCCCAGGGCTGACCTAGATCTGCCAAAGTCTCTTGTTCCTTCCATTACTTAGCTTTGAAAACAACCAATTTTATGTATGTTTTCATAATCCATCCAGCTTTTTACATAAAAGATAGCATACTGTTCACACTTCTCAGTGCCTTGCAGAATACACATGGGTCTGGCATAACCTGAAGTCTGCTTTCCAAGGTCAATTTGGCAGTAATATCAAGGCAAAGCTGGAGACAGCAAAATAAAGAGACCAACTGGGAGGACATTTCAACCATCCAGGTGAGAGTATGAGCATCTGACCTATGGGGGACTTCACTGTTCATATGAACAACTTCTCCAACACTTCAAAGCTTCTCGCTCCTCCTTAGTTACCTACTCACTCCTATGACCATTCCCTGGATTCTGTCACCACAATAACAGCGCTTCCTCCTGTTTAAAATAAAGCCCATGAGCTTCCCCCTCAAAGGTGCCTTATTTCTTCTGTATTCTCTATCCTGGTGGATGATATCATCCTCTATCAGTCACTTAAGACAGAAACCTACTGCCACCCTCAATTGCCCCTTTCTTCAACTCTAGTAATTCCCCATTCATTCAAAGAAGATGCATTGGCATCTATGTGTAGAGCACTTACGTGTTCAACATGCCAGATACAGTGCCGGCTCTGCCAACACACGGAATACTTAAGCATCATGCTTAGCCAGTCTAATGGAAAGTTCATGATAGAGGTTGTCGACTCTGTACTCTGCACCAAACTGTTGAGTCGAAGTCCAGGACCACCTACAAAAGCATGACTTGCACACATGAACTGATTGGAGCAATACTTCACTCATATGGGGGAAGAGACAGAGCAAAAGACATGTGTGTTGGTACCCAAGGCCAGTGGGTCATTCCCCACAGCTGATGTAGACCATGCTGTACCTACTCCTGCAGCTGAAAGATGCTACAGCCACACTGCCAGGAACAGATGTATGAATGTCATTGGCCTGGTGCCTTATGATGGGCGTGCATAAGCAAATCAGAGAGGGTATTTTCTGTATACTCACAACAGAGGGAAATTTCCAGACAAAGAGAAGAAACTGGGAGACAGAGAGGCTTAGTTCCTAGCCTCTGTTATCAAAAAGAGCTCTGAGCCTAAGGCCTCTGATGAACTGGTCCAGATGAGAATCTCAAGATGATATGATAGATTATTCTCCCATTTTTGCAATAGAGAATGTTTATCACCCAGTGGGATCATCTTGTGTATTATTATCTCCATTTTACATATGGAGAGTGTCTTGGTCATCTAGTGTTACTATAACAGATATACCCCAATAAACAAAGGGAAAATAATTCACAGCAGGCTACAAATCCAAATTCAGGGCATCACCTCCAGGGAAGTCCTCTCTCTGGCAGCTCCAGAGGAAGGTCTTTGAAATCAATCTTCCCCCTGTCTGGGAACATCTCAGCGCAGGAACCTCGGGCCCAAAGGACATGCCTCGCTCTTGGCACTCCTCTCCTAATGGTATGAGGTCCCCATGTCTCTCTGCTCACCCTCCTTCTTTATATCTCAGAAAAGATTGACCCAAGACACTGTCCAATCTCATAGACCTCATCAATGTAACTACCACCAATCTGTGCCATTAAATCACAATGACAGAATTTACAACACCTAGGAAAATCCCATCAAGTGACAAAATGGTGGACAACCATACATTATTGGGAACCATGGGCCAGTCAAATTGATATACAGATTTTTGGGGGACACAATTCAATCCACGACAGAGAGAGTCTGAAAGAACAATTTGCCCAAGCCTGGAAAGTGACGATTCATATTTAAGCCTCTTTGACTCTATGGAGCATATTTTTTCTCCTATGGGTAGCCAGAAGTCCTTTCCATTTTATCTTCTGGTGTTGGGGTCTTCTCTGTTGGTACTGTCACTATCTTAGATCAAACACTCATTTTCTCTCACCGGGACCACTGAAATTTCCTCCTAAATCATCTCTTTGCCTTATTAGCTACAATTCAGCCTCTATATTGTTGCAAAAGGGATCTTGGAAATGAGACATCAGGTCATGCCATTTCCTATTTAGGAGGATGAAATCTACACTGCTCAGTAAGCCACTGAGGCCTTGCACAGCCTGGCCTGTGCCCACCACTCTGGCTCCATCATTTAAGACACAACCCCTCCCCATACTCTTCAAGCTTTGTCTCATTGATTCATCTCAGTTCCTCAAATCGACCTTGAGCAAGTTCCTTGACCACTGTGAGGCCAAGGTTCTTTATTTTTAGTTTTCTATTGTGATTAAGTGAAAGTATACAATGCAAATCAATTTTGCATACCCAGCTATCTGCAGCTCCTTCTGCTCTCCTTGCCCAGTGACAGCACACCCCTCCTTTTCATTCTATGTCTGTCGTATCCTCCCAGCAATCTACTATCCTCTCCTCTCACCCTCTTCTCTCCTGTCTATAAAGTACACGAACTGTATGGTCACACTGTGTCCCTGAGTCTAGTCCATTTTTGTCCAAAGAGTTGACCTCAGTAATGTTTTCTGGGCAGGGGCAGCAGGTCTAGGGGCCACGTTCCAGGGGATCCTGCAGGCCATCAGACCATCAGCTGTGGTCTTTCAGTAGAGTTCTTGAGCTGCACCCCTCATTTTCTTGTGTTGTCACAGGGAGTCAACATTGTGTGCCCCGTGAGAGCTGTCTTTGGTGGTGGCCAAGCACCGTCTGGTTCTTCTGGTCACATGTTGCCGCCACTCACACAGGTCCTTCTGTCTTGTGAGCTCTCTTTTCCTAGTATCTTTGTTGTTCTCAGCGATCATCTCTTCTGGATCAGTTGGGACCATTTGGTGTATCTCAGATGGTAGCTTGCTAGCTTTTAAGACTCCAGATGCTACTCACCAATATGAGGTGCAGAAGACTCTCTTAGCAATAAGCTAGTTATGCCAATTGGCCTCAGTGTCCCCCAAGAGCGTGGTCTCCAGAACCCATGCCTGCTACTCTACCCTTGCAGTATTGGGTTGAGACTAGAAGGG
Source organism: Heterohyrax brucei (assembly GCA_028571685.1). Taxonomy (NCBI): domain Eukaryota; kingdom Metazoa; phylum Chordata; class Mammalia; order Hyracoidea; family Procaviidae; genus Heterohyrax; species Heterohyrax brucei. Next base: position 162,494,185 of record CM053140.1, read on the forward strand.
TTTTCAGCTCATGGTAAAGTCCAGTTAAGTTGATCTACTTTGTATTGTGCGCTGTCACTTCTTTCACCTAACCAAATTTCTTTCAACTATTTAATCTATGACCAAGCCTCTCCCTCCCTCCCTACTCTGGTAGCTGTCAAAGAGTCTTTTCTTTTACATAAATCTGCTTTTAAGTCCTTATAGCAGAGGTGTCATCCAATATTTGTCCGTTTGCTGCTGACTGATTTCACTCATCATAATATCTACCAACGGAAACCGTGTTATGAGACACTTTCTAAAATTGCCATTTTTCTTTATCGTTGGTTAGTGTTCCGTTGAGTATGTACCATAGTTTATTTATCCATTAGTCTGTTAATGGGCATATAAGTTGATTCCATCTTTTTGCTGTTGTGGACTGTGCTGCAATAAACATTGGTGTGCATGTGTCTGAGTGGTGGGATTACTGGATCAAATGGTATATCTATTTCCAGCTTTTTAAGGAAGTGCCAGATTGCTTTCCAAAGAGGTTGTACCACTTGCAATCCTACCAGCAAGCAGTGTAGGAGAGTTCCCATCTCTCCACAGCCTCTGTAGCATTTGTTGTTTTGTGGGCTGAGGTGGTATCTGATTGTAGCATTTGTTGGGCTGAGGTGGTATCTGATTGTAGTTTGATTTGGATTTCTCTGATAGCTGATGATCGTGAGCATTCCTCATGTGTCTTTTGGCTGCTTGGATGTTCTCTTTGGTGAACTGTCTGTCCATCTCCTTTGCCTATTGCTTAATTGGGTTATTTACCTTTTTCTTGTTGGTATTTTGCAGTACCTTTTAGATTATGGAGATCAAATGTCAGTCCAACATATAGTTGCCAAATATGGTTCCTTATTTTTAAAATGGAAGTAAGAATAACAATACCCGTATAGCCGTTACAGGGTCACTATGAGTTGAAGTTAGACTCGACAGCAATGAATGAGGCTTTTTTGTTTGTTTGTTTTTTGGTTTTATATGGCCACTGCAAGCATTAAAGGAAAGAATGTACATGTAAAGTTCTCAAAATTGTGTCACTCTTTGCAAATTCAGTAAATAAATATTGTAACCTGTTGCAAACCACTGACCTTTTGGTAGGCATCCAAGCTCTTAACCACTACAACACCAGGACACCAATAAATGTTGTCGTAGGTATTATTGCTATTGATATTGTGATAGGCTCCCATCTGTTTTCTTCACACCTGGAAATAAGGAGATGAAGGGGGATAAACAAGGAGCCTGCCTCCTCTTTGGAGTTCCTGGGTGGTGCCAGTGTTTAACATGCTCTGCTGCTGACTGAAGAGTTTCAGGTTTGAGTCTACTCAAAGGTACCTCAAATGAAAGGCCTGGTGATCTACTTCTGACAAATCAGCTATTGAAAACTCTGGAGCATAGTGCTACTCTAAAACACGTGGGTTCACCGTGAATCAGAACTGACTTGACAGCAATTGATTTCTTTTTTAGCCTCCTCTTGGCAGACCCCAGTAGTGTAGTGGTTAAGAGCTATGGCTGTTAACCAAAAAAAGTCAGCAGTTCAAATATACCAGCTGCTTCTTAGAAACACTATCAGGCAGCTCTACCCTGTCCTACATAGGGTTTCTATGAGTTGGAATTGACTCGATAGCAATGGTTTTGCAGTCAGCGCTCCCTGGGCTTGCCTAAGAAGCTCTGGTGATGCAGTGGTTAAGTGCTTGACTGCTAACAAAAAGGTTGACAGTTGGAATCCACCCAGTGGCTTTATGGGAAAAACACTTGGCTATCTGCTTCCAGCCAAGGAAACTCTAGGGGGCAGACCCCTCTTTAAGACATGGAGGTGTCTCGAGTTAGAATAGAATAGCATCCAACAACAGCCAGGGACTGTGGCTTCTGGACTGGAGGTACCCAAGGTCACTTAGCTTGTCAAGAGTAGAGCCAGGACGAACTCAAGGAACTTGAGTCTGATGGGCTCTTCCCACTGAACCTGGAAACTCATGCTTCCCTAGCCTGGACAAGCAGTTGCTAACCTGCCCTTCCTGCTCCTCAGCTCATCACCCTACAGCAGCCCCAGCATCTGGCTCTGCTGGATTATAATGGCCCCTATTTAGCAGCCCAGTTGTCACCACTCCCACAGCTGTTCGTCTTTCACCAGAAGCTGCTGGCAACCTTCCTTCCCAACCCCCAAGGCCATTTTAGGAGAGATTTCAATGAGGAATGCTCAGATCAGCAGCAGCCTATCTGCAGGCTCCTTTTCATCCCCCTCTGTCCCCATATTTTTAGGGAAGCAGATGGGATCCCTGAAGGGAACTCGGATGATCTAGGGAGCCAAAGGAGGCTTTTTTCTCTTTCTGAACAAATTAATTAGTGCCCCAGAAAGCTTGAGACAAGCTTTACTCAAGGGATGGGACACAGTAGGAGGGACTTAGTATGAGAAACGATTCTGCTGGATTTAAGCTCAGAGATGCTGATTCCAACCGTCTGCTCCTTCCGCATCTGTGGCTGTGGCAACGTGGCTGGGGGCCCTTCTCCCATCTCCTGACAGCTTCTGAGATCTAGTGATCCTCCTTTATTCTAAATCTGATCAGCCCAGAGACTGTTTGTTTCTGTGGAAAGAGGGTGGCAGGGAGTCAGTACGGAACCTTGGTATGACCCTGGTACCAGTCTAGCTGTGTGATCTTGGATGGGTCATCTCTTTTCTCTGGGTTCCAATCCCCACTGCTGCTGAGTGGATTCTGACTCACAGCAATCCTGTAGGATAGAGTAGAACTGTTGCATACAGTTTCTGGGGCTGTGATCTTAACAGAAGTGGACGCTACATCTTTCTCCTGTGGAGTGGTGGGTAGTTTTGATCCACCAATCTTTTGGTTTAGCAGTCTAGTACTCAACTACTGCACCACCGGGGCTCCTTCTCTGGGCTCCAGTTTCCTAAATTCAAAACTGGGAAGCAGAATCTCAGTCTTGTCTACTTCACATGATTGCTGTGAGGGTGAAATGTGACCATTGAATTACCTGTGACTCGTTTGACCCTCCCCACTGCACACTTCTCACAATAGAATTCTGTCTTTTCATTCACCACTGTGTTTCCAGCACCTGTCAGAGTTGTGGAAGGTACTTCAAACCAAACCAGGTGCCGCTGAGTTGGCTCCAGCTTACGGCTACCCCATGGGCTGCAGAATAGAACTGTGCTCCTCCACTGAGTTTTCAAGGCTGTGTCCTTTTAGAAGTAGACTCCGAGACCTTTCTACTGAGGCACCTCCCAGTGGGTTTGAATAGCCGACTCCTTGGTTAGTAGCCACACACTTAACTGTGCCACTGAGGGACTCCTTGGCATGCAGCAGGAGCTCAATAAAAACACAAATTATCATTAATGTATCTTGTCTGCTGTCAAGTACCATCACACAGGATTATGTTTATAGCTGCTCAGCCTGATTTATGGCCCCTGTTACCACACCACCTACTTTATGTAAGACGAATAAAAGGAAATAGGACTGTGTATATATCCTCTTTCCTACCTTTTACATTTTTTTGCCAAAAACGGGGGTGAGGCAGACTCTCTCAGGTCCATTTCCATCTTTCACGTGTCTAAAGGGCTTTCTACTTACATAGTTCTTTTACATTCACTACTAAATTTAACCTTATATCAATTCTTGAGGAAAGCAGGTCAAGTGGTGTTACAGATTGAATTCTATTCCTTCAAAAGATATGTGGAAGTTTTAATCCTGTGTCTGGAATGTAATCTTGTTTGGCGATGGAGTCTTTGAAGACTGATTATTGGTCAGGTTAACCTGAAGTCACACCGGAGTAGGGTGAGTCCTAATCGTACATGACTGGTATCCTTATAAAAGAGGAGAAGGTACACAGAGACAGGAAGACAGAGGAAGGATGCCATGTGATGCTGTAGCTTCAAGACAGGGAACACCTAGAGCCAGCAAAAGCTAGGCAAGAGCTATAGAATAGTCTTTGTTTCGGATCCCTCAGAGACAATCAACACGACTAGCATCCTGATATGAGGCAATACATTTTTGTTCTTATTAGTCACCCACTTTGTGGTATTTTAATACAGCACACGTAGTAAATTAATACAAGTGGGGAAGCCAAGGTCCAACACGGCTGTCTTAGTTACCTAGTGCTGCGATAACAGAAATACCATAAGTGGATGGCTTTAACAAACAGAAGTTTATTACCTCATAGTCTAGGAGGCTAGCAATTCAAATTTAGGGCACCAGCTCCAGGGAAGACTTTCTCTTCTTGTTGGTTCTGGGGAAAGATCCTTGTTAACATTCTTTTCCTGCTCTAGGAATTTCTCAACACAGGGATCCTGAGTCCAAAGGATATGTTCCACTCCTGGTTCTGCTCATTTGGCAGTAATGAGGTCCCTCTTCACTCTAGTCACTTCCCTCTTCTATATCTCAAAAGAGATTGATTCAAGATAGAACCCAATCCTGTAGATTGAGTCCTGCCTCATTATGAGTTATGACTCTAATCCTGCCTGGTGAATATCATTTCAAAAAACTAAACCTACTGCTGTTGAGTTGATTCCGATTCATAGGCACCCTATAGGACAGAGTAGAACTGCCCCATAGAGTTTCCCAGGTGCACTTGGTAAATCTGAACTGTCAATATTTTGGTTAGCAGCTATAGCACTTAACCACTACACCACCAGGGTTTCTGTTAACATCATAGAGGTTAGGACTTAACAACACATAGGATAATCACATCAGTTCATAAAGTACTAGACAACCATGCAATACTGGGAATCATGGCCTAGGCAAGTTGACACACATTTAGAGTGGACACAGTTCAATCCATGACACTGGGGAAGTAACTTGCTCAGGAATGCATAGTACGGAAGCAGCTCCAGGTCTTCTCTGTTTTTTGGGGTTTTTTTTGCCCTTATATGTACGCATATAGTGTTCCCCTTTATTAACTGCTACTTCAAGACTAAACACAGGTGGTAGCTCCTCTAGGAATGCTTTCTTGACTTTCTAAGCCTGGATTAGCAGACTGTTCACGAGTTAAACCTCTGTAACAGCATCAATTCAGTCTGGGTCTGTCCCACTAGACTGGGAGCTCCCAGAAGGCAAGGACTGTATCATCGTCTCTGTCTGCACACCTAACAGTGCAGCCGGCACACAGCTTTACCGATGTCTGAGGAATGAATGAATGGATGAACGATGCTGAGTCATTTGGTGGTCTGCCTCAAGTCACTCAGGTAGGTTCTAAATTGAAAACTAAGCAAGTTTTTTTTTTTTTTAATTAAAAAAAATAAGTTGAATAAACATACCATGAGCTTAGATTTTCTCTAAGTATTTTTTACTATCTCATGTCAGGTGTCCTGGTTTCTTATGCCATATTCTCTCTATTGCTTCTCATGGGCATCTGTGGCAAAATGAAGTTATTACAGAGTAAGACCCTGAACCTGTCATCTATGGCTATTAAGTGAACATCAGTGGAGAGAGCATGCCCAGGAAAGGCAAGCAGTTTCATTCAGACCCTTTGCTGGTACAGAGCAGCCCAAGGTCACCCTCTCTGTGATTCCTGCTACTAGTACCTCGCAGGGTGTACAATGGGCATTTGGACTGTGGCCTCCAGCCTATGTGATTCCTGACCTTCTCCGAGCCCTCTAGCAGGGCAGGGGTATGGGCAGTAGTGGCCTGAGGCCTCACACACTGTCTGGTACTGAGATTTTCTCTGCCTGGTGAGGACAGGTCATTCTATCCCGAACCTAGTTTGTATATCTGAGCTGTGGCGGAAAGCCATCAAGTTACTTGTGCAGGAAGACAGGACACCCAAATCCAAGTGGTATGTTTTCGTTTGGGTTTCCCTGAAGCAGACTCTGAGACAGGATATGAGTGTACAGTGTTGTTTTTGGAGGTATTATGGATTGAATTGTGTCTCCCCAAAATATGTGCTAAAATCCCCATCTTTGTCCCTGTGGATGTGATCATGTTTGGAAATAATATATTTTAAATGTATGTGTTAATGAGGTCATACCAGGGTTGGGTGAGTCCTAACTGAATCCCTTCAGATTGTAAAAAGAGCAGAATAGACAGATATACATACAGGGATGTGACGGTGGCCAGGAAATGCCAAAGAATTCCAGGGACTACTAACAAGGAAGGACCTTGTGCCAGAACCATGCTCTGAATTCAGATTTCTAGCCTCCTGAACTTTGAGAAAATAAATTTCTGTTCTTTAAAGACACCTACATGTGGTAGTTTTTGTTATGCAGCGCTAGGGAACTAAGACAGGTGATTCCAGGTAGAAACACCATAGAGGGTAGGGAAGTAAGGCAGAGAAGAGAAGGAGGTCAATAAAGGGGTGTTATCAAGTCAGTGGAAACCCTGGTGATGTAGTGTTTAAGTGCTGCATCTGCTAACCAAAAGATTGGCAGTTTGAATCCAGCAGCTGCTCCTCAGAAACTCTATGGAGCAGAACTACTCTTTCCCGTAGGGTCAGTATGAGTTTGGTTTGGTAACACATCAGTAACCACCGCAGGTACTGGAGCCCCATCCTGCTGGAGAACACCAGGAGATGGTAGGGGACCCGCCTTGGAACCTTCTTAACAGAAGGCAAAGATGCTAGCTGCTTCTTCTAAGCTCGTCTTGCTGCCCTTTGCTGAGGACTGTTTATGACACTTCAGCTCTTTGGCACTTCTGGTTTGCCTGGCATGCAGACATTCTAAACGAGTAGCCTTTAATGTGCAGAGGTGAATTCCAAAGGCATGTGGATGGATCATGGGCAAGGGCCACTGAAAGAGCTCGTCAGCCTGATTCTGTATCGTTGCAGCTTCATCTTTACCTTCTGTGTGTTGTTGTTGTGAGTTCCCATCAAGTTGATTCTGACACACAGTGACCACACGTGACAGAACAGAACTGTCCCATAGGATTTTCTAGACTGTAATCATTACAGGAGCAGATTACCAGGCCTTTCTCTCATGAGATACCTGGGCGGATTTGAACCTCCAACCTTTCGGTTAGTAGCCAAGCACTTAACCATTGCACCACCAGGGGGCTCCCATTTTCTGTAAACCGGGATAACAACCCACTTGCCCAGCTGGGCCACTGATAAGTGAGAAGACGTGAAGATACATGATCCTGCTTGATGAGATGGAATGCGTAATGATGATTGAGAATTATGACTAATGACAGCTCCCAGTCTCCCAGCACATTAAAGAGGGATTTAGAAATTAAATACCCAAGAGAAAGCTGAGTAGATGACTTCAAGGAAGCAATGGTTTAGATTTAAACCTTGATTAAATTTCTGAGTGGGCTAGTGATGGAGGCAGGGCCTCCTCAGGCTCTGCCCAGCTACTGGTCAATTCACATTCAACCCACACCCAGACCTTGGGGAGGAATAATCACTTTTGTCTTAGCTCCAACCTTTGGTTTGATTATTACTTCCCAGTTGGACAGGAACTGCCTGGGAAGAGAGACAAAGCTACTAGGTTAGTGAAGGACCGTCACCATCAGCAGGAGGGAAGGACAGGGCAGGCAGTGTTGAGGAAGAGGTGAAACTCTTTGCCCCAGTGGACTCAAATCATTGAGCAAATGGCCAGTATGATTTACAAGGACTAAGAGGAGGACAAGAGCTTCTGTTTATTCTGCCTTTTTTCCATTACCTGCCAAGGCTGCTGGCAGTAAATGCGTGAAATCTACCTGACAGTAATCTTGTTGGAAGAATTCACTGTAATTTGGTTCACTGGGGGACAATCAGATTTCATGACAGCCTGCAAGGCCTCGTATATCCTGGCAGATATGGTCTTTAGGATATGCACTGATCTAATGACAACAAAGGAGAGACTGTAGGCTGGTGGAGGGGTCTCAGGGCCCAAAGAGGCGCCCAGACTCACTTTCTTCTCACCTCCTCCTAAAGCCCAGCCTTGTGGATCAGTGAGACTGAGTCTGGCCTGGGTTGGGAGGAAGGGGTGTCTAAAGGATGACAAAGCAGTCACCCCCTCTTTTCTCAAGACTAAAACCACTGCAGAGCCACTTATGGGAACCCCATGAATTAAAAGGTAACACTGAGCTCCATGGGGCTTTCTTGGCTATAATCTTTACAGAAGCAGATCACCAGGTTTTTCTTCTGTGGTATCCATGGTAGGTTTGAATTGTCAACCTATTTTTTTTTTTTCCTTAGAAAAGTTTTCCCTGGAGCTGGCATCTGAATTTAGACTTCTAGCACCCTAGACAATGAGAGGATAAATGTCGCCTTTTTCAGACCAGACTTGATGGTCTGACAGAGACTAGAGGGACCTCAGAAGACATTGCCCCTGGAATCTCTGTTAGCCTAGAACTGAGAACATTCCTGAAGCTAACTGTTCAGACAAAGATTATGACGGGAATATAAGGTATAAAACGATACTGGCAGACAGTCTGCTTCTCGGCTCAAGCGCATACGAGACTAAATGGGAAGCTTCTGTCTAGAGGTAAGATGAGATGACAAAAAGGGACAAAAGCTGGTTGAATGGGCTAAGGAAATTCAGGTTGGAAAGGAGGAGTGTGCTGTCACGTTACAGAGAGAGCAACTAGGGTCACATAACAATTAGTGTATAAATTTTGGTTTGAGAAACTAACTAGAATGGTAAACTTTTGCTTAAAACACCATAAAATAAAATTTCTCAAAGAGAATAAATTTGAAAAATTCTCCTTTTTAAAGCTATCTACTTAAGGTATTTCTGTTACAGCAACACTAGATGACCAACACGTGAGTGTCCTGGGGAGCATGGCCTGCCTCCAGAATATAAATGAATGTTCTGGTAGAATTCAGTCTCTCTTTCAATCCTGCCTTCTTCTTATGCATAGTGCAACCTATGGATCTTCGGATATGAGCCTGCAGAAGTCTCCAGCCAGCTGCATGACCTGTAGATTTTGGATTTTCCTGCCCCCTGAATTGCCAACATTTTGATTAGTACCTGAGCACTTAACCACTTCGGACACCTGGGGACCTTTCCCCTCCACTACCCATTCAGGCCAAATCTAATCAGCCAAAGTACTGCCCTTTAAAAATCTTTGTTTTGCAGTCCAATAGCAGTTAACTTTATTCTTAGCAGTATTGTTTCAATTTTAAGTTACTGAATTATTTTTTTATGGCTTAAAGCCATAGAGATACTTATTCTATATAACTTTTGTGACTAGAAAATTTGCCACAGTGACAACTATAGTAAGTGGAAGAAGTATAATAAACACATACTAACCTTCTCAGAGACAGTAGACTTTTCATTTTATAATGATGGGATCTGGATCTATGGAGCAAATAGGGGGAGGTCAGAGGTGAAAGGTTGAAAATCACCATCTAGAAGGACAACCAAGGACAGCTTGTGCTCCCTGTAGCAGGACAAGATCTGTGGGACATTGACTTATATTTTATTTATAATGATAGAAAACTGTCAATTTCCTGTCCTCAAACAAACATAAGACAAATCCTAATGCAAGTCTAAATATTAAAACATGCAATTTGATGAGGCTAAACATTAGCTTTATGGTTTAGGGACTGTGTGGGGTTAAGGAGCTGAGATCCCAGGGAAGAGAGCAGGTGAAGGAGAAGCATCCTCAAGGAGACGAGGCCTAGGAGGGAGGCTGTATCAGCCGTTGGCCTGGGGAGATGAGAGCTAAGGCCACGATGCCCTCCAAGAGTCCCTTCAGAGAGAAAAGCTATCAATTTGGTGTCAGATAGGAAAGGAAGCTATCCTTTGCATATCCATACCTCCCGACCCAGGCCAAGCTACAAAATGACTGTAGGATTTTTAGCTTTGGGACAGGAAAGCTGTTAGTACCATCAAGACAGATGGAACTCTTGAGAAGGAAGGATGTATAGCTAGAGAAGAAGATGTACTCAGTTGTGCACATGTTGAACTGAAGTGGCTTTAGTACAACTAACTGAAAATATCTTGTTATAAATGGCAGACAGAAACCAACACCATTGCCATCAACTTGATTCCAATTCACAGTAAGACAGGGATCCTAGAGGCCTCTGTAAACACTTTTGGATAAACTTGTAGCTCAAACTACAAATGGGTGGTAGGGGATGAAACGACCCAATAATTTATCACATCCTGGGACACCGAGATCGGGAAAGCACACGAGGCCATCTCGGTAGTTTGGGAACCCCTAAGGATGATTATGTCATAAACAGTATGAGGTTGATCTGACTAGGGCTACTGATTAATATACCACAGATAACAAAAGAACAAGAACTTCTTTAAGTTGTTTTTCAAGATGAATCAGAATGTGCTAATGTGAGGAACACGTGCAGTGGCCCCAGGAGTGAGCACTATGTGACCTCTCAGCAGCGGTGCACAACAGCATAAATCTGCTGTTGGGATTCCAATCAAGATCTCAAAAGATGGTAGATGTGCAGCATCCCATAATAATTCCTGCCAGTGCCCCCCAGAAACCTTTGCCACCAACTCCATCTGTACAGAGAGGCATATGCAACCTAATTTCGCTAGCCTTTCCACTTCCTGGAAAGTTCCACCTCCAGTATGAATAAAACATTAGACCCTTCCTTTTGAGTCGGATCCGACTCGACGGCACTTGGCTTGGCTTCCCCAAATCATTTATAAGCCTTGATGAAACCTTTGTTCAGGGAGATGGTGGGATAAACTTTGCCAAGGCCCTCTCATCTCCGCTTGTAAGCTTCTTTAACAAGCTTCGCTTGTGAGGAAAGAACTGTCTGTGCCTTGTCTGTTTATTATTGATCAGTGAGGGATAAGAGCATCATATGGGTTCATGGTGTCTGAGACAACACCCAGTAACAATAGCAATCCTACGGAACAGAGTGGAACTGCTCCATAGGGTTTTCTAGGCTGGATCTTCATAGGAGCAGACTGCCACATCTTTCTCCTGAACAGTGGCTGGTGAGTTAGAACCACCGTCCTGGTTAGCAGCTGAGTGCTTAACAGCTGCACAACCAGGGCTTCTCATATGGCAGACACAGAGCTGAAAAGTTAGGCAGAAGGCAGAGACTTCAGAGTTAGTCACGTAAGAAACAATTACTGAGCCCCCTACACCATGCTTGGGCCCGAGTGGCACAGTGGGTAAGCATTTGCCTGCTAATCAAAAGGTCAGCAGTTTGAATTGACTAACACTGGGGTAAACAGAGAAAAGATTGCAGCCGTAAAATATTTTATTTACTTGGACTCCCAGTCAGTGCCCGTGGAATCAGTAGTCAAGAACTCAAATGATGTATTGGGCAAATCTGCTGCAAAAGACCTCTTCAATATGTTAAAGAGCAAAGGCATCACTCTTTCAGACTAAGGAGTCTGAAATACCAAACCAGTGATATTTTCCATCACCTCATACATGTGAAAGCTGGACGGTGAATAAGCAAGACCAGACAAGAACTGATGCCTTTAAATTATAGTATTGGCCACGAATATTGGATAGACCATTGACTGCCAAAAGAACAAACAAATCTGTCTTGGAAGAAGTACAGCCAGAATGTCTCTTAGAAACAAGCATGGCAAGTTACTCTGGACATGTTACTAAGAGGGATCAATCTCTGGAAAAAGACATCATGCTTAGTAAGCAAGGCAGAGAGTCAGGGAAAGAGACGAAGACTTCCCAAGAGATGGACTGATGCAGTGGCTGCAACAGTGGGCTCAGAAATATCAGTGATTATGAGGATGGTGCAGCATTTTGTTCTGTTTTAAGTAGGGTCACTGTGATTTGAGCCTAACAACAGCAATCAGCTTTACAGATAAGGACAGTTCAGTGGTTAATCAACAATTTTTTCTGTAAGTCTTCCTGGTCATTTTCCGTCTGGTGTTCTAGCCAATGTTAGAAAGAGGAAAGTAAAACTGAAGCAAGCGTGCCATGTTTTCATTCTCCCTGACCAGACCAGTTCCCTAGGCTGGTGGTTTTCTAGAAGACCACTGACCATGAAAGGCACACATTTATTATGATATAAAGACAACTCCAGGACTTCAGTCTGTTTCAGAGGAGCAGAAGACATCCCTGGGGAATGGAAGATGTTTCTTTGCTACTAAAGAGTTGGCAAAAGACTTTTCAAGTAATTTTCTCCCCTTTGTCCTTTAACCTCAGGAGATTAGAGAAATAGTTACTGACAGTTCCTATAATTTGCATTTCAAAGTAATTTATGCAAAAATAATACATTTCAACACAGTCTCCATTAGCATATTAAAACAAATTGGCTTTCAGTCCATGCCATTTTTATCATTCTCATTTTAATTCCAAGTTCCCTAATGCATTTAGGAACAAAAAAAGGAGGAGCACTTGGAGGGGGCTAAGGAAGAAGAGGAAAGTGGGGCAGGGACCTGTGGAGTAGCTCTGGGTGTGTGTGTGTGTGTGTGTGTGTGTGTGTGTGTGTGTGTGTGAGACAGAGAGAGAGAGAGAGAAAGTTACTTTTAAAAAGAGTCAGGTACAGAGGAATTTGCGTAGGGGATTCATATGGGGAGTCTGGGCTAACTTAGGGAAAGTGCCTTTTAGGAATGGAAAATGGATAAGTGGATTGACTGGTTTGAAACTGTGCTTCTCTTTCACCTCTTTCTCCACTGTCTTGCCCTTGGGCAGGACTGCCACCACCATCCACAAAAAAAACAATATAATTACAGTTCTAACAGGCCAGTGAAGCCAGGACCACCCAAAGAAAGCTGAGAAGGGCTCAGGCTACTTGGGCATCTTACACATCTGTATGTGCCCAAACCCAGTCCTGTGAGGTGCAGAGACTCCAGATTGAAATGGCTGCTGTGAGAGAAAGAGTATGGGAATATAAACTGTCCCCCATGAAAATGAAAAGAGACATCCTTGGGAGATCTCCCCATTCCCACCATTACTCAAACATCCTGTGGTCAGATGAAATGGTTTTTAAGGCTGTGGCTGCTAATCAGAGGTCAGCAGTTCAAATCTACCAGCTGCTACTTGGAAATACTATGGGGCACTTCTACCCTGTCCACAGGGTCACTATGAGTTGGAATTGACTTGACAGCAGTAGGTTTGATTTTGGGTTTGGCTGTCTGTGAGGAAACGCTGGTGGTATAGTGGTTAAATGCTACATCTGCTAACTGAAAAGTTGGCAGTTCAAATCTGCCAAGCACTCTTTGGAAACTCTATGGGGCAGGTCTACTCTGACCTATGGGGTCACTATGAGTTGAAATCAACTCAACAGCAGTGGGCTTGGTTTGGATTGTCTATGAGGGAACCTTAAAAAGAGTAGAAAATGCAAGTGAGGGGAAATATCCCTTGTCAAAATGAAACCATGATGATGCTCGTATAAACATGTTGCTGTTAGTTGCCATTGAGTTGATTCTGACTCATGGTGATTCCGTGTTTTGCAGAGCAGAACTGCTTGATAGTGTTTTCTTGGCTGTAATATTTTGTTGTTGATGATGGTAGACATGTACACACCAGACATGCATTTATTCAACAATTTCTACATATACAGTTCAATGACATTGGTTATATTATTCATGTTGTGTCACCATTCTTACTGTCTGTCTCTTAATTTAGACTCACTGTCCCGTAAACTGTTCATCTGTAATTTAAAGTTACTATTTTCAATTTTGGAAACCTTGTTAGCATGGTAATAAAGTGCTACAGCTGCTAACCAAAAGGTCTGTAGTTCAAATCCACCAAACGCTCCTTGGAAACTCTATGGAGCAGTTCTACTCTGTCCTATAGAGTCACTATGAGTCAGAATAGACTGAATAGCCGTGGGTTTGGGTTTTTTTTTGTTGTTGTTTTATCACTTTCGAAATGCTGGTGACCTGGTGGTTAAAAGCTCTAGCTGCTAACTGAAAGGTCAGTAGTTCAAACCCATCAGTCCCCTATGGGAACTACTATAGAGCAGTTCTACTCTGTCTTTCAAGGTAGCTGTAAGTTCAACTCAACTGGACAGCATCGGGTTTGGTTTGGTTGTTTTGTTGTCAGTTTGGAGCCCTGGTGGTGAAGTAGTGAAGCATTGGACTGCTAACCAAAAGGTCAGTAGTTCCAATCCACTGCCACTCCTTGGAAACCTCAGGGGGCAGTTCTGCTTGGTCCTACAGGGTTGTTGTGAGTTGGAATCAACTCAATGGCAACAGGATTGGTTTTGGTTATTGTTAATATGATCTGATATAGGTAATTCTTTAAAACAGATCAATGTTCAAGGTAAATATTCTTTGCTAATTCAGCTAAATTGTCCTTTAGTTTGAAGATGAATTCTGGTGATAGTTTCAATTCAAGGTTCAAATTTTTTCAAGGCAAGAGATTTGGGGGTTCTTTTAGCCTCAGTGGGCTCAGTAAGTAGGGCCTCTATTAGAAATGTGAAATTATGTTACAGATTTCTCCCCGTTTTGATCAGGACTCATCTGTTGAGTCCTTGATTAAACAAGTCAGTAATGGTATCTTAACTGTAATCTTGATGAAAGCAGATGGGTATCCTTCCGTGCTAGTGTTGGACGGATTTGAATCACCAGCCCTTAGGTTAGCAGTCTAGCAAAAGCCATTTGCACCACCTAGCGATCTCATATGAAAAGCCTTCTGGTGTAATGGTTAAGTGCTACAGCTGCTAACCAAAAGGTCAGTAGTTCAAATCTACAAGGCACTTGTTACAACCGTCTCTCCTCTGTCCTATGGGATCTCTGTAAGTTGGAGTTGACCTAACAGCAGTGAGTTTTAGGGAGCATTTACTTAACTTATTAATGAGGAAACAAGCAGAATGGTAAAGCTATTTCCAACAAAGATATAGGAGACTATACAGTTAGAGAAAGAAAGATTGCTAAAATAACTACAAAACCTGGCTGATGTTCTACTATAATCTTTGGACTTTTCAACAGGACAAAATTCATTTGCGTCTTTATGAAAAAGATTATTTGCAAGTTTTCAGTTGTCTATGAGACAACATCTAACTTTACAAAGTATGGGTCCTAATCAGTAGTCAATATTAAGTCGGACAATATACACTCCCTAAAAGTCAGAAGACACTTACACAAGTGAATTCAGACGTCTAATCTACTAGATTGTGAAAGAACAAATTTCTGTTTGTTAAAGCCACCCACCTGTGGTATTTTTCCTACAGCGGCACTAGATGACTGAGACAGAATTTGGTACCAAGAGAGTGGAATATGCTCTAATGGATGCTTAAATATGGAAGCAGTTTTGAAATATGAATGGATAGAAGCTGTAAGAGTTTTAAAGTACCTAATAGCAACAGCCTAGATTGCCTTGAAAAGACTGTTGGTAGAATTATGGATATCAAAGACAGTTCTGGTGAGGACTCAGAAGGAAGTGAGGGAGCTGTTATGCTGGAGACACACAGATGGTGAGTAGCAGCAGCAGAGAAAGGGTAGCAGTATAACCAGGAGACAAACACTACACAGTGCTAGAGGTGACAGGCAGAGTGAGCAAGCTGAGTACTTTTCTGCAGGAGCCTTTATGACAGAGTGGGATACCTCCAGACAGTTACCGCTGAAGCTACAAAGCTTTGCAACACTTTCCCCAGCAGAGCAGACAGGAGCAGTGAGGCCTGAGGGGCCAAGAGGCCAAGGTACAAAGAAATAGGAGCTTAAGAAACGAGGAACACAGAAAGCAGAGCTACCTCATTCTCAAAGAGTAGAGCCTTTACCTGTGGCCCTCAAAGGGTGAAACCAATGCCCCTAGGGACTTCAGGTATTAGAGATACAGCCTCCTGGGTCTGAAAGAATTAGATCTTCACCAACTCAGTTCTAGAGTATGGGGCTACCTGTTCATAACTGCCAGCTAGATGGGGCCAGATCCATTGCCCAAGGTTGAAGGTACAGGGCTGCCATGCCCAAGCAGAAGAAGTACAGGGCCTGCTGAGGCCAAGGACACGGAGCTGCCACTCAGACAGACTGGGAGAATTGGGCCACCCAAATCTGAGGGAGCAAAGTTGGTATTCTAGTGGCTTCAGAAGGCAGAGCTGAAGTCCCTGAGGGGCCTATACCCAGAATCCTAAGAGTACGGCCAACACTCATAGTCTGAAGGGCAGGGAGATTGTCTGAATGGTCTCAGAAAACAAAGGATTATTTTCAAGCTTTGAGAACTAATATAATATGTTCTGCTGACTTGTTTGGTGCCTGTTATCCCTTCTTTCTCTCTAATTTCTCCCATTTGTAATAGAAATGTCTAGCTTATGCCAGTTCTACTATTATATTCTGGATACAGATGACTTTATTCTAGATTTCACAGATGAAGTGAAATTTTTGGATTTTGGACTTGGAGTTGATTTCAGATTTCTGCTATGATATGATGAGGTGAATGTGTTTTGTGCATGGTAGGATATAAATTTAGGGGGACCAAATTTACACAACAGTATATTGACAAGGAACAGCCAGAAATTCAAGCCAGATTCAGAAGAGGATGTGTAACCAGGGATATCATTACTGATGTTAGATGGATCTTGGTTGAAAGCAGAGAATACCAGACAGAACTTTACCTGTGTGTCATTGACCACAAAGGCATTCAGCTGTGTAGATCATAACAAATTGTGGCTAACATTGTGTAGAATGGGAGTTCCAAAACACTTAATTGTGTTCTTAAGGAATCTGTACACAGATCAAGAGGCAGCTGTGTCAACAGAACAAGGTGACAGTGCATGGTTTAAAGTCAGGAAAGTTGTGTGCCAGGGTTATATCCTTTTACCATACCTTTTAAGTCTGTATGCTGAGCAAATAATCTGAGAAACAGGACTATATGAAGAAGAACAAGGTATCAGGATTGGAGGAAGATTTATTAACAACCTGTGTTTGCAGATGACACAACCTTGCTTGCTGGAAGTGAAGGGCATTTGAAACACTTACTGATGAAGATCAAAGACCACAGCCTTCAATATGGATTGGACATCAACATCAAGAAAACAAAAATCCTCATAATTGGGCCAGTAAGCAACACTGTGGTAAATGGAGAAAAGGTTGAGGTTGTCAAGGATTTTGTTTTACTTGGTTCCACAATCAATGCCCATGAAAGCAGCAGTCAAGAAATCAAAAGATGCATTGTACTGGGAAAATCTGCTGCAAAGGCCCTCTTTAGAGTCCTAAAAAGTAAAGACATCACCCAGAAGACTAGGGTACAGCTGTCCTAAGCCAAGGTATTTTCAATTGCATCATAGGCGTGTGAAAGCTGGGTGATGAATAAGGAAGACAGAGGAAGGATTGATGCCTTTCAATTGTGGTATTGAAGAATACTGAATGTACTATGGACTGCCAAAACAACAAACAGGTCTGTTCTTGAAGATGTGCAGCCAGGGTGCTCCTTGCAAGCAAAGATGGTGAGATTGAGTCTTATCTACTTTGGATATGCTGTCAGGAAGGATCAGTGCTTGGAGAAGGATGTCATGCTTGGTAGAGTGGAGGGTTGGTGAAATAGAGGAAGACCCTCAACAGGATGGATTGACCCAGTGTCTGCACCATGAGCTTAAGTGTAAAAACAATTGTGGAGATCATGCAAGACTGGGGAGTGTTTTGTTCTGTTGTGCATAGGGTTGCTATGAGTCAGAAGTGACTCAATAGCACCTAACAACAACAACAACAAAGGGTAGAATGTTATGGATTGAACTGTATCTCCCCTAAATATGTGTCAGCTTGGCTAGGCCATGATTCCCAGTATTGTGTGATCATCCATTCACTTTGTAATCTGATGTGATTTTACTGTGTTGTGAATCACACCCCTGTGATGTTAATGAATCAGGATTAGAGGCAGTTATGTTAATGAGGCAGAACTCAATCTACAAGATTAGGTGGTATCTTAAGTCAATCTCTTTTGAAATATACAAGAGAGAAGATAGCAGAGAGATATGGAGGCCTCATACTACCAAGAAAGTAGTGCCAGGGTCCCTGTGTTGAGAAGCTCCTAGACCAAGAGAACACTGATGACACAGACTGTCTCTCAGAGCTAACAGTGAAAGCCTTCATTTAAATATGACGATGTCATGAATTGAATTATGTCCCCCCAAAATGTGGCTAGCCATTTGGCTAGGCCATGGTTTCTTGGTATTGTATGATGTTCATGTATGATGTAACCCTGACTCAGTGATGTTAATAAGGGAGGATGGGTGGCCATTGCCTTGGTGGGGCAGGACTCAATGTGTCAGATTGTATTGTGTCTTGAGGCAATCTCTTGAGATATAAAGCAAAGGGAAACTAGCAGAGAGATTTGGGGATCTCATGCCACAAAGAAGTAGTGCTGGGAGCTGAGCATGTCCATTGGATAGGACCTGGGGTCCCTGGTCAACATAAACTCACAGTCCAGGGGAAGACTGATGACAAAGACCTTCTTCCAGACCCAGCAGAGAAAGCCTTCCCCTGGAACTGACTTCTTGAATTGGGACTTTTGTCCTACTGGACTGTGACAAAATAAAATTTCGCTTTTTAAAGACATCCACTTGAGGCAGGACTAACCTGACAGACTAATGAGAGCCATCCTCTGATCCCTTTAACAACAAAGACCAAGAAAAAAACTAACAGATTAAATAGGATATTCTAGGAGCCCTGAACACCAGAGGGAAAGCCAGAAGAATGAGCTGGTGAACAGAGAGGAGAAGTGAGTACAGAGTTACCCAGGTAGGAAAGGACAGGGCAAAGGGAGTCTGTGCCCTGCAGGAAGACCCTCTGCACCAGCATGGTGAACAAAGCTACATTTGCTGAGCATCTTTCTTAGTGGAGAAGCCAAGTTTCGATCAGATAAACTTACAGAATTGTAGCATTCCTCCATTTGAACATCAAAAGATAAGATCTTGTGGGTATGTGTGGATCAAAATTTTTCCTTTGGGGCCCAAACTCTCTCCTTATTTTCAGTGCTCCCCTTTTTTCTCTGTGCTGTGCCAGGTGCAAGATTATGTGCTGTATGTGAGTCTGAAGCAGCAGATCATTGCATGTACCCTGAACTGTTCTTACATACTGGAAAAGGAGAAGTTTAACAAAGGAAGCAAAAGTAAATGAAGTCTGATGGCACCACTGAGCTTAGAATTCAGGGCAGAAACAGGCTATTTTCCTAGGTGCAGGGCTGCTGACCACTCATTTTTCTCAGTGCAGGCCGCTTCCCTCTCCCCACATGGGACTCCTGTCCATCTCAGAACACACAACCATCAACTTGAGCTCACACTGATCAGCATTCCCCCGCAGGCACTGCACATGTAGGGGCCAACTGACTAGGCATATGGGCCGAACACACACGAGAAAAGTAAACCAATGCCAAGGCCTCCATGCATAGCAATAACTCTAACTACCCAGTGAGAGGACTTTGGAATTCCTATGGCTCCAATAAACAACAGCTCATACAACCAATCTTCCTGGATACTTAAAAAGCTAATACACACACAGAGAGAGACCAGAACACAAAATGAATTACAATTTCCTGGTGGCTTAGAGGCAATAGCATATTTTACATCATTTAAGAAGCAGACCATTATAGTTTCAGAAAACTCCTAAAACAAAGAATCAGAAAATTTTCCAGATGAAGAAGACTTCCTGAAATTATGAGAGCAAAATACAAAAGC
Organism: Heterohyrax brucei; assembly: GCA_028571685.1. Classification (NCBI taxonomy): domain Eukaryota; kingdom Metazoa; phylum Chordata; class Mammalia; order Hyracoidea; family Procaviidae; genus Heterohyrax; species Heterohyrax brucei. The sequence goes on from CM053140.1 coordinate 162,513,616, forward strand.
ACTATTCAGAGTTCTGCTGGACATCAGGAAGGAAATAAGGCAAAATGCAGCATAGCCTACTGAAAAATTAAACAGACTCTAAGAAATAGCTGAGCAACAACAATCTGAAATTCAGCAGAGTAACAATAAAATCACAGAATTAGACAACTCAATAGAAAGTCAAAGGAGCAGAACTGAGGCAATGAACTGAGACTGAAAATAAAGCAACTAACGTCACCACATTTGAGTAAAAATCAGATAACAGATTAAAAAAAATGAAGAACTACGAGAGCTATGTGGAACTGTATCAAAATGAATAACTTATGAGTGATTGGAGTTCCAGAACTTGGGGAGCAGCAGGGGGTTAACAGAAAATATAGAGAATTGTTGAAGATATGTTGACAGAAAATTTCCATGATGTCATGAAAGATGAAAAGATATTTATCCAAAATGCTCATTAAACACCACACCATAGGTAGATCCCAAAAGAAAGACACCAAGTCATGTTATCATCAAACTTAAAACTAAAGATAAGGAAATGATACTAAAGGCAGTAAGGCTGAAACCAAAAATAACATACAAATGAGAGTTATTATGACCAAGCTCAGATTACTAAGCAGAAACCATACTGGCAAGAAGGCAATGGGAAGACATACAAAGCCTTGAAGGAAAAAAAACTTCCAACCAAGAATTACATATCATGCAAAATTGTCTCTCAAGTGTGATGGTGAAATTAGGACATTTCTAGATGAACACAAGTTTAGTCAATTTGCAAAAATCATACCAAAACTATGAAGTTCTTTGATTAGAAAATCAGTGACATTAGATATTTACTCAAAGCTAGAAAACAGGACAGAACATGCAGATATCAATATGGATAAGGAATCCACAAAAATAAATCAAAACTAAAACACTAAAACTAAGAAACAGAGATCTCACTTGTAAATGATAATAACATCATACCAAAAAAGGGCCAAATTATGTATTCATAGATCTTTCAGATGGAGAAAAACTGTACAAAGAAATTAAAGAACTAGTTTAAACTTAGAACATTAGGGGTAAATATCAAAACAAACACAAAGGAATTTAACAATCCTACACATCAAAACAAGAAACAAAATCAAGGAGTCTCAGTAGATATAAAACCAAAAACAATGAAAAGAAGACCCGTGAAGAAAAACAACTCAGCACAGAAAATTAAGTGAAACAAAGAAACTTTCAACAACTCACCTAAAAATATACCAAAATGACAGCACTAAATTTATTCCTATCAACAATTACATTGAATGTAAATATGTTAAATGCACCAATAAAGAGACAAAGAGTAGAAGAATGGATAAAAAAGTGTGATCCATCTGTATGCTACTTGTGAGAGACATACATTAGACTTAAAGATAGAAACAGAGACTCAAAGGATGAAAAAATGTATATTAAGCTAACAACACTCAAAAAAGAATAGGAATGTCAATATTAGTTTCAGACGAAATAGACTTTAAAGTTAAATCTACCACAGTGGACAAGGAAAGACATTACATATTACTTAAGGGGTCAATAAATCAAGAAGACATGACCATATTAAGTATGGATGCACTCAATCACAGAGCTTCTAAACACATCAAATTAACTCTAACAGCATTGAAAAGGGAGAGAGACAGCTCCACAATAAGGTAGGAGGCTTCAATACACCACTTTCAGTGATGGACAGAACATCCAGAAAGAAGTTCAATAAAGATGCGGAAGATCTAAATGTCACAATCAACCAACTTGACCTCGTAGACATATATAGAACACTCCACCCAACAACAGACAAGTATACCTTCTTTTCTAATGCACATGAAAACATTTTCCAGAATAGACCATGCATTAGGCCATAAAACAAGTCTTAACAAAATCCAAAGCATTGAAATACTGCAGAGCATATTCTCAGGCCATAAAGACATAAAAGTTGCAATCAATAGCAGAAAAAGCAAGAGTTAAAAATCAAACACATGGAAATGAACCAACACCTTTCTCAAAAACTTCTGGGTTTACCAAAAAAAAAATAAATAAATCAAGAATGCAATAAAGAAATTCATTTAATCACATGAGAATGGAAACACATCCTAAAACAACCTATGAGACACAGCAAAGGCAGTGCTTAGAGGTTAATTTATCTCAATAAATGCCTCATCCAAAAAAAGAGCACAAATCAAAGTGTTAACCTTACACTTAAACAAGTAGAAAGAAACAAAAGAATTGCACAAGCACCAGAAGATTATAAAAATTAGAGAACTAAATGAAATGGAAACTAGAAAAACAATTGAAAAAGTTATCAAGACAAAAGCTGTTTTTTTAAAAAGATCAACAAAATTGGTAAACGACTGGCCAAAATGAAAAAAGAAAAACAGGAGAGGAAAAAAATAATGGAAATAAGAAATGAGATGGGGAGGCGGAGTCAAGATGGCGGACTAAGCACACGTCTCCTTCTTTCCCTCTGGAAACCAAGACCTGAATTGACAATCAAACAGAGCTTTCTGATCACCTAATCAGCCTCAGGACACGGCACAGAGCTGTTAACTGGGACTTCATACCACTCAGCGAAAAACCTCCTCTTTTTCGCTGACTCTGGCTCCTGGCTAGCCCCGGCTATCACGGATGGAAGGTAAACGCACCAGTTTGACTTTTTTTTCCTCTGTCTCGGCTGGCGGGAGGAGCTGGGCCTTGCCTGGCGGCTGGACTCAGACGCACTGCTGGGGAGACAGGCAGGCAAAATTCCCATATTCTGAGAGCCAGGCTCGGGACTCTGTTAATCTAGCCATTTTGAGCCTTTCGTTTTGTAGCTGCCTCAGCGGGGTGTGTGCAGAGCTTCATGGTCAGTGTGGAGGACGCCATGTTGGTACCGAGATTTTAGCAGGACCTCGTTCTTAGCCTGGGAGCCAGCACCTGCAAACGGGATAGCGCTTCTCCAACACAAAAGTAGTGATTTTGCACAGTGTTGCCTAAGTTGGGGGCCCTGCAACAGAAGCAGAGGAATCACTACCTCTCGGCACCTTTAGCCCCTCTGTCTGCTGCCTGTGTGGAGGACGCCATTTTGGATACGGTGGCTGCAGCTGGACCTAATTCCTAGCTTGGGAGCCAGAGCTTGCCCACAGGAGAGCGCTTTTCTATCACAAAACCAGTACTCAATGCAGTGTTGGCTAAGGCTAGGCCCTGTCAACAGAGGCCAACAGGGCAGTAGCATTGCTGTATTCTGAACTAGTTTGTTATCATCTGGGGTTGGATATAGTGGCACTTACTTTGTCAGATGAGAAGAGGGACCTCTACACCTGAAAACCTAACTGACTTGTGAACTGGTCAGATACCTTTTGCTTTACATCTGAAGACAGCCTAGAGAAACATTTGCAATCCATCCTCACAGTACCTCTTCTAGCCTCTATATACTCACATGGAACCCAAAAAGCAACAGACACTTGTGGCATACAAGCAATCACTCATGGCTTCAGAAGGCTCCCAGACAAAGCAACCAAGGAGTTTTCCTGATGAAGAAACTTTTATGAAAGCATCAGGAAGTAAATACAAATTGATTACATATAGAGCCCTTCTAGACCTTATACAAAATACAGCAGAACAAAGTGAAAAATTAAGCAAGTTGTTCGATCTGATGGAACACCAGTACTCTGAAATCCAACAGATCAAGAAGAAAATCAAAGACACAGAAACTTCCATGTAAAGCCAAGAAAACAGAATGGAACAAATGGAAAAAAGAATTTCTGAATTGGAACACAGAGCTACTGATGCCAGCATCTATGAGCAGAAATCAGAAAAAAGAAACAAGAAAAATGAAGAAACATTAAGCATGTGGGACTCTATTAAGAGGAACAACCTTCGATTAATTGGAGTCCCTGAACAGGGTGAGACATCTGAGAACACAGAGAGTATTGTTGCTGAGCTACTGAATAAAAACTTCCCAGAAATCATGAAGGAAGAGAATATAGACATCTCAGATGCATATCATATGCCACCCAATATAGATCTCAAAAGAAAGACTCCAAGACATATTATAATCAAGCTTAACAAAATGAAACATAAGCAGCAACTCTCAAAAGCAGCAAGACTCAAGACAAAGCTAACATTCAGAAGGAAACCCTGTAGGCTCTCATCAGATTTCTCAGCAGAAACCATGCTGGCACAGAGACAGTGGCACCACACATTCAAAGTCTTAAAGGAGAAGAAGTTCCAACCAAGAATTATATATCCTGCAAAACTATCTTTCAAATATGAATATGAAATTAAGACATTCCCAGATAAACAGAAACTCAAGAGACTTTGTAAAAACCAAACCCAAACTACAAGAATTAGTGAAAGAAGTTCTTGGCTTTGGCTTAGAAGAATGAAACCACTAACTTTTTATTTTGGAAGGACACACTACTCAATACTCTACTCATTTAGGGAAGGCTCCAAAGTAAATCACAGCTTTGATTTGGAAAGAAGCAATCCAGTGATCATCATGAAAACTACGGTGTCATTATAATAAAAAGAGGGGTGTACTACAGTCATTATAGTCCTTCCAGATGGAGAGGAAGATGACAAGACTGGTAGTAATTAAAATTGGGTTTATAAATAGTTTATTAAGGGGGTTCATAGGGGCAGCTGTAAAGCACAACAAAGATGTATCATACCATTTGAAGAAATCTAACACACAAGTCTCAACAACTATAAAACCAGCTCTGAAAAAGGTGAAAAATCAACTCACAAAAAAGAATGTCTCAGAACAGACTAATAAGAATAACAGAGAAAACATCAACATAAAAATAAACATATCACAATGGCAGCAGTGAACACATACCTATCAATAATTACATCGAATGTGAATGGACTGAATGCTCCAGTAAAGAGACATGGAGTGTCATCTTGGATCAAAAGATACGACCCATCCATATGTTGTCTGCAAGAAACTCACTTGAGACCTAAAGACAGGAACAAACTGAAAATTAAAGGATGGAAGAATATATATCAAGCTAACAATGAACAAAAAAGAGCAGGGGTGGCAATTCTAATCTCAGACAAAATCAATTTTCATGTCAAATCCACCATCGTGGACAAAGATGGACACTATTTATTGCTCAAAGGTTTAGTACACAAGCAAGACTTAACTATATTAAATATTTATGCACCTAATGTCAGAGCACCTAAATATGTCAAAGAAACACTGACTACACTCAAAAGAGAGTTAGATGACTCCACAATAATAGCAGGAGACTTTAACACTCCACTCTCGTCACTAGACAGATCATCTAGAAAAAAGCTCAGTAAAGATACAGAAGACCTCATTGACACAATTAACCAACTAAACCTCATTGATATATACAGAACTTTCCACCCATCAGCAGACAACTACACCTTCTTCTCCAGTGCACATGGAACATTCTCCAGAATTGACCACGTGATAGGCCATAATGCAATGCTCAACAAAATCCATACCGTTGAATTACTGCAAAGCATCTTCTCAGATCATAAAGCCATCAAAGTTGAAATCAATAGCAGAAAAAACATAGATAGAAAGTGGAACTCTTGGAAACTGAACAACATCTTGCTCAAAAAAACATGGGTTATAGAGGAAATCAAGGATGAATTAAAGAATTCATGGATTCCAATGAGAATGAAAACACTTTCTACCAGAACCTATGGGATACAGCCAAAGCAGTGCTCAGAGGTCTGTTTATCTCCATCAACGCACACATCTGGAAGGAAGAAAGAAGCCAAATCAAGGAACTAACTCTACAGCTTGAACAAGTAGAAAGAGAACGACAGAGGAACCCCTCAGGTACCGGAAGAAAGGAGATCATAAAGATTAGAGCAGAGCTAAATGAATTAGAGAATAGAAAAACAATTGAAAACATTGAAAAGACCAAAAGCTGGTTTTTTGAAAAGATCAACAAAATTGATAAACCACTGGCTAAACTTACTAAAGAAAAGCAGGAAAGGAAACAACCCACATGAGAAATGACAGGGGAGTTGTCACCACAGATCCAACAGAAATCAAAAATATCATAACAGAATACTATGAAAGACTGTACTCTAACAATTTGAAAACCTAGGGGAAATGGTCAAATACCTTGACTCATACCACCTACCCAAATTATCACAACGTGAAGCAGAACAACTTAATAAACTCATCACAAAGGAAGAGATTGGAAAGGTCATCAAAACACTGTCAGGGAAAAAAAGTCCGGGCCCAGATGGCTTCACTGCAGAATTCTACCAAGCATTTAGAGAAGAGTTATCCCCAATACTACTGAGACTATTTCACAGTATAGCAAGGGATGGAGTACTCCCAAACTCATTCTATGAAGCCAGCATAACCCTGATACCTAAGCCAGGGAAAGATCCAACAAAGACAGAGAACTACAGACCAATATTACTCATGAACCTAGATGCAAAAATCTTCAACAAAATTCTTGCCAAAAGAATACAACAACATATCAAGAAAACAATCCATCATGACCAAGTGGGATTCATACCAGGGATGCAAGGCTGGTTCAACATCAGAAAAACAATTAATGTGATGAACCACATCAATAACACAAAAGACAAAGATCATCTGATTTTGTCCATTGATGCCGAAAAGGCGTTTGATAAAGTCCAATACCCATTCATGCTAAAAGCTCTTAGCAAAATGGGCATAGATGGCAAATTCCTCAACACAATAAGGGCCATTTATACAAAGCCAATTGCCCACATCATCCTGAATGGAGAGAGACTGAAAGACTTTCCCTTGAGATCAGGAACTAGACAAGGATGCCCACTCTCACCTCTCCTATTCAACATCATGCTAGAAGTTCTAGCCAGAGCAATTAGACAAGACGAAGAAATAAAGGGCATCTGCATCAGCAAAGAGGAAGTTAAAATCTCCCTGTTCGCAGATGATATGATTGTATATGTAGAGAACCCCAAGGAATCTATAAGTAAGCTACTCAAACTGATAGAAGAGTTCAGCAAAGTCTCAGGATACAAGATAAACATAAGTAAATCAGTAGGATTCCTTTATACCAACAACGAGACTGTTAAGGACGAAATTATTAAATCAATACCATTTACGATAGCCCCTAAGAAGATAAAGTACCTAGAGATTAATCTAACCAGAGAAGCAACAGATCTTTACAAAGAGAACTACAAGCCCTTACTACAAGAAACTAAGAGAGACTTAGAGAAATGGAAAAACCTACCCTGCTCATGGATAGGAAGACTTAACATTGTGAAAATGTCTATTTTACCCAAAGCAATTTATTTATATAATGCAATCCCAATACAAGTTCCAGCATCATTTTTTAATGAAATGGAGAAACAAATCACCAATGTTGTTTGGAAAGGGAAGAAGCCCCGGGTAAGTAAGGTACGACTAAAGAAGAAGAACCCACTGGGAGGCCTCCCATTACCCGACCTTAGAACATACTACACTGCCATAGTGGTCAAAACAGCCTGGTACTGGTACAAGAACAGACAGATGGATCAATGGAACAGAATTGAGACCCCAGAGATGACACCATCTTCCTATGAACAGTTGATATTCTATGAAGGCCCTAAGACATTAAACTGGGGTAAAAACAGTCTCTTCAACAAATGGTGCTGGCAAAATTGGTTATCCATTTGCAATAAGCTGAATCAAGATCCATATCTTACACCTTATACAAAAACCAACTCCAACTGGATAAAAGACCTAAATATCAAACCTAAAACGATAAAGCTCATCCAAGAAAAGGTAGGAACAACAATGGAAGTTTTACTACACAATGAGGACAGACTCCAAAATCTGTCAAAGAAACCTCAATCAACAGAAGAGAAAATAGATAAATGGGAACTATTAAGAATCAAACACTTTTGCTCATCCAAAGACTTTATTAATAGAATTAAAAGAACACCCACAGAATGAGAAAAAATATTTGGCAACTCTATGTCAGACCGACGCCTGATCTCCGTAATCTATAAGATACTACAAAATATCAATAAGAAGAAGATAAACCATCCAATTAAGTGATGGGCAAAGGAGATGGACAGACACTTCACTAAAGAGGAGATCCAGGCAGCCAAAAAACACATGCGGACATGTTCACGGTCTTTAGTTATTAAAGAAATTCAAATCAAGACAACAATGAGATACCATCTCACCCCAACAAGATTGGCCATGATCCAGAAAACACAAAACAACAAATGCTGGAGAGGCTGTGGAGAAAGTAGAACCCTCCTACACTGTTGGTGGGGTTGCAAAATTGTCCAGCCTCTTTGGAAGGCAATCTGGCACTTCCTTAAAAAAATGGATATCGATATACCATTTGACCCAGTAATTCCACTACTTGGAATATATCCTACAGAATCAAGGCCTTTCACACCAACGGACACATGCACTAGAGTTTATCGCAGCACAATCCACGATAGCAAAAAGATGGAATCAACCCAGATGCCCAACAATAGAAGAATGGATAGGTAAACTATGGTACATATACTCAATGGAGCACTATGCAATGATAAAGAATAACGATGATTCCAGGAAACATCTCCTAACCTGGTTTCAACTGGAAGACATTATGTTGAGTGAAAGTAGTCAGCGACAAAAGGACAAAGACTGTATGAGACCTCTACGATAAGATCTCAAAAACAGACTTGTGTATAGAAGAAAAGACTCTTTGACAGCTGCAAGGGAGGGGAGGGAGGGAGGGGGGGGAGGGTTTAGTTTAGATAGTTACTAGAAATCTAGTTCGGAGAAAGCGGCGATAGCACACATTAGAAACAAGAACAACATTAAGTGGACTTCAGCATAACTTGAGTACTCCTTCCATCTTAACTCAATACTGCAAGGATAGAGTAGCTGGGGCGGGGGGTGGAGGACCATGATCTTAGGCGAATTCCAGGCCAATTGGCACAACTAGCGTTCTGCTAAGAGAGCTCTCTGCACCCCACATTGGTGAGTGGCGTCTGGGGTCTTAAAAGCTGCCAAGCTGCCATCCGAGGACACAGCAAATGGTCCCAACTCAGCAGGAACAGATGCTCACCGAGGACCAAAATGACATGCGGTAAAGACAACCGAGAAGACAGAGAGACCCACAAGAATGGGTGCCTACATCGACTTGGGACCAGAAGAACCGGATGGTGCCCGGCCACCACTAGCGATAGCCACGATGGAGCTCACAGAGAGGAGTCTCACTGGCAACACAAGAATAAAAAGGGGTGCATCATGAGGTCTCCACTAATAGACCTCTATTGATGGTCCAGCGGTTTGAGGGTTCCTCTGAGAGCATGGCCTCCGGCCCTGGTGCTGCCCTTTCCCATAAGTTATAACAAAGGTCCACTCTTCGGACAGGAATGGATTGGACTTGGCAGTGCAGAGTAACCATATATTGGAAGCACTTTATGGTTCTATACATCTATAGAATATCATCTTGCTGACCTCTGGCTGGAGGAAGGGGAGTGGACAGAGAGGAGGGGAAAGGAGGCTTTTGGGAGGATGAGACATGTATGGAGCAGAGAGGAATAGTGTGCAGTCACCGGACAGGGAGAGCAGTGGAAGCTGAATATAGATGGGCATGTAAATTTATATGTGAATGTACATTTTCACTCAGTTATGTTAAATAAAAATAAAAATTAAAAAAAAAGAAATGAGATGAAAAAGATCACAACAGACCCAACTGAAATAAAAAGGATCATAGGAGAATACTACGAAAAATTTTACTTGAATAAATTTGAAAACCTAGAGGAAACTTGACAGATTTTTTGAAACATACTACCTACCAAAATAAACACAAAAAAAACTAGAACAACTTAATACAGTATCACTAAAGAAGAGATCCAAAAAGTAATTCAAAACTCCCAACTGAAAAAGTCCTGGCCCAGACAACTTCACTGGAGAATTCTACCCAACCTTCAGAGAAAGGTTAACACTACTGTTACTAAAAGTATTTCACAGCATAGAGAAGGACGGAACACTCTCAGATTTATTCTGTGAAGCTAGCACAATCCTAATATCCAAACTGGGTAAAGATAGCACAATAAAGGAAAATTGTCAACCAATATCTCTCATGAACTTAGATACAAAAATCCTCAACAAAATTCTAGCCCACAGAACTGGACAACACATCAAATAATAATAATAATAATTTGCATGACCAAGTAGAAGTCATATCAGGGATGCAGGGATAGTTCAGCATTAGAAAAACAATTAACGTAACCAACAACATAAATAAAACAAAAGATAAGAATCACTGGATTTTATCAGTTGATGCAGAAAAGGCATTTACCAAAGTTGAATGTCCATTCATACCAAAAACTCTCAGCAGAATAGGAATAGAAGTTTCTCAACATAATAAGGGGCATCTTTGCAGCCAACAACCAATGTCATCCCAAATGGAGTGCATTCCCCTTCAGAACAGGAATGAGACAAAGATGCTCATTGTCACCACTTTATTCAACATTGTGTTGCAGGTTCTAGCCACAGCAATCAGACAAATAAATAAAGTGCATCCACACTGGTAAGGAAGAAGTAAAAGTATCCTTACTTGCAGATAATATGATCTTATACACAGAAAACCCTAAAGAATTCATAAAAAAAACTATTGAAACTAATAGAAGAGTTCAGTCAAGTATCAAGATATAAGATAAATGTAAGTAAATCAATTGGATTCCTTTACACTAACAAAGAGATCATCAAAGAGTAAATCACCAGGTGAATGCCATTCACAATAACCCCCAAGAAGATAAAGTATTTAGGAATAAATCTAACCAGAGATGTAAAAGACCTATACAAAGAAAATTACAGGACTCTCCTGTAAGAAACCAAAAGAGATCTACATAAGTGGGGAAACCTACCTTGCTCATGGATAGGAAGACTTAGCTTTGTGAAAACACCTATTTTTTTCTAGAGGGATATAAACACAATCTAATCCCAATACAAATTCTAATGTCATTTTTTTCATGAGAAAGAGAAAGAAATTACTAACTTCACAGGGAAAACAAAAAAAGCCCTGGATAAGTAAACCATTACTGAAGAAGAACAAAGTGGGAGGCCTCACATTACCTGACTTTAGAAGCTATTACACTGTCACTGTAGTGAAAACAGCCTGGTACTGGTACAAAAACAGATATATAGATCAACAGAACTGAATAGAAAATCCAGATATAACAGCATCCATCTGTCTGTAGCTAATATTTGACAAAGGGCCAAAGTCTGTAAAGTGAAGAAAAAAACTATCTGTTCAACAAATGGTGTTGGTAAAACTGGATATCCGTCTGCAAGAAAAAAAGAAAGAAACAAGACCTATTTCACACCATGCACAAAAAGTAACTCAAAATAGATCAAAGGCCTAAATACAAAATCTAAAACAATAAAGATTATGGAAGAAAAAAATTTAGGGACAATGCTGGGAGCCCTAATACACGGAGTAGACAGGCTATAAAATATAACTAAAAAGCCACAAACAACAAAAGAGAAAATAGATAAACTGCAACTCCTAAAAAATCAAACACTTATGTTCAGCCAAAGACTTTACTAAGACAGTAAAAAGACTGCCTACAGACTGAGAAAAACTTTTTGGCAACCGTGAATCTGATCCACATCTAATCTTTATAATTTGTACTTCAAAACCTCAAGAAGAAAAAGACAAATAACCCAATTTAAAAGTGGGCAAAGGATAAGAACAGGCACCTTACCAAAGAAGACATCCAAGCAGCTAATAGATACATGATCATTAGACATTAGAGAAACTGAAGTCTAGCTATAGTGAGATACCATCTCACCCGAACAAGGTTGGCATTAATCCACAAACCAAAAAAAAACAAAACAAAACAAATAAAACCCCACAAAACAACAAATGTTGGAGAGGTTGTGGGAAGACTGGTTCTCTTCTATACTGTTGGTAGGAACGTAAAATGGTACAACCACTTTGGAAATCGATTTGGTGCTTTCTTTAAAAGTTAGAAACAAAAATACCATATGATACAGCAATCCTACTTCTTGAAATATATCCTAGAGAAAGAAGGGCTGTCACACAAATAGATACATGCATACCAATGTTTATTGCGGCACTGTGCACATTAGCAAAAAGATGGAATCAACCTAGGTGCCCATCAACAAGTGAATGGATAAATAAGCTATGATATATTCACACAATGGAATACTGTGCAAAGATAAAGAACAATGGTGATCCTGGGAAACAGCTGATAACATAGAGTTATCTGGAAGACATTAGCAGAATGTCATGGACTGAATTGTGTTTCCCACAAAATCTGTGGCAGTTTAGCTAGATTTCGGGGATGGTGTGATGTGATGTCTTCCATGTTGTAATTCCTGCCTCTGTGACATTGATGAGGGTGGATGGTGGGGCAGTTCTGCTGATGTAGTAGAAGTCAGTGTGTAAGACTGCTTTGTGCCTTAAGGCAGTTTCTTGAGGTATAAAGGAAAGAACATAGCACAGAGATTAGGGAAGCCCACACCACCAAAAAGCAGTGCCGAAAGCTGAGCATCCTCTAGAAAGGACGGGCATCCCTTCATGTCCCAAGTTTCCAGTCCAGGGAAAGACTGATAACAAAGACTTTTCTCCAGAGCCAGCAGGTAAAGCCTTCCCCTGGAGCTGACCCACTGAATTTGGACTTTGAGCTCCCTGGACTGTGATGAAATAAAGTGTCTCTTTTTAAAGCCATCCACTTGTGGTACCTCTGTTTCAGTAGCACTAACTGACTAAAACACTAGCTGCTGTTGTTAGCTGCTTTCGAAGGCTCCTGCCCATTAGGGACCTTGAGTGTGACCTAATAAATGTTGCTGGATTTCATGCTATCCCAGTGATCCATCGCAGATCTGATGATTGTAATCCATAGGGTTTTTATTGGCTGATGCTTGGAAGTAGATCACCAGGCCTTTCTTTCCAGTCTGTCTTAGTCTGGAAGCTCTGCTAAAACCTGTTCAGCAGCATAGTAACGATTCATGAGGTGTACTGGCCAGGAATCAAACACAGGTCTCCCACTAGAAGGTGAGAATTCTACCACTGAACAACCACTGCTGCATATGCATTTAAAACTGGCATTGCAAATACAAAGATGAACAATAACATTTATTGTCAAGTGTTTAAATGCATTAAACATTTAATTTTTTTGTTAGCTTAGAATTAATAACAAGTAATAACAGAACAGGTTGGGAGGGAGAGAAGCTGCAGAAGAAAGAAAAAAGCTTTATATTTCAGCACCTTGAATGGTATTTTCTCTTTCTGCTTTTTGAAAAACAGATACCACATTTTCATCCTGTGCTGCATCCCACAAATTACATGGCAGACTTTGCTGGTGTCAGAGACTGTGGGCACCATAGATTTTCAAACCAAAGGAGATCTTGTCATAACGTGATGAAAGATTCACTAATCTGGAGGAAGGGTGACTACGTTTGGGTCCCCAGCTACTTTGAGAAGTCCTAGTGGCGCAGTGGTAAAATGTCCAGCTGATAACCAAAAGGTGAGCAGTTTGAGTCCACCAGCCACTCCTCGGAAACTCTATGGGATGGTGTTAAGCCATCCTGCAGGGTCACTGTGAGTTGGAATCAACTCAGGGGCAATGGGTATAGTTACCATGTACTATGTGTGGGTTCTTGACTGAGTCACTTACCTTCTCTTATAGTTACCTAGTGCTGCTCTAACAGAAATACCACACAGTGGATGGCTTTAACAAGAAAAGTTTATTCTTACCCAGTCCAGTAGACTACAAGTCCAAATTCAGGATATCTGTTCCAGCAGAAAGATTTCACCCTTGTTGACTCTGGAGGAAAGTCCTTGTGTTGTATCAGTCTTTGTCTGGGGAACATCTGAGCACCATAACCTCAGGTCTGAAGGATGTGCTCTATTCCCAGTGCTGCTTTCTTGATGGTATGAAGTTCCCTATTTTCTGCTTGCTTCCCTCTCTTTTTGTCTCCCTTAGGATAACAGGTGGTGCAAGCCATACTCCAGGGAAACTCCCCTAGCAAGGATATTGCAGTCCCACCCTAATACTCCTCTAACATAATCATTGTATCTATTAGCTACAGGCAGAGATTAGAATGTATAACATACGAAAATCACAAAATGGAGGACAATCATAAAATACTGGGGATTATGGCCCAGCCAAATGACTACACACATTTTTGGGGGGACATAGTTCAATTTATGACACCTCCTCTATAAGACAGAGATGATACACCCATGTCACACAACTAGGAAACCCTGGTGGCATAGTGATTAAGAGTCACAGTTGCTAAACAAAAGGTCAGCAGTCTGAATTCACCGGGCACTTCTTGGAAATCACATAGAGCAGTTCCACTCTGTCCTATAGGGTTGTTACGGATTGGATTTGACTCTACAGCAACAGGTTCACACAAATAACATGAAGATGAATAAGAAATTATTTGTTCAAGTTTGTGGCACATATTGTTTGCTTATTTAAAGGCTAATGTAAGTAAAGAAGACTTCTAGCAAGAGGTGAGATGTGACCTCCTAGGAAGGAAAGAATTAACTTCACGTAGAGGAGAGGATAAATTATACTAGAATTTTCTAGGACAGCAAGACTCCTGTCTGGCTTGGTCACTGGCTGTGCACGGTCAGCTGATAGAACAGTGCCTGACTAGTCACTTCATAAACAAATATTTATTTAATTAATTGCACAAAGAGACAGCAAACGATAGCAGGCAGGAATGTACTTATCACGGAGGTAGGACACTGGAAGGAAGCAAGGATCTGGGAACTGCCAGACACATGTTCTGTGCTCCCGGGAAGAGACTTCTCCCAGGTCTGAGAAGAGGATTTGGGGGAATGGCAGAGGCTGTATAAGGTCAGGGTCAGATGGCCTGGTATGGGGAGGGGGAGTGGCACCTTTGAGGAAACCGCCAGAACAGATGGTATGTACCTAGGAACAAACCCTGTCTGTCTTTTCCTGGAAGTCCGACTGACGTCTACAGAGCTGTCAAGCACACAGCTGCCCAGGACCTGGAGCCCCACTCCTTCTCAGCCACCAAATCTTTCTGACCATGTGTAATCTGCCTCTTCATCTCCTCTCCACAGATTATTCTTCTTCATACAGCTTGATATCTAGTAATTATGAGTCTACCAGGCTTTCATTTGTGAACTGTAAATGAACTTGTTAACAACTGATTTAGTAGTTGACCTGGTTAGGAAAGCACAGGATGCCCAGCTTCCCTGTCCCCCTCCCCTTCCTTCTTTCTCTCTCACTTTCCCCTTCATCTCCCTTCTTCCTTCCTCTCCTCTTCTCCTCCCTTTTTCCTTTCCCTGCCCCTCTGTTCTCTCGCTCTCTCTCCTTCCTGCCTCCACCCTCTTCTGCACACTAATGGCAAGTGAAGAAAGACTGCCTGGTGGGCCCTCAGCTCTCAGGAAAGAAGGACTCTTAACCTTTCCCAGGATGTGGGCTGGAGGGAGATGAGAAAGCAAAAGGGTGGAGGGACAAGGGCACAAAACTGTGGAAACTGCATTTTCCAACATTTCAAAACAAGTTAAACCAAAACTCGAACCAAACCTATTGCCCTTGCATTGATTCTGACTCATAGTGACCCTACATGACAGAGCAGGACTGCTCCATGGGATTTCCAAGGAGCACCTGGTGGATTCGAACTGCCAACCTTTTGGTTAACAGCTGTAGCTCTTAACCACTAGGCTACTAGGGTTTCAAAAAATAAACTAATAGAGAAACGACAAAGAATGGGTGAAACAAACACAGAACTTGGAGTCAGAAGGTCTGCATTCAGATACACTATCCGTATAACCTCTTGCTAAGGAGCCATGGAACAGTGGTTAGGCACTGAGCTGCTAACCAAAAGATTGGCAGTTCCAACCCATCAGCAGTAGGAGAAAGACCTTAAAGGTTTACAGCAATGGCAGCCCTATGGAACTGCAACCTAGGAACTATTCCAGCATGTCTCAGCATAGCCACAGAGATGCAAGATGAGTGAAAGCTCTAAAGAGGATTTAGCTGGTTGGCCAAGCAAAAGAGGACACGGGGACTTCCATTGCCAAGATGGCTCCCTGAACGATGGCCAAAATGGTATTTATTAGAGAAAGTGTCCTGAGGAAAAGAGCAAGGTCGTTGATTGATGTGGTCCGAAAAAGATGTTCCTGGAGCAGTTCTGTCATCTGCATGCTTGTTCAATCCAAAAGAGTGCTCTCAAAGCTTGAACCCCTTGCTTCTGAAAGTCTTCCCCCAATCTTGGGCTGCTACCCTATGGTTCCACCCATGGGAGAAAAGTTCCAGGATCACCCAGAGAATGGGATTGGGAGTAGGGGGTGTTGATAGTTTGTGTTGTTGGGAACAGAAAGGCACAAAAAAGGGACAGAAGCACACCGGTTTGAGGGTCTAGTGAAGTTTTATTTGAAGGGAAGAGAATAGGGTCTGAACCAAGATGTGGGCCAGTCAGTCCAATAGCCTGTAGAGTAAGTTGTTATAGTTTTGAAATCCCAGCGAGGAAGTGAGGGGTGACTGATGCAAAAATTATTTATGGTTTTATAGTAGAAAGTCCCAGTAAGAAGATTAATGGTTTTAAGTGGAAAGTTTCAGTTAAGGAGATTTATAGTTTTATAGTGGAATGCTCCAGTGGGGAGGTGGGGGGTGGCTGATGCAAAAGTTGTTTATGGTTTTTTAATCAGGTGGCTATGGGGCATACCAGGCTGTTTTTAGCTAATGGCGGGGTCTGATTATTGGATAAGATAGTTGCACTTGTGCTAAATCTCCCTGAATTCCAGGGACAGAGTTCCTCCACGTGCATGTCAGGCAGGCTACACAAGGTATTCACTCGTTCTGTGGTCTACAGACCCCAGCCTCTTCTTTTGCTATCTTTGACAGGATGTAGGATAATTGCCTAAAAACATCTGCAGAAACCAGTTAGAAGGAGAGGTGGTTCATGCTACTCTACTTACAAGTTGAGGGTTGGTAACTGATGCCAGAAGCTAGGGTCTCAGGGCAGTTTCACTCTGTCCTATAGGGTCACTGTGAATCAGAGCTATGATTTGGAATTGACTCAGTGGCAATCGGTTGGGTTAGATTTGATTTGGAATCTCTTGCTTAACCTATCAGAGGTATGAGAACCGTGAAGATTTAATGAGGTACTATAACAAATTTAAAGAGTATAGCTCAGATTAGGAATTTTAATAAGGTAGCTATTAATATTATTGGAAACCCTGGTAACCCAATGGTTAAGAGTTTGGCTGTTAAGAAAAACTTTGGCAGTTTGAATCCACCAGGAGCTCCTTAGAAGCTCTCTGGGGCAGTTCTACATTGTCCTATAGTGTCACTATGAGTTGGAATCAACTCGAAAACAACATTTCTTTCTAATTGTTATTATAATTTATAATATATGGCATGTTTACATTATTGACATGTATAGAGCCCTGAATTAGGGAACTACATATAAAGAAAGGAGCTTACAATGTGCTCAGGGAAAGGACATATAAAATAATATTTGTAAAATTAAAAGATTTCAAAACATAAAAATCTACACTATATTAGTATGTGATTCAAAGTTATTTTTAAAAAATAACTAGCACTAATGGGTAAAGAATAAGAAAAGACTACTCACAAATAAAAAATTAAAATGGTAAACTAATAGAAGTGATCAGGGAAAATACTAATCTTTGAGAAAAAAAAACATTTAAAATAAAGATGAAGCAACATCCTATACTTCTTAAGGAAAAACATAGGAGTCTCTGGGTAGCACAAATTACTACTTACTGAAAGAGCAGCAGTTTAAACCCCCTCAAGGGGTGCCTCAGAAAATAGACCTGGCAATGTGCTTCTGAAAGATCACAGCCTTGAAAACCCTGTGGAGTAGTTCTACTCTGTACACATGGGGTTGCCATGAGTTGGGATTGATTCAAAAGCAGCTAACAATAACAACAACTGAAAAACATTTAGAAAGCAATGCTAATAGTAACACCTAATTCTGGAGAAGTTGTAGTAGAACTGGCACGCATACTAGAGCTGTAGCATGACAAATGGATGCAGCCCTCTTGAAAACCAGCACAGCAATACATACTAAGAGTAACATACTACTTTGTTCCTCGTTTCTTTGCATTTGGTGTTTCTCTGATTTGGCACTACCTAAACATGTCCTTACTTCCTACTGTCACAATCTAGTCATTGGATTGACTCCTCAATAACTGGTTTACTTTGGTTTTCGGATTTGCTTGTTGAGTGATTAATGTCTGATAAACGTAACTTTTTCTACCCACTAAGAGGAAAGATAAAGAGCCCTACGGGTGAGAACCAACTCAAGGACACACAACAAGAGAAGAATAAAATCGATGGTGTGAGCTGAGTGAGGTCAACAGGCAGGACCTGAGAGGCTGGGTGCTAAGACAAGAAGTACAGAGAAAGGATCAGAGCAGGGCCAAGAAACCCAGCAGGATGCAATATACAACTGAAATTGTCCCATGAGTAACCAAAAAACCAAACCCATTGCCATCTAGTTGATTCTAATTCATAGCGACCCTATAGGACGCGTAGAACTGCTCCACTGCATTTGTATTGAATGCATGGTAGATTCAAACCGCTGATCTTTTAGTTAACAGCCAACTCCTTTGCCGGGAGCCAGCCCCGACGTGTTTTTGGGGACCCCCACAGAGGAAGGGAAAGGCGTCCGCGTCCGCGAGGAAATGAATTGAGAGAGACAGAAAAGAGTTTTGGAGAAAATGGCAGCCCCTCGAGGTCTGTCTTTCTTTATTTTTACAGCTGAGGTGATGTAATTTTCACCCTGCCCCCTGACCACACAGCTATTGGCTAACTTGAAGCCTATACCTCTGTGGTCTCTTTTTTTCATGTTAATTATTAGGGCCTTCTGGTTAATGGTCCAAGAGAAGTGGTCTCTTTACATATTAATCATTAGGGCCTTCTAGGTAACGGCCTGACCTTGAGCTCAACTAGCTCTGTGCTTCAAGGTCAGAAGGTACAGGAGGAAGAGGGATATACAGTTAGGGCAAAATATTATCAAGGACAGTATGGCCAGAAATATGTCACGGGTGAAATGCCTCTACCCCCGTCACATAGACCTGTAACTTTGTTCACAAAGGCCTTTGTGGGTGACGGGCGTTGGCACTCCTTAACCATTATACTACCAGGGTTTCCCCCATGAGTAAATCAAAACCCAAACCGAATCCATCGCTGTCCAGTTGATTCTGACCATAGCAACCCTATAAGACAGAGATGAACCGTTCTATAGAGTTTCCAAGGAGTGCCTGGTGGATTTGAACTGACAACCTATTGGATAGTAGCGATCCTTCTTAACCGCTGTGCCACCAGAGTTTCCCGTATGAGTAAGGAAGCCCATAAAAAGCTTCCAGGAAAATTTTTCTTCTTGCCCAATGCCCAGCAGAATAAAAGAGTCAGATATTGATGACAAAAATAAAAAGATACAACTAAAAGTTTATACCTTGTTTTAGCATCCAGATATATATTCTTCATAGTTTCTTTAATTTCCTTATCAACAGTAAATTAATAACAGCATGACAACAAAATAAAGGAAAGACAAAGGTAGACTCATAGGCCTAAAGGGTCAGTCTGTGAAGTTCTGTAAGTTACTGCTGAAGGCTTAGTGTGGTGGCCACTCTTCTAGCCTTTGCAAAAATTTTGTAAGGATCTAATTCTCTGTATTAAATTTTTTCCAATATAAAATTGCTTGAGTGGTTTATTTCCCCCACAGACTCTGACAAATGAGTTTCAGAGCACAGACCTAAGAGGGCAGTGTCAGAAACTCAACATGATGAATACATTATGCTAGGAAGAAAGATTAACCAAAACCAAAGCCACTGCCATCCAGTTGATTCTGACACATAGCATTGAATGGACTCAAAGTGTTTCCTAGCCTATAATCTTTAAAGAAGCAGACTGACACATCTCCCTGCAGCAACAGATGGGTTCAAACTACCAGCCTCTCAGTTAGCAGCTGAGCACCACTGTGCTACCTGGGTTTCTCTTTGTCCTGACAACCCAAATCCCTTTTTAATTAATTAAATCCACTTAACTCTTTTATGGAAAACACTGGTGGCATAATGGCTAGGTGCTATGTCTGATAACCAAAAGGTTGGCAGTTCAAATCCTCTAGACACTCCTTGGAAAGTCTATACGGCAGTTCTACTCTTTCTGTAGGGTTGCTATGAGTCTGAATTGACTTGACAGCAGTGAGTTTGTTTGTTTTGCTAACTCTTTTCCAGGGAGGGAGACATTGGTGGTTCAGTGGTAGAATTCCTGCATTTCATGCAGGAGGCCCGGGTTCAATTCTTAGCCAGAATAAGACAGACTATGAATCTACTTTTGAAAATCAGTCAGTGAAAATCCTGTGGATCACGATTTTCTGATTATGTGGATTTTAGTGGTTTGTTTTCATTCATACCATTATATGTAGGGTCATCGTGAGTTAGGTGGCTAACAACAATGCCTTGACCATCCTCTGTAGAAAATTAGAAGAGCTATGTAGATATTGGGCTCCATTTCAGATACTGTGAAATTAATATCAGCTGGGGAAACTTGAGTCCGTTTGGGTCAAGGACATGATGGTGGAACTCCCACACACAAACTGGATGACGGGTTGAAAGACCTTCCTGATGCAGCTTCCGGAAGCCAGAGGGAAACCGGGTAACATGACTGAGACATATCTTCCATCCATTCAAGACTCAAAGCCTCCCACCTTGTTCCCTGTAGCTTGTTTCCCTTTGGTAGACTATGCAGCAAATTGCATTAATACCCATGATGGGTGATCAACCTTCAATAAATAATGCTGGTTGCTCTAACGTACCTGGCATGAAATATTCAAATCTATCAACGTGTTTCAGTTTAAATAGTCACCAAGGCTTTAGTCCAAATCAGTGGTGAGCTTAGATTCTATCATCTTTTTTTGCCCACATCAAAGTGCTGGTTGAGAGTTTCAGGAAAAGACACCAAGCAGCTGACCCTGTGCAGAAGGTAGAGATCCATGTGGTGCAGGAATATGTGACAGCCCTTGCTTGAGGTTCAGGAGTTCTGGGTCCTCACTCTTGGTTGACCCTGGGGGCCTCAGGTATTTGATCATAGGAAGCCAGGTGGGTATTTTAGAATATTCTTAACTGTGAGGATTTAAAATACTCCCAGCCCTTGAGGCTGTATAAGTGGACATGAGAGTGGAAAAATCTACATGACCATAAAGGTTAGGAGTAAGACTTGAATTACTCAGCCTTAGGTCTTACACTATAGTCACTCCCAAAAAGAATTGGTCAGTGTTCTGTCATTTCAGAAGGTAACATATGATCAGAAACTGATGGCACTGAAGACAGAAGTGAAAGCTGCACTAAAGGCATGGGCAAAAAACAAGACTCCAGAAATTGATAAAATGCCAACTGAGATGTTTCTACAAATGAATGTAGTGCTGGAAGGGTTTACATGCATGTCAAGAAATTTGGAGGACAGCTACCTGGCCAACCAACTAGAAAAGATCCATATTAATCCCTAGTCAGAAGAAAAGTGATCTAACTGAATGTGGAAATTACTGAATAATATCATTAATATCACATGCAAGTAAAGTTTTGCTAAAGATCACTCAAAAGATCAAAAAAGCCCAGCACACAGCCCCAATCAGTGACAGGCCGTCACCCCTCCCTACATGGCCCCACTGCAGTGGAGAAATAGAGGTTGTCAGAATGGGCTACTTTCTGATTTTTGTCTCTTTCCATCCCACTTCTAGTTTCACTCCAATAGATGTGTGATCCCAGTTTTCCTTTTGTTTACTCACTCTAAGATTCTGTATCTCCATTCTGGTGGAGAACAAACTTCCCTGGTTCTACACCAGACTCACTTGGTGCCAATGGTTGCTCAGACTAGGACAGGCAGTGAGGATGGGGGCAAGTGGTCAGGTTTCATTTATTGATGAATTGGCTGGGGGTGAGGATGCTTTACGAGGGGCACAGAAGAATCGAGGATGACCCATAGATTTTGGCTTGAGCAATCGTATGACTCTTGGTAGTATTTACTGAGATAAAAATGGAAGTGTGCTGGAAAAATGAGAACTAAAAAACTGTGTTTGGGCCATATTATATTGGAGACGCCTGTTATATACCCAAGTATCTAACACTTTGCCTATGGGGGCAAGTCAGTACTAGAGATACAGATTTGAAAGTCATCAGACTATATGGCACATAAATCCAGATAATGTTTGGTACATAGAAATGACAGAGAATGTAGAGACAGAGAAGCGATGAGTATGCAGCATGGGGCCCTCAGTCAGCTGGTCATCCATTATTTCAAAGGTGAACAGAGGAGGAGCAGTTACAAAGTGGAATGAATTACCTCAGCCAAGCTGGACTGCTGCTGATAGGGACAGGAAGCAGGAGGAAGAGTCCTCCTCCAGCTTCCCCATCTCCCTCTGGCACCTCCTACTGACAGAACCAATAGGGCGTTAACTAAAAGTAAACCAAGTGTTGCCATAAAGTAGATTCTGCTTTATAGTGATACAAACACGTGGTTTTCAAATTTGTTGACCCAGCAACACATAGGATTTCCTAGGTTGTGATCTTTATGGGAGCAGATTTCCAGCCTGTTTCTCCTTCCAAGTGGAGGGTGGCTTTGAGCTGCCGACCTCTAGCTTAGTAGCCAAGGGCTTAGATGGAGCCACCAGCGCTCCCAATGCTTCTGTAGGGCATGTCTAACACCTTGCTCCACTACTAGGATGGAAAGTTTTGGAGGACAAGGCCCTTTATGTTTCCTTTCAGCGGGTAGAACAAATTATGTTTATCAGACATTAATTACTTAACAGGCAAATCCAAACATCAAACCAAACCAGTTACCATGGAGTCAATTCAATGACTAGACTGTGGCAGTATTAAACAAGGACACATTTAGGTAGTATCAAATTAGTGACAATACCAAATGCAAAGAAGAAAGAACAAAGTAATTTGTCACTCTTAGTACACATTGCCATGTTGGTTTTCAAGAGGGTTGCATCCCTTTGGGTAATACTCAGATTAACCACTAACACTGTTTTCTAAATACGTTTTTCAATTGTTGTTATTGTTTGTTAGTTGCCTTTGAGTCAAAAGCAGCCGTAGCAGTATTTTTACAGAGATCTGCCAGAAACTCAAGCCAGATTTAGAAGAGGACATGAAACCAGGGATATCGTTGCTAATGTCAGATGGATCCTGGCTGAAAGCTGAGAATACCTGTGTTTCACTGACTATGCAGAGGCACTTGACTGTGTGGATCATAACAAGTTACAGATAGTGGTGTGAAGAACGGGAATTGCAGAACACTTACTTATGCCCATGAGGAACCTGTACATACGAGACAGTTTCACAGTGCTGTATTCTTGTGCTGTATTCTTTACCTGGCTTCCTCACCAACCGCGCTGCATTACAGAATTGTTCCTTTTGCTAGGCTCCACCACCTCAGCTTTGCATTTGAATCCTACTTTTGCTTGGGGTTATATGTAAACTCCAAGGTACCTGCATAGTAGGATTAAGAATGTTGCTTAAATAAACTATGAACTACCTACATATAAACTCCTTTAGAAGTAGCTTAACTGCCTACCCTTCACAAGTAGATTTCATGGCAATAAGCTCTGACTGGCTCCATTTTCTTGTACAATGAAATAAAGGTGACTTTATTGTTCTCTTACCTCAGTCTCCCATTTATTGGCCAGTGTGAGCTATGACAAGTAGGAACCTGGAGTTTCCACTGGGTAACGCATAGATCAAGAGGCAGCTGTTCAAACAGAACATGGTCATTTTAGGTAGTATCAAATTAGTGAAAACACAGAACTCAAAGAAAAAAAGAACAAAGTAGTTTGCCTTTGTGTCAAAAGTGTAGTAGTTTAAGCTAAGGTTAAGTGCTAGGTCAGCAGTTTAAACCCACCAGGTCCTTCTTGGAAACTCTATGGAGCAATTCTACTCTGTCCTATAGGATTGCTATGAGTCAAAGTGGACTCAACAGTGGTAGGTTTTGTTTTATTCAGTCTGTATGCTGAGAAAAAATCTGAGAAACTGTACTGTATGAAGAAGAACACACCATCAGGATTCGAGGAAGACTCACAAACTAGCTGCATTATGCTGATGACACAACCTTGCGTGTTGAAAGCAAAGAGGACAATATTGTAAGCACAGGGTACATACACTTTCATTTTTTATTTAATTTAAAAAAAAAAGCAAAGAGGATTTGAAACACTGATGAAGATCAAAGACCAAAGCCTTCTGTATGGATTACGCCTCAATATTAAGAAAACAAAAATTCTGACAACTGAACCAACAAGCAACATCATGGTAAGTAGAGAAAAGACTTTAATTGTCATGGATTTCATTTTACTTGGATCCATAATCAACACCTGTGGAAGTAGCAGCCAAGAAACCAAACATAGTGTATAGGGCAAATCTGCTGCAAAAGACCTCTTTAAAGTGTTGAAAAGAGAAGATGTCACCTTGAAGACTAAGGTGTGTGTCATGGGTTGAATTGTGTCCCCCCAAAAATATGCGTAGCATGTCGCTGGGATATGATTCCCAGTATCTTGGGACTGTCCTCCATTAAACTGTATGTTAAAGGATTAGGGTGGGGCTGTAAATTCCTGCATAGGATTACTTCCTTGCTCTGCTGCAGAGGGAGTTTCCCTGGAGTGTGGCTTGCCCCACCCTTAATCTTTTTCAGCCTGCAAAAGATAAAAGGAAAGAGAAACAAAGAGAATGGGGAACCTCGTTACCATCAAGAGAGCAGCCTGGGAGAAGAGCGCATCCTTCAGACCTCAGGTTTCTGCGCCAAGATGCTCCCTGGACAAAGACTGATGCAATACCAGACTTTCCTCCAGAGCCGACAAGGGGAAAGCCTTTCCCTGGAGTGGACACCCTGAATATGGACTTGCAACCTACTGGACTGTGTAAGAATAAACCTTCCTTTGTTAAAGCCATCCACTCTGTGGTATTTCTGTTAGAGCAGCCCTAGCTGACTAAAACAGTGTGCCTGACCCAAGCCATGGTATTTTCAGTTGCCTCATATGCATGCAAAAGCTAGACAATGAACAAAGAAGACAGAAGAATAATTGGTGCCTTCAAATGGTGTTCATGAAGAATATTGAATATACTATGGACTACCAATGGATCCGACTCGACGGCACTTGGCTGGCATGGACTACCAAAAGAACAAACAAGTCTGTCTTGGAAGAAGTACAACCAGAACACTCCTTAGAAGGATGGTGAGGTTATGTGTCACATACTGTGGATATGTTTTCAGGAGGGATCCTTAGTGTGTGCTTGTTATTCAACTATTGTCTCTCAGCTTCAAACCCACCCTGCTATACTCTGCTTTGGGTTGCTGGGTCAACAAATTCAAAAACCACTTTTTTTTTTTAGTCACTATGAGTCAGAATCTACAGGATGGAAACATTTTGTTTGTTGAATTTTAGTGAATTCCCTATTGGTTCTGCCACTAGGAGGTGCCAGAAGGAGACAGGGAAGCTGGAGGAAGAAGATGGGGTACACTTTCCTCCTTGCTCCCTGTCCCTGTCAGCATCACTCCAGCTTTGCTTCTTCACTCAGAGGTAGAGGCAGAGGTCATTCATTCCATTCTGCAACTGCTTCTCTTCAGTTCAACTTCTAAGTATTGGATGACCAGATGACTGAGGGCTCCCTGCTGTGTGCTCATAGCTTTTCTATCTCTGCATTCTTTCTATATTGTTTCTATGTACAAAACATTGCCTGGATTTATGTGCCATATAGTTTAATGACTCTCAAATCTGTATCTCTAGTACTGACTTCCCTCCCATAGGCCACGTTCGAAGTGTTAAACATCTTGGTATATAACAGGCATCTCCAACATAACATGGCCCCAAATCAGTTTTTTAGTTGTAGTTTTTCAAGCACATTTCTCATTTTGTCTTTTTTTATCTCAGTAAATACTAGTAACACTCCTACAACTGCTCAAGCCAAAGTTTATGGGTCACCCTAGGTTCTTTTTCTCTCATAACCATCCTTACACCCAGCTAAGCCATCAACGAATCAGACTTGACCACTTGCCCCCATCCTTGCTGCTTCTGTCCTGGTCTGAGCAGCCATCAGCCCCAAGTGAGTCTGGTGGAGAGCAAGCTTGTTTTCCACCAGAATGGAGTTACAGGATCTTAGAGTGAAAGAACAAAAGAAAAACTGGGATCACACAACTATTGGGGTGAAACCAGAAAGACAGATGGAAAGGGACTAAAATCAGAAAATGGCCCTTTTGACAACCTCAACTTCTCTGCTGTGGTGGGGCCGTGGGGAGGGGTCATGGCCTGTCACTGATTAGGGCTATGTGCTGAGCCAAGGTGACAGCCCATACTAACCCATCATGACTTCCAGGGGCTCAACCCAGAGGAGCCTAGACATTTCAAGATAATGGCTTTTCTTGCTTTTTTAATTCCAAGTGTGCTAGTTCCCTGCATGGGATGAAAGGCAGTCATTAACACATGTGAGTTTAATAATTAGGTTGGTCCTGCCTTGACTACGCAGTGGTGAGCTTCCTGCTTCTGGGTCCAGACAAGAGAAGGAAACAGAAAACTGGATTCTCCTCAAAATGAGTCTCTGAAGGGGGCAGAGGGGGTGGAGGAGCATTCCAGTCATGCTACTTGGTTGAGCTTGGTGAAGGGGGAGAGCAGATAGTAGGTGCTGATCAGCAGTCTGGAAGACCCCTTTCTCCCACCCATGCCACTGGCAAATAGAGCCCTGATTGTCTGATTTACTAAATGGGGCTTCCAGCCAGAGAATATGAAAGCTAGAAGGGACCTCTGATATCAGTGCCCACAGAGGAGGAAAGAGGTAAGGGTATGGAGCCCAGAGAGGGGATGAGGTTACTCAGGATCAGACGGCTTGGCTGTGCCAATGCCAAGCCAAGAAGCAGGTAGGTCTGTCTTGGCTGCTCTCGCTCACTAATCCCTGATGGGATCTGTCACCCAAACCAAAAGGTGGAAGGGAGAAAGGGAAACAGGCCATGCAGAGCCGAGGGATTCTTGGGTGGGTGTGGTGTGCGGATGGCAAATTCCGGGTTCCAGCCCTCACTCAGGAGGCAGGTATAACCTGCCTGAGTCTCTGTCTGCTTTGCTGGCTTACATCCCAGGGTGGAGAGGAAGACAGAGGCAGATGAGACAGGAGGCTAGTGAAAGTAGTTTCAGAAACAGCTGTCCAAAAAGTCCTAAAGGCTGGCTTTGTGATGACTCCTTTCTCTACAGCCCTGGGGAACCACATGTGCGTTTTCCCCAAAAGCCCAGGATGCTGCTTCCGGTCCAGCCAGGCGTGAATGGCCGTCTGCATAAGCATCAGCCGCTTCTCCATTTGCTTTCTGAATTATTTAGCCTTCCTTCCCCCAATCCCAACAGCAGACATTTTACAATATTAAACCTTTTAAATAGGCTGGGACCTTGGCTTGGAGCAACCTTTCCCTACCACCTGCTTGAAAACATTCAAAGCCCAGTGTGTCTTGGAGAAGGCTCGTCTCTGCTAGGCTGATCTCCCCTTGGTTCTGGATGTGGAGTAACTGACTTCTCCCGAGTCCTCCTTAGGATCCGCGGGTGTGGAGCTGGGAGGCAGAGGTGGGCTCTCATCCTAGACCCTGCTCGGCTGGAGAGCTTGCTGCAGGCTCTTCTTTCTCTGCCTGCTGAGCACTGAATATTTGATACCCCACGTCCAGCTAGCCAACGCCAGGCCTGAGGTCATTCTGTCCCTTCCCCTGCACTCAGGCTGGGACGTGCCTCATCCAGTGTAGACAGATGGCAGCTCCCTAGCAGCTGCTCTAGCTGGCCCCTGGCCCACCCCGTCTCCTGCCATGGGAATTAAGGACCAGAGGGTCGAAGTGTTGAACCAGGTGTATGTTCAGGTTATCTTAATTAGCCCTGGAGAAACTTTTGTGGGAACTGGACAATAGCCTTGGAAACTATGGGGCAGTACTACTCTGTCCTATAGTGTCGCTGTGAGTATACTGTGTGGCAATGGTTCTTTTTTTCTTCTTCTTCTTCTTCCTTTTAATAGTTGGAAGCAGGGCCAGATCACCCAACACATAAGGTAAGTACAACCCAGTTATGTCTTCCCACCAGCCTGCAATGCACAATTTTACCTGTCTCATACCGTGTTGAAGGTGTGTTGAAGCCCATGTGAAACTGCTAATCACAGGTTAACCCACTGCTGTGGAATCGATGCAGACTCACAGTGACCCTATAGGGCAGAGTACTGTCCAACAGAGTTTCCAAGAAGAGCCTGGTAGATTCAAACTGCCGACCTTTTGGTTAGCAGGTTTAGCACTTAATCACTGTATCACCAGAGTTTCCCACTACAGGTTAGCAAATAAATATACACTTAAACCCATGGGTACCTAGCTCAACACAAGTGGGTGCATACAGTGCTTACTGGTTAATCTGCTCCTGCCCCTGGAGGTATGGTTGTTGGTGATGCCCCAGAGGCATAGTCCCTGGACACAGTGACGGAGCTGTGCTGGAGCGAATTTGTCAGGGGAGAAAGAGTCCCTGGGTGCTGGACCCAGAGGATTAAGTGTTCTGTCGTGCGGAGTTCAGCCAACTGCTGGCAGGGGAGACTGAGGAACCTTACCTGCTTCTTTGCATATCATTTGCTGCTGGCTGTCTGTTTGTGGATCCTGCAGCTTGGACAGGTCAACTGTCTTGTCCTTCTGCTGACTCCTGGCCTTGCCCCGGGGTCCAACCTGCAGCAAACTGCCACTCGGTTCTGGAGCACCCAGAAGGAAACTCTTTCCCTCATCACTTCATCCTCCCCACACTGGCTCTCATTTTGCTCTTCTGAGTGTCTTTCAACCCTCTTGGTCCCCCCCCTGCACACAGCTCACCCCATTCTCTATCCCCAAGTAATTGGCACCTGGCACGTTTTGATGCCCTCTGTGTGCCCTCCCGGTCGTCAGGGTCGGCAGACACTTGCCTCTTTCATTCTCTCTCCCTTCAGCCAGCATATCCTATCCTTCCCTGTGTTTGTCTCAACTGTCTCCTGACACACTTTAAATCCACAGCTTCTCGTTTTCTCAGCAGTGGTTCTCACATGTACCCACAGCTTCCCTGAGATTCAGAGAGATTAAATGACTTGTCCAAGTCTTAGAGTTTGTGTCACGTCTGCTGGGCTGGGACCCAGGTCCTCTCACACCCAGCACAGCACAAGAAACCACCACCCCAGAAGGAAACAAAGCCTGTCCCATCACCAGGCACATCAGCTTTCCCGTGGCAGCTGCCCACGTTATTTAACTGTGGGTTGTCATGCCAACCCCATGCTATGGGGGAAACATCTGGGGACCCATGAGCCAAGTGTTGATGACAGATAAGGTGAGAGGGGTCCTGAGCTTGGTCGCAGCACCCCTACTTCAGTCTCTGGCCTGTGGCTCTCCTGCTGGGCTTCTTCCCAAAGGGCTGCAGGGTTGGAGTGTTTGGGTTTGAAACTTTATCAGATAGATAAGAGAGCTGAGACACTCTGGTGCAGCTCCCACCTGTTGCAGGACTTGATTTCTTTCTTGGGTATCTCAGACGCCATGCAGGTGTGGAGGAAAGCAGGAGGTTTAGCCCTGGGAGCGAGCTACATGAGGACTCCTTCCTGCTTCCCAGGCCCTCCTCCTGTGAACGGACTGACTCTTCTGCAAATCTCAGAGCAGAAATCACAGAAAGTGAACTGTCTTGGCTTCTCAGAGCAAGGCAGGGGGGCTCTTGATGCCCCTCCATCCTCCAGCTTCCTATCCAGATCCTTTGGGTGCTCCCCAAGTGCATGAATTTGCATTTATTTTTCCCTGTTTCTATAAATAGTTTGTAACTTCCAGGCAGGGCTGTGTCTCCTGCACTGAGACCTGCAGGCAGTAGGCCTCAGTCTGTTTTCATTAAACGAATGAGTAATCCTATGAGTCCCGGAGGAAGGGGTAGGCAGGTTCTCCAACGGGCTGTGACCTCAACCTCAGGAGACGCCTGGAGCTGGAGTCCATGAATGGTGTGGAGACCTTCTGCAGCCCCATCCTACGTGAGTAAGTGCATAGTAAGCCTGATGGGACAGTGACATCTAGCTGTGTCTGAGGCCAGAGCAACAACAGGGCCCAAGGGCTGGCTTGGTCAGGGCGACATGGTCCAGGAATTCCCCTGGCACTGGCTCACTCCTTAGCAAGCCAGTGGCCTTTCCCACCATTCAGGAGATGACAAACTCAGGTTGATGGGTCTTCAGCTTGTGGGCCCCAGTTACTATAAGGGGAACCCAGGATCAGGCTGGGGGTACCCTGAGAAGAGCCCCAGCTGGGGCTGCGCTCATCAGAAAGCTCCTGGAACTGTGCAGCATGGGCAGTGAGGCTGCTTGCAGAGGTCCAGTATCCTGGCCTTTAGTGACTGTCCTGTGCACACGATGGCTCCATCATCCAGAGGGCAGGGCAGAATTTTTTTTCAATTGTTTGAAATCTTTTAAAAATTATTATTAAAAATTTTTAATATCGTGGTTAAGTAATAGTTTGCAATCCTAGTCAATTTGCCATGTAAAACCCAGAGCACCCACCTCTCTGCAGCTCTATCTGTTCTCCTCGCCCTGTGACAGCACACTCTTCTTTTTGACTCTTTACTTCCAGTATCCACTCAACTAACACTTGTTCCCTCCTCTCCACCCTCTCCTCTCCCCTTTCTAAAATGAAACCAGCTGGACAGCCACCTATATGTTAGACCACGGGGTACACATACCACTCTCGTCACCCTGTGTCCTATAGTCCAGTCCAATCTTTGTCTGAAGTGTTGGCTTCTGTATTGGTTTCAGCTCTGGACTAGCAGCAAGTCCAGGGTCCAGGCTGTCGAACCAGCAAGTCCGATCTTTTAATAGAGTTCTAAATATGCACTCATCAGGGCAGAATTTGGAATGTGGGGCAAGTGTGCATACCCAGAGCTGCTGAGGGTGCTGGGAGCCAGGCCTTGGGCCATGGTCACTGCTGACCTGATCTGCCCCAAGGGCAGGAACAGGGTGAGGACAGCCTGTATCCCTCACAGCCTGGCACCCATGTAGGACTTTGCCCTGTGGCTCTCCTGGCAGAAGGTGACCGACCAGTGTAAGAAGATGCTGCCAGCAGTTCCAGCTGCCCAGGCATAGAAAGGCTGCACTGGGATGTGATGAGCCCCCATCCCTGTCAGCATTCAGGCCAAAGACCCACTAGCTGGCTTGGGATGCTAAACTGGGGGTCTCTGTTTCGGGAGGGAGGACTTCTGAGGCTCCCTTACCTTGATGATTCTGTGAAATGTGAATTCCTTAATGTGTATCCCCTTGCACAGAACCTTAATGTAGTCATATGTTGAGATTCCTAAGGAGCAAACTCTGAGACAAGTGTGAGTATGTATATTAGGTGGGTTTCTTGGAACCACCTGTGCAATAAACAGGACCCACTGAGGCTGAGGGGAGGGGGAAGCTGAGCTGAGCAGCAGCCCCAGCCAACCCTGTCAGGAGCCCTGAAGCTGGAACGACCCCCAGAGCTGTCCCCAGTGGGGACAAGAGTTCTGGCTCTTTATACCCTTTATTGATCTGATCCATCACCATCAGGGGATGCAGGCAGGCCTGGGAAGGTGCTGTGACCTAGGATGTGGGGGCTTCCTCCAGCTGAGGCAATCCTGGAAGGAGTTGGCAGCTGAGCTCATCTGCTGGCTGCACCCCCAGCAGCTGGGGAATATATTCTGTATCCATCCCCGAAGGGATTCTGAGCCACAGATTTCTGCCTGAGCCATGCATCCCATTGCTGCAGCCTACCACTGGCCCTGGAGGAGAGCTTTAGGCACCAAAGGTTGAATTTTGAGGCAGAGGATACTTGCTGTGTTTCTGAAATCCCTGCATTTGTGCCACCCTCAAGCGGGGTGATGGCCAGAGTGCTGGCATGGAGATCTGCCTCCTCCAATCCCTTCCTGTCCTCCTCTGAGAAGAGGTCTCTGCTGGGACTCTGGGTTGTCTGGCAGCAGGAAACTGCTCAGGGGCCAGAAGCCCTGGTTTTAATTGCCAACAATTAGTTCTGAGAGAGACCAGCTCATTCCCATTCCTACCAGGTAGGGGCTCTGATTAAAATTTAAGCACATGTTTCCTTTTTTCTTTTTTTTAAATTTCCATGGTAGGTAATTAACTTTTCCTTTCTGTGGGTAAGCAATTAATTAATGTGCTGTAGATTATGATGGAGATCAGGGTACTGTGATTTGTTTGGAAGCTTCTTTCTTTTTCTTCCCTGTTCCAAAACAAGTGGCCCTTAGGGGGTGAGGGGGGAGGAAGGGACTTCACATTCCTTGGGCATCTCCTCCCTGTATGCAGCACAGATTCTTTGTTAGGGCTCTCATGAAATCCTTACCACATGACATCTTACAATGGGAAGGATGCAAATAATTTTCCCCTGGACCAGCAGAAGAAGCCAGGTGCAAAAGTGTACACCTCTGTGTGAGCCTCCGGTGGGACCAACCTCCTACCTGGGGCCAGGAAACCCCTCTGGCTGAGTTGGGCTGGGACCTGTGGGCATGTGGGCCCTCCCACTGCTAACTTCTGTGTCCTTCAGCCTCCTGTTCCTCCCAGGCCCCTGAGTCCATCTCCCCCAACTCCTCATACACCTCAGGGAAGGGATGTGGATCCATGGGATTTTGTCTAAGTTGCAGGTGAGGGCACAACCTCTTCAGAAAGCAATTTGAATTTGTCTTCTGATACGCAGTGTTGGCACTCCTTAGAATCCTAGTTTTGTGGGTGTTGTTAACATTTCATTTTATAACTAACATTTTGTTATGTGTGATCTCTGCCTCCCAGACTTTATGTTCCTTCCCCAGAGTATGAAATTTGGCCTGTATGACAAACAGAACGTGGCAGAAAGCATAAGATGTCACTTCCAAGATTAAGTTCTAAAAAACCCTGGCTTCTATTTCAGTTTCTCTCTCTTTCTCTTGGAGCATTTATTCTGAGAGGAGCCAACTGCCATATGCTACGTAGTCCTATGGGGAGTTCCCTGTGACAAGGAACAGAGGGTTCCTGTCAACAGCCTTATCAGTGAACTTGGAAAGGAATTCTCTGTAGCCTTCAGAGACTGCAGCCCTGGCCAACATCTTTTTGTTTATTTTTAGGATCTTTCTTTTAGTTTTTTAATTTTTTTTTAATTGTACTTTGGATGAAGGTTTACAAAGCAAACTAGCTTCTCATTGAACAATACACACATTGTTTTATGACATCTGTTGCTGACCCCACGACATGTCAATGGTCTCCCCTTCTCAACCTTGGGTTCCTCATTACCAACTTTCCTGTCCCCTCCTGCCTCCTGTTCCCTGCCCCTGGGCTGGTGTGCCATTTCAGTCTTGTGTCACCTCATGGGGCTGTCTAATCTTTGGCTGAAGGGTAAACCTTGGGAGAGACTTCAGGACTGGGCTGTGATGGTGTCCAGGGGCTATTCTTCCAGGGTTTCTCCAGTCTCTGTCAGACCAGTAAGTCTGGTCTTATTTTTTGTGAGTTAAAACTTTGTTTTACATTTTTTTTCCCACTCTGTCTGGGACCCTCTAACATGATCGCTGTCAGAGTAGTCAGTGGCGGCAACAAGGTACCATCTGGCTGTGCTGGACTCAGTCTAGCAGAGGCCGTGGGGACTGTGGGCCATCAGTCCCCAGACCAATGTCTTGACTACAACTACGTGGGAGACACTGAGCCAGAGCCACTTGGCTGCTCCCAGTTCCTGGTCCTCAGAAACTGTGAGATAATCAATGTTTGCTGTTTAAAGCTGCTCGAGTCACGGTAATTTTTTACACAGCATTCCAAAACTCAAACTCACTTTGATGGAGTGAATTCCAAATCATAGCAACCCGCGCAGGGGTCTCCAAGACTGTAAATCTCTACAGAAATGGACTGCCACATCTTTCTTCCTGGAGCCGCTGGTGGTTTTGAAGCACTGACCTTTCAGTTGGCAGCTGACGACTTTAACCATTATGCCACCAGAGCCCCTGGAGATAACTAATGTAACTACTGTAACACACGGAGTCACCGTGAGTCAGAATTGACTCACTAATGATGTGTCTGTGTGTTTTTTTTAAAGATAATTTATTCTTTCTTTAAAAAAAAAAAAGTTGAAATCAAGTCCGTTCCAAATCATGGCCATGCCACGAGCCATCAGAGTAGTTTTTCAATAGCTAATTTTTCAGACATAGATTGCCAGGCTTTTCTTCCGAGGCACCTCTGGGTAGACTCAAACCTCCAACCTTTAGGTATGCAGTCAAGAGCATTAATCATTCAGACTCTTCAACATACATAGGATGTTGTATTTTAAAAGATACATGAAAAATTAAAGAAAAAGAAGGGAAGAAATCTAAGTGGGAGGGGAAGTAACTTAAGAGTGTCTGTGGTCAGCCCTGACTGCGAGCGGTATAGGACCGAAAGCTCGGCGGAACGGGCGGCAAGGTGGGAGCTGCGGCGCCCGGCAGCGAGGCTGCAGGGCCGCTCTGGCCCACACGAGGGCGCCCTACACGGCCACAGCTATGCTGGTGTTGGGGGTGCTGGTGGCCCGAACGGACCGGAAGACAAGGAGGGGCGCTTTGAGGAGGGAGTAGAACTGTCCCATTCCGTTTCAGTTTACAAAGCGCAGCTGGTGAATTTGAACTGCCAAGCTTTGGGTTACCAGCCAAACTCTTAACAACTGCACCACCAGGGTCCTAGCAAACCAAACTCACTTCTACTGAATTGATTCACAGGGCTCCTGCAGAAGGCAGCAAAGGATGTGCCTGGGAGACATCTCTGGATTCTGGTACATTGCAGATGTTTAATAAAAGTTACACAAAACCAAATGCACTGCCATTGAAAACCCCTTGGAGGACATTTCTACACAGACACATATGGAGTCAAAGGCAGCTGGTTTAAGAGTCTGTTTCTTGATGTGGGTACCTGTCTTGTTTCGGGTTTTACCTCCTAGGTCTAGCACAGCACAGGCACATGGGGCAAAACAACTGTGACATAACTATAGTCACCATCTGTTCAGCATGTGCTGTGTGCTGGCACTGTTCAGAGCACTCTCCGGGCAAAGCACAGTTGGTCTCCTGTGAGTGACGAGCCCCAGAAACAATTCCCACCTGTTTCCTGTCCTTCTGAGGCAGAAAACTGCAGGAGCCTGCTATGCCCACCATCGTGGCCCCTGTCTCCCCCTGTGAGACTGGCGAATGGGAGAGAAGAAGAGGCCGCCTTCCTGTGCTCTGCCTGGTTTCCTCAGCTTCAAGCAAGGCCACGTGGACGGGCATTTTCTCCACACAGGGTCCACATCCAGTGACCTCCAGGGAGTCAGGAGATGGTCACAGCAGCTGTGGAGGTGCCACCTGCTACCAGGACCACAGCTGCCTCAGTGCATCCTGGGGTTGGGGCAGTGCAACACCCATGCCCACCTTCCTGCCCAGGCTGTGCGCATACTGCCTATGCCAAAGCTCACCCCTCTCCATCCCAACAGGCCAAGCGTCCCGTAAGCACCAAACCCCTTATATCAAGTCACCCCTGTTCAAAATACCTCTGGTGGTTTCTATTTCCTGTACTGAATTCTGGCTGATAAAGCTGTTACTAGGGCACAAAGTTTAGGCAGTTTTCCCAGAGCCACACAGACTCTGAAACCAGGTCTTCCAGACCCCAGCACACCTGTGCAAGTTGACCCAGTGAAAACATGTTAGTGTGCTCTGGCTGTGGGAGGAGGCTCCCAAGGTAGGCAGGTTTCCCAAAGTGTACTGCCCCTTCTTGTGAGGCACAATTAGCTCAGGATTTTAGGAATGGTCAGGTTTGGGCTGGAAGTCTCCTCCCAGAGCCTGGGGCTGACCCTGATGGGAAAAGTGGTAGGGCAGGGAGATGGCCTGAAACAGCCAGGCTATCTGGATGCCAAGGCCTCCCATGGTCGGACCAGGGCTTGCCAACCCACATCAGCTGGGTTTGGAGAAACACTTCAGTCATCAGTGCAAAACTGAGAGGCAGGTGGTACAATGGGGAGTGTCACCAGGCCCAAGGGTCAGGGGTGACTTTGGTGGTGCCACCTTTGTGAGTTTCTAGTGGTTCAGTCTCAGTCCCTGGGTGGCACAAACAGTTAAGCACTCGATTACTAAACAAAAAGTTAGCAGTTCAAACCCACCCAGAGGAGCTTCAGAAGAAGGCTGCCAAAATGTCACAGCTCTGGAAACCCTACAGAGTAGAGAGCACAGTTCTACTCTGTAACACATGAGGTCCCATTAGTGGGAGTTGACTCAGTGGCAACTGACAAAAAATCTTGCCTAATAAAGGTGATGTTCACAGTGATGTGGGGGTTTCTTTTTGGGAACATTTGATTGTGTTTTGCTGTTAGGTGCTGTGGAGCTGGTTCCAACTCCAAACAACCCTACGTACAACAGAACGAAACACTGCCCAGGCCATGCCATTCGGGTAACTGTTATGCTTGAGCCCACCGTTGCAGCCCCACGTCAGTCCATCTCACAGAGGGCCTCCCTCTTCTTTACTGACCCACTTTGCCAGGGCATGATGTTTTTCTTGAGGAACTGGTCCCTCCTAATAACATGTCCAAGTGCATGAGACAAAGTGTCACCATCCCCATTTCTAAGGAGCATTCTGGTTATATTTCTTCCATGACAGATTTGCTTGACCTTCTGGCAGTCCATGGTATATTCGATATTTTTCACTGGAAAGATGTTTACCTGTGTTTTATTGACTATGCAAAGGCATCCAACTGCATGGAGCACAACAAATTGTGGACAAGATTGTTAAGAATGGGAATTCCAGCATTTACTGTGTTTTAGGTAAAACACTGATTACGCAGTAGTTTCCCATTCAAATAACTCATACCCAAACTGTTCTGTGACATTGGTTACTGTCACTGCAATGTGTCAGCACTCTCCCCACTTCCACCCTTCCTGCCCTATTTCCATCCATCAGGTCTCCCTACCTCTCCTTAACTTCTCATTTTTGCTTTGGGGCAAACATTTCCCATTTGATCTAGTACAGCTGCTTGTTCTAAGGAGCCTCACAGGTGTTATTGTTTATTTTATAGGCCAATCTAATTATTTGGCTAAAAGTCGGCCTCCAGGACTAGCTTAGGACAACAGTTTCAGTAGTTTCCCTAATTTTTATCGGTCCAGGATGTGTGGTCTTTTTCATGAATTTGAGTTTTGTTCTCCATTTTTCTGTCATTCTAACCAGGACCTTTTACTGTATCCTTATTCAGATTGGTCCGTACCCACCCACTGCCATCAAGGTGGGT
Organism: Heterohyrax brucei; assembly: GCA_028571685.1. Classification (NCBI taxonomy): domain Eukaryota; kingdom Metazoa; phylum Chordata; class Mammalia; order Hyracoidea; family Procaviidae; genus Heterohyrax; species Heterohyrax brucei. Next base: position 162,550,777 of record CM053140.1, read on the forward strand.
CTGACTCATAGCGACCCCAGAGGACAGAGCAGAACCACCCCATAGAGTTTCCAAGGAGTGCCTGGTGGATTGGAACTGTCAACCCTTTGGTTAGCAGACTTAACCCACTAAGCCACCAGGGTTTCCAGTAGTGGTAGCCAAACACCTAGTTCTCTGGTCTCGGGCTAGAGGAGGCTGTGGTTTTGTGGGTCTCGTCATTATATTAGACTAGAAGGGAGCCAGGAGCCTGACACGGACTGAGCAGTCACACTCGCCTGAGGCTCCACACCCGAAGAGTAGGGAGTTCGCTGGAAAAGTACTACTTATCTCTATCGGAACGTTCTGTTGTAGTCTGGTAAAACCAGGGTGCGGAAAAGGAGGGGGCAGGTGCTACGTAGTGAGCTAAAAAGCCAGTCAAAAAATTGCTCAGAAGGACGGCATGCCAGAAACAACATAGCCCTGCCCAAATCACGAAACATGGTCTTTGTTTTCAATAATTTTGGTTTTGGTGAAGAACACACGAAGTAAAGTTGACTCACGTCTTTAGGCACAAGGCATCCTGGTGGTGCAACAGTTAAGAGCTCAGCTGCTAACTGAAAGTTTAGTAGTTTGAACACACCCAGTGGCTCCACGGGAGAAAGACTTAGCCATCTGGTTCTGATTATAGCCTTGGAAACTCTATAGGGTAGTTCTACAGGGTCACATGGGGTTGCTGAGTCAAATACGCACAGTACTGTGTTAGTCATCTAGAGCTGCTATAACAGAAATACCATAAGCAGGTGGCTTTAACAAAAAGAAATTTATTTTTTCACAGAAAAGTAAGCTAAAAGTCCAAAGTCAGGGCATCAGCTCTGAGCAAGTCTTTGCTGGCTCTGGAGGAAGGTGCTTGTCATCAATCTTTCCCTGGACTGGGAGTTTCTGAGGCTCAGCCACCCCAGTCCAAAGGACACCTGCTGCTCCTGGCACTGCTTCTTGGTGGTATGAGGTCCCTAACTCTCTGCTAGCGTCCCTTTCCTTTATAGCCCAGGAGATTGCTCCAAGGCACAAAACACTCTTAGACAATCCTGCCTCTCTACCACCACCACTGCCCATCCTCTCTCATTAACATCATAGAGGCAGAATTCACGACACACAGTAACATCACACAGTACTAGGAATCATGGCCTAGCCAAATGGCTACCCATGTTTTTCGGGGGACAGAATTCAATCCATGACAGTTCATAAAAACATTTATGTATATATGTATATGTGTGTGTATATATATATCTGTGTGTATATATATATATAAAAACACAACCAGGATGGTCCTCAGACATTAAGGGTTAAACATAGGCTGCTATTCAGTGACTATGGAAATTTTCTGAACATCTAGAAATGCCTTGCTGTCAAGTCATCTGGAACTCATAGCTACCCTAGAGGGCAGAACAGGACTTCTACATAGGATTTCCAAGGAGATGCTGGTGAATTCAAACCGCCAGACTTTTGGTTAGGAGCTGAGCTCTTACTTACCCTCCATCAGGGCTCAAAGGAAACAGACTGCCTCAGGTTAAAATGAAAATTTTTTGCAACTACAACCTTTTAAATCAAATATCTGTTTCTGCAATTAATTGGATAATTTAACTATAATGTAGATGATTTAAATTGGGCAATTTAAAGCAGGCCTGTCAGAATCTCTGTGTGCCTAGTTATCTAAACAAAACTGTTTATTTGCAAAATTCCCTGAGAGGAAGAATGTACCACTACCCAAAAACCTCCCCCTCCTTTCCCCAGGTAAGAAAATGAGACAAATACTGCTGTGGTTTAGGAAGCCAAGCAAGATTTAATGTTTTGTTTTTGTATGTTTTTTCCTTCTAGAGAGTCATTCCTTTAGGGAAACTGGACATCCTTGTGCTGTATTAACCAAAAGCCTGTGATCCAAAGAGTGTGAATATCTAAGATCTCCCTGCTGGCATGGATGGGCAAATAAAGTTTTGTAATCTAAAAACTGACCTGCATATGTTTTGTTTAACCTAACCCATTCCTTACGTGTAGGTTCAGTCTTCTCGGTACTTGGGGTGGTTGGTTCAGCTAAACCAGGAGGAACAATAACTTTGTAGTAATCTGAACATTATCCAACTGTATATTGTTTACTGTAAAAGCTGACAAACAGCAGTCAATCAATGGTTTTATTTATTTTAAAAAAGGAGTTGTTTTATGCTTCATATCTTTAAATACTAGTATTTGAGTGGAACGCCTGGTGGCATAGTCATTAAGTGCTACAGCTGCTAATTGAAAGGTTGGCAGTTTGAATCTACCAGGTGCTCCTTGGAAACTCTGTGGGGTAGCCCTACTCTGTCCTATAGGGTTACTAGGAGTCATAATCAACCAACAGCAGTGGGTTTGGTTTCTGGTAGTCTTTGGGTGACCACACTGTAAGGCACTGAACAAGGCAACCCCCACCCTAAGATAGAAGCTCCTTTGCAGACTGCTTGTACTCACTCACTTCCTCATTCTTTCATACATTCAACATGCTGTTTATTTTTTTCTTCCAATTTTGTTATCGTGTATTAGGTGAAAGCTTACAGCCCAAGTTAGTTTCCCGTTCCATACTGTGTATATAAATTGTTCCATGACATTGGTTGCACTCCCACAATGTGTAAATACCTGAAACAGGAAGGAAGCTTTAGACACCCAGATTTTAAAAGAGGAAAATCAAAATAGCAAAGATTTAATTCTCTTTGTAAAAGTGACTTGTCTTTTTTTCTGTCTTAAATATTTCTGGCCTTTGCAGGAAGTCACACATTAACTGACAGGGACCACAGAAATGTCTTTGAAGTTTCCACAGCTTTTTAGAAACATCAAAACAGATGGGAAATGCCAGGACTCAGTCAGAACCACCCTACTTCACATGACAACTGAAAGCAGTTTGGACCTCTCCTCCTGATGCACATCTTCAGAGGACCCCAGAGGGACCCTCTTCACCCCTAATCAATCACGTTATTTCCCTGGCACTGGCATCAATACCTTTATTTACATTTTAAATGCAACCCTGCTCCTTCACATATACCCCCAAATACCTGAAGATTTTTGAACAGATTCTTGATGGAGACAATCCTCCCTGCTTGCTGTGTCTGCTGATGCACAGCAATAATCTTCTTTCTGATCAGTCACCCTGATACCTATCTCAGAAGTCAGATCTGGGGGGCAGGTAACAAGAATCTGGAATTTTTGTCTGGTAACATATGCTCTCTAATTTCTACCTTGGGCTCCCCATTCCCTTCTATCCTGATTTTTATCCCCTTCTTACTTTCTCATCTTTGCTTCGGGGCAGATAATGTCCTTTTACTGTTGCAGAATTGATCATTCTAAGGAATATATTCCTCTTGGGTGTTGTTTATTTTATGAGCTTGTTTATTGTTTGGCTGGGTGGTGGTCTCTGGGAATGGCTTCAATTGTACTTCAGAAAGGTGTCTTAGGGTCATAGTCTTGAGGGTTCCTCCAGGCTCTGTCAAATCAGCAAGGCTGGTCTTTGTGAATTTGACTTTTTGTTTGATATTTTTATTCTAGTTTGTCCAGGACCCTCTGTTATGATCCCAGCCAGAGCAATTGGTAACGGTGGTTGGCCATCACTTAGTTCTTCTGTCTCTGGGTTCAGATAGGCTGTGGTTCATGTGGTGTATTAGTCCTTTGGACGAACTGCTCCCTCGAGTCTTTGGTTTTCTTTACTCTCCTTTGCCCTGCATGGGAAGAGACCAATAGTTCTATCTTAGACAGCTGCTCACAAGCTTTTAAGACCTGAGACACTACTTACCCAACTAAGGTGCCGAATGTTTTCTTAAGAACGATGTTATGTCAACTGATATAGATGTCCCCCCGGTCTACGGTCTCTTGTCTCCTAGCCTAGGAACTTCATCCCAGAAGGTGTTTGATTATGTCTCAGAGGTTTCCCTGACTGTGACCGTAAACAAATATTTCAGCACTGTCACATATAAAGTATATTCAGATACCCCAAGTCCCTGTCTCATAGAGCTTATATTCTAGGGCAGACCACTGAAATGAAGACATGTATGTGTATGCAAATATGCATATACATATGTGTGTGCATGTGTGCATATACATACATATATATGAAAACAGAATATATACTAAAGTGGAGTCTTGTCATAAACATGTTAAAATTGGCTAAACTATTAAAACACAAAATGGCTGTGCTTAAGCTAAGTAAGATAGTGAGAAAACACAAGGTCATGGCAAAGATGAGAAAAACAACTGCCAGATGGACAAGGCCACAGACGGTCAGAGAGATGATAAAGACCATAGCCAATCAGGAAGAAGTCAACAACCTGAGGTACCAGAAGACAAGACTTACGAACCGACTGATAAGAACGAGAACCAAGCAAACAACTTGTCTTAAAAACCCAGTACTCTGGACTTGGGGCACAGGAGCCCCCTCCGGGGGTCTGTGCCCGAGGTCTGCTGCCCTCACCTCGTTTGCCTCATCCTTGAAGACTTGGGGTTGCAGTCTCCCTCTGGAAGTCTGTGCCTGCTGTTACTGTGCCTCAGCTTCAAGGGCCTGGGGCCCAGCCTCCTCCTGAGAGTCTGTGTCTGCTGGTTTGTGTGCTGCGTGACCTGACCCTGGGACTGCATCCGCTTGCCATCCAAGGTTGGTTCAAGTGACTGTGACTTTTCTCGTTGCTGCCTGAGTCTCCTGTGCTATCCCTCTTGGCGGATCTACCTCTGCGATGCCTTATCATCCTCCTGCCATCTAAACGGCCTGCCCCCAGGGACTGTGACAAGCCTTCCGTTAATGCTCAAGCCTGGTGTGGGGTTCCTGCCTGCTTCACCTCAGAGACGTCCTGTTCTCATAAAATTCTACTTCTAATTCTCCTGACATCAGAATGGTCAGAGCACAGCCAATCCTTGAATTCCTTAGCGTGAACCCCGCTTCTGGGGAAGTGAGTGTGTTGACATACTAACGACAAGACTTGCCCTTGACTGCTGCAGTCCCTGTGGGGCCTGGTGGAACCTGTGGGGGTCTTAACTAATGTAAATGAGAATCCCCAGCTAATGTGAATATAGATAAGAGGTCTTAAGTAACGTAATAAGAGTGCTTTATGTCCTGGTGCCAGCAACTCCCTTCCCTCCTGCTTAATTGTAAATGTATAGTTGGATTAAATAAAGCTTATTACTGACCCCAACCTTTGTTAGTTACTTATTTTCCTCTCGTGACCCCCGACGTTTTCTGGGTGCTGACGACAACCACATTTTCCTATGTTTCCTTGTTAATTAGTCCTCCTTTCAACACAGTGGAAACCCTGGTGGCATAGTGGTTAAGAGCTATGGCTGCTAACCAGAAAGGTCAGCAGTTTGAATCTACAAGGTGCTCCTTGGACACTACATGAGGCAATTCTACTCCGTTCTCTAGGTTTACTAAGAGTCAGAATCGACTCGACAGCAACAGGCTTGGTTTGGTTTTCTCAATACATTATCTTTAAGGAGGTGAAAATCATTTTCTTTGTAATAACTTTACATGTGCCACCTCAAACTGACTTTGGATGCCTCTCCTACGATCCAGACTTGAATTCCTGCTGTTGTTAGCTGCTGTTGAGTTGATGGACTTACAGCAGTCCCGTGTGTCACAGGTTTCTGAGGCTGTGACCTTTCAGAAGCAGATCGCCTGGCCTGTCTTCTGAGGTGCCTCTGGGTCGTTTTAAACTACTACCCTTTCAGCAGTTACCTGAGGGCTCATTAAGGGGAGGGAAGCAGGGTGGGAGTGAGGAAATGGGAATAGAACACAAATGCTTCTTTAATTATTTCTCTGAGACTTCTCATGTGCCCATAGGGATCTCCTGTCTTCTATTCAGGACCTGGACCTGAACCTGAGCAATATTCTACCCTCAATTTCTCTGAGTCCCTGAAGTTAGGACTTTCAGGACTTTCATCACACTATATTCCTAACATTAATTTCATTGTATTGCTCCCAACAGACTGAACGATTCTTATTTAGCTTTCTATTCTCCTAGCCCAGGGACTGGTGTTAACAAGTGCTTGCTCAAATAGATTAACATGCGTACTTTCAAAGGGCAGTCAGTTCTACTAATTGTTCCTACATACAAATCTGTTTTCTTCTCTAGGAGTATTGCCATTCTTGCCCTTATCTACCCTTCCCAATCCAGAACTCTGGGGGCCAGTTTAAATGGCAGATCTTTCAGGAAGCTTCCCCAGCCCTCCCTCCAGTCAAAAGGGGTGTTTCTGCTCATTGCCTCAAGGAATTCACACACTGGTGTGTGGGTGTTGATGGTAGCTCAGAAAAAGAAGTCAATATAATAACTGCTATTTATGAAAGAGGTGATGAAAATGGGTATTTACTGAGTGGCCATGCTAGGTCAGACACTGTGCTAAGGATTTTACTGCTACTATTTAATCCTGTCAGCAACCCTGTTAAGGAGTTCTGCTATTATTCCCATTTTACAGATGTAAAAATTGAGACTTACATAACAAAAGTTAAATAACTTATGTGGGGACTCAGAGTACATTAAGTGAGCTAGAGTTTAGCATCAGGGTTCATACTCTTCATTACCACTGCACTCTGACATGAGGAGACGTGAGAATCCAAAAAACCATTTGCCATCCAGTGGATTCCAACTCTTGGTGACCCATGTGTTAGAGAAGAACTGTGCTCCACCGGGTTTTTGGTGAGTGACTTTCTGGAAGTTGATGCCCAGATCTTTCGTTTGAGCTGTCTCCGGGTGGACCTGAACCACTAACCTTTTGATTAGCAGTCAAGCACATTAACTACACTACCCAGGGGCTCTGACAATCCAACAAGGGTCATTTAAGTAAGCTAGGAAATATATTATGCAGGATTTATTGAGGAGAAGCAGTATCCCTAAGAGCAATATGAGATAAGCAATTCTTCATAGACATCAGAGCTCAAAGAATTGTGGGAATTGTGGAGGTTGTTGGCTCTGTGTCTGCTGTGGGTCTGGAATTGCTGTAGACCTGCAGGGGAAGCCACAGGGAAGGCAATCTGGAGGCAAAGGTGGGAGAACGAGGACAAACCAGAACCCATGTCTACCTCTCTCTCTCTCTCTCAATCTCTCTCTCGTGCCTGACGTGTAGAGAAAGCTGGTGCTTGTTGACAGGGACCTGTTAGTATACTTCATTCAGGACTTGATGGAGGAGATTCAGTGAAAGCTGAGAAGCCATGGATTTGGTGGCAGCACCATGCCAACAAGATCAGCCAGTAGTTAAAGTGACAACATTGCAGTGGCACCTCATTTCAGCAGTATTACCCAGAATTACTTAAAACTTGGAAATACGGCTGGCCAAAAGATGGGTCCTTTCAAAGCTGTGTCTAGCAGATCCACCAAAGATTAGTCAACCTGTTAGTATCTCAGAGCAATAAGCAACCCACTGCTGTTAAGTCAATTCTGAATCAGTGACCCTATAGGACAAAGGAGAACAGGCCCATGGAGTGAGTTTCCAAGGAGTGTGTGATGGATTTGAACTGCTGTTCTTTTGATTAGCAGCCACAGCACTTAATCACTATGTCACCAGCGTTTCCAGAATCTAAGAGGGTAGACTTTTATTGTATTTCTATTTACTATTATTTGTGGCCCAGACTCTGGGATGTTACATGCTCAGGTGCACATTTTTACCTTGCAGAAATACAAATGACCTCTTGTCCGGTAAAAAATATGCTCCAAAGTTTAGTTTTATAGTATCTCTGAGTTTACAATCTTCTTTAAGCTTTGATTTTCATTGACTAAAACCTTGACACTTGATCCTTAGATATTTATGTGGCTTATGTATATGTTTTTGCCCTTTTAATAATCATACTTTGACGGTGGCAGTGTGGAGGATGAATTGGAAGCAAGGAGAGAGAATTGACACTGGGAAATCATCAGAGGGCTACTGAAATTGTGACGGGGACGTGAATCAAGAGAACAACCCAAACCAACCAAACCCAGTGCCGTAGAGTTGATTCCGACTCATAGCGGCCCTATAGGACAGAGTAGAACTGTCCCATAGAGTTTCCAAGGAGCTCCTGGCAGGTTGGAACTGTGCCCTTTTGATTAGCAGATGTTAACACATCACATGTAACCACTATACCACCAGCGTTTCCAAGAACCAAGAGAACAGCAGGAAGAAAAGAGAGAAGGAGGTGGGCAGGGGAGACATTGAAAGGGACAACCTGTACACATTGGTAACTGATTAGAAATATGTGAGAGGAATCGGGGAGGGTAGACATGTGGGTGGAAAGAGTTTAGGAGCATTCTAGAGCTTCTGGCTTGGAAAACTATCTTTTGCATGGCCAAGTTTGACTCATTTCGTGCTTCTTCTTAACATTAGGGAAACTGGAGAATGCTTAGAATTTCTCTAAGACTGGGTGGTGCAAACAGTTCGGGTCTAGTTGATCCAGAGGCACCTTATAAGCAGGGCCTGGTAATCTACTTCTTAAAAATCAGGCATTCAAAACCTTATGATGCACAACTCCCTTATAACACACATGAGGTCACAGTGAGTTGGAGTCAACTCAACAGCCACTGGCAGGACTGGGGCAATGGCTATTACTAAATATATTTATGGGTTCTAATGCAAAAAATATTCAGAATCAGTGTGATAGAAAACAGTCTCTTAAAAAAAAAGTAGGGTGTTATGTGCACACAGAATAAGAGAAAAACACCTGAGGATGAAACTTATCTCAATTATACAAACACACATTGTCCCCCCACCCCACACAAAGACACACAAACTCCACACTATCAAGGTGATTCCAATTCCTAACGACCCTATAGGACAGAGTAGAACTATTCCACTTAGTTTCCAAGGAGGACCTGGTGGGTTTGAACTGACAATATTTTGGTTAGCAGCCATAGCACTTAACCACAATAACCAGGGTTTCCATTCAACACACCAGGGAACTTGATCCCACCCTGCTTCTTCTGCCTTCTTAATGGTCACCTCCTCCCCAGATCCAGTCAGAGTATGCTCAGCAAATGCAATTCTTTTAATTTCTGAAATAGCAAAGCATGCTTGGAAAAGAAATCTACAAGTGAGGAAATCACATAAATTATCAAAACCAAGAAAAAGGACTGTCAATTCGACTGTGAGTTCTTTTGGAGCCAGAAACATCTTGGTACCAAATCAAAACCCACAGCTGTCTGGTCAGTTCTGACTCATAGTGACCCTATAGGAGAGAACAGAACTGCCCCAAGGCTGTCATCTTTATAAGGGACTCCTGTTGGCACAGTGGTTAAGAGCTTGGTTGCTAAATAAAAGATCTGCAGCTCAAATCCACCAGGTACCCCTTGGAAATTCCACGGGGCAGTTCTAATCTGTCCTAAAGGATCACTGTGACTGGGATTTGTAGCGATCTTTAAAGACGCAAACTGCCACATCTTTCTCCTGGTGAATTTGAATCACCAACCCTTCAGCTGGCCATTATTTACCCTTCAGGATCACCCAGAATGTGGCCTCTTCCATGCCAGTGTTTGTCTCCAAGGCTTCCATCCATCACAGCACTCAAGTGTAGCTGCTGAGCTGTCTGCTGTCTTACTCTGTGCTCTTCTGACAGGAAGGAGATGTTTGGCTTGTGTGAAGGGCTAGCTGAGGCGTGACTAAATTCACAGTGCCACCCACCAGGACTCTTTGGAATTTTAGGTTTATAGAAAAGTTACAAAGATAGTACTGAGTTCCTGTATATGAGTCTTCCAGCTTCCCTGATTATTAACCTCTAACATAACCAAGATACCCTTGTCAAAACTAAGAAATTAATATTGGTATGATGGCATTTACTAAATTGCAGACCAGTTTTTTCACTAAGGTCATTTTCAGTTCCAGGCTCCAGTTCAGAATATTGTATGGTATTCAGAGAGGTCAATGTTTTTAATTATATGAGGACTGCCAATGAAGTTCATGAACTCATCCTAGAAAAAGTGCTACATACCTCATTGCTGAATGTCACTACAGTCACCTTTGAAGTACTCCCCTTGTGAAACTATCAAAGCCAACACCTAGTCCACCTTTTGAAGCAATTTTGGATCTCTTTTTCTGGAATGGCCATCACAGCAGTCATTGTTACTACTCTAACATCCTAAATGTCACCAAAATGTCTTCAAGATTTCCTTTATATTTGGGTAGAGAAAAAAGTCACTGGGGGGCAGATCAGGTGAGTAGGGAGGGTGTTCCAATACAGTTTCTTGTTTACTGGTTAAAAAACTCCCTCACAGACAGCTAGATGATTAAGTTCATGAACTTGCCACTGTCCCACTGTGCACAATGGCCATTGGAGAAAGAGTTCCAAAATTGCTTTGAAGGGTGGACTAGGTGCTTGCATCAGTGCATAGCTTCCCAAGGGGAGTACTCTGAAGGTGACTGTAATGATATTCAGCAGTGAAGTACGTAGTACTTAGAACAATTAAGTTCATGGACTTAATTGTCAGACCTTGTATTTAGTTTCCTGGTATTTTGTGTGAATTCAATGATAGATTATATATATAAAGACCTGTAAACTGTGAAGAACTATGTAAGTATTTCCAGCTGTTCTTTATTTACTGTTCTGATTAATGACTCACTAATTTTTTTTTTTCTCACCACACGGCTGGATGTTCAAGTAGATTCAAATTTCATTATTAAAGGTACATCCAAACTAAAACAATACACTTCCCATGGGTAGTGCAAATGGTTAAGCGCTTCCTCAACTACTAGCTGGAAGGCTGGCAGTTCTAAACCACCAAGAAGACAGGCCTGGCCACCTATCTGTTTCTGAAAGGTCACAGCCTTCAAAACCCTGTGGAACAACTGTACTGTGCGCACATGGGGTTACCGTAAGTCAGGACTGTCAGAACTGACTGTGCCAACTGTCTCAGTCATCTAGTGTTGCTTTAACAGAAATACCACAAGTGAATGGCTTTAAAAAAGAGAAATTTTATTTGGGACCGTCCAGTAAGCTCAAAGTCCAAATTCAGGGTGTCAGTCCCAGGCGAAAGCTTTCCCTGCTGGCTTTGGTGCAGAGTCCTTGCCATCACTCTTCCCTTCAACTAGAAGCTTTGGAGGCACAAGAATCCCAGTCCTTTCCAAAGAACATGCTCAGTTCATGATACTCCTTTCTTGATGGTAGGAGGTCCCCAAATCTCTCTGCTAGCTTCTTTCCTTTGTATCTCAAGAGACTGCCTGAAGGCACAAGCCAATCTTAGACACTGAGTCCTGCCCCACCAACACAGCTGATAACCTTCCACTCTCATTAATATCACAGAAGTGGGATTTATAACATGCAGAAACATTACACAATACCAGGAACCATGGCCTACCTAAACTGCTACACTGATTTTTCACAGGACACAATTCAATCCATGACAGCAACTGACAATAATACACTGCATACTTTTGCGCACCATTCTCACAATTACATTCATTTTATCCGTGCAGCTCACAGAAATTAACTTAGTAATAGACTTTTAGACCTTTCAGGTCCTGTCAAGATTGGATTAGTCACAACACACAGCAGAGAAGAAGTCTGTACAGATGGACTAAATCCAAAGCTTAGAAGTATTCTAAATAAAACTAAACACTTCCAGGGACAGATTCCCATGGTCAGGGGTCTGAGGACCATGGCTTCAGGAGACTACAAGGTCAACTGACATAAAAAAGTTTTTTAAGAAAATGTTCTGCATCCTGCATCTGGGGTCTTAAAAGCTAGCAAGTGGCCTTAATTGGTCATCAACCCACCTCAAGCAAAGGAGAAAGAAGAACATCAAAGACATGAGGAAAGTATGAGCCCAAGAGACAGAGGGGACCACATATACCAGAGATTGCATTCATATGAGACCAGAAGAACCAGATGGTGCACAGCCATCACTAAAGACTGCCCTTAAAGGACACTCAACAGAGTTCTCGATGGAGTGGGACACTGACTTTAATTGTAAACTTTCCCTTAAAACACAATGAAAAAATAAAAATTTATAATAACAACAAACAATTGGGTTACCCACCTCTTCACGTGTGGAGTCATGACAGCACTTATTACTGTCCTCCCCATCAGAGTAAAAGCTGCAGGTGCTGGGGAAATAACATTTTTTAATTTTATTATGATTGAATGAAAATGTATATTCCCATATAAATTTACATGCCCACCTATATGCAGCTCCCACTGCTCTCCCTGCCCACTGACAGCACACTCCTCCTCTCTGCTCCATACATGTCTTATCCTCCCAGCAATCTCCTATCCCCTCCTCTCCATCTACTCCCCTTCTTCCTGTAAGGGGTCAACAGGATGACATCCTACAGGTGCACAGAACCATAAAGTGCACACATGATATGGTCACTCTGTGTCCCCAAGTCCAATCAATTCCTGTCCAAGAGTTGGCCTCCATTATGATTTACTGACAGGGGCAGCACCAGGGCCTGGGGCCATGCTCCCAGGGGAACTCCGAAGCCTGTGGACCATCAATTGTGGTCTTTTAATGGAGATCTCAAAGTGCACTCCTTTTTTATTCTTGTGTTGCCAGCGAGACTCAACTTTGTGAGGTTCATCACAGCTATCACCAGTGGTGGCCAGGCACCATCCGGTTCTTCCGGTCACAAGTCGATGTAGTCAACCACTCACTTGTGTCTCTCTGACTTCTGGGTTCTCTTTCTCCCATGCTGTTTTGGTCTTCAGTGATCATCTGCTCCTGCTAAGTTGGGACCATTTGCTGTACCCTCAGATGGCAGCTTGACAGCTTTTAAGACCCCAGATGCCACTCACCAATGTGGGGTGCAGAGGGATCTCTTAGAAAAATGCTAGTTTTCCAGTTGGCCCCGATTTCCCCTGGGAGCATGGCCCCTGGCCCCTGGCTCCCCACCCCAACTACTCTGTCCCTGTAATATTGGATTAAGATGGGAGGAGTAATCATGTAATGTTCAAGTCCAGTTAACACTGATCTTCTTTCCCATGTGTGCTGTCCCAGATTTCACCCAATCAAGTTTCTATCAACTATCTAATCTATATCCCCCCCTTGCCCTCCCTCCCTCCCCACCCTTTCAGCCATCAAAGAGTATTTTCTCCTATGCATAAGTCTGTTTTTAAGTTCTTATCATAGGAGTCTCATTCAATACTTGTCCTTTTGTCGCTGACTACTTTCACTCAACATAATGTCCTCCAATTGAAACCAAGTTATATTTCCTAAAATCATCATTCTTTATCATTGCATAGTGTTCCATTGAGTATATATACCATAGTTTACCTATCCATTCCTCTGTTGTTGGGCATCTGGGTTGATTCCATCTTTTTGCTATTGTGAACTATGCTGCAATAAACAGTCATGTGCATGTATCAGTTGGTGAGAATGGCCTTGTTTCTGTAGGATATATTCTGAGCAGTGGAGTTACTGGGTCAAATGCTATATCTAGATCCAGCTTTTCAAGGAAGTGCCAGATTGCTTTCCAAAGAGGTTGCACCATTTTGCAATCCCACCAACAGTGTAGGAGAGTTCCACTTTCTCCACAGCCTCTCCAGCATTTGTTGTTGTGCATTTTTTGGATCATGGCCAACCTTGTTGGGGTGAGATGGTATCTCATTGTTGTTTTGATTTGAATTTCTTTAATAGCTAATGATCAAGAGCATGTCTGCATGTGTTTTTTGGCTGTCTGGATCTCATCTTTAGAGAAGTGTCTGTCCATCTCCTTTGCCCACCACTTAATTGGATGATTTATCTTTTTCTTAGGAAATAACATTTTAAACAAAATCTGCTTCCAACTCAGAAAACCTTTCCAGAAAGGTAAAAGAGAACAAACAATTCTATTATTGAATAAACATTAAGCTACAATCATATCATGAGCAATCACACATTGATTATCTTACATTTACCATGATACTGGGTTAGTTCCCAGTGTTGGTTAATTGCCTTTATGTGAAAGAAAAGTTTTTCCTATCTTTATCACAAGCCAAAACCAAACCAAACCCACTGCCGTTGTTGAGTTGATTCCAACTCATAGTGACTCTAGAGGACTGAGTAGAACTGTTCCATAAAGTTTCCAAGGAGCAATTGGGGGATTCAAATTGCTGACCTTTTGGTTAGCTGACTTAGCACAGGAACCCACCACAGTTAGGCTGTTACCCTCCTATAGAAAATGAGACAATGGGAGATTCTTCTTTTTGATTCCATTTCCAAGAGATGTCTCCCAAGCCCTAGAGGAAACATTCCTGAATTGCAAAACTGATAAGAAGCTCATTTAGTCTTTCAAGAGGATTTCTCAGAAGAAAACTCATACAATTATGAGGATTCTAAAGTAAATATTCTGAGAAAAAAGAAAGGACAAGTGTCCCTTTTTGCATCAGGAAAATTCTTCTTTTTGGTTTGTATTTACCCTTACACAGGTGCTGTTTTTATGTGCTGCCAACTCAGTTCCAGCTCATAGCAACCCTCAAAGGACAGAGGGGTTCCTAGGCTGTGATCTTTAAAGGAGCAGAATGCCAGGTTTTCTCTAGTCACTGGTGGTTTTGAACTGGTTACTTTTCAGTTAGCAGCTAAGAGGGCCATCATGGGTTGAATTGTTCCCCCCCAACATATGTACAGACATTTGTCTGGGTTGTGACTACCAGCATTGTGATTGTCCTTGATTTTGTGGTTTCGTTATGCTGTATGTTAAAAAGTATTAGGATGGGACTGCAAATTCCTTCCTATGATCACTTCCCTAATCCATTGTAAAGGAAGTTTCCCTGGAGTGTGTCTTGTACCACCTTTTATCCTTTTATTTTACAAAAGAGAAGCAAGCAGAGAACTGGGGACCTCATACCACCACAAAGCAGTGCCAGGAACTGAGCACATCCTTGGGAAAGGACTGGGGTTCCTGCACCTCAAAAGCTCCAGTCCATGGGAAGACTGATGATAAGGACCTTTCTCTAGTGAAAGGTATTTCTGTTGAAGCAACACTAGATGACTAAAACAGAATTTGGCATCAGGAATAGGGTGCTGCTCTAACACATACACAAAATGTGGAAGCAGCTTTGAAACTGTGGGAAGACTCAGAAGGAACTGAGAACTGTTAATACTGAAGAAGGCACAGATGGTGAGAGACAACAACAGCAGAACTAGATCAGTGTGAGACAGTGCAGGAGCTGACCCACGGAGCCAGAGAGCTGAGTGCCTGTACACAGAAGTTTCCTGGCAGTGTGGGACGCCTCCAGGTGCTTGAATCAGTGGAGCTACGGCGCTTTGGAACACCTGCTCCAGCAGGGCAGATATAAGCCTGAGGCTCAGGCCATGAGGCCATAGGAAGCAGAAACTGAAGAGACAGCATCAGAAGCTGAGCCACCTCAGTCTCAAAGGTATGGCCATGAATTCTGAGGTTTGAAAGAGAGGAGCCACAGGCCCTGATGTTTGTAACTGCAGAGCTGCCACTCATGTGGACTTGGAAAATTGTGCACCTCAAAACAAGACAGTGAAAGTTGCTGCCCCAGTGGGCCTGGAAGGCAGAGCTGCAGTACATGGCTAGGGGGCTTCCACCCAAAATCTGGAGAGGGTGACTGACATCTGAATCCAGA
Source organism: Heterohyrax brucei (assembly GCA_028571685.1). Classification (NCBI taxonomy): domain Eukaryota; kingdom Metazoa; phylum Chordata; class Mammalia; order Hyracoidea; family Procaviidae; genus Heterohyrax; species Heterohyrax brucei. The sequence goes on from CM053140.1 coordinate 162,566,264, forward strand.
AGGCAGGACTATTGTGTAAAATGTCTCAGAGAATGGAAAATTATTTTCAAAGCTTTGAAGGCTACTGTAATGTGTTCTGCTGACTTGCTTGTTGCCTATGAATGCTTTCTTTCCCTGCAATTTCTCCCATTTGTAATGCAAATATCTAGCTTTTGCCTGCCTGTTCCACTATTGTACTTTGGAAGCAGATAATTTGTATTCTTGATTCCACAGTTGTAGAGAAATTTTTGTATTTTGGACTTGGAATTGATTTAAGTTTAAGACTTTTGGTATCACATGGGATAAACATGTTTTTCCTATGACTTTTTCTATGATGCTATGAATGTGTTACATGTTTCAAAGATGTAGTTTTTGGGGGGGCAAAGGGCAGAATGTCATGGATTGACTTATGTCCCCTCAAAATATGTACAGAAATTTAGCTGAGTTGTGATTACCAGTATTGTATTACTGCCTTCCATTTTGTGGTTTTCTTATGCTATATGTTAAAAAGTACAGGATGGGACTGCAAAGCCCTTCCTAAGATCACCTCCCTGCTCCATTGTAAAGGAAGTTTCCCTGGAGTGTGGCTTGTACGATCTTTTATCCTCTTATCTTACAAGAGATAAAATGGAAACAAGCAGAGAATTGGGGGCTTCATACCACCAAAACACAGTGCTGGGAGCTGAGTGCATCCTTTGGAAAGGATGGGGGTCCCTGTACCTCAAAAGCTCCAGTTCAGGGGAAGACTGACGACAAGCACCTTTCTCTAGTGCCAAGTATTTCTGTTAAAGTAGCACTAGATGACTAAAACAAGGGCTTTAACCATAGCACCACAAGAAGTCTTACTGCAGGTGCTAGGAACTTCACTACAGTAATGAGTTTGGTTTTTATATCCTTCCTAGAGACCCAGTGGCACAGTGGTTAAGAGCTCGGCTGATAACCAAAAGCCTGGCAGTCTGAATCCACCAGCCACTCCTTGGAAATCCTTAATAGACAATTCTACTTTATCCTATATGGTTGCTGTGAGTCAGAATCAACTTGACGGCACTGGGTTTGCATTTGGTTTTTGTATCCTTCCTACCCAGCAAAGAACCAAGCATGCAGAAGATGCAAAAAAACTATATGAATCAATGAAAGGTAGTCCTCTGTCTGCCGCTGCATCCTGAAAACATGTTTTTCCTTGCACTTAGAGTACACTGTCTGTCTTTCACTACTAGGACGTAAGATCCATGGCAACACAGCTGTTCAGCTCCTTGCTGATTCCTCAATGCCTGGAACAATGCTTAGAAACGGCACTGGTAGGAGTCAGTATTGCTTACTGAATCAGTGTGTAGAAAGGCAGACCTGTTCCTCTGGCCAACATCACTGTCTCTCTGTGACATCAGTGGGTGTTCTTGTGGGGCTGATCTCACTAAGATAATGCTCAAGAACAGCGACAGCTCTGGGACCACTGTGAGTGCTGAACGTCCTGGCTTCCTGAGTTAAACATTTACCTGCAGCTGAAAGATGAACAGAGGGTGACGACGGGAATCTTGTCGCCAAGTGCCTGGTCTCCAGGAAGGAGGCCTGCTGCGGATCTGCCACACTCCACAGCATCGTACCAGCACCAGCAAAGCCAGGATTTGGGGCCACTGTGCGCTTCAGACTCACTTCATGCTGACCTCCCTTTCACCAGAGTGCAGTTCTCGAAGAAGCAGAGACAAATCACTTGTTCATGTTCATCTGCAGCTTTGTTTTCAGAGGGGATGAGTTTCTCTTGTTAGGACTCTTCAGTTTCAAACTCTCACTATGTACTACATTAAATGGTTTTAGTAAAAAGGTCACAATCATGGGAAGGAAAACTGGACTCCAGAGAAGACAATCACCATCCTAACACAATTACGGTTGAAGCTTTTTGTATATTTCCTTCCTGTTTTTCCCCTCAGAGCATATTATATACACTGATCTAACTGGTTTTCCTTTCATTTTTTTCATTTAATGTGTCACCATGCTAATGACGTCAGGATCTCTCCATGCTGTTAGATTTTCTAATCATCTGTTTCAGTACATTTCCACACATTCAAGGATTTTCAAATACACTACTTGTTCTACTGTCCTTCAGCCAGGAAAAAGCACCTAAAAAGTTCTCAAGACAAAAACTCAAGGTACTCAATATTCAAGATACTGTCAAAAATCAGGATTAAAAAACAAAGCTTTCTAAAAAATACACAGATGACAAATGAGCATGTAAGAAAATGACTGACATCATTAGTCATCTGGGGAATACAAATTAAAACCACAAACTACATACCTGCTGCAATGGTCAAGTTATAAAGGCGGGCAAGCACTGATTAGGGTGCAAAGCAACCGGAAGTCTTCATGTACTGCTGATGGGATTACAGATGGTACAGCCACTCAGAAAACTAGCTGGTAGTTTCTTACATAGTTAAATATAAGCTTGTCATGGCTTCCACTCCTAGGACTTACTCAAGAGAAATTAAAACATACATTCACACTAAAACTTGCACATGAGTTTTTATAACAGCATTATTCATAGTTGTCAAAATGTCCACCAGTGAGTTGTATATACAAACGGATGTACAAATTATGGTACATCCATACAAGGGAATACCACCCATCAATAAAACAGAATGGACTACTGATAAATACAACAACATGGAAGAATCATAAAATATTCTGCGATGTGGAAGAACCCAGACAAAATGTCTACATGTCGTGTGATGCGATTTATTCCATTTTGCAAAAGGCGACTACGTGAGATAGAAATCAGATCAGTGGCTGCCCTGGGCTGCGGGTGAAGAAAGGGGACCAACTGCAAAAGGGCAGCAGCAAAGAGTTCTGGCTGCTAGAGATGTTCTGCATTGGGGTGGTAAGTTATTTGATTTTTGTCAAAACTCCATGAACTCTACACTTTAAAGAGGGAATTCTACTGTATGTATGTCAGTAAATCTGGCGTCAAACAAAAGCTACTTTCTTCTCTTATCTTTTGTTAAGCACCCATCCCCAAAGGATGTGACATATTTCTTTTAATCTGCTTTTAAGGAGTAAAAGGAAATCCTGGTGGTGTAGTGGTTAAAGTGTGACATCTGCCAACCAAAAGGTCAGCAGCTTGAATCCGCCAGGTGCTTCTTGGAAACTCTATGGCGAAGTTCTACTCTGCTTTATAGGGTCACTATGAGTCAGAACTGATTTAATGCCAATTTCTTTTTCCTCTTTTTTTCTAAGGAGTAAAATGACAATTCTATCAACTAACATCTGGTAGGATCTTCACACAGATGTCTGCTATCAGTATGAAGCAACACCAGTAGAACAAGAGTCAGGGGAACGATTTCAGGTATCCCTGGTCACAAGCTCCCCTGTTTATCCATAATTTCAGACTGAAGACACTCTTTGGGTTCTCCTACTTCACTGTTCTGGTCTGGAGATTCATTCTGTTGCTTCAGTAAATTCTTTTGGTTTCTTCTCTTCACCTTCATTTTCCTGCTCCTCCTCTGCTTTCTGTTCCTTTGCCACTAGTCGATAATTGATGCCCATGGCAACATGGAGGTAGATGCCTGAGAAAATGAGGATTAAGCCACTTGCCCAGTAAGTGTATTTGTAGTCTCCATACATGTCAGTGAGGCGACCTAAAATCAATCAAAAAAAAAAAGTTAAGTGGATTCAAAACCTAGGTATACTCTTTCCCAAATAAAGCTTAAAGATTCACTCAGAAAGAGGGAGTGATTCCAGTCACCCAAGAACCCACTGAAGAACTCCACTGGTGCCACTCTGTGGGAGACAGACCTGGTGACATGTTCCCAGTAAATATTACATCTCAAAAATTCTATGAGGCAATTCTGTCTGTAACATGGATCCCTATGAGTCAAAAGCTGACTCAGTGGTACCTAACAAGAACCCATCAGTCTTTGCAGAGTCTCCCACAAGAAAAATTAGGCTAAAAATTAAGTGCTAAAAAGGATCACCTCTTTAGTTTACAGTGTCAAACTGACTGAGATTGACTCTGTATGTTTTGTTGTTTCTAGAAACTTAGTAAGCTAATGGTGGCTTATTAGAGATGGACAGGACCTAGGGATCATCTCCTTCAGTTCTCTCACTTTATTAAGGGCTGGGCTGATACTCAAGGAGGTTTTAGGAAGAATGCTCAAGATCGCAGCTATTTCTAACTCAAGTTTCTGAATGCCCAAACCAAGGCTCTTTCCCAACATTGGTATCTCCCAGAGGATATTCCTGTGAATGGTTGTCCTGTGCTACAAAAACAAACTGCAAAAAACAAGTTCTGTAATTACTGTTATTCCCATCTTGCAGATGCAGGAACTGATACACAGACCTAATGATCCAACCCAGGAAGTCTGACTCGGGAGCCTGTGCTCTTAACCATTCTGCTACAGGACTCTCCCCTAAAGTAGGTCAAAACTCAAATCAGAGTTTTGAGAAACTGTATACCACATTTCTTTCTCTTAATGCACATTAGTACATTAAAATCCCGAAGAAGTCCAGTAGTAATGAAATCCATTCAGTTTAGCAAATCCTAAAGTAATCTAGACATGTAATTTTCATTAAAGGAAGTTCAGCATTTTACAGAAATCATTTCCCAAGAGATACACTTCGGAAAACATCAGCTTATACCAGGAAATGACTTAATCTGATCCACTTGAATATTAATCCAAGAAGTTTCAGTAATACACTATTCATACAATGCTATTTGATCCCTATCATATGCCAGGCACTGTCTACGCCAGGCCCTAGGGACTTAGGTGTGAACAAAGAGAAGATAACAGCTGTGCCTTTATGGAGCTCACAGGTCGGTGAAGAATGACGTACATCCAAAACTGACCCAAGTCCAAAACTCTGTGATAAGTGCTACGAAAGGTATCGTTAAAGCAGAAATAGGGGATGTGACCAGTTAGGGGGTTCAGTTAAGGTTTCCCTGAAAGTATCAATTAAGCTGAGACCAGAAAGGGGAAGACCAGGCAGAGGACAGCAGGGCAAAGGCACAGTGGTGGGAGGAAGCATGGTGTGGTGTGCTATAACAGACAGAGCAGAAGCAGGACAGGGGGCTAGAGCAGAGGGTAAAAGATGCATGGCAGGATCTGAAGCTGGAGAGGCGGGTGGAGCCAGGCCAGGAGGGTCTTGCTGGCCATATTCAGGAATGTGACCCTCATCTTAAGAGCAACCAGAGTCAACTCCAAACCCAAACCCAACCCAGTGTCGTCGAGTCAATGACAACTCATAGCAACTCTACAGGACAGAGTAGAACTGTCCCATAGAGTTTCCAAGGAGTGCCTGGCAGATTCAAACTGCTGACCTTTTGGTTAGCAGACACAGCACTTAACCACTAGGCGACCAGGATTGCTGAGAAGCAAGTACAGAGTTCTAACCCACTGTAATATCATGTATGTATTTGCAGAGTTTTCTCACAACAGAGTAGAACCCGACTTAAAGGCCATCTAGACTGGAAATGGATAAATCTGTTAGGGAGCTACGGGAGGAGCCCAGACAGGAAGTCAGAGCACCAGAAGTCAGGGATGGGTAGGTTAGAGAGATTTAGGAGGTAAAAAATAATGGAATTTAGCAAATCACTGGGTATGGGGAGGAGAGAAGAAAGGAGGGAAAGTTTTGAAAACTCAGTAACAGATTATTTTTTACATATCCTTACTTTATAATGCATAATCTCAAAAGCATCTAGTCATGTACACAGGAAGGCTAGATTTGATGTTTTTGCTGAATAATCCATCAAGTTGTAGGGTCACTTACTAGCTGTGTGATCTTGGGCAGGCAATTTCATTTTTAGAAGCCTGTTTCTTTCTTTTCTTGAATATTGTGTGTTAAGTGGAAGTTTCCAATCCAAGTTAGTCATTCAAAAACTTACACTTCGCTGTGTAACTCTAGTGGCTCTCTCCACACTGTCACAGCACACTCCTCCTTTCCACCCTCTACTTCCTGTGTCCATTTAACCGGTTCCTGTCCTCCCCTGCCCTCTCTTCTCACCTCTGTACAGGAACCGCCCTGTTAACTTCACGTATCCACTTAGGCCAAGAAGTACACTCTTCGCCGTATCATTTTATACCTTACAGTCCAATCTTTGTCTGAACAGTTGGCTTCAGGAGGGGTTTCAGTTCTGTGCTAACAGAGTTTGGAGGCCCGTATCTTCCAGGCCCCCTTCAGTCTGTTGGACCATCAAGTGTGGTCTTTTTAGTCGAGTTCTAGTTTTGCACACCCATTTTCTCCCACTACGTCAGGGCCTCTATGCTGTATTCCCTGTCAGAGCAGGGAATTATATCTGGTGGCCAGAAACCATCTAGTTCTTCTGGTCTCATCCTGGATTACAGTGACCACTTCTGTCTCTTGGGCCTATATTTTCCTTATGTCTTTGATGACCTTCATTCTCCTCTGCTCCAGGTAGGTCGGGACCAATTGACAGAGATGACTTTGCTTCATTATTTATAAAGTAGAAACAGTAACGGTCCTACTCATAAGCTTCTGGGTTATGACAGGCTATAGAAAATCATTAGGACAGTCCCTGGTACCCTGTGAGGCCTCACATAGTGCTGTTGCTATTTTAAATGTTACTGCTAAGAAAAATTCTGAGTACAATGAAATTACCACCAGTACTTTAAGCAAGTGTATTACACATTTTTCTACAATAAGCACATTAGTTTTATGAAGAGAGAAAAAGAAATGTTCTCAAGAAAAGTGAACTTTGTAGCAATATGATTTGCCTCTCACTTGATGGTTCAACTGAATCCGGTTCTGTAAGTATCCGAGCAGTTACACTTGTACCAAGCACTGTGCCAGCACCAAGGGTACAGACACGGGAGACTCGCTCTCTGCCATCAAGCAGCTTACTCACCTTTCTATCACCTTCCCTGTCTTGTATACCTGTTATACAATAACAGAACCTGAGAGGTAAGGGGACATACTGTACCTAAAGTTGGTGGCCCCAGGAGGATAGGGCAGCATTCCACAATGGTCACCAGTCCCATAGCGCTGGAGAACCTCTGGGGTCCAACGAGGTCCATCAGTGTTTCAAACAATACTGAGCTGTACCACCCAAATGCAAATCCAAGGAATCCCGCATAGACACAGAATCCAAGGTAGCTGGTGGCTAGAGGTACTAACAGATGACACATTCCATTTGCAATAAGAGAAGCGGCAAAAAAATACTGAATATGAGGTCTTACCCACTTTGTATTGGCTACAAATCCCATGGAAGGTCTGGCTATAATATCAACAAAAGACATAATGGAAAGAAGGAAGGCAGCGTTCTCACCACCAAAATGCCGGCTCTTAGCATAATTAGTAAGAAAGACTAAGGGTGTGGCCACTGCAAAGCACATTGGCAAATTCCCAGAGAGGTACAGCAAAAACCCTCTATGAGTGAACAGGGGTAAGTCCAGAAATTTGTTAACTGTTTGGAAGACTGACGGTTTCTCCTCTCTGGGGCTTCTGCCACTTGGACCTGTCTGTGCATCCCCTCCACCTCTTTCTGTCAGGGATTCTTTACACTGATCGTCTTTCTCTGCTCTGGCTAGCTTGGGCCCTATTGGTCGCATCAGGGATCCAGCTACACAGCAGTTTAATAGAAAGGCCCCAAGAACGAGGAAGCTTCCTCTAAGGCCAAAGATATTAAAGAGAGTTTGACTGAGAGGGGCCAGCGTAGCAAGCAGCACAGGACTGCCCGCCATAGCCAGTCCATTTGCCAGCGGTCGTCTCTTGTAGAAATACTTGCCAATCATGGTTAGGGCTGGATTCAAGTTGAAGGCAAGTCCAAGGCCTGAGGAGGTGAGAAAAAAATAAAATAAAATAAAAAACATACTGTAGGTAACATAAGAAGCCTATTTGTTACTAACTGGCTAGATAAACTGAATGGAAAGATGACAAAATCATCATGATTCGAGAGGCCATTATAACCTAAATGGAATGTTATCACATAAATACGCTTGGGCAAAAAGTCTCTTTATGCAGCAAATACCAGATTTACAGTCCCTTTTACTCCAGCAACAAAAACAATAATAAACGTAGGAACAATTTTGTTTCACAAATTTAGATTTCCTGAGGAACAGGGAATTAAATGAAAAGAGCAAATAGTCTTACAAATTTAGAAAGCAAAGCACTGAGAGACATACAGAAAACATTTCTGGATGATAAAATACCACACTGTTAAGATGTCAGCACTATCTGAGCAACTCATTAATTTAATGCAACATCTACAAGAATGGCAACGCATTTTATTTTTCAAACAGGAAACCAAAAAAAAAAAAAAAAGCCCAAACCCTACTGTCAAGTCAATTCCAACTCACAGCAACCGTACTGTACAGTGCAGAATGACCCCAGGGGTTTTCCAAAGAGCACCTAGTGGATTAAAACTGCTGACCTTTCAGTTAGCAGCCATAGCTCTTAATCACTGTGCCAGCAGGGTTTCCCAAATGAGGAAAATGACTCTAAAATACCTGGAAAACAAATGTATTAGGATATCCAGGAAATATTCGAAAAGGATAATTGGTAGGAGGAACCCTAAAAGACAAATGTGTTTGTTATACAACCACAGTACTTAGAAGAGTGAAGCACTTATACAAGAATATAAAAATGATCAATGAAAAGTCAACATAAATTCCAAGAAGAGAACTAAAACATACATTTAAATTAGTAGAAGGTGAACAGATATTCCAATCCAGTGGGGTTGGAACTAGTAATTATTCTGGTAACCTTCTAAGTGGTGTCCCATTCTTGCTCCCCTGCCAGATTAACCAGATTAGGACACTAACTGATTTCAATTCAGAGAATCTGGGTGGTGCAAAGAGGTAACACACACTGGCTAGTGGTTTAAATCCATCCAGGTGCCTGAAGAAAGGCCTGGCAATTTAATTCCCAAGAACCAGCCATTCAGAACCCTCTGAAGCGCAGCTCTACTCTCATGCACAGGGGGTCGCCATGAGTTGGGGCCGGTTTGAGGGCTACTGGTGGTGGTGGCCTGACTGCTCATCCACAGTGTTTCACCCTGGGTTTGGAAGGCCCTTCCCCACCACCCTCATCGCTATGAATTAGAACTGGCTCCAGGCAGTAGGTCTGGGTTTGGTTCCACTACCCCCTCACCTCAGTCTAGTCTCACTGTGCTGATCTTGCTACTGCCTCAGGGCCTTTCACTAGCTCTTCCCCTACCTGTTCATAAACCTGGCTCCTTGTGGTTCAGATCTCTACTGAGAGACTGCCTCAGAGAAGTCATCCCTTTAGAGACCATCCAACCCTTCGTCAAACTCTTTGCATGGTATTTATTACTACCTCATATTTTTCTTATCCATGTATTTTTTGGTGTATTTACTGTCTATGCATTTCAAATCTACCAGCTGCTCCTTGGGGAAACACTATGGGGCAATTCTACTCTGTCCTGTAGGTTTGCTATGAGTTGGAATTGACTTAAAAGCACAGGGGAGGAATGAGAATTCCATTTCTATACATTTATCCTGAGGAAACAATAATTTCCAAAGATGTATAGAGAAGCACTATTATATAAACATAGTTTATTAACAGTGAAAATGGTACACAACCTAAATGTACATTAATTACAGACTAGTTGAAAAAATGGTCTGTTTATTGAGATGGGCAATTATGTGCATCAGCACGTATATTAAATGGAAAACCCAGTTATAAACATACCTAAACTAATCCCTTTTTGTTCTAAAAAATTATGTGTGCATAGAAAAACATGAGTGGATGTAACATTAAAATATGAACGATGGTTTTTTCTGAATTGTAGAGCTATAAGGGATCTGTATTCTTTATACTCACTAGCACTTTTATTTTCTTATTTAGTTACCAAAAAAGGTGGTTCTCGTGATTGCCACGAGTCAGAACTGAGTTAATGGCAGCTGATTCAATGTGTACTCTCTTTACCCCCTTGAAAATGTATCTGACTTCACTTCCAGAAAAGTCCTGCTTTCCATCTAGTATCAGTCCTGCTCCAATATAAGCCAATGTCTTCCTGGGTGGAAAACGTCATGGTGGGAACAGCTGGTGACTGTTCTTTTAACAATGAGTCACACACCTGTTGCTTATCATTACTGTTTTTCTTAAGACAGGAAGGAAGGAAGGAGGGAGGGAAAGAAGGAAGAAGAAAGGAAAGAAAAACTCTTTCAATTAGTTCATTCAACCAACAAAAAGTACCAGAACTGTCTTTAAAAACTTGCTTTTCTGGTACTCTTGAATTAATACAGCTACAGCTCTTAAAAATAATCCAGTAAAATCTTTCCTAAAGAAGAAAGGTCATTCCTCAAAAGAACTTGCAGATGAGTGCTATAAACAGCCTACACATAATAACAGCAATAATAATAATCCTTGAAAATACATCCATAACAACTCACCTCCAATGACTCCAACACACAAATAAAGTTCCTGCACGCTGTTACAGAAAGAAGCTGCGATCAAGCCACAGCCTGACAAGCAGCCACCAGCAATAACGACTGGACGGCTGCCATATTTATTCACCAGGATACTGCTGATAGGACCTAGAAGAAATCAAACTGCTTAGTAATATAAATAAGTATTAGCAATATAAAAAAGAAGACCAGCTCCCAAAGCATTAACTGACAAAACGGTACCAGGACAGAACTTTCCCCTGCCCAAATAAACAGATAAAACATAAGGCAGTTGTAAGGAATCCTGTTTTCCATCACTATTTCAGAATCCTAGGTTTGTGTAACAAGGAAAAAAAATTAAATGTGCATCTTCTATATACCTAGACTATACTGGATAGATTTTAACTAAAGTATAAGAGACCTTAGTCTAGCTCTTGTAAGTCAGGACAAGCTATAAATACCCTGATTATAAGTGATTATAGAAGCCTTCATATATCTAGGATATTATCAGTAGACATACAAAAAGTGCACTGTTTCTAACTTTTTAGAGGCAGGCAGCTAGAGGAGATACGTGGATGTGACGAAGTGTGTGAACAAATCTTATTAAACTTCAGAGCATATTTACACACTAGTTAAAATGTGTGTGAATTGTGTTTTTTTTTTTCATATAAAACAACAAAACTACAAGACAGGAATGCCTACCATCACCACTCTTCTTCAACATTACACCAGAGGTCCAAGTCAGCACAGTAAAACAGGAAAAAAAAATAAAGGATGGAAGGATTGGAAAGGAAGAAAGCAAACTATCAGTAGTTGCAGAAAATACATTCATCTATCAAAAATATCTGAAAGAATCTGTCAATAAACTACTGTAAGTAACACAGTTTAGCAAGCTTACAGAAAATACAATTAAGATACAAAAGTCAACTGCCATTCTATAAATCAGCAACAGACCAAACACATTTTTTAAAAAGACTCCGTTTTATAGTATCATAGCTGACTTAATATACACACAGTTGCTATGTAGCTTTTATTTTTAAAGTGAATGACGACTACGAGTCTGATTACAAAGCTTTAAGAACATTTCAAATATCTCATTGATGAAAGCATCAAGAACTACAAAGTACTTAATACAGAAGCCTGATACAAGTCAGAAAAGCAGCCCTTCGTGGGCACTCACCTGCAGCATACATGACAGCAAACATGATGGAGGATATCCATGATACTTCACTGGTGCTGGCATGAAATGTGTTTTCAATTTCTTTGAAAAACACAGAAATAGATTTGCCAAACGCACAAGAGAAGCCGACTGAAATGAAAGCTCCAAAAACCACTGCCCACCCCCAGCCTCCATCTGGGGGGGTGTATCCCACTGGACTTCCATCTGGCAGTGGCATTTATGTAAAGGTAAGTTCCAAACTGCAGTTCAAATCCAAATATCTAAAGGGTATGAAATTAAAATAGTACATAACAAATGAATCAATAAGCAAGCAGTTCCACAAAACTCCCTACACTTAGATTTTGAGTGACTGAATTCCTTTTCCATGTTACTTAGACACTTATCACTATTTAAACCATACATCAAAAGCCTTTTCAATAAATGTATTCTTTCTCTTTAAACTTACAAGCATACCTTTTTTAGTAACTGATGAGTAATTTTCCACATTACCAAAGATAATCAGATGACTCATTTGACTTGCAAAACTCAGGTAATACATACATTCTAAAAGTTTCACAATACTTCCTTTATAACTTGTCTTTCTCAAAACATTCTCCAATACTTACTGTCTTAGTTATCTAATGCTGTCATAACAGATATAACAAGTAGATAGCTTTAACAAAAAGAAATTTATTCTCTTACAGTCTAGGAAGCTAGAAGTTCAAATTCATTAGGTGCCAGCTCCAGTGGTAGGTTTTCCCTCTCTGCTCTGGAAGGTCCTTGTCATCACTCTTCCCTTGGTTAAGGAATTTCCCAATGCATGGACCCCGAGGACCAAATGATGGTCCTAGCTCTTGTTTCTTGGTAGTGTGAGGTCTCCCTGTCTTTCCATTCATTTCTCTCTTTTATATCTCAAAAGAGAAGGGCTCAAGACACAATCTAGTCTTGAAGATTGAGTCCTGCCTCATTAACATCACTGGTGCTAACCCTATCTTACCAACATCATCCCCAAAAAACCAAACCCATCGCTGTCAAGTCAGTTCTGACTCATAGTGACTCTACAGGATAGAGTACAACTGCCCTACAGTTTCCAAGGAGCACGTGGCTGATTCAAACTGTCAACATTCTCGCTAGCAGCTTTAGCACTTAACCACTACACCATCAACGTTTCCACCAACCAATATCATAGAGATAAGATTTACCACACATAGGAAAATCACATCAGATCATAAAACAGTGGACAATCACACAATGTAGGGACTCATGGCCTAGTCAAATGATGCACGTATTTTTTGAAATAAATTTTATTGTGGTTTAAGTAAAAGTCTACAATTCTTATCTTTTTTCTATTATTATGATTCAATGAAAATGTACATTCCCATATACATTTGCATACCCACCTATATGCAACTCCCACTACTCTTCCTGCCCGGTGATAGCTCCATACATGTGTTATCCTCCCAATAATCTCCTATCCCCTCCTCTCCACCCATTCCTCTTCCTCCAGCAAGAGGTCAGCAAGACGACATCCTATTGATGCACAGAACCATAAAGTGCACACATGATATGGTCACTCCATGTCGCCAAGTCCAATCCATTCCTGTCTGAGAGTTGACCTCCATTATGATTTATGGACGGCGGCAGCATCAGGGCCAGGGGCCATGCTCCCAGGGGAACCCTGTGGCCCATGGATCACCAATTGCGGTCTTTTAACGGAGATCTCAGGGTGCACCCCTTTTTATTCTTGTGTTGCCAGTGAGACTCAACTTTGTGAGCTCCGTCATGGCTATCCCTTGTGGTGGCAGGGCACCGCCTGGTTCTTCCGGTCACAAGTCAACATAGTCAACTACTCACATCAGTCTGTCTTCTAGGTTCTCTTTCCCCCATGTCATTTTGGTTATTGGTGATCATCCGTTCCTGCTGACTTGGGACCATTTGCTGTACCCTCAGATGGCAGCTTGGCAGCTTTTGAGAGCCCAGACACCACTCACCAATGTGGTGTTCAGAGGGCTCTCTTAGCAAAACGCTAGTTGTGCCAATTGGCCTCGATTTCCCCTGACAGCATGGTCCCCAGCCCCCCACCCCAGTTACTCTGTCCTTGTAATACTGAATTAAAATGGGAGGAGTAATGATGTTATGCTGAAGTCCAGTTAATATTGATCTTTCTAATGTGTGCTGTCACAGATTTCACCAAACCAAATTTCTCTCAAATATCTAATCTAAACCCTACCCCCCTCACCCTTCCTCCCTCTCCACCCTTGCAGCCATCAGAGTCTTTTCTTCTATGCATGAGTCTGTTTTTAAGTTCTTATCTTAGGGTCTCATACAACATTTGTTCTTTTGTTGCTGACTACTTTCACTCAACATAATGTCCTCCAATTGAAACCAAGTTATGAGATGTTTCCTAAAATCACCATTGTTCTTTATCATTGGATAGTGTTCCACTGAGTACATATACCATAGTTTACCTATCCATTCCTCTGTTGTTGGTCATCTGGGTTGATTCCATCTTTTTTGCTATTGTGGACTGTGCTGCGATAAACATTCATGTGCATGTATCAGTTGGTGTGAATGGCCATATCATCTTTTCATGTAATACCCAGAACATTCACCACTGTTATACTTTTAACTGCTCTCCCCTTGCTTTCCCTCCATGACAGCACCCTCCCCCACCCCGCCTTTCAACTGGAACTTCCAGTGTCACTCTGAACCTATCATCTTGCCTCTAGCTTCTTGGACAGCCTTGTGTACACATTTAAGTCCAAAAGTTTGCTTGTCACCAGCCTTGTTCCACGTTCTGTATAGTCCAGTTCAATCTTTGGAGAGCTGGCTTCAGTGCTAGACGAGGTTTTGGGATTAGGGACTCTGGAGGCGACATTCCCAGGGGATCTTACAGACTAATGGACCATCAAGTGTGGTCATTTGGTAGAGTTCTAGTTCTACCCTCCAGCCCTTCTCCCACTATATTAGGAGTTCTGTATGCTGCACCCCATTCAGGCAGTCATTGGTGGTGGCTGGGTACCATCTAGTTCTTCTGGTCTTGTGCTGAAGTAGATTCTGGCTTATATGGCTCCTTCCATCTGGTAGGCTCATATTTTCCTCCTGTCCTTGATGCCCACTGTTTTCCCATTGTCCAGATGTATTGGGACCAACTGATACTACTTATACGGCAGCTTGATAGCTTTTAAGACCCCAGATGCCACTCACCCAACTGGTGTGCAGAACATTTTCTTTAGAGAAAAAGGAAAAAAAAAATCTTGGGTATGTCAATTAGTCTGGATGTCCCCCGAAAGCAGAAATGATACACACATTTTTGGAGGACACAGTTCAATCCATGACAGTTCACCCTTCCTCCCTCCAAACTTCATGTCCTTGCCACATGTAAAGCACTTTCACTCCATCACAGCATAACAAAAGTCTTAAATCAATTATTAAGTCAAAATCCAAAAATTCTTCATCTGTGAAATTTAGGATACAAATTATCTGCTTCCAAAGTACTATGGTGAAACAGACAAAAGACATTTCCATCATAAGTGAAAGAAACTGGAGGGAAAGAAGGGTAACAGGCACTAAGCAAGTCAGGAGGACACATTACATTAGCGCTCAAGGCCTGTAAATAATCCTCTGTCCTCTAAAACAATTTACACAATAGCCCTGCCCTCCAAATTCAGGTATTGGCCATATACCAGGGATTCTGAGTTGAGGCCCTTTGGCCCTGGGCTTCATTTCCGCCTTGTAGGACCACCGCTTGCTTGGCTTTAGGCCCACCAATCTCCTTGTTCTGAGTGATGACTCCATTCTCGGAAACTCCAGAGGCTATGGCTCTACCCTCTGAGACCCCAGAGGTTGTGGCCACACCCTTTGAGAGTGAGGTGGCTCAGCTTCTTACATTCCTTGTCTCTTCAGCTTCTGCTTCCGGGATTCTTGGCCCCTCAGCCCTGCATGTCTCTCCATCGGCATCTGTCATGCTGGAGCAAGCTTTCTAATGGACTGAAGATGCACTGTTAAGGGTCTGGAGACACCCCACTCCATCAGGAAGCCTTATGCACCAGCATTTAGATCTTCCCTGCGCCAAGGGTTGGCTCCAGCCGTGTCTCCCACTGGTCTCCTGGTTCAACTGCTGCTAATTCTTTGCTACTTCCTCTTCTATTTGCAGTGCAACAATTTTCCTCACTTCATTCTGAGTCCTTACCAGAATCATTAGTGTTGTTCACAATTCCACCAACAATCTCTGCAAGGTAATTGAGGCATTTATGGTTAGCTAACTCTCTCAGCCTCCATCCACTCAAAATCTCAAAACTGCTTTCACATTTTAGATATCTGTTAGAGGAGAACTTCACTACTGGTAGCAAATTTTGTTTCAGTCATCTAGTGCTGGTGTAACAGAAATATCACAAGTGGATACCTTGAACAAAGAGAAACTGATTCTCTCACAGTCTAAAAGGTTAGAAGTCCAAATTCAAGGTGCCAGTCCCAAAGGAAGGCTTTCCCTTCTCCACTGGTTTTGGGAGAGGTTTCTTGTCATCAGTCTTCCCCTGGTCAAGATGCTGCTCAGCAACAGCACCCCAGGTTCAAAGGACATGCTGTTCTACTGGCTCTCATTTCTTGGTGGTATTAGGTTAACCCTATGTCTCCCTGCTTGCTTCTCTCTTTTATATCTCAAAAGAGAATGACTCAAGACACAATCCAATCTAGTATATTAAATCCTGCCTCATTACTATAACTTCTGCTAACACCATCTCATCAAAATCACAGAGACAGGATTTACAACACACAGAAAAAATCACATCAGATTACAAAATGGTGAACAATCACACAATACTGGGAATCACTGCATAGACAAACTGATGTACCTGTTTATGGGAACACAGTTCCATCCATGACACTTACCTAGTTTTTACTTTTTCTACAATCCACAGACTGACTTAAAAATGTCAGGAAGGATATACTGATATTCATAACTCACTAAACATACAGCAATTTGCAAAACAAAAGATCATTTGAAACATGATTATCACTTAATGGACTGAAAAGTTACTCCAGTGAAGTTTGACTTTCATCCAGATGCTTGGGCTTAAGATATATATTTTTCCTATTATGTGACTAGAAAGATTTTTAAATGATGGCTGAAGAATACAATAAAAATCTGCAAAATGAATCTGAATATCAAAACCTAGTAGTTTTAAGTCAAAGATTTATAACCTCTTCTTTTGAACAGAAACCCTGGTAGTATAGTGGTTAAGTGCTACAGCTGCTAACCAAAAGGTTGGCAATTCAAATCCACCAGGCACTCCTTGAAAACTATGGGGTAGTTCTACTCTGTCCTATAGCTATGAACTGGAATAGAATCGATGGCAGTGGGTTTGGTTTTCTGGCTTGGTTCCTTTTAGAACAACTAGTTCTAGTGAAGAACAGTTAGAAAATATACTGTAAGATCATGAATATGTAGTAGGTGAGTGACAGAGGTTATGAGAAGACTTATCTGTTTATAGACATTAAGTTCCCCTTAGATGTACTTAGGCCAACTTATATTTTATGTCTAAATTAATTTCGTCAGGCACATCCATTTCTGGTCACCCCAACCACCATCTGGGCTACAGCCTACCATCAAGTACAAGTCAAAGAAGACCACTTCATTCGTGACTTTGCTTCTTAACCTAGAATACAATGCCTAGCTTCATAACCACAGGAGTCAGTTTCTACATACTTCACCTTCCAGTCAATCTAAACATTACTAATTTAGAACTAGCCTTTGTAGTGACAGAAAGAAAACAACTCTTAGAAAAAGGTCTGCTAACGAAACTAAAACTCTTTGTAATTTTTTAAAATAAACTTTTTTTGATGGCTTGCTTGTTTACAGCTGTTTCTCTCTCCTCTTCCCCATACCCATTTTAGCTTCACACACCATAACCTTCCCCCACCTTACTGCCTACGTGCACTGTATGCTAAACATCATGACCAAGAGCAGCATAGGCTTGGTCTACCAGAACCTGCCTAGCAGATTCCAAGCCCACCCTGTCAGCCCTAGAACATGCTACAACCTATCCAGTCTCTGCCCTTCAGCTGTATCACAGCTGAGAAAATTGCCCTACCCACTGGACAAGAAGGTGGAAAATATCATGACCACAATACAGCAAACAACAAAAGCACACAGTTTGTCTGCTTTGCCATAATCAAATAAATGGCCTGAAGACAGCAAACAATATTGCAACATATATTTAAAAAAAAAAAAGGACAGGACAGGATGGTTCCAGTAAGTGTCCCAAGTAAAACTAGATGACTTCCCAGTAGAAGAAAAGGCACTAGAATTACATGACAGACAATTCAGATCTCTAACATTCAGAGTTATTGAAGAGTTAAAGGGAAAAGCAGACACATACAAGGAAAAAACAGACAATTTCATGGAAGAATTCATGAATACAAGAACAAAATACCAAAATAAATTCACAACTAGAAATCATACAAAAACAACAATTAGAAATGCAATACATAAAGAAAGTTTCAGAAACAGCGTCACAGAAGGGCTGAGGAACAGGTGTGATGTGACAAAAGGCAAGATCTGTGAAAGTGAAAACAAACACTTTGATACAACTTTGCAGGAAAAGAATGAAGAAACCTTGTCTTAAGCTAGATTCTCTAGAGAATCAGAAGGTATATAAATGTACATATAGATAGAGATATTTCTATCAAGGAAACAGATCACATAATTGTAGACAGTGAAATGTCCCCAGTCCTGGATGGGAATACAAGCCTCACACAGCTGCAGAAGCTGGCAAACCCAAGGTCAGCAGGTTGGAGAGCCGAGTTCCTGCTTTCAGGTTGTTAAGGCTGGCAAAGTCCAAGACGGCAGGCAACATGCAAAGTTTTCCTCATTCACATAGCTGCAGAGGCTGATGAACCCAGGATCAGCAAGTCAGAGAACAGGACTCTGACTCAAAGGCTGCAAAGACAGATGAACTGCAAGATCAACAGGTAAGTTGCTAGCTCAAGTCCCAATAACCAGATGTCAGAAGACAAGAGAGGGACAGCTTCTGGATCCAGAACAAGCCAAAATCTTTGGCAAAGTGAGCAGTGGGTAAGCTGGAAAGCAGAGAGATGAAGGCTGAGCGGGCAGAGAACCACCACAGGCCCTACCCTCACTGGTACCATAGCACATTCCACCATGGCGGTGACCAGAACATTACACAACTGCCAAAACACTGAGAATCATGGCCCAGCTAACTTGATACACAATCTTAACCATCACAAACCCCGAGAATTACGTGGGATACAACAAAAAGCACAAAGTTGCAAGTGATCAGAGTTCCAGAAAATGGGGAGAAAACAGGAAACACAGAGAGGATCACTGAAGAATTACTGACAGAAAACTTCCCTAATATTATAAAAGATGAAAAGGTGACCATTTATGAAGCTCAACAAACCCTATGTAGGACGGACCCTAGAAGAAAGTCACCAAGGCATGTATCATAATCACTTTCACTAAAACCAAAGACAAAGAACAAATTCTGAGAGCAGCTTGAGAAAAAACAAAAAGTCACATACAGAGGAGAAACAATAAGTCTAGGTCTGATTAGTTGGCAGAAACCATGCAGGCAAGAAGGCATGGTTTGAGAGAAAACAAATGGCAACTAAGAATAATATCCTGCAAAACTCCTGTTCAAATAAAATGGTAAAATCAGGATGTTCCCAGACAAACAAAAATTATACAAATACATAAAAAACTAAACCAAACTTAAAAGAATCATTACAAGGAGTCTTTTGGTTTCAGAACAAACATCATCAGGCCACATCATCAAGCTACAGCCTGTTTATAGGATGCAAGATTTTATGAGCCAGATACCAGCCTAAGAAATGAACTCTCAAGGACTATCCAAAATTGAAGAAATGACAACAGGGGATCACAGAGGTTAATCTGTAAATGACAACATCAGAACAGCAGAAGAGGGAGTAAATGGTAGAGAAATTTCTAATAAAGTAGAAGGCAAAGTGATACCAAGTAATAATAGACTGGTTGAAACCTAGAAATATAAAGATAAATTTCAAGATAACCACAAAGAAAGTTAATAAACCTGCTCATCAAAATAAAGAAAACAAAGTCCCAATAAAAACAAAAAAAATCCACAAACCAAAGGAACTCAGCACAAGAAAGAGGAACAAAGAAACTGTCAGTACCACAAAAAAATGTACTACAAAATGACAGCAATAAACTCATCTGTTAACAACTACACTGAATGGAAATGGCCTAAATGCACACCTAAAGAGACAAAGAGTGACAGAATGGACCAAAAAAAAAAAAAGCAGGATCCAACAATATGCTGTTTACAAGACACACTCCTTAGAGACAAAGACTGCTGGTAATGGTACAATGACAGTTACATTGACCAACAAAACTGAATTGAGAATGCAAATGTAAATCCATCCACCTAATCTAATCCATCACCTAATCTTCAATGAGGTCCCAAAGCCATCATATAGGAAAAGGATGGAGGGTGCTGGCAAACTTGATGTCACCTCTTAGCACTGAGCAGACTAGAGGGCATTATGTTGAGTGAAATGAGTCACTCACAGAGGTACAGGTGTTATGCAACACCACTATGAAAACTCATGAAAAAGTTTAGACATAGAGACAACTTTTGATAGCTATCAGAGAGGGGAGGGGTAGAGATGGAAAACACTAAGTAGACAATAGATAAGTGGTAAGTCTGATGAAGGATAAGACAGTACACACTACTGGGGAAGCCAGCACAACCCAGACAAGGTAGGGTCAAGAAAGCTCCATAGACACATCCAAACTGCCTAAAGGACCAAATTGCTGGGCTGAGAAATGTGGGGACCACGGTCTTGGGACAGATCTAGCTCAACTGGCACAACACAGTTTATAAATAAAATGTTCTACATTCTTCATTAGTGAGTAGGATCTGGGGTCTTAAAAGCCTGTGAATGGCCATCAAAGACATTCCATTACTCTTACCCTTCAGGATCAAGAAAAAGGAATAAAACTAAACAAACATGGGTAAGATGAGTCCAAAGGACTAATGACCACATCCATCAGTCTCCACCAAACTGAGTCCCATACAACTTAGACGGTGCCCAGCTACTGCTAGTGAATGCTCTAACAGGGATCACGAGAGAGTGTTGTGCACAGAGCTGAAGAAAAATGTAGACCAAAAGTGTAACTCAAAAGGAAAGACCAGACTTGCTTGCCTGAGAGAGACTGGAGAAATCTGGACAGTATGGTCCCTGGATACGCTTTCAGCTCGGTACTAAAGTCATCCCTGAGGTTCACCCTTCAGCCAAAGATTAGACAGGCCCATAAAACTAGACTAAAGGGGCACTCCAGCCCAGAGGCAAGGATTAGAAGGCAGGACAAAACAGGAATGTTGACAACAGGGAACTCAAGGTTGAGAAAGGAGAGTACTGGCATGGTGTGCGGGTGTTAACAAGGTCATAAAACAGTGTGTGTACTGCCTAATGAGAAACTGGTTTGTTCAGTAAGCCTTCATCTCAAGTACAATACAAAAATTTATTGAAATAATTTATTTAAATTCAAGTGACCACTGAATTTTTTTTTTTTAATTTGTTTCACTCTACGGGCATTCATGTTGCATTTCTTCTCCCACCTCTAAAAACAGTGAATAATATTTATAGATTTTTATATGTTAAACTGCCCTCGAATTCCTGAAACATGCTCAACTTAATCACATTAGATTTTCCTAATACATTGCTAAATTAGCTAAAATTTCATTGGATTTTTTTTAGAACTGTGTTCATAAATTACTTGGAACTGTAATTATTCCTTCACATATTTTCCTTTTTTATTTCATTATCAATATTATACTAGAGTAAGGAATTGTTCCCTCTCTCTTTTTCCTTGATCTCTGGAAGAGTTTGTAAAGACTAGAAACATCTAGCCCATGAAAAGTTTGATAGAATTTACTTGGAAAGCCATCTGGTAAATTGTGTTTTCTTTACAGAAGAGATTTTTAATAAACTGCATCAATTTCCCTAAGAATTATAAGTCTATTCACTCCTTGGTCTGCATTTTTTATCTCTTTTTGGGTTATTTTTCCATAATTTAATTCATTTTTGTCAAAGTTTTCAAATTTACTGGCAGAGAATTTTTATATTTTAAAATCTTTATGGATATGATTATACCTCCACTAACAATGATATTTAGTCTTTCCTGCTCCCCGTCCACCAACCCCCAGCTTAATTTGAGGATTAGCTTTCTTGAAAGAACACTAAGTTTTGTCATTGTTTTTACCATTTTATCGACTTTTTTCCTACTGTTTTTAAAATTTTTATTCTTACATTTTTGGAATTTTGTTCTTTTTCTAAGTTATGTGCTTCACTGATTACTTTTAGCCCTCTTTCTTCTCTAATATAAACACTTAAGACTACAAATGTCCCTTTCATGTATCAGTCTTACTGTGTACTACATATTTTTTAATATAGTATCATCATTATTATAGTTTCAAATGATTTAAAAATCCCCATTGTACTCTCTTCTTTGACCTGGAGTTACAGACTTTTAAATTTCAAAAAGAAATCTTTAGTTTTATTGATTTATGACTAATACACTACAGTAAGATAACAAGGTTTCTACAATCTGATTCTTTGCTATTTGTTCAAACTGGCATTACAGCCTACTACACGTTCAATTTCTTAAAATATTTAGTGTATGCTTGAAAATAATATACATTTTCTAGCTGTTAGGTTTGAGTTGCTTTTGTCAAATCAAGTTCTGAACTGTATTATTCAATTTTCCACATCTTTATGGAAACCCTGGTGGCGTAGTGGGTAAGTGCTGTTTCCTAACCAGCAGGTCAGTGTTTCAAATCCACCACGCACTCTTTGGAAATTCTATGGGGTAGTTCTACTCTGTTCTATAGAGTCATTAAGAGTCAGAATCTACTTGACAGCAGTGGGTTTGCTTTTTGGTTTTATCTCTCTAGTGGCTTTCTTTTTTCTGCTTAATCTATCAGTATTTAAAAAGCAAACTGAAACCAAACCCACTGCTGTCAATTCCAACTCATAACAACTCTATAGGATGGAGTAGAACTGCCCCATGAAGCTTCCAAGGAGCACCTGGTGATTCAAACTACTGACCTCTCGGTTAATAGATGTAGCATCCAACCACTACACTTCCAGGGTTTCCTATTTGAGAAGAGACATGTCAAAATCACTCACAGATGATGGCATTTTCATTTTTTCCCTGTGATTTCAACTTTTGCTTCTCATACCCCAAGGTTCTTTATTTGGTCCATAAAAGTGCTCTTGTCTTAAGTAACTATTTTATCTGATATTAACATAGCTACTCCAGCTTCCTTTTGGCTGGTATGTGTTCGGTATATTCTTTTTCTTCCCTTTACTTTTTTCCATGTACTATTTGTATCTTGATTTTGTTTTGTTGATAGATCTGATTCTTTCTGACTTAAATGTTAAGATCAGTTCATTTGTGAGTAGGGACATATCAGGAACTGTATGTGTTATCTTACTTTTTGTTTTGTTCTTTCTTCCCCATGCTTCTTTACCTGCATTCTTGCCTTTAAAAATTAGATATTGTTCATTTAATTCTTTCTTCCCATTTACTAACAGAGAAATTAAATTTCATTTGTATTTTTTTAGTGATTAATTTTATCATGTATACCTCGAAGTCTAAAGTCAATCTTAAATCCCCTTGCCTGCTCACTTTTGGGGGGGGTTCCATCTTTTAAACATTTCATACACGGTTATTCTAGTTTGTGTCTGATAATTCCCATACCCAAAGTCCTTGAGGTTTATGTATGTGTTCTGTTTCTTTTACTAACTCCTTAAGCATTTTGGTAGTCTTTACATGAGTTTAGGTGATGGATCTTAATCTCTGAGAAACCTGGTGATTTAAACTGAAGGAGTTTTCCTTCAGAAAAAGATTTGTATCCCATGGAAGCCAGTGGACACTACAGTACGGGACACCTTTTAGGTCCTTTCAGGGTTCCTGACTTAGTGCAGAGGCGAAGGCTCAGCTATCTCTTGCTAGATCCCAAGCTTATCTCCCCATTCTGGCCTCAAAATGCAAGACATAGCACACAGTAAAATGCAATTACAGTATTTAAGTGACAATTTCAAGTTACTAAAAGTGAGAATAAATTATAGTTTCTGCTCCCAAGGAATTTATCAGTTAGTGGTGGAGAGTGGCAGATATTATCACCTTTATAGATACTACTCCTTAATAATGTATTTTGTACTGGCAACCTTCACCAGTCTTGCATAGCAAGCTTATTGTGTTAAATCTCTGCCTTAACATTTCATTTACTTTATCATTCAATGTTAACTCACTGAAAATACTTTAAAAATATATACATATATATATTTTTCTTGAGTTTTTGGTAAACATTTACATAGCAAATTAAGGTCTCGTTTAATGATGTCACTACCAGGAAACCCTGATGGCATAGTGGTTAAGTGCTATGTCTACTAACCAAAAGTTGGTAGTTCAAATCCGCCAGGTGCTCCTTGGAAACTCTAGAGGGCAGTTCTACTCTGTCCTCTTGAGTCACTATGAGTCTGAATCGACTTGAGAGCAGTGGGTTTTGGAGTATACATATTGCGGAAACCCTGGTGGCATAGTTAAGCTGCTACAGTTTGGTTAAGTGCTATGTCTGCTAACCAAAAGGTCAGCAGTTCAAATCTGCCAGGCAGTCCTTCAAAACTCTACAGAGCAGTTCTACTCTGTCCTATAGGGTCACTATCAGTCAGAAAAGACTCAACTTGGCAGAGGATTTTTTTTTTTAGTTTTTTTATACATATTGTTCACTGACATCGGTTACATTTTTCACAATATATCAGCATTCTCACTACTTCCATTCTGATTGTTCTGTTTAATTTAGCTTCCCTGCTCTGCCCCCTCTTACCTTCTCATGTTTGGTCTAAGGAAAAGAGTTACAGTTCAGGGTCATTTAAATGACTATTTATAGAGCACAGTACTCACAGATAGTATTTATTGTATAGGCCAATCTATCTTTTGGCTGAAAAGTGACCTCTAAGAGAGGTTTAAGTTCCCAGTTTACAGGGTATCTGAAGGTGATAATCTCAGGGATTCATCCAATGTCTGATGGTCCTTTTTTTGAAAATACATTCTTAAATGGTTTCTTTCCTTGACTTCTCTCTCAATTTTCTTCCTCCAGATGAGCACTTCTTTACAGTTTAATTGAAAGATTCCACTTCATCTGCCGACTCTGTATTAATTAGGTTGGCAAGAGACCAAAACATAACTCAGCGTAACCTGAACAAAAACCACTTTTGGCTTATGTAACAGAAATCTAAGCGGGGAGCTCTGGCTTTAGGTATAGCTGGGTCCGAGGGCCAAATGCTGTGTCCAGGAGCCGAACAAAACCCAACCCGCTACCATCAGGTAGATTCTGAAATACGGCCCGGGACATCTCCCTGTTTATTGGTTCTATTTTCTTCTGTGTTGGTTCCACTTTCAGGCAGGCTTCTGCTCATTTAGGCAATAAGACTGTCAGTAACTCCAAGCCTACACGTTACCCTACAACATGTTCAGCTTCTCTCCAGGCAACAGAATTGCCAGCTGTTCACTCCACCAATATAATTAGTGTAAAGTACTCGGTTCAATCCGGCCTATCACTGTGTAAGTTCTGGACTTTATCCACACACCCGCTCCTGATGTCCAGGATCCAGTGAGAGTGAACAGAATGTACGGCCAAGGTTTCTAAATGCTACAAAACCAACCCATTGCCATCAAGTGAATTCTGACTCATAGTGACCCTACAGGACATAGTGTTTCCAGTGAGTGCCAGGCAGATTCAAACTGCTGACCCTTTGGTTGGCAGACACAGCACTTACCCACTATACCACCAGGGTTTCCAAAAGCCCTCCATTAATTTGCCCTGACTTCAGGACCTATCTCTGTCCTTCCTAGCTCATACCACTCCAGCTACACTGGTCTTCTTACTGTCTTTAAGGGTGTCAGGTATCCTCACCCCTTAGAGTTTCTGAATTTACTGTTAACTCTGTCTGGAACGCTGTGAACCATATTACTGCAACCCTCAAAATAAATTCTTAAAACAGAAATCCAAACCTATTTGCATCTCACACTCATTTACCTCTCCATCTTCATTTTTGTCTCTCCTCATATGCTATGTTCTAGCCACAAAGGACCTGAATTTCTTCAAAGTGCCATGTCATCTTCACCCTTTAGCATATTTCTTTTCCTTGTGCCTACAACCAGCTCGCACACACCTGACTAATGCTATCTGTCTTTCAGATTTTATTTTTCCTGAACTGTCAAGGGTAGGCTAGGTATCTTCACTATGTACTCATGGGATCCCGATGTGACACCTAGACTGTAACTTCCTGTTAGGTGGCCCTACCACACTGCACTGTGTATGCTCCTCACAAGCAGAGCCCACATCCTTTGCATTCAATTATATACTCCCACTGTCTCAAACAGTTTCTCACAGACAAGAGGCAATTCTATTTGTAATTAATTGAAGCCTATTTTATAGCTGAAGAGATGCCCATAAGTAGCAAAGCCCACATCCAAACCCAAGGAAGTCTGGCTCCAAACCACATGTACTTTAATTTACAAACTCTCTTTAAAAGGGGAGGGAAAAAATAAACTCAGACTGCTGAGTTGTTATTTTAACTGTAATATTACACAGTACACATTAGATACAGTACTACAAAACAAAATCACTGCAAATGAATATTAATTTTATAAGATGAATAACATTTTGCTGTAACAGATCAATACTGTCAAAATGAATACGTCTCTACTACTACATACTTTTTGCTATTTAAAACTAATGTAAAACCTGTTTTTACAGTGTTTGAAATATGCCATAAAATCATCAGATCATCATTTAAATACCAGATATGCTTCTGTATTCTGTATTAGTATTCATTTTAAACAACTACAAACGCATTTTACTTCCACTTTGAAGGGGCACTGGTGGTGCAGTGGTCATGAGCTTGGCTGCTAATCGAAAGGCTGGCAGTTCTAATCTACGAGCTACTCCTTGGAAATGCTATGGGGGTACTTCTACTGTGTTCTGCAGGGTCACTAGGAATCAGAATTGACATGACAGCAGCTGATTCGGTTTTCAGTTCTCCCCTAAAAGGATAATCATCTGCCATATCCAGAAAAGTGTTTTAGATTGTCAGTAAAAGATAAAAAAGTCTCCCACAGAATTAATTATCTCCAATAATATATTGTTACGGATTGAATTGAAAAAAAAAAAAAAGTTGCAACTCATAGTAACCCTATGGGACTTAGTTGAAATGCTCCACAGAGTTTCCAAGAAGCACCCAGCGGGTTTAAACTACTGACCTTCTGGTCAGCAACCGCAGCACTTAACCACTTTGGTCTGCCAGGGTTTCCTTGGTTTGAACTGTGTTCCTCAAAATATGTGTTGCAAATCCTAACCTCTGCCTGTGGTTATAATCTCAACTGGGAACAGGTTGTCTTTGGTGTGTTACCAAGGCAAAAAGTTAGGGGAGGGTATGATCTGAGTCAATTTCCTTTGATATGAAAAGATTAAAAAGAAAGAAAGCACAGATGGGGAAAGATGCATGGGAAGCCACATGAAGATTACCCAGGAGCTGAAAACTCAGAAGAGACAAGGACATTGTTCTATAGAGGACAGGGGAAAAAACTTCTAGAGGTGGCACCCTGAATTTGGACTTCTATCCTCCTAAACTGTTAGAAAGCCTGACTGCCTAGTGGTTAGGCACTACATCTGCTAACTACAAAGGTTGGCAGCTCAAACCTACCAGGTGCTCCTCGGAAACTCTACGGGGCTGTTCTACTCTGTCCTACAAGGTCACTATGAGTCAGAATCAACTCGATGGCTGTGAGTTTTTTGTAACTGTGAGAAAATGTATTTGTTACAGCCATCCACTTGTGGTATTTCTGTTATAGTTGCAATAGATAACTAAGATAATAGATACACAGATACCTAAGAAATATTACCCTGTAACTTGCTTAAACACAAACACACACACACACACAGAGCAGGGCACTGCCACCACAAAAAGCAGAAGCCTGGGCACACTCTCAAGATTGCTCAGTTCTCACAAAAGCTTTACAGACTTCTTGCACTGAGTTCTTTGAGAGGTCCCAGCCCCGCCCCCGATTTCTCCAGGGCGTGTGGGTGGAGAAACAGCCCCCAAGTTCTACCAACACAGCCCGTAAGAGCCCAGGCACCTTATCAGACTCAGGTCCTTTAAAGTACTCCAGAATAATTAGCCCAGGAATGCTTTAGATAGGCTCCTCTCTCACATCTCCTCCTAATAATCTGAACTTCTCAAGATCCCAGAAACTGACGGAATCGAATGTGGGCCTGATAGCAATGGATTCTTCCCAACTAGTTCATCAGAATGGGTATGATTATGCTATGAAATTATTAGAAATACAATTTTTGACCCATTCCTCTTCACTGAAGTTCTTGAGAATACAGAACATATCTGGTACTTCTGCAGAAGAGGTCTGATGAGGGTAGAAGTGCCATTTCACAGTTCCCTCGAACCACTGAGCCTTGATGTCCCACAGCACAATTCATCCTTGGTAAAGGCTCTGCTGGCACAGGTCAGAGTTGCTGCTGGGTTTTTGTGCAGCAACCTGGTCCACCCCAAAGGCCCTTCGTTGGTTCTTTTCTTTGCTCCAAAAAGTGGTGTCTCATCCCATAATATCCTCCGCCTGGGGTTCTTTTAGATACAGCTATCAAGTTAATTTTTTCACAACTATATACTTTTACAAGATTCATTTTCAGTATGAAGTAGAATGAAAAAGTCAAGCAAAACACTGAATGATGTATATTCCTTTATACCATTCTAATTTATCTACTTTTAACCTCTCTCATGGGATTTACTTTGAAGGAAACAAAGTGCATATTTAAAGGATTCCTGTCTGTGGTCTTTAACTGTTTGGCCCAAAAGAACTTAGGAAAAGTATGTATCCCTTTACATACCAGTCACTAAAATTTTTCAGTTCAATAGTTGCAAGCTGTAATATTCTGGCATATCATATACAGTGTAACATGTGCTTTAAAATGGTCAGATTCTGGTGCTTGGCTCACTGTTTCATGGGAAATGACCACCATGTAACCCAACTGGCTAGTCCAAATTATCAGAAGAGCTCCGACCTCTTTCACACATTCCTGTTATAACCCAGCTACAAACTCAGCACAGTCCTGCCCACTGCCAAGTTGCTGTCCTTGTGACTTGCAATTTTATTACTTCACACAAGTTTCTAAATACAGACCAATATTTTTTCACATTTTAAGAAGGATACAAAAAGCTGAAATAACAGTAAAGAAAGCGAAGTCAGAGCTATGCCCTTCAAACACCTTGAGGACTTTGCTTGACAGAATTCCCTATTATGTCCTGCAATACAATTCTGTAAATATTGTTTTCTGCAGCAATTCAAAATGAGAACATATGTTTACCATTTTAACTTGTTAATATGTGACAGGACTTGCCCCTGTATTGTTTAAAATAACAAGTAGAGTGTTAGGGTTATACTTACCTACACTGCAGTTAGTAAACAGAAATGAGTATCAATGCTAGCATCTGATTCACACCCAGTGGTGCTTCGGAAAATTAGTCGTAAAGAGGAAGATAGCAGGGAGTGTGGTTTTCCTTTCTTTAAAACAAAATTATGATTTAAACTACTCACAGAAGCATTAAACACGAAAACTAGTTTTATGGTTTCATTAATGCTATATAAAAATATCTCAACAGGACTAAAAGAACCAGATGGTACCCGGCTGCCACCAAAGACAACCTCGATACGGACACAATGTAGAGTCCCTGAAATAGCATGGTAAAAAGAGATGTGCAGGTCAAGAACTCTACTAAAAGACCAGAATGGATGGTTCAGTGACCTGGGGGGTACCCTCGGAACATTGCTGCTGTCCCAGACCTGAAAATAGTACAAGGAACAAGAATGGAAGGTTTAATACTCAACGTAGACAGACTTCAAAATCTGTCAAACAAACCACAATCATCAGAAGAGAAAACAGATAAATGGGAACTACAATGAATCAATCACTTTTGCTCATCCAAAGTCTTTACTAATAGAATTAAAAGGCCACATACAGAATGGGAAAAAATATTTGGCAACTCTGTGTCAGCTGATGCCTGATCTCTATAATCTATAAGGTACTACAAAATATCAATAAGAAAAAGGAAATCATCCAATTAAGCGATGGGCAAAGGAGATGGACAGATACTTCTCTAAAGAGGAGATCCAGGCAGCCAAAAAAAATGCGGACATGCTCACGATCATTAGCTACTACAGAAATTCAAATCAAAATGACAATGAGATACCATCTCACCCCAACAAGGTTGGCTATGATCCAAAAAACACAAAACAACAAATGCTGGAAAGGCTATGAGGAGATTGGAACTCTCCTACACTGTTGGTAGGATTGCAAAATGGTGCAACCTCTTTGGAAAGCAATCTGGTGCTCCCTTAAAAAAATGGATATAGATATACCATTTGACCCAGTAATTCCACTACTTGGAATATATCCTACAGAACCCAGGCCATTCACACCAACTGATACATGCACACAAATGTTCATCGCAGCACAGTCCACAATAGCTAAAAGATGGAATCAACCCAGATGCCCAACAACAGAGCAATGGATAGGTAAACTATGGTATACATACTCAATGGAACACTATGCAATGATAAAGAATAGTGATGATAGCAGGAAACATCTCTTAACCTGGTTTCAACTGGAGGACATTATGCTGAGTGAGAGCAGTTAGCGACAAAAGGACAAATATTGTATGAGACCTCTATGATAAGAACTTAAAAACAGACTAATGCATAGAAGAAAAGACTCATGGCTGCAAGGGTGGGGAGAGAGAGAGGGTGAAGGGGAGAGGGTTTAGATTAGATAGTTGTTTGAATTTTGGTTGGGTGAAATCAGTGACAGCACCCATTGGAAAGAAGATAAAAAATAACTGGACTTCAACACAATTTGAGTACTCCTCCCACCTTAACCCAACATTGCAAGGACAGAGTAGCTGGAGCAGGGGGCTGGGGACCATACTCTCAGGTGAAATCAAGGTCAACTGGCACATCTAGTGTTTTGCTAAAGAGGGCTCTGCATCCCACATCAGTGAGTGGTGTCTGGGGTCTTAAAAGCTGCCAAGCTGCCATCTGAGGGTACAGCAAATGGTCCCAACTTAGCAGGAAAGAACGATCACCAAGGATGAGAATGACATGGGGAAAAAGAACCCAGAAGACAGAGACACCCATGTGAGTGGGTCTCTACATCGACTCATGACCAGAAGAACTGGATGGTACCCGGCCACCACCAGTGATAGCCACGATGGATCTCACAAAGTTAAGTCTCACTGGCAACAAGAGAATAAATAGGGGTGCACCCTGAGATCTCCAATAAAAGACTGCAATTAATGGTCCGCGGGCTTCAGGGTTCTCCTGGGAGCATGGCCCCTGGCCCTGATGCTACCCTGTCCATAAATCATAATGAAGGTCAACTTTTCGGACAGCAATAGATTGGATCTGGTGACCCAGAGGGACTATATCTTGTGGGAGTTTTACGGTTCTATGCATCTATAGGATGTCATCCTGCTGACCTCTTACTGGAGGAAGAGGAGTGGGTGGAGAGGAGGGGATAGGAGACTGTTGAGAGGATAGGACACGTATGGAGTACAGAGGAGGGGTGTGCTGTTACCGGGCTGGGAGAACAGTGGGAGCTGCATACAGGTGAACATGTGAATTTAATTGGGAATGTACATTTTCAATCAATCATAGTAATAATAATAATAATAATAAAAAGTACTGAAAAAGAAAATAGTACTGAGGTCAACACGTCAGAAAAGGAATAGACTGGACTTGGGGACACAGCGTAAGCACATGGTGTGTGTACTTTATGATTTTACACATTTATAGGAAGCTGTCCTTCAGGTTTCTTTCTGGATGGGAGAGAGAGGGTGGAGAGGAGGGGCCAGGTGCTCCTTGGGAGCATACCAGAAGTAAAGAATGAAAAGGAGGAGCGTGCTGTCACAGGGTGGGGAGAGTAGATAGAGTTGTAAAGAGGTAGGTATGCAAAATTCACTTGGATTGCATTTTAAAGATCTCAATAGGTTCTGAGGAGTAAAGACTACATTGTTTCTAAATTTTAAAAGCTTAAATTTGTTTCCTTCCAGTTCTTTCCTGTATATAAATTTGTTTAATATTCCTCTAATCAGTTTAAACATTATGATCACTGCTATTCGAAGTCCATTCCCTCAAAGAAGAAAAACAGTTGCATTTCTTTTGTAGAGTATTTGACAAACTCAAAAAAGAGGAGCAAATCAAGTGTTTGTCCAGCATAACATATTCCTAAGCACAGATAAATAGTTATTTGTAAAACTGTTCTAGAAGGTATTTCTGGACACTAAAAGAGTATCTGAAACCTCGAAACAAACTGACAAGTTAAACTGAGTTTTGAAATGACTTTATAAATCCTAAAATGTGTCCTCAAGGTAAAAATTACTACCTCTATACAAGTACACTTACAGTAATTTCAACAATCTATTTTTCTTATCTTAAAAATGACAATACATTGCTTATCTACTTCCCTGTACCACTCTGAGTCTTCCAAATGACAAACTACTAACAGCAGAATGATGCAGTCACAAGTGGGGGGAAACAACGTGTCTTCCTAAACTTACAGAGCAGACATTCCAAATGAGGATCACTGAACTCTAGGGGGTTATGGAAATCAGCACCCGACTTACATCTACAGAATGAGTTACTTTAGACAAGATTTAAGTTACATGACTGATGTGACTGGACCCACATGCGAATACACCACTGTTCATAATTTACAAAAACAAAAAACAAAACACTTCCATCTTGTCGATTCCAGTTCATAGAGACCCTATTCATAATAATTACCAAAAATCTGTCTTACTACCCAAAGCACTGTTGTCTATTTCTTACGGTAACGACCAAGATAGTAACTATCTTTAAAAAATTTACAATGTGCTACAGGAGAAAAAAAAAAGAAAAAAACATTGCTATACGGTGGATACAGACTCATAGTGACCCTATAGGACAGAAAAGAAGTGCCCCGTAGAGTTTCCAAGAAGCACCTCGTGGATTCGAACCGCCCGGTTAGCCCATGTAGCTGGGTCTCCAGAAGAAAGAGCCAAACAAAAAAAACCCACTGCCATCGAGTTGATTCCAACTCACAGAGATCCTATAGGACACAGTAGAACTTCTCCACAGAGTTTCCAGGGAGTACCTGCCGGATTTGAACTACTGACCTTTTGGTTAGCAGACGCAGCGACAGGGTTTCCAGAGAACAGAAAGTAAGCATAAATAACACAGAGTAAAGGTACGCAGAACACAAGTCATGGCAGACACAGACAGGCAGGTTTGGAGAAAGAAATTTCCATGGAACGAACAAATCATGGAGAAGCAAACGGGGGAGAACTCCAGTTGGCGACGATGAATTAAAGAGTAACAAACAGAGATTAAAGGTTAGGTTATAGCTGGCAAGACACGATGCCCTGCCTCCAGAAAAATAAAATTCCTGCTCGGAATCACCTCCCGCGGGTGTAAGAAATTGATCAACAGAGTCTAGAAAGCATGAGACTAACTAACCCTGTTTGAATTTATAAGAAAACTCCTTATTCTTTCAGATTTACAGCAGTGAGGATGAAGCCAGTTCCCCGAGATCACCACCACACTCCTCTCCTCGAACAGGGGGCGGAGGACCTAACTGCACCTCTGTCGCCACCACGCCCCCTGCTGGGCCGCCTCTCACCTCCCCGGAGGCAAAGGTCTCCGCGTCCCCGTGGGTCCCTGCAACCCAAGGCAGTGAAGGCACGCCGTGGGTCCGCAAACGCCTCCGCAGATACTGAACTAACCACTTAGTTCAGGACTCACGGCGCTGAGGGCGCGTGTGATTTGGAGGCGCTGGGCTGAGCTCCCCACTCGCCCCCACGCGGCTGGACAGTGCGAGATACTATCCAGCCCGGCGGCGCGGCGGCGAAGTGCGGCGTGCAAGGGAGCATGCGCATGGGGGCGGAGTCTCCCTCCCGGCGGTTCCCTAACAAATGCTTACTGGTACGGAGTTGTGCTTCAGTGGGCTGCCCTCCCGGTGCCAAGCGGCGACTGCTCCGTCGCCTTTCCTGTGAAGCTCGGGCTGGCCTACACGTGTCGGGCCGTCTCACCTCTCAGTTTCTGGCAGAGAAAAGGAGAAAAGGCCTAGGACTGATGGCGTGTGCCCTCAGTGGCTCGAACAGTGGCTTAGCGGGGAGCGTCGGGAATAGTCGAGGAAGCTGCTGCAAGGGAATTTGAATGGGACGCGATGCAGTTCAGACCGGAGGCGCGAGGCTGCGATCCCAGGCTGAGGTTTCAGATGTGCGTGGATTTCATTCCAGGTCTTGCCGCTGTGGTTCAGTGACATCTGGGACTCAACCCCCCTGTGCCTGTTAACTTCATTTCTGAAATCACAGCAGTGATAGAACTGCCTCCATAGGGTCCTTAGGAGATTCTGATGGAAAGAATTGATGAAACTTGTTTACCTGTGACCTCTGCTAAATGAGGAGTGTTCGGATAATCAGACGTCGAGAAAGAATGGCAGACAAGAGGGTGGTGTGAATGGCCCAGTGGAATAGCATGTATGTATGTATGAATTATGGAGAATGCAGAGAGACCATGTTCTTGGGGACAGTGAGTGTTTGGGACAAGATATAATTATAGGTAACAAGCATGTCACCTGAATTATTTTGTGTAATCCTCCCAACATTTTATAAATAATCACTCAGCTGATTAAATAACTTTCCAGAGGTCACAGAGCTAGTAAGGCACCAATATTTGTCAACAGGTTCAGATAACAAAGTGTAATTGTTGAAGTGATGAAATTAAGTAATCGCAGAGTGTCTGTGATGTTCAGGACTTCGAGAAATGCTAAAAAAAAAAAAAAGTATGAATCATTGAGTCTCAGGGACAACACAAGAATAAAAAGGGGTACACCATGCAGACTCCACTAAAAGACCACATTTCATGGTCCAGGGGCCTCTAGGTTCCCCTGGGAGCATGGTCCCTAGACCGGATGCTGCCCCTGTCCATAAATCATTACTGAGGTGAACTCCTCAGACAGGAAAAGATTGGACTCAGTGACACAGAGTGACCATATCGTGTGTACACTTTATGGTTCTGTGCGTCTATAGGATGTCGTCCTACTGGTCTCTTACTAGAGGGGAATGGAGAGGGCGGAGAGGAGGGGACAGATTATTAAGAGAAGATGATATGTATAGAACAGAAAGAAGGAGTGTGCTGTCACCGGGCAAGGAGAGCAGTAGGAACTGCACATAGGCGGGCATGCAAATTTAAAACGGATGGTACACTTCCACTCAATCGCAATAAATAAGTAAAATATATATTTTTTAAAAGTATGAACTAAGGCCTTTGCCTTCAGAGACTTCCCAAGCTCTTCAGGGAGACTGAGGTAGGGACATTTGTTGATCACTTGGCATACATCTGGATATCTGCCCTCCATTACTTCACACATACCCAATTCTGACAAGCCCCTGAGGAACAGCCTTTAAAAGTTCTGTTTCACAAGCAAAGAACGTGAGACTGAGCAGGAAAGGATTGGGGCTCAGGTCCTAAGAGGTCCCATGTATTTCTTCTCAGAACCGCAAGTTTTCAGTAACTGGTGGATACCTTAGTAGAAGATGGTCTAGAGTCCATAGCCAAGAATTGCTTGTGAGCAAAATAAAGCTTTTTACCTTTGATAAATGCAGAGAGGAGGAGATACTGCAAGTAGTTGGGATGACTAAGATTTAGAACAGTGGGGCTTTAGGGTTGTTAGAGTGGCAGCAGGCATTCAGGGTGAATCGTTGGAGAGTTGAGTTAGGGTGACAGTGTAAGTGTATGAAGACTTGGACTATAGAACGGCAGCAGGGAGAGGTAAGATAAAGTGATTCCCAGAAACATCTTCAAGAAAGCTTATCCAGCCGCATAGTGGAATGGTTTTGGAATATGAACTTTGGAACCGGAATTTTCAGTTTCTAACAATGAAAGAAAGTAAATGTACCATAGAGTTGTCGTGGGAGTAAGAATAATGTTTGTGAAGCACTTGGGACAGAATTTGGCAATAACAAGTGCCGAATAAGTGTTTGTTAAAAGAAATAAGTAAATATGGAGAAACAGATTTTCCATAAATCTAGTGAAGCTCCTGGCAGAGACCAGAATGATGTTGTTCTTAGAAATGTATTTAATTTCATAATTGTGATTACATGCTGTTTTTCTTCAAGAGAGCCAGTGTGATAGGCAGAATAATGCCACCTCGAAGATGCCTGTGTCCTAATCCTTGAAACCTGTGAATATTTTATGTCACACATTAAAGAAAAAAAAACAACCCACTGCTGTCCAGTCAGTTCCAACTCATAGTGACCCTGTATAACAGAGTAGAACTGCTCCATAGACCTTCCAAGGAACAGCTGGCAGATTTGAACTGTTGACCTTTTGGTTAGCAGACGTAGCACTTAACCACTACCCCACCACGGTTTCTATTATGTCACATAGCAAAGGGGAATTAAGGTTGCAGATGAAAATAAGTTTGCTAATCAGTTGGTGGTATAGTGGTTAAATGCTATGTCTGCAAACAAAAAGGCTGGCCATTCAAATAGACCAGACAGTCCTTGGAAACTCTACGGGGTGGTTCTATTATATCCTATAGGGTTGCTGTGTGCCAAAATCTACTCATTGGCAATGGGTTTGGTTTGGGGAATCAGTTGAACTTAAAATAGATTATGTTGGATCATCCAGGAAGGTCCAATATAATCACAAGGTCTTTAAAGGTGGAAGAGAGACAGAAAAGGAAGTTAGGATGATGTGTCGTGAGAAGGACTTGACCTACTGTTGGCTCTAAAACTGAAGGAAGATGAATGCAGGTGATCTCTTGATAGGGTTAATAGCTGTAGTAAGTCTTAGGTGGCTTCTTTCTTAAAAATTAAACCCCCTTTTCACCCCTAGGAATGCTGACACGTAAAGCAAATTGTAACCTCCTTTCTGACTAGTGCTCATAAAGACTTTGAGATTGTTTTCCTAGGCTGTTTTTGAATGCAGAGTGACACGAATTTGCAGCCCAGTATGCAGATAAGCAACACAGTTCATGAGAAAAGAGATCCAGATTCCAGACATCAAGGATAGCCCCTCTTGAAACAAACTGATACCCACATGTCTGCCCCCTTCCCTTCCCTAAGCCCTTCTATAAAACTTGCCAGCCTAGACTGAGATGTTAAGATTGTTTTTAGGGTGCTAACTCACCATCTTCTCAGGTTGTTGGCAATCTGGTTAAAGTGCTTGTAAGAGAGTCGATCCCTGTCTCTATGTTTTCGCTTAGTAATGAAAGGCAGCGTGAGTCTACAACCAGGCTTTTCTGGTAACACTCTAGAAACTGAAGAAGTCATGGAAACAGATTCTTCCCTAGAACTTCCAGGAAGGAACTCAACTCTCTTGACCCCTTGATGTTAGCCTAGCAAGGCTTCTGTTGGACTTCTGACTGTAGGATAATAAAACTGTGTTTTTTCAAGCCACTAAGTTTGCAGTGATTTGCTACAGTGTTAATGGAAAACCAGTATAACCAGCATAGATCGGTATACTTCAGGGCTTACGAAACCCGTACCTTACACTGATGGGGCATACTCTTTCAGAGAATACAGGCTCGGATATTGGAAGACCTTGTTCTATAGTATATTAGCTGTGTTCCTGCTGTCAGTTCATTGAATTCTACCAGGCTTCAGAATCCTTATGAGGTAAATTGAGATAATATCTACAAACCACAAAAGGACAAATATTGTATGAGACTACTACTATGAATAGGTTTACACTAAAAAAGAAGCAACCAAGAAATGTAATTTTCCTTTTAAAAATAGAGAGAATTAGAGTGGGCAGTCAGAGCTAATTCTTTACCTGTTTTTCAGGACTGACCTTTCGCTTGTTTTTTTTCTATTTCTTAAAAATTTCCTGTTTTTTTTTTTTTTTTTATCTAGGCCCTGGCAGGAAGTCATGCATTGTCTGACAGGAGCCACAGAAATAATGTATTTGCAGTTTTCACAGCTTTTTTAAATAACATCCAAACAGATGGAAGATGCTAGGCACCAGTCAGGACTCCCTGCTTCAAATGGCAACCAAAAGAAGTTTGGATCCCTGCTCCTGATGTATATCGCCAAAGGACATATGAGGCCCCAAAATAGATAACCCTCTTCACCCCTAGTCAATCACATTGTTTCCCTGGCACTGGCACCTATACTTGCAAGTAGCCTCCTCCCCCCTTACATACCCCACCTTGCGTGATGACTTCCAGCAGACTTTGATGGAGAGATTCCTCGTCGTTCCCTGTGTCTGCTAGTGCACAGAAATAAAACTTCCTTTTTGATCACTCACCCAAATACCTGTCTCAGAGATTGGCTTTTTAGGGCAGGTAATGAAAATGGGGAGCCTTGTCTGGTAACAATGGCTACAAGGGAGGGAAAGAGGGGAGGGAGGGGAAAACACTAAACAGACAACAGTTAGGTGGTAACTTTGGTGAAGAGTAGAACAGTACACAACCCTGGAGAAGCTAACATAACTTGTCCAAGGCAAGGTCATGGAAGCTCTGTAACACACCCAAACTCCCTGAGGGTCTTAATTACTGGGCTGAGGGCTGTGGGGACCAAGTTCTCTGGGAACATCTAGTTCAACTGGCATAGTTTGTAAAGAAAGTGTTCTACATTCCACTTCTGTGAGTAGTGTCTGGAGTCTTCAAAGCTTGTCAGTGGTTATTCAAGATACTCCACTGGTCACATTCTGTTTGGAGCAAAGGAGAATGAAAACTGAAGACACAAAGAACAGATTGGTCCAAAGAATTAATGAATCACAACTACCCTAGTTTCCACCAGACTGAGTCCAACACGACTAGATGGTGCCTGGCTACCACAAATGAGTACTCTAACAGAAATCGCAATAGAGGGTCATGGACACAGCTTGAAAAAATATAGAACAAAATTTTAAGTTACAGAAAAAGACGACTCACTGGTCTGTTAAGACGCTGGAGAAATTTTAAAAGTATGGTCCTTGGAAATGCTTTTAGCTCAGTAAAGAAGTCACTCTTAAGGTGCACACTGTAGTCAAAGATTAAACAGGTCCACAGAATAAAACAAGACTAAATGAGCAAAGCAGCCCACGGTCAAGGGCTAGGAAACAGGAGGAGACAGGAAAGCTGGTAATATAGTGAAGAAGGGGGAAAGTGTTGACATGTCATGGGATTGACAACCAATGTCACAATTTGTGTACTAAGTGTTTAATGAGAAGCTAATTTGTTCTGTAAACTTTTCGTCTAAAGTACAATAAAAAAAACAAAAGCCTACAAACCTGATCTATTTTAAGAAACAAAAGACAAAATGATTGGTAAGACATAGAAAATGCTCTAAGAGTGTTTATGTGTCATGTTTTATAAATTGTTGATGAAAGGTGCTTCAGAGTGAAAAAAGGAGCCCAGATGGCCCAGTGGTTAAATGCTCAGCTGAACTTGCTAGCTACTCCACAGGAGAAAGATGGGGCAGTCTGCTTCCATAAAGATTCACAGCCTTGGAAACCCGTAGGGGCAGTTCTATTCTGTCCTACGGGTCACTGTGGGTCAGAATTGACTGGAAAGCAATGGATTTGGGGGTTTAAGAGGGAAAGGTCAAAAGTGACTTAGGCTGGAAAAATTGAAATAGAAGAGTGAGAAAGGGAACCAGTCTGAGTGAACTGGTGAAAGTGATGAAATAAATCAAGAACAATTCTTAGTATTTTTATGGACGGCTTCCTAGTTTTAAGCTAGTGCAAAACAAGAATTTTAGAGTTAACCCCAAGGTTGGCAAGTTCGAATCCAGTTCGAAACTCTAGGGGGGCAGTTCTACTCTGTTCTACAGAGTCGTTATGAGTCAGAATCAACTCCACAGCAGAGGGTTTTTTTTTTTTTTTTTTTCACTTAAATACAACTGCAAACCAAAGAAGTCACAGTGCCCTCTAGTGGCTTTTCACTATATTTCACAAATTCCTATTATTTCACATTTCTGTTTTAAAGGTTGAGAAACTGTGGTAGTCGGTGGTTAAGAGTTCAGCTGCTAACTAAAAAACTGGCATTTTGAATCCACCAGCCGCTCTTTGGGAACCCCGTGGGCAGTTCTACTCTACCCCATAGGGTTGCTATGAGTCAGAATCAACTCGACAGCAACGGATTTGGTTTTATTTTAAAGATTGAGAACCCTGCAGGTAATGCAAGGTAGACTGCCTGCTTTAGGAAAATACCTTAAGGTTGTTTGAAAACTCAAATGAACAAAGCTTATAAGAACTTTAATCAAGGTAGAGTTTTAACATCAGAGAAAGGGACAAGGAGGAAAATATCATTAAAAGAAAGCAGGGAGGGGTTAAACGAAAAATGGACACAAAGATGGAAACAACCTAAGTGCTTATCAACAGATGCGCGGATTAGCCAAAAACAAAACAAAAAAATCCATTACCCTTAGCCACTGAGTCAATTATGACTCCTTTCAACCCTACAGGACAGAGTGGAATTGCCACCATACAGTTTCCAAGACTGTCCGAAAGCAGACTGTCACATTTTTTCCATGGAGCAGCTGTTGAGTACAAAATGTGGACCTTTAGCTCAGCAGCCGAGGGCTTAACCCCTGCACCTCCGGGGCTCACTGAATGGATTAACTGTGTCATAGGCACACAATCGAATACTATGCAAGGATAAAGAATAAGGATAGATCCATGAAACCACTCACAATGTGGATGAATCTGCAGGACATTATGCTGAGTGAAATAAGTCTGTCACAAAAGGATAAGTAATGTATGAGGCCACTGTTATAAAGTAACAACAAAAGGTTTGCATAGCAGGAGAAAACAAAAAAAAAAAAGGAAAAAGTATTGTTTCATGGTTACCAGAGGAGCCCATACCTGTCAGTTTGTCATGCTGTGGTGGCTTTTGTGTTACAGTGATGCTGGAAGTTATGTCACCAGTATGTCACATATCTGAGGGGTCACTCATAGTGGACAGGTTTCAGTAGAGCTTCCAAACTAAGATAGATTAAGAAGAAGAACCTGGTCATCTACTTCTGAGAAAAATTGGCCAATGAAAACC
This sequence comes from Heterohyrax brucei, assembly GCA_028571685.1. Classification (NCBI taxonomy): domain Eukaryota; kingdom Metazoa; phylum Chordata; class Mammalia; order Hyracoidea; family Procaviidae; genus Heterohyrax; species Heterohyrax brucei. The sequence continues at coordinate 162,606,907 of CM053140.1, forward strand.
TTGTGAATAGCAGTGGAATACTGTCAGATATAGTGCTGTGAGATGAATCCTTCAAGTTTGAAAGGACTGGGAAGGGGCTACCTCCTCAAAGTAAAGTCAGCTTTAATGATGTGGGTGGAGTCAAGCTTCTGAGACCTACATTTGCTGAGGTGGTATAGTTTAAAATGAAAAGAAATGCTGCAAACATCCATTAATAATCAGGGCACAGAATGTACGAAGTATGAATCTAGGAAAATTGGAAGTCAACAGAATGAAATGGACTGCAGAAAGATCGATATTCCAGGCATTAGTGAGCTAATGGAAGCATCAAAAGAAGGTGGGAGGAATACACAGTTATTAAACCAAAAAGAATTAGTCGACGTTCAACCATTTTAAGAGGTAGCATATGATGAGGGATTGATGATACTTGAAGGAAGAAGTCCAAGCTGCACTGAAGGCACTGGTGAAAAACAAGTTTCCAGGAACTGATGGAATATTAACCGAGATGTTTCAGCAAATGGATGCAGCACTGAAAGTGCTCATTTATCTATGCCAAGAAATTTGGAAGACAATTATCTGGCCAACTGACTGGAAGAGATCCATATTTATGCCTATTCCTCAAAAACGTGATCCAACTGAATGTGGAAATTATCGAACAATGTCATTAGTATTACACACAAGTAAAATTTTGATAAAGATCATTCAAAAACAGCTGCAGCAGTATACTAACAGACAATTGCCAGAAATTCAGGCCAGATTCCGCTGGACGTGGAGCTAGGAATATCACTGCTGATGTCAGATGGATCTTGGCTGAAAACAGAGAATACCACAAAGATGTTTACTTGTATTTTATTGACTATGCAAAGACATTCAACTGTGTGGATGGTAACAAATTATGGATAATGGGAATGAGAATTCCAGAACTTAAATATGATCATAAGAAATCTGTACATGGATCAAGAGGTAGCCATTTGAACAGAACAAGGCAACGCTGTACAGTTTAAAGTCAGGAAAGGTGTGTGTCAAGTTTGTATCCTTTCAGCATACCTATTCAATCTGTGTGCTAAGCAAATAATTGGAGAAGCTGGACTATATGAAGAACAGGGCATCAAAATTAAAGAAAGATTAATTAACAATCTGTTATGCAAATGACACAATAACCTTGCTGAAAGTGAAGAGGATTTGAAGCATTTACTGATGCAAATCAAAGAACCAGCCTTCAGTAGGGATTACACCTCAACAGCAAGGAACCAAAAATTCTCACAACTGGACTAATAAACAACATAATGATAAATGGACAAAAGATCGAAGTTGTTAAGGATTTCACTTTATTTAGATCCACAATCAACACTCATGGAAGCAACAATCAAAAGAGATATTGCATTGGGCAAATTCACTGCAAAAGACTTGTTTAAAGTGTTAAAAGCAAAGAAGTCACCTTACAGACTAAGGTACACCTGACCCAAGCCATAGCATTTTCAGTTGCATTATACACACGCAAGAGGTGGACAATAAGGAAGAGGGAAAAAGAACTTGTGCCTTTAAATTGCATTGTGGGAAAATTATATTGAATATGTCATGGACTGCCAAAAGAACTAACAGATCTGTCTTTGAAGAAGTGCAACCAGAGTGCTCCCTAGAAGCGATGATAATGAGACCATGTTATATACTTTGGACATGTTTTTAGGAGAGATCAATCCCTGGAGCAGACATTACGGCTGTTAAAGTAGAGGGTCAGTGAAAAAAAGGAAGACCCTCAACGAGACCGATTCATGCAGCGGCTGTAGCAGTGCCCTCAGGCATAACTGCCGGCATGGTGCAGAACTGGGCAGTGTTTTGTTATGTTGTCCATAGGGTCTCTATGCATTATAACCAACAGAATGACACCTAACAATGACAGTGAGCTGACATGGAATGGTAGTGACCATTTTGAACTGGACAATTATATAGTCTACCATGCTGGTAATGACTAATTGAAGAAGAATGGCATCATATGCATTGACTAAAAGAACATTTCAAGATCTGTCCTGAGGACAACACTGCCAGGGATAACACATATATGTCTACAAGGAAGACCAGTTAGTACAACTGTTATTCAAATTTGCCCACCAATCATCATGGCCAAAGATAAGGAAACTGAAGATTTTTACCAACTTTTGCAGTCTGAAATTGATCAGGCCTGCAATCAGGATGCATTGATAATTACTGGTGAATTAATTATCAATACAAAAAGCTGAAAACAAAAGAGAATATGGCCTTGGTGATAGAAATGAAACCGGAGTCTACATGATAGAATTTTGCAGGACTAACAACTTATTCATTGCAAATAACTTTTTCAATAGCATAAGTAATGGCTATTCAGGTGGATCTCACCAGATGGAATACACAGGAATCAAATTGAGTACATCTGTGGAAAGAGGAAGTGGAGAAGCTCAATATCTTCAGTCAGAACAAGGCCAGGGCTGCCTGTGGAACAGACCATCACTTGCTCATAAGCAAGTTCAAGTTGAAGATGAAGAAAATCAGAGCAATTTCAACAGAGCCAAAATACAAACTTGAATATATCCTACCTGAATTTAGAGACCATTTCAAGAATAGTTTTGACACATTGAATGCAAGTGACCGAAGGCCAGACAAGTTGTGGAAGGACATCAAAGAAAGCAAAAGGTCCTTTAAAAGGATGGAAAACAAAGAAAAGACCATGTCGGATGTCAGAGGACACCCTGAAACTTGCTCTTAAATATCAAGTAGCTAAAGTAAGCGTAAGAAATGATGAAGGAGAAGAGCTGAACAGATTTCAAAGGATGGTTCCAGAAGACAAAATCTAATGACTTGTAAAAAGACCTGCAGTCAGAAAACCAAAAGAGAAGAACACATTTGGCATTTCTCAAACTGAAAGAACCAAAGAAAACTTCAAGGTTCCAGGTGCACTACTGAAGGATTATACGGGGGAAAAGAAGCGGCAAAGAATGTGCAGAGCTGCAGTACCGAAAAGAATTGGCTGACATTCAGCCACTTCAGGAGGCAGGATGTGATCAAGAACCAGTGGTAGTGAAGGAAAACGTCCAGGATGCACTGAAGGCACTGGTAAAAGAGAAGGATCCAGGAACAGACAGCACACCAGTTGAGATGTTTCAACAAAGAGATGCAGCACTGGAGGTGCTCTCTTATCTATGTCAAGAAATTTGGAAGACAGCTTCCTGGCCAGTCAACTGGAAGAGATTGAAATTTGTGCCCGCTCCAAAAAAAGGTGATCTGCCAATATCATTAATTCACACACAAGTAAAATTCTGCTATAGATCATTCAAAAGCATTTATAGCAAGCAGTGCACTGACAGGGAAGACCAAGGTAGATTCAGAAACCTCTCAGACACCACTGCTGATGTGAGATATATATGGCTGAAAGCAGAGAATACCAGAAAGAAGTGTACTTCTGTTTTATTGATTGTAAAAAGGCATTTGACCGTATAGAGTGTAACAAATTATGGATAACACGTCAAAGAATGGCAATTCCAGGACATTTAATTGTGCTTATGCAGAACATGTATACAGAACAACAGGCAGTGTTTCAAACAGAACAAAGAGATACTGCAAGATTGAAAGTCAGGAAAAACTTGCGTTGGGGTTGTATTCTTTCACCATACTTAGTCTGTACACTAAGCAAATAATCCGAAAAGTTGAGTAATATGAAAAATAACTTGGCATTAGGATGAAGGCTCATTAATAACCTGCATGATGCAGATGACATGACCTTGCATGCTGAGAGTAAAGATGACTTGAAGCACTGATGAAGATTAAAGACTATCAGTTTCACACCTGGATGAGCAATAACATCATGGTAAGTGGAGAAAAGATTAAAGTTGACAAGGATTTCATTTCCTTTGGATCTACAATCAGTACCCATGGAAGCAGCAGTCAAGAAATCAAAAGGCACATTGCACTGGGCAAATTTGCTGCAAAAGACCCCTCTATTAAGTGTTGAAAAGCAAAGATGTCATTTTGAAGACTAAGGTGTGCCTGATCCTAGCCATGGTGTTTTCCGTTGCCTCGTAAGCATACAAAAGCTAGACAATGAATAAGGAAGACAGAAGAAAAATTGATATCTTTGAGTTATAGGTTGGCAAAGAATATGGAATATATCAAGGCTGCCAGAAGAATGAACAAGTCTATCTTGGAAGAAGTACAGCCAGAATGCTCCCTAGAAACAAAGGTGGTTAGACGTCATTTCATATACTTTTGACATGTTATCAGGAGGGACCAGACCCTGGAGAAAGACATTATGCCTGGTAAAGTAGAGGGTCTGCAAAGAGATGAAGACCTTTAATGACATGGATTGACATAGTGGCTACAGCAACGGAATCAAGCATAAGGATTAGAAGGATGGTATGAGACTGGCCAGTGTTTTGTCTGCTGTATGTGGGATTGCTATCGGTCAGAATCAACTCATAACAGTACCAAACAACAACAACAACAAGGATGAGAGAGGAAGAGAGAGAAAACTACCAAACAGATAGAAGATGTGTTGATATTGGTGAAAAGAAAGGCAATATACAGTATAGGCGAAGTCAGTACAACGTGACCAAGGCAAGAGAAGACACCAGGAGAACACAAGAATAAAGGGCAACTACCGACTCAATGGCACTTGGCTTTGGCCATGGTAACTACTAGATACTATGGTAACTACTATGGTGCAGTGATTAAGAGCTACAGCTGATAACCAAGGTCAGCAGTCTGAATCTACCAGCTGCTCTTTGGAAACTTATGAGTAGGGTAGTTCTACTCTGTCTTATAAGGTCGCTATGAGTCGAAACCGACTTGATGGCAACAGGTCTTTTTTTGTTAATTTTTTTTAATAGCAGCTACTGTAGCGCAGACAATCATGCAACGATAGTATTAACAAGCAATAATTAATGAACAGATACACGAAAACCAAACCCATTGCCATTGAGTCAATTGCAACTTGTAGCGCCTCTATAGGACAGAGTAGAACTGCCCCACAGAGTTTCCAGGGAGTGCCTGGTGAATTTGAACTACTGATCTTTTGCTTAGCAGCTGTAGCAATTAACCACTACCCCGCTAGGGTTTCCAAGGGGTACATATGTAGATAGATATGCCAAGAGGCATGGGAAGGAATAAGGGAACATACCTACCTCCAGATGCAGATCTGGTGGAGGATATTCCTGCAAACTTGATTATATGTGCTCCTCATAAATTAATATACACAACAGAACACACAAGGTCAGAGGCAGGGAAACCTCTCAGATATAACCAAACACCTTGAGCGATGAAGTTTATAGGTTCAAAAGCAAAGGATCATAGACTCAGGGGACATCTATGTCAATTGACACAACATAGTCCATGAAGACAAAGTTGTGCATTCTACTTTGGTAAGTAGCATCTGTGGCTTTGGAGGCTAGTGAGTGGCTATCTGGGACACAACTTTTGGTCTGTTCCCATCCAGAGAGAAAAGTGAAGAAAAACAAAGACTTAAAGAAGCAATTAGTTCAAAGGACTAATGGACCACATGAACTATAGCTTACACGACCCCAGGAAGAGGAGATCTGGTATCACTACCAACCACACTGACTGGGATCACAACAAAGACACTCAGAGAAATCAAGAGAAAAATGTAGAACAAAAAGTCAGATTATAAAAAAGGACTTGATGGTCTGACAAGAGACTAGAGGGACCTTTTAGACTGTGGTCCTGGGACGGTCTTCTGGCCTGAAACTGTAGCCATTCCTAGGGACCACCTTCTAGTCAAGCAACAGACAAGTCCATAAGATAAACAGTAACACCAGACAAGAACATGCTGCTTAATCAATCAACTACATGAGATGAAAAGGGCAATATTTGCTCAAAAGCAAAGATCAGAAGGCAAGAAGAGGTGAAAATCAAGACAACAGGCAAAGGGGAACCAGGGCAAAAATGGAGAGTGTGCTGACACCATGTGAGGAATGAAACTAAGGTCGTGAAATATTTTATGTACAAACTACTGAATAGGAATCTAATTTGCTCTGTAAACTTGCACCTAATGCACAATAAAAAATAAATATAAAATTGGTACTTGCCAGGTCATACTCCCTCAGCAGTCACCAGAGGACTGTCTTGCCAAGGCTGCAGCGGTTCCCGGCAATTCTCAGCATCCCTTGTCTTGTAGATACACCACTCTAATTTCCACCTTGCTCTTCACATGATTATTTTCCCTGTGTCTCTCTGTCTCTGTGTCTGTTTTCTTTTTAAAGAATAACAATCATATTGGAGCAAGGCCATTCTTCTCCAGTATGACCTAATGTTAATTTACCCTATTTGCAGATGAGGTCACATCACAGATACCAAAGAGTAGGACTTCAAAGTATTTTTTCAGAGGGACACAATTCAATCCTTAACAAATACTATAGAACTGTCTTACCAGGATTTAGGTTCATCAATGAAAGACACAAATCACACAGGCAGTATGTGGAACAATGCTTTACTCACATAGAGAGAACACAGATTAAGGGTCAACTTCAGTTGGGCTCAGAAGTACTATCCCCAGAACCAAACCATGTTGTTTGTTTACAATCTACCATTGTCAGAGATTTGCTTCTTCATGACCAGTGCAGGGCAATTGTGTTGTACTCTACAAGAAAGACCCCATTCCCTCCCTCCAAGAACAGATATAGAGATGATGCTGAACACACATTATATGGTACCCATGTGAAAATAAGAGACAGAGAAAGCTACTGTGTGCTCAGAATACAAGGAGGTATGTTCCTGGTACACCTACTGGCCAGTTTGAACATTGAGGTGCATGTCCACAGCACAGAGTGCACAACTAATGGATATTATGTCTGTGCAGCATCTGCTTAACATGTTTATGTGGCATCTAGACGACTAGTAGGACGGTCCCCAGTACAATGATTAGGCCTGCTTTGAGGAGAGATCACAACCAGCCACCCCAGTCATTGCTTAATCCATGTCAACTGAATAGGCCAAAGAGCTGTTGTTTTTCCATCCTCACGGAGGATTCAACCTATCGTTTATGTCATCTGTTTTATTCATAAGCTGTCCTGATTCATTTATGTGAAAACTGGATATTTCTCCCAACATGGCACATTGTATGAACAGTATACATTCTGGTACAAGAAACAGGAAAGGATCCTTAGCAGCACAGCTGAACAAAGTATCACCACTGTCAAAACAGGTTAACTCAGATTTGATGTCCATTTAAGCAACTATTATTCTCAGCCCCAAGGGAGACACCTGTGGAGTTCCATACTCCAGTTGGTAGAGTGAATGCTAGTCCTCCCACCTGTACCTTGGACCACTTGGTCATATTCTGAAAGTTTACCAATATACAGAGTAATATTGATCTTGGACTCCAAAGTACTATCCTGTGGAGTGCAGGCAAATTTGACATAGCCTATGATGCTGCCCATCTGTACCAAGGAGTTGGGGGTTCTGGGTGTCACCAGAGGAATCCTAGTGCCTCAGTGTTCTATATTTCCTTTCCCAACTCTGTGGGATCCCGTAAGAGGGAAGTACCTAATCGTAGCATCACCTCCAGATCTGAACTACAAACTGCCACTGGGGAATATGCACCAGTTGGGGAGAAACACAGTTGGGTGAAAAGAGATTAGGATAGATTAGATAGGCATAGCCTAATCAAGCAATTACCTGGTCTTCCACTCCCTCCAAGTTCAGTATTGCCCAGCGTGTGTCCTCTCCACTGGAGTGCATGTTAACTAGACTTTGTGACACAGAGGTCCAAGTCCATATAAGTTGGCCCAGCATCACATCTAGGGTAGGCTTCCATGTCCTGTCCAGTGATAGACCTAGTAGGCAATCATGGAAACTTTGGGGGTACAAATTTCATGTTATGGATTGAATTTTGTCCCTGAAAATATGTGTTTTAAATCCTAACCTCTGTGATGACTGCCAATTAAGTTGGCAAACTCATCCCAGAAAAAGTATTACTAACCCTCATTGCTGAATATCACTACGATTACCTTTGAAGTACTCCCCTTGGGAAGCTATAGACCGATGCCTGCACCTCTTCCACCCTTTAAAGCAATTGTGGAACTCTTTTCCTGGAAGGGCCAGCAGAGCTGTGGTCATATTACCCTTGATGTACTGAACATCATCAAAATGTCTTCCTTTCAATATATCTTTCATCTTCAGGTAAAGAAAAAGTCACTGGAGACTAGATCAGGTATGCAGGGAGGATGTTCCAGTACAGTTATTTGTTTAGTGGCTAAACACTCCCTCACAGACAACTATACAATTAAGTTCATGAACTTGCCGCGGAGCCACTGTGCACAACAGCCATTCCACAAAGAGTTCCAAAATTACTTTGAAGAGTGGACTAGGTGCTGGCATCAGTGCATAGCTTCCTAAGGGGAGTGCTTCAAAGGCAATCCTAGTGATACTCAACCATGAAGTGTGTAGCACTTAGACCAATTATGTTCGTGGACTTAATTATCAGACCTCATGAACCTGTGGTTGGAGCCCTTTTGGCACAGTAGTCAAGAGTTTGGCTGCTAACCAAAAGACAGTTCAAATCTACCAGCTGCTCCTTGGAAACCCTATGAGGCAGTTCAACTCTGTCCTATAGGGTCACTACAAGTCACAATTAACTTGGTGACAACCAGTGTGATTTGGTTTTGGTTTATGTCTGTGGTTATATCATTCAGGAATAGATTATCTTTGTTATGTCAGTGGAAGGATTAGTACAGAGTGGTGTTTTGAGTCAATTTCTTTTGAGATACAGGAGATTAAACAAGCAAACAGGGAAGCATAGACAGGGAAGAGCGATGCAAGGCCACGTGCAGATTGCACCGAAGCGGGAGCTTGGAAGAAACAAGGCTCTTTCTCTAGAGCTAACAGAGAAAGTCTTGCCCTAGAGCCAGCACCCTGAATTCAGATTTCTAGTCTCCTAAACTGTGAAAAAAAATTTTTTTGTTTGTTTGTTAAAGCCATCTACTTGTGGCATTTCTGTAACAGAGCACTTGGATATCTAAGACATTTGGTCAACAGGAGAATTCCACCTGTGTCCTGTTTTAAATGGTCCTTTGCCGTCGGCATCAATGTGAGCGACGACAATGTTTCCTTCTCTGCTTGAAAGTTGCTGCCACAGTCCTGGTACCCTTAAATAGCTCAATCATTAGTCTGCCAGTCACCAGACCATATGGTCAAGGCTTTAGCAAGAGCCCACGAGTCTGTCAAAACTTAGGAGGAATTGTGGCTGGAGTGGCAGCCATCACTGTCCTGTTAACTCCAGCCCACTGAGTGTTAATGTCCCTGTGCAGTCTGACTCAAAGTGGCTGGCTTTGGGATGAATGGCTGTGGCAGCCCAGTGAACTCTGTCAGCCTTGAGTCTTGCAGATCCATTTGGGAACCAAACGAAGCCATCATCTGGAACCTCCTTCACCAGACCCATACTTAGTCAAGGTGGTAGGGGAGGTAGGAGCATCCTCTGTAGTGCCCTCCAGTCAGGCAGCTACTTGTTTGTGAAGCCAACTGACTCCTTGGGTTCTGATGAGTTGGTCCTGATGTACCATCTCCATTTAATAATGGAGCTCTGTTGGTCCTGCCCCATTTGGTTAACAGGACTAGTGAGTACCCATGTGAGGATGGACAGCTCTGGTCTTAAAGTCCATATGGCACACAGTGGTCAAGTGCTTGGTTTTCATTAAGGTCCAATTGCAAACTGAAAGCTGTCCCTCAAGAGGGGTATGGTTCATAGCTGCGTTGGGTAGTCTGTGTATCTACAGCTTAGAGGCCTGTTCAAAATTCAAGAGGCCAGTATGTTCTGGTGGCAGTCTCTTGTTGCCACAGACTCTAGCCTGCACAGTTAGGCGCTGCCAAAACTTGTAGTTCCATAAGGCTGGCAAGTTCCACTGGTCCCAGTTGGCAGGGCCTGGCCCCAGTATGTTTTACAGCTTCCAGAGCCTGCTGTTGCTAAGGTCTCCACTCAAAGCTGACTGCCTTGAGTGTAACCTTAACTTTAGGAGTCCAAAAAAATGCCCAAATCTGGCATGTGCTACCCGCAGAAGCCAAACAATCCCATTGACTCTTAAGTCTCTTCCTTATTGTCGGGGACTGTTAAGGATAGCAACATCTGTTTGACTGTGGTAAGGATGCTCTGCCAGTCCAGGTGGCTCCCAGGATCTGTACTTGTATGGCAGATCCCTCCTTGGGTTTTGTCAGGATGAATTTGTCTAATATCTATGACTTTATGTAAGCCTGGTTCAACTCATTCCTTAGTTGGGCCTGCAATGAGGATGTCATCAATGTAGTAGGTGACAGGAATTTTTGTGGTAATTGAGCTTGCTGCAAGTCCTATCCACAGGCAATGTCTTTCAGGAGAATTGAGATATCCCTGTGGGAGCACAATAACTGTGAACTATAGGCCATGTCATGTGGATGCAAACTGATCCTGAGCACTGTCCCATGAAAGGATGGAGAGAGGCATTAGCCAAATCAATAACATCATACCTGTCTCCTGTGTGGGCTGCCACTGCCTTGGTGACAGTCATAGTGTTGGATGCCACAGGGACCAAGGGTGAGGCCTCAGCTTTCAGTCTACAGTAGTTTACTGTTAGTCTCTAAACTCCTGCAGACTTGCAAGGCCAGACTGGGCTAGTAATGTGTGATGAGGTGGCATGCAATACTCTTGCTGATAGCAAGTCCCTAATCACTAATGTCCCTTTCCTTGCCTGGAACATGGTACTTTTTTGTGAAGTAACTTAAGTGGTAGGTAGGCGTGGATGTATCCCGTTGTTAAGGCTCTGACATTTTGCTGTGTGTTGGAGGGGTAGGGGGTATCTCCATAGGCAGTGGTGACGCTTAGCACTGCACGCGGTCAAAACGTCCACACCTGTGATATACTCAGTGGTGAGGACCGTGATCCCTGTTACGTGACACAGCCCAAAAGACTACACCCACAAGTGCCAGAATACCTGCCTCCCATGGGTCACTGTGTCTATCCCAAAGCTACCCAATGCTCCCAACTACTTGCATCAGAGAGAAGCCAGGATGATTGTCACTTGGGCCCTAGTATCTACTAGCCTCATAAGTGTTTGGATTCCTTGACTCTCCCTCCATTTATACAGGGACATAGGTCTGTTAGTCCTTGATGGGTGCCTGTCATGGACTGAACTGTGTCTCCTCCCAAAAAATGTGTATAGCCATTTGGCTGGGCCATGATCCCCAGTAGTTTATGACTGTCTTCCATTTTGTGATGTTCCTATGATGTATGTTAAAGAGGACTAGGGTGGGACTGTAAATCCCTTCCTCACATTCCCCACCCCTGACCCCGTGCTCCATTGTAGAGGGAGTTTCCCTGGAGTGTAGCTGGTATGACCCTTTATCCTTTTATCTTACAAGAAATAAAAGGAAAGGGAAGCAAGCCGACAATTGGGAACCCCGCACCATCAAGAAAGCAGCACTGTTCTTCAGACCTGAGGTTCCTGTGCTAAGATGCTCCCTGAACAAACACTGATACAACACAAGGCCTTTCCTTCAGAGCTGACAGAGGGAAAGCCTTCCCCTGGAATGGGCGCCCTGAATTTGGCCTTCCCACCATACTGTGTAAAAATAAGCTTTCGTTTGTTAAAGCCACCCACTTTGAAGTATTTCTATTAGAACAGCACTAGATGACTAAAACAGGGCTTAAGACCCTGACCACCTCTGGTCATTCTTTTTAAAGAGAGTAAGATGGGTAGGAGGGCTACATCTAGGGAGGAATAGCCTCTTTGTCAGATTCGGTGAGCTCGGAATCAGAATTGTCCTTTGCATTGCCCTCGTTCAGGTACAGGGAAGGAAGCCTTAACAATCCATGCATTTTTCCTCCCTAGACTGTACTTAGAGACTTGGAGAGCTGCTATGTGGGCTTCTAAATCCTCCTCGTTCCATGAGCCCGCTTCTTGTTCTTTAATGGCTCAGACCAGAGGCTTTATTCACACATTAGAGGTTCCTCCTCCACCTGATAGTGCCACTAGAGATTTCCTGTAGAGATCCCATTGATTTCTGCCTTGTCCATTCCCTGTTTCAGCAACCAGACCACATCACTTTGTAGGTTGGCCTCATTTCTTTCTTTTTCTCACACTGAGCAAGAATGCCCGCAGGACAAAGACAGAGAGAGACTCGTGAGTACTAATTCTTGTACGGATTGTTGAAAACAATCCCCATACTTCAAAGATTTCCCCAAGAGTAAAACCTCTGAAAGACTGTTCATAAAGTCATCACACACTCCAGCTAAAGACCATAGGCACCTGCTTTAAGACCCTGTCCCTACATCTGATGTTGACGATACTATTAATGATACTTAGGTGGCACTGCAGGCTTTCATTCGCCAGGGCCCTCCTCAGGAGAAGGCCTCTGCATCTTTAGTGTTGTCCCAGGTGTGACAGTGGGGGAAGCAGGAGAGAATCACCGCCACAATGGCCTACTTTGGGGTGGAAATAGAGGTGGTGCCAGCCATTTCTATAGGCAGAGGTCCAGATGGATGGAAAACCAGTGATAGGAATCCACACACCAAAGGCTTTAGGGTTTGGTTCCAGACCCCAAGGAGCTCCCTTCATGAAGGCTGCAGACACCCCTCAAGTGTCGTATGTGGCCCCTGAGATACTGTAGGAAGAGGCGTAGGATATGGGAACATGAGTGCAACCAGGAGAAGGGAACAATTTCTGTATTCTTCTTAGGGCCCACTCCTTCTGTCTATACCAGTTGAAACCCACATCAGCTCATCACTGCTAGCAGCGGGATTATCCTCCTCTAACTCATCACACTTGACCAGAGCAAGGCCAGCACTACTGCCAATTTACCATTTCTCAGAGAGGCAGCCTCCTCCCAAAATGATCCAACTGACAAGCCTGTGTTTCAGCTGTGCCATGGCGTGTCTTTATGTGTGACCTTGCCTGTTGCACTAATCTGTCATGCCAGGGTCCAAGGTTGCCAACAAAAGACCAAAAGTGCACACAGACAGTGCATGGAACAATGCTTTATTCACGTGGAGAAGAGACAGCGCCAGGTCAGCTGCCATTGTGGGCACAAGTCCCCTAACAGCAGAGGTTCTTTCTTGTAGCTAATGCAGGGCTATTGTCCTGTGTGTATCCCTCTTGTGCCACAGGTGAGAGACATTGTTCCCTCCCCTCTGGGAACAGATACAGAAGTGCAGTTGGCCAAATGCCCTGTGGTGCCCCTACACAAGCAAAAGACAGAGAAAACTACTGGTGCCTGGAATAAGGAGGAAGACTTCTTTAATAAGGAGAAAGAACTGGGACAGAGAGAAAGACCCAGTCCCCTGGGCCCAAGACCTCTGCTTAGGTAGCTTCACTGGGACACCCAGAGGCATGTGGTCTCCCCAACAAGAAGCTCCTCAACCCTATAGAGCAAATGCTTATTGGGGGGAAAAATTAAGTATTTTCCATGGTAAAGAAATGAAATAATGAACCTAACTTATTTTCACTAATCTTATCCTAAAAGAGAAGTAGATTTTACTTACAAAAAACATATAGAACTGACGATGTTTTATGAAATAAAGCTTAATGTTTTCATTATGTGGGTGCTCTCAAGGATAGTGATTATGTCATCAAAGGAAAATAATATTGATTTTCAGATATTGCCACATCATATAGGAGATGACATGGAAAATTACATTCATCAAGGAGGTATAGTTTTTATGCTAAAGATAAGAGGGTGGTTCTGTACATGCCTATATTACTTCAACTCTGAAAATTGCTTGGAAAAAACTTTATAACAAGTGAAAATTTGAGTTTCTGGGAAGGCTACCTTAGTCCTGCCCTCATGATCAGGCTGCTTCATTCATGGGCAGATGTTAGTAACAGATGCCATTTAAACAATACTTTCACAGCTGTCATCAGAAACATAAACACGTACTCTGATAGCCAGTCTCACTTTCCCAACAGACTCATGGATTTGCTCTGAATATCCCTAATCTAAATTAAACCCAAGGACAATGTTCTGTCTTATTTATCAAAGCTTAACATCTAATGCAATAGCAGATGCCGATGTTTTAGTCATCTAGTTCTGCTATAACAGAAATACCACAAAGTGGATGGCTTTAACAAAGAGAAATTTGTTTTCTCAAAGAAAACTAAGTTCAAGTCCAAATTCAGGGCACCAGTTCCAGCGGAAGGCTTTCTTTCTCTGTTAGCTCTGGAACAAGGTCCTTGTCATCAGTCTTTCACTGGACTGGGAGCTTCTGAGGTACCGGGACCCTGGATCCAAAGGACAAGTTCTCTGCTCGCAGAGCTGAGATCCCCAACTGTCTGCTTGCTTTCCTTTCTTTATATGCCAAGAGATTGCCTCAAGACACAATTGACTATTATAGATTGAGTTCTACCTCACCAACACAACCACTGCCCATCGTCCCTCATTAACACATAAAGTCAGGTTGTACAACACACAGGAACATCACACAGTACCTAGCCAAATTGCTACAAACATTTTTTGGGGGGTACAGTACAATCCATGACAGTGGGTAACTCCAATTTCTTGAGATTCATTATTAGAACAATCTGCTTAGCTGAATGAATATGATTTTATAACTTATTTCACCATTCCATAAAACATACTTCTGTAATAACATTTGTTGTGCTAGGTTTCTATTTGTAAGAGTTAACCTTCTAAAAATCCTATTGTCAAATAAAAATATTAAGACATAAAAGTCAACATATTTGTCAACATTTTTAATTGTCTTCAGCTGGGCTTGAAAATGTTAAACACAAAATTCACCAAGTATCAATTTCTTTTCTTGTGTGATAGCATAACATACTTAAAATGCCCTTTAGTGTAAGTTACCCAACTTGGTTTTTACGTCCAGTAGTTCCTCATGGTTGCTGCAACTGTCACGTATTACAGATAGATGTGCAACACCCTCCAAACCAGTGCTGTCCAGTCAACTCCAACTCATAGCACACCTATAGGATACCGTAGAACTACCCCATAGAGTTTCCAAGGGGCACATGGTGGGTTTGAATTGCCAACTTTTTGGTTAGCAGCCATGGCACTTTACTAAACCACCGGAGTTTAGATAGATGTGCAAGGCGGTTTAACAACGGTATTTGCTCTGTGCCTACTCTCTCTATGTCTCATATAGCACACATTAATTTTCTCCATTCCTTATCAGTACTTTTTAAGGTCTTGTGTTAGTGATGTGCTACAGCAAATTGTATTTTCCTTTGCCCTTGTGTCATGGCTGGGATATTCTCTGTGATGCTGCCATTGCCTCTCTTTACCTGACCTGAAAAATTTCCAGTGTTCCACTAAAGTTCAGATCTTAGCTCACATGAGGCTTTGATTCCCCCAAACCCAATTCTCCCTAATAGAAGACCTCCACCGTCTGAGTGGTGGTACCTGAGAACCAGAAACAAGGAGGGGACAACAGAAGGACAAGTCTCAGCTGGTACCTGGTAGAGGGTGGGGAAGGCCATTTTTCCTTACAGAGAAGAGTGTGGGTGATTATGTACCCCTGATAGCATACAAACAGTGAGATTCCTTGGTCAAGGGAAGGCGACTACAGCATCAGAACCCCACTTGTTCTCTAAGTCACTGCTGGGAGAAGTTGGGGTGAGGAAACCAAACATCCTGTTCCTGTCATCCAGGAGACAGCAAGGGGAAAGTTGACAGCAAAAGGCTCTGGTGTT
Organism: Heterohyrax brucei; assembly: GCA_028571685.1. Classification (NCBI taxonomy): domain Eukaryota; kingdom Metazoa; phylum Chordata; class Mammalia; order Hyracoidea; family Procaviidae; genus Heterohyrax; species Heterohyrax brucei. Next base: position 162,622,539 of record CM053140.1, read on the forward strand.
TGTTTTATTTTGCCCCTTTGAAGGAAAGTTCCTCACCCTTTTCTTCATTTTAAATGGTGGTATTAACAGAAAATTAAATGCACAGCTTTAAGCATTCATTTCAATAAGCTTTGACAATTGTGTGCGTACAGGGTCCAACAATTAAGTCCCCAAACTCAATTGTTCTAAGTGCTACATACCTCACTACTGAATATCTCTATGGTCACCTTCAGAGTACTCCCCTTGGGAAGCTATGCACTGACACCAGCACCTAGCCCACCCTTCAAAGCAATCTGGAACTCTTTCTCAAGTGACCATTGTGTACAGGGGCACAGTGGCAAGTTTGTGAACTTAATTGTAGAGTTATCTGTGAGGCAGTTTTTAGCTAGTAAACAAGTAACTATGTTGGAACACCCTCCCTACACATCTGATCTGGCCTCCAATGACTTTTTTCTTTACCCAAAGATAAAGGAAATATTGAAAGGAAGACATTTTGATGACATTGAGGACATCAAGGGTAATGTGATGACAGCTTTGATGGCCATGTGAGAAAAAGAGTTCCAAAATTGCCTTGAAGTGTGGACTGGGTGCCGGCACCAGTGCATAGCTCCCCAAGGGGAGAGCTTCAGAAGTGACCGCAGTGATATTCAGCGGTGAGGTATGTAACATTTAGCATGAGTTTACAAACATAATTGTCAGACCTCATGTTCCATTTTGCTTATCTGTGTATCAGCTGATGCATGTTTGTGTTGTTCTCTTTGATGACTGTGAATAATGCTGCTATGAACATTCATGTACACCTTCTGTATGAACATACATTTTCAGTTTTCTTGGGAATATACCTAGGAGTGGATTTCTGAGTTACATATGGTAACTGTATGTTTAACTTTTTGAGGAACTACCAAACTGGTCTTCCAAAATGGTTTCATCACATTGCATATATGAGGGTTCCAATTTCTCCATATCCTTAGCAACTCTTGTTATTGTTCATATTTTTTAATATCGTCATCTTCATGGTATAGTAGTGAACATTTTGAAAAAGCCTTAGAGCTGAATCAGAACGTTATTGTTGCCAGGTGCTGTGGAGACAGTTCTAACTCACAGCGACCGTTCATGTAACAGAAAGAAGCTCTCCCTGGTCCTGTGCAATCCTCACAATCATTGCTATGTGGGAGCCCACCACTGTAGCTACTGTATTGGTCTGTCTTGTTGAGGGTCTTTTTCTCTGGCCCTGTACTTTATCAAGCATGATTTCCTTCTCCAAGAATTGGCTCTTCCTCGTAACAGTGCCATCCATACTTCTAAGGAAACTTCTGGAAGATGCATTTACAAATAAAACTCCCACTGTGATCATCAAGAACTAGGGGAGGCAGGTTTTTGATAGACACTTGTAGATATGATATGGAAAGCAGAAGGAACATTAGAAAATCATACAGTGCCAGCTACGAACTTGAAGGAAAGAAATAAGGCAGATGAGCAATTAACGTGCTATGAGAAGGAAACCCCATTTCCCTGAAATACAAAAGAAAAATTTTCTAAATGTTAGACAACTTAGTTTTTTAGTGCAACTATAACAGAAATAGAACAAATGGATGGTTTTAACAAACAGAAATTTGTTTTCTCACAGCTTAGAATGCTTAGAAGTCCAAATTCAGGGTTCCGGCATGAGGGGAAGGCTTTTTCTCTCTGTCAGCTCTAAAGGAAGGTTCTTGTCTCTTCAACTTGTTTCCTTTTCTTGGAGAACTCCAAATGGTTTGGCATCTGTCTTCCTACTAGCCCTGTTTTCTTAATTGGCTCATTTTACCTCTTGTAAGAGATTGGCTCAAAACATCATCTAACTAATCCTGCCTTATTAAAGTAACAAGTACAATCCATGCCCAAATGGGATTATAACCACAACTTCTCCCTTGGAGTCAATGAACTATTCAGACAGTGAGTTTCTTTAATAATCTTCAGACATCCCTGATATTGCACCCACAATTGTTATACTCAGACTTCAGACCAAAGAAGAGCATTTCTTCCTTACCTGACCCACCATTTCTGAGCTACTACAAGGCTGTCAAGGCAGTGCTCTCCCTTATACAAAAAAGTACATAAATAAAAAAAATCCAAAAACCACTGCCAGTGACTCATAGTGACCCTATGCCAGACCCAGATCCACTGAGCTGCTTCTGACTCATAGCAACCCTATAAAACAGAGTAGAACTGCCCCATAAATTGTCCAAGGAGGACCTGGTGGATCCGAACTGCAAATCTTTTGATTAGCAGCCATAGCTCTAACTAGGGCTTTTCCAAAGCGACCCTGTATGGAGGTCTACTCAACAGGCTTTATGGTGATATTAGGGTGAGATGACAATAGAATAGCAACCATTAAGAATAAGAGCTTACAAAAACTTTGTTGTGTTGGTTAAAAAGAGAATTTGGTGTCATTCATATCCTGGCAAATTGCAAAATGCCACATCTCTTATCAGCCTCTTTGCCCTAGCCTGCACTCCCTCTTCCTTTCCAGTCTTCATTGCAAATCAACTAATTCTCTTGTAAATAAATTGGGCAGATCCCTGCATTTAATTTACCTGTGTTTCTTCACAACCTCCACCAGTGGTTTTGCTTTTGCCTGCAGGAATACTTTCCAAATCACCTGTGCTTTGCAAACAGTGCTGTAAATCCCAGGTCCCTGGTAAAGCCTTTTACAGAGTATGCGAAGCACCGAGTTCTCAGAAGCCTCTCCAATCAAGTGGCTGTTCCTGAGAGAGCCAGCGGAAACGATGCTCTGCCAACCCAGATAGAGAGACACTGCATTCACACTGGGCTGCAAATTAAACCATTTCTGCACCGTTTGTACCTACCCACACCCAAGCGGGGCCACCCGACTAGGTGCCTCTCTTCCTAGAGACTTCTCCAAATGAGTGTAGCAACGCCGGGTGTTGGGAGGACTCCATGAGCCCCTACAGATTAACCCGAAAGATTAAGTCACTGTCGAATTAACCAGTTAACAAGGCACGCGCTAGACTTTACAGCAAGAGTGGTGCAGCGTTTACTTGTGTTGATTTACCAACCCATAGTTTCAAATGTGGTGAAACCCAAATGAAAGCGTGCACTACAGGTTAGTAAACCAACACCAGTAAACCCGTGTTTACCTTGTTTATTGAATAATCCGTCCTGTCACCCGCTTTGGCCTCTAGAGGGGACAAGGCCAATCCCTCTCCTAAGGTGTTGCGCTTCCAGAAGTCACAAGTCCTGGCCCACTGAACGGAAACGTGGCTGTCCTCTGTTCTGACAGCAGGGCTCGGCGGAGGGACAGACTGGGAGGACTCTGGGTGCCGCGCACCGGTCCACCAGGCCCCGGGGACGCCAAACCCGCGAAGCAGCGTGGCCTCTTTCCCCCCTCTGCGCCCACATTTCCTCTGCGGAATTCCCTGCGCTTTCCCCGAGCGCCCGACCTGCCCCATCTGCAGACCTGGATTCACCTGAAGACCCCACCCTAAATGAACGGAAGATGCAGTTCACGCGGGCCACCCACTTGGCTCCAGAGAGGTCCACCTGACCGGGTCCGCGAGACCGGCCGAGGGGGACCGCCGCCCTGGCTGTCGCCGGGCGGGGGTGGGAAAAGAGAAGTCTCCGCTGAGCCGGCGAGGATTTGGAAGGCGCAGCCCCACCGCAGGGCGACTGTCCACCTGTTCCCTCCCGTCTAATCTGGCTAGGTGATTTGAGGCTCAGCCACCACCCCTTCTCTGTGGCGTTGTAGGCTGAGGCAGCCTAGGAACCAGGAGGATGGGGTAGGTTCTCAGTGGTCCCTGTGAGCCCCTCACTTAGGTCCTGCCGCGCGCAGACACCCAAGAACTGAGCAAGTGCTTAGGTGCCTCTGTGCAGCTAGGGAGGTGCTGTCTCCTGCTCCCCAAATCTTTTACAGGCTCCCCGAGGGGCATGGCCAGACCCCCTCAGCCCCACTGCTTGTTCCTGTTGTTCCTAGGTTGACGCCGGTCAACTGACAGATGAACTAATCGGGGTAAAGAGAAGAGGGGAACCTCACGCCTGCCCGCTTCTGAACAAAGCTTCACAAGCATTTTTTAACAAGGGTAGTTGCCCCTGGGAATAACAGTCCAGATGGCGGGGACAGGGACAGTGACTGCGCTAGATCAGGAAGCAGGGTGAGTAGAACCAGGCCTGGCCAAGCTGTCACCAGCATAGCTGACCCCAGAGATGGCTCCCATCCAGCCTGGATGCAAATAGGCAGCCCTCCATCCAACACACCTGGCTTCCCCTCAGCCTTCCCCATCCCTACACATGTGTACAAACACACAACACCCCACACCAGCACAACCGCACAGCTCTCTTTTTTTTTTGCTTTCTTTTTCTTCTCCCAATTGACTAATGTCTACGATCGCAATCGATTTTTTTCTATGTACATTTAATTAAAAGCTTTTCCTGAAAGCTTATTGATAGGCATCCATTAGTAACTCAATCTTTTAAAATTAGCCACTAAAAACATGCAGTTTTCATGCCTCTCAGAGAACTGTCACTGGCTTCTCAGAGGGACAGGAATTGCCAGAGCTCAGATGGTAAAGTTGTTCAGTAAATTATTACGGCATAAAATCATACATACAGACAGGGCAATAAAGCATATGGGGAAGTTACTAGAATTCTTTGGAGAGTTCAGCATTTCCGGCTTTGAAAAATTGCTCTAAAGAGATACCCATAGGCTTAGGGACAGAGATTAAATCTAAAGCTTGTCGAATTCTACGGAAAAGAACATTATTTTCATATGAGACTTGGGATGAACCAATTATTAATGAGGAAGACAAGTTCAAAATGACTTTTCCTTGTCACTGAAAATACAGTGATGCAATGAGTAAACAGGTGTTTTCAATTGTGTGCAAATCATGAAGCCATTTTCAGTTTCTTGTATGACCTCCAACTTTAAAAAGCCACTGCATAAAATATTAAACAATGAATTTCAGGGTAGATAGTTCTTCAAAGAAGATATACAAATGACCAATAAGCTCTAGAAAAGGTGTTCAACATCATTAACTGTTGCGGAGTCCATTTTGACTCATAGTGACCTCATGTGATAAAATAGAACTGCCCCATAGTGTTTTCTTGGCTACAGTTGTGGGGATCACCAGGTTTGCCAGATCTTTCTCCTGTAGAGCCACTGGTGGGTTCTAATTTAGGAAATAATATTGGAATCATTATTCCCTGTCTGCAAGCATAGAGAATGTGACCCTGCAGGGCCCACAGGAACACACAAAGTATCATCAACTAGGCCCCGAGGTATAAAGACAATAGATTGGATAATCTTGGAAAATATCTTTTAAGGAATCTTTCCCATAACCCAAAAACCTGGTGGTGGCATAGTGGTTAAAGTGCTACAGCTGCTAACCAAAAGGTTGGCAGTTCAAATCTGCTAAGCAGGCTCCTTGGAAACTCTATGGGGGCAGTTCTTCTCTGTCATATTGTGTCAGGTTGCTACGAGTCAGCATTGACTCCACAGCACTGGGTTTGTTGTATTTTTTTGTTTTTGTGTTTTTGTTTTAGCTCACTTAAGCCAAACAGAACACAAAAGATTTTCACTGTCATCTTTTTCTATTAGCATTTAATGTATAGAAATGCTGAATTCAAAATTCAGTAACTGTCATTACTGAAACCTGTACCAGTGATTGTTAAGAAAGACAATTCAAAATGTAGGGTTTCTAGCCAATCTATGAAAAAGTGAAGCTTTTAATGGTTTTTCCCATTTTATAATGTTCATGTGTTTTAATCATTCTTTTTTTAAATTTTTTATTTCATATAACTGAGTAAAAATGTACATTCCCATATAAATTTACATACACACCTATATGCAGTTTCCACTGCTCTCCCTGCCCAGTGACAGCACACTATTCCTCTCTGCTCCATACATGTCTCATTCTCCCAACAGTCTCTTTTTCCCTCCTCTCCACCGACTCTCCTTCCTCCAGCCAGAGGTCAGCAGGATGACAGCCTATAGATGTATAGAACCATAAAGTGCATCCAATATATGGTCACTCTGCATCACCAAGTCCAATCCATTCCTGTCCGAAGCGTGGACCTTCGTTATGATTTATGATCAAGGGCAGCATCAGGGCGAGGGGCCATGCTTCCAGGGGAACCCCGAAACCACTGGACCATCAATTGAGGTATTTTAGTGGGGTCTCAGGGTGCACCCCTTTTTTTGCACCCCTTTGAATATATGCTGAATAAAACTTCATTTGGCTTTACTAAACTTTGTGATTTTTTCCCCCCTCACAGCAGTTTCAAACTAAAATCTTTGGGTTAGCAGCTGAGCTCTTACCCGCTGCACCGCTGGTGCTCCCTTTAGTCGTGAAGGAAATGCAAATAAAGTACACAGTGAGATGCCAGGTTGCGTCCACTGGAATGGATATAAAACAAACAAAACAAACAAACAGAAAATAACAAGTGTTGGAGAGGATGTGGAGAAAATGGAACTTCTGTGCGTTGTTGATGAGAATGTAAAATGGTGCAGCCACTGTGTGAAGGAGTTGACAGTTTTTCAAAGTTAACGTCAAAACACCGTATCACCCAGCAACTTCACTCCTAGATGTATATTCATAGGAAATAAAAACAGAAATTAAAAAAATACTTGCACATGAGTGTTCACAGCAAATGTTCGTCAACTGAAAAACGAATAAACCAAGGACGGCATATCCATATGCTGAAATATTATTCAGTCATAAAAAATGAGTATTGATACATGCTACAATATAAACTAGAAAATAATTATGGTAAGTGAAAGAAGTGAGACAGAAAAGATCACGTATTGTATGGTTCCGTGAAACATCCAAAGTAGACAATTCCATAGAGACAGAAAGTAGACCAGTGGTTATCAGTGACTGAGTGGAAGACGTAAGGGGGACTGACTGCTTAATGCATGTGAGGTTTCCTTTTGGTATGAAGAAAATGTCTTGGAACTAGATGAAGGTGATGGTTTCACAACATTGCAGGTGTACTAAATGCCATGGAATGTAGTTAACGGCCAGTGGTTCATTCTATGCTTTGTGAACTTTACTTCTATGAGAAAATTAAATTCAGAAAAGATGGAGAAGAAGTAATTATCCCCATTTCTTCCAATAATTATAGCTATAAAGCTTGAAAATTAAACATAAAACAAATATAATACTTTCAAAGGTGCAGAAAAAACGTTTATCAGAGGCAGAGTGAGGGATAGAGCAGAGGGGACCACTTGGCCCCTGACAAAAAACCCAAGAGAGCACCAAATGAGATGCAGGAGGACATTCCAAGGTGCCACAAATATGAAAGGCGCCTATGTGTGGCAGCCAGACAAGAGGAGGCAAGAGGTTTCTGCTGACATATCACCGTTCTCATCATCTATTCATCTTGAAATTGGAAAGGAACAACTTAGGCAGGCCTCCCTATGCCTCTGTAAAGAATTTCTTAAATATTGACTGGAGAAGATCTCTTACTTGTAACCTGACCCTACCAATGCCCTTAAATTGGCTCAAGCCAGATTTGGCCTGCATCATATACACAGAAGAGCCAGAGGACATAGCAACAGGTGGAATGAATCAGAAGTTAAATCATCACCTGGATCCTATTCTGAAATCAGAAATCTGATAAGAACCACTTTACCCCCTGTTTTCTGGTCACTTTCCAGAATCTTCGCTTCCTACTATGTCAGTGTGGCTGCTGTCTTACTGCCCAAATCACATATAAGCCTTGCTTCCCCATAGCTCACAGGAGGTGGATCTGAGGAACTTCTTCCTGACTCTTGTTCTTTGCATTCCAATAACATTCCTTTCTCTTTCTGAAAGACCAGTGTCCAGATTACCAGCAGGTCTGAGTGTGCTGGACAGAACTTACCTTCTAGGGTCTGGCAACAATTTTAGCACCCAGTGTGGGTGCAGAGGGTGGAATAGACCCTCCATTTGAAGACCAGCACTCCCCAACCACATGTGGAACCTCCACAGACCCTAACTGTATACCAGGCCTCTTGTTCAGGATGATCAGGTGGGGGGCCTGTGACCAAGGTGGTGACCAGCCTGAGGCTCTATTACTTTGAGAATTAGAAGCTAACTCAGGCATAGAGGTCCACTAGTAGTTGCCCTCAAAATTTCTCTTGTTAAGTACAAATCCTTGGAGTTAGAGATGGGGAGGTAATGGAGAGCTGAAAATAGGAATAAGACACCATCACTACTTTCTCCAACACTCTCCCTAGCCAAGAGCAGAGAATAGGCACCGCAGCTTCTGGTTTGCTCGGTAGAGTGGAGGGTAAGTGAAAAAGAGGAAGATCCTCAGCAAGGATTGACACAGCAGCTGCAATGATGGGCTTAAGAATAAAAACGATTGTGGGCATGGCGCACACGTTTTGTTCTGATGTGAATAGGGTTGCTAAGAGTCACAGCTGACTCAACAGCACGTAACAACAGCTTCTGGTTGATGACTGCATCCTGGTTCTGGTTCTGAGGTGGAGGAGTAACTGGAAGATTCAAAATAGGACTATGATGTGCCCATTGGTGGTGGTTGAAGCCCTTTCAAGAAGACAGGGCTACAGCCAAAGAGCCATTTTTCTTAGCTTCAAGATAGCCCTTCACTCAGCCCGCTTTCTAGAGTTCTTTCTTTTTGTCCTCAGACTCTTCTTAAAGAGAAACAGCCACAGGCTAGCCAGAGTTGGCTGCCCTCCATCCTAAGATTCCAGATGACCTTTAGCTCAATAACTGCTTCAAAAAATGAAAAAACCAAAACCACTGCCTTCTAGTTGATTCTGACTCATAGCAATCCTTTATGCAGGGTAAATTTTTCACCCCGGGGTGGATACCTGACCCGCTAACAAGCAACACTGAATAAGTTCCCCCCGACTGGGAATTGAACCCAGTCCTTAGAAAATACTCACTTATTCTAAAATATTCTGCACCCATACGTGCCATTTTGTGTCCTGAAACTGATTCTGCCTTTATGAGTTTCAACAAGCTGCCTAAGAGGCAGTCTTGGATGGCATAGCCCTGTCTGTCTCCTTGCATGGGCAACCAATAAAGTTGTCTTGCATTCTCCCCAACCTGGTCTCTGTCTTTGCTCTGGATACAGTTGTGTCAAGCAGAACTCGGAGTTCCTGGCAACACTAAGACATCCTCATTAATTTGTCCTGCCACTCTCCTCAGCTGATGGCAGAGAAAGCGCAGCCTACTTGCTGGTCGATCTAGGTCAGGCTCAGGTTCTGGTTCTGACTTTCTCTCTCTCTTTCTGTGTGTGTGTGTGTCTACTATGGGAAACCTGCTTAGTGTAACTTTATTGGTGTCTCTGTTTTTTTTTTTTATGTGATCTCTGATTAATGTTTGGCGTCATTTAACTGTGTTAGATCTATTTTGCAAAAGAGGGAAAAAAGGATGAAATTCTCTATATACAAATCTTTGTCTCTGGCAAAACAAAAACAATGTTAGCTAATGATGCAGTGAAAAACGGAAGGGGAGAAAAGTCCCACCTGGAGAGACCTGGCACCAACGCCTGGCCAGATAAGTAGGGGTCAAAAACCAAAAAAACACACACACAAAAAACCCCTGTTGCTGTGGAGTCAGTTCTAACCCTACAGGACAGAGTAGGACTGTCCCATAGTTTCCAAGGAGCCCCTGATGGGTTTAACTGCCAACCCCTTAGTTAGCATCTGCAGCACCTGACCATTAGCCACCAGTTTCTGATAAAACCAAAAACCAAACCCACTGCCATCAAGTTGATTCCAACTCATAGTGACCCTACAGGACAGGGGAGAATTGCTTCATAGAGTATCCAAGCAGCACCGGGTGGATTTGAACTACCGACATTTTGGTAAATACCAACTTAGAAAATGATATTGGAATCATTATTCCCTGTCTTGGAGCATAAAGAATATGACACAGCTGGGCCCATAAGGACACACAAGGACACATTAACTGATATAAAGGCAATAGAAGGGACAATCTTGGAATACCTTTCAGGGAACCTTTTACGTAAACCAGTCAAATAACGCAAAAGACTTACCACACTTTTTCTATCAGCGTTTAGTGAACAGAAGAACCCTCCTGTCGTTTGCTGAAACTTCTACCAATGATTGTTAAGAAAGACAATTCAAATTTTAGGATGACAATTTCTAGTTAAGCTGTGAAAAGGTGAAGTTTTCAACGACTTTGTTCATGTTGTAAACTTAATACATACTGACGGTTGTGTAACTTTCCTTGTGACAGCATGCTTGTCTGTTTTCCCGTTCTTGCCTGTTCTGTAATATTCTTTGGACTTGGACAGACACGGCCACTGCAGCATGCTTCTCTCTCTTCTTATCCATGTTTACTCTATAACATTCCTTGAGAGTCTGGCAGACACAGCTTTAGCAACATGCTTGTCTGCTTCCTACTTTTGCCCTTTTGTAAATAAGCAGAATAAAACTTTGTTTTACTAAAGTTTGTGATTTTTCCCCCCTCTACAACAGTATAAGGAAAATCAGAAAAGGAAACAACAGGCAGCAGCTCTCGGAGATAACCCACTAGCCAGGCCAACCTTACGCAGAGTAAGACCCCCTTAGGCCCCCAAAGGGCCAGTGGCCCACTCAAGGCTCCCTAAAGCTAGGCCCCAGGCAGTGTGCTTACTGCAAACAGCAGGAGTGTTCTTTGTGGCCCACCCAGTCCCAGCAGGAAATCCATAACACAGCTCTCTCAGCTGCCAGACTGGCAGGGCCAGGGGGCTCTCCTGCACCCAGTCCATGGCCTGTGAATACTCTCCCTGCTTTCATACTGCAATGCCTGTACAAGGGCAACTAGGTAGTAACAGTGGACAGAGAAGAGACCACAGGGAGGTCCAGGTTACAATGACTGCAGGCTGACAGCTTCCTGAATTTTCAGTGGACACTAGCACAACTTGTCTGATTTTCAATACCCCAAAGGGCCCACTTTTCCATCCCTTGGCCAGCTTCTTTGGAGGATAGAGAGCTGCCAAACCCTGGCAGAGGCAGCATATAGCTTCAGGGCCTGGTGACACAGTCACCATCGTAAAATTGCCGCAAGCCCAGGTAGTCCTGTCACAGCAAAGAGCATCTCAGCTGATGCGACAAGAGGAAAGAAGGCCTGCTAAACAAAAAAACCAAACCCACTGCCGTCGAGTCAATTCCGACTCACAGCAACTCTATAGGACAGAGCTGAACTGTCCCATAGAGTTTCCCAGGAGTGCTTGGCAGATTTGAACTGCCAATCTTTTGATTAGCAGATGTAGCATTTAACCAACTGTGCCAGCAGTTTCCGGAGGCCCACTAGAGATGACTTTTCTGAATAACGTACTATGGTCAGCACCGCCACAGGCACCAAAATGGTGAGTCTCACATAATTAAAGGATCAGGCAGCCAAACAAACTGCTAGAACAAAAACCCTTGCCACTTGCCTTGCTTTAATTCCTAATCTTCAGCTACTAGAAACCCCCAGGTACATTGAACACGATAGAAAAAGAGCTTGTGAAGGGGGCTTTGACCTTAACAGAGTAGGACAGGCTTTGGGGCAGGCATTGCCCGTTTAGTTTTGTATACTTAACAGAACTAAGAAGCACGGCCCTCTGGTGTGTTCTCGTTTGCTTTATAGGTCTGACTAATCCTTGGCTTAACGATGGACTTTGAGAGTGGCTTCAGTTCAGAGTTGCCAGGGTGTTGGGGGACCATAGTCTCAGTGATTCCTCCAGTCTCTGTCACACCAGTAAGTCTGATCTTTTGTGTGTGTGTGTGTGTGTGTGTGAATTTAAATTTTGTTCTACATTTTTCTCCTGTTCTGTCCAGGACCTGATAGTCAGAGCAGTCAATGGAAGCAGCCAGATGACATCCAGTTCGTCTAGGCTCGGGTTATTGGTGGCTGTGGTTCAAGTTGTCCATTAGTCCTTTGGACCAAAATTTTTGTGTTGTCTTTGGTTTTCTTCATTTTCCTTTGCTCTGAACAGGATGGGAGCAATAGATGTGTCAAACTTTTAAGAGCCCAGATGCTGCTCACCAAAATAGGATGTAGAACATTTTCTCTATGAACTACATCATTGCCAGTTGACCTAGATGTCCCCAGAGGCCACGGTTCCCAGCCCTCAGCCCTCAGCCCTAATAACTTGTCCATTAAAGTGTTTGGATGTATCTAGGAGGCCTCTACGACTCGGTGTTGTTCAAATTGGTGCTGACCTCCCTTATACTGTGTGTTGCCTTTCCTTTACCAAAGTCGACACTTGTCTGCTGTCTAGTGATTTCCTCTACCTTGTAACCATCAGTGGTTGTCCTTTATTTCTTTATCTTGTCTGGTGGCTCTGACTAGAACCTTTAGGACAGTGTCAAATAAGAGTTGTGACAATGGCACACTTGTACCTGTTCTCAAGAGGAATTTTTCTAGACTCTCTATTTAGGATGATTTTGGCTGTTAGCTTTGCATAGATGCCCCTCATTATTTTGAAGAATATCCCTTGTATTCCTATTTTGCTGAAACGTTTTAACATAGATGGATGTTGGACTTTATCAAATGCCTTTTCTGTATCAGTGGATAAAATGAAGAGGTACTTGTCTTTTGTTTTATTTATGTGTTGACTACATTGTCTTTCTAATGTTGAACCATCCCTGTATCGCTGATATGAGTCCTACTTGCCCGTGCTGATTTTTTCTTTTTGATGTGTTGTTGAATTCTATTGGCTAGAATTTTGTTGAAGATTTCTGCACTTAAGTTCCTGAGAGATACTGGTTTGTAATTTTCCTTTTTAGTGCTGTCTTTACCTGATTTTGGTATCAGGGTTATACTGGCTTTGTAGAACGACTTTGGGAGTATTCCATCCTTCTTTATGCTCTGGAATACATTTAGCAATAGTGATGTTAGCTCATCTCTAAACGTCTGGTAGAATTGTCCAAGGAAGCTGTCAGGGCCAAGCCTTTTTAAATTACGTTTTCAATCTCTTTTGTGATAGATTTATTGAGTTAGTCTACTTCTGTTTGTGCTTGTTTGGGTAGGTGATGTGTTTCTGGAAATTTGTCCATTTCCTCTAGGTTTTGTAAAATTTTGGGGGGTACAGTTTTTCATAGTTTTCTGTTATGATTCTTTTAATTTCAGTTGGGTTGTTGTGATATCACCCATCTCATTTCTTATTTGAGTTATTCGCTTCCTCTTCTGTTTTTCTTTTGTCAGTTTGGCCAGTGATTTATGAATTTTGTTGATCTTTTCAAGAAAACCAGCTTTTGGTCTTGTTAACTCTTCCAATTGTTTTTCTATTCTCTATTTCATTTAGTTCTATTCTAGTTTTTATTATTTGTTTTCTTCTGGTGCTTGAGGGGTTCTTTTGCTACTCTCTTTCTACTTATTTGAGTTGTAGATTTAATTCTTTAATTTCTGCTCTTTCTTCTTTTTGAATGTGTGCATGTATTAAGAGAAATTGACCTGTGAGCTCTGCTTTTGTTGTGCTAAGTAGATTCTAGCAGGATGTGTTTTCATTCTCATTTGATTCTATGAATTTCTTTTTTCCATCCTTGATTGCTTCTATTACCCAGTCATTTTTGAGCAAAATGTTCAGTTTCCATGTCTTTTATTTTTTATTTTCCATCTTTTTTCTCTTATTGATTTTTACTTTTATGGCTTTATGTTCTGAAAAGATGCTTTGTATTATTTTGGTACTTTGAATTTTGTTAAGGATTGCTCTATGGCCTAATACAGGGTCAATTTTGGAGAATGTTTTATGTTCATTAGAAAAGAAAGTATACATGGCTTCTGTTGGGTGGAGTGTTCTGTATACGTCTATGGGGTCAAATTGATTGATTGTGGCACTTAGATCTTCCTGTTTCTCAAGCTCTTTTCTGGATGTCTGTCCTTCACGGACAGTGATGTGTTGAAGTCTCCTACTATCATTGTGAACCTATTTCTGTTTTCAAGGCAGATAGTAATTTGTTTTATGTATTTTGGAGTCCTGTCATTGGGTATGTAGATATTTAGTGTGGTTATGTCTTCCTGGAGTACTGAGACTTTAACCATTATATAACAGCCTTCCGTATCCACTGTGGTGGGTTTTAATTCAAAGAGTACGTTATCATAGATTAATATCACCAGTCCTGGTCTTTTTTGAGTGTTGTTGTTGTTGTTATTAGTTGGCATTCAGTCACTTCTGACTCATATCAACCTATGCACAGCAGAACGAAACACTGCCTGGTCTTACACCATGTCCACAATCATTTTTATGCTTAAACTTGCTGTCACGGCCTCTCTGTCAATCCGTCTTGTCATGGTCTTCCTTTTTTTTGCTGACCCTCCACTCCACCAACTCGACGGCACTTGGCTTTCACTTGGCCACTCTACCAAGCACAGTGTCCTTCTCCGGGGACTGATCCTTCCTGACAACATGGCCAAAGTATGTGAGACACAGTCTTGCCATCTTTGCTTCTAAGGAGCACTCTGGTGTACTTCTTCCAGAACAGATCTGTTTGTTCTTTCGGTGGTTCCTGGTACATTCAACATTCTTCTCCAACTACACAACTCAAAGGCATCAATTCTTCTTCTGTTTTCTTTGTTCATTGGCTAGCTTTTGCATGCACATGACGTGACTGAAAATACCATGGCTTGGGTTAGACGCACTTTAGTCTTCAAGGTGACATCTTTACTTTTCAAAATTTTAAAGAAATCCTTTGCAGTAGATTTTCCTGATGCAATCCATCTTTTGATTTCTTGATTGCTGCTTTCATGGGCATTGATTGTGGAGCCAAATAAAATGAAATCCTTGACAACCTCAATCCTTTCTCCATTTATGACAATGTTGCTTACTGGTCCAGTTGTGAGGATTTTTGTCTTCTTGATATTGGGGTGCAATCCATATGGAAATCTGTGGTCTTTGATCTTCATCAATAAGTGTTTCAAATCTTCTTCACGTCCAGCAAGTAAGGTGGCATCTGCATAATGCAGGTTGTCAACGAGTTGTCCTCCAATCCTGATGCCTCGTTCTTCTTCATATAATCCAGCTTCTCGGATTATTTGCTTGGCAAACAGAATGAAAAGCTATGGTGAAAAGATACAACCCTGGCACATGCTTTTCTTCACTTTAAACCATGCGATGTCCCCTTGCTCTGTTCCCATAACTGCCTCTTGATCCATGTACAGATTCCTTAAGAGTACAATTAAGTGTTCTGGAATTCCCATTCTCCACAATGTTATCCATACAGTGGAATGCATTTGCATAGCCAATGAAACACAAGTAAACATCTTTCTGATATTGTCTGCTTTCAGCCAAGATCCACCTGACACCAGCAATGATATCCCTGGTTTCCACATCCTCTTCTGAATTCAGCTTCAATTCGTGGCAGTTCCTTGTCAATATACTGTTGCAGTCACTTTTGAATGATCTTGAGCGAAATTTTACTTGTGTGTGAAATTAATGACGTTGTTTGGTAATTTCTGCATTTGGTTGGATCACTTTTCTTTGGAATGGCATAAATATGGATCTCTTCCAGTCAGTTGAATATTGTTAGTCTGATACATTTCTTTCCATCCTTGGAATTGTAGTTTATGTCCTTGTGTGTCTAATGTATGTCTCCTGCAGGCAGCATATAGATGAGTCTCTTTTTTTTTAAAACTAATCTGCCACTTTCTGTCTCTTTATTGGTGCATTTAGTCCATTTACATTTAGTGTGATTATTGATAGTTATAAGCTTAATGCTGTTTTTTTAAAATCTTTTGTGTGTGTATTATAGACAATTCCTTTGTTCCATTTAATTTTGTGTGTTATGTCTTTTTTCTCTGTGTTTTCATCTTTCTCAATGTTTGTGGTTTTCTATTTGCTCAAACTTCATGTTTTTCTGGTTTTTCACTTTGATGCATAGGATTGATAGTTTCCTCTGTGGTTACCTTAATATTTATCCTTATTTTTCTAAATTTAAGCCAGTCTTTAATTTCTTTATATTGCCTTGACTTCATCTCTGTATGAAAGATCTATAAGTACATTTTCTTTTGGGTACCTCTTGTTTCATATAATTTTTCATAATAACGTCTGTTTCCCTATTTTCAATGTTTTGCCTATGATTCCCTTATTTGGGTTGATACCCAGTTGCTCTGTTACATATTCTGGTCTTGGGTTATTACTTGGTATTGTTGGTTTTCTAACCAAAGAACTCCCTTTAGTATTGCTTGTAGTTTGGATTTGATTTTTGCAAACTCCCTAAATTTCTGGTTATCTGGAAACATCCTACCTTTACCATCATATCTGAGAGATAGTTTTGGTGGATATATAATTCTTGGTTGGCAATTGTTTTTCTTCAATAGTTTGTATATGTCATCCCATTGTCTTCTTGCCTGCATTGTTTCTGCTGAGTAGGCTAACTTTAGTCTAATTGACTCACCTTCATAAGTTATTCTTCATTTATCTCTAGCCATTTTTAAAAGTATCCCCTTATCTTTAGTTTTGGCAAGTTTGATTATAATATGCTTTGGTATCTTGCTTTTAGGATCTATCTTATGTGGAGCTTGACCAGTGTCTTCAATAGGTATCTTCTCAGCTTTCATGATAGCAGCAAAGTTTTCTGTCAACAAATCTTTGAAACTTCTCTCTTTGTTTTCATCTATTTCCCCCTCCCCATTCTGGTACTCTAATCATTCATAGATTATTCCTCCTCATAAACTCGTGCATAATTTTTAGTGTTTCTTGATGTTTTTATATTGTTTTACCTCCTTTTTCCTCAAATATGATGGTATCATGTGCTTTACCTTCAATCTCACTAATTCATTGTTCTATTGCCTCAATCCTGCTCCTTTGAGTTTCTACTGAGTTGTCTAATTTGGTAATTTTATTACTAATTTTCTGAATTTCTAATTCTTGACACTTAGTGCTTTCCTGTAGCTTGTTCAATTTGTCATTAAGCTCTGCTGCATTTTGCCTCATCTCTTTTCTCATCTTTTGAAGAGTTCTAAATATTAATGTTTTGTAGTCTACCTCTGGTAATTCCAGGAAATTCTCTTAGTCGGGAAAATGTAATTTATTGTTTTTGGAGCTTTCTGAAGAGATCATGGTCGACCCCTTTAAATGCTTTGATATCGACTGTTGTTTCCAAGCCATCAGTAAATTGTTGTTACTAATATTTTGTTTGCCTGTTGTGTTCTAGCTTCTTGTTTCAAACTGTACAGTTTATTTTACTAATGTGGATTCAGCTTAGGTATCCCAGTGGTCAGTCACAAAGTGTGTGGTGCAGGCTCTTGCCTGTGATCCTAGATGGGCAGAGGTAATAGGTATAAGCACAGGGGTCTAGCTGCAGCTGCTGAGAAAGGCTGGGGCTAACAGTCATACCTGAGTGTCTGTGAGATTGATCTATCCCCTCATGTCTGAACTAGGAGAAGGAGCCATTTCTGCCTTGATTTTCCAGCTTAGGGGAGTTGGCAGGAAACAAACTTTGTTTTTCTTTTTTCCTGCTTCCCTGAGGTTTGCTAAACAGTTTCTCTCTCCAAGTCTCACAGAATAGCTCAGGACAGGTTTAGGAGTGCTATTTCCACCTCAGGCATTGACTCCAGACTCCAGCGCTGGGTGCAGTTTAGCTAAGGGAGAAGGGAGCACTGAGAGAAAGGAGACAAGGCCACATTGAGGGATATTTTGAGAGTCACAAAGCAGGTTACATGCAATTACTTAGCTTTCAGCAATCTGGTGCTGTCCTTTATTGGCTCCGGAGCTGTGAGTGGATTCTTCAGATAATCACCTCCACGCTGCACCAACCATGCACCTTCTTCCTGGCAGCTCAGTTCTGCGGAATCCCCTGCGCTTCTGGTGCTATTATCCCCTTCCCTTTGCTCAATCCAGTTTTTCAACTGTCCCTTTGATGTTCAGGGCTCCTAGGATGTCACATGTACTGGATTCATTTGTTCTTTTGGGTCTTTGTTGTTAAATGGGTCATGGGAAGCATCTGTCTACTCTGGCATCTTGGCTCTGCCCTGGTGGTTTTTTTTTTTTTTTTTCAAGGTTTTATATGTATCATCCTATAGTTTTTGCCAACTAATCAGAGCTTACTGTTTCCCCTTGTATGTGACTTTTTGTTTTTCTCATATTGCTCTAAGGATTGTTTGTCTTTGGTTTTGGCAAGTGTGATTACAATATGCATTGGTAACTGTCTTTTGGGGTCTATCCTATGTAGGATTTTATGAACTTCTTGGATGGAGAACCTTAAGTCATTCATGACATTTATTAGGTTTTCTGCCAGCAAATCTTCAACAATCTTCTCTGTATTTTTCATTTTCTCCTCCTGTTCTGGAACTTCACTCACACACAAGTTTTTGGTCTTGATTGTGTCCATATTAAGGTATTATACTCTTTATTATTGTAAAATCATTTGTGTAGTCCACTTTTTTGTTTCTCTTTGATATGTCATTGTGGGCAGGCTTGAAGTGCTTTGTTGCTTGCTCATCTGTAGGTGTGATAGTTGTCACTGCCCTGGCTGAGGGGGAACGGAAACAGCAGGCAGGGTAAGCCCCCTTTGCTGTACACTGATTTGGCAAGGTGGTGGGTGCTGTCTGCCTCCTGATGTTGGTCCAGAGTAGTAGGAGTGTTCAATCTCTTGCTAGACAGGCAAAAGTGTCAGACAGGAAAGAGTATGGACTTGCATCCCCCATTCAGCCAATGGTCAAGTGGTGAGAGGGCAAGGGTGGTACAGGCCCAGTGCTGGTGTGAGTCTGAGCACCAGGGATGCTCTAACCATTTGACAAGTTGGGGGCTGGTGAAGGAGGGTGGAGGTGGAGTATGGAGATAGGTGGATGAGAAAGAAGAAAGAGACACAGGGAAAGATAGGAAAGAAAGGCAGTGCAGTGGTAGCTGTTTTGTGGTGGTGGGATAGACCCAGAGACCAGCAGGAAGGGGAGGGAGGTGATGTATAGACCTAGGTGAGAAATAAAAGGAGAAAGGAAAAAATCATGGCAGGGCTGGCAGGTAGCAGCAGGTAAGACCCAAGGCAGCAGTGGATTGGTGACTCTCTAGCCGTGGTGGTAGAGTGGGGGGATGGCAGAAAAGGGGGTAAGTGGTGTGCAGGGATAGGTGGGAGGGAAACAGAAAAGCAAGAAAGAAGTGAGAAAAAAGCTGTGCAGTGGGAGAGGGCAGGACAAGCCTTGGGAGGGTTTGTGTTGTGGACCCAAACAGCGACAGCTGCTAGGATTGAGGGGTTAGGGGAAGTCCTTGCTTCAACTCCCCTGAAAGGTAAAGGGTAGGAAAACATGTTTCTCTGGTTACCAGGTGCTCTGTCTTCTATTGGGAGCTCCATGAATTTACTGTCCCCTGTTCTCATTTGGGGTCATTGCTGGCTAAGTTCCAAGATGGTGGTGCTGCTTTATATTAGTTGGTAGAGGACCTTCACTCCATATCTCTCCTAGTTGTCTACTTTTACCGGTTTCTTCTTCCATTCAGTGTTTGATGTCGTTCTCTATCGCTTTATTTGATGCTTGGGTTCCAGGATTAACGTTTATATCTGTTTTTCTTATTTTTTCAGGATTTTGCTGCAGAGGGATGGGATGATGTATCTGTCTAGGGTAATTTTTAACCTATAGAGCAGTTATTCTATACATATATGGGACCACCATGGGTTGAAATCAACTTGATGACAACTAACAGCAGAATATTAGTGGTTGAAAGGGTAATTTTTTTCAAATAAAAATGTCACCTAATTTTTAAAATATCTTGGCAAAAATTTAATGGAAGTACTCAAATTTGGTGAAGTGGCATAAAAGAGGCATACTTAGGGCTGCAGCAGCTCAAATTGGTACAAAATGGGCTTGATAAATCAGTTTCCAAAAAATTTAGAGGGCTAAAATAAATCTTGTATTATTTTATTCTAAAATGTATTTTGAGACTTTAGCCCAAATCAGTGGTGAGCTCAGGTTTTGCCATATTTTTGCACAGGTCAGATGTGGAGCACAAGCTAATTCCAGGAAGGAGCACCACATGGCTCATCCTAGACAGAAGGTAGGATCTCTGCGGTGAGGGTGGATAGCCAGAACCCTCGCATGACTAGGACTCCTGGGTCCTGTCCCTTACCTGCCACTGGCTGTGCAGAGGGACTCGGGATTGATCTAGTCATCAGGAACTAGACTGCAGCATTTTGGAGTGTCTTCCCCAATCCTTGATTACGAGTATTTAAAAATGCATATCCCTTGAGGCTGGATCAAGGAAAATGGGAGAGTAGGGGGTTGTGTGATCATAGCTGGGAGCGGAGCTCAGAGTACCAAGCCTTAGGTCCTGCACAGGACACTCTGGATAACTGGAGGCCTGGGGAGGCTAGGCTCAACTACCCTGTCTATACTGAAGTGCTAACATGTCTATCAATTATGTCTGAGGAACTGTGGTCCTAACTGGCAAGTGGTGAGTATGAAAAGAGTCTGAAGAGTGAGCTGACAGGAATGAGTGAGTCTGGGCTTTTCTGCTGAGAGTATGGAAAGTAGCTTCTGTTTCCTGCACGGATCCAGGTGGCTGAATGCAGCACTGTAGCAGGAGAGAAGACCCTATTGTTTTCTTCCACCCTATTATGTTAATTTTTAGGACATGGTTAGAACCAAAGAAGATTTCATGTGGGGAACAGGTTACCAAGAAACAACACAAACTTCTTGCTGTCAAGTTGATCTGACTCACAGAGTATAACTGCCTCATAGGGTTTCTAACTGATAAATTCAAACTGCGGAGTTTTCAGCTAGCAGCCAAGCTCTTAACCGTTGCATCACTAAGACTCCTAGTCTGGGACTAGACTGAGGCAAGTGAGGCACCTAGGGCACAAAATTTAAAGAGGCGCCCACTGTTAGAGGCCAGCTCTGCCCTTGCCCCATCTCGAGAGTGAGTACCTTTCTCAATTTTGCACCTCCTTGACCTGCGCTAGCCCTGGTTCTGATGAGTTCTCTAGATAGACATGGAATCACCTGGGTTCAACCAACGCCCATGCTCCCATATTATTTTCCTGTTTTCCAGTCTGAAATTTCCCTCATTCCCCACCCCAGGTAGAGTCTACGAGGGTCTAGTCTAGAAAGACTTGCAAGGAAGGGCAAGTATCAGTTCTACAAGGCCTCCCTGTTTTCTCTCCTTCCCCAACCAGAGATGAATGTGAAGGAAAAAGTTTCCGAGATGGGCATGGTTCCCTTGTCTCCACTCCAAAACCCAGCTGGACATGTAAATGTCTTCTCATCACCATTCTTAGGGAGTGTTGACTTCCTCTGTCTCTTATCCTTCCTTTCGTCTTCCTTCCATCAGCAGAAGTCACATAAGTGCTTTCACTATGGGTTGCCTTCACATTTAGCTCTAGGAACTTGATTTCAATCTCGGAAATAATCAGTGGACCCACTTTGCCCAATGTGACAGCTCTCTCATCTGGTACCCACTTCCTACAATCTTTGCTTTCTGTCTTAATCATCTAGTGCTGCTCTAACAGAGACACCATGAAAAGTTTATTCTTGCATAGTCCAGTAGACTACAAGTCTGAATTCAGGGTGTCCACTCCAGGGGAAGGCTTTCCATCTTTGCCGGCTCTAGAAGAAAGTCTTTGTGTTACATCAGTCTTTGATTAAGCAGCATCTTGTTGCAGGAACCTCAGATCTGAAGGACACACTCTGCTCCTAGCACTGCTTTCTTGATGGTAGGAGGTTCCCAAATCTCTCTATTAGCTTTATATCTCAAGAAACTGTTTCCTAATGCTGTGTGTGCTTTATGGTTCTATGCATTTATAGGAGGCTGTCCTACTGATCTCTGTCTAGATGGGAGAGACGAGGGTGGAGAGGAGGAGAAAGGACTTGTTAAGAGAATACCACAAGTGTGGAATTCTTATAGAGTGTGCTGTCACTGGACAAGGAGACCAAAAGACCTGCAGATAAGTGGGCATGCAAAATTGATTTGGATTGTGTACTTTCACTTAATCACACCCCCCACCCCAAATAAAGAGATTGTCTCAAGGCACAAAACAATCTCATGCATTGAGTCCTGTCCCAACAATACAACTGCGGCCCATCTACCCTCATAAATATCCTAGAGGCAGGACTTACAACATGGAGAAACATCACACAATACCAGGACTTATGGCCCAGCCAAACCACCACACATATTTTTGGGGGTAACACGATTCAACTCAAGACACTTTCCTTAGCTATCTTTTGGCTCTGAGACAGATCCCAAAGCCACCTCCTTGGTTCAGGGAGGAAACTTTATAGCTCAGAATGGCCTTCACCCAAAAGCAAACCTACTGCTGTCGATTTCGGTTCATAGTGACTCTATAGGACACAGTAGAACTGCCCCATAGAGTTTCCAAGGAGCACCTGGTAGATTCAAACTGCTGACCTTTTGGTTAATAGCTGTAGCACTTAACCACTACACTACCAGGGTTTCCAGAACGACTTTAAAAAACAAACAAACCAAACCCACTGCCATCAAGTTAATTCCAATTCATAGCAACCCTACAGGACAGAGTAGAATGGACCCATAGAGTTTCCAAGGAGTGTCTGGTAAATTCAAACTGCCAACCTTCTGTTTAGCAGCTGTGGCACTTAAGCACTATGCCACCAGAATGGCCTTAAACCAAAACCCGAACCCACTACTGTTGAGCCAATTTCAAGTCATAGCGACCACATAGGGCAGAGTAGAATTGCCCCATGGAGTTTCCAAGGAGCATCTGGAAGATTTGAACTGCTGACCTTTTGGTAAGTAGTGGTAGCACTTGACCACTACTCCACCAGGGTTTCTGGAATGGCTTTAGGAAGAAGCAAACATCCAGTGTTGCATTCCAAGAATTTTTCCTACCCTTTTTCTATCTCAGATGTCTTTTGACAGAAAGCAAATGCCCACCTGGCAGGTGAGTGCTTTAATCTGACATCTAGTATGTCTTCTTGTGAATACAGAGAAGGAGAACAGGCTTTTGAGGCCTCAGATACTCTGAAGTAAAGAAGTTTCTAAAGGACAACACAGGGATCCCAAACATGACAGTTACAGTTCTGCACAGAGCCTTTCTCAAAGTCCTCCGCTCACGGTTCCCCTGCCTTTGGCCCACTTCCCTTGTTCTCTGGCCTCCTCCTCTCCTGTCATATTACTGCTAGCTGTTGGCAGGAAGTCTCAGCTCCTTGTCACAGTGACCTCCCCAGGAGGCTGCTGAGTATCCTCATGACACGGCAGCTGGTGAGGTGCCCAGAAGAGGGAGCACGTCTTAACCTCTAAGGCCACAGGCTGCTGCTTCCACATAGTACGTTCGTTAGACACGAGTTTTGACATTTATCCCACACTTACAGGGAGGAGAATTAGGTTCCATTTCTTAAAGAGAAGAGTATCAAACATTTCATGGTATCTCATCAGGGCTGTCCCTTCCCCCCTCCACAGACTCCTTGCAGGTGTGGAGGAATGTAGGAAGTTTAGCCCTAAGAGGGAGCTATATGAGGGCTCCTTCCTGCTTCCCAGCCCCTCTCCCTGTGAACTGACTCTTCCTCAAACATGAGTGAAGAGCTCATGTTCTGTGAGCTGTCCTGGCTTCTCAAAGCACAGCAGGGGGGATGGTTCTTGACACCCCTCCAGCTCCCAGCTTGGTCTTCTGGGTGCTCCCCAACTATGTGGATTTGCATTTATTTTTGTCTGTTTCTATGAAAACTTTGTCACCTCCAGGCAGGGCAGGGATGTTTCTGTGTGTTCAGGGCTGTATCTCCTGCACTGAGACCTGTAGGTACTAGGCACTCAGTACGTAATTGCTGAATGAACAAGTAATTCTCTGAGCCCTGGAGGAAGGGGTAGACAGGTTCTCCAATGGGTTGCGACCTCAACCTCAGGAGAGGTCTGGGACTGGGGTCCAGGAATGGTGTGTAATCCCTCTGCATCCCTGTAGTATGTATATAAGTGCTTCGTGACTGTGACAGAACAGTGACATCTAGCTGCAGCCACTCCCTGAGCTTGCTTACCAAAAACCAAACCCACTGCCAGTGAGTCTGCTTCTGACTTGAGCCTGCTACCCAAAATAACCAAACTCACTACCATCAAGTTGATTCGGATTAATAGCAGCCCTGCAGACAGAATAGAACTTACCAGTGGAGTTTCTAAGGAGTGCCAGGCAGACCTGAACAGACAACTTTCCGGTTAGCAGCCATAGTACTTTCACACTCCGCCATCAGGGTTCCTGCTTATGCTACAGCTGCCAAAATTGGTTCTTGGGGACTCTATGTGTGTCAGTTTAGCAGTGTGTTTCATAGCATTGTCAATGGCTGATTTCTTAGACCAGATCACCAGGCCTTTTTCTGCCAGCTCTTCTCTGGGTAGACTCAAACCGCTGACCTTTCATCAGCTGGGAACTTGTTAGAATTCTGCATCTCAGGCAGTCTCAGATCTAAACAAACAAACAAAAGCCCAAACCCACTGCCGTAGAGTCAGTTCCAGCTCATAGAGACCTCATAGGCAGAGGAGAACTTCCATGTAGAGTTGCCAAGGCACGCCTGAGGGATTTGAACTCCCAACTTTCTGGTTGGGAGCTGTAGCATGTAATCACTGTGCCATGAGGGGCTCCACCTCAGAGCTAAGCCAAGCCAAGCGCCCTCAAGTTGGATCCTACTCATGGCACCATGAGCTCAGATCTAGGCAGCCCTAAATTAGAAACTTGAGGTGGGGCCTAGAGACCCCTGATTGTTGCATGTTCAAGTTTAAAAACCACTGAGCTAATGTCAAGGCAAATCAGCATTCTCTCTCATCAACAAGGAGATAACACAGCTCCACACCAGCACAAGTTCAGCCGGTCTGGCAGCTACTGGAAGGGAGGCCACATGATCACGGTCAGGGTCAGCCTGGGAATGCCGTGGGAAGAGCCCTGGCTCGATCTGGAGCTGGGCTCACCAGAAAGCTCCTGGAACTGTGCAGCACAGGCAGCCAGGCTGCTTGCAGAGGTCCAGTGTCCACTGGTGACTATCTCTCTGTGCACCTGATGGTTCCATCATCTAGAAGTCAGGGCAGAATTTGGAATGTGGGACAAGCATGCATCCCCAGGGCTGCTGAGGGTCCTAGGAGCCAGGCCCTGGGCTCCATGGTCACTCTTGACCTAGTCTGCCCTGAGGGAAGGAACAGGGTAAGGGCAACCTGTATCCCTCACAGACTGGCACTCATGTAGGACTTTGCCCTGTGGCCCTCCTGACAGAAGCTGACTGTCCTGTGTGAGAAGAGCCTGCCAGCTGTCCCTGCTGCCCAGCCATAGAAAGGCTGCTCTGGGACATGATGAGCCCCTGTACCTGTCAGCATTTAGGCCAAGGCCTCACAGGCTGGGCTAGGATGCTAAGCTGGGGGTCTCTGTATTGGGAGGGAGGCTGGACTAGAGGACTTGTGTAAACTGTCTATTATTTAGCGTGCATACCTTCCCACAGCATTTTATCAGTGGGTAAGTAAAATTGTGTCGTGGAATCTTAGGTGGCAGTGAATTAAGTGAGGAAGGTGGTATCTCGGCAGTAGATCCTGGTCAATGTTCTTGAAATGACTGCTCATGAGCCTTCTATCTTTCTCATAACTGCAGTCATTTCAGTCGACCACACCCTGAGGGGTGGTGGCCAGGGTCCTGGTACAGAGTGGTCTGCCTCTTTTCTGCCCTTCTCTAAGAAGGTACAGACTGGGGTTTGAGGCTTTATGGGGTGAATAAGGGGAGTCCACAGTTAGAAGCCCTTACTTTAGTTATTGTCTTAGTCATCTAGTGCTGCTAGAACAGAAATACCACAAGGGGATGGCTTTAACAAACAGAAATTTATTCTCTCACAGTTTAGAAGGATAGAAGTACAAATTCAGGGTTTCAGCTCCAGGGAAGGCTTTCTCTCTGTCAGTTTAAGGAGAAGATCCTTGTCATTAATCTTCACCTGGTCTAGGAGCTTCTCAGTGTAGACACCTTGGGTCCAGAGGCTGTGCTCTGCTTTCAGCACTGCTTTCTTGGTTGCAGGAGTTCCCCTGTCTCTCTGCTCGCTTTGCTCTTTTTTGTCCCAAAAGAGACCCTTTTGTGGGGAACACAGTTTAGTCCACAACAGTTCTCAACCAAAAGTCCCAAGAGAAGCCAGCTCATTCCCATTCCCAACACGTAGGAGCCCTAATTGAATTTTAAACTCTATTATTATTATTATCTTTAAAACTCCCACAGAAGGCGCTATGACTTTCCATTCTGTGAGGAAGCAATGAGTGAACGCTCTACTAACCATGATGCAGCTCACAACTGTGTAGCTTGCTTGAGGGTTTGTTTCTTTTTCTTCTGCTTTCTAAAAGAAGTGGCTTTAGTGGGACAGAGGAAAAGAAACCTAAGTTCAGTGCACATCTGCTGGGTGTGAAAGGATCCTTGGTCAGGTTCTCATGAAATTCTTACAACCACACTTTTGAACAGGGCCTGCTATCCCCATCTAATGAGCTGGGAGGGCACAAATGATTTTTTCCTGGACCAATACAAGAAACTGGACCCAAAGGTGAAAATTTCATCAGGAGTTAGTGAGCCTTCCTCAGGTGGGGCAAGCTCAGGTTCTCTACAGGGGCCAGTAAAGCCCCTCCAGCTGTGTAGGGCTCGATAGT
Organism: Heterohyrax brucei; assembly: GCA_028571685.1. Lineage (NCBI taxonomy): Eukaryota > Metazoa > Chordata > Mammalia > Hyracoidea > Procaviidae > Heterohyrax > Heterohyrax brucei. The sequence goes on from CM053140.1 coordinate 162,649,005, forward strand.
GGGCTTGTAGGCTCTCCCAAGACCAATCTCAGTGGCGCTCCTCCCAGGCCCTTCAATGTGACCTATCCACTAGGCCTAAGGGAGGGCTATGCAGAATTTTGAGGGAATGTGGATCAACAGGATTTTGCATACATTCTGGGTAAGTGTGTAAACTAGAAAACAGTTGACAACAGCTTGTTAAATGGAATAGTCAGTCACACACCCTAGGTCCCAGTATAACACTTCTCAGTAGACATATATATAAACAAATGTTTGTACCTGTGTGAGTGTATACAGACAGACACAAAACATATTTAACATCGTTATTCAAATGGCAAAGCAGTGAAATAACCAAATATCTGCCAATACAGGAATGGATAAGTTATGGAAAATAAACACTGTATCAGTCAGGGTACAATCTGGAAAACAGAAACCACATGTTGGACTTCAAGCAGCAGAGATTTAATACAGGGAGGGTGGACAGGAGACACCAGGAGCACTGAGACAGCCCTGGAAGAAGACTGTCAGGAAGCAGCTACATCTGGTAAGATGGAGAACACAAGGGACTGGGGGTGAGGGGAGTTAGAGACCCAGAAACTTGGAGGAGAGTCTTGTGCACCCAGAGCTCTGACCTCTGAGGAGGCAACCTCCCCTGCCAGCTCCTGGTGCCTCTCGGAGGATGCAGTGAGGTTGGTTCAGGAAGTGAGGAAAGAAAGTGGAGGCAAAACACCACTAAATCAGTTGGCATACAGTTGCCTCTGATTCATGTGCCCTCTGATTCATGGCAACCCCACCTGCATCGAAGTAGAGTTGTGCTCCATAGGGTTTTTAATGACTGATTTTTTTGAGGAGTGGATTGCCAAGACTTTCTTCAGAGGCATCCCTGGTAGACTTGAACCTCTAGAGTTCTGGTAGCAGCTGAGCGCATTAACCATGTACACTACCCACAGACTAAGAATCACTAAGCCCATGCTATAGAGTCGATTCTCACTCATAACAGTGATTCCATGTGTGCCCCACCTGAGGAAGGCTCACTAACTCCTGATGAAATTTTCACCTTTGGGTCCAGTTTCTTGTATTGGTCCAGGAAAAAATCATTTGTGCCCTCCCTAGGATTTTGGATGGCTATAATCTACAGAGTATATCATCAAGACTTTCTTTTGAAGTAATACTGGGTAGATTCAAACTTCCAACTTAAGGTTAGCAGCCCACATGCAAACTGTTTGCACCGTGCACGGCTTCTACACCTCACCGCTGGAGCCTAACTGCCAAGTAACTGGGATGAAAACGAAGACAGTTCTTCGCCTTTCCTTCCACCTGCTAATCTTCCCACTGCCATCGAGTTGATTCTGACTCATCTCCACCCTACAGGACAGAGTAGAAGACCCCACAGAGTTTCCGAGGAGTGCCTGGTGGATTTGACCTTGAATTACCAGATGTAGCACTTAACCATTAGACCTCCAGGGTTTCCGTTCTAATCTTCAGCGCCCCCTATTGGCAGAATCTAACAGGGCATCAGTAGACAAAGGAGAAACGCGGTTCAAGTCTGCAGAGTCCAGCTTTAGCATCCCAGACCAAGAGTTTAGACTGGTAGAGCTGGACCCGAGAGAAAACAGGCAAAAATGGGAATACATACTTAAAATATAGTTATTATGTAGCACTGAAAACAATGAGCAGTGACTGCATTTAACAACACAGCGGAATCTTAGAAACAAAAGCTTGTCATTTTTAAAAAGCTCAGAAACAAGCAAATCCACACGAGTATGTAATTTAGGCATGTGTCGTTATGTGATAATTTTTTTTTAAAGCAAGGAAATAGTAAACAAAATATAGGACAGTGGTTTCTGCTTGCTGGGGGAGGCCGGAGAGGCGTAAAGAGGAACACAGAAGGAGGACCCAAGTTAAGTGGCATCCCAGTTCTGTTGGCGTCAGATTGATGGAGGCTCATCATGTTTTACAACTAATATTTTGTTAGAGATACTACTTTATATCTTCGAAATATTATATTTTAAAAGATAACGTGAGGAATTACTCCGAGAAGAAGAAGGAAGGAAATCTAAGAGGGGAAGGCTGCCTTGACATCAAGTGAACAGCCAGGACCATGAGCTCTAGGGGCTGGGGAGGAGGATGAGAGCGGCAGAGCCGCGCAGCGAGGCGGCAGAGCCGCTCTTGCCCACACGAGGGCGCCCGACACCGCCGCATCTACCCTGCGGGTGGGGGCGGTGGCTGGAATAGAGGGGACGACAGGGAGGTGGCCTTTTGAGAAAGAAAGGGAGGGAGGGAGGGAAGTTCCTGTCTGCTCACAGACCAGTCTTCTCTCCAGGTTTCCTGTGTGCTCAAGTCTTGAATAAGGTCAGTGTGGAAACACAGCCGGGTTTCAAGCTTTGAGGAGTTCATGCATCTGTATGTCATGCTGTCTGTGTGGGAGGGGTGTGTTGTTGATTGAGGTGTGTTGTGTGAGAAGTGACTGCATGTAAGTGTGTGGGTGTATGGATTACCCCAGGGACATGGACCTGAGGGAGGAGTGTCTGCGTGTGCCTGTGTGTCAACACAGGGAAGGGGAAAGCATGTTACTGGCTTTAGAGTGCTTGGGCTTACCCAACAAAGAGGAGGATCTAATGCAAGATCCTGCCCAAGTGGACACAGACAGGTATCCCTACCAGAGGACTGGAAGAGGAGGAATAGGCCTTTGCACTCAAAGCTGCTGGGGCTAAGAGGGTACCTCCTCAGCCATGGCCTGTGGTATGTTGGAAGCCTCCCCCATGGGCCTCCTGACCTCCCAGTCCTCTGGCTGGTGATGGTTCATCACCCACCAAAGGCTAGGATTCACAGCAGCTGCCAAGCCCTCGAGGCTGCCCAGTCCTGTTCAAGGACCTAGTGTCACCAAGATTTGCCTGAGGGCACAGCCGAGGTCTTGTGACCCAAGAAATAACACTGGTCTCAGTTTAGATGAGATCTCTTTTTCCCCTGAAAGCTGTGTGGGTCAGTGGCAGGGAGCCCAGATTTGGGGAGGGAGGGCATGGAAGCTTCAACCCCTTCCTGCCATGGTCACCAGACAGCTACTTCACATGAATGAGCTCTGCAGGCTGTACCCAGGCCTGGAGTCTCAGCTGTGGGATTTAAGGGTATTAGGGTTGGTGGAAATTAAACCCAAGGAGGGAGCCTCAGGTCGCTAGGCTGAGACCCTGACAATGTCTCAGAGCAGGGAGGAGGTGTCCTGAGGCTTCTCAGAACCAGATTGGAAGGGGAGACAGCAATCTACCAGCATCCCCACGATTCTGGAACATGGTGGGGACAAGAGCAGGACTCTGCAGTGCCTAGGAGACCACCAGCTGGGGGGAAGGGAGTCTCATAAGGATCTAGTTGGTTCCTCTGCCCCCTTCCAGATTTCTGGCCAATAGTGCCCAGAGCTTCCCCTCAGCAGCTTGGCCTCGGCTCTGTCTGTTTACCCCACCCTTCCCAAGAGCCTTGAATCCTGGACCCAGTCAAATAACCATGAGAAAAGCATAAGAGAAAAACATTCTTCTGGGGACTGGCTCCTCCGGGAATAGGGGGACTTGAAGGCAGCAGGGGATCCAGAGAGTAGGGTTAATGACCATGGAGTCATTATGAAGCAGGCCTGGTGGCAAACAGATCAACTGGGTTCAAATTTCAGTTGAGCCACCTGTAACCAGGTGACCTTAAATAAACCTCAGTGTCATTATTTGCAAAATAGGAATAATAATTGCATCACAGAGTTACACAGAAATGTTAGAAATTATGAATGTAAAGTACATGAGAAATAGGACGTGCTGTGACTATGCCGGTGGCATAGCAGTGAAGAGCCGCGGCTGCTAACCAAATGATTGGCTGTTAGAGTCCACCAGGCATGCCTTGGAAACTGTGGGGCAGTTCTACACTGTCCTGTAAGGTCACAATGAGTTGTAATTGACTCAACAGCTGTAGGGTTAGTTTTTGGTTTGTGTTACTATTATTTTTTTCAAATATCCAGACCTCCCTAGGATGCTTTCTCAGTGTCCCACCTTTCTAAAGAACAGGCCTCTCTTCCAGGCTCAGGCAAGAGCAATTCTGTAATTGTTGTCCAATAGCATACAGTGGGAAACCCTAGTGGCATAGTAGATTTAGTGCCATGTCAGCTAACCAAAAGGTCAGCAGTTCAAATCCGCCAGACATTCCTGGGAAACTCTGTGGGGCAGTTCTACTCTGACCTCTAGTTGCTATAAGTCAGAATCGACTCGACGGCAATGGGGTTAGCTTTTAATTTAGTGTACACTGAAGAAACCTTGGTGCATAGTCAGTGGCGAAAAGATTCGGGGACTAACCAAAAGGTCAGCAGTTCAAATCCACCAGCTGTTCTTTGAAAACCTTATGGGGCAGTTCTTCTCTGTCATGTAGGATCGCTGTGAGTGGGAATCGATTCCATGGCAATGAGTTTTTCAGTTTAGTGAGTTGTGAAGGTGCCCAGGTGGCACAAGTGTTGAGTGCTTGGCTGCTAATAAAAAAGTTGGTGAGGCGAGGCCTCCCGGTCGTTCCTTAGCAAGATGCCCCGACACGGGGGCTGCCACAGTGGGCTCAAGCATAAGCCAGGTTGTGAGGATGCTGCAGGACCAGGCTGTGTTTCATTCTGCTGTACACAGGGTTGCCGTGACGCAGAACCAATTCCAGGGCACCTAGGAACTACAACGGTGGTCCCTTGGGAGAAAGATCACTCCTGTCAAGATTGCCGCCTAGAAAACCCTAGAGGTCGGCTCTACTCTGTCACATGGGGTCACTGAGGGTCAAAACTGACATGACGTCTAACAGTAACAAGTGCGTAGTGAAGCTATAAGAGGTTAGCACATCACCCAGTCAGTAAAGGGTTCACGTCTCCCGGTTCAAGTGACCTCTGGGAAAATGCCTTGAGCCTGTTGGACAGTGAGCAGCGTCTTCTTTGAGCAAGCAATAACTAGGTCTGTACTTCTACCCCGGACCTCCCAGCAGTCTGAACACAGAACTTGGACTTTCAGAGCAGAAAGAGACCGGGGGCAGCTGCCTGTTCCACCTGGGTTTGAGCACCCAAGGTTTTTTCTGAGTCCCTGCTGATAACCCTTACACCTTATCTGTTAAGGTGGAGAAGTCAGGGCCCAGGTTGCTTCAGCCCCGAGGAAGGAATGTAGGCAAACTTTCTCCCTTATCTCCACCCTCACCTCCCACCTCTACTCCAGAGCGTCTTCCATCATCCAGTTAAAATTCCCCTAGCTGGGGTTGGGTGGAGCCTCCCTGGTTCTTGGCACGCAGTGAAACCAAACCCTCCCTCTCAAGTCAATTCTGACTTGTAGTAACCCTACAGGACTGAATAGAACTGCCCCATTGGGTTTCCAAGGAGTAGCTGGTGGATTCAAATTGCTGACCTTTCAATTAGCGGCTATAACTCTTAACCACTGTGGCACCAGGGCTTCCACTGGCACATAATAGGTGCTTAATAAACGTTGGTGGAATTGAATTGCTTGCAGGCCATGAGGTTGATAGAAAGGAAAGAACTTTCTGTGAGCTGTCTCCAGGGGCAGGGAGCCTGTGGGCAGGCACCACCCTGGAAGCAAGTGCCAGAAGTCAGTGGGGGCTCCACCCTGCCCATTGCGGCTGCTGCCGAAACCTGGCAGCTGCCTTGGGTTCCTCCCTGCTCCTCGCCCCCACATCCCTCCTGCTCACTTGCCTTCTCCTAAACATCACTGAATCTGCTCCACCTTGTCTCTGTCCTTCTCGAATCAGATGCTGGCCAGTTGACGGACTCATGGTGACCCGCACATGTCAGAGAAGAACTGTGCTCCTTAGGGTTTTTAGTAGCTGATTTTTCAGAAGTAGCTCACCAGGCCATTCTTCTGAGGTACCTCTGGGTAGACTCAAACCTCTGAGCTTTCTGATGAGCAGCTGAGCACTTTAACTGTCTGTGCCACCCAGGGACTCTCATCCCTCTCCAGGCCAGATGGCTACCATATCGTCATACTTGAAATCCTTACCAGAAGACATTTTTCCAGGCTGTTGCACAGACCACATCAAAGTGATATTTCTAAAAATGGAATGATGATGATCCCTCTTCCCTGCTATAACCTCTCTTATGGCTTCCTCTTGCTCACAGGGTAAAGCTCAGATTCTTTAAGAAGGCATAAAGTCCCATGAGCTCTCCCTGTCCTGCTCTCCTCCCCAGTTTCATTTCTTCCTCACAACCCCCATGCCCCAGTCCAGTGCATTTCTGTCCACGTCTGGAAAATGGCAAGTTCTCTCCATCTTCTTTCTGCAAAAGCTAGACAATGAACAAGGAAGGCAGAAGAAAAATTGATGCCTCTGAATTGTGGTGTTGGAGAAGAATGTTGAATGTACTATGGACCGCCAAAAGAACAAACAGATCTGTTCTGGGAGAAGTACAACCAGAGCCCTCCTTGGAAGCCAAGAAGGCGAGACTATGTCTTAACATACTTGGGACATGTTGTCAGGAGGGATCAGTCCCTAGAGAAGGACATCATGCTTGGTGGAGTGAAGGATCAGAAAAACAGAGGAAGACCCTTGATGAGAGGGGTTGATACAGTGGCCGCAACACTGGGCTTAAGAATAAAAACAATTGTGGACCTAAGAACTCCACTAAAAGACTGCAACTGATGGTCCAGGGGCCTCAGGGTTCCCCTGGGAGCATGGCCCCTGGTCCTGATGCTGGCCCTGTCCATAAATCATTACTGAGGTCAGCTCTTCAGACAGGAATGGATTGGACTCGATGACACAGAGTGACTATATCATGTGTGCACTTTAGGGTTCTATGCATCTGTAGGATGTGGTCCTGCTGGCTTCTTACTGGAGGAGGGGGAGAGGGTGAAGAGGAGGGGAGAGGAGATTTTTAGGAGGATATGACAGGTATAGAACGGATAGGAGGAGTGTGCTGTCACTGGGCAGGGAGAGCAGTGGGACCTGCACACAGGTGGGCATGCAAACTTATATTGTACACTTCAAATCAATCACAGTAAATAAAAAATAAATAAATAAAATGTTACAGAACAAAGATGTCACTTTAAGGACTAAAGTACTAAGTCATGTGGCTTCAATCTGTTTAGGCGCATGTGAAAGCCAAACAATAAAGAAAACTGAAGAAAAAGGAGAAAAATAAATATAGTATGGGGGGAACGATTGTGGACGTGGCACAAGACTGGGCAGTGTTCCGTTCTGTTGTTCATAGGGTCGCTATGGGTCAGAACTGACTCAGGGACACCTAACAACAACAGCTCTGTCTTCTAGGATTTTATATGTATGTGCCTCCAAGGTAGAAATTTGCTTTATCCTCAACCATCTTGGTCCCCTGGCTTATTTTGGTTCATTTCTAGCTATCCTTCAAACTTCATTTTAGACTCGGTTCTACCAGAAGCTTCACTGAGACTCTTCCCACTTCTGTGCAAGTCTGGCCTAGTGCCTCCCCCTCTGCTCTCATAGGTGTGTGCTTCTGAGGCTTATGGGACACAGTTTTATGTTTACTGCTTCTCTTTATGGCTCCCATAGAGTCTATTTGCTTCTTGATGTGGGTACCTTTCTTGTTTGGGGTGCTACCTCCTGGGCCTAGTACAGTGTGGTCACATGGCAGGCGTGGGGTAGAACACTGGTGACATCAAGATAGCCACCGTTTGTTCAACATGTGCTGTGTGCTGGGACTGTTCAGAGCACTCTGTGGGCAAAGCGCAGTTAGTCACATGTGGGTGATAAGCCCCAGGAACAATTCCCACCTGTTTCCTGTCCTTCTGTGGCAGAAAACTGCAGGTGCCTGCTGTTTGTTGTCCACCGTTCTCAGCCCATCTTGCCCTGTGAGATTGGTGAGTGGGACAGAAGCAGAAGCTGCCTGCCTGTGCTCTGCCTGGTTTCCTCAGCTTCAAGCAAGGCCATGTGGATGGGCATTTTCTCCACACAGGGTCCACATCCAGTGACCTCCAGGGAGTCAGGAGGTGGTCGCAGCAGCTGTGGAGGTGCCACCTGCTACCAGGACCACAGCTGCCTCAGTGCATCCTGGGGCTGGGGCAGTGCAATACCCATGCCCACCTTCCTGCCCAGGCCGCACATAGACTGCTTATGCCAAAGCTCACCCCTCCCCATCCCAACAGGCCAAGTGTCTCATAAGCACCAAACCCCTTATATCAAGTCACTTCTGCTCAAAATACCTCTGGTGGTTCCTATTTCCTGCACTGAATTCTGGCTGATAAAGCTGTTACTATTGACATTTTACAGGTGAGGAAACCATGACACAGAGGTTAAGCAATCTTAATGAACAGACTTGGAACCCTTTCTGACCCCAGCACTCCTGTGCATGTTGACTCAGTGGAAATGTGTTACTGTTGTGCTGGATGTGGGAGGAGGCTCAGAGCACTTACAAGCAGTGGGCTGGGCTGGCTCCCCTGAAGGTGGACAGGTTGTGAGTCAGAATTCCCTAGGTGTGCTGCCCTTTCCTGTGAGACAAAACCAAAGCCCAAACCCATTGGGACTGAATCAATTCTGACTCATAGTGACCCTACAGGACAGAGGACAGCTGCCCCATAGAGTTTCCGAGGGGCACCTGGTAGATTTGAACTGCTGGCCTTTTGGTTGGCAGCCCTAGCACTTAACCACTACATCACCAGGGTTTCCAATATTAGTCCTATTGGTAGTTTCTGCATTCTGTTAGATCACTTTTCTTGGGTAGCTGTCTTCCAGATTTTTTCACATAGATGAGTGAGCACTGCCTCTGTTTGCTGAAATGTCTTAATTGGTATTCGGTCAATTTCTGGAGACTTGTTTTTCACCAGTGCCTTCAGTGCAGCTTGGAAAGTCTAGCAGTGCAGTGGTTTAGTGTCACAGCTGCTAACCAAAAAGTCAGGAGTTCACATCTACCAGGTGCTACTTGAGAGCTCTATGGGGCAGTTCTACTCTGTCCTCTGGGGTCACTTTGAGCCAGAATCAACTTGATGGCAATGGGTTTGGGTTTTTGGTTCAGGGCAGCTTGCACTTTTTCCTTCAGTACTGCCAGTTCTTCATCATATGCTACCCCCTGAAAGGGTTAAACGTCAACTGGTTCTTTTGGGACAGTGCCTCTGTGTTCCTTCCATCGTCTTTTGGTGCCTTCTGAGTTGTTCTTCAATATTGCAAGTTGAAGCTTGAATTTTTTTCTTTAGTTCTTTTAGCTTAAGAAATGCCAAGTATATTCTTCCCTTTTGGTTTTCTAAGTCCAGGTCTTTGCCCATTTTATTGTTATACTTTGTCTTCTTGAGCCACCCTTTGAAATCCTTTGTTCAGCTTTTTCACTCTGTCGTTTCTTCCATTTGATGTAGTTCTTTGATGTTCAAAAGTGAGTTTCAGAATCTCTCCTGATATCCACTTTGGCCTTCTCTCTGTGTCCATTCTTTTGAACTATTGCTTGCTTTTTTTTTTTTTTTTGGTATAGTATCCTTCTGCAAGTTGTCTGGTCTTTGGTTACTAGTGTTGAATGCATCAAATCTGTTCTTGAGGTGGTGTTTAAATTCAGGTGGATATATTTAAGGTCAGATTTCAGCTGATGTGGACTTGCTCTGATTTTCTTCAGCTTCAACTTGAACTTGCGTAAAAGCGATTGATGGTCTGTTCTGCAAGTGGCCCCTGGACTTGTTTTGATTGATGATGTGGAGGTTCTCCATAAGTTCTTTCTATAGCTACGGTCAGTTCAATTCCTGTAGATTCCATCCGTATGTATATAGTCTTTGTTTATGTTGTTGAAAAAAAGTTTTTGCAATGAAGAAGTCATTGGTCTTGTGAAATTCTATCGTGTGATCTCCAAGATCATTTGTATCACAAGGCCGTATTTTCCAACTATTCCTCCTTTGTTTCCAACTTTCAAGTTCCACTTACCTGTAATTATTAGTACATCCTGATTGCATATTCAGTCCATTTCAGACTGCTGAAGTTGGTAAAAATCTTCAATTTCCTCACCTTTGGCATTAGTAGCTGGTAGATAATTTTGGAGAATAGTGCTATTAACTGTTCTTCATTGTAGGCATATGGACATTATCCTATCACTGACAGCACTATACTTCAGGAATCCCAAACCCAGTGCCGCTGAGTTGATTGCAACTCATAGAGACCCCATAGTCATAGAAATGCCCCATAGAATTTCCAAGGAGCAGCTGGTGGATTTGAACTGCCAACCTTTTGGTTAGCAGCGGTAGTGCTTAATCACTACACCACCAGGTTTTCCTGTACTTCAGGATAGACCTTGAAATGCTGTTTTTGACAATAAATGAAATGGTCTTCTTTTTCATTTTGTCATTCCTGGCATAGCAATCCATCTGATTGTCCAATTAAAAATTGCCAGCACCAGTCCATTTCAGCTCACTAATGCCTAGGATTATCAATTTTTGTGTTTCATTTATGGTGACTTCAGTTATTCTAGATTCATCCTTTGTACATCCCACTTTATAATTATTAATGGATGTTTGCATCTGTTTCTTTTTGAGTTGTGCCATATTATCAAATGAAAGTCCTGAAGCTTGACTCCATCCAAGTCATTACAGTCCCTGGGCACTCTTTAGAAACGCTATGGGCCAGTTCTACCCTGCCTGATAGGGTTACTATGAATTGGAACTGACTCAACAGCAACTGGTTTGGCTTGTGATTTTCTTTTTGAGGAGTCAGCTCTTTTCCATCGTTTTTTGTGTGCTTTCCAATCTGAGGAGCTCATCTTCTGGCACTGTATCAGACAGTGTTTTGATGTATTCATAAGGTTTTCACTGGTCGATTGTTTCAAAAGTAGACCACTAGATCCTTCATCCCAGTCTTAGTCTGGATGTTTTGCCGAAAGCGTTCTGTTTTCAGTGACCCTGCTGGTATTTGAAATATCAGTGGCATAGCTTCCAGCATCATAGCAACATGTAAGCCACCCACAGTATGACAAACTGATAGATGAGCTGACAGACTTTCTCAACCTAGTTCAAATGTGACCTCCTTCAGAAGCTTCCTCAGCCCCTAAAACCAAAGAAGATCTCTCACTTTGTACTGTGTTCCCTCTTTTCTCATGAAGCTCACCATCTGGTTGGGATTTAGAAAAGTAAACTAATGAGTACAATGCACTGTGGTATTAAGAAAAAATATGAAAAACTTTTAAATGGGATTATTGGATATCCTTTCAATGGAATGCTGTGCTGTGTTTAAGATTCTGGGTTGTTTTATTCTATAAAGAACTGCATATTTCATTGTCTTTTGCTAGGCTATTTTATAACTTTGCTGAGGCCAAAGTTAACTTTATGGTCGGGCAGATGTTTCCTGTCCATACAGATGCAAGTGTTCCTGTTCATGGCAATGTAAATGAATTTCCAAAAGTCCAATTCTCATTTGAAATAATTGTAACATCTCTCCATAATTAATGAGCTAAATAAACATAATGCATTTTATATCTGGAGGAGAGTTGTAACCTTATCATTTTGAAAATTATCCTTTAACAGTGGTGTTATCTGTAACAGAATGATGAATACTTCCTGAGCATATTGTTTTGTGCCAGACACCATGCAAAGGCTTTCACAGACACGACCTTATTTAATCCTTGTGGTAAGGTAGGTTCTGCTCTTGGTTCCAATTTGCAAATACAGAAACAGACCTAGATGTTAACTAACTTACCCAAGATCCAGAGTTAGTAAGTTGTCCATCTGGAATGTGAACCTGGATTTGACACAAAGATTCATGCTCTAAGTGTATTCTAGACATAAGAGCAATTTAAATCAAATTAAGGAATCCAGTAAGGCTTCTTGTAAAGGGACATAAGCCAAATTTCAAAATATGAATAACAGTTAGTGTGGAGGAGAAAGAATGGTGAGATTTTCAGTGTAAGCATCACAATTGTACCCATTTTGAAAATTATCATTTAACAAGTGGGAGGGCAGGAAAGTCTGAAACAGGGCCCTTTCACTGAAACCAACCAACCAAAGAAACCAAACTCTTTCTGTCAAATCAACTCCAACCCATAGTGACCCTATACGACAGAGTACAACTACCCCATTGAATTTCCAGGGAGTGCCCAGTGGATTTGAACTGTCAGCCTTTTGTTTAGCAGCTTTAGCACTTAGCCACTATACCACCAGGGTTTCTACCCTGCACTGAAGGAACCAAGAAATTCTGCTGGGCTAAAGAGCAGGGTGTGGTTGGGGCTGGGAAGAGATAAAACTGAAGAGTAGCAGAAGCTGATCAGGAAAGGGCCGGTGTGTCTAGCTAGCTAAGGAGTTTGGACTTTACCCTTAGGCTACAGAGCCTGAGCAGAGGAGTGGCATGATTATGTAGGTTTGAGTTTTATTATATCTTTATTGCTTTTGTTTATAAAAGCAGCATAGGTTTGTTTCAAATAAAAAGGTAATAATGTTGAGAGATTTGACTGTTTTCAGAAAGCTCATTTGGGTCACAGTGTTGAAGCTGGATTGAAGTAGTGAGTGAGAACAGTCAGGCAGGCTCTTAGAATCCAGAGCTGTGCAAAGTGAAAAACCAAATCGACTACCATCAGGTCCAACTCATAGCAGTGCTAGAGAACAGAGAAGAACTAGTTTCCAAGGAGCGCCTGGCAGATTTGAACTTCTGACCTTCTGGTTACCAGACATAGCACTTAACTACTGTTTCCAGGGTCTCTAAGCAGGGAAGGAGAAAAAGATGGGATAGAAAGGAGAGACAGCAAAGCAGTGGAATCCATAGGCTTTGACAGCTGATTGGGTGTGTGGGTAAGGAGCTGGGGCAGGGTAGGGCACAGGTAGAAGAGCAGGACATTCCAAAGCACCTAACTCAGAAATCACTCTGCTGCCTGTTTAGTCTTCCTTGCTTGTGCTCATTCCTAGCATTTGAGAAGCAATACTTGGAATTTTCAAGGAAAAAAAAAAAAAAGGCAGAGGAGAGGGTTGTTTTCAAAGGTCTCTAGGACCTTCCATTCTGAAAAGCATATACAAATAGAACCTGACACAAAAGCACTCAGGCCCTTTAAACCTCAAAACCAAAAAAAAAAAAAAAAAAAAAAAATCCAAACCCATTGCAGTCAATCTGGACTCATAGTAACCCTATGGGACAGGGTAGAACTGCTCCATAGAGTTTCCAAGGAGCACCTGGCAGATCTGAACTGCTGACCTGTTGGTTAGCAGCATTAGCACTTAACCACTAAGCCACAGGAGTTTCCTTTTTAGCCTCAAGGTGGTTAGAAAAAAGAAGAGGGCTGAAAACAAAAAGGAAAAGAAGGACAATAGCAACAATTATAAAGCTGCTCTCAAAAATTATACAGATTGTCAGCACACCAGGTGATTTTTAATCTCAGACCAGTTCCCTTCAGAGCCTTCTTAATGGCTGTGAGCCACTTCCTCTTGGGAACTTGCCAGCATAAGCTCAGGAAATGCAAACCTTTAATTCTGGAATCAGTAAAGCATATTAGGGAATGAAATCCACAAGCGACAAATCACGTTATGAATTTCAAAACCAAGGAAAAGGATTGTAAATTAGCCTGTGCATTCTTTGGGGCCTGGTAACCATCTTACTGATTTTGGTGCAGCGTTAAGTGATTAGCCTGGCCATTATTCACCCTTCAGGATCACCCAGGATTCGGCCTCTTCCATTCTTGTGTTTGTCTCCAAAGCTTCCATCCATCACAGCACTTATTTCTAGCTGCTGAGGTGTCTGCGGTCTTGCTCTGTGCTCTTCTGACAGGAGATGCTTGGCTAGGATGAAGGCCCAGAAAAAGGGTCAGTATTGTAATTATACCCACCCTCTTAGGATTGTCATGGAGCAGGTGATAGAATGTATTTGGAAGGCTTTTGTAAACTGATGAACCGTGCAAGTATTAGCCACTGTTCTTTATTTATTATTGTCCTGGTTGATGCCTTAGCTGATACTTGATGCACTGCCTTTTAAGAAAGTCAAGCAGGTTTCAGATTTAATGTTTAAAACCACTGTGTGCTCAATATAGTAACACTACTATGTGCTCAAGGGGATCCCCTGGTGTCACAGTGGCTAAGCACTTGGTGGCTAACCGAAAGGTTAGCAGTTTGAACCCCCCTAGCTGCTCCCTGGGAGAAAGATGTAGCACTCTTGAAAGTATTTGCAGCCTTGGAAACCCTATGGATCAGTTCTGCTTTGTCCTACAAATCAGAATCAACTTGATGGCAACAGGTTTGTTTTTTTGTTATATGCGTAACAGTATGCTGTGTGCTTTTTTCACATTTAATCCTCACAACTTTATTAGGTCTAGCTTATCAAAAGAGGCTCAGAGAAATAACTTCCTCAAGAATATAACTTTTGAACTGTTTGGGTCCTCCCAAGATTAGCTTAGGGGCTTCTCTGTTTGCTACCCATTCATTATAGCAGTTACTATGCAGCCTGTCCTACTAGACTAGAAGCTGTGGGTGCTATGGACTGTATTTTGCTCAGTGGAAGAACTACTGCCAGAATGTTCCTTAGAAGATGGCAAGACTTTGTCTCAAGTGCTTAAGGCATGTTAACAGGTGGAACCAGTCCCTGGAGGGCATCATGCCTGGCAGAGGATAAGTGAAAGAGAGGAAGAACCTCAGCAGGAAGGACTGACACAATGATTGCAACAACAGGCTCAGAGCAACGATTGTGAGGATGGTGGTGGACTAGGCAGTGTTTCATTCTGTTGTATGTGGGGTCACTAGGAGGGGGAACTAAGTCAATGGCACCGAATATCCCCAGAATCCAGTAAACAGAGCCAGACACAAAGATGATGCTCTAAAAAAGATACATTGTTGGAACAGAAAGATGGACATGCAGGACTAGAACTCTATTATGGTCCATCAGACTGAAGGGTCTGAGGATGTGGCCCCTGGACTCTCTGTTAACCCAGATCTTAAGATAGTACCAAAGACAACTCTTCAGACAAAGATTGGACTGGACTGCAAGACAGAGAGATGCTGGCAAAAAATATGCTTGCTGGCTTAAATATATACATGAGGCTGTCTGAGCAGCTCTTGTCCAGAGGCAAGATGACAGGGTGGAGGGGGCCAGGAGTTGGCTGAGCAAAATGAGGTGGAGAGAGCTGCGAGAGCTGCATAGCAGTGTGGGTGCTGGGTTTTACATGGCAAATTGACCTGGATTGTAAACTGTCACTTAAAGCACAAAACATTAAAAAAGAAAACTGAATGAGAGAAGTAACAAAGACTGACCTTATATCCACTGCTTTAGCCCAAACTGTTTTCCTTATGACATACTATTCATTCTCTTTTTTTACCTATTAGAATACAAGATTTCTGGAAACATCTATTCTTAAAGAGTAGACCAGTGCCTAGAAAACAGTAAGAGTCCAATAAATGGCCTTTTGGTGAATGAACAAATGAAAGCTGTCTGATAAAGTAAATTCCACCTTTGTCTTTTCTGTGACATCAGTGGGTGTTCTTGTGGGGCTGATGTCACTAAGATAATGCTCAAGAACAACCACAGCTCTGGGACCACTGTGAGTGCTGAACGTCCTGGCCTCCTGAGTTAAACATTCACTCGCCGCTGAATGATGATCAGAGGGTGACCACAGGAATGTTGTTGCCAAGACCATGGTCTCCAGGAAGGAGGCCTGCTGCGGACTGGCTACACTCCACAGCATCGGGCCAGCGCCAGCAAAGCCAGGATTTGGGGCCGCTGTGATCTTGAGGGTTCACTTCATGCTCACCACCATTTCACCAGAGTGCAGTTCTCGAAGAAGCAGAGAGAAATAGATTGCTCATGATCATCTGCAGCTGTGTTTTCTGAGGAGCTAAGTTTCTCTTGCCAGAACTCTTCCAGGTCAAATATATATATTCCCTTTGTAAGCCAGTGCTATGTGCTACATTGAAAAAATGTTAGTGTAACTTTCCTATTAAGAAAATATCAAAGATGGAAAAGGTATAGAAAAAAGTCGCCTTTAATTTTACTAGCCTCACAAAATTAGCTAGCATATTTGTGTATAGCTTCCTTCTTTTCCTGCAGGTGTCTTTATGTATTATGCACATGTATCTAGATATATGTATATACATCATGCTAATCTGTGTTCTGCTTTTCCATTTAACAGTGTGCCATTTTTGCATTTAAATACTCTTGATGACAGACACTTAAGGTTTTTTTTTTTTTCTTTCAAACAAACAGGTTGTTTTGGTGACAGATAAAAACTTTTCTTAAATTAACTCCTAAATCTGGAATTCCCAGGGAAAAGCAGGTGTGAACTCATGGCACTTGATACATATTATGAAATTGCTTTCCTAAAACCGTTATGTCAACTTACTTCGCCACAAATAATTTGATAGTTTACATTAAGTCATCAGTTTAGCAAAGGAAATAAAAACCTCATTATCTTTCAGTTTGCACTGAAGAACTCTGTTAGGGAGTGAGGATTTTAACCAAGATTATTTATTAGTTAGGACTCCCTGGGCAGTCTCAGGGTGATACTAACAGTTAAGCAATTGGCTGTTACCTAAAAGATTAGCAGTTTGGACCCATCCAGAGCTGCTTTGGAAGAAAGACCTGGTGATGTGCTTCCAAAAGGTAACAGCCATGAAAACCCTACAGAGCTGTTCTACTCTGACACATGGAATCATCATGTCTGAATACTCACTTGTTATGTCTGAATAGATATGTAACAACTGGTTTTATTTACTAGTTATATTCTTTTATAGAATCATCACTATTTTTGAGGGGGAAATTTTATCTGCTACAAGTAGGGCATTTAGGAGCCCTGGTAGCTCTGTGGTTAAATGCTTGGCTAGTAACCAGAAGGTTGTCAGTTCAAACCCATCCTTGGAAGAAATCTGTGGCAGTCTGTTTCTGTAAAGATTTATGGAAACCCTATGGGGGCAATTCTTACAGGGTTGCTATGAGTCCACAGCAGTGAGTCTGGTTTTGGGTAAGAGAACATCTCTTTCCTATGGAGGCAGTGCATTGTTAAGGCTGAAAGAGGAAGGGCTTTGGGATTCAAATCTATCTTATGCAAAGAGCTGGGCTTGTCTGCAGCAATCACACAAGGTTTAAGTTTCATCCATTTATCCAACACTCATTACATCCTTAAGACTAAAAGGAAGATCTGATCAAAAAGGAAGATTTGATCAGTAAACTAATATTCCTGTCTTTTAAGAGTCCCTCCCAAACTACCTCCTGCAGATAAGGACCTACCTGCAAATAAGGATCTACTCTGGTGATGTAGTGGTTAAATGCTATGGCTGCTACCTCAAAGGCTGGCAGTTCAGTCTACCAGGTACTCCTTGGAAACCCTATGGGGTTGTTCTGTCTGTAGGGTCACTATGAGTTGGAATCGACTTGACAGCAGTGGGTTTGGAAGAAAAAGGCTCAATTTTTGCCCCAAGCATTAATTTTCTTTCTGTTTGGTCAGGTGCTTAAACACTTACTAAGCACTTGCTTAACACAAGCAGTCACATATCAATTAACCTTCCTGACAAGTCAGCGGTGGGCACTAATTATTAACATCTTACCGTAGAAAAGAACCTGAGACTTTCAAGGCTAAGCAACTCATCTTAGGTCACAGGGCCTCAATTTGCCTATAGTGTTAACCGAACCTCAAGCAGTGGTTCCTCTGCTAGCTACTGCAATCTGCAGTCCTCTAGACAAATCCGAGTTTACAGGCAGCAAAGAGTAAGTGATGCTGTTCAGCTGAGGAGAAAGACACCCCACTCAATACATGCTACCCTTTCTGATCACTGTCATTTGAGTAAGTTTGCCGCCGAATGGCAGAAAGGATGTTTGAATCTAAAACCCTAAAGCCAGAACACATTTCAGGAGTGACATACTTGAATCTCCCTTCAAACCAAAACCAAACCCACTGCTGATTCTAACTCATAGTGACCCTATAGGACAGAACAGAATAGCCCCATGGGGTCTTCAAGGAGCAGCTGGTGGATTCAAACTGCCAACATTTTGGTTAACAGCTGAGCTCTTAACCACTCTTCCACCAGGGTTCCTTAGAGCTTCTTTGGATGCTTCTTAAGTCTGAAGCAACTTGGCCTAATTGCTCATATTTGGGCAACCCAGGCAAGCTTGGGTTTTTTTTTCCTGTCAAGTACTGAAAGTCTTCAGAGCTGCACAGCTGCACAAGCCTATCATTAGCCTCTTTCTTCATGTCTTCTAGCCAAGTGCTTGACTTGACAATTAAAACAAGCCAAATTGCAAAAGTGGAAATTCATTGTTTATCTTTCCTCATTTTTCCAAGCAAAAGTTGGTAAGGGGGCATACCTGTACTATTTACTATGTTTATTATACTATGAACTGTTTACTACGGAAGAAAAAAACCCAAAACATCTGGAACTAGATCATACGACTAATACAGTTTATCAATCTCAAATTCACTAAAACAGCAATTCATTCAATGTATGAAATGGCTTCTAACCACAAATTTTCCTTTTTAAAATCACAGCAACAATTTATGGATATATATATCTACATCAGCAACATGAACTACTAAATTCAGACAACCAAAGAATCCAAACAGAGGTTATTCACCATTGTGAGTTAATGAGGGAGAAACTACCTCTGAATATTCCACAATTTGTTTTATCATCACCTTTCGCTACTTTATTTTGAGGGGGAGGGGGGACCCTGCTGACCTAGTGGTTAAATGCTGTGTCTGCTACCAGGTCAGCAGTTCAAACCCACTAGGCACTCCTCGGAAACTCTATGGAGCAGTTCTGTTCTGTTCTGTCCCCTAGGGTCATTATGAGTCAGAATTGCCTTGACGGCAGTGGGTTTTACTAATTTTTATGCAAGTTTTCTTTTATATTGGTTAAGATAATTTGAATTCTCAGTAGACTTTAACATGAGAATATGCTCTTGTGTACGTTACCATGGTCTTCTGCAATTTTTCAACCTATCAACTTGTTTCCTGATGAAGTGGACCAGTCACTAGAAAAGGACAGCATGTTTGGTAGAAGGCCAATGAGAATAAGGGAAACCCTCAGTGACATGGTATGACACAACAGCCACAACAGACTCAGGCATACCAACAATCATGAATATGGCACAGGACCAGGAAACATTTTGTTCTGTTATACATAAGGTCACCATGAGTTGGAGTTGACTTGAAAAGAACCAACATCGATTTCTTAAATCATTTTCTAGCTTTGACAAGAGCTTGTTTCATCATATATTCTTGAACATTTCCAAGTCCGTTTCAGTACTGCAACTAAAAACTGTATTTCAGAGGGTGGGGGACAGAGAAAAGGCCAAGACAGGCAGGTGTTCTTTGCATACATTTACTTTCCCAAAGCAGCCACTGAAACTATGTGAACAGAAATAAAACTTGGTCCTCAGATGGGCTACAAAACAGACTGAATCACAAAGCCTAGCCACTTCCAGTGTTGACTTGCAACAGAGGATCAGCTAGCTGTTAACAAGGAAGAGATGGCAGAGCAGGCCTCCATGGAGTTCTAGTGCTGGCTCTATTCCCAAAACTGATTTTGAATCCCTTGAGTCTGTATCTTCTGTGGTGAAAAGCCAGGGTTGGACTGGGTGACCTAAGCTTTGGTTCCAGCTGTCAGCCAGTTGCTAACTTTTGCTCCTGAACACAATGTCAGAGACCTCCCTCCTCAGCAGTAGTCAGTCTGGACAACAAACCCCTCGGCCTATTAAACAGATGCAGAACAAAGCAGTCTTCCATGTCGATGTAGTTTCGAAATTTGGAATAGGGGAAAATAATTCTTCACCCCTGTGTTGTGCTTTTTTAAAACTTTCCTTTACTTGTATTACCTTACTGACGGTAATCCTCATTTTATACATGGGTAAAGAGGCACATAGAGGTCCTAGACTTGGATACATGGAAAATGGCAGAGGCCGAACTGGAGCCTCGCCTCCCACTCTCCCAGGCTCTTCCCTCCATCTGTCATGACACCCAAGCACAGAAAGGGAGTTTTTTTCATTGTGTCCTTAACTGCACTGGATGCCCTCAGTTCAGGAGAGGTGGTTTCAGAATTCCTCTCCTCCTGGGTCTTTAAGCAGAGGAGAAGGGAAAATAAAAATGAGCCACATACACAAATCCCAAGGCACATAATTGAGTGATTTAATTCTAGGGCCACACTGAATAACAAACCTGATAAAAACCTGATAATGGAGACAAAGCATTATATTCTTCACAAAAATAAACATTTGGAGGAAAAACCTTTTAAAGTTTTGTGACACTGGTGGCAATCCCTGCAATACGTCACACTCTCCCCTTTTTTTTCCATGCTGGCTTCTCTGTGTCCAGTTGTCGAGTTTTCCTGTCCCTCCCTGCCTTCCAGGCTTTCCTTTTGAGCAGGTGTTGTTGCCCATTTGGCCTGGTATCCTCGATTGAACTTCTCACATGTTTGTTTTAAAGGCTTGTCTTATCTTTGGCTGAAAGGTGGACTTGTGGTGTGGCTTCAGTTCTGGATTATCAGTCTCAGGGAGCCATAGTCTCAGGGGTTCTTCCAGTCTCTGTCCAACCAGTAAGTTTGGTCTTTTTTGTGAATCTGAATTCTGTTCTGCATTTTTCTCCTGCTGTCTCCAGGATCCTCTACTGCAATCCCTGCCAGACAGATCAGTGGTGGTAGCTGGGTGCTGGTAGTTCTTCTGGGCTCAGACTGTGGGTGATATGGTTCATGTGGTCCAGCAGTCCTTTGGATTAAATTTTTAAACTGTGCTTTATATGAAGGTTTACAGAGCAAATAAGTTTGTCGTTAAGCAATTAATGCACATATGGTGACACTGGTCGCCAACCCTGTGACATGTCAGCACTCTACCTTTCTTGACCTTGGGTTTCCCATTTCCATTCATCCCATTTTCCTGTCCCCTGCTGCCTTCTCCTTGCCTCTGGGCTGGTGTATCCATTTAGTTTTGTATACACAGTTAGCCAAGTATGTATTATGCTTGCTTTCTAGGCCTGTCTAATCTTTGGCTCAAGGGTAAATCTCAGAAGTGAATTTAGTACTGAGTTAAAAGGGTATCTGGGGGCCATAGTCTCAAGGGTGTGTGTAAGTTAGAATTATATTCTACAGTTTTCTCCAGCTCTGTCCAAACAACAACAAAAAGCACCATCACCAAGTCTATTCCTACTCATAGTAACCCTATAGGGCAGAGTTGAACTGCCCAATAGTTTCTAAGGAGCAACTGGGATTTGAACTGTTGACCTTTTGGTTAGCAGCTGTAGCACTTAACTACTACACCACCAGGGCTTCTAGGACCCTCGATCATGATCCCTGTCAGAGCAGTCAGTGGTGGTAGTCAGCCATCATCTAGTTCTGCTGGACTCAAGTCAGCTGGAGGCTCTGGTAGTTATGGTCCCTTAAGTCCCTTGGATTAAGCTTTCCATGTCTTTGGTCTTCTCCACTTTCCCTTGCTCCTGACAGGGTGGGACCAATGGAGTATCTTAGATGGCTGCTCAGAAGCTTTTTAAGACCCTAGATGCTACTCACTTAAGTAGGATATAGAACATTTTCTTTATGACCTATTTATGCAAATTGAGCTAGATACATCCTGAGACCATAGTCCTGAGCCTTCGGCCCAGAACTCAGTCCCTCAGGGAGTCTGGGTATGTCTGTGAAGCTTCTTTGACTTTGCCTTGGTCCAACTGTGCTGACTTCCCCAGTACTGTGTACTGTCTTACCCTTCACTGAAGTGACCATTTATCTATTGTCTAGTTAGTGTTTTTTCCTCCTACTCCTTCCTTTCTTCGTAACCATCAGACATTGTTACTGTGTGTAAACCTTTTCAGTTTTTATACCAGTGGGATCATACAGTATTTGTTTATTATTGACTTATTTCACTCAGCATAATACCCTCCAGATTAACCCATGCTGTAAGACATTAAGCAGACTCAACACTATTCTTTATCACTGCATAGTATTCCATTGTTTTTATATACCATAGTTTATCCATTTATCTGTTGACGGGTACTCAGGCTGTTTCCATCGTTTTGCTCATGCGAAGAATGCTGCAGTGAACATGAGAGTGCATATGTCTATTCACGTGACAGCTCTTTTTTTCTCTAGGAGATATTCCTAGGAGCAGGATTGCTGGATTGGACAGTGTTTTGATTTCTAGTTTTCTAAGGAAGCACCATATTGTTTTCCACAATGGTTGTACCATTCTGCTTCCCTACCAGCACCACATAAGAGTTTCTGTCTCCTCACAGCCTCTGCAACATTTATTATTTTCTATTTTCTGTGATAATGTCAGGGTGAGATAATATCTCATTGTAGTTTTGATTTGCATGTCTCTAATGGCTAGTGATAGCGAGCATTTGTAGGTTGAAAAAACATTTTTTTTTTTTAAAAAAAGATGTTTATTTGGAAAAGTCAGCCTCTTACATAGGTTTTGTATCTACAGTCCACTCTGCTAATTACAGTGATAATTTAAATTCTTAGAATATAATTCATTGAAAGTTTATCAATATCATCCTGCCTCAGTTGAAAAGATACCAGGTTAAAAAATATTTACAGTTTTTCTTCTGGTATGCCCCCGGCTCCTATCATTATACTGTACCCATTTCTCTACTTTTCAGTAAATGAAAAGGCTCACAAAATCTTGAGGTCTGTGTGGAGAGCACGCTTGCAGCAAATCTAAGCACAGCATAATTTTAAGGCCAGTCTCAGAAAAAAGAAAAGCAGTTATTTATTGAAACAAAATATACTTAGTAACTTCTCTCCCAATCTTGGCCTGTGCCAAATTTCTCTGGCCCTCTTTAATTTGAACACACTCAAACACATACACAACACACATCTTTATGCTAGACTCCCATATAAATGGAAACATTATGAACTAAAGGGGAAAAACTCTAGGACAAAGTTCCAATAGTCTCACAGCTTAAATGAGGTTTTAGAAAACTTAAGCTGAATTCAGCTTATGTTCCAAATATCTGTCTACATTTACTTAGACATCTGGCATTTACTAAGAAGACACAAACATAGTCTTGTAGATTTTAATTCTAACTTTTACAGTGAGAAAAATAATACCAAGTGATTTCAAAAGGGCGAATGATCTATATAACTACTCAAAAGGTGTCTTTGAAGAGGGGAGCAAAAGCAGCAATTTAATGAAAACCACCTTCAAAAAGCATCCCCCAAAAAGGTACTAAAGAGGTACTAATTAGTACAGTGTGGCTAGAGAAGCCAAGATATTTCCAAAGTTTTGTTTTAAATTTCCTAAATTTACACATAGCAGGCACAGATAGATGCCAGGCAACTACTGATGCATGGAAAATCTTCTGGCAGCATTTTAGAAAATCCTCAACTTTCAGCCAACATTTCTGTCCCTAAACCTTCTGCTGACAATGTGTGGTGATATAATACAAGTAACAATGAAGCAAGATTAATTTAAATCTTAGATTTGCCTCCAACAAGTTAGTTGTTATTTTTCCTTTAAACATGACACATCCAATAGATAAATTCAGCAGAACGGTTTAAAAAGTTAAGGCTCCCTACAGAGTTCTAAAGGCTAAAACTTAAGGCACATATTATAATCTTTGTGATGCTGTTAAAGCTAAGATTAAAAACAAAAACAAAAAAACACAAGAAGTAACTATTTCCTTCCCTCATTCTTTGACAACTAACTACTTCTCCCCCCCCCCGCAGGGATACGGTGTATTTAACACAGGCTACTACGGAGTGAAACAGAAATTCCACATGGAACACCTGGTATGATTTTCCCACAAATGCCCACTCTCTGCTCTAAGCACCACTGGTAGGATACAGGCCAGGAGAATATTTTTAGATAGCTTGGGTCATGAGCTGCTCCATTTACCCTTAGGCCTTGGGGGCTCAGAGTGGACTCTCCGCCTCTTTGGGGCTTCCTTCTGTGCCTGTCTGCTCCAGAGATTCTGCTGTTTTAGAAACTTCTTTTGCTTTCTCAGCAACTGCTGCACTGGTCTTCTCCTCCTTACTTTCCTGTTTCTGCTTCTGCTCTGCCTTCTGTTCTTTTGCCACTAGTCGGTAATTGATGCCCATGCCAATGAAGAGATAGATGCCTGCTACAATTAGGATTACGCCACATGCCCAGTACGTGTATTTGTAGTCTCCATACATGTCATTGAGACGACCTAAAAAAAAAAAGTCCCAAAACAAAAGTTACATGGTATATTCAACAACTATGCCCTTTCCCAAATAAAGCTTAAGGATTCACTCGGGAAGACGTCAATCTAATCATCAAGGTGCCCACAAATGACAATCAGTCTAAAAAGGAATGGCTCAACATTATCTGACCCTTTTTTTATAATGACCCACTGATTTTGGATGGCCTTGCAAATCCTGTTGTTTTTTGAAACTTGAAAATTATTAAATCTTGGCATATTTGAATTGGGAAACACCCACAGATGACCTAGAATTGTCTCATTATGCAATGGAAAACAAAGAAAACCTGCTGCTCAGGAGAAGTTTAGGAGTTTTGCCCAAGACCAGAGTTTTCTCAGTTTCCTAGGCCAAAGCTTTCTCAGACATCAGTGGTCTCCAAAGTATTTTTCCTATGAACACTTGTCCTATGGTAAAAACTTAACCAACACTAATACTGTTCTGGAAACCCTGGTAATGTAGTGGTGAAGCGCTACGGCTGCTAACCAAGATGTTAGCAGTTCAAATCCACCGGACGTTCCTTGGAAACTCTACGGGTCATTTCTACTCTGACCTATAGGGTCGCTGAGTCAGAATGACTAGATGGCACCTAACAACAACAATACTGTTCCACTTAATCCTCACAACAGACAGATTTTACCATCATCCCTATTGTACAGATATATGGAAGCACAGAAATGTTAGGTAACTTGCTTAAGGTCACACAGCTGGTAAATGAAATAGCTTGGCTTTAAACCTACGAAGTCTGATCAGGAGCCTACATCCTTAGCCTCTGTGTTACAGGATACCTCTTTGATGTTTCAAAAGCCAAGTAAAGTTGGAAAAAAGCAAATTTGGCAATCTCTTAAAGATTTTCAATGCATGTTAGTATATTAAAGGCTTTGCAAGGTCCTGTACTGGAAGAAATCTATTTAACTTGGTGTTCTCAAACTTTTTTTTGGCCATGAAACCCTTGTTACAGTAGATTTTATTAGCATCTTAACAAACTAGTATCTCAAGGAGTAAAATTTGCAAAACTATCCTACACCTATAAAGGACCAATTCAAAATGATTCCATGGGATTTTCTAATCAGGATATTATTCATTTAGCAGTATTTCCTGAGCCCTTATCATATGCTAAGGAGCCCTGGTGGTGCAGTCATTAAGTGCTCAGCTGCAAACCAAAATGTTGGTGGTTTGAACCCATTCGCTGCTCCATGGGAGAAAGATCTGGAAATCTGCTCTGGTAGACTTAACAGCATTAGAGACTCTATGTGGCAGTCAAAACTGATTCAACTGTAACAGGTATATCATATGGCAGGCATTGGCTATATTAAGCATTGGCTGTGCTAGCCAAGGAGATAACATCCATAGTTCAGTAGTATGGTGCAATGAATCATTTCTGTGTGGCTTTTCTAGCTATGACTTTATGACTTGATTGGGCATGACCATGCCAATATAGTAATTGTAGCCCACCAACAGGATTGGTCAGTTTTTTGCCATCCTGCTGGACGAACAGCCAGGAGCTAGGACTTGCAGAGCCTTGCAGGCCACATTAGTGAATCTGATCATTATCCAAAAAGCCAACAGGAAAAAAATGGAGAGTTTCAATCAGCTGGAATATCAGATTTGAATTTATAAAGATAATTTTGCTGGCACAGTAGAAACTAGACTGTAGACTGCTTTGAGTAGATGTGGGTAGACTAGTTAAGAGATTACTGGAGCAGCCCAGAAAAGAGCATCAGATAAGAACAGCAGCTGTAATAGAGAAAAGCAGAAATATTAGAGAGAAATAGGACATGAAAACTGACAAGACTGGGCAATTCTCTAGGTATGGAAAGAGAGGAAGATGATATTTATCAAAATACAACAAGGACTTGTTATAAAAGGATTTCCTTCCTTTCTGTTCTCAGTTACTCCCCTAATCATAATTTCAAAAGTATGAGTCTTGTTCAAAGGGAAGGCCAAATTATTGACCCTGCCATGTCTTATCTATTGAGCTATTAATTTAAAATGTCAAATATTCAGTAACTTCAGGGAACAGTCCCCAGACTTTATACTCACTTACTAGCTATGTGATTTTGGTCAATTATTTCACTTTTAGAAGCCTATGTTCTCATTTATAAAGTGAGGATTGTAACAGTCCTATCATACAAACTTTTAAGATATGAGAGAATATACAAATGGCTGAGACAGTCCTTTAAGAAATCTTGGTGGTGCAAGCACCCTGGACAGTACTCTGGGTAAATACCCAGTTGCTAACTGAAAGGTTGGCAGCTGGAACCAAAAAAAAACCATTCTGCAGTAGAACGATCTGGTGAGCTGCTCTGGTAAAGACTGCTGTGTGCCTCTGAGTGACTCTTGATGCACATTAACCCTCTATGACAGAAAAGAACTGACTCATGGGGTTTCCAAGGCAATATTCTCTATGGGAGGTTTTTTGCCAGGATTTCTCCTTCCTAAGAGCTATTGGTGGGTCTGAACCACTTAACCATGGTGCCACTAGCCTAGAAAACCCTATGGTGCAGTTCTGCTCTGTCATATGAAATTCAACTCAAGGGCACTTAGCAATGACAGCAACAAGAAGACAGTCCTTGGCATACTGTATGCATAATATAGTAGCTACTGTTATTATTATTTTAACTACTACTATTGAGACATACTCCATCAGGAAAATGAAATCACCATCAGTGCTTTAAAGGTAGGGCTGTATTTCACATATTTTCTATAATAATCATATTGATTTTACTAAGAGGAAAAATTAAAAAAAAACAAAATTTTGTATATTTGATTCTTCTTTCACTTGATGGTTCAACAGAATCCAGTTCTGTGTAAGTATCTGAGCAGCTATGCTGTACTAAGCATTGTGCCAGCACTGAAGTTACAGACACGAGACTTGCTCTCTGCTATCAATCAGGTTACTCATCTGTGCTTTCTATCAGCTTCCATGTCTTATGCACCTGTCATATTATAACAAAACCAGAGAAGGGAGCATACTGTACCTAAAAGTGGTGGCCCCAGGAGGACAGGACAGCATTCCACAATGGTCACCAGTCCCACAGCACTGGAGAACCTCTGGGGTCCAACGAGGTCCATCAGTGTTTCAAACAATACTGAGCTGAGCCACCCAAATGCAAATCCAAAGAATCCCGCATAGACACAGAACCCAAGGTAGCTGGTGGAGGAAAAAGGTGCTAGCAAATGACATACTCCATTTGCAACAATAGAAGCTGCAAAGAAATACTGAACACGAGGTCTTATCCACTTTGTGTTGGCTACAAGTCCCATGGAGGGTCTGGCAACCATGTCAACAAAGGCTAGAATAGAAAGCAGGAAGGCTGACTTTTCATTAGAGTAATGCTTACTCTTGCCATAATTACTAAGAAAGACTAAAGGTGTAAATAGTCCAAAAAACATAAGTACATTACCAGAGAGGTACAACAAAAAGCCCCTGTGGGTAAAAAGGGATAAGTCTAGGAATTTGTTGATTGTTTGGAAGACCGACAGTTTCTCCTCTTTGGGGTTTCCGCCAATAAGATCTGTACTGGCATCACCTGTACCCTTTTTTACATCAGATTTTCCAGCTTCCTGAAGGGATTCTTTAGACTTGTCTTTCTTTGCACTGGTTGGCTTCGGCCCTATTGGTCGCATCAGGGATCCAGCTACACAGCAATTTAGGAGCAGGCCTCCAAGAATGAGGAAGCTCCCTCTCCAACCAAAGATATCAAAGAAAGCCTGGTTGAGGGGGGCCAGGGTAGAAAGGAACACAGGGCTGCCCGCCATAGCCAGTCCATTTGCCAGTGGTCGTCTCTTGTAGAAATACTTGCCAATCATGGTTAGGGCTGGATTCAAGTTGAAGGCAAGCCCCAGGCCTGGGGAGGAGGGGTGAAAAGAAAACAAAAACAATGTAATAAATATCATCAGAAATATATTTGGAGTTACTTAGCCTGACACTGAAACTGAAATGAGAGGGATAAACAAAGGAAAGGAGACAAAATCATCATCATCAGAGGCCACATTATACAGTGGTTTAAAGTATCAGCTTTAAAACTAGACTACATGGGTTCAAATGTCAGCATCACCACTTCCTGTCTTTGTCGTCTCAGTCATGTTGAGCCACTTGTGACTGTTTCTTTTAGTTGTGATTGAGTGAAAGTTTACAATCCAATCCAGATTTGCATGCCTGCCTATCTGTAGCTCCCTCTGCTCTCCCTGCCTGGTGACAGCACATTCCTCCTTTCTGTTCCATACGTCATATCCTCTTAACAATCTCCAGTCCCCTCTAGTAAGAGGCCAGTAGGATGACATCCTATAAATGCATAGAACCATAAAGTGCACACACGATATGGTCACTCTGTGTCCCTGAGTCCATTCCATTCCCGTCCAAAGGGTTGATCTCAGTAATGATCTAGGATCAGGGGCAGCATCAGGTCTAGAAGTCACGCTCCCAGGGGAACTCTCAGGCCTTTGACCACTGTGACTGTTTCTTAATGTGCAAAACTGGCACACAGAACAGTTGCAAGGAACTCTAGGCTTAATCCATATAAAGTGCTTAGTACAGTGCCTGGCATACAGTAAGCACTCAATAAAAATTAGTTATCAGTTATTACTCTTGTACTATTTGAAGGGAAATGACTGTCTAATTGTCAAACCTAGCAAAACCACCTGAAGGACTATTATAACCAGTAGAAGATCATCAGGCAGACAACTACAAACAGAGACAAAACATATTTACAACTGATAATGAAATACAAAATTATTCCTTTCATTGTAGCACCAATGACTTTTATGAAATTTTCCTGAGGGGCCTGAGAATTGAAAACAAAATGCACATACAAATGAAATTCAGGAGTAATAAAGCACAACACTGTCAAGATGTCAGTACTCCCCAAACGAATGTATTAATGTGATTCCAATTAAAATGTCAGTGGATTTTATCTTGGCAATGACGCAGATTGACTTTAAAATGTATTTAGAGAGCAAATACACAGGGTGAGATGAAGACTTACTTTACGCAAAAATGTTGTTGCTGGGACCAAGAAACAAACCCATTTCTGACTGATAGTGACCCTACAGGACAAAGTAGAACTGCCCCGCAGTCTCCAAGGGTGCCTGGTGGATTCCAGCTGCCCCGCAGATGGTTAGCAGCCATAGCACTTAACTACTATGCTGGGAATTAACCTCTAAATCCCTGGAATTTTCGAGTAACTAGAATGTTTGTTATCATGGAGGTCTGCCCGACTATATCTGACACATAATGTTAATAAGGTGACTCACGCAGGGGTGGGGGGCAGGCCATACTGAAAGACCTCCATTACATCATCCATTATGTCAGCCTGAATTCCAGGGGGGAGCAGGGGAATGGAGACCACATGAGTGATGATTCCATCAATCATGCCTAAATAGTACCAAAAAACCCCAGCCCCACTGCTGTGGAGTTGATTCTGACTCATGGCAACCCTACAGGACAGAGCAGAACTGCCCCACAGGGCTTCTAATGAGCAGTTGGTGGACTCAACCTGCTGACCTCTTGGTTAGCAGCCTATTGCCTAACTACTGCTCCACAAGGGCCCCTGGCTTATCTAATAAAACCTCCAAAAAGGTCTGGACACTGAAACATGGGGGAACTTCCTGGGGGGTAACAGACATCAATGTATCCCTGGGGACATGGAAGCTTCATGTTGGGGACTGCCCCCCAGACCCCACCCTATGTATCTCTTTATCCCAGTCTGATTCTGTATCCTCTCAACAGCAGCAAAGAACAACATAATAAAACTATAACTGTTAAGTGTAGTGGTTTCCTGGGATCTGCAAAACATCCTGGCAAATTACTGAACTTGAGGGGGTAGTGAGAATCCCACTTGTGTAGCTAGCTGGTTGGAAATGTAGGTGTCCCGGGGGACTTCTGAGCTCGTGGTTGGTATCCTGAGGGGCTAATAAGAACCCCTAAATTTGCAGTTTGGCCAATACCAGAAGTTTTGGGCCTGTATGGCAATGTGGAGCACTGTGACCTTTAGCCTGTGAGAGATGACATGGCCCTCGTGGTTAGGGACAGAAGAACTGTACTGCACTTAGTGTCACAACATGACACAAATGAATCGATTATGTGAGCCCTGGAAATCACCAGGAAATTTGTGGTGGTGCAAAAGGGGAGGACTGGGTCCAACCTAACAGATATTTAAGCACATTTATAAAAGCCAGGATCATTAGAAAAGTGTGGCCTTGACTAAGGAGTAAACACTGATCAGTTAAAGTGGACAGGAAGTCTAGGAATAGGCCCACGATACATACAAACATTTAATGTAAGATAAAAGCAACACTTTAACTTAATGGGGAAAGAACAAATAAATCAATAAATAGTGCTCATATGAGTAAATATTCAAGTAACTTTCTAAACACTCTCCCCCGCTGCCCCCTTGCCCTTAACCCTCTTACCATCTGTGTTTACACCCTTCCCAGAGGCTTATACCAATAAACCAGGGCATGCCACTCCCCTATGTCAAACCTGCTAATGCTTTCTATCTGTAGTCTTTACCCTGGCCTTACTTCCCTCCTTGACAGCATGCCACACCTTTCTCACATGTGCTGATACTAAGCATGCTATTGACTTAGGGTCTGTGGTTCCCTAGATTTTCACAATGTTGATTCTTTGCTATTACTCAGATTCCTACTTAAAACCATCTCTTCACTTTGGTGACCACCAAAATGCCACACTTTGTTCTTAAGGCTTTGTGTCACATTCATTGCTATTTGATATTTTTCTTTTTCATTAAATTGAGAGTCTCTTATGGTCTGCTTCCTCCCACTACAGGGGGCTGTTGTCTGAATGTGTTCCTTTATCCCTACAAGCCCTAGAACAGTGTCTGGCATTCAAAGTTACTGATGAATACATATCTGGTGAGTGAATCAATAAAAGAGGGAACAAATAAACTATTTCTTCTCGTTTCAGGTCAGACGCTTTCACGTAGTTAGAATTATTCAATGTAAAATATAAAACATGCTAAAAGAAGTAGGCAAATATATTTATGACCTTGGGGCAGTCAACAAGTTTGTAAGAATGACATTTATGATTCAGGGTTTTGAAATTCTGAAAATGTTAGAATATTGAATTAGAGAGAAAAAGTAGAAAAAATTTTTAAAAGATTTCAAATTGCAAAAAGTAACTATTTCATGCAAAAGGATAATAATTTAATATATAGTTAACTACACATTTACAGCAAAAAATGCACACACAAAAATGGTCAACAGGCATTTGTAAAAAAAAGTATCCACAGTCACAAGATATGAAAAACATTTACCTTACTACCAATAAAATCAAAACCTGTTGCCATCAAGTCAATTACAGCTCATAAAGATTCTAGAAGACAGAGTAGAATTGCCCCATTGAGTTTCCAAGGAGCACCTGGTGGATTTAAACTGCCAACCTTTTAATTAGCAGCCACTGCTCTTAACCACTGCACCAGCAGACTTTCCTAAAGTCTTAAAGAGATCCAAATTATAAACAGGAAATATTATTCACCTGTTAAACTGGCATCAATTGGGGGATAGGGAAGATAGTAACTTTGGCACTGCTGGGAAGGACACTCACCCACTGTGGCTGGGATTTCTGGAGGGCAATTTAGCTTACATTGTTTAAATACACACACACACAGAGACACACACAACCAGTTCCCAATCTGTAAATCTATCCTAATAAAATAGTCGTGTTCACAAAGAACTATCAACCAGATACTGTTTACTAACAGTAAAAAGGAAAAAATTAACAAACTCAATAACCTGATATCTAAAAGTTAATAAGGGTGAATAAATAAAATTATGGTATATCCTTTTAATGGAGTAATAAATATTAAAAATCTTATATGCCTTAATGCTTAGTGACATGGAAAGATTTAAGATACATACTAACTATGCTCAACAGCTTGGGCTCATTATGGCAATACCTAATTCTGGCAATTTGGCTATTAAAAAAAAAAAAAAAAAATCAAGTATCCTCTAAGTCTCAAAAAGGTACCTGGTCATTCTACCAGATAATTCCTGCTTTACATTTAATACTTTCTCTTTCTCCAATAGAAGGCTACTTCTTCTTGAGAGATAACCAGTGACCACCCTGGCAACAAGTTGCCAGGCACTGTCTATTAAGAAAACCACCTCTTTAAAATTCAGTGAACAATGAACACCTTTATGACAGCAGTTTCTTTAAAAGTTTGCTTATCTAGTGGGTGGTTGGAGGAAGGAGAGTGGGTGGAGAGGAGGGGAAAGGAGACTATTGGGAGGATGAGACATGTATGGAGCAGAGAGGAATAGTGTGCTGTCACCATGCAGGGAGAGCAGTGGAAGCTGCATATAGGTGGGCATGTAAATTTATACGGGAATATACATTTTCACTCAATCATATTAAATTAGAAAAAAAAAAGTTTGCTTATCTATTGCTCTTCGATCTAATCCAGTCATTTCTGTAAGGAAGTTATTTCACTCATATGATCAGACAGATAAATACCCAACAGCAGCAGTAAATTAACGGTTGAAAGGCATCAGTAGCAACTTACCTCCAATGACACCAATACAAAAGTAAAGTTCCTGCACGCTGTTACAGAAAGAAGCTGCAATCAAGCCACAGCCTGACAAGCAGCCACCAGCAATCATGATTGGACGGCTGCCATATTTATTTACCAGGATACTGCTGATAGGACCTAGGAGATAACCCAAAATGTAGTAGTTTACAGGAAATGAACCTACATATCTACACACGTAGGGTCTACACAAGGCATTACTGACAGTCAGTGACAAATCCCCCAAAGTAAACAGATACAATAAAGGGCAATGGTAAACAATAAAGAGTTTGATAATTACTTCACACTCACAGGTTTATGTACTGGAAAACAAAGATGTTAGAAAACATCACTGTGTATCTTGTGTATAGAGAGATACTGGACAGGATTCTATTACAATACAGTAAAACCTGCAAAAGCCCAAACCTGTCAGAGAAGGAAAATCTCAAATGTTTATCGTTAGAGTGACAGAAAAGTATTAAGGACACACCTTGTTAAAGGCTGAAAACTTGTGAGACCTAGGCAAACAAGGCAGTCCTGCTGAATTCTAGTTCTCCAAGGTTTCACTGTATAAAAGACTCTATTCTTAGTTTTTCTCTTATAAGGCAAAACAGGCTGAAAACACCATGGGAATGGAAGTTCCCTGACTTTGTATTGTATCTACGAGATGATCAACATGTATTCAGTAAGTTTGCTGTTTTCACTTTT
This sequence comes from Heterohyrax brucei, assembly GCA_028571685.1. NCBI lineage: Eukaryota > Metazoa > Chordata > Mammalia > Hyracoidea > Procaviidae > Heterohyrax > Heterohyrax brucei. Next base: position 162,682,252 of record CM053140.1, read on the forward strand.
GCACAGGCATCCGGAATAAAGACAACTGATGATGTGACACATGAACACATCCGAACACATGTCTGTGGGTTTAGATCATTATTTACATCTTACCATAAGTGTGGTTCAAAAAAGACAAAAATACATTACTAAATTTCTTCCAAGTTGAAGTAGTTTCACAATTAGAATATCTGTCACTGAAAACAAAACAAACAGATCCTAATTATATCTAGATGTCTTCTGGAATCAACTAAGTATGTCTTTCAGAGTTAACTGGTTCCACGCCTATCATACTATGTTTGGTAATACCAATACAATGAAAACAATGCTTCAAGGAGGACATATGTTAGATGCTGGTCAAAATAACCCTGTGTCTAAGAACTCAAATGTATAGGAACTGGGGTATTATTCAAGAAAACCACATTAAATCTCTTCAGCTAAAGAGACACATACAAAAAGCACTTGAGGTTCCTTGAATGTGAATGAAAGAAGCAAATACAAGGTAAAGTATTATGAAGACCAGAAAGAAAAAGATTTTATGCAATTCATGAATCAAGTTTCTACCACGAACATAAATAGCATTTCTCTTATAACTTACTACAAACAGATGTAACATGTAATTTGCCTATTCCAAATTTAGAATAAGTCTTATAAATTATAAGAAAGTCCTAGTCAAAGTAAACAGTGTTTTAAAAGCTGCAAGACAACTCTTAAAACTAACAATATTTGCTAATTATAGACTGAATGACATTCAGTAAATTTATTCATGTTTATAAAAATCCTTTGGGCTCTGCTTTATGGATATGATTTTGTGGAAATGATGGCTTCATCATTATAAACATGTAAATATATACGAGCATACATATATGTGTATATAAACATGCAATCACGAATGGAAGCTTTTGGTGATGCTGATGTTTCAGAGGATCCAGTCTCTCCAAGGGGCTGGGTCAAAAACTGGCTGCCAAGAGAGACTTCCGGTTCAAACAAAGCATGCAGAAAGCAGTTTTCACTGTTGCCGTCTAATTTACCTCATGAAAATATCAGGCCACAACTGGTTTGAAAACATCTTGAATTTACAACTTACGTAAGATAGAAGAATGAAATATTAAAACAGCAGTCACAAAATATGTCTGTGTAAATCAGTCACAAACAGATTTTTGTCTAGTCAGGATTACAAAGATCCAAACACTGCCATACTGGAGACTCCGTGAAGGAGAAGTTAATGCTGTGGAGACTGCAGTGTTGGAAACTGTAAACCAGGAGCGTTACGATTACATTACCACGGAACTAAAAATATGCGCATTTACACTCTAAAAAAACTCTGGCAAATTCAAACAAATGAACAAAATCAAGAGTATATAACCAAGTGGTCCTCCTCTGGTAAACAACAAAACAACCTCAGCAGTCACTGAGCTGACTGTGACTCACGGCAGCAACCCCACGGGTGTCAGACAGAAACGTGTTCCCTAGGGCTTTCCCCGTTTAGGCATTGGCTATGGGTTTTTCATAAATGCCGTTTATTATGCTGAGGAACGTCCCTTTTATTCTACTTTGTTGAAAGTTTTTATCAAGAAAGGGTGCTGGATTTTATCAAATGTCTCTTTTGTGTTGGTTTGTATGATCATACGGTTCTTTTCCTTTGTTCTCCTAACGCGGTATAGTAGTGACTGATTCCATAGGGTTTTCAGTAGCTGATTTTTCCATAGGAGGTGGTCCGCCCTTTCTCCCAAGGCTCCTCTGGGTGGACTCAAACCTCCAACTAAGTGTGTTAACCAGATTTGTCAGAGGAGAGGACTCCCTTTCCTCTGCTAACCCCACTAAAAGAATACTTCACCTCTAACAAGCATTGACACCTACCTCTGACTCAAAGCACTAAAAAAAAGGAAAGAAAACCCAAACCAATCATACCTCAAGGCATATCAATACTACTGTTCAGAGTCGGCCTCAAGCACACAAGTAAAGAATTATTACAGAAGTAAAAGTGATAATTCTTAGGAGACTTACCACTTAGAAGCCAATCAAAACAAAATAACCCCTTTAATTAAAAAAATCTGCCACAAGGCTTTTAACAGGCAATTTATCTTTTGGAGTTATTTCAGGAAACATGACCTCAATTAGCGATCATTAAAAATAGAGATAGGCCCAATTTATGTGCCTATTATAAAAATTCAGAGAAATGTGCTAGTTATCTTACTAGAGTGTAAGGACAAAGAAAGAATTGTTTTCCCAAAGGAAAGTGTCATGTGCAATTAGCACAACTGACATCACTTTTGATGCAAAATGTAACTGGCTCTCAAACTCTTTGGCAGCTGAGAATTTTAATCAGTGAACTCCTGATTTGTACTCAGCCTAAAGAAACACTGAGGACCTCTGGATAACAGTTACACCCATTTCTTCAAGTCACAATGGTCAAAATTTATTAGAAATTCTGGCAGTTTTGAGTGCAAAGTCTCAGAAGCTACAGTCCCAAGTCTCTTTTGGTTTCTCTGAGGTTATTAAAAATAATACGTACTATAAGTTAGCACTTTAAAACACTAAACCTGTTACTGTCGCATCAGTTCCGACTTCTAGTGACCCCACAGGGCAGAGCAGAACTGTCCCACAGTTTCCAAGGAGGGCCTGGTGAATTTGAACTGCCCACCTTTTGGTTAGCAGCTGTAGCTCTTAACCACTATACCACCAGGGTTTCCAATTTAGCACTTACGTTCCTTAGAAAATTAATCTTATAAACAAAACGAGCATATTTCAAACTTCAAAAAGCACAAAAGGCACACAGTAGAAAAAAATGGTCTTCCTACTTCTGTTCCTAGACAGTCAGTTTCTCTCCACGGCAACCAAGTTACCTGTTTCTTCTGTGCAATTAAATAATGCACTTGATTCAATTATGACTTCAATTACTCATTCCTGTTTGATAGCTTATGTTATAAACCTCTCAAAGATGGGGGTCAGGAGCATTGTTCTCTGTCACTCACAACACCTAACTCTGTGGTAGGGTGCAACAGTGACCAGCTGAATCTGTCACAAGTTTAGCAGCTGAAGGCTAACTTATTTATAATTGAAAGAGGTAAACAAACAAAAAACCCAAGTTTGTTGCTGGGATTCCAATTCAGAGACCCTATCAGGCAAAACAGAACAACCCTACTGGGATTCCAAGGAGGAGCTGGTAGATTCTAATGTCAACTTCTTGGTTACCAGCCATAGTCCTTAACTACTATGCCACCAGGGCTCCTATTAAAGAACTATATGTGAGAATAATCTGAGGCACTAAAATTCCACCAAAACCAAGACTTAAAAAAGTGAAGCCAAAAGCCAAAGCCAAGTCAATTCCTACTCATAGTGACACTGTAGGTCAGAGTGGGGCTGTTCCATGGTTTCCAAGGAGCGCCCAGTAGATTCGAACTGCCAAACTTTTGGTTAGCAGACATAGCACTTAACCACCACGCCACCAAGAATTCCAACAGAAGTAAAAGCTTGGCTAAATGAGCAATATAGACACACTGTCAATCTCAGTAAATGGCTTTAGAATCCCTGCTAACTAAAACAACTATACATTATAAGTATCATGGTAGGCTTGTCTTTTACAAGTTAAAATGTGACTTGATGTCCCAAGTTGAAACAGAATTTTAAATGACATTAAATAAACAACTTACTCTCTACATTTCCTTCACAATATGCCAAACAGAATGGAAAATAATGACAAAACTTAGCAGTCTAGGATGCAGTTGAAATGTTTTTGGACTTATAAAGTCACAAGGAATGAGGTAGAGATTTTATTCAGTTCTTTAGCTCTAACACCATGAAAAGATTTTACCTGAGACTTTGAACAGTGCGTTTCAAATCAGACTGACTTACTTGAGTTCTTCTAACATTTAGAAAATATCTGTATTTATGTTAACATCAAGAGTCCAGCACACAGCAATAACAAGAGAAAACAGTTGCTGTGCACATGTCATTTAAAATTTTTGTTTTTTTTAGCTCAATATTTCAATTGGATCAAATCAGGGATCCTCAGAATTTCTCATTTCTGTTTCGGAATACTTCAGGGGAACAAGAAGAGCACAAGTTGCCAGTGGGAAGAACTGCCAAGGGAATGAAAAAAAATGTAACTCTAAATGTGATACAAAGCTTACAGAAAGAACATTTAAAGACATCAAAGAAAAAAAGTTAGCTAATGCACCTCTAGCTGCTGCATGGTAGTTAAAAGCACAAGCTTCAGTGGGTACTTACCTCCACCATACATAACAGCCAACATGATGGAGGATATCCATGACACTTCACTGGTGCTGGCATGGAATATGCCTTCAATTTCTTTGAAGAACACAGTAATAGATTTAGGAAATGCATAAGAGAAGCCAATGGAAATGAAAGCTCCAACAACAACTGCCCACCCCCAGCCTCCATCTGGGGGGGTGTATCCAACTGGACCTCCAACTGCTGGTGGCATTGTAAATGAAGATGAATTGCAAAATGCAGGTCAGATCCAAATATCTGAAAAATATTAAATTAAAATGTTTACAATAGTATGTTCCACAAAACCCTTATACCTGGGCTTTGAAATAACTGAATGTTTTTTCAATGTGACCTAAGACATTGTTTTCTGAGAATATTAACAGGGAAAAAAATTTAAGAGTTATTGCCATAAAAAGCTCCCTACCATTTAGAAGCATATCAAAATAAATCCTTTGTAATACATGTAGCTCTAGCACAGTGTTTTATCAGTATCATAGTTTCTCAAATTACTACAGATATGCCTCATTTGACTTATCTGCTTGCAAAATTCACCTAACGCATACCTATAGCTTCTACAAGTTTCTCCCCTTTCCCAAAACATATTCTTTAATACATATTCCCTTTTTACTTTCTCTTGTCAGCTGATTTGTAAGTGTTAAGAAGCAAGTACCTAACCCACAAGGTACATAGCAATTTGCAAAACAGAAGATAATTCTGAACACAATAAATTATTTCAGAAAAATTTCCTTTCATCTAATTGCTCAATTCATGGTATTTTTCTCCCTATTGTATGACAAGAAAGACAAGCTCCTATATATGAGCTGGTGATACAGTTCAACATATAAACTGAACTCTGATTCCAAAAGATGGTGGTTTTATAAACTTGAAGTCACCTTAGTTCTAGTGAACATCATGGTTAGAAAATAACATTTCCTGTTAGATTATGACTAGGAGTGGGTGTACTCAGCATTTGGTGATAGGCTTATTTGTCTTCTCATTAAACTCTCTTTTAACTTATGTAAGTCAACTGTCAACCTGTATTTCCATTCATTGTGCTACACTATGTTAGCACGCCTATTTCATATTACTCCCCTCAGGCTGTGTTACAGCAAAAATATAGGTCAGAGACAAAAGTATCACTCTTGGCCTCCATGCTCTTTAGTCTAAATTACAAACTCTATAACCAGCAACCAGGACTGAGGTCAACTTTTCAGATAAGAATGGACTAGATTTGGTGACACAGTGTTACCATATGATGTGTGTACTTCACGGTTTTACACATTTAAAGGAGGCTGGCCTACTGGTTTCTTTCTAGATGGGAGAGAAGAGGGTGAAGAGGAGGGGACAGGTGCTCCTTAGGAGAATACCAGAAATACAGAATGAAAAGGAGGAATGTGCTGTCACTGGGTGAGGAGAGCAGATGGAGCTGCAGATACGAAAGCATGCAAAACTGATTTGGACTGTATACTTCCATTTAATCACAAAACAACTCTAGCTTAACAGAAACAGTACTCTCAGCTTCTAAATACTGTTCCTTCCAATGGATCTAACACTTCAAGTATGATTTTGGACAAGTAACCTTGAAAGGGTAGAAAGAGAACAGCCCCTACAGAAAATTTCCCTAAAAAGTGAAAAAAAGAAAAAACAGGGAGAAAACAGAAAATAATAATCATTCCCAGGTATGAAAATAACAATCATTCTCAGGTATGAAAGGCTTACTATGTGCCAGGCCGTTTACAGGTACTATCAAGACAGCAGTGAATAAAAGAGATATAATTCCTACCCTCATCTAATCCAGAAGATCTAACATTAAAGTAATCCAAGGTTAAAAGTCAAAGGCTGTAATGCAGTATGCAATGGTAAAGACAGGCAGCAATGTCAGGCATTTGTGTCTTGTGATTTTCAGAGAACCCAGCTAATGTTTGACCATTTTGAATTGGTATTCATTGTAGGCTTTTGGTACATCTTTCTTTTGGAAACCCTGGTGGTGTATTCGTTAGGTGCTAAAGCTCTTAAACCAAAAGGTCAGCAGTTCAAATCCAACAGGTGCTCCTTGGAAACTCTACAGGGGAAGTTCTACTCTGACCTACGGTGTTGCTATGAGTTGGAATTGACTCAACAGCAGTGGCTTTTTTTGGCTTTTCTTTGGTTATATTTCTTGCTGTACCTTGTTTTACTTTCTTCTCTGTCCTTACACTTTGTATCATTACATGGCACATATCTTTCATCCATTCGCACACCCTAACCTTTTTCTAATACACAAAATTATTTTATCCTCTAAGGGCACTACTACAGTAGCAATAATGATAAAAGCAACAAGAGGAGGGCATAATAGTGAGGGGTGGTAATGAGAAAAAAAATGGTAATTTTCCTGATATTTACAAACATTGCTTTAGTCATTAAAAAATTTAAAGTATCCTACTGACTTAGATATGGATATAAACTCTGCATCTACAGCAGTTTTAAATGTACAGACCCTTTTTAAAGGGGGAAGGAGGGCTCTTAGAAGACCACTAGGTTAAGGAATTCCTTGTTATTTACAGATGTCTAAATGAGACACAAAATTACAAAACTCAAATCAACTGAAATGAGCATTAATTCAATGAGACAGAAGATGCTGTTTTGCTGAAATCAGAGTGCTGCTCACAAAATGAATTCAATTAAGCTACTATACACTCCTCTGTATTGAGGTGCCACAAAACTTCATTTTGTAGGCTTTATAGTGTTCCACAACATCATTTGATCTTTATTTGTTAAAATTTATCATTTATATATTAGTTACCAAAAAAAAAAACCCAAACCCATTGCCACCGACATAATTCCAATTCACAGCAACCCTGTAGGACACAGTAGAACTGCCCCATAGGGCTTCCAAGGAGCACCTGGTAAATTTTAACTTCTGACTTTTGGTTAGCATCCATGGCTCTTAACCACTCTGACACCAGGGTTCCCATATATTACCTAAGCTTCGGTTTTTCTAAATTAGCTTGCACAGTTAAAGTCATGTCATTTAGTAACAACATTTATTGTAGCAACTATCCCCCTAAAAAAAAAAACAAATGTAGAATAGTTTTCCTTTAAGTTAGCTTTTGTTTGAACTTTAAACTGTCAATAAAATGAACACCAACAGACCTAAATAATACATATATGCCTATTTATGCATACACATGTACATAAACTTTTTAGTGAGAATTATTACAAGAAATCTTGTATCACAGTAATGTTATTAAAAAAGTCCTGGATACACTATTCAGATTTCTTCAGAAGGGGAAGCTGTGCTCCAGATTTCCTTGAGAGCCTTTGTTTGGCCTTTCTCCAAGGCTCCCCATGGTCCTCTGGCCAGAGAAACAAGATCGAGATGTAGTGAGAACCAGCAAGCCCCACAAGCAGAATCCTGGATTTCAGAGGCTCAACTATTATGTTGAAGGATTGGTTTAAAAAACAAAACCAAAAACCAACAATTCAAGGACCCTTACTTTAATAAGCTACAATACAGTGAATGACCAAGAAAAAACTATCATACACTCAGATGTAGTAGTAATACAAAAGCTTGTAGAGGCACTGGTAGTTTAGTGGTGGAATTCTTGTCTGCAATGTGGGATGTGGGTTTGATTCCCAGCCAAGGTACCTCACATGCAGACACCAGCCATCTGTCAGCGGTGGCTTGCATTTTGCTATGATATACTGAATAGGTTTCAGCAGAGCTTCAAGGCTAAGTCAGGCTAGGAAGAAAAGTCTGGTGATCTCCTTCCGAAACAAGCGAGTGAAAACCCTATAGATCACGATGTTCTAATATGCAAGTAATCCTGGCGATGGTACAGGGATGGGCACCATTTCATTTTATTGTGATTGGGGTCACCATGAATCAGAGGCTGACTGGATGGCAGATAACAAGAACATACCAGTTTATAAATGCTTAAAACAAGTCTTAATAAATTTCAAAAGACTAAAATCATACCACAGAGGTTCCCTTGACTGTGCTAAATTAATCAGAAATCAGCAACAAATAGTCTGGAAACTGCCCCCCCCAAAAATATTAGAAAATCAAATGGCATACTTTTAAATAATCCATGGATCAAAGAAGAAATCACAAGGGGAATTAGAACAAGGGAAAAAAATGAAAGACACAAACTATCAGTATCAAGAAAAAAGAGGAATCATCACGAAAAATTCTAACACACCTACTAGGATGACTATGAATTTAAAAAAACAGAAAACAATAGGAACTGGTGAGGATATGGAAAATAAGAACTCTTATCCTTTGCTAGTGATACTGTAAGGTGACACAGCCACTGTAGAAAACTGGTGGCTTTGTTAAAAGTTTAACTGAGAATTCTACTCCTAGGTGTAAACTCAAAAAAATTCCATTCCTAGGCATAAACTCAAAAGAAATGAAAGCAGAAATACAAGCATACTTGTACACTAATGTCCACTGCAGCACTATTTACAACAGTCAAAAAGCAGAAACAGACTAAATGTCCACTGACAGATGAATGGATAAATAAAATGTGGTGTCTACATACAATGGACTATTATTCAACCAGAAAGAAAACTGATGTCCTGATAGATGCTATAACAAGTATGAACTTTGAGAACATTACAGTAGATGTCAGTCTCAAAAAGGCAAATAATGTGTAATCACACTTACATGAAGTATCCAGAGTAGTTAAGTACATAGAAACCAGTTTATTAGTGGTTACCAGGGGGCAGGTGGGAGGAAGAGGAAAGAACAACTCAGGAATCACTGAACCTGTGTTAAAAAACATTTTTAAAACTGGGGAACAGAAACAGATGATGGTTAAACAACATCAAAAAACATAATGTTGCTGAAGTATAACATATGAAGATAACTGAAATGAAAATGTTTTGTGAAACACAATAGATAACTCCGAATAACTGAACTAAACCAAAAACAAAGAATTAGTTTTCAAAATACCAACACTTTGAGGGATAGAGTAGCAGAGACAGAGGTATCTAAGGATCATGGTTTCAGGGGACATCTAGGTTAACTGGCATAACGAAGTTTTTTAAGAAAATATGCTCACGGGACAGGGAGAGCAGTGGAAGCTGCATATAGATGGACATGTAAATTTATACGGGAATGTACATTTTCATTCAGTCATATTAAATAAAAAAAAGAAAGAAAATATGCTGCATCTCACTTTGGTGAGTGATGTCTGGGATCTCAAAAGCTAGTAAGCAGCTATCTAAGCAGCATCAACTGGTCTCAAGCATCACCTGGAGCACAGGAGCATGAAGAACATCAAAGACATAAGGAAAACATGAGCCCAAGAGACAGAAAATGCTGCATAAACAACAGACTACAACATGAGACCAGAAGAACTAGATGGTACCCAGCTACCACCGATGGCTGCCCTCACAGTTTTGTTGGAACAGAAGAAATGCAGGTACAGGACTCGAACTCCGGTAAAAATGTTGAGACTTGATGGTCTGACAGACTGGAGAATTCTCAGAAGGACTTTCTGTTAGCCCAGAACCAAAACCACTCCTGTCTGAAGAAGCCAACTCCTCAAAGATTGAACTGTTCTGTAAGACATAAAACGATACTGGTGGAGATTTCACTTCTTGGTGTAAGTAGGTAATTGGGCAGATTAGAAGATGGGGGAACAGTAGGGGGAGGGGAAGTGGCTGAATGGACATAGGAGACACAGGGAAGAAAGGACAAGTGTGCTGTCAGTGTGGGGACAGCAGCTAGGGTCACATAAAAAAATGTAAGTGTTTTGTATCAGAAACTGACTAGAATTGTAAATTTCCACTTAAAACACAATAAAAACTAATTACAAAAAACATTTTGTTACGTCTGTGTATGTATGTATATATCATATATATATATAATTGGCCTCTCATGTACTAAAAAAATTTACAGAATATTTTAAGCAAGCTTATACTAGAAAATCCCGTAAGTTACATGAAATGGAGAAAATCCTTGAAAGATACTAGGTCACCAGTGTCCTCTAACAAATCCTGCTCTACAAACCAGTCCAGGGAGACTAAGGTCACTCATTTTTGATACCAAACTTCGTGGTAGATAACCAATTCCACTGTACACACCAGCTATATCCTATAGAAATCTCAGCTTCCCTTCCCTGTTCAGTTCAGATCCCAGCTGCCCATGCAGGCCTTCTCTTTTTCATGCCCAGTCACCCAGGGCTGGGTCAGCAGGCACTGGTCAGAAGCCTGGAAATTCACATGACTCCCTCTGCTTCATTCTGGTGGCTTCCCCAACCCTTCAGGTCGAGTATGTATTTGAAATGACTCACAGAAGTTACATGATGTTTACTATAGCTTTATTACAACCAAGAAGGATACAGAGAGACAGACAAGGTGGGGAAGGGGGTCACAATCTCGATCTTCCATGCCTAAAAGGTTTCCACTACCCTCTTGCGAGCAGACGTTCACTCCTACCATCATGCCTCCTGAGACTCAGTCAGCACTGGGCCCCCAGATGATCCCTCCTGGTCTGATAACCCCAACTAATTATCCTCACGTGTTGGTATAGCTTGAAAAAACTGAAACAAAGCCCAAATGTCTTTCTGCAAGGTGACTTGATTTCACACCTCACAGATACGTAAACCACTAAAGTTCTTTCTGAAATAGTAACTGTACTAGTCTTATTTCCAATAAACAAATTCAATTTTTAGCTAATAACTTTCTCACAAAGAAAATTCCATTTTTAGATGGTTTCATAGTTGAATTCTACCACGTATTTAAAGAAGAAATACTATAGTTTGTCATGAAATAAACTGTGTTCCCCCCAAATTCTCTATATCAATTTAGCTAGGCCATGATTCCTGGTACTGTGATGTTCCATCATGTTGTAACATTGCCTGTATGATGTCAAGGAGCGTGGACAGGCAGCAGTTGTGTTCTGGGGCAGGAATCAGTGTGTAAGATTGTTCTGTGCCTCGAGCTCATCTCTTGAGAAGGAACAAAGCTAGCAGAGAGATTTGGGGACTTCGTACCACCAAGAGGCTGTGCAAGAAGCTTCACCCCTGCACCTCAGAAGCTTCCAGTCCAGGGGAAGATAGATGACAAAGACTTGCCTCCAGAGCCAGAAGAGAAAGCCTTCCCCTAGGGCTGACGCTCTGAATTTGGATGTTTAGCTTACTGTACTGTGACAAATGAAGTTTCTCTTTTTAAAGCCATCTACTTGTTATATCTCTGTTACAGCAGCACTAGCTAAGAAAGAATTCTACACCAATCCTTCCAGAAAACAGAAGAGTAAATACTTTTTAGCTCATTCCATGAGTGAAGCATTACTGTGATACCAAACTGAGACAAAGACATTACTAACAAAAATCAACAACCCTCTAAGAACATAAAAGCAAAAAAGCCTTTAACAAAATTTTAGCATATCAAATGCAATATATAAAAATGATAACAGATGCAACTTATCCCCAGAAACTGTAATATTTGAAAACAATGTAACGTAGTATATTAAAACATAGACTAAAAATTTTTTAAATGCATGTGCGCCTAAAAAGAAGAAAGCATCTGACAAAATGCAACACCCATTTGAGGGTTCCTAGCTTGTTCCCTGGAACTCTGTAAGAGCTTGGCCGTCAACTAAAAGGTCAGCAGTTCTTCAGATTCACCAGCTGCTCCTTGGAAACCTTATGAGTCAGAATCAACTTGACGGCAACGGGTTTGGTTTGGTTTCAGCTTGTTCCCTACGTTTACACTTTGGAAAATAATGTCACATCCCAAAATAGTATCGTGCTAGGACTGTGGTTTTTAATAAATTTTATTCCTAGTATGTACTTTATAAAAATCAAGGTGTGTCTGTACAAGTGTTTCTCAGGACAGTGGTCTTCAACTGTTTTAACTCAAAAATAGTTAAAAAAAAAAAAAGTTCCCTCTTATACATTAATTTGGAGCCCTGGTGGTAACAGTGGTTATAAGTTTAGCCTCTAGGCAGAAGTCAGCAGTTCAAATACACCAGCTGTTTCTTGGAAACCCTGTAGGGCAGAGTTCTGCTCTGTTCTCCAGGTTACTATGAGTTGGAATAAACTTAACAGCAACAAGTTTTGGTTTATACACTTAATGCCTAAATTTATTACGCTTAATAGTTGCAAAAAATATAATTTCTGGCATATCATGCATCATATATCCTTGAAATAATGTCAAAATGTTGGCACTGTTTAGCCAAGTCAACTTTTGGAATATGTCTACCATATAATCAAATTAACCCCAGTCCTCATTCTCAAACCAATTAGACAAAACAGATTTGTTAGTCATATGTCATTTCTACTGACATAATTGTTGATACATATACCTGTAACCATCTCAAATTCTAACTTCAAAAACAGACAGAAGACTGGAGTTAGTGGCCCAGATGAAATAAGCTCCTGCTTGTCTCCTCCAACATTTTTGACTCATGGGACATAGCCTCTTCTAAGATTATGCATTCTGGACTTTTCCCTTCATTTGAGGCCCTAGGGATTTTTATACCTTAGGGCAGTGTAGCAGAGCAATACTTAGGATGATTGAGAACTGCACCTTTCTTTTGTAGGTAGGAAGAGAAAGGCTTTTGGATTATGTAAATTGAGAAAACAGAAGCTAAAGACTTCAAGCATCCATTCCTGGGAGGGATGACTTTTAGGATACATATGAATCTGAAGATTTAGAAAAGAATTTTCTTAAAAATATAACTCATTTTTAAAAGGTTAAAGATTTTTGTCCTACAGCATTTCATTTATCAAAGATTTGCACAAGAAAAACATGTGTAAGGTTCTTAAAATTTCTACAGGAATGAATATAGTACAAAAGCCATTTAACAGTTCAGTTCTGGTAAAGGAAGTAGCCTGGATTCTGAGATTATATTAAATACAAATACTCTAGGCATTAATTTTTACAAGTTTTCCTTCATTTGAGCTCTGAATAATGAGAAAAGCACTTGAAATTTTGCAATAAAAGAACCATTAAAAAGATTAACTCATTTCAGAATATTTACACACACAGCAAGACACCCACACACAGACAGTAAAACTGTTTAACACATCAGGCTCTCACTGGAACAGTTAATACATGCTGGACGTGATTAAACTGTGCACTTAGCCGCCAGCTATGATTTACCCCAATCAGTTAAAGCAGTTACTTTTTAGTCACTAAGACTTGCCTCATCAAGTTAACACCTTATTCCACAGTTTCAAAAGTAGCTTTAAAGCTTCAAGATGCTTTGAAAAGATTCAGAAGGAAACACGAAGAAAGGGTTAAGGAATTTTATTTTACAGAAAACATACTTCAAAAAACCAGACATGAAGGAAACCAATGCCATGGAAGACTTTAGGTACAAACTACTGAATAGGAAATGAATTTGCTCAGTAAACTTTCACCTATATATAAAATAAAAATTAAACAAAAAAAAGCCAGACATGGCCTTAATTCTGCCACCATCTGACTAACGGTTGTCCTTGTTAAAATTCTGATGGTACACAATTGGAAAAAACATCAGTAATATAATTATCTAAACATACCATTTTGTTTAAACTGACCAAATCTCAGCTATAAAAAGAAGAGCTTATTCAAAATGAAAATTATGAGAGCATACCCCTTGTATTCAGAGTTCCTTTGGGGAAAGGGAACATATCTAACGCTACTTATATAAAGCCCAAAGACTGAAAGAAATTAAAGGTTAAGATTTTAATTCTAACAATGTGCACAGTTCCTTTCTACCATTTTTTAGGACTCCCTAAGCCAGTTGCCACAGTGTAGACTCTGATTCATGGTGACTCCACATGTCAGAGTAGACTGTGCCCCTCCTTAGGGTTTTCAGTGACTGCTTTTCCAGAAGTAGATTGCCTAGCTGTTCTTCCAAAGTGCCTGTAAAGCCAAACCAAGCCCACTGCTGTCGAGTTGATTTTGACTCATAGAGACCCTACAGAACAGAGTAGAACTGCTCCACATGCTCCACAGAATTTCCAACCAGTACCTGATGAATCTGCACTGCTAACCTCTTGGTTAGCAGATACAGCACTTAATTATTATGCCACCAGGCTTTTGGGGTAGACTAAAATTCCTAACCTTTCAATTAGCAGCTGAGTACATCAGCCATTTGGACCACAATTATGACTACCTACTATTAGTTGCTTAAAAGTGAAGAGATTTAAAAAAGGAAAAAGTCATAGGGTGAAGAGAGTTCACCAGTTCACTTTGCAAAAGACAAAGAAGGGAAGTCATCACTCTAACTTGCCTTCGTAATGATAGCAGTGACAAGAATCACATTCTCTCCTTTTCTCCTAAAAGACAAGGTACTAGTAAGTTAATCTGGAAAAAAAACTCATCATGTCCTTTCCCCATTCCCAAAAAGAAATTATAAAACCCTTTGGAAACAGAACATACTGATACATTCTCTACACTTCCCCATCAACCTTCAAAACAAAGACACTGTCGTTTTTTAAAATGGCAAAGACCATTTTGTGAACTTAAAAAAGGCAAGACAGATCTAAAATAATCTTAACAGAATTTGTTACTAAAATGCAGAATGGTTTTAGTTATCAAATCCACTCATTTTTATAGGAGTAAAATAGTATTTCATTATAGTTTTGATTTCCATCTAACAATGGTAACTTTTTCATGTTTTCTGACTGCCTGTGTTCTTTAGTCAAATGTCCATTCATGTCATTTACCCACTTTTTAACTGGATAGTTCTGCTGTTGGAGTTTTCTATTTTAGAAACTAGACCCTTATCAGATATGTATTCATCTTGATTTTGTTTAATATTTTACAACAATCCAATGACATTGCTGTTGTTATCCCAATTTTACAAGTGTCAAACCTAAGTTTCTTGCAACTGGTTTCAAAATGAAGAATATTAAAATTATATATGTAGTTAGAGAACTAATGAAATTGATCATATTTGTAAATGGGCAAGCTAATATGCAAACTTAAAGGCAGTAGAAGTATTGCATATATATATACATTTAATCTTCCTTTGTCAGTCTCAGCCACTGTCATGCTCAGTAATTTGAATCTGTAGCACTTCTAATTCTCCTTGAATAAAATGACTTATGGCATCTGTTCAACCAAATACACATAATTTTACACAAGTAGGAGAGTGGGAAGAGGAAGTATGGTTCCCAGTAACCTGTAGAAACTCTCAATTATATATTCTAGTTTCCCTGCTTAGGGTAAATTTTAATGTATCTGTTCTTATCTTTATCACTGTAGTGTCTTTACAAAGTAAGTGATTCCTTTGTAGACTTACCAAATAAATCACACTATGGTATATGTTAAATTATCTGAATTTTAAAACTGAGAAAAGTTGTAAGAGAAACTTTTACTTAGTCTGATTTGCAAACTACAAGCACAAACTCCAATTAAAAAAAATACTTCTCCCTTTAATAATTCAACTTGATGCTCGATTCTGCACTATTGTGAAATAACTGTTGACATTTTATTATGCAAACATTTTAAGAAACTAGCAACTATTTTTACGACAGCTGACAAATATAAAAACATGAGAAGAAAGTACAAAAATGAGACCCAAGTTAGCATTTTTTCATTACTAGGGCAACAGCTACTACAATTCTAGGAGGAGGCAAACTTCTTTTAAGGTGTCACGGCATTACTAACAATGAACTACTATTTGAAAATAAAATTAAATCCACTAGCAACTACATACACTACCCAAGGTGTAAATCAACCATCTTCTCTTTTTTTAAATTGTACTTTAAATAATTAATACACCTATTATTTTGTGACACTGGTCGCCAACCCCAACATGTCAGTCCTCTGTGCTTCTCAACCTTCAATTTCCCATTACCAGTTTTCCCAGACCCCACTGCCTTCTCATCCTTGCCCCTGGGCTGGTGTGCCCATTTAGTCTCATTTTGTTTTATGGGCCTGTCTAATCTTTGGCTGAAGAGTGAACCTCAGAAGTGACTCTAGTACTAAGCTCTAAGGTGTCCAGGGGCCACATTCTCAGGAATTCTCTGGACTTTCAGACCAGTAAGTCTGGTCTTCCCTGCTCCCAGCCCTGCCCCCCTCTGCATGAGTTAAATTTTGTGCTCTATTTCATTTCCAGCTATCTGGGACTCTCTGGTATAATCTCTGTTAGTACAGTCACCATCTAGTTGTGCTGGATTCAGTCTTGTGGAAGCTGTGACAGTTGTGGTGCATTAGTCCATTGGACTAATCTTTGCCATGTCTGGTTTTCTTCATTCTCTCTTGCTGCATATGGGGTGAGACTAGGTGAGTCTCTTAGGTTTTCTATATATGTAGTATCATATCACTTACAAATAGGGACAGTTTTACTTTTTCATTATCAATCTGGATGCCCTTTAGTTTCCTTGCCTTACTGCTCTATCTAGGACTTCCAACACAATATTAAATAGGAATGGTGATAAAAGACATCCTTGTCTTGTTCCTGTTCTCATGGCGAATGGTTTCAGCCTCTCTCCATTAATAATAATGTTGACTGCTGGTTTCACACAGATGCCCTGTGTCATGTTCAGCAATTTCCCTTCTATACCTATTTTATGGAAACCCTGGTGGCATAGTATTTAAGTGGTACATCTGCTAAACAAAAGGTCAGCAGTTCAAATCCTCTAGTCTCTCCTTGCAAACCCAGTGGGGCAGTTCTACTCTGTCCTATAGGGTTGCTTTAAGAGTTGGAATCAACTCAATGGCACTGGATATACTTACTGAGTTTTATCAGGAGTGGATGCTGGACTTTATCAAATACCTTTCTACACTAACTGAGATGATCACATCATTCTTTTATTCTATTTACTTGGTGGAATATGTTGATTGTTGTATCATCCTTGCATACCTGCTATGAATCCTACCTGGTCACAGTGTATTATTTTTTGATATGGTGCCCAATCTGTTGGGTAGGATTTTGGTGACAATTTTTGCCTCTATATTCATGGGATATACTGGTCTCTAATTTCCTTTTTCTTATGGTGTCTTTGCCTAGTTTAGGTTATCAAGGTATGGCTAAGATTGTGTGTCAACTTGGCTGGGCCATCATTCTCAGTTTTTGCAGGTATGTAATGCTGTGATCACCTCCATGATGGCATCTGCCAGGTGGGATCAGTGGGGACCTTTATCTGCCTTCCACCACCTCCTTCCTTCCTGCTCACCTTGCCAAGGTTTTTGGCTTGTTTGGGATCTAGCAGCTGCCTCTGTCTTGTCTACTTACCTCTGTATCCCTGGGACTTGAGAGCTGGCATCTTACCTGTTGATCTTAAGATTCAGTGATCTTCAAAGCCTACAGGAGTCCTGTTCTCTGACCTTCCAATGTTGGGTCCCCCAGCCCCTGTAGCTACATAAATCAGGAGAAACCTTGCAGTCTTTCCTGCTGTCTTGGGATTCACCGCTCTTCACAGCCTACAAGCAGGAATTCGGCTCCCCAACCTGCTGATAATGGGTTTGGCAGCATCCACAGCTGTATGAGGCATCTATCCTGATCCAGGATTTTTGACATTTCAGCCTCTACAATTGTGTATGCTGTTTCTCTGATATAAATCTTTCTATATATTTACACACTTTACTGGTTTTGCTTCTCTGTAGTACCCAGCCTAAGCTACATGGTTATGATGGCTTCACAGAATGAATATGCAAGTACCACTTACTTTCTGTGTCCTGAAATGGTTGACTAGTACTCGTATAAGCTCCTCTCTTAATGTTTGGTAGAATTTTCCAAAAAAGCCATCTGGGCCAGGACTTCTTTTGTTTGGGAGTTCTTTTTTTCATCACCTTTTCAATCTCTTCTCTTGTTATGGATCTGTTCATATTTTCAACATCATTTGTGTTAGTTTGGGAAGGTAGTGTGTTTCAGAGTGTAGTTTTTTATAATACTCTGTTACGACTCTTTTATTTGTTGTAATGTCTCCTATTTCAATTCCTCTTTTGTGATTGAAAGTGTACAACCCAGTTTAAATTTGCATGCCTGCTTATCTGCAGCTCCTTCTGCTCTCCTTGCCCAGTGACAGCACACTCCTCCTTTCCATTCTATACATGTCACATCCTCTTAATAATCTCTTGTCACCTCCTCTCCACCTTCTTGACTCCCCTCTAGTAAGAGGCTAATAGGACACATCCTATAGATGCACAGAACCATAAAGCGCACACACAATATGGTTCCTATTTCAATTTTTATTTGGGTTATTTGTGTCCTATTCTGTTTTTCTTTTGTCAATCCAAAGAACAGTTTGTCAATTTTGTTGATCTTTTCAAAAAGCAATTTATGGTTTTGTTGATTCTTTCTATTGTTTTTCTATTCTTTGATTTATTTCTGCTCTGATTATTATTATTTCCTTTCTTCTAGTAGCTGTGCTCTGTCTTTGTTTGAATTGTGTAGCTAGTGTTTTGATTTTGTTCCTTTTGTCTGTTTTTGATGTGCATTTACTACTATAAATTTGCTAATTCTCTATTCTTGTCTATACCAGCTTCCTAAATGTCACTCTGCTTTCTTTTGCCACTTTATCCTTTCCTACTATCCACACACATTATGATAACTTTATGCACTCTTCAGTATCAAAGAAGGCTTAGTTTTTATTACAGTACTAAAGCAATGACAGTATACTTTATTAGTTAATATTTATACAGAAAAATTGTTTATAAAATTATTTATAAAGAAAAATTGTAGGATCAGAAGGCCTCAAGTAAAATAACTGTCAATGTTCTAAATCAAATTTCTTTTTTTTTTTTAATTAAGACTTTTAAAACTAACTCAACCAAGATGAAAATCTTTCAGAAAAGTGTATCAGGATACATATTAAACTTCTTTTGTCTTTTATTCACCAATGCATAAATGTCAGGAGAGAAACAGTAAATGAGACAGACACGGCCCTTGTCCTGATGAACCTTTGATTATGGAAAAGAAAAACAAATAAATAGGTAAACAAATTAAATTAGATAAATTGATATGTTCTGATAAGAACACATACAACTTTACATTTCTTCTGAGGTTAGGAGTAGAATATCCTCTTTCCATATGCCTATATTTGACTTGTTCCAATGAATCTTCTTTATTTTATAAAATAGAAAACACAAGTAGCAACGTTTCAAAAGATGACAACTTATACATGATTGTTGTTGAACAACTAAGATAAAATATGCAAATACAAAACAAAAGTTACCTGTCACCCTATCATATTCACATCAGTTAACATTTTGTTATAAATTTTTTAGAATTCCTCTAGGAAGCTGGTGCTGTTGAGTTGATTCCAACTCCTGGTAACCCTATGTTTCAGAGAAGAATTGTGCTCCACAGGGTTTTTGGTGGCTGTGATCTTATGAAAAGATTCAAGTGACCACTGGATGAGTCTAAGCTCCCAGCTTTTCTGTTAGGAGTCTAACACGAACTGTTAAGTGTCACTCAGGGGCCTTTATTCTAAGATACCCATACATAATTATAAATACAAACATGGGAGTGTATTATATGCCACATAATCTGATTTTTCATTTACTGTCAAAAACATTAAAGGGTGATCAATGTGGAACAGAATTTCAAATTCTCACGGAATCTAGACTTTCTGGAGCCAATGAAGCTGGAAGAACCCCTGAAGCTACCGCTCTGAGACAATCCTAAAACCTTAAACCAAAAATATTCTCTGAGGTCTTCTTTAAACTAAACAACAGTTTAACTTAATTAATAAACAATGTCAGCCTTGAGCACTGTATGCTTTGAAGAACTATATGGGATCAAGCTGACAACAGCAATTCAGAAGGTGAGATAAGAAGAGTGAGGACTCTGAGCTTGTCAACGAGGAAGGAACACTTCAGAAAAGGAGGGTGAGAATGGTTGCATAACTTAAAGAATGTAGTCAGTGTCCCTAATTGTACACACAGAAATTGTTGCAGCTGTTTCTGTTTTCCTGTGTATATTTTCAACAATAAAAAAGTAGAAGCTAAAAATAATCAGGAATAATTTCTGATATGTGTCTAGTTCTACAATAGTACTTTTAAATAGTAGTAATCTACTCTTTGGAAATAAGTGCCTGTTTTGGAGTTGTGGACCGCCCCCCCAGCCCAAATATGTGTCAGCTTGGTTATGCCATGATTTCCAATATTGTGTTGCTGTCCTCCATCTTGTGACTGTAATTTTATGTTAAAGAGGATTAGGCTGGACTGTAACACGCTTACGAAGGTCACATCCCTGGTCCAACATAAAAGGAGTTGTCCTGGGGTGTGGCTTGTACCACCTTTTATCTTACAAGAGATAAAAAGAAAGAGAAGCAAGTAGAGAGAGGGGACCTCATACCACCAAGAAAGAAGCACCAAGACCAGAAGCAGAATGCATCCTTTGGACCTGGGGTTCCTGTAAGGAAAAACTTCTAGTCCAGGGGAAAATTAACAAGAAGGACCTTCCTCCAGTGCAGACAATGAGAAGAAGAATTCTCTCAGAGCTGACACCTTGGATTTGGACTTCTAGCTTACTAGACTGTAAGAAAATAAATTTCTTTTTGTTAAAGCCATCCACTTGTGGTATTTCTGTAACAGCAGCTCTAGATGAACAAGACACAGGCCTATTTGCTGAACATTTAGGTTGTAGGTTATTTAGAGCTGAATAGTAAGATTCTTGGATAAAAGTTAAACACCTGGTAAAAAAAAAAGTACTGGCAAATACATTTTTACTCTTCCCAACTCAATGTGATCACAATTTTAGGCTACTCTTCAAGGCTACATCTTAAAAAAGTAATAATAATAAAACAAAAATCAAGCCTGTTGCTATCAAGTCAACTCCAACTCATAGTGGCAGTACAGGACAGAGTAGAACTCCCCCACAGGGTTTCTAAGGCTGTGACCTTTATGGTAGCATACTGCCACGTCTTTCTCCTGTGAAGCAGCTGGTGGATGTTTTGAGCTGCCAGCCACTTAACTGCTGTGCCATAGGGCTCATTTGATTATGTCTTACAGAAGTTAAAATACTGTACCATCTGAAACAACAGGCAACAACAGCATAATTTCAGAAAACTACAAAGTCAAGAATGTTGACATCTCTTTAATGTGGGACGAAAGCATAGTTGCACTTGCTTCTATGGGAGAGGAGAGGCAGATTGGGGATGTTAGAGATTAGGAAAACAACTGCCATGGATTTCAAAGCTTTGAGAGCCCTTAGCAGAACCAACTTTCTATTACATCAGTCACATTAAATGTATACTTCCAAGTTTCCTTTTCCTTGGTACATATGTATAATTAGCACTTCTCATACTTATTAGCAAAGACAGAACTTTTTTGTTTTTGTCTCACAAGTCAAAGAGGAAACAAGGAAGAAGGAAATAAAGCAATAATCTGATAAGGTTCAAAGTGAAAGAGGTGGAAGTAGAGGACGGTAAGGTAAGGGACTTCTCAAGAAATCTAAAGTAATCCAAATTGTGAATAAGCAGAAAAGAAAGTCAATTAACTGCATGATTTCCAGGAAGTTGAGGCAGTTAAAGGGTACACAAACAAGGGCAGAAAGACTGTCCAATTTTGTTCCTAATTCACAAATTGATGTGATATGAAACAAGCATTCTCCTTCATTAACTTTTATTTCCATAATTCTATCTAACATAAAAGGTTCTATGCCAGCCCATCAATATTTTATTGTTCCTTGGTGACGAGCACCTATGACATCTTACTCAAAGCTTCTTGTACAATACTTTGAAGCCCTAAGATAATAGGCTGTATGTTTATTCATTTCTTTCTAAATAATAGTCTCCTAATTACTTTAGGTATGTACTTTTAGATTATGAATTATTAAGGCAAGTCTGTTCTTCCTATGTCTTAAAATTATCCTCCTTTTCCAAATACTGTCAGCATTACACAAATTTCAAGGAATCTGGTTTTCCCAGTTTTTGAGAAGTAGAGATACACATCAAGCCAGGAAAAAAAAATCCAGTGATGCCACGCTTTCTACACCTAGTGTCCTCTACAGTCAAAGAGAGAAGTGTTGGAGAAAAAAAAAATATTAACATCAACTTTTGACATATAGATTTGATCTATTTCATTTTCTGAGTTATTACTGTATGAGAAGATTTTGCCTCTTTCAGTGCTAATTTATGCTTTATTCCCACAGATTACAAAACTGGCCTATACTAAGTCCTGTCCTCTTTCACATGTTAATTTATTTCTTGCTTGTGCACATTTCCAAATATAGCCCAGTGCCACATTTCATAAAATATAAACATGTTAGTAATAGTGAAGAAAGAGAAGTTGGAGGGTTTGCCTGAAAGGATTCTGTCTGATAGCCCAGGACACCCTATATGTTTGTTATACTCTATCCTCCAGGGTTGCTATGAGTTGGACTTGACTTGACAGCACACAACAGTAACAGCATTGATGAAATAATGATCTACATCATTAATAATGCAAGAAGCCAACCCATTGTTGAGTTGATTCTGAATCACAGCAACCCTATGGACAGAGCAGAACTGCCCCATGGAGTTTCCAAGGAGCACCTGGCAGATTTGAACTGCTGACCCTTTGGTTAGCAGCCATAGCACTTAGGCATTATACCACCAGGGTTTCCAAGCACAGAGACAACCAAGCATCACATGTTCCACCAAACATGAATTACACTTGTCCTCTCCCCCATTCTTCTACTTCCAAAATCAAACCTCAATTGATCTAAGTCTGAATAACATTTAAAACTCCTGGGTTGACAAGGGCCAAAATGGCATGCGGTGAAGATAACCGAGAAGACAGATAGACCCACAAGAGTGAGTGCCTACATCAACCTGGGACCGGAAGAACCGGATGGTGCCCGGCCACCACCAGTGATAGCCATGACGGAGCTCACAGAGAGGAGCCTCACTGGCAACACAAGAATAAAAAGAGGTGCATCATGAGATCTCCACTAAAAGACCTCAACTGATGGTCCAGCGGTTTTGGGGTTCCTCTGAGAGCATGGCCCCTGGCTCTGATGCTGCCCTTTCCCATAAATTATAACAGAGGTCCACTCTTTGGACAGGAATGGATTGGACTTGGCAATATATTGGAAGCACTTTATGGTTCTATACATCTATAGGATATCATCTTGCTGACCTCTGGCTGGAGGAAGGAGAGTGGACGGAGAGGAGGGGAAAGGAGACTGTTGGGAGGATGAGACATGTATGGAGCAGAGAGGAACAGTGTGCAGTCACCAGACAGGGAGAGCAGTGGAAGCTGCATATAGGGGGGCATGTAAATTTACATGTGAATGTACATTTTCACTCAGTTATGTTAAATAAAAAAAAAAAAAAAAACTCCTGGGTTGAGAAGTAGAGATACACTTGGTCCTGGGTTGCCCAAAGGTTAAGAGCTTGACTGCTAAACAAAAGGTTGGCATGCTTGAATCCACCAGCTACTCCTTAGAAACTCTATGGGGCAGCTCTACTATCCTAATATGCTAACTGTGAGTTGGAACTGACAGCAACACATATACAGTTTACTTTATTTTCAGGGGTAGCACAAAAGATTTGCTCTTGGAAAATAGAAAACTGGGAACTCTTAAAAAATCAAACATGTATGCTCACCCACAGACTTCACCAAAAGAGTAAAAAGCCAAGCTACAGACTGGGAAAAAAACTTTGGATACAACAAATCTGGTCAGCATCTAATCTCCATAATTTAAAAGACTGGAAAACCTCAACAAAAAAGCCATCAAAAAATGGACAAAGGATATGAACAGGTACTCCAGCAATGAAGCCATCTAGGTGGCTAACAGGTACATGAGGAAATGCTCACGATCATTACCCATTAAAGCAAAGCCAAAGGCACTGCCGTCATATCAATTCTGACTCATAACAACGTTATAGGTCAGAGTAGAACTGTCTTATAGTTCCCAAGGAACACCTCGTATATCTGAACTACCAGCCTCTTGGTTAGCAGCCACCAGGATTTCCAATTAGCCATTAGACAAACCCAAAACTAAAACGAGGTACCATCTCACCACAACACAGCTGGCATTAATCCAAAAGAACACGAAGTAATAAATGTTCAAGACTGTAAAGATGGGAACTGTTCTACACTGCTGGTGGAAATGTAAAATAGTACAACCATTTTGGAAATCAAATTAGGGCTTTTTTAAACAAGCTATAAATAGAAATATGATATGACTCAGTAATCTCATTTGTTGGAATATATTCTAGAGAAGTAACAGCTGTCACACAGATAGATACATGCACCCCCATAGTTACTGCAGCACTGTCCACAACAGCAAAAAGATGGAATCAACCTAGGCACCCATCAACAGATGAATAAACAAACTATGGTATATCCACACAATGGAATACTACACAATGATAAAGATCTGTGATGATTTTGGGGAACATCTCATAATATGGAAGAATCTAGAAGGCATTACGCTGAGTAAAATTAATCAGTTGCAAAAGGACAAATACTGCATGGACTGCTATCATAAAAACACACAAAAATGTTTACAAGCAGAAACAATTCATCTTTGATGGTTACTAGGAAGGGGAAAAGTGGCAAGGAGGGTAACAATTCAATTTTGGTCCTGTTAACATTATCAGCACACAGTAGAAAGGAGATAAGCACAACAAAATCAAACTAAAACTAAGGGGTTTCCCAAATATAACCCAACGCTTTGAAAGACAGAGTAGCAGGCACAGGGATCTAGGGACCATTTAAGTCAATTGGTATAACAGTTTAAGAAAATATTCTGCATCCCAATTTGGTGGGAGGTGTCTAGGGTCTTAAAAGCAGCCATCTATATAGCACCAATTGGTCCCAAACCAACTGGAGCAGAGGAGAATGGAGAATAAAAGACATATGAAAAATACAAGCCCAGGAAACACAAAGGGCCACATAATCCCAGAAACTATATCAGCATGAGAACAGAAGGCCTGGCCACCACCAATGACTGTACTCATAGGGAATACAACACACAGCTCCTGACACAGTGGCAGAAAAATGAGTGTGCAGAACCTGGAATCTATTAAAAAAGATCTGACCAGATGGTCTGACAGACTACAGGGTCCCCAGAAAACATGGCTCCCAGACTTTCTGTTAGCCCAGAAATGAAACCATCCCTAAAGCCAACTCTTTAGACAAGGATTGGACTAGACAATAAGACATAAAATGATACTGGTGAAGAGTGTGCATCTTGGTTTAAGTAGATACATGAGGCTAACTGGGCAGCTCTTTTCCAGAGGTGAGATGACAGGGCAGAGGGAGACAGGATGTGACTGAATGGACACAGGAAATACAGGGTAGAAAGGACAAATGTGCTGTCACAGGGTGGCAAGAGCAGCTAGAGTTAAGTGTGCATGTAAGTTTTTCTAAGACAAATTGACTTGGATTGTCAACTTTCACTTAAAGCACAGTAAAATAGTCAAAAAGTAATTGAAAAAAAGATAACATGAGGTTTTCTCTTGGTTTGAATGCACTCAGTGAAACTGAGGAAGAAAAGCCTACCGAAAACCTCTATGCAGCAGTTGCAACTGGCTCAATGGCACCATGATATACATATATATTTTTTAATCGTGGTGTCATGAAATGAATACCTTTATGTAGCCTTTTGCCACTGTTCTTTGGAAAAGTAGCTTGAGAAATTTTTCTCCAAAGCTCTGAGGAGTTATTTATCCCCTAGTTTTCTACTCCAAAGGATCTGTTACTTTTGTGCAACTTGACTGACACTTCCTAGGTAAGTTATAAACAATTTGTGGTTTGATACTTTTGGTCTGGTCCTGGGCTGTACATTTGACACCACCTTGCCCATTAAGCAGACCTCCCCACTTACCCACATCAAGGCATGAAGATTACTGGCTCCACCACAGGATTCTGAGAATAAGTGGTACCTCCCAGTCATTACGACAAACAGCACTGGGTGCCCAAAGTCCAGCTACAAAACCCAGCCTCCTACATGTTCCATGAAATAGGGACACATCGTCTATTCAAACACTCAACGGTGTCATTAGCCCTCTATCTTGTTCAGCACAAAACCCCCTACAGCAGCCAGATACCTGTACCTACTCCAATCATTAAAGCAAAATCCACCACAAAGGGTAAGGAAGGACACTATGTAATGATTAAAGGGTCAATACACCACGATGGCATAACCATGATGAATATTTATGCACCCAACAACAGTGCTTAAAAATACACAACACAAACTCTTAACATCATTGAAAAGAAAAACAGCTCCACCATAATAGTAGGAGACTTCAACATACCACTTTCAGTGAAAGACAAAATATCCAGAAAGATGCTCAGTAAAGACAGGGAAGACCTAAATGCCACAATCTACCAACTTGATCTCACTTACATACAGAGCACTCCATCTAACAGTAGCCAAGTATACATTCTTTTCCAATGGATATGGAACATTCTCCAGAAAAGACCACATATTAGGCCACAAATCAAGCATTAACAGAATCCAAAACATCAAAATATTACAGAGTATCTCTTCTGACTATAAAGTCATAGAAGTAGAAATCAATAACAGAATAAGCAAAAGAAAAATGTAAAATGCATGGAAAGTGAACAATACCCTGGTTAAAAAAAAAACTACTGAGTTACAGAAGAAATTAAGGACAGATAAAGAAATTCACAGAATCAAATGAGAATGAAAACATAATCTACAAGAACTTTTGGGGTACAGCAAAAACAGTGCTCAGAGGGTAATATATAGCAATAAAGCAAACATCTAAAAACAAATGGCCAAAATCAACACATTAAGCATACAACTTGAACAAACAGAAAGACAGGAGCAACAGAAGCCCATGGGCACCAGAGAAAAGGAAATAGCAAACATCAGAGCAGAAATAAATGTAATAGAGAACAAGAAAACAATCAAAAAGGCTGGTTCTTTGAAAAGAACAAAAATCAATAAAACACTGGCCAAACTGACCCCCACAAAAGAAGCAAATAACTTGTATAAGAAATGAGATAGGCGATACCACAACAGATCCAAATGAAATTAAAAGAATCATAAGAGAATACTATTAAAAATTGTGCTCTTAAATTTGAAAACATACAGGAAACACAAATTTCTAGAAATACATTACTTACCTAAACTAACACAGAGGTAAAACAACTAAACAAACCTTTAAAAAAAGACATCGAAGAGATAGTTTAATAACTTCCAACAACATAGACAATAAAAAGCCCGGGCCCTGACAGCTTCACTGGAGAATTCTACCAAACTTTGAGAAAAGAGTAACATCAGTAGTATCAAAGATATTTCAGAACATAGAAAAGTATGGAATATTTCTGAACTCTCTGTATCAAAACAGTATAACTCTGATACCAAAACCACATAAAGACTTCACAAAAAAACTACAGACCAAGATCCCTCATAAACACAGACATAAAAATCTTCAACAAAACTCTATTTAACACAATTCAGCTCATCCAAAGACTTTATTAATAGAATTAAAAGGCCACCTACAGAATGGGAAAAAATACTTGGCTACTATATGTCAAACTGATGCCAATCTCCATAATCTATAAGGTACTGCAAAATATCAATAAGAAAAAGATAAATCATCCAGTTAAGCAACGGGCAAAGGAGATGGACAGACATTTCTCTACAGAAGAGATGCAGGCAGCCAAAAAACACATGGGGACATGCTCATGATCATTAGTTATTAAAGAAATTCAAATCAAAACGACAATGAGATACCATCTCACCCCAACAAGGTTGGCCATGATCCAAAAAACGCAAAACAAATGCTGGGAAGTCTGTGGGGAGATTGGAACTCTCCTACACTGTTGGTGGGATTGCAACATGGTGTAACCTCTTTGGAAAGCAATCTGGTGCTCCCTTAAAAAAATGGATACAGATATACCATTTGACCCAGTAATTCCACTGCTTGGAATATATCTGACAGAATCCAGGCCATTCACACCAACTGACACATGCACACGAATGTTCACTGCAGCACAATCCACAATAGCAAAAAGATGGAATCAACCCAGATGTCTAACAACAGAGGAATGGATAGGTAAACTATGGTATATATACTCAATGGAACACTATGCAATGATAAAGAACAACGATGATAGCAGGAAACATCTCTTAACCTGGTTTCAACTGGAGAACATTATGCTGAGTGAAAGTAATCAGAGACAAAAGGACAAATATTCCATGAGACCCCTACAATAAGAACTTAAAAACAGACTCATGCATAGAAGAAAAGACTCTTTGATGGCTACAAGAGTGGGAGGGAAGGAGGGTGAGAGGGGGACAGTTTAGATTAGGCAGTTAATAGAAATTTGGTTAGGTGAAATCAGCAACAGCACACATTAGAAAGCAGATCAATAATAACTGGACTTCAACAGAATTTGAGTACCTCTCCCATCTTAACCCAATATTGCAAGGACAGAGTAGCTGGGGTGGGGGGCTGGGGACCATGTTTTCAGGTGAAATCGAGGCCAATTGGCACAGCTAGCATTTTGCTAATGAGGGCTCTCTGCCCCCTCATCGGTGAGTGGTGTCTGGGGTCTTAAAAGCTGCCAAGCTGCCATCCGAGGGTACAGCAAATGGTCCCAACTCAACAGGAACGGATGATCACCGAGGACAAGTATGACAGAGAGAAAACAGAACCCAGAAGACAGAGAGACCCACATGAGTGGGTCTCTTCATCGACTCGTGACCAGAAGAACCAGATGGTTCCCGGCCACCACCAGTGATAGCCATGATGGATCTCACAAAGTTGAGTCTCACTGGCAACAACAGAATAAATACAGGGGCACCCTGATATCTCCAATAAAAAGACTGCAATTGATGGTCCAGGGGCTTTGGGTTCCCCTGGGAGCATGGCCCCTGGCCCTGATGCTTCCGCTATCCATAAATCATAATGAAGGTCAACTTTTCAGACAGCAGTGGATTGGACCTGGCAACGCAGGTATCTTGGGGAAATTTCACGGTTCTATGCATCTATAGGGTGTCATCCTGCTAACCTCTTGCTGGAGGACGGGGAGTGGGTAGAGAGGAGGGGATAGAAGACTGTTGGGAGGATAGGACATGTATGGAGCAGAGAGGAAGGTTGTGCTGTCACCAGGCAGGGAGAGCAGTGGGAGCTGCATATAGGTGAGCATGCGAATTTATATGGGAACGTAAATTTTCATTTAATGGTAATTTAAAAAGAATTCAACAACATAGTAAAAAAAAAAATTTACCACGTACAACTAGGATACATACTTGGTATGCATGCATGGTTTAACACTAGAAAAAAAAAATCAGTGTAACCCATCATATAATAAAACAGAAGACAAGAACCACATGATCTTATCAACTGATACAGAAGAGGCATTTAACAAAGAATGCTACCCATTCATCATAAAAACTCTCAGCAAAATAGGAATAGAAGGAAAAGTCTTCTACATAATAAAGGACGTTTATACAACCAAAATGCTCCTTAGATGCAAGGATGACGAGACGACATTTCACATGCTTTGGACATGTGAGCAGGAGGGGGATCAGTTCCCGCAGAAGGATATCATGCTTGGTGAAGTTGAGGGCCAGTGAAGAAGATCCTCAACAAGATGAATTGCCATAATGGCTACAGCAATGGGTTCAAGTACAGCAACACTCTGAGTATGGATGGTGGAGGACCAAGCAGTGTTCACTCTATTGTACAGAGGGTCGCTATGAGTTGGAGCCAACTCGACAGCACCTAACAACAACAGCAACATACAAAGCCAACAGTCAACATCATCCTAAATCAAGAGTCTGAAAGCATTCCCCTTAAGAACATGAACCACCACTGCTCTTATTCAACATTGTGTTGTAAGTCCCAGCCAAAGCAATTAAGGCAAGAAACAAAGGGCATCCACACTGGTAGAAGTACAACTGTCCCTATTTTGAGGATGATAATGATACTACACATAGTATACCCAAAAGATTCCCTAAGAAAACTGCTGGAACTAATAGAAGACTTCAGCAAAGCATCAGGATATAACACAAACATACAAAAATCCTCTACACTAACAAAGAGAACTTGGAAGAGGAAATTACCAAATCATTAAATACTATTTAAATAGTCTCCAAGAAGACACTTAGGAATAAATCTAACCATAGATATCAAAGACTTATACAAAAAACAAACAAACAAACTACAAGACACTGTGGCAAGAAACCAAGAGACACACATAAGTGGAAAAATACATCTTCCTCATGGATAGGAAGACCAAGCATTGTGAAAATGTCAATTCTACCCAAAGAGATTTTTAGACACAATGCAATCCTGACCTAAATTACAATGAATTTTTTTTTAACATGATGGAGAAACAAATCACTGACTTCATATGGAAAGGGTAGAGGACCCAGAAAAGTAAAGCATGATTAAAGAAAAAGAACTAAGTGGGAGGCCTCACACTACTTGATTTTGGGAACCTATTATACCATCGCAGTAGTCAAAATAGCCTGTACTGGTACAATAATGGATACATAAACCAATGGAACAGAATTGAGAATCCACATGAAAACTCATCTACCTACAAGCAGCTATTTGACAAAGGCCCAAATTCCATCAAATGGGGAAAAGACAGTTTCTTTAACAAATGGTACTGGCATAGCTGGATATTCATCTGGGAAAAGAAAAAAGAAAGGAACAAGACCTATACCCCATACCATATGCAAAAACTAACTCAAAATGGATCAAAGACCTAAATATAAAGTCTAAAACAACAAAGATCATGGAAGAAAAAATAGAAACAATGCTATAAGCCATAATACATGCCATAAACAGAATACAAAACACAACTAACAACGTGCAAACATCAGAAGAGAAACTAGATAACTGGGAGCTCCTAGAAATCAAATACTTAATGCTCATCAAAAGACTTTACCAGAAGGCTAAAAGGACAACCTATAATGGGAAAAACATGTGGCTACGACACACATGGTCAGGGTCTAATCTCTAAAATGTATAATTCTGCAAAACCTCAACAACAAAAAGACAAATAACCCAATTTAAAAAATTGGCACAGTATATGAATAGACACTTCACCAAAGAAGACATTCAGGCAGCTAACGGATACATGAGGAAATGCTCATGATCATTATCCATTAGAGAAACACAAATCAAAACTACAACGAGACACCATTAACCAAAAAAAATACAAAATAATAAATGTTGGAGAGGCTGTGGGGAGACTGAACACTACTACACCACTGGTGGGAATGTAAAACGAAGATACAACCAGTGTGAAAATCAATTTGATGCTTCCTTTAAAAGCTAGAAATACAAGTACCATATGATCCAGCAAACCCACTCCTTGAGTAGAGCCATCACAGAACTAGCAGCACTGTTCAGAGCAACAAAAAGATGGAAACAACACAGGTGCCCATCAACAGCTGAATGGATAAACAAATTATGGCATATTCACACAATGGAATACTACATAGCAATAAAGAACAAGGCTGAATCCAAGAAACGTCTCTTAACACGGAAGAATCTGGGAGGCAGTTGCAAAAGGGCCAACATTATCTGAGACCACTAGTATAAGAAGTCAAAGAAAGGTTTAAACACAGAAGAAAACACTCTTTGATGGTTATGAGGGGAGGAAAAGAGAGGAAGGAGAAAGTAAGGAGAAGAGAGGGGGAGGGCAATTCGTTAACCAGATAAAATCCAAAAATCCATCACCTTCAAATAAATTCTGACTCATAGAATATGCTCTTTTTCCTACTTTGATGAGTGGTACTTTGGGTCTTCGAAGCTTATCAGCAGCCATCTAACATGCATTAGCTGGTGCCAACGTACCTGGAGCAAAGGAGAATGAACACCCTAGACACAAATATCAGCCCGAGACAAAAGGGCCACATAAACCACCAACGCCATCAGCCTGAGACCAGAAAAGCTGCACGATGCCCAGCTACCATCAATAACCATCCTGACACATAACACAGCAGAGTCCCTGATGGAGGACAAATGTGTAATGCAGAACTGAAATTCAAGTAAAACAATCAGACTTAATGGTCTGAGACTAAAGGAACCCCAGAAGACATGGCCCCCAGAATCTGTCAACCTACAATTGAGACCATTCCCAAAGCCACCTCTTCAGATAAAGATTTGAATGTGCTATATGACATTAAATAATACTCATAAAGTAGCGTGTTTCTCACTTCAACCACACACATGAAGCCTCCTGTCCAGAGGCAAGATGGGGAGGGCTGAAAGAGACAGGAGCTGGCTGAATGAATATAAAAAACATGAAGTAGAAAGGGGCAGTATGTTGTCACATTGTAGGGACAGCAACTAGTGTCATACAACAATGTGTACATAAATTTTTGTATGAGACATTAACGTGACTGTAAACTTTTACCTAAAGCTCACACACACACACACACACCTTAAAAAAGAAACACTTCACATACCATAATATATTCACAGACTTATGCAATCTTAAACATTCATCACTCCAAAGAGAAATACTATATTCAGTCAGCAATTACTCCCTGATCTCCCCCGCAGTCTCTGGAAACCACTGATCTCCTTTCTGGCTCTATAGATTTATAGATTCTGTTCATTTCATATAAGCATGATCATATTTGTGACTGGCTTCTTTCACTCTGCATGTTTTCAGGGTTAAACCATGTTGCTGAGGGTTGCTGAATATATCACTGCAAGATAATTCCTGACTTATGATGACTCCAATGTAAGAGTTAGTTCTGATTTAAGTTAACTACCTTAATTTATATTTTTTGAAGGTTTCATTATCAATATCTTTTAGTATCAGTATCTTGATAAATCCAGTTGTTTGTCTTTGGGGGTTGGAAACATTACCTATAAACATCTGTCAATGAACATCTAAGAATGACAACAACAGCAAATTGGACGCTGCAACACTGTCGTAAATATTACTAACAACAGCATGAAAAAAATTAGTTATAACTAGCATATACTTTAGTTGGAGACCACCTGTACTTCATTCCTTATTAATGGCTGAATAATACTCCATTGAATGGACATACCAAATTTCGTTCATCTAGTTGATTGACATCTGGATTATCTGCATATTCCACTATGACGAATGCTGCTGAAGTGAACATTAGTGTACATGTGCCTGATGAGCTTCTGACTTCATTTCTTTTGAGTATATACCAAGAGGTGTAATTGCTGGGTCATACAGTAACTGTTTAACTGTCTGAGGAAGCACCAGACTGTTTCCCAAAGCAGTGAGACAATTTTACATTTCCACCATCACCATTTCAGTATTTCAATTTCTCCACATTCTCATCAACACTTGTTATTACCTGTCTTTTTGACTATATCCATCCTGATGGATGTCAAGTGTTATCTCACTGTGGGTTTTATTTGCATTTCCATCATGACTAATGATGGTGAACATCTTTTCATGGACTTATTAGCCATTTGTGTATTTTCTGTGGAGGTCTGTCTATTCAGACCCTCTATCTGTTTTTAAATTGGGTTATTTATCTTTCTATTATTAAGTTGTTAGTGTTTTATAATATTCTACATACAAATCCCTTCTTAGTTTCTGGATTTGAAAAAATTTTTTGCCATGCTCTTTTCACTTTCTAGTGAACTTGGACGCAAAGAGGTTCTTAAAACTAATGAAGTCCCATTTATCTGTTCGTTGCTTGTTTATGGTTTTGATGTTACATCTAAGAAATCACTGCCTAATCTAAGGTCATGAAGAAGTACACTTATGTTTCCTTCTAGAGTTTCACAATTTCACCTCTTACATTTAAGTCTTGAATGCATCTGAGTTAATGCTTTATATATACAGTGAGGTTGAGGTCGAACTTGAATCTGTCTGTATGTAGTTATCCAGTTGCTCCATTCCAAGTTGAAGAGGCTATTCTTTCCCCACTAAATTGTCTTGATACCCTTGCTGAAAATCAATCCACCATTAATGTGAAGGTTTATTTCTGGTCCATAACATTTTTAGCTAAAGAATACTCAGATATTCAGATATGGAGGGCCCACAATAGTCCTCCACTCTCAGGCCAGTACACCTAGAGGCTATAACCCAGGGCAACATAGTCATTGAAATTAGGTCAAACAACCCAACCCAGAAGGAAATCAGGAGGAAAAGTTGCAGCTGGTTCCAAAAACAACCTTCTTTTCTCTGGAAAGTTCCACTTCAAGGTAGATTCCCAACCCCTTTTCTGAGCATCCACACCTCCCCTCCTTTTTTTAATTACACATTTTATTGTGGTTTAGGCAAAAGTTTACGGAACAAATTAGTTTCCCAATCAATTTATACACAGCTTGTTTTGTGACACTGGTTGCAAGCCCCTGAAAGTGTCAGCATTCTTTCCCTTTTCTCCCTGGATTCTGTGTCCATTCACTCAGCTTTCCTGCCCTACCTTCCTTCTGAACCTTGCTCTTGGGGAAATGCTGCCTTTTAGGTCTTGTATAGTTCATTCTTTGTAGGTGTACATGCCTCACTGGTGTCACTGTCCATTTTATAGTCCTGTCTACTGTATGGCTATCATGTGATCTCCAGGGGTGATTTCAGTTCTAAGACTGAAGGGTATCTAACAGCCATAGTCTCGGGATTCCACCAGTTTCTATCAGACCAGTAAGTCTGGTGTTATTTATGTGTTTGAATTTTGTTCTGTATTTCTCTCCCACTCTGACCATGACCTCCTTACTACTGTGGTCCCAGTTACAGGGGTTGGTAGTGGCAGTCAAGCACCATCTAGTTCTCCTGGTATCAGGCTAGTGGAGGTCATGGTTCATGTGGCCCGTTAGTCTCTTGGACTAATTATTTCCTTCAGTCTTTGGTTTTCTTCCCTCTTTGATCCATATGGGAAGAAACTAGTTGGTGCATCTTAAAATGGCCACTCACAAAATTTTAAGACCCCAGTTGCTACTCACCAACGTATGTTATGAACATTATATAGATTATGGTATGCCCACTTACCTAGCTGACCCCAGAGACTGTGGTCTCTAACCTTCAAACCCAGTATTTCAGTGCCAAGATGTGGTGGTTATGCTTTTTTAAAGAGTCACATTTTTGCCAGACACACACTGAAATATTTATCTATGCCGGGAACGCTCTTTCTACTCACAAACACTCTCTTGCCTAGCTAGCTTCTATTCACCATTCAAGTCTCAGGTTAAACTGCCATTTCCTCACAGAGGCCTATCCAGATTGCTTCTATATCAAGCTGGGTGTTGTCATGGTTTAAACTGCGTCCCCCTCAAACAATGTGTCTAGTGATTTGGCCAGGCCACGATTCCCAGTGTTGCGTGACTGCCCTCCATTCTTGTCATTTTCCTATGCTGCATATCCTAATCTCTGCCTGTAGTTAACAGACTGGATTATTAAAGAGAATTAGGATGGGACTGTAACACCCTTCTCCTAAGGTCACCTCCCGGCTCCAATGCAAAGGGAATTTCCCTGGAGTGTGGCTTGTACTATTTCTTATAAGAGCTAAAAGAAAAGGGAAGCAAGCTGTGTCAGGGACCTCATACCATCAAGACAGCAGCAGTGAGAGCAGACAGTGTCTTTTGGATCTGAGGTTCCTGTGCCAAGACACTCTCAGACCAAAGAAAGACTGATGTAACACAAAGACCTTCCTCCAGACAAAGAGTACATTCTCCTGGAGCTAACACCCTGAATTTGGTCTCTAGCCTACTAGACTATGAGAATAAAATTTTATTGAAGCCATCCCCTAGTGGTATTTCTGTTAGAGCAGTACCACACAACTAAGACAGGTAGATTCTCACACCTACACAATACAGTATTTGTTCCAAAAGAACTTGCACTTTCCCTGTCGTAACACTTGTTAGTGGCCATCAGGTTGGGCCCAGCTCATGGTGACTATGCACAATGGTATCTGACTGTTGTGATCCACAGGGTTTTCACTGGCTGATTTTCAGCCAAGACTTTCTTCTTAGTCTCTTAGTGTGAAAACTCAGCTCAAACCTGTTCAGCATCAGATCAACACTCAAGTCTCCAATGACAGATGAGTGGTGACTACACTGCGTAAAATGTGACAATTCTACCACTGAACCACCATGGCCCCCAGTATACTCATTGCTTGTAAAGAGTACTCAATGTATTGATCTGTTTTTCCCCTAGACTATAAACTCTGCCAATTGTTGAGTGTCCCAAAGTGCCTAATACCCAAACTCATTGCTGTCAATTCCAATTCAGAGCAACCTTACAGGACAAAGCAGAACTTCCTCACAGCGCTTTCAAGGAGCAGCTGATGGAGTCTCACTCCCCATTTTTTGATAAGCAGCAGAACTCTAACTACTGCACCACCACGGCTTACAGTACCTGGTAAAACCCCAAAACCCACTGCCGCCAAGTTGATTCTGACTCATAGCAACCCTATAGGACACAGCAGAAGTGAAACTCTTATGCGGCAGTGCCTGGTAATCAATAACAAATTGCTGAATATACAGTGCAACCTGTAACAACCAGAATTCAATGAGACTGCCTTGTTTTTCCATGGTCTTACAAGTTTTATGCTTTTGACAGGGGGCAGTCTTTCCAATTTTCTATTGCTCTCTTTTAGTGGAATATACTTGAGTTTTCCGTCTCTGACAGGTTTCTGCCTCACAGTGGTTCCAGCTTTCACAGATTCTACTGTATAAACATTCACAACTCTCCGGACTAAGTTTTACTCACGCACACATTCCAGGTTCCTAGTTCTTGTCTGTGACAAAAACATACTGCCTTATAGGCATTTACAGGGACCTGAATTTCATATAGGAACGCATATTATGACATGAATTGAAAAACACAATGGGAATGACAAGACACAAGAAGTTGGGAAAAGTTCTCATTCTAAAAATTTATTTTCAGTCTGAAATAATCTGTATCCATAGCTACAATTTTATAGAAAGCTCTGGAGTACAATATGATAAAATGGAAATGTTTGAATCAAAAGACAGTTCCCATACAACCACTAACAAATTTTCAGTTAACATGTCACTTAACCTCTTCAGCCTCAGTTTCCTTTATCTGTGAAATAATGGAAATGGATTAGATGGTCATTAAGATCCTTTCCAGAGCTAATATCACACGTCTTAATATTTAGAAGACCAGGAGATACACAAACTGCTAATGAGTTAGTGTCATCCTATGGTATGATCTTTTTTTATTCTTTCATCTGTTTAGGGTATTATATAGTCTATTACGTAAGGCTTACAACTAAACCTTTAAAACAATCTAGGTACAAAAATCTCACAAAAGAATTCCCAGACTATTAATATGCATATTTAACAACACTCTTTTGGACCATTAGTATGCGTATTTAACAATACTCACTGCAGTTGAATGAAAGAATAACATCTATACAAAGCCAAAATTACTGAAGTATATTCAATTTTTATTTAAACAACACTATTTGTTTTAAGGGCTAGATCTCTTGAATTCTTGATAATTTCCATGGTGGTTTGAAACCAAAGTTGTACTCCAGAGCATAAAGGCGTAACTTTGGATGTATGGGTACTATTACGACATCTACATAAAAAGATGAAACTCTTGCTTTGTGTAATCCGGCTGCTAGCTCACATCAAAAATTGATTGGTTAATGCCTACTCACACTTTCAAACTCACACAATTCAGCATTCACTCTACCCCAACATTCCACATCTGTTTCACTAAATGCACATGTGTTTTACCAGAGCACTGATAATGCAAACATTTTATTTCGAAACTGGAATGATTTTTAAAAAGTCACTTACAAACATTTTGCTGTATCAGTAGACGCCCGGTAATAATCCGTCACCGGAAACAGGGCAAGACTATGGTAGTAACACATTTCTTGATTTAGAGTAATTACAAGCTAGTTTTGGCAACTGTTGTGGCACTAAGTCACGACAAAGAAATGAAATGTTAAAAATGCACATGGGGGAAAAAAGGATATCCTTGGACCGAAAAAGAGTGCATCTGACCAAACTGTAAGGTTATGTTTCAGGGCTACCTCAATTACACGGGAAACCCTGTGGCACAGTGGTTAAGAGCTACAACTATGAACCAAAAGGTTAGCAGTTCGAATCCACCAGGCGCTAGCTGGAAACTCCATGAGGCAGTTCTACCACACTGTCCCATAGGACCCCTAGAAGTCGGCGGCACTGAGACTTAAATATATGGGCAGGCGGGTGCCAGGGAGAAAGTTCTGCAGCCACAGGCTGAATGACAAAGCGTCCCCTTCAGCACCTGGGGTTCCAGGCTGCACTGTCCCTTCTTCAAAGTCCAACAGAACCCTGCAGTCACATGCTACAAGGAATGCTGCTCCCCTGAACCACTACCTCAAGTAACTAGATGGGAAAGGATCCGCCAAGGTTAGGCGGGCATGCCACGAGTCTAAAGTAACGTGGCCCGGCGAGTCTGGAGGTACCACGTGAGTCAGCCCCACGTTGTCTCTCTTCCAAATAAGCATCTCTTGAGGAGCCCGTTGAAGAGGAGAGAGTAGGCGACTTCCCCAAGGTCACCAGGTACCAGAACTCCTGAGCTGGGATGGTGGCCGGCATCTGGCCACGGGCCCCGTAGCTCGGCTGGAAGAGACACTCTTCCCCAGTACCTCAAGGTCCCCTTCACCAACGCTGTCTTCCAGGGCCGCTCTGCGACAGCTCGCGGCCACCGTGACCTCTGCCGGGCCGCCTCCCGTCCCCCTGAGACGAAAATCTCTGCTTCCCCTAGTGCCCCTCCGACCCCAAGGCAATGAGAACACCCTCGGGGGCCACCTCGCTGCGCCGCCGGTCATTACCCACCTAACCGTTATGTGCGCGGTTCACAGCGCCGAGCATGTGTGTGATGCGGCAGCGCGGGATGGAGTTCTTGGGAACAAGAGTCCGAACTGCGTTCCTTTCAGAAGCCTCGTTGGTGCGCTAGGCACCCACGCGGCCACCCAGTCACGTAGCTCCTCACCAGACACTTTGTCTGGCCCGGCCGGCGCTGCAGCCTTATAACCAGCCGGGGCTGGAGCATGCGCAAAGGGGGCGGAGTCCGCCCTCCCAGCTACCGCCCGCTCGCCGCTACACTAACCAGCGAGCAGAGACTTGCGCCTCCACACGCTCTCAGCCGCGCGCGCCTGCTCGCTAGCTCGCGCGCGCCGGCGCCCCCTCCTCGCCACGTGACTGGCGGCCTGACGAGCCCCCTCGTCAGCCCCCGCCCCGGCGCAGGGTCCCTACTGTGCCGCGCCGACAGAAACCGCGGCGCTCGGGCAGAGCATCCCGGGCATCCTGGTTTCGCCCTTCGGCCACTTTCAGAAAAAAGAGAAAAGGCTCCCGGGACGGTTGGCGCGTGCTCCCAGAGACCTCACTCAGAGGTCTAAGGGACGATGGGCGCTCGGAGTAGTAGCGCTTGGAAGAGGGGAGACTGAATGGAAGTTAAAATGGGGCACGGAAGCAGTTTTGACCCGGGAAAGGCCGAGGAGGCCAGAGGCTAAAAGAGCAGACTGCGGACTCGGATGTGCTCAGATTCCAATCCCAGCCTCTCCTCTCTAGTTAAGTGACGTTGGGGAACTTAGTCAAGCCCTCTGGGCCTGTTTCCTCGTCTCTCTTATGGTAATAAAACGGGCCAAAAAAGCTTGCCAGGAAGTTTTGATGAGAGAATTTATGGAAATCGTTTACCACAGAGCCTGAGCTGTGACCTATGATGATGCCTGTTCAGCAAGCAGATGTCAGGGCAGATCAGGTAAGAGGGTGGAGAGACTGGCCTGATGGGATAGGGTGTGAATGCAAACAGAACAACTTCGTATGGACGTTCAGTATTTGAAACAAGACATAATTATAGTTAACACTTGGAGTTGGGAAGAGCTGTTTTATAGTCAGCACTTCACCTGGATTATCTTGTATAATCTTCACAACACTATAAAGTAAGTACTAATAACATTTAGGAATAAAGGCCTGGAGCCTCAGAGAGGTTAAGTAACTCTCCCGAGGTCACAGAGCTTGAAGTCAGACTCCAGGGCCTGATTCTGTCATAAGAGCCCTTGTACATTCTTCAGCAGGTCCAGACAACACAGTGTATCCATTGGAGTGATCAAATTAAGTAATCGTGGAGTATTTCTGATATTCATGACTTCAGAGAAACACCAAAAAGTGAGAGTCAAAGTCTCTTCCTCAGAGAGCTTACAGATTCTTTGAGAGGATGGGATAAGGCACAAATTAATGTTTGTTCAGCACTTGAGCATGCCAACCTTACTCCATCTCACCTCAACTCTCACCCTACTTGGTTCTCACAACAGCCCTGTGGAGTAGGCCTTACAGTTTCTGTTTTTCAGGTGAAGATCCTAAGATTAGGGAACAATGAGGATTAGGGTTTCAGATTCTGAGAAGTCTCGTTGTGCTTTCCTCTGCATGGCTCAGCCTGTCTCACAAAGCAAAGTTTTTAGTAACAATTTCAATATGTTAGTGGAAGAAGTATAGAATCCATGGCCAAGTACACCAGCAATAATTGCTTCTGTGATAAATACAGAGGAGGAGTAAGACAGTTGAAATACTTGGGGTGGCCAGGATTTAAAACAACAATCCTTTAGAATTTTCAGGGTGGCAGCAGCATTAAGAGGGGGAAGTGGAGCTAGGGAGACAGTGTAAGTAGGAGACTTTGGTATCTTATAACATGACTCAGATGTAAACTTACAATCTGAACTGTGCAGTGGTAGCAGGAAGTGGTAGAGTAAGGCAATTCCCAGAAACCTCTCCAAAGGAAGCAGAATACTGTGATGATTTGTTAGGATATGGACCTAATAGACGGATCCCCTAGTTTCCAGTTTTGACACATAGGCTTCCTAGCTGTGTGTCCTTAGGCATTTCATTTTACCTCTCTT
This sequence comes from Heterohyrax brucei, assembly GCA_028571685.1. Taxonomy (NCBI): domain Eukaryota; kingdom Metazoa; phylum Chordata; class Mammalia; order Hyracoidea; family Procaviidae; genus Heterohyrax; species Heterohyrax brucei. The sequence continues at coordinate 162,723,128 of CM053140.1, forward strand.
GAGTCTGCACTCTGTAAAATAATACCTCCCTGCTTGGGTTGTTAAGACAATAAAATATACTTCAGTACTGGTACATAGTAAGCACTAAGTAACTGTTAAATGTAGAAAACCAGATTTTCCATGAAACTTCATTTTTAGGACTGCCTCACTTGGATAGACCCTTCCAAGACCTGGGAGGGGCCCTAACAGTGTAGTCACAGAATCATACTTAATGCTCTTACTGTAATTTTGTATTCCTTTTCTTGCAGATGACCACCAAAATTGTATACATTTCAGGCCCCACAAGACCTCTAATAGGGAGTGTGCTTGTGAAGACTGTAGACTTTGAAATCAGAAGACTTCGTCCTGTAAGTTACTGTCCATGTTTCTCTGGATAATTAATTCACCAAGCTCTTCTGGGCCTCAGTTTCAAGTAAGATGAAGATGGTACCTACCAGTCTGAGCTGTTGTGGTAATCAAATCAGATATATTGCCAAAAATGATTGGTAAAACTTGGAAAGTTCTCTGCAAATGTGTAGAAACAATAATATTATAATGTCTATCAAGTACATAACAGGAAAAGCAGTTGCAGTGTTTTAGGAGGAAAAGTAGAAAGGATGAACTGGGAAAGATGATATAATAGGAGAAGAAAAGTTCTTGCTTTTCTACCGTGTCTTCCTGATTTAAGCTGCTAGAAATTGAAGAAATGAACTAGTAAGCATAGGATCAGACTTTCAGAGCTGGAAGCAACTTGGAGATCATCTAGCATGGCTTTCCTTCCCCACCATTTTACAGAAATGGAAATAATAGCATCAAGAAGCTGGAAGACTTCTAAGATCACCTGTCTGATGAATGGCAAGATCAGCTGAAGAAGGAACTCTGTAAGCTGCAGGTGCTCTTTACTTGGTGTAATCTTTAGGATAAAGGCATTTCTTCTTACTACGTCAAAGCCAGAGAAGGCGTGGTACTCTCTAGTGGCCTTTAGCTTTATCATGAAATCCCCCAGATTCGCATTTCTGTTTCAAAGACCAATAGAGTTTAGATGATGAATGGTAATCTGCCTCAGAGAAATGCCTAATATTATTTGCACACTTATTAAAAGAGCAGAACATCTGAAGATTTTGAGTAAGGCAAGAATTTTAACTTCAGAAATTAGTGAGAGGGATGAGAAATGATTGCAGATATGAAATTTGAAAATTTGTAAAACTATATTCAAACTGAATAAATTATTCATTTGCTTTATTCATTAAAGAGAATGATAAAATTACAGTGTGTTTTCTCTGAAATTAGTTACTTCACATATATTTCCTAAGTTATTCTTCCATTGTTTCTGTGAGGTAGGAAATAAAACATCAAAAAAAGAAAAGTTTGTTTTTAAACATAACGATGATCAGTTAAGAACACTCTCTTCCCCGTTCATAGTTTGTAGTATTACAATAAGGAATATGGTAAGTGAAATTTACTTTTGCAGCCTGTATGAAAGAAGAGTTTGCCAAGCAAACTGGGTTTTTTTGGCAGGGGATGGAGGAGGGGGATCAAATGCATGGAGTAAAGGAGATAATGCTGAACCTAAAAAGATTCCTTCTTTTAGAGAATCTTCTGATTCAGAGCATCTTCTAGTCAATTCCAACTCATGGTGACCGTGTAGGACTGACTAGAACTGCCCCCATAGAGTTTCCAAGGCTGTAGTCATTATGGAAGCAGAGTGCCCCATCTTTCTATGGAGGAGCAGCTAGTGGGTTTGAACTGCCAACCTTTCTCTTAGCAGCTGAGCTCTTAACCACTGTGCCACCAGGGCTCCTTTATGCAACAACTAGTTTGATGTTACATGATCATGTATATCTACTGCTTCCTAAGGGCTGAGTCTGGACTTGGATGAGTTTTGCCACTCTGGAGGAAGACTAAGCTGGAGCTCAGTGTTTGTGAGATGCATTCCAAGCCCCTCCTTGGCCTCTCCCATTTCTCAGCTTTTCTTGCTAAACTCTAGCCCTTATCTCGTCACCTGCCTGCACCAGGCCTTACATTTGACACCCGTATCAGTTGCCTTCTAGGATGGTAGAAGGTGATTAGGTCGAAAACAGTTTGGTAGAAAGCTAACTGGTTGCCATAAAAATTTGCTTCATAGCACAAACGAGGCAAAAATAAATATTTCTAACCACTGGCTGTTTGTGCATTTTAGTAGTCTTAGTAGCCAAGAATTTGCATCACTATGTCTTTGCATCTTTGGTAATTTCTTTTTGACACATGCACATAAATATGTTTTCCTAGGAATCATACTGCAGGTACTGTTTATTATATATTTTATATTTTCAGTAGCTTGGTAGTTTGTATATAAAATAATTCAAGTCCTTGATTGTGGAACATTAACATTGTTTCTTAATTGTCTGAAAATTAACTTGAATCAACAAGCACAAAAGTTAAGAAAAAACTAAAAAATTATGATAATAATGCTTAAAGACTTTGAAGGTGACAAAACAATCTGGAAAACAAGTAGCTGGGAGTGTGATTTTTTAGACCTCTTTATTCTGTAATTCAGCTGATTTTGAAACAAATCATCTGAGGTTGTCTTTCTGTAGGGAAGTTCAGTTCTCACACCCTTACCCTGTTCTTGGTCTGATAGAGCTTCTCTCTCATTCCTGTCTCTGCCTGAACAGGGACAGTTTTGGCCTACATTCGTTGTAACCTCCATCAATTTTTAGAATTGTCCCTAGTTAGCATTCCTTCCAAGGAGCCCTATGGTACAGTAGTTGGTGATTTGAACCCACTAGCTGTTCCTTAAGAGAAAAAAACTGGTAATCTGTACCTTGCAAGCCCTATGGGGCAGTTCTAATCTGGGGTCACTATGAGTTGAAAATGACTCCAGATGCACAACAATAGCATTCTTTCAGGCATGGCCCTAACAGATTTTCCAGACAAGTATGGAGCAGGCATAGTAAAATAAGTGACTGCGTCTTAAGCAAGACCTGCATCATTTTATTTCCTGACTCTGCCTCTAAGCATGACTGCATTGTTTCTCTCAGTTTCTCTCAAGGTTAAGGACTAATGTATGCTGTCTTTAGGACTGGAAAAATAAGTGATAATAATCTAAAGACCATAACAGAAAAAGTAATCTGCTGCGAGATTATATATATAATAGCCAGACCACTTCTGGGCCCAAAACACTGATTAAGATGTCAACACATCAGCGTGCACCATTGTGACCACCTAAAGATTAACTTGCTGTGAAGTCCTAGGACCCGTAAATCCTTATCCCCTTGTCTTTGTAAAACCTCCAGCTACCCTCCATTTCTGGGAGGCTGATTTTTGAGGAACCAATCCCTCTTTCTTCTCTCCTACCGATACGAAATAAATGTCTTACCTCTCATCTCACCTGTGCCTCAGAGATTGGCTATTTGCAGCAGGTGGCAGGAACTCTGGTTTGTGGTAATAAGTATTCCTCTGACTGTAAATACTAAAGTCCTAACCCTGAGCGTGTTCCTTTACTCATACTGTAGTATTCGAGTCCTTAGTACAGTCACTGTTCCAGGCAGAGGGGAGGGGGAAAGGAAGCACAGTGCTAATAAATAATATAGCTAAGTACTGGCAGTTCGAATCTGAAACTGTGGCGCAGTTCTACTCTGTCCTACAAGGTCACTGTGAGTCAATCAACTCAAAAGCAATGGGTTTGGTTTTGGCTTTAAGCACTTACTGTATGTCAGGCATTGCTATAAGTACAGGTACTAACTCATTTAATCTTTATAAAAACTATAGGTACTGTTACAATCCTTCAGGTAACTGAGATAAAGGGAAGTGAAGTAACTTGCTCAGGTCATCTACTCCAATTGTCTGAGAACATCAGGTAGTAGTCATCATTTAGTTCTCACCAAAAATGCTTGAGTAGGTAATCATCTGAAGTCTTCTTTAAACCAAGCACTAATTTAGCTTAATTAATAAAGAATGCTAGCCTTGAGTATTATGCTCCTTTAAGAACTGCATGGGATCAAATTAACAACGGGAACTCTAAAGATTAGATAGGAAAGTTAGGGGGAGTTTATGTTACTATAGGTGGAACAGTTTGGAAAAGGAGGGCTGGAATGGTTGCAGTCTGAAGAATGGGATCACTGTCAGTGGTACCTGTAGCAGTTGTTGAATTGGTGTATGTTCTCGTGTGTATATTCTCAACAACAGCAACAAATTTTTAAAAATAGCTGAGTATAAACTGTCACTTGCAACTTAATTTCAGAAGACGCTGTACTAGGTTCCCTTTTCCTCTGGCAGAGCCAAACAGCCATTATCGAAGCTATGGGTCATGAAAGCTGTGTTTGAAACGAGAAGCAGCACTGCAGGGATCTCCCCCTCCCCCATCAGGGTAGTTGTGGGCCTCTGGACAGCTAAGTCATATGGATACAGTGGGCCTTGTTTTCTCAACAGCTTGATGTTACAGGAAGTTCTGGGTGTCCTGCCACTTACATTCCATGCTGTGAGACCTTTACGTGTCAGTACTTGGACCTTATAGCCCTCTCCCAGCAGCAGCAGCAGAGAGTTGAAGGTCTTAAAGAGCTGCATGTTCAGCATACTGTGACTCAGGAGAGGGGCACTAGCAGCAAAACCGGCCTCTTAGGTCACAGTCACTAGCTTTATGTATCCACCTGACAAGGAAGCCAGCCCTAGATGTTCCACAGGGACCTTGATATTGCTGTGCTGGTGAACAAAAGGGAGCTTAAATAAATCACAAAACTCAATTCACTGACTTCTGAGTGCCCTAGATCTGCCATGGTGCCCTCTGATGAGATCCAGAGACTACCAAAACCACTTCTGAGCTCAGTCTTAATAGATTTAAGCCCCTTCCTACCTTACGTTTTACATGAATTAATGGGTTCTGGCATTATGCCTATTTACAGTATACTCTGATAAAGTTATCTTTTTAAGGTCAGGGAATAAAGCAATACCCTGTACCTAGGTTCTTAAAGTTTCCTTGAAGAATATGGCTATTCTCACTCGCTCATTCAAAGAAGATGACAGTCTTTATACAGGAAAAACTTTAAACATGGACCAGGTAAAAGATACTACCTGTATTTACCCTTTTAAGGTCTGGACATGTAGGAGTTAAATGTTGAGGGACTTCTCCATGACACAGGGAACATGACCTCTGCCACAGAGCTGTCTACTAGTAACCAGTCAGACTATTCTGGAGACTCAAAACTGAAGATAATTAGTCATGTTTTATAAGCCTATTTGTACAGCACTCTCCCTGAGCTCAAGTTTAACATAAATCAAGAATTTAACCTCAGATGTCTTCAGGGATTGAAAAAAATAAATCAGCCCTAAATAAAATAATGAGTAGCAAGCAGTGTAGTAAAAGAGAGTCAACACCCATCTGAAGCCAGCCACATTCAAAAGTTTTAAATGTACTACATGAAGCATGAAGCACATCTCCATGCAAGACCAAGGTACTGTCATGCTTGCTTGACATTTTTACGTACCACATTACTCAGCAATTCAAAGGAAAATAGAATTCTTTATGCTTTTCATACTTTATTTTTAACCACTATAAAGAGAAAAAAAAATTGTATGGGCACTGAAAGTGAAAACGGCAGCCAGATGAGGGAGTGTGACAAAGCATTGCGTCAGCTAGTGTGTTCCAGCCTGGTTTCTACTGCTGTATTTAACTAACTCCCTTGTTCCACATTCTCAAAAGAACTCTTTAAAGCCCCCAAAATGTCGCTTTGAGGTCTAAGGTGGGTCTGACCCCAGACGTGGTATTTTCAATTACCTCATATGCATATGAAAGCTAAACAATGAAAAGGAAGAATTGACATTCAAATCTTGTTGTTGAAGAATGTTGACTATACCATGGACTACCAAAAGAATGAACAAATCTGTCTTTTGGAAGGAAATCCTGGTAGTGTAGTGGTTAAGTGCAACAGCTGCTAACCAAAAGGTCTGCAGTTCAAATCCACCAGGTGCTCCTTGGAAACTATGGGGCAGTTCAACTGTGGCCGATAGGATCACTGTAAGTTGAAATTGATAGCAAATAGTAGGTTTTGTTGGGGTCTTTTGGAAGTGTAGCCATATTGCTCCTTAGAAGCAAGACTTCATCTTACTTTGGACATATCATTAGAAAGACCAGTCACTGGAGGAAGAGACCATGCTTGGTGAAGAAGAGGGTCAGTGAAAAAGCAAGAGACCCTCAATGAGATGGATTGACACAGTGGCTGCCACTGCAGGCTCAAACAGCAGCAATTCTGAGGACCAGACAACTCTGTGTGAGTTGGAGCTGATGCCACAGCACCTAACAAATACAGCATTTAATCAGTAAACAACATGGAGAGCATTTCCCTCCACCCCAGTCTTCGTGGTGGTGTTAGTGGTAATATGTGAAAGATCCCCAAAGAAAAGTTTAATCTCAGAACAAGAGTAATAGTAACATGATTTGGAGGGATTCTTATTCATTGTCACCTTTGGCAGATATAAGATCACCAGTGGATTTTCTTATAACTTCATCCTTAATTTTCTCCCATCCCAGAGCCATTGTCACAGAATGGTGTCCCCCTAAATATGTGTTAACTTGGTTAGGTCATGTTCCCAGTATTGTGTAGTTGGCCTCCACCTTGTGATAGATATAATTTTCCGATATGTTATAAATCCCAGTCTCTACCTCTGATTAATAAAGCAAGATTTGGATTATGTTGAAGAGGATTAGGGTGAGATACAACATGCTTGCTCAGGTCGCATCCTTGATCCAGTGTAAAGGGAGCCTTCCTTACAATATTCTATGTGGCCATATATCTCTCACCGTTTACTACCTCTAATCTAGTAACAAGAAAGAAAATACAGATGTAGTAAAGGAATATTTTCTATTCTATGCCATCTACTTCTAGGTCTACTTGGTGCCACTAAGCCAAAATACAGTAATTCTCACTAAGCTCAAAATTCACCATTCCACTGTAGTTATTTTCCTTAGTAACCCTCACTCCCCCTATTCACACTCACCTCATTGGTTTGTCTCTTGTACACTTAACATAGCCACATCAGCAGCAACAGAATCTAGAGAAGTTGTATGCCATGCAAAAAGCCAATGAGAGATACAAAACCACAAATTACAAATAGCTGACATACATCACGGTGACCAAGTAAAGGACCTGTCAGGGCCTTCGTCCCATGCTCCATCATACCAAGACAGACTAGATAATGGGTTTTCACTCCTGCATCCCAAGACCAAAATAGTCCGTTTGTGAGCCATGTAATGTCACCACATGCATCCCTTCTGTTTCACTACTCATTCCTTTGACTAACCCAGGCAAGACCACAGAGATGAAAGTCAGCTCAGATCTCCCTCAGTCCTAACATGAGAATAATTCAGGCTTTCTTGGCCACCAAGATCACTTACAGAATCCAGTGAAATGAGAAAGAAATGGACTCAGGAAACTATTAGGGAACTCCCAGTTACTGCAAACATGCCCCTAAACAAAGATCTTTCAGTAAGAATTTAGGGAAATCTCGTTCTATACCCCACCCTCAAACCTACAAGTGAATCACTAAGCTATTACATATAGTTATAAAGTGAGTGGTTTTCAGCTTGTAAGTAGTACAAGATTGAGATTTAACCCCAGCTCTGCTTAACTTAGCCTATGATCTTAAATGCTGTTTATAAATTTATCTTCATTTATTTTGTTCAGAATCATAAGGTCGTAGAAGAAGATGAAGATAAATAGGATGACAAGAGAAAAATATGGGGTTGTTTCTTTGTCCCCATTCTGAGCCTTCAGCTTTTACAAAAAGTACTTCTTTTGTCCTGGTGAGCCGTGTCAGAGTAATAGAAATAGGAGAGAGGCAGGTAGACTAACAAGGGAGCAATTTCACTAATTGTGTTATATAATTCAAACCTCATAATTTGATTTGGCTTTCCTGTTAATTAATGTAATTAGTAAGATTTCATAATTATCATATTTGCCAATCAGATTCTTTATCCTCTAGAGTAATTGGTTAGGAAACCAATTAATTATTATTTACCCTCTAGATTAATTGGTTAGGAAGGCCACCTCCAAATCCAAAGGATATGTAATATATTTTACTTCCTATTACCTTCCCAGGACTGCATGATTATTTTGGAAAAAACATTGGCTTCAAAATTAAATTTCATATATTGCTCTACTTCCTCTGGAATATGTAGAACTCATTCTTTTTTGTTTTGTTGTAATTTTAGTTATTAATAGTACCAGTGCTGAGACTCACCGGTCCATGAGAGTCTTCTAGGCTGTTAGTGGATCTGCTAAAGTATTAAGGACCACAAGCAAAATTGTGTAGTCTTTGTCCTTTAAAGTTCAGACATTCCAAACTCTAATGTGTTGGTCTACTTAATGCACAATCCATGGAATTCAGAAATTGCCTTAAGAATTTTAGGTAGTCATATATTAAACATCTTCTGGTCTGTACATTCTCCATGTAGATAACTTTCTTATGGGTTAGCACAGCAAATTGCATTTCTTTCCCTCTTCTCTAGGGTCACTATGAGTCGGACATGACTCGATGGCAGTGGGTTTGGTTTGGTTTCACAAGTTGCAGGGAGGAAGGGAAGCTGTAGATTTTAAATAGAGAGAAAGACCTAGTTCCCCAGGAAAAGGCATTCTATGTAAATGTTGGAATTTAAATTATGTGTTAGTGTTTGAAATAAGATTTCTGGCCAACTTGGAAAGTTAGTCTTTCTTTCTAGGACAATCTAATAAGAAGTTGTGTCTTTGTTTCCAAGATGTTTGCTTGCTCCTTTTCAAAAAGGTTGCAAGACAACTTAAACTCCCTGAATATGTTTCCACTTCTCCATTACCCAGTGCCACTGTATATAGTACAGTTTGTTTTGGGAGGAAACTCTGGTTGGCATAGTGGTTAACTGTTATGGCTGCCAACCAAAAGGTTGGCAGTTCAAATCCACCAGGCACTCCTTGGAAACTCTGCAGGGCAGTTCTATCTGTCTGTAGGGTTGCTATGAGTTGGCATCAACTTGATGGCTGTGGGTTTGGTTTTCTGATTTTTTGTTTTTTGCAGAGTGGAAAGCATTCACAAATGGAGGCAGAAAAATGGGGAAGGCTAAGGGCATTCCCATGAAGCCATACCTCTAGGAAGCTGATTCGTCAGTCTTCCTTCTGGCCCTTTTTTCTTGCCATTCTACCTGCAACAGGAAAGAGATTTAAAAAAAAGGAGGGTACTGTATGGACCTTCACTCAACTGACTAACATTTGTGGATTATTTCGAAGTGGTGAATGTCAGTATAGTGATGATGATAACAGCAGATAACAGTCACTATCGTAAGTGTTTTACATAGTTGTTCAGAGTAGAACCCATTTTTCTTTGCTGTCTTTAATTTTCTAAAACACTCAAGAATTCTTATTGTAATAAATTTCACAAGTCAACTTTCACGTCCTTCTATTGTTTTGACGCCAAGAAGGCCAAGGCTTGACCTGAATGCACATTAGGTAGCTGTTTTGCTGTCTTAGATCATAAACCAGTTAACAGAGCCTAACATAATGTAACACTTAGTATAAACCCTTTGGTCCTAAAGAAAACTCCTGATCTAGCTTCACTGAAGTAAGAGACATAATAACAATGTTAGCCTGAAGTCTACTCTACCTCTTTTCATCTTTCAGAAAAATATTGGTATGAGTACCAGCTTCTTCACTAAATTTTGGGACATATTAATATCTATTTCATTATCCTTTATACTGTAACAGCAAGTTATGGGTTGCTTTAATTTAGACCTATAGCAAAGTAACAACTGTACCCCCCCCATTCAGATGCTCTGTCGTTGAAAAGGCATTTTGCCTCATACAACTGTGAAATTTCACTGTTGAACAGTGAGAAAAGGGTTGGTAAAACTACCGTTAAACAAGCTTGTGCTTGATTTTTCAATAATAAATAGTGCATTTTCTTCTGGATTACAAGAGGTATTTTTGCTCACAGATTAGGGGATGAAGGATAAGCTGTCTTTGCTGAAGAATTTTTAAAGCACTCTCATAGACTGTTGATCAACGTAGGGTCTTTGCTTAGCTATATCACACTTCTGCCATCTACAGATATTTGAAGAAAATTAGTCATTTATAGCCTTAAAGTTTGATACAGTTTTGGCATATCTGTTTTAGCAATATCCCTGATATATACATGTATGTAGAAAGAGAAGAAACCCTGGTGGTGTGGTGGTTAAGCACTATGACTACTAACCAAAACGTCAGCAGTTCAAATCCCTTGGTTCTCCTTGGAAACTATGGGACAGTTCTACTCCATCCTGTAGGCTTGCTGTGAGTCTGAATTAAGTCAATGGCAATGGGATTGGTTTGGTTTTGGTAGAGAGAGAGAGAGCCCTGGTGGTACAACATTTAAGAGTTTGGCTGCTAACTTAAAGTTTGGCCATTAGAATCCACCACCCTTCCTTTGAAAACCTTATGGGCAGTTCTGCTGTGTCCTATAGTGTTGCTATGAGTTGGAATCAACTCTATGGCAATGTGTTTGTTTACACACACACACACACACACACACACACACACATTTATATGTTTAAAGATATTTCTTCATTAAATTCATTTATCCATTCATTTCATGGTCACTGAATACCTACTATGTGCAATGCATGCTGTCCATTCTTATCCAACATTGGATTACTGTTATGGATTGAATTATGTCCCCCCAAAATGTGTTATAAATCCTAACCTCTATGCTTGTGGTTACAGTTTTTTTCCTTTTTTTTTTTTTTTATTTAATATGACTGAGTGAAAATGTACATTCCTGTATAAATTTACATGCCCACCTATATGCAGCTTCCACTGTTCTCCCTGTCTGGTGACAGCACACTATTCCTCTCTGCTCCATACATGTCTCATTCTCCCAACAATCTCCTTTCCCCTCCTCTCCACCCACTGTGCTTCCTCCAGCCAGAGGTCAGCAGGATGACATCCTATAGATGTATAGAACCATAAAGTGCATCCAGTATATGGTCACTCTGCCAAGTCCACTCCATTCGTGTCCAAAGAGTGGACCTTCGTTATGATTTATCGTCAAGGGCAGCATCAGGGCCAGGGGCCATGCTTCCAGGGGAACCCCGAAACTGCTGGACCATCATTTGAGGTCTTTTAGTGGAGATCTCAGGATGTACCCCTTTTTATTCTTGTGTTGCCAGTGAGACTCAACTTAGTGAGCTCCATCACGGCTATCACTGGTGGTGGCTGGGCACCATGCAGTTCTTCTGGTCTCAAGTCGATGTAGGCACCCACTGATGTGGGTCTGTCTTCTGGGTTGTCTTTATCCCATGTCATTTTGATCCTCAGTGAACATCTGTTCCTGCTGAGTTGGGACCATTTGCTGTGCCCTCGGATGGCAGCTTGGCAGCTTTTAAGACCCCAGACGCCACTCAACAACGTGGGATGCAGAGAGCCCTCTTAGCAAAATACTAGTTGGGCCAATTGGCCTCAATTTGACCTAAGAGCATGGTGCCCTGCACCCTGCCCCAGCTACTCTATCTGTTTTAGTCATCTAGGCTGCTCTAACAGAAATACCAGAGTGGATGGCTTTAACAAAGAAAGATTTATTCTTACACAGTCCGGTAGGTTGCAAGTCCATATTCAGGGTGTCCGCTCCAGGGAAAGACTTTCCCCTTGTCGGCTCTGGAGGAAAGTCCGGTATTGCACCAGTCTTTGTCCAGGGAGCGTCCTAACGCAAGAACCTCTGGTCTGAAGGACACGCTCTGCTCCCAGTGCTGCTTGCTTGATGGAAGCGAGGTTCTCCAATTGTCCTTTGTTTCTTTTTCCTTTTATTCCTTGCAAGCTAAAAGCATTAAGAGTGCGGCAAGCCATACTCCAGGTAAACTCCCCCCACAGCAGGAATTCACAGCCCAATCCTAATCCTTTAACATACGGGTTAGCAAAACCACACAATGGAGGACAGTCCCAAGATACTGGGAACCATTTCCCAGCCACGTGGCTGCACACATTTTTGGGGAGACACACTTCCAACCATGACACTATCCTTGCAATACTGGGTTAAGATGAAAGGAGTATTCAAGTTATGCTGAAGTCCACTTACTGTTGTTCTTGCTTCTAATGTGTGCTATCACCGATTTCACCCAACCAGATTTCTAGCAACTATCTAATCTAAACCCTCCCTCCCTCCCCCTTCCTCTCTCCCCTCTCACAGCTGTCAAAGGGTCTTTTCTTCTATACACAAGCCTGATTTTGAGATCTTATCATAGCGGTCTCATACAATATTTGTCCTTTTGTCTCGACTACTTTGACTCAACATAATGTCTCCCAGTTGAAACCAGGTTAGGAAATGTTTCCTGGAATAATCGTTATTCTTTATCATTGTGTAGTGCTCCATTGAGTATATATGCCATAGTTTACCTATCCATTCTTCTGTTGTTGGGCACCTGGGTTGATTCCATCTTTTTGCTATCATGGACGGTGCTGCGATAAACATTCTTGTGCATGTGTCCGTTGGTGTGAAAGGCCTTGATTCTGTAGGATATATTCCAAGTAGTGGAATTGCTGGGTCAAATGGTATATCAATATCCATTTTTTTAAGGAAGCACTAGATTGCTTTCCAAAGAGGCTGGACCATTTTGCAACCCCACCAACAGTGTAGGAGGGTTCCACTTTCTCCACAGCCTCTCCAGCATTTGTCGTTTTGTGTATTTTGGATCATGACCAACCTTGTTGGGGTGAGATGGTATCTCATTGTCGTCTTGATTTGAATTTCTTTAATAACTAAAGATCATGAACATGTCTGCATGTGTTTTTTGGCTGCCTGGATCTCCTCTTTAGAGAAATGTCTGTCCATCTCCTTTGCCCATCACTTAATTGGATGATTTATCTTCTTCTTCTTGATATTTTGTAGTATCTTATAGATTATGGAGATCAGGCATTGGTCTGACATAGAGTTGCCAAATATTTTTTCCCATTCTGTAGGTGTTTTTTTAATTCTATTAATAAAGTCTTTGGATGAGCAAAAGTGTTTGATTCTTAATAGTTCCCATTTATCTATTTTCTCTTCTGATGATTGTGGTTTGTTTGACAGATTTTGGAGTCTGTCCTCATTGTGTATTAAAACTTTTTGTTCCTACCTTTTCTTGTATGAGCTTTATCATTTTAGGTTTGATATTTAGGTCTTTGGCCTAGTTGGAGTTGGTTTTTGTGTAAGGTGTTAAGATATGGATCTTTTTTCAGTTTCTTGCATATGGATATCCAATTTTGCCAGCACCATTTGTTGAAGACACTGTTTTTACCCCAGTTTAATGTCTTAGGGCCTTTGTCAAATATCAGCCGTTCATAGGCAGATGGTGTCATCTCTGGGGTCTCAATTCTGTTCCATTGATCAATCTGTCTGTTCTTATACCAGTACCAGGCTGTTTTGACCAGTGTGGCAGTGTGATATGTTCTAAGGTCAGGTAATGAGAGGCCTCCCAGTGTGTTCTTCTTCTTTGCTAGTACCTTACTTATCCAGGCTTTTTCCCTTTCCAAAGAAAATTGGTGATTTGTTTCTCCATCTCATTAAAAAAAGACGCTGGAATCTGTATTAGGATTGCATTATATAAGTAGATTGCTTTGGGTAAAACAGACATTTTCACAATGTTAATTCTTCCTATCCACGAGCAGGGTAGGTTTTTCTATTTATCTAAGTCTCTCTTAGTTTCTTGTAGTAAGGGCTTGTAGTTCTCTTTGTAAAGGTCTGTTATTTCTCTGGTTAGATTAATTCCTAGGTACTTTATCTTCTTAGGGGCTATCGTAAATAGTATTGATTGGATGATTTCTTCATTAACAGTCTCATTGTTGGTATAAAAGAATCTTACTGATTTACTTACGTTTATCTTGTATCCTGAGACTTTGCTGAACTCTTCTATCAGTTTGAGTAGTTTAGTTATAGATTCTTTGGAATTCACTGCATATACAATCATATCATCTGCAGACAGGGAGATTTTGACCTCTTCTTTGCCGAGGCAGATGCCTTTTATTTCTTGGTCTTGTCTAATTGCTCTGGCTAGAACTTCAAGTATAATGTTGAATAGGAGAGGTGAGAGTGGGCATCCTTGTCTAGTTCCTGATCTCAAGGGAAAGTCTTTCAGTCTCTCTCCATTCAGGATGATGTGGGCAATTGGCTTTGTATAAATGGCCCTTATTGCATTGAGGAATTTGCTGTCTATGACTATTTTGCTAAGAGTTTTTAGCATGAGTGGGTTTGGACTTTATCAAATGCCTTTTCTGCATCAACGGACAAAATCAGGTGATTCTTGTCTTTTGTATTATTTATGTGGTTCATCACATTAATTGTTTTTCTGATGTTAAACCAGCCTTGCATCCCTGGTATGAATCCCACTTGGTCATGATGGATTATTTTCTTGATATGTTGTTGTATTCTGTTGGCAAGAATTTTGTTGAAGATTTTTGCATCTAGGTTCATGAGTGATATCGGTCTGTAGTTCTCTGTCTTTGTTGGATCTTTCCCTGGCTTAGGTATCAGGGTTATGCTGGCTTCATAGAATGAGTTTGGGAGTACTCCATCCCTTTCTATACTGTGAAATAGTCTCAGTAGTATTGGAGATAACTCTTCTCTAAATGCTTGGTGGAATTCTGCAGTGAAGCCATCTGGGCCCGGGCTTTTTTTTTGCTGACAGTGTTTTGATGACCTTTTCAATCTCTTCCTTTGTGATGGGTTTATTAAGTTGTTCTGCTTCACGTTGTGATAATTTGGGTAGGTGGTATGAGTCAAGGAATTTGTCTGTTTCCTCTAGGTTTTCAAATGTGTTATAGTCTTTCACAGTATTCTGTTATGATATTTTTTATTTCTGTTGGATCTGTGGTGACAACGCCCCTCTCATTTCTAATTTGTTTCCTTTTCTTTAGTAAGTTTAGCTAGTGGTTTGTTAATTTTGTTGATCTTTTCAAAAAACCAGCTTTTGGCCTTGTCAATTTTTTCAGTTGTTTTTGTATTCTCTAATTCGTTTAGCTCTGCTCTAATCTTTATGATCTCATTTCTTCTGGTGTCTGAGGGGTTCCTCTGTTGTTCTCTTTCTACTTGTTCAAGCTGTAGAGTTAGTTCCTTGATTTGGTTTCTTTCTTCCTTCCAGACGTATGCGTTTATGGAGATAAACAGACCTCTGAGCACTGCTTTGGCTATATCCCATAGGTTCTGGTAGGAAGTGTTTTTGTTCTCATTGGAATCCGTGAATTTCTTTATTTCATCATTGAGTTCTTCTATAACCCATGTTTTTTTTTTAGCAAGATGTTGTTCAGTTTCCAAGAGTTCCACTTTCTATCTATGTTTTTTTCTGCTATTGATTTCAACTTTTATGACTTTATGATCAGAGAAGATGCTTTGCAGTAATTCAGTGGTATGGATTTTGTTGAGAATTGCATCATGTCCTAACACATAGTCAATTCTGAAGAATGTTCCATGTGCACTGGAGAAGAAGGTGTAGTTGTCTGCTGATGGGTGGCAAGTTCTGTATATATCAATCAGGTTTAGTTGGTTAATTGTGGCAATGAGGTCTTCTGTATCTTTACTGAGCTTTTTTTAGATAATCTGTCCAGTATTGAGAGTGGAGTGTTGAAGTCTCCCACTATTATTGTGGAGTCATCTAACTCTTTTTTGAGTATAGTCAGTGTTTCTTTGATGTACTTAGGTGCTTTGATATTAGGTGCATAAATATTTAATATAGTTAAGTCTTGCCTGTGTAGTGAACCTTTGAGCAATAAATAGTGTCCATCTTTGTCCACAGTGGTGGTTTTTACATTAAAATTGATTTTGTCTGAGATTAGAATTGCCACCCCTGCTCTTCTTTGTTCATTGTTAGCTTGATATATATTCTTCCATCTTTTAATTTTCAGTTTTTTCTTATGTTTAGGTCTCTAGTGAGTTTCTGGCAAACAGCATATGGATGAATGATGTCTTTTGATCCAAGATGTCACTCGATGTTTCTTTACTGGAGCGTTCAGTCCATTCACATTCAATGTAATTATTGATAGGTGTGTGTTCACTGCTGCCATTGTGATATGTTTATTTTTGTGTTGATGTTTTCTCTGTTGTTCTTATTAGTCTGTTCTGGGACATTCTTTTTGGTGAGTTGATTTTTCACGTTTTTCAGAGCTCATTTTGTAGTTGTTGAGACTCCCATGTTACATTTCTTGAAATGGTATGATATGTCTCTGTTGTGCTTTACAGCTGCCCCTATGATCCCCCTTAATAAACTATATATAAACCCAATTTTAATTACTACCAATCTTGTCATCTTCCTCTCCATCTGGAAGGACTATAACGACTGTAGTACATCCCTCTTTGTAATATGATGGCACCATAGTTTTCATGATGATCACTGGATTGCTTCTTTCCATATTAAAGCTGTGATTGACTTTGGAGCCTTCCCTAACTGAGTAGAGTTTTGAGTAGTGTGTTGTTCTAAAATATAAAGTTAGTGATTTTGTTCTTCTAAGCCAGAGTCAAGAACTTCTTTCAGTATTTCTTGTAGTTTTAGTTTGGCTTTTACAAAGTCTCTGAGTTTTTGTTTATCTGGGAATGTCTTAATTTCAGTTTTGTATTTGAAAGATAGTTTTGCAAGATATATAATTCTTAGTTGGAAATTCTTCTCCTTCAATGCTTTCAATGTGTCATGCCACTGTCTCCGTGCCAGCATGGTTTCTGCTGAGAAGTCTGACTAGAGCCTACAGGGTTTCCCTCTGAATGTTAGCTTTGCTTTGAGTCTGGCTGCCTTTAAGAGTTGCTGCTTATGTTTCGTTTTGTTCAGCTTGATTATAATGTGTCTTGGAGTCTTTCTTATGAGATCTGTATTAGGTCGCATATGATATGCATCTGAGATGTCTATATTCTCTTCCTTCATGATTTCTGGGAAGTTTTCTTTCAGCAGCTCAGCAACGATACTCTCTGCGTTCTCAGATGTCTCACCCTGTTCAGGGACTCCAATTAATCAAAGGATGTTCCTCTTAATAGAGTCCCACATGCTTCTTAATGCTTCTTCATTTTTCTTGTTTCTTTTTTCTGATTTCTGCTCATAGACGCTGACATCGGTAGCTCTGTCTTCCAAGTCAGAAATTCTTTTTTCCATTTGTTCCATTCTGTTTTCTTGGCTTTACGTGGAAGTTTCTATGTCTTTGATTTTGTTCTTGATCAGTTGGTGTTCCATCAGATCGAACAGCTTGTTTAATTTCTCCTTTTATTCTGCTCCATTTTATATAAGGTCTAGAAGGGCTCTGTATATGATCATTTTGTATTCACTTTCTGATGCTTTCATAAAAGTTTCTTCATCTGGAAAACTCCTTGGTTGCTTTGTTTGGGAGTCTTCTGAAGCCATGGGTGATTTC
Source organism: Heterohyrax brucei (assembly GCA_028571685.1). Lineage (NCBI taxonomy): Eukaryota > Metazoa > Chordata > Mammalia > Hyracoidea > Procaviidae > Heterohyrax > Heterohyrax brucei. The sequence continues at coordinate 162,740,437 of CM053140.1, forward strand.
TTGTGTGCCACAAGTGTATGTTACTTTTTGGGTCCCATGTGAGTAAGTAGAGGCTGGATGAGATACTGTGAGGATGGACTGCAGATGTTTCTCTAGGCTGTCTTAAAAAGTAAAGCAAAAGGTATCTCACCACTTCCCAAGTCAGTCAGGTTTTCAGGTGTAGAGGTCCCTTTTCCCAAGTGGCAAAGTAAGCACTTCTATATCGAACCCCAGATGATACTAACTAGTACAGAATACAGCAATGCTACTGCCCTGTTGGCTTCTGCTGACAGGGCCCAGCCTGAGGCAACACTGTGTAGAGTACTGCTTTTGTGGTAGAAAAGCGCTCTCCTGTGGGCAGGCTCTGGCTCCCAAGCTAAGAATTAGGTCCAGCTGCAGCCACCGTATCCAAGATGGTGCCCTCCACACAGGCAGCAGATAGAGGGGCTAAAGGTGCTGAGAGGTAGTGATTCCTCTGCTTCTGTTGCAGGACCCCCTACCATAGCTGGCACTGTGAAAATTACTGCTTTTCTGTCAGAGAAGCAGTGTCCTGTTTGCAAGCACTGGCTCCCAGGCTATTAGGTCCCGCTAAAATCTCCGTACCCAACATTGTGTCCCGCACACTGGCAGTGGGAATCCGTACAGACCCTGCTATGGCAGAGATAAAAAGACAGGCCCAAAGTGACTAGATTAACAGAGTCCTAAGCCTTGCTCTCAAAATATGGGAATTTCACCTGCCTATTCCACCAGCAGCGCATCTGAGTCTAGCCGCTAGGCAAGACCCAACTCCGCCCACTGGCCAAGACAGAGGAAAAAAAAGTCAAAATGGTGCGTTTACCTTCAGTCCATAAGAGCCAGGGCTAGCCAGAAGCGGGAGTCAGCGAATGAGAGGAGGTTTTTTGCTCAGTGGTCAGCCAAGTGCCGTCGAGTCGGATGGTATGAAGTCCAAATTAACAGCCCTGTCTGTGTCCCGGGGCTGATTAGGTGATCAGAAGCCTCCGTTTGATTGTCGACTCAGGTCTTGGTTTCCAGAGGGATATAGGGAGACATGCACTTAGTCTGCCATCTTGACTCTGCCCCCTGGTGACAATTATATTAGGGAATGAATTATCTGTGTTATGTTAGTGAAGCAGCATTAATGTAGGGTATGACTTGAGCAATCTCTTTTGAGGCACAAAACAAAATTGATAGTGCAGAGAGAAATGGAGAAAAACTGATGATAAGCCACGTGGGAGATTTCCAAGGAACCAGGAAAGAGAAGACAAGGACCTTCCTCCAGAGCCAACAAGGGCTTCTCCTAAGGCCAGCATCCTCAATTTGGACTTCTGGCTTCCTAAGTGTGGCAAAATAAATTTCTGTTTGTAAAAACCATCTACTCATGGTATTTCTCTTATAGCAACACCAGGTAAGTAAGACAGCTACCAATTAGTAAGATTTTTATAATTCTATTTTTAAATTATTCTTTCATGCATGGAAGAAAAATTCAAAAGATACACAAAGGGATGTACTGTTTGGTGGAAAGGAAATCTTTTGCCCCAGTTTCCAGCTGTTCATGAACCCTCACAAGTCAACCAATGTTACCAATAACATTATTTTTTACAGTTTATTTTTTAATGTGTGTTCTGCTTTATCTACTGTGCTATAGTAGGTAATCTTTTTTTTTTTCCATTTAATTTTTTTCTACCACCATGCCTGCCCTCCCCTCCCCTCCTTGGTAAACATCAAATACTGTTTCTATTTGTTAATCTTTTCATGAATTTTCATAGTAGTGATCTCACACAACACCTGTCCCTCTACGATTGACTCATTTCACTCAGCATAATGCCTTCCAGTTTGCTTCATATTATGAGGTAGCATCAAATTTTGCCAACACAAAAGGCTGTCGTTTTCTCATTTGATGGACTTTTCAGGTGACCATAGACAGATGGATTTACATCTTGGTTCTCAGTTCTGTTCAATTGGTCGATATATCTGTCGTTGTACTAGTACCAGGTGATTTTGTTTGTAACACACATTTCTTGTAAACAGTATATTGATAAGCCCTGTTATGTTTTGTTTTTCATACAGCATTTTGATGAGTCCTGTTTTTGTTTTTAATTGATTCCATCTCTGTCTGCCTCTTTATGGGTGTGTTTTGGTCATTTATGTTCAGTGTAATTGTTGATAGGTATGACTTTATTGCTGTCACTGTGTAATTTTTTTTTTTTCTGTGGTGCTGGCATTTTCTTTGTTCCTCTTACTCACCTATGCTGATTTCCTTTAGTTTGTGGATTTCTTTTTCATTTCTTTTGTTTTTGTAGATTTTGTTTTCATTGAGACTGTATGTTTGTCTTCTGTATTTTGATGACTAGGTTTATTAACTTTCTTTGAGGTTATTTTGAAAGTTACCCTTATCTTCCTAGGTTGGAAGAAGCCTATTGTTAACTTGGTGTAGTGCCTTGCCTTTGACTCCACCAAAAAGTTCTGTTTCTACACAGTTTACTCTCTCTTCTATTGTTCTGAAGCTTTTGTCATTTACAGATTAACCTCTTTGGTTCCCTGTTGTAATTCTTTTGGTTTTGGATAGGCTTTGAGGGTTCATTTCCTAGATTGGTTATCTGGTTGGTACAATCTTGTCTCCTAGATTCAGGCTCTGGTCTGATATGCTTTGTTCTTAGACTGAAGGACTGTCTTTAAAAATTCTTATAAGTTTAGTTTGGTTTTTACATATTCCCTTAATATCTGCCTATCTGGAAATGTCCCAATTTCACCATCATATCTGAACAAGAGTTTTGCAGGATATATCATCCCTGGTTGGCAATTTTTTTCTTTCAAGGTTTTGTGTATGTATCATCCCATTACCTTCTTGCCTGTCTAGTTTCTGCCAGATTGGGGATTAGTCTTACTGTTTCTCCTCTGTATGTGACTTTTTGTTTTTCTCAAGCTACTCGCAGAACTTTTTCTATCTTTGGTTTTAGCAAGTGTAATTACAATATACCTTGATGATCTTCTTTTCAAGTCTATCCTATATGGGGCTCTTTGAGCTTCTTGTAGGATCAGCTTTTCATCTTTCATGATATTGGGGAAGTTTTCTCTCAGCAATTCTTCAGTGACCTTCTCTGTGTTTTCATTTTTTTGCCCTTGTTCTGGAACTCTGATCAATCACTTGCAGATTTTTGTTCTTGATTGTATCCAACATAATTCTCAGAGTTTCTTCAATCTATTCTTTTTTCTGATTTTTCCTCAAATAGAATTGTGTCCATGTATTTGTCTTCGGTTTCTCTGATTTTGTGTTCCATCATTTCAAAGCTGCTCCTTAGCCCTTCGATGATGTGCTCCATTTCTAAAATCTTGTTGTTTGGATTTCTAACTGCTGTTTTTGTGTGATTTCTAGTTATAAATTTATTTTGGCATTTTTTTTCCTGTATTATTTTCAGTTCTACTCTGTCTGCAGGGTTGTTGTGAGTTGGAATTGACTCGACAGCAGTGAGTTTGCTTTTTTGATTTACTGAAATCTCTATTATTGTCAGAAATTCTTCTTTGAATTTGTCTGCCTGTTCCTCATTTTTGTCTGCTTTTTGAGTCATCTCTTAGATAGCTCTGAATATTAGAGATTTAAATTCCATATCAGGTAACTCTAGTGCCATTTTCTGCTACTGGAAAGTCATCTAGTGTTTTGTTTCAGACTTACTGGAAACCCTGGTTGAATAGTGGTTAAGTGCTGTGGCTGCTAACCAAAAAGATCAACAGTTCTAATTGGTTGGCTAGGCAGTCCTTGGAAACTCTACAGGGCCTTTCTACTCTGTCCTGTAGGGTCACTATGAGTTGGAATTGACTCAAGAGCAATGGGTTTGGTTTTTGGTTTACTAGAAACTTCCAGTCCTGCTTTTTGATGTTTTGATATAGTCTGCTGTCTTTGGGCCATTCAGTAGTTATTTTCTCTGTTTATGATTTGCAGATCTGTTTATTTTGTCTTGCTGTCTTGTTTTATTTGGTTATTGCAGAGCAGGCTGACTAAACATTGTTGCTTGCTCATCTCTTGTCAGTATTTTTCACTTTCTTGTCCAACAGGCAGGGCCAGTTGCTAAACTATAGTGGAGCAGAGTCGGTCCAGCTGATGATTCGTGTCCTGCTGGGAGCCCCTGAAGGTGCTTTCAGTTGTACTGCCGCCTGCTGACCTCTAATGCAGGTGTGACACATGCACTTCCCAGATGAGGGCTGGGAAAGCACGCCTTGCTTGCTGCCAAGTACTTTACCCCCGCCAAGACCTCTGTAAGTCTCCACTTCCATGCTCCGTGTCTCCCAACCTCTGACAGGCATCCAAGATGGCAAATCCTTGCTAGGATAGCTGATAGGAAACTCTCTGCTTTCTGTCAGTTTCTTACTCGATTTGGTTTTAGGCTAAAATCTTTATTGACACTTCAAGTTCCAGGATTGACATTTATTTCTGTTTTACTTAATTTTTCAGGTCTTTGCTGTGGAGGGACAACGTGATACTTCTATGGTGCCATGTTGGCAGGGAGTCCACCAATAACATTTCTATGTTACTTTTATAGCTTTTTAGAGATACACTGTGTATATAGTTGCATACTATTACATCTCCTTTTTTCACTTAATATTCTCTACTGGTTAAGATTTGTTGTTCCTTTGGTACATTAAGGAGCCCTTGTGGTGCAGTGGTTATAGCACTCAACTGCTAACTGAAAGGATAGTGATTCCAGCCTACCAGACTCTGCAGAAGAAAGATGTGGCAGTCTGCTTCCATAAGGATTTATATTCTTGGAAACTGTTTGGGGCAGATATACTACATCCTTTACAGGGTCACTATGAGGCAGGATCAGTTTGAGGGCAATGGAGTTATTGGGCTTTGGTACATTATATTAGTTTCAGTATCACAACTGACATATTTCAGTATTAAAAAGCTAGTTTAAAAAATGCCCCACACTGAATTTCTGTTAATGGTGGTATAATGATTTGGAAAAGGATAGTGGTAATGATTGTATAACATGGACATAATTAATGTCACTGAATTATAGTTGTAAAAATGATTAGAAAATACTTTTGTCTTTATTTTTAGAGTAATTAAAAAAAAAAATAGCTCCAGAGGATGCTTGGAATTGATTTTCCGAAGGTCAATAAGGAGTATGCATTAGAGAATCAAAAAAATGATCATAAACTGGTAACTTTTCTCAAAAAAAAATCTACAATTACACATCAAACAAGAACAAAAAAAAAGAATAATTAAAAGAGAATGATAATAGATACTATTATAAGAGCACTCAACTAGAAAAAGGTGAAGAGGCAGTAAGTTATATCCAGAGTACGTGTGCTTTGCTATTCCATACGTGACCAACGTGTTGCAAGTTGTGTTTTGGATAATCAGCAGCCAGTGATAACCTGCCCTTCCAGTGAGTCAGCCCAGCAAGGGAGTTCTGTGGGTCTGAACTGTTTCTGGCTACTTATTCCTGTAAAGGCTCTAAACAGCACCACAATTGTCATGACCACTGAAGAGTCTTTGTTTTGTTTTTTAAAAAGTTCCAGTGAAGGTAGCCAAACCCAAGGTGTTTACTTTTGTTTACCTAGATTGTCCATCCATAGAATTCACTGGGCAAAACTGTAGGGACTTACCAGAGAACACAGAAACCCTGGTGGCCTAGTGTTACATCTGCTAACCACAAGGTTGGCAGTTCAAATCTGCCAGGTGCTCCCTGGAAATTTGATGGGGTAGTTCTGTTCTTTCCTATAGAGTTACAATCAGTCAGAATCAAGTCTGTGGCAGTGAGTTTAGTTTTTGGCATCAGTAAACATAATTTCTTCATTTTGCCACATAATTTTGATGTACCTACTCTAACAAGTTTTCCATATAATATTTGAATGCATGTAATGTGCTCATGTTCTTCTAGCTTATCCAAAATTGATTTACCAGTGTTTAAAATTTACTCATGTTTCAATGCATGAAATTAATAAAGTTTTCATATTTTACTCAAGATATTTTGTTATTAAAATATTGATGAAAAAGTACAGCCCTGAAGTGATTTGCTGGTGGATTTTGGATTTAAAACCAAAGCAAAATTCTTCTTAAAATAATATTTTATTGAGTTTTTTGACGGAGGTTTATACAGCAAATCAGGTTCCCATTTGACAGTTTCCACACAAATTGTTCAGTGCATTAGTTACATTTATCACAATGTTTTCAACATCTACATGTGTAATGTAGACATTGTTTACATTCTTCAAGTTGTGCAACCATCCTCACTACTTTTCAGAGCCTAGTCCTCCCTCAGTTAACATAAAACTTACTGCCCCCTAAGGTTCCTATCGAATCTTTTTTTTTTATTGTAACTAAGTGACAGTTTACAATCCAAGTAAATTTTCCATATAAAACCCCAAGTACCCACCTTTCTGTAAGTCTACCTGCTCTCCTCACCCTGTGACAGCATACCCTTCTAGTCTTTACTTCCAATATCTACTCAACCAACACTTGTCCCCTCCTCTCCACCCTCTCTTCTCCCCTCTGGAAAGAAACCAGTAGGACACCTTCATCTATATGTTAAACCCCTACCTAAGCTTTAAAGTTGCTGTTGTCAGTTTAATCCCATCTTGATAGTTGTTAAAAGAATGTATTGCTCAAGGCAGATTTTTTTTTTTTTTACTAGCTAAGCCAAATTATTGTGCAAAACGAAATTCTTAAAATGACTTGCAGACAGGCCAAAGACGACTGTAAAGGAAAGAACAGTGATTGATATTTTGATCTGGGTCCATAATTACGGTGATTTTGATCTTCAACAACTTGGAATCTTTCTGAATCTTCAGGGCCCTTGTAAAAAGCACCGTCATTGAAACTAATGAGACATTTGAGATGTCTCAGAAAGAAAGTGAACAAATGGGAAAATGGACAAAGGAAAGGAACAGGCATTTAGCAACAACTTGCTACGACTGCTAACTGAAAGATCGGCAGTTCAAATCCAACAGGGCCTCCTTGGATACTCTATGGGGCAGTTCTACTCTGGCCTCTAGGGTGGCCATTAAGTCGGATCCAACTCGATGGCACTGGGTATAACAGAATGCAGATGACCAAAAGATGGGAAAAATCTTCAATAATAATAATAATCTTCAGACATGCATATGGGCAAGAGCTTCTGTAAATTATAAAGCCCAGTGCTTTAAGGCATATTGCCAAAGATTTCTTTAAATTATAAAACCCAGTGCCTCAAGGATATCTGAAGATAGATACTATCATCCATTGCTGGCATAAGTAATTCTAGTTCTGGAAATTTAGTTTTGGGGAAAAAAATCAGATTTCTTATACAAGTTGTTCACTGCAGTGTTATTTGTAATAAAAATCATACATAGCGTAGATGTCTAACAATAGTGGATGAGTTAAATTGTAGTACACTGATATTTGCATGTGATAAAAAGGCAGCCATAAAAATATACTTTAAAAGAAAATGAGAGCATTAGTTTATGATGTATTGTGACATAAAGAATGTAAATTTGAAAACACTAGGTGCAAAGTCAACACAATTTTACTTTTTAAAGTAAATACAAATAAAGATATGTATACAAAAGTAATATTAGACTATTATAACTCAAGAAGTTAAAAATATTTATCCCTGAGCTGTGAGATTACAGGTTATTTTCTTTTGTATATGTTTATTTAAAATAATTTTAAAGTGGTACTGAAACTACCTGAAAAACAAAAGGAAGGAACTCCATATGCCAATTAGACACAACTATTTTAAGTATCTGTGATTTAAAAAAAACAACAACCCACTCAAACCTGTTGCTGTTGACTTGATTCCTACTGATAGTGACTCTGTAGGATATTACAGAACTGCCCCATAGAATTTCCATGGAGTAGCTGGTGGATTTGAACTGCTGATCTTTTGATTAACATTTGAGCTGTTAACCGTTGTATAACCATGAGAGAAGAGACTTTTTTTTTTTCTTAACTGATACAGATAGCATATTCCAGCCAAGAAAACAGGGGTGACAAAGGGGGATTATGCTTATTAGATAAAACCATAGAACATTTCAAGTAGAGGATGGGTTAGAAATAATTGAATCCAATTCCCTTTATTTTACAGAGGGGAAAAATAAAGTCGAGACTTATCCAAAACCACCAAGTAGTAGTTAGAATTCAAACAAAATTGGATTTTCTAATTCCTAGGGTTTTTATTTATTAATTTTTCCTTTCTACTTATATATAATGCAGTATCAATAGCTGGCAATTCTTTTAACTTAAAAAAATATATGAGAAGGAAAAATTTCAGGATGTGAGAGAAAAGTTTTATCTTAAATAGCGCAATAACATGACTTTTCTTCCTGTTTTGAATGGACAGTTCCTAGGGTCACCATGAGTCGGATCTGACTCGATGACACTTGCCTTGGCTTGGCATATATATATGTATATGTGCATATATATATATATATATACATGTATATATGTATATATATGTATGCATATGTATGTATATACATACATGTATATGTATATGCACGTATATATATATACATATATATATATATACACACAGAAACCCTGGTGACATAATGGGTTAAGTGCTACATCTGCTAACCAAAAAACTGGCAGTTCAGATCTTCCAGGTGCTCCTTGGAATCTCTATGGGACAGTTCTACTCTGACCTCTAGGGTTGCTATGAGTTGGACCCAACTTGATGGCAATAGGTTTGGTTTTATACATATTATAATATATTGTATTATGTATAGGTATGGTTTTATATATATTGTATATATTATAATATAATATATAAAGTATATATATCATATGTATAATATATAATTATATAATAATTATGTTTATATATATGTATATATATATATATATATATACAGGGAAACCCTGGTGGCATAGTGGCTAAGTGCTGTATCTGCTAACCAAAAGGCCCACAGTTGGAATCCACCAGGCACGCCTTGGAAACTCTGTGGAGCAGTGTTACTCTGTCCTGTAGGGTTGCTGTGAGTCAGAATCTACTTGACGGTGGTGGGTGTACACACACACACACACACACACACACATTCCACTCTGCTTAGCTTCAGAATAGCTTGTTTAAAATAAAACCTGTAAATAAAACTTCATAATAGTGATTTAAATATCTTTCTCTTATATTTTCCTTTCTTTCTCTTAAGTTGCCAGTGCCATTATCTCCCTAAAGCCACATGCTGATTACAAGATGTAAAAATTGAAATGAACTGTTCCTGCAGGCCCTGTTAGAGACTGAGTTACTGATGGCTGATGTTAGAATTGTTTGATACAATTCCCAGTGACTAAAAGTGGTTGTCAGAAAATATAATAACAGCTTTATTAGATAACATTGTATACACGTCCACACTCTCAGACTTGATGTAAGTTTTGATTGACAAGAAGTGGTTGTTGAAAAATGTAGTAACAGTTACTCTAGGTAACATTGTGTAGGTGTCCGTACACTCAGATATTCAGCCAATTCAGTATTTATTGAGTGCCTACTGTGAGACAGGAAACCCTGGTGGCTAGTGGATAAGCGCTACACCTGTTAACCAGAAGATCGGCAGATCACATCTGCTAGGCGCTCCTGGACACTATGGACAGCTCTATTCTGTCTATAGGGTCACTATGAGTTGGAATCGACTCAACGGCAGTGGCTGCTTTTCTTGCTACTGTGAGAGACTATGTTTTCCCGGGGTATGAAGTGGCAATCAAAACAGACCCAAATCCTGATTTTGGAGCTCATACTGGGGAAAAAACAAAACCTACTGCTGTAGATTTGGTTCTGACCTCATAGTGATCCTAGACAACAGAGCAGAACTGTTCCATAGAATTTCCAAGCAGTGCCTGGTGGATTTCAACTGCCAATCTTCTGTTTAGCAGCCATAGCACTTAACCATTACACCACCAGGGTACCCTAGGACCTCATAGTCCAGCGTAATTTTGAAGATCAACTCTGCTAAACTACATTTTGGAAGACAGGAATCATGTCTCTTTAATAAGAGCAATTAATTCAGTAGGTTTTCTTGGCATATTTGTAGGCTAATGAATGAATATTACCAGGGGTTACTTTGCCCTAAATTAAGAAAGGGTTATTATTAGCGCAAGCATATATTTCTGGGCACAGAGAAATAATACGGGCTAAGAAGCTCTTACATAATCTCACTATTAGTTCTGGTATGCTCCTTCCAATGCCAGTCTGTCATTCAAATAATCCAAAATGGGGTATAATTTCTGGTTATGAAAAGATTCCTGATATAAAACTCATTTAAATGTAGCCACCCAATGATAAAGCAAACAGCCTTGGTGTGTAGAGACCACTATCATTTAGACTAGAACAGATTATTGTTGTCATTATTGTGATGTTGTTCTTTGAAACAAAAACCCTTTGTCATTTATCTTCCAGGAGCTTTCACTGTTTTGAGAGATAATTTGGTGAACTAATCTATGAGATTATACGACCTAGCATTTTTGGAAGCAAGTAACAGATTTCAAAACCAAGACTTAACAGAAATTTCTAAAGCAGTACATCTTTAAATGCTTAGGAGATTTTTAATTGGTATGAAGGTTTTTTATTTTTATTTTCTAACATTTAGTCAAATCAGGATATGCGCTCTTCAATCCAAGAAGCAAAAGCCTATAAGGGCTTTCTTCTGTCCTACGAATAATAGATTTTTGTACCTTAACTTACCTGCGGAAATAAACACAGTATGAAAAGATAAAGACTTGGCCCCCCAGATCTCTTCGGGAGCACTGGTGGCATAGCAATTAAGAGTTTGGTTGCTAAACAAGAGGCTGGTTGTTCAAATGCACTAGTGGAGCCTCGGAAACCCCATCAAGCAGTTCTACTCTGTCCTATAGAGTCACTGCTACAATTCAGAATCACAGCAACAAGAGGACAGAGTGTAGCTTACCCAGAACCTCCAAGAGGATAGTGTGACTTTCCTGGAAATTCCAAGAGTTAGCCTATACTTTGTCTTCCAAGGCAACTCTGGTGGAGTAGTGGTTAAGCACTCAGCTACTAACCAAAAGGATGGCAATTCCAATCCACCAGGCACTCTGTTCTGTAAAAAAAAACAAAAAAACACTGCTGTCAAGTTGATTCTAACTCATAGCCACCCTATAGACAAGGAATGCGTGGCATATTTGAACTGCCAGCCTTCTGGTTACTAGCCCTAGCACTTAACCACTGCACCGCCAGGGTTTCCTTCTGTCCTATAGAGTTGCTGTAAGTCAGAATTGGCTCGACGACAGTGGGTTTGAGTTTTTGGTTTGGTGTCTTCCAAAGGAAAAAAAATAGATTTAGATTGACCTCTGGGCTGATGCAAATGCGGGGAGAGAGTAGCTGTATGTGACCTTGTGCCCTGATACAGCTCTAGCATCTGTGCAGAAACTTTTTGGTAGCCTGCGCTTTGCCACTTTTTAGCAAGCACAGAGATAAGGTACCTAGGAATAGACACTCAACCAATCCACAAGGTTCAAGGCCTCCTTGAGGGTAAAAGAAAGAGATCCCGATATTCTAAGGATTTTGTTAGTTGCCACTCTCAGGTGGGCTTGAGAAGCTCAGTTAATGATCAGGCATCACGCCACTGGCAGAGCTACATGAGCTTGGATCTCAAAGTGCACTCTGAAGCTGTAATCATAAACCGGAACATCTGATGTGTGTCTCAGACACAAAGAGGGAGGACTGCTGACGAAAGTGTCACATGCAGCTGCTTTTAGTGCTTGGCTCTCATGGATGACCATCCCCCGCCACCACCACACACCCCCCTTCTTCCTGCCTGAAAGCCATTTAGGGCTCTTTAGTTCTCATCCTGCATGCTGTGAAGCAGGCTGTAAGTTGATACCTGTTACATCAGGATAGCCCCAAGGCTGCTTGATGTGTCCCATGGGTTGCAGGGCTGACTAGCTCAGCTACTGTTTGGGTCAGGAGAGAGGCTACATTAAGGAATTGTGTGCCCTGCCTTGAAAGGCATGGAATCCTGCCTTTGGTCCTGCTTAAGCTTCTGTCAAACAATGTCTCCTGAATAAGTGGCCTTCTTCTTCTACAACTTCTCCAGCTATACTTTTGAGTGCATCGTCCTGTGTGACTTCACAGTGGGGTTGTAAGGATAAACTATTCTCAATATCTAGAATTTTCTTCCCCTCACTTTTCCGTTACCAAGTCCTCCTTATCCTTTAGATTAAGTGGAAATGTTAATTTCTTTAAGAGATCTTACCTGAGCCTACTTCCTGGTACTCAAAAACAGAAATAGTCCCCCAGTTCATTGTTCTACAGTGTCTGGTACTTGTCTCTTTTGGAACTTATATTTACCCTTATTATTAATAACATTCGTTCGATGTCTGTCTTCCTTGTTAGACTGTAAGTTCCATTTGGGTAGGAATCATATCTGTCTTTTACAGTCAGAATCCTCCATACCAAGCATCATGCTTAGCAATCATTTTGTGCCTAATGAGCATTTGTTAAATGAATAATGAATTACATCTTATAATCACTTTGAGTTTCCTTTGTGGAAGAACCAGAAGTTGTGGATTGAACTGTGTTCCCTGCCCCCCCCCCCATCCCCTGCCCCAGAAAATGTGTGTAGCAATTTGGCTGAGTCATGATTCCCAGCATTGTGTGATTGCCTTCTGCATTGTGATTTTCCTATGCTGTGAATGTGAACCTCTGCCTGTGGTTAATAGAGTGTGTTAAACCTGTCAAGGTTAGCTAGGGAACCTGATCTCTGCTGCTACATACTAACATATTTTATTCCAGAATCTGACATTTTCTAGGGATAACAAAGTTGCATCATAGAACACACACACGATATTGATAAAGGTTATCAAGGGAACCTAATTTGTCTATTAACAGGTCTCCCTGACAGTTTGTGATGCAAATGCACGTGTAAGTTCTTCCTGGCAGTTGTGATGCAAATACAACAATTCATCCTGGCAGTTGTGAAGGGGCTACAGTAGCCTCAAATCTACTAAAAAACGAAGTTACTACGTCCCCTCCCATCAGTGACATCACCCCTATCTTTTGCCAATAAAAAGCACCCTGAAAATGTACAAGGGTCTTTTTCCACTCATGAAGATTGACCCTTTCCCTCTTTGGAGCACACTTCCCCTTAATAAAATTTTGTATTATTTGCTACCAAAAAGGATGCATCCTTGTGCTTTTGGGGTGGGGGATCCCAGTTTGTCACCCATTGGGTGACAGGACTTGCTAGTTCGATCTCTGGAACCCAAATCAGGTCACCCTGGGTCTAATCAGTTACTTGACCTCAACAAAACCCACTGCTGATGAGTCAGTGCCTGCTCACAGTGACCCTATAGACAGAGTAGAACTGCCCCAGAGTTTCCAAGGAGGGCCTGGTGCATTTGAACTGCCAGCCTTTTTGGTTGGCAGCCACAGCACTTAACCACTATGTCACCCGTGTTTCCTGTATCAAGACTACGTTATGGTAAAGAGGATTAGGGTGGGACTGTAACACCCCTTCCTAAGAGCACCTCTCTGTCTCAACGTAAAAGGAGTTTACCTTTTGTCTTTTTTATCCTACAAGAAAACCGAAACCAAACCTGCTGCCGTTGAGTTGTGTCCAACTCATAGCGACCCTGGAGATCACAGTAGAACTGCCTCATAGAGTTTCTAAGGAGCACCTGGCAGATTGAGATTGCCAGCCTTTTGGTTAGCAGATACAGCACTTAACCCACTAAGCCACCAGGGTTTCCTATCCTACGAGAGATAAAAGAAAAGGGAAGCAGAGAGTTAGGGACCTCACACCATTGGGAAAGCAGTACCCACAGCAGAGCACTTCAGACCTGAGGTTCCTGTCCTTCAGACCTGAGGTTCCTGCACCGAGATGCTCTCAAGACCAAAGACTGAAGCAACCAAGGACCTTCCTCCAGAGCTGACAGAGAGTGAATGCATTCCCCTGAAGCTGGCACCCCAAATTCAGATTTTCAGTTTACTGGACTGTGTAAGAATAAACTTTTCTTTGTTAAAGTCATCCACTTGTGATGTTTCTGTTAGAGCAGTGCCAGATGACTAGGACACCTAGTACTTAACTCCTTGTGCCTTTCTAAACACTCAGGTAACTAAGAACGGGTATTGAATTGAAGCCAAAAGGACTGCTGCTTATTGAATAGCTCCCCATGCCATGCTACTGCTTGTGTCTTCCTAAGACCCCACCCTAGATTCTTCTCATCATGACAAATTGTTCCCAACTCCCAAAGTCATCATTTCTAGGAAGATGGCAGTCTGTGTTCATTTTTAAATGAAACAGAAAACTCAGGCATTATTAGTCTCCCATAGAAGAGATTTCACATATCTGTAACTACATTTGAGAATGAGCTTGCTAACTTAAAATAAATTCTTACCAAAAAAAACCCTTCTTGTTACCTCTATTGTTTCTGAAATATTAACCTGATCTTGAGTTACCTATCTAGAACTTTTCAGAGTAGGTTTCAGGTTGAAATAAGGAAAACTATTTTCAGATGCCATATATTCAGAATCAACAATTATCTAATGAGCACTGTATGTAAGGTGGAAACCCTGGTAGTGTAGTAGATCAGTGCAATGTCTGCTGACCAAAAGGTTGGCAGTTCATATCCACCATTTGCTCTTCGGAAACTTTATAAGGCGGTTCTACTCTATCCTACAGGGTTACTATGAATCAGAATTGACTCAAGGGCAGTGGCTTTTGGGATATGTTAGGCAGGAAACCCCAGTGGCATAGTGGTTAAGTGCTGAGGCTACAACTCAGATCCACCAGTGCTCCTTGGAAATTCTATGGAGTCACTATAGTAAGAATTTAACTCTATGGCATTTTTTGTTTTTGTTTTTAAATATATTTCAGGTACTTTTCCAGATGCTTGTCAATATCAGTAAATAAAATAGATCCTCACCCTCAAGCAAATACTTACAGAAGTCCTATGGCATAGAGGTACTCCACAAATACTCCATTCCTCTCCTGCTTTTCTCAGCCTCCGTTGCAGTTAGGTTGAGATCCCATGATTGCTTGTGGCTAGTGGCCTGGGAAGGAAGTGACATGTATCACCTTTAGGCTGAGAAAATTATAAATTGATATACTTCCCATAGCCTTCTCCTCCCTGTTACAGCAACCTCGTACGTTACATGTTCCACATGGTACAGCTACAAGGTGGTGGATTCTAAGACATCTTGGTCACTGAGGGAGGGTGTAAAATGGAGTCACACTAAAAAAAAAAAAAAACATTGAAGATTTGCTAATGCTCTGACAATTTATTTTCCTTGCCAAAAAGCAGGTTGTGTTGAACATTCATCCTGAGCTACTACATTCAAGGCCATCAGGTCAGGTCCTCAAACCATGCCTCGTCCCCCACACTGTAGCTCTGAAACTGATACAAGCCTGACTTCATAGAAACTTAAAATTGATACAAATTTTAGAGGAGGTAAAACTAGAGATATTTGGCTCCTAATTTTCCAAGGTTAGTGTGATGATCAAAACTGTGAAGTATGTAAATTGTGAAACATTTATGCAAATATAATATGACCATGTCCCCTTGAATACGACATAGCAGCAGCTGTGAGGCTCACCATCATTTTTTTATATAGCACAAAGAAATCATACTGCAAGTTAGTCTTGGGCACAGTGTTTACTTAGTGCTCAGGATTTTGGTTGTTGTAAGGTCTTATTTAGATTCACTTGAACATTGGTATTTACCATATGTCAATCACTCTTGAATGTTAGTAAAAGGAAAATATGAAGGAAATGATTTCACTAAGATTGTCTCAAATTTGTCTACACTCAGAATCAGTCTTCCAAGTCACTTTTTGACTCTGAGTCATTGATGTCTGCATTTTTCAACACAGAATCTCCCTCTTTGCCATGAAACACTGGTAATGCAGCATTCCTTCAACAGGCCTTCTCTATTTTTTTTTCTGAGAGTTTCTTCCAAGACTCTGGCATCCATTCTGCAAGTTTTGGTGCTGGTACTTTCTTAATCTGACCAGAAGCTATCCATGGAAAGTTTTCAGGCAGCAACTAGGACTCCTAGTCCTTGCTCATATGGTACTTAAATGTTTCGTTGACTGCAGTGTACAGCGATTTCAGTTGTCCAATCTTGCCACTAGGAATAACCGAGTTTACACATGAGCGGACAATGACAACTATGTCACAACTGCTGAGTAGCTGCAAGTGACTGTAAACACCAACTGTGAGAGATATCTCAATTTCAGAGAGTTAAAACGTGAAAATATATGTGTCTTGGAATAAATGAAAGGCAATATCAGTATTTTACAAATAAGATATATAGTAATAAAGCCAGAGAAGCTGGGCTCCCCAGGAGCTCACAGATCATCCGTGGCAGAATGCTTTTACTTGTAATGAAATGTCCAGTATTAACTCAAGATTCAAGATGTTGATCTAAAACAAAACCTTAAACAATCTATAAAGAATCAGGTGTGCTGAAAATTAGTATCTCAAAAGCTGGGCCAAACTGCATCCAGCAATAATGCCAGCTCCCCAAAGACTGAACTGGGCTATGTAGGACATGCAGTGATCCTGGCACTGAACAAACTTTTGGATTTAAATAACTACATGGGGCCTGTCCGAGAAGCTCACTGCTGGAGGCAGGAAGATGGGTGAGAGGGGACAGATCTTGATCAGGCAGGCATGAGAATTTCTGGACAATAAGGGGGAGTATGCTGGCACAACAGGGTGGAGAAGAAAGGAGAGCAGGTAGGATAGCTTAGTGGTGTGAGTTCCAAATGTTACATGGCAAATTGATATAAATTGTATCCTTGTACTTAAATCACAATAAAATTTATTTTAAAAAAAAAAAGCCTGGCCAATAGAAACCAAAGGCTCAGTGACAAGGAGACAGTTTCAGGGGTTGTAACTCTACTCATGGGAGAAATTATCAGCAGGCAATCCATTCTTGGTAAATGGAGACATAAGGCAAGAATCTCCCAAAGTCTAATTTTTGAGATGAACTCTTTAAAATAATGACCTAGTCTCCTAAGGTCTCCTAACCCCTTCTTCCTTGGCAACTTAATCTGTGAGAATGAATGGATTAATTTTAGAACTGGAATGAAGCTTAATCCACAGTTAGGGTTATAGATCTAAACTCAGAAGCTAGAGGGATATGAGGTTAAAAGCTAAACATGTTATCATACTAGACATATGAAATGCTTTCTTAAAATACCCACAGGTGGGGCAGGTATGGAGGGAGGGAATAGAATCAAAGCAATAAACTTTATTGTGTTTCAGGTGTTCATAGGTTAAGGTAACTGAAAATTCAGAAGAGCAAAGACCGACAAAAGGTTGAAGACTTCCAAGACCCACCTGTAGGTATTCTTGGGACACTTTCTCCAAAAACAGTGTTGTGATGTTCATTTGTAATTCAACAGAACACTCAGATTGGTCTCTGATTATGTATTCACATATTGATTCCTCATTATGAAGATTTTAAACTTGGGGGAAGAAATGGCATCTTTTTAAATTTTCTGCAAACCAAACCCACTGCTGTCAAGTTGATTCCAACTCTCACAGCTACCCTAAAGGACAGAGTAGAACTGTCCCATAGTTTCCAAGGAGTGCCTGGTTGATTACGGTTGCCAGTCCTTTGGTTAGCAGACACAGCACTTAACCACTACGATACCAGGGTTTCTTCTGCATGTACCAAGAAAAACAAACAGTATATAGAACAATGCTATGTAGTGCTTAGAAAACTTATATGTCACTTCTTTCTGCCTGAATCTGAGTGTACTGGCAGAGATTCTATTTTGTGAGCTCTCTATAAAAACAAGAACCAAGGTTATTTGTTGCCATTCAGTACATGTTTTTCTGAGAACCCAGCTACTCTAGAAAATCTGTCTTATTTGCAGAACTATTGCAAAAGCTGATGTTCCTCTTCACTTCACTGGAATGCTTTTGTAATTGCCAAATGTTGCTTTGCCTCATGGAAATTCTTGGCCAGACCTATGGATTGCCAGCCCCTGCAGCTGTTGGTCCTGAAGCCCAGTTCTCCTACAACTTCATGTCAAGAGATATTTATTAATGCCGTCAAGGGTCTAATGATGCGATTGCTGCCCTCAGACAGTTGACAATTTTTATTAAAACAAATAGATGATGTTTTAAATAGCAGATAAAGACCAAACAGTATGAGTGGTAGAAGAGAAAGCAAAAGAAATAACAAAGAAAATGGTTCTAAGAACTGGCTGTGTGGAGACGTCATTTCTGCATCCACTACCTCAAAGGCCATGAGCTCAATGTAGAAGTGCCCAAGTCTTGATTTCCTTCTTGTCACCATTTTAAAGTGTGGTTATGGAAAACATAATATTCCTGTCCCATACAAGTCTTCTGAGTCCCTGGGCTACCTCTTGGTTTTAAGGTCTCTCACCTCTTAAACCTGAGGTCACCCAAGGGCCCCTGCTGAGATTCCTGCTTTCTTTGAGTCTGCCTTATTTCTCTGTGATTAATTCTATGTATCAGGGCCTATGCTTTTGTCCGTTTTAAGTTTTCTAGATCTGGTCCAGCCACAAAGATACTATCCACGTTGTTGCAAACTTAACTTCCCCTAGCATGTTGGGGGAAGAATCAGAATATGTATGATTTCTACTCATGCTCATCTCTCTGCCTGGAATACAATCTTCCTGGAATCACCTTTACTTTCTTTTAAGATGGGGAGACTTCGTCAAAAACTGCTACCTCCTATTCCTTTACCTTGTTTTCCGTGTTCTCTCCTAACCCCTTCTTCCTTGGCCGCTTCATCTGTTCCCTGTGAGAATGAAAGTCATCCCTTTCCAAGTCTTCAGTCAATGTGTTCTAAAAGGAGAGAAAGCCTAAGAGTATGAGTCAGCTTTATTCCTGGTGCTGAACCCCATCTGCCCTCTTGTTAGGTCCCCTGAGGTGTAACAGGAGGACAAGCACAACTTCTGTTTCTCTTGTGACTGAAGTGAAGTAATCAATGCTTAACCATTTTGTTAATTTAAAAGAGATCCCTTTAACTGAAAATGATAACATATTGAGCTCCTGTTATATGTGCATTGGGCATTACAGTGTAATTACTTGGTGGTGTTTTTAAATGTTTCAACAATTGCCTATATTCTCCCCTTGGTATTGACTTTTCAAGAGAAAACAGAATCAGACTGCGCCAGGAGACCAACAGGCTTCTAGCTGCCCGGTGGCTTATTAGATGGAAAGTTCCCCATCTAGTTCTCCTTCGAGTCCTACCGTGTGTTATATTACAGCAGTTAGTGTGTGCACACTTGGTCCCCACTGGAGTATAGCCTCCTTGGGAGAAGATTCTGTTTTCTTACCCATCTTTGTTCCTCTTCACGTCGTGGAGTAGTACATTGCACAGGCCAGTGCTCAACTGAGTGTTTCAGAATCAATCAGTCAACCCTTACTTAAGTGGTAGCCTGTCCTTATGGTGGAAACCCTGGTGGTATAGTGATTAAGTGCTACAGCTGCTAACCAAAAGGTTGGCAGTTCTAATCTACCAGACACTCCTTGGAAACTCTATGGGGCAGTTCTGCTCTGACCTATAGGGTCGCTATGAGTCGGAATTGACTCGATGGCAGTGGGTTTGGTTTTCTTTGGTTTTGACCTTTATGGTCTCCTGGTTTTGTGGAGGTCTTTCAACTCTGTGTACCAGCTCTCTAGGTGTTAACAACAACCATAATCATAGCAATGACCTGTGGCAACCAGGCATGACAACTCTCCTGAGAGCCAAGGGCAAGAAAAAAAGGACAAGGAGCCATGCTGGGATCCTAGTTCTCCAGGCTGTAACTCTGACAGACCTAAGGAGCTGCTCTGAAGAACTACACCCAGAACACAGCGACTGGAGAACATCCACCTTCAACAATAGTGTCTCTGATATTCAGTACTCAGCAGACAGCCTCTGGGAGGCCTTGTTCCACATCTCATCTTGTTCTCACATAAGGAGTGAAGACGGGAAACTCTCGCTCTGGCCCCAGCCTGTAACCTTGAGTGGTTCCCTGGCACAAGGATCGCTGAGACTGAGCAGATGCAGCAGGAATGCCTGCACTCTTCATTACTGCCTATTTTGGCCATCTCCCTGCTTTTAGTTTCAGCAGTGGAGAGGTCAGAGGCTCTGAGGCTTCAGCCAAGACAAAGATACAGGGAAAAGATCTGGAATCTACCTAAATGGGTAGGGCTAATTAAGATAAGTAGGGAATGCAGAGAGGGAAGTGTTCAGAAAAACAGCACTTTTGCAAGAATTTGGTCTTAAAGAGGCCAAACTCTACAACTTGGTTAACCCAGGAACACCAGTGTAGCTTCATGTTAAGGTGTGAGTGTTAGGAGAAAGTGGTATATGATAAATCACAAGATCTAGAGTGAGTGACTCAGTAGTCTAGGCCCCTAGTTGGCCTCCTCTGAAGAGAATCAGTAACTGGAGCTTGACTTCTTTGGTTAGTCCTTTTCCTCTCTCCCAGTGTCACGTAAATCTCTCCAGGGAGGGACTGTTGGTATCATTGAGTCTATCTAGTGTTCTGTGTCCATGCACTAGGAGCTTTGGTCTACCTTAGCACCATTCCATCCTGCAGAAAAGAGCTGTGTAGAGTAGGCCTAGACTGATGGGATCACAGTTCTCACTGTGCCTTCCCAAAGTGGCAGAGCCCAGTAATGCTGGAAAAATTCTACTCCTCAGGACTTTCTTCCTTTTTTCTGTATCCTGAAGATGTGTAAACCTCTCACCTGAGGAGGGAGAGGAGAGGAATTTATCCATGCTCTCCTTTCCTGTGATGTGTGGTACAAGGCCATCATGAAGCACATGCAGACGGCGAGGCATACCTTTAAGCTCTGTGCTTAGTCTGAGCCTAAAGGTTCTAAGGACATCCAACTTCCAGGTTCATAGGGCTTCCAACCTTCTTCCTCACTAATTCTAGGTATGCCATGTTGTTATCAGCAGAAGACTCCCAGGCATCCTGGAAGCTCTGCCTGGGGGTAGAAATTGCAGCTCTAGTTGCCTTGGGTCTACGTGAAAAGGGGGAAAAAAGTCTCTTCACAGCAAGTGCATCAACTTCTCCAGTGCTGGCACAGCCAGCATGTCTGCAGTGCCGCATAAATCTTCCTTCAAACAGTCTGTCACTTTGGAAGCTACAGAAACAGTGTTATTTTTTAGTTTCCAGTAGATGGATGAAAATTGGATAGCAACGGTGTCTGTTCTTGAAGCTGGAGTGTCAACCTTCAGAAAGGAGAAGGCCAGTTGCTGTCAGAGGGGTTGTCTTAGTTTCCTGTACTGACATAACAAAGTACTGAAAGGTAAGAGGCTTTAACAAGCAGAAATTTGTTTTCACATAGTTCTAGAGGACTGACATCTGAATTCAACGTGTAGGTAGGACCATACTCTTCCTGTTCACTCTCAGGGGAGAGCCTTCCGTTCCTTAGACATCTCTTGGTATTCCTTGGTTTAGAAATTTATCTTCATACAGTGACTTCCCTTTGTGTGTATATAACACTGTTTCCATGTCTGTTCTTCTGTTTTATAGAAATACCAGAAGGAATTAGGATTAGCACTCACCTGGCCCCGGTATGACCTAAGTTTAACTGTGAACAGAAGAAAAACATTATTTCCAAACAAGGTCACATTCATAAGCATAGGAGTTGTGTCTTCCATGTATCTTTCTGAAGGGCATAACTGAACCCATAATAAGGGTCTTGTCTCTTATTGTTGCTGTCAGTGCTTTAGGAGCTCAGTCAGAAAAGTCTTCATCAAGAACCTTGAAGCAGGCTTGTTGTTAGACATTTAAACCTTACGATCAACTCACAGTGGATCACAGTATAGTTATTCAAAGTCTTAGAAAAGAGGATGAATGGCTCTCTGGTCAGCCAGATTATGCTGTCACCTGAGAAAACAAATTAGCTTAAATTAAAGAATGAATGTGTCAGTCAGAAACAGGGCTGGTCAGCTCTGACAGCATGAGGAGGTGGGACAGCGGTCAGGGGAGTCTCAGAGTCCAGTGCTGGTGGTTTTTATCCAAGACTGAGAAGTTAAATGTTTATCTGTCCAATTCCTACAGCAAGTAAATTGCTTCCTTGGAATTGGATGGATTAATTCTATTTTGGTTTGTAAACATTCATAACATAAAACAGAACCCCTTGTTTCTGATTCTATGGTCTGTAAGCAACCTACTTGTCCCCTCTGACTTCCCAAGTGCTGGTCAAATACATCAATTTTTTGTTCTTTGGCCATTATGTATCTTTCCTTTTTTAAAAAAAAAAAAACAAAAAATTTTATTGTGTTTTAGGTGAAAGCTTACATGGCAAATTGTTGTTCTGTGACATTGGTTACACTGTGATGCATGAGTACTCGTACCATTTCCACCCCACTTGACCTGTTTCTATCCATCCAGCTTCTGTGTTCCTCCTTGCCTTCTTATCTTAGCTTTTTTGGGGTAAATGTTGATCTTTTAGTCTCCGATAGATAGTTGTCTAAAGGAGCACATTGCTTATGGGTCTCATTGTTTATAACTGGCTAATTCTTTTCAGAAGCTGACTACCAGGTCCTTCTTCCTAGTCTGTTTTAGCTTGAAAGCTCAGCTGAAACCTGTCTGCCATGGATTACACTGCTGGTATCTGAATACTAGTGGATAGCTTCCAGCATTACAGCAACGTGCAAACTCCACAGTACAACAAACTGACAGACATGATATTTTTGGTGCATCATATGCATCAAAAAACTGGACAATGAATAACATAGACAGAAGAAGGATTGATACCTTTGAATTATGGTGTTGGAGAAGAATATTGAATATACTCAAGACTGCCAAAAGAACAAACAGATCTGTTCTGGAAGAAGTACAACCAGAGTGCCCCTTGGAAGCAAAGATGGTGAGACTGTATCTTACATACTTTGGACATGTTGTCAGGAGGGGGTCAGTCCCTGGAGAAGGACATCATGATTGATAAAGCAGAGAATCAGTGAAAAAGAGGGAGGCTCTTGACAAGATGGACTGACACAATGGTTGCAGAAATGGGCTTAAGCATAAAAGCAATTGTGGGCATGGTGCAGGAGCAGGCAGTGTTTTTTTTTCTCTTGTTCACAGGGTGACTATGAGTCAGACTCAACTTGTTGGCACCTAACAACAGCAACAACATTATTTGTTTGAAAGGTGACTGCAGGCAAAACAGTTCTAGATTCAAAGGATATCTTAGGGTGTGAGTCTCTGGGGCTACACTAGTCTCTATCAGTCCAGTAAGACTAGTCTTTTTTTAATGACTTTGAGCTTTGTTCTACATTTTCTTGCATTCTAACCAAGACTTTCTATTGTGTCCCTGGTTAGAACCATTGATAATCATAGCCAGGCACCATCTAGTTCTTCTGGTCTCAATCTAGAAGAGGCTGTGGGTCATGTAGTTCATTAGCTTTGTGGACTGACTTCTTCCTTAAGTCTTTGTTTTCCACCATTGTCCTTTGCTCCAGACAGGAAGAGACTGATATTTGTATTTTATATGTCCACTCACAAGCTTTTAGGAACCCACACACTACTTACCAAACTAGGATGTAAAACATTATAAACTAAGTTGTGCCAGTTGACCTAGTTGTCCCACAAGACTCTGGTCTTGAGCCTTCAAACCAGTTAGTCAATCCCACGATACGTTTAGATATGTCTAGGAAGGATTCATAACTGTTCCACCTCTGTGCGTTATTATGTAAGTGAACACATGCAACATGTTCAAATATGTACATATGCCCACAAGTATATTTACATATGCATGCTCATATATTCCCATATACCTTCCTGCAGCATATTTCGTACATAGCTATCTATATAATCACTCATATACTTTTTCTTGTCGTTACTGTTATTGCAAAATTCTATGTATTATAACC
Organism: Heterohyrax brucei; assembly: GCA_028571685.1. Taxonomy (NCBI): domain Eukaryota; kingdom Metazoa; phylum Chordata; class Mammalia; order Hyracoidea; family Procaviidae; genus Heterohyrax; species Heterohyrax brucei. The sequence goes on from CM053140.1 coordinate 162,764,207, forward strand.
TTTGAAGCAGTTGTCCTTTATTTTTGCGTACCTCTCAGTTTTTCATTTACCTTGGTCAAGCTGAGCTGACTTTCCCCGTATTGTGTATTGCCTTTCTCGTCACCAGAATTAACATGTGTCTACCATGTAGTAAGTGATTCCCCTTTCTATTCCCTCACATCCCTGGTAACTATTGAGGAATGTTGCTTTCTATGTGTATATCTACTCTTGACTTTTTTATAAAAGTGATGTCATGCCATATTTGTCCTTTTATGCTTGACTTATTTCACTCAGCATAATGTCTTTCAGATTCATCCATGTTATTCTTCATGGTTGTGTAGTATTCCACTGCTTGTATGTACCACAATTTGTAATCCACTTTTCTGTTGATGGGTACTTAGGTTGTTTTCACCTTTTTGCTATGGTCAGTAATGCTGCAGTGCCGCTGCATGTGCGTATGTCTATTTGTGTCACTGCTGTTATAAATCTAGAATATATACCTATGAGTGGAATTGCTGGATCATAAGGCAGGCCGTTATGTATCTTCCTGTTTACACTGATAGTTTTCTTTTGGAGTAAGTTGGTATTTGGGTTTTGAATACCTGTCTTTCAGAGCTTGTGTCTGCTCTGGGAGATGACTGTGTACTCTTTGTGTAACAGTTTAGTCTCTAAGTCTGTGGAGCTGAGAACCAGAACTTAACCAAAGAGAATCACTAAGGTAAAATCATGCCATGTGGGCTCTTTAGGGGTCCCCAGAAACTCTCTGACATGGCCTTCATATTTGGATTTCTAAATCTATCAGGTGTCTTATTTTTCTAATGCTGCTACAACAGAAATACCACAAGTGGATGACTTTAATGAACAGAAATTTATTCTCTCACAGTCTAGGAGGCTAGAAGTTCAAATTTAGGGTACTAGCTCCAAAAGGCAGCTTTCTCTCGGCCAGCTCTTGGGGAAGGTCCTTGTCATCAGTCTTTCCCTGGTCTAAGAGCTTCTCAGTGCAGAAACTTCAGGTCCAAAGGATAATGCTCCGGTCCTGCTCTTCTTTTTTGGTGGTAGGAGGTCCTTCTCTTCTGTACTCGATTCAGTCCTGCCTCGTTACCATAACTGCCTTTAATTGTGCCTTATTAATATCACAGAGGTAGAATTTGCAACAGACAGAAAAATTGCATTGGATGACAAAATGGTGGACAATCACCCAATTTAATCTATAACACACAATCTAAAAAGCACATACCTGGCAGTCCCAGACTTTTGCCCTTTAAAATGCCTTATGCTTTGGGGTACATGGATGGACCTCTCTGAATGGGCCACAGAAGTGAAGATATGTATATCTTCTGTAAATGCTTACCAAAGTGTGACCCTTGGCAGAGGAGGATATTAACAATCAAGAGGGTACAGCGATGTGTTCTGTGGGAACCAGTCATCTTCTCTCACCAGTAACTCCTGTCATCACCCAATGGACCCATGAGTATGGTGGCCGTGGCTGCAGGGACGCAAATTACACAGGAGCTCAGCAACTTGGATTTCCACTCACCAAGACTGACTTGTCTATAGTGACTGCTGGGTGTCCTGTCTGCTAGCAGCAGAAACCAACACTGAGTCCTCAGTATGACACTAGTCCTCTAGCTGATCAGCCAGCTACCTGGTAGCAGGTTGATTTCCTTGGACTACTCTCATTATGGAAAGAGCAGCAGTTTATTCTTAGTGGAAAACACACTCTGCTATGGGTTTTCCTTCTCTGTACACCATGTTTTTGCCCAAACTACTATTCATGGACTTACAGAATGCTTTATCCACCATCATGGTATCCCACACAGCCTTGGATCAAGGGACTCACTTCACAGCAAATGAAGCGTGGCAGTGGGCCCTTGCTCATGAAATTCACTGGTCTTACTAAGTTCCCCACATCCTGAAGCAGCTAGCTTTATAGAATGATGGAATGCCTTCTAAGGATACATTTATGGCACCTTGTAGCTGGCAATACCTTGCAGGGTTGGGGCAACGTATAAGCTCTAAACCAGCATCTAACATACAGTGATATTTCATCCTTAGCCAGGATTTGTGGGTCCCAGGAATCAAGAGCTAGAAATGGGAGTGGCAGTACACCCTGCTTACTCCTAATGATCCACTCAAAAAATTTGTGCTTCCTGTCTCTGCAACCCTATGTTTTGTTGGCCTGGAAGTCTTAATTCCAAAGAGAAGAATGCCCACACCAGAAGACACAACACTGATTCTATCGAATTGAAATTTAAGAATGCCACCTAGCCACTTTGGATTCCTCATTCCTCTGAGGGAGTTATTGTATTGGCTGATATGATTAATGTAGATTACCAAGAGGAAATCAGATTTATATTGTATAACAGAGGTAAAGAAGAGTATGTCTGGAATATAGGAGATCCCTTAGAATGACTCTTGTTGCTACCATGCCCTGTAATTAAAGTCAATGGAAAACTACAGCAACCCAATTTCAACATGACTTTTAATGGTCTAGACCCTTCAGGATGAAGGTTTGGTCACTATGAATCAGAATTGACTTGATGGTAGTGGGCTGAGGGTTCAGTCTGTATTCAGGGGCTTTATGTTTAGGATTCTCGTCTGGAGTCATATAGACGTAGTGAGCACTGTCTTTTCCATTTTTACCTTGGGTAATCTTTCTATGTGAACCTCAATTCCTTCATCTATGAATAGGGTAAAGCAAGTGTCTGTTTCATAGACTCATTAGGAAGAAATGAGACAAAGTGAAGCACTTTGCATAGTACCTATCATCAACAAAATAAAAAAGCAAATCCATTGCCCTCAATTCTGACTTACAGCAACCCTATAGAACAGAATACAGCTGCTCCATAGGGTTTCCAAGGCTGTAGGTTCTAGCCACCAGCCTTTCAGTAAGCAGCTGAACACTTAACCATTGCACCACCAGGGCTCCTCGTTAATATAAATAAGTGCTCAATAAATAGCAGCTACTGTGTCTTTTAGAGCTCTCCCTAAATGCTTTTAGAGCACTGTGCTAAGTGCTGAGATACTTGATCAAAGTCAAATTGCTAGTAGTAAGCAGAAAAACTAAGAGTTGAACCAGGTCTCAAGCCAAAGTTGGTGTGTTTGACTATTGCATTAAACGGTCTCTGGTGGTTTAACAACCACAACAAAACTTGAACTTTCACAAAATGTTGTCCATTTTAAAGGAATAAGTTTAAAATTCTGTATTCTTATTCCTAAACATATTTGGAACCTTTCCTTCAGACTTACCTGAGAAACAAACCTGTGATATGGTTTTTGAATAGCCTTAATAGGTACATATATTTTTTCTCTAAGAGAAGATTTGATTTTCCTTAATAGCTGAAACTCACACAGTGTCAAACCTAGTAAGTAAATAAGGTGGAGAAACACAAAGAGCAATGCCAGCTGGTCAAAAAACATGTGGCTTAAAAGAATTCCACAATTTTGACAGAAGTAGGAAATATTTCATTGTCATGAAGCAATTTCTATTATTTCTGATTTCACTTACCTCTGACATTAGTCTTGTATTAGATGAAATAAAGAAATAGATTGTTATTAAATTAGGTTAACTAGGAACTGGTTAAATATCATAAATGAAGACCAATTAGTGGGTTAATGTAAACATAAAGAAAGGTTATCAATGTCCTTCTAACAGTTCTGTTATTGGAAACCCTGGTGGCCTGGTGGTTAAGCACTACAGCTGCTAAACAAAAGGTCAGCAGTTTGAATCCACCAGCTGCTCCTTGGAAACTCTGTGGAGCCAGTTCTACTCTGCTTTATAGGGTTGTTATGAGTTGGAATTGACTTAATGGCAGTGGTTTGGGTTTTGGATTATTGACTTAAATGAAGACCTAGAAAGTATAATCACAAGCCGGTGAACCAAGTAACATTGGGAGTGGGTGATGAAAGAAAAAAGGGTTACAAATTAAGTTTGACAGAGTTAGATGTAAGATCCTGTAATTCAAGCTAGAAAAAAAAATTGTACAAGTACATAATAAACAATATAGTTTGGCAGAAGCACATGGGAAAAACAATGCTTAGAAGTTTTAGTAGATAGGAATTTCATCTAAGTCAATGGCTGCCAAGAAAAATGCTGAGATTTTAGGCTAAATAAAAGGAAGCATAGATTCTTCAAGAAGGGTGGTGACATCCGTTCTGCTCTGTAGAAACTGCAATTTAAGAGGGAAGTTCAAATTAAAATGTCTTCAAAAGAGAGTATTCATGGTGGTGGGAGAATAATAGCAATGCTGCCTTGTTAGGAGATGTGTTGCTTACAGGTGACAGAATGGGGGAGTGCAAAGTAGATGTCTTTAAGTGTTCAATAAGCAATCTCTTGGGAAAGGATTCAGTTCACTGATCACAGTGGCAGGTAATGGGATAACACAAGTGGGTGGAAACCTCACTGAGATAGACTTTAGTTCAAAACAGCGAAGAGCTGTGTAATAGTGATAGAAAACTAAAAATGCAATGAGGTTTCAGGAAAAAGAGTTTCCCTATCATTTCAGGTACTCCAGCAGAAGCAGAGACTGAACCACTTCTGTCTCCTTCCCTAAGAGATGACTCAAGCGTCTCAGATCCTATTTCCATCATAGTATTTATGATACTTGAAAAAAGCAAACTTGAAGTATACATATGCACTGTAAAGCTGAGGTGATCAACTATTCTGATTTGCCCAGATTTGAGAGTTTCCTAGTGTGTGAGATTTACGGTGCTAAAACTGGGGAAATTCCACACAAACCTAGATGAGTGGATCAGCACATAGAGCTAAGGGAGTTTTAAATAAAGCGAGTTTTTTAAGGCATGGCTGTGGCAAACACAAAAGCTAAGGAGACAATCAAACCTTCATTGAACCAACACATGATAAGTAAAGGTGCTCTTTCTTCCTTTCCATATAAATAAAATGTCTAGATATTTGAATCTTACTCTTCAGACGCCTACAGATACATACATACATACACACACATATGTATATAGATGATTTTAAATGTCCTAAAACATTACATTTCCTATTCTCTTTTCAGATCATATGGAATGTAGATTTGTATCTTTTTGTTTTTTGATAATGCATCAGAAAACAATTATAATTGTAATATAAGACAATGAAACAAAATAGTTGAGACGTAAGTTTTGAAGTCTGACAGAGGGAGATTTCAGCTTACTTCTTACCAATTACTACCCATGTGGCCTCAACAAACTAACCTTTCTGTGCCACAATTTTGTCAACTACAAATTAGGGATAATATTTGTACCTCTACATACTGTGTTGTTATTAGCTGCCCTTGAGTCAATTCTTACTCATGACATAGTTGTTAATAATCTCCCCAGTTACTATTATTCGTGCTGAATAACTCCAGTCTTTGGTACAGTCTTTTCTAGACCATCTATCATTTCTTTGACAGACTCCACTATTTGTGAGATGGTTATCTGTGCTTTGTAACTTGATCCCTTTATTTTACAGTTGCCTAAAAGACTATGTAAAACCAAAACCAAACATACTGCCATTGAGTCAGTTCTGACTCACTGAGACCCTATAGGTCAGAATGGAACTGTCCCATAGAGTTTCCAAAGAACCCCTGATGGATTTGAACTGCTGACCTTTTGGTTGGCAGATGTAGCACTTTACCACTATACCACCAGGGTGTGAGGGCACTTAAATCTCTTAAGAAGCAAAGTCCATGTGCTTTATGATAGCTATTTACTTTGTTTCTATCTGTACTATGTTCTAAACATTTGGGATTTCTGCAAACAGTGCTGTTAGTTGCCGTGGACTCAGTTCTGACTCATGATGACTTACTACCCACAGCAGAATAAACCACTGCCTGATCCTGCGCGTTTGAGTCCATTTGTGGCCATTGCGTCAATCTATCCCATTGAGGGTTTCCCTCCACTTCACTGAATATGATGTCCTTTTCTAGTGATTGGTCTTTCTTGGGCATTATTCTCTTATGATCCACAGCATCTTCATGGGCTAGTTTTCCAAAGTTTATTGCTAAGCCTTTCTTCCTAATCTGTCTTAGTCTGGAAGCTCCAAGACTAAACCTGCCCACTATGGGTGACTCTGCTGGTATACAGAATACAAAAGGCATAGCTTCTAGCATCATAGCAACATGCAAGTCATCACAGTGCAACAAGCCAACAGATGAGTGATAGCTACAAGTGTTACCCGCCTGCAGATGTTACCAACCTGTAACTGTGCCGTAAGAAGCCCTGGTGGTATAGTTGTTGGCTGCTAAACAGAAAGTCAGTGGTTTGAACACTGTGGGAGGAAGACATGACAGTCTGCTCTTGTCAAGATTATAGCCTTGGAAACCTTGTGGGTTAGCTCTACTCTGCCCTACAGGGTGACCATGTGCTGGAATCCACCCAACAGCAGGAGTATTTTTTAATGTGCTATTACAAAAATCAGGCATTAATCTGCCAATTTTACTGGCAATTTGAAATTAAAATGGTCATTTTCAAACATAATTTTATAAAAGCTCCCTCTTAGTTCTGCTACTCCTTTATGCCCCTCAAAATAGTTTGTCTTCTCTTATGGCTCCCCAAATACTGAAAGACTCCCACCATGGCCTGCTGCTGTTGAGCCAATTCTGATTCACTCAACCCTAAAGGATTGAGTAGAATTGCCTGTGGGGCAATTCTACTTGATTACTAGAGTATGAGAGGCCATGGCTCCACCCTCTGAAAATCCTGAGGTCATGGCTATATCTTTTGAGACTGAAGCAGCTTGGCTTCTTGTGTTCCTTGTTTTTAAAGCTTCTACTGCCTGTGGCCTTGGGGCCTGGGCCTCACAGGCAATTCTACTTGATTACTAGATTACAAGGCTGTGGGGAAATTCTACTCCATTACCAGATTACTAGATTACAAGGCTGTTATCTTTATCTAAGTGAAAGCAGAGTGCCGTACCTTGCTTCTGTTTTCTCTTGCTGAAGGACTAGTGGGTTCAAACCCTGACCTTTTTGGTTAATTGCCAAGTGCTTAAACCACTCTACCACCAGGGCTGTTACTGAAGGACTTCTTGGACAAAATGTTCACTTGAACTTTATTTGTTTTCTCAGGGAAGTCCAGGAATGAAGCGTTCCAAAAGCATAAGAATGAGAATTTCAAGACAGTAATTGTTTTCATTTTTATCCGACTCGACGGCACTTGGCTTTTGTAACTTTACCCTTGATCCTGTACTAGAGAAAAAGTAAATAAATATGCTGTTGAGATACACAAGAAGAAGGCTCTATGTGACACTGAAGAGACATGAAGTCACTCTTAAGATGGCTAGACTCACTTTCTCTAAACTTCTATCTCCTTCCCTCCTCTACCTGCAGATCTAAACTAACCACTCTAACACAAATCTGTCAGCCACCACCCAATCAACTTGACTAAGACAGAATATGGTACCAAGAGAGTGGGGTTCCACTCTGAAAGATATGTGGACACAGTGGCTCTGCCCTCTAGACTCTGGATATTGGACACACTCTTCAGATTCTTAGTGGAGGTCCTTCAGCCCTGGGTTACAGCCTCATATGTGGATGTGGTTTAAAACTGAATGGATAGAAGATTTGGAAGGAACTGAGGAGAACTGTTAACACTGAAGAAGGTACAGATGGTGAGAAACAGGAGCCGAGGACTAACACAGCAGCAAACTGGCAATGTAGAACCAAGAGACCAGCTCCACATAATGCTGGAACCAACCTACAGATCAAGAGTGCTGAGTGCCTGTGTGCAGGAGGCTTTTTGGCAGAGTGTGGTACCTCCAGGCACTTACTGGTGTCACTTGGAATGCTTGCCCCAGCAAGGCAGATGTGGGTGTGAGCCCCAGGCCCCAAGGCCACAGGAAGCAGAAGCTGAAGAAACAAGGAACACAAGAAGTCAAGCTGCTTCAGTCTCAAAAGATAGCCATGACCTCAGAAGTTTCAGAGAATGGAGCCGTGGCCTTTGGCGTTTCAAAGAGTAGGGTCATGGCCTCCTGGGTTTCAAAGAGTCAGATCTTCACCTACTTGGTTCTGGAGTATGGGGCTGCCATTCATGAGTGACAACAGGATGGGGCCGGATCCAGTGCTCAAAGCTGAGGGGGCTAGTATGCCCAAGGGGCAGAAAAAGAAGTCTGCTGGGCTGAGTTGGTAAGATCTCTGCTCAGTTGGACTAGGAAAATGGTGTGCCTAAAGCTGAGGGAGCAGAATTGCTGTCCCGGTGGGCCTGGAAGATGAAGCTGCAGCTCAGGCTGAAGGGCCTCCACTCAGAATCTGGAGAGTCTGCCTAATACCTAGAGTCTGGAGGGCAAGGTCATTGTATAAAATGTCTCAGAGAATGAAGGATTGTTTTCAAAGGCTTAAGGGTTAGGGTAATGTGTTCTGCTACTTGCTTGGTACCTGCTGTCCTTTCTTTCCCTGAAATTTCTCCCATTTGTTATGGAAATGTCTAATTTGTGTCTGTTCTGTCATTTCAGCTTTGGAAGCAGACAACTATGTTCTAGATTTCACAGATGAAGAAGAATCTTTGGATTTTGGACTTAGAGTGAAGGCTTTTGCAATGGTATGAATATTTTACATGTTGCAAGATTGTGATTTTAGGGAGCACCAAAGGGTGGAATGACATAGATTGAATTGTGTTTTAGTCGTCCAGTGCTGCTCTAATAAAAATACACCAAGTGAATGGTTTTAACAAAAAAATGTTTATTCTTACATAGTCCAGTAGTCTAAAAGTCCAAATTCAGAATGTCTACTCCAAGGGAAAGACTTTCCTTCTGTCAGCTCCAGAAGAAAGTCCTTGTGTTGCATTAGTCTTTGGTCAAGGAGCACTGTGGCTCAAGAGCTCCAGGTCTGAAGAACACGTTCTTCTCCTGGTGCTGCTTTCTTGATAATGTGAGGTTCCCAACTCTCTGCTTGCTTCCTTTCTTTTCATCTCTCATATGATGAAAAGATAAAAGGTAGTGCAAGCCATACTCCAGTGAGACTTCCTTAACAGTGGAACAGGGAGGGGACCTTAGGAAAGGATTTACAGTCCCACCCTAATCCTCTTTAACATATAGCATAGGAAAATCACCAAATGGAGGACAGTCATAAACTATTAGAAATCATGGCTCAGTCAAATGGCTACACACATATTTTGGGGGGACACAGCTCAATCCAAATTGTGTTCCTTCCAAAATGTGTGTGGCAATTTGGCTAGGTGATGATTCCTGGTATTGTGTGACATTCCTATCTGTTATAAATCCTGCCTCTATGATGTTAATGAGGGAGGATGGGTGGGTGGTGATTGTACTAGTTATTCAGGACTCCATTTATTAGAGTATGTTGTGCCTTGAGGCAGTCTCTTGGGATATAAAGGAAAAGGGAACAAGCAGAGAACTGGGGACTTTATACTATCAGGAAAGAAGCATTTATAGGAGTAGAGCACATCTTTTGGAAAGGACCTAGGATTCCTGAGCCTCAGAAGCTCCCAATCCTGTGGAAGATTGATAACAAGGACCTTCCTTCAGAGCCAACACAGAAAACCTTCCCCTGGAGCTGATGCCCAGAATTTGGATTGTAGCCTCCTGGACTCTGACAGAATGAAAAAAGCCATCCTCTTGTGGTATTTCTGTTGTAGCAGCACTAGATGACTAAGACACGGCTGCACTCCTCACTTTAGAGCTGGACAAAGACTTCCACTTAAAGTTGTTTTCCTAAGTCCATAGTATTCCCCCAAGGTATTCCCTGACAGAAAGAAAATACTTAAGAAGAATATATAAAGTCAAGTGTTGGCATCATTCACGTCTATTTGAAAGTTGTATTCTCTTTATTTTTTTAAAAAAATCTCTAAGTCCAAAATTAACCTATCTGAAACTCACTACTGGGGGGACTTGGCCTTCTGTCTAAAGGTAGCTGTAAGTAAACAATTAAAAAAAAAAATTGAAGACCTTGTTTTTGATCAGACTGTTCAAAGAAGTTTTTTGTAGGTGAAAGTTTACTAGGCTGAAAACAATAGAAACATTGAGGGTGAAATATGGACTTTGCTCTTAAAGCAACGGGTCTTAACTTACCTTTGCTCATCTCCTTCAGAGGGAAGCGTGGACACAGCATGGTTTGCCTCTCGTGATATTTTGCAGGTTGATCTTTGAGACTAGGCAGTCCAATGGAAGAAAACAGATACAGTGGATAGGCATTTACTCAGGTGTAGGAAAAACTGCGAACAAATTTCAGGAGAGATAGTCTCCACTTGGCAAATAGTCTCCTGAATCATCTTTAATGATTAAAAAGCAAAAAGAGAAAAGCAGCAACTTTCCCACTCTCATGGCTCTGTATCCATTCCACTGCTGATTCTGTAACAACCACCCAGAACTGAAAACTCAAAGGTAGCCAGCCAATCTCAACTTTCTCCTGATTTGAACCTTACTTTTCAAGTTTTGCTTGTAAAGGTCCCACTCAGGGACCTTTTAAATTTATGCTCTAAGACATAGAACAGTGGACTTAATACTTTATTAATAAGCCTCTAAGTTAGGAGAGACTAAAACTAATTGCTGTTTCAACAGTGTGAAGGTCATCACATGCCCATGCATTTGCTTATAAGTGTTCTGATTGTTGCAACCATGTGTCCAAACTGAGTAGCAAGGTCCAACTTGCAGATATTTTATCTCACAAGTCCTTTACAACTCAGATTATGAAGTGCAAAAAATTTTCAGCTTGGAAAATATGATCGCTATAGTCTCAATAAAAGAGCACTGGTAGCACAACAGTTAATCTGCTGGGTAGCCACCCAGTGCCTCCAAGGGAGAGATGTCCTAGTTACTTGCTTTCATAAGGATTATAGTTTAGGAAACCCTATGGCGGCACTAATACTCTGTCATATAAGGTGGCTATGAGTTGGAATCAACTTCACAGTAACAACACAGGCTTAATAAAAATAATGATAATGACGTGCAAAGCTGTTTTAGGCTGCTAAAGAAGTCACCTTCTATGCCTCAGTGACACCTTACCAATTTTATAATGAGTCTTATCCCCTGTATGATTTTAATGCACATCAAGAGAATAGGGTTTATCACTATTACTGCTAGAATTAGCCTGACCCTCTCCCTTTAGTGCCAGTGGGTAAAGGAGGAACAAGATATTGGCTTACGTCTGTTAATGAATTGTCTCCTTAGTGGGTAAACATCGCATGCTCTTCCCAAGTGCCGCCTTCATCACACACTCTTTACCAGCCAGCAACTCCATCATAGGTCACCACTCAATTGTTGATCACGACTTCAAATTTCTGAATACAGTTCTTGTTGTGGATTATCCTTCCAAAAACACATGTATCAATTTGACTGGGCCATGATTCTCAGTATTGTGTATTTGCCCTCCACTTGGTGATTGCAAATTTATTTTAAAGAGGATTAGGGTGGGATTGTAACACTCTCACTAAAGTTACATCCCTGATCCAATGCAAAGAGGGTTACCCTGCGCCACTGTCATCCTACAAAAAATAAAAGGAAGAGGAAGCAAGCAGAGAGCAGGGAACCTCATACTATCTAGAAAACAGTACCAGGAGTACAGTGTGTCCTTTGGACCTGGAGTCCCCACTCAGAGAAGCTCCTAGTCCTGGGGAACAATATAAGTCTGACAGAGAGAAAGCATTTCCCTGGAGCTGACACACTTCTAGCTTGCTAGGCTGTAAGAAAATAAATTTCTTTTTGTTAAAGCCATTCACTTGTGGTATATCTGTTACCGTAGTACCTGGTGACTGTTGTGGATTGACGGCCAAAGTGTATATATCAATTTGGGTGGGCCTTTATTCTTAGTATTGTGTGATTATCCTCTCTTCTGTGATTTTAATTTTCATTTATGTTGTAAATTCTAATCTCTGCCTGTAGTTAATGGGGCAAGATCAGATTATGTTAGAGAGAATTAGACTGGGACTGTAACACCCCTTTGAAAGTCACATCCCTTATCTACTGTTAAGAAAGTTTCCCTGAGGTGTGGCCTCTACCACCTTTTATCTCTCAAAAAGGAAAGGAAACTAAGCAGAGAGTTGGAGATTTCATACCACCAAGAAAGCTGAGCTAGGAGCAGAATGCCTCCTTTGGGCCTAAGGTTCCTCTGCTGAGATGCTCCCAGATCAAGGGAAGACTGATGACAAAAACCTTCCTCCAGAGCTGGCACAGACAGTCTTTTCCTGACTCCCTAAATTTGAACTTCTGTCCTACCAGACTGAGAGAGAATAAACTCTTTATTAAAAGCATTCACTTGGGGTATTTCTGTTATAGTAGCATTAAATGACTAAGACAATGTTCAAAACAGTTCTCTTTTAGGATGTTGTTCCCTGAAATGATGAGGAAGGCCATGCTTCTCTTTTATCTCCTTATTCTTCACGCCTTGACTACACAAAGTAAGAGCAAAACCTCAGTAGACATTGAACTAGTTCTGACTCCTGGTGACTCCATTTATGTCAGAGTAGTGCTGTCCTCCATAGGGTTTTCAGTGGCTAGTTTTCTAGCAGTAGATCACCAGATATTTCTTCCAGCGGGCCTCTGGAAGATTATAAATTGGGTTATCCTCAAGGCAATCTGCACTACTTAAGTAGTGTAGCTCTATTAGACTGAATGGCTGGAGTACCTTAAGGAAATCACGATGCTGAGAGGGAAAAACATATAAAGTGAGCCCAAAATCTGTTGTAATTGCACAGCTCATGGTGCATTTGATACACAGGAACTCTCTGTAAGCCACCTTCCTTAAATAGAGCAAGTATTAAAGTCACATCAGTGCTCCACATTATCTCACTAATTAGAACTTAGGCTGATGTCCACATAGACGTGCTGCATCATGAATGGAGTTTATAGTCCACTTGTGAATCTCTCATATCAGCATTATTTCAGTCTGGTGAAATTTCATCCACAAAAAACCTCTACATGATAGGCCAGCAAAATTAAATCCCTTGCTCTCCCATTTCACACCAGTCGGAGATCAGAAAACCAAGTCAGATTATTTATACCAATTGATCAAGCTATATATTTTGTTGTATGGACCCTTTTTAAAATAGCCCCAGGAAAGTTAGAAAGCCATTATGCCTTTCTCAGGAGTTTGCCTTGAAGATAACCAGATTTATAATCTTTCCATCCTTTATAGATTGACTTGTGTTCCACCCCAGATCTTTAGCAACTGGCTAGGCCTAATTCCTTGTATTGTGTGATGCTCCTCCATGTGGGAATTCCTGCCTCTATGATGTTAATGAGGGTAAATGGGTGCTGTTGTGTCGGTGTGGTGGGGCTCAATGTGTGGAATTGTTTTGTGCCTTGAAGCAATCTCTTTGGGATACGAAAAGAAAGGGAGGCAAGCGGATATTTGGAGACCTCACACCACCAAAAAACAGTGCTGGGAGCTGAGCGGGGTGCTTGGGAAAGGGACTGGGGTTCCAGCACTTCAGGATCTCCCAGCCCGGGGAAGGTTGATGAGAGGGACCCTCTTTCAGAGTCTGCAAAGAAAGCTTTCCCCTGGAGCTGACACCCTGAATTTGGACTTTCAGTCTACCGGACTGTGATAAAATAGAACTCCTCTTTTTAAAGGTGTCCGCTTGTGTTTCTGTTAAAGCAGCACTAGATGACTAAAACACTACCCTTTTCTCAGGTCTCAGAGTCCTGTCTTGTCCCAATCCCTTCTGGCTGTCCACCTACCTTTGGGAAGTTCCAGTCATAACAGATGGATTTGATGTTAATGCTAGGAACTGTCTCTTACTACTTCCAGCAGTTCATTCACTGAGTCTAAACTACTCAGGCAAAATCAAAATAAAACAAAACAAAATCTTGGATGGCTGCTGTAGCTAGTTATGGTGTTGTGTGTGCTCTGGCCCAACAGGACAGTCCATGTACGTACATGGGCCCACCAAATATGATCCCAGGTTAGGTCTCCTCACTGTTTTCAGTAGCAGATACACCTCTCTTTAGGAATTGAAATGTGTTTTCCAAAAATATGTGTTGTAATTCTAGTCCCTATGCCTGTGGTTTGAGCACTGTTGACACAGTGGTTAAAAGCTTGGCTGCTCAACAAAAAACGATCAGCAGTTTGAATCCATAAGCCACTTCTTGGAAACCCTATGGGAGCAGTTCTTCTGTGTCTCATAGGGTCGTGGTCATGATGAGTCAGAATCCACCCTGTAGTAACAGGTTTTTTTAAAATTGTGGTTGAGTGTACAGTCCGGTTTAAATTTGCATGTCCACCTATCTGCAGCTCCTTCTGCTCTCCTTGCCCAGTGACTGCACACTCTTCCTTTCTGTACTATACATGTCATATCCTCTTAACAATCTCCTGCCCCTCCTCTCTACCCTCTCCACTCCCCTCTAGTCAGAGGCCAGTAGGATGACATCCTACAGATGCATAGAACCATAAAGTGCACACGCACGATGTGACCACGCTGTGTCCCTGAGTCCAGTCCATTCCTGTCTGAAGAGTTGACCTCAATAATGATTTATCATCAAGGGCAGCATCAGTCCAGGGGCCATGCTCCCAGGGGAACTCCCAGGCCTTTGGACTATCAATTGTGGTCTTTTAGTGGAGTTCTCAGGGTGCACCCCCTTTTTTTTCTCATGCTGCCACTGGGACTCAACATTGTGAGCCCCATCACAGCTGTCATTTGTGGTGGCCAGGCACCATCGGGTTCTTCTGATCACATGTTGATGTAGTCACCTGCTCACGTGGGTCTTTCTGTCTTCTGGGTTCTCTTTCCCCCATTGTGCTGTTGTCTTTGGTGATCATCAGTAACAGATTTTTTTTATGCCTGTGGACAGCCATTTGTCAATGGACTGTCTCATTTGTTCAACACATTTTGATCTTCTATGATGTGTCAGGCATGTCTTCCAGATACTGAGAATACAGCATGGAATAAAACAAATCCCCCATCTTCATGAAGTTTAGATTCTAGTCAAAGAAAAGGTTTTAGTATCCATGGTAGAAAACCTATTGTTAATGTATGCAATACTGAAGAGATAATATATTCTGACTTTAATTCAGAGTTATCTGTCTATCTGTCATATAATCAGATTGTATCTCAAATGATGTAAAGTAATTGCATATTACTAAATGCTCATTTGCTAATTAATAAAATAGTCGAATTGTACCTAACCTGAGACTAGTTAGCTCAGTAGTGTCGGGAAGGATGTTAATGACATGAAAGTCATTATCTCCTGGGTTTATTCTATGTACAAATGAGTTAATACTTCTCAGTCTCTTAGCCACAGACTACTTTGCTAATCCTGGCCAGCGCTCCTTCAGGTAACACAGCTGGAAACAAGAAAAGTCATGTATTTGCACCACTGGACTCATGCCTGGATCCTTGGGGATGTAAAAGCAAAAAGGTTAGTTTCCATAATATTTCAGTGACACACAGGTCCTTAAAGTGGCTCTTCTACACTTCCTGTATCACTGTGTAGAGAAAAGCTGGGGAGAAGATTGCTTTTGCCAGTTGGAATTTATACTGATGGTGTAATTAAGCTGAAATGGTCAACGTCAAGAACCCAAAGGAAGCAAGGCAGCATCACATCCCACACAGGTGATGTAGAACAGACATTAATAGCTTCAGGTACTTTTAACTCTGGCTTCAGTGTGTGTATGTACAGGTTGCCTTCAGAATGCCAGGAGATTGCACTGAAATGAGCCAGAGAGGACAGAAGGTGTACATAAAATAAAAAGACACAAACCCACTGCCATCAAGTTGGGTCCAACTCATGGGGACCCTAGAGATCAAAGTAGAACTGACCCACAGAGTTTCCATGGAGTGCCTGGTGGATTTGAACTGCCATCCTTTTGGTTAGCAGACATAGCACTTAACCCACTATGCCACCAGGGTTTCCGAAGATGTACATAGAGGTGGTAAATATAGTAGTTAAAAGTGTGGTTCCACAATGCAGAGTGACCATATATTGGAAGCACTTTATGGTTCTATACATCTATAGGATATCATCTTGCTGACCTCTGGCTGGAGGAAGGAGAGTGGACGGACAGGAGGGGAAAGGAGACTGTTGGGAGGATGAGACATGTATGGAGCAGACAGGAGTAGTGTGCTGTCACTGGACAGGGAGAGCAGTGGAAGCTGCATATAGGTGAGCATGTAAATTTATATGGGAATGTACATTTTCACTCAGTTATGTTAAATAAAAAAAAAAAAAGTGTGGTTCCACAAATTTCTCGTCAGAGGTGGGAGTTCAAAGACAAAAAGGGAGAAGGTACCCTGCAGTCTTGGATTGAAATTGGAATTATCACTATAAGTACTGTCTTTTTAAGGAGAGAGAGACAGAGAGACAGAGAGAGAGAGAAAGAAAGAGAGAGAGACAGAGAGAGAACTGGGGGGAGGGGCGCTCACGGACACGCAGTAGCCTGTTTTCAGAAAAAGCCTACAAACGGTGACATCCTAGTATGAATTTGTACACCTAGAACCCAGATCTTGGTTTTCAAATACTGTTTTCCACTGAAGGAGCTACAGCTTCTAAATGAAAGGAATGATCCAAGACTGTGGTTGTTATGCGTCACTGAGTTGATTTTGACGCATAGTGATCCCATAGGATGCAGTAGAACTGCCCACAGGGTTTCCTAGGCTATAATGCTGTGGAAGCAGACTGTCACATGTGGCTCTTGCAAAGACACTGGTGGTTTCCAGCTGCTGACCTTTCAGTTAGCAGCCAAGCCCTTTAACTATTGCACCACCAGGACTCCAGACCAAGGCATGGGGGTTAAGATTTACAACACTTAATTGCAATCCATGGAAACGCTGGTGGCGTAGTAGTTAAGTGCTACCTACCTCTGCTAACCAGAAGGTTGACTGTTGAAATCCATCAGGCACTTCTTGGAAACTCCATGGGGCAGTCCTGCTCCTACCTATAGAGTTGCTATGAGTCAGAATCAACTCAACAGCAGTGGGTTTGGTTTGGGCGAGATTTCAATCTGTAACAACAGTAAATAATGGTAGCATATTATAACCTATTGAATAAAATAAGACTCCGGATTCAGATGCAAATAGTCAACAAGTGGAGGAGAAAAAACCTTTGTTCTTATAGTAGAATGCCAACTAAGAAATGTAGGAGTGATGGAATTATAAAAATCACCTTGTGACAAGCATCATATTAATAGTTCAGTATGAAGCCACCGAAGCTAGACGTATCCCCAAAAGTATTGTCTTGAAGTAATCTTTAAACCAGACATACCCCCTTGTTTTAGTCAGCTAGTGCTGCTTACCAGAAATACCACTAGTGGATGGCTTTAAGAAGGTAAATGTTTGTTTTTAAACAATTCAGGAGGTTACAAGTCTGAATTTAGGGTGTCTGCTCCAGAGAACGTTTTCCCTTTTTGTCAGCTCTAGAAGAAAGTCCTTGTGTTGCATTAGTCTTTGGTCAGGGAGCATCTTGGAGCAGGAACCTCAGGTCTGAAGGACGTGCTGCTTTTTTTGATGGTATGAAGTTCCCAACTCTCTGCTTGCTTCTCTTTCCTTTTACAGCTTGTAGGATAAAAGGGTAAAAGGTGGTGCAAGGGAAGCTGTCTTTACACTGGAGCAGGGAGGTGATTTCAGGAAGGCTGTTATAGTCTCACCCTAATCCTCTTTTAACATAATCCTAGCTATTACCCACAGGCAGAAATTAGCATTTACAGCATAAGAAAACTGCAAAATGGAGGGCAATCACACAATACTGGTAATCACAGCCCAGCCAAATTCTTACCCATATTTTCTGGGGGACACAATTCAATCTATGACATCCCTGAAATCTTCTTTAAACCAAATCATAGTTCAGCTCATTTAGTAGAGAATGTGCTTTGTGTTCTCTTAAAGAACTATCTACACGCGATCAAATTGACAACAGCAATTCAAAAAGTAGATAAAAACTCAGGAGGCAGTAAATGTATGTCCTTGGGGAGGAATATTTCAGAAAAGAAGAGTGAGAATGATTGCTTGACTTGAATGTGATCAATGTCACTGTATTGTACATGTTGAAATTGTTGAACGGATGTATGTTGTATTTTGTGTATTCAAAGCAACAACAAAAAATATAACAAATGATTTAAAAAATGGATATGAGCAAGAATATTCATGAATACTAAAACTAGTAAAAATTTGATGATGCATAAGATTATTTACATAATCTCAAGTATTTCTTTATAAGTTATTTGTTAACTATGAAAGAAAATAGTAACTTAGTAGGGGAGAAACTTCCCAGACACCACCTTAATGAAGTGATGAAAGTTAGTGTCAGCAATAATGGAATAAACTGATGTCATTTGCCCCCTGATATAATGTATTGAGAAGATCACAACATTACTGCTGTGAGATTCATGCTAAGAATTTGCAACTTGATTTTAATCCTGAGAGTACATCAGAGAACACTGAGGAATCTTCTACCAGGCTTGACAAATACTATCAATCTCATAAATAAATCTGAAGAACTAGTCCAGATTTAAGGAGACTAAAGATACTTGACAACTGAGTGCAATGGATAATCTGGAATAAAATTCCAGATTTAAAATTAAGAAGCAAATAAGCCTGAACTGCTGTCAGAAATCCTTAGACTAGGCCTCCAAGCCCTTTTTATTGCTTGTCTAGCACCAATTTATGCTGTAGGATGATGTAGGGGACCTAATAGCAAAAGTTTTTGAACACCAGTGCGTCACTGTTTCTGAGCCACCCATAGAACACTCTTCTAAGAGGACATTAATGAGCTGAAAATTTTTAATGAGACCTGTTTATTAAGAATTATGCAACAGTATTCATTTCCTAATTTTGTGCTATGGTTATGAAAGAGGATAAAGAATTTAGGGAAAGATAAATAATTTTTTACAATTAGCCCTCCAGCAAAAAAAAAATGTAACTCAGATAACAGAGAGAGTGTAAACATCATGTTAGGTACTGGCCTAAGTTGCTAGGAGAAATAATTAAAATTAAGAATCAAGTAAGCCTTAACTGCTGTCAGAAGTCCTTAGACTATGCCTCCAAGCCCTTTTTATTACATGCCTTGCACCAATTTATGCTGTAGATGAGGTAAGAGCCCTCACAGCAAAGGGTCTCGAACACCAGTAAGCCACTGTCTTTGAGCCACCAATAGAACACTCTTATGATCGAAAAGTGGTTCCACTCATCTCAACTTCAATTCAACAAACTCTTTCTCTCCAAATTATTCTTTTAGTTTTCACCTCCATATGGGTCATTACACAACTCTATTGCTTGAGCACTGGAAGATCCCATTTTCTGAAACAGAGTTTTAATCCAAATCAATTCCAAAGACTTACCTAATACAGGGATAAACATTTTGGATCCCCAACTCAGATTAAGAACTAGCACAGCTGTAAGTGGAACCACCACCAGTGTCTCTTTGGGCTCATTTGTTTGCTGTCTTGGCTCTGTTAGTCCTGCATCGCTTGCAGGCGGGCAGCAGCCATATTGAAGTACAAACTTGACTTGTTTCTGTTTTGAAAAAGGAAAACAAATAGATTGTTTATTCTAAGAATGTACGGGAACTTAACATTCTAAATGTCCATAAATACATATTCTAGGGGCTCTTATCACTTCAGAACCCTACTACAGCTTCTCTTTAATCTTTTTAAACATCCTGCTACATAAATTGCATCTGTAGCAGGAAGAATAATACGACAATAATTAGTCAAACTTCAAAAGCACTTGGGTGGGTCTTATGTAAACCTCTCATCCTCTCTCCTAGTACCATATTCTTAGACTTTTTCCAACCACACTAACACACTAACATACTCTTTGTTTGTTTGTTCCTTCTTTTTCCTTTACTCTGAGTAATTAGTATGAATTTTTGCCAGGTTAGGAATTTTCCCCAGGAAGAGACCCTAAGTAATTAGAAAAGGGACAAACAATACCTAAAGATAAAAGGTAAAAAGCCCTCCCCTTCCTTTGATCTCTTTTGCCAGGTTGAAAGGGTTTAATTAGTGGAATCGCACGTCCTCCGTTCTGTGTGAGAGAGAGGTCCTCACCTGACCTAGGCTGGAAGTTTCCTATGAACTTCCATGTGATGGCTTTGGAACTGTCCCCTCTTCCCAGCATTTACTAAGTAAGAATGATGCAATGTCTTATGGGAGTTGTGAGTCTCACAAGTGTGTACATCCAGCAAGAATTTCATGATCATAAAATATTAAAGTTAGGAAGTGTATCAGAGGTCATTTGGCTTGAGCTATCTTCTGAAGCAGGCAGCAGGCATTTCTTTCATGACTTTTCTGATAAACGGTTGCCAGCCAAGACCCACTTGTTCTGACGAGGAAGTTGCTGCCATGCTGCGCAGCCCATTCCATTCCTGCAGAGCTCTCAGAGTAACCCTGGCTTCTTGCTGTAGTTCTTTGGAGCCTCGCAGAATATGTTCAGCCCTCTTTCACATGACAACCTTAGGCATTTGGTGGCTGCTGTTTTGTCCCATCTATTAGTGGGCGTCCTGATGATTTTTCAGATCATATTGAGTTAATGGGCAAAGATACAAAAGTTAAAAACCAAAATAAACCAGTTGCCATTGAATTATTCTAACGCTGGGTGACCCAGTGTGCTGCAAGAACACAACTGTGCTCTGTAGGTTTTTTGAGACTGTGACCTTTTGGAAGTAGATTGCCAGGCTTTTCCTCCAGGGTACTTTTTAGTTGGGTTCAAACCACCAACCTTTCTGTTACTGGTGGGACACTTTATCATTTGTACTACCCTGGGATTCCTAAACTTTAATAGCAGTTAACTCTGGAAGGTAGGGTTATGGTTATATTTTTATTTTCTTGCTTAGATGTAAATTCTAAATTTCACAATACTTATTTTAATAACAATGCTGGCAATCTTTATTTTTACTGCGCTTCTTCTAGATGCTTCTTCCTGGCTCTACATATCTAATTTATGCTATAATAACCCCGAAATTATCAAAGGAAAAAAAAATTCATTGTTGTCAAGATTATAGGGACTGTAATTATCCCCATAGCATAGCTGAAAAAACTAAGGCATAAAAGATTACACAAATTGTTCAAGGTTATACAGCTGAGTAAATGGCCAACAAGAATTTGAACCCCGATTTAGTGTTCCTCTTATAATAGGAAAAACATTTTTTCCTGTAGGGGTGCCACGTATTGAACTGTGACCCTCAAAAATATGTGTTATCATCAATTTGGCTATGACATGATTCCCAGTATTGTGTGATTGTCCAAGATTTTGTCATCTAATGTGATTTTCCTAAGTGTTATAAATCCTGTTTCTGTGATGGGGATGAAATGGGTTTATCAGCATTATGTTAATGAGGCAGGGCTCAATCTACAAGATTAGATTGTATCTTGAGCCTATCTTTTTTGAGATATGAAAAGATAAAAGTAAGTGGAGAGGCAAAGAGACCTCATACCACCAAGAAAGGAGCACTGGGAGCAGAGTGTTCCTTCAAACCTGAGGTTCCTACACGGAGAAGCTCATGGTCTAGAAAGAGTGATGACAGAGACCTTCCTCCAGAGCCAACAAAGAAAAAGCCTTCCCTGGAGCTAAATTTGAAATTTTTAGCTTCTCAGACTGTGGGAAAATAAGTTTCTTTTTGTCAAAGCCATCCACTTGTGGAGTTTTTGTTAGAGCAGCACTGGATAACTAAGATGGGGGTATTTGTTTTGTTTTTAGTGTGGTACCCAGAAATCAGTAAAATATGCCATATTTGATGTGGACAGCATAAGGTACACTGGGGTGATGAGCTTCTTCGAATAGGACAATCTATTAATGCACCTAAGGTGCTATTTGCTTTTTACTTGTCATATGAGGTTATTAATCATGTAGAATTTTTAAATCTTCTGGTTCTTACCTTTTTCTTTTGAGACCACGCTATCCTTTTCCTCCTGTCTCTCTCCCATCAGCTCTCCTCTAGTAACCATTTTAACAACCTAATTGTTAATATTTTTTTTCATGTTCACATAATCATGTGTAAGATTAAAACGAAACCTGTTGCAGCCGAGTGGATTCCGACTCACAGCAACGCCACGTGTTTTGGAGTAGAACTGCACTCCCTAGGGTTTTCAGTGATGATACGGAAACCCTGGTGGCTAGTGGCTAAGTGCTACATCTGCTAGTCAAAAGGCTGGCATTTCAAATCTACCAAGCGCTTTTTGGAAACTCTATAGGGAAGTTCTACTCTGTCTGTAGGATTGCGATGAGTCTGAATTAACTCAGTGGCACTGGGTTTCGTGTTTTGATTTTATAATCGCATAGTAGCAGATCACCAGGCTTTTTCCCTCAAACACTACTGGAAGGATTTGGACCATCAACCTTTCAGTTAGTAAGTAAGTATAAACCATTTGCATCAGGAAGGGAGTTTAATCACATATAAAATCAAGCCCGCTGCCATCAAGTCAGTGGATTCAAACTGCTAACCTTTTGATATAGCTGTAGTAGTAGCACTTAACCACTAGGCAACCAGGGTTTACAAATACATACATATTGAATACAGATTTTTTTTAATTTAATTTTTTTCTTCCTCTTACTTTTACTTAAAACCTTTTTTTTTTTTTGCTGGAAAACCCCTCTAAGTCAACTAACAGTGCAAATTCATTTTTTAAACCATTGCTCTCCTGATGATGGGCTTGCACAATACTTACAATCTGTGTTTGTGCTTTGCCACTTGAAACACTGCCACTGCAATAAATACCCTTGTATGTATGCTCTACGGTGTTTTGATTCAACAGCTTTATTGGAACTACTATCATGGAGTAGGTTCCGACTCATAATGACCGCACAGGACAGAATGGAACGGCCCCATAGGGTTTCCAAGTAGTGCCTGGTGGATTCAAACTGCTGACCTATTGGTTAGCAGCTTTGGCTCTTAACCACTATGCCACCAAGGTTTCCTTATTGGAATTAGTGGTTTTATGCCAATAGGATACATTCCCAGAACCGAGATTATTGAGTCCAGGGATATGTGTATTTTTAAAATAATAGCTGTTGCCAGATTGCTTTCCAAAAAGGCTGTAACAGTATTTCAATAGCAGCACATGAAAATGCCCTTTACTCCAAAATCATGCAGCAGTAGGTATTATGATCTACTTAGCAGCCTTTCCTAATATAAACTCTGTGGGAAAAAAGATCAAAGGAAACAGCCAAAATATAATGAACATTATTTACCCCACATCAATAGCAACTGTAATGCTGACAGGAGAAGTATTAAAAATCTTTCAGTCAATGTTAGAAAGCACACATTGAGCTGTTTCATTAAATAAATCTGGTACTCTTTTACTCTAAAATCAATGTCTAACACATGTCAAAACGTGCACAAATAAGTATACAGATCAATGAGTCATCTCACACACACACACACACACACACACACACACACACACACATCCAAGTAGTCTCTCCCCAGGGCAAGAAATAGATGTTACCAGCATCTCTGAAACCTTTCACACGCCTCTTCGAGTCACTGTACCCTTCTTCCTTCCTGACTTTTAACACCACCTAGTAGTTTTGCTTGTTTTTGAATTATGCATACACAGAATCATAGGGTATATTCTCCTATTTCTGACCCCCAAATGATATTTGATTTGACATGTGATTATACCTTAATAAAAACCCAAACCCACTGCTGTTGATTCTGACACATAGTGATCCCACAGACAGAGTAGAACTGCCCCATATAGTTTCCAGAGAGCGCCTGGAGCATTTGAACAGCCGACCTTTTCATTAGCAGCTGTAGCACTTAACCACTGTGCCACCATATATAATATTACAAAGGATCTCCAAAGGTGACAATGCCTGGTACACATGGGCTGTTAAGATCGACGCTTGAAGCATGAATTCGTATTTAAAAAATAAATTTGTATCTAGTTCTGCCTATGATATGTGAATACAGAATGACAAATTAGTCATGAAAGAAATCATTGAAAGGAACTCATTAGTCCTTTCCATTTAGACAAAGTGGATGCTTGCATTCTCTCTGCCACTCTGCTCTCTATAGTGCTCATCCTCCTTACCTTAACTTTGGAACCCAAGTCTTCTTGCACAGAGAGTAAGAGACTACTGCTTCTGGGAAGTGGTACTGTGTCTGCTGGTGGAGTATGTGAAGTCTATTTTTCTGTTTATCTTCTTCATCCAGAAAGATAATTTTTTAAAACGGTGACTTTTATCAGGTGGGAATTATATCTCAGTGAAAGAAAGACAAAGATTATTTTCATGCTGGATATGAAAGAACAAACATAGGTAACCAAACCAAAATCATGGTGACCTGCTAGGACAGAGAAGAACTACTTCCCAGAGTTTCCATGGAGCACCTGGTGTATTTAATCAGCCAGCTTTTTGGTTAGCAGCCATGGCTCTTAACCACTAGGCCACCAGGGTTTCTGAACATAGTTAAGACATCTGAAATACTACTGAAGAGAGACAATATAAGACACCCCTCCACTTTTAGCAACTTGAGATTTCTAGTCCCAAATACTGAAAGATGGCTTGAAACGGCCAGTGTGACTGCAAAGCACAAATGAAGTTGTAAAAATTATTAACAGTGGGAAAAAGATCAGAAGGTGAAATGTTGTGATTTTCAATGTAAAAGAAACTTATTTTTAAAAAGAGAGGATTGCCCATGTTTATTTAAAGTAGCTGTCTGTCTAGAGAAAACCCTGGTGGTGTAGTGGTTAAGTGCTATGCCTGCTAACCAGAAGGTTGGCAGTTCAAATATACTAGGTGCTCCTTGGAAACTCTAAGGGGCAGTTCTACTCCGTCTATAGGGTCATGATGAGTCAGAGTCAACTCGATGGTGGTGGGTTTGGCTGGTTTTAGGTCTATCTAGAGAGCAGTGTTTTTGTTTATTTCCATTGTAAACATTTGATATGACCTTAAAATTATATTATATAATACAGTACTTAAACTTTATTAAAAAATTGTTCATGTGGAAAAGGAGACCCTAAAAACCATAGTCTGAAAATCTTCAGTGGTCCCTGAAAGACTTTGGTATTCATTATTATAAGATGTTTTATGAACATTTGAAAAGAAAGAAATTGGGTGTCAGGGTCAGCATGAGCCTGCTAAGAACAAGTGTACCTTTTTGACAAATATTTATTGTGTACCTACTGGGTTCCACTTACTGCCAGTCATCAGGGATGAAGCAGAAAACAAAACAGGCACATTCCTTCCCCTGGTGGAAGTAGAGTGAGAAGACAATAAGAAAAATCACAGCCTAATTATAATTTGTGAAAAATGCTATGAAGGAAAACCCAGGGATTCATGTGGGCACGAAGGCGCCGTGGTGGTCCGATGGTTAAGTAATGGGCTGCTAACAAAAGGTCAGCAGTGGGAACCCACCTGTGAGTCTGCAGGAGAAAAGACCTGGTGGTCTATTCTTGCAAAGATTACATCCTAGGATACCCTATGGAGGGGTTTCACTCTGTCCTACAGGGTTGCTGGGAGTCAGCTTTCACTCAGTACACAGCAACAACAACAGCCTTATGGGGAGAGAAGGCAGAGCTATAGACATTCCCTGCGAAGAAGCAGCACTTAAACTGAAGCCTGAGAATAAAGAGAGATTGAGATAGGCAAAGTACGAGAAAGGCTGCAGATAAAACCCAAGAACTGCACGTGAAAAAGGCATGAGGCAGCAATAAACTTGGCATGCTGGAGGAATGGAGAAAAAGGGAGGTGGCTGGTACAGTAAACAGGAGCAGGATTCCAAGAATGAGATTTCCAGGTAACTAGAAGCCATCTAGACAGGCAGAATGCTGTTTCTGTTTTTTAAACCATTCCTAGACAGGAGATGTAAAGACATATAGTAAGCGCACTAAGTTTACTTTCAGTCAGACAGTTGCCAGTTCTATAACCAAATTCTATCCAAAATTCACCCACTTCATCCCCTCTGTCTCCTTCCTAGATAAAAAAACATTGCTGTGTAGTGGATTGTGACACCTAGTGACTCTATAAGACAGAGTAGAACAACCCCATAGGTTTTCTAAGACTGAAATCTTTAGGGAATCAGACAGCCACATCTTTCTACCCCAGAGAAGCTGGTGGGTTTGAACCTTTTGGTCAGCAGTTGAGCGTTTAACCACTGAACCACCAGGGCTCCCTTCCGAGATCAAGCCTGTGGGAAAATACATCACATTTCAACTCCTGATTTCAGATTACGTTTAGAGTTCCTAAGGACTTTCCTAGATGAGTGCCGGTTTGGAGGAACAGAGAGGAGGCTGAATACAGATGACCAGGGAAGAGAATGATTGGGCTGATGAACAGAAATATCTTTTGGGAAAATCACTGAGTTTGACAATGATCCTTTTCCTGTATAGCTCTGACAGTACCGTCTCATCTTTGTTTAGCCTTGAGTATTCCTCCTCACTGGGGGAGTTTCCTGCTGTGTAGAAGGAGGAGGTGGTTATCAGGCCATGGTAGATACATTTTGGACAAAGCATTAGGTCTTTCCAGAATTCTCAAAACACACAGGCACCCTTTCTTATAGCCAGAATCCTCTCTGTGAAGACTGGATCACAGTCTCTGGAAGGATACTGTACAGTGGTAGGCTGGTTGGGGGCAAAGGAGACAGGATGACTCTTCACAAAATCTTTTGTATCTTTGGAACTTTGTCTTGTGAACATGCATCATCTATTCAGAAAAATAAGTTAATTGTTTCAAAGGCTTAAAGTTGTGAGTAGAAATTTAAGATTTTAGTTCTCTGGTCAGTGTTATTTGCTGCTATAGAGTTGACCCGTGACTCCTGGCACCCCTTGCTTCATGATGGCCCCATGCACAATCCGACTAAACACTGTTCAATCCTGCACCATCCCCATGATGGCCGGGCATTGGGCCATTGTGATTCCTAGGGTTTTCACTGGCTCCAGAGGTAGACTGACAGGCCTTTCTTCATAGTTGGTTTTAGCCTGGAAGCTCCACTGGAATCTGTTCAGCATCACAGCAACATGTCAGCTGGGAAACGAACCTGAGTCTCCTGTATAGAAGGTGAGGATTCTACCGCTGAACCCCCAGTGCCCCTCGGTCAGCATAGCCTCTTGAATTTACTCCTTTTCGTATCCAACTTGTTCATTCGATTTGTGATTTCATACTGTGAAATTATAGTTTGGGGACCTCTCCCTGAAAAATGGAGCTCTGGTTGCACAGTGGTTAATATCTCAGTCCACTAACCAAAAGGTCAGCAGTTCAGATGCTCCTCAAAATCCCTATAGGGGCAGTTCTGCTCTGTCCTATAGGATCACTATGTGTTGGAACCAACTCATTGGCAATAGGTTTATTTTTATTTTTTGGTTTTCCCTGAAATGTGCACCACCAACCTGAAATTATTTAGTCTAACCTAAACAGGTCGGTTTTTTTACTCCACTTTACTTTTTATTTCCCACCAGTTAGCAAAACACCTTGTTCAACACAGACTCTCCACCTTAAGCTTGAAATGACAGAGTCAAATGCCAGCCCTGTTATTTGCTAGCCAGATGACCTTCTGCAGGGCACGTAAACAGATTCTCTGGGATTTGATTTCCACATGTGGAGCTGTGGAAGGTGCATTCACTGCTACAACAGGGGTCAAAGGATGAAGGTTTAACTGCAGACTCTACTACTTGGTTGCTTGTGATCTTGGACACATTGCTTATTAGTCTGAGCTCCAGTTTCCACAAAATGAGGATAAAAATGAACTTCCAGGGAAGTCGTGACAGTGGGACAAGAGATGTAAAATGCCTGTTGTCTAGGACCTGTGGATTCTCAACTCGTATTATTGTCTTTTCCTTCTTCTTTCTACATTTTACCTCATAAAATGGGAACAGGAAACCTTGCAGGATCTGCCCATTATTTGGATCCCATCTCTGGCAGAGTGCTTTATAAACTATAAAGCAGAAAGCAAAATGTATGGTTATTTTGGCACCAGACAGACACAGAGCCCCAGGCTGTGAATTTCTCTGACCTCTCTAAATTGTGCTTGGATTCCAGAGGAGAGCTCTGTTTTTCTAGGTGGGAATTAAACAAGCTTTTCCAGGAGTTCATGCCAGGCAGTAGGCTAGGGTGAGGAGCTGTTTTCCAAATACCTCTTCCTCCGTTGCACTGTGGAGCTCAGCGTCAGGAACCCACTTGGGGAGCCAGGAGTGGGTGTTGTTCTTCAGAGCCACCCAGGTGCTGGGTTACTCCCTAAGAGCAAGAAAGGCTGAGATCACCAGGCCTTGCAAACACATTCTTGAAAGCTCATTCACATTCACACAGAAGCCAAAATGGATGAAGATGCTGCTAATGGCACAGATATTATTGATTTGATTCCTGTGTATTCCATTCAGGGAGGTCCACATATGTAGTCTGTAGAGTTGCCATTTATATTGGTGATAAAAGGTACTTGCAATGAATAGGTCATTGGTCTTGCAGAGTTCCGTCATGCAATCTCGTGCTTCATTTCAACGACTGAGACCATGTTTTCCAACTACTGATCTTTCTTCTGTTTCCGACTTTCTAGTTTCAATCCCCAGTAATTGTGAATGCATCTTGATTGCCTGTTTGATCAATTTCAGACTGCAGAAGTTGGTAGGAATCTTCCATTTTTTCAGCTTTGGTTGAAAAATCTTCCATTTTTTCAGCTTTGGTTCAGTGGTTGGTGTGTAAATTTGAATGGTAGTTGTATTAACTGGTTTTCCATGCAAATATATCTTGAAATGTTCTTTTTGGCAATAAATGCGGCATTGTTCCTCTTCTACTCATCGAATTAAGTCCAACTTGTAGTAACCTTAAAGGACGGGGTAGAACTGCCACGTAGAGTTTCCAAGGAGTACCTGGTGGATTCTAACTGCTGACTTTTTGGTTAACAGCTGTAGCTCCTAACCGCTGTACCACCAGGGTTTCCCATCAAGTTGATATTCCCTGACTAGTAGATTGTCTGACTTGAAATGGCCAGTACCAATCAGTTTCAGCTCACTAATGCCTAGGAAATCTATGTTCAAGAGTTCTGTTTCATTTTTAATGACTTTTAATTTCCTTAGATTCATAATTTGCACATTCCATGTTCTGACTATTAATGGATATTTGCAGCTGTTTCTTCTCATCTTGAGTCATGCCACGTCAGCAGATGCAGGGTCCTAAAGCTTTACTCCATCCATGTCATTAAGGCAAGCTCCTCTTCCCCAGTCATCTTTTGAATACCTTCCAACCCGAGGGCCTCATTTTCCAGCAGTAAGTCAGACAGTGTACTGCTGCTAATCATAAGGTTTTCACCAGCCAGTGTTTTTAGAAGTAGATTGCTAAATCCCTCTTCCTGATCTGACTGAGTTTGAAATGTTCACTGAAACCTGCCTACCACGGGTGGCCCAGCTGCTATTTAAAATACTGGTGGCATAGCTTCCAGCATCACAGCAACACACAAAGAGGGGCTCCTTATACATACATAAATTGCATATTCATGCCTGGTGACCAAGTTTTAAAAATTTACGTTAGTGGCACATATCATGAAAGGAGCTCTGGTAGTGCAGTGGTTAAGAGCTATGGCAGCTAACTAAAAGTTCTGTAGTTAGAATCTCTCAGCTGCTCCTTAGAAATCCTGTAGGGCAGTTCTGCTCTGTCCTGTAAGGTCACTATGTGTCACAATTGACAGAGTGGCTATGGGTTTAGTTTTGGTTTTATCATGAAAGAATTGAGACATCATACTAGACAGTGGAAATGAGTTAATTGCTGTTTACACCAAACTTAGGGGTAACTAAGAGTACATAATATGTCTAAATCAAGTTTCATGCAGAAATCTTGGGTGAGCCACTTCTTAATTCATTATTTGTTTTCTTCCTGGCTTTCCTCTTTCTCTGCTTAGGAAAATTGCATATGCAATTTGTTAAATCATTCTCATAGCAAAAGAGTCAAATGAACAATGAACCAAAAAGCCAAACCCAGTGCCATCAAGTCAGTGTTGACTCGTAGAAACCCTATAGGACAGAGTAGTACTGCCTCATAGAATTTCCAGGGAGCGCCTGGTGGAAATGAACAATATGGAGTAAGATCATCCTCAGCCTTCTCCGTTTTGCCCTTTTCAAGTCCCTCGCCAGTGATAATCAAGACAGTAATAATTATTCTGATGTGTACTACAGGCCATTTTCTAATTAAAATTTCATTATTACTGCCCTTAAGCTATTGCCTTAAGGAAAAAGGGACTCTGGGAGCCACATAAACCAGAGACTCCATCAGCCTGAGACCAGAAGGTGGTACCTAACTATCACCAAAGACTGCTCTGACAGCAAACACAGCAGACTCCCTGATGGAATAGGAGAAAAGTGGGGTGCAGAACTCAAATTCTAGTGTAAAACAAAACAGACTTAATGGTCTAACTGAGACTGAGGAATCCCAGAAGACAAGGCCCTCACATTCTTGTAAGAGAGTGCTTCTTAGTTCAAGCAGATACACAAGACTAAATGAGCAGCTTCTGCCTGGAGGCTAGATGAGAGGGCACAAAGGGACAGGAGTTGGCTAAATGGACATGGGCCATGCGGGGTGAAAAGGAGGAATGTGCAGTCACATTACAAGAATAACAACTAGGATCATATAACAATGTGTGTATTAATTTTACATGAGAAATTAAGTTGAACTGTAAACTTTTACCTAAAACACACACACACACACACACACACACAAGGACTCAGAAGGAA
Source organism: Heterohyrax brucei (assembly GCA_028571685.1). NCBI lineage: Eukaryota > Metazoa > Chordata > Mammalia > Hyracoidea > Procaviidae > Heterohyrax > Heterohyrax brucei. The sequence goes on from CM053140.1 coordinate 162,794,707, forward strand.
TGAGGAAAAAATGAGATTCAGTAAACTGCACAACATATTAAGGCAGAGTACTTTTCAAAATGCAATAGGCAGAAGTGGAAGCTGAGCTGAGTACTGTTTACAGCGTGGGGCATCTAGCCACCTACACCTCAGTAAATGTTGTTGATTGACTGGCTGTGCCTCCTGCCTGCCTGCCAGATGTAGCCAAACACAGGAAACCTGAAAAATCATGGTAGCGTCCTATGCTTGTATATTTTTATTCTTTATAGTCATCAGTTCCACTGTGCCCTGATAATAGCTGGGAATAGGAGTTTCTCTTGCAGTAGCATGGGACACATTTTCTCTTTTATCCTCTTTATGAAGAACAATGTCAAGGACAAGTCCAGGCCAGGTCAGAATATTACCTCAGAGATACTGTGCTATATTTACCACTACCCCCCACTACTTGCCTTTCACACGAAGCAATTTATGCAATGAAAAACAGAAGAGACAAACTGTCCTCAGTCTCCTCAGTGAAGGAAAACACGGAATTTTAAAACTGTGCATGATTTTATTTTTGCAATAAGTTTCTCTGTGGGCTACATTTCTTTTCCTTTAATTTTATTATTATTTTTTTAATACTCTATGAGGAGAGAGTTAAAGAAATGTGTGGGTCTGCTGTGTCCTATAGAGTTGCTATGAATTGGAATTGACTCAGCAGAAATTGGCTTGGTTTTTTTTTTTTTTTGTCTTTATTTGTTTGTTTTTCATTTTAGCCCAGGTCCAGAGACCTGCAGTTGCCATTCAGGGTTTAATCCATTCCAGGTTGTCACCATAGCCTTCAAGAGGAACGAGACTAAACAGGCACCAAAACGACAAGCAAAGTCATCGCTGGATTGTGCTTTGGTCTGGAGGTTCCCAAGCAGATCTCTGTGACTCACACAACCCCCTCTAAACCAATTGTTTATTGTCTAGACCTCAGTCTTCTGCTCAATAAAATAGTAAAAATTATTAATTCTGTTTCATCTAGAGGGATACTGTTAGGAGAATAAACAGGATAAACATAAATCAAGATCTTATTGCTGTTATTCGCTATAGAGTTGATCACACCTCGTGGTGGTCCCGTGTGTACAAAGTAGAACTGGTTGATAGGATTTTTTCAAGGCTGTAACCTTTCAGAAGCAGATAGCCAGGCTGTCTTCTGAGGTACCTCTGGGTGAGTTCAAACCATTAGCCTTTTGGTTAATTGTTGTGGAACAAGCCAAATAAAATGGGTAACATCTTGAGCATAACCTGTACCATTTTGTTTCTTGGTTCTGTCTCCAAGCATGAGTCCATTGTTCCCCTTAGTTTCTCTCAAGATAAGGACTAATCTATGCTCTCTTTGAGAGTGTGGAAAAAACAAGTGACAGTGATCTAAAAACTACAAAGAAAAGCAATCAGCTGAGAACTTACATGATAGTGAGACCACCTTCAGACACAAAACATCAACACATCTTGGACAGGACCATTGTGACCACCTAAAGAAGACTAACCTTCTACAGATTTCTAGGACTTATGAAGCCTTATCTCATCCAATTAAATTTCCAGCTGATCTCCATTTTGGGGAGGCAGATTTTGGAGAAATCTATTCCCTCTGTCTCCTTGTGTACTGGTATGCAGTGAAACATCTTGCTTCTCATCTCACCCCCATCTCAAAAATTGGCTGTTTGAGACAGGCAGCACAGTCTCCCTTTAAGTTTGCATAAACAGTTGAGTGCTTAACCATTTGCACCACTTAGGAAGTCCTAATCAAGATCTTTGTGGTTATTGTTACTAAAACTCAAAAGAGCCAAACCCATTGCCATTCACTCCCCTCTGACCCATACTGACTCTACAGGACTGAGTAGGACTGCCCCATAGAGTTTCAAGGAGATGCTGGTGGATGCAAACTTCCAACTTTTTTGTTAACAGCTGAGCTCATAACCACTGTACTAGCAGTGTGAACTGAAATAAAGTTAAAAAACCAAACCCATTGCTGTCAGGCTGATTTCATCTCATAAAGACCTATTAGTGCTAGAGGGCAATGATTATGGAAACTGGGTGGTGATGGTGGGGTTAAGGACTTTTAAAATATAGAAGTGCTTCAATGAGTGATTCACCATGAGTGTCTGAGTCAAGTGCTGTCAACAAAAGAACTTCCATTCCTAGTGCTTTTTCTGTTGTGTGCCATTGCATTAATTCTGACTCATGGTGCCTCTATAGGACAGAGAACTATGCCATAGGGTTTTTTAGGCTGTATGGAAACAGATAATCAAATCTTTTATCCCTGGTGGGTTCGAATTGCTGACCATTTCATTAGGGACTGTAATGACTAGGGTTAAGGTTGAACCATGATCCTCAGTGGTTTGATAATCCATGATGAGATTTGACACTATTGATCATCTCCATGATGGGATTTGCTATGAGTAACCAGTCAGTTGAAAGGGAGTTTCCCTGGGCTTGTGGGCTGTGTTCAATATAAGTGGGTATTCTGGCAAGGCTCGTGGGCTTCTTGTTTGTTCTGGTCCTGCAGTTGGCTCCTGTTCTGATCTCTGGTTCTTGGGACTTGAACTAGTAGCTTACCTGCAGTCTTGCCTGCTGATTTTTAGGATTAGTCAATCTTCATAGCTTGCAAACAAGAGCCATGCTCTCTAGCATATCAATCCTGTGTTTGCCAGTCCCTGTGGCTACAAGTATCAGGAGAAGCCTGATCTGGGGACTTGGGACACCCTAGCCTCTACAACTGCATGAACCAGTTCCTCAGTAAAAATCACTGAATGTATGTATTTCTGCGTTTTACTGGTTTTGCTTCTCTAGAGTCCAGCCTAAGACAGTAGCCAAAAAGTTAACCATTGCATGGCCAGAGCTTCTTTCCTAGTGCTTATATACTCCATTCTCAGACTTTTGCAAATATGTTTCATCACATCTTCTTTCTTTTCTAAGCATGACTCCTGGCTTCCCATTAGAGGATAGCTTTCTGGGGACAAGGCCTTTCATTGTTCTCTTTCTCTTCCTTCCCTCTGGTCCAGCAGCCCTCGTGTCCCCCCCACCCCGCCCATCTCACACTGTGCCCAGCCTGGTAATGGCCCTCACCTGGAGTGAACAGATTGACACGCTCCATGTGTTGGGCACATGATCCTCAATTTGGCCACCTGTGTTTTTCCTTTTTGCTATTATTTCAAGTATTTTCTCAACATTATCCAAAATACTCCATTCATTCCGGGGGGTGAGAGGGAGATTAATTGGTAGGCTGGTAGGGGAGAAAGGGATATACCTGTCATAGTGAAAGATAAACCCAGCTTATGAACCTTTTAAAAAATTGCAAAACATCATTTGCTGAGCAAAACAAACAACAAGCTAAGTCCACTGCAGTTGAGTTGATTCCAACTAATAACGACCCTATAGGACAGAGTAAAACTGCCCCAGAGAATTTCCAAGAAGTGCTTGGTGAATTTGAACTGCTCAATCTTTTGGTTAGCAGCTGTAGCTCTTAACCACTACCCCACTAAGGTTTCCATAGTTATATGTCAGGCACCGTGTATTTCAACTGCATTATCTCATTGTACTCAGGTCACAATCTTATGAAATAATGTTATTTTACAGATAAAGAAACTGAGGCACTGAGAGGTTTGATAATTTGCTCAATTGTCCACAGCAAGTGACAGAGCTGGGATTTGAGCTACTTCTTTGCTGTTAAAATCTGTTAAAATCCACTCCTCGTCTACTGGTTCTGCATTCCAAAAACAAAACCTTTGGAAACAAAATACCAAACCCACTCACCATAGTTCATTCAGCCCATAGCAACCCTGTATGTTACACCTACTGCATGGGTTGTTTGGGCTGTAATGTTATAGAAAGCAGATCACAAGGTCTTTCTTCTGCTGTGCTGCTGGGTGGATTTCAGTGACCAATTTTCATGTTAGCAGCTGAGTGCAACCCAATGAATTAATTCTACATTTTTGTTGTTGTTATTGTTGTTGTGGAGGAGGTCATCAAACTGTACCTATCTTCAGCTCCTCAATTCATGCCCCTTCCCCACAACACAAAGACACTGTTGCTTAAATGTTTCCTGAAGGAGTTTACCCCTTTGGATTAAGACTTTGTACCTGGAGATTAAAACGCAAATCCCTAAATCTTTTTGTTACTCAATAGCTCTCAGGGATGGAGCTGAATGTTTTTAGAAGAATTTAGTCTGCCACACAAACATCATTGGTTAATTAATAATTCACTTTTCCTGAAGACAAGCAGGACTACCATGGTGAACTGATGGGACTTCAGCCAAAAGCAAAGGAACATGCAGTTTCAAATCATTTGGATAGCCTCAGAGTACACCCACTCCTCACTCATTGACTATCCTGTTCTCCAATATTCTGCATTTACCACAATAGTAAAAAATCTACTATCCAATTATTTTTGCACATTAAGGTCTGATGTCTAGTAGTAATAAATGCAGAGGTGCAAAGCAAGAGTAACATTGGCTCTGATGATTGGGAGTATGTGTCAAATTAACTGGGCCACGATTCCCAGTGGTTTGGCAGTTACTTAATGATGGAATCTGGCAATTACATAACAATGTAATTTGGCAGTTATGCAATGATGTAATCATCTATTTCGTGATCTGATGTGATCATCTCCATTTTCACATAATGCCAAGTTTTGCATAACAACCTGTCCTTTGGAATGTCACCATGCTGATAAGTGAGTGGGTGTAACTGCCAATTTCTATTACACTCCTTTGGAAAGAAGATAACAGATGTTATACCTGCATTAGCACCTATGTGGAGCCTCCAAGGTAATGGTGATATGGTTGGGGAAGGTCCAGGACTCCCTTTGGTAATTCCTACTTTAATCTTATGGGATTATTTAGGTGAGAATGTCAAAGTGTCCAAGGTTTTCTTGAGAGTTCAGTTTGGTAAGAAAGAAACTGAGAAAAGGAAGAGAATAGAGCACCTGAGGAATAAGAGAGGGAGAAAGGACTCTGAGAAGGAGGGAAGGAGAGAGGGAGGAGAAGGGAACCCTTCTATCTATACTTCTGCCTCAGGAATGAAGCTGTAGCTTTTAGTTAATCAATTCAGATCCCTGCTTGGGTTCTACTGAGAAAGCAGTATTGTAGGACAGAAAGATTATGGACTCTGGAGGGAAGCCCTTCAGGTTTTAGTTCCTTCTTCCTCTCACTAGCCACGTAACTCTGAACTGCAGCTGCTCAGATATACATACGGAAAAAATATGTATTTCTTAAGATTGTCATATATGAGACAGGGTATGTAAAATGTTCCTGGTAATGATAGATACTGAACGCAAGTCATGTATTAAAAGTCCTGAGACCTACTTTGTATTGATTGAAAAGGTCTCAGAATCAGATGACTTACATTAATTCACACATTCTTAGGAAATTCAAGCCTGTTATCTCTAAGAAGTCATGGCTGAAATAAACTTAGAGGCCTCAGATATTTTTAGTTGACAATGCACCAGTCAGCCAAACAAGACCACATGACCTTATTGAATTTCCTGATCCCCGGGGAACATAGAACGTTGACAAAAACACCAAATTTTGTTCAGAATTTTTTGTTTTGCTTTTCTAATGTCATTTAAATTAGAATGGAAAGTCATTATTTTCAACATTAAGATCACCAAGAATAAACTAAATGGCATCTTCTCAAGTTAGATTTGGGACATAATTTTTGTTTATTTGTAGTTTTAGAATTTTCATTCCCAAATCTGCCGGGTTGGATGTTGGCCATTTCAAGGGTCCAGTTTTGGCTTCTACGCGCCTGCCTGACTTCCTGTTTTGTTGTTTTCTTGCTGGAGGCCAGATGCTGAGTGAGTCTCAGTGCCAGTGTCCTGTCCACAAGCAGTCGTATCTATGCAGGGGGATGTGGGATGAGCTGGGGAGGGGAGGAAGGGGTGGGCTGTAAGTTCTGAGTAAGCAATGCCACTGGCATTTAAAAAAGAATTTCCTAAGTAGGGACAACAGATGCATATTCAATACATATTCTCACTGGGTTTCTGAGGACCTAAATTTCAGAGTAGATCGTACAGTAAAACCATCTGGCTCCACTGTAGTCATCTTCAGAATATAAATGATGATGAAGGTAAGTGTGTAGGTCATCTTTCTTCCCCGTATTTTCAGTTCATTGCTGCAGTACAGAGGGCTGTCCCTCAGAAATTGGTTCGGTCTGGTGAAGGTAGAGGGATTCCAGAGACAGGAGTTTAAAAAACAGCAAATATTTGGCAGATTTCCCTAGACTTAGTTAGGAGCTCTATGCACTAACATAATGAAAAAGCAAAATCATAACATAGGCAAGGTCTCTGCCTGGGACATGCTTCCCTTACTTTGTCACCTGGTCAGAGTCAACTCAGCTGTCTGTTCTCAGGAAGCCTCTCTTATCAACTACTACTTTCCCTGCCAGTCTGGTTTAGATGCAGGCTTCAAAGCTTCTCTCCAGCCCTGCCTTCTCCTCTTGTGTAACATTGTGGTGGACTGACTGCACACTGATTGCCCTTGCCGGAACATGTTTCTCAAGAGACCTTTTTTTTTAGTTTTCATGCTACCTACTATACCTAGCATAAGATCTGGTCTATAATAGGCATTTAATGGGTGATGCAAAAAGCTATAGGGTTGCTATGAGTCAGAACTTATTAACAGCAGTGGCTTTTGGCAAAAAAGTTAAGCACTCAACTACTGACCAAAAAGTTGGTGTTTTGAACCCAATCAGAGGTGTCATGGAGATCAGACTTGGCAATCTACTTCCCAAAGGTGACAGCCTTGGACACCCTATGGAGTACAGTTCTACTCTGCACACAAGGAGTTGAAATTAACTCAGTGGTAGCTGGTCAGTTTTCTTTTTTAATATCAGTGTGTTCATGGAAGGAAGGAAAAGAGAGAAGGAAAGGATCAGGAAATCCTCATTAATTCCCCTCCTCCCTCCCTCTGGCTTCTGTTGCCCCAAGCCCTATCCCTAGCCCATTCCACTTGAAGAGAAACAGTCACCCCCTCAGCTATCAGGCAGGCAGCAGCAGCCGTGGTTTCTGAGCCCAAAAAAAGAAAGCACAGACATGTTAAGGTCCCGGTTGGTCAGTTGCTTCATTTCCTCTATCCCAGTGGTCTGGCACCAAAGAATTAAGCATGGCAGAGAGCCTGCACAGATACAGACAAAACATTTATGCACCAAAATAGCGCATTTTAAAAAACTCTCCAATTTCCAGCAAAGATGACTGCCTTTGTTTTGAGCTGAGTCTTGCCTGTACAGGAAAAGTTGAGCATTCTAGCTCTGGCATTGACACAAACTGAGTGACTCAGGGGCTGTCCCTTTGTTTCGGCTTGTTCATCAGTAAAACAAATTCGTGTTGAAAACTTCAAGTCGTGACCCATTAGTAGGCTGCATCATTCATTATTTAATGGGTTGCAGCTAGCCTTTTATAGCTGAAATCAGAATGTTGGTATGCAGCAAGATAAAGAATATTTCATGAAACTTGGTTATATTTTATGTTTATGCACGTACCGGATCATGGTATAAAAGATATTTCTTGCTATGTGTTGAGGTCAAAAATTTTAGGAGGCCTTGGACTTGATGATCAAATGAGGACCTGCGGGCCACAATTTGGCATAACTGCAGTGTAACCTTCTAAATAGAGGTGAGAAAGAGAGTGGCAAGAATTGAAGACAGAGAAAATCAGAACAGTTGTGAGACTGGAGAATAAAGACAGAGGGGAGGAACTGAAAGAAAGGTACAGAAGGGTCTGAAATAGACAATGTTATGAGAATTTTTTGGTTTGGCCCTGCCCTCCTTGTTCCTTGACCTATCCATTGCCTTACTTCTTTCAGAATGAGACGACCATTGCATTTGTGAGGAAGTGCTCCCTGCAGGCCCACCCCTGCCCCCTTCTACTCCTCTCCCTACTGTTGGTGCTTTTCCTGCCACTTTGCCAACTCCTCCCCACTCCCATCCCTGTGCAAGCCTTGGGTCTAATTACTGCTGGGGGGCCACACCTCTTTCTATTCACCTTTGGTGGTCTGCAGCACAAACCCTACACACTCTTAGAGCCAAGAAGTGTGTCCCTGGAATGTGGGCTCTGGATGGAGGTCATTAGAGGTTGCTAAGGGGCAGATCATACATGAAGCCTGTAGCACTGATTCTCTGGGGAACCCAAATCCTTCCAGGAAGACAGATCATGATCTTCACGGGAAGGAGAATTTGAAAACATACATTCTAATCCCAAACCATTGTTTCAAATCACATTTAAAAGAAGGTGTACCAAAGACCAAAGTCATTACCATCCAGTTAATTCCAATTCATAGCGACCCTGTAAGACAGAACTGAAATGTTCAATAGTTTAGAGGAGTGCCTGGTGGATTTGAACTGCTGATCTTTTGGTTAGCAGCCACAGCACTTAACCACTACGCCACCAGCATTTCCAAAAGAAGGTATAAGGCTTATTAGTTTATAAAAAGGGAGTGTGAGTTTTACAAGCGTTCCTCAGTACATTCAGAAGTACCATTACCCACCCCCACCCATCTATCAACCTTTGTTTGAGGTAAGCCCAGCCAGCACTGAGGAGACCCTACTGGGAGACCTGGAAATGGGTCTCTGAAACACTGCTTCAGAATGATCAGTGGGAAAGGTTTTGCCTCAAAGCAAGAAGTCTGATTTCTAAAACCTGCCAAAAACCAAACCCCTTGCTGGTAGATTTGAACTGCAGACCTTTTGATTAGCAACTGAACTCGTAACTGCTACCAGGGCCCCTTATTTCTAAAATCCCTTCTACTTATCAGACCCTTAAATATTAAGATTTTAGGATCAAAGGAACAAAGAGAAGACATAGGAGATTTTAGCAGGTCCTTACTCATTTCTGTTATCATGGACCCCATTGTGAGCTACAGAAACTTCTGGGCAGTGATTAACAGAAACCCGTAAAAGAACCGGCTGTTCTCAAAGGGACGTGAACTTCTGCCCATTCTTCTACGAGCTCTGAGTCAATACCAGGTAATCTAGAGGTGTGGGCTAATGCCAGGATTTCAGTGTTCTTATCCTTTGTTACCTGGATAATCAAATGACCTTTAGCATCTGACATCTGACTCAATTTCCCCTTGTTTGTTAAATGGGTTCCTGTTCAAATAAACTATATATGGCTTCCATGGCCAGGCACTTTTCTAGGTAATTAACTTAAATTAAAAAGAAGTAGTAGTAGATAAAAAAGAAGTAGTAAATATTATTTCTACTATATAAATTAAAAAGCTGGAGCACAGAGAGAGGTTAAGAACCCCCACCAAGGGTACCCAGATATTTGTGTACGTGTCCTAGTCAGCCAGCCACCTGAGGCTCTGTGACTCCAAGGTGAGTAATCTGTGTCGGTTACCAGGAGTGGGGAGGAAAGTACTTGAAAAGAAAGCAGAGGACTGGTCTGGGTCTGCTCTGGAAGAGTTGAGAAATGATGTTGACTCGGAAAGGCAAGCCCTGGCTCTTTTTTGGGCCTCAGTTTTCTCCTCAGGAAATGGCAGTGTTGACCTAGAGCCAAGGTCTTCAGATGTTCTTGTTTCTGTATCTTCTAAAAGAGTTTTGAAAAAATCCATTTATCCCCTTGCTAATTTTAAAGCAGACCTCTAACATTTGAATCATCAGACATTTAAACACCACTGGTTTAAAGAGTTGTAAGATACAGTTATTGGCCTTTGTAAATATAAATACAACAAAACTATTAAATCAATTCAAAATTAATTTTTCAAAATACAACCACAGAAATCTGATGCCAACATCAACCCCTTCAGGATTCAGTGCTTTAAGTTAGAAGTTTTACACTGTTCCTTTTTTCTTTGAAATCATATTTCTGGTCTACCCATATACTTTTATATTGAAATAATTTTGTGATTAGAAATATTTTATTAATCACACAAAAAAAATGTGAGTTGAAATTAAAAAAAAAAATGTTTCCAGTGATTTTAAGGGTCAAAAAATATTAGTGTTAATAGTAGCCTTTTTCAAAACAGCAGATATTACAACTTTTGGTCCAATTGTCATCAAGTCAGTTCTGACCCGCAGCAACGTTATGACAGTGTAGAAGTGCCCCATCGGGTTTCCCAGGCAGTAATCTTTCCGGAAGCAGATGGCCACATCCTTCGCTCGTCAAGCTGCTAAGGTGGCTGATGTGGTTGGACCACCAACTTTCCTTGGGTTAGCAACAGAGCACTTAACCACTTCGCCACCAGGACCCCTTTACTAAACCTCGAGAAGTGAAATGATACTGGAAATTTGTCTCTTAAAGGAGATATAAGGAGTAGTGTGGTGTTTCTGATTTCCTGGATTAAAAGAGGAGCCAGACTGACGCAGGCAGAGGTTAATAGCTCAACTGGTAATTGCTAACCGGAAAGTCAGATTAAAAGAATTACGTCTTTTGTTTGGAGTCCCCAAGGTGTTTATACCTCAGAGCAGTGCATCCTTTAGCAGGATTGGGAAAGGGTGAGAAAAATTTACTTTGATCAAGTAGGAGCAGGGCAATTGTAAAAAAAAGAAAAAAAAGTGGGGGGTGGGGCGAGGAAGGACATTCCAGGTACATTACCATTAGAAAATAACACCAATGGGAATCCGGTAGCTGATGTTGTCAAAATTATCCCTAATCCTGTACCACTTCAGTTAATATTCACATACTCTAAACAGTGGCCTGTGAGTTCTCTGTGGCCCCTTCCAGCCTGGACAGTCTCTATGTTAACTGCATTTCCCCCACACCAACCTGGGAGCTGAAACTGAATTACAGGAGCAACAATCGTGTAATCTCTTTGTCCCTGCCCCACCGGGTTAGCGTGACTGCCAGCCCCTTCCAAGTCCTCCTGAATCCCTCTGGAGTCTTAAGGGTGGCTTTCTTGTGCTCACCAACTGGACTTCTTAGTCCTCTTTGTGGTTTCTGCCTACTTCCTCTTCTGGCACTTGTCAAAGCTGCTGGTCCCTTAGCTGCCAGAAAACAAGTAGCCAATTCCTTGTGAGGAAACCGAGTTCCAGAACCCTGGGGCTCCTCTGGCTCCAATAGGAACATTCCAGAGGGAAATGTGCCTCCCAGGTGTTCCCTGGAATAAGGGCAATTTAGGAAGGAAGGCCCTCACTACTGGCAGTTGTGACAGGACTGTGTGAAAAAAGTCTTCTTTTGAATCTCCCTCTTGGTTGATGGTAAGTTCTCAGCCACAGACTGAAAGGTTGGAGAGTCCGGTCTACCCAGAGGTGCCTTGGAAGAAGGGACTGGCAACTTACTTTCAAGAGCTCACAACCGTGAAAACTCGATGGAGTACAGTTCTACTGTGACACACCGGGTTGCCATGAGTCAAAATCTACTTGGTTACTCAACAAATGGGGATAAATGCGAAAGTGAGTTTGATGTCAGATGCTTTGTACAGGCAGAGAGGGGCCTCTGATCCCAGACCATACTTCATATTTCAGCTTTACCCTAATTTTTTTCTCTGTATGCAAAGACTCAAATGACTTCTTCTCTTGGCCTCTCCCTTTTGTTTCTGGTGAACTCAAACCTTCAAATCTCAGTTCAGTACCCTCTTTCAGGATGCCTTCCAGGTCCTATGACGGTCAGGAGCCTTTTCTGCTATCTCTGTGCTCTTCCTGTGTTTTGAAATCTATTTATTGGGGCTCCTTGAGGGCTAGCACTAGTTTATCAGAGGTGACAGACCTCCAAGGTCAAAGGTGGAACCTGGGACAGAGTGGTTTTTCAAAGGATGTTTGCTGAATATAATGTTTGGAAAGATTCTGAGTTTACAAAAAAATCCCACAGAGACTTTTTTTGGTTTGGGCTTTTGTCATAAACGCGAAGAAGGAGAGGATCAGAAATGTCTCACTGACTCACCGTTTGGGAGGATCTGAGCTTCTGTTTAGGGTGATGGGAAACCAGTGAGAACAGATAATGGCAATGGCTGTGCAATATAATGAATACCATTAATGCCACTAAATTATACATATGAAGAATATGGAAATAGCAACTGTTTTATCACATACATAAATACAAAATGGAAAGAAATGTTCATTGATTATTGTCTCTTAGGGCATTCACAGAATAAATTGGGTTTCCTTGAATCAGTTAAAGTGCCTTTGGATGCTCAGTTCTCTGGAGGTCAACCAGCTTATACTGTCTACCTGTCTCTGATTCTAGAGGCTCTGGTGTCTGCTGGGTGCTTAGGAGGGGACAGAAGTCTCTGGGCACAGGCTGCTTGGATACAGTTGGGGTCAGAAAGAATTCCTCATTTTCATGTGGATTGAATCTCCATATCCTACCCAAGCATGAAAGATATGCCTGCTGGGACTCACTTGCCAGTGGAATGAAAGAAACAATCAGTGGAGAACCAGCCTATTATCTGATCTCCAAAACAAAAATCAGACCCATGGCTGTCAAGTCAATTCCAACTCATAGCAATCCTGTGGCACAGAGGAGAACTGCCTCACTGGGTTTGCAAGACTTCAGTCTTTACATAAGCAGACTGCCACATCTTTCTCCGTCAGAGCAGCCGGTGGGTTTGAACAGTTGATCTTCCAGCTAACATCAGAGCACTTAGCCTTCTGTGCCACTAAGGTTCCTCTTACCTGAACTTCCCAAACCACAGCCATGTGAGTCAGGTTCAACTCACAGCAACTCTAGAAGCGAGAGTAGAACTGCCCCATGGACCACCTGGTGGATTTGAATCGCAGACGCAGCACTTAACACACTATGCCACCAGTGTTTCCTCACCTGAACGTAGCTCCCCACAAACAATGGTCTGGTTGATACACTCTCTGCTCCTTTCCCAAGGGGCAGGAACAGCAGCAGTTGGCTGATCTCTGAAATCCTTCTGGCTTGGAATTAGAGAGACCCAGACTGACTGACAGCTCCGGAAAAAGTCATCTCATCATGATGCTGTTCCAGCACATCCTTGACCCATATCCACACAAGGGGTCCCCTGCTTTTGGTACATAGCAATGCTGTGCAAATTGTGGTCTTGGACTGGTAGCAGTGGAGTCACTTGGGAAGGTTAGGAATGCAAATTCTTGGGTTCCACCCCAGACGTCGTAAATCAGAATTCCTGGGTGAGGCCCAGGAAGCTGTGTTTTAACAAACTCACAAAGGTGACTTTCAGGCATGTTCAAGTTTGAAAAGTACTGCTAGATAGTAGGTCTCTCTCTCTGCCTCTCTCTCACCAAGACACAGACACAGACAGACAGACAGACACACACAATAACAGCTACCTACAGTAATTCCTGAAGCTGCTAATGCCACTTCATCAGTTCCCTGTGGTTCCCCTCAGCAGGACCCTGGGATTTGTTTTTCTCCACTGAGGACCTTGTTCATTTCCTGCTGCTTTCAAGAGCTAGAGAGAGAAAAGAGTGAGAAGGCAAGAGGAAGGGGGGAAGGGGGGAGCTAAGGCTGGGGACCTTTCAAGAATGAAAAAGAAAATTCTTACTGACAATGTTCTTTTGTGAAGGGTTCAGCTTTATGTTGATGGAGCTGCAAGTCATTAGCAATCCTGGCTTTCAGCGGGAGTTGACCGGGTCATTCACCAGGGCCAGATCGCCCTCTGCTGCCGACTGATAAATAATACTCCGAAACTCCGGGCCCGCCAAGGAAAAGAGAGAGTCTCTGGGGCTAGGGTGGGAGGGAGGACGTGACTAAGGCCAAGAGGTCACAAAGTCACTGCTTCATGATTGTAAAAGAAATTAAAATCTTGTTTGCAGGGAAGGAAGAAGCAGCCAGTTCAGCGGGTGTTTCCAGGACTTATCCAACAAACAGTGGTTTTCTGCCAAGATCTCCACTGGCTCCCATGATTCTCAGCTCCCAGCTTGGCTTGGCTCTGCAGCCACCACTCTTTCCCCTTCTTGCTGGCCCTTACCTCACTTTGAAAAGAAAGGGTGTTTAAAATAGGACGAGGAAAACAAGCAAAAAAAGATTGGAATTTTTGGTGTGGAGGTATTTAGGGGCAATTAGTTAAGGCTCAGCTTAAAAAAAAAAAAACACTAATTTGCTCAGTCTTTCTTTGTTCCTTTGTCTCCATGAAAGCACAATGTCTTTCATTCTTTCTTCTTCTGCCAGGGAACTGTTACCCCACAGCTGTGGAGTCAGCCCTTCTCTCCAACTTGATTGCCCTACTTTATTGCTGTTGGGAATGACAGTTCCTCTGGGTCACTGGTAGAAGGAGCAAAGATCTGTTCTCAGAATGAAAGCTCAGGCACAGCAGTGCTTCTGCCAGCACTAGGCAGTGACCCATTTCCTCCTGCTGCTTGCCTTTGCCCCTTCCCGTTTACCACCAGAGCTGGCCTAGGAAGGCCTTCACCACTCCTCTCCCACCACTGGGACTTCTGCAGAGTGTCAGCATCTTGCTGGAGAGTTGTTATTATTGTTGTTAGTTCCCACTCATGGCAGCACTACACACAACAGAACGAAGCACTGTCTGATCTTGAGCCACATCCACAATCGTTTTTATGCTTAAGCCCATTGTTGCAGCCACTGTGTCAATCCATCTCATTGAGGGTCTTCCTCTCTTTCACTGACACTCTACCAAGCGTGACGTCCTTCTCTAGGGCCTGATCCTTCCTACATACGAAAATATGTAAGATGCAGTCTTGCTGTCTTTCCTTCCAAGGGACCATTCTGGTTGTATTTCTTCTAGCACAGATCTGTTTGTTCATGTAGTGGTGCATGGTATACTCAACATTCTTCTCCAATACCACAATTCAAAGACGACAATTCTTCTTCTGTCTTCTTTGTTCATTGTCCAGCTTTCGTATGCATGTGATGCGTTGGAAAATACCATGACTTGGGTCAGGCACACTTTAGTCTTCAAGGTGACATCAAATGCTGGGGAATACCTTTAGGAAAACTATTTAAATTGCCCTAAGAAGGCTAGGAAAACCCTGGTGGTGTCGTGGTTAAGTGCTATGTCTGCTAAGCAAAAGATCAGCAGTTTGAATCTGCCAGGTGCTCCTTGGGAACTCAGTGGAGCAATCTCTGTCCTGTAGGGTTGCTATAAGTTGGAGTCAACTCAGCGGCATTGGGTTTGGTTTAGCTTTTTTTTTCAAAAGAGGCTAGGAAAACTCTAGTATCCTAGTGGTTAGGTGCTCTGGGGCTGGTAACCAAAAGATCGGCAGTTTGATTCCACCAGGCACTCCTTGGAAACCCTATGGGGCAGTTCTACCCTAATTGAGTAGGCTTGACAGTAACAGGTTTGTTTTTTTGTTTGTTTTGAAGGCGCTAGGAAAACTCTTGTTGGTGTAGTAGTTAACTGTTAGGGCTACTAACCAAAAGGTTGGCAGTTTGGAATCTACCACATGCCCCTTGGAAATTCTGTGGGGTTGTCTATGAGTTGCAATGAACTGGAAGGCAATGCGTTGAAAGGGGCTAGAATGGTTGATGGTGGACTTGGGGTTGCAGGTGGGGAGAAGGTGAAAGCAGCCCAAATTCTTCAGAATGTTCTGGTATACTGGAGCACTCTGACCTCTCTCCAAAAATCCTCATGCACAGGGTGGGTCTACCTGAGTGATACCAAGGCACTCAACCAAAACAGATTATCTTTAGATTGAAAAAAAATTTTTTTTTCTTGACTTTTGTTCTACAAGGGATAAAATATCTGGATCTTTAGAGAACTGTGTTTGAATAATTTTGCGTCCATGTCTCCCAGACATATACTGGTCATCAGCTTCTATTAAAATCAAAGCATCTTATGTGATGTCTTGTGGTGATTGTGCTTGAGGGACAGTTTTGTCTTTCCTAAGTAATTTACTTGGTTGTCTTCTTTTTGAACAGGGTTACATCTATGGGTATGTTTGGAGCTGAACCAAAACCAACTAAAAGGGCCATGGTCATGGGTGCTCTGATGGGTGACAGATGGTCTGGTCTCTGCAAACACAGGCAGGTAGATACCTCAGAAAGAGAATGGTTATTAAAGGGCATGACCACCTACATAACTCTGTGGATCCTGATACATAATGGAAATATGGGGCTCCTTGTTCAACAGTTATGAAGAATTTCCAGATGGTGGTAACAACATATAACCAAGCATGTGGCTCTTCTAAGCACTGGGACGTCGTGTGACTGTGCACCTCTGGCCTGGTGGAAGGCCCCCTAGGGAGGGGATAAGACAAAGGACTCAAGGAACAGTGATTGATACATTCTCTCCAGTTCAGGTGTTTCTCCGTTTGGGTGTCATTCTTTCCTATCATGCTCAAGGCTTTTGTTGACACCCACTTGCTGGTCTTAGCTATTCTCCGTGTGCAGGGAGTCACACGTTGGGGAGAACAAGAGCAGTATCGGGGAGGAGCCAGTTGGCGGAGGTGGCAGGTGCCCTCAGAGCAGGGGAACAGCAGCATAGGTGGTAAATGTACTTGGGGAAGAAACCTACAAACACCCAGAACATGTTGGCTTTCTCCCAGGATTCCTTCCATAAACGAACAAAGGGAGATTCCGTAAAAATCCCAGAGGAAGACAATTTGGAGTCAATGAAACACGTATATTAAATAATTGTGATCTGATTTTGTAGTGGGTGGCTAGAGAAGTCTTGGGACACTTTGGTTGCATAATCAGGTGTAACTGGTATGACATGTTTCACAACTTGGGGGTATAAATAGAAAAACAAAATAGGGTTTCATCCTCATTTATCTATTGATTACTTGAGCCCACAACTGCTTTTAAAGGCAAGAAGTCTCATATCTCTTGTGTGAGTTCTTCCCATAACCCTCTGAATTTTTAAGAACATGGGACTTTTGCTTGTCTACCTGATGACTGGGAGGATAAGCAGCAACAAAGATGGCTTAGGGAGCAGAGGAAGGATGTTCTCATGTTATCTGAGGCAGAGAAAAGCAGCACCACTGAAGTCTTGCTTGATTTCCTTCTCTTTCAAGGCAAAATCTGTGTTGTGTTGGTAGATGACTGAGCCAACTACATCATGCCTGACATTTTTTTCTCCTGAGAATTAGGAAACTCTGATTAGCACTGGTGTGTGGGTGGTGGTGGTGCCAAGCTGGGTGTTTGAGTCCATCCAGAGGCACCTCAGAAGAAAGACCTGGTGACCTGCTTCTGAGAAACCAGCCACTGAAATCTCCCTATGGACACTTCTATTCTGAAAATCAGGATCAACTTGGAGGCAATTGGCTATGTTTTTATTTTTGGATTACCTTTGAGAATCTCACTTTTCATGGTAATTAATCATTAAAATATCAAAACTTATAAATACACTGATAAAATTTAGTATGAAAGAAAACAATAAAACATTTAAATGTGTTTGGAATATACATTTTAAAATGTGTTTAAACTATTTTTAATGTTAATTGAGAAGTCATACTAATTAAAATTGACATTGAAAACAATAGTTGATTGCTGCATCTCCTCTCTAAGGTGGCAAAATGCATATTGGTGTGAAAATAAGTCTGTCTTGTTACCTCTTCCAGAAATTATTGGAGGGATTGACTCTGGGGAAAGGGCTCACAGGTCTGCAGAGCACAGTCAGGAAGTCCTTAGCTGGCAAGGAAGGATTGGACCTGACTAGGAAGTGCAAAGGTCAGTTGTTTTGCATACAGGAGATAGAAGAATTGTATTTCTAGAGATGCCAAGGAAAGGCGGACCTGAAAATTGGATAAGCAAGGAGGCTTTGGGGGGACAGGAAGATCAAGCAACAAAAATTTTGGATAAAAAGTCTATTTTAGGCCATCCAGCTGTTGTTGGAAACCGCTGGTGGTGTCATGGTTAAGAGCCACAAACGCTAACCAAACTGTGAGCAATTCAAACCCACCAGATGCTCCTTGGACTATACTGTCCCATAGGGTCAGTCCCATAGGGGGTACAGTCCCATACTGTCCCATAGGGTCGCTATGAGTCGGAATTGACTTGATGGCAATGGGTTTGTTTGGTTTTTGGTTTTAGTTACTGCTGAGTCCATTCCAAATCATGATGACACTGTGTACATCTCAGCAGAACCAGGCTCCACAGGATTATAAATGACTGATTTTTCAAAGAAGTAGATTGCCAGACTTTTCTTCAAGGCACCTCTCTGTGGAGTTAAACCTACAACCATTTGGTTGGTGGCCAAGCACATTAACCATTTGCAATGCCTTGGAATTTCTGTCTAAAATTCGATTTTGAAATAGTTTGTTTCTGCATTGTAAGCCCTTCACCTCTCCTGAAATCTTCAGTAAAGTCTGCTATACACACCAACACCTTGGCCAACAATTAATAAAGCAGACACTTATGTGGTACTTATTTGTGCATCAAGCACTATTCTAACTGCTTTACATACTTGAATTTTAAGTTTATGTAATCCTCATCACAGTCTTATGAAGCTGGTACTATTATTGTTTCATTTTTCTAAAATAGATTTTATTCTTTAGAGTAGTTTTAGGCTTATAAAAAAAGTGCGCAGAAAATACAGAGATTTCCCTTATGCTTCCATCCCCTGCACACTGTTTCTCCTGTTAACCTGTGACATTCTTGTGATACATTTGTGACAGTTTGGGAGCCAATTTTTTTACATAAATAGTTTGAATATTTATGACCTTCATTTTTAACTTATAAGGTCTGACAATTAAGTCCATGACTTTAACTGCTTTAAGTGCTACATACCTCATTGCTGAATATCACTACAGTCATCTTCGAAGCACTCCACTTGGGAAGCTGTGCACTGACTCCAGCACCTTTAAAGCAATTTTGACACTCTGGAACGGCCACTGCACACGATGGCACAGTGGCAAGTTCGCTAACTTACTTGCCTAGTTGTGGTGCGAGGGAGGTTTTAGCCAGTAAGCAAACACCTGTATTGGAGTGCCCTCCCTCCTCACCTGATCTGGCCACCAATGACTTTTTTCTTTACTTGAATATAAAGGAAATATTGAAATGATGACATTTTGATGACATTCAGGACATCAAGGGTAATAAGATCACAGCTCTGAGGGCCACTCCAGAAGAAGAGTTTCAAAATTGCTTTGAAAGATGTAGTAGGAGCTCGTGTCGGCACGTAGTTTTCAAGGGGACTACTTCAAAAGTGACTATAGTGATATTTACCAATGAGATATGTAGCACTTTTTCTAGGATGAGTTCCCGAACCTAATTGACAGTCCTTGTATTTTCTTTAATTAGAAATGTATGTAATTTTTTAAATTGGCTTTAGATAAAGGTTTACAGAATAGATCAGTTTCTCATTAAGCAACAGACACACATATCGTCTTGTAATATTGGTTGCCAGCCCCACAGCATCTCAGTACTGTCCTTGTCATCCGTGGGTTTCTCCTCAGCGCTTTCCCGTTCCCCCTGCCTTCTCATCCTTGCCCCTGGGGTGGCGTGCCCATTTAGTCTATCTTTCTTTTATGGATGCCTCTAACAGTTGGCTGAAGGGCAAATCTCGGGAGTTACTTCAGTACTGAGTCAAAAGCATGTCCAGGGGCTATACTCTTGGGGCTTCTCCAGTTTCTGTCAAACCAGTAAGACTGGTCTCCTTTCTTTGTGTACAGGAGTTAGAATTTGCTCGACATTTTTCTCCAGCTCTGTCAGGGATCCTCTACTGTGATCTCTGTCAGAGCAGCCTGTGGTGGTAGCTGGGCAGCACGTAGTAGTGCTAGGCGCAGTCTGACGGAGGCTGTGGTAGTTGTGGTCCTTTAGTCCTTGGGACTAATCTTTCCCTTGTGTTTTTTTATTTTCTTCGTTCTTCCCTGCTCCAGATAGGGTGGGATCAGTGGAGCATCTTAGCTGGCTGCTTACAAGTTTTAAGGCCCCAGACACTCCCCAAAGTAGGATGTAGAACGTTTTCTTTATGGCTATGTTATACGAGTTGAGCTAGATTTCCCTCAAGATGGTGAACCAATATTGATACATTATTATTAAGTCCACAGTTTACATTAGGGTTCACTGTTTCTGTTGTACAGTCCTAGAGGTTTTGACAAATGTATAATGTCATGTGTCCACAGTCTCATACGGTATTATTCTAATTTCATGGATGAAAAAACTAAGACACAGAAAGGTTAAGTAATTCGTGTGAGTTCATTCATTCATGAATAGTACATATTGAAACTTGCACTAGGTATTGTTATTGTTGTTGCATGCCGCCAAGTCCATTCCAAATCATATCAGCCCTACAGGGCAGAGTAAAACTGCCCCATAAAGTTTATAACTAGGCTGTAATATTTTCTCCTGTGAAGTACTTGCTGGGTTTGAACCCCAGACCTTTGTGCCACCAGGGGTCCCTCTGTGCTATTATTTATTTAAATGCTATTAATTCAACAGATGTAAATAATTATGCATAAAATCCCTGATAAATTGTTTTTAAATAATTTTAAAATCAATGGAGAAAGACAGCAAGGGAGAGCATGGGCCAAGAATATTTCTTTTTTATTTGTTTGATTTCCTTTTTTCTCTTCTCCCTTAAACTAAAGGGGCACACCTTAATATAAAGAAAACAAAAGTCCTCAAAACTGGACCAGTAGAAGCAACATAATGATAAGTGGAGTAAAGATTGAAGTTGTCAAGGATTTCATTTTGCTTGGATTAACCTTAACACCCATGGAAGGAGCAGTCCAGAAATCAGATGACATATTGCATTAGGCAAATCTGCTACGAAAGGCGTCTATGAAGTATTAAAAAGCAAAGATGTCACCTTGAGGACCAAGGTGCACCTAATCCAAGCCATGGTATTTCCAACTGCTCCATAGACACGCGAAGTCTGAACAAGCAATAAGAAAGGTGGAAGGAGAATTGATGCCTTGGCATTATGGTGTTGGGGAAGAAATTAAGTATATGTCATGAACTGCCGGATGAACAAACAAATCTGTCTTGGAAGAAGTACAGACAAAATGCTTCTTAAATGAAAGGATGGTGAGACTTCATCTCACATACTTTGGACATGTTATCAGGAAGGACCACCCCCTAGAGAAGGACACTCACATAATAAAGCAGAGGGCCAGTGGGAAAAAAGCCCCCAAGGACTCGGACTGACACAGTGGCTGCAGCAATGGGCTCCAACATAGGAATAAAGCTGAAGACAGCACAGGACCAGGTAGGGTTTTGTTCTGCGGTGTGTGGGGCTGTTATGAATCAGAGTCAACTTGACAGGACTGGCAATAACAGCAAAAAGCTAAAAGAGGACCCCCTGGGTTGTATGAATGGTTAAGTGCTTGACTGATAACTGACAGGTTGGCAGTTTGAACTCACCCAAACATACCACAGAAGAAAGGCCTGGCGACCTACATCCAAAAAGTCACAGCCATAAAAACCTCCTAGAGTACATTCTTCTCTGAAACACGAGGTCACCATGGGTCGGGATCAGTTCGATGACAACCGTTATTTTATTTTTCTATTTTTTTGTTTTTAAGCAAAAGGAGCACTGAAGCGAAAACACTGGACACTGCTAACACTGCCAGGCAGAAAGAGACTAGCAGGACAAGAGCACAGCAAGCATAAACACACGAAGGGCAGTGCTGAGAAGAAATCACTCAAGAGTGTAAGAAGATGGCAAGGGAGCTTTTTAAAAGTGCTCATTAAAAATATCTGGGCCCAGAGAATTATTTTCCATGATAGTGAAATAATTTGTAGATGAAATCATGGAACTACTGGTCATTATCTTTGAGCACAAAGTTGTACATAAGGCCAAAAAACCCGCTGATGTCACGTCGATTCCAGCTCACAGCAACCCTAAAGGATTAAGTCTCTTCATATTATTAAAGAAATAATTTTTAAAAGTGTAGCCAGATTCTAGTATGGTCAGACGGGTTGTATAGCTTGGAAAACCTGGTGGTATAGCAGTTAAGTGCTACAGCTGCTAGCCAAAAGGTCGTCAGTTCAAATCCACTGGGTGCTCCTTGGAAACTCTGCAGGGCAGTTCTGTTTTGCGCTATAAGGTTTCTGTCATTTGGAATCGACTACATGGCAGCGGTTTTGTTTTTTTATAGCTTAAATAACTTGTGCCGGCGTGAACAGATTCAGGGCTCTTTGTTTGATCTCGTCTTGCTTGGTACTTCTTATCAAAGGCTTCAGGAAGCATTTTAATTACATTTATTGATGACAAATTTGGGAACAATGCTTAATGAATTAGATAACAAAGTCAAGATTCAAAATGACCTTGTTATTTTGGAATAATTGCTCCCAACCACTAAAAATATTGTGTGCAGCTGAGGCTAGTAACTGCACCAGCAGTGGCCTGTTAGGACTGCTTCAGAAGAAATTACTGTGGAAACACTGAGGGTTTCTTAAGTAACTTGAATATAACTGCTTCAAACAATACATAAACAACACGACGTAATACAATCCATAATACCTAATTCTCTGGGTGAGCTGCACTTGGTCCACTGTACATGGTTTGCTGCACCACACGTTAGGAGGAACTTTTAGAAACTGGAGGATATTCCATGATAATAACAAGGCAGTCTCCAACTTACAAATGAGTCCAGTTCCTAAATTTCTCAAGTCAAATTTGTATGTAAATTGGAGCGTTAGGTGTGGTTCATATCTAACGTCTGTTAGTCAAATGTTTTTCTTAGTATGTAGTAGATAGCATACGTTTCTATAAATATAAAACATTAAAGAACACTTCCAGGTATACATAAATGTCTTTAACATAATAATATTGTAATAATAATAATGTTTTGGTGCATGTTCTAAAACAATGTCTGTTATGAACCATTGTGTATACTTCAGATTGTTAATGGGCTGGGGCAGGGGGGTGAGTCATAACTACAGGTTGTATGTAAATAGAACATAGGTGACCCAGGGGCTTCTTGTACTGTGTAAGACCCTAAACTTACTGCCATCAAGTCAGTTCCAGTTCATGGTGACTCCATGTGTGTCAGAATAGAACTGTGCTCCACTGAGTTTTCAGTGGCTGATTTTCCAGAAGTAATAAGACCAGGTCAGTAACAGCCCTATTTTATTTCCTAGTGCTGCTGCAACAGAAATACCACAAATGGGTGGTTTTAAAGAACAGAAATTTATTTCCTCACAGTTCTGAAGGCTGGAAGTCCAACTGAGGGTCTTGACCTTCCTTGTAGGTAGTCCCAAGGTTTTCTTGGTTCCCTGGCTTGTAAACATATCCTCACACATCATCTGTCTTCCTTCATGTGTATGTTTGTGTCTAATATGCTCTTTTTATAACTCAGAAGTTATTATTTCTAGGACCCACCCTATCTAAACATTATTTAATTAACATAACAAAGAAACCCTAGATCCAAACAGCGCTACATCCACAAGTACAGGAATTAAGATTCCAACATATCTTTAGAGGGATGGGATGGGGTTGGGATGGGATGCCTGATGACAAATGGTCAAAGAGTTTGGGTCTATTTAACTTAGAGAATCAAAACGTCACAGCTCTTTTCAAATATTTTAAAAGTTTCATGTGAAAAATATGTCTCTAGAGAGCGTAATTAGAACAAAGAAGTAGGTCAATATCTGCTTAACATAAAACTTGCTAATTATTAAAACTTCTCAAAAATGAAATAAGCTGATTAGGGAAAAAAATTGTGGGAGGGCACACTGCTTGTCCAGGCCCCTGTGTGCTGAGATACAGCACTAAACGCAGTTCATGCCCTTAGGGGGCTTCTTGCCAGTGTTTTAAAGCCTTCAGGGGAAAAATGCATGGTGACCTGCTACAGTTTCCAAAGTGATGGCACTTGAGTTGGGTCCGTACGAGTTGCTGTCCAGCAGATTCCAACAAATAGTAACTCAGAGTAGAACTGTGCTCCAAAAGGGTAATGGCTACTTTTTGGAAGTGGATCACGAGCTCTTTCTTCTGAGGCACCTCTTACTGGACTCAAACCATCAAACTTTTTGATTAGCAACTGAGTGCTTTAATTGTTTGTACCACCTAGGGATTCCGAGTTAGAAACTTGACCTGGTAATGTCTACATTTGCAATCAACTCAGTAATATTAATTTGTAAATACTTGGATAATTGAATGTTTAAGATTTTACATCTGATGATATGGAGCTTTTCCATTGTCTCTTTCCACAGATGTAGTCAATTTGATTCCTGCATATTTCATCCAGCGAGTTCCATGTGTATAGGCTCTGTTAATGTTGGCAACAAAGGGTACTGGCAATGAAGAAGTTGTTGGACCTGCAAAATTCTATCATGCAACCTCAGATGTCATTTCTAGCACCAAGACCATATTTTCCAACTACAGATCTTCTTCCTTGTTTCCAACTTTTGCATCCCAATCACTAGTAATTATCAGTGTATCCTGATTGAAAATTTGATCAATTTTGGACTGCAGAAGTTGGTAAAAATCTTGTTTCTTCATCTTTGATCTTAGTGGTTAGTGGGTAAATTTGAATAACAGTCATATTAACTGGCCTTCCATGTAGGTGTATGGATATTATCCTATCACTGATGGTGTTATACTTTCAGACAGATCTTGAAATGTTCTTGCTGACCATGAATGCAACACCATTCCTCTTCAAGTTTTCATTCCTGGCATAGTAGACCATGTGATTGTTCAGTTCAAAATGGCCAATATCAGCTTAGGATATTTCTGTTTGTGTGTTCCATTTCATTTTTGACAGTTTCCAATTTTCCTAGATTTATGTTTTGTGCGTTCTATGTTCTGATTATTAAAGGATGTTTGCAGCTGTTTTTTCTCATTTTGAGTGTGTCACATCAGCAGATGAGGGTCTCAGAAGCTTGACTCCATCCACTTCATGAAGGTCAACTCTGCTTTGAGGAGGCAGGTCTTTCCTAGTCATCTGTTGAGTGCCGTCCAACCTGGAGGTACAATTTTCCAGCACTCTATCTGACAGTACTGTGCTGTTATTCGTTAGGTTTTCACTGGCTAATTTTTTTCACAAGTAGACTAAAGGTCTTTCTTCCTAGTCTGTCTTTGTCTAGAAGCTCAGCTGAAACCTGTCTGCCATGGGTGACCCTACTGGTCTTTGAACATTGGTCCCTATGAACTGGAATCAACTCCATGACAGTGATTGATTGATTGATTGATTTTATATCTGACTATGTTTCACAGTTATTCATGAGATTTTCACTGGCTAATTCTTTTCAAAAGTAGACTGTTAGGTCTTTATTCCTGGTCTGTCTTAGCCTAGAAACTCAGCTGAAACTTATCAACTATATACATGGAACTTGCCAGATGAAGTATACAGGAATCAAACCGACAACATCTCTGGAGAAAGAGAAGATGGAAAAGCTCAGTATCATGAGCCAGAATAAGACCAGGTGCAGACTGTGGCACAGACTATCAATGGCTCTTATGCACATTCAAACTGAAACTGAAGAAAATTAGAAGCCCACGAGAGCCAAAGTATGACTGAATAAATCCCATCTGAGCTTAGAGACCATTTCAAGAACACATTTGATGTGCTGAACACTGATGATCAAAGACCAGAGAAGTTGTGGAATGACATCAAAGACATCATCCATAAAGACAGCATGAGATCATTAAAAAGACAGCACAGAAAGAAAAGACCAAATTGAATGTCAGAGGAGACTCTAAAATTTGCTCTTGGATGTCAAGTTGCTAAAGCAAAAGGAGGAAATGGTGAAATAAAAGAACTGAACAGAAGATTGCAACGAGTGGTCAAGAAGACAGAGTAAAGTATTACAATGACATATGAAAAGAGCTGAAGGCAGAAAACCAAAAGGTAAGAATGTGCTCTAAATTTCTCAAGTCAAAGAACTGAGTTAAAAATTCAAGTCTAAAGTTGTAATAGTGAAGGATTCTACAGGGAAAATATTAAATAACTCAGAAAGCATCAAAAGAAGATGGAGGCAATACACAAAGTCATTATACCAGAATGAACTGGTCAACATCCAACCATTTCAAGAGGGAGCATATGATTAGGAATTGATGGTACTGAAGGAAGAAGTCAAAGCTACATTGAAGGCATTGGGATAGACTATCAATTGAGATGTGTCTTAGTCATCTGGTAGAGCTCTAACAGAAATGTCACAAATGGATGATTGATTCTTATGTAAGATGCAGTCTTGCCTTCCTTGCTTCACTTCTTGCAACACAGAAATGTTTGTTTTCCTGGAGGTCTGTGGTATTGCACATGCGATCAATTCTTCTCCAGCACCACAACTGAAAGGCATCAATTCTTCTTATGTCTTCTTTATTTGTTGTCCAGCTCTCTCATGCATGTGATCCAATTGAAAACACTGTGGTTTGGGTCAGGCATACCTTAATCTTCAAGGTGACATCTTTGCTTTTCAATACTTCAAAGAAATCTTTTGCAGCAGATTTTCGCATTACATCTTTTGATTTCTTCACTGTTGTTCCCATGGGCACTGATTGTAGAACCGAGCAAAACGAAATCCTTGACAACCTCAATCTTTTCTCCACTTATCATGATGTTGCTTACTGGTCTAGTTGTAAGGATTTTCTCTAAACATTTGTTGAAACGTCTTGTTTTAGTCAGTTAGTGCTGCTCTAACAAAAATACTATAAATGGATGGCTTTTAAAAAGGAAGAGTTTATTCTTACACAGTCCAGTAGGCTGCAGATCTGAATTCAGAGGGCCCATTCCATGGGAAGGCTTTCCATCTTTTGTCAGCTCTGAAGAGAGGTCCTTGGTCAAGGAAAGTCTTGGCACAGGAACCTCAGGTCTGAAAGACGTGCTCTACTTCCAGCGCTACGTTCTTGACAGTGTGAGGTTCCCAGCTCTCTGGCTGCTTCCCTTTCCTTTTATCCCTTGTAAGAATTAAGAGATAAAAGGTGGTGCAAGCCACACTCCAGGGAAATTCTCTTCACGTTTCTGTCTTGGAAGAAGTGAAGCAAGGATAGCGAGACTGCATCTTACATAGGGGTCAGTCCCTGGACAAGAGGGTCAGCAAAAAGAGGAAAACCTTCAAGGAGATGGATTGATACAGTGTCTACAACAATGGGCTTAAGCATAAAAATGATTGTGGGCATGGTACAGGACTGGGAAGAATTTCATTCTGTTGTGCAGAGAGTTACTATGAGAAGGAACCAACTCAATGGCACCTAGGAACAAGATTTTACATAAATGTTAGCTATATATGCACTGAAAATAAATTGTTTACATGCCACTACAATCTCTCCAGATCCCTCCTTAGTCACTCACAGACGCTGCTGTTATTGTTGTACGAGAAATTCAAATCAGGTTGCATTTTCTGTTTACACGAAAGTTTTACGTTAATGTGCAGTGTAATTTTCTTTATAATAAGCCCCAAACTAGAAACAACCCAAATATCCACCTACAGATAACTAGATAAATAAGTTGTGGTCCATACCATGGACTTTCAAAAAAAAAACAAACCAAAACAAAACAATAGAGACCCTATTGTTCAGCAATAAAAAGGAATCAGCTATTGATACACGTGACAATGTGGATCAATCTCAAAATAACTAAGTTGAGCGGGAGAGGCCAGACCAAATAAGAGTATGTACTGTTTATTTCACTAATATACATTTCTAGAATGTGTAAACTAATCTACAGTGACAGAAAGCAGATCAAGACAAGGTTGGCTGGGGTGCATGATCATATTTTGAAGGCAACAGAGATAGTTCATTATCTTGATTGTGATTATGGTTTCATAGGTATATACACCTATGTCAAAACTCACCACTGCATATTTTAAATATGGGCAGTTTATAATATGTCAATGAAGATTCAATAAAGATGAAAGAAAAAAATGTGTAAAAGGGAAAACAAGAAACTGTCAGCAGTTTTTATCTCTAAATTTAGGGCTAGAGAAAAGGTGACTTAACTCTTATGGTACTGTTTAAATTTTTATCAAAAAATTATAATAAAAGTAAACAGAAATATTTAAAAAATAAAAATTATTCACCTGGGGAAAATGATCAGACTGCTTTGTACCTAGAAATTAATGGATACAAGAAAACTTTTCAAAATGGATCACGTGTACAACAAACAAGGTGCTTTAAGTGGGAGCATTCAGAGGTGACCTAATTACTGAGAACTGCAAAGGTTGGCCTTTATGCTCTGAGTGGTTTCCTCATGTCCCTCTTATCTGGGGTCAAAGTCTTCAGGACTCAATAATAATCAGAAAACAGCCGCTGGCCTGTCTGGGATAAAAACAGAGGGCGTCAGGTTCAGAAATCTGACCACTGGTCACTTTCTTTTTTTATTTCCTAAGTCTCTCGCTCAGTCGCTTGCTCGCTCTCTTTTTCATGAACATTTTTTTGTGTGTGTGGTTTAGGTAAAAGTTTACAGAGCAAACTGATTTCCCAATCAACAGTTTATAGATAGTTTTTTTCGTAACGATGGTCGCAAGCCCCTGAATTTGTCGGTACTTTCCCGTCTTCTTCCCTGGATTCCATGTGTCCGTTTGCGTAGCTTCCCTGCCCTGTAACAGCCCCATGAGCTTCGCCTTAGGGCAAATGTTGATCTTTAGGTCTTGTATAGTGGATTGTTGTGAGGTATATGTGCCTCACTGGCGCTGCCGTTCATTTTATAAGCCTGTCTTTACAGCCTTTACAGGTATGGCTATAGTGTGATCTCTGGGAGTGATTTCAGCTCCAAATTTGAAGGCTTTCTAAGAGCCATAGTGTCAGGGGTTTCACCAGCCTATATCAGACCTGTAAGTCTGCTCTAATGAATGAGTTTGAATTTTGTTCTGCATTTCTCTCCCACTCTGTTTATCACCCACCACTGTCATCTGAGTCATGGTGATCAAACTTCGTACATTCAATGTTCCAATTATTAATGGCTTTGCAGCTATTTCTTCTCTTTTTAAGTGGTAGTAGTAGCGGTGTACGATCTAGTTCTTCTGGTCTCAGGCAAGTGGAGGCTGTGGTTCATGCAGACCATCAGTCCTTGGAGTTTTTATTTGAGTATTTGGTTTACTTCACTCTTCTTCTCTGGATGGGAAGAGACCAATGGTTGTATCTTAGATGGCCCCTCAGAAACTTTGAAGAATCTAGTTGCTACTCACCAAGGAAGGATGTACAATGTTATCAATATGGATTATGACTACCACTTGTCTGTCAGTTTGTTGTACTGTGGTGCCTTACACACTGCTGTGATGCTGGAAGCTATACCACTAGCATTTCAAATACCAGCAGGGTCATCTGTAGCAGACAGATTTCAGCAGAGCTTTCAGACTAAGACAGGCTAGGAAGACAAACCGTCAAATCTACTATTGAAAAAATTGGCCAGTGAACACCTTGTAAATAGCGGCAGGGCATTGTCTGATATAGTGCTGGAAGATGAGCTCCTCAGGTTGGAAATCAGTCAAAATACAACTGGAGAAGAGATGTCTCCTCAAAGTAAAGTCAACCTTAATGGCATGGATGAATCAAGCTTTTGGGACCTTCATTTGCTGATGTGGCACCACTTAAAAAGAGAAGAAATAGCTGCAATGCCATTAATAATTGGAACATTGAATGTACGAAGTTTGAAGCCAGGAAACTTGAAAGTCATCAAAAATGAAATGGAATGCATAGAGATTAATCTGCTGAATAGTGTGCTGTCACCGGGCAGGGAGAGCAGTGGAAGCTGCATATAGGTGGGCATGTAAATTTACACAGGAATGTACATTTTCACTCAGTCATATTAAAAAAAAAAACACAGATTAATCTGCTGGACATTACTGAGCTAAAATGGAGTGATATTGGCTATACTGGCCAAGCATATGGTCTACAGTGCTGGAAATAAGAAACTGAAAAGGAATGGTGTCACATTTATTGTCAAAAGGAACATTTCAAGATCCTGAAGCACAATTCTATTAGTGATAGGATAATATACATACACCTGCAAGGAAGGCCAGTTAATATGACTACTAGTCACATTTATGCACCAATCACTAATGCTGAAGATGAAGAAATTGAAGATTTTTACCAAGTTCTGCAGTCTTAAATTCACTGAATGTGCAATAGAGATGTATTGATAACTACTGGTGTTTGGAATGTGAAAAATGGAGACAAAGAGGAAGAATCAGTCGTTGGAAAATATCATCTTGCTGATGGAAACAATGCCAGAGATAACATAATAGAACTTTGCAAGACCAACAGTTTCTTCATTGTCAAGCCAAGTGCAAGTACCTTTTTTCACCAACATAATAATAACTATACATGTGAACTTTACTGACTGAAATATACAGGAATCAAATTGGCTATATCTGTGGAGAGAGATGATGGTCAAGTTCAATATCACTGACCAGAACAAGGCCAAGGGCTGACTGCAGAACGGACTATCCGTCACTCCTATACAAGTTCAAGTTGAAGTTGAAGAAAATTAAAACAATTCCATGAGAGCCAAATTACTTTGAATATATAACTCCTGAATTTAGAGAGTATCCCAGTAATAGATTTGATGCACTGAACACTAATGACTGAAGATCACATGAATTGTGGGATGACATCAAGGACATCATACGTGAAGATAGCATAAGTTCATTAAAAAAGACAAGAAAGAAAGAAAAGACCAAAATGGAAGTCAGAAGAGACTCTGAAACTTGCTCTT
The DNA here is from genome assembly GCA_028571685.1 of Heterohyrax brucei. Taxonomy (NCBI): domain Eukaryota; kingdom Metazoa; phylum Chordata; class Mammalia; order Hyracoidea; family Procaviidae; genus Heterohyrax; species Heterohyrax brucei. The sequence continues at coordinate 162,825,066 of CM053140.1, forward strand.
CCAATGTGGTGTTGCTAAAATCAGTAAAAGAAATGGTGCAGTAAAACAGCTGAAAAGAAGATATCAAAGGTTGGCCTGAAAAGACAAAGAAAAGTATTGTAATGTCATGGATTGAACTGTGTCCCCCTAAAAGGTATAGACTCATTTGGCTGGGCAATCATTCCCAATATATATATTTTTTCCTTTTCTATTATGACTGAGTGAAACTGTAAGTTCCCATATAAATTTACATGCTCACCTATATGCAGCTTCCACTGCTCTCCCTGCCCAGTGACAGCACACTATTCCTCTCTGCTCCATACATGTCCCATCCTCCCAACAGTCTCGTTTCCCCTCCTCTCCACCCACTCTCCTTCCTCCAGCCAGAGGTCAGCTGGATGATATCCTATAGATGCATAGAACCATAAAGTGCATCCACTATATGGCCACTCTGCATCGCCAAGTCCAATCCATTCGTGTCCGAAGAGTGGACTTTCGTTACAATTTATGGGCAACGGCAGCGTCAAGGCCAAGGGCCATGCTCCCAGGGGAACCCAGAAGCTGCGGGACCATCAATTGCGGTCTTTTAGTGGAGATCTCAGGGTGCACCCCTTTTTATTCTTGTATTGCCAGTGAGACTCAACTTAGTGAGCTCCATCGCGGCCACCACTGGTAGTAGCTGGGCACCATCTGGTTCTTCTGGTGCCAAGTCGATGTAGGCACCGACTCACGTGGATCTCTCTGTCTTCTCGGTTGTCTTTACCGCATGTCATTTTGGTCCTCGGTGATCATCCGTTCCTGCTGAGTTGGGACCATTTGCAGTGCCCTCGGATGGCAGCTTGGCAGCTTTTAAGACCCCAGATGCCACTCACCAATGTGTATTCCCAGTATTTTGTGATTTTCCTATGTTATACATCTTTTATTTATTTATTTAATATGACTGAGTGAAAATGTACATTCCCGTATAAATTTACATGCTCACCTATACGCAGCTTCCACTGCTCTCCCTGTCCGGTGACAGCACACTATTCCTCTCTGCTCCATACATGTCCCATCCTCCCAACAGTCTCCTTTCCCCTCCTCTCTACCCACTCTCCTTCCTCAAGCCAGAAGTCAGCAGGATGGTATCCTATAGATGTATAGAACCATAAAGTGCATCCAATATATGGTCACTCTGCATTGCCAAGTCCAATCCATTCCTGTCCAAAGCGTGGACCTTCGTTATGATTTATGGCAAAGGGCAGCATCAGGGCCAGGGGCCCAGTTCTCAGGGGAACCCCGAAACCGCAGCACCATCAGTTGAGGTCTTTTAGTGGAGATCTCAGGATGCACCCCCTTTTATTCTTGTGTTGCCAGTGAGACTCATCTCTGTGAGCTCCATCGTGGCTATCACTGGTGGTGGCTGGGCACCATCTGGTTCTTCTGGTCCCAAGTTGATGTAGGCACCCACTGATGTGGGTCTCTCTGTCTTCTAGGTTGTCTTCACCACATGTCATTTTGGTCCTCGGTGAGCATCCGTTCCTGCTGAGTTGGGACCATTTGCTGTGCCCTCGGATGGTAGCTTGGCAGCTTTTAAGACCCCAGATGCCACTCAGCAATGTGGGGTGCAGAGAGCTGTCTTAGCAAAATGCTAGTTGTGCCAATTGGCCTCAATTTCGCCTAAGAGGATGGTCCCCTGCCCCCTGCCCAGCTACTCTATCCTTGCAATATTGGGTTAGATGGAAGGAGTACTCAAGTTATGCTGAAGTCCACTTAATGTTGTTCTTGTTTCTAATGTGTGCTATCACCGATTTCACCCAACCAGATTTCTAGCAACTATCTAATCTAAACCCTCCCCCTCGCCCTCCCTTCCTCCCCTCCTTTGCAGCTGTCACAGATTCGTTTCTTCTATACATAAGTCTGTTTTTGAGATCTTATCGTAGAGGTCTCATACAATATTTGTCCTTTTGTCGCTGTCTACTTTCACTCAACATAATGTCTTCCAGTTGAAACCAGGTTAGGAGATGTTTCCGGGAATCATCGTTATTCATTATCATTGTGTAGTGCTCCATTGAGTATATGTACCATAGTTTACCTATCCATTCTTCTGTTGTTGGGCATCTGAGTTGATTCCATCTTTTTGCTATCGTGGACTGTGCTGCGATAAACATTGTGGTGCATGTGTCCGTTGGTGTGAAAGGCCTTGATTCTGTAGGATATATTCCAAGTAGTGGAATTACTGGGTCAAATGGTATATCAATATCCATTTTTTTAAGGAAGCTCCAGATTGCTTTCCAAAGAGGCTGGACCATTTTGCAACCCCACCAACAGTGTAGGAGGGTTCCACTTTCTCCACAGCCTCTCCAGCATTTGTTGTTTTGTGTTTTCTGGATCATGGCCAATCTTGTTGGGGTGAGATGGTATCTCATTGTTGTCTTGATTTGAATTTCTTTAATAACTAAAGATCGTGAGCATGTCCGCATGTGTTTTTTGGCTGCCTGGATCTCCTCTTTAGTGAAGTGTCTGTCCATCTCCTTGGCCCATCGCTTAATTGGATGGTTTATCTTCTTCTTCTTGGTATTTTGTAGTATCTTATAGATTATGGAGATCAGGCATTGGTCTGACATAGAGTTGCCAAATATTTTTTCCCATTCTGTGGGTGTTCTTTTAATTCTATTAATAAAGTCTTTGGATGAGCAAAAGTGTTTGATTCTTAATAGTTCCCATTTATCTATTTTCTCTTCTGTTGATTGAGGTTTCTTTGACTGATTTTGGAGTCTGTCCTCATTGTGTATTAAAACTTCCATTGTTGTTCCTACCTTTTCTTGGATGAGCTTTATCGTTTTAGGTTTGATATTTAGGTCTTTTATCCAGTTGGAGTTGGTTTGTGTATAAGGTGTAAGATACGGATCTTGATTCAGTTTATTGCAGATGGATAACCAATTTTGCCAGCACCATTTGTTGAAGATGCTGTTTTCACCCCAGTTTAATGTCTTAGGGCCTTTGTCGAATATCAACTGTTCATAGGCAGATGGTGTCATCTCTGGGGTCTCCGTTCTGTTCCATTGATCAATCTGTCTGTTCTTGTACCAGTACCAGGCTGTTTTGACCACTGTGGCAGTGTAGTATGTTCTAAGGTCGGGTAATGAGAGGCCTCCCAGTGTGTTCTTCTTCTTTAGTCGTACATTACTTATCCGGGGCTTCATCTCTTTCCAAACAAAATTGGTGATTTGTTTCTCCATTGCATTAAAAAATGATGCTGGAACTTGTATTGCGATTGCATTATATAAATAAATTGCTTTGGGTAAAATAGACATTTTCACAATGTTAAGTCTCCTATCCACTAGCAGGGTAGGTTTTTCCATTTATCTAAGTCTCTCTTAGTTTCTTGTAGTAAGGGCTTGTAGTTCTCTTTGTAAAGGTCTGTTGTTTCTCTGGTTAGATTAATTCTTAGGTACTTTGTCTTCTTAGGGGCTATCGTAAATGGTATTGATTTAATAATTTCCTCCTTAACAGTCTCATTGATGGTATAAAGGAAACCTACTGATTTACTTATGTTTATCTTGTATCCTGAGACTTCGCTGAACTCTTCTATCAGTTTGAGTAGCTTACTTATAGATTCCTTGGAGTTCTCTGCCTATACAATCATATCATCTGCGAACAGGGAGATTTTAACTTCCTCTTTGCCGATGCAGATGCCCTTTATTTCTTGGTCTTGTCTAATTGCTCTGGCTAGAACTTCTAGTACAATGTTGAATAGGAGAGGTGAGAGTGGGCATCCTTGTCTAGTTCCTGATCTCAAGGGAAAGTCTTTCAGTCTCTCTCCATTCAGGATGACGTGGGCAGTTGGCTTTGTATAAATGGCCCTTATTGTGTTGAGGAATTTGCCGTCTATGCCCATTTTGCTAAGAGTTTTTAGCATGAATGGGTTTTGGACTTTATCGAATGCCTTTTCTGCATCAATGGACAAAATCAGGTGATTCTTGTCTTTTGTGTTATTTATGTGGTTCATCACATTAATTGTTTTTCTGATGTTGAACCAGCCTTGCATCCCTGGTATGAATCCCACTTGGTCATGATGGATTATTTTCTTGATATGTTGTTGTATTCTATTGGCAAGAATTTTGTTGAAGATTTTTGCATCTAGATTCATGAGTGATATCGGTCTGTAGTTCTCATTCTTTGTTGGGTCTTTCCCTGGCTTTGGTATCAGGGTTATGTTGGCTTCATAGAATGAGTTTGGGAGTACTCCATCCCTTTCTATACTGTGAAATAGTCTCAGTAGTATTGGAGATAACTCTTCTCTAAATGCTTGGTAGAATTCTGCAGTGAAGCCATCTGGGCCCGGGCTTTTTTTCGCTGACAGTGTTTTGATGACCTTTTCAATCTCTTCCTTTGTGATGGGTTTATTAAGTTGTTCTGCTTCACATTGTGATAATTTGGGTAGGTGGTATGAGTCAAGCAATTTGTCCATTTCCTCTAGGTTTTCAAATTTGTTAGAGTAGTCTTTCATAGTATTCTGTTATGATATTGTTGATTTCTGTTGGATCTGTGGTGACAACTCCCCTGTCATTTCTAATTTGGGTTATTTGTTTCCTTTCCTGCTTTTCTTTAGTAAGTTTAGCCAGTGGTTTATCAATTTTGTTGATCTTTTCAAAAAACCAGCTTTTGGTGTTTTCAATTTTTTCAATTGTTTTTGTATTCTCTAATTCATTTAGCTCTGCTCTAATCTTTATGATCTCATTTCTTCTGAGGGGTTCCTCTGTTGTTCTCTTTCTATTTGTTCAAGGTGTAGGGTTAGTTCCTTGATTTGGTTTCTTCCTTCCAGACGTGTGCATTTATGGAGATAAACAGACCTCTGAGCACTACTTTGACTGTATCCCATAGGTTCTGGTAGGAAGTGTTTTCATTCTCATTGGAATCCATTAATTTCTTTATTTCATCCTTGATTTCCTCTATAATCCATGTTTTTTTTGAGCAAGATGTTTAGTTTTCAAGAGTTCCACTTCTTATCTATGTTTTTTCTGCTATTGATTTCAACTTCTTTGGCTTTATGATCTGAGAAGATGCTTTGCAGTAATTCAATGGTATGGATTTTGTTGAGCACTTCATTATGGCCTAACACATGGTCAATTCTGGAGAATGTTCCATGTGCACTGGAGTAGAAGGTGTAGTTGTCTGCTGATGGATGGAAAGTTCTGTATATATCAATCAGGTTTAGTTGGTTAACTGTGTCAGTGAGGTCTTCTGTATCTTTCCTGAGCTTTTTTCTAGATGATCTGTCCAGTATTGAGAGTGGAGTGTTGAAGTCTCCCAGTATTATTGTGGAGTCATCTAACTCTCTTTTGAGTGCAGTCAGTGTTTCTTCGATGTATTTAGGTGCTCTGATGTTAGGTGCGTAGATATTTAATATAGTTAAGTCTTGCTTGTGTACTGAACCTTTGAGCAATAGACAGTGTCCATCTTTGTCCATGATGGTGGATTTGACATTAAAATTGGTTTTGTCTGAGATTAGAATTGCCACCCCTGCTCTTCTTTGTTCATTGTTAGCTTGATATTCTTCCATCCTTTAATTTTCAGTTTGTTCCTATCTTTAGGTCTCCAGTGAGTTTCTTGTAGACAACATACGGATGGCTTATGTCTTTTGATCCAAGATGTCACTCGATGTCTCTTTACTGGAGCATTCAGTCCGTTCACATTCTGTGTAATTATTGATAGGTATGTGTTCACTGCTGCCATTGTGATATGTTTATTTTTATGTTGATGTTTTCTCCGTTGTTCTTATTAGTCTGTTCTGGGACATTCTTTTTGGTGAGTTGATTTTTCACCATTTGCAGAGCTCATTTTGTAGTTGTTGAGACTCCTGTGTTACATTTATTGAAATGGTATGATACATCTTTGTTGTGCTTTACAGTTGCCCCTACAATCCCCCTTAATAAACTATATATAAACCCAATTTTAATTACTACCAGTCTTCTCCTCTTCCTCTCCATCTGGGAGGACTATAACGACTGTAGTACATCCCTCTTTTTAATATGATGGCGCCATAGTTTTCATGATGATCACTGGATTGCTTCTTTCTGTATTACAGCTGCGATTGACTTTGGAGCCTTCTCTGAGTAGAGTATTTAGTAGTGTGTTGTTCTGAAATATAAAGTTAGCAGTTTTGTTCTTCTAAGCCAGAGCCAACAACTTCTTTCAGTATTTCTTGTAGTTTGGGTTTGGTTTTTACAAAGTCTCTGAGTTTCTGCTTATATAGGAATGTCTTAATTTCATTTTCATATTTGAAAGATAGTTTTGCAGGATATATAATTATTGGTTGGAAGTTCTTCTCCTTCAAGGCTTTGAATGTGTCATGCCACTGTCTCCGTGCCAGCATGGTTTCTGCTGAGTAATCTGAAGAGAGCCTACAGGGTTTCCCCCTGAATGTTAGCTTTGATTTGAGTCTTGATGCCTTTAAGAGTTGCTGCTTAAGTTTCATTTTGTTAAGCTTGATTATAATATGTCTTGGAGTCTTTCTTTTGAGATCTATATTGGGTGGCATACGATATGCATCTGAGATGTCTATATTCTCTTCCTTCATGATTTCTGGGAAGTTTTCTTTCAGCAGCTCAGCAGTGATACTCTGTGTTCTCAGGTGTCTCACCCTGTTCAGGAACTCCAATTAATCGAAGGTTGTTCCTCTTAATAGAGTGCCACATGCTTCTTAATGCTTCTTCATTTTTCTGTTTATTTTTTCTGATTTCTGCTCATAGATGCTGGCGTCAGTATCTCTGTCTTCCAAGTTAGAAATTCTTTTTTCTATTTGTTCCATTCTGTTTTCTTGGCTTTGCATTGATGTTTCTATGTCTTTGATTTTGTTCTTGATCTGTTGGATTTCAGAGTACTGGTGTTCCATCAGATCGAACAGCTCGCTTAATTTTTCATTTTGTCCTGCTGCATTTTGTATAACGTCTAGAAGGGCTCTGTATATAATTATTTTGTATTCACTTCCTGATGCTTTCATAGAAGCTTCTTCATCTGGAAAACTACTTGGTTGCTTTGTTTGGGAGCCTTCTGAAGCCATGTGTGATTTCTTGTATGCCACAACTGTCTATTACTTTTTGGGTCCCATGTGAGTAAGTAGAGGCTGTAAGAGATACTGTGAAGTTGGACTGCAGATGTTTCTCTAGGCTGTCTTAAAATGTAAAGCAAAAGGTATCTGATCACTTCCCAAGTCAGTCAGGTTTTCAGGTGTAGAGGTCCATCTTCTCAACTGGCAAAGTAAGCACCACTATATCCAACCCCAGATGATGCAAACTAGTTCAGAATACAGCAATGCTACTGCCCTGTTGGTTTCTGCTGACAGGGCCTAGCCTTAGGCGACAGTGTGTAGAGTACTGCTTTTCTGGTAGAAAAGCACTCTCCTGTGGGCAGGCTCTGGCTCCCAAGCTAAGAAATAGGTCCAGCTGCAGCCACCGTATCCAAGATGGTGCCCTCCACACAGGCAGCAGATAGAGGGGCTAAAGTTGCTGAGAGGTAGTGATTCCTCTGCTTCTGTTGCAGGGCCCCCAACATAGGTGGCATTGTGTAATTTACTGCTTTTTTGTCAGAGAAGCGCTGTCCTGTTTGCAGGCGCTGGCTCCCAGGCTAAGAATTAGGTCCTGCTAAAGTCTCAGTACCAACATGGCATCCCGCACACTGATTGCATAATTCCGTACAAACCCCACTGTGGCAGGGATAAGATGACAGGCTGAAAGCAGCTAGATTAACAGAGTTCTAAGCCTGGCTCTCAAAATATGGGAATTTCGCCTGCCTATCCCCCCAGCAGCACGTCTTAGTCTAGCCACTAGGCAAGACCCAGCTCCACCCGCCAGCCAAGACAGAGAAAAAAAAAGTCAAAATGGTGCATTTAACCTCAGTCCGTGAGAGCCAGGGCTAGCCAGGAGTGGGAGTCAGCAAAAGTGAGGAGGTTTTTCGCTCCGTGGTATGAAGTCGAAAGTAACAGCCCTGTGCTGTGTCCTGGGGCTGATTAGGTGATCAGAAGGCTCCGTTTGATTGTCAATTCAGGTCTTGTTTTCCAGAGGAATATAGGGAAACGTGTGCTTAGTCCGCCATCTTGACTCCACCTCCTGTTATACATCTTAATCTCTGCCTGCGGCTAATAGATAAGATGATTATGTTAAAAGAGAAGGATTAGGGTGGGACTGCAACTCCCTTGCTAAAGCAATTTCCCTGGACTGTGGCTTTAACCATCTTTTATCCTTTCATCCTATGCGAGATAAAGAGAGGGGAGCAAGCAGAGAGTTGGAACCTCACACCATCAAGAAAGCAGCACCAAGAGCTTGTCCTTCAGACCTGAGGTTCTTGCTCCAAGAGGGTCCTCGGCTAAAGACAGGCAACACAGGACTTTTCTCCAGAGCCGACAGAGGGAAAGCCTACCCTGGAGTAGACACCCTGAATTTGGACTTGTAGCCTACTAGACTGTCAGAATAAACTTTCCTGTGTTAAAGCCATCAATTTTGTGGTATTTCTGTTACAGCAGCACTAGCTGACTAAAACGTATAATGAAATGTGTGAGGAGCTGGAGTTAGTAAACCAAAAGTAACAAATGTGTTTGGTATTTCTCAAACTGAAAGAACTGAAGAAAACATTAAAACTTTGAGTTGCAATACTGAAGGACCCTATGGGCAAAAAGTTGAATGATACAGGAAGATCAAAAGAATATAGGAGGAATATACAATCACTGTATCAAAAAGAATTGGTGGACAGCCAACCATTTCAGGAGGTAGTATATGATCAATAAGTGATGGTAATACTAGAGATAGAGGTTCAAGTTGCACAGAAGGGAATGCTGAAAAATAAGGCTCCAGAAATCGATGGAATGTTAATTGAAATGTTTCAACAAACAGGTGAAACACTGGAAAAACTCACTTATCTATGCCAAAAAAACTGGAAGACAGTTACCTGGCCAACTGACTGGATGAGATCCGTGTTTGTTCCCATTCCAAAGAAAGGTGATCCAACAGAATGTGGAAATTATGTAACAATATTATTAGTATCACACAAAAGTAAAATTTTGCTGAAGGTCATTGATAAGTTGTTGTAGCAATACAATACATTGACAGGCTACTGCCAGAGATTGAGGCCATATTCCGATGAGGACACTGAAAGAGGAATATCATCACTGGTGTCTGCTTCTTGGCTGAAAGCAGAGATCACCAGAAGAATGTTTACCTGTGTTTTACTGGCTATATAAAGGCGTTTGACTTTGTGGATCATAACAAATATGGATAACATTGTGAGTGGGAATTCTGGAATACTTCATTGTGATCGTGAGGAATCTGTACATAGACAAAGAGGCAGTGATTCAAAAGAGCACTAGGATATTCCATGGTTTAAAATCAGAAAAGATAGTTGTCATGATTGTATCCTTTCACCATACTTGTTCAATTTGTATGCTGAGCAAATCATCTGAGAAGATGGACTATATGAAAAACTGCGGCATCAGCCCTGGAGGAAGGCTCCTTAACAACTCTGGGGAGACACAGTTCAATCCATGACAGCTGCTAACACCAAAAGATCAGCAGTTCAAATTCACCAGTGTCTCCTTGGAAACTCTGTGGGGCAGTTCTATTCTGTCCTACAGGGTTGTTGTGAGTCAGAATTGTCTTGACAGCAACACGATTTTTTATTTATTTTTATGACCCTTACTAACATTGATATTATATACATTGCTGTCCAAACTTAGATCTCTTTTAGAGTTGTTGTTGTTATGTGCCATCAAGTTGGTTTTAATTCATAGTGATCCTATGTACAACAAAACAAAACACTGGCCAGTCCTCACAATGATCATTATACTAGAGCTCACTGTTGTGGGCACTGTGTCAATCCACATCACTGAAGATCTTCTTTTTCAGTGATCTTCTATTTTACCAAGCATGATATCCTTCTCCAAGGATTGATCCTTCCATGTCCAAACTGTATGAGACAAAGTCTAGTCATCCTTACTTCTAAAGAGCATTCTGGCTGTACATCTTTCCAAGACAGTAGCATTCATTCTTTTGGTAGCTCATGGTATGCACAGACATGTGTATACAAGAGGACTATTGTTAATATTTACCCTAGAACGGGCTTAAACTGACTGCCATCTTTCTTATCATATCTAGGAACAATCCTCAACAGTAGAATTGCTGAGTCAAAGAACATCTTTGTTTCAGATCTTGTTTACTCAAAATTATTTCAGAGATGTTGATATCAACTATTACGTTGGTCAAGATTTAATTGGATTTCATTGTGTGTTTCCGTGTGTGTATTTTATCTGTAAAACATTTTATTTTTCAAAAGTTGGATTCTGAAATTGGAGATGTTCTTTCAGATTCAGTACATTACCTCATTTAATTCAAAGAGGGTAGCTGTACTATGAAATATTGATTTTTGTTTAATACCATCATCATGTAACAAACTGGAGTAGAACTGATGAGTTCTATTTTATTAAATCTAGACAGCACACTCTTTGGGGTGGAGCTACGGCCCTGACTGAGAGCGAAGCCTGTGTCTCAGGCACTATAAAAAGCCAGCGTGTACTATAGGCAAGTCACAACAGTCAATGTGAGACCCAGAGGGCTGGCTTCTGCCATTGAAGAGTTCAACAATTGTCCCCACATCAAGGTAAGCTGGCCCTGCAGTCTAGTGTGGTTTCTCTTGCTAATTTCTCTCTCTTTGACAATCTCTCTTTCAAACGCCTTCACCTTTGAATTTCAGAAGAGAAATAGCCAGTCTTGTCTTATGTCAGAGACCTTTCTTTACCTTCCACTCTAACATCACCATATCAATGTATATATCATTGAAATTATTTCCTCATGGAGCAATAGTTAAGGATTGGAGTAGCTAACCAAAAGTTCAGCAGTTTGACTCTACCGACAGCTTCTTGGAAACTCTGTGGGGTAGTCCTATGTTCTATAGGGTCACTATACGTCAGAATTGACTAGAGGCAATGATATTTTTTTGGCATTTATTTTTTAGTTTCTCTGAGTTTTCACCTATGTCTTAGTCATCTGGTGCTGCTGTAACAAAAAATACCACGTGGATGGCTTTAACAAAGCAAAATTTATTTCCCCACAGTAAAGTGGGCTAGGAGTCCAAGTTCAGAGCATCAGTTCTAAGCAAAGACAGTCTGTCTCCATGGGCACTGGAGAAAGTCCTTTGTGGTCAATCTTCCTCTGGCTAAGGAGCTTCTGAGGTGCAAGGACCTTAGATCCAACAGATACGCTCTGCTCCCAGCACTGCTTTCTCATCTGCTGGCTTCCCTTTTATGCTTAGCGAGATAGAAAGTGGTGCTAGCCACGCCCCAGGGAAACTCCCTATGTACTCTGGGTCAAGGATGTGACCTGGGAAAGGGTGTTGCAATCCCACCCCCATCTTCTTTAACATAAAATTACAATCACAAAATGGAGGACAACCACACAACAGTGGGAATCATGGCCCAAGCCTAATTGATACCCACATTGTTAGGCTGACATAATTCAATCTGTGACAGTATACTTGCCACAATTTATTGTATTATAATTAACCTAATCATTTATTGTTACGTAGATTGCTTAAAAAAAAACGAAGAGAACAACTTTTTTACATATGTGGCTTTTTTTTTCTTTTGTTAAATTACTTTTTTCTATACCTTCCAAGATGTGTTAGGCTAACTCTTGAACTGCAAGCATTGTGTTTAATTTGCCTTAAAAAAAAAAGTTTAAAACAAAAAGATGACAGGATTTAAGGAAGAAAGTTATATCTATCTGTTGTCACCCAATCAGACCCCAATAGGCTAGAATGTCACTCAGACACTGGAAGGCTTTCAAACACTTCAAGTTCCCTGTCGGCAGATAGCACACATCTCTATCACCAATGATGTTTTTATTCACATTCACTCAAGACTTGATTCATTTTCCAAGAGTATTTCAGTGCATTTAATTGGAACAATATGGTATCCTTAAAATTTTACGATTCTACAACGTGTAGCTCACTCATTTTTGCAGTGGATTTTCCTGGTTTCCTTGGATGATAATTTTTCTGAAATTCTGGGAGTCCCTCACCTTGATGTGGTGAGTAGACTAAGATTGGCTTTATTTGTTTATTTCTTAATGAATTTTTTTGTGATTTAAGCACAAGTTTACAATCTGTATCAGTTTGTCATATAACACTAGCAACTCGTACCGTTATTCTACTCTAAATGTTCTTCCCACCTCCACACCCCGTGACAGCACACTCCCTCCTTTCATCCAAAACGTCCCATGTCCATTTGACTAAGATCTGTCTCACCTCACCATGTCATCTGGCCGCCAGTGATGAGCTTCACAGATAATCCTGTGTACGTATCTTAAGTCCAAAAGTTTATTTGTGGTCTGCTTTGCTCCGTGTTTTGTACAGTTCAGTTCAGTCTTTATCTGGAGAGCTGGCTTCCCTGATGGATGCAGTCTCGGGTTAGAGAGTCCGGGGACCATGCTCCCGGGAGATCCTCCGAACTGATGGAAAATCAGGTGTGGTCATTTGGTAGAATTCTAGTTCTACCTGCTAATCATTGTCTCACCTATGTCTCAAGTGTTCCACACTATGTTTCCCCCCACAGGTAGTCATTGGTGGTGGCCAGGCACCATCTAGTTCTTCTGGTACCATGCTGAATCAGACTCTGGCTCACATGGGCCCTTCCATCTGTAGGCTCATATTTTCTTCCTCTCTTTGATGTCCTCCATTTACCTCTAGTGCAGGTGGGTTGGGACCAATTGGTGCTACTTAAATGGCAGCTTGCTAGCTTTTAAGACCCCAGATGCCACTCACCCAAATGGTATGAGGAACATTTTGTTCAGAAAAAAAGCAAAAAAAGCTGGGATATGCTGATTAGTCTGGATGTCCTCTGAAAGTGTGGTACCCTTACCACTGACTCTGTTACTCTGTCCTCCCAAAGAGTTGGGTAGCATTTAGGGAACTGTTTAATTGTGAAGTAGTACAGTTGTGGGTACCTCTTCTATAGTGCATGCTGTCACATCCTATACCCAACTCAAATCCTGACCGCTATCTAATTGTAGAAATCTCTCTTTCCCTCCCCATCCTTGTAACCACCAAAGATTGATTTCTTCTGCACTTAGAAGTTTTGTTGCATCCTTATAATAATGGTGTCATACAATATTTGTGCTTTTGCATCTGGCTAATTTCACTTAGCATAACGTCTTCCAGACAGTCTCACATTATCAGGTATTTCCCTAAATCATTGTTGTTCCTCATCATTGGGTGGTATTCCGTTGTACGAATATACCATAGTTTAACTATTTGTCTATCAGTGGGCATTTGAGTTGCTGTCATCATTTTGTTATTGTGGAGAGAGCTGCAATAAACATTGGCATGCACGTATCTGTTTGTGTGGGGCCTTAATTTCTCCGGGGTATATTTCAAGAAGTGGGATTGCAAGATCATATGGCATTTCTATTTCAAAAATGAAGAAAGTGAAGGTGGTGGAAATTGAGTCTGGAACTGCAGGTGACTAACAAAGAAATACTCATTAGGGACAGAGATTGAACTCCCAGAAACCCAGTTCAGTTCAGGCATCACAGAAAACCTCACCTGGAAATCTTTAGACAAGGTAAGCTGCTTTACCATCACCTCTAAAAGAGCCGGCATTGCTTTGTCTACTTCAGTACATATTAATTTTTTCATATTAACATAAATCTTCTCCCACATCTGGTTTTAGGCCTATTGTGATCATTGAAGAGCAGATTGCAGTACCCAGGGCTCTCAACTGTTTCCAGATGCTAAGAAGGAGCCATTTCATCTTGGTTCATTACTGAGCTTCAAGAACTATGACCAAGACTCTGGAAGCAGAGGCGACCTGCCCTGTTTGTCTGGATTTTTTCTTGAAACCATTTTCTCTGTCCTGTGCACACACCTTCTGTTGCAGATGCATAAGAAATTGGATTCACAAAAGGGAAATGCCAATATCCATCTGCCCTATGTGTCGTGAAATAAATGAGAAACGTTTTTTGGAAGGATGGGAAATTACAGTATTGACATCTCTCATCAAGCAACATGGTCCCCTACTGGAGGCGAGAGTGCATTTGAGTGTTGGAATCCTGAGATCCCATGAGGGTATGACCCTGGATGAAGACACTGCCAACTGCTTACTTGTTCTCTCCAGTGACCTCAGGAGTGTTCAGTGTGGGAAGATCTTCAGCAAGCTAATGGTAGATCCCAGTAGATTCACCCACATGACCTGTGTCCTTGGTACCCCCTGCTTCTCCACTGGCTGCCATTACTGGGAAGTAGAAGTGGGAGACGGAAAAGAATGGTCTCTGGGTGTGTGCAAGGAATCTGTGGACCGAAAACGGAAGAGTAGTTTATCCTCTGAGCTTGGCTTCTGGACCATTAGCCTGAGGACAGGAGGAATCTACAGCAGCTGCTTCCCACAGATCAGGATTTCTGCAAGCCCTAGCCTTCACTGTGTGGGTGTTTTTCTGGATGTCGACATGGGAGAAGTAAAGTTTTTTGATGTTAGAAATAAAACTCTCATCTACGCACATAGCCATCTCCCCTGTTTGGAGCCTTTGCGTTCATTTTTCTGTCCTGAGCAGCCTGTGGAAAGCAACAGGGGAGCCCCTCTGAGAATCCGTCCATGAGAAATGCAGTTCTTAAATAGCCCTGGGGTTTTAGGGGATATTATTTAAGCTCTCTAAGCCTCAACTTGCTTGTCTGTGAAGGAGTAATTGTATATCTTATTTGAATAGCCATGATTATCAGAGAAGATACTGAATATTTGCTCTGTGAGAAGTAGTGAAATGGGGTTTGTTGGGTCATAAAGTTATTAAATTATTTAATTTTATATATATAAACAATGTGTTTTTCATGATTTTAATACTCTTTTATATAATGTGATATAATGTAATGAAAACAAAAATCTTCCCAACTGGACCAATGAGAAACATGATGAATGGAGAAGAGGCTGAAATTGTCAAGGACTTCATTTTACTTGGGTCTACAATCAACATCCTTGGAAGCTGCAGTCAAGAAATAAATGAGATGTTGTGCTGGGCAAATGTGCTGCAAAAGATCTCTTTAGAGTGTGAAAAAGCAAAGATACCACCATGCAGACTATGGTGTACGTCATAGATTGAATTGTGTCCCTCCAAAATATCTGTCTACTTGGCTGGGCCATGATTTCCAATATTGTGTGATTGTCTACCACTTTGTTATCTGATATGATTTTCCTGTATTGTAAATCCTATTACTATGATGTTAATGAGAAGGATTACTGGCAGTTATATTGATGAGATCTACAAGATTAAGACTATGTTTACACCAGTCTGTTTTGAGATATAAAAGAAAGACTTGAGCAGAGAGACATAGGAACCTCTTATTACTGAGAAGATTGTTGTTGTTAGGCGCTGTTAAGTCAGTTCTAACTCATAGCAACCCTATGAACAACAGAACAAAACACTGTTTGGTCCTGTGCCATGTCCACAACGTTTTCATGCTTAAGCCCATTGTTGCGGCTACTGTGTAAATCCATTTCGTCAAGGGTCTTCTTCTTTTTCACTGATCCTTCACTCTACCAAGCATCCTTCTCCAGGGACTGATTCTCCCTGACAACATGTCCAAAATATGTAAGATGCAGTCTTGCCATCTTTGTTTCCAAGGAGCTCTCTGGTTGTACTTCTTTTAGAACAGATTTGCTTGTTCTTTTGGCAGTCCACGGTACATTCGGCATTCCTCTCCAGCACCACAATTCAAAGGTATGACTTCTTCTGTCTTCTTTGTTCATTGTCCGGCTTTCACATGCATATGATGTGATTGAAAATACCATGACTTTAGCCTTCAAGGTGACATCTTTACTTTTGAACACTTTAAAGAGGCCTTTGGCCTCTTTTTGATTTCTTGACTGCTGCTTCCATGGCCGTTGATTGTGGACCCAAGCAAAATGAAATCCTTAACAACCTCAATCCTTTCTCCATTTATGACAATATTGCTTACTGGCCTAGTTGTGAGGATTTTTGTTTTCTTAATGCTGATGTGCAATCCATACCGAAGACTGTGGTCCGTGATCTTCATCAGTAAGTGTTTCAAATCTTCACTTCCAGCAAGTAGGTGGTGTCATCTGCATAAAGCATGTTGTTAATGAGTCATTCTCCAATCCTGATGTCTTGCTCTTTCTTTAATCCAGCTTCTCAGATTATTGCTCAGCATACAGATGGAAAGTGTATGCTGAAAGGATACAACCCTGATTTAACACCTTTCCTGACTTTAAACCATGTAGTGTCCCCTTGTTCTGTCTGTACAACTGCCTCTTGATCCATATACAGATTCCTTAAGAGAACAATGAAGTGTTTTGGAATTCCCATTTTACACAATGTTAGCCATAATTTGTTATGATCCACACAGTTGAATGCCTTTGCATAGTCACTGAAACACAGGTAAACATCTTTCTGGTATTGTCTCCTTTTAGCCAAGATCCATCAGACATCGGCAATGATATCCCTGGTTCCATGTCCTCTTCTGAATCCAGTTTGAATATCAATATACTATTGCAGTTGCTTTTGAATGATCTTGAGCATAATTTTACTTGCATGTGATATTAATGATATTGTTTGGTAATGTCTGCATTCAGTTGGATCACCTTTCTTTAGAATTTGCATAAATATGGATCTCTTCCAGTCAGTTGGCCAGGTAGCTGTCCTCCAAAGTTCTTGGCATAGTTGAGTGAGCACTTCCAACACTGGATCTGTTTGTTGAGATATTTCAATTAATATTCCATCAATTTCTAGAGCTTTGTGTTTTGCCAGTGCCTTCAATGCAGCTTTGACTCCTTCCTTCAGCACCTTTGGTTCCTGATCGTACACAACCTCTTCTAATGGCTGAACATCGACCAGTTCTTCCTGGAGTAATGACTGTATATTCCTTCCATCTTCCTTTGACACTTCCTAAAGTTGTTTAATATTTTCCCTGTAGAATCCTTCACTATTGCAACTGGAGGCTTGAATTTTTTCTTCAGTTCTTTCAGCTTGAGAAATGCAGAGTATATTCCTCCTGTCTCGTTTTTCATTTCCAGCTGTATGCACATGTCATTATAATACTTTCTTTTTATCTTCTCAAGCTACCCTTTGAAATCTTCTGTTTAGGTCTTTTATTTCACTTTTCCTTCCTTTTGCTTTAGCTGCTCAGTGTCTGAGAACAAATGTCAGAGCCTCTTCTGACATCCAATTTAGTCTCTTCTTTCTTCCTTATCTTTTCAACGACCTCTTGCTCTCTTGATGGATGATGTCTTTGATGTCATTCCACAGTTTGTATGGTCTTCGGTCGTTAGTGGTCAACACATCAAATTTGTTTTTGAGCTCAGGAGGGATATACTTAAAGTCATACTTTGACTCTTGTGGACTTGTTCTAGTTTTTTTCAGTTTCCATTTGAATTTGCATATGAGCAATTGATTATTTGTGCCTCAGTTAGCACCTGGTCTTGTTCTGACTGCGGATATAGAGCTTTTCCATTGTCTTTTTCCACAGATGTGGTCAATTTGGTTCCTGTGTATTCCATCTGGTGAGGTCCATGTGTACAACTGCCGTTTGTGTTGGTTAAAAAAGGTGTTTGTAATGAAGAAGTCATTAAAAAAAAAAAAAAAAAAAAAAAACCAGCACCATCAAGATCAAGTTTTCATTCCCAGCATAGTAGACCATATGACTATTAGGTTCAAAACGGCTCAAACGGTCCATTTCAGCTGACTAATGCCTAGGACATCGATGTTAATGCATTCTATTTCATTTTTGATGATTTCCAGCTTTCCTAGATTCATACTTCATATATTCCATGTTCCAATTATTAATGGATGTTTGCAGCTGTTTCTTCTCACTTTGAGTTGTGCCACATCAACAAATGCAGATCCTGAAGGCTTTACTCCATTCACAACATGGAGGTCACCTTCACTTTGAGGAGGCAGCTCTTCCTCAGTCGTCTTCTGAGTGCCTTCCAACCTAGGGGACTCATTTTCCAGCACTGTATCTGATAGTGTTCTACTGCTGTTCGTAAGGTTTTCCCTGGCTAATTCTTTTCAGAGGTAGACTTATTCCTAGTCTGTCTTAGCCTGGAAGCTGAGCTGAAACCTGTTTAGCATGGGTGACCCTGCTGGTATGTAAATACCAGTGGCATAGCTTTCAGCATCACAGCAACAAGCAAGCCTCCACTGACAGACAAGTGGGTGGAACTCACTCTATCTTTACTCCTCCCATCAGCTAAAATACCCAGTCACTGAGAAGGCAGCAATGGGAAAAGAGTGCATCCTTCAGATCCAGAGTCCCTACATCTCAGAAGCTCCTTAGTCAAGGGAAGATTGACAACAAAGACCTTGCTCCAGAGTCAACACAGAGAGAAAGCCTTCCCCTGGAGCTGCCTCCCTGTATCTGTTCTTGTAGCCTACTAGGCCACGAGAGAATAAATTTATCTTTCTTAAAACCATCCCCTTGTGCAGTATTTCTGTTATAGAAGCACTAGATAACTAAAACAGCATGCCTGACCCAAAAGGAGTTTTCAATCCTCTCATACACATGTGAATGCTAGTCAATCAATAAGGAAGACTGAAGAAGAAGCGACACCTTTGAAGTACAATGTTGTTGAACAATATTGAATACACCATGGATCGCCAAAAGAATGTAAAAAATCTGTCTCAGAAGAAGTATAATCAGGATGTTCCTTAGAAACAAGGATGGCAAGACTTCTCACATACTTTGGAGGTATTATCAAGAGGGATCAGTCCCTGGAGAAGTACGTCATACTTGGTAGAGCATCAGTGAAAAAGAAGAAGACCCTCAATGAGATGAAATGGCATAGTGGCTATAACAATGGGCTCAAGTATAATAACAATTACAAAGACAGTACAGGACTGGGCAGTGTTTTGTTCCATTGTATACAGGGTCGCTATGGGTCAGAAGCAGCTCCACAGCCCCTAACTGCAACAACATATAATATGATTTCTGACTGGGAAGATAGAAGAACAAACAAAAGCTTTTCATTTTTAGTTTTCATTTTTCTCTGAGAATAGCTGTCTTAGGTTTCTTGCAATCCTCGAAAAGCTTTGACAAGATTTATACTTAATAACCAGTCTTTTTTTAAATTGGAAATTGTCCTTTATCTATTTCAATAATTGGCACATTGTGTGGTTGTCAAAGTGGCACAGTAAAATGATTGACAAAAAAGTCCCAATAGTGTCAACTAAAGGATGTCAAGTCTCTCTAACAGCAAATACTTCTGAACCTTCTGAACTCTTAAGGAGGGAAAAGACTCTTTTGAAGACTGGATCCTGTCCTGCCCACTGGACATAATAATGGGTGAAGAATCACCTCTGCATTCTGTCAGATGGAAGATCATTGCCCAAGAAGCCCAAGCTTTGAGTCCTCTGTGGATTTTTGATTTGGAATGATTCTTATTAATCATACTGACCGTTGATCATATTCAGCAAAAATTATTTTGAGGTTGATTTTGAATTGTTCTTCTTTTTGTGAATATGAGTTTATATTTTCTCATAACTGTATCTATAAAGCTTTCCATGTTTTCATGTTTATCTGCTATGTTTGGTCTAAAGTCTCACATTCAATCTGAGGCTTGCATTCTCTACCACATCCCCAGTGTCCCAGACAGCAATTTTCTTCACCCTCATCTTGTCTCACGCCTGGGCGGTGCAAATGATTTGCACAGTGGTTAAGAATTTGACTACTAACCAAAAGATTGGCAGTTCAAATCTACCAGCTGCTACTTGGGAAACTATGGGGCAACTCTACTGTGTCCTACAGGGTTACTATGAATCAGAATCAACTCATTGGCAGTGGGCTTGGTGTAGGTTTTTGGAGAAGTGCTGTGGAGGCTGATAATCTGCTTCTGTAAAGATTATAGCCAAGAAAATCCTATGGGGCAGTTCTACATATAAAAGAACAAAACAAAAAACAACTCAGTGCTGTATTCTCTAACAAATGGGGTCTCCTTGAGTTGGGGTGAACTTGAAAGCAATGAATTTGATTTTTTAAATTTTTTTGTTAGTCTCCTATTTTCAGAATGCCAGCCAAGCCAAGTGCCGTTGAGAAGAGCTTTTTGGGTTGTATTTCTTCAGAGTTACGGAGTAAGACATTTTTTTGTCTGCCCCCAAAGGACTCAGTTGTAGCATGTTCTGGAATCTGCTTTTGATTTCCTTGCCAAAAAGTCCTAAAATTGTCATCTCCCTTCCTTTCCAAATACTACTGGTAAGTGGAGCAGCTCACCCTGATGGCTTTTTTTCTGTGATGGTTTCATTTCAGGAGCCTCTCTGCCCTTTCCTAACACTGGGCCTGGGATCCCAACCCAATGCTGTTGAGTCAATTCTGACTCCTAGCGAGCCTACAGGACAGAGCAGAACTTCCTCATAGAGTTTCCGAAGAGCACCTGGCAGATTTCAACTGCCAATCTTTTGGTTAGCAGACGTAGCGTTTAACCACTATGCCACCAGGGTTTCTGGGCCTGGGATGGCTCCGCCTTATTCACCTCAACAGATCTTTATAACATTGGATAGCACTGGGAGATGGTTCATTCTGGAATGGTTATTTAATGGTTTTGATCATGAACTCAAAATAAGAAACAGAATTTACATTGTTGTCCAATAAATAATGAGTGCATGAAATGGAAGTTTTCTAAAACAATGTTTATCCTTATGATGCCCTGTAATTTTCTCATTGTACTTCATTAGAAAAAAAAGTTTGCCTCACACACTAATTTGATTTCATAATTCACCAACGGTTGAGACCTGCAGTTTGAAACACCAGGATGGGTCCTGGGCTCCTGAAGTGAAGGTTTCACGTGCCTTCTCACATATTTATGAGGTGATGGCCTGCCTTTCATCTGCATACTGAGAAAACTTCCAATGCCTTCTGTTTAATCAAAACCACAAAGCCGAACCCATTGCTGTTAAGTTGATTCGTATTCCTGTTGACCCGGCATGACAAGGTAGAAATGCCCCATAGAGTTTCCAAGGAGTGCCTGGTAGATTTGAACAGCTGACTTTGTGGTTAGCAGCCATAGCACTTCACCACTAATCTAGTGATTCTGATTTCACTATCCTAAGCATAAGCTTTATTTTGTTTTTTCTTAATTTCTGCTTACTAAGAGAGTCTAATGGCAGTAGGATTGAGGCTCACTGCTTTAATTATTCATTACTGCCAGTCTTCAGTCACATGCTTACATTTATTGCACAGCTGAACCATGTTGAATCTAAATGAGAAAGAAGAACACGGCAAACATACATAAAAAGAGTAATTACTAACAATGGAGGAATGCTGGTGACACAGTGGTTAAAGTGCTTAACTGCTAACTGGATGGTCAGTAGCTTGAACCCACCTGCCACTCCATGGAGATAGATGTAGTAGTGTGCTTCAGTAAAAATTAACAGCTTTAGGAACCCTACGGGGCAGTTCAACCCTATCCTATAGGGTCACTATGAGCTAGAATCAACTGGATGGCAGTGGGTAGGTTTAACACTTACTGACACTGTATTCCTGGCTTGGCTGCACATTGCAAGGTATTTTGTATGCATTATCTCATTTCCTTCACCCACAATCTTCTGTGATAGACAATATTATTGTTATTATTATTTATTATGATTGAATGAAAATGTACATTCCCATGTAAATTCGCATACCCACCTATATGCAGCTTCCACTGCTCTCCCTGCCTGGTGACAGCACACCCCTCCTCTCTGCTCCATACATGGATAGACAGTATTATTATCTCTGTTTCACAGATGAGACAACCAAGGCCCAGAAAACTTAACTTAGTTGTCCAAGATATATTGTTGAGACAGGATTTGAATCTAGGTGTATCTGATTCTAAAGTCCCATGCTCTTACCCTTTAGTACACATTGTCCCAGGACCATGACTATAAAGAACTAATATAGAATTCAACATTTCCCAACCCTATGACTTGGTGCCGACTCAATGGCACCTAGTACAACAATTCCATTTCTGACACACCTGTGTATTTATTAGGGCCTGACAGGTCACATTTTAGGTGGAGTCTTCTCTTTAAGCCACCTCTTTGCCCCTCCTGCCCTACCTACCCCATTTTATATACAATGCATTATTGTACACACAGAGATTACACCTATTACATACCTATATGTGTATATAAAATGGGATATAATATCAATATATGTTCACAAATTGCACAGAGATTATCTCTATAGACACACATGCCTGTAGTTTACACACATATTAAAAGTTGCAACATAGGGGAGAAAACACTGATTTAATGTTGGAGTTTTGACAAGCACTGTGACCTTAGGCAAATCACCCAGATTTGCTGAGTCACCTTTTAATCTTCTGTAAGGTGGTTATAAGGCAATGCTTGCTTTTCCCAACTGCATGTTTATCTGAGGATAAAACAAAATTACCTTTCTAGCAAGGAGGGCTGCTGTATAATTTTTGCTGGCCAGCGAGTTGTATGTGAGCTCTAGTAAACATATAACATGCTGGCATCACCTTTTACAAAGTAAAGCTATGTCTCTGTGTGTCCCTGTTGACAGGTCATAAATTCTTCCTCCTCTTTTTCCTCCTTGCCATCTCCTGGCAAACCTCTGGAATTTGGTGTAATGTGCATGGGTCCAAGGTTGCAAATTTAATAGGAAGAAGGGGAGGGGAAAGGACAGATGGAAGAGGAAAGAATGGGCAAGGCGTTTTTACAATTTTTTTTTAAAGAAAATATAAAAGTCAATGTTGTTGGCTAGGATGGGAGGAAATGGGCACTTTTATATACTGTTGGAGTGTGAACTGATAAAAAATTTTGGAAGTCCAATGCTTCATGCATTGGGCATCTCTCATTGGACTTCAGAAAACTCACACTGTAGAGAAGTTCCAACAAGTATGATAAAAGCTACCCACAGAACTCTGACTTTCTTAACCTATCAGAAAACCCATACTGTTGAGAAAAATTCTCTACTTGAGTGTGATAGAATCATCGGTTGGAGAGCCTGGCTGAATTTGCCTTTTAAAAAAACCCTGGAAAGATCTTACGAATGTCAGTGTAAGAAAAGCTTCTGTCAGTGATCAGCTCTTGTGGTATACCAGAGAACTCACACAAGTGAAAAGCCCTTGAAATACCTTAAGCCTGATAAAAGCTTTGCTTGAAGCTGTTACCAGGCCCCAAAGAACCCACTCTGCAGAGAATTTTGCTCCAGTGAGGATCTGATTGCGGGTGAGAATCTGTGTACATATAATACATACAGAAAGAACTGCTCGCATAGTTAGTTGACACATACAATAGAGATGACTTCACATAGAAACAATTTTTTAGATACCCAGAAGCTTTTTCTGGGAGGAGCTATGGCAGGTCAGAGTAGGCCTGATGGGTAACTCAGGTAAAGCTCCTTTTCTTTTATTGGAACCACTTAATGATTGCTTTGCCTTTTTTTTTTTTTTTAATATTCATAAATCCAATAAAGGCAAGGACTAACCATGTGAAAAAAAAATTTTGGAAAGTCACTTTTCAAACAGAAGATCAACGTATTAATTCCATGGTGTACTACCACCACCACCACCACTGTTGACATCAAGTCAATTCCAACTCATAGCGTCCCTTTAGGTCAGCGTAGAACTGCCCGTAGAGTTTCCAACGAGCATCTGGTAGATTCGAACTGCTGACCTTTTCATTAGCAGTCATAGCTCTTAACCACTACACCACCAAACCAAATCCACTACCATCGAGTTGATTCCAACTCATAGAGACCCTACAGTGAGAGTAGAACTGTCCCATCAAGTTTCCAAGGAGCACCTGTTGGGTTTGAACTGTTGACCTTTTGTTAGTAACTGTAGCACTTAACCACTAAGCAACCAGCGTTCCCATATTTGTACCAGACAATTAAAAAAATTGTTTAAACACACACACAAACTTAAGCTCTTGTTTATATCAAGATTTACGTGGAAGACAGTATGAAAAGATAGACAACAAATGTGGAACCAATTGCTATCTTGAGGAGTGGGAGTAACTTAAGGAGGTAGGTTTTCACTTTTTGTACACAGTATGTAGTCTTTTGTTTGTTATTTTTGACACAATGAAATAAGTCCAAGGAGAAGACAGCTAGTGCACACTCTAGTTATGCTCCTGGGTCCGTAGTTCGAGACTCTTGTTTGCAAGAATCCCAGCGTGCAGGGCGCTGACCCCTGCCTGCGTGGCCCTCCACGTGCTGTTTTTCAGTCCATCACCAGCTGCTTAAACAGCAGGTTCCCAGTGGCTGCTCAGCTGGAACTGCTGCAGGATAAACAGGAATGATGCAGCTGACAGCATAGATCACCTACTGGCCTCACAGAGCAGAAAAGTGTTTTAACTTTAAAATGTTGAGGACAGTGTTGTATTAGCCACTGCCCCATGTCTCCAGCCATGGAGCGAAAGTGAGTCTAGTGCTTCCAGATGCCCTGAAGGGTCTTTCTAGTGGTATGTGCTACAAACTTTCAGCCCTCGTGCCTTGCTCCACACACACACTTTGTTAGGGCTGCAGTTCCCTTGGCCATTCTGATTGATCTCTTATATAAACTGGAGCTCCCTCTACTGGAAAATAAAGTGATTTGTCATTCCTGTTGCCAGAGTGAAGCCCTCACTGAGGTTGAGCTTGGCTGCTAACCTAAAGGTCAGTAGTTGGACTCCACAAGTCATTCTACGGGGCAGTTCAACTCTGTCCTACAGGGTAGCTATGGATTGGAATGGACTTCATGGCAGCGAATTTGGGTTTATTTTTGATTGCTAAGTAAGAGATGGAAACCCTGGTGGCAGAATGGTTAAGTGCTGTGGCTGCTAACCAGAAGGTTGAGAGTTCAAATCCACCAGGCGCTCCTTGGAAACTCTATGGGAGAGTTCTACTCTGTCTTATAGGGTCACTGCAAGTTGTCATGACAACTCAATGGCAGTGGGATTATTTTGTTGTTTTTTTTTTCACAGTAAGAGATTGGAGCCCTGATGAAGCTATTAAAAGCTTGATAGTTAACAAAAATATTGGCAGTTCAAATCCACCAGTCACTCCTTGGAAACCCCACCTGGCAGTTCAACTCTGTCCTTGAGGGTTGCTATGAGTCAGAATCAACTCCCCAAGCGAATGAGTTTTTGGTACAGTAAGAAATTAAGCAAGACGCCCCAGCAACTCAGACCAAAGGAAAGTTTCTGAATAGACAGGCAATGAAAAAAAAGTAAGAACTCAAGTTCTAGATTCAGATAGATGGAGATCATATCCCTGCTGTGACACTTCTTAGTTGTGTGGCCCTAGGCAAATTACTCAATCTCAGTTTCCGCATCTGTAAAATATGAGAAAATAAATACCCCTGCTTCATAGAGTCAGAGGGATTTGGGGGTGGATTATCCAACAAGCAAGATAAGTATGATACTTACCTTGCTTACCAGATCATCCATAGGGAACAATTTCACATCTTTGATGTGGTAAATCCCACATGAAATTGTTCACTACAGGTTGTAAGTAAACACATGTAAGCCCAGGCTTACCTTGCTTACTGAGTCATCTAGTCCGTCAGGGAATGTAGATTTGAAAAGAGGTTTTGATTCTTCAGAAAGGTGCTGTGGGATTGGGAGAGACATAAATGTCAGCCATATCTAGATGCAGAATCTTTGATGTGGTGTAAAAGTGTGAAATTTTTCACTATACATCATGATCTGGTAAAGAAGTTAAGCACTATGCTTAGCTTACCTGTTGAAGAGTTTGCTCCCGAAGAGTTTAATAGGCTGCTACCTATGAAGATTTTAGCACTGTATGCCTGCCGTAGAGGAATGCAACTTTAGGCCATTTTCTCACGGGCAGAATGAACATAAGACTTCTCATCTCGCATGGACACTGAGAAGATTAACTGAGGAAACGCATGTAAAGTGGTAAAATGCCCAGAACACAGCCGTTTGGAAAATGAAGTTATAATTTGCTGATGAAAAATGTAGCATGTTTTCTATCATTTTCTAAATCTCTCCCTGGTCTCTCCCCAAATGCTGAGAAAGTGAGCATCTGGTTCCAGTCCAAAATCTAGTTCTGCCTTTCTGTGCTATGGAGTGCTTCTCTCTTTTTCCAGTTCCTTCTCCCTCTTCCCGCTTCTCTTTCTCTCCCTGTCTAGTCTTCTCATTAGTCAAATTAATAAATTGTCTCTGTCCTTTCAGTTCAGCCTTTATTAAGCAAGGCCCCTTAGGGACAGGAGTTAGGCAGGGAAGTGACGCTCTTGGGAGTGCTTCGGCGACATCCTCATTTTCACAAGAGATTTGAATAAGGAAACAGGGTTGGCAGCAGACGGATCTCCCCAAGTCCAGGTCTCCTGGGACATCGTCAGGATAATCAGCGAGAACTTCATTATGCACAGCAAGAGTCCGTCTGCTTGGCAGAGTATCTGGGTCTCATTCAGGGACAGGAAGGTTCTAGCCTGGAGATAATGACCAGCCTGAGCCTCTGGCCTTCTTTTATCCTCCTCCTCCAGCTCCCTCCCTCCCGCTCCCTCAGGCAAGCACACAGGCGCGTGCATGCAGGCACGCACACAAGTTCCCCGGGTTTTCAATCTGCTCAAGTGGCTATGGCACATTCCCTGCTTAGAAGGTTGGAAAACAAGGCAAAGACTGACTCAGGCGCAGAAACGCACGACTGCACTGCCTGATTGCTGAGAAAAATCAAGCCCTGAGATTCCCAAGAGCCCATTAAACAATCACAAGTTTTTCGCCCGCGGTAAGAGCCGGTTCCCTCCCAACCTGGGAGGGATAAAAGAGCAGTTCCGCGGAGCAACGCCAAGAAGGACTTAGTCTGCACAACCTAACCAGGTCAAACCAAAACAAAACAAAACAAAAAATGGAGCTTGTTGCAAGTTAGCACAGAAGCTCAAGTAGCCTGGGGACGGGTCGGTTTGTTCCCCATACGATGGAATTCCGTATTTGCAATCCCTTTCTCCCTGGCCGTTGGGACCCGAAACCAGTTTGTGCAGAGAAGGCAGGGAGGATGGTTTGGTGGGAAGCCAGCCCAGTTATCACCTCAACCAGTTGCATAGTACCTGTCTGTTCAAGTAAGTATTTGGGGAAGAGGGCGTTCACATCACACTCATGCTGCTGACACCTGGCTCCTACCTGCTGCACTGTCAGCCCTTCTACCTGCCTAAAATTATGAGCTTCTACTCTGGCCTCAGCCCAAGGGGAATGTGTAGAAAGCGGCATTTTCTTTGACTATGTCCCATCATTCCCACAACCGCAAAAACACATGTGATGTGTATAAGGCACTTTATGGTAGCTGTTGTGAATTGAATTGCGCCCCCCCCCAACTTCTGTGTTTGTGGGTATAATCCCATTTGGGAGTGAGTTGTCTTTATCATGTTATTGAAGCAGGATTGGTGTAGGGTGTGCCTCAAGTTAATCACAAAAGAGCAGAGGAACCAGCAGAGATGGGGGTAGATAGGTGCCAAGCCACATGGAGATCTCCAAAGAGTCTGGGGACAGAGGTTATCAAGAGACAGTGACCTTCCTCCAGAGATAGAAAGCCTTCCCCTAGAGCTGGCATCTGGAATTCAGACTTCAAACCTTCTAAACTGTGAGAATATAAATTTCTGTTTGCTAAAACCATCCACTTGTGGTATTTCTATTATAGCAACTCTAGATAAAACAAAGACTAAACAACTCTTGAAGTGTGGTTTACAAAGTGTGGTCCATAGACCAGCAGCATCGGTATTACCAGGGAACTTGTTAGAAATGCAGGAGCTCGGGGGCCAGCTGGCCAAGTGATGCTAATACTTGCTGGAAGGGGAATACCATTACCACATGTTTAAGGATAACCAGGGGAAAAAAATCACAATATAGGGAAAGAAACCAAATTAGAACTGAGTTGTAAATAGGGCTGTTTGCAAGTCTAATAGGAATATAAAAAGAATCTTTGATGGAAACTGGCTTCTCTTTCTGGAGGCCTGCCTTCCTCCCCACTCTGCAGAGACAACCCCCTTCAAAATTTCACCGTATAATTTCCTCCTAGACTTAAAGAAACTGCTACCAGCTGTTTGCAGAGGTTGAGTTTCATGTTTCCATATATGTTTTTAAGTGCTTTTAAAATATGTACTTATGTATTCACAAATAATACATTGTACTTTTTGCATATTTTAAACTTTGTATAATTGGGACACTACTATATTTATTTGTTGGCAATTTACTTTTTTTCTTTCATCACTAAGGTTTTGAAATTTATCTTTGATTCTGCTGTAGCTATTTACATTTTTGTTGATGGATGTTTCATTTGTTTCCAATTTCTACCTATTTTAAATAATACTGCAACTAATACTCTTGTACACCTTGCTTTATACCAGTGTACAGAAATTTCTCTAGGATGATGTGATAATGTGCATTTTCAACTTTACCAGATATTGCCAAATTATTCTCCAAAGTGTTTGTATGGATTTAAAAGCTGCCATAAAAACAGGGTATAAGAGTTCCCTTTGCTCATTGCCAACCCCTGGTACTGTTAGACTTTAATGTTTTTGTTAATTGTGCAAATTCTTGCAGATGAATTTTATTGTTGTTTTAATTTGTATTTCTCTGATTACTGTTAAGGTTGAACATTTTTCATGCGTACTTTGCCTCTCAGGATTCTTCTGTGATTTCAAGTTTATTTCCCTTGCATATTTGGCTAGTGAGTTACATTTTCTCTCATTGATTTGTAGTAGTTTTTAAAAATATACTCTGGATATGTGCTCCTTGGAAACTCTATGGGACAGTTCTATTCTGTCTATAGTGTTGCTATGAGTAGGAACCAACTCAACAGCAATGGGTTTGATGTTTTTGTTTGAGTATGTGTTAAAAGATGACCGCTTTCAAGGTCTTTGTGTTCTCATATTACTTGCCGTATTTTGTGGTACAGACAGTTTTCACTTTAATGTAATGCAATCAGGTTTATGTACTATCAAATTTGTCAACTATGCTACTGGCTTTGTGCTTTCAGAATCATGGTTACAAAATATTTCTGTGTTAATGAAGACTGAGATGCTGTCGCTGATCCACTGCCATCAAGTCCATTCTGACTCATCATGGCCCTACAGGACAGGGTAGACGCGCTCCATAGAGTTTCTAAGGAGTGCCTGGTGGTACTGCCAAATTTTGTTTAGTAATCTTAGTATTTAACCTTGATGCCACCAAGGTTACTGCTGTAGCAGAAAGGCCTCAAAATACAGCAGTTTAAAGAACAGAGACATTTATTTCTCTCTCAGAAAATAATCCTGAGATGAGTAGACCAGGTTGCTGAGGTGGCTTTGCTCTAGACACAGGCAGTTAGGCTCCCAGGTCTATGCCATTTTGTGCTTTTGCCGTCCCCTTGGTCATATCATCTTGCACAGTTAAAACTGAGTCACTACCATATTCTGATTCCAGCCAGCAGGAAGACAAGTTAGAGAACAGAAGCTACATGCCTAATATCTTCAGGCTATGTTTCTGATCACATGCTATTGTGGGAATTTAGTTGAGTGGCCACATGTGTCTGCAAGGGAGGCTAGGAAATGTGCCCAACTGAATGTGGAAATTTCCAAAAAATATTGTTGATATCACATGTAAGTAAAATTTGCTCAAGATCATTCAACAGCAACTGCAACATTATATTGAAAAGGAACTGCCAGAAATTCAAGCTGGATTCAGAAGAGGACATGGAACCAGGGATATGTCAGATGGATCTTGGCTGAAAGCAAAGAATACCAGAAAAGTGTTTACTTGTGTTTCATTGACTATGCAAATGCATTCAACTGTGTGGATCATGCTAAATTATGGCTAGTGTTGCAGAGAATGGGAATTCTAGAACACCTAATTATACTCTTAAAGAATCTGTATATGGATCAAGAGGCAGTCATGTAAACACAACAAGGGGACATTGCATGGCTTAAAGTCAGGAGAGGTGTGCATCAGGGTTGTATCCTTTCACCTTACCTTTTCAATCTGTATGCCAAGCAAATAATCTAAGAAGCTGGATCATATGAAGAAGAACGAGGCATCAGGATTGGAAGATGACTAATTAATGTAGACGACACCACCTTACTTGCTGGAAGTGAAAAAGATGTGAGACACTGATGAAGATCAGGACCACAGCCTTCAGTATGGATTGCACCTCAACGTCAAGAAAACAAAAATCCTCACAACTGTACCAGTAAGCAAAGTCATCATAAATGGAGAAAAGATTGTGGTTGTCAAGGATTTCATTTTATGTGGGTCCACATTCAATGCCCACGGAAACAGTGGTCAAGAAATCAAAAGATGCATTACATTGGGAAAATCTGCTGCAAAGGATTTCTTTAAAGTTTTCCAAAGTAAAGATGTCATCTTGAAGACTAAAGTATGCCTGACTCAAGCCATGGTATTCTCAATTGTATCATATGCATGTGAAAACTGGACAGTGAACAAAAAGGACAGAAGAAGAATTGATGCCTCTGAATTGTGGTGTTGGAGAAGAATGTTGAATGTACCACAGCCCACCAAAAGAACAAACAGATCTGTTCCGGAAGAAGTACAACCAGAGTGCTCATTGGAAGCAAAGATGGCAAGACTGTGTCTTACATACTTTGGACATGTTGTCAGGAAGGATCAGTCCTAGAGAAGAATATAATGTTTGGTAGAGTGAGGCGTCAGTGAAAAAGAGGAAGACCCTCGACAAGATGGACTTACACAGTGGCCGCAACAATGGGCTTAAGCATAAAAACAACTGTGGACAAAGTGGAAGACCAGACAGCACTTTGTTCTGTTGTTCATAGGGTCACTATGAGTCGGAACTGACCTGACAGCATCTAACAACAACTGACAGCAGTACTGATGAGATCTACAAGATTTGATAGTGTCTTAAGCCAATCTCTTTTGAGGTATAAAAGAGACAACCAAGCAGAGACACATAGGTACCTCATACTCCCAAGAAAGTAGCACTGGGAGAAGAGTATATCATTTGGATCCTGATTCTGGCACAGAGAAGCTCCTAGACCATGGAAGACTGCTTATAAGGACCTTCCTCCATAGCTAACAGAGAAAGCTTTTATCTGGAGCTGATGACCTGAATTTGGACTTCTAGCTTACTAGACTGTGGGAGAGATAACCCCAAAACAAACGAAAACCAAACTTATTGATTCTGACTCAAGTTGATTCTGATTCATAGTGTCACTTAAGGATGGAGTAGAATTGCCCCGTACAGTTTCCAAGGAGCCTCTGGTGGATTCAAACTGCTGAGTTTTTTCATAGCTGCCACAGCACCTAACCACTATGCCACCTAGACAACCACAACAGTGTTAAAAATCTTTTGCCCATTTTTCTTTTGGATTTTCTGCCTTGTTTTCATAGATTAGCAGGAGTTCTTCATAAGTTTTGAATACATTTTTGGTTATATGTGTTGCAAACTTCTCTTTATGGTATGTTTAATGAATGAAAATTCATGTTTTATTTTAACACATGTGTGGCAAATAGTTTGCCTGTTCAACATTCTTCAGTGTATAATTTAGTGACAGTATCCATTCCACATTTTCCCATCGCTCTTAAAGGAGGCCCAAAGGTCCATAAACAGTGCTCCCCGTTTCCCTCCCTCCCACTTACCTGTTATGCACTTGCCTATCCTACATATTTTATGTCAGTGGAATTACGCCATACTTGTCCCTTTTGTGGCTGGCTTATTTCACTCAGCATAGTGTTTTCAAGGTCCATCCATATTGCAGCATGTATCAGAACTTCACTCCTCTTTATGGCTGAGTGATATTCCATTGTATGTATGGAAGACATTTTATTTATCCATTCATCTACTGATGGGCATTTAGACTGCTTCCAACTTATGGATATTGTGAATGGTACTGAAAAGTACATTGCTATACAAGTATCTGTTTGTATTTCTGCTATTAATTCTATCTGGGTATACACTGAATAGTGAAATTGCTGGGTCCTATCGTAACTGTATTAACTTTCTGAGGAATCACCAAATTGTTTCCACAGCAGTTGTACTGTTTTAGACTCCTACCAGTGGTGAGAGTCCCAACGTTTCTGCATCCTTGTTGAGGTTTTTTTTTTTTTAATTTAAAAAATCATTTTAGAGGGTTGCTGTGTCCGGCACCCCAGTGGCCAGCACTTGATAGGGTGTGAGGGTGAGATGCGCAGGAAGGGGATGGGAAAAAACTCACTCACACGAGAAACATATCACACAAGATAAAGTCACTGACACAAGAAACATATCACACCAGATGAAGTTGGAGCCAGATGGGGCCGTGGTATCTGATGGAAAACCATGGACCCCAGTCCACTTTGACAAGTTTTATTTATAGGCTTAACAGGTAGGAAGCCAACAGGGTGGCACATTGCCAAAAATGGCCATGATCTTTTGATTGGTTAAAGAGCACACAGAAGTTTTGTCTTCAAACAAAGGACAGGAACATGCAAATAGTTTTAACATGAGCTATTATCCTGCAAACAATTTCAAGGAAATAGTTTCACCTGAGTTGCAGACAGTTTCGAGGTGCCAAGCAGAGAGGTAAAAACATGGAGTGCAGGAGAGGGGAGGTTAAGGGGGCTAGGACACAGTAGCTCCCAGCCCTTGGCAGTGGGTGTGAAGACATACCTCACTGCGGTTTGCTTTGCATCTACCTGATGACTGACAACCTTAGCATCTTTTCATGTACTAGTTGGCCAGTTGTATTTCTGTTTTGATTGGGTTGTTTGTCTTTTTATTGCTAAGTTATGAGAGTTTTAAAATATATTTGGGATATTGAACCCGTATCAGATAAATGGTCACATTAACTCTTTTCTCCTACTCTGTAGGCTGTCTCTTCATTTTGTTTTAGTGAGGTTCCATTTATCTAGTTTGTCTTTTATTTCTTGTGCTTTTAGTGTCATATCTAAACATGCATTAAGCCCCCAAGCATTACTTCTGTTTCTTCTTAGAGTTTTATGGTTTTAGCTATTACATTTAGATCTTTGAAATACTTTGAGTCTGGTTTTGTGTATGATATGAGGTATGGGTCCAGGTTCACTCTTTTGTATGTGTCATGGATTGAATTGTGTGCCCCTAAAAATATGTGCAGTAGTTTGGCCGGGCCAGGATCCCCTGTATTTTGTGCTTGCCCTACATCTGGTGATTTTCTGATGCTGTAAATCCTACTCTCTGCCTGTGGTTAACAGAGTGGATTATGTTAGAATTAGGGTGGGACTGTAAGTCCCTTTCTAAGGTCACCTCCCTTCTCCAATGTAAAGGGAGTTCCCCTAGAGTAGGGCTTGCACCACCTCTTATCCTGTCATCCTACCTGGAATAAAAGGAAAGGGAAGCAAGAAGAGAGTCGAGAACCTCACATTAACAAGAAAGCAGCACCAGGAGAAAAGAGCATCCTTCAGATCTGAGGTTCCTGCACCAAGATGCTCCCTAACCAAAGACTGTTGCAACACAATGACTTTCCTCCAGAGGCAACAAGGGGAAGGCCTTCCTCTGGAGTGGACACCCTGAATTTGGACTTGTAGCCTACCGAACTATGTAAGAATAAACTTTCCTTTGTTAAAGCAATCCAGTTTGTGGTATTTGTTAGAGCAGCACTAGCTGACTGAAACAATATGTAAAATTCCAGGTGTCACAGATCATTTATTAAGGAGATTATTCTTTCCTAATTGGATGGACTTGGCACCATTATAAAAAAAAAAAAAATCAAAATGTCTATAATTTTACTAGTACCAGGCTGTTGTGATAACTCACTTTACAATACATTTAAAGATCAGGAAATGTGAGTCGTTTGCCTTTGTTCTTCTTTTTCAAGATTGCTTTTGTCATTTGCAGTTCCTTGCTTTTCCATATAAATTTGAGGACTGGCTTCTCCATTTGTGCAGAGAAGGCTGTTGGAATTTTAATGGGGGTTGCATCAGGAAAGGAGGGTAATGGCATCAGGTAAGGAGGATAAA
This sequence comes from Heterohyrax brucei, assembly GCA_028571685.1. Lineage (NCBI taxonomy): Eukaryota > Metazoa > Chordata > Mammalia > Hyracoidea > Procaviidae > Heterohyrax > Heterohyrax brucei. The sequence continues at coordinate 162,858,932 of CM053140.1, forward strand.
AATAGAGTGAGCAGCCCCCACTTATTTGTCAGTGGAGGCTTGCTTGTTGCTGTGATGCTGGAAGCTATGCCACTCGTATTTAGGTACCAGCAGAGTCATGGCAGAGAGATTTCAACTGAGCTTCCAGACTAAGACAGATTAGGAAGAAGGACCTGGCAGTCTACCTCTGAAAAGAATTAGCTAGGGAAAAACTTATGAATAGCAGTGGAACATTGTCAGATAAGGTGCTGGAAAGTGAGCCCCTCATGTCGGAAGGCGCTCAGAGGATGACTGGGGAAGAGCTGCCTCATCAAAGTACAGTCAACCTTAATGGTGTGGATGGAGTAAGGCCTTTAAGATCTTCATTTGTTGATGTGGCACAACTCAAAATGAGAAGAAACAGCTGCAAATATCTATTAATAGTCAGAACATGGAATGTACGAAGTATGAATCTAGGAAAATTGGAAATCGTCAGAAATGAAATGGAACGCATGAACATCAATATGCTAGGCATTAGTGAGTTGAAATGGACTGGTTTGGGTTATTTTGAATCCAACAATCATATGGTCTACTATGCTGGGAATGAAAACTTGAAGAGAAATGGTGTTGTGTTCATCATCAGAAAGAACATTTCAAGATTTGTTCTAAAGTACAATGCTGTCAGTGATAGGATAATATTTATACACCTACAATGAAGGCTAGTTAATATGACTATTATTTAAATTTATGCACCAACCACTAACGCCAAAGACAAAGAGACTGAAGATTTTTACCAGCTTCTGCAGTCTGAATTTGATCCAACATGCAGTCAGGACACACTGATAATTTTTGGTAACTGGAATGCAAAAGTTGGAAACAAAGAAGGATTGGTAATTGGAAAATACAGCTTCAGTGACGGAAATAATGCCAGAGATCACATGATACAATTTTTCAAATTGAAACTGAAGAAAATTAGAACAAGTCCACGAGAACCAAAGTATGACCTTGAGTATATCACTCCTGAGTTTACAGACCATCTCAAGAGCAGTTTTGATGTGTTGATCATTGATGACCAAAGACCAGACAAATTGTGGAAGGACGTCAAAGACATCATCCAAGAAGAAACATGAAATCCTTAAAAAGACAGGAAAGAAAGTAAAGACCAAATCGGATGTCAAAAGAGACTCTGAAATTTGCTATCGAATGTTGAGTGGCTAAAGCAAAAGGAAAGAATGGCAAAGTAAAATACCTAAGCAGAAGATTTCAAAAAGCAACTCAAGAAGACAAAAGAAAGTATTATAATGACATGTGCAAAGAGCTGGAAATGGAAACCCAGAAGGGAAGAACACGTTCCGCATTTCTCAAGCTGAAAGAACTGAAGAAAACATTCAAGCCTCGAGTTGCAATAGTGAAGGATTCTACAGGGCAACTATTAAATGACTCAGGGAGCATCAAAACAAGAAGGAAGGAATACATAGAATCATTATACCAGAAAGAACTGGTCAATGTTCAGCCATTTGAAGCGGTAGCATATGATCAGGGACTGATGGTACTGAAGGAAGAAGTTGAAGCTGCATTGAAGGCATTGGCAAAAAACAAAGCTCCGGGAATTGATGGAATATTAATTGAGAAATTTCGATGAACAGATGCAGCACTGAAAGTGCTCACTCGTCTATGCCAAGGAATTTGGAGGACAGCTACGTGACCAACTGACTGGAAGAGATCCATATTTACACCGATTCCAAAGAAAGGTGATCCAACCAAATGTGGAAATAACTGAACAATATCATTAATATCACAGGCAAGTAAAATTTTGCTCCAGATCATTCAAAAGTGACTGCAGCAGTGTATTGACAAGGAACTGCCAGAAATTCAAGCTGGATTCAGAAGAGGGTATGGAACCAGGGATATCATTGCTGATGTCAGATGGATCTTGGCTGAAACCAGAGAATAACAAAAAGATGTTTACCTGTGTTTCAGTGACTATGCAAAGGCATTCAACTGTGTGGATCATAATGAATCATGGGTAATGTTGAAGAGAATGGGAATTCCAGAAGACTTAATTGTGCTCCTAATGAATCTGTATATGGATCAAGATGCAGTCATGCAAACAGAACAAGGGGACACTGTGAGGCTTAAAGTCAGGAAAGATGTACTTCAGTGTTGTATCCTTTCATGATGCCCTTTCAATCTATATGCTGAACAAATAGTCCAGGAAACCAAACTATATGAAGAATGAGGCATCAGGATTGGAGGATGACTCATTAACAATCTGTGTCACACAGAGGCTATACCACCTTACTTGCTGGAAGTGAAGAAGATTTGAAACACTTACTGATGAAGATCAAGGACCACAGTCTTCAGTATGGATTGCACCTCAACATCAATGTAACAGAAATCTTCACAACTGGACCAGTAAGCAATGTCATCATAAATGGAGAAAGGATTAGGGTTGTTACAGTTTTCATTTTACTTGAGTGCACAATCAATGCCCATAGAAGCAGCAGTTAAGAAATCAGAAGATGCCTTGCATTGGGAAAATCTGCTGCCAAGGAACTCTTTAAAGTTTTGAAAAGTAAAGATGTCACCTTGAAGAATAAGGTACTCCTGACCCAAGTCATGGTATTTTCATTTGTATCATATGCATATGAAAGCTGGACAATGAACAAAGAAGACAGAAGAGTTGATGCCTTAGAATTGTGGTGCTGGAGAAGAATGCTGAAAAAAAAAAAACAACAGATCTATTCTAGAGGAAGTAGAACCAGCGTGCTCCTTGGAAGTAAAGACAGCAAGATGCAGTCTTACATGCTTTGGACATGTTGTCAGGAAGGATCAGTCCCTGGAGAAGGACATCATACTTGGTAGAGTGGAGGGTCATTGAAAAAGAGGAAGACCCTTGACAAGATGGATTGACACGTGGCTGTAACAATGGGCTTAAGCATAAAAACGATTGTGGGCATGGCACAAGACCAGTGTTTCATTCTGTTGTTCATAGGGTTGCTACAACAACAACAGTATTGACATCTTAATGATTTTTAGTACTGTACCACCAGTTCTCCCAGTACACCATTAAAAAAAAGAAAACAACCAAACCCACTGCTGTCAAGTTGATTCCCACTCATAACAACCCTATCCAACAGAGTAGAATTGACCCATAGCGTTTCCAAGGAATGCCTGGTGGATTCAAACTGCCAACCTTTTGGTTAGCAGCTGTAGCACTTAACCACTAGCCTGAAATGTCCCTTCATTTTTAGGTATTATTTAATATCTTTTAGTAATATTTTATAGTTTTCAGTGTACAAGTCTTTCACTTCCTTAGTTAGGTTTATTCCTATGTATTTTATTCCTTTAGATGCTACTGCAGATGGAATTGTTTCCTTATCTTTCTTTTCAGGTTGCTCACTGCTGATGTAGAGACAACTGATTTTTTTTGTGTGTGTGTGTTGAATCTTGAATCCCCTTATTTTGCTAACTTGATTTTTTAACTCTAGTTGTTTTCTTGTGGATTATTTCAGATTTTCTATATATCACATCACACCATCTACAACAAACAAGGATAGTTTTGCTTCATCATTTCCAATTTGGACACCTCTAGAGTCTCCATAACATTTAATTCAACTTAGTGTATTTGTTGAGGTCTACGATGTACTGGGAAACCCTGGTGGTGTAGTGGTTAAGTGCCAAAAGGTTGGCAGTTCAAGTCCACCAGGCATTCCTTGGAAACTCTATGGGTCAATTCTATTCTGTCGTATAGGGTTGCTATAAGTGGGAATTGACTTGATGGCAGTGGGTTTGGTTTTCTTTTTAATGGTATAGTTGGAGTACTGGTGGTATAGTGGTTAAGAGCTCAGACAGCTAACCAAAAAGATCAACAGTTTGAATCCACCAGCTGCTTCTTGGAAACCCTATGGTGCAGTTCCACTCTGTCCGATAGGATTGCTACAGGTTCACTGTGAGTTGAAATCTACTCAGTGCCAATGGTTTGTTTTCGTGTAAGTCAAAGCTAGCAACATATTTATGCTTTCAAAAGACAAGCCTGGTGATGTTATAGAAACTGAGAGAGGGGAGACACTGGAGGACAGGAGATGGGCTCAGGGGTTATTGTAGTAGTTTGGGTAAAAGATGGTTGAACAAAAATAGTAACAGTGGAGATGGATAGAGAGGGAAAGATAAGAGACTTCAGGGAAAATGTGACTGATTGCATGTGGGAGAAAGAAATGTTGCCACAAAATGTAGTGGAGTTCACGCTGCTTCTTGCCTACAGCCAATCTCTGAGACAGGAGTGAGATGAGAAGCAAGATATTTATTGCATACCGGTAGGCAAGGAGACAGAGGTGATCCAAAATCTGCCTGTTTGAAATGGAGACTAGCTGGATATTTTATAAGAAAAGGGGATAAGGATATATGAGTCTTAGAAATCTGTAGAAAGTTAGCCTTTTTTAGGTGGTCACAATGGTTGCATCTCGGATGTGTTGACTTCTTAATTGGTGTTTTGGGCCTGGAGATGGTCTGGCTATCCTATAATCTCCTGGCAGATTACTTTGTTTTTCTGTTGTGGTCTTTAGATTATCATTTGTTTTTCCACTGTCCTAAACACAGCATAGATTAGTCCTTGACTTTGAGAGAAACTAAAGGAAACAATGGACTCATGCTTGGAAACAGAATCAGGAAACAAAATGGTGCAGGTTATGCTTGTGATGTAGTCACTTATGTTACTCTGCGTGTTCCAATACTTCCTCTGTGTTGTGGGTTTCTCAGTCTTGAGAAACAGGGCATTCTGGCTACTTCCTGCTGGATGGGGCAATATTTTGAGGAAGGCTCTCAGGGGTGGTGAGCCATAGGAAAGGCAGAGTTAAAGTTTACCACTAAGTGAGGTGGTAAGCTGAGAGAAAATGTAGGCCCTGTAGGAAGGTGTCTGGAAAACATATCTAAAGTTTTAGACCGACAAGTCCACTTCTCACAGTTCTGGTGAGTATGTCTCTTGGTATCCCTTGGTGTCCAGGATTGGACAGAAATATTCTCTCTCTTACTTGGAGCAGAGAATATGGTTAAATCCAGCAGGGAGGTCACAAAAAGTATACAAGCCCAGAAACTGACAAATAGTATAGCAAATAGAATCACACTAAGACAATATCACTATGTGCTTTTAGAGTACATTGGGTCTTCTGCATGGAAAATATCAATGAATAAAACCTGAGGCTACATAGCTGTTAGGAACGTCTTTCTTAACCATTGGTACAGGTTTCAGTAATGACAGTCAGGAGGGCCTTCATTGGTCTGTATTTTCTATTCATTAAATGTTAGTAGAAAAAGTTAAGAGAGACAAGTCTCCTTTACTCTGCGTGAAGGGCTCACGTGAAAGCTTCCTCAAAAGATCTCCAAGATTTTCTCAGCAAATCCTGGTTGCATAGTAATTAATGCTATTTCTGCTAATCAAAATGTTGACATTTGAAATCTGTCCGGTGACTAACCAGAGAAATGTCTGGAATTTGATTTTACAAATTAGAATAACATTAGATTTCTTATCTGTCAATAAATGGTTTGTGCCTTAACAGATAATGTTGCTGTATTCATATTAATATGGAATCTGAGGTTTTACAAAATGCAGTTGCTGCTGAGGTTTTACAAAAAACAGTTACTGATGCTGCTTACGAACAGGTAAACACCTCAAGAGATTTGTTTCCTCATTCAAAAACCTTACAGTCATAGATTCACTGGTTATTTCAGACAATTGGTCTAATACTGTTAGTGTTTCTATTCTGCTTCCTACTTCATTGTATGGTGCCTGAGATCTTAAAAAACAGGTAGTGTTCAATTACCATTTATTGAACATTTTTGATTAAAGATTCTATAGTGAGGCCATGATCCAAAAGAAAGAACCACAGAAGAGTTCTGTGTAATTATTCTGAAATTTATTTATTTATTTTATGACTGAGTGAAAATATACATTCACATATACATCTGCATGCCCACCTATATGCAACTCCATTGCTCTCCCTGCCTGGTGACAGCACACTATTCCTCTTTGCTCCGTACATGTCTCACCCTCCCAACAGTCTCCCTGCCCTCCTCTCCACCCACTCCCCTTCCTCCAGTCAGAGGTCAGCAGGATAATATCCTATAGATGCATAGAACCATAAAGTGCACCCAATATATAGACACTCTGTGTCGCCAAGTCCAACCCTTGCTGTCTGAAGAGTGGACCTTCCTTATGATCCATGGGCAAGGGCAGCATCAGGGCCAGGGGCCATGCTCCCAGGGGACCCCTGAAGCTGCTGGACCATCAGTTGAGGTCTTTTAGTGGAGATCTCTGGTGCACCCCTTTTTATTCTTGTGTTGCCAGTGAGACTCAACTTTGGGAGCTCCATCGCAGCCATCACTGGTTGTGGCCGGGCACCATCCAGTTCTTCTGGTGCCAAGTTGATGTAGGCACCCACTCATGGGTCTCTCTATCTTCTGGGTTGTCTTTACCCCATGTCCTTTTGGTCCTCAGTGAGCATCTGTTCCTGCTGAGTTGGGACCATTTGCTGTGCCCTTGGATGGCAGCTTGGCAGCTTTTAAGACCTCAGACGCCACTCACCAATGTGGGGTGCAGAGAGCCCTCTTAGCAAAATGCTAGTTGTGCCAATTGGCCTCAATTTCACCTAACAGCATGGTCCCCTGCCCCCTGCCCCAGCTACTCTGTCTTTGCAATATTGGGTTAAGATGGAAGGAGTACTGAAGTTATGCTGAAGTCCACTTATTATTGTTCTTGTTTCTAATGTGTGCTATCACCGATTTCACCCAACCAGATTTCTAGCAACTATCTAGTCTAAACCCTCCCCCCTCGCCCTCCCTCCCCTCACTTGCAGCTGTCAAAGAGTCTTTTTTTTCTATACCTAAGTCTGTTTTTGAGTTCTTATCATAGTGGTCTCATACAATATTTGTTCTTTTGTCACTGGCTACTTTCACTCAACATAATGTCTTCCAGTTGAAACCAGGTTATGAGGTGTTTCCCGGAATCATCATTATTCTTTATCGTTGCACAGTGCTCCATTGAGTATATATACCATAGTTTACCTATCCATTCCTCTGTTCTTGGGCATCTGGGTTGATTCTATCTTTTTGCTGTCATAGACTGTGCTGTGATAAACATTCTTGTGCATATATCCGTTGGTGTGAAAGGCCCTGATTCTGTAGGATATATTCCAAGTAGTGGAATTACTTGGTCAAATGGTACAGCTATATCCATTTTTTTAAGGAAGCACCAGATTACCTTCCAAAGAGGCTGGACCATTTTGCAACCCCACCAACAGTGTAGGAGGGTTTCACTTTCTCCACAGCCTCTCCAGCATTCGTTGTTTTGTGTTTTTTGGATCATGGCCAACCTTGTTGGGGTGAGATGGTATCTCATTGTCGTCTTGATTTGAATTTCTTTAATAACTAAAGATTGTGAACATGACTGCATGTGGTTTTTGGCTGCTTGGATCTCCTCTTTAGAGAAATGTCTGTCCATCTCCTTGCCCATCACTTAATTGGATGATTTATCTCCTTCTTATTGATATTTTATAGTATCTTTTACATTATGGAGATCAGGTGTTGGTCTCACATAGAGTCACCAAATATTTTTTCCCATTCTGTAGGTGTCCTTTTAATTCTATTAATAAAGTCTTTGGATGAGCAGAAGTGTTTGATTCTTAATAGTTTCCATTTATCTATTTTCTCTTCTGTTGACTGTGGTTTGTTTGACAGATTTTGGAGTCTGTCTGCATTGTGTACTAAAACTTCCATTGTTGTTCCTACCTTTTCTTGGATGAGCTTTATTGTTTTAGGTTTGATATTTAGGTCTTTTATCCAGTTAGAGTTCATTTTTGTACAAGGTGTAAGATATGGGTCTTGTTTCAGTTTATTGCAGATGGATATCCAATTTTGCCAGCACCATTTGTTGAACATACTGTTTTTACCCCAGTTTAATGTGTTAGGGCTTTTGTCGAATATCAACTGTTCATAGGCAGATGGTGTCATCTCTTGGGTCTCAATTCTGTTTCATTGATCAATCTGTCTTTTCTTGTACCAGTACCAGGCTGTTTTGACCACTGTGGCAGTGTAGTATGGAGAAATCTTAAAGAAATTTATCAATCACTATGGGACAAATAACAGATGAAGTTGGTAATAGAGTGGAAGCATAACAGTAATTCTTGATCCTCAGCTTTTTCTTAGTCCAAGAGGAGAGTCTGCTGTAGACAAGAAACACATAGACTTAGACAGCTAGCTACTTGGTTACACACTGTAACATCCTTACGAACACCAGATTTGTTTGGTTGGTTACCATTAGGAATAAGCACCTGAGCTAGATCACATAGTAATATTTGTATTGTACATATGAACAGTATTTTTTATTTGCTTATACACCTAAAAAGCAAAAACACCTCAGGCTAGAATGTTGATATATGTTGAGGCTCCTCACTCCAGCCATACGCTTGATGAGGATGTTGCTCTTGCTTAATAATGTGGTGAAGAACTGCCGAGGGCCTTTACTCACAAAGGCCACTATCAGCAAAGCTATATGCCTGTGTGATAACAAGTGGACGCACGTCACCCCTGACATATTTTTTGGCTGTACTAATAATATTTTGCACCCTAGATAAATCTTACTCAAAATTACCCTGTTTTCCCCTGGCACTAGGACCAAGGAAGACACTTTCTAAGAGGGGCTTTACAACCCTCTTGACTTATGAAATTATATTGGGAAAATCTGACCAGAAACTTCTAGGGAAAAGAGCTTGGAGGAATGAACTTCAATATAGCATGCCTGAAAGCATCAAAGCCTGCCCAGCTGCACTGGCTTCCCCCAACTGCATCTTCTCCCCTCTGCCTTTTTTCCACATATGACATACAAGTTTGCAGAAAAACCCCTGAAAGGCTTCCCAAGGACAATTCTCCACACAGCCCTTATAGCTATACAAGCATCTCACTCTCTACAGCAAAAAGACAGATAAACTTCCAAGTTCATTATAATAGGTATAACAAATGAATAAACACTGAAGAAACATCTTTCTTAGAACAGCTGGGTTGGGTTGGGGGATGGTAGACACTATCTGCACAGGGAGAGATAAAATAAAAACTTAGAGAAGCAAATAGAGAGAGCTAAATAATGAAGCTTTGAGCAGTCTATCCTTCTGTGTCTTCAACCTTGAGGTATCAATAGAACCATTAAGCTCAAAGCATAACTTTGTTTTCACTGACAGTTATCGCCACAAAGACCTGCCTCAACCAATTATCGAAAAAGCCTTGACAATTAACTAGAAAAAAAAAGACCACGGGGGGTCAGTTTCTTGTTAGCCAATAATGATGGGTTAGTTTCTTGTTAGCCAATAGTTTATATGATGGAAAAAATAGGGTGAAAATCATGTCACCTCATCTATAAAATATAAAGACAGACAGACCGTTGTTGGGTTGCCTTTCTCCAAAACTCTTTCCTGTCTCACTCAATTCATTTCTGCGCTGACGCCTCTCCCTCCCTCTGTAGGGCCCCCCAAAGTTGTTGGGGCTGGCTCCCGGCAAAGAACTAGGTGGTATCTGATGGAAAACTAGTAGTATGAATTTAAAGAGCCTGCTATTGCTGTCATCTAGAAACCAACTAGTTCCAGTTATTAATCATTGATATGTTATCCCCAAAAGGAAACAAAATAGTTTTGAAAACGATGCTGCAGTCACTGTTCCTTGTCCTCAATTGAGCGTGGAAGGTGGGACCCAACTGGAGCTACACTCACAAGGACATATAAGCTAAGTCCTACGGTAAAAAAAACAAACAAACAATAAAACCTAAACGAAACCCACTGCTGTTGAGTGAATCGCAACTCATAGTTTCCCTATAGGTCAGAGTAGAACTGCCCCATAGAGCTTCCAACGAGCACCTGACAGATTTGAAATGTCAACTTTCAGTTAGCAGAAATAGCATTAACTACTATGCAACCAGGAGTTGCTAAGAAAATCTTTTGAGGAAGCTTTCACGTGAGCCCTTCACGCAGAGTAAAGGAGACTTGCCTCTCTTAACTTTTTCTACTAACATTTAATGAATAGAAAATACAGACCAATGAAGGTCCTCCTGACTGTCACTACTGAAACCTAAATGATTCAACCTTAAATGATTAAGAAGTTTCTAACAGCTAAATAGTCTTAGGTTTTATTCATTGATATTTGGTTGCTAAGTTTACCAACAGAAATTTCTAATTTGGGGTTACAGTATCTAAAACCATCAGTTAAGTAATTTAGGAGAAAGGAAAAGTTTCACATATGTAGAAAGTTAAGACCTTAGAATATCAACAACATTCCCAGGTAAGACCCTTAGTATCTTTTTGTTTACTCAATCTTATGTGGCTTAGTTTAACCTGATTCTGAATCAGCTGAAGTCTGCAAACCCACCAGTTTCTGCACAGGAGTTTTGGAAATCTTGATTTACACGTCTAATGTAGTCTTTTGTTGTTGTTGAAATGTTCTGGTCAAATGTTTTCAGAAAATCAGAAAAGTAAAAACTTACCTGTAGATGATAAAACTTAATATGGTCATGATTAATTTATAACAATACATAGTCTTAATAGTGAGAAAAAACCTGATAGAAGTTAATTACGAGCAAAATGTGAAGGCCAAATAAAATTTGTTAAAACTACTTTAGGCAATAATATTTCTAAATATAACCATTAGCTGTATTTTTAGAGAACTTGAGATATCATACATTAATAATCTTGAGGCATAATCCCTTACATAGCAAGATTAGCAAGTCTCTAAATGCCTCATAGCCACTCTGTAGGCAAGAATAGAACTGCCCAATAAGGTTTCCAAGGAGTGGCTGGATTGGAACCGCTGACTTTTTTGATTAGCAGCCATAGCTCTTAACCATTGTGTTACCAGGTTCCAATATGGTATATAAAGAGAAATCAAACTGTTTTAGTCACCTGGTACTGCTCTAAAAGAAAATACCACGAGTTGGAAGGCTTTATGAAGAGAAATTTTATTGACACAGTTTGGTAAGCCACAGATGCACTTATGAGTTATAGGTCCATTCAATAAGAGAAATTAGCACAGTCTGGTAGGTTGAGTCCAAATCCAGTGAGAGCATCTTGGCACAAGAAACTTAGCTCCAAAGGATGTGTTCTGCTTTTGGTGCTGCTTTATTGGTGCATTGAGGTTCCCAACTTACTCTGCTTACCTCTCTCCCTTATATCCTGCAGCTGGTAACTTGAGTTCTGCCTCACCGATACAACTGCTGCCCATTGTCCCTCAGAGGCAGGATTCACAACATATGAGAGGAACTGCACCATACTGGGACTTACAGTCAAATCAATACATACATTTTTAGGGGGACACAATGCAATCCATGACACAAACCCACTGTTGTAGAGTGGATTCCAACTCATAGCAACTCTATAATCCATAGAGTTTCCATGGACTACTGACCTTTTGGTTAGCAGATGCAGCACTTGACCACTATCCCACCAGGGCTTCCTCAATGTAGCACAGAGTAGCTAAAATTTTCAGGTTTATACAAAGGTCTGAAACGAGAAATCCAAAATGAGAAATTTTCTTAGGAGTTGTCTCAGCTTGCATGCTAGACCAATGTTCTGATAGAAATTAAAATAAAATTTTCATTGGAGGAATAATTTAATCCCACAGGACGGAGAAACATGTGGCATTCAGCATATACTTGTGGTGAGTATTCTGTCTCATAAGTAAAACAGGTATGGAACAGGCAGAGTAAACATATGCAGATAACCTCACATCACAGAGGTCACAGGTGAAAAGATGAGAAATTTACAAGATGTTGTCCAACTATAAACTTTCTTAACATTAATTTTCAGAAATTTCACAGAATTCTTTTAGTCCTTATACAGTTTAATTAAGGCAATATTTCTAAAGGGAGATACATAAACTTTCTCAATGTGGGAGGTTAGTGACTGATTGTACGCTGAGTCAAACCTAATGGGAGTCCTTGAAATAGTCAAGTTGACCATTAGTTAAGAAAGAACGAAGATTAAATCAACTCTGAATCTGAATTCTTTTGAAATGTAAACACTGCCCATTAGGCTAAGAAGGAGTCATTTAGGGGCTGGGCATATACAGTGGAATTCCCTCATAGCAGCTAAGATAGTAAGTTATTTTCCCCACGTTAAACCCCAAATCTCTGTACTTTGCATTAGACAGATAGTCAAGATTTTTACAGCTTTGATCTGCCTTCTTTGTTTTTCAAGCAAATTGAGTTTTAATTTAGATATGGAGTCAATATGGAGTCAATCAATTCAGATTACCCGGTACTTCAATTTCTAAAATTCAGAGTCCAAAGCTGGAATACTCTTTTACAGATTATGGTGAATTCTGAGAACTTGGTCCAGTTACTTTGACACTGAAGGACTGATTATGTAATTTTAGGGCAATGAATATAAAAACTGTTTATTCTATTATTAATGAGACATGAATTACTGAAGTCTTTATAAAAACATGTATTTGTGAAATTTAGTTTGATATATGTGAGTTTATTATATTCTCTTTGCCAAGTGCCAAGCTTTACTGCAATATATATTGAAAGTTTCCATAATGAAATTTTTACAAAGAAATATATTTAGGTTATTTTTATCAGTTAGGGAGCAAGATAACCTCACAATTATTCAGTCATCAAACATTTATTGTCTAGTACGTGCCAGGTACTATGCTAGCCAATTAGAGGATACAAGCATTTCTGTATATAAGTGCTACCAGAGTGGAAAAAATAATGTGCTGGAGGAATTAAGAACTGCATGGAAATCTAGCTGGAGTGATCTTGGGGAGAATACAAGGCACAGACCATGCATTTCTAATGAACTCATTTGGTATAACTTCATAGGGAAGCTTTGAAACTATGATATACAGAGATGATAAGACGTGCCCTTTTTGTGTGGGATTCCTGTCTATGCACAGTTCCTTACTGGAGGTCAGTAAGCCTGCTGGACAGTCAGGGGAAAGCAGCTAAGAGTAAATTTTATTCTGCTATGTTTAGTTTAGATTGAAACTTTACCTATGGCCCTGATTCCGAGAATTATTTCAATATTAAAAAAAGAAATGATTTTGAAAGCGTAATTATGACTCCAAATTGTCATAAGAAAGTTGATTACAGTTCTTTCCTAGGACAACTCTATCACTTAGACATCCTCTTTTTAACCTACCCAGGTTTTTAATCTCCCAGAGTCAGAAAATCCACAAACTCATGCCAGCCCTGCGTCTGCCTTCAGGTCACTTGTTTTAACGTCTCTAGGCTTGTTTCCTCACCAGCAATACCTTATTTGCCCATTTTGCAGTCATGAAGCCCTGGTGGCGCAGCAGGTATGAGCTACTGGAGCTACCACTGGTAACCAAAAGATCGGCAGTTTGAATCCACCAACTGCCCCTTGGAAACCTCATGGTGCAGTTTACTCTGTCCTGATGGGTCGCTGTAAGTCAGTCAGAAGTGATTTGATGGCAATTGGTTTTTGTCTTTGGTTTTTCAGGGACAAAAAAAGGTGAGAGATGCAAACATGGTTTGAAAAGTGGAAACTAGTTGCCTTTTGGGAACTGTATCCCTGTGATTCAGGGAGGTCACCTTATCCAATGATCAGACCTCGCCACTTGCTGGGAACAGCCTGGTATACTCCACATAGTATAACCATAAAACCATAAAAAACTTTCTGCCTGTCTTCCCCACTCTCCTGATTAAAAAGGCTCTCTCCTTATCAAAATTTTGACCATAAACAAACTTTACCTCTACCCCTTCTAATCAACAGTTCTTCCTTATAAGACCCCAAATCCCCTAACCAGAATTTCTTGCTACCCTTCTTCTATTATCAAATCATAAATCCTCTCATCCTTCACTACCTCATCCAGACTTTTAAACTATAAAAACATGCTCTACTGGCCAGGCGGCGAGCTGAGCCATGTCTCGGTTCAGACCTCACTTTCTCTGTCCTAGAATATACTTTACAGGACTCTCGAGGTGGTGTGTCTCTGCTCTTGTTTTGTGCCATTCTCCCCCCTCCTCAACATCTGGTGGACTGATAAGCTGTGCTCCACTGGGTTTTCAATGAGTGATTTTTCTAAATTAGAATGCCAGGCCTTTCTTCCGATGTGCTTCTGAGTAGAGTAGAACCTCCAACTTTTCAGTTAGCAGCCAAGCACATTTATCACTTCCATTCTCCAAGTCTATTCAAAGTCTGATCACTATTATTCTCAAAGTCTTATTCATAACCTCAGATATAATTCATGGTTGAGTGAGCATAAGGTGGACGTACTTCACTGTTTTATTGTTTTCCAGAGCCTCTACTTCAGGATAAACAAAAAAATTCCTCACACCAGCCTTCACTTTGACTGTTCAATACTGTACCTTCGCTTTTTTCTTTCTTTTTATTGTGAATTAAGAACAATTTTTTACAGTCTATATCATGTTGCCACGTAACACCCAGAACTTTCACCTCTATTCTATTCTAGCTACCCCCTCCCCACGTGACAGGAGTCTTCCCGTTTTGTTCAGAACTTCCTGTGACATTTTGATAAAGGTCCGGCCCTCTTCACCTAGTCAGCTCAGCTCCAGCAGTGTCCCTCAGACAACCCCATGTACATTTTTAAAGGTTTGTTTGCCTCCTGTATCACTCTATGTTTCGTATGGTCCAGGTCAGTCTTTGTCTGGGAAGCTGACAATACTGTTCCCTTTTAAATCAATGTGCTCCACTTGCTCTTCGGAAGACTGTTTATCTAGAACAGCATCCTCCGAAACAGAGGAAAGAAAGATGCCATATTTTCCATAAGTCTTGCCTTGGGCTGCAGTCCCATGCACATTTATTTAATTCCAAACTAGAAGAGAACCAGGAGGCGCGCAGATTAAGAATAAACCAAACCTCGGCCTTCAGGAGGTTGCAGGCCTATCAAGATAAGGTGATAACCTGTTTGTGTTAGGAGAGTGGGCGCTGCCATCCATTTGCAGGACTGCAAAGGCAGCAGACAAGCAGCAGGGGGCAGAAGCGGCTCCAGCCCGGTTCTAAGGCTCACCTGGGCAAAGCCAGGATGGGAATGCCGTTCCCCTTTCGCTTCTGCGATTTTCAAGCTAGATATTCGCCGTTCCGCTTCCCCGGAGCCCGGAAAAGATAACAGATATAAGATTCTTCCCTTCTATTAATAGTACATAACAACCACTGGCCGAACTTCGGACTCACAGCGCTTAGCCCTATCGCTTTCTTAAGGATACCTGCGCCCTCCAGCGGAGAAGGGGTAACGTAAAGCCTAGAAGAGCAACCAAAAGCGCAGGATACCTTAAGGTCCTCCTCCTTAAAGAACTGGGATGTCTCTGGTCCCGCCCTCTTACGGAAACCCACCCCGACGCAATCTCATTCTGCAGCACGGATTGGCTGGCTCCTGTGCGTGAGAACGTTGCGTCGCGGGGAGGGTCGAGGAGAGGTGCCTGTGAGACCTCGCAGTCACTGCTCCCTGGCCACCGCCCCCGCTGTAGCGCCGGGTCCGCCTCTCCCCTGTCTGTACAGGGTGAAGGCTACTGTTGGGGCTTCGGGTGGTCACAAGCCACGAAGCATCTCCGCCGAGCCGTCTTTTTTAGCTGGCGGCTTTTCTCGGTCCATTTCAGGTCGGGGGGTGGAAAATGGCGCCGGCGCCCCAAGGCGTTCAGGAGGAGCTGCTGCTGGGGTGTCGGTCCGGACCACTTCTCCGCCTCCTCTTCCTCACCCAAGCCGGCTTGCTGCTGCTGCCGGCTGCCTGGGCTGGTCTCTGTCCCGCGCCCTGCTCCTGCCGCCTCGCTCTGCTGGACTGCAGCCGGAAGAAATTGCCTGCGCCGAGCTGGAGGACGCTGTCGGGCCCGCTGCCCCCAGACACCTCCAGCCTGTGAGTTAGGGGGGCCGGGCGGGGGGACCACAGGAAAGGGGATCGCAGGCCTTGTTCAGAGGAGGCGGTCGGGATTTTAAGTGCTGAAGGAAAAGAACACTTTGGTGTTGTGAACCTGGTATTGGGTAGTGGGAGCTAGAAAAAGCCACTGTCAAGGTTTCTGGGAACTTGTATGAAGAACAGGGTAAAGCTGTTTGGGGCTAGGGAGTCAGTGATCCTAGGGCTGAGGAGGAGTTTGGGAGGGGACGTTGTTAGGGGCTCATGGGTCCTGGGCGCGTTGTTTGGTTGGGAGGCGGGGCGAGCATGGAACAGGGCGCCTCGCTCACTTTCGGCCGCATCGATTGGGGTGTACCCAGGCACGTGATTTTATGATTTCTGTTGCCAGAGACACATGTTCTTTTGTCTTAGTTCAGAATATGCATTATTTTGTGCCGCGGTTTTGGTACTTTTGTTTTTGGTGCCATCGGGCCATCCCTTGTGACAGTAGAACTGCCCCCTCCCTTTCCCATCCTCCCGCGTAGGATGTACTGCCCAAAAAAGTAGCATACTTGATTCAAATTAGGAGTCACTGTAATGAGAAGGCCTATTTTTTCCAAAATTGTGTTATTGTTGTTTTAGGTGCCCTACTAGAGTCAATTTCGACTCATGGCGGCCTTACATACAACAGAAGGAAACACTGCCTGGTCCTTTGCCATGCCCACAATCGTTGGTTTGCTTGAGCCCAGTGTTGCCACCACTGTGTCAAGTCTATCTTGTTAAGGGTCTTCCTCTTTTTCACTGACCCTCCACCTTACCTTCTCCAGGGGTTGAGCCCTCCTGACATGTCCAAAGTTCCAAAATTATGTGATGCTTTGTTTTCAGTATGTTTCCTTGTGGGAAAGAGCCAAAAATCTGCTTTATGTATTTATTGGGTGAGTTATTCTGGGGACTCCACTGCTGAATGCTCACCGTAATAGGCCTGTGTTATTAGACAGTGGAACTTGGAGAAGCCATCAGCCTGAGACCACCTGGTGGCGTTAGGAACAGCAACCCAAACCAGCCAACCACAGTGTCATGGAGTCAGTTGTGGCTCATAGTGACGCTGTAGGATGGAGTAGAACTGCCCTATAGAATTCCAAGGAGAAGCTGGTGGATTTGAACTGTCAACCTGTTTGTTAGTAGCTGTAGCACTCAGGGAACAATAACAGTAATTAAATGCTTCAATTATGGGAGGCCTTAACTCAGCCAGTAACATATAGTTATTTCTGTGCCGCTAACTGAGCAGTACCTTTTATTAATTGATACGCTTCTAGTAGAGTCCTTTAAAACAAAAAGAATACCCTGAGGTGTAATTAAAATAAGAGGATTTTGGATTTTCACTGGAAATAGACTACTTGTACAAGTAGAAGCCCTCTCTCTGTTTCCTGGGGTTGAAAGGTATGTGTACATTTCTAAATATAGATAGAAAAGACAGCTTTCTGGTAAATTCACTGAGAAAATTAGTTTAAAAATCAAATGTTGTAGTAAGCATAGAACTGCAGTATAACAAGCTTCTAGGGTCGCCATGAGTCAGATATGACTTGACGGCACTTGGCTTGGCTTCTGTTGCTTTATGACAGCCCTGCACCTGTAACTAATTCTGGTTTTATCCACACAAATTGAATTTAAAAATTCATATCAGTATACAACATTCTGAATTAAATCTAGGATCTAGTTCATCATCTTTGTTTTATACACAGCAAGTGCCTTTCTAAGGAATTTTTGGAACAGCTTCCTGAATTATGACAGAATACATCTGGTGCCTGTTTAAAAACAGTGCAGCTTCATTAAGGTGTAATTTAAATAAATTTATCCAACTTTTTAAGACCCTCAATTGGTAGCTAAACAGTAATTAGAAAAAAGTTTTATGTAAAATATAGTTTGTGTCAAGGTTTGATTTTTGTTTGGTCAAGACAAATTGCCTGAAGCCAAATGACATTCAAAAATATTAAAAGTCCTATAATGAAATTGACATTTTCAGTGTAACTGAAATGCCTCAGAGATCAGTTCTCTTGTAGCACTGTAATCGAATGGAAGTCTTACATTAGCAGGTGGATATTTAGAATATTAAAAGGTAGAATCTCTTGCTGTTTTAAATTGAGAAATGTAACATTCTTCAGCAGTTGCCTTCAACTGTACAACCACCAAGTACTCCTAGGTTTCTGTATGCAATTTTGAATTTTTAAAATGTAATGCGTTAAGTATATTAGCGAATTAAATGCAAACTTGCAGTCATCAAAAAGATTATGGCCAAAATTCATTATTGCTAGTTTTTGGAAGCCTGATTAGCGACTGTCTTCATTCCTCCCTGTATCAGAAACTGTCTTTCAAACTTTATTTGGTTAATCAAAATTTCACTGGCATATCTGGGTGCAGTGCTCTGCATCACATTATTCTGTATTTCACCCCCATGCAGTGTACATACACATGAATTGGGGGATCAGGTATATCAACTTAATGAACTTTTTGTTTTGCCAAATTAGGCCATTAGAACTTCTTCCTCAAGTCACTTGTAATTGTGGTCTTTTCATGATTGCACCAGCAAATTAGGAAGTCCATACTTTAGAATTAAGGACAGTTGTATAGATTCAGTAAGTTTAGCTTTATGAAAAAATATAAGCATATCATTGTGTTTTCCTTTCACTGTAGACTGACAGAAGCTTCATCTTGGATCAGTATTTGAGAACTGCTACTTGGAAACCCTGGTGGCTTAGTGTGTTAAGTGCCATGGGGTAGTTCTACACTGACCTCTAGGGCAGCTGTGAGTTGGACCTGACTAGAAGGCAATGGGTTTTGGGTTTTTTGGGGGTCTGATCCCTGGAAACTGTGGTGGTATAGTGGGTTAAGGGCTGTGTCTGCTAACCAAAATGTCGGCAGTTAAAATCTTCCAGGCACTCCTTGGAAACTGTGGGGCAGTTCTACTCTGACCTATAATGTTGAGTCACTATAAGTTGGACCTGCAGTGGGTTTGGATTTTGGTACCTGATTCCTGCTGGCATAGTGGTTAAGTGCTACTTCTGCTAACCAAAAGGTCAGCAGTTCAGATCCTCCAGGTGCTCCTTGAAAACTCTGTAGGGCAGTTCGACCCTGACCTGTAGGGTTCGTATGAATTGAAATTGACTCAGTGGCAGCGGGTTTGGTCCTTTTTTGGTATTTACTGTACCTGATAATTTTATTGAGTTGTTTCTATATTTAGATACCTATAGCTTCTGAGCCCTTTTTATTTTTATTGTAACTATTTAAGATTTTTTGGCATTTGTTCTTTTAGAATTGTTAGAACCAGTCAGTTCTTTGTTCTATAAAGACGACATTAGCTTATGTTGAATAAATTTAGGGAAGCCTGTCCAAATTTATAGTAGCTTGTATCTTGGGCTTCAACCTCTTCCACTATTGCTCTGTGTAAATGATACTGGTAAAATATATTCACTGTTAATGTGTGGATTCAGTCCCGATTCCTTCCGGGGAACCAAGCTCACTATCAGTGACTTGTGCAGTATCGAGGAAAAACTTGGTAACTTTGCCAACATTTCCTATTTCCTTCTAAAGAAGCAGATAATTGTAGCATCTACCTTTCCACATTTGTGGTAATATTGCAGAGTCCCTTGATGGTGCGAATGGTTATCACTCTTGGTTGCCAGCCAAAAAGTTGGATATTGGAGTCCACGTAGCATCTTGGAAGAAAGTCCTGGACATCTAAAAAAAACAGTCATTGAAAACCCAGTTGGAGCAAAGTTCTACTCTGACATGCGTGGTTCACCGTGAGTCTGAATCTGTTTGACAGCAGCTTCTTTTTTAAATGATACTGGGAGAATTTAAATACTCTTGGGAAAATATTTTCAGGTTGTAGAAGGATATTACCTGAAAGTTGATTTAAGGATCTTTTAAGTTCGTTCCAGTTCTGGGTTTTTATTTACTTTCCTGAAAGTGAACTCTTTCAGCCTTCTATTTTATGTGGAGGACAAAGATTTTGAAGAAAATTCTTCCAGGTGGAAACATTTTTGACATAACACAGTACTTTCCATTAGGAAAGTAAAGAAGGAGCTAGCTAGCCAAGTGCCGTTGAGTCGGATCCAACTCATGGTGAATCTACTTTAATTGCTTTTGAACCATAGGGTGGTGAACTGAAAATGAGTCCTTTTTAAAAAAGACACGGATTAGGTTTCGCAGCTGCAGAGATCCCGCTTGTTACCTTCAACTGTTATGAGCTATGTTTTCTGCTTCCTTCTTCAATTTTGTTTCTAAGATACTTTTCCTGTACTTCTCACAGAGAACTGAGATTGATTGAGGGGTTAAGCATACAGTGTGTTTAGAAACCTAGTTTATTCTCTGTGATCAAGCCTGGGTCGGACTTCCCCACTCCTGGTCTCTAATCTTCCGCAAACGGGAATCAAGGGGAAACTTTCATGCTCTGACTATCACTCCCTTCGGCGCATGTACTCTAGTTGGTGGAGAAAAACTGCGTATTCTTCATCGCTTCCATCTCTGCAGTGAGCACAACTTACATCACAAACACCATTATGTTTGGAAGCCATTAGCAGCAGTCTTATTTTGCCTTTTAGTTTTGTTTATACCAGTGTCCACAAGCTCAGGACCTTCAGGTTGTCTTTCCTGTCCCAGAGGCAAACTCTCCCTCACTGCCACTCTGTATCCCTTTCCCCTGTTGAACCCTTTTGGCTTTATTTTTGTCCTTACGGAGTATTATCATCCAACATGCTACATAGTGTATTTTGTCTTCCCTCTAGTAGAATGTAAACATCACTGGGACAGAGATTTTTGTCTCTTTTGTTTATTGCTGTGAATGAACAGTCACTGGGTATTAAGTATACAAAAATATTTGTGGAATGCATGCAGTGAATAAATAAAGAAGGTGTTCAATTATGCCTTTTGACAGAGATCAGAAGCTCTCAAAGCAGTCCTGTTTTATTTTTTCTGTAGTCTTTTAAATACCAGGTGTCTTGGTTATCTAGTCTTGCTGTAACAGAAATGCCTCAAGTGGGTAACTTGCAAGAGCAGGAGGCTAGAAATCTAAATCAAGGTACTCAGTGTTCTAAGGGAAGGCTCTGAGGGAAGAGTCTTGTCTCTTTCATCTTGTCTAGTTCTGGCATTCCTTGGTTCCTTGCCGATCTTCAGGGGGTGTTTAGCTCCCTGGTAGTGCTTCCTTTTGTGTCTAATCTGCTTTTTTTATAATTCAGAAGTGATTAGGTTTAAGATATACTCTATAGTGACAAGGCTTCATTAACATGACAAAACCCTTCTCGTGAGATTGTATGCTTAGGTATAGGAGTGCAATATAGATAGTTACTTAAGATGGACCTTCTAGCCATACTCTTTGTAAGTCCAGCAAGATGAATGAGTGGGGACTATGCAGATCAGGTGCTTGTGGCCCACCAAGGGGTTTGAGAGTTTGTTAATAGTGTAAATAAGGTGCATAGCACCCCTGGGTGAGGGACCTTGCAGATATATGGAACTCTAATGAAGGACTTGGTCAGTTTTGCCCGCTGACAGGCTTGAAGGCAGATGGGGGGGGGGGGATCCAGAGGGAGAGAGAGTTGTTAACACAGAATACTGAGAGGGAGAGCTGATAACATCAGAGGCAGCACAAAACTGCGGCAGCTGCAGCAGAGGCAGCAGAACTAGGAGACCTGTAGGGGATGGTGGTACATTGGGCTCCCTGGCCCATCAGGTGGGCAAGCTGAGTACCTTTGGGCACTAGACTTCCTGGTAGAGAGGGGTGCCTCCAGGCACTTAAACAGGCAGAGCTAAAAGAGCTTTTTGTTAACACTTGCCTGAGCAGAGTAGAGACCAGGTTGAAGGTACAGGAGGCCTAGGGGCCAGAGAGAGGTTTACACGTGAACAAGGCTGAGAAGAGGCTGCCCGAAACTGTATTCTGAGTATTCCTGAGCATTCCTGAACCTGAGTTGTGAAAGGGGGGCTGAAACAGCCTGTATGTCAGGAGTGCTCAAAACTAGGGACCTGAGAGACATTGTTTCAGATCACCCCCAACACAGAAGGAAAGACAGGCCGCACAAGCACCAGGTGGCAGTGCTAGGGTGGTGCCCTCTCTGTAGGCTCCACTATAGATTTTGTGAACTGTAGAAAATAAAGAACTCCTTTTGTCTTTTGATGAAACCAGTGATAAAAGAATCGAGCAGGAGGCTGGGAAGATGGAGAAGTAACTTATGCTTGAGTGGTATTCTGGGTTACTGGCTGCATGAGTCTAACACCACTTTGTTGTCGCTGATGGTCTGTGAGATTGTGAAGCAGACCTCCACCCAGTCACCCTCCATCCAGTTGACCTCCTCCACCCAGTTGACCTCCTCCACCCAGTTGACCTCCACTCAGTTGACCCCGACATGCCCCAACCTGCCCACATTGTTCCCTACATCTACATGTGGTCTTTCCCTTTAAATAGTCAGACTTTGCCTGACAGTTTGGACAGGATTTGGAGATGAAAATATCTCCCTGTCCCTTTGCAGTGCCGGCTTGCAAATAAAACCTTTGATCTCATCCCAAAATCTCCTGTCTCGGTGAATTGGCTTTTTGCAGCAGGTAGCCGGTAACAATTGTAAACCATTATTTTCCTAATAAACCCCATAATTTTGAGTATTGTCTGAAGTTCTGTCATCCAAATGGAATTCTGCCATTAAAATGATTATCAGAACCAGAAGAGAAGTAGAGTGCATGGGAGGTACAGTCGGTGTCAGAATTGGTCCAGATGGTAGAGAGAGAAGACGACCTCTCTGCCTCCAAGGACCAGCCTTGGGCTGTTGATCTTGATTCTCCCTCTCAGTGGTGAAGTTAGAGGAGGTCAGATGCCTCTGCCATGCCATTTTTATAATTGATTAGAATTCCAGCATGTATTTTGGGGGTATAATTCAATGTGTGACAGATAGTGTCTTATTAGTCATCTCGTGTTACTTTAACAGAAATACCACAAGTGGATGGCTTTAAAAAGAGAAATGTAGTTTGTCACAGTACAGTCAATACAAGTCCAAATGTAGGGCATTGGCTCCAGGGGAAGTCTTTCTGTGTTGGCTGTGGAGCAAGGTTTTTGTCATCCGTGTTCCCCTGGGCTGGAAGCTTCTGAGGCACAGGGACCCCAGTCCTTTCCAGAGGACAGGCTCTGCTCCCAGCTAACTGTGCTTTCTTTCCTGATGGTATGAAGTCCCCAAATCGAGGTTAGCTTCTTTATATCTCTAGAGACTGCCTCAAGGTACAGTGTAGTCTTACAGAATGAGTCCTGCCCACCAACACAACAGCTGTCCATCCTCCCTCATTAACATCATAGGGGCGAGGTTTACAACAGAAGAACATCCCACAATGCTGGAATCCTGGCCCAGCCAAACAGTCACACAGATTTTGGGGGAAACAGTTCAATCAGTGACAGATGGTTTCTTTTCAAGATACCTCATTCTTTATAGTAAACATTGTAATTGAATCAGGGTATCATCTTAGCTAATTTGTATTTCAAAATCATCTTTAAAAAAATAAATACAGGCACATTGAATTATTACCAGCTCTAGTTTCTCTCTCAGTATCTAAGATGTTTTGTCACATTGCACCAAAATTCAGAAAAACTCTCACATGTACAAATACTCCTTGTTGATTCTGAACATCTTTGTTTTTAGCATCAGTGAGACAGCTACTAGATATTAATGAGTAATCGATTACAGGCGGAGTGTTAGGGCTTACACCTGTAGTGGGAGAAGTCTTTAGTAGTCTGCAACTCTGTTCCAACTTGTACACCATCCACCCATCTCTAGAGTTGAGGTACTTTAAGGACATTGTGAATGTGTCACATGTCATGTCATTCTAAGAACTAGCACAAACACCTGTTTTGTTCTCTAAAAGAAGTCGACCTGACAGATCCTTAAACCAACCTTTTTTTGTTGTATACACTGCCCTTGGCTTGCGTGCTACTGTCTATGAACTATTTCACCTTTAGCAGTCATTTTAAAGCATATACAACAGGCTTTTCTTTAGTTTTGTGTTAAGGTTTTTAACATATTTCGTTTTCTTTATCATGGTC
Organism: Heterohyrax brucei; assembly: GCA_028571685.1. Classification (NCBI taxonomy): domain Eukaryota; kingdom Metazoa; phylum Chordata; class Mammalia; order Hyracoidea; family Procaviidae; genus Heterohyrax; species Heterohyrax brucei. Next base: position 162,882,804 of record CM053140.1, read on the forward strand.
TATCTTGGGAAGTAGTAAACAAAAGATGTGATTGCCACCGTCAAGGCAATTTTTTATTATTTTTTTTTTAAATTTAGAAGATAGCTGAATGGGAAAGCCTGTGAGATGAGAACCTTAAAAAATGTAGTCCGGTAGAGATCATTTAGCCTTGGTCGTTACCCAGACCCACCCTGGATTCTGTGAGGTGGCCCTGCTTCAGTGGTAGAACCCTTCCATGTGGGAGACTTGGGTTTGATTCCCAGCCAGTGTGCCTCATGTGCAGCCACCGTCTGTTCTTAGGTGGAGGTTTGTATGTTGTTATGAAGCTGAACAGGTTTCAGTGAGGCTTCCAGACTAGGGTGGAGTAAGAAGAAAGGCTTGGCGTCTGCTTCAGAAAACTAGCCAGTGAAAACTTCATGGATCACAGTTGTCCGAAATGCCGCTGATGATGGGGATAGCCCAGGATGTGTCGTGTGCAGAATCTTCATGGTGAGGGGCTGACTTGATGGCAGCTAACAATAGCAGTGAAGCTGGATTATCTTGGTTTTTAGATTGAGCATAGCATAGTACCCTAATTTAAATATCCTTTGGCAGTGTGAGAGTGCATGTTTTATCACAGCTCCCTAGCACTGATTATCATTAATATATATATATTTTGCTTATTTGCAAGAGGAAAAATTGTGTCATTGTTTTAATTGCTTTTCTTTATATATACAGTCACTCTCATTCTCTTAATAGTAACACTGTCTGTGCTGCTTCCCTAGTCTGCAGGCTACGTAATTTTAGATGTTAGAACCACCCTGGAAAGAAGAGAGAAAGCATGATCAGTATGTCCTTAAGAAGTTTGACTTTCGTCTTCTCCCTTTTACTGTGAACTTCCTGGGCATGGGAACAATAGGTTAAAAGATTAGGAAGGACAAACACAACTCCTACTGAAAAGACGTTTCCTTGCCGTTAACTCCAGTACCCAAACCCAAATCCTACCCTCCAAATCCAGTGAAATACATAGCCAAGGATTTATCCAAGAGTCTGCAAAATGTATTGCTACATTTGTTTACAAATTGTCTCTTAAATCTTACTTAAAAAATTAGGAAAGGGCATACATGTTCATTGTTAAAAACAAAAATCAAGCAAAATGGAAATGCATGAAATTGAAACAAAATCATGTTTTCTTATACCCTTTCTATTTCAGTCTCTTACGGTGCAAGGAGGAGTACATTTTATAATGATTTCATCTTGATTGTAAATATAGCAGTGATACTCTGGTGCCTCAGTGAGATCTTAGTTTAAGCTACCTGTAAATTCCAATATAAATGAAAATGTTTCGTTCAATGCTACTTAGTGAAGTTCCTCATGTTGCTGACTGACAGGGTAATTGCAGGTTATAAGAAAAGGGAAAGAATCAAAATAGAACATCCTTTAAACATCATAGATCAGGCTTTGGGGCGATGTATTTTCTGGACTTGTACAGTGGTTCTCAACCCTAACGGCACTTTAGACTATACTTGAAGAGCTTTTGTAAACTGCTGGTGCTGGAGCCTCGTTCCCCAGTGATTTGATATATATATTTGGTCTGGAATGAGACCCCAACATTATCAGTATTTCAAAATTTTTCTTGGTATTGCTAGTATGCAGCAGTGGTTGAGAACCACTGAACCACGGTTGTTGCTTATTGAATGTTAATTGAGATGATCTGTGCTTTGTTTAATCCGTTAAAATTTTTTTATGCTCTGAAGGACATACTTATTTTTTAAAGACCACCTATCTACTAGTTTGTCATAATGTAGTATCTTATATGTTGCTGTGATGCTGGAAACTCCCACATGTATTTCCAATACCAGCTGGCTCACCCATGGTATACAGGTTTCAGTGGAGCTTCTAGACTAAGATAAAACGAAAGACCTGGCAATCTAGTTATAAAAATCAGTCAGTGAAAAACCTATAAATCACCCACAGAATATTAGCATTCCAGGTTGGAAGACACTCTGCAAGTAGGCCTTCTGAAAGTAGAGTCTACCTTAATGACATGGATGGAATAAAGCCTTTAGGACCTTCATTTGCTGTTGTGGCATGAATCTTAGAAGTAGCAGCAACAACCATCAATTTGTAATCAACATGTAGAATGTATGAAGTGTGAGTCAAAGAAAATCAGAAATCATCAAAAATGAAGTGGAACAATTCAAGATTTATATCTTAGGCATTGGTGAGCTGAATTGGACAATTCACTTGGTCTGCTGTGCTGGAAATGACAAATTGAAAGGAATGACACCGCATTCATTATAAGGAAGACTAGTTCAAGATCTGTCACGAAGCACAACACTGACAGTGATGGATTGCACATACTACAAATACCAAAGATAGGGAGATTGAAGATTTTTACAGACTGATGCAGTGTGAAATAGATTGAATGTGCAATCAATATGTATTGATAATTAACTGGTGATTGCAATACAAAAGTTGAAAATGAAGAAGGATAAGTAGTTAGAAATTACAGCTTTGGTGATACGAAGACCGGAGATCGTGTGATAGAATTCTGCAAGATCAGTGACTTATTTGTTGGAAATGCTTTGTTCAGCAAAATAATGCATGGCTGTGCACATGTACCTTTTTGGATGAACTACGTAGGAAGAAAATTTGTGGAAAGAGATAGTGGAGAATCTCAGTATGAGTCAAGACAAAACCAGAGACTGCGTTCAAACTGAAACTGACAAAAAGATGAGAAAATCCATGAGGGGCCAAAGTAATATCTTGAATACAAACCTGCTGAATTTAGAGACCATCTCAAGATAGATCTTAATACACTGAACAGTAATATCTGAAACCAGAAGAATTGTGGGGAGACATCATATGTGAAGAAAGTACAAGGTCATTAAAAGATGAGAAAGAAGGAAAAGACCAAAGTGGATGTCCGAGGAGATTCAGAAACTTGCTGCTATGTGCAGAGTAGTTAAAGCGAATGGAAGAAATGGTGAAGTACAAGAGCTGAGCGAAGATTTCCAAGGATGGCTCAAGAAGACCAGGTGGAGTATTATGATAAGCTGTGCAAAGACCAGGAATTAGAAAACCAAAAGACAGTAATGTGCTCAGCATTTTGTATGCTGAAGGAACTGAAGAGAAAACATTCAAGCTGCACTGAAAGCATTGGTGAAAGACAGGGCTCCAGGGATTGACAGAATACCAATTGAGAAGCTTCAATAAATGGATGTGGTGCTGGAAGCACTTAGCTCGTCTTATGTCAAGAAATTTGGAAGACATATCCGTGGCCAACCAACTGGAAGAGATCATATCTGAGTCCTTTCCAGAGAAATGTGATCAAGCAATGTGAAACTTATCAAGCAATATTATTCATATCACATGCTAGCAACATTCGCCAAAGAGAATTAAAAAATGACTGCAGTCATACAGGGTCTGGGACTTGCTAGTAGTTCAAACTGGATTTGGAAAAGGATGTGGAGGGAGGGATATCATTGCTGTCGTCAGATGGGTCTTGGCTGAAAGTAGAGAATACCAGAAAGATATTTATCTGTGTTCTGTTGATTGTGCAAGGGCATTTGACTGGATCATAACAAATTATGGATAACATTGCAGGGAGTAGGAATTTCACAACTCTTAATTATACTCACATGGAACCTATACATGGATCAAGAGGCAGTTGTTTGGACAGAACAAGGGATGATGTCTGATGGTTGAAAGATGGAAAAGGCATGAAACAGGGTTGTAGCCTTTCACCCTTCTTATTCAACCTGTATGGTGAAAAAATCCAAGCAGCTGGACTTTATGAGGAAGAAGGCAGCATTAGGATTTCAACTCACTTTTGGATACCGTATCAGGAAAGACTAATTGTTAGGAAAGGACATCACGTTTGGTAAAGGGCCGGTGAAAAGAAGGGAAACCCTTAAGGAGATAGATTGACACAGTAACTGCAACAATCAACTCAGACACAGCAGTGGGCATGAACACTGTGCAGGGCTGGGCAATTGTTTCTTAGTTACACTAAAGGTTGTTGTGAGTTGAAGCTGACTTGACAGCAGCAACCAACAACAATCAGCACATGGGTAATCAAAGAATTACTTGTGTGTGAAGATGGTCATTTTTGGCTAGCTAGTGCTAGAATATGTATTTCTCCTGTTTTAGATCTGTGACATTTTATATAGTACATTTTGTGCTTTGAAAGGTCCTTCAGTCCTAATGAAAAGCTGGCATTTAAGCAAAGAGAGTGGAGAGGAATCACATCGTATTAAGGACTTAGCAAAAATAATTAAAAAATATGTATATTCTGAACATATTCTTATACCATATTTTCTTTGCCATAGTAAATGACTGAGCTTATTTACATTTATTGTGTATTAGTCTTCAAAAATGTTAAGATGTACAGTACATGCAAATAGAAAACAATTGCCTCTAACTTAATTAATTCCAGGTTTGGGATGAAAGCCAGAAGAAACGAATAATTAGTATAAACTTTACTTTGCTATAAGTCAGGATTTTTTGTAAGTGTATGTGACTGCCACCTCTCCTCTAATTGCTCTTCCCCAACCTTTACCAAAAAGATTGTAATTGTGCAATTCGAAAGGAATTTAACTGGCAGAATAACACTACTGGTGATTGGTAAGTATAAAGTTAATCTATAAATGGTGTTAACAGTAATGAAGTATGTTGTAAATAAGTTTGTTACTAAATACTTTAACTCTGAGGTTCTGTACACATCTGTATTTTTACACCAGACCCGAAACTGCTGCCTTTGTTGTTGGTTCAGACTCATAGCAACTCCGTGGGGTTTCCAAGGATATAAATCTGTAAGGAAGTTGGTGGCGACATCTTTATCTTGCTGGTGGTTTTGATTGCATCGCCAAGGCACCTTTGTTTTGTACACATCTATTTCAGATTCAGCATGGCAGCTTGCTTATTACTAAGTTAAAATCTTGGCAGGTTGAGGCAGGAAAAGCACAGCCAACTCTGAGCATCCAAAAGAAAACTGAACCAAACCCATTGCTTCAAGGTGATTCTAACAGCGACTCTATAGTACAGAACTACCCCATTGTGTTTCCAAGACTGTAGTATTTATGGACGCAGAGTGCCACATCTTTCTCTTGGGAGCAGCTGGTGGGCGTGAACTGCTTCTCGGTTAGCATTTGAGGCTTAATCACTGTTGATACCAGGACTCATTATCCTGAGCATAAGTGTACTTACTTGAGGAAGTATTAGACTTGATACTAGGATAAACTTTGGGCATTGAGATTTCCTAAGGCCAGTTGATTTACATAATTTGCTGCTTTGGTGTCTGTGATTTTCTCCTAGCTGCCTTTTTACCCAGTTTTTGACACAGCCCTTCTTAGGTTGTCACACAGTCTTTCAGCGGTTGTGGTCTTTATCTAGTCCTCCCAGCTGCACCCCAAATTGTTTCTTGTGATAGAGACCCCATTGCTATTAGGTGATCCGGTCTCTAGCAGTAGTAGTTACTCCTTGCCCTTTTTGGCCATCTGATTCCCTGTGATAGAAATTTTTCTTTTTCATGTGCTAATATCCTGGAAACTTTTGAGTTAACCAGTAGCACTTAAGCCCACAAAACCTAGCTAAGCCAACACTCTTGCTGTACAGGAGCCTTCTCCTGCAGTTAGGGCTTGTGTTGCCTTGTCCCCAGGTGCAGCCACCTGTGTGTCCCTGTGTCAAGGCATGCTGTAGTTTTCTCTTTGATACCGATGAGTGCTAGATTCCATTTGTTTTCTAGCCTTTCTCCATTAGTCTCACTTTGTTATGCCATACCTGGCAGACTGTCCAAGACACCCACAGACCAGACCTCTGTTGAGGACATAGGAATGATGGATTACATAAATCAAGGGAAGCCCAATTGATGCTTACCTTTTGTTAGACCTCCTCTGCTGATAATACGTGATAAGGCAACTTGTTTTAATATTCACTCCTAAAAAAATCTTTAAAAAACTTGATAATTATAATAAAAAAATCTGATACAAAGACTGATACAGAAAGTAGTTCATTAATGGTGATAGAAAATACAGCTTTTTGTGTGTTTTTATGACTAAGGATAATCTTTGTTGCACTTATTGCTGAACTATTACCCTTTTATTCTAAGTGCAGAAAAAGACGTATTAAAAACAGTGGAGCAGTAGTCCGTGGCTCTGTAAAAAATCGAAACTAATTGCAGTCAGCTTCCAATTCATGATGACCCTCTATATTACACAGTAGAACTGTACTCCATGGAATTTTCAGTGCCTGATTTTTTTAGAAATAAGAGTTCTGACAATTAAGTCCGTGAACTTAATTGTTATAAGTGCCATATACCTTGTTGCTGAATATCACTATGGTCACCTTCAAAGTACTCCCCTTGGGAAGCTATGCACTGATGCCAGTGTCCAGTCCACTTTTCAAAGCAATTTTAGAATTCTTTCTGGAATGGCCATTGTACCTGGTGGCACGATGACATGGTGGCAGGTTCATGAACTTAATTATGTAGTTGTCTGTGAGGGCGCTTTTAGCCAGTAAACAAATAACTGTATTGGAACACTGTCCCTACTCACCTGATCTGGCCCCCAGTGACTTTTTTCTTTACCCAAAGATTAAGGAAATATCGATAGGACGACATCTTGATGATACTGGAGATACCAAGGGTAATACATTGGCAACTCTGGTGGTCATTTCAGAAAGAATTCCAGAATTGCTTTGAAGGGTGGACTAGGTGCTGACACTGATGCATAACTTCCCAAGGGGAGTACTTTGAAGGTGACTGTAGTGATACAACGAGGTATGTAGCACCTTTTCTAGGATGAGTTCCTGAGCTTAAATTGACAGTCCTTTTAGATCACAAAGCCTTTAGTTTGAGGTATCTTGATCAGATTCAAACTGCCACCTTTCAGTTAACAGCCAAGTGCTTTAGTTGCTTACTAATGTCCAACTCTGTTAAATGCCTTCAATTTGAAGGCCAGACACTGGGTTCTAGGAAAAAAAAGTGGAATTTACTGTTAAATTCAGTCAGTCTAAAAACTTAGTATGCTTGCATTTTCTATTGTCTTCTTGAAGTGTATTACTGACTGATTAGGAAGATGAGAGGATATCTGCTTACTTGGCAGGCTTTTCTTTTTCCTTGTTGAGTATCATAATTAGTTTTTTCAAGTTATGGGTGTTATTCTGATACATTCTAGGAAGAATTCTAGTGTCTTAGAAAAGTGACAGAATTTCCCACTTTCTGGGTTAAAGGTACATACATTTATGCAAACTTAACTTTAAAACAAATATTTCTTCATGGTAAACTATTAAAGTAGTGCATGTAAAATGGAAAAGTAACAAGCTTCTTTGTTCCACTTAGTGAGAAACCACTGTTAACTTTCTGGGTATGCTTTTCATGTATGTGTGTGTGTGCATGCATACATGTATGTGTACATATATATATGTATATTCCTCCCCCCTTTAAAAACACACAGACACACAAATGAAATATATGTGTGTTACTCTTTACTGGCCGTAGAGAATTTCACTGCAAAGAAATTTCCATAGGTATTCAACTGATCCCATTTTGGTAGGCATTTGTAAGTTTCTTTTTATTTTGTGATTTTGCTATTGTTTCATAATTATGTATGTATGTAGAGTTTTAGAAGTTATGACACTAGGTGATTTGAAAATACCAAATCTTATAGATTTAATGTAATGTGATAATTTATCAAATTTTTGTTAGACTGTCTTTACATTGACATCTTTTTCATGAAATTGGAATTCAGAAGTGATACTCAGATTACATAGAGGACTAGTACCAGTTAATTAAGATTTTGCCTTGGGAAATTGATTATGCCTGCATGTTAGAAAGATAAAATACTCGGAAAAGGAGGAAGGGCGTCTGTTTGCCTGTGGACCATCAACCTGTTTCAAGTTTACTATTATGTAATAACCTATTTACACTGACTTGTGTATTTATTTTCAGTTATAAGAACTGAAGGAAAGATAGGGAGGAAAATAAAACATGCCCCTCAGTTTTTAAATGAGCACTCCCACTTTCCTCCCTCTTCCACCTTTTTGGATACATTTAAAAGGTGTTGGTGCAAATATAGAGGAACAGAAAACTTACTTAGAAGTAAACAGCATTGTGCCTCATGCAAATGAAATTGTGTTTATACTGAACATAATTTACCCAATATCTCCAGCCCTGTCTTTTCAACCAAAAACCAAAAATGCTTCCAGGAAGCTAAAAATAGTTGAGTTTTATTCATAGAGTTGTGTCTCATACTCTTAACTCAGATCTCATTTACTCCTGTTTCAGACAGTTCTCACAAGCCTTGAGGTTTCTTAGCCTCTGATAGTTGATTGAAAGCAACAGATTAGAAAAATGGTGAGTAGCACTGTTATAGATAGAAAGGCCAACAGTTTCAAGGTTAGCTCTTAGTATAAATCCTTTAGTAGTAAAAGAAAAAAGAAACCCATGAAAGTAGATAGAATCTTAAGAAATGTCTTGGAATTCATGTGTTTAGTTCTATATACCTGTGAGTATTTAAAATCATCAGTGTGATAAAGCACAGCACTGTGATCGATCATAATGGTAAGCCTGAGTATTATTTTTAAAAATAAATTATTAGTATACTCTAATTCAGAAGACTGGGATGTCCATTCACAAAAGACAGGGCAAAATAATGCTACATAACTTAAGTGAAGCATTTCTATGTTTTGTACCCCCAGTACTGGATATAATGTCCTTATGCTTTAACTTTTGCAGAGGGTCCCTTTATTAGCTCTTTTGTTATTGTTGAAGTTTCACAACAGTTCACCCTATTAATGCTATAGAATAATTAAAACCAAAAAGATTGAAAGTGTTTCAGAAGTGTATGTATGTAACTGTGTAGAAGAAAATCCCTGTCTCTCCGTTGCTGCAGGGCGTCTTCGCAGTGAGCTTGCGGAACTTGATTCTGCTCCTCAGACTGTTGTGATTGCCCTGTGCACCCTATAAATTATTTACACCCAGATGGTACTAAACGACTACATTAATGGCACCTCTGGCTCCACATGATATCCACAAGAAGTTTAATAATTCATCACTTATTACAGCTACATCCCTGTAGATCAGCATGAGTGGGAGCTGAGTTACAATGGTGAGATGAGGCCTTCTCTGAGACCTTTACTCTTCAGTCATCCTATCCATAAATATTCAGATATCAGTAGTGTTAGAAAGTAAAGGAGAAGTTATTGACAGTTGAAAAGTTACACTCTTTAGGTTACGTTCATCAAGCATTAGATTACTTCAAGTTCTTGAGTGGATTTTAGAGATACTTCAAGGGAAAATCATTGAAATAGAGGTCACCATTTCAGGACCCTTGCCTGTTTTTGAAAAAAAAAAAAAAAAAAAAAACACAGCTCATCAGTTTATGGAAACTAAATGGAATTAATGATTAGCTACTAGGAAGAATAGTAAGAGACTAAAAATTATCCAAATACCCCATCTCAGAGCTTTACACCTGCCACTTGAAATTTTTAAATTTCAGCTGTTTTAGCCTTTAAAAAACATAGGAACTGCATGTTTATGGAGAAGAAGATTATGACTGTGCTCTCGTATGCACATATTGAATGATTAAATTCCGGAGTGAAATTTAAATGTAAAAGAAAGTTAATATACTCATTTCCAGTGAAGACTGAATAGTCAAGTTGATGTGGAATTTATGCTTATAGTTTTGGAGTGACTCTCTCCAAGTACTACAGATGTCGCTTTTGAAAAAGAAAAAGGTGTCATTGAAGTTGACAGTGTTTGTACTCCTAGTACCTATGCCTAGCACATGGTTCAGTAAATGCTTATTGCATGAATACCTGAGATCAGATTCAATCCATGTGATTCTAGTTGTGTGCTGTCGAGTCAGCTGATTTACAGTTACTCCGTGGGGCAGGGTAGAATTGCCCTTTAGGATTTCCGAGGCTGTAATCTTTGTGAAAGCAGACTCCCACTTCCTTCTCTCATGGAACATTTGTGGGTTTGAACTGACAACCTCTGGTTACCAGCACAGTACTTAGCCAGTGTGCCATTAGGCCCTGTTAGGGTTCTAATTAGGCATCTGGTATTTTGATAACTGACACAGAGATGCTGATGTAAACTAGTTGCTTTCTCTGATAGTACTCCCTTAGGAGTGTATTTCAGTTCACCATACAGGTGCTTTTCCAGTCCCATTCAATGTAGATTTGTTGCATAGAGCTTCATTGTGGGATCTGCTGTCCTATGAGGTGGTTTCAAAGAATATCTCCTGAAGACATTATCCAAGTGTACTTTTTGTTTCATTGAAAAGCCTATAGATTCTGCAAAGATACAAAGAAAATTGCACTTTCCTCCAGTAGAGATGTTGGATTTCATTGATACTGAATATAAAGTGGTTTATACCATGTGTAAGTTGAGTTTAATTTTATTGTTTTAGGTTTCTTTAATATTGATTTATTAAAGACAAATGATTGGTCATCATTGACATCCATAGGAAAAATATAGAGGAAGAAATACTGTCATTGTTAAAAGTACACTCAAGAATTACATTGCCAGGAAGATTTATGACTTGGGAAGGTGTTACAAACATTGTGTTGATTAAAATGAAAGCACTTTGGGGGGAAAATAAGTTAAATTTCAGTAAGAACAAAATGTAGAATTGGAGTCAATATGCTAGCCTGCTACACGGATGATATTAGCTCTCCACTTGGCCAGACCAACTACTGTGGAGCAGAATATGGAATATTTAGCTCAAATTGGAACAATTTAATTTTTTCTTCAGTCGACACTCCACATAATAAAGTAGAAATAAACATCTTTTCACTTGTATGACATTCTGTTTGTTTAGTAGCAAGTGTAAGTTGAACGAAAGTGAGCATAAGATTTTTTTTATGAGACAAATTTATTTAATGCATAACTAATAAATTTGTGTTTGAGTTGGAAGCTCATAGCACAGATTAATTTCTCATCTAAGAATTTGTACACTGATTGTTTTGTGACATTGGTTGAAATGCAAATTTATATTTTTATATCTTATATTTCATATATTCCTTCATTCATGAGTGTCCTTGAGCTGATGATAGCTGATCCAAGACATTTTACAATAAAGGCTTTAGAAGTGTTGTGGGAAAGTGATAGTTTAGCCTTAGTTATGCTATGGCATCAATTAAGGCTTTTAAGTGAAAGTGCCTAGGTTTTATAGATAGGCAGGTATGAATCTAGCCAAGAACAAATGGTTCTGCAGTGATGGAGACATCCTTCAAACCTCCATGCATCTGTCAACTCCCTGTGGTGGCACAGTGAGATACAGTTATCTGTAATGTATCTCTGGTGGGTTCCTATTCCTAGCCATGTTGTAACGTACAGTGCATCTTTTGTGTAGATGCTTGTGTGGGCTGGATTCCACCTCAGCCTGGTAAAAGTGCCAGAAAGCAACAAGGTGAATTTTTAAAGCCATTTAAATATTTAGACTCATGACTAATTTCAGCAAAATCTTGACTGTATATAGTAAATGACTTGCTAGAAATGAGATGAGTTTCAGGTTTACTTTTTATGACTCCCCTACTTATTTGCTGTGTGACCTTGGATTGACCACTTGTTAATCTCTCAGTTCCTGTTTTCTTATCAGGAAGATGAGGATTGTAAAAATATTTGCCTGGTAAGGTTTTTGTGTAGATTTAGCCAGTTAATATATATAAAATGCGTGGAAGAGTGCCTGGCACTTAATGTATACTAGCCACCATCATTAACATAATTCAGGGTGAAGTGAACTTCCCTCCCCTGAAGCTAGATTCTCTTCTTTTAGGAAGCCCACATCCCTATCAAGGATGTGGTCAACTCTAATATAGAAGCTCACTGTCTTGACTTGTAAAATATGTCTTCAGATGTATCCCAGCTAAATCATAATTACTAAAAGGAATGAAACAACTCATACTGCTCTGGAAGGTTCTACAGGCTGTATTGTTAAATAAAGAAAAGCAAGAGGCAAAACTGTGAATTATTCTACCATCTGTATAAAAATAAGTTGGTGCATGGAGAAGACACCTGGAAGCTACCCGAGAAATGATAAGTTTTCCTTTGTTGCTGTCCAGGTGGGAAATTGGGTGACTGGAGACAAAAATGGGCGACTGTTACTGTGTATATCCTTTTATGCTTTTTGCTTGTTAAACTGTGTAAATGTATTCCATATTTAATAATAGGAAATATTAATAACAAAAAGTAAAACAGCTGTTTTGGAATCTAGAGAAGTTTTAGTTCATCCTCTGTAATCATTTCTTTTGGTCTGTATTACTGAAATTCACACTGGATTGGTCTTTAATATTACTGTTTTCTTTCTAGTTTGCCCCCCTCTTAAGTCTGTGTTTCAACACTAACCTAAAAATACTTTGCCTTTTCTTAGGGATTTGAGTCATAATCGGTTGTCCAACTGGAATGTCAGCTTGGAATCACAAACCTTACAGGAAGTGTAAGTAACTATTACTGAATTCGAAGTTATGTTATATTCCTTGAGGTTATTGAATGGATTGTGAATTTTGGGATGTTCATCCCGGAAATACTCTCAAAAAAATGAAGGAGAATAATAAAAGAAATTATTTAAAAGCGTTAGCAGTTTCCTTTTGTTTTGGTAATATCACAGACTCTGGACCTTATGCCATTAGGTTAGTGTTTTCAAGTTGCAAGTTATGTAGGATTATTACTATTTTCCTGAGCCCAAAAATATGTTTTGTTTTGTTTTGTTTTTGCCAGAGCTTCAGCCATGAAATAGTCTGATGTGTAAACTTTTTGTGTGTGTCTTGCTACTTGAAATGGAAGCCTGATATCTAAAGCAGGTTTATATGAAATATATTTTTTAGATCATTTGGGAATCTGGTAGTCGATGTAATTCAGTTTTCCAGTTAACCGAAGTTTGTCCTTTAATACTCAAGTGTATTATGTATTTTTGGAGGAAATTTTTAAAATAATAATTTATATTATATCAGTGACTGCAGTGTAATGTTCCCTGGGCACCAGTTTGGTTTATAAAACTGTTTCCTTCTGTACGAAATACCCCCAGAATCCTCAGATTTATTTTTCTTTTTAATTTATTGCTGACAAGGGTAGTGTCATGGTTTCTGCATTCTCTTCTCCTCCAACCCAAATCAACCATTGCTGGTCTGCTGTGGACTGAATAAACAGTTGATAGATATTTTAGCTGAAAGACTACACACTGAGGAAAGGCCAGAAAATGCTTCAATGGGAAGTTAATAGCTTAATGCATGAACTTTGTAATTGGTTGATTGCTTGGAGGACTTTTACTTCTGAAGGTTCTTTGATTAAATACCGGATTAATGAGGTGTGGTTGTATTAGATTTCTACCAGAACATTTGAGATAATATGTTTAGAGGGCTCCTTGGATCAGTCACAGGTTCCATTGCATTAATTATTCCATCTTTGTGTAAGAGGAACCCAAAATAGTTGTTATAAACATAACTATTTAAAGGACTTTGCTAGGATGAAAAATATTTAATGTGTGAAATGTTTTCTGTTTATTAAAATCTCTAATTTCTCAGTATAGTGCGTTTTTGTCTTTGTCTAACTCATCTTGAGTCATAGACATTTTCATGTTTGGCGCTTGTCCTAACTATGTGGTAGCCAAAAAAGCAGAACTCAGGATTTCCCTCACTAAATTTTTAAAAATCTATTTTTTCCCCTGCTTAGGAAAATGAATTACAATGAGTTAACAGAAATTCCGTATTTCGGGGAACCAGCCTCTAATATTACTCTACTCTCACTGTAAGTGAATAAAATTTTGCATATTGTACTTAAAGTATGAAGTGTATGTGTGTCTGTGTGTGTTTACCCATGTTGTTAATCCTGGTCGTGTAACATTCCTGTGGCCTGGGATGGATCAAATATAATCTTTATTTTGTAGAGTACATAATATAATTCCAGAAATACATGCTGAGGCGCTACAGTTTTACCCTGCTCTTGAGAGTTTAGATCTCAGCTCAAATGTAATATCAGAAATCAAGGCGTCTTCATTTCCTCGCATGCAGCTGAAATACCTGTAAGTAAAACAGAGTAAGTCGGATTCATTCTAAAATGCATGAGTATTATTCATTAAAATCTGTCTTTCCAGAAATGTCTGAATGGGTCATTTTGTTTTTGTTTTATTTTTTAATTTAAAGACTACCTTATTTTCATAAAATACTCATAGATATCTAGGGTAATTTTTTGGCATTTAATTCTGGATTATTTTTGACTAAATTCTGGAAAAGGTAGATAGGAGTGACTTGTTAATAGTAATAATTAGCATCTGTGCCAGCATTTTACAGTTTATATTTTTAATATAAACATGTGTGTCTATTCACACAAACTGTTTCATAACAGCCCAGACAAAGCAGACATTGTGCTTATTTTGTAGATGAAGAAACGGTGGTTAAGTGATTTGTCAGGTTGTAAGTAGGTGATAAATGGACTTTGGATGGTTTTCCAGTGGTAGAATTTTTTTTACTAAATCCTTTTGTTGTTGTTACCTTCCTAATTTTAGGAATTTGAGTAATAATAGGATAACCACATTGGAAGCTGGTTGCTTCGATAACTTATCAAGTTCCTTGTTAGTGGTCAAGTTAAACCGGAACAGAATTAGCATGATTCCACCCAAGATCTTCAAGCTGCCCCACCTCCAGTTCTTGTGAGTAACTAAAAATTGTAAGAAGGTAGCTTTTCTTGAACAGTGCCTTTTTCTTTTTAATTATTGTTTGAGCAAATCAGCAAACTGACTTACAGAGTATAAAACTATTTTTGTTAAAGGGAACTTAAAAGAAACAGAATTAAAACTGTGGAAGGTCTAACATTCCAAGGGCTTGACTCCTTAAGATCTTTGAAAATGCAGCGGAATGGAATTAGCAAACTTAAGGATGGAGCCTTTTTTGGCTTGGATAACATGGAAGAGCTGTGAGTACTGGGAACTGGAGTTGGGGATTATTGGGAAAGGAGTCTGTACTTTGCACTGCCAGGTAACTAAGGTAGTTGCTTTAATTAGGCAAAGGTATGTTAGTTCATGCTTCATTTTTTAACATGAAATAAGCCCACAGAAAGCATTGTAATCTATGTTAATAAAGTAGTATTTTGTCATTTTTACAAACATCTCATTTAAAAAGTTTGCATCCCCTTGATGTTTTCGCTGATGAAATTTATCAGTGTTTATTCAGAAAAGATACAGTGTTGGGCATGTTGATTTTGTAGACATGATATTTTAAGCAGTCTTGTTACCTTCTAGCTCTAAATCTTAAGTGAGAAATGAAAAGAATTTTTCATTTCACTTAGGTTGAACAAAGCTTGTGCTTTTCTAAGAAAGAGTCAGGATTTAAGACTGGATTTTTTTGTTTTGAAACATTTTTTTTTCTCCTCTTCTTAATTCTGCAGGGAACTGGAACATAATAACCTTACAGAAGTGAACAAGGGGTGGTTGTATGGCTTGCGAATGTTGCAACAGCTCTATGTGAGCCAGAATGCTATTGAAAGAATCAGCCCTGATGCGTGGGAATTCTGCCAAAGACTGTCTGAACTGTAAGTGCTAGGTGACCATTCAGTGGAGGCTATGGCACTAGGGCAGCTTGGAGTAAATCATGAAAGTCAAGTGTCCTTATTTACTTAATGTTTTTGAAAGCTCTAACTATGCCATGTAAATAGAATAAGAATTTGAAAATTGAACCAAAATGCAATGAATTCCTCACTTTCCATGTTTCTTATTGTCAGTGATTTGTCCTATAACCAGTTGACTCGCCTGGATGAATCTGCCTTTGTGGGTCTGAGCTTGCTGGAGAGATTGAATGTAGGGGACAACAGAATCACACACATTGCTGATGGTGTGTTTAGGTTTCTTTCCAATCTTCAGACACTGTAAGTACATCCACCTCTCTCTTTGCCTCCCCTCTCCTTTTTTAAAACTAATCTCTTTGAAGTAATAAAGCAAATTAACAAACAGATAACCAATCAGCAAATTTATATGTTCTTAGTGTTTTATGGCTCTTCTGTCTTATGCCTTGGGGCCATAGAATCAACTTGTCTCTGTCCCCATAAATAAATACACCTTACTGATTTCTAGCCCATATCACCACCATGACTGCAACTCATGGTGAGTCCACTTGTGTCAGGGTAGAACTATGCCCCATAGAGTTTTTAGGACTGATTTTTTGGAAGCAGATCACCAGGCATACTTGTGGGTGACTTGAGTGGCCAGCCTTTTGGTTAGAAGCTCAACTCCCTGTATGCATTATCAAGGTATCCCTTAGCCCATGGTAAAGTACTGTGATTCTTAATCAACAAAGAAAACATCTCTTAACCATGCTGAATGCTGTAGAATAAAACACAGTTGCTGGCATAAGAATGCATAGTCATTTTCTTGTTCCCGTTACTTTGAGAGTGCACCATGACTGCTAATTCTCGTTGAGAAGGTAACACAGGCTATGTAGTGGGAGCAGTTCTGGCAGGAGGCCTGCACACTGTTAGATTCTGCTCCATGACTTTGGACAGAAGAATAAAACTCACATTTATTAATTGTCTGTTATGTGGTAGATTTTCAGATGCTTGAAAATTTGAATTTTTTTGTTCTTTTCTGTATTAGAAAGCTGAGGTTCAGAGAGATTAAAATAGTCAGGGTCACATGGCCTGTAAATGATCAAGCCAGGATTAAAACCAAGGCTTATACACTTTAACCACACGACTTGGTGAACAAAATTGCATAGGCTTTCCTTGGTGTCATTTTCTTTGTTTTCTTTGTCATATGAAGGAAGGACGTAGAGTCAGATGTCTTCAAAGACCTATCTAGCTCTAAAATTCTGTGGTTCTTCAAGTTGAATGTTTTACGCTGATCCAAAGGATGTGATTTTATTGAATGAAGGGATATTTTAATGAAACAGTAATCTCAAGTGTAAAACATAATAAAGAACAGAGAACAGAATTTATAGATTCTGAATAGGGGACTTTGTGATTATTAGGCTTAGAATTGATAAATGATCTCAGAAAAGAGACAGGCTTCCAACTTCAGGACTTAGCCATTAATGAGAGAAGAAGGTTGGTAATTTTATAAAGGTGTTTATACATGTATGAGTATGTATTTGCTTTTTTTTTCCCCCCTTAAAATTTGGAAGTCTTCAGATATGGCCTCAAAAAAGTAAAAAGTGATTTTTCTACATTGTCAGGTAAAACTAGACCAAACTGAAATTAAAAAAAAAAAAAAATGCTATGCTTTACACAACTGAAGTACACCATATGCTAAAAGATTTTCTAAATACCACCCAACATTTTAAAGGTCAGAGTAGCAGGGACAGGAGTCTGGGGACCATGTTTTCAGGGGACATCAAGGTCAGTTGGCATAACTAGTCTTTTTCTAAGAGATTGTTCTGCATTGCATATTGGTGGGTGGTGCCTAGGGTCTTAAAAGCCAGCCAGTTGCCATCTAAGGAACATCATTTGGCCCCAGCACAGTTGGAGTGGATGAAAACTGAGAACATCAAAGACATGAGGAAAAATGAGCCCAGGGGACGGAAAGACCCATATCACTGAGAGGCTGTATCAGCTGGAGAACAGAAGAACTAGATGGTGCCTGGCTACCACCAGAAGACAGCCCTGACAGGGAACACTATGTAGAATCCCTGACATAGCATGAGAAAAAGGGAAGCACAGATCTAGAACTCTGTTAAAACTAATGGACTTGCTGGTTTGACAACCTGGAGGGTCCCCTGAGAACATGGCTCGTGGAATTACTGCTAGCCCAGAGGTGAAACCATTGCTGAAACCAGACGAAGATTGAATTGAACTACAAGACACAGAGTGATGCAGGTGGTGTGTGAACTTTACTGATTCGTGTATAGCTATGAAGCTGTCCAACTGTTCCTTTTTCTAGAGGGGAGAGGAGGGAACAAGTGTTGGTTGAGTGGATATTGGAAGCAAAGAGTGAGAAAGAAGAGAGTGCTGTCACAGGGTGAGGAGAGCAGATAGAGTTGCAGAGAGGCAAGTGCTAGGAGTTTTGTATAGAAAATTGACTTGGATTGTAAACTTTCACTTAATCGCAATAAAAAAAATTGTGCTTTAAGTGAAAGTTTATAGTTCAAGTCAGTTTGTCACACAACACACATTGCTATGTGACCCCAATTGCTCCCCCGCATACTGTGACAGCATCCTCCTTCGCTGCCCTGTGTATTTCCCATGTCCGTAAACTGGCTCTTGCCCTGCTCTGCCCTCCACCTCACTCCTGGACAAGAGCTGCCCAGTCAGCCTCATGTATCTACTTAAGCTAAGAAGCACATTCTTTGCCAGTATCATTTTATGTCTTTTAGTCCAATCCCAATCTTTGTTTAAAGAGTTGGCTTTGAGAATAATTTCACTTCTGGGCTAAAAGAGAGTCTGGGGGCCATGCATTCTGGGGATCCTTCTATCTGTCAGACCATCACATCTGGTCTTTTTGATAGAGTCTGAGTTCTGTATCCCATTTTTCTCCCACTACATCAGGGACTCTCTGTTGTGTTCCCTGTCAGGGCAGTCATTGGTGGTCACGATGCACCATCTAGTTCTTCCAATCTTGTGCTGATGTATTCTCTGTAAGCTCAGGAACTTTTGTCAATTCAGGGGAGAGCAAATGGGAGGTATCAGCCAGTAATAAACTTAGCAAGACTCTTGCAGTATACCACTGATAATTACTTTTAGTATTAAAGTTCAGTGAAGTAATTTTAGAGCTAAATGATTATCTAATGCCACAGAGATAGTTAAGGCAGAATTGTAATTGTTTCTTAGAAATTACAGCTTTAGGCCAGTGCTGTTTGCAGAGCAAATATAGCTTGTGCTCGGTTTGGGCAGTGAATTCTAGTATGTTGTGTGGTAGAGGTATATATATCCTGAAGAGATGAGCATTGGTGGTTCCTTAGTAAAATAAAATGAGCTTTTCACTTCAGTTAAAAATAGCTAAGAAGAATGCTGTTGTATCTTCTTGTTAATTACACAAATATACAAATATAAAGTGAGAGAACTTTCTGCTTTATTTTACTGACAAGGCTTAAGAAACAAAAGTGCAGTATTTTCAGCTGGCATTTCGTCCATCAGCACGAATTGCACTTTCTCAGCAGTCTAACAGTGGATTGTAAAAGAGCAATTGCACTTTCTCAACAGTGTTAACAGTGGATTGTGAAAGAGCTATGCTTTTGCTTTTAAAGAAATGTAATAATCATCTAACACATGAGTGTATCATTCTTGCTTCCCATGGGGCATGTTTAATTGCTCTGGAGCTGTGAAGCTCTGTAGTGATCTTACCCTGTCAGCCCTTTGAAGTTTAAGGGCCCAGGTTCAGAAGGCTTGGGTCACCCCAAATCCCATTAATATGAAATTAGATTTGTAAGCCATATCACCTGCATCTTGGAATGTCCCTGCCTATTATAGTACCCTGTCTGTAACCTTTAAATATGCTAACACAGTTAACAGCTATTAGCTAGGAAGATTAATACTCTTAGCGGGTTGCATAATTTATCTATCGAGGCCAGCTTACTTCTGGAACCTGTTAGCTTTTGAGAATCTCTTCTTACATGTTTTTCTTTCAGGTACTCGCAGATATTCCTTAAAAATCAGAGATAACTGAGTCTTTCTTATAGATAGATAGGAATAACATAATTGTCAAACTGTGGATCAGAATCAATGTGCGTACCTTTACATAGCCATGTGGGAATACTGCCTGCTGGATGGTGTGATGGCCATGTTGACTGACGTGATATTTTCTTTCCCTGCCATGTTTACAGAGACTTGAGAAACAATGAAATTTCATGGGCCATAGAAGATGCTAGTGATGCCTTTGCTGGACTCACAAGTCTCACTAAACTGTATGTATTGTAATATATTTGTGTCTCTGCAAAGATCTGTATTTTAGATCAGTTGTAAGTGTGACTAGATTGTGTCTGCAAATTGTGACTAGATTGTGGCTGCAAAGTGTAAGCTTTCCAACCCACTCACTTAAAGAAAGAAGCATTGTTATTTAGCATGTTGGTATTTTTGGGGGGGGAAAGGTGGCTGCCTCTCTACTGAAAGAGTATTCTTATGGGCACACAGAACTTATTTATGGAAATAGGAAATAAAACATAGTGGGAGAAAACTGAGTTTGCAGAACAAGAACTCTGTTAAAAGACCAGACTTGATGGTCCATCAGATCAGAATGTCCCCTGAGGACATGGCTCCCAGACGCTGTTAGCACAGAGCTTGGAGCAGTGCTGAGGCCAGCTCTTCAAAGATTAGACTGGACTGTTGGACCTGGAGTAATACTGGCAAGAAGTGTGCTGCTTGGCTTAGATGTATACATGAGGCTGTCTGAGGAGCTCTTGTCTAGAGGCGAGATGGCAGGGTGGGTGGGGACAGGAGTTTGTTGAATGCTTGTGGGAAGTGGAGGGTAGAGGATGGGAGTGTGCAGGGTGGGGAGAGCAGTTAGGGTTGGATGGGTAGCAATGTGGGTGTGAGATTTTATATGGCAAATTGACTTGGATTGTAAACTGTCACTTAAAGTGCAGTACAATATTAGGGAAAAAAGTTATTTATGGAACTAGAATACCTATTTAAGTAAGAGAAAAGCGCTGAGAAGCCAGAGTTGAAGGAGTAATCTGTTTAATTATGTGAGGTTTATGGGTAATTTGTCTAGTAGGAGAAGATTCTTTTAACTAAGATTTTAGATTATCTCCCATGAGACGAATTTCTCCAGGGATTCACACTTACCTGAATTTCTTTGACCTGATGACCTTTTGCTAAGAAGGCACAAACTGGGAGTATAACTTACTTTGGCACATGAAAACTACCAGTTTATCAGTGGCCAGCATGGTTGTTTAGAGGCACCTCACTGAGCCCCAACATTCAATGGACGCCTTCATACTATGCTTTATGTTGGTTCACAATGAAGACTTATAGCTTTCTTAAAAATCCATGTGAAGCTTATTGTCACCTTTCATAGGTAAATGTTTAAGGAATTTAATTTTGTTTACTAGAGAGCTTTATTAGAAGGGTTTGTTTGTATTTCAGGATCTTACAAGGAAACCAGATTAAGTCAGTTACAAAGAAAGCATTCACTGGTCTTGGATCCCTTGAACATCTGTAAGTATTTTACATGTATTTTACTTGCTATATAAATAATCTTTGCGATCAGCTGAGGTTTTTGTGACCACTTAAAATGTTTATGTACCTTAGTTGTAGAAATGGTGACTGTCAATGTTTTGTTTCTTTTCATTTCAGAGATTTAAACAACAATGCTATAATGTCTATCCAAGAAAATGCTTTTTCTCAGACTCACTTAAAAGAACTGTAAGTAACTTAGTCTTTTTTGTCACCAGTTAGATCATTATCCATGCTTGTTGTGCTTAAAATGTGATGAATGTGACCCATATGTTTTCAAAACTACACAATTTAGGCAAGAATAAAGAAAGCATTAATACTTGGTTATTTTAGTGGCTGGATGAAGTTTGAAACTAACGCAACATTCAAAAAGCCCAGAGATGCAACACTACACCCTCTGTTTGCCTGTGCTGCTGATACTTTGAGTGAGACCTTGGCATTGTTCCTGTGCTTTGTGTGTACCCTGTGCAAGGATGTGGTTACTAACTGATGGTTGACAAACCCCTGCTTTATTACTAATAGTGTGGCAAGGGTCGGCATGCATCAGCTTCTCGGCTGAAAGTGGATCCAGGCTTCACTTTGTCATATCTAGTCCCTAGAACTAGGTCACAAGCTAGAAGGACTCTATCCTTCTTCATGCATTGCCTGTGCAGCCTTTCTCTGTCACCCAGCCTGCCAGATCAGCTCTGTACTGCCAGCCCTTGCTGCTCACTGCTCCTGTGAGTGTGTTAATTCTTTATAACCAAATAAATAAAACCTAAAAGATACTCATTGCCATCAAGTGGATTCCAACTCATAGTGACCCCGTGACCTCATAGGTAAGAGTAGAACTGCCCCATAGAGTTTCCAAGGAGCAGTTGGTGGATTTGAACTGCCAACCTTTGGTTAACAGCCATAGCACTTAACCACTACACCACCAAGGTTTCCTTCTCTGTAACATCTCAAAACATTCACAAAGACTAGGGCCTATGCTAAGGAGACCTGGTGGCATAGTAGTTAAGCACTTAACTGCTAACTGAAAGATCAGTGGTTTGAACTCACTGGCTTTCTATGGGAGAAATATGTGGCTACCTGCTTCCATAAAGATTTACAGCCTTTGAAATTCTACAGGGCAGTTTTACTCTGTTCTGTAGAGTTGCTGTGAGTCAAAATCAACTTAATAGCAATGGGTTTATGACCTATAATTAAAGTTGCACATTTATTAGAGCTAGAAAAAATGTAAGTGAGGAAACACGTATCTACACCAATCCCAGAAGCCCCAGAAAGGGAGCTCTAAGGTCCAGAGTCTACAATTTGGCAACTTGATATATATTGTGACTGGTACTTTATGCAGAGTTATGACTGATCCAGTGAGTGAATATGCCTGAGTGCTGCTTGTGCCCTCTCCCACCCTGAAGTTAGTTGGCCAGATAGGAGTCTTTGTAGCCCATACTTGCCTGGCTACTTAGAAAGACAAGGAGCATCGTAATTACTCAGTCTGTTTTCTGAAATCAGATACAAAAGGCCAAATCTAATTTTTTTGTTCCACATCCTGTTATTGTTTTACTACTGCTCTTTGTTTCTTTTTGGACTCTCAGAATGATGTGTTTCCAAAAACTCAACCCTAGTGGCTTATAATTAAGATACTGTGTGATTTTATTCATTAGTTTCTGAAATGATCAGGTATTTCCAGTATAATAATTTGAGGTAATGCCTTTAGTCTCTTCTTCAGACTATAGAAATACTCAAAAACTATTAAATAGTTGTGTTGATCTGCAACAGATTGGAAATTTTAAAAACTGTTCCTTTATCACACATAGTTTGAGAGACACTGGAAACGTATGTATTCAGAGTGCCTGGATTCAAATCATTGCTGCATTGCTTGCAATTACAAGATTGGACAGATTACTTAGCTGAAGACTCATTTTCTCTTCTCAAAATGGAGATCATACATTAGGGTAACATGAGGATAAAATGAGATTATTTGTTTGACAAATATTTGTTGGTTATCATGTAGGGTCCTGTTATAGGTGCTGAAAATAATGCATTCAAGAGTGAATATGATGAAGTCTCTGTTCTGGCATACTTAATAAATTCTGGTCAGGAAGATGAATAATAAACTAGTAGATGTATAATACCCCATCAGGCAATAAGTACTCTCAAGAACTGTGAAGCTGGATCAGAGGTGTGGAGAGTGACCAGAAAACCCCCAAACCAAATCTGCTGCCTTCAAGTGTATTCGGACACATAGCAACCCCATAAGTTTTCCAAGGCTGTAAAATTTATGGAAGCAGAGTGCCACATCTTTCTCCCACCAGCTGGTTTTGAACTGCCATCGTTTTGGGTAGCAGTCAGGCGCTTTAACCACTGTCACCAGGGCTTCCTATTCAGAATGACAGAGGCTACTATTTTAGATTAGGTAGTCAAGAGAGGCTTTCCTGAAAGTAAAGCAGCTTGAGCCAGGACTTTATGAAATGGAGCAAACCACGTGAATAGGAGCAGAGGGCGTTCCAGCGGAAAGAAGAGCAGGTGAGAAGGACCTGAGGTCAGAGCTTCCTTGTGCTTGAGGGATAGGCCAGACACTGGGGTGGCTGGAATTCGGGAGCTGGAGGTGGAGTGTTAGGAGGGGCCCGAGAGGTGAGCAGGGGCCTAGTAGGCCATGAGGAATTAGGATTTTTTTTTTCCTTTAAATGCGTCAAGACAACCTGGGTGACTTTATTAGCACAGAGTCTGGCACATAGTAAAAGTTGACTAACTACTATTAATAACAAAAATAACAATGTTAGGAAAATTATGATGAAGTATTTTCTGCCACATTTTGAAAGTGGGTTTCTTTTTGTCTTTTGAGTTACTTCTTGTGGGTTTAGTGTAGCATGTAAGTTACAGCTGACTGGAAATCACTGTTACCTTTTCTGCCAGTGATAATTGAAGGGCTGGCAAGAATGTGTTCTGACTTTTGTTAAAATATCCCAGGTTTAAAATACAGTTTAGAAAACAGGTGAAAAGCAAATGTTTCATTTTTAAGAGTCATTTAGTAGTTTGGGATTTGAATTGAACAAACTCCTGGCTTTCTAAGCAAATTTTTACTGAAAAGTTTTGGTTGCTTTTGATTATATTTTAATTTTAAATTGTGGTACTCAGGCCAACACTTTTTAACCTCTGTCTTTATAATGGAAACCCTGGTGGTATAGTGATTAAGTGCTGCAGCTGCTAACCAAAAAGTTGGCAGTTTGAATCCACCAGGCACTCCTTGGAAACTATCAGGCAGTTCTACCCTGTCCTATAGGGTTGCTGTGAGTCGGATTCGACTTGACAGCAGTGGGTTTTTTTTTTTTTTGGTCTTTATACTTCTGGTATCCTTACAGTGCTTTGCATAAATATTAGGAAGAGGGTGGTAGGAGTGTTGCATGTAATTTTTAAAGTATTTTTGCATTGCAGACTATGCAGTCATAGTAGAAATGTTAGAAAAATATAATTAAACCGGGTTGGGTAGTAGGAGACCTGAAATCCCCATTACTCAGAGACAACCACGGTTAATATTTTGGAGAATATTTATCCACACACCAGTTGTTAGACACTGCGGGTAGAGTTGATTGGTAGGAGAAAGATGGAAAGATACAAAGAAATGCAAGCAGAGGGAGCTAACATGAACCAAGTATTGTCTGTGGCCAGGCACTGTGCTAAATGCTGTATTTAAACTTTTGTTTCCCTGAGGTAGGCATTCTCAATTCCATTTCCCAGAAATGGAAACTGAGATTTTGGAGACATTCAGTATCTTGCCTAAGGTAAGTAATAGTGTTAGGATATGAATCTAGGACTCTGGTGCCTTATACTTAAGAAAATGTAAATCAGACCATGTTGTTCCTCTGTTTTAAACATACCATTGGTCTGTATTACACTTAGGGAAAAAGAAACTCAATTCTTCCCTTAGTTTATAAGCTGGCTGCATGGCCTGGAAACTACGGTGGCATAGTGGTTAAATGCTATAAGTGGCTAACCAAAGGTGAGCAGTTGGAATCTACCAGGTGCTCCTTGGAAACCCCAGGGGGCAGTTCTGCTTTGTCCTGTAGGGTCACTGTGAATGGGAGTCTATGGCAGTGGCTTTGGTTTTTGTTTTTGTTTTTTAGTACATGACGTGGTCATTTTTGCTCAGCTCCCTGAGGTCATTCCAATCGTGTATCCCCTCTTCCCCACCACTGTAGTCCAGTGTCACTGGTATCTTTGCTAAGCTCTGGCACACTTTGTTGGCCTCAGGGCTTTAAGGATGCAACTTCCTTGCAAAGCACTCTTACCTGAAGCCCTTTCACATGATTTTCTCTTTTGTTTCTTTGGTCTGTGTCCAACTGTCATGTCTTCAAAAAGAACTTCTGTGGCCAACTTTTCTAAACTAGCAGCGACTGTGTGTCTCTGGTAGCTCTGTTTTTCTTCATAGCATTTGCTACTTGCTGGCGTGTTTTTATTTATTTGTTGCTTGGCTCTAAATATGTAAGCTCTGTGAGGACTGTATCCTCACAGCCTAGAACAGTACCTGGCGTATAGTAGGGTCTCAAATATTTTCTGTATGAATGACTGAAAATAGCATAAGAATTCTTAATGCAAAATAAAAGTTTTGTTTTGTTAAAATTACTCTTGATAAAATACAGCTTTTGAGGAACCCTTAAAGACTGTTTCAGACTTCTTTGTTCTCAAATCTTAGATACTTTATACCAAGCTTTAAAACTTGATGAGGATTTTGATGATACACAAAAAGCAAAGAATAATGTTCTGAAAGTCACTGGGTTTCCTAGTTTCCAAGTGAATGAGGCAGTTAATGGGTAATTAAGAGAAAATACGAGTTTTCCAGATACTTTTCATGTGCCTTTATGGACTACAGTACTTTTTCACTGGTTCATAATTTAAGTTGCAGTGCCTGTTGCAATAGGATTGAAGTGGTTTCAGTCTTGATGAAATAGTTTGAAATTAATTAGATCTTCACAGCAAAGGTATCCACAGTGCACTAATTTATCTATATATAGTAAGTTTTACTCCAGATGTGTCTGGGCAAAAACTTAAACCTGAAAAATTGAAAGGAATATACAGTCAACATCCATCTACACACACTCCTCACTTACTGACACGGTTAGGTTCCGAAGTTCAAGTCATTAATGCAAAAATCGTCATTATGTGAAAATGGAAGATTTTTCTGTGTGTGTGTTTTAAGACCATCTGTCTGTCTGATTTTTTATTTAGAAATTATGGTCATAGAAATAACAACAGTTAAGATTTACTGATGCGCTCACCACTGTGTTGGTGTCCAGTTACAGAATAGTTTTCTGTGTAGAAGGAGGCTTGGAGGGTACAAAGCTGGGTAAAGCTGGGTTGTGTGGCTGGAAGGCTCACAGCTTAACCATTTCTCCTTCCTTCTGTGCTGGGTGACGGCCTCCCCCTTGGAGCCTCTCTAATCCCTGTATTTATGATCCTGAAGCGTGCTCTGCCTTCTGGGCCTGGCGAGTAACCCGGGCTCAGTGTTTCCTATAAGTATGGTAAGACTTGACTGCACACTTGGCCCCATCAAGGTGGAGGCCTCAGGCTCAGTTCAGCTCACTTTGGGGTGTCATTATTTCTCATGCATTTCTTCCAGACCTCTTCTCCAGTGCTCATCTCTTCCGCCCCTTCCTACCCCACAACCCTTTTGAGCTGCAGGGCCTCAGGACACATAGCATTTAGGAACTGGGAGCAGGCAGCCCGAGTCTTGGTGCTGCCTGCGTTTGTGCCCAGAGGCTGTGAGTGTGGAGGAGGCCTGCCCTGCCGGCAGGAGGGAACTGAGGGTGCAGGCAGTACAGCTTGCTTTCCTCGAGGATGCCTGCTGACCTTCCTTGGGGGAGAGGATGCTCTGCAGCCGTTGCTGCCATGCCTGCCACCTCGTTAACACACCAAACAGTTGGATAGACTTTTTTACTATTGTTGTATGTGCAGATGTTGGATAATGAGATTGTCAGTAGTGAGGAATAGTATACTCTACCTAGATTCACCAATTATTAACATTCTGTGGAACTTATTACCTTTTTTCTCCTACAGTTCTTCCCTTTTTTCTGCACATAGAGAGAGAGAAAGAGATACATAATACTTTTTGCCGAACAGTTTAAAAGTGAGTTGTAGACATCATAATATTTTGTTCCTAAAATCTCAGTGTATGTTTACCAGTGACATTTTCATGCTTAGCCATAATACTATTATCACACCCAAGGAAGTGAACACTGGTAAAACATTTATCTTACATGAAATTCATGCTCACATTCTTCCTGTGTCAGGAAATGTCCTTTGTGGCTGTTTTTCCCCCAATCTAGGATCCACTTAGGGTCAAACATTGTGTTAGGTTGTAGTGACTCATTAGTTGGCTTCAATCTGAAACAGGTATCTTTGCCCCCTCCTTTTCAGTGTCTGTGATGACATTGACTTATTTGAAGAATTGAAACTGACAGTCTGAATTTGTTTTTCACAATCAGATTCAGGTTAAACATTTTTGACAAGAAAAATGCATAGTTAAGCTTTTAATGCTGAAGAAACTTGAAAAGTAAAACAAGTGATGCTTCTTGTTTCTGCAGGATTCTGAACACAAGCAGTTTGCTCTGTGACTGCCATTTGAAGTGGTTACTTCAGTGGTTGGTTGACAGTAACTTCCAGCATTCTGTGAATGTGAGCTGTGCACACCCTGAATGGCTAGCAGGGCAAAGCATCCTGAATGTGGATCTGAGAGATTTTATCTGTGGTTTGTACTTCTGTTTTAAAATTTTGTATATTACACATTAACTATTTGAGGAGCAGGATTAAAAAATTAAACCAGAATACTTTTCCGACTTGCATATCTATGTCCATATTTCTGTCATATTCTCTAGCCTTTTTGAGTATATTAGCATTTTAGTATGGTTGTAATGTATTTAATTTTGTATTCTGCTTTGACTTATAATTTTTTTCATCTGCACATTGCTTAACTATCATTTTTAACAGCAGTACAGTAATATCTTTATGAATGCAGGCCTTTTTCCTTTAGAGGGATTGTGAGTCTTAGAATAAATCTCCAGTAGTAAGATTCCTGAATCAGAAAGCATAATTTTTTTTTTTGTAACTATAAACATTATTAATTGATCTTGAAAAGTGCTACCAGGTATTCTCCAGAAAGACAGCACTGCTATATGTCATGTCAGCAATAATGAATGGATCAGTTTTGTATGTTTTCGTGTTTTTGATGTAGTGCTTGAGATTAAAGCGGAAAGAGTTTTTTTTTTTCTTCCAGTAGCAGGAGGAAGAGTCACAAGCATGTGCTTATTTGCAACTTAAAGTATACGTCTATACTGTTCTTTGTCAACTTGGAAGTTTCCTTTATGCTTAAATTTCCCTTGAAGTGGGATATCTGATTCTTGGCTTTATGTGGCATCACCTGTGGATCAGCCTGTGTGTGTTACATATCACTGGTCACTGTGGTCATTTGAGCACTGTCTGTTGCCGGCTCTGCTTAAAGATAGGTTGGACACTTGAAAATTCAGGCCCACAAAATACTTGTTGCACTGTTTTTATAAATTTTGACGAGCGCAGTGATCTAATAAAAAATAAACGTGGCTTACTTTGCTGTTAGTTCCTTTCTGGCTTGGCGTAGTTTTAAATGTAAATATTTTATATATACCTTCCCCTGCTTTCCAGTTTTACTTTTGTGGCACAATGAAATGTTATCCGGTGATGATACTGGGTAGAATTCATATACTTGTTTCTCTGAATTAGTTCATTGATATTGTTATCATAGTGGTTAACTGCTGCAGCAAAGGTCAGCAAGTTGAATGCACCAGCCACCCTGTGGAAACTCCATAGGGCAGTTGTACTCTGTCCTATAGGGTCAGTATGAGTTGGAATGACTTGAAGGCAGAGGGTTTAGTTATGGTTTTATTAGTGAGTCCTAAGACAGTGGTCATTTGAACATTAGACTTGTTTGGGATTTTTTTACTATTTTAGATAAAAGCTATGTGCATACAAATTATTTTTAAATCAGTTGTTTCATTAATACCTATTCCCTGTGAAATATAATGAATTTATAATCCCTGTTTTCTGTATTGGCACAGAAAGGATAATGGTTACTATATGAATATCTTTATCTGTGTATCACACACATACAAATTGGGATTAGAAATTCTTTTTCCCCAGTAACTGGTGAATGCCTAAGAAGCATGCTTGAAGCACAGAGATAGATAGCAGTATGCACAGTGGGAAGAGTGCCAAACTTTGAAGTCAGGAACCTGGGCTCCTGTCCAGGTTCTACCAGTGACTTCTGTGTCTTAAAACAAGTCATTTGACTCATGTGGGCCTCATTTTCCTCATCTTGAAACAAGGAGATTGCACTCCAGCTCTGTAGTCTCTTACAATTTTAACATGCCCACTTTGTAAGCAGACCACACAGTTTTATGTCATTTGTTTTCAGATTGAGTCTTTAGAATCAGAAGGAAATAACTGACTTGATCGTTGTTACCTTTGGTTTCCTTAGATGATTTTCTGAAACCACAGATACGGACACATCCTGAAACCACCATTGCTTTGAGAGGTGTAAATGTGACTCTGACATGTGCGGCTGTGAGCAGCAGTGATTCGCCCACGTCTGCTCTGTGGCGCAAAGACAGTGAAGTCTTGTATGATGCGGATATTGAGAATTTTGTTCGCTATCAGCAGCAAGCTGGAGAAGCTCTGGAATATACTAGTGTCTTACATCTTTTCAATGTGAATTTCACAGATGAAGGAAAATACCAGTGTATTGTTACTAATCATTTCGGTTCCAATTATTCTCAGAAAGCTAAACTGACTGTGAATGGTAAGGAATTATGCTAATATTTTTTGTAGAGTTTAGAATGACTTTTCATGTTGTGTTTGAATCACATGATCAAGAAATTTAAGCTACACCTGATATTTGCGGGGAAGGGATCATCCTGTTTTAGGTTTTAGGTTGTGATAGTATATAGAGTAGGTTCTTCGCATTAGCCAGTCTGCCCACGTCTTTGCCCCTAACTAGTCTTTAGTTGAGGAAACCCTGGTGGCTTAGTGGTTAAGTGCTACATCTGCTAACCAAACAGCTGAGAGTTCAGATCTACCAGGCGCTCCTTGGAAACTCTATGGAGGAGTTCTGCTCTCCCCTATAGGGTCGCTGTGAACTGGAATTGACTCGACAGCACTGGGTTTGGTTTCATTTGTTTGGTCTTTGGTTGAGAGGTAGAGGTGAATTCCCTGACCCTAGGAGATGGACTGTTTTGACTGTTGTTTATACTTCTGAAATAATTCTCTTGATATTCTCCCAGAGCCTTAGTTCTGTTCTGAAAACTGTGAAATTTGCTCATGGCCCTGTTCACAGGGCCTTTGAATAGCTGGGAGTAGTCAGGAGAGTTCTGGGTCCAGTGATCAGGATCACTGTCTAAATGTAGTCATGCAGAATCATTTTGTATGTTAATGCTCTTCTCCAGCTGCAGAAAACTTCTCTAAGACAGCTTAATTTATCTGATACCTATTAGATTTAATGACTACAGAACTTCTTACCCTCTTAAGATTTTGTGTAACCAAAAAATGTAATTGCTGTATTGTTGCTTTATGAGATTTCTGAAAGTATAATTTTTTTTTTTAATCATATGGTTGCCTTGGCGGTTTTATAGGTGTTAGTTTGTAAAATACCATTTAGCTTTAAAAGTAAGAGAGT
The DNA here is from genome assembly GCA_028571685.1 of Heterohyrax brucei. Lineage (NCBI taxonomy): Eukaryota > Metazoa > Chordata > Mammalia > Hyracoidea > Procaviidae > Heterohyrax > Heterohyrax brucei. The sequence continues at coordinate 162,913,541 of CM053140.1, forward strand.
CATAGTAAATACCAAGTTCTAAAATGTGGAGTTTGGAAAGGTTTCTAGCCCTCTGCTTTTCCTGTTTCTGTTGGGGAAGTCAGGTGAATGCGATGCATCCTAGAAGCTGCTGTGTCATTACTGTGCTCCACATACTCGGAGGTTCTCAAAGAAAAGGTGACCTTTAAAGCTGAATTCACTGTCAACTCAGAGAGCATGTCTTCTGAAGGACACAGAGCATTAGAACAGGTGGTGTTTTTGCCTACCGGACTCTCCTGTATGTGTATGCGTGTATATAGACACACCTACCCTTTCTCTCAGTAATCTTTCTTGTCACAGAGATGCCATCTTTTCTGAAGACTCCAATGGATTTAACCATTCGCACCGGTGCCATGGCCAGGTTAGAATGTGCTGCAGAAGGGCACCCTGCCCCTCAGATTTCCTGGCAGAAAGATGGTGGTACTGACTTCCCTGCAGCTCGAGAAAGACGCATGCATGTTATGCCAGAGGATGATGTCTTCTTCATTGCAAACGTGAAAATAGAAGACATGGGAATTTATAGCTGCATGGCACAAAATATTGCGGGAGGCCTCTCAGCAAATGCCTCACTAACTGTGTTGGGTAGGTTGACTGCTGCATGGGTCCCTGCTTTTTTAGGAACCTTTTCATTTGGGCTGTACTTCTTTTTAATGGACAAAAAAGCCTGAGTTTGAGCTTTCAGAATTTTGTTGTACAGAGAAGGCAATCAGGAGACTTTCTGTTTTCATCACCTTTTGCAGCTAAGAGTATTAATGGGTCAGATCACTGAAGTGTTGAAAAATGCCGAGGGCAGGGTTAGGGTGCTTGTCTCATGAATTGAAAATTCAAATCCCTTTCTCAGTTTATCATCTTTTGTCTCCTTCTTTAAGGTTTCTACTTTAAATATATGTTTTATGTACCATGCAGTGAGTTTGCACCAAGAGTTCCACTCTTTTTCTTAGAAGTCTCCCAGCCTTTTAATACTGCTTTTCAGAGAACCCCAGAAAATATAATGCCTCCACTTTTGTAGGTTTTTTTTTTATTTAATAACCCACCTTCCTGGTTAGAATTCCTGTTGGCCTTCACTGATCATCTTAATCCATTGCTCTTGTAAAATGTCTTTTCCCTAAAAGTGTCCCCTGACTAGCCTGTTTTTTCTTAAAGGATTTTCTTCTTGAAACACAAATTGAAGGCAAACGCTACATTCCTATTCTGAATTTCCCTAGAGCATAGGATGTTGTTTGTGCTTTTATATTAATAGTAAAAGAATGTTCTTTATTTTTTTAAAAATTTAAGATGTACAGAAAACCAAAAAAGGAGAAAACCATTCAAACACTGTTGAAGATTTTTGACATGTTTAGACTTTCTTAAAATTCATTTTTATATGAATTGTGCATACCTACTGTTTTCCACTTAATGTTATGTCACAAGGGTTACTCTGTCATTAAAAGGTCTTCATCAAACATCATGTGGTTGTATGGTAGCTAATCATTTTTCTGTTAGATCCCTAAGTTTTTTCATTTATAATTTTTTTTCTATTATAAAGTTAATTAGAATAAAAAATTTTAATTATAGTTTTATATTGAACATCTTTATGTATAAATCTTTGAATTCTTTGCTTAGGACAGTTTTTCTGAGATAGAACTACTGAGTTAAGATTTAGAGTTTTTGAAACGTGTGTGTGTGTGTGTGTGTGTGTGTGTGTGTTTTAAGTGAAAGTGTGCAAGTCAATTTTGCATACCCACCTCTCTACAACTCTGTTTGCTCTCCTCACTCTGTGACAGCACACTCCTGTTCACTCTTGCAGTATACTCCCAGTGGGCACCTGTCCCCTCCTTTCCTCCCTCTCTTCTCCCCTCCAGAAAGAAACCAGTAGGGCAGCCTCCTATCAGTGTATAAAACCATCAAGTATACAACACCACACGCTCACTCTGTGTCACTGAGTCCAGTCCACTCATAGTCTAAAGTGCTGACCTCAGTACTGGTTTTAGGTCTGGGACAGCAGCAGGTCTAGGGGCCCTATTCCCAGGGGACCCTCCAGGTTGTCGGACCACCAATTCTGGTCTTTTAGTCGAGATGTTGATTTGCACACCTCTTCTTGTGTTACATCAGGGACTCTACATTGTGTCCCCTATTAAGGCTGTCTTTGGTGGTAGCTGGGCGTCATCTAGTTCTTCTGGTCTCATTCTTATGTAGTCTCCCAATCATATGGGTCCTTCTGTCTCCTGGGTTCATTTGTCTTTGTGTCTTTGAGATGTTCTTGTCGTCATCTTTTCCAGGTAGATTGATAACCAGTTGATGTTCCTCAGATGGTAGCTTGCTGCTGGCTTTTAAGACTTAAGACCCCAGATTCCAGTCACCAGTATGGGGTGCAGAAGACTCTCATAGCCAAAGGCTATTTATGCCGGTTGACCTGGATGTCCCCTGAAAACATGGTCCCTGGACCCATGTTGCTACTTTGTCCTTTGAAATGTTGGGTTGGCTTTAGAAAACCTTTTAGTTTATGGTGTAGTCTGTTTATGCTGGCCTGCCTTCTACTGAGTGTTGTCACACTTTTCACCTAACCAAATCTTTATCAACTCTAATTTGTGACCAACTCTTTGCCTCCTTCTCCACCATTGTAGCCATCAAAAAATCTTTTCTTGTGTGCATGAGTCCTTTTTTAAGTACTTAATAGTAGTGGTGTCATACAATATTTGTCCTTTTGCAGCTGGCTGATTTCACTCAATATAATGTCTTCTAGTTGATACCTCGGTATCAGATGCTTCCTAAAATCACCAAGTGTTCTTTATCATTGCAGAGTGTTCCATTGTGTGTGTGTGTGTGTGTCTGTCTCTCTTTCTATGCATATATATGTATTTATATAGACACACCACAGTTTGTTTATCCATGCATTGCTGATGGGCACGGAAACGTCTACTTTGAAACATTAATTTAGTGCCCCCAAAGTGTATTTGAAAGTGTTCTTTCAGTTTGGACACCCTTGTTAGCTTAATTCAGCAGGATTTGGGGAATGAATAAGTTGCCTAATTTGATTTTTTCACCTTTCTCTGTTAGAGACACCGTCGTTTATTAGACCCTTGGAGGACAAGACAGTAACCCGAGGTGAAACTGCAGTGTTACAGTGCATAGCTGGAGGGAGTCCCGCCCCTCGCCTCAATTGGACCAAAGACGATGGGCCACTGCTGGTGACAGAAAGGCACTTTTTTGCCGCAGCCAACCAACTTCTCATCATTGTAGATGCTGGGTTAGAAGATGCTGGGAAATACACCTGCATTATGTCTAACACCCTTGGGACAGAACGTGGTCACATTTACCTAAATGTCATTACCTCCCCCAATTGTGACTCTTCCCAGAGTAGCATTGGACATGAAGATGATGGCTGGACAACGGTTGGCATTGTCATCATCGTTGTGGTTTGCTGTGTTGTGGGCACCTCTTTGATTTGGGTCATTGTTATTTACCATATGAGAAGGAAAAATGAAGACTATAGTATCACGAACACAGGTGAGTGGTCCCCAGATGACATTATATCTTGTCCTTTAGTTGGGGATACAATATAGAGTTTATTGTAAAATACAGAAAAGTGAAGAGCTTTGATATTTTACCTGATGTGTAGAGGAAGAGTTTTTCTTTGAAAATATTAGAATTGCTTGATAGATAGAATTTGTAAACCTTTCTAGAAAACTTGGGTCTTATAAACATATCACAAGGGTTCCTTCTTTCTTTAATGCCTAAGGTGTGCATTTCTACCGTAATTTCTCTGCAGGAAAGAGTGGGGCTGTCGTGACTGTGATCAGTCTTTTCTATCTCCATGCTGCTGTCCTGGGGAGAAGTGGTCCAGCTAGGTAGATTATAGAAATGGAGCTGTGGATAAGGTTTCACCTCTTGGGCTTTATTTTTTGGTAATGCTTTTTAAAAATGAAACACGAAGGAGAATTCGGTTGAGAAATAGTTTTTAGGAAAGTACTAAGAGCTTTTACGTTCCTAAGTAGATACAGTTTTACTGCCCAGTGTTACTAAAATGGAACATACTTGTAAAGCAGTCTTATACCTGACTCTTTGAGAGTTACAGACCGTTGTTTTTTTTTTTTTTTTTTAAATAAACAGAGGAACTTAATCTGCCTGCAGACATTCCCAGCTACTTGTCTTCCCAAGGAACACTGTCAGAGCCACAGGAAGGCTACAGCAACTCGGAGGCAGGCAGTCATCAGCAGCTCATGCCGCCTGCCAGTGGGTATATACACAGAGGAGCTGATGGTAACAACTGTTTGTTGTATATGGTTGTAATTTTAGCCTACCCTGTTGAGCTCCTTTTTCAGAGTATAGTTTTCCCGGATAACCCAAAATAATATTTTAAAAAGTAAGTTGCTCAGTGAAACCATTTGCAAGATACAATGAAAATTAAAGCCTTAAGAGAGGAAAACATTATCTGACACACAAAAAAGCTAAAGCTACTGCCGTACAGTCAGTTGCGACTCATGCCACTGAGGTTTTCTGTTTGACACAGAAGAGAAACAAAATGTCCTTCAACAAGTGACTAAACTGCAAGGTTTGATTACAGGACAGGGACTCACTAGCAACATCTCTCATGCGTCTGTCCTTATTTTCAGGTGTGGACATCCTTCAGACCATATCCAAGGGAGGGTTGTTTCTCTGGCTGGCAGGTAGTCACTCAGGTTGGAAAGGTCATGGTGGTTCACAGCATAGACTGAAGAACACCAGAGAGACGTAAAACGTTGCCTAGTTATGTAAGGTTGACTTCTGAGCCCTCACCTGCCTTCTCCCCTCCACCTTTCTCACACTCACTCTCAGAATGAATGACAAAACAAGGAAATGTGAAGAGAGGACAGAATTGAGTGTAAGGCCTAGTTCTTCCTTTTTTCAGCTCTGTGGCCATGAACAAGCTACTTAAGGTCTGAATTTTAGTTCATCCATTTGAAAACAAGTAATACTTCATAAAGTACTTTACCCAAAGTTTTACAGATTCTGTCAGCAGATCATGTTGAAGTACCACACACGAAAGGTCTACGCCATTTCTTAAGGGATTTTTAGGTTGGGTGCCAACAGAACTTCTCTGTCTAAATGATAAATTGGATTTTGTGTTTGCTTTTCATGGGAGGGGCTGTTTCTGACTTTTAAGAGAATAGTTCATGTCTCTACAGTGTTTAAAGTGTATCAGGCAGTCCAGGGAGTATACTGTTAGGCCTTTCCTTCTGTCAGATGCACATTTGTGAGGCAGGTCTCTTGGCTGTCAGGGACTTTATCTAGCTAGGGGGACTTAACATCAATTGGTGTTGACCCATGAACGTTACATGGGCTTTTGTGAAGTGAAGTTATCGAGTTTCCTTGTTCTGTCCTGTAGTTTGCCTAACCCAGAAATGTGGTGTGACTGATACTGCTTCCCTTGATTTGAGCAGGACTTTATGCAGACATGATGGAGATGGTGAAATGCAGTTTATAAGAGCATGAGTTTTGGAGCCAGAGTGTTTGGGTTCAAATGTTAGCTCCCCACTCTTGAAGTATGACTTGTAACAAGATACTTAACTTCTTTGTGCCATCTGTAAAATAGAGATATTGTAAGGATTAAATAAGTTAGTTCATAGACCTTGAAACTTCACCTGGTTTATAAAGTAAACAAAAAAATTCATTGCCGTTGTTTTAGTCATTTAGTGCTGCTCCTAACAGAAATACCACAAAGGAAATGGCTTTAGCAAAGACAAGTGTAGTTTTGCACAGTCCAGCAGGCCACACATCCAAATTCATGATGTCTGTTCCAGGGGAAGCCTTTCCCTCTTGTCTGCTCTGGAGTAAAGTCCTTGTATTGTATCAGTCTTTGGTCAGGGAGCATCTTGGCACAGGAACCTCAGGTCTGAAGGACGCACTCTGCTTGTGGTGCTGCTTTCTTGATGGTGTGAGGTTCCCAATTCTCTGCTTGCTTCCCTTTCCTTTTATCTCTCAGAGGATAAAAGGTGGTGCAAGCCACACGCCAGGCAAAATCCCTTTACAGTGGAGCAGGGAGGTGATCTTATGAAGGGATTTACCATTCCACCCTAATCCTCTCTAATGTAATCTACTCTGTTAACCTCAGGCAAAGACTAAGATTTATAGCATCAAAAAATTACAAAATGGAAGGCAATCACAGAATACAGGGAATCCTGGCCCAGCCAAATTACTGCACACATCTCTGGGGGAACACAGTTCAGTCCATGACAGCCATCAAGTCAGTTACGACTCACGATGACTGGCACTCAAGAACTGCTAGCTGTGATGATGATGGTGATGATGGTGATGACGGCTGTTAAAGAAAATTGATGATGAGCCAGGCTAATTCTTTACCTGAAGAATGTTGGGGTTCTTTTTCATACTGTCATTAGGTGGCCCGGGTACTCGGGTGATCTGCTCAGATTGTTACGACAATGCCAACATCTACTCCAGGACCCGAGAATACTGTCCATATGCCTACATCACTGAAGAGGATGTTCTGGATCAGACACTGTCCAGCCTCATGATCCAGATGCCCAAAGAGACATACCTGGCACATCCTCCCCAAGATGCCACTACCCTGGAGAGCCTGATAGCATCAGCGGACAGAGAGTTGTCTGTCTTTCCGACCAACCATGAGAGGATAAATGAGAAGAAACTCCCCTCTGCACAGCTGAGCAATGGTAAGGGTGTTGTGATTTTTGTCTTCCTGTCCACCTAATTGGTGAAACAGCTTGAGATTTTTAGATAGTAGTGTTGCAGAGGAGTCTGCATACAGGGCCAAGACAGCTACTATGAGGATAAGATCACACAACTGAAAATTCAGAGGCTGTACAGAAAAAGGTTTTAAAAAAAAAGTGTCATATAGGTGTTAGCAATTTTTCTCCCATATATTTAAATAATGAAGAATTGTAATATTAATAGTATAGTTTAAAAATACTTTGGTTGCTGTTCTGTGAGGTAAACACTAAATGTCAGTATCACCTGGCAGATGTTTGCTTTCTCCTGTGAGGTGGGGTCAGGACCAGGACTGGGAAAGCAATTCATGGGTAGTTTCCTCTGCTCAGGATGGCTCAGGGAAAGAAATAATGTGTATTGTACAGATGGGTCCTTTGGTATCAGCTTGAAACCAGTTCCTAGTGGACTCTGCAGGATCTTTGAGCATTCCTTCCAGGGCATTCAGACTTTTCATCAGCTGTCAGCATCTATCAGGCCGAAATAGAGAGCACTGAGAGTAGGGTAGGGATTGAGAATTCACAGCTTTGCTGAGGAAGGCTGAGTGTCTAGTGGTACTTCCAGGGGTGGTCTGGTAAGGGTGAAAGATCTCCTGTGGAGCTGAAGATGTGCTCTGTTCTCACTTTAAGAGACCAGTTCTGAACACATCTAATGTTGATTCCAACTCATAGCAACACTGCAGGACAGGATGGAATTACCTCATAGGGTTTCCAAGGAGCATCTGGTGGCAGACACTTTTAACCAGACACTTAGCCTCGGCATTACCAAGGCTCCAAAGAGGGCATAGGAGGCCAGAAAAGTTTTGTTGAAGTTAGTCTCGTCTTTACATTCAGTATGTATGAAAGAAATACACTAACACTAAACTGATTTTCCCTAGGAGAGTTACACAAAGAAAAGGCTTTAAGTAGAACCAAAAATATACAGTGCATCTTTTTCTAATCTTGGGATGTCTTTTTAATCTGGTCTGAGGTGAGGACTCACACATGGGAGCGTTGGTGCATTGCTGGCTCCTTACCTAGGTAGGGCCCTCCAGGTCCCTGCTACTCAAGGTGTGGTCCAGGACTGCCAGCACCAGCTTGGTAGAAATGGATTTTCTTGGGTTGCATTCCAGATCTAGTAAATCGCAGTCTATGTGTTAACAGAACCTGTGTATGTGTGTATGTTGAAGCTTGAGAAATACTGTTGTAGCTCTCTCGCTCTTTTAACTTGTTTCCAGAATATTTGGTTCTTTTCCCAAAATGTAGTTACGGCTTTTAGTCCATGGTTTGGGCCAAAGAACTCAGTAGCTACAGTAAATAAGGAAAATGAGAAAGGCATATTTTTGAAACCAGAGTGCATATAATCTGATTTAAAATTGTTTTTTGAATATTATTTTGTTATAATTACAGGCATGCTAGAAGTTGGAGGTGAATGATTATATATTTTTCAAGCAACTTTTAAATGCAGGCACTTAATATTTAAAGATGTAATAGGTGCACTAAATCAATGATTTTTACCTATGTGTGCAACAACTAAGGAACTCCAGTGGCACAGTAGTTAAGTGCTTGGATGCTCTCCAAGAGGTTGGTGATCCAGGCATACCAGCTGTTCCATGGGAGAAAGATGTGGCAGTCTGCTTGCATAAAGGTTACAGCCTTAGAAACCACATAAGGCTGTTCTACTCTGTTCTACAGGGTCAGTGTGAGTCGGAATGCCCTTGACAACAGTGAGTTATTGATGCAGCTTTTTATTACAATATTGATGTCATCTAATGCTAGTTTTTAATTTGAGTGCGTTCTAAGCACTCAGCTGCTGACCAGAAGGTTAGTGGTTTGCTTCTGCCAGCTGCTCCATCAGAAAAAGATGTGGAGTCTACTTCTGAAAAAATTTACAGCCTAGGAAACCCTGTGCAGCAGTTCTGCTGTGTCCTGTAGAGTTACTGTGAGTCAGGATAGACTTGACAGCAACGGATTTTTTATTGTCATTAAGTATCCTTCAGTCTGTTTCCACCTGCTGAAGGAGTTTTTTTTTTTTTCAGTTTCTATAGCAGCAGAATTACTAAAATGATAGGTGAAAGTATATGACTTACAGCATCTTCTCAGGAAATAATTCATTAAATGTGATGAGTAGAAGATTTGAAAGAAAATGATTCTAGTTTTTATTGTTTTTCATTGTGGCTAAGAAGATGACAAGTGCACATTTGATCTCAGTGCTCTTATTCATGAATATTTTTTAGAAGGATTTGGTTAAAACAAAGTTAAATCTTAGAAATTTAATTTTGAGCGTCCAGTTGCCACTGATAATTCTTGTCTTTACTTCTCAGAAACATCACAGCGGCCCTTGTGGAGCGTAAACAAGGAACTAGGCCTGCCTCATCCTGCTTGTTTGCAGCACCCAATCCTTGAGTCAACACAGCGCCTCCGAAATGAGGGCCTGGCAGATAATGACCCAGACTGTTCTACTTCCCCTGTTCCCTGCCACAGGTTATATGACCACTCTTTTGAGTTTAGTAGGACTCAGAACATTCAAGATAGTAGTGAGGGCACATGAATCTCACTCTGGGATGGAATCTGGGCAAGGACTCAAATCAGTTAATTTTGTATTTCCTACCTCAGAGTTCAGCAGAAACCCCAAGGTCAGCATTTGCTTTACTCTTTGTTTACAATTGTACCAAGGTGGGCCAGGCACTTTGTTTGGTTTTATACCTGGCAAAGAAGGGGTGACAGCTGACAGAACTGGGTGCATGAAACCAAAAATGTGCGGCACTGGCAGAAAGATAGGGGGCAGATGTGCTTCCTGAAGGTCCCAGAGGGACGCCGCTGGGTGTGCGTCGCCTTTCAGGAAGAGTCGTTGCTGCTTCACGTTCTGGATTGTCTCAGTCCTCAAGAGTGATTCCGGGAAAACATCACTGTTCTGCTTAGTCTTCCAGGGAACCAAAAAGACTGGTGCCCTCTGGGCAGCGTGCCTAGGATTCCTCAGTGGTTTTAAGCGTTATAGTTGAGATTGAGACTTTGATATTCAAGGTCTTAGGCAAGAATCCCAGGCTTAACTAACTGGTACCAGGTCATGGGATTTTATATTCTTGTGATGCCTTTTAATTTTTTTTTTTTTTTGTCCCTACCACCTCAAAATCTCATTGTAAATATATTTGCATTTATAAATAATTTTTGTATTCATTGACCATACATGTGGCTGCAATGTAAATATTTTTTGATATGCCAAAAGTATATATAATAATCCAGTTATATTATTGACAGCAGCTTCTCTGATCATGAACAGATTTTGTATAACTTGGTTTAGTAGATCTAAAGACTGAGTTTAGAGTTTAAAACACTTAGGAAGTGTATGTGGAGAGGTAAGGTAGCTAGTGATTGCGTACACACAAATACAGTCTTGGTGTAACTAACTGCTTTCTTCATTCTGAAACATTTGTTCATCTAAACATTTGCCATCTGTTTACAAAAGCCACCTGATGCTACCTTAGTGGTCTGAAAAGGCTTGTTCCTTCCAAACACCGGCAGTCCTGGCATGGCCACGTGCACAAAGAAGGAAAATGGGGGAACATCTTCCAACAGAGTACTTAGCTGGCAAGAGAACCAAAAATTGCTTCTTGTGTGTGTGTGTTACTTTTAAGATCTCTTTGACCAAGCCACAGTCTGTCCTAAGAAGAGAGAGGTAAGGGAGGAGTGCTTTTCAGAGCAGAAAGGATGTGGAGGTACAGAGATACCCATATTGTGACGTTTGGGTGGCCTTTTGTTTTATACAAGTGGTGATTTAAGCCAAAGTTTTTTTTTTTCTTGAATTTCTAATGGCAAAAAGCTTTATGCAGACAAAGGATTTAGCACTGTAATGGAATGTAAGGGACTCAAGTTCTTTCTGCTGTCAGATTCTGTCCTCAATCTAAGAAGTGCTAATAACTCCTTAGGTAGTGTCAGTCACTTAAATAAAAATGTCTAAGTCTCTGTACATTTCAAGAGTTGTAAACTCACATTATTTCTTAGCTTTCTGCCGAAAGTTGGGCTGAATTTCATTTGTTTTTAATCCTGAATTTTTCTCCTGTATAGGCAGCAGCCCTTCTTTGCTGTTACTTAGCATCACAACTTTCTCCTTTTCCTTTTTAAGCAGTCATCCCCTGTTCATCTTCACTTTGAACTTAAAAGTTACTTGCGGCATCTGTTTTTTTCTGCCTTCAGCCTTTGATTCCTTGTCTTGTGTAGTGGGCTATAATTTACTGTATACTGGTCTTTGGAGTTGAGAGACCTCGTGGTACAGTTCCTTTTTCTGCTACTTACAGTTCTGTAATCAAGCAAAACCCAAAAACCAAGCCCTTTGCCACTAGTTCCAACTCATAGTGACAGAGTAGAACTGCCTCATGAGGTTTCCAGGGAACACCTGGTGAATTTGAAGTGTTGACATTAACTGCTGTAGTTCTTAACGACTATACCATCAGGGTTTCCAATCAAGAGCAAGACAAAAAAACACCAATGCTATCAAGTTGATTCCAACTCATAGCAACCCTATAGGATGGAGTAGAACTGCCCCATAGAGTTTCCAAGGACTGCCTGGCAGATTCGAACTGTTGGCCTTTTGGTTGGTAGCTATAGTGCTTGGCCCACTACACCGTTAGGGTTTTTGGTCAGGAACCAGCCCCTTTGTTTCTCTAGGCTTACATTTTCTGGTGAAACGAGGGTGTTTTACTAAATGCTGTAAAGCTCGTTCTAGCTGTAGCGTTCTTTGCATCCATGGTCCATCCAGGCACCAGGGAGGATTACGATACTTTTAGTAAAAAGCTGTTTTCATGAGGTATTCATTAGAGTAGAACAAGAGTGATGGTGCTTGCCCTGACTTGAGCCAAATTTACTTCCTCTGTGGTAGGAGCAGTGGTGTAAAAAATAGTTGTGCGGAGGAAACAGTACCCTTCTTTTGAACCAAACCAAAAAAACACCAAACCCACTGCTGTCGAGTCGTGTCCGACTCATAGCGACCCTAGAGGTCAGAGTAGAACTGCCTCATAGATTTTCCAAGGAGCGGCTGGCAGATTTGAACTGCTAACTTTTTGGTTAGCAGAGGCAGCACTTAACCCACTATGCCACCAGAGTTTCCAACAGTGTGAGTAAACATAAAAAACAACCTTGACTGGATTGACAGCCACCCATTGCTCAATAGAACAGGAGATCTGAATACTAGTGGTACAGAACACCAGTGCATCAGAGGAGCTGAGAGGTGTGTGTGCCACACCGATTTGTGGCTGATAATAAAGTGCTGAAGTCTGTGGCTTTACCTTCGAAGGTATTCCGGGTTATCCCTATAATTACAGCATTCTCACTCAAATTCTGATAGCGCTTTCTTGAGTGAGGGGTATCTTGGTGGTGCAGTGATTTAAAAGATCAGCTGTTCAAATCTACCAGGCTCTCCTTGAAAACTCGGGGGCAGTTCTGCTCTATCCTGTAGTTGCCGTGAGTTGGAATCCAGTCAGTGGCAGTGGGTTTGGGTTTTCTTGAGTGGAAGAAGTGGCCTTAGAGCTAAGCTATTGGAGATTGTGCTGATGAGCATCAGTGTCACATGTGGGGGGCAGAGTACAGGCTGCGGATGAGTGGGTGCTGCCTCTAGCAGGGCACCTTCTACTGCCCGTGGTGGCAGAGCTTGGTCTCTGGAAGGACCATGTGGTTCTCCATCATGTAAATTCCAGTGCTTGAGACATCTGCCGAGCTATCCCAGCTTTCTTAAATAACTAGTCAGGACTATGTTTAGATGTAAATAGCCTACCCCCGATCTTGAAAAGATCAGTTTCATAAATTCTGATCTTGGGAGAAAGAATTCCCGAGACTTTTCCTCATTGGTCACGTCTTTGACCCACTGAAAGCAAACCTACTGTCGTCAAGTCCGTTCTGACTCCTAGTGACCCTGTGCAGCAGTAAACTGCCCCATGGAGTTTCCAAGGGGTGCCTCGTGGATTTGAACTACCGACCTCTGGTTAACAGATGTAGCACTTCACTACTGTGCCATTGAGGTTTCCTGTTGTTGACCAAGCAATGATTTAACGTTCTGGTAGAAATAGGATTAGTGAGTGGCTCATCAGTATTTTTTCTAGCAGTGTAACAAACATGTTGTCTTATGTCAGCTGAATGAGGGATGTTGTAAAGCAAGGCAAACTGGAAGGCTGAGAGAAACCCTTGCTGGTTGCCCATCCAAGTTACCACTTGATTTCAGTGGAAGTACGCATCCATCGTCTCCTAATGTGTCATGTCCCTTTTAGTCTGATTCTCAGTCTGCCTGGAGAGAAGAACTTGCATTTTCCACACCTAAGCCACAGGCTTTCTGGCACTCAGCAAGTTCCAAAGTACTTTCTCTAGTCTGCAAGCTACTCTTTAGAAGGGGAAGTATCAGACACTCGCACCTAGTGTGCAGTGCCCCTAGAGTGTCACCTCAGAATGCTTTAAACGTATGTTTTCCTGTAAGATAACATGATCGTTGTCTTTACATTGCCTGTTAGGAGGATGTAAAAGGAACGTTAAGATGTGAAAACAGTTTACACTGTGTTACCCATTTTCCTAAGATGGTAGATGTGCTACACGTTTTTTAATTACTTAAAAGGTTGTCATGTGGAATGAAGATTAGAGTCATTCTTTACTCCAGAGGACAGAGCTCTTATCAGTGGAGTAGAAGTTAGAAGGAAGCACAGTACACACTTTGTAGTAATTTCACTACAAGCTGACTCTAGCCATTAGATTTGTGTGACAGGGAATAGCCTGCCTTGAAAGTTAGTGAGCTCTGCCTCACTAACAGGAGACCTACACGGAGAAGCAACGTCCCTGTCTGTTAACAGCACTGAAGGAATGTCTGCAGTTTGGTGTATGGACAAAAGGACATTGAAGGGCTCTTTCAGTTTATCATTGGAAGTTCCCACAAGTAATCTGACAGACTTTGCCCTTCAGAATCCTTGATGTTAGTAGAGAGCACTTGAGAATATTTTTAACTAGAGAATTTTGGTCTTTCGTTTACCAAAGAGGCCTGATTTTCTGTGTTAATGGCTAGAAATAGGAAATTGGGTTTATTCCTTCTGGGGAAATTTATGCCTAGTTACTAACACAAATGACATTATCATAATAAAAAATTGAAAGCCTAGCATGTGTTACAACTCTTTACTCTCTGATGAATTTTTATTCCTGTTGCTTTTTATTAGTGGGAGGCTATTTGGAGTAGACTTGGAATTGTGATGTTTAGTTTTTAACCCATGTATTAGGACCTCTTGTGCTTTTTAATAACTCATAGAAGTGCCAGAAGGATCACAGAGCTACCCAGGTAAATTTGCTCTCATTTTTGTCGCATCCTCCCTTTCTTCTTTGCTTCTCAATATACAATCTAGGAGTGATTATACAACAGTTGGATTTTAAAAGGTTGAGCTAGGATTTTGTCAGCCTGCAAGTGATGTTTGATTTTTCTATTACAGGGTTTTTTTTTTCACAGTTCAGCTTGGCAGATGTTTTTTTCCTTCTGTTTCTTCTATGTTAACCACCTTTTTTTTGGTTTTAGTACAATCTAAACCAATGTCAGTTAGCCTTTTCTTTCTTTCTGTTTTGGACAGCTGCCTTGTTTTTGACAAAAATAACAAGTTCTGAAGTGAGAAATGTATCACACGCTGCTCTTTGCAATGCCTGAATGCCTGTGAACTCTCCACAGGGTAATAAAGGGTATGAGTAGTAAGGTGTGTGTCTGTGTGTGTTTTAAAATTAAGATTTGGATGCACTCCCTCGAGATGCTATGGTGATTATTTCTTAACAGTCCTAATAGTTTCCACCAAGGGGTGACAGTTGAGAAACAGCCTGATTGATGCCCGTTTGCAGATGTAAGGAGTGAAATGGTCTTTTCCAAATGGTAACTGTCTCAAAAGAGAAATACACCATCAGATGGTGGAATGCTCTTGGAATACCTCTTGACGTAATGACCTTGTGATCTGTAGAGAGACTTATTGCTACAGCTACCTTCCCCCGTTCTCCCGTCTTTTTTCACCTATTGAAGGATGGTAGTCTGAGCCTTCTGGAACTAGATGTGCTCAAAGAGACGCATAAGCCAAGTTGTTCATTGTGACCCTTTGCTACTATCCATTTATATTTTCTCACACATAAGAATGTATATTTTATAGAGCATGTGTTTGTCTACTTGTTTTTGTCTACTGTACTATGTCTCCAATAAAGCTAAAATACAAAGTGATTTTCTGGTCTTGTCTTGCCTCAAGTAGAGGAGTGAAATGGTGCGATCCTGTTGAGTTGTCTCCAGAGGACGAGGCACGTTAATGCGGGAAGAGCTGCTCTCCTGTAGCTCTTGCTGTGTTGCTGTGGGCTGCACCCTGCAGTAATGAGCTGCGCCAGGACAGACACTGCACCCTCTTCTGTTTCCTCCCTCGCAGTGTCCTTTGGGGTGCCAGACACCTGCCAGGTGCAGAAAACAACACTAAATGGCTCATTAGAAAATAAGAGCGCTTTCTCCACACAGGAAATCCTGGCTGCATAGTGGTTAAGAGCTGTGGCTGCTAATCAAAAAGCAGTTCAAATCTATCAGATGCTTCTTGGAAACCATATAGGGCAGTTCTCTGTTGTATAGGGTTGCTGTGAGTTGAAATTGATGGCAGTGGGTTTGGTTTTGCTTTGGTTCTACACAGAAGAATTTGAAGAGAACATTTTCTAACCTGAGAGTTGGTAAATCTTTAACAGTATTTGAAGAATGTTGGTGTTCCAGTTAATGTAGGCACTGCTGCATTTTTAAGGACTGTTTACTTTGAGACTGTCAATTCTGTGAAGGCTGGACTCATCATAACCCCGCTGTGGACTTCCGCTCCACTGTACAGGGTTATTCTTGAAGTAGTACTTCCCATATACATTATTTGAATTTCAATACTGAGGACGTAGATTGGGCAGACTTTTGTTAGGAAATGTGATGATATTATTACCTAACATTAAAAAGCTTTTACACAGTAGTAAAGCCAGTATTTTCATCCAGATTTTCTGACTCCTTCCTTTCTGAGCAAAACATCTTGTCTAGAATCTTCAGGAACATTTGAATAAAGCCTTCCATACAGTGATTACTGTCCCATGTGATGGAAGTTTGGACTGACTGTCCGTGGAAGCTGTTTTCCAAATTTCTGATATGAAAACAGACCATCCCTATCTTCTCTGGTAGAGTGAAATGCAGAAAAATGTTGCACGTTAGGTTGAATTTTTATTTTTTTTGGTTTGTTTTAGCTTGGGACTTGTTAGGGCCCAAGTAGTAGCATTCTCCTGATTTGTGAAAGATAATTGTTTGAACTCATTTAGAGTTTGTGACCCAGTGCCTAAGCTACCTATGATGCCAACCACAGACTATATGATACTTTTGTAAAACAGTGAGAATGAATTTCTGGACAAATAGAAAATATGTACAGAATACAGGCAAATTTTTATTACAGACTTATTACACATAAGATTACTTTGTCGTGGTCCAGCAGTGAACAGTTTGGGGATTGGCTCAGGTCTGCAGACACTTTGGGAGTTGCACTTCTGCCAGCATGTAACAATGTGTCATGATGGGGATTGCCTTTTCACTGATTTCTAGGGATTCCTTGTAACCTTGCCGGTGTGAAATGGCTCAGACTGAAGACTGGGCTTCTGTTCAGAGGGTTCCCGGGTTAGAAGCAAGAATTAAAACCCTGTCTCAGCTCAGCTACCTCCGCCAGCGCTGCAGTGCCTCACTTGCTGGGTAGCACTCTTTGTAGTTTGTTTTTTTTCAGTCTGCTGTGTTTGTGTCCCGGGCCCTCTGGGCTGGGCCACCCACAGATCTTGTTATAACAGGATTTCACGGCAAAGGGAAAGCAGGTTTCTGGGTTGTTACCGTGAAACAGAGCTAGTCTGATGCTATGGAGTCTGATGTGGACTTGTGGGTAATCACTATAGGGAAGTTCCATCGAGGATGTTTCGTCTGCCACCTCTGCTGCTGCCTTTGTTAAACCAATCAAATCTCTAGGACACAAGGTACTTTGTTCATTCAGCCCCAAGAATATGACCAAGGCAAGTTGCTAGAGCACTTTGGTAAGATAAAAGGAGGTAAATAGAAAGTGTTAATCAATTACTGATGGGAAGAAATGATGGAATGGTAGCAAATACATTCTGCCTACCCCTTCTCGATACTGTTAAGCACTTCACATACTCAGCATTTTATCCTTGTAACAAACCCTTTAAGGCAGATACCCATATCCCCATTATACAGATGATGAAACAGGCTAAGCAACTAACTCAAAGTCTTGTAATAGAAGCAGGAGTTGAAATTATGTCTTTAGGTATACAAAGTGGAAGCTCTCCCATGCCTTTTCCACAGAAAAGTAGAAGAAAAAAGCACTTACTGTGCTTCAGATTTGTCATTTGAGTCTTCCAACAACCCAGCTGGGTTAGTAGAATTTTTTTCTAATTTTGCAAATCAGGAAAATGGACTCGAGTTGTGTGAGCTGACCAAAGACTTCCTGCTCCAAAGCCCATAATGCTCTTTCTACTGGACTCTACTGCCCTTTCACCCCAGTCAGCTCTTTATATACAGAAATGCACTGTTAGGGCATGGCTCTCAGGAGAAGTTGGCAACAGAGCTGATGATCACACTGCTCAGCTTGCAGTTCTGACACACCACATACCCCAGCTTCACAGAATTCAAACAACAGCCATCTGTAGCACTGAATGTTGCTTGTCAGAATGCAAAAAACAGACATGTCTTCACAGCATCAATGATTGTAACTTAGTGCATCTGGGAACAAAGAAGTTATTTGGAGTATTTAAGAATGCTTTAAGGCTCCTTTTTACTCCCAAGGAGAAACCAGGTATTTAAATCAATGCATAGAATCCCATCTGGGCAATGACTGGCTGCACTTGAGTTAGATGCAAGATTAAGTATTTATTTCAATTTTGTCTGCTTTTCAGTGGTCCATCAGAGCCAATGTGAATTCTGTCTCGAAAACAGTAGGTACGTGGTTAAGATCGGTGGTAAGAGAGACTAGCTTGAATTATTTATTCTTCTGGGTGTGGGCAAGCTCCAGAGACAAGTGCACTGGTCTGTTCCCTGCCAGAAACAGGTAGTACAGAGAAGAAATGTAATTGTCAAATGGTGAGTCACTGCTGCCTGTGTGGCCTTGTCCCTTAAACATGTAACCCAGGGGTGGCTCAGGGACTACACAGATGTGCTTGTACTAAAAAAGAACTTAAGGTCAAGATTCAAGAGTGTGAAGTCGAGAACTTGTGACTTTTTGAGAAGCACAAAATCATTATAAAGTGCAGATTTAGGTGGTAAGTAATGCATCGTGTTGGCAAGAGTTGTGCCTCCTGGGCCTTACTCCTGCAAGCACCAGCCCTCACACCTTTACCAGACCTCAGCCACCTGTCTCCCCTGCCAAATGTGCAAGGCTTTAATACCCAGGAGGTCAGGAGAAGTTTGAAAACAACCTCCAGGATGTCCCCTGTTCCAACTCTTGCTGTTTTGACCTTTGGGCAGCTCCGGTTTGGAGACCTTTAGAGCTGGCTGTGCTCAGTACTTGTAATCCAGGAAAGGGGTTTTGTAAAGAGGAATGGAGCTTGGCAGACACTCATTTAGACTGGAAGCCCTTTTTTGTGCCTGAAGTTCTGATACAATACATGGTTACTGAGGAGCAGAAGAATTTCACAGAAGCTTGGAATTGGCTGCTGTAGCTCTTGAAGGCAGGGTGTGGCTTTTAGAATGCCTTTGGTTAAGGAAGCAAACCTGTTCTCTGTTTTTTCTCTCTTGCTGCCAAACTCAGCCATCTTGAATATTTCTTTCTTCATGGATTCCTTCCCCACCCTAAGCTCCCAGTTACGTCTGTGGGGGAGTCCCCTCTTCTGGCAGGGAAGCCAGTCTCCTGCAGGGACAGCCACTGGTTATCTGAGGATCCCCTTTTGTGTTTGCCTGGGCCATTCATTTACCATATAGTTTTTGTAAGTCGAGTTATTCAAAGCGCAGTCTTAGATGTGGAGTAGTTGGATTCCCATCTCACCTCCACCTCTTACTAGTCATGGGACCTTACTAGTCTTGGGACCTTAAGCCAGTTCCTTAGGTGCCTTTGTCCCCTGTCCTAATCTGTGTAGCATGGAAATAATCATGCCTGCCTGATACGGTTGTTCAGAAGATTATGTGACCCATCTCACTGATGTCCAGTTGTCCTATAGTGACCCTACATGACAGAGTAGAACTGCCCCAATAGAGTTTTCAAGGATTTGAACTGCCGATCTTTTGGTTAGCAGCCATAGCACTTAACCACTACACCACCAGGGTTTCCAGAATTAAATAAGCTCATGCATCTAAAGTATAAAACACAGCACCCAGCCCAGTCACTGCATACTAGTGTTGGCTGCTTTCAGCTATTGTTATGGGCTCTTAGAATGGAGCTCTCCTACCCATCCCTATTCTGGGACAGCTCAAGGTAGAATATGGGAATATAGCAGCTTCTCCAAAGAGCCATTTCAGGGAAGCCCTGCAAACTCAGGCTTACTAGAAACGAGGTACAATCTCCTAAAGCCAGGCTTAAATGGGTTGCCCATTCAGCTGAGTCAACTGGACTGAGATTCTGCCCAGCTGCCTCTCACTGACTGTGTGATCTGAGGAAGTCACTCGGCTGGTAGGCTTTGATGTAATCTGCTAAGGGAGCATTTGGACTGTCATCAGAGGCTCTCAGAGGCCCCTTCCGGCTCTGAACTACTGTGATGCCAGGCTTGGTGAGCTGTCATTACCATGAGACCTCCTTCCTTTGTTTCTTCCAATTGCTTTTTGTGGCTATTCTCAGCCCTCCCATGAGGAAAGTCATTTTATCAGGGGAATAACAATTACAAACATTTGTCTGGGACTTTATAGGGGACAAAGTGTCTGGCTCAAACAAAAGACATGAAGTAGGAAATAAAGTGGGTGGAAATTTTTTTTGGTTAGTTGGCATCCCAGAAAGTATATTGTGTGGATTGACCTGCAGTGAGTATTGTTCTAGAGTAAGGGTCCTCCCTGGCCCAGAAATTGCCCTTTATAGCATAATCCCATTGATTGCATAAGAATTCACACAACAATCTGAATTGTTTCTTCAAATATTCTCTTCTGTACTTCACGCCACGAGGGACAGTGGCGTTGGAAGATAGCAAGCTCTGTGGAGCGAGAACACTTGAGTTCAAATCTTGGCTACTCTAGTTACAGGCAAATTGAATTTCTTGCAGCCTCTGTTTTCTTGCAAAACAGCAGTGACAGTACTCATCTCAGAAGACTACTAAGACTGTTGTGAGTCCCAAGAGGGGTTGTTTCCACTGGGGAAAAGGAAATACTTCACATAAATCGAGGTTATTTTGTTGTTGTTGTTAGGTGTCAGCAAGTTCTGATTTATAGTGACCTTATGCACAAACCTGGTGGTGTGGTTAGGTGCTACAGCTGCTGACCTTTCGAATCCACCAGGTAATCCTTGGAAATTCTATGGGACAGTTCTACTCTATCCCACTGGACTGTTATGAGTCAAAATCAACTTGATGGTAGTGGGTATTTTTTTTTTTTTTTAAAGCACAACAGAACAAAATACTGCCTGGTCTGTTACTGGGGTGTAATCCATACTGCCATACTCACAATTGTTGCTATGTTTGAGCCCACTGTTGCAGCCACTGTGTCAACCAATCTTACTGAGGGTCTTCCTCTTTTCCTCTGACCCTCTATCAAGGGTGATGTCCTTCTTCAGGGACTGTCCTCTCCTGGTAATATGTCCACAGTATGTAACAGGAAGGTCTTCACTTCTAAGGAGCATTGTTGTGCCATCTGCATATCCAACCCCAAACCCTCTGCGTATCACAGGAGGTCAGTGACTTCCTCCAATCCTGATGCCTTGTTCGCCTCCATATGGTCCAGTTTCTTTGATTATTTGCTCAATGCTGAACTGATACAACCCTGATGCAACCCTTTCTGACTTGAAACCACACAGCAG
Source organism: Heterohyrax brucei (assembly GCA_028571685.1). Taxonomy (NCBI): domain Eukaryota; kingdom Metazoa; phylum Chordata; class Mammalia; order Hyracoidea; family Procaviidae; genus Heterohyrax; species Heterohyrax brucei. The sequence continues at coordinate 162,934,209 of CM053140.1, forward strand.
CCCTTTGTTCTGTTGGTGGTCCATGTACAGGTTCTGCGTGAGCACAATTAAGTGTTCTGAAGTTCCCATTCTTCACAAGGTTATCCATGATTTGTTATGATCCACATAGTTGAATGTCTTTGCATGCTCACTTTAGTGACAGACAAAAGAAATGACCATTTCACTTCCTCTGTGTCTGTTGGCCAGTTGGGGGACTGCACTTTATCCCTGAGAAACAGCTGTGGCTTTCTCTTAAATTGGCTTTTTAATGGCTACAAGCATCACCCTAGGCTCATAAGGGAGCCCCTTGAACTGTGATTGGTCTAAAGAGGGACCAGCAGCTACTTGCGTACAGAGCTGTGTTGTACCCTTGGTGAGCATTCTCTGGGTGCTGCTCCTCCAAGCAGTGTGAACTAGGATATTTTGATAGACACTGAGAATGTGAATGTTTTATGTGTCTAAAAAATTCAATAAGCTCAGTAGTAGGAAGCTGAATTGCTGGCCTAGCAAAGGAATGAGCACAAAAAACTAAAAAAAAAAAAAAGATTAAAAAAAAAACACAAAAAACTTCTTGCTCTGTTTGGGAAGCTGGCTTGTTTTATTGATACTCCGCTACCATCTGGCTTGGATTTTCCTCAGGCTAAAATAACTTGATGCTGATTTTGCATTATCGGCTTATCTTTGATGCCTTTGTAGATTCTTCCAGCTACTGCTGAATAAATGGCCCAGGATAAATATGCGTTCACACTCCTTGTAAGGCAGCTGATTCCAGAAATGTAAACAGAATGAACAAACTCCCCCAAAGGTGGCCTGGCAAACTTCCTCCAATCTTGGAAGAAGTACAGCCAGAATGTCCCTTCAAAGCCAGGAGATGGGAGACTTCATCTGGGTTGCTTTGGACATGGCATCAGGAAAGACCCGTTGCTACAACAGGACTGTGTTTGTCAGAGTAGAGGGTCTCCCAGAATGAAGGAAACCCTCAAGGAGACGGATTCACGTAATTGTTAGCCACAACAATGGACTCAAACGTGCCAACGACTATGACGATGGTACCCAACTGAGCACTGTCTTGTTCTGTTATGTATGAGGTGGCCTCATGGATTGAATTGTATCTCCCCAGAAGAGTGTGTAGCAGTTTGGCTGGGCCATAATTCCTGGTATTGTGTAATGTTCTTCATGCTGTAAACACTGCCTCTACGATGTTAATGAGGGAGGATAGGCTGGCTCTTGTGTAGGTGGAGCAGGTCTCAGTGTATAAGACTGCGCTGTGCCTTAAAAGCAGTCTCTTCAGATAAAGGAAAGAGAAGCAATCTGAGAGTTGGGGACCTCACACCACCAAGATACAGTGCCAGGAACAGAGGGCATCATTCCAGAAGGATGCAGGGTCCTGGCATTTCAGAAGCTCCTAGTCCAGGGGAAGACTAATGACAAGGACCTTCCTCCAGAGCCAGCAGAGAAAGTCTTATGCTGGAAATGACACCCTGAACTTGGACTTGTAGCCTACTGGACTGTTACAAAATAAAATTTCTCTTTTTAATTCCATGCACTTGTGGTCCTTCTGTTATAGCAGCACTAACTGACGAAGACAGTGGCCATGAGGCAGATCTGAATGCCCAGCAATTAACAACCTCCACTATGAAATCACTGTCCTGAGTTGGCCAGGTAGAGTCTGAGCATTCTGGGGCAGGACAAGAGGAGCAGATGGGCTGGAGTCTGGCAGCAGGGCAGGTTGGAGGGCTTTCTTAACATTTATATTCTTTGATCTAGATTTTAGCACTTAAGAGTAAAATGGCGTTTTCATGTTGGTTCCAGGCTATGGAGGAAATCCAGCCCACTGGTGGCAAGAAGCATAGACCTGTAGAGATGGAGACAGCCTAACCCTTGAATATCTCATCAGCAAACCATAGACGGGCTGATGAAGGCACCGAAGGGGTCCTCTGAAGGGTCTTCTGCCATCTTCTTGCTCTTTTGCCCTTTAGCCAAGCCACTGCCATCGAGTTGATCCTGATAGTGACTCTATAGGACAGAGTAGAACTGCTCCATGGAGTTTCCAAGGAGCACCTGGTAGATTCCAACTGCTGACTTTTGGTTAGCAGACATAGCTTGTAACTGTTACACCACTAGGGTTTCCTTTTGTCCTTTAAACACCTGTTTTCCTTTTGATTCCTAGCTGCAGGCAAATTTTAAAAGATTATCCTACACGTTGATTTGAGCTAGAACTAGCCTCTAGGTGGCGCATCAGCACAGAGAATGGTGGTTTCGGGCGTCAACTTGGGCCAGCATTTCTCAGGAGCACCTTTTGTGAGAGGGTTGGTGGGAACTCAAGCCTCTGCCAGATGCACAACAGTAGAGAGAAGGCCTTTGTCTCTGACCTTCTGGGACCCTGAAGACATGGGTGGGGGTTTGAAAGCCCCTCCCGAGCAACAGCCGTATGTAGTTCCTAACACCACAGGCCCCATTGTAGTTTGACAAGGGCAGCAAGATTTGACCTTGGTGTCCTGTGACAGAGAGCTTCAGGCTTTGGCCCCTTGCAGTCAGGAGGTCTCACTTAGGCTCACAGCCCCAGATGAACACTTAGCTTCGCTGGCTGCCTGCTCAAGGTCTCCTAGACAAGCCCTTCCTGTTCCCCACACACCTCATTGTCACCTTCTGCTGTTTACAAAGCACTTTCTCTGTGTGATCTCATTTGCTACTCACAATCTCCAGGGAGGAGGCACAGGGTGGGGCCCTCCGTGGCTCCCAGGCTCCCTGACTTGCTGCATGGACACAGTTTCATAGGGATCCCTTTATTTGTTTCTCTACCACCAGAGAGAGAGTTCCTTGGGGCAAGAATTACATTCAATGTGATGGCTTCTGAGCTTAGCACATGGTGCTTGCTTGGCACAGAGGTGGTTGCTGGGTGCCAGAGAGTCAATTTCAACTCACAGCAACCCCATCTGACAGAGCAAAACTGCCTTATAGGGTTTTCTTGGCTGTAACTTCACAGAAGCAGATCACCAGGTCTTTTTCCTGGGGAGCCAACGGGTAGGTTCGGACTGCCAACCTTTGGGTTAGCAGCCAGGCTGGTAACCACTATACTACCAGGATTTACTCAGGGTACATTTAAAAACAAAACCAAATCACAGAAACCCAAAAACCAAACTCACCGCTGTTGAGTCAATTTCAGTTCATAGCAACACTATTGGACAGAGTAGAACTGCCTCCATAGAGTTTCCAAAGAACACCTGGTGGATTCAAAGCACAAACCTTTTGATGAGCAGCTGTAGCGCTTAGCCATTGTGACACCAGAGTAACCTCAGGGTATGTAAAAACAAACAAAAGAAACTTGTCGGAGTCAACTCAGCTCTGACTCATAGTAGCTCTATAGATAGAGTAGAACTGCCCCACAGAGTTTCCAAAGAGCACTTTGAACCACAGACTTTTTGATTGGCAGCTGTAGCACTTAACCACTATGCCACCAGGGTTTCCTCAGGATGTATAAACCAAAAAATCAGAATAAGTCTATTCTGACTTATTAGAGACCCTATAGGACAGAATAGAACTGCTCCCACAGAATTTTCAAGGAGGCCCTGGGGGATTCAGGGTATATATAGTAGATATTTAATAAATGTTTGTAGCAGGAATGGAAGAAGGAAGATTCTGTACAGAGGACAACATTAGTACACAGCAGTTTGTGCAGACATGGTCCCTATGGAATACACACTTGTCCCCTAAGATCTACTGATGAAGCATGGAAATCACCAAGGAAATGTGATCAGCTTGGAGGAGAAGAAGGGGGAGGAGGAGAGAGAAGAAACTGGAGCGGCTTGTTATCTGACCAGGAGATCAATCTTTCCATTGCACTTGATTCCATCAGCTCAGGCCAAGCTGAAAACCTTGCTGCTGTTCAGGGACTTCGAAGCCGTCTCCAATTGCTGCTCACCCCAGAGACTCATCTCCTAGGCAGTTTGTCGTTTGTTTTGTAGCCTCTCAGGTACTCCTTTTAGAGATCAGCCAGCTCACCAGACACTTCCGTGGGTTTTGACAAGACAGAGAGATGGGAGGCAGACAAGCCTCCTTTCAAGGTCTTAGTAGAAGCATTTCTGACCTTGGCAGTCTTGTTCGAATTCTTAAGCCAAAGTAGACCTCAAATAGGTCCTCATCCACAACCTAGATCCTTGCAGCCTGAAAGGATTGGAGCAAATAGACTGTAACCAGAGATTCCTCTAGTTTAAGCTTCCGTAAGGAGGTTGAAATTGAAACTCACAGCCCTTTTCTAGTAGACACATTAGCTGTTGAATCAGCTAGGTCATGGATGGTAATTAGGACTGTCTCATTTGGCATGCCAGCTCTGATTGATTGATAATGCCTGCCTAGGCAATGACATTGAGACAGGTTCTGAGTCTACACCATATCTGGGGATTGGAGAAATGCTATGATCAACCAACAATGTCTGTCTTGGATGCAGGAACGGGCAATAGACTCAAGAAAAGTAGAGAGTTTATGTACTAGAATTGCTGTTGAGAAGGCTATTTGTTTGGAAGTTCAGAGAACAAAAGTCTTTCAATGATTAACTATGATCATTTGGGTAAATTAAGATGGACCTTGAGCAATTCAGCTCAGGAAAATCATGGTCCCAGTTTAGGAAGGAAGGCAAAACAGGAAAAAGTGTGGGAACAGAGGGGTGTTGTGATTCTAAGTCTCTATGGAGCCTTGTGGGTATTGAAGAACAGTCGGATTGAGGTGTACATAGGTCGCTATGAGGTGGGATCCACTTGATGGCAATGGGCTAGGTTTGGTTTGTTTGGGGCATGACAATCTTCTCTAGTTGGTTGGGGTGCAATCCCTGGGCACATCCTAGAACAGATTCAAGCTGATGGGACCAGGTGGAAAAGAATAGAGAGCATTTAAAGTAGTGTATCCCAAACTGAGTTCCATGAGTCATTAGCACTCATGAGATGCTATAGGTATTTTTCTGTAAAAAATAGTTAGTGGTGGGGAAAGGGACATCTGTGATCGTTGAAGTTACAGAGTCCCTCAGTCAAAAAAATTCAACAAGGTTAGCTCTAGCCCAAGGTGGCCCTTTGGTCAGAGGGGTTATGGAAGAGAAGTGTGATATGCTGTGGAAGAAAGAAAAAAAAGTATATGGCTCAGGCTCTGAGAAGCCTTGAATGGCAGGCTGAGGAGTTCGGATTTGATGCTGAAGTTTCAAGGATCTTGTGGGCAGGAGACGTGATGCAGTCGGAGCTGGCATTAGGAAAGTAACTGTTGATAGCATGAAGAAAAGATTGTGAAGAGGAGAGACCAGAGGTCAGAGGATTAGCTCAGATGCTGTTATGTGGTCCCACAGAAGAGGCGTTAACAGCCTAAAGTAGGGCAGTTGCAGTAGCAATGGAAAAAAGAGCCAGAATTGAGAGAGAGCTCTCAGGGAGTACAGTCAGGACGAGGTGATGCAAGCAGCACTTAGGTACAGGAAGGATTGTCCGCAGGGGATGCTGTCTGGCCCTTGTCTGCACCCCAGAGAACAAAGCTAGCAGGGCAGGAGGTAGAGGGTAGATTGCAGTGATGGAGCTTTTGATTAGATAGAAAGAGTAATTGCCCAACTCTAGGGATGATGAAACCCTAGCAGAGCTGCCAAGGGCACTAGTGCTGTTCTGGAAATCTCACAGGCAACCCCTGTTTGCCCCAGACTGCCGAAGTGCATGTTTCAGCTCTTGGAGTCTGTAACTATTAACTGATGAGTCCAACAGTGACTTTCAAACCCGAGCCTCAAGATCTTCTGAGGCGCTCACTATTAAAATGTAGATTCTCAGGCTTTGTGTTCTGGACACTTGGATTCCGTTGGCAGAGCCTGGGAATTTGCACTGTGATGTATAGTTCGACTTGTGCCTTTGAGTCTGCTCCAGCTCGTAACATCCCTAGACCCAGCAGAACGAAACACTGCCTGGTCCTGCACCATGCCCACAATCGTTTTTTATGCTTATTCCCATTGTTGCAGCCACTGTGACAACCCATCTCCTGGAGGGTCTTCCTCTTCTGGCACCCTCTACTCTACCAAGCATGATGTCCTTCTCCAGAGACTGATCCCTCCTGACGAAGCGTGTAAGTACATAAGGATGCAAGCTGCAGTCTTACCATCTTTGCTTCCAAAGAGGACTCCGGTTGTACTTCTCCCTGGACAAAGCAGTTTTTTGGCAGTCCATGGTACATTCAGTATTCTCCCTCGTCACAACTCAAAGGCTTCAAGCTGTTCTTCTATCTTCCTTATTGATTGTCCAGCTTTCACACGCATATGATGAAAATGCTATGGCTTGGGTCAGGCACACTTTAGTCTTCGAGACATCTTTTATTCCCATAGCTTCATTTTACAGGCAAGCAAATGGAGGCCCTGGTAGTGTAGTGGTTAAGTGCTATGGCTGCTAGCCAGAAGGTCAGCAGTTCAAACCCACCAGGTGTTCCTTGGAAATGCTATGGAGCTATTCTACTCTGTCTGTATGATTGCTATGAGTTCAAATTGACTGGGCAGCAGTGGATTTGTTTTTTGGTTTCAAATCAAGGCCCAGTGGGGAGCTGGGATTTACCCAAGGTCATGCTAACAGGGCCACCCCATTAGTAGCAGAGCTGGGACCAGCAGCACTCCTTCAATAGGGTGAAGCTCTGGTGGAGCAGGGGTTAAGTGCGACAGCAGCTAACCAATAGGTCAGCAGTTCAAATCCACTAGAAGCTCCCTGGAAACTCCAGGGGGCAGTTTTACTCCTTCAACAGAGCATGTGCAAAATGCTCAGGCCCCATCCCTAATCTCTACCCTGAGAATTACACAGTGATTGAAAGGTTCAGAAGACAGTTTCCTATCACGTCCCCCAACCCACCTCTACACACTGTGAGCTCCTCAAGGAGATGTGTCATTTGAGTACAGGAGATAAACACAGGAGAGTGCTGAGGGCAGAAATAATAACAATAACTGCGAACATTTACTGTGTGCCAAGGTACTGTTCTCAGCAGCCTGCTAACTTCCAGGTTGTTGGTTCAGATCCACCCAGCAGCTCTGCAGAAGAAAACCCTGGCAAATTCCTCCTGTAGAGATTACAGCTGAGAAAACCCTGTATGAGCAGTTCTGCTCTGTTGCACGTGGGGTCATCATGCGTCAGACTTTGCTTCCTCAATTCGAACTCGTAGCAATCATACAGACAGAGTAGAATAGCTCCATAGCATTTCCAAGGAACACCTGGTGGGTTTGAACTGCTGACCTTCTGGCTAGCAGCCATAGCACTTAACCACTACACTACCAGGGCCTCCGTTTGCTTGCCTGTAAAATGAAGCTATGGGAATAAAAGATGTCTCGAAGACTAAAGTGTGCCTGACCCAAGCCATAGCATTTTCATCATATGCATGTGAAAGCTGGACAATCAATAAGGAAGATAGAAGAACAGCTTGAAGCCTTTGAGTTGTGACGAGGGAGAATACTGAATGTACCATGGACTGCCAAAAAACTGCTTTGTCCAGGGAGAAGTACAACCGGAGTCCTCTTTGGAAGCAAAGATGGTAAGACTGCAGCTTGCATCCTTATGTACTTACACGCTTCGTCAGGAGGGATCAGTCCCTGGAGAAGGACGTCATGCTTGGTAGAGTAGAGGGTGCCAGAAGAGGAAGACCCTCCAGGAGATGGGTTGTCACAGTGGCTGCAACAATGGGAATAAGCATAAAAAACGATTGTGGGCATGGTGCAGGACCAGGCAGTGTTTCGTTCTGCTGGGCCTAGGGATGTTACGAGCTGGAACAGACTCAAAGGCACAAGTCCAGGGTTTGGTTTTTGCTTTAGCTTGACCATTGCTGTAAGTATTTTTTATGTCTCAACCCTTTTAGTCTTCACAGTAACCCCAAACGGTCAATTTTATCACCTGAGGAAATGCGGAAACTGAGGTGAGGGAACTGAGAGAAACTCGACACAGTGAGGTTAACAGGACAAGGAGTTGTTTTTTCCGTAGGTAACATTCTGGAAGCTACTTTCTTTTGCCTGGGGGACACTTCTGAGCCTTTGTTCTGCAAACATGGATCCTTAGGGGCTGAGGGATTTAGTCTCTAATCCCTGAAGCACCCTACACTAAACCTGTTGCCACAGAATCTTTCAGACTTACATGTGTTAGAGCAGAGCTGTGCTCTGTAGGATTTTCAGGGGTGGCTTCTTTGAAAGTAGATCTCCAGGCCTTTCTTCTGAGGCACGCTAGGAGGACCCAAATGTCCCACTTTTTGAGCCTGTCATCCAGGATATGCCATCTAACAACTCCAGAGATTTAAGGCATCTTTTGGAAACCCTGGTGACGTAGTGATTAAGCACTACGGCTACTAACTGAAAGGTTGGCAGTTCAAAGTCTGTTTCCACCAGGTGCTCCTTGGAAACTCTATGGGGCAGTTCTGCTCTGTCCTATAGTTGGAACTGACTTGAGGACAACACTTTTTTGTTTTCAGTTGTATAGTTGGAGCCCTGGTGACCCAGTTGTTAAACCTATTGACTTCTAACCGAAAGGTCAGTGGTTCAAAACCACCAGCTACTCTGAGAGAGAAAGATGTAGCAGTCAGTTGTCCTAGTGATTTATAGCTTTGGAAACTGTATGGAGTCCCTATAAGTTGGAATCTAGTCACGTCTTTTATTTCACACCCTCAGGGCTGGCCCTTTCCCCTCCCTACTTCTCCAGGGGGAGAGTTATTAGCTGCTGTCTAGTTGGTTCTGACTCATAGTGACCCTATGAGCAACAGAAAGAAACACTGCCCAGTCCTGTGCCATGTCCACTGTTATTTTTGTGCTTAAGCCCATTATTGCAGCAACTGTGTCAGTCCTTCTCCTTGAGGGTCTTCCTCTTTTTTTGGTGACCCTCCATTATGCCAAGCATGTTGTCCTCCAGGGACTGATCCCTCCTGACAACATGTCCAAAGTACGTAAGACACAGTCTTGCCGCCTTTGCGTCCAAGGAGCGCTCTGGTTGTGTATCTGTTTATTCTTTTGCTGGTCCATGGTACGCCCAACATTCTTCTCCAACCCCACAGTTTAAAGGCATCAGTTCTTCTGTCTTTGTTCACTGTCCAGCTTTTGTATGCGTATGATGCAGTTGAAAATACCATGGCTTGAGTCAGGCCCACTTTGGTCTTCAAGATGACATCGTTACTTTTCAATACTTTAAAGAGATCCTTTGAAGCAGATCCTCCCAATGCCCTTAATTGGGAATGATGGGGAGTCTGGCTCTGGAGTCTCCCCCAGTGCCAAGCCTGCTGGGTATCCCTTCTCTGGAGTCAGTGCCAGAGAACTAAGCCATGAGAACAGTTTGGGCAGCTAGCAGTGTATGCTAATGGCCAGCCCTGCCAATGAGGCTGGCATGGGCCCACAGGTCAGTGACACAGGCAGCGAGGAAGGCTGCATCTCCTGCCAACCCCACTCCCAGCTAGAGGGCTGGATATTGCAGGGAAGTCTTTCTTTGGTGATGACAAGGGTGCCTCTTTAAGATGCATGCTTGGCCAGAGCAGAGGTGCTAGAATTATGGTGCTTTAAACAAGCTTTTGTGGCAGGTGGAGGCAGAATCGACACAGATCGGCTCCAGAAATGCTGTCGAAACAATGTTCATTGTGTTACTCAGTGCCTGTATGATAGGATTCATTTGACAGAAGTTTCTCTTCAGCTTGTTGTTGTCATTGAGTTGGCTCCAACTCACGGTGACGCTGTGTGTAACAGAATGAAACATTATCCAGTCCTCTGCCAGGCTTGGGCTTAGTGACAATGCAAAAATATTTATTTTTATTGGTGTTTTTGGTATTTCATTCTCTCAGCTGTGTTTTAAGTTTTGCAGCAGCTGCTAGGAAGCCTGGCATTCTATTTGTTACATAAGTGAGCACTCCATGTGATATTTTAGTTCTTAATAACATTAAGGACCCCCTCCATTTTTTCCTCCAACTGGTTATTCATCTCTGAAACAATTTTAAATGCCCAATGGCATGCTTTTACTTCTTCAGCAAAATGTTGTTTTTGTTGAGGCAAAATTGTCATAATATCAAACTAACCATCTTAAAGTGAAAAATTCAGTGGTGTGAGGTTTGACAGTTGAGTCCGTGAACTTAATTGTTCTCAGAGCTACATACCTCATTGCTGAATATCAGCATGGTCACCTACAAAGTACTTCCCTTGGGAAGCTAGGCACCAATACCAGTGCCTAGTCCATCCTTCAAAGCCATTTTGAAACTTTCTGGGATAGCCATTGTGCACTGTGGCGTGGTGGCAAGTTTGCGAACTTAATTGTATAGCTGTCTGTGAGACAGTTTTTAGCAAATCAACAAATAACTGTGTTGGAACACCCTCCCTGCTCATCTGAGCTGGCCCCCAATAACTTTTTTCTTTAACCTAAGATAAAGGAAATATTGCAGACATTTTGATGACATTCCGGACATCAAGGGTAATAAGACAACAGTTCCAAAGGCTGTTCCAGAAAAAGAGTTCCAAAGTTGCTTTGAACATGGACTAGGCGCTGGTGTCGGTGCCTCCCAAGAGGAATACTTCAAAAATGACCATGGTGGTATTCAGCAGTGAGGTACATAGCATTTTTTCTAGGATGAGTTTGCAAACTTAATTGTCAGATGTGGAATTTAGAATATTTGCAGTGTTATGCAACCACAACCTCTATTTAGTTTCAAAATACCTTCATCACTGCAAAAAGAAACCTCATGCCCATTAAGCAGTCACTCTCAATTTCCCTTCCTCCCAGCCCCTGGGGACTACCAATCTACATTCTGTCTCTCAGATTTACTGATTTTAGATATTTCATACAAAGCAAATCATATCACATGTGACCTTTTGTGTTTGGCTGTGTGCTTTTATTTTACACTAACAGAAATAGTTTTCCAGGAGTAAGTGGGACAGAAAATGAATGGATTAAATGCCCTGTTTCTGTACTGTAATGAGTGTTTATGGAGCAGCATTCTGAGTATCCGCTTCATCTGCATTTGATTTCTAGATAATAACAACAGCTAACATTTATTGGGTATATATTATGTGGTAGACACTGTTAGGTATGTTTTACCTGTGTTGATTCATTTCATCTTGATAACAGTCCTATGAAGTGGGTACTGTTATCATCTCTATTTTACAGATGAGGAAACTGAGGCACAGATTATTTAAATAACCTGCCTGTGTTCATACAACTACCTAGTGGAAGCACCATGATTTGGTCTCAGAGCCTGTATACTGGTGGTTCTTAATGGGATAGGGGTTTGAAGGGTGTCTTAGTCCTCTAGTGCTGCTATAACAGAAATACCACAAGTGCATGGCTTTAACAAAGAGAAATTTTTTCTCTCACGTTCTAGGAGGCTAGAAATCCAAATTTAGCATGTCAGCTTCGGGAGAAGTCTTTCTATCTCTGTTGGCTCTGGAGGAAGGTTCTTGTCATCACTCTTCTCTGGTCAAGCTGCATCTTAGTGCAGGGATCCAGGTCCAAAGGACACACTGCTCTTGGCACTTCTTTCTTGGTGGTAATGAGGCCCCCCATCACTCTGCTCCATTCTCTCTTTTATATCTCAAGAGATATTGACTTAAGATACAATCTTATCTTGTAGATTGAGCCCTGTAGATTGAGTCATAGAGGTAGGATTTACAACATGTAGGAAAATCACATCAGATGACAAAATTGTGGACAATCACATGATGTTGGGAATTATAGATTAGCAAAGGTGACACACATTTCTAAGGGACACAATTCAATCTGTAACAAAGGGTTGTTTTTACCTGCCAGGTGACATTTGGAAACACGTGGATACTTCTCCCTGTCCCCCTACAACTAGGGACTTGCTATTCATATGTAGTGGGCTGAGGCCAGGGATGATGCTAAATATCTTACAGTGCACAAGACAGCCCTCCACAACAAGGACTTATCTGGCCCCAAATGTCGGTAGTAACACTGTGAGGAAACTTTGCTGTACACTGACCGTTATATTATTTTCCTTAAGCTTCCTGAAGGCTCTTTAGCTTTGTTCTGTGTCCTGGATCTGCCTGTATAACTGAAAATGCCCCAGAATGGGTAGGACACGCCACATGAGGGAGTGCAGGCGTTTCTGAGGGCACAGCCTGGTATTCATAGAGCCTTAAGAGTCTAAACCTAATGAGAAAGATGCTGCAGGCGGGAAGCAGAAAGATGAAAGCCTCCCTGCTGAGTGTTATTTCTGGTCCAAAGAAGGGCAGGGCGGTGGAAGGAGCTGTGGGCTTGCTACGTCAAGGATGGATGCTCCATCCATCCCTCCATAAGAAGCATCCAGAAAACTGTAGGTTACTGAAGCTGCAACCCAGGCTCTTCATCTTCCCTCCCATACCTCTTGCCCTCAGCTCATGGTTCCCCATTCTCCCAGCTCCCCAGGCACTGGTCCCACATCCTATCTTATGTGTAGCTCTGACAGCAGTACCCTCTTATCCCTTCTGTTTTGGGCTGAGCTGTGTCCCCCCAAAGATACATTGACTCCTAACCCTGTGAATGTGACCTTATTTGGAAATGGGGTCTTTAAAGTTGTTAGACCTCAACACGAGGCCACATTAGAAGAGGGTGAGGAGTTCTAATTCTGTATGATTCCTGTCTTTATAAAAGAGGAGGAGACAGAGACAGGAAGACAGGGAGACAGAGAGACAGGGAGACAGGGAGACAGGGAGACAGGGAGACAGGAAAAGGATGACCATGACCAGGAGCAGGGGCAGGTTCAAGCTAAGGAACACCAAGGAGTGCCAGCAGCCCCCAGAAACTAGGAGAGAGGGCTTCTAGCATCACAACAATGTGTAAGCCACCACAGTGAGACAAACTGACACAGTGACATGCAGGTGATAGCCTAGTGCACTGCAGGCCACTGGTCAGTCAGCTCAGCTGTAATCTCCGTATCCAGTCTCCAGGAGCACCAGAGACACTCTAGGAACAATGTCTCTCACAGCTCTCGGAAGGAATCAACATGGGTTTCTGTTCTTACAAGACAATCAATTGGTAGTGTGTTGTGTGGCAGCCCTAGGTGATCAATACACTCTCACCCAGACTACTGACACAGCCGCCACTGTAAGCTTCCTGGGGTAGGAATGAGTCTCATTTCCACTGTACAGTAGGCCCGAGCATACTGTTGTTGCTCTCGGTGTTTGCTATCTTTGAGTTGACGCCAACTCATGGCATCCCTGTCTAACAGAACAAAATTTTGCTGGCCCTGTGTCATTCTCCCAATTATTAGCATGCTTGAGTCCACTGTTGTGGTCATTGTGCTAATCCGTCTCATCACAGGCCTTGATCGCCCCCGCTGGTCCTCTCCTGCACCAAGCACGAAGTCCTCCACCAGTGAATGATCCTTTCTGATGATGCATCTAAAGCTAGGGTGTCAGACAATGTTCATCGTGATTCATAACATTTCCACTGGCTAAGCTGTCAGAAATAGGTTGCCAGGCCTTTCTTTCTACTCTGGAAACATCACTGAAACCTGTCTGCCATAAATGACCCGGTTGGTATTTGAAATACCAGAAGCACAGCTACTAGCACCACAGCAACGTGTACGCCACCACCGTACAATAGACTGACAAATGACGTACAGGTGGTAGCCTAGCACAGTGCAGACTGCTAGTGAGTAAGTCTCAGCTGTCATCTCTGCATCCAGCCTCCAAGGGCACCGGTGCTAGAAGATTCATTCAGAAGTGGAGCTCTAGTCCGGGCATCTAGGGCACCACGCTGTTGTAGGAAAAACACAGCGTGGGGAATTGGCGGGCCGGGGCTGGGGATTTCTGAAGTCAGGAGCTCTGCATGGGACTCAGTGCAGGCCCGAGTTACACTTGTCTTCGCCACAGTGCCTGGCATGGGCTGGCTGTTATTTGTTGGATGGCATAAATGCATCACTGCTTTGCTCTCTTATCTGGGCAGAAAGAAACCACCTCCACAAATGGCTCCAGGTGACAGCAGCCGGTCTGCTCCACGACAGAGGATGTAGGATACACGCCCGTCCACTGGCAGCAGGTGTACCAGCCCCTGCTGTGCAGGCTGCGGACACAGCGGTAAACCCTGCCGCTTGTGTGTGGAGAGTGGGCTTGTCTCAAGACACCCCATCCCCCTCACTTCATTCTACCTTCAACCACATTTATTCTGAGCTGTAGCATCCTTGTGGCAAGAGATTGTTAAGTAATCTGAGGTTTATGAGGGGCCTGCTATGTGTCAGGGAGTCCCTGGGTGGTGCAAGCAGATGATGTGCTTGGCTAGTAACTGAAAGGCTGCAGGTTCAAGTCCATCCAGAGGTGCCTTGAAAGAAAGGCCTGGCAGCTTACTTACCAAAATTCAGCCATTGAAAACCTGGTGGAGCACAGTTCTGTTCTGACACACACAGAGTTGCTGGAAACAGGAATCAACTTGACAACAAATGGTTTGGGTTTTTGTTTTGTTTTTACTATATGCCAAACACAGAAACAACAATTAATAAGGACATGACCCCTGCCTGGGAGAGAAGAAACTCACCTGCTACTGTCAAGTCAATTCGGATTTCGTGGAGACCCTGTAGAACACAGTAGAACTGCTGCATAGACTTTCCAAGGGAAGATTTTATTTTATTTAATATGACTGAGTGAAAATGTACATTCCCATGTAAATTTACATGTGCACCTATATGCAGCTTCCACTGCTCTCCCTGTCTGGTGACAGCACACTATTCCTCTCTGCTCCATACATGTATCATCCTCCCAACAGCCTCCTTTCTGCTCCTCTCCACCCACTCTCCTTCCTCCAGCCAGACGTCAGCAGGATGATATCGTATAGATGTAGAGAACCAAAAAGTGCATCCAATATATGGTCTTGAATCACCCAGCCTTTAGTTAGCAGACATAGCACTTAACTACTACACTGCCAGTGTTTCCTGGGGGAGATTAGAGATTTTAATCTAGTAACTACGAGTGGGATATGTGTAGAGAAAGAAGTACGGAAGTGTCTGTTGCTGTGTATGACTGACATATAGAACTGTTAGAAATTCAGTGGTTAGAGTTTCCTGTTAAAAGCCACATTCGTGTCCCATTCCTTCCTGCTTACCCTACCCACTGGCAAAGCGGGCAGTTATATGCATAGCCTGGTTCGATGTAGATTACCAATACATCTTACCCATAAAACATGTGACCTTACAGAGTGTTACTACAGAGTTGAAAGCACTGGACTTGTTGCAAGATCTGGTTTTGGATCCTATCTCTGCTCTTACTATCTGTGCCCCCTTTGGTGAGTTATTTAATGTTTCTGAATCAATCTCCTCTGTAGAATTAAAATAAGAATAACCATTCCCAGCAACCCAGGAGGCACTCGTTAAGTTACTACATCAGAATCAGCTTTGTGATGGCCTTCCTCTATTGCCAGGCCAGTTCTCACAACCCCAGCTGGATCAGACCACAAAACAAGGCCGTTTTCCCAGTTCGTTGAGGGAAGAGCAAAGAGAGGAATCTTGTCCTCTACCTAAGGGGCTAGTTTGTAGAATGGGGCTGTCTTAGTTATCTAGTGCCATTGTAACAGACATGCTGCAAGTGAATGGCTTTAACAAAGAAAAATCTATTTTCTTGGTTTACTACCTCTAGGGGATCTAGGGGTTCCCTCTGCTGACTCTGGAGGAAGGCCCTTGTCTCTTCTGAGCTTCTGTTCCTGGGTGATCTTCATGAAGGTTGGCATTTCTCTTCCCTCTTACGTTGCTGCTCTGTTTGATTGTTTAATCTCTTTTACATCTCAAAAGACGTTGACTTAAGATATACCTACCCTAGCCCTGCCTCATTAACATAATAAAAGCAACCCATTCCTGAATAGGATTATAACCATAAGCATCAAAAAACAAAAACCAAACCCACAGGCCATCAAGTTGATTTTGACTCATAGCTGCCCTATAGGATGCAGAAGAACTGCCCCATGAAGTTTCCAAGGAGCTCTTGATGGATTTGAACTGTCAGCCTTTTGGTGAGCAGCTAGAGCACTCCACCACTCCATCACCAGGGTTCCCAAACCACAAGCTTAGAAGCTGGGGGGGCGTAGTTGAATCCATAGCAGAAAGCTTCGAGGTCCTCTAGCCTGGGGCTCCCAAATGGCAGGAGACGTGGCACTGGTGACATGTGAGCAGATGTTCATTTTTACTATTACTATTTAGCCTTGAGTTTAATATGTATTGGGAAAATCCAACCAGCAAAGCAAACTCGTAGTTTTAGATTATTTTTGTTTAGAATGATAAAACAGTTGCCTTCAGGTTGACTTTTGACTCATGTCAGTCATGTGTGTGTCACATTATAACTGTGTTCTGCAGGGTTTTTGGTGGCTGACTTTTTGGAAGAAAGTCATCAGGACTCAGGTGCCTCTGTGCAGACTTGAACTGTTAACCTTCCAGTTAGCAGTCTAGTGTATTAACCATTTGTATCACCTAGGCACTCCCATGCTAGGTTACAAAAAAGGTGAGTTAGTTTCAAGAAAAAGCCAGATAAATAATCATTTAATTGGCCCAGTGATAGGACAGAAATCATGGAGATACTTACAAATGACTGGAGCTTGGAAAATGTTGACCTAATAATCCTCTTCATGTCATTGATTTAGAAGTAAAGGTCCAAAGGGTGAAGTTTAAAATTGGTAAGTAACAGATCTGGGTATAGAATCAAGTCCTGTGGGATTCCAGAAGGACTTTTCTTGTTCTTCCCAGTATCCCAAGCTGTTTCCCTCCATCGAGCTCCCTGCACTAAAAGGTGTATTGACTGGGGTCCATTCATTTCTTCATTTTAATAATGTTATTGAGATACAATTCACATAACTTAAAACAGACTCTTTTAATATGTACAGTTTGGTGGATTTTGTGTATTCACAGAGTTATGCAACCGTCACCACAGTCTTAGAACATTTTTGTGTTGTTGCTGCTTGTCATGGATTGAATTGTGTGTATCAGCTTGGTTAGGCCATGATTCCCCCAGTTGTGTGACTGTCTATCATGTGATGACGTTTTTGTGTATATTGTAACTTCTATTGCTATGGTTGAACAAAATAGACTAGTGGCAGTTATATTGATGAGGTCTACAAGACTGGATAGTATCTTAAGCCAGACTATTTCGAGACATAAAAAACAGAGTTGAGCATCTGCTCACCTTATACATTATATCATCAAAAAACAAAAACAAAACAAAACAACAACAACATTGAAAAACAAAACAAAAATATACCTCCAGGAGTAGAATACATCCTTTGGGCCTGAGGTTCCTGCACTGAGGTACTCCCAGATCAAGGGGAAACTGATGCCTTGCAAGGACCTTCCTCCAGAGCAGAGAAAGCCTTCCCTGGAGCCAGTGCCCTGAATTCAGACTTACAGTCTACTGGCTGTGAGAGAATTAACTTCTGTTTGTTAAAGCTGTCTACTTCTGTGATATTTCTGTTATAGCAGTACTAGATGACCAAGATCTATCCTCAAACAAACCCTGTGTCGTGGATTGAACTGTGTCCACCTAAAAATGTGTGTAGCAATTTGGCTGGGCTATGATTCCCAGTATTTTGTGATTGCCCTCCATTGTGTGATTTTCCTATGCTGTAAATCCTAATCTCTGCCCGTGGTTAATAGGGTGTCTTAGGCTGGGTTTTCTAGGGAAGCAAAACCAGTAACACGTGTAGGTACATGGAAGGATTTATAATATATATATAGACAGATAGATAGATACAAATATAGAAAACAGCTCACGTAATCACAGAAGCTGAATGTCCCAAGCTCTGGCACAAGCCTCACGTGTCCACGGAAGCTGAGGAACCCAAGGTCAGCAAGTCAGAGACCAGAGTTGCAGATCACCGGTTGTGTAGATCAGTGGATCCCAAGCTGGTGGCAAGACGAAGCGACAGAGGCTGGAGGTCGGTGGATCCCAAGCTGGTGGCGAGATGAAGTGACAGAGGCTGGCGAACCCAGGATCGGCAGGTCAGGGAGCAGGACTGGGCAGAGGCTGGCGAGCGCAGGATTGGCAGGTCAGGGAGCAGGGCTCTCACGTGCCAACTGTAAAGACTGATGAGCCCAACAGCTGCTAGCTCAAGTCCCGGAACCAGACGCTGGAACAAGAGAGCAGGAGCTCCTGGCCACGTGAGCGATCAGCAGCTGTAGTCCAGTGTCACGAGATGAGAGCCGAGGGGCAGGGAGCCACCACAAACCCCACCCCGCCACTTAATACAGCAGCCAAATAGGTAGTAGCCAAGTTGACATAATCCTGACCACCACATAGGGCAAGATTGGATTATTTTAAAGAGGATGAGGGTGGACTATAAATACCCTTACTAAGGGAGTTTCCCTGGAGAGTGTGGCTTGTACCACCATTTTTCCTTTTTCTTCTACAAGAGATGAAATGGAAACAAGCAGAGTTGGGAACCTCATACCATCAAGAAAGCAGGACCAAGAAAAGAGTATGTCCTTCAGACCTGAGGTTCCTGCGTTGAGATACTCTCAGACCAAAGAAAGACTGATCTAAAACAAGGACCTTCCTCCAGAGACGACAGAGAGAGTGTATTGCCCTGGAGCTGGCACCCTGAATTCTGACTTCCAGCCTACTGGATTGTGTAAGAATAAACTTTTCTTTTTTAAAGCCATCCACTTGTGGTATTTCTGTTGCAGCCGTACTAGATGACCGATACACCTTGTATTCATTAGTAGTCACTTCCCTCCACACTCAAGTCACCAGCTTCTGGTAACTACTAATCTACCTTCTGTCACTGTGGGTTTGCCTATTCTGGACATCTCATGTAAGTGGAAACATAAAACGAATGCCTCTTGCGTCTAGTGTTTTCCTCTTGTTGTTGTTGTTAGGTGTCGTCAAGGTGGTTCAGGCTCGTAGCGACCCTGTGCACAACAGAACAAAACACTGCCTGGTCTTGTGCCATGTCATTTTTATGCTAAGCCCATCGTTGCAGCTACTGTGTCAGTCCATCTCATTGAGGGTGGTCGTCTTTCTCCCTGACTCTCCAGTATACCAAGCATGATGTCCTTCTCCAGGGACTGATCCCTCCTGACAACATGTCCAAAGTATGTAAGATGCAGTCTCACCATCTCTCCCTCAAGGAGGATGCTTGCTGTACTTCCTTCAGAAGAGATCTGTTTGTTGTCTTCACAGGCCGTTGGTACCTTCTATTCTTCTTCTGGCTTCTTTATACACTGTCTGTATGTTTTTCACTTATAGTGTTTTCAAGGTTCATTCATATTGTAGCATGTATCAGTACTTCATTCATTTTTCTGGCTGAGTAATATTCCACTGTATGGATATACTACATTTTCTTTATCTGTTCATTGTTTTATGGTCATTGGGTTGTTTCCAGTTTTTGGATATTCTGAACAATGTTGCTATGAACATTGGTGTACAAGTTTTTGTATAGACCTCTGTTATCTTTTGTCTTGGGTGTATATTTCGGTGAGGAATTGCTGGGTTATATGGTATGATTAGGGTTTCTGATTATGAGCAATGGAAAGTGACTCTGGTCCTCTTGAAGAAAGGAAACTTATTGGCAGGTTAAGAGAGGGTTCTAGGATACTCAGGGAGAGTCTGAAGGGCTGGGTGCAGAAAATGGGGTAGGTCAGTGCTCTGGATATGGAACCACAGGCAGGACTGTCCCATAGCAATGCTTCAAGAGTACCGCTGTAGCCTGCCCTTCTGGCTCTTATCCAGGCTGTCCAGTTGGTCAAATCTTAAGTATCCTCTTTTATTTTCCAGACCAACTCTGGGTCAGTTAAAGGGATGATCTGACCGTTTGGGCCCCCGTAGCATAAGGGAGCTGTTAGGGATTGAACAGTGTCCATCCAAAATACATTCTGCTACTATTCATAAGGTTTCCACTAGTAATGTTTGTCAGAAGTAGACTGCTGGGTCCTTCTTCCTACTGATGCCTTTGAATTGTGGTGTTGGAGAATATTGAATGTACCATGGACCACCAAAAGTACAAACAGATCTGTTCTGGAAGAAGTACAGCCAGAGTGTTCCTTGGAAGCAAAGATGGCAAGACTGCATGTTACATACTTTGGACATGACAGGAAGGATCAGTCCCTAGAAAAGGGCATCATGATTTGTAGAGTGGAGGGTCAGCAAAAAAGACAAAGACCCTAGATGAAATGGATTGACACAGTGGCTGCAACAATGGGCTCAAGCATAAAAATGATTGTGGGTATGCTGTGTCACTGGGCAGTGTTTCGTTCTGTTGTACATAGGGTTGTTATAATCAAAACTGACTTGATGGCACATAACAACAACAAAACATGTGCCGAAAATTCTAACCCTGTGGTAGGAAACCTTGGTGGGGTAGAAACTAGGTGCTACATCTGCTAACCAAAAGGTCAGCAGCTGGGATCTGACAGGAATTCCTTGGAAACTCTATGGAGCAGTTCTACTCTGTCCTATAGGGTTGCTATGAGTCAGAATCAACTCAACAGTAATGGGGTTGGGTTTTATACCTGTGGTTATAACCCCATTTGGGAATGCATTTTCCTTGTTATATTAAGGAGACAGTATTAGTGTAGGAATTGTCTTAAGTCAGTCTCTTTTGAGATCTCAAAGGGATTAAACAACAAATGACCAAGCAGAGATGTGGAAAAAGAGATGCCATGTACATGAAGATCATCAGGGAATCAAGGGAACAAGGACTTTCCCCCAGAATGACAAAGAGAAAGCCTTTCCCTAAAGCCAGTGCTCTGAATTCAGGCTTCTGGCCTTCTCAACTCCTAAATCTCTGTTAAAGCCTTTCATTTGTGATATTTCTGTCACAGCAGCACTAGATTCCTAAGACAGAGTCATTTTATCCAATGGGTAATTTCCATAAAAGAGAAATCAAAGCACCAATGTAAAGGTGGAGCTGGGGGAAATTCTGGACACCCCAAAAAACTTAATTATTTATTATAGCAGAACCAGATTGTGAGGGGACAAGCTAGACCTCACAGAGAAACAGAACCTAGCAAACCGGGGACAGGAAGAGCATGCTGAATGGAATGCAGAAGCAGAAGAACGCAGCGAGAGGTGATAAGAGAGGCTGAGCCAAGACTAGCCTAGAAAGAAGGACTTATTGGCTCTTCATTCTCCCCACCTTTATTATTCTTCCTCTCCTCTAGCTCCCCTTCTCCTCTGTCTTTTGGCAAGACTTCAAAGGCACAGAACATTGATAGATAGTAACATGGAAAGAAACCACTAGGACACAAGCTCTTTGAATGAGGGCAAGCATTTATACCTGCCTTCCTCACCACAGTATCTTCAGTGCCTAGAACAACTGTTGACACATAGTAGATGCTCAATAAATACTGTTAAAATCATGAATAGGAGCAAAAAAACTCTTTGAGAAAAAGAATTACACATATAGTAGATTGGGTTATTATTCCCAATCATTCACTCTCCTTATTGGAGCCCTGATGGTACGGTGGTTTAGGGTCTGGCTATTAACCAGAAGTTTGGCAGTTCAAATCCACCAGCCGCTCCTTGGAAACTCTATGGGGCAGTTCTACTCTATTTTATTAGGTTGTGATGAGTTGGAATCGACTTAACTACAACTTTTTTTCTTCCCCCATTATAGAACTGTAAGCCTATACCCTTTGCCATTTGACCTTGTAGTATCTCTCACCAGAGGACCTGAAGAACATTTTTCTGTGCTGTTGACACTGGGCTTGACTGTGTGATTTGCTTTGGCCAAAGGAATGTGAATGAGTATAATGCCAGTAAATGTTTAGAGGGATCTGGAAACCCTGATGGTGTA
This sequence comes from Heterohyrax brucei, assembly GCA_028571685.1. Taxonomy (NCBI): domain Eukaryota; kingdom Metazoa; phylum Chordata; class Mammalia; order Hyracoidea; family Procaviidae; genus Heterohyrax; species Heterohyrax brucei. The sequence goes on from CM053140.1 coordinate 162,955,892, forward strand.
GTGGTTACGAGTTTAGCTGCTAACCAAAAAATCAGTGGTTCAAATCCACCAGGCCGTCCTGGGAAACCCTATAGAGCAGTTTTACTCTGCACTACAGTGTTGTCTAGAGTTGGAATCGACTTGACAGCTACAAGTCTTTGTGTGATTTGGCTTGGCTCCACGTCCTTCAGTCATGTGCCGGTGACTATGCTCTGGAAAATCACAAGTTCAGGGACACTAAGGAGGTTCATGAACCAAATCAGAACCTGATCTGCAGCTACAGCCAAGCCCAGAGGATCCAGCAGTGCCACGGCAGAACCGCAGACCTTGAGCGTGAAAAATCGATGTTTGCTCTTTCAAGTCACTGAGACTGGAAGATTGGTTGTCACACAGAAGAAATGGACCATTGCCCACACAGCTTGAATTGTTAACCCAACATAAAAACTGAAATGTGTACGGCTAGAGTATTTCCTTTTCCCTCCCTTTAAATAAAAGAAATAGATTGTGTAGTGGAAGAGTTTAGATTTTGGAGTCCAGTAGACCACCCTCTGAATTCCAGCTCATGAATTTTGTTGTCTTGTTACTCTATGTCTCTGAGTCTGCTTCCACATCTGTCAAAACACCTACTTGAAGGAGCTGTTGTGAGGGTGACAGGAAACTGTTATGAATTGAATTGTGTCCCCACAAGCCAAGCCAAAAGTAGGTGGTAATTCCCTATGACCTGTGGATATAATCCCATTTGGGCATACGGTTTACTCTGGTGTATTAATGAGGTCATATTGTAGGCAAAGCTCTGATGGCATAGGGTTAAGTACTACAGCTGCTAACTAAGAGATTAGCACTTCAAATCCACCCTGCGCTCCTTGGGAACTCTGTGGGGGCAGTTCTACTCTGTCGCTGTTAGTTGAAATCTACTCCATGACAGTGGGTTTTAGTTTTTATCATTGTAGTGGGTGTGTTAAACCAGTCACTTTGAAATATACCAAAAGAACCAGTTAGGGGCAGAGAGAAGCTAGCACAGAGAAGGCAACACAGCTGCAACGTGAAGATGGACACCAGGGAACTGAGGATAGTCCCATCTCCAGAGCTGCACTCTGTATTCAGGCTTCTAGCTTCCAGCACAATGAGGAGAAAAAAAAATTCTATTCTTTGAAGCCCCCTACTTATGTTTCTGTTACAGCAGCATTAGGAAACCAAGATAGAAGTCAAGTATGTGAAGTGTTCAGCCTCAGAGCCTTGTAACCAGTAGGACTTGGGAGACATTGTCGGCCACCCACGAAGCATCCATTCTCTCTTTCACACACACTCCTAATTTTTATTTGTGTTTCCCGTATGTTCCCCCTTGCTTCTTGGGAAGATGACCCCACCCTGAACTTTAGAGATGGTTTCAGCTGGCTTAAGGGCAGTCACAATTCTCTTGCCACCATTCTTGGCTATAGAACTTCGTCTACACAGGCAGCAGAGGGCGTCCTTCCAGACGCAGCCATGTGTTCAGAAACAGGTGTGTGAATTAGTCAGGGTTCTTGGCTACAGTCACAGAGGCTGATTCTGAATGATTCAGCACTTTGGAAGTTTGTTAAAAAGACAATGGGCAGCTCACAAGATCACAGGGCGGGTAGGCGAGCTAGGCTCCTGGCCAAGTTGGCCCAAATCAGCCCGCAGGTCAGTTCTGATGAGAAAACTGCCACTGGCACTGAGCCCTGGATGCAGGTGCTACGGATTGTACCCCAGCCATTCTGCACCAGGAGCTTGACTTTATTCCTACCACTAGTATGTGGGGGGAGAGAGAGAGACAAAGAAAGACAGAGAGAGGGAAGATGGGGGGGAAGGAGAGAGACGCCCTGAACCACCTTTCTTCCTGTATCATCTTCTCTTGGGTAACAGACGCATGTCTGTGCTATCAGTGCAAGGAAAGCCAGCAGAGCAAAGTGGCTTCTGTCTTTGGGAGGTGGGACTTACAGTTTCAAACTTGTCCTGACAGAGGATGAGTGTTCCAAACAGCCAGAGTCACCACAAGCGTGACGGACTTCCACCACAAGATTGATTCCAGTTTTGAGAAAATGAGACACAAGGGGATGATTCGTTGGGACTTCTTGTAAAGGATTTTCCATATTCATACTAGGGATGCAGGAGGAGAGGCTTTCTTCCTCTGACAACATCGTGGTATGTTGACGTGGAGCTTGAAAGTGCTGTAAATCATTTTGCGGGCATGAGGGAGGCCAGCCTAAGAACACAGCCAAGACGCAGAGAAGGAAGGAAGCAAGGGAGCTGATGCTGAGGCTGCGCGACCTTTGGATTTCCTGGTAAATAAACAGGTGTGACTTAGATCTTCTGTTGCTCACAGCCAAATGGAAACCCTGGCGGTGTAGCGGTTAAATGCTGCCTCTGCTAATCAAAAGGTCAACAGTTTACGTCTGCCAGGAGCTCTTTGGAAACTCTTTGGGGCAGTTCTACTCTGTCCTATAGGGTTGTTGTAAGTCAGAATAGACTCGACAGCAGTGGGTTTCGTTTTCGGTTTTCACAGCTGAATGTATCATTACTGACCTAATAGCAATAATACCTACAAACCAAGTAAACCTAAATCCACTGTCATCAAGTCAATGCCAACTTCTAGTGACCCTGCAGAACAGAGTGGACCTAGCCCGCAGGGTTCTCTAGGCTGTACCTCTTTACAGAAGCAGACTGCCACATCTCTCTCCCGCGGTGGGCTGGTAGGTTTGAGCTACCAACTTGTTAGCAGTTAAGCGCTGCAACCGCTGAACCACCAGGGTTCTGAAAACCAGCTCGGCGTACGTATATTGTTAGAATACTACAAAACAAAGGTGAAATACAAACTTTTCAGACCAAGCATCCAGCTAAAAAGAAAAAAAAAGAAAAGAAAGAAAAAAACAACCAGAGACAGTAAAAGGTAGGGAAACAAATGAGAAGACGTGGGTTCTAGCCCTACTTCTGTCATGTGCCCCCTTCACCGAAGCATTTAATGTTTAAACCTCAGTTTTCTTTTTTTTTACAGAATTGTTGAGAAATGAAATGAAGGACGAAAGGAGTCTTTGTGCTGTTAACCGCTGTCGAGTCCACCACTGACTCATGGAGACCCCATGCACAATGGGATCCACAGGGTTCTCATCAGCTGATTTTCACAAGTAGATCACCAGACCTTTCTTCCTAGTCTACCTTGGTCTGGAAGCTCCCTGAAACCTGTTCAGCATCACAGCAAAATGACAGTTTCCAGTGACAGTTGGGTGGTGGCCAAGCACGAACTGTACTGGCTAGGATTCGAACCCAGATCTCCTGGATGGAGGATGAGCCCTCTACCACTAAACCACCGCTGCCCTCAAAAGCCCTTTGTAAGCGAGTCTAAAATTCAAAGAATCATGATTCCCCTGCCAGGCTCTTGTAATCCAATGACACAGGAGCAGAAACGCGATGATAAATGAACAAACAACTGTGTTCTCAAAGACTTTAACACTCCAAGTTCCCCTTTGGCCAAGTTCTTGTGTATGCTATGTACTTGCCAGCTGGGTGGGAGGTAGTAGGTGGTAGGAAAGAGAAGGAAATGCTTTCAAGTAGAACTAGGTCAAAGCTGATCGTTAAACAGCCTGCAGATTTAGGGAGTTTGCTTTTCCTTTTCCCCTGTGTTCCTGAAGAAGAACTGAAGAAACTGTACGTTCTCATTCAGGAGGGGAAAGAAAGGCCATTCCGGATGTTTTACCTCTTGCTCTTATTTTATCCTTACAACAACCCTCGGAAGGAAGGATGACAGCCTTCATTTTAAAGATGAGGAAAATGGTGCCTAGAGGGGAAGTCACCTGCTCTAGGTGTGTCTTTGAACTCAGGCTGGTCAGATTCCCAATGCCTGGCTCTTCGCAACACTCCTCAGCATCTCCCAAGGAAAAGAAAAACATATTCCAGGTGGCATTTGAGCTCCAAAGGATTAAAATAGAAGCTTAGAGAAGGCTAGGGGAAGGCATTGTGTACCTCTAATTAACATTAAACATCCTTTTACCCTCAGGGAGGCAAAAGGGTCGTATCTGTAAATATCAAAGATATCTTTGAAGGACACTTAAGAAACTGGTCATAGTGGGTGACTTGAGGGTGGGGGGCTGGGGACTGGATCACTTGGAGATAAGAAGAAAGAGAAACTTATTTTTCACTGTCAGCTACCTTTGCATGTGCTTAGTCCCTGGGTTGTGCAAGAGGTTAATGCACTTGGCTTTACAGGTTCGAATCTACTGGCAGCACCTCAGAAGCAAGTCCTGACTACTTCTGAAAGGTCAAACCATAGAAAACTCTCTGGAGCATAATTCTGCTCTGGTGCGCATGGGATCAGCATGAGCTGGAATTGACTTGGTGGCAACTGTTTCCTTTTGTTTGTTTGTTTTTGTTTTTTACTTTATGCATATTGCTCATTAAAAGATTGGTAGTTCCAATCACCAGGTACTACTTGGAAACCCTGTGGAGCAGTTCTACTCTATCCTTTAAGGCCACTATGAGTCTGAATTGACTTGACAGTCATGGGTACGTGCGTGTATTATTTACTTAGAAAAATACATGAACTCAATGATTTTTGGTGTTTAGGTCTTGGGTTTGCTGCTTCCCAGTAGTGACCTGGGCTAGTCATTTTTAAAGGTTTTCTCATTTGTAAAATTAGGGTAAAAATGGCTGCTTATCAGGCCTGCTCAGGAGGTTCAGTCACAGAATGCATTTGAAAGGGCTTGGCACTTAGTAAATGCTCATCAAATGAGAATTGTTTTTCCCAGCTGCAAAGTTTCTACCACTTGAAAGTTACAGTTAATGTCTTATAGCCTGGCCTCTAAGGACTTTATACATGTAACTTTAGGATTCTACAAATTAGAATACTTTCATTTTCAACCTGCTCTACTTCTTAGACCTGAAAAAGGTTTGGTAAGTTTACTGCAAGGATAAGCCATCTGATTAAGGAAAGAAGATAGGTAGCGAGTCAGATGGATCTGACTTCAAAATCTAAGGCTGTTCAAGCAGCTGACAAACACATGAAAAGATGCTCAAGCTCATTAGCTATTAGAGAGATGTAAATTAAGCTATAGTGAGATGCCGTCTTGTCCCAGTGAAAATAACATGGATTGAAAAAAAACCAAACCAGACAACAATAAGTGTTGACAAGGACGTGAGACAACCGGAACCCTTATCCATTGCTGCTAGGCATGTAGAATGGTACAACTATGAAAAGATAGTATAGCACCTCCCTAAAAAAATAGGTATAGAACTACCTCATGATTCAGCAGTCCCACTCCAAATGTATACCCTAGAGGCCTACTAGGCACTACCTGAACATTATTTACGTGTGCACACCAACGTTCATTGAGGCAATATTCGCAATAGCAAAGAAACAGAAATAACTTACGTGTTCATCAAGAGAAAAACAGACAAGCAAAATGTAGCGCATACATACAAAGGGATACAATGCAACCATAAAGAACATGGATAAGTCCACGAAACACACTATAATATAGTTGGACCTAACGGACATACTATTAAATGAAATAAGTCAATCACCCACTGCTGTCAATTCCAACTCACAGTGCCCCTGTAGGACTGAGTAAGGAGCAGTTGGAGGATTTCAACTGCTGACCTTTTGTTAGCAGCCAGGACACTTAACCATTACACTATCAGGGTTTCCAGCTAATCACATAAGGACACATATCGTGTGATCTTACTTTTATAAGGCAAGAAGAGATATATACATAGAAACCAGTGTTCACTGGTGGGTATCAGGAAGGGGTAAGGGGAGTGAGAATCATGCTGTAGATATTTGTTATTTTTAGAGATGGGAAAAGTAGCACTGACTGTGGGGCATAGTGAGCACAGCTTGACCAAAGTAAATGATGTTACTAAGAAATGCTCAAGAGAAATGATGCTTGTACTAAAGAATTCAGCATATATAATTTTGCAGCAACACCAACAATGATCAAAAAATGAATGTATAGTCACATATGTATCTGTATAGACATATAGGTATAGGAGTAAGTATAGATATATACAGATGTATGTACAGAAAGAAGTATCTGTGTGTATGTGTAAATACAGATACATATGCACAGGTACATGTATGCATAGAAGACACAGTTACAGATACTTCTCAGATATAACTAAACCCCTTATGACATTGGTTTTCTAGGTTTGAAGTCTTAGGACCTTTGTCTCATGAGACAACTGAGTCAATTGGCATAATATAGTTCACAAAAATTATGTTCTGTATCCTGGCAAGGTGAGTAGTGCCTGGCGTCTCAAAAGCTTGAAAGTGGCTCTCTAAGATACAATTATTCTGCTCATCAGAGGCAAAAGAGTGAGAAGGAAACTAAAGTTTCAGAGAAAAAACAAATCTACAGGGCTAATAGCCTTCATGACCCACAGCTTCATCTGCCCTGAGACCAGAAGAACCAGCTAGTGCCCAGCTACCATTACCAACCATCTGACCAGGGTCACAATAGATGGTCTCAGATAGAATGGGGAAAACAGAGTAGAACAAAACTAAAATTCTTTAAAAAAGGCCAGTTGAGACTAAAGGACTCCCTGAGACCACAGAATTCCCTGAGACTATTGCTCTGAGATACTCTCTAAACCTTTAATCAAAACTATCCCTCGATATGATCTTCTAACAAAATAACAGAGTGCCACACAGAATCAAGGATATTAACTGTAAGCACAATGGTCTATTAAAAAAAAAAGTGTATATGAATCCAAAAGGTCAACATTTACTCTAAAGCCGAGATAAGAAGACAAAGGGGACAGGGAAACTAGAACACTGGAAATTAAACAAACAAGGAATTAGAGTATTGACATATTGTAAAAATGTAACTAACGCCACCAAACAGTTTGTACAGAGGTTGTCATTTGGGAATTTAATATGTCATTTGTTTTGTAAGCTTTCACCAAAAACATGCTAAAATATTATTAAAACAAACGAACAAAAACTTTAAAGCTGTGTGACCAGGAGCAAGGCACTCAACCTCTCTGAGCTTCTGGTCCCTCTGTATCCCTGGTACACAATTAGATCCTCGTGGGCAGTCTCCTTTCCTCAGGTATTGCTTCCCAAATTAGAGCCAACCCGAAAGCATATTAACCAGAAAGTTTTTTGGGGGGATGGGGTAGGGATGGGTAGGGGAGAATGAAGAAGAAGTTACACATCCCACACCACAGCCACTAAACCAGTTACTGTCAAATTGACTTACCGTGAGCCCATGTGTGTCAGAGTAGAACTGGGCTGCATAACATTTTCAGTGGCTGATGGTTTGGAAATACATTGCCAAGTCATTCTTCTGAGGTGCCTCAGGGTGGGTTTGAACCTCCAGTATCTCAATTAGCAGCAGAGTGTGTTAACCATTGGCCCTACCCAGAGACCCCTACCCACCACATTAAAAAGAGAAGAAGAAGAAGAAGAAGACAGAAAAACAAAACCTGTTGTGGTAAAGTTAATTCTGACTCACAGTGACCCTATGAGACAGAGCAGAACTGCCTCATAGGGTTTCCAAGGAGCACATGATGGATTGGAACTGCTAACATACCACGTAGAAACTAAATTGAATTCTCCACCAGACATTTTCTTCTCATCCACTCCCAAATTCCTCTTCACTGTCAATCATCTTTCTCCCCTCCTTTTTACCTCTACAACTTCTGAAAACTCCCTCAGTGGTCCAGAGCAGCTCATCCTTAACCTTAGCTCATGAGTCCCACCCAGTAAATCAAAGATCCAGTGGCAGCCACCTTCTTGGGCTCCTTGGAGGTAGGGCAGGGGTGGTCTCAGCCTATCCTGTGTTGTAATCAGGGATAATAATACTTACCTTGCATGGCTGTTGTGGGGATGAGCAGAGCTGAAATTCAAATCCAAGTCTTCTGATGTCAATTTCAGCATGCTTTCCAATATACCACATCTAAGTCAGGATACCACAATATTGTCCACTCTTGGTTGCTAGAAACTCACTTCTCCCGACACCTCGATTTAACTGGATATTTTGTTACAGTCAACTTTTAGAAGAAAGAGGCAAAGAGTTAGTCAAGAACGTGACTACAGGGGGAAAAATTCAATTTCCAGGGAAAGTGCTGGGGTCACTATAAATTCATCCCAACATCTACTTCTTTCTAGATCTGCGATGTCAGCCAGTGAGACGTGAATTTAGAATGATGACTCCTGAGGCAGGTTGACATCCTCCGCCATCAAAGAGCAAACTTATTATGTTCGCTGAACTCTGCTGAGACAAGAACATAGATGGAGAGATTGCAAACTATCGTCCGCAAGACTTGCGAGGGGACGAGGTTTTCTTCTTAGTATGAGTTTGTACTTCTTAAGCCTTTTAGTGCATCAGAATTTCATAGTATATGACCTACCAGGGAAGGAAGGAAGCTGGGGTATCTGAGTCTATCCACAGAGTTGGTAAAGGAGGCAAGGTGGCAGAGGAAGTCAGCAGCAGGGCTGGGAGCAGAGTGCCCTTCCTACTTACCAGGAGACACTAAGAGGCATAAACAGTTAACATAGTTGGCTGCTAACCGAAAGGCTGGCAGTTCAAGTCCACCCAGAGGCACTGTAGAAAAAAGTCTTGGAAATCTACTTCCAAAAAATCAGGCACTGAAAACCCTATGGAACACCATTCTACTCTGATGTGCATGGGGTCACTGAGAGTCAGAGTTGTCACAATGGGAGCTGGGTTGGTTTCCTACTTTCTGAGTTGGACAACAGAAAACATCTACTGAAATGACCCATTGGACAGGACATAGCAAATAGTGTTTGAAGGAGGATGGTGGCAGGTGAACATGTCGGGTAGCAACTTCTACATTCCCAAGAATGGAGCAGCAGACTTGGGTGTCAACGAAATCCTTAACTTCCTCCCTCGCTGATCCCTGGCAGAGGTACATTTTCAAAATGGTTACTGGAAGTGCAGAATATGTTACTGGTTTTAACCTGACCCATAGCTTGGAAATAAAAGCTGGAAACTTGACTGTTCATCATTTATAAGGTGCAAGTTTCATGTGATGGTGAATGGTCCCTTCCCAAGGTAGACATGTGCACAATTGATCCCACTGTTTAAGAGAGACCTCCCCAAATCCTGCTCAGATGTATTATTGAATAACAGTTCTGAAAAATGGCCTCAGACGCTGACTCAGGCCTTGTAGGGAGAGTTTCCACAGGCTCTGAGTGCTGGCATTGATCTGTAACTTACCAGCAGAAGGACCTCAGGGGTGGACACCCACAAGGCCTGATTGCCCTGTTAGATTAATATTTAATAGGATGACTGCCCACATCTAGTCTGCCAGCCCGGATCAGTGCCACAAGCCAAGGCTCAGCCTCGCTGTGCTCAGGGTCTACGAGGAAGACTTGGCAAAATTTTAATTAACTGAAGATAAACATACACAGGGAGCCTGAGTCCATTAACTGGCACCACCACCCAGAGAGAAAAGGCCTCACTAATCACATGCCACAGCAGGTGAAATGACCTGCAGATCGGCAATGTCCATTTGCTTTCAAATTAAAAAACATATTTTCAAAATAAATATGCATGGAGTCCTTGTTTGTCATGTTGTTTTGCCCGAAAAGCAGAGGAACTAGGATGTTAATGAGCAACTGTTTTCAATATTTCAGCCCAGCAAAGCCGAAAACACAAGGACAGCAAAACAAAGCTAGAATTGGCTTTCCCTTTGAGGAGGGAGGGATGCTGTTGAGGAAGCCAAGCCAAGGCAATCAGAAACAGAGGACCTGCCCCTGGGGAAGAAAGCAAATAACACAGTAGGCCTGAGCTGGACCAATGAAATCTGGGAGTTGTTGTTATTAGGTGCCATTGAGTTGATTGTGACTCATAGACACTCTGTGTACAACAGAATGAGACACTGCTTGACCCTGAGCCATTCTTGCAATCATTGCTGTGCTTGAGCCCATTGTTGGAGCTGTGGTGTCAATCTGTCTTGGTGAGGATCTTCCCCTGTAAATCTACAGGTGTGTGGAAGGTCAGGGGTGGAAGAGGTAAGTGTTGTTGAGGAGTCAGCAAGATGAGATTTTAGGATAGGTCTGCAATTCATCAGCCTTGGTTTGGGTGGCAAGAGATGACCAAATGACAGGGTTGGAGCTTGTACTTGTAATGCTCTAGAAGGAAAATTTTATGCTATTTTATAACCTAATCAGAAAATATGTACTTTGTTCAGCCATTAAAATATGTATTTAGAACTTACCATGTAATAAGTGGAAGCCCTGGTGGCCTAGTGGTTAAGTGCTATGGCTGCTAATCAAAAGATTGGCGCTTCAGATCTACCAGGCACTCCTTGGAAACTCTATGGGAGCAGTTCTACACTGTCTTATAGAGTCACTATGAGTCAAAATTGACTTAGCAGCAATTTTTTTTTTGCTTATGCAACAAGTGCTTCAGGCCTAGGAACAGAGCAATGAACGAAACTTAACAAAGCTTGATTCTACTTGGGGGAGACAGACAACAATCAGTAAGGAAATAACAGGTGGCAATTCAGTGTGGCGACCTGAATGACCAGCAAAGATGGGGGGGGCATTGTGTCAGGAGGTGGAAGCCTCAAGTGACAGGCCCTGAGGAAGGTGGCAGCTTTGTCGCAGCAACAGAGCAAAGGCTAAAGTGGTTGGAGATCAGCGAGAAGGGAGACAAGTAGCACAAGGAAAGAGCAGACAACGGCAAGGTTAAGAAATTCAGATTTTCCTCCCAGCACAACTATGTTTATAATTATTTATATGAAATCTGTTTTTCCACTAACTTACAAGCTTCAAGAGGGCAGGAACTACATGTGTCTTGCTCATTCAACGTCTAGTTTTCATTCTAAAATCAATACTGGCTGTCTTATCTTCATTATTATTATTCATCTTCTTAGTATTATGGATATACAAATTTTCTGCCTCCAAATAAGTTGTGTACTACTTGGTAGCCTGAGACCAGTCCTCTTCTTCTCAACCTTCTATAGTATGGGGGGTCAGCCTCCAGTACGGCCTCCAATGATTCTTCCTTGCTGTATTGTTCCCTTCACGTTGGATCAAGGCTGCTTCTGTATGACCAGTTGAATAAGGTTAGAGCTTAAAGGCCCATCTCTGGGGGAATTCAGTTGCTATGTCACGAGAATGCTCGAGTAGCAAGCTGGAGAGGCCCACGTGGAGAAGATCTGTAGCTGTAACCAACAGCCAGAAATCAGCTTGCTAGTCATGTGAGTGAGTTACATTGGAAATAGATCCTTTGCCCCAGCTAAGCTTTCAGGTGATTGTAGTACCAGCTGATATATGACTGCAACTGAATGAAAGACTCAGACAGAACTGCTCAACTGAGCCTTTCCCAAATTCTTGAGGAGCAGATATTGTGAGAGCTAATAAATGATTGTTATTTTAAGTCATTAAACTTTGGGTAATTTGTTACGCAACACTATGTAACCAGAATACATAGCATAAAGTCATGCACTCACTAGTGGAGTGAATACACAATCATGAGTAGATCCTCAAAGGGAGCCCTTTTGATGTGTGCCAGACAGTCAGGGAATAACCAAGACAAGGAGAGGCTAATGTTATGTCTTGAAGGCATCCAGGAGACAGGTCCAAAAGAAGAGACTACTGATAAAGCTTATATTTAAGAATAAATGTAGGGAAACAACCGAACATCTTGCAGGATCTGATGCCTTGGTTTGGAAGATAAAGGTTACGGTTTCATGGCACATCCCATTTAATGGGCCTAATAATGTGTTTACTGCATCTGTTCTACCTTCTAGTTCACTGAGTAGTGCCTGGGCTCTTAGAAATGTGCAAGCAGCAATTCAAGGTACCAGCAATTGGTCTTTATTTCCCTGGAACAAAAGAGGAAGAAGTAGAGTTAGGAACAGGAGGAGAAAATGAAAAGTAAGGTTAATTGCCTTTATAAACAACTGCCTCCTTTGCCATGAAACTAGAAGGACTAGATGGTATCCAGCTACCATTACTGAACATTTTAATCAAAGATTTTATGAAAGAACTCTGATTAATAGAAGGAAAATGTAGAACAGAATTTTAAATTCTCATAGAATCCAGATTTTCCAGAGCCATGGAGATTGGATGAACTCCTGAAACTACTGCACTAAGTCCTAAAATCTTAAACCAAATATTTCCTGGAAGCTTTATTAAAATCAAACAACAGTTTAGCTAACTAGTAAGGAGTGCCTGCTGTGAACATCCCCACTTGTCTGTCAGTTTGTCACACTGTGGGAGCTTGCATGTTGCGATGATACTTGAAGCTATGCTACTGAATAGAAAAAAGGACCCAGCAGTCTACTTCTGAAAAGAACTGGCCAGTGAAAACCTTATGAATAGCAGCAGAACATTGTCAGATAGAATGCTAGAAAATGAGCCCCCCAGGTTGGAAGACACTCAAAAGACAACTGAGAAAGAGCTACTTCCCCAAAGTAGAGTGATCTTAATGATGTGGATGGAGTAAAGCTTTTGAGACCTTCATTTGCTGATGTGGCATGATTCAAAATGAGAAGAAACTTGCAAACATACATTAATAATGGGAACATGGAATGTATGAGGTATGAATCTAGGAAAACTGGAAATCTTCAAAAATGAAATAAAATACATAAACATTGATATCCTAGGCATTAGCAAGCTGAAGTGGTCAGGTATTGTCCATTTTGAATCAGACAATCATACAATCTACCCCACTGGGAACAAAAACTTGAAGAAGAATGGTGTTGTGTTCATCGTCAAAAAGAATATTTCAAGATCCTTCCTGAAACACAATACTGCCAGTGATAGGATAATATCTATACACCTACAAAGAAGGCTAGTTAATATGACCATTATTCAAATTTACACACCAACGACTAAGGCCAAAGATGAAGAAATTGAGGATTTCTACCAGCTTCTGCAGTCTGAAATTGATGGAATATGCAGTCAGGACTCATCGATAATTATGGGTGACTGGAATGCAGAAGTTGGAAACAAAGAAGAAGGATCGGTAGTTGGAAAATACAGCCTTGGTGATAGAAATAATGCTGGAGATCACAAGATAGAATTTCACAAAACTAATGACTTATTCATTGCAAATACCTTTTTTAACCAACAGAAATGATGACTATGGAACACACAGGAACCAAATAGACTACATTTGTGGAAAAAGACAATGGAAAAGCACTGTATCAGCAGTCAGAAAAAGACCAGGTGCTGACTGTGACACAGATCATCAACTGCTCATATCCAAATCCAAATTGAAATTGAAAAGAAGAACAAGTCCACGAGAGCCAAAGTGTGACCTTGAGAATATCCCTCCTGAGTTTAAAGGCCATCTGAAGAACAAACACGATGCGCTGGCTACTAATGACCAAAGATCAGACAAATTGTGGAATGCCATCAAAGACATCATCCATGAAGACCGCAAGAGGTTATTAAAAAGACGGGAAAGAAAGAAAAGACCAAATCAGATGTCAGAAGAGACTCTGCAACTTGCTCTTGAAAGTGAAACAGCTAAAGCAAAAGGAAGGAATGGTGAAGTATGGAACTGAAGATTTCAAAGGGCAGCTTGAGAAGGCAATATAAGTTATTATAATGACATGTGCAAAGATCTGGAGATAGGAAACCAAAAGAGAAGAACACGTTCTGCATTCCTCAAGCTGAAAGAACTGAAGAAAAAATTCAAGCCTCAAGTTGCAATAGTGAAGGATTCTACAGGGAAAATATTGAATGATTAGTTAGGAAGCATCAAAAGAAGATGGAAAGCATACACAGAGTCATACCAGGAAGAACTACTCTGTGTTCAGCCATTTGAAGAGGTAGCATATGATTAGGAGCTGATGGTACTGAAGGAAGAAGCTGAAGCTGTATTTAAGGCAGTGGCAAAATTTGGAGGCCAACCAACTGACAGAGATCCATATTTAGGCCTATTCCTAAGAAAGTGATCCAACTGCATGTGGAAATTACCGAACACAATTATTAACACACGCAGAAGTAAAATTTTACTAAAGATCATTTAAAAGTGTATTGACAAGAAACTGCCAGAAATTCAGGCCAGATTCAGAAGAGGACATGGAACCAGGGATATCATTGCTGATGTCCAATGGATCTTGACTGAAAGCAGAGAATATCAGAAAGACATTTATCTGTGTTTCATTGATTATGCAAAAGCATTTCACTGTGCAGATCATGACAAATTATGGCTAACATTGCAGAGAATGGGAATCCCAGAACACTTTATTGTGCTCTTAAGGAATCTCTACATGGATCAAGAGGCAGTAGTATGAACAGAATAAGGGGACATTGCACTGCTTAAAGTCAGGAAAGGTGTACATCAGGACTGTATCCTTCCACCATACTTTTTCACTCTGTATGCAGAGCAAATAATCTGAGAAGCTGGACTATACGAAGAAGAACGAGATGTCAAGACTGGAGGAAAACTGATGAACAGCCTGAGTTATGCAGATGACACAACCTTGCTTGCTGGAAATGAAGAGGATTTGAAACACTTGCTGAAGAATGTCAAAGACCATAGCCTTCAGTATGGACTGCACCTCAACATCAAGAAAAACCAAAAATCCTCGTGACTGGACTAGTAAGCAACATTGTAATAAATGGAGAAAGGACTGAGGTTGTCAAAGATTTAATTTTACTTGGTTCAACAATCAATGCCCATGAAAGCAACAGTCAAGAAATCAAGACACATTGTATAGGGAAAATCTGCTGCAAAGGAACTTGTCATGGATTGAATTGTGTCCCACCAAAAAATATGTGTAGCCATGTGGCTGGGCCATGAGTCCTCCATTTTGTGGTTTTCTTATGCTTGTATTAAAGGATTAGGGTGGGACTGTAAATCACTTCATGGGATCACCTCCCTGTCCCACTGTAATGGGAGTTTCCCTAGAGTATGGTTTGTCCCACCCTTAATCCTTTCATCTTGCAGGAGATAAAAGGAAAAGGAAGCAAGCTGAGAATTGGGAACCTCACACCAACAAGAAAGCTGCACCAGGAGAAGAGCACGTCCTTCAGACCTGAGGTTCCTGTGCCAAGATGCTCCCTGGACAAAGACTGATGCAATACCAGACTTTCCTCTAGAGCCGACAAGGGGTAAAACCTTCCCCTGGAGTGGACACCCTGAATTTGAACTTGTAGCCTACCGGACTGTGTAAGAATAAACCTTCCTTTGTTAAAGCCATCCACTTTGTGGCATTTCTGTTAGAGCAGCCCTAGCTGACTAAAACAGACCTCTCTAATACATTGGAAAGTAAAAATGTCACCTTGAAGACTAAGGTGTGCCTGACCCAAGCCATGGTATTTTCAGTTGCATGATATGCACGTGAAATTTGGAACATGAATAAGGAAGACAGAAGAAGAATTGATGCCTTTGAATTGTGGTGTTGGAGAATATTGAACACTCCATGGACTGCCAAAAGAACAAACAGTTCTGTTCTGGAAGAAGTCCTGTGAGAGTGCGTGCACCTTGGAAGTAAAGATGGCGAGACTGCTTCCTACATACTTTGGACATGTTGTCAGGAGGGATTAGTCTGTGGAGAAAGATATCATGCTTGATGGACTGGAGGGTCGGAGAAAAAGAGAAAGACCCTCAATGAGATGGATTAACGTAGTGGCTACAATGATGAGGTTAAACATAAAAATGACTGTGGATGTGGTACAAGACCTGTTGTGTTTCGTTCTGTTGTACAGAGGGTCACTATGAATTGGAACTGACTCAATGGCACGTAACAACAGCCTTCAACATCGTATTCTTTTTAGATCTTTCTATGTGGGATCCCTAGCTGGAAAGATTAGATAGGAAACTTAAGAGGCAGTGAATTTATGTTAGTGGTGGAGGAACAACTTGAGAAAGAAGTGTGAAAATGGTTGCACAATTCAAAGACTATAATTAGTGTCACTGAATTATACATGTAGAAACTGTTAAATTGATATATTTTCTACTGTGGATATTCTCAACAAGAAGAAAAACAAAGGAGTGAATGTAAGGGGAAGAATTGATCAGTTACTATCTCCCACAAAAGAGACAAAAGCCAGCCAAGGGATTCAGGCAAAATACATTTGCAAGAATAGAACCTGTATAATTTCCCCAAGTTTGTTGTTTTTGTGACCCTGGCCTAGTTTTTCAGAGCGAAAGCTGATTGAATGTTTGTTTATGGTAACAGGGAAGAGTGAAGGAGGGGCTAGGAAGAGAGACGATCCCACGCCAAAGCTACTTTGGGGCTGACAAGATTTCTATAGGCAGAAGCTACCAGGAGGGGAGGAAAGCAGGCTCAGGGAATCTAATTGAGGACAGAATGTCTGACTGGGTCTGAGTCAGGCATCCAAGGGTTACCAGTTGAAAGTCCACTTCATATACTTTTTGGATGAAATGGGAATGTTTCAGAAATTTCCTGGGGCATAGGAACAGCTGCTCTTCAAATCTACCCTCATCTTGAGATTGATCCACCTTTGCCGAAGGCGGCACCTCACAGATAAAAATAAATATAGTCAGTGTAATTAGCTGTGTGAGGTATCTACCTAGCAAATTTTCTGTCCTCAGATAACTTACCCAAGCCTTCTCTTTCTCCTCCCTGCCCTGACATATTTGTCTAGGCTACTTTGATCTATAATAATTGATGTCATTTGATTGAAGTCTGTTGAATTCTTATTTTAAAATAAGTTGACCAGGATATCTTCTATACCAAAACAAATGTCAAAAGTATAAGCAACGTTAACTCTGCATGGAGAGAAATGATAGTATTTTACTCAAGAGAATAATTTGAAGCGGGGAATACTGAGTAAAATCATAAAGTGCTTTGATGTTCACAAGGGAATGCAGGACATTTACAGGGAAAGCTAGCATTACTGCTACTACAAACAAACCCATCTTCATATTAGTCAATCTGTTTTCAAATACATGCTTCCTGGGGGCAAGCACTTTTTTCTAAGAACGATCTGTATACACCTCCTGGAATCACAGTCAAGCAAGCATAACCACATTTTTTCACAAAACAAGACTTGTTTACTGAAAACTGGTGCTCAGTGCTTGACAAACAGTAGCAAGTTTTTAAAACAAAATAGAATCCAACCCAGACTTGCATCACCCATTTTAGTTATGCCAAGTACTTCAGTTTTACAGTTTTCTTTCACACTTACCCCTTTTGATCCAGAACCTTCATGAAGATTCATTGATCACCATTAAGAAAGTATTTCTTCTGCACAGACTTTTTTTATTGGATTGATCTTTTTTCATAAATTAGTTTCTTCACCTATTTCTTCACCATGCCATAGCTCAGACATTCTGCTTCTGTGATTACCTAGTTGGCATATGAGTGGAGTAAAGCTACATTTGGAGGAAGAACTTGACACCTAAAAACGATACCTCAAGGTATGAAGTCAGTCTCCTTAAAGGACTTAGATTCTCAAAATACATGATTGTCTGCAAAACAAAAGGGACTATGATTTGATTACAAGCACTATATATAGATATTTCATATTGCATTTAACAAGACCAAGAAGTTGGCAGTTCAAATCCACCAGCCACTCTTTGGAAACCCTGTGGGGCAGTTGTACTCTGTCATATAGGGTCGTTACAAGTTGGAGGTGACTTGACAGCAACAGGTTTCAGGTTTATAACAATTATTACAGCAATTAAAATGACTAATCCAACTGGTAATACAGACAGCAACCAGAAATCAATGTCATGGGGTAACCAAATATGTGTGTACAGAGGTTATACCATCAAAGAAAAATTGGGTATCCAGGTTTGGCAATAGCCATAAAGCCCTAAGAAAACTTGTAATTGTTTCTTTGGTTCAGTTATAGGAAAAACAAAAAACAGTTTCTTTCCATTTAGGGTCAATAGATATGACTTCTGCAGTTATTTGGTGTCCTAAATATTTAAGAGGTGGTCAACTGCAACTTTAGAAATGTTATGTTTGCCAGCAGTCAGATATTGTAATAAGACTATATCATCTTCAAGCCAAGCTTGCTAAGAGACCAAGAAATTGTCAATGTAATTGTAGTAGTGTAGATTGGGTTATAAATTGTAAATGCTGAAAACTGGCATACAAAATTTGAGGAAAAATCAGTAGGAGACTCAGTATATCCTTGGGGAATTACAGTCCAGGTAAATCGTTGAGTTTCTCAATGAACACTGACTTTTAGTATTTGTGTGGATGCTGAAAAAGGCACTTCAAAGATCCACAACCATGAAGTAAGTTGCATCTGGAGAGACATTGGAAAGTGACAAATGTGGATTAGGGACCATCAAGAATTTAGGAGTGACAATGAAATTGATCGCTCACATCTTGAACAAATATTAAGTCTCTAGTATTTGGATTTTTAACTGGAAGAAAAAGAGTTTTACAAGGACTAGTAAAAGGGACAAATAAACCTTTAGAAAGAAAATATTGTATGAGAGGAACAAATCCTTATTTAGCTTCTTGTTTGAGAGGATAATAGGAAATTTTTGGCAGAGGTTTAAATAGATCTATTTGTGTCTTAATTAGATTAGCTGACAATACTTGGCTTACATTTGTGGCTGTAATGGCTCACAGGTTTCAGGGACTGAGGAAAGAATGTCAGAAGAGACAGGGCTGGGCTATGTTGAACTTTAGAGAGGCATAACAAATGTCTGCATATAGTGAATTGCTTCTTTTTCCTGAATGTCATTTAATTCACAACTGGCCTCTGTTGACTGAAGAACATCAGATGTAGGTAACATTGTTCCCTTCTCATTAAATTGTAAATGGCAGCTCCATTTGGATAACAGATCTCTTGCTAGCAAATTAACAGAAAAGTCAGAGCTAAGCAAAAAGAAATGTAAATTTTCAGTGGACCAAGGGATGTCGGAATGCACTGAGAATAAATCAGTGTTTGTTCCTGGGTAGCAATTTCTGTTACTTCACAGGTTTTTGTACTCTGGGGAAGGTGTTTTTGTAAACAAGTGGGATTAATGACAGACAAGTTAACTCCAGTATCAATTAGAAAACTAGCAAGGTGTTTGATTAATGTACTCTATAGTTTCCCTTTGTGAGTTGAGTACCACCATGGGAAAAGTCCTTGTGTTGCTCCCAGAGCCATTTCATTCTATGTCAGATTGAAGGGCATCCTGTTGATGGGTTTTTTTGTTGTTGTTGTTGTTAATTTTTAATTTGCAGCACGCATTTTTATAATGGCTGAGTTTTTTGTAATAACGATACATTCCAGTTTTAGTACCATTAGAAGATTTAGTGTTTTTCTTTTGAATGGGAGACTATAATCATTGCAACCAGAAGGCCATCAAGTTAGTAGCCTTAGAAAACTTTTTAGCTTCAAAAGTATAGGAAAGCTTGTAGGGCCAATTAGTTAGCTCAACAATAGAAGAGGTTTCCCAGTCAAGCCAGCGTCTAGTAAGGCTGAAATTTCAGGCTTAAGGCCAGCTATAAAAAGGGCACTAAAAGCTCCAGCAGTATTTAAAGCTGATAGAGTACTCTGAAAATATTTGGCGTAACCAGGTCTGGTAATCATAAATATCTCATCTTTATTCTGTTTACAAGATGGGATTTTTGTCCAATAAATTAGTGGATGAAAGGCTTTTATGTTTGCTTTCAACAGTCTATTGCTCATGGCCCAAGAGTCTTCCAACATTTTGGTAGCTGCTTTTTCTATATTTAAAGCCAAACTGTTTAAATACAGAAACAAACTTCAGCTAACTCCAGCCATAATTGGGATTCCCTGGTTATCATGTGCCTTAACTGATACAAATCAAGGAGTCTAGGCCACTAAGCCTCAACAAGACTCTTAAATTCTTCTGAAAATGTATAAAGATTTTTCACAGTTTCAGAAAATCCTTCACAATACTCTGTAGTTTTGATTATGTTCCCAGGGGTAAAAGTAAGAAGGAAGGGCCCAAGTCTTTGCAACAAGACATTTTAAAGGGCATCTCAGGCACAGGTTTATTCGGTGGTATTTCAGGAAAGAAGGAGAGTTTATACAGGAAGTGGTTAAAGGAATAAAAGGGTAAAGAAGCATACAGAGGAGCAACCGCTATCAGTGGAACAAAAGGGGTGTACGCAAGATTTCAGCGTTACAATTTTTTATTTTGCTTGGTCAATTTAGAAACAGTGTCCAGCAGGGAGGCAATTTTACTATTTAGAGGCAATTTTAGGGGCCTTTAACCAGTCAAAATAGGTGTTCACTGAGGTTATTTGATTCAGGACCCTCTATTCTCTAATTTGCTGTGCAGAAAAATCGATTTAGAAAGTTGAATAAAATCCCAAGTATCCACTGATTGTCCAAAATATCTCTGATAATATTATGCCAAGAAGACAAAAACCACCACATTAAAGGACCAAAATGCTTGTTCATATAGTGAGTGGAGGTTCTAGAGGGTAGTTCTGATATACTCTTGGACTTTGCATTTCCCGTTCTTCAAAGAGGTAGTATAAACTAGTTCCTTGCAAGGACAAAAACAAATCTGATGATAAAATTTGAAGAGCTACCAATGCAAAAGAATAGAGCTTGGATTCAAGAGGTTATTTACTTTAAGATGACTCTTGAGAAACCATTGAGGAGAAGATCCCGAGTGGCTCAGCTGTTACCAGAACAAGAGTACTTGGTGTCTCAGAGATCTCAGAAGGTAATGAACTTTTGAAACCCCTACTTCGGACACCAGAAATTTTAAAAGTGCGAGCAATGTTGACTCTGTAGATAGAAAAATGAGAGTTTTACTGAGGAATAGATCTTGAAGTGGCAAGTGTTAAGTAAAATCATGCATTCTGACATTCATAAAGGAATACAAGGTTTTTATATAAAAAGGCTCATGTGACTGCAAACACAAACAGACTTATCTTCCTATCAGTTAATCTATAGTCAAACACATTCTTCCTGAGGGCAAACATTTTTTCCAAAAAAACCTGCACGTATTTTATGAAATCATAGTCAAATAAGCATAATCATATTTGTTTGCAAAACAAGACTTATTTATCTGAAAGTAGTGCTCATGCTTTACAACTAACAGCAGAGGTTTAAAACAAAATTACTGTCTCAGCCGTTTGAGTTATGCCAAGCACTTCAGTTTTAGGGTGCTCTTTTACACAGCAAAACTACTGTTGTTCTAGTTAAGGTGGGAATTAGGAGAGATGCTGGACTCTGTCCCCTCTTCAGGTGTCACCTCAACCCCCACCTCAGTGTACTCAAAACCCTTCCCAGAAACCCTAGTCTTCCAAAGATCATAGTTCGAAAATCACAGATGGATGATATTCTGGAGGCTGACACATAACTTTATAATAATCTGATACTTGTGATTATTTGTCCCACATTTTCCTCCATTATTGCAAATAAATAATCTTCCTGAGACACTATTTCATTGCACACACTTCTCTAATTAGCCCCAGAAATAAGATCCTGCTTCTTAGAAGGTAAAATCAACTAGTTGCTCTTCCAGTTTTGTCTCTGTACCTTAGTTACAAGTCCCCTGCTACAATCAGACAATTTCCTCACTGTCCCAAACATGCTCAATGTACTCACCTCCAGGCCCTGCACTTTCATTTTCTCTACTTAGAATGCCATCTCCTTTCTAGACTCACAAACACATTTTTTAAACTTCTCTATCAGCCTTAGGAAGATTTTTCTCCTCAGCAGTCTGATTAGCAGTCACAGTCTGTACCAGTTTTTTGACCCTTAAAATTACTGTGGCTCAAATGTCTCATAAGCATGAGGATTGGAAGAGACCTGAGAGGTGGTCTGCTTCAAGCCTTTGTTTTGTAGATGGCGAGACTGAAGCCTTAGAGTTGGAAGAACTTGCTGAAGATCACACAACCCATTAGTGTTGCAGACAAGAGCAGACTCTAGTTCTCCGGGCTGGGTTAACTACTCTGGGAACTTCTTGAAGGGAAAGACTGTGCTTTATATTTCTTTGAATTCCATAGACATAGTGACATTCAATTTATATTTATTGAGTCATTAATCAACTGGTGGTTGTGAGGTGCAGGAATGCATTCTTTGTTTCCGAGGTTTACCAAAGCCAGCACTGAGAAGGAAGTCTGAGAGGTGATTGTACCTAAATCACAGGTGCCAGGGACCTGCCATGGACAGATCTTCCATCTGGAAGACACACATTACAGAAGAGAAAAGAAGCACCTCTCCACCCTGAAAGCAGGTTTCTGAGAGTTGGCATGTAGACAGAGTATTTGATTTATGTACAGATTCCTCATGAGTATGATTAGGTGTTCTGAAATTCCCATTCTCAGCTATATTGCACATAATTTATTTTGATCCATACAGTTGAATGCCTTTGCATAGTCAGTAAAACACAGGTAGATGTCTTTCTGGTATTTGCTTTCAGCCAAGAGCCGTCTGACATCAGCAATGATATCCATGGTTCCCAGATCTTCTTCTGAATCCAGTCTGAACTTTTGGCAGCTCCCTGTCTATACAGTGCTGCAGCCACTTTTCAACAATCTTTAGCAAAATTTTACTTGCATGTGATATTAATGATATTGTTCAAAAATTTCTGCATTCAGTTGGATCACTTTTATTGGGAATAGGCATAAATATGGATCTCTTCCCGTCAGTTCCTCAAGTTGCAATAGTGAAGGATTCTACAGAGAAAATATTAAATGACACAGGAAGCATCCAAAAGAAGATAAGGAATACACAAAGTCATATCAAAAAGAATTGGTCGATGTTCAAGCATTTCAAGAAGTAGCGTATGATCAGGAACTGATGGTACTGAAAGAAGTCCAAGCTGCACTGAAGGCATTGGCAAAAAACAAGGCTCCAAGAATTGACAGAATATTGGTGTCATGGACATCACTGTGTCCCCCAAAATGTATGTATTGATTCGATACAGCTATGAGTCCCAGTAGGATGTGATTCCTCCCATGTGTTGTGAATCTTGCCTCTGTGATGTTGATCAGGGGAAATGGACAGCAGTTGTGTTGATGAGGCAGGATTCAAGTTACCAGCTTATGGGATATAAGGAAGAGAAGTGAGCAGAGTAAGTTGGGAACTGCATACCACCAAGAAGGCAACACCAAGAGCAGAACATGTCCTTTGGACCTGAGGTTCCTGTGCCAAAATGCTGTCACTGAGTTTGGACTCAGCATACTGGGCTGTATAGGAATAAACTTTGCTAAAGCCATCCACTTTGTGCTATTTCTGTTAGAGCAGTACCGGGTGACTAAAACAGAATTTGGAGCCAGGAGTGGTGTACTGCTTTGACAAATATCCCAAATGTGGAAGCTTTTTCAAAACTGTGAATGATGGAAGAAGAAACCCAAGAGAACTACTAACACCTCAGAAGGCAGCAGATGGTGTGAAAAACAGCAGCAGCAGTGAACTAGCAGTGGCAGAATCAAGAGCTGACCCATGGAGTGAGAATGCTGAATGCCTATGTGCAGGAGGCTTCCTGGCAGAGCGGGATGCCTCTGGACACTTATTGGTGGAACTATGCTTGCTGGCCCCTGGGGTGAGAGAGCGGAGTGTCTGTGTGCAGGAGGCTTCCTGGCTGAGTGGGGTGCCTTGGGCACTTAAACTGGTGATGTTATAGAACTGATGCCCAGGCCACGAGGCCACAGACAATGAAGAGAGAAGGTTGAGGAAAAGCTGAGCTGCCTCAGTTGTAAAAGGTATGGCCATGACCTCAAGGGTTTCTAAGGGTGGGGCAGTGACCTCTGGAGCTTTGAAAAGTGGGGCACCTAAGGCTGAGGGAGCAGAACTGCTGTCCCAGTGGGCCTGGAAGGCAGAGCTGAAGCTCTGGCACCTCCATTCAGAATCTGGAGAGGATGGCCAAAACCTAGAGTCTGAAGGGTAGTATTATAAAATGTCTCCGAGTCTACAGTATTATTTTTGAAGCCCTGGAGGCTAATGTAAAGTGTTCTGTTACTTTACATAGTACCTTTTATGTTTTCCCTGCAGTTTCTGTATTTGTAATGATAATTGTAGTTTGTGCCTGCCAGTTATACCATTGTATTTTGGGAAGATAACATGTGTTCTAAATTTCAGTTGAAGAGAAATTTATGCATTTTGGACCTGGACTTGAGGCTTTTTCTGTGCTATAAGTGAACATATTTTACATGTTCTAATCATATGATTTGGGGGGTGCAATGGGTGGAGTGTCATGGATTGCATTATGTCCTCCCCAAAATGCGTGCATTGATTTCATTTGGCTATGGGTTCCAATATGGTGCAATTCCTCTCATGTGTTGTGGATCCTCCCTCTGTGATGTTGATGAGGGAAACTGGACATCAGTTGTGTTGGTGAGAGGTAGGACTCAAGTTACCAGCTTGTGGGATATAAGGGAGTGAAGTGAGCAGAGTAAGTTGGGAACCTCATACCACCAAAAAAGGCAGCACTGAGAATAGAGCACATCCTTTGGACCTGAGGTTTCTGTGCTGAGATGCTCTCATTGGAAGGTAATTTCTCTTATTGAACAGACTTGTAACTCATAAATGGATTTGTGGCTTACCAGGTAGTGACAATAAAGTTTCTCTTCATGAAACCATCCACTTGTGATATTTTCTACTGGAGCAGTACCAGGTGACTAAAACGATCAGCTTTAGATGTTTCAACTAACGAATCTGACAGCACTGGAAGTGCTTGCTCATCTATGCCAAGAAATTTCTCCAGCTACCTGGACAACTGACTAGAAGAGATCTGTCATGGGTTGAATTGTGTCCCCGCAAAAATATGTGCAGCCGTGTGGCTGGGACATGATTCCCAGTACTTTGGGACTGCCCTCCATTGTGTGGTTTCGCTAAACTGTATGTTAAAGGGGCTGTAAATTCCTGCATAAAATTACTTCCTTGCTCTGCAGTAGGGGGAGTTTCCCTGGAGTGTGGCTTGCCCCACCCTTAATGCTTTCAGCTTGCAAGGGATAAAAGGAAAGGGAAACAAAGAGAATTAGGAACCTCGCACCATCAAGAAATCTGCACCGGGAGAAGAGCGCATCCTTCAGACCTGAGGTTCCTGTGCCAAGATGCTCCCTGGACAAAGACTGATGCAATACCAGACTTTCCTCCAGAGTTGACAAGGGGAAAGCCTTCCCCTGGAGCGGACACCCTGAATATGGACTTGCAACCTACCGGACTGTGTAAGAATAAACCTTCCTTTGTTAAAGCCATCCACTCTGTGGTATTTCTGTTAGAGCAGCCCTAGCTGACTAAAACAAGATCCATATGAAAAGCACCTAGTATCCCTTAAGAAAAGAAAAACAAAACAAAAAGCCAAAAAAGTTACTACCTTCAAGTTGGTTCTGATTCACAGCCACTGTTTAAAGAAAGTATAGGAAGTGCAGACAGAGTGCTCCTTAGAATCAATGATGGTGAGACTTTGTCTCTCTTACTTTGGACAGATACTCAGGAAAGACCAATGAATTGAGAAAAGCATGTGTCTGGTGAAGTGAAGGAGGTCAGCATAAAGGAGGAAAATCCTCCATGAGATGGACTGACAAAGCGGCTGCAACAATGAGCTCAAGCACACCAATGATTGTGAGGATGGCAGGGGACTGGGCAATGTTTCATTCTGTTATACATAAATTTGCCATGAATCAGTGATGACTCAACAGCAACTAACAACAGCATCATTTTTTAAAACCAATCACTCTATTTTGTTTTTCCCATATCATTGTGAAAATTTTCAAACACAGCAAAATAGAAATAATTCCATAGTGAACAATTAATTGCATATTAGCCACCTAGATTCCACAATTAACATTTTACTAAAATTACTTTTTCCACGTATGGATCCATCTCGCCATCCCTCTACTCCTTCATGATTCTATGTTTTTTAGTGATGCCTTTCCAAGTAAGCCACAGACATAAAAAAAAATTTTTTAAGGGTATGCTTTGTATAACTCTCCTTGAGTACTTAAGCATACAATTCATTAACTAGAATTCAATATTTGTTTTTTCACTTGATGTAAAATTTAGAAACACTGAAATGCCCTGGGTTTTGACAAGGGCAGACACCTTTGTGACGCTGAGTAAAAAATCAAATTCTAGTTTTACAACAGTTCTGCTATGTTGATCAGTTCAAATCAGTTTATTATATTTTGGGCCTGTTATGGGTTGAATTGTGTCCCTGAAAAATGTGTGCCAACTTGGGCAGGCCATGATTTCTGGTACCAAATGACTGCCCATCATTTTGTCATCTGACGTGATTTTCCTATATGATTACAGGCAGTCATGTTAATAAGGTAGGACTCAACCTACAAGATTACATTGTGTCTTAGATCAAGCTCTTTTGAAATAGAGTGAATTCAACAGAGATACATGAGGACTTCCCTCCCCAAGTATGAACGGAAGAGGTATGCATCCTTTGGACCTGAGGTCTCTGCACTGAGAAGCTCCTAGACCAAGGGAAATTGATGACAAAGATCTTCCTTTAGAACTAACGGAGACAGAAAGGCTTCCCCTGGAGCTGGTACCCTGAATTCCAACTTCTAGCCTCTTAGACAGTGAAAGAATAAATTTATGTCTGTTAAAGCCATTCACCTGTGGTATTTCTGTTATAGCAGCAGTAGATAACTAAGACAAGACCCTCTCTGTTCTACATCTATTCTGACAATAGCTGCCCATGCATCACTTTTCCTTTGACCCTAACCACCCAGGGCTAGAGCAGACCTCACAGATTAAGACACAGTCCTCCAGACTGCCAAGTTTGCCTGAGACTTCAGATACCAGCTGTAAGCTTGAGAGATTCTGTGACATCTTCACTTCCTACCTGCTGGCTCCAAATTTGGGGTTTTCCCACTTACCCTTTCAAGGATGCAGCCTCAAGTTTAGCACACATCATAGCTCCCTTACTTCTGATCTTCTTGGTACAAGTTGGGGTGGGGTTCCCTCTACCCTTCCAAGCTTGGGAGTCCCCAGGACCCTTTTCACTTCTGACCTGTTGCCTCCAGATACTGCCTTAGGTTTGACAGTTCACTAGAATGATTTACAAAACTCATGGAAAGTTTTTTGCTTATGATTGTAATTTCATTACAGGAAAAAGGATTTAAACAAAGAGATGCATAGTGTGAGATTTGGGAGGGTTCCTGGCGCAAAGCTACAGTGTCCCAAAAGGGAATGCACTACTCTTCCATGTACACAAATGTCTTTCATTAACCAGAAAGCTCATGAATTTTCCGTGTCCAGAGCCTTTAATAGGGTCCATTAGGTTGAATTGATATCAAGACTGGTCTTTCTACATTAAAGTGAATTGGCATAACCAGTTTTTTTTCTAAGAAAATGTTCTGCATGGGGTCTTAAAAGCCAGAAAGCTGCCATCTAAGTTACATCAATTGGTCGCAACCCATCCAGAGCAGATGAAAATCAAGAACTTCAAAGACATGAGGAAAATATGAGCCCAGGAGACACAAGAGCCCATCTGAATGGGAGACTACATCAGCCTGATACCAGAAGAGCTCGGTGGTACCTGGCCACCATCAAAGACTGCACTGACAGGGAACACAGTGCAGAGTCCCTGCTGTAGCATGATAAAAGAGGGAGTGCAGATCTGGAACTCTATTAATAAAGACCAGAACTGATGGCCCAAGAACCTGGAGGGTTCTCTGAGACCATGGCCCCTGGGCTTGCTGCTAGCCCAGAGCTGAAATCAGCACTAAAGCCAACTCTTCAGACACAATTTAAACTGGACTGTGAGACACAGAGCGACGCAGGTGGTGTGTGCGATTCTTGGCTTAGATATACATATGAGGCTCTCTGACTAGCTCCTCTTCCAAGTTGAGAGGGTGAGTAGAGAAGAGGTGACAATTGTTGGCTGAATGAGTACAGGAAGTACAGAGTGGAACAGAATAGTGTACTGTCATGGGGTGAGGAGAACCGATTGAGTTGCACAGATAGGGGTGCTCTTGGTTTTATATGGCAAGTTGACTTGGATTGTAAACTTTCACTTAATGACACACACACACACAAAATAAGAGTGGTCTTTCTAAACTGGCCAGCTCCAACCTGTGACACTTCATTAGCATAAACCCTCAGTTGTGGCTTGGAGGCCTATAGATTACAAAATTAAAACCAAACTCATAGTTACCTTATAGATCAGAGTAGAACTGCCCCATAGAGTTTCCAGTGAGTGCCTGGTGACTTTGAACTGCCAACCTTTTGGTTAGCAGACATAGCACTTAACCACTATGCCACCAGGATTTCCATAGATAGCTAAGGTTTCCATAGGTACTCAGGAAATTCAAAGGGCTTAGACCTATTGCTCAGAAACCAAAGACAAAGATCAAATTCTTTAAGGTACATAAAACATTTCCATCACTGCAGAAGGTTCCCCCACACCCATCCCCAGTCCATCTTTGCATCCACTCCTAAAGACCCACAGTTTGGATTTTTTTCCACCACAGATAACCTGCTAGAGAACATCATATAAATGGAAGCATACAGTAGGCACTCTTTTATGTAAGGCTCCTTTCACTCAGCAGGGTTTTGTTGAAGCTCATCCATATTGTTTCATGATCAGTGGTCCATGCTTTTTTATTGCTGACAGTATCAAACAACAACATGGAAATCCTATGCTCCCCTTTTTGAGGAAATGCCAAACTGCTTTCCATGTGGCTGTATCCAGCTATACTTTTTTAAAAATAATAAATGTTAGTTCCCTCTGTCCTTTCCTTATGGCAGATTATCATCAACAACATCTCCCACGACAAAACTCAGTCAAAAGAATTGGCATCTGAGGTAGCAAAGAGTTGAGCTGGGGGGGCTGCCCGGCACACGGGGCCTTCAGCCACTTCAATTGCTCACTTAAATCAGTGCATAGATAACAGCGTCATTATGATACAAGATGAGTTTTTAATTTCCTCCAAGGAGATCCCTCACCCTATCTTATTCTTATTCAGTGCATTTCCCCCCTGGCTCCCTCCACCATGAAATGACTTGGAGCCAATTAAAAGCCTTCTGCTTCCTCATCAGTGATATTTATGACTATGGAAATATTTATGAGGCATGGAGAGGGCTGGGGTCAGAAAGGAGACCTAGCTTCTGCAGTCCTTGTAAATGGGATTTGTCTCCCGCTTGTTTTTTGCCAGGGTTGTGGAAAGGACGAGCTTGCTTCATATAGTTTATGGCTGCTTTTTTTCCCCTTCATCTAACCTTTGAATTCAGGCCATGGATTATTCAGTGAAAAGTGTTCTTTTATTATTGATTTCTGAGCATGGAACAAAGGAGGTATTTTGGTTTTCTGGACACTTTAGTGGTATCGCCTTCTTTCTCTTAGGTGCCCTCAAATGCCCTGTGCAGGCTAGGGCTATAACATAGCCAGGGGAGGCATTTTTATCCAATGACAGAAATGTCTACATTCTACATGAGGCTCAAGAGCTGCTGGAACCCACCTAAATGCTTCTGCATAAATAAGGAGGGGTCAGAGTCATTTAATGTCATTGGTGAATTGCCAGGGAAGCAATTCTTTCATCTCAAATATCTGTTTTTGTTAACCCTCTCTGCAAGCCTTAACTCCCATCCCCAGAGAATGCCCTTCTGCCTTACCATGTTCAAGGCCTCCACCTGGGCTTCAGATCTCATTCCCTCCCAAACAGACCTGGCCTGGCTCATCCCCATCTTCAAATGCTCCATTGAGAAGGGTTCCTCCACCTTTGGCCACAAACAGCATTTAGATCCTTCCTATAATATCCAAACATCCAATGAATTTATATGAACATGTTTTATTTATATGTAATCATTTATTAAATACATTAAGCACCTCCTATACCTTGTTCCTTTGTGCCATCCAATTGATCGTGCCACTTAGTGACCCAATATGTCACAGAGTAGAATTGCTCCATAGGGCTTTTTTTGACTGTAATCTTTATGGAAACAGATCGTCAAGACTTTCTTCTGTGGCTCTGCTGGATGGGCCTGCACCACAATCCTTTCAGTTACTACCTGAGCACAAGCTGTATGCATCACCTAAACAAAACAAAAAAGAAGATAATAAAATAACAAACTTGTTGCTGTTGAGTTGATTCTGACTCATACAACTTTATAGTACAGAGTAGAGCTTCCCCATAGAGTTTCCAAGGAGTGGCTGGTGGATTTGAGCTGCTGATCTTTTGGTTAGCAGCTGGAGCTCTTAACCACTGAGCTGCCAGGGCTCCATGCATCACCTAAGGGATCTTTATATATACATTAAATGTATTTATTAAATATTTTGATATGAGTAAATATATTTATTGATATATTTAAATAAATGTTTTATTTACAAAAGTAGATATATGTATTGACTAAGTATTTATGTGAAGGGATACATTTATGGAATATGCCAAGCTGCCCTTTTGTGTGACTTGGCTTCACTGCTGAAATTCTTCAAAACTGAGTGCGCTCACTGTCTTGATTTCCTCATTTTTTGGCCTCATGAAGTGTTGCCCATTCTCAGCTGGATTACTAGGGTCTTGAAGGCCACCAACCACTTCTCAGATGACAGATGGAGCAGCTTCTCCCGGTCCTGCCTCCTCCACACCTGGGGTCCTGCTGACCAGTCTGTTCTTTGACGGCTTCTGTGACTCTGCAAATATTCCCATTCCGCCTTTTCCTTTGTGGACTCTGCTTTCATTCCTCACAACCGTGCCCTCAGGCCAATATCATAGCTTCTCTCTCATAAATTCTTCTGTCTGTCTGGGTGGCTGCATCCCAAGTCTAGATCTGGCCTCCCTTCTGATCCTTAAGCCTGCGTTTCATGTTGCTTCCTGGACACCACTTTCTGAATGACTGGCACACATTGAAAATTTACATCTAAAAGCAACTGTTATGGGTTGACTTGTGTTCTTCCCCAAAATGTGTGTTGGAGTCCTCATTCCTGTACCTGTGGATGTAATCTAATCTAACATAATGCAATCGCCATCTACAAGACAATCACCTCCTGTAAAGTACTCTATCACTCAAGGTCCAGTGCAGAATGGAATCTAAACCTAACCACTTCTGAGTTACATGAAGAGAAGAACAGACACAGAGACACGTGTGCTCACACTGGGGTATATAGACACCATATGAGGATCATCAAGAATCCCCAGGACTACTGATAAGGAAGATATCAGTTTGGCCAAGACCTTGATTTAGATTTTTAGCCTTTATAACTGTGAGTTGGATCTGACTCAAAAGCAGTGGGTTTGGTTTGGTTGGTTTATAACTGTGAAGAAATAAATATCTGCCCTTTAGAGCCATCCTTGAGTGATACTTCTGTTATGCAGCATCACGGAACTAAGACACCAGCCTTACCTTCACCCCTAAGTAAAGAGGCACAAAACATAGTTTCTACCTTCTCTCTGAAACCAAACCCACTGTCACTGAGTCAGTTGTGACTCATAGCAACCCCATTGGATTTCCGGGGCTATAAATCTCTAGGAAGTAGTCTGCCCAATCTTTCTCCTGTGGAGTTGCTGGTGGCTGCCTTTTGAGTAGCAGTGGTCTGATTTAACCACCCCACCACCAGGGCTCATTTCTGCCCTCTGGGAGATTCTAATTTAGTCAGAGAGACACAACCTGCAGAGTTCAAAATGTTCTATGACAAACCCCGAGAGTTAATTAGTATTAAATGAGAGGATGTAATCAGAGTCATACAATATGACAAAATGTTAAATGAGTCGTAGAAGTCGCATCTTTGCTTTCTCCGAGTGGGAGAAGCTGTGGGCTACGATGCCCAAGTGGAATGTGGGCAGAAAGCTCAGTAGAGAGGGACAGAGAGGGACGTTTATTCCAGACATACAGAACAGGGTGTCAGGTGTTGTTCGATACCATGAAGCCTGTTCTGACTCACCATGACCCTATTTACAACAGTGTGAAACATTCCTGCCCCGTAATCACCATTGTTATGCTTGAACCCATTGTTGCAGCCACTGCGTCAATCCATCTCATTGAATGTTTTCCTTTTTTGTTGACCTTCTACTTTACCAAGCATGCGTTCTTACCCAGTGACTTGTCCCTCCTGATGACATGCCCAAAGTACTTGAGATGCAGTCTTGACATCCTTGCTTTTAAGAAGCATTCTGGCTGTATTTCTTCCAAGACAGATTGGTTTACTCTTCTGGAAGTCCACAATATATTCAATATTCTTCACCAGCATTACAATTCAATGGTGTCAATTCTTCTTTGGTCTTATTTATTCATTGCCTAGCTTTCACAAGCATAAGGGGTGGTTGAAAACGTTATTGCGTGGGTAAGGTGCACCTCTGTCTTCAAAGTGAAAATTTTTGCTTTGTAGCACTTTAAAGAGGTCTTTTGCAGCAGATTACCCAATACAATAGATCACTTGACTGCTGTTGATTGTGGATCCAAGTGAAACGAAGTAATTGACAATTTCAATAATTTCTGTTTTTCATGATGTTTATTGGTTAAGTTGTGAAGATTTTTGTTTAGGCTGAGACATAATCCATACTGAAGGCTGTATGTATGACCGTATTAAACACTTTAAGTCTTCTTCAGTTTCAGCAAGCCAGGTTGTTACCTGCATATTGCCAGTTGTTAATGAGTCTTCCACCAATCCTGATGCCTCATTCTTCTTCATAAGTGAGTAGTCTAGCTGCTTGGATTATTTACTCAGATTGAATAAATACAGTGAAAGGATACAACCCCGATGCACACCTTTCCTGACTGAACTGTGAAGTATCCTCACTTATTCCTGTTTTTATTTCAAAATTGTTATCATTTACAGATTGATGTGTCTGGTTCCTCTTTTCAGCTTTTGTTGCTTTATTTTATTTTATTTTTGTCTTGGTTGGTATCTGAGTGATGTTGTCATGTGTCTTAATCTCAGTTTTTTGTCTCATGTTGTTGGTTCACTGTCTAAAGGACTATCCTTAATATTTGTTTTAAGATTTGTCTGGTTATTATAATTTCCTTTAATTTCTGTTTTTCTAGAAATATCTTAGTTTTGCCATTTATCTGAGAGACAGTTTTGCAAAATACATAATTCTGTGTTGGCATTTTTTTTCTTTGAGTTTTAAACATATCATACCATTGTCTTTTTACCAACATTGTTTCTGCTGAGAAATTGGAGTTTAGTTTTGTTAGTTCACCTTTGTAGGTGACAATTCATCTTTTCTTAGTTGTTCTCATGATTCTTTGTCTTTGGTTTTGGAGAGTGTAATTATGATGTATCTTGGTGACTTCCTTTTGGAATCTATCCTGTATGTGATTTGCAGAGATTCTTGGATGGATATCTTCTCATATTTTGTAATATCAGTGAAGTTTACACCAGAAAGTCTTCAAAAATTTTCCCTGTGCTTTTTTTAAAAATCTCTTTTGCTTTGTAGCACTTTAAAAGAGGTCTTTTGCAGCAGGATTGTAGATCCAAATAAAATGAAGTAATTAACAACTTCACTATTTTCTGTTTTTCATGATGTTTATTGCTCCAGGTGTGAAGATTTTTTTTACACTGAGCCATAATCCATACTGAAGGCTGTAGTCTTTGATCTTTTTCAATAAGTGCTTCAAGTCTTTTTCACTTTAAGCAAGTAAGGTTGTGTTATCTGCATGTTGCTGGTTGTTGAATCTTCCACCTATCCTGATTCCTCATTCTTCTTCATATGTAGCGTGAATCTCTCATATATGAAATCTCTTTCTGTTCTGGAATTCCTGTTGATAGTGTTCCATAAAAGTCTTAGGCTTTCTTCATTCTTTTTTCTGAATGTTTCTCACACAAATTAGTGTCAAAGGATGTTCTCTGTTTTGCTGATTCTGTCTTCCATTGCTTCAGTTTTACTCCTGTATCTTCCCCTGAGTTGTCTATTTCTGAAATGTTGTTGTTAATCTTTTGGATCTTTAGTTGCTGCTTTTGGATGGTTTCTAATTGTGTATTTATTTCATCATCATTTTGTTTTTTTGGCCCCCCCCCCCCGAATTCTTCTAGAGTTATGTCTGCATTTTCCTTGATGGCTTGGAGAGTTCTATGTATGAGTCTTTTGAATTCCTTTCAGGTAGTTTCATCACCACTTCTTCCTCAGGAAAGTTCCCAGGCCCTTTATTTTGGCCACTTGCTTGAACCATCTGCTTCTTTTTGTGACTTGGTATTGTCTGTTGTCTTTGAGGCATTAAGGTATTATTATATTTGTTTATTGAGTATATGCTAACTTGCATCGTTCTGTTTTTTTGTTTTGATATATCCAGTAGGTAGGATGGGTGTGTTATCCTGCTTGCTAGTCTGGCAGCACTAGCATGCTCAATACGTGTTTCTGGTTGGGTGGGTTAGTGGCTGGGAGAGTGAGCCCAGGTCTTTATTCACTGTTTGTGCAGGGCAGCTGAGGTGAATGTTGGCCACTGTCTGTTCTTCCAGTGGTACAGTGCAGGTGGTGGTATGCATTAATGGGGCAGCAGGTGTGGTGCATAGTCTGGTAAGTGAACATGGGGGTGCAATGTGGCCCCTTCCTGCTGTGTCAGGAGTGAACTGTGTGGGAGGCAGGTGACTATTCCAAAAGATTAACATAAATGTTTGGCTGAGAAGTTGCCAGAAATATTCATGATGCCTAAGAGGGTCTTCTCAGACAGGCAAAACTGAAAGGATTTGAATTAAGAAATCTGAAGCCTAATCAATGGCCCTGTATTTTGTCTGTGGGGAAGATTCTAAACAGATGTGGAAGGCCAGTCTTAGTCTGTTAGTCAACAGATACTTATCCAGTAATTAGTATGTCCTAGAGTCCCTGTGTGGTGCAAACAGTTGATATGTTTGAGTTACTAGCCAAAAGCTGGAGGTTTGAGTCTACTGAAAGATGCTTTCGAAGAAAAGTTTGACATTTTGCTCCTGAAAAATCAGCCATTGGAAACCCTATGGACCATGGTTCCACTCTGACACATACAACTTGACAAGAGCAGGTTCTGTCATATCTCAGGTCCTGTGACGGGCAGTGGGACACACCAGTGAACAAATCAACATTTCTACCTTTTGGGCATCTACATTTCGGTGTAGGGATTGGGGAAACAGACGATAAGCACACAAGTGATATCTATGTAGACACGTACATATACATACCTAGGCAGACATAAAGAAGATAATTACGGGGTAGCAGGGAATCTAGTAAAAGAAAATTGAAGAACAATAATTTCTAGATTCATACGGAGCTCACAGGGGAGGCAGAGACCTTGGTCACTGGCTACTTGGTGACTGGTTCCTTAGGTTTCACTAGGACTGAACAAAATTGTCCTGGAGGCTACTCACCTCCCCTCACCTTGTGCCCTATGCCGTGACTCAGCCCACAAGGCTGAACTGACAGGTGCATCCTGTGTGAGGTAGGGGAGGAGCAAAACACTAAGATCAGAAACGAGGAATCCAAGCCAAACTCAAGTCTCGGGGGACCTGAGCAAGACTTAAGCAGAGATAAAAAGAGGAGCGGGAAGATTCTGGCTGGTCACCAGGAAAAAGGCTGAAATGGGCATTTTTTGCCTTTATTGGCTGTCAGGCTCATGGGAATGTGGTCTGATTTAAAGAAAGTCAGGGAAAGCAATTTTGGATGCATAATTAAGACTGGTGTCAGAAGAGGGTGTGTTTCAGTTATTGTTCAAACAAGAAACAGATGACACACTTACAGGAATAACTCAAGGAACATGAACTTAAAGGTGTGGGGTAACTGCAGAGATGGTGGGGTGATTCTCCAGCTGGTCAGCAGAACTGCACCACCCTATTATTGTTGGGTACTGTCCATTCGTTCTAACTTACAGCAATCGCAAGTGACAGAATAGAACTGCCCCATAGGGTTTTATTGGCTATAATCTTTACTGAAGCAGATGGTCTGGTCATTCTCCTGCAGAGCTGCTGGCTGGATTCGAATTGCCACCTCTTTGGTTAGCAGCCTAGTGCTTAACCATTTGTGCCATCAGTGCTCCTTGTAACCACTCTAGACTCTAGGTGTCTTCAGTGGGCACTGAAACCAGAAAGAAGAAAAGTCCTATAGAGGGTAGAGACGACAAAGTTATACTGAAAGAGATTGAGGGGCACAGCTAACTTGAGAATGCCTCACAGGGAGGCCTCAGGAGAATAAATACTGTGAGCTTCTTCTCTTCCTGCCCTCCAGTGAGTGCTGAACACATATGTGGGGAGGGAAGAGAAGCGATAGGATTTCCCTGTTAAGACCGTGACAAGGAATAAGGGACTGTCTGTTCCATGGGTGAACCTGGGTTTTGTGGGGCCTGAAACTTGGATGATTTGGAGTGTCATAAAAGGAAACCCTGGTGGTGTAGTGATTAAGCGCTACAGCTGCTAACAAAGAAACTGACAGTTTCTATCTGCCAGTCACTCCTTGGAAACTTTATGGGGCAATTTTACTCTGTCCTATGGGGTCACTATAAGTTGGAATTGACTAGACAACAATGGGCTTGGTTTTGGTTATTTTAAGAAAAATAGAAAACTACAAAACAAAGTATAAAACTGAATATTTATGTTGAGAAAATAAATAAGTCATACACTTTTTGATGTTGGAAAATACCCCAAACATCACCACATACTTCTCATCCCCTAGGCTAGGACACTGATGTCCCGAGACTGCAGATGACACTTCTGGAGGCTTGGGGAAGGGAGACCACCTCTCTTCATCTCTTTGCAAAGCTTTTTGTTTAATGGAAAAACAAATAACATGTTTTTAGTATTAACCGCCTAACTCACTGCTGTAATACTCTCCTTCACTTCAATTTATAACAGCATCTCCCCTTCGTAAGACAAACATTTTGCAATATTTTCTTTGTAGGGTAAGGGAAGAGAATTAAGTCTCTACTCTGACATAATAGAAAATTACATTTATTAATGATGATTCGGATGCATAAAACGTGCATTCACAACCAGATATTGTTGATAGGACTGCTGTAGGTCTGTGGAAACCCTGATGGCAGGATTATGTGCTACAGCTCCTAACTAGAAGGTTTGCAGTTCAAATCTGACAGGTGCTCCTTGGAAACTCTAGGCGGCAGTTATACTGTGTCCATTGGGTTGCTATGAGTTGGAATCGACTCAACAGCAGTGGCTTTGGCATAGATCTGTGCTCTGTACCAGAATCTTGATAAATCCTATTTGAATTTGGCACAATTTCCATCAAAAAAGGAAAGCTAGCATATAGTCGTATCACTGGATCACTGAATATATTTCTAGTACCTGTGGCTATGAGTGGTTGAAAACCTAATCCTGCACTCACAGTTTCATATACCTGAAGAATGGTCTCGCTTTGGGCTCTATGTAATTCACAGCTGGTTCTCCTCTGCTGCCCAGATACTTCCAGTGCTAGGTGCCCTAAGACATTCTCAAATTTGTGACCTTCAGCCCTGCACCTTAGTGCCACAGTGATCAGTAAGTCAGCATCATATTCCTGGAAGCCACTGCCACACTGCAGTGGCTAGCAAAAACTTAGCTATTCAGAGAACTGACTGCAAACCACATTAATATATCCCACAAAACCCAAACTCAAATATATCCCCAGTTTTAACTTGTCCTTAGCCAGATCCCCAAAATGCTTGCAGTCACTTCCAATGCCATTCCAGAATGATGAGAAGTGTGACAGAGGAGAAATCTGAGTGGAAAGAGAGAGCAGTCTTAACTGGGTGTGGTTAAAAATAGTTGCCACTGAGTGAACTCCAACTCATGGTGACTCCATGCGCGTCAGACAGCTGAGGTTCATACGGTTTTGATTGGCTGATTGTTTTGGGGCCTAGATAGCCAGGCCTTTTTTCTGAGGTGAGTCAAACTGCCAACCTTTCAGTTAGCAGATGAGCCTGTTAACTGTTTGTGCTACCCAGATGCTCCTTAAAGTATCTTATTTCTGCAAATTTTATAAAAACATGTGGCCACAAGAACATATTGCTAGGGTTCCTCACAAAACTTGTGCTTATAAGAGACCCTGAAGTTCAAGCTTCATTGGATTGAAGGTAGGATACCTTAGGTTCCTTATACTCATGTTAAGATTCATTAGATTCATGATAAGCTGGCACATAAACCAAAATCAAATCAAACCCACTGACAGAGTGTGGATTCCAACTCTTGGTAACTTTATGGAACAGAGTAGAACTGCCCCATGGGGTTTCCAAGGGGCACCTGGTAGATGCAGAGATGGACCTTTTGTTTAGCAGCCAATCTCTTAAGCACTGTGCTACCAGGGCTCCAAGCTGGCACATGCTAAGTACTTAATAAATATATATTGACTGAGGCAAAGTGTTGCTTGGCATCACTACCCAGGTAATATTCTTTTTTCCCAGTAGCTCTGGTTGCCTTGATTTACGCTGTCACTCACAGAACGGTTGAGTCCAGTTATTTGAGGCAATAGGAATGGGAAAAGACAGGACTGCTTGGCCGGATAAACTCTCCCATTTCCCTGGTACCGGGTAAATATGCTGATGCCCAACATGTCAGCTGCCCTCATTAGCACCGAGGCTGCCCCGGCTGCCCTCTCCAGGTAATTCTAATTGGCTCCAATTAGGGAAAGCCAGGCCCGGGCCTTATTAATGTTGACAGCAGCTCTACCGTCGGAAGATCAGGTAGAAAGGTCACATTGGAAGCACCATTTTCAAGTGCAAAGTAATTACCAACAGAATGCATTTCTGGCTCTCACAGTAGATGCTGAGGAATCTTTATTTATCCAGTCCTAGTGCTGGGGGCCTTTGGGTTTCCAGCTTCCATCTTCTTCCTGTTGTGAGGGTAGTTGGCCTTAGGGGTTTCACATGCTTTTCCACGTGGCACAGGGTCCAACAAACAGGGCAAGCCTGGATTCCCAATGGCTGTAGGGGCTGAGGGAGTCCCTAGATAGTACAACTGGTTATGCCCTTGGCTGTGAATCAGAATATTGGTGGTTCGGGTTCACTCAAAAGCCCCAAACCAAACCTACTGCAGTTGAGTCGAATCCAACTCACAATGACCCTAGAGGTCGGAGTAGAACCACTCCATTGAGTTTCCAAGGAGCTCTTGGCAGATTTGCACTGCTGTCCTTTTGGTTCACAGACATAGCACTTAATCCACTATGTCACCAGGGTTTCCAGGGTCCACCCAGGGGTACCTCAAAAAGAAAAAAAAAAAAAATCTTGTCATCTGCTTTTCACGTTGGGCTCTTCATGAGTTGGAATTGACTCCACAGCAACTGGTTGGGTTGTTTTTTAAAATAAGATCTGAGCATATGGTGCGTCTGAAGTTCCAGGGTAAAGACAGGGGGCTGTATTTTTACAAGACGGAGTAATCGAAGGCTGGCTGTTTAAATGTTCTAGTCAATGAGAACCAAGTACACTTCACACATGTTACAGCCACTTATCGTGTCCAGCGCATCTACTGCTCAGTGAAGCCTCCCCTAACGCTTAGGCAGGGTGTCATCCCTCTCTAAGCTCCTGTGGCACTTGGCTGTTGTCTCTGTGACAGGACTCACTGAGTGTGTTGTATTTACTTGCTTAGCCATTTGCCTCTGTCTCCTGAGAGAACTCTGGTGGTGTAATGAAGTGCTCTGGCTGTTAGTCTAAAGGTCGGCAGTTTGAATCCACCAGGCACTCCTTGGAAACTCCACAGGGCAGTTCTGTTCTGTCCTATAGAGTTGTTATGAGTCGGGTTTGGTGGTAGTGGGTTTGGCTTTTGGTTTTGTCTCCCAACGTGGACTATTGCTAGCTCCTCAAGGACACTGAGCAGGTCATATTCATATTCATATGCCCTCGCACAAAGCCTGGCACTTAATAAATATTTATTGAATGGCTCTCCAAATGAAGGTTGTGAAAGACATTTGTGGTAATCAGATGAACCTGTGAGGTCATAGAATTGGGCAGTAGAAACAGCATGACAAAGCGGGTAAGTTCAGCTTTTGGAGTCAAACTGGTTCAAATTCCGGCTCCACCACTATGTTAATTAGGATTAGGTTTAGCTGCAAAGGACAGAAAACTCAAGACAATAGTGGCTTAGACAAGCTAAATGTTTACTTCTCTTTCACATAAAAGTCTAGAGGTTCTCACTTCAGGAATGCTGAGTTAGCTATACCCTGTAGAGTCCTCAAGGACCCAGGCTCCTTCTACCTTGTGGCTTTGTTTTGGGGAGCTGTGGTCACATGGTGGTTCAAGATGACACCCCTCCAACTCCAGGTATAACACCTGCATCCCACTAGCAGGAAGGAGGACAGCAGGTCCAAGCTTCCAAGAAGTTGCCCATAATTTATTACCCATAAATTACTCACATGGACACACCTAGCTTTACCAAAGGTTAGAAAATGTAGTCTGAATTCCAGAAGGCTTAAAAATGGGGCTTTCTTAGTATACAAGAATGAGAGATTGGATTTTTAGAGTAAAATAGTTTCTGCCATACACACAAGCTACGTGACTTGGAAGACTTGAATCAGCTTCTCTGAATCTGTTTCCTCGTTTAAGAGTTAGAGGGATGCATGCAAATGCCTTAGCAAAGTGCCTGACATTTACTGAGAGTTCAGCTATTAGTATTATCATTACTATCACTGTGGTTGTGGAAAGGCTGGCAAGATGAATGTCCCTAGCGGGAGGCTTGGGCTCTCACATCAGCCCAGCTACATATGACTCTCAGCTTTGCAGCTTACCAGCTCTGTGACTTCGAGTTAGTTACTTGATCTTTCTGAGCCTCAGTTTTCTCACCTCTCTTGTTGTTAGGTGCTGTCCAGCTGATTCTGACTTACATTGATCCTCACATGAGAGACTAGAACTGCCCCATAGGGTTTCCTATGGTATAATCTTTAAGGAACCACAGAGTGGGTTTCAATTGCCAACTGAATTCAGTTAGCAGCTAAAAGCTTAACTGTTGGGCTAGTAGGGGTCCTTTTCTTATCTGTGATCCTTTCTTCATAGGGTTGTGATAATTATTCAAGATAATGTATATAAAGCATTTAGCACAGTGCCAAGCAACAAATAGTACATTTTGGCTTGTTGTGACTAGTTGTCTAGTGCTGCTGTGACAGAAATATCACAAGCAAATGGCTTCAACAAACAGAAATTTATTCTCTCGCAGTCTAGGAGACTAGAGTCCACTTTCAGGGTGCCAGCTCCAGGCGAAGGCTTTCTCTCTCTGTTGGATCTGGAGAAAAGTCCTTGTCATTAATCTTCCCATGGTCTAGGAGATTCTCAGCACAGGGACCCTGGGTCCACAGGACATGCTCCCCTCCTCGTTTTTTATTTGTGGTCGCATGAGGTCTTCATTCTGTCTTTCTGCTCATTTCTTTGACATCTTAAAGAGACTGGCTCAAGATACAACCTAATTTGTGGGCTGAGTCCTGCCTTATTAGCATAACTACCTTTAGTCTTGCCTCTTTAACATCATAAAGGTAGGAGTTACAACACATAGAGAAATCTAGTCAGATCACAGAATGATGGGCAATCACACAATACTGGAAATCACGGCCTAGCCAAGTTGACAGACATTTGAGGGGAGACACAGTACAAGCTGTAGCACTAGTCAAGAGGAGCACCAAAAGACCTTGAGATTGACCATGAAGTGGATGATAGAGAAAGCTTCATAGGATTCTTCCCAGCCACCAGTCTCTAAAATTCAACTCCCTCCAAGGGGCAGGACCAATGCTGTAACCAGGAGGCGATAAATTAACTTGGCCCACTGTGACTGCATTAATATGCTTGCAACTGGAATTCTTTCCAAAGGGAGCTGACCTTAAATGCAATGGGAACATCCTCTGCCTTCTTGCTTGTTTTCATTCCCCAAAGCTGTCAGCAATTTTCATCTACAGAGTGTTTTTCCCAAAGGGGTGAGGCAAGAAGCTCCAGGGCCAGAAGTCCCAAGAGCCAGAAGAAATTTCTGGCCCTGGCAGGCCCTGGGGTTCTGTACCCAGGCTGCATTTGAGGCTGCGACTGTGTGTCCCCTCAGGCAGAAGGAGCAGGGGAGCAGAAAATACGCCAGGATCAGGTTAACTAGTTTGCAGCTTGGTAAAACAAGCAAAACATACCACTTCTCAGGTCAGGGCTCCTGGGATTAGTGGTTAGGTCCGCAGGGTATCTGGGAGTTTATTCTCAGGAGGCCCAAGGCTTCAAGTTGTAGGGACAAAACTTCCCTAAGTATCTGCTGTTGGTTCTCTTTCTTGCGGGAACCAGTTTGGGACTGTCTGCTATCTACCCTCTGTACTCTGGCCTCAGCACCAGCCAGGGGTCCCTGAGGGAAAGGAAAGAGCTGGTGAGAAAGTGAATGACCCCGGCACGACATGCTTGGGTTAAGATCCCTCCTGGACCAGCTCCCTGACTCTAAGGGCACCCTTTTGTCATGCTGACACCCCCATCAGCTGCAGCAGCCGCAGGGAGAGTCCTGGGCACCCCATCTATAAACCAGCCACTGTTTGCATCCAGCAAACTCCCAGCTAAATCAAGATTTGGCTGTTTCTCAGAGCTTGCAAGATAATGGATCACTTGAAGCGAAAAATTGGAAACAACCTAAATGACTAACGAAAGTTGTACAGACGATGGTTCTATTACTTCAAGCTATGTTATACTGCCATTAAAAACAGTAATCGTGAAGATGATGTGGTGACTTAGAAAAATGATGTTAAGTGAATAAGAACACAAATACACACTTTTGCCTCGAGTTTAAATGCGAAAATTATGTGTGCCTCTGGACGCGTCTTAAGGAACTCCAAAATAAGAAAAAATAGGGTGGTAGGATTGTGGGTACAATTTTCACCTTTATTTGCTCTGACACCTATGCCTGCTCTTCGTGCATTAAATAAGAAAAACATTTAAAAACCCTGCTCACTACACTCCCATACACCTCCACCTCCCAGAAGAGGAAAAAGAACCTGAACCACCGTAATATCCTAGTCTGGCTCCTTTGCCTGTTAGATATCAACTTCTCTACCACTGTGCTCAGGAAATGGCAGGACTATTTCAAGTTGAAAGCAAACCTAAGCTGTAACAGGTTCCCTGGCCAATTCTCCTCCCAGTAGGCGGTGACTGATGAAAGCAGTTCCTTAAGGGCCAAGTCAACAGACACTTCCCCTCCCTGGCTGCCGCCTCCATGCTCCCTCCGCTCACTGAGGCCTGATAAACAACACAGTCTCCTGCAGGCACTCAGTATCTTAAATCCAAGAGTGTCTGCTGCTGGCTCACCTCAGGCAGGCATTAGAGGTGAGGCTGGTGATCATTCTGCACCAGGAACAAAGTCACCTGAAAGGTCTTGACTTTGGATTTGGCTGAATGAACAGGAGAAATAAGAAAAGAAATCATCACTTAACAATGACCCAGAAATTCAGGAGCCACTTTAACACTGTGCCTGCTAGCACTTAAGCACTAGTAAACCACTCAACCACTCTTTAGATTAAGGCAACAGATTGGAACCTGCCTCTCCAAGGCTGATGGGCAGAAGAATGAAGGAAAATAATGCCTTCAAGCACTCTGCAAATAGTGGAAAAAGCATGGGATCTGGAGTCAGAAGTTCTGGATTCAAGCCAAGACTCTGGTACTCACGAACAGTGTGACGCTAAGCTAAGAGGCTCTTAGTTTTTTTTTTTTTTCTATCAGTAAAATGGGAGTCACACTATCTAAGTGAGCTATGTGAAAACCAACCCAAAACAAAAAACCCGAGTCCCTTGCCATTGGGTTGATTCCAACTCATTGTGACCCAATGTGCTCCATAGAATTTTCTGGGCTACAATTTTACAGAAGTAGATTGCCAGACCTTCTGTAGCACCACTAGATGGATCTGAAACACTAACCTTTCAGTTAGTAGCCAAGATCAAACCATTTGCACCACCGGGTGTACAAAAATTATGGTAAACTGTAAAACATTTTTCAGACCCATCCAGCACCACACCCAGTGCCATCCAGTCAGGTCTGACTCACAGTGACCCTAGAGCTCAGAGTAGAACTGCCCCATGGAGCTTTCAAGGAGTGCCTGGTAGATTTGAACTGCTGACCTTTTGGTTAGCAGAGGTAGCACTTAACCCACTATGCTACCAGGGTTTCTGCTGCCATGATGGACAGTTAGAATGAGAACTTTGAACTGGCTCTTCTGGTTTGTTCCAGTTGGAACCCCTGTGGAGAATTTGCATTTCCACCCAAAATGTAATGAAACAGAATCTGCCTTTAAACAAGATTTCCAGGTGATTCTCATTTGTAATAAGATTTGAGAACCACTGCTCTCCTAGCAGTTCTCAAAGTTGGCCCCTAGCCAGCAGTATTAGTATTGCCTGGGAACTTGTTAGGAAACCCTGGTGGCATAGTAGTTATCATTCCTGTGGCTGCTGACTGAACGGCTGGCAGTTCAGATTCACCTGGTGCTCGGTGAAGACTC
Organism: Heterohyrax brucei; assembly: GCA_028571685.1. Taxonomy (NCBI): domain Eukaryota; kingdom Metazoa; phylum Chordata; class Mammalia; order Hyracoidea; family Procaviidae; genus Heterohyrax; species Heterohyrax brucei. The sequence continues at coordinate 162,999,985 of CM053140.1, forward strand.
TGTGGGGCAATTCTACTCTGTTCTACAGGGTTTTTCTTTTTAAGGAATTCATTAGAAATTCACATTCTAGCAGGGGAGCAAACCTGGCTGAATGAGTTGGAAGCCATTGTCAGAATTCAGTAGAAAACAGCCTTGCTGTTTTCCATGATAGCATCATAATGAAAGGCAGTAAGGAGATAACTGGCCAAAACTCTGAGCTTATTCCCTGCTCCTGCCAGCCTGGCATCTTCTGAGGTTGGGTGCCATTTGCTGTCATTCCAGATCTTGCTCAGCAAATAAATGAATTGTTTCTCCATTGAGTCTGAAATGCTTTTTTTGTAAGAAAAGGGTTGTCAGATACTTAACAGGTACTAACTCAATGGGAAAAAACACAGGTTGGTGTGTGTTCCTATCTTGAGTTACAAAGTAGAATGTCTTCTAGAAGGTCCCATTCAAGTCTATAAGAGCTAAAGAAGAACTGCCAATAGGGGAGGCCAAGTGACCCTGCAATCAAATTCTCCCCCAAATATTTACCTCTATTTGGGGAGTAAGGGCCTCAACAAACACTTATTGAGGAGCTGTGCTAGGGGCTGGAAGGAATGCACTGCTTCGTCACCCTGTTTAGCAAGCAGAGGCTCCCTGCCTCACGAGGAAAGAGCCTGTGACTTCAGGAGCTGGGAACACACTTCTGCTGGCCCTGTGATCAGTCATTGTAGACAGTGAGGTCATCAGGAAGTCAGCTGCCTTGACCTGCTGTAACATTTTGGTTTTTCTTAAGGAAGAATCGTGTTATCTCTAAGGCATTCCTGAGTGGCATGGAAGCCAATTCCCTCAACACTGCCATCACTCTGGGTCCCAGTGCTTCCAAAGGGCTGTGGGGATAAAGAGAGGGTTCAGTAATTTTCATGGACATCTGGATTACAGTTTAGAGCCATCAGATTTGCCCTCTTTTCACATATCTAGATATCATTCTAACACAGATTAGAGCTTGCTGTATCAATGTGCCCTCTTCCGAAAGGCAGCTCTCATGTTGGCCAGATGGAGAGGACATTTCTTTTTGCCTGCCCAGTTTATCTCCTCGCTTCTCCTGCAAAGAAAACTCATCTTTCCTCTGAGAAACTCAGCCCAGGCAGTTCAGGTAGGGAGGATCTGACCTCTCAGAATGCAAGAAGTGTGTTTGTTCTCTGTCCAGTGAGAGCAGCCCTCTAGCCCACTGCACAGGGATTGGCACTAGTTGAATACTGTGACCCAAACACAGCCAATCAGAGTCTCCTTCAGGCACTGATACGGAAGCTAGAGGAGCACTTTTGTGTTCTCATCTGGGATAGTCAATACCACTGCAGGGTCTGTTATAAGTCAGAACAACTTGAGGATATCCTAACAACAAAAAGAGTGATTTTGTAGCAGCTTACAACTTCTCCAGCGATACAGAGGTGCAGAGGAAACCGTCTCATCTGGAGGAAGCAAAGCCAATGTACTAAGAGAAGTAGAGCTGGGAAACGGAAAGCTAAAGGGAAATCTAAAGACAATATTTAAGCCACTGGATCCATCTCTTTATAAACTCGCTGCAGTAGAGTAGATTCGGACTCATAATGACCCTGTAGGATAGAGAAGAACTGCCTCATAGGGTTTCCCAGGAGCATCTGGTGGATTTGACCTGTTGACCTCTGGTTAGCAGCTGTAGCACTTCACTGCTACATAAAACCAAAACCAAGCCCATTGCTGTGGAGTCAATGCTGACTCCTAAAGACCCTATAGGACAGAATAGAACTGTTCCATAGTTTCCAAAGAGCACCTGAGTGATTTGAACTGCTGACCTTTTGGTTGAAAGCTGTATCACTTAACCACTATGCCACCAGGATAAGGATCAACAAATTCCCTGCTATGCTAAAGCTGGATTGAGGTGGTTTCCTGTCACTTGTAATGGGAAGAATGCTAACTGCTGTAGCAGGGTATGCACCAGGTCTCCTTGGAGACAGTTAGTCTTCCTTATGCTCAGCCCATCATGTTTATCCGTGTCTGGAGCCCTGATTCTCATAAAATGAATTATGGCTGAGTATGGAGATTAATTCACTCAAAGATCAGGGCACAAGACTTTACAAATTTATGCAGAAATTAATGCTTAGGACTACTTCCTTTGAAGCAAGTATAGACATGAGAGCCTTTTAGCAACTGAACCATTTCCTAAGTGGATCTTTAAACTCCACTGGTCTTTAAAACTCTAATTTGTACTCCTTGCTTTCCGAAAATGTGTTTTCAGCACACTCTTGGGAACCTCAAGATATCCCAGGTGCTACGCCAAATACAGGAAGGTAATTTTTGCCCCAAATGTATCATGAATGGTTAAATACTTGACTAACAGCTGAAAGGCTGGAAGCTGGAACCCACCCAGAGGTGGCTTGGGAGAGAAGCCTAGCAGTCTACTTCTGAAAGGTCACATCCTTGAAACCCCCTTGGAGCAGTTCTACCCTGCACACACGTGGTTGTCATGAGTTGGAATCAACTGGATGGCAACAGCAATGATATAACATGGATTTCAGACTAAGGCAGACTAGGAAAAAGAGCCTGGTGATCTACTTCTGAAAATTAGCCAGCGTAAACACCACAGAACATTGTATGACTTGTTTGCTTTGGACATGTGATCAGGAAGGATCATTTGTTAGAGCATAACATTGTATTTGGTGAATTAGAGGGCCTAGATGGTGAAGGAGAACTTCAGTAAGACCAATTGGCACAGTAGTCACAGTGATGGACTCACGCTGAAGATCATCAAGATAATGCAGGCCTGGCAATGTTTCACTCTGTTGTACATGAAGTCACCATCTGAGTTGCCTTGACAGCATCTCTCCATCCATGCATCCGTCCATGCATCCATCTATCCATCCATCCGTCCATGCATCCATCTATCCATCCATCCGTCCATGCATCCACCCATGCATCCATGCATCCATTCATCCGTCCTTCTGTCCGTCCATCCATCCATCCATCCGTCAATCCATCCATCCATCCATCCATCCGTCCGTCCGTCCGTCCATCCGTCTGTCCATGCATCCTTCCATGCATCCATGCATCTGTCCATCCATCCATCTGTCCGTCCGTCCATGCATCCATGCATGCATCTGTCCATCCATCCATCCGTCCGTCTGTCCGTCCGTCCATCCATCCATCCATTCGTCTGTCTGTCCTTCCATCCATCCATCCACGCATCCATGCATCCGTCCATGCATCCATGCATGCATCTGCCCATCCGTCCATCCATCCGTCCATCCGTCCGTCTGTCCTTCCATCCATTCATCCATGCATCAATCCATGCATCCATGCATCCATGCATGCATGCATCCAACCATCCATCATCCATCCATCCGTCCATCTGTCTGTCCGTCCATCCGTCCATCCATCCATCCATCCGTCCGTCTGTCCTTCCATCCATTCATCCATGCATCAATCCATGCATCCGTGCATGCATGCATCCAACCATCCATCATTCGTCCGTCCGTCCATCCATCTGTCCATGCATGCATCCGTCCGTCCATGCATGCATCCATCTGTCCGTCCATCCGTCCGTCCGTCTGTCCATCCATCCATCCAATCTGTCTGGATTCCTGCGGGTTTTTGAAAGAGCCCTAGTGGCACAAACTAAAGGCTGGCTGTTTGATTTCAACCAGTGGCTCTGAAGGAGAAAGACCTGGTGATGCACTTCCCATAAATTATGCCACCAAGAAAACATGTGGGGACACTTTTACTCTACCACATGGGGTCTAAGTGAGTTAGAATGGACTTGAGGGCACCTGACAACAACCTGGTTCTTTGGGCTACACAGGGGTACTTCACTGCTCTCCTGAGGATGGATGGTGGGAAGAAGTGGAACAGGGGTCTCTGGCAGTGTCACTTTTCTCCATGACTTTGGCAGTTGGCATTGTCCAGCCTAATTTACTATCAACCTAGTTCGTCCCTCCCAATTATACTGTGGTCCACTGGCCATTTCACATGCATGTCATTTTAACCTCAAAACCACACAAGCTGCTTTCTCCTAATGTCTCCATGTCCTCATGTATCTAAACCTTAGGGATTATGTTGGATTATCTTTCAGTGACAATAGCAGTTTACATCTGGGTTTGTTTGGGGACTGTGACTCAAGATCTACTGAGGGAAAGGCTTCTCTTCCAATTTTCACTTTAGTTTACAAAATGAGAGCTTGTTCTGACTCCAGGGCCTTAACAAAGCTGTTCTACCTCAATTTTCAGAGAAAATAACAGAGTCATCCCGTGAACATTTGTTCTTCAGTATTCTCTGTTTCCTCTTGCACAGGGTACTTGAATGATTTCTCCTCTGCTATGGAAGTCTGGCAGCTTGGATTTTTCTCCCTGCTATGGGACACAGTGCAAGGGTTTGGATAGAAGCCTGTCTAATATTCTTTTCATGATGTTTTTGTTTGCATTACTGTCAAAATGTATCTATTAAAAGGCTACTTCTTGTTCTTCTTTAGAAGCAGATTAAAAAAAAAGTGTCCATGTGTCTTAGGCCCTATCTGTATAAGATGTTTTTTTATTATTGATGAGGATATAGCCTTGACGACACTCACCCGTTTATCCATGTTAAGAGCCAGGCCCCTTTCCCCAGGCTGTGTTCAGCCTCTAGACCCACGACAGTATGAATATGAAGTAGTTTTCACTGGAGGTGTTTAGCACCCAGGCTATAACCCAAGCACGTGTATGGTATGTAGCAAGAAGAGGTTTCCTTTCTGCTTTAGCTTCTGGGATTCTAGCTAAGCCAGGCAAGAAACACCAAGGAGAGGATCCATGATTAGAAACCCCTCATTCCACCTTCTTGTTTCTCTTAAGATTAATGTTGTTTAGTGCTGTCGAGGTGAAAGCTGCCTAGCCCTGCACCGTCCTCATTGCTATGCTTAAACCCACTGTTGCAGCCAGCTTGTTGTCAATCCGTCTTGATGAGGATCTTCCTTCTTTTCTACGACCTCTACTTTACCACACACGATGTCCCTCTCCAGGGACTGATCCCTCCTGACAACGTATCCAAGGTACATGAGACTGAAATCTCATTATCTTTGCTTCTAATTAGCATTCTGGCTGTACTTGCAAGACAGATTTGTTTGTTCTTCTGAAAGTCCATGGTATATTCTGTATTCTTTGCCAACACCATAATTCAAATGCATCATACTTCTGTTTTCCTTATTCATTGTCCAGCTTTTGCATGCATATGACATGATTGAAAATACCATGGTTTAGGCCAGGTCTTAGTCCTGAAAGTGTTGTATTATCTTTGCTTTCTAACACCTCAAAGAGGTCTTTTGTAGCAGATTTGCCCAGTGTAAAATGTCATTTGATTTCTTTTTTAAATGCTTTTACTGTGTACTAGTGAGTTTCCCATTTGATAGTTTGTACATAAAGGTTCCATGACCAGCCAAGCCAAGTGCCGTCGAGTCGGATCTGACTCATGGCAACCCTAGGTTCCATGACATTGGTTTCATTTCTTATAAGGTGCCGGCACTCCCCCCATTTCTGTCCTGTGTTCCTCATTTCCTTTTGTGCTGAATTGCTGCCCCTTACTGCCTTCTCATCTTTGCTTTTGGGCAAATGCTGCCCTTTTGATCTCGTATGATTGCTTGTCCTAAGGAAGGAACACATTCTTCTTGAATGTCATTGTATATTTTATGGGCTTGTCTCTGGTTTGGCTGAAGAGTGGTTTCCGGGAATGACTTTAGTTCCAGTTCAGAAGGGTGTCTTAGGGCTGTAGTCTGGGAGGCTGCTCCAATGTCTTTCACATCAGGAAGTCTGGTCTCTTTCATGAATTTGCATTGTTATTATCCAGTTTTATTCCTGCCCTATCTGATACCGTCTGTGGTGGTCCCAGTCAGAGTGGTTGGTAGTGATAGCCAGGTACCATCTAGTTCTTCTGGTCTTGACGTCGTGTAAACTGTGGTTCATGTGGCCCGCTAGCCCTTTGGACTAACTGCTCTCCTAGATCTTTAGCTTTGTTGATTCTTCTTTGCTCTGGGTGGTAAGAGACCAAAAACTGTACCTCAGATGGCTGATTGCAAACTTCTAAGACCCCAGACATTATTCACCTAGGTAGGATACAGAACTTTGTGTTTATATACTATGTTGTGCCAATTGACAGAAATGTCTCTGGAGTCTGTTGTCCTATGCGTTTCAAACCCAGGAACTTCATCCCGTGGGATGTTTAGTTCTATCTAAGCAGTTGCCCTGCCTGTGGTCCTTGTGTGCTCTCTTTTCTATACTAATATATAAGCAGTGCCTGTAGTTACATATGTAGAAATATCTACCACCAAATCTGTATCTGCAGGTGTGTTCCCTTATACCTTTGCATTCCTCTTGGCATTTCTATCTACCTATGTATCCGTTCGTAAATCAGTGTTTGTTACCACTATTGTTGCAGGACTGTCTGTTGTTGTTATATGCTCTAAAGTCAGTTCTGACTCATAGTGACCTTAGGAACAATAGAATGAAACACTGCCTGGTCTTGTGTCATGTCCATAATCATTTTTATGCTTAAGCCCATTGTCGTGGCTGCTGTGTCAATCCACCTCTTTGTGAATCTTCTTTTCACTGACACTTCACTCTACGAAGCATGAAGTGCTTCTCCAGGGCCTGATTCTTCCTGACAACATGTCCAAAGTATATAAGATGCAGTCATGCCATCTTTGCTTCCAAGGAGCACTCTGGTTGAACTTCTTCCAGAACAGGTGTTTATCCTTTTGGTGGTCCATGGTATATTAAAAATTCTTCTCCAATAGACTTGGGACCAGAAGAACTGGATGGTGACTGGCCACCACCAGTCATAACTGTGATGGAGGTCGCTAAGTTGAGTCTCACTGGCAACACAAGAATAAAAAGGGGGGCACCCTGAGATCTTCACTAAAAGACCGCAATTGATGGTCCAGAGGCTTCGGGGTTCTCCTGGGAGTGTGGTCCCTGGCCCTGATGCTGCCCTTATCCATAAATCATGATGAAGGTCCACTCTTCAGACACAAATGGATTGGACTTGGTGATGCAGAATGACCATATATTGGATGCACTTTATGGTTCCATGCATCTATAGGCTATCATCCTGCTGACCCCTGGCTGGAGGAAGGAGAGTGGGTGGGGAGGAGGGGAAAGGAGACTGTTGGGAGGATGAGACATATATGGAACAGAGAGGAATAGTGTGCGGTCACCAGGCAGGAAGAGCAGTGGAAGCTGCATAAAGGTGGGCATGAAAATTTATATGGGAATGTACATTTTCACTCAGTAATAATAATAAAAAAAATTCTTCTCCAACACCACAATTCAAAGGCATCAATTCTTCTTCTGTCTTCTTTGTTCATTGTCCAGCTTTTGCATGCATATGAGGCTATTGAAAATATTATAGTTTGGGTCAGGCATACCTCAGTCTTCAATGTGACATTTTTACTTTTTAATATTTGAAAGCAGTCCTTAGCAGATTTTCCCAATGCAATGCATCTTTTGATTTCTTCACTGCTGCTTCCATGGATGTTGATTGTGGACACAAGTAAAATGAAATCCTTGACAACCTCAATCTTTTGTGCATTTATGATGATGTCCATAAATACATGCTGCCCTTGTCCATAAATCATAATAAAGGTCCACTCTGTGAGGATTTTTGTTTTCTTGATGTTGAGGTGCAGTCCATACTGAAGGCTGCGGTCCTTGATCTTCATCACTAAGTGTGTCAAATCTTCACTTCCAGCAAGGAAGGTGGTGTCATCTGCGTAATGCAGGTTGTTAATGAATCATCCTCCAATCCTGATGCCTTGTTCTTCTTTGTATAATCCAGCGTCTCAGACTATTTGCTAGGCATACAGATTGAAAAGGTGTGGTGAAAGGATACAACCCTGACACACAATTTTTTCCTGACTTTAAATCATGTAGTGTTCGTTTGTTCTTGTTGCACGACTGCCTCTTGATCCATGCACAGATTCCTTAGGAGTACAATTAAGTGTTCTGGAATTCCCACTCTCTGCAATGTTAGCCATAATTTACTATGATCCACATAGGCGAATACCTTTGTATAGTCGGTGAAGCACAAGTACACATCTTTCTCACACTCTCTGCTTTCAGCTGAGATCTGTCTGACATCAGCAGTGATATTCCTGGTTCCATGTCCTCTTCTGAATCCAGCCTGAATTTCTAGCAGTTCGTTGTCAATATACCATTGCAGTTACTTTTGAATGATCTTGAGCAAAATTTTACTTGTGTGTGATATTAATGATACTGTTTGGTAATTTCTGCATTTGGTTGGATCACCTTCCTTTAAATATGGCCCTCTTCCAGTCAGTTGGCCAGGTAGCTGTCCTCTGAATTTCTTGGCATAGGTAAGTGAGCACTTCCAGTGCTCCATCTGTTTGTTGAAACAGCTCAATTGATATTCTGTCAACTCCTGAAGGATTTTTTTTTTTTTTGCGATGCCTTCAACGCAACTTCAACTTCTTCCTTCAGAACCATCGGTTACAGATTGTATGCTACCTCTTCAAATGGCTGAACACTGACCAGTACTTTCTGGAATAATGACTCTGTATATTCCTTCCATCTTCTTTTTATGCTCCCTGAGTTGTTCAATATTTTGCCTGTAGAATCCTTCACTTTTGCAACTTGAGGTATGAAATTTTTCTTCAGTTCTTTCAGCTTAAGAAATATAGAATGTGTTTTTTCCTTCTGGTTTTCCATTTCCAACTCTTTGCACATGTCACTATAATACTTTCTTTTGTCTTCTCCAGCTGCTCTTTGAAATCTTCTGTTTAGGTCTTTTATTTCATCGTTCCTTCCTTTTGCTTTAGCTGCTCAACTTTCAAAAGCAAGTTTCAGAGTCTCTTCTGACATTCAGTTTGTTTTCTTCTTCTTTTCCGTCGTTTTAATGACCTTTTACTTTCCTCACGAATGATGTCTTCGACGTCATTCCACAATTCGTCTGGTCTTCAGTCATTAGTGATCAGCACATCGAATCTGTTCTTGAGATGGTCTTTAAACTTGGGAGGGATAAACTCAAGGTCATACTTTGGCTCTCATGGACTTGTTCTACTTTTCTTCAATTTCACTTTGAATTTGCATATGAGTAACTGATGATATTGTGTCATAGTCAGCATCTGGCCTTGTTCTGACTGCTGATACAGAGCTTTCCCATTGTCTTTTTCCACAGATGTAGTCAATTTTGTCCCTGTGTATCCCATCTGGTGAGGTCCATGTGTATAGTCACCATTTGTGTTGGTTAAAAAAGGTATTTGTAAGGAATCAGTTGTTAGTTTTGTGAATTCTATCATGCGATCTTCAACATTATTTCTATCACCAAGGCAGTATTTTCCAATTACCAATCCTTCTTTGTTTCCAACTTTTGCATTCCAGTCACCCATAATTATCAATGAGTCCTGATTGCATGTTCGATCAATTTCAGACTGCAGAAGCTGGAAAAATCTTCAGTGTCTTCATTTTACACACAAGTGGTTAGTGTGTAAGTTTGAATAATAATCCTATTAACTAGTCCTCCTTGTAGGCATATGGATATTATCCTATCTCTGACAGCACTGTACTTCTGGACAGATCTTGAAATGTTCTTTTTGACAATAAACCCACCACGATTCCTCTTCAAGTTTTCATTCCCAGCTTGGTAGACCATATCATTGTCAGATTCAGAATGGCCTAGACTGGTCCATTACGGCTCACTAGTGCCTAGCATTTCTACCTTTATGAATTCCATTTATTTTTGACAATTTCCAGTTTTCCTAGATTCATACTTTGTACATTCCATGTCCTGATTATTAACAAATGTTTGCAGCTGTTTCTTCTCATTTTGAGTCATAACGTATCAGCCAGTGAAGATCTCGAAGGCCTTACTCCATCCACGTCATTAAGGTCGACTCTATTTTGAGAAAGCAGTTCTTCCTCAGTCATCTTCCAAGTGCCTTCCAACCTGGGGGCTCACTTTCAGCACTGTCTATGCTGGAGTAGTCACCACTGCTGTCCTCTGTTCTTGCGTTCATCTCAGTGTCTTCCCATGCCTTGGTCATGTTTTGTGGACTTCTTGCACATTGTGTATTGCCTTTCCCTTCACTGATAGTAACTCATATCTTCTACCTATTTGGTGATTTTCCCTCTGTCTTAGATTGAATTGTATCCTCCACTCCCCTCCTAAATATCTGCCAACTTGATTAGGCCGTGATTGCCAGTATTGTGTGGTTGTCCTCTATTTTGCTGTTGAGGTAATTTGCCTACATGTTGCAAATCCTAATCTCTGCCTGTGGCAATGATGCAAGATTAGATTATGTTAAAGAGGATTAGGGTGAGATGTAATGCCCTTAGTCAAGTCACATTCCTGATCCAATGTACAGGGAATTTCCTTGGGGTATGGCCTGCATTACCTTTTATCTTACAGGAGAGAAAAGAGAGAAGTCAACCAAGAGACAGCAAGATCTCATACCTCCAAAAAAGCAGTGCCAGCTGCAGAGCACATGCTTTGGACCCAAGGTTCTTGCAGTGAGAAGATCCTAGTCCAGGGGAACACTGATGACAAGGACCTTCCTCCAGAACTGATAGAGAAAATCTTTTCCTGGAGCTGAGGCTTGAATTTAGACTTCTAGCCTAGTAGACAGTGAGAGAATAAACTTCTGTTTGTGAAAGCCATCCACTTGTGATATTTCTCTTATAACAGCACTAGACAACTTAGACGTCCCCATATTGTCATTCCTGTTGAGCATCAAATAAAGCATGTTCCCCCCCATATGTAGATCTTTTCTTTATAACAGTGGTGGTAAACAATAAGTGTCCTTTTGTGATTGACTTATTTCACTCAGCATAATATCTCCAAACTCATCTGTACTGTGAGCTGTTTCACAGTTTTGTCCTTATTCTTTTTTTTTATGTTGTGACTGAGTGAAAATGTACATTTCCATATAAATTTATATGCCCACCTATATGCGGCTTCCACTGCTCTCCCTGCCCGGTGACAGCACACTATCCCTCTGTACTCCATACATGTCTCATCCTCCCAACAGTCCCCTTTTCCCTCCTCTCCACCCATTCTCCTTCCTCCAGCCAGAGGTCAGCAGGATGATACCCTATAGATGCATAGAATCATAAAGTGTATCCAATATATAGTCACTCTGCATCACCAAGTCCAATCCATTCGTGTCCGAAGAGTAGACCTTCATTATGATTTATGGGCAAGTGTAGCATCAAGGCCAGGGGCCATGCTCCCAGGGGAACCCTGAAGCCGCTGGACCATCAATTGCAGTCTTTTTGTGGAGATCTCAGGATGCACCCCTTTTTATTCTTGTGTTGCCAGTGAGACTCAACTTTGTGACCTCCATCGCGGCTATGACTGCTGATGGCCGGGCACCATCTGGTTCTTCTGGTCCCAAGTCTATGCAGCACCAACTCATGTGGGTCTCTCTATCTTCTGGGTTGTCTTTACCCCATGTCATTTTGGTCCTCGGTGAGCATGCGTTCCTGCTGAGTTGGGACCATTTGCTGTGTCCTCGGATGGCAGCTTGGCAGATTTAAGAACCCAGATGCCACTCACCAATGTGGGGTGCAGAAAGCCCTCTTAGCAAAATGCTAGTTGTGCCAATTGGCCTTGATTTTGCCTAAGAGCATGGTCCCCTGCCCCTAGCCCCAGCTGCTCTGTCCTTGCAATACTGGGTTAAGATGGAAGGAATATTCAAGTTATGCTGAAGTCCACTTAATATTGTTCTTGTTTCTAACGTGTGCTATCACCGATTTCACTCAACTAAATTTCTACCAACTATCCAGCCTAAACCCTCCCCCCCTCGCCCTCCCTCCCTCCCCTCCCTTGCAGCCATGAAAGAGTCTTTTCTTCTATATATAAGTCTGTTTTTGAGATCTTATCATAGGGGTCTCATACAATATTTGTCCTTTTGTTGCTGACTACTTTCACTCAACATAATGTCTTCGAGTTGAAACCAGGTTATGAAATGTTTCCTGGAATTATCATTATTCTTTATCATTGCATAGTGCTCCATTGAGTATATATACTGTAGTTTACCTATCCATTCCTCTGTTGTTGGGCATCTGGGTTGACTCCATATTTTTGCTATTGTAGACTGTGCTGCAATAAACATTCTTGTGCATGTGTCCATTGGTGTGAAAGGCCTTGATTCTGTACGATATATTCCAAGTAGTGGAATTACTGGGTCAAATGGTATTATCTATATCCATTTTTTTTAAGAAAGTGCCAGATTGCTTTCCAAAGAGGCTGCACCATTTTGCAACCCCACCAACAGTGTAGGAGAGTTCTGATTTATCCACAGCCTCTCCAGCATTTGTTGTTTTGTGTTTTTTGGATCATGACGAACCTTGATGGGGTGAGATGGTATCTCATTGTCATCTTGATTTGAATTTCTTTAATAACTAAAGATCGTGAACATGACTGCTTGTGTTTTTTGGCTGCCTGGATCTCCTCTTTAGAGAAATGTCTGTCCATCTCCTTTGCCCATTGCTTAATTGCATGATTTATCTTCTTCTTATTGATATTTTGTAGTATCTTATAGATTATGGAGATCAGTCATCAGTCTGACATAGAGTTGCCAAATTTTTTTTTCCATTCTGTAGGTGGCCTTTAATTCTATTAATAAAGTCTTTGGATGAGCAAAAGTGTTTGATTCCTAATAGTTCCCATTTATCTATTTTCTCTTCTGTTGATTGTAGTTTGTTTGACAAATTTTGAAGTTTGTCTACATTGTGTATTAAAACTTCCCTTGTCGTTCCTACCTTTTCTTGGATGAGCCTTATCATTTTAGATTTGATATTTAGGTCTTTTATCCAGTTGCAGTTGGTTTTTGTATAAGGTGTAAGATATAGATCTTGTTTCAATTTATTGCAGATGGCTATCCAATTTTGCCTGCACCATTTGTTGAAGATACTGTTTTTACCCCAGTTTAATGTCCTAGGGCCTTTGTCGAATATCAACTGTTCATAGGCAGATGGTGTCATCTCTGGGGTCTCAATTCTGTTCCATTGATTGATCTGTCTGTTCTTGTACCAGTACCAGGCTGTTTTGACCACTGTGCAGTGTAGCATGTTCTGAGGTCGGGTAAATGAGAGGCCTCCTAGTGTGTCCTTATTCTTTATTGTTGTATAGTAATCCATTGTGTGTGTACCACAGTTCATTAATCCAGTTACCTGTTCATGAATGCTTGGGTTGTTTCCATCTTTTTGCTATGGCGAATAATGCTGCAATGAACATGGGTGTCTTAGTCATCTAGTGCTGCTATAACAAAAATACTAGAAGCAGACGATTTTAACAAAAGAAATTTATTCTGTCACAGTCCAGTAGGTTAGAAGTCAGAATTCAGGAGGCTAGCTCCAGGGGAAATCTTTGTCTTGGACTCAGAAGGAAAATCCTTGTGATACATCAGTTTCCCTTGGAGTAGGAGAATTTGAGCACAGGAACCTCAGGTCCAAAGGGTCGACTTTGTTCCTGGCAATGCTTTCTTGGTAGTGTGAGGTCTCCACATCTCTGCTTAATTCTCCCTTTTATATCTCAAAGAGATTATCTTAAAACATTATCTAATCTTGTAGATCTCATCAGTATAACTGCCGCTAATCCATCTCATTTCATCATAGTGATAGGGTTTACAACATATAGGAAAATCACATAAAATGGTGGACAATCACACAACACTGGGACTCATGGCTTGGCTAAGTTAACAGATTTGACAGATATTTGGAGGGGACACAATTCAGTCCGTGATGATGGTTATGCATACAAGGTCCAACAATTAAGTCCAGGAACTTAACTGTTCTAAGTGCTGTGTACCACATTGCTGAATGTCACTATGATCACCTTCAAAGAACTCGCCTTGGGAAGCTATGTAGCCAGGGCCTAGTTCACCCTTCAAAGCAATTTTGGAACTCTTTCTGGAGTGACCACTGTGCATGGTGGCACAGTAGCAAGTTCACAAACTTAATTGTATGGTTGTCTGTGAGGGAGTTTTTAGCCGGTAAACAAATAACCATATTGGAACACCCTCCCTACTCCCCTAATCTGGGCCCCAGTGACTTTTTTCTTTGCCTGAAGATAAAGAAAATATGGAAGGGAAGACATTTAGATGATATTCAGGACACCAAGGGTATTTCAATGACAGCTCTGATGGCTATTCCAGAAAAAGAGTTCCAAAATTGCTTTGAAGGATGGATGAAGTGCCGGTGTGGTTGCATAGCTTCCCAAGAAGAGTACTTTGAAAGTGACCGTAGTGATATTCAGCAGTGAGGTATGTAGCACTTTTTTGAGGGTGAATTCACGAACTTAATTGTCAGACCTTGCATGTCTATGAGACTGAGTCAGTTGATATGGCATTTAGAACTTCAGTATGTTTGTTGAGTTTCTTTATAGAGGCTCACCAAAAGTGATACGCTGAAGTTTCCTACTGTTATTGTGGAACTATCTATTTCTCTTTTAAATGCTGCTAGAGTTCCTTTTACACATTTTGGAGCCCTATCATTGGGTACATGTGTTTTTATTATGGTTGTATCTTCCTGGTGGATTGGTCTTTTAATCATTATATAGTGTCCTTCCTTGTCTTTTATGGTGGATTTTGACTTAAAGTCTATTTCATCTGAAGTTAACGTTCCTACTACTGCTCTTTTTCTGTTATTGCTTGTGTGATATATTGTTTTCCATCCTCTGAGTTTTAGCTTGTTTGTGTCTTGTGTCTAAGGTACGTCTCTTGTAGACAACATATTGGTGGACTGTTTTTTTACTCCTTCTGTCACTCTGTGTCTTACTGGTGCATTTAAACCATTTACGTTCAGTATAATTTTTGATAGATGTGAGTTCACTGGTGTCATTTGTGTCTTTTTTGTGTGTGTGGTTTTGACAGTTTCTTTGTTCTGGTTAATTTTCTGTGCTGAGTTATTTTTATTTGTAGATTTTTTTTTGTTTCTTTTGTTATTGTTGATTTTGTTTTTACTGAGTCTTTGTGCTTTTCTATTTTGTTAACTTCCTTTGTAGTTACCTTTAAATTCATCTTTCTCTTCCAAAGTTTAAATCAGTCTTTTATTTCTTGATATTGCCTTGACTTCCTCTCCACATCAAAGTTCTGTAACTACACTACTTATTCTTTCTTTTTTGTTTGATGTTGTTGTCATCTATATATCAGCATGTCTGTTTTTCTGTTTCCAGTCTTTTAATTTTGTTTTATTTTCAAAAATTCTCTTTTGGATAGGTTTCTGTCCTGTATTTTAATCTTTGATTGTTCTCTGATGTTCTTGGTTCTCTATGTGAAAGTTTCCCTTTAATATTTCTTGTAAGTTTGGTTGGTTTTCACACATTCTCTTAATTTCTGTTTGTCTAGAAATGTTTTAAATTTGCCATTGCATTCAAATGGCAATGTTGCTGGTTTTATAATTCTTGGCTAGCAATTTTTTTTGTTTGTTTCAGGATTTTATATTTGTTATTCTATTACATTCTTGTCTGCATGGTTTTTACCAGGTTGTTAGACTTTAGTCTCATTGGTTTTCCCTTCTAGATGACTTTTTGTTTTTTTTCTTAGCTGCTCTTGGGATTCTTTCTATTGTCTTTGTTTTGGCAAGTTTGATTGTGTCTTGGTGATTTTCTTTTGAGGTCTATCCTTAATGGGGCTCATTGAGCTCTTTGGATAGATATCTTCTTATCTTGCATGATTCTAGGGGAGTGTCTTTGATATTTCATGTTTTCTATTGTCCTCCTCCCTGCACTCTGGAACTTCTGTCTCATGGAGGTTTTTGCCCTTGATGGTGTCCCACAAAATTTTTAGGATTTATTCATTCTTTTTTCTGATTTTTTCCTCAAATGGGTGTCAAGGAATTTGTCCTCTCTTTCACTGATTCTATTTTCCATTGTTTTAATTCTACTTCTATATCCTTCTATTGAGGACTCTATTTCTGAAATTGTATTATAATCTTTTGGATTCCTAATTGTTGTTTTTGTATGGTTTCTAATTGTCTATTTATTTGTCATTTTTCTCTTGTATTATTTGCCTGAATTCTTATATTGCTTTGTCTGTGTTTTTCTTAGTTTTGTTTGTGTTTTTACTTGATTTCTTGGAAAGCTCCATATATGTTTTTTTTTATTCTTTGCTGGGTAGTTCTATTGTCATTTCTTCATCTGGAAAGTTTTATGGTCTTTGTTTTGGTCCCTTGTTGGAGCCATCTTGTCCTACTACTTTATGTGATTTCGTATTGTGTATAGTCTGCTGTCTCTAAAGCATCAATACGTTGTATTTTACATCAGAACAGGACCAGAAGAACTAGATCGTGCCTGGCCAAGACAGCCTTTAAAAGGGACACAATACAGAGTTTCTGATGTAGCAGGAGAAAAAGAGATATGCAGATTAAGAACTCTATTGAAAGACCAGAACTGATGGTCTGATAACCTGGAAGGTCCCCTGAGAACAGGCCCCTAAGCTTGTTGCTAGCCCAGAACTGAAGCCAGCATTAAAGTCAATACTTCAGACAAAGAATGGACTGGACTTGGAGACATAGAATGATCCATGCGGTATGTGTACTTTATGGTTTAATATATATATGAGGCTGTCCTACTGGTTTCCTTTTAGAGGGGAGAGGAGAGTGGGGACAGGAGAGGACAAGTGTTGGCTGAGTGGATACTGGAAGTAAAGAGTGGAAAGAAACAGTGTACTGTCACAGAGTGAGAAGAGCAGACAGAGTGGCATACAGGCATGTGTTCAGGGTTTTATTTGGAAGATTGAATTGGAGTATAAACTTTCACCTAATCACAATAAAAAATTTTTTAAGTTATATTTCTTTATTTACTGTATGTTTGCTGAGTCTTGAATTTTTGTTTTGATGTATCCAGATAGGCTGAACAGGTGAGTTACTCTGTTCACCTATCTGACTGAACTGAAGCTCTCACCTACTGCCTCTAGGAGGATGGAGCAGTGACCGGTGTGTGAGTGTGGGTATCTGTTCACCGCTCATGTGGGCTACTGGAGATGCAGGTGATGCTTATGGTGAGCTGATGTCTCTGTCTAGCTGGTCACCTGGCAGTAGATGTAGTGGATATTCTCCCTAGTCACTGGATCAGGTATTGTGTGTACATTCTGCTGATCATCAGGTGGTTGAGGTCAAGGATGTCCAGGTCATCAGTAGTATAGAAACTCACCAACAGTCCTGGGCACACAGGCCTGCCATGGGGGTGTTTGAAACAGGCACACACCTCTGGTTTCAGGGGAGGGGCAATGTAGGGGATGAGGAGGAGGATGTCATCTCTCTATGGGTGCCTGGTTGAAGGGTATGTCCCTGTCTGCTACAATGTGTCATGCAGGAGGTTGTGCAGTTGGTCCCTTGGCCCCCAGTGCAGATGGCTATAGGGAGTAGGTGGCAATGTTTGCCCTTGGGTTCCTTGTGTGGGCTACTGGGAGGAATAGTAGGCTCTACTGGCAGGAGGGAATGTGGGCACTACCACACCCTCAGGCCCTTGGGGAAGACGGCTGAACGAAGTGGGAGGCTCTGCTGGCCCTGAGGATTTCTGTTTGGGGCTTGGGAAGCTTTTTCTAGGAAGCACCTTTTGGCTTGGTTTAGGAAGCACCTCTGGTGTTCAAGCCCCCAGTTCAGGTGGCTAGAGGGATTGAGACATACAACTAGCCCCCAGAACCCTGGCATTAGTGGCTGGAGAATGTGGGGGGTACCTCTGGTCCTTGGTGTGGGTGGCCAGAGGAAGTAGAAAGCACTGCAAGACTGTGGGGCCCTGACACAAGTAGCAGAGTGAAGGGACAGGCACCTCCAGATTGTAGGCTCCTAGCTTAGGGAGTGGGGAGCTGTGAGTGCTGCTGGGCTGTGATCACGTGTGGGGATGGAACAGAAGGATAGCGGTTCCCACAGGCTGGGAGTAAGCATGGTGAATAGGGTGCATGCACTTAACTCTGACTAGGTGGGAAGTACTGCTGTCTGGTTCTCATTGTGAGTGCAGACTTGTTTCCGCTTGTCTCTACCAGGTGATGGGGATTTCATATGGGGATGCTGCTTGTTTTGTCTCAGTATGGCTGCTCTGTGCACAACGGTTCCAGTGTGAGTGACTGGAGGAAATAGAAGGTACTACAAGTCTGTGAGCTTTTGGCATGAGTGGCTGAATGAAGGGACAAGTGACTCCAGACCGGGCTCTCATCTTATGGGGTGCAATGGGATGGTGGTGAGTGCTTCCAGACTGCAACTGTGAGTGAGAAAGGGGAATGGGTAGGGACAGTGAGAGTGTCCCACAGGCTGATGAACTTCCTGCATGAGAAGAAGGGGCTGGGGTGGGCATGGTAGGTTGGGTGCAGGCACTTAGCCTATGTAGAATGGGGAACTACCCCGCCTGTTTTGTTTGCAGAGTTGCTGCTGCTTGGCTGTACCAGACTGATGGAGTTTCAGCTGGGAATACTGCTTGCTTTATCTTAATACATCCACTCTGTGCAGGTTTGGCTAGTAGAGTACCAGCAGTCCTTATTTCTCCATGTCTGCTATTTTTGTATTGTCTCTGCTTCCGCTTGGCACTCACTCTGATTGTCTCTGGTGCTTAGGATTCCTAAGGTGTCATCTACATTAGATTTACTTGTTTGGGGGGGTCTTTGTTGTAAGAGAGGCATTATGAAGTGTCTGACTACTCCACTATCTTGGACTGCTTCTTCACTTGATTTCTTGACTGCTGTTTCCATGAGAGTTGACTATGGATCCAAGCCAGACAACTTTAAACTTTTCTCTGTGTTATCATGATATGGCTTATTGGTCCCGTTGTGAGGACTTTTGTCTTCTTTATGTTGAGACTGTAATGCGTGCAGAAGTTTTTGATCTTCATCAGTAAATACTTCAAGTCATCTTCACTTTTATCAACCAAGGTTGTGTTAACCGCATAATGCAGACTGTTACCAGATGTAACAATCTGCAAGACCTAAGTACGGGGAAAGAATACAACCCTGATGTACACCTTTCCTGATCTTTAATTGTGCAGTGTCACCTTGTTCTGTTCAAATGACTGCCACCTAGTCCATGTACAGGTGCCATGTGAGCACAATTAAGTGTTCTGGAATTCCCGTTCTTTGCAATGTTATCCACAATTTGTTACTAGTTCTGAGATTAACAATGATTATAATTTATTGAGAGTCTATTAGTGTGCTTGTGGGTCCCTGGATGGTGCAAATGGTTTGTACTTGGCTAGTAATTTAGAGACTGACAGTTCAAACCTACCCAGCAGCACCACAGAAGAAAGTCCTGGTGACCCGTGTCCACAAAGATTACAGCTCAGAAAACCCTATGTGGCAGTATTACTGTGTAACACATGGAGTCACCATGAGTCAGAGCAGACTGGACAGTGACGAGCTTGGTTTTAGTTTATTAACGTTCTTGACCTGTTATCTCCATGAAGCCTCAGAAGAACTTTCTAGGGTAGGGAATATTATTCTCATTTTATAAATGAACAAGCTCAGAGGTGCTGAGAAAATACTGGGAAAATGCCTTTTGTGAAGCTGAGGACCCTGAGCTTCTGCGAGCTAGGGGGTGACCAGCACACAGGTGGGAACTGTTGGGTAGCTGGTGGATCCCCAGGAGTTAGGAAACAGTGCTCCTAGGGGAGTTTCCAGGAAGGCGGCCTATGTGGGTACCTCTCTAGTCCTCAGCCTTCCACAGAGAAGGCAGTTTACCTGTATAGCCAGGCACACTCTCTGTTGTGGCAGAAGGTAAGGAATGTACGTCTTCCAGAAACAGCTGTTGAGTCAGTGTTAGATTTTGTTGTTTTCATTGATTACATTTGTTAGTATACTTGTGCCCATAAAACCAAAATCCACTGCTGTTGAGTTGATCCTGATTCACAGAGACCCTATAGGACAAAGTAGAACAGCTCTGTAGAGTTTCCAAGAAGCACCTGGCAGATTCAAACTGCTGACTGTTTGGTTAACAGATGCAGCATCTAACCACTGTTCCACCAGGGTTTCCTTTGTGCCTATAGTGCTTACAAAATATGGGCTTGAAGTAAAACTATCATTTGATATATTGTTATAATTATTCTCAGACATTATACATACTAAACAAAGCAAAATACTTATAAAATTGTTTCTCAGAGTCCTGTAGGCCAGTAAGCAGAAGTTACAGTTTTTTCCTAGCCCCATCAGTGAGGCACAGTCTTGATTCACTCTGTGTTATCCACATGTCAGTAAAGTGTCAGTCAGCTGGGTTGAGTCTCATATTACACTATTGACTGGGAGATCCTGAAGCAAAAATCCTTTAAATTGTTTTGCTAAGTACTGAGCAGCCATTAAGCAAGGAACAGTCCTAGGAGATTCAGGGACTGCCATCTGATCTTTATTTCTCAGCTGTGAGAGGCTTGTAGCATTACAGACTCCATTTCTTATTCCCTCCACCCATTCTGCTCCCAAATTCATATCAGAGTAAGACACAAGAATGTGTAAGCATCAAAATTCAAGAGAACACCTTTGTCCCAGCCTTACCTGGGTGGTATGTTGATAGAGTGGGGACAGGTGTAATTATTTGAAAGTGCAAACATGCTTGAGTGAAATAGTGATGACGATGTTGCAACACAGAAGGAGGAGATGGCACCACCTTTATCTCAACCAGCATCGCCCAATCCAGCTCAACTCTCCAGTTGCAGCGTGGATAGGAATGAGGCCAGTGGCTGCCGGAGTGCAAAACAGTAGTCACTTTGCTTTGGGTGTGGCAGGTGTTCTTGAAAATCCTTCCTGTCTTTCTCCTTATAGAGCAACAATGGTTATCCTGTGTCTTGCTGTTAGCTTATATGTGTGTCTCCAAAGTCAAGCTCTCATTTTAGGTGTGTCAGTTAACAGTGCCACTGTAACAGAAATGCTTCAAGTGGATGGTTTCAACAAACAAAAATGTATTTTCCTGCTGTTCAGTTGGCTACATGTCCAAATTCAGGAGTTAGCTCCAGTGGGAAGGCTTTATATCTCCACTGGCTGTGGAGGAAGGTCCTTGTCATCAGTCTTTCCTTGGACCAGGAGCTTCTTGATGCAGGGGCACCAAGTCCAAAGGACAAACTCTGTCATAGCACTACTTTCTTGGTGCGATGAGGTCCCCATGTCTCTCTGCTCACTTCTCTCTCATATCTCAAAAGAAATCGATTTAAGACATAATCTTATCCATTGAGTCTTGCGTCATTAACAGGACTGACTCTAGTCCTGCCTCGTTAACATCATGGAGGTAGAATTTACAGCACATAGGGACATGGAGGTAGAATTTACAGCACATAGGGACGTGGAGGTAGAATTTACAGTACATAGGAGCATCATGTCAGATGACAGAATGGTGGAAAATCACAAAGTACTGGGAATCAAGACCTAGCCAAACTGACACGTATTTAGAGGAGAGGGCAAGATTGAATCCACCACAGTGGAGGATTTGAACACATGTCTGACTTTGGAGCCTTTTTCATCCTAATGGCCTTGCCTTCCTTTGCCCTCGCTCTTATTTCTCTCTCTTTTCACCCTACTTTTAATTCTCAAGCTACACTGCCACTGACCCATAGAAGACTGTGTAAACTAGAGCAAGAAGCCCCCTCTAGTCAGGAGTAGCTTTCGATGGGCCACATGACTTGGTGTATAGATAGTGAGTTGAATTTTGGCAGCAACTGTCCCTTGAGTGGGTGCTCCTGTGCAGCGAACACCCTGTATGACTTAATGAGGTGGCTTTCAATGTTTGCTGTTTTCTTACACTGAGTGTGCCTACGTTATGCTGCAAAACCCTTTGCAGAGCAAGGTGAGACGTAAAATGAATGAATGAATGTGACACACGGGGTCTGACAATTAAGTTTGTTAACTTATCCTAGAATAAGTGCTACATACCTCATTGTTGAATGTCACTATGGTCACCCTCTAACTACTCCCCTTGGGAAGCTATGCACTGATGCCAGTGCCTAGTCCACACTTCAAAGCAGTTTTGGAACTCCTTTTCTGGAACGGCTATCAGAGGTGTTGTCTTATTACCCTTGATGGATTTCATGTCACCAAAGTATCTGCCTTTCAATATTCCCTTTATCTTCAGGTAAAGGAAAAATCATTGGGGGCCAGTTCAGGTGAGTGTGGAGGGTGTTCCAATACAGTTATTTGTTTACTGGCTAAAAATTCCCTCACAGACAACTAGACAATTAAGTTTGTGAACTTGCCACCATGTGCAATGGCCATTCCAGAGAGAATTCTAAAATTGTTTTGAAGGGTAGACCAGGTGCTTGCATCACTGCATAGCTTCCCAAAGGGAGTACTTCGAAGGAGGCCACAGCTATATTCAGCAGTGAGATACGTAGCACTTAGAACAATTAAGTCCGTAAACTTAATTGATCTTGTATCCCGAATAGGCCATTTCCCTGCTTGTCTGTCAGTTGTCTTACTGTGTTGCTATAATGCTGGAATCTGTGCTACCAATATTTCAAGTATCAGCAGGTTCACCTGTCGTGGACAGGCTTCAGTGGAGGTTTCCAACTGAGACAGACCAGAAAAAAGGCCTGCCAATCTACTTCAGAAAATTAGCCAATGAAAATTCCATGGATTACAATAGAATTTGTTATCTGATATGGTACTGGAAAATGAGCCCTCTAGGTAATAAACAGCAGTAGCAACAATGAGCTCAAACATACCAAAGATCTTGAAGATGGCACAGGACTGGGCAATGTTTTGCTCTGTTATGTATAAGGTCACTAAGAGCTGGAATTGACTGACTTGATGCCAACTAACAAGAAGATGAGAGGAACTGGTGGCTATGGCGTAAGAGTGTCCCATATACCTGGTGGGGGAAGTCGTGAGCAAATACGCTGAGTGGATATGGGGTGGAGCGAAGCTGTAGACCTCAGTAGAAATTCAGAATGGACTTTGAAAAGCCTGGGGGTGGGACAATTTTGGAGCAGCGATAAGCATGTGACTCGATGCTACTAAATGACAGCTAAGATAGCAAAAACTCTTACCAACTGTCCAGACCCAGATGAAGAAAGGGAAGAGGAGAGGAAGAGGATGATAATGGTATATTTCCAAGGTCTGAAGAATTCTATTTTATCTAAGTCCAAAAACAAGCCCTTTGCCATTGAGTAAATTCCAACTCATTGCAATCTCATGAGTTAGAGAGAGCAGTTACAACAGCTCCATAGGTTTACTTGGCTGTAATCTTTATGGAAGCAGATGTTCAGACCTTTCTTCCATGTTTGCCATTGGGTGGGTTCAAACCATCCACTTTTAGGTTAGTAGCTGAGTGCAAGCTGTTTGTACCACCCAGGGACGTCTTCAATTTTATCTAAGCTCACTTAAAACCAAAAAACCT
This sequence comes from Heterohyrax brucei, assembly GCA_028571685.1. Classification (NCBI taxonomy): domain Eukaryota; kingdom Metazoa; phylum Chordata; class Mammalia; order Hyracoidea; family Procaviidae; genus Heterohyrax; species Heterohyrax brucei. Next base: position 163,023,258 of record CM053140.1, read on the forward strand.
AGTTGTCAACAAGTTAGTTCTGGTTCTCTTGCTCCTTCATTTAGTAAATGTTGTTCGAGCTTCTTCTAGGTACCAGATAACTAGGATGCAGAGATGAGCATGCAGTCTAGTGGGGGCCCAGATGGGTATAGCAACAGCTGCTGTTTGCTGTAATCTGTTGAATGGTACATGGCAGTACAGAATGAGCAGGGGAAAGTGAGGGACACTACCCTGTTTTTTTAAAAAGTGTGCTCTTTGCTTAGATGTAGAACACAGCTGCACACACTGAGATGAAGAATACAAAAGACACAAGTTTGGTGGATGTAAGAATAATCAGAACAACATATGACATGTTGCATTTGAGGTTGGCCATCAAGTGATGGCCGGGAGATAGGTACACCCTTAGAAGGCAAGCTCTAGGAAGGCAGGGCTTTGCGCCTGCTTTGTCCAACTCTGTATCCTCACTACTTACAGAGCCAGTTCAATAAGGTGCTCAATAAGTGTGAAATGGGACTGTAACTCTGAAGTGGGGGGCCCCGATGGAAAACCTTGCCTTATATCCACCTTGATACTGTATTCAGTCCTTTACCACATCTCCTCAAGTCAAGCAGAACCAACTCTATATTCCATGAATGTACTAAGTCTGTCACATAGCAGGTACTCAAAAAATATTCATTAATAGTAGATATTTTGACAAAAATTTCAAGGGGAGTTAGGAAATAACAGTGACATTACCCATCAGATAGCAGAAACCTAAATATTTCTTTACTCCTGCCAGCCGTCTCTTGACCTCTAAACTTTCCCATTAACTGAACTGTTCATCCTTGGCTCTCAGCTTGCATACCCCTCTGAGCATAACAAAAGCTTGTTATTTCACCTAGGAGTGACAGTCCGTTTATTGGTTTTCAGGATTCTCTTTGTGGAGTTCAGTTCATCTTGCCACATGTGGATCTGAAGCTCTGTCTGGGTCTGGGCCAGAAATAGTGATCTGGGAGCCAGGGGAGGGAAGGACGAGGTACACAGTGAGGGAAAGAGGTTGAGGTGGTGGTCGTGAGAAACACTGAAGATTAAACAGGAAGAGAAAGAGGACTCCCTAAAGAGGACAGAGAATTTATGCATCCAGCTTCCAGGTAGCTCACCTTTCCAGCTTCATGAGCTGTATGTGTCTGCTCCATCACTGTAATTTAGGCTAACAGCACAGTATCAGGAACAAAATAAGCACTCAATAAATAGTTTTTGGATGAAGGGAGTTCCTGCCATTCCCCTCAGAATGGACCCTCTGCTCTAGTACTTCCAAAATAATTTAAGATCCCAGAATCTGCTAGCTCTCACATGCATAGGATGCAATTGAAAATACCATGCCTTGGGTCAGGCACATTGTAGTCTTCAAGGTGACATCTTCACTTTTTAACACTTTAAAGAGGTCTTTTGCAGCGGAATTTCCCAATGCAGTGTCTTTTGATTTCTTGACTGCTGCTTCTGTGGACATTGATTGTAGAATGAAGTAAAATGAAATCATTGGCAACCTCACTCCTTTCTCCATTGTGACAATGTTGCTTACTGGTCCAGTTGTGAGGATTTTTGTTTTCTTGATGTTGAGGCACAACGCATACTGAAGGCTGTGGTTTTTGATCTTTACCGGTAAATATTTTGGATCCTCCTTATTTTCAGAAACCAAAGTTTTGTCATCTGCATAATGCAGGTTGTTAATGAGTCTTCCTCCAATCCTGATGCTTCCTTCTTCTTCACGTAGTCCAACTTCTTGGATTATTTGCTCTGCATAAATGGTGAAAAAGTATGGTGAAAGACACAACCCTGATGTACACCTTTCCTAAATTCAAATAACGCAGGGTTCCCTTGTTCTGTTCATATGACTACCTCTTGAATCATATATAGATTGCTCATGAGCACAATTAAGTGTTCTGAAGTTCCCATTTTCCACAATGTTATCCATAATTTATTATGATCTGCACAGATGCGCAGTCAGTGAAACACAGGTAAACACCTTTCTGCTATTCTCTGCTGTCAGCCAAGGTCTGCCTGAAATCAGCAATGATATCCCTAGTTCCATGTTATCTTCCAAACTTGGCTTGAATTTCTGGCAGTTCTCTGTCAGTATATTATTACAGTTGCTTTTGAGTGACCTTTAGCAAAATTTTACCTGTGTGTCATATCAATGATATTTGCTCAATAATTTTCACTTTCAGTTGGATCGCCTTTCTTGGGAATAGGCGTAAATATGGATCTCTTCTCGTTGGTTGGCCAGGTAGCTGTCTTCCAAATTCCTTGGTGTAGATGAGCGAGCACTTCCAGTGCTATATCCATTCGTTGAAATATCTCCATTGATAGTCCACCAGTTCCTGGAAACTTGTAGTCATGGATTGAATGTGCTCCCTAAAAAATCTGTAATAATTTGGCTGTTCCATAATTCCTGGTATTGTGTGATGGTCCTCCATGTTGGAATTCCTGCCTCTATAATGTTAATGAGGGTGGATAGGCAGTAGTTGTGTTCACCAGCAAGATTCAACTTGTCAGTTAGTTTGTGCCTTGAGGCGGTCTCTTGAGCAATAAAGGAAAAAGTGTGGCAGAGAAAACTGGGAACCTCACACCATCAAGGAAGCGCATCCTGCAGACCTGAGGTTCCTGCACCAAGATGCTTCCTGACCAAAGGCTGACACAACACAAGGACTTTCCTCCAGAGCCAACAATGGGGAAAAAGTCTTCCCCTGGAACTGACATCCTGAATTTGGACTTGTAGCGTACTAGACTGTGTAAGAATATACTTTCCCTTGTTAAAGCCATCGTTGTATTTCTGTTAGAGCTGCACTAGCTGACTAAAACACTTGTTTTTCACCAATGCCTTCAGTTTAGCTCCAGCTTCTTTCTTCAGTACAATTGGTGCCTGATCACCAGCTGCCTCTTGAAATCGTTGAACACTGACCAGTTTTTTCGGTATAATGACTCTGTGTATTCTTTCCGTCTTCTATTGATGCTTCCAGAGTCGTTTAATATTTTCTCTGTAGAATCTTTCACTATTGCAACTCAAGGTTTAAATTTTTTTCTTCAGTTCTTTCAGCCTGAGAAATGCAGAGCGTGTTCTTCCCTTTCAGTTTTCCGTTTCCAGCTTTTTGCACTTGTCATTGTAATACTTTACTTTGTCTTCCTGAGTCACCTTTTGAAATTTTCTGTCCAGTTCTTTTATGTCATTATTTCTTCCTTTTGCTTTAGCTACTCATCATTCAAAGAGCAAGTTTCAGAGTCTTTTCTGATGTTCAGTTTGGATCTGCTCAACTGCTCCATCTTTCTGAAAGCTTTCTCAACACCTCTGAGCTGAATTAACTGCTTCTCCCAGTATTCCAGTAGGCCCTAATTAATTTTTCTGTGATACTACGTATTATGCTGTGATTACACAGTGGTTAAGCACTCAACTGCTAACCAAAAGGTCAGAGGTTCGAACCCACCAGCTTCTCAGTGGGAGAAAAGATATGGTAGTCTTCTTACGTGCACATTACAGCCTTGGAAATGCTGTGGGACAGTTCTTCTCTGTAGGGTTTCTGTGAGTTGGGACAGACTTGATGGTAGTGCATTTGTTTTTTTGGAACTGTTTATGCCTTACAGTAGTTATTTATTACTGTGTAACGAAATATGTCAAAACTTAGCAGCTTAAAAGAAAAATATTTATTATGTCACCATTTATAAGGGTCAGGAATGCAGGTATAGCTTATGGGGATTATGGCTCAAAGTCCCTCATGAAATTTCAGTCAAGATGTCAGCTGGCCTGCAGACCCCTGGAGGCTTGGCTAGGGTTGGAGGACTCACTTACAAAGTGGGCTTACTCACATGGCTGTTGACCAGAGGTCTCAGTTCCTTGTGAGTTGTTGGCAAGAAGTCTCAGTTCCTAGCTATGTGTACTTCTCCACAGTGCTGCTTGAGCATCCTCGCAACATGGCAGCTCTTTTAACCCAGAACTGGCAATGATCCAAGAGAGAGACTGCAACAAGGAAGCTACATGTCTTTTATGACCTAACCTTAGAATTAACACACCATTACTTCTATCATATTTTACTTACTAGAAGCAAGCTGTAAATCTTGCCTACCCTCAACCCATTGCCATTTAGTTAATTCTGATTCATGGTGACTCCACGTGTTGTAAAGTAGAGCTGTATGCCATGAGGTATACATGGCTGCGACTTTTCCAGAAGCAGACTGTCAGGCCTAAATGTGTGTTGAATGAGTAAATGAATACAGGAAATAAGGAGAAGAGTGCGTGTCATAATCACTTACTGCTGCTGTAACGGAACTACTGCAAGTGGATGGCTTTAACAAAGGGAAGTTTATTTCTTCAGAGTAAAGTACTCTAAAAGTCCAAATTCAGGATGTCACCTCCACAGAAAGGCTTTTCCTGTCAACTCTGAAGGAATGCCATTGTCTACAATCCTCTGATTGAGAAGCTTCTCAGACACAGGGACCCTGGGCCCAAAGGACATACTCTGCTCCTGGCAGTACTTTTAGTGGTATGAGGTCCTCCTGTCTCTCTGCTCACTCATCCCTTTTGTGTATCAAGGGATTGCCTCAAGACACAATCCAATCTCTTCCACTGAGTCCTGCCTGACCAACACAACCACTGCCCTTTCTTCCTCATTAGTATTATAGAGGAAGGATTTACAACATACAGGAAAATTGCACAACACTGGGAATCATTGTCCAACCAAATTTATACACCAGTTTTTGGAGGGAAACCATTCAATTCATGACAGTGATCTAGCCAAGGTGACAGATATTTGGGGGTACGCAATTTAATCCATAACAGTGCATGAGTCAGAAAATCCCAGGTTTCCAAAAGTCTAGCCTCTACAAGTCCTTTCTTTTAGATAACCTGGTTAGTGAGCTGTGTGGAACACAGAGTTTCTTCATTTCAGTACTATTCCCTAAAATATTGCCTTGGTAGGCACAGGTCACATCTTAGAATGCACTTGTGAAGACAGGTTTTAGTTTTCAAGACAGAGACATGATAGATGATGAAACACGTGACACGAGCTTCTGTGCAAGCCTGAGCTGGATCTTTGACTGGACACAACTGCAGAGGTATCACCCACGCGCCCCCTGTCATCTAACGCTGTTACTACCGAAATAGCACAAGTGGATGGCTTTAACAGAGAGAAGTTTATTCTCTCACAGTCTAGCAGGCTTCAAGTCCAAATTGGGGGTGCTGGCTCCCAGAGAAGACGTTTTCTCTTTGTTGAGTCTTAAGGAAGATCCTTGTGATGTATTGGTCTTCCCTTGATCTGCAAGCATCTCAGCAGTGGAACCTCAGGTCAAAGGACAGGCTGTGCTCCACTGCTTTCTTGGGGGCATGAGGTCCCCAACTCTCTGCTTGCTTCCCTTGCCTTTTATCTCTTTTAATAAAAGATGGTGCAGGCTACAATCTGGAAAACTCCTTTTATGTTGGATCAGGGATATGATCTTAGTAAGGGTGTTACAATCCCATCCTAAGCCTCTATATCACAATCTTGCCTCACTAACCACGGGTGAAGATTAGGATTTACAAAATATGGGGTAATCAGTCAGCCAGAATGGAGGACAGTCACACAAACAGGAATCACTGCCTAGCCAAGTTGAGATATTTTGGGGGGACACAATTCAATCCACAACAACTCCTCTTTCATGCCAGAGAGCAACAGGACATGAAATCAGTCCTCCCATAGATTTCCTCAGCACCCTGGAATATTATCAAAGGAAAAGCATCAGAGACCCCTCCTTTCCTCATTGCTTGTCACCCCCAGGTTCAACAGGAAAGAGGAACCGCTCTAGGTCAGGCATCTTTGGTTTGACCACTTCACAAGTTACCTTATCCAACTCTTGGAGCTCTGGTTGCACAGTGGTCAAGAGCTCGGCACCTAACCAGAAGGTCAGTGTTTGAATCCACCAGCCATTCCTTGGAGTCCACCATCCTATAGGGTCACTGTGAGTTGGAACTGACTCAATGGCAACAGGTTATTTGATCTTTACACAAGTTCTAAAAGACAAAGTTGAGTATTCCCTTCTGTAAGAGGAGGAAACAGCCTCAGGGAGATCAAATGACCTGCATAAATCCACACAGCAAATGAAAAGCAAAATCAGATGTCAACCCACGTCTTACTGATTCTAAAGCCCTGTGCTCTTGTTTGTTACTCTGTATGACCGAGGACCTTCAGTCTGCTGGCTTGTATCTGCCTGTGCGTGATGTCATTCTGATCAGTGCAACAGACAGTCTGTAATAAGCTCTCCTTGCGACCTGTTGCAGCCATTTTTGGAAAATACAGTCAGCCACAGTGCCTAAGGCTGACCTCAGGCAAACCTGAGACTGGTTTTTCCAAAAATGGCTACAACAGTGTCTCTCATTTCAATGCTCTTCTTCACCACATGACTTTGGCACTCTTCCTGCATGTGGCCTTTGTGTCCTGGAAACTGGATGGACTTTTGTGGATGTTTCAATTGATAGGGTGCAAAAGAAATAGCATTATGAAACTTCTATGACTAAGTCTTAAACAGTGACATAGTATCTTCTTTATTTGTTGGGTATTACTGAGTGGATTCAGACCCATACATGACCTCATGTAACAGTAGAACTGTCCCTTATGGTTTCCTTGGCTGTAATCTTTAAGGAAGCAGATTATCATATCTTTCTCCCACAGAGTGGCTGGGTGAGTTTGAACTGCTAATCTTTCAGCTGGCAGCTGAGCACCTGTTATTCCAGCCAGGGCTGCTTACCTAAACAAGAGGCACCATTAAGAAGAGGCAAAGATCAAAAACAACAGAAAAAAATAAAGATTCCATGCAAACCCTAAACCGAAACACCAAACCCCTTACTCTCAAGTTGATTTGGACTCAGTGACTCTATAACACAGATAGAATTGATCCATAGGGTTTCCAATGAGCAGCTAGTAGGATTTGAACTTCCGGTGTTTTAGATACCACCTGAGCTCTTAAGCAAAGAAAATTTCCCGGAGAACATTGGTTCAGTGTTTACAGAATCAGGCTCCAGAGTTGCCATCTGAATACTGCCTTGTAAAAGCCTAATTTTCCTGTTGGCAACTGCCCACTCCATATAATTTCAGGGGATTCACAGAGAAGATGTTTCTTCCCTCACTTTAATGCCATGCCTTCCATGACCTAACCCAGCATCTCCAAAGAGCTCCACAATTAGGAATTCATTCCTTAGGTTTAAGACTTTTTGCCTTCTGGAAGACATAAATATCTCCGGCCTCATCAGAATCAAGGAGAATGGTTCTATAAAATCCTCTGCGGGTTGAAAGAAGGGAAGCACTATGAGGCGTTCAGAAGAAGGAACAGAAAAGGTGGTGGGAGGGAAGGGATGGAAGTGCCAGCAACAAAGACAACCAGCACTTGGGGAGTTTCAGAAAAGCAGATACCCTGTCCTTTACAGTTCTGTGGGAGGCTGGCGGAGCCCCGCCGCCTGCTCTGGAGCTTTTTGTCGTTATTTTAACACTTGCTGCACTTACAGTCTCTGAGTGGTGCAAACAGTTAATGCATTCACGTGCTACCTGAAAAGTTGGAGGCTCTAGTCCACTCAGCGGTGCCTTGAAAGAAAGGCTTGGTGATCTTCTTCTCAAAAATCAGCCATGGAAAACTCTAGGGACCACAGTTCTCCTCTAAATATGTGCAGTCACCATGAATCACAGTCAACTTCACAGCAACCGGCTTTAGTCGCTCTGTTCATTGTTACCGGGTGCTGTTGACTCCATTCTGACCCACGTGTGACCCTACGTACAGCAGAACAAAACACTGCCCAGGTCTGCACCATCTTCGCAGCCATTCCTATGTGTCATGAATTGAATTCTGTTTCCCCAAAAATACATGTAGCAATTTGTCTGGGCCCTGATTCCCCGTATTCTGTGATTTCCCTCTATTTTGTGGCTTTCCTGTGCTGGAAATTCTAATCTCTGCCTGTCGCTAACAGATAGGTTTATGTTGGAGAGGATTCGGGCAGGATTGTAAGGTCACCTCCCAGCTCTAATGTCAAGGGAGTTTCCCTGGGGTATAGCTTGCACCACTTTTTATCTTCTAACCCTACAACAGATAAAAGGAAAGGGAGCAAGCAGGAAGGTGGGAGCCTCACACCATCCAGAGAGCAGAACCGGGAGTAGAGTGCGTCCTGCAGACCTGAGGTTCCTGTGCCAAGATGCCCGTCTACCAAAGACTGAAGCAGCACAGGGATGTTCCTCCAGAGCCCTCAGAGGGACACTTGACCCTGGAGTGGACACCCTGAATTCAAACTTGTAGCCTACTTGACTGCATGAGAATAAACTTTCACTTGTTAAAGCCATCCACGTTGTGATATTTCTGTTAGAGTAGCACTAGATGACTAAAACACGTAGATTGAGTTGTGTAGCCCCAAAATGTGCGTAGCAATTTGACGACTGGGGCGCGACTCCCAGTCTTATGTGATTGTCCTCTATTTTGTGCTTTTCCTATGCTGTAAACCCTAATCTCTGCCTGCAGTTAATACACTAGATTGTGTTACAGAGGATTCGGGTGGGACTGTAACACCCTTCCTAAGGTGACCTCCCACCTTGAAAATAAAGTGAGTTTCCCTGGAGTATGATCTGCACCACCTCTTATCCTACAAGAGATGAAAGGAAAGGGAGGCAAGCAGAGAACTGCGGCCATCATACCATCAAGAAAGCAGCACTGAGAGCAAAGCACGTTCTTCAGACTTGAGATTCCGGCACCAAGATGCTCTCAGAGCAGAGAAAGACTGATGCAACACGATGACCTTCCTCCAGAGCCAACAGAGAGTATGTTCCCCTGGAGCTAGCACCTTCAACTGGGACTTGCAGTCTACTGGACTGTATAAGAATAAACGTTTCTTTGCTAAAGTCATTCACTGGTGGTATTTTTGTTAGAGCATTACCAGATGACTAAAACACTGTGTTTGAACTTATTGCTGCAGCCACTATGTCAACCCATCTCACTGAGGATCTTCCTCCTTTTTTCACTGACCCTCTACCAAGCACAGTGTCCTTCTCCAGGGACTGGTTCTTCGTAATAACATGTCCCAAGTATGTGAGACGGAGTCTCATTATCCTTGCTTCTAATTAGTATTCTGGTTGCACTTCTTCTAAGACAGATTTGTTCATTCTTCTGGAAACCCATGGTATACTAGCAGTGTGGTATTTCTTCCACGTATCAAGTAGCGTGGTTAGGTTGTGCAGCCCTAAGGGCCTGAGACACACAGATGGATCAAGATCAAATGGCTAAGCATCTGTCACTTCACAGATTCAAATAGAACTTGAAGCTGCCCTCACCCTAGACTACTTGACCAATTGGGAAGTGCACAGGCTTTGTGCAGGATAAAGCTAGCTAAGTTCAAATCCAGCTCTGCTTCTCACTAGTTGTGTAGCTGTGGAAAAGTTTATTACCTTCTCTGAGCCATAGCCTCCCCATCCCTAAAGTGAAGCTCATCATACCTAATGCAGAGGGGTTTCTAAGAGGACAAATCAGAAGAGGTTTGTGGTGTGCCTAATGCACAGCCTGGGACACAGCAGATGCTCAAAGACGGTTGTCCCTCTCCCTTTGCCTCTTGACTTTGTCCTTGTGAATTCTGTTAGTCAGATCCCTGTGGTTTTCCTAGAACCCCCCTAGCTGTGAACCATTCACCACTGAACACCCCTAAGGGGTGGTAAAATGTCTAATGAAGAATTTCTAGGGACATAAAAGTTCCATCATTTCTGTATGTTCATGTTAGCTCTCCATCACTTTTAGTGAGAAGCAGACTTGCATAGCTGAACAGATGCCAGCTATCTTTTGTTTCTACAGATTGAATTTTATTGTATTAACATCAGAACAATGAGCCCAATCTTCCTCTCCTGGTACTAAAGAAGACAAATTAGCCAAAAGGAAATTCTGCTGAAGCTGCAGTTCGTACTTGAGATCTGGGCCCTAAGATGCAGACTTGTGTGTAACCTTGAGAGGCTGTGTCCTTGCTTGCGCTTGGGTCCTGTCTATGTTTCATGCTGGGTCAGCAGCACAGGAGCCCCAAGGCTAGTCTGGAGCCTGATCATCAGAGGGACTGAGCAGGGCATGTGCAGTTTGAGTGATCTTAGGCCTGGATGGTATCCCTGAATGGTGCAAGTGGTTAACTTGTTTTGCTGCTAACTGAAAGTTTGGAGGTTTGAGTCCATTTGGATGCTCCTTGGAAAAAAGGCATGGTAATCTACTTCTGAAAAATCAGCCATTTAAAACTGTCATAGATTGAACTGTGTGTCCCCCCAAATTTGTTTAATAATTTGTTTGGGCCAGGATTCCCTGTATTCTGTGATTGCCCTCTGTTTTGTGATTTTTTTTTCTGATGCTGTAAATCCTAATCTCTGCCTGTGGTTAACAGAGTGGATTGTGTTAGAGAGGATTAGGGTGGGAATATAAATCCCTTCATAGGATCACCTCCCTGCTCCACTGTAAAGGGAGTTCCCTGGAGTACGGCTTGTACGACCCTTTATCCTTTCATCCTACAAGAGATACACAGAAAGGGAAGCAAGCAGAGAGTTGGGAACCTCACACCATCAAGAAAGCAGCACTGAGAGTAGAGTGTGCCCTTTATACCTGAGGTTCCTGTGCCAAGATGCTCCCTGAAGAAAGGCTGATGCAACACAAGGACTTTCCTCCAGAGCCGACAAGGGGAAACCCTTCTCCCGGAGCATCGGATACTCTGAATTCAGACTTGTAGCCTACTGGACTATGTAAGAATAAACTTTCCTTTGTTAAAGCCATCTACTTAGTGGTATTTCTGTTAGAGCAGTTCTAGCTGACTAAAACAAAAACCTTATGGAGCACAGTTCTACTCTGACACAGCAACTCCATCTCACCAGGTTGCCATGAGTTGAAGTTGACTCAATGGCAATTGGGTTGCCTGGGCCTGGGCAGTGATCATGCTTTCTTCCTGAGCAACTTGTGATACTTCGGAGGTCACAGCCACACCTGCCTATAAGAACTATGAAGCTGACAGTCATCCACAGTGGCCCAGCTCAGGTCAACAACCTGACATTGTGTGTCTACAGTGTGCTGGGCAGTGTCAGACATCAAGGGCATATGTCTCCAAGCTCCAGAATCACAAAACACAATCTAGATCAAAGATTCTTAACCTTTGTGGTGCTTTTGGAAATCAGGGGAAATGTGGACCTCTTTTCTGAATTATGCTTTCTAATATTTACCATGAAGTAAGAAAAGAAAGGAAACCAGCTGGCCTGAAATGCACACTGCCTCCGTCACATATGGAGAATTGTATCACCACTAAAGAAGCAATAAATGGGTGTGCTGAGGACCTCCACTGGCACAGATGGGGCAAGGCATCCCATGTAGAAGGAACCACATGAGCAAATGTTTGAAGACAAGAGAGTTGGCGACTTGTGTCCAAGCCACAGAACAATGCAGTAAGGCTACCAATGGATAGATGTGGCACAGTTCTCTCTCTAAGTCCTACAGTCCTAACCAGTAAAGACTGGACCAAGTGTCTACTGACTGGGATGTCCTTTTCTCAGTCAGGCCACTAGCAATGGGAGGGTGAACCCTGCTGCCTCAGCACCAAGAGATCTAGCCACGAAGGAAGTTCAGAAAGCACATGGGGATAAAGAGGAAAGAAAGGCACCAGGAAGAAATGACCAGCTGTGCTGGTCATTCCGCTTTTCAGAGGGAGAAGTTGTCCACAGCTCAATAGCTGCCAACTGCTCTAAATGATGTTTGTACAGTAGCCGTCCCATCACTCTGTTAGAACAAGTTTCTGCCAAAACTATTGGAAGAGGGCAGTTTAATTCAACATTAATTCTGTGAGCATGTCAGTCTTGTGTTATATTAGATTCTAGGGGAGACTTAAGGAGCCCTGGTGGTGCAAAGTTAAGTGCTCAGCTGCTAACTGATTGGTGAGGTCTTTCCCCAGCTCCACAGGGGCAAGATCTGGGGATCTGCTCCAGTCAAGATTAAACCTGCTGTTGAATCAAATTCTGACTGATAGCGACTCTATAGGACAGAGTAGAAGAGCTCTCCCAGGCTGCAACAGTATGGAAGCAGTCTGCTGCATCTTTTACCCACTGATGGGCTGGTGGGTTCTAACCCCTGACCTTTTAGTTAGCAGCCTAGTGCTTAACCACTGTGCTAGCTGGGCTCCTCTGTAAAGCTCACAGCCTAGAAAACCTCATGGGAAGTGCTACTCTGTCACATGTGGTTGCTGTGAGTCAGAATTTATTTGGAAGGCACCCAAAAGCAACAACAGGGGAGACATGGGTGTATGACTAGACTAGGCTTGTGCCTAAATAGGGGTCACCCTAGAACCCAGGGGAGTTTGGGATGACTATAGGCCTGGTGGTGATGTTACTGGCTGCTGTCAAGTTACTTCTGACTTATACTGTGCTTTAAGCCGGTGCATACCATGTTGTTGGTTAATATGCCCCTGTCCATAGGGATTTCTTGGCTGTCGTCTTTGTAGAAGCAGATGGCGTGGCTTAGCACAAACCCAGGAACCCATTATGTACTAGCAGTAGTTCCCTTTGTCAAGTGGAGAAACAGACTGAGTTCGGGCTGGGCTGAAGCCACCTGCACGGGGTACACAGCTAGTAACTGCCAGAGTCAAGCCAAGGCCTGGGCCCCTACACTAGACTCTTCATTTGAGCATTAGATGTCCTAGTGACTTGCCATTGACTCATGGTGACCTTATGTACAACAGAAGAAAATAATACACAGTCATGTGCCATTTGCATGATCATTGGTATGTTTAAATCTGTTTTGGAGTGTACTGTGTAATGCTTTCCAATCTAGAGGCTTATCTTCCAGCACTACATCAGGTAACATTCCCTGGTGATCCATAAGATTCTTCACTGGCTAATTTTTGGAAGTAGATCCCCAGGCCTTTCTTCCTAGTCTCTCATAGTTTGGCAGGCCCAATGAAATCTGTCTCCCAGTGGGGAACCCTACTGGTATTTGAAATAGCAGTGATACAGCTTCCAGCATCATAGCAACACGCAAGCCACCATAGTACAACAGACTGACTCATTGGCGTAAGTATTGGAAAACAAAACATGAAGAATCAAAAACAAAACACAACTGCCACGGAAGCCAGCAGCTTCTAGGACTGTTTCCGCAGTGAGGGAACCCAGGATGCTAGCAGCCACGGCTGAGACGGAAGATGACCACCCTGGGCTCCACTAGCAGCAATGACTGGAGCTCTCTCCATAGAGAGCATCGCAGATGGAGAATGTGGGTGTCTCACAGCAGCTGAGATGAAGCGTCAGCAGGCCACAGACAATTTGAGACACCAGGAAAGAGTTCCCAGGACCATGTAGCAAATTTATGCTGGTAAGTTCTCTGACAGAATGGAAGATATATACGAAGTCCAGCAATTCAGTCTGCAAACTTAATTGTTCTAAGTGCTACATACTTCATTGCTGAATACCGTTACGGTTACCTTTGAAGTACTCCCCTTGGGTGCACTGACATCAGCACCTAGCCCATGTTTCAAAGCAATTTTGGAACTCTTTCTGGAATGGCCATTGTGCATAGGGGCACAGTGGCAAGTTCACAAACTTAATTATCTCGTTGTCTATGAGGGAGTTTTTAACCAGTAAACAAATAACTGTATTGGAACATCCTCCCTACTTTCCTGATCCAGCCTCCAGTGACTTTTTTCTTTACCCGAAGATAAAAGAAATATTGAAAGGAAGACATCTTGATGACATTCAGGATATCAAATGTAATACGACAACAGCTCTTGTAGACATTACAGAAAAAGAGTTCCAAAATTGCTTTGAAGGGTGGACTAGGCATTGGCATCAGTGCATGGCTTCCCAAGGGAAGTCCTTTGAAGGTGCCCATAGTGGTATTCAGCAATGAGGTACGTAGCACTTTCTCTAGGATGAGTTTACTGAACTTGTCAGTCCTCTTATGTTGGAGAAAGATCACAACTGTAGGAGAAAGGCCACACGTGAGGGCTTTAAGCAGGATGGTGTGACTTCCAACACATCATTTGACCTCTCAGCATCTGTTCTCTCATCTATGAAATGAGAATGATAATACAGACCTCACCTGTTGGTTATGAAGAATAAATGAGATAACATAAATAAAGTGGCCACTACAGTGCTTAACAAACTGTGGATGCTCACTAAGTATATACGTTTTCCCTTTTCCTTTTTCAGAAGAATTTTTAGAGCCTGCATAGTTTTTTTGAAGTTTTATGTAAATTTATGTGAAGCGACATTCAAACTCATTCATCTGTATGAGCCCTTTAATTCAACCTGCAGCTTCAGTAAAATCGAAATTTAAATCAAACATTTTATTTAATGGCACAACTTAGATGTCAGGAAAAAAAGAAAGAATAAGATGGGGGTGGGGGTATATGCATATTAGAAGGAAAAGACCTTGGCTTTGAAAGTAACTATTTGAGAGGTAAAGGAATTTCTGTTAAGTGGATCCCTATTTTGTTTTAAAGTCAATTTTTTAATTAAAAGATTTAGATTCTCAGCAGTGCGGGAATAAATGACCTCAAAGTGGGATCTGCCAATGCTTACTAAAATTCTGACGTCTAATTTTTTCTGTTTTTCATGTATCTTGTTTTTTCCCTTCAGCTGGTCATTTACTTACTACATACACATATTAAAGGGTACGTCCAAGGATTGACATTACAAAGCAGAACCACTGGACATTTTAGAAAGATTTATTTGCACTTCAGATCTATGTACTAAAAGAAAAAGATGCTGATCTACGTAAAAAAGATGTATCAGTTTTTTTCCGAACTGACAATGGATTTAATGTATTGAAAACACTGTAAAAAAATCGAAAGTGCAGAAAATTATAAAGAAAGAATTGTCACAAATCTCATTACCCAACAATAACCAAATTTTATTCATTTGTAAAAGGTTTTTGTGTACTGAGGATTTTAACCTTACACAGGTCATATATATATTCATAACTTGTCTTCTATCATTCAACTTTTTAAATTATATGTATTTTTGGTGAGAAGCTTTTAATTTTCATATTGCCAAATCTACCAGTATTTTCTGTTCTGAATTTCTTTTATAAAAGTCTCTTCATTTCCAAATTATGAAAAATTTACTTATTTTCTGTAACTTTGTTTCATTAAAAGACCACACTTGATGGTGGGCATGGAGGGCCCACTGGGAGCATGGCCCCTGGACTCTCTAACCCCAGACTGCACCCAGCTGGGGCCAGCTTTCCAGACAAAGACTGACCTGAACCATACAAAACACAGAGTGATACTGGAGGGGAACAAACCTTTAAAAATGTATGTGGGGTTGCCTGAGGGACACATTGCTAGAGCTAATCGGGTAAGGCAGGCCAGATCTTGGTCAAAAGGTCACGGGAAGTTCCCAGCAAAAGGGGAAGCGTGCTGTCACATGAGGGGGTGGGGGGCAGCTGGAATAGAACAGAGGTGAAAGTTCTGGGTGTTATATGGCAGCATGATATAGACTATAAAATTGTTCTTAATTCACAATAAAATAATTATTGTGCTTCAGGTGAAAGTTTACAGAGGAAATAAATGTCTCATTCAAGAATTCATATGTGAATTGTTCTGTGACAGTGGTTGCAATCCCCACAAACTGTCACCACTCACCCCCTTTCCACCCAGGATTCCTATGTCCATTTGTCCAGCTTTCCTGTCCTTTCCTGTCTTCTTGTTTTTGCTTTTGGGCAGGTGTTGCCCATTTGGTCTTGAATACTTCACTGGTCTAAGAAGCGTGTTTCTCAGGTGTGTTATTGTTTGTTTTATAGGCCTGTCTATACTTTAGTGATAAACCCACCTCAGGAGTGGTTTCAGTTCTGAATTAGCAGGGTGTTGTGTGGCCATAGTCTCCAGGTTCCTTTCGGACCAGTAAGTCCAGTGTTTTATGTGAAATTTTAACTTTGTTCTACATTTTTCCTCCTGCTTTGTCCAGGACCCTCTATTACAAATCCTGTCGGAGTGGTCAGTGGTGGTAGCTGGGCACCATCTAGGTCTTCTGGGCTCAGGCTGGTGGAGGCGTGGTTGATATGATCTGTTAGCCTTTGGACTATTATTTTCCTTGCGCCTTTGGCTTTCTTCATTCGTCTTTGCTCTGGATGGGATGGGACTAACAGGTGTATGTTTGATGGCTACTCCCCAAGGTAGGAACGGCTTCATTTTTCACAGAAACTTTTGATAATATTCCTTGGATGTGCAATGGTTAAGGGCTTGGCTGCTAACCAAAAGGTTTGCAGTTTGTGTCTACCACTTACTCCTTGTAAACTATACAGGAAAGTTCTACTCTGTCCTGTAGGGTTGCTATGAGATGGAATCTGCTTGATGGCAATGGGTTTGAGTTTTTTTGGAAGAGGGGTGGTAATGTCAAAAACCAAGGTTTAGAGCCAGACTTATTTTTTCAGATGGCTGGCCAGTGTTTTCACCACTATTATTGGATAAGCTATATTTTCTCTACTGATTTGAATTGCTACTTTTATGATGTGCTTGATTTTCAGGTGTATTTGGAACTATATATGGATTTTATAGTCTTTCCTAATTTATCTGCTCATCTAATGACGTTGTGTTAATGACCAGAACTTTTTAAGACATCCTAGTATCTGTTAAGTTGGTTTTGCACCCTATTTTTGAAATAAAGTATAGAATCAATGTTTTCTGCGAGCAAACTGGTTTACAAAACAATATTTAAAAAATACATGATGTATAGAGGAACAAGGAGCCCTGCTGGTACAGTGTTTGAAGTGCTCAGCTGCTAACTGAAAGGTCAGGGAGTTGAACCCGCCACCTGCTCCGTGGGAGAGAGATATTGTAGTCTGTTTCTGTGAAGATGACAGCCTTAGAAGCCCTGTGGGGCAGCTCTACTGTGTCCTACATCGTGTTACTATGAGTCAGAACTGACTCATCGATAATAGGTTTGTTTGTTTACTTTTCGGTAAATAGGAAAGGAAGGCAAGAATGGTGAAACAGAGGGAGAGAAGAAGGAAAGAAGAGAAAGTCCACAAGAGAGGAAGGGAGAAAGAAAGGAGGAAAGAAAAAGCATATAAAAAAAGGAAAGAGTATTTCTTTTTTCTATGATTAAAGCAATGAATGTAGAAAGGTCTACCTTTAGCTATACCGTATCAGAGTTTCTATCTGAAAGTGGCTTGAAGTACAATCGAAACAAAAGAGAAGAAAGACAAATGTCCATTTAGTAGCAACAGAGTGTTTCAGAATTGGCACAATTCCTCCCTGGAGAAAATTGTCTCTTCTGAAGGGAAAGGAGTTAAGCTCTCTGTTGAGTAGTTTAAAAAAAAAAAATTACACCACAAAGGAGCGTCATTTGGGAGGTCAGCCTCTTCCCAGGGGTAGCATGCCTGAGACTGTCTGGAACCGTTACAGCCCCCTTACTCCTCCCTCAGCCTCGCGTGTTTGGAATGAAATATTACTCCGCATCCAACTGGGCGTGCAGAGCCTCAGTGCACCACAGGGCACGAATCTAGACCCTCACCTCCAGCGCACATCATGAAGAACGGGCCTCCTGGAGGCCAGCTGGGCTCAGCTCCAAGGAAGGGGAATGGTGTGAGCGAGCCAGCAGAGAAGCCAGGCCTGTCAGCATGGCCTAACAGAACTGAACTCCATGTTTGAATAATTTGCTCAGCAAGCAACCTGGCAAGTAACTCCCAGAGTATTGTCTTATCTTCTGAAATATTGAATCACGATTGTTCGTCTCTCTCATTTACTTCTAACTCAGAACTGTCAAAACTGAACTCAGCATCATTCCTTTTGTGTGAAATGCAAAAGCTTCATTGGGGAGGTTGGACGCAAATTAAGATACTGTTGGCGACATGGTCGTGATTCTCTGGCAGTTATTAAAAGGAAGATGTGCTTTGATGAAAAGAGCTCCTGATTAGAACTCAAAAGATCTGAGCTTGACCAGAAGGAAAATCATTCCTGAAGCCAACTCTTTAAAGATTGGACTGAACTATCAGACATAAAATGATACCAGTGAAGAGAGTACTGCTTGGCTAAAGCAGATACATGAAACTAAGTGAGCAGTTCCTATCCAAAGATGAGATGAGAAGGCAGAGGGTGACAGGAGCTGGTTGAATAGACATGGGAAATATAGAGTAGAAAGAAGGAATGTGCTGTCACAGGGCAGGGAGAGCAGCTAGAATTACATATCACTGTGTGTGCAGTTTTGTGTGACAAATGGACTTGCATTGTAAACTGTCATTTAAAGCACAATAAATTTTTTTAAAGACCTGAGATTGAGACTCAGTTCCCTGTTTCTCACCTGTACCCTTGAACAAGTCAAGTATCGTTTCTATTTACTTGTCAGTGAAAAGGCAGATGGACACTGTTCTATCTGCTTAACAAAGTCAGGTTAAGAACCATTCTTATCACAAGTTTTTACGAGTAACAATTGTGTGCCATGCGCAATGCTAGACACTGGGGGTACAACAGCTAAACAGGGGACATCTAAGTCCTCATGGAGATTAGAGCCTGGCTGGAAACACGAATATTAAATCAGTAGCTAGAGTGAAATGGGGAAGTAATTACTACGGGAAGTAGTAGGTGCTATCAGTATAAAATTTTAGGTAAATTAAAAGTGCAAATGGTTAAAAACTCTGGAAGAACATCCATGAGGAAGGGTAACAAAGGCCTTTAACTTTCTAAGTTGAATGTTGCTTTTAGGTGCCTTTGAATTGGTTCCAACTCATGGCAACTCTACATACAATAAAATGAAATACTGCCCAGTTCTGCAACATCTTCACGATTGTTGTCATGACTAAGCCCACTGTTGTAGCCACTGTGTCAAGTGGTCTCACTGAGGGTCTTCCTCTTTTTTGCTGACCCTCTACTCTACCAAGTATGATGTCCTTCAGAGATGAGTCCCTCCTGATAACATGCCCAAGTATGTGAGACGGAGTCTCACCATCCCAGCTTCTAAGGAGCATTCTGGTATACTACTTCCAAGACAGATTTGTTCATTCTTTTGGCAACCCATGGTATAATCAATATTCTTCATCAACACCAATGGCATCAATTCTTCAGTCTCTTTTATTCATTGTCTAGTTTTCACGTGTATATGAGGTGATTGAAGATATCTTTAGGTCAAGATAGTCTTTGGGTCAAGCTTACTCTAGTCTTCAAGGTGACACTTGTTTTTGACACTTTAAAAACGTCTTTTGCAGAAGATCTGCCCAATTCAATACATAATGTGATTTCTTGACAGCTGCTTCCATGAGTGTTGATTGCGGATCCAAGAAAAATAAAATCCTTGGCAACTTCAACCTTTTTTCCATTTATCATGATGTTGATAAGTTGTATATTTGTATTATACCAGAACTTTATACAACCAGGCTATGTTACTACTGTACTTATTAAAAATGAAGACTTTAAAAATTAAGTGAGTTATAAAAGTATTTGGATATTCTTAGGAAAATGAAGACAACATTGGGTGGCGGAGATTAACACGCTCAGATGTTAATTGAAAGGCTGGAGGTTCAAGTTCACCCAGAGGTAGCTTGGAAGAAAAGCCTGGTGATCCCGAGAAATTAGCCATTCATCAGAAACACAGTTGAACTCTGATATGCATGGTGTCACTGTGAGTTGGAATGAACTTGATGACAGTGGATCTGTGGTGTAGGAACACGAAACTATTTGATTTTGAACCGTATCTTTGCTGACATTATCTTTTGCTGCACTGGGAAGCAGACTGAGGAAGGTAAACAGTGGGTTGTGCCAGCAGAAACCATGAGCAAACTACCCTTTAGCGGATGCTGTTATTCTACAGTCACAAGCGTGAGTATTCCCCCAGGCAGCAAGGTAGCCCCGTGGTTTGAAGAAGTGCACTCTGAAAACTTTATGGCATTTTCCCATGAGAGTTCTGAACCAAGACCAGTGGGGTCTTACATACCAGGAATAAGAATTTGTTAGGTGTAACTGGCAAAGGGGATGGCAACGACACTGGCAGCAGATCACGAATCAAATGGCCTCTTGCCATGGACTCAGAGGGGCTGGCTTGGAGCCTTCTTCCTAGTTTGTTAAGCTCCTTTTCTCTGTTGGTTACAAAGTTCCACATGGGCACTGAGCACAAGGCAGAACCCTTACCCCTTCTGTTCCCAGTCGGTGTATGCTGCCAGGGGTCAGCCTTTGTCCCAGACATGGAGTTAGCAAGCCACAGCTCTCTGTTTTAAGATGACTAAGCCAGGGCTTCCCCCTCCTTCATTTTCTTTTTCTGGCACTAAATACATAGGTCTGTGCGTACACAGCAGATGGCTTTCTGACGAGGCCCAAATTCGTCCAGTCTTTGGGGAAAAAAAAACTATAGCAAGAAAGACTGTTATTCCAATCAGATAAGGATTTCTATTTTCAGCCAGAAAAGTGAGTGTTTCTAAGTAGGAAACAAAAAAAAGAAGAGGAAAGTGAAAGGAACAAAAGTGGCCAATACTTTACTTGGGCAATGCTTTTGGGGCATTTTCAATTATGTAAATCCTCTTTACCTGCAGGCACTGCTGTCACCTTGTGGCTCAGAAGCCACCAGGAAAGTAGTTCCAAGCAGTGAAGTATATATACTCACCAGTCAGCTCCAGGACAGTGGTTATAACTGAGGGGGTGGAAAGCGGATAGGGCTGGGAAGGGTTCAAAAGAGAGCTAGAACCGTTCTTACAATTCATTTTTCTTTAAAAATTAGATTTTGTTTATTTAAAAAGTAAATGTGAGTAATAGATAGTTGGTGTTTTTACATTGGGTGGTTAAGAGCAAGGACTATGGAGCCAGGCTGCCAGGGTTAGAATCCCAGATTTGTCATTTACAGGCTGTGTGACTGTGTGTGACAAGCTACCCAGTTGCTCTATATCTCAGTTTTCTCATCTTTAAAATGAAGGTGATAATGAAAGATACCTTACAGGGTTGTAGTAAAAATCAATGAGCTCATTTACTCATTCAAAAAACATTTAGTGCAGACCTACTACGTGCCAGCTACTACTCCAGGTGCCTGGAGGACAGCAATGATCAAGGCACACAAAAATCTGTGACCTAGGGTGCATAAAGACAGGAAATAAGTAAGCTAAATAATGGTAAATATAGTAAGTCTGGGATAAACACTAAAGAAAAAAAACAGAAGAGGTGAGAAGACACAAGGGGGTTGGCATTTTAGTTTGGGTGGCCAAGGAAGGTCTCACTGGGAAGTCAGCTCACTGGGAGTTGATTACCTGTAGAAGAGTGACTGTCACTCAATAAATGTTAATTTTTTTATTATTTATATTTGAAATATATTTTTTTGTGTTAATAATAACGGTTTTTAAATAACCAAGGATATATAAAAAACAGTTGTCTTAGAGTTGACTGTGACTCGTGGCGACCCCATGTGTGTCAGAGTGGAACTACGCTCCATAGGATTTTCAGTGGCAGATTTTTCAGAAATACATCAACAGCCCTTGCTTTTGAGGTACCTCTAGGTGAACTAGAATCTCCAAAATTTTAATTAGTAGCTGAATGCGTTAAACAGCTGCATCTTCCAGGGACTTGGGAATGATATATGGCTGTGTAGAGCTGACTAGAATAAGGAGCATTTTGGAATGTAAGTCCAGGAATTCTCTTTTGGGTCAAGAAGCCTACCATCAGGTGATACTGGCTCATGAGGGGGAAAAAAATGCAGCCAGGAAGTAATTCAAAAGTAGAGATAGATGTATAAAAACATTTCAATCATCTTCCTTTGAAATTGAGAACAGAAATCTATTTAATACACAGACCTGGGAGTGGATGACTTATTCAATACATACCGCAAAAACATAAATTGTAGTCATGATCTGTATTATAACCTATTAAGGATGAGGAAACAAAGAGAAGAAAAAAGAGAGAGAGAGAAAAGTGAAAAGGAGAATGAAATAGATATGTTGAGTGAACAATAGACACAGACAAGCTGTCACACATCCCAAAGCAGGCAGACAAAGAAACTGGAAAGACAGAAACACTCAGGAAAAGAGATGATAGGAAAAATAGCATTGAGGGAATTTCAAGGAGTGTAATCCCCATCTTTGGGTTTTTGTAATGTTTTCCTTGACAACTAAAAGTTAGTGTTGTGTTTTCGTGGCTTCAGGCATTAGTGGGTGTAGTGTAGGTGGTGTTTTCTTTACTGCGAGTTTACATAGAAGTTAAACTTCCTGCCCTGTGGTCTACTCTCAGGCCCTTAGTTGAAGTCAGATTTGAAGCATTCTAGAAACGTCCTCAGGGGCTCCTCAAGCTATTTGGAGCTAGGAGAAGGCAAGTTCAGCACGAACTATGTAACAACTCTCTCCCCTCATCCCCAAAATATACTCAAGCCAATAAATTAAGACAGTGAAAAATTTACAAGCTTGAAAACTATGAACATTTTACCCTGCAAATTTCTAGTAAGAGAGAAAATACATCTATAAGTAGAATGTGTCTAGTTTTAAAACAAGTTTCCTTTTTACTAACAGTAGATCAACAAAAAACATAGGCAGATTTCATCTTGTGATAGCCTAAGAGATCCTGAGATACAAACTATGAGGCTAAGGCACAAATATTCATTCATTCCACCGACAAGTAAATGAACAGAGAAAATATCAGAGCACAAACTGCAGAGGTCGCGGGGCTGAAATGCAAACAGCCAGCAGCATTCTGAGGAAGCTTCCTATGCAGTAGAGCCAGAATGGAAATTCAGGCTGAATGTTGTGCAAGATGCAAAACATCAGTGGAAGGGAGCCCTGAAGAGTGAGGCAGGACATGCCGATCCTAGTTAGGTGAGCCTCAGGCCCCGGAGGCCCTGAGGAGCTATGCATGGCAAACAGCAGCCAAGTAGAGGTAAAATCAAACAGAATAGAGGCCCACTCTTTAAGAAGAGATGATCTAAGAGAAAGTGGAGCATAAGGGAGTCGGCAGGCTCTGGAGGAGAGGACGGGGGCACTCCCGTCATTCTCTGGTGTGATAGACAGTGGCCAATTTTCAAAGTGTGGGAGTACTTTTTATTTTCTTATGTTCTACTGGTCTGCATTTAGTATTTTATCTTAAGGAAATAAATAATAAACAAGCAAAAAAGTGCACCTAGAAGGTTAAATAAATTATGGTCCATTTAAATGCAAGAGTTATTATGCAGTCATTAAAGTACTGTCAAACATTTCAAATCGTATGTGGGCACTCCTAGTTAAAGATCCAAGTTGCACGTATGGATTTACCTCTAACCAAGCCAGCCTACTCCCCTGGAAAATCCTACAGAATTACGTTGAAAGAATCAAAAAGGCAAAAACTCACAGGCTAAAGAGCAGAAGAGGAGACAAGAGCAGAATCTATATTTATCAGCAAAACTTGAGAAGCTTAAAAGCAAACAGATGAGCATTAACTGACTGGACAGACCCATATGGATGGCCATCTGGGGGGTAGGATAGTGCTTGGGGGTGGGAGAGGACTAAGAAGCAATCCAAGTTTGCTTCTCAGAACTCCAGACTGTCTCTGGAGGGTGGATGTGGCTAAAAAAATGGACTGGTTGAAAAATTATAAAAATTCCATAAACTCAGACCTATTTACTCTTGAGATATTTCTGATTCACAGTGACCCCATGTATGTTAGGTTAGAGCTGTGCTACACTGCTTCCCCACCAAAGGCTGTGACATTTCTGAAGTAGGCTGCCAGACTTTTCTTCCAAGGTGCCTTTGGATGGGTTCAAAAGCAGCCTTTCAGCTAGAAGCCAGAGCTTAACCATCTGCATCACTGGAGACTGTAAGACTCCTTTACACCCCAGGACACCTTTCCACAACCATGAGTCCACTCCCCCTCCTCTCTCCCACCCCATGGAAGTCTGGAGGGTCCCTCTCTGGAGGTGCCATGTGGAATTTACCTTGTAGACCGTGGCTCACCAGGCACAGAGAAAGACAGGAATGACCTCTGCATTTACCCTTTTTGCTTTCCTCCATTTTCCAAGTCAGCTACACTAAACATACACTACTTGTAATCAGAAAAAGATATATTAAAAACTATAAAGGTAGCATCGGCTGTAGTCAAACAAAATTTTAATGGAATGGAAACAAGTAAAGTGAAAAGCACAAGTCCCCCTGTTGTCCATGCCCCCTTCTACACTCCAGAGATGACACTACTGGTATTGATTTTGTGTGTCCTTAGAAGAAAAAAGATGTTGTTGTTGTTTTAATACATATGTATGAAGTCAAAAAGAGAGAGAGAGACAAGGTGATATCAGTTGTGTTAAAACTCAGAAAAAGGAGCAGTTTGTCATTTGTCAGGAGAGCCCACAAGGCTCCTGAGCAGGAAGAGGAGAGGGGTGGGAAAGGGAGGAAATGCCTTCTGTGCATCTCTAAAAAAGCTGGTTAAGGTGAAGAAGCTTACAGTCTCTTGATTCAGCAACAGTGCACCATCATTAAAGCGACAACCTTTGTTCAGAAAAATTATGAAATAATGAAAAGCTCTTTCCTCTGATTCATACATTGTAGAGAAGGCTCTGAATTCTTCTGATTTTTAATAAAAACTGACTGTTTCCCCAGAACTGATTGTTTTTCAGTACCAATTTATATATTCAAGCGTTTAACTGACAAAGCAAAAGAACAAATGAGAGAGAGGGAGTGAAAGGAAGAAT
Source organism: Heterohyrax brucei (assembly GCA_028571685.1). Lineage (NCBI taxonomy): Eukaryota > Metazoa > Chordata > Mammalia > Hyracoidea > Procaviidae > Heterohyrax > Heterohyrax brucei. The sequence goes on from CM053140.1 coordinate 163,047,824, forward strand.
GAGAGAAAACAGAAGTAAGAAAAAAGAACCACCCTCGTGGTATAGTGGTTAAGTGCTACTGTTGCAAACCAAAATGTCAGCAGTTCAAACCCACCAGATGCTCCTTGGAAACGCTGTGGGGCAGTTCTACTCTGTCCTAATAGGGTCACTATGAGTCAGAATTGACTCGATAGCAGTGGGGTTTGGGGGTTTACTACATAAATTCATTAGAAATTTTTAAGTTATGGTGAAAAGATTTGCTCTCTGACTCTAATAATTAGAATTTGGAATTGTACCCAGTCCTTGATCTACTTCCACAGTAAAATCACAGCTCTTTTTGCCCTATGCAAACACATGGATTTGCTTTCATCTGGCTCTGCTGCCTGCTTACACAGGAGTGTCTGGCTAAGGTGAATAATCTTGATTAAATTAAGAATTTCCAAGGTCTTTTCTGCACTTAAGGAAATAGATCACATATTGAGTGGATGTTTGGATATGTCTTCTACTTAGCTTACCCAGGCTGTTTCTTAAATTAGCAAATTCAAAACACTTTAGTACGCCAAGGGAGTCCCAGGGACTGTGTACTTGAGTGATGACATTTTGTTAAGAGGAACTATGGGAAGGCCATAGAAAAGAAAAAATCCTATTATATGGTGAGCTATACTTTAAGAGATCGTTTTTCAGGAGCTGTTCCTAGGAAGTGTTTTTAATAGACTCAAAAACCTTGAGAGATTATAGAAGATGGAGAATGTAGGTCTTCTCTAACATATTGTTAATGGCTTTGCTCTTGAACATAAAGCAAATCCAGCCAGGGGAATTTAGGGGTCTGTTAAATACGTTTCTTATTTCACCAGAAGGCAGCAAATCCACTCACTGAACACCTACAACAGAAAATGTCAGAGATTACTCTCTGGACTGTTGGGTGGGTTTTGCCTTGCAATTTCTGAGGAGATAAGGCTTATTTCCACCTAACTATAGTGGTACAGTGGTTAAGTGCTATAGCTACTAACTAAAAGTTTGGCAGTTGGAATCCACCAGGTGCTCCCTGGAAACTCTATGGTAGCAGTTCTACTCTGTCTTATACGGTCACTATGAGTCAGAACCAACTCCATGGCAATGGGTTACATGGTATTTTCTTTAAGATTTGTTGCAGTAACAAGTGTACTGAGATGCCACACCCACACCCCATATGAGTTTGCAAGGAGTGAGGGAATATTCTCAATGAGAAAACTTTTATAGTATTGGTGTCAGCACTTCGGGGCATCCTCCCGCTTCCAATGGGCACCCTGAACTGACACAAAGTCTATTTTGAGAGTAGTGATGTACGACAGGACTTGCCCCTTCTGCCTATCTGAGAAATCCTTTCCTCTCTGCTTCCGTCACAGTATATTTTTTCTCCCTTTTACCCAAGTTTGGTAGAATTTCCTATTGCTTTAATTTTCCTGGCACCTAAGAAAAGGTCACTTTTCATAAAATACTACTGCTACTACAACCCATTGCCCTTGAGTTGATTCTGACTCATAGCGATGCTAGACGACGGAGTGGAACTGATCCACTGCGTTCCTGCTTCATCTTTCCCCTCTGGAGAGGCTGCTGGATTCTAACTGCTGATATTTTAGTCAGCAACGAGAGCTGAACCACAGCACCATCAGTGTTTTTTTTTTTTTCCCCTAAAATAAACGAAAGCGAAAAGAGATAAAAGACTCTTTCATGAAGTCTGAGAGAATCAGGATGAGTTTAAATTAAGTAACGAAACAGGCCTGCTTGTCATTTAAATACTTCATTTTGGTCTCCAAACATGGAGTCGCTCTGTGTCACGATTGTGGTGGTGGCTACATTGAGTCTACACATGCAATATAATGACACAGAACTAAACACACATATGCCTCTTTTCCAGAGGTGAGGGCCTCTACTCTGATTTCTTCCAGTTTTAGAATGCAAAGCTCACTTATATTCTTGCTATACTTTCACTTATACATGTAGAACTCGCTGAAACTGATCAGTAATCAGAGCGAGAGCTTAAGGTGGGGATAGGAGCAATGGGGTTAAAATAAGACTAGGAATAATAGGATACTGGGCCTGAGAGGGTGATGGTTTCCCTGAATAGAAGGATGATCCGGCAATGCCATCAGGAGTCTAGAAGTAGGGCCCTGTCCTCATGTACAAAAGGACAGGCAAGATGAAGATGCAGGTGGCCACTCTTGGACCTCCATTTACTATCCTGTAGAGACTGTGCAAAGCCTTGGTGGTACAGTGGTTATGAGCTCAACTGCTGATCAAAAGATTGGCAGTTCAATCCACCAGTACTTGGAAACCCTATAGGACAGTCCCAATCTGTCCTACACAGTTGCTATGGGTTGCAATTGACTCAACACCAATAGGTTTGATTTTAGAGATTTCGCAGACTAGAGTAGTGATCTACTTCTGAAAATCAGCCAATGAAAGCCCTGCAGAACTCACTGGTCTGGTGCTCAACCAGTCATGGGGATGGACTGTATATAAGGTCGCCATAAGTCTAGGGCTGACTCGATGGTAGCTAACAACAACAGAGACTGTATTAATTAGAGAACACACGCTTGATTCCATGTGTCTGCTCAAGCAATTAAAAGTATCCATTATCATTGTCATCGAGTCAATTCTAACTCACAGCAACCCGATAGGACAGAGTAGAACTGCCACACAGAGTTTCCAAGGAGCACCTGGTAGATTCAACCTTTTATTATTACCATTTTTTCTTTCACCAGTTCTACCCTCTTTCTATGATAAAAGATATGTACCAAAACCTGTTGCCAGTGACTCAACTTAGACTCCCAGTAACACTTCACAGGGTTTCACGTCTATAATCTTCGTGGGATCAGATTGCCACATCTTTCTCCCATGGAATGGATAATAAGTTCAAACTGCTGGCCTTTCAGTTAACAGCTGAGGGCTTAACCACAACACTACAAGGGTGCCTTGACAAAAGATATAATGATAGCATAACACAAACGATGTAAGCTACCACAGCAAAATTAGAAAACACAGATCTAAGTTTAAAAAAATTTAAAAAATACAGAGAGAGAAAAAACATATTCTGAAATCTCAGTACCTTGTAAAAATCACAGTTTAAGACTTCCATGGGAAGATTATCAGCTATTTTCCTATGCAAATGGATCTAGAATCAACCTAGTTAACAGCAATCCAGAATGAAATTGGAGGACAGAGCACTCCAGGAGGGATGTCATCAAGAAAAAATAGAACAGATGATTTTCTTAACGTGTTTGATTGTATTGAGGGGAATTTTAGAGTCTGACAGTTTGGAAAGAATTGTTGTTTGGTTGTTGTTAGGGGCCATCCAGGTGGTTCTGACTTGTAATGACCCCACATACAACACCATGAAATTACCCAGTTTTATGCCATTCTCACAAATGTTATTATGTTTGAGTCTATTGGCATGGTCATTGTGCCAACCCATCTCATCAAGGATTTTCCTCTTTTTTGCTGATCCTCTGCAATGCCAAGCATGACATCTTTCTCCAGGGACTGGTCCCTCCTGATAGCATGTCTGAACTATGAAGTCCGACAATTAAGTCTGAGAACTTCATTGTTTTAAGAGCTACATAACTTATTGCTGAATATCACTACGGTCACCTTCAAAGTACTCCAGTTGGGAAGCCAGTACCTAGTCCACCCTTCAAAGCAATTTTGGAACTCTCTCTGGAACGACCATTGCATATGGTGGCAAGTTTGTGAACTTAATTGTATAGCTGTCTGTGAGGGAGTTTTAAGCCAATAAACAAGTAACTGTATTGGAACCCTCTCCATACTCACCTGATCTGGCCCCCAGTGACTTTTTTCTTTATCTCAGGATAAAGGAAATGTTGAAAGGAAGACATTTTGATGACATTCAGGACATCAGGGTAATATAACAAAGTTCTGAAGGTCTTTCCAGAAAAAGAATTCCAAAATTGCTTTGAAAGGTGGACTAAGTGCTGGCATCAGGGCATGGCTCCCCAAGGCAGAGTACTTGGAGGGTGGCTGTAGTGATATTCAGCAGTGAGGTATGTAGCAGGAAACCCTGGTGATATAGTGGTTTAAGTGCTACATCTGCTAAGCAAAAGGTTGGCAGTTTGAATCCACCAGGTGCTCCTTGGAAACGATGGAGCAGTTCTACTCTGTCCTATAGTTCTACTCTGTATTTTATAAGCTATATTTTGTCACATAGTTGATTTCACTATGAGTCAGAATCAACTTGACAGCAATGGATTTTGGGGGGGGGGATATATGAAACAAAGTCTTGCTTTCAAGAGCACTCTGGCTGTGTATCTTCTTCCAAGAAATATTTGTTTATTCTTCTGGCAGTCCCTGGTACATTCGTAGTCTTCATCAATACCATAACTCAAAGGCATCAATTCTTCTTTAGTCCTCCTTATTCATTGTCTAGATTTCCCACACATATGAGGTGATTGAAAATATCATGGTTGAGTCAGGGGCATCTTAGACCTCAAAGTGACTTTTTGTTTTATTTTTAAATTACTTTATAGAGGTCTTTTGCAGCATATTTGCCCAGTGCAATATGCCATTTGACTTCTCGACTGCTGCTTCCATGGGCATTGATTGTAGATCCAAATAAAAGGAAATCCTTGACAATGTCAGTATTTTCTCCATTAATCATGATATTGCTTAGTAGTCCAGTTGTGAGTGTTTTTTATTTTCTTTACGTGGGGAAAAATTAGTACTATGAAAATAACAAAACAAAGTGAATGAAACAGCAAATTTTTAACTCAAAGGAGCAAATTTCATACAAGAAGGAAATGTGATCATAGTATACATTTGTGGCTCAGCTATGAAATATTTTTAGACTTTATAATGTAAACATTAGATATTGACTTTTACCTTTATTGTGAAAAACTGTTGATTCATAGGGAAATGCAAAAATAGTCCAGAAAAGGCTCACGTACCCATCATTCAGTTTCTCCCAATAGCTATACTTTATATAACTACAATATCCACCAAGAAATTGATATTGGTACAATGTATGTGTGTAGTTCTTATTTTATTACATATGTAGATTCATGTAATCAGCACCACAATCAAGCTACAGAATCTGCCGAATGTTGTGTTTTATACATATATGTATCAGCAGATTTGCCCAATGCAATATGTCATTTGGTTTCCTGACTGCTGCTTCCATGGGCATTGATTGTAGATCAAAATAAAAGGAAATCCTTGACAATGTCAGTACTTTCTCCATTAATCATGAACACAGTATGTGTTCTCTTGAGATTGGCTTTTTTCGTTTTGCATAATGACCTTGAGATCTGAATTTTGTCCTGCAAAAAAATACGTTGGATCCTGAACCTGTGAATATGACCCTGTTTGGAAATAAGATTTTTCTTTGGTTATGTTAATGAAGTCGCATCAGAGTTAAATGGGTCCTAAACCTAATCCCTTCTGAGTGGTGTCTTATAAAAAGAGCAGAATAGACACACAGACACAGAGATATACACAGAGAGAAGAGACTGTGTGAGGCTCCATCTGCAAGCCTAAAAATGCCAAGGAATTCCAGCAATTACTGGAAGGTGAAAGAGACAAGAAGACCTTCTTCAAGAGTCAGTGCCCTGATTTGGACTTTCAGCCTCTACAACTGTGAGATAATACATTTACATACTTTAAAACCACCCACCCACACTATTTTTATTATGGCAGCACAAAGTAACTAGTGATCCACCTAAGTTGTATCACGAGTATGATCTTTTATATGAGTCCAGCAGTCATAAGGTACTATATGACTCAGAGACTACACCAGCATGAGACCAGAAGGACTAGATGGTGCCCAGCCACCACAGCTGACTGCCCTGAGAGGGAATACAATGTAAAGATGCTGATGTAGCAGGAAAAAAAATGAGTATTTAGAACTAGAACCCTATTGGAAGACCACACTTGATGGTCCATCAGACTGGAAGGTCCTCTGAGGACATGGCCCCTGGACTCTCTGTTAGCCCAGAGTTGGAAACAGTACTGAAGCCAACTCTATAGATAAAGAGTGGACTAGACTGTAAGACACAGAGTGATGCTGTCAAAGAATATAACTCCTGGCTTAAATATGTACATGAGGCTGTGTGACCAGCTCCTGTCCAGAGGTGAGATGAGAGAGTGGAGGTGACAAGAATGAGCTGAATTGATATGGGAAGTACAGGGTGGGAAGGAGGAGTGTCCTTTCATGGTGGTGGGGCTAGGGGAGGGGAAAGCAGTTAGAGTTGCATAGTGGTGTGTATGTGGGGGTGGGTGGTGGGGTTATATGGCAAATTCATTTGGATTGTAAACTTTTGCAGTCAAGTATTAAAAACAAATTGAAACCAAGAAACAGTTTAAAGTGTAAATCAATTAAAGCAAAAAAAAAAAAGAATATTGTCTTTTCTATTGCTGATTAATATTCTGACTAAACATTTAATCAAGAATTGTGATATAATACCTGGCTAGTCAGGACCAATATCTGGTAATCACAATAACTGAATCAGTTATGAATCCTTAAAAATTTCCAGGCATTGTGCTCAGTGCTTTACTTGAGTATCTCATTTAATTCTCACAATAACTCTGTGAACAGGTATTTTTATTATCTCATTTTACAGGCAAGAAAACTAAGGTTAAAAGAGGTTAAGTAGCCTTGTCAGGGCTAAGCTGCTAATAAGTTTAGTCTGATTTTGTCTGACCCAGAGCACAAGCTTTTTTAACAAGAACATATATTGAGAAACTAGTATAGCATTTTCTTCTGAGGCCTCAAAGGGAGAAAACCATAGGCTGTGTCCCTCATGGAGTCCCTGGGTTGTGCAAACAGTCTGCATTCTCAGCTGCTAACTGAAGGGTTCGAGGTTTCAGTCTACCAGAGGGGACTGATAAGAAAGGCCTGGTGATCTACTTTTGAAAAATCAGCTATTGAAAATCATGTGGAACACAGTTCTACTCTGACATATATGGAGTCATTACAAATCAGCATTGACTCCACAGCAGCTGGCATGCCAGACCACACTAACTGCCTTGTAAACCATTGCCATCAGGTCTATTCTAGTTCATGGCAACTCTATAGGACAGAATAGGGCCACCTGCCCCATTGAGTTTCAAGGAGCAGGTGGGGGATTCAAATTGCCAACCTTGTTGTTGGCAGCAGAACTCTTAACTGTTAACACCACTAGGACTTCCTAACCATCCTAGTCTCATTATAAATAAAGCCTGGAGAGCATAAGATACTTCCTACAAACTCAAACACTCAGTGTCTGGTGTTAAGCCACTAGGGTAAGATTTACCTTTACAACACATCAAGATTAACTAGATGGCAGACTAAAGACACACTCCTGGATCCCTCTGGAAACCAATACCTGAACTGATAATTAAACAGAGCCTTCTGGACACCTAGTGAGCCCTAGGACACAGCATAGGGCTGTTAATTTGAACTTCATGGGTAACTTCCTCTCTTTCGCTGACCCTGGCTCTTGGTGAGTGCTGACTTTCATGGATTGAGGGTAACTCGCCATTTTAACTTTTTTTCTCTGTCTTGGCCAGCAGACGGAGCTGGGACTTGATTGGCAGCTGGCCTCAGGTGCACTGCTGGTGGTATCAGCGGGTGAAATTGCAACACTTTTAGAGCCCAGCTTTTAGGACTCTGCATCTCGGCACCTTTGGTCTCTCTTTCCGTCTCCAACATTGAACGGCTTGTGCAGCTGCAGGTGGGGAGCTTAAGCAGGACGCCATCTTGTTCCACCTTGAGGTGGTTTACTCATATAGAGGCCTCAGCTGCACCTAATTCCTAGGCCGAGAGGCAGCGCCTGCCCAGAGAAGAGTGTTTTTCTGGCAGAAAAGCAGGATTCTACACAGTGTTGCCTATAGCTGGGGCCCGGCAGCAGAGGCCAGCAGGGCAGTAGCCTTTCGGTATTTTGAACTAGTTTAAAACATCTCAGGTTGGATATAGAGGAGCTTACTTTGCCAGTTGGGAAGAAGGCCCTGTACACCTGAAAACCTTATGGACTTGGGGAGTGCTCAGATATCATTTACTTTTCATTTGAAGACAGCCTAGAGAAACAACTGTGGTCCATCCTCACAGCATCTCTCTGAGGCTTTATTGACTCATGTCAAGCTCAAAAAACAACAGACTCTGGAGAAAGTGGTAACCAAGAAATCACACACATGGCTTCAGAAGGCCCCCAATTGAAACAACCAAAGAGCTTTCCGGGCAAAGAAACTTTTCTGAAATTATCAGAAGGTGAATACAAAAGGATTATATAGAGAGCCCTCCTAGACCTTATACAAAATGCAGCACAGCAAAATGAAAAATTAAGTAGGCTATTTGATCTGGTGGAACACTGGTACTCTGAAATCCAACAGATAAAGAACAAAATCAGACATAGAAACTTCAATTCAAAGCCAAGAAAACATAATGGAAGAAATGGAAAATAAACTTTCTGACTTGGAAGACAGAGCTACTAACTCCAGCATCTATATGAGAAGAAATCAGAAAAAAGAAACAAGAAAAATAAAGAAGCATGTGAGACTCTATTAAGAGGAACAATCTACAACTAATTGGAGTTCCCAAACATGGCAAGACACCTGAGTACACAGAGTATTACTGCTGAGCCGCTGACATAAAACTTCCCAGAAATTATGAAAGAAGAGAATATAGATATCCAAGATCCATATTGAATGCCACTTAATATAGATCTCAAAAGAAAGACACCAAGACATATTATAATCAAGCCAAAGCCAGCCAACAAGCGTAATAAAATGAAACCTAAGCAGCAACTCTTAAAAGCAGCAAGACTCAAAGCAAAGCTAACATTCAGATGGAAACCTCATAAGCTTTCATTGGATTTCTCAGCTGAAACAGTGCTGGCATGGAGACAGTGGCATGACACCTTCAAAGCCTTGAAGGAGAAGAACTTCCAGCCAAAAATTATATATCCTGTGAAACTATCTTTCAAATATGAAAATGAAATTAAGACATTCACAGATAAAAAGAAATTCAGAGACTTTGTGAAAACTAAACCAAAACTACAAGAAATACTGAAAGAATCTCTTGGCTTTGGCTTAGAAGAACAAAACCACTAACTTTATATTTTAGAAGGACACATCATCCAGAATCCTACTCAGTGAGGGAAGGCTCCAAACTCAATCAAAGCTATACTAGTGAAAGAAATGAGCCAGTGATCATGAAAAATATGATGTCATCATATTAAAAAGAGGAATGTACTACAGTCGCACAGTCGTTCCAGATGGAGAGGAAGTTAATAAGACTGGTAGTAATTAAAATTGGATTTATACATAGTTTATTAAGAGGGATCATAGGGGAAGCTTTAAAGCACAATAAAGCTGCAACATATCAAATCAAGAAACATACTACAGGAGTCTCAGCAACCATAAAACCAACCCTGACAAAGGTGAAAAATCAACTCACAAAGAAGAATGTCCCAGAACAGATTAATAAGAACAGAGAAAACATCAACAGAAAGATAAACATCACAATGACAGCACTAAAAACATACCTATCAATAATTACATTGAATGTGAATGGACTGAATGCCCCAGTAAAGAGACATCGAGTGACATCTTGGATCAAAAGACATGACCCATCCGTATGTTGCCTACAAGATACTCATCTCAGGCTTAAAGACATGAACAAACTGAAAATCAAAGGTTGGAAGAATATATATCAAGCTAACAATACACAAAGAAGAGCAGGGGTGGCAATTTTAATCTCAGATAAAATAGATTTTAGTGTAAAATCTACCATCGTGGACAAGATTGGACACTATTTATTGCTAAAAGGTTCAATACACAAGCAGGACTTAACAATATTAAATATTTATGCACCTAATATTAGAGCACCTAAATACATCAAGGAAACACTGACTACACTCAAAAAGTAGATAGATCACTTCACAATAATAGTAGGAGACTTCAACGCTCCACTCTCAGTATTGGACAGATCATCTAGAAAAAAGCTCAGCAAAGACACAGAAGACCTTATTGCCACAATTAACCAACTAGACCTCATCAACATATACAGAACTTTCTATCCATCAGCGGACAACTACACCTTCTTCTCCAATGATAAAGAACAACAATGATTTTAGGAAACATAACATAGTTTCAATTGGAGGACATTATGCTGAGTGAAAGTGGTAAGCAATGAATGGACAAATATTGTCTGAGACCACTACGATAAGAACTTAAAAACAGACTCATGCATAAAACAAAAGACTTTTTGACAGCTGCAAGGGTAGGGAGGGAAGTAGGGTGATGGGGAGAGAGTTTAGATTAGATAGTTGATAGAAATTTGGTAGGGTGAAATCTGTGATAGCACACCTTAGAAAGAAGATCAATATTAACTGGACTTCATAACACAATTATTCCTCCCATGTTAACCCAATATTGCAAGGACAGAGTAGCTGGGGCAGGGGGCCAGGGACTACGTTCTCAGGGAAAATCAAGGCCAACTGGCACAACTAGCATTTTGCTAACAGAGTCTTCTGCACCCCACATTGGTAAGTGGTGTCTGGGGTCTTAAAATCTGCCAAGCTGACATCTGAGGGTACAGCAAATGGTCCCAACTCAACAGAAACAGATGATCACCAAGGACCAAAATGACATGGGGGTACGAGAACCCAGAAGACAGAGAGACCCACATGAGTGAATGACTACATCAACTTGTGAGTGGAAGAACCAGATGGTGCCTGGCCATCACTAGTGACAGCCGTGATAGAGCCCACTAAGTTGAGTCTCACTGGAAACACAAGAATAAAAAGAGGTGCACCCTGAGATCTCCACTAAAAGATTGCAACTGATGGTTCAGGGGCCTTCAGGTTCCCCTGGGAGCATGGCCCCTGGCCCTGATGCTACCCCTGTCCACAAATCATAATGGAGTTCAACTTTTCAGACGGGAATGGATTGGACTTGGTGACACAGAGTAACCATGCCAACTGTACACTTTATGGTTCTGTGCATCTACAGGATGTAGTCCTGCTGACCTCTTACTGGAGGTGGGGGAGTAGGTGGAGAGGAGGGGATAGGAGACTATTGGGAGGATAAGACATGTATGGAGCAGAGAGGAACAGTGTGCTGTAACAGGGCAAGGAGAGCAGTGGAAGCTGCACATAGGTGGACATGCAATTTATACAGGAATGTACACTTTCACTCAATCATAAAAAAAGAAAAAGATTAACTTACACACAGTTTCTTATTTTTATACCTCTACAAAGGAGTCCAGAATCTCTCACTAAGTAGAGATCATTAAGAGGAGGTAAATAGCAGTACAAAGATTTAAAATGCACAGAAATACAGAAATCAAACTCAGAGCCAATTACGAGAAGAATGCCTCTAGGCCCTAAATATGCTTGAGTGGTTTTTACAAAGCCTTATAAAATTCTTATCATTATAAATGAGCAACCCAACTGTTCTGACAATAGGCTTAAATTAATTTACTGACCTGCCAAAAACAGAAGAGTAAATATGTTTTTAATGGAAGTTTCCAAGAAAGGACATTTTAAGATATTTAGCGTATTAGAGATATTGCTAAAAGGGCTCCTGCCTTCTAGAGCTCTTCTTCCCTGAGAGAGGTGGGATCATCCAGGCTCCCAAATGACGTAATTCCCCTCACCAGGTTCTATCGGTTTCCTATGGGTCCTTTCTGCATAGCAGGTTATTGATGATTTTAACAAGCATTAGGAAAGAGCACTGTATAAGGGTGAGACTGCCTTCTCTGAAATGGCTCTAATGATGGCTGTGATAAGCCTGTAGTAATGATAATGATAAAAGCCAATTCTTCCCAGCATCCTTCTTCTGTAGGTGCTGGTTAGGAAATTATTCCTGGAACAATAAAAATAAGGATTGCAGTTTACATCTATGAAATGCTTCATGCTAGGAATTTTACATGTATCATAGCCTCTAATGGTTACAATTCCATTGTTGTTGACAGCTGTCCAGCGGGCCCCATCACATGGTGACCTCATGTACAATGGGAGGAAACATTACTCAGTCCTGTGTCATTCCCATGGTTGGTTATGACTTGGACTATTGTGATCCACAGAGTTTGCAGTGACTGATTTTGGGGAGTTGGAACCTGTTCTGCACCACAGTAACATAAAAGGTTCTGCTGACAGATATATGTGGCTGCCCATGAGGTGCACTCTCTGGAAATCGAACCTAGGCTGCAATGTGAAAGGCAAAAATTCTGCCAGTGAACAACCAACGCTTCATACACAATACTGTGAGTTGAGTCATACGATCATTCCCATAAGATAGGTGGGAAAACAAGTTCAGAGCAATTTGATTGCTTGCCCATGAGCTAACAAGAAGGGGAGCTGGGATGTACCAGGCAGGCTGTTTTGACTATGAACTGTACCTCAGGGTAACAAAATATCTGACGAAAGAAGTTTCCCTTTTTAGAAGTATTCAGCTAGTAAGTGAAACAAGAATGATGGAATTAGAATAGCATCATTTTGCAACTCGGTACGAATTAATGGAATTAATCATTAGGTAGTGATCATTAATGGGTTCTAACATTATAAAAAGACTTAACCACACATTACACACCTCCAACATAACCTATGAAGTGTTGCCAGAGAGTGCAACCTGAATCTCATCAAGCTTCTAAATTTAATTAGCAGCTTGCAGGACACACAAGAGGCAGACTAACACATCCAAAGTATGGAAAATTCTTTTTTTTTTTGACAACTTTGTAGAATACACAATCTATTTTTTGCAATAGAAGAATAGCAAGAAAAAAGGAAAAAATACTTGGAGGGAGACTTAAATTTAAGACATGAAATTAAAAAGCTGATTTTAGGTGCTGTTGGGTCAGTTTCAACTCAGCAAACTTCTGTACAACACAATCCTTTGCTTGTTCCTGTGTCATCCTCACAACAGTTACTGTGTTTGAGCCCATCATTGCAGCTAGTATGTCAGGCTATTTCATTGAGGGCCCTCTTTTTCACTGACTGTCTACCAAGCATGATGTCTTTCTCTAGAGACTGTTCCCTCCTGATAACATTTGCAAAGTAGATGAGATGTTTCATCACCCTAACTTCTAAGAAGGATTCTGACTGTACTTCTTCCAAGAAAAATTAACTTATTTTTCTGGCAGTCCACGGTATATTCAAAATTAAGCAGTAGCAACATACGAGTCTTGTTTGAATACTGGTTGAAACAAACAACTGGGAAAAAAAAAAAAGGGACTACAGGATAGCTGAGGAAATGTGAACACTGATCAGGTATTTGATGATGTTAAGGAGTAATTTGGGGGGGGGGGGTTATAGAAGTGATACCAGGGATTGCATGATAGAATTTTGCAAGACCAATAACTTATTAATTCCAAATACTTTTTTAAACAATATAAACAACAATTATGCATGTGGGCCTTACCAGATGGAATATACAGGAACCAAATTGACTACACTTGTGCTTAGAGCAGATAGAAAATCTCAATATCATCTCAGAACAAGGTCAGCGACCTACTGCAGAACAGACCATCAATTGCTCCTATGCAAGATCAACCTGGAGCTGAAGAAAATTAAAACAAGCCCATGAGAGCCAAAATACGACCTTGAACATATGCCACCCGAATTTAGAGATCATTACAAGAATAGATTTGATGCGTTGAATGCTAACGACCAAAGACCAGGTGAGTTGTGCGATGACGAATTAAAAAGGTCATTAAAAAGACCAGAAAGAAAGAAAAGACCAAAATGGATGTCAGAAGAGACTTAGAACTTGTTCTTGAACATAGAGTAGCTAAAGTAAAAGGAAGGAACGATGTAAGACAGCTGAACAGTGACTATCAAAGGGCAGCTTGAGAGGACAAAGTAAAGTATTATAATGACATGTGCAAAGACCTGGAGTTAGAAAACTGAAAGGGAAGAACACAGTAGGCATTTCTCAAGCTGGAAGAGCTGAAGAAAAAAATTAAGCCTCCAGCTGTAATACTGAAGGATTTTATGGGCAAAATACTGAATGGCTCAGGAAGCAGCAAAAGAAGATAGAAGGAATATACAATATTACTGTACCAAAAGGAACTGGTCGACATCCAACCATTTCAGGAGGTAACATACGATCAAGAATTCATAGTGTTGAAGGAGGGGGTCCATTCTCTACTGAAAGCACTGGTGAAAAACAAGGCTCCAGGAAATGACCAAATACCAACTGAGATGTTTTGAAAAGGAATACAGTGCTGGAGGTGCTCTTTTGTCTATGTCAAGAAATTTGGAAGACAGCTATCTAGCCAACTAACTGGAATAGATCCATATCTGTGCCCATTCCAAGAACAGTGATCCAACAGAATTCAGAAACTAAAGAACAGTATCGTTAGTATCACACACAAGTAAATTTTGCTGAAGGTCATTCAAGAATGGTTGCAGCAGTGCATCCACAGGGAACTGCCAGAAATTCAGGTAGGATTCAGAAAAGGTCGTGAAACAAGGCATGACATTGCTAATGTCGACAGATTTTGGCTGAAGGCAAAGAGCAACTTTTGTCTTTTCATCCCACAAGAGATAAAAGGGAAGGGAAGCATGCAGTGAGTTGAGAAACTCACCCCATCAAAGAAACAGCACGGGTTGTAGAGCGTGTCCTTCAGACCTGAGGTTCCTGAGCCAAGATGCTCCCTGACCAAAAACTGATGTGATACAAGAACCTTTCCTTCAGAGCCAATGAAGAAGGAAAGCCTTCCCCTGGAGCAGATATCCTGAGCTTGGACTTGTAGCCTACTGGACTGTGTAAGAATAAACTTTTCGTTTGTTTGTAAGCCATCCACTGTGGTATTTCTGTTAGAGGAGTACCAGATGACTAAAATAAGGACTAAGGTGTGTCTGGCCCGAGCCATGGTATTTTCAATCTCCTTATATGCATATGAAAGCTGGATGATGAATAAAAAAGACCAAAGAAGAATTGATGCCTTTTGAATTTTGGTGCTGGAGAAGAAATTGAATATACTAGAGACTGCCAGAAGAACAAACAAGTCTGTTTTGGAAGAAGTACAGCAAATGACTCCTTAGAAGCAAGGATGGTGGGGCTTCGGACATGTCATAAGGAGGGACCAATATCAGAGAAGAACATCATGTTTGGTAAAGTAGAGGGTCAGCAAAAAAGAGGAAATCCCTCAGCAAGATAAACTGACACCACGCTGCAGCAACAGGCTCAAACACAGCAGTGCTCCTGAGGGTGGCACAGAACTGGGCAGTGTTTGGGTCTTTTGTACATGCGATTACTTTTGACTTAGAACCAACTTAACACCTAAGGACATGTATTGTTTTTTATTTTGGAGGGGGTGTGATTGATAGAATTGAAGTGTTGATTTTAAAAAGGGAGAACTTAGAGACGCACACTGAAATAATGTCATGATCTCAGGGATTTAATTCTAAATAGTTTTCAGGGAGCAGGCAAGGAAGATGGGCCATGAGTTGACCACTGTTGAAGTCTGATGATGGGTACGTGGGCCTTCACTGTACTGTTGGCTCTACTTTTACACATTTGAAGTTTTCACATAATGCCAACAACCAAAAGCCTAAACCTACTGCCATCTATTCCATTCCAACTCACAGCAGCCCTATGGGAGAAAATAGAACTGCCCCATAGAGTTTTCAAGGAGTGCCTGGTGGATTTGAACAGATAGCCTTTTGGTTAGCAGCCACAGCACCTAACTACTACGCCACTGGGGTTTCCAAATACAATAAAGGCGAAAAAGAATCTGAGAAACAGCAGCCATGAATGAAGGAAGAAGAGACAAACCAGGGAAGCGTAGTATCCCAGGATTCAAGAATAGAAATGTTTTTAGAAGAGAGTGGTCAGGTGGACAAGTCACTGAGGACTGAGGATGACACTCTGAAAAAGGAGCTTATACACCTTTGTCCTCTCTCACTTCAGGGTGTGTTCCCAGCCACCAGGACAACGTACCTTAAAACAGGGATTTCCCTTAGTCTCCTTACTGTATAACTCATCCTTGTCTAACTCAGAACACTAGGCAAGCCTGCTGCAAATTGTATCCTTAGAGTCCCTGAGGCAGGTATTCCTGTATACCTGGTTCTCTGGTGTATCGTTCACACGTCTGTACCCCTTGCCAGTTACTCTGCACTTTGGGTTCTGTTTTAAAAAGAGCTGTTGACATAGGCTTCACTTGAAAATTGATGACACCATCATGAGCAACATAAATTTAGTTGCCAGAATCTAGACTAAAGGTTATTTATTTGTTAATTCTGCGATCATGAAACCCTCTTATTTCTTTCAGATTGATTACGTCAATCACGTTTTCATTTTGGTAGAGATTTTGTTTTGTGTTTAGAAGGAAGGAATCTTTTCTAGGGACACTATTAACTCCTTGGTCCACATTTAGCCAACTCTAATTGCCCTCTATTAAGTCATCTCCCTCTTTGTCTCTCTCTGTCCAGCTTTGTCTTCCCCGCTCAACTTCTACTTCTCTTTTTTTTTATTTCCTTCTGTTAACTTGTCTTGGCTCTGTTAACTAGCTACTATAGGAGGAGAATTAGGTGTCTGGAATTAGGTGTCAGCTCACCTGTACTTGGCTCCTTTAGGTGAGCAAAGGTGGTAGCCTCCCTGCACTGCTTTTCTATTTGCCAGGTTATTGTCAGGTGCCATGCAGATGGTTCTGATTCATAGTGACCCCAACTGAGTGAAAGGCTGCCCATTCCCGTGCCATCCTCACAACTCTTGTTATGTTTGAGCCCACTGTTGTAGGCACTGTGTCAATCCATCTAGTTGAGGGTCTTCTTCAACTAACCTGGCTGACCTTCTAACATACCAAGCGTAATGTCCTTCTCGAGGGACTGGTTCCCCCTGATAACACACCCAAAGGAATGAGACAAAGTCTCACCATGCAAACTCAACCAACCAACAAAAACTAAACCTATTGCCATTGAGTTGATTCTAACTCATGGCAATCCTATAGGGCTAAGTAGAACCACCCTATAGTTTCCAAGAAGCCATGGTGGATTTCAGCTGTTGACCTTTCTGTAAGCAACTGAGTGATTATAATATCACTGTGCCGCCAGATGTGCTTTGTGAGGTACAGGCCTGAATAACTCACCCCTGTATACCTGGTGCTCTGCTGTATGGTCCTCACATCTGGCATCAGTCTTGCTTAGCTTTTTCCCCAGCCCTTCTGGTTTGGCCCATTCTCTTGTGTTCTCAGTGATAACCTTGTCTTCCTTTGAGCTTGGCCTCTGCCTCCCTGTTCCAATAACACACCACTGGAACACTGGTCATCACCTGGGTGGACAGCAGCTACACCTGGCTGTCCCCACATTCAAGCATGAGGCCAGGACAACTGCTGAGACATCCCTGGAGGTCAGAGGTTTTGAGTTATGTGTCATGTGTAGGGAGCACATATGTCTACTATTTCCTGATCTTAGTCAACTCCTTAATGGTACAGAGACCTGCAGCTCATTTATGTCCACTATTTCCTGACCATAGGCAAATCCTTAATGGTATAAAAATCTGCAGCTGGCCACACTAACCTCTGCTGAGATAAGAAAGCATCAGTTGTGCCACATACTCCATCAAGAATGGGCAAGAGATGAGCCTAGGCCCCTTTACTGGCTCATCGTGTAACTGTCTGCCTCCAAGTCTGCTTTCTTCCCAGCAGGTGTCCCCTTTGGGAACACCTGTCTAGCCATGTTTCTCTATACAGGCTGTTGCAGGATCTCATGGGAATAGTCACAGTTCTCCTCCTGCGCCAGTGGTATCCTCCACTTACACACACACAAATAAATGCACACCATTACATGCTCTCATACACAGGTGACCAGGGATTGTATGCGAGTTGCAATTGCCTAATTAAAAAAGAAACTTAGCGGGACTCAAGGGCTTCTTCTGATTGTTTTATATTTTTGTCATGTAGACTCTTAATTTTTCTGGGTGGATGGAAGAATAGATTATTCAAGCTAGAATAGGATGCTGGTTCTGTATTTTGGCATAACTATTAGGTACCATCTTTTTCTTTGTGTAGGTTTGTCTTTGGTGTTAATTCTGAATTTAAGTGTATCTATTTCAAATCCTGTCTTTCCTCTTATTTATCTAAATTGCTTGTCAGGGCCTGGAAAATATAGGAAGCCCCACTGATGACTCCTCTCTCAAGAATTTCAGTTTTATTGTTAACTTCTTTTGAGTAATAGGTACAAAGACCCACTCTAGTGGCCTCAAGAACAGTGGTGTTTGGAGTAAAGATACACTGTCCAGAATCTCATCATTTTTGTACATATTTTCTCTCTCTCTCTCTTTCTTCCTTCCTTTCTCCCTATTCCCTCCATGCCTCCTCTGTCACCTCCTTTTCTCTCCCTCCCTCTTTCTCCTTCCTTCCCCCTTTCCTCTGCTTTCCCTCTCCCTCTCTGCCTACGGCATCCACCTCTCTTCAGGTGTCTACTTGCTTCTCGTTTTTCTTTCTGTGCCATTTCTTAGAGATTGTGCTGCTTCATCTCTTCAGATGGTCCATGATACACAATACAGCCTCATCTGTTATCACTGCTCTAGTCCAGGAAACTTCTGTTTCAAATCCCATCCTTAACCAACTTGCTTCAGTGTATTTCCTAACTCAAATTCCTCAGAGATGGAATGGTTAAACTCAGCTTATCTTTCTATCATGGTCATTGCCCAGTCTGTGGTCTGTTGGGCAGGTGCTCTGCCTGTTCAGTCCCGTATAGTGTGTGTGATGTGGGGAGATCATGGTTAAGCTAGGCAAAACATGGCCAACTAAGGAGCAAGGTCTGTGGAAGGTGGGACAATTTCCCTTAAAAGAGGATGTGGACAAGTAGATACCAATGGATGTCTTTAGCACTTTGGTTAACCAACAATCTCATCAATTATGGACCCACAGAATCAGAAAGTTGAAATAGGTATATATTCCATTTGCTAAAATTCATGTTCCCTACTCATAAGGAAGATATTCAGCCATTCAAGGAATATTTACTTTTGCTTCAGACAAAACATGCCTAAATACCAGGATTTCACATCCACCACGAGTTAGAAGTAGCAAACTAAATAACACAGACAGATACTAATAGCATTGAGAGTCCATACCCAAGAGCCTGACAGCATGGCAGAAAATCTATGAAAAGCAGACACAGGAACCCAAATAGCACAGCAGTCTGGGACCACTTAAAATGTAGGTTAAAAACAGCCCTATGTACTTCAACAGTCCCTGAGGGCATTGCTGTATTGCATCTAGTTAACTACAGCTAATGTTCACATCGGTGAGCCTTGCTTATATAAGGAAAGGCTAAAGGCTAAATTATGTTTAGAATACCCAGTTTACAAAGGCTAGAAATTGTATAATATACTTAAGGAAAATTTCCATGCACTTGAAAATTAGTGTTTAAATGAGTAAAACTGTAGTTATACAAAATAAATCATTTGCTAAGGGTTCCAGAATAACCACAGCCATACATATGTGCCTCATTTTTTAAAGTTAGTTATCAGGATGCCATTTTTTCTTCAAGCTGCCTAGGAAACACCACCCTGTTAAATTTCTCAAAGCAAAGATGTACAACAAGAGGCAGTGAGGCAGAGCATTAACAGCATGTGCTTTGCAGTCAAGTCAATCTGGGTTTGAATTCTGGGATTTCGAGCGGTCTCTAAACATTTCTAAGTTTCCATTTCTGTATCAACAAAATAGTGACAGTGATATATATTTCACAAGGTTCTTATTAGAATTTAATGGTCATGCATACACTTACCTGATTTAAAATTTTTAAATTTCTGTATTTTCATATTGTTGTGTTAAGTGTCATCAGGTCAGTTTGAACTCACAGCAACTCCACGTGACAGAGTAGAAACGCCCCACAGATTTTCTCCACTGCTATCTTTATGGAAGCAGATGATCAGATCTTTTTCCTGAGGAACAGGCAGGTAGGTCTGAACTACCAATGCTGTGGTTAACAGATGAGTCCTTAACCGTTCATGCCATCAGGACTCCTTATATTTTTATATAGTCTTCTAAGGAAATAAACTATGGTCTTGGTGAAGAATACTGAATATAATGTGGACTGCCAAAAGAAAGAACAAATCTGTCTTGGAAGAAACAAACAGACTGTACCTTAGAAGCAAGGATGGCCAGACTTCATCTCACAGACCTTGAATATATTAGCAGGAGGGATCAGTCCCTGGGGAAGACGATCATGCTTCATGAAGCAGAAGGACAGAAAAAAAGAGGAAGCTCCTCAACAAGACGGACTGACACAGCGGCTGTAACAACAGACTCAAGCATAACAATGATTGTGAGGACGAAGCAGGACAGTGCTTTGTGCTGTTGTACATGTGGTCACTATCAGGCGGATGACACCTAAGAACAACAAATATACACTACTATGCATCTGTCAGTTTGTGGTACTGGGGTAGCTTGTGTGTTGCTATGATGCTGACAGCTACGCCACCGATATTTCAAACACCAGCAGGGTCACTCATGGTGGACAGGTGTAAGTGGAGCTTCTAGGGTAAGATAGACCAGGAAGAAAGGCCTGGGGATCTCCTTCCAGAAATTAGCCAGTGAAAGCCCTCTAGGATCACAGAATATTGTCTGAAACTTCAACTCACTTACTTTGGACATGTCATCAGGAAGGACCCGTCATTGGAAAGGAACATCATGTTTGGTAAAGTAGGGTTCAGCAAAAAATGGGGGAAATCCTCAGTGAGATAGATGGAGACAATGTATCAGTGGACTCAAATATAGCAAGATTCATGATGGTGGCACAGGACTGGGCAACATTTTGTTCTCTTATACAAGAGGGAATCATGCTTTGGAGCCTACTCTGGCAACCAGCAACTACAAAACAATGAAATCCATTTTCCTTTGATTTAAGTGGTTCCCAATGATTGCTTTTCCCGTAGGGGAGTGAATCTCAACAGGGAAAAATGACAATAACTTCAGCTTGAATTAGTTTATCATATTCACCAAGGAGTTACATCGCTTTTCTAGGGAGGTGGAACAGAGAACAGGAAGCCCTAAGAGGGACTAGGAAGGAAAGGATGGCTCCCAGGATCCAAGTGGAAACGTGAAGACACAGGGTTTTTTGTTTGTTACTATAGATGTTGTGGAAATGGGGTGGAAGGAGACAGTAGGGGATGTTTAAAGAGAGACAGTGATACAGGAAGGCAGCCAGAGAGGTACAGAAGCCAATTTTTAATTATCACAGAATTATTCCTCAGGCATTGCCTTTGTTAAATTATGACTTTAAAAGACCTCAAAAAGGACAATTAGAGAATTTTAGTCTGTGTGATGTTACCTTATCCCCACCTATATATACCGTCTTTTGTGGGAGACTTGATTCAAAGTTCAAAAAGCCACCAAGAAAGATTGGATGACTATGTCTCCATAGTCGAAATCCTTGCTTAAGAAGTACTTCAGTCACATGGTCTGCCTGCCTGCCTGCCCAAGAACCCAATCACTTCAGTCATTTTCTTCAAATAACCATTATTACATTCCTTTTAAGAATAAACAACTTCAGGCTTTCCAGAATCCCTGGTAGATGAGAGAGAAATTTAGCTGTCAGTCATAGAGTGAAAACATCAAATTCCCAAGCAGAACATCAAAAAAGCAGAGGGCATATTCACTTCATGCTCTTTCCTAGACCTAGTATAATAATGTGCATTGAACAAATGTAAAAATAATACAGGTATTAATGCTTCCTTTCACCATGAACTTGCCTCATCAAACTAAAAGCAAAGATTCCTTCTCTAAACTAAGCTGTAAATCTGACAGTCTTCAATTACTCGTTAGATCTATGGCTTCATTTCATCGTATTAGTCTTTTTATTTTTTTAATTTTTGGAGATTCTTGTACCTTTTTTTAAATAAAGGATTAAACATTTTTCTGATATACCAGGGACTTAGGTTTGTTTCCTTTTAATAAAAGTGGGTTTCAGCATCAGTAGATCCCTATTATTGTTTTAGAGCCAAATTCTAAAAAAAAAAAAAAAAAAACACAATAGAAAGGATGCCCGCCATATTCACCTACTAAGCTAATATAACAGGAATTTTGGAAACAGGTACTGCAAAGTCATACATCATTTTGTGAGCACCTGACTAAATAGTAGTTAAATCCTCTTGTCTTGGGATAAGTCAGGAGAACTCAGCATCACCTTTTACAGAGAACACTGGGAATGGGAAAGAGGTTTGAAATTGTGTGCCAGCCTCTGTCACTTGGTTGTGGAATTGCTTCGCTGAATGCTTTGCTGATGATTTTTAAGGCTGGATTCCTGTTCATCAGGAAAGAGTTTTGTGATTAATTAGTGACATCTCCCTTAGGTGCTGGTAGGTTTGACACATTTGCCATTTTAGCAGAAAATCCTTGACAATGGAAAATTTAGAATTTGTGATTATGAGCATTCATCACCTTTCCTGCAATCCATGATTTATAGTAATTTGTAAGTTTTATTGTAGAATATATTTTATATGTATTTAAGAGAGCCACTGTCATAGATTGAATTGTGTCCCCCCAAAATATCTATCAGCTTGGCTAGGTCAAGATTCCTAGTATTGTATGATTGTCTACTGGTATGTTATTTGATATGATTTCCCTATGTGTTGTAAATCTTATCATTATGATGGTAATGACAGGGTTTGGGGCAGTTGTAGTGATGAGATCTGTAAGATTAGATAGTGTCTTAAACCAGTCTCTTTTGAGATACAAAAGAGAGAAGAGAGCAGAGAGACAGAGGAATCTTACAGCACTAAGAAAGTAGTGCCAAGAGCAGAGTGCTTCTTTTGGACCTAGGGTTCCTACAAGAATAAGCTCCTAGACCACAGGAAGATTGATGACAAGGGCCTTTCTCCAGAGCTGACAGAGAAAGTCTCCTTCTGTACCTAACGTCCTGAATTTGGACTTCTCGTCTACTAGACTGTGAGAAAATAAATATTTCTTTGTTAAAGTCATTCTCTTGTGATATTTCTGTTGCAGCAGCACTAGGCAACTAAGACAGTTACCATTCCGAAAACCTACCCCCAAATTTTGTGCTCGAAACAACAGTTTTATTATACTTACAGACTCTATGGGTCCAGAATTCACCAAGGGCACAGTGGGGATAGCTTGTCTCTGTTCCGCAAAGTCTGGAGACTTGGTTGGAAAGTCTTTTAACAGACTGAGGGTAACTCAATGGTTGATGGCAAAAATCATCTACAGGTTTGCTCACTCATGTTTCTGGTGATTAGCTGTCAGTTTGGACTTCAACTCCTCCACTGGGGCTGTTGGCCAGAATGCATGTACATAACTTCTCCACGTGACTGCTTGCACTTCCTCACAGCATAGTAGCTAAACTGAAACACTAAACCCAGTGCAGCTGAGTCGATTCTGACTCATAGTGACCCTGCAGGACAGAGTAGGACTGACCCATAGAGTTTCTAAGAAGCACCTGAGGGATTTGAACAGCTGACTTCTGGTTAGCAGCCATAACCCTTAACCACTACACCACCAGGGTTTCCATATGGTAGCTAGGTGCAGAAAAACAATCAGCAGGAAGATTTGTTGCTTTTTATGACAGTCTTAGAAGTCTTGTAGTATAACTTCTGCCATAGTTTTATGCCTTCCCAGATTCAACAAGATGGAACATAGACCCTTCCTCTCAATGAGAAGAAAGCCAAAGTCACATTGTAAGAAGAGCATGTTGTCATAATGCAAGTACTTGAGGCCAGGAATATTAACATGTGATTCAGGCAGACTCAGCAACAGAGGTGCAGTAGGTGCAGTCATGCTAGTTTTATTCGAGCAGCGGTGGCAGGCAGGTACAGCATTTCGTAGCCACGCCACCTCATGGTACAGTGGCCTTATATACAGTTTTACACAAAGGTGGCTAGCAGCCAAATACATGAGCTCTTAAGGCCAGGTAGGTTATATAACAAGGTATGTTATACTGCTGAATCATTCTTATCTAGAAGGCCTGTGCTTGGCTGGAAAGCCTGAGCAAGACAACCTTCTGGGCTATCCCTGCATTTCACCCCAAAGGGTGTTTTGCTCACCATACAGTCTATGCATTAATTCTTCTGCAAGGGTCCCTGGGTGAGGCATGGGGCTATATTGATCCACACAACACAACAACAATATAGACAGCAACAACAAAAAAATAAGCCCACAGGCTAGTCCCAGTTTAGTGTGGCCTGCCAAGAATATCCCAGCTTATGCTACCATTTGGCCAGGGTGTCCTCAGTGAGGCTAGTAATAGACTGTATTTCCTCCCTCATTTGTTGTAATGCCTGACTAGTATTGTTATGGGCATCAGGAATGTAGGTGCTACATTCTGTGTGGAGGAGACGGCTGCCATCAAGATGTCCAAAGCCATGCACTTTTGCAGTACCACTTTTCAGAGCTGGTACACTTCCTCATCTAGTAGGGTCAGGTCCTGGTGCGAGGCATTCAGAGCCCTGGTGGTGTGCAGTGCCAGTGCTGTCACCTGTGTCTGGGTCACTATAGTAGCAGCTTGGGGCATAAACAAGGCCAATGGGTAAATACCACCATGTGGTATGCTTTACCAGCTGTCAGTACCAGAAAGCATTCCAGTTGCTGGGCTTGTTGGGCAGGGACTTCAAAATATGGCCCAGTATGTGTGGTCATCCCCTCGTACCCTGGCCAGTCCAACTAAAAAACAAGTAGGGCCATCCATGAGAGCCCCAAATCCATAGACTCCCCCAGGGAGTCTTTTTCTTTTCAAATTTTTGTTTCCCATATTGTGTGGTATCATTCTGTGGGGCAAGGTTCTGGCACAGGCCCACAGGAGTCCATCCAAAACTGGGTTCCTCCTGGAGTCACCTGCTCTAAGCACACGGGGGCCTTGTCCCACAGTTCAATCACCTCAGTGGTAAGCCACCCCAGGTCATCCCAGATGGCATAACCTACCCAGGGCTGGACATGGTTTGTTTTCTCTCTCACCAGGAGCTGCACATGTTCCCAGGTGGCAGTCCAGAGGGAGTTTGTTATGCCCCATTCTCCCAACCATGTCCAATTTTCTCCTGTGGCAGGATGAATTCTCCAGGGGAGGTTTCCTGTAGCACAAATCCAGCATGCTGATTGGTTGGCAATCTCTGCCAAAGTGTGAGCCCAGTTAACCAAGCTGTTTCCATTGGCTAGCCTACAGCCACAAAGAGAGATTCAAGAAACTAGTAGAGGGAGGTCACTCCCATTTGGTAAGGTATAGGCCACTAGTCCATCCTGGAACAAGAGGGTAGCTGTCAAGTGGGGCCTCCCTGACCTCTCATATCAGACTTTAGCCCATGTATCAGTAGGTAAGGTAGGTTCAGTATGGAGAAATACAGGCCCTATGTATACAGACCAAACACTGAATACAAATACACCTTTGAGAATGGCGGACACTGCAGGAAAGGATACTGTAATCTTTGGGAGGCCACTCAGTCAGTATCCAAGTATAGGCATTTAAATCCCTCTGTTCCCCAATCCCCCACAGGGACACTAAACCAATCCAAGTGAAGGGCTCTATTTTCATTTTCTGAGGCCGTGTCCACTTGACAGTTTCTCCCCATGTAGGACTGTGGGAGCCGGGAGGAGGATGTTCCCTAGGCAAACTCTTGCTAGGTTTTAGAAATTCTTCTGCTGTTACAATCTGCAGCTGCTTAGGTGCAGCCATATACTGAGTGATCAAATCCACTGGGGCTTCTCGCCCCTGGCAGGGGCACTCATCTAATGTTTGTATTATCTGCCACATCCTGGCTCTCCAATTTCTCGGAGCACCGTCTGGTGAACTCACTTGTAGAGCTTGTTTTAATATGTCGTGATACCTCTCTATCATCCTTGCAGCCTGGGAATCATAAGGGGTGTGGAATTTCCACTTGACCAGTTTCTCTTTGGCCCACTGCTGCACCAAATCCCCAGTAAAATGAGTCCCATTGTCTGATTCAGTTAGCTGGAGGTACCTGTAGCTGGCAGTGAGCCACTTCATGGCCTGCAATACCATCTTCTGGTCTGTGATGGCAGCTGGATGGATGGCTAGTAGACTTGTAGCCATGTCTACTGCCAACACTATATACTTACTCCTTTCAGACAATGGTAGGGGTTTAATCCCGTCTATCTGCCAGCATTCCAGGGGCCACAGCCTTTGTCGAATCTGTCCAGAGTGATAGGCACTCTTCGAGGGTGCTCTTTAGAGCACACTTGGCAGGTGTCTGTCACTTGCTATACTTTCTTGTATGTGACTGGCAAGTCCCAGGCCTGCACTGTTGCCTACATAGAGAGTGGTACACCATGTAGTAATCAGTGGTGCGGCCAAGTGGCCATAACCTGTCCATTGGCCCATACCAAACAGTGGACTCTGGCAAGGACGTCAGCCTCATCATTGCCTGGGTGTCACCATGGGTTATGTCTGGTCACATGGTATGTAGTGGCCTCTTTCTGGTGACTAATGTCCCATAGTTCCTCCCACATGTCCTGTCCACAAAGCAGGCTATTCTCTACTGTCTATTGATTATACTTCTAAGCAGCAAGCCACAAAGTTAGTCCATGGAATACTGCCCAATTATCAGTGCAGATGTAGCGAACCAGGCTTTTGGGAAAGCACCATCCATACTGCTTGCAGCTCAACCCGTTGACTGCTTTGCCCAGTGCCAGAATGCCATCAGATGGTCTCTGTCCCTGGCTGATATGTGGCCACTACCCACTTAGCAGAAGTGTCCTGGCTTGAACCATCTGTATACCAGGCACTAGCAGGGACTGGGGCCCTTCCCACCATATACAGTCAAGGTTCTGGTTGCGGAACGGGGTACTCTCCACCAGCATCTCCGTCAGCTGTAAAAGACAGGGGACCCAATACTCCTTGTAGCTCTTTACTCAGAGGGGATGATGACAAGAAGAGTCTTTGCTGTAGGTATGCTCCCCATTTCACAAGAGTAGGGGTTTTGGCAACCCCACTTTGAGGATTTGCTGTCCAATCCTGCACCCAGTCCACTATGGGGTAGGTCACCTGCTCTGTAACCACAACAGTTCAGGTAATGGCTTCTGTGACCTGTAAGGCTGTATAGACAACAGTTAGCCATTTCTCTACCACTGTATAGTGCTGCTCAGCACCCTTCCATAGTGGTGACCAAAACCCAATGGGCATTCTAGTTAGTCCTTGCCACTGCCACAACTCGTAGCCAAAACCCTCAGGTGTGACATGCACCATGAGTTTATCTGGCAAAGAAGTATCAAAAATCTTAAGAGTGTGGGCCTGTTGCATGGCCCGTTTGGCTACCCAGAAGGCGGTCTGCACTTCCTCTGTCCAGTCCCAAGTGGCCCCTTTCTTTACTAGAGTATACAAAGGCCACAATATCTGGGCCAGATACAGGATAAATACCTGCCAATTTCCCACAAGACCTAGGAATTCCTATAATTGCTTAACAGTGCTAGAGACAAGGAAAACTTGCACTCTATCTATCACTGCTTCTGGAATAACTTTAGTCTTACCCGATCAAAAGCTCCCAAGAATTTGACTTATAAGACAGGCCCTTGACACTTGGCTTCGTTGAACTTGCAGCGCCATGATTGCAAGTGTTGCAAAGTGCTGGCACCACCTGTTCAAGCAAAGGGAGAGAGTCACTTGTGAGTAACAAAGTGTCAATATAGTTGCATAACTCAGAGTGTTTCCACAGTGCCACATGTTCCACCAGAAGACACTGCATATAGTGGGGCTGTGCAGGTAGCCCTGGAGCAGCACCTTAGACGTCTACTGCCTCCCTTCTCATGTGAGTGCAAACTGGTCCTGCCTCACTTCAGCTACAGGGGTGGAAAAGAAGGCATTAGCAAGGTCAGCCAAGAAATGATAGGTGCCTAACTTGTGGCTCAAAGTGTCTATCAGAGCACCACTTTATTAACTCATGGTAGTCAACCATCATATGCCATGAGCCAGCCACACTGGTGAGCTGAAGGGGCTTTGGGCAAGCCTCACTGTTTGCATTCAGTGCAACTATGCAATAGTTTTCTGGATTTCCTTATGTCCTCCTGGGAGGTAATACTGATTCACATTTCCAACCTGCCTAGGAACAGGCAGCACCACTGGGGTAACTCTGGCTAGACCCTGAACTAGGGCTTTTATGGCCCTCAGCCACAATCTAAATTCCCTGACTACTGCTGGCACCACCTGGCCATGCAGGTGTCTATACCCAGAATGTATTGTGGCGCTGGAGAAATAAGAACTCTTTAAACCCTAGACGGCAGGTGGCCAATGGCTAATGGTAACTGGGCCTTTTCTACCAGAATGGTTTGGCCACCATACCCATCTATCACTTGCAGGGGCCCAGAGAACTTTTGGGGGTTTCCATGGGTTAGAGAGCACTTGGCCCCAGTATCTACCAGTGCCATGACACATTGCAAATCTGAGGGAGACCAGTATATGGCTAGTTCTACATAGGGCCTCTGGTCCCCAGCAGGGCTCCCATTCCTCGTGTGGGGACCTTGGCCTAGATCCTAGGTGAATCACAAGGCAGCTGAGCCATCATAGTCACAGGGGTCCTCCAAATAATCTTGGGGCTGTACAGCTTGTGCTCTTTCTTGTGCCACTTGGCGGGAGCCTCCCTTTCTCTCCCCCTTCCTTGACTTAGGGGTAGCATAATGCTGTTTAGCCTTTAATTACTGCCACAGCTCCAATAGTGTTCCATTAGGCTTCCCATCAACCTTTTCTTGGCTGACACCTGCTACCAGCAGGTCAGCCCACATCTGTGGCTGGGTTACCTTGAGGGGTCCCTTTTCCCTCTGGGGCCTCTGTTCCCTGTCTAAGACTTTCAGGGTTTACACCCTACACTTCTGCTGAATTGTATCAACCTCCCCCAAACTGGCTATCACCTGTGTGACCTCAGTGATAGGTCGATTAACAGAGGGGGTCAGCACTACAAGCAGGACCCAAACATAGAAGCAGGATTCATTTGCCAAAGGGTGCCAATATACCTGGCATAAATATCTCTTCATCAGGTCCCAGGGCATTTAAGTTATAGATGGCATTTTTCATGTCTGACTCCCATACGGCATTTTGCAGTTCTAGTTATGACTGCCACTTACTAAGTACTTTGGGAAGGTTACTGGCGTTAGCCCACACAACCCTGATTGCTGCCATCAGCCACTCTATCAGGGGGTGTACTGCATCATCTTCAGCAAACAGATACTGCAAACACTGATGAAGGGAGGGTTGAACAATAATGGATGCTAATTTTTCTATTTCCTCCTGAGTCAGCATGACAGTATCTGTCTCTATGTCTCACAGCCATAATACCCAGGCAGCCAGCGACTCACCGCCCTTTTGGTGAAACTCACTAGCTAAACCCGTCAACTCTGACAAAGTATATGGCCTAATGACCAAATGATCAATAATCCTGGCCAGGGCATCACCCCCTTGCAGGCACTGAGTTTTCACCTTCATATGTGAAGGGCAGGCATGCAATCCCCCCTCCTTGTGGATGCTTCTTCCTTGTCTCAGAAGTCCACGATGATCGGGGCGGTGGGTCACATCCTCATGGGAGGTACTGGAGTGGCTGGCTGAGAAGACTTTTTCCAGTGTGGTTGTTCACTCCTGTTCCTGTCATAGATGCTCTTGGAGGCTGTCTACGTCAGCGTGGAGTTCCCTTGCTGCAGCTCATGCCTCTAGCTCTGCCTCCACAGCCACCATCAAGACCATAAGAAAGACCCAGCCCACCATCCCGGCACCAGCCTGGGTCCCCTTTTTCTCCAAAGTTTCCCTCAGAGCATGCAGGGTTTTGTCAACAGTAGCTGACATCCTGTCTACCTTTGGCCAGTGCTGGGGAAGGTACAAAGCTGACAGGACCATTGCCACCAGGGACTACATACTTGAGGGTGGCCAGCCCTGTGTTTGCTGAATCCCGCCGGGGATTACGCCAGTTGTCATAACACGTGTACTTGAGGCCAGGAATATTAACACATGATTGAGGCTGACTTAGCAACAGAAGCACAGTAGGTGCAGTCATGCTAGTTTTATTGGAGTAACGGTAGTGGGCACATAGAACCATTCAGCAGCCACGCTACCTCATGATGCAGTTGCCTCATATACAGTTTTACACAAAGGTGGCTGGCAGCCAAATACATGAGCTCTAAAGGCCAGGCAGTATGTAATATAACACATAACACAGTATGTGATACTGCTGAATCACTCATCCAGAAGGCCTGTGTCTGGCTGGACAGCCTGAGGAAGACAACCTTCTATGTTATCTATCCCTACATGTGTGGTACGGGAGATACTGATACAAGCAGTTTTAGAAAATACGATCTGCCACAGTTTCCTAATGGTGAATGTGCTAGCCACTTCATTTCAGTACACTTTGTAGTTTCTTTTTTGCTCTGTAATTGTTTGCCTAAAGTAATAAAAACTTGAATAATCTGTGAAAAATGGTTGACAGTAACAGATCAAACTCTAAGGAAAAGTTAGACATTCCTAAATCATTGTACGAATACTTGTATAGTAAACCAGTGATCGTATCAGGAGGTAAAATCCAGAAGAAAGTCATCACCTTGATATACATTTTAGTCTTTGGAAATACGAGTTTTCTAATGGTTTCTGGATGTTTTTCTAGAGAAGGTTGAGGATCATAAAGTCTGACAATTAAGTTCATGAACTCATCCTAGAAAAAGTGCTACATACCCCATTGCTGAATATCACTATGGCCTTCTTCAAAATACTCCCCATGGGAAACTGTGCACTGATACCAGCACCTAATCCACCCTTCAAAGCAATTTTGCAATTCTTTTTCTGGAATGCCCATCATAGTTGTCATCATATAACCCTCGGGGTCCTGAATGTCATCAAAATGTCTTCTGTTCAATATTTCCTTTATCTTTGGGGGCCAGATCTGATGAGCAGGGAGGGTGTTTCAATACAGTTACTTGTTTACTGGCTAAAAACTCCCTCACAGACAACTATATAGTTAAGTTCACGAATTTGCCACCATGCTACCATGCACAATGGCCATTCCAGAAAAACTGCCACAAGGGCTTCAAAAGGTGCATTAAATGCTGGTGGTGGTGCATTAGAGTACTTGGAAGGTGACTGTAGTGATATTCAGCACTGAGGCATGTAGCACTTAGAACAATTAAGTTTGCAGACTTAATTGTTGGACATCGTATGCTCATAATAGTAACAGACCAGATATATCCAGTCTAACTCAGGGTTTCTCAGCCTTAGCATGATTAGCATTTTGGTCTAGATAATTCTTTGTTGTGGGTGGCTGCCCTGTGCATCGGAGGATGTTTGGCACTGTCTCTGGTCTCTACCAGATACATGTGGATGAAGCTCCTTCTTCCCCTAAAGTCATGACAATCAAAAACGTCTGCAAAAACTGCCACAAGTCCTGTGGAGACAAAATCATCCCTAGCTGAAAACCACTGATCAACTCTAGTTTGTGAGGCTGCAAAACATATTCCCCAGAAATCATTCTAAAGCTATTCTTAAAAGGTTTACATAACCTGATATTGTAGGAGCCTCTACAATTTGCAACCCATTTTCAGTTCATGGTTCAAGACATTTATGATTGTTAAATTCAATTTATAGCAGCCCTAAAGGACAGAGTAGAACTGTCCCGTGGGTGTCCTAGGCTGTAATCTTTACAGGAGCAGATTCCCAGGGTTTTTCCTCCCGCAGAGCTGCTGCTAGATTTGAACCTCTGGCCTCTCTGTTAGCAATTCAGAACATAACCATTGTGCTGCGTGGGCTCCTTTCAAGATATTTAGCATCTAGTCAAAGGAGTCTTTTCCTTGTTAACATTTATTCTACAGGGTAGAGTCTCTCTTTTCTCGCTAAAACTACGGGATTAAGTCAGCTGGAATAATGGAAGCGAAAGGGAGGAAGAAGCTATTACTGTATTGGCTCACCTTGCTGGAGAAGGGATGGGTGTGCCATCGGAGAGGGGCGGTGTTAGCACAGCTGCACACACACTTCCCCGTCACCCACCCTTCACAACCTGCCCTTCCTACTCTGCAGGGAGAAGGTGTTAGTGGAAAATGAGTCCTCGCCTCAGAAGCAGTGTAGTGATTATTCTATTTCTCGCAGTCACATCCACAATTTACTTCGAGCTGCGAGTGCACATTGAGAAGGTGTGAAAACAAGGAACAGTTTCCACCCCTGAGGCGTTACGGCATCCAGGCTGCGAGAAGAAAGATGAGCACGACGTCAGTGTGGCATGTTGGTAAAGGGAGATGATAGAATGGGTGGAAACTGGATCCTTTCCCATTTGCTCACCAGTCTCCAGACACATTTGAATGTAGGAGGTGATGCTGGCTATGAGGTTGACGTATATGGTACTTTATTTACAAATAAGTTGATCCTTAAAGTAGATTTGAAATTCATCATAATTTATTTTCCCAAAGGAAAATAAAGTTCTTTTGTGGGTTATGCTCCCAGATTAGCAGACAGAAGTCTACTTAACCCCTTCAGCACTGTGCTGCAGGACTAAAAAACATTGTCACTTGTCACTATGTGTAACGGGGCTTCTAGGGAAAGCTGCATTGAGATTTCCAATGCTATGCCAGAATTGAATTTCCTCTCATTGCAAGCCAGGCAGCAGGCTCTCTTACAGCTCCTCTTCAATTTAGCAAACTTTCCGGGAGCACCTAGAATGTGCCAGCAAGAGGTAGATTCTGGGGCTTGAACGAGAAAATGGGTTTCTGCTTTTAAATAGTTTAACCCCTAGTCCTGCTGTCTGTTAGTTTGTTGTCCTGTGGAGGTCTGTGTGTTGCTATAATGCTGAAAGCTGTGCCACCAGTATTTCAAAAAACAAGAGGGTCACAAATGGTGGACGGAGTTCAGTGGTGCTTCCAAACTGAGAGAGACTAAGAAGGAAGGCCTGGTGATTGACTTCCAAAAAGTGGCCAGTGCAAACATTATGGATCACAATGGAACACTGTCCAATATAGTGCAGGAAGAGGAGCCCCCTAGGTTGGAAGGCACTCAAAATACACAGTGGCCACAAGGATGGACTCAAGCATGCCAAGGACCGTAAAGAATAGGCCACATTTCATTCCATTATAGGTAAGGGTGACACAAATCTGTCCTGACTCAATGGTAGCTAACACTGTGCACCACTCCAAACTCTGGTACACACTCTGTGCACGTCCAAGAGTAAAGATCCTGTTTCTAACCTGTAGGTGACATCTGTGGTGGCCTGAGGTTGGGGATCTCATAGGAAAAGGACTGGGATGGATCTGGGGACTTCTGCTTATACATTCTGTCTCCCTTTAGGGCCCCTGCCTAGTGAAACTACCTTTCCTAATAACCAACTACTGCAGCACAGAAGGTAATTTCACAGTTTCTCCCCAAGCCTCCAGTGTCTGAAAAGCAAAGAGAAAGTTGCTTTAAGAAAAAGAGTGCAAGCTATCACTCCAGTGAAGGTGTGGAGAGATATGACTCCTTACTGTCTCTGTCCTAGTCCCATGACCTATGAAGAATTGGAGTGTGATATGTACTGAGGTGCTGAAAAGTGCCATTGTAAAGCTGGGGCCAGGTCTTCGGATGCTGTCATGTGCAAAATTACTTTTGATGCCATGGTATCCTTCAAGTATACTACCAGGGAAGTTGTCCCAGCAGTTACAGAAGAGAAAGGCCTGCAGATCAAATTGAGATGTTCCAATAACATGGCTTATTAAATCCATTTAAATTTTACAGCATGAAGCAAGGGGAAGGAAATGAAGTAGGTTAACCCACTTAGGGTAGGGTGCAAGCTGGGTGCTGATTCCTGTGTTGTGCAGTGCTAATGTTCTGTCTGTTTCTCTGCTGCATCAGCTATGCCTGCTGATGGGAAAGCTTCTGAGAAACAGAACTGAACGTGGGGCTCAGCAGATGGAAGGTGCCTGAAGCCAATACACAAATGCTTTGTCAGAAACACAGGGGCAAGGAGACCTGGCCAATAACTGCAGCTTGCCGATTTGTCTGCTGTACAGCTATGGGTTTTATCTGCATTTCTAGGGCAGAGTGCAATTGATGCTAAAGTGGGACGGAAACAGGGGTCTTCAAATTGATCAATTTGGAGACGATTTAGCTGTCAGCCTGGAGGTACCCTGTTCTTCTCTGTACAGCCCAGCTTCTCAGATTATTTGCTCAGAATACAGACTGAATGCAATAGGAGACAGTCCTGACACACACCTTTCCTGAATTTACACCACACAGTATCCCCTTGTTCTATTGGAACAACTGCCTCTTGATTCATGTACTGATTTCTCACGAGCACACTTAAGTGTTCTGAAATTCCTATTCTTTACAATGTTGTCCATAACGTACTACGATCCACACATTTGAATGCCTTTCCCTAGTCAGTAAAACACAGGTAAACATTTCCTGGTATTTTCTGCTTTCAGCCAAGATCCAGCTGATATCAGCAGTGATATCCCTGCTTCCACACCCTCTTCTGAATCCAGTTTGACTTTCTGGCAGTTCCCTGTCACTATACTGCTACAGCTGCGTTTGACTGATACTCAGTAAAACATTGCTTGTGTGTGATATTAATGACATTGTTTGATCATTTCTACATTCTCTTGGAACACCTTTCTTGAGAATAGGTAAAAATATGGATCTCTTTCAGTTGATTGGCCAGGTAGCTGTCTTTATAATTTCTTGGCAGAGACAAGTGAGCACTTCCAGTGCTGCATCTGCTTGTGAAATGTTTCAGTTGCTATTCCATCAATTCCTGGAGTCATGTTTTTTGCCAATGCCTTCAGCAAAACTTTGACTTCTTCACTACCATCAGTTTCTGATTATTAGCTACCTCCTGAGATGCTTAAATGTTCACTTTTTTAAATATAGTGATTGTGTATTCTTTTCACCTTTGTTTGATGCTTCCTGCATTGTTTAATATTTTTCCTATAGAATCCTTCAATATTGCAACTCAAAGGTTGAATTTTTTCTTCAGTTCTTTCAACTCAAGAAATGTCCAGTATATTCCTCCCTTTTGGTCTTCTACCTCCGGGTCCTTGCACATCTCATTATAATACTTTGTCTTCTCAAGCTGTCCTTTGAAATCTTCTGTTCACCTCTTTTACTTCATCATTTCTTCCTCTTGTTTTAGCTACTTGACATTCAAGAGCAAGTTTCAGTCCCTTCTGACATCCGTTTGGTCTTTTCTATACTTTAAATGACCTTTTACTTTCGACATTTATCATATTCTGGATGTCCTTCCACAAATCATCTGGCTTTCAGTCATTAGTATTCAATACATCAAATTTATTCTTCAGATAGTCTCTAAATTCAGGTGGGATGTGTTCCAGGTCATACCTTGGCCCTCGTGGACTTGTTCTGATTTTCTTCGGTTTCAGCTTGAGCTTGCATATGAGCAATTGACGGTCTGTTCCACAGTTGGCCTCTGGGCTTGTTCTGACTGATGATATTGAGCTTTTCCATTGTCTCTTTCCACAAATATAGTCAATTTGATTACTGTGCATTCCATCTGGTGAGGTTCATGTACAGAACTAGACTATGCCACTCCTGAGAGTTGAAGTTCGTTTTGGGGAGGATGTGCGTGTGATCTGATAGTCACGCAACAGATGAACAGGAAACATAACTGGACAGGAACACCCAGACTCAGTCTGGGATGCCCTGCTAAGGTCCACACCCATCGCTTCTTCCCCTCATCCCAGTTCTGGAATTAGAGCTAAGTACATCAGATTCAGGGAAAGTATCACCAGGGACTACCATCTTTATCTGGAGAGCAGAGGGGGGTTCTAGGGCAAAACCAATCTTGTGGGTGTGGAAAGGGATTCTCTAATGCAACAATGGTAGATATTTGCCCTGTGGACCACTGATTAGAGGAAGGAGGAACTGGGGATAGGAGAGCAAGACAAGAAATTTGAAAGTACCTGTAGGGCTTCCCTATATAGCATTAAACTTCTCTTCGGTCAGGAGGAGAATTACATACAGTGGGCAGCTTCAAACTTTGCTATCTAGATGTTTATGATCACACAGCATGCAGATAGAAGGCACTTGAATTTATCCCTGTCTGCAGGTTGGGTCAGGAAATTGCCTTTGAGTCATGGAGAATCCACAAGCTACAAGCAGAGATGTGCTCCATAGGATCTTCATGGCTCTGACCTTCTGGAAGCAGATCACCAAGTCTTTCTTTCAAGACAGTTTCAAGTGGGTTCAAACCACGAACCTTTTGGTAAGCAGCCCAACACTTCGCTGTTTACGCTACCCAGGGACTCCGTCTCTCCCGTGTCATTTCCCAGGTTCTCTCTCTCACGCTTCAGTTAAGCCTGGTTATCTCACGTGTAGTTTGTGAGGCTGTGGTGGTGACGTGGAGCGTTACGGGGCAGGGCAGAAAAGGGCAGGGCAGCCTGCTCGGCAGTCACTCCTTGAGACTACCCCTGGGGAAGGAGGCGTGTCCTACTGTGCGGCCTCCCCTCAGACATCAGCAGATGTGTGAGCAGGAAAAGAAGCATCTGCCAGGTGGACGATTCAGAAGACAAATGTCCTTAGTCACAAAACCAATGTAACTTGACTGCAATAACAAAGTGTGCTCCCAGTTTCTTCTTAGGCCTGTTCCTTTCTCTTCCATCTCCTAAACCTAAAGGGAACAGGAGAAAAATGCCCAAAGCCAACAGCAGTTGGTCCCAGACTGTACAGAAAGCTGATGTGGGATTTAGCTATGTATATGAGGGCAAACTAGTAGGGCTACTAGGCATTTCAGCACAGAAACAAGATGCGGCCTCACCTTGGCAGCCTTTCCTTCTACACTTGCTGTCATTAGTGCCACAATTGCTGTCATTAGTGCCACAACTGTACAAACCACCCAGGATGGCCAGGCCTGGCTTAGTTTACCTGCTGTATGCTGGAGAGGAGTGCCACACTGATTCTCTCTGCAATGCTCCGTAACTGTCTGACTCCCCATCTGTCTCCCCAGATGCATTGTAGGTTACTTGAGATCAAGGAGCAGGACTTAGTCACCACCTGGCCTCAAAAGATATGTATTGAAAGCATAAATAAAAGATCTAGCGCCTGACTACCACCAGCATGAGGTGAGAAGACAGGACTCAGAGAGAGTCTAAAGCAGCCCCAGACAGAGTCCTAGTCGGCTGTCAGGGAAGGAACAAAGAAAAATGACTCCCTTTGGAGACAGCAGAGACCACACTGCTAGACAGCGATTGCTCAATGCATGCAACAGTTGTATATGCTGCGGGGGGTGGGGTGGTGTGTGGGGTGGTGGTATGTGGAGGCTACTTCTATTAACCTCCAATAGAAAATACAGATTTCTAATTCATATGCAGAGAGGAATACAATCATATTAAACAACCAAGTGTCAGATCTCAAATATTTATCCACTCTTGCCGTGGAACGTATTTTTCTACCAGAGAAGCTGGTGAAACTCGATTCTACCATGCATACCCTGCCAGGGCAATACTCCCGAAACCTGCTCAAAAGACTCTAACATAGTGTTTGTTCACTATTTTGTGGTCTAAACATTTTTGAGAATGTGATGAAAGCTATGGTCTTCTTCCCAGAAAAGCATACCAAAACTTGCATGCAATCCTGGGGGTAGTGGTTGTAGCCCCAGCCTCCTCCCTGAGTAGTCTCTAGAATAAAAATCTACCTTTGATACAACCCTCTGAGTTCCCACCACCTGCTCCCTGCCTCAAAGTCCCATTTCTATTTCCTCTGTGTCTTGACACAGCTCCAGTTATTCTGTTCTCTTTCCCACAATCCAAACATACCTTGTACTTTCCCACCTTTGAACCAGGAGGCTGAGGTCCTGAAGTTCCTTAAAAGTGCCCCAAGGGCAGAAGCTGGGCCCCACAGCCCTCACAAAACCTGGGCAATAAAGGGCGCAGGAACAATCCCAACCTGTTCTGCAGCCCAGTCTGGCCCCACCCTCCTGACTATGACCCTGGGTACCTTAATGCTGTCTCTTAGCTCCTGGCTTCTCTGACTCAGACTTGTCCCAGGATTGCTTATCTTACATCCCCTGAACCCCCCAGGGCTTTAAAAACCAAACCCACTGCCATCGTGTGGATTCTGACCCATAGTGGCCCTATAGGTCAGAGTAGAGCTGCCTCACAGAGTTTCCAGGGAGCACCTGGTTTATTCAAACTGCTGACCTTGTGGTTAGCAGATATAGCGCTTAACCACTACACCACCAGGGTTTCCCCCTAGGGCTTGGACTCCTGTAAATTCTTGATTCATACCCAGTCAGAGCAAACAGGATTTGACTCTCCACAGGGTCACTGTGAGTTAGAGTTCACTCTACTGCAATGGCGATAAACCTGTTTATGGCATCTGCTCTGTGGCAACAGGTACCTTGATAGTGTTGCTGTCAGCTGCCCTAACCTAAGGTTACCCCCTGGATAAAGGAAGGAAATGCTACCTGGTCTTGCACCATCCCAGTGATTAGTTGGCAATTTATTCACAGGGTTTTGGTTGGTTGGTTTTTGGAATTCATTGAGCAGGCCTTTCTTCCCAGTTTGTCTTAGTCTGGAAGATCCACAGAAACCTGTACAGCATCATAGCAACATGCAAGCCTCCAATAACAGATGGGCGGTGGCTGTGCTTAAAATGCATGGGCCAAGAATAGAATTGGGTGTTCCACACAGAAGGGGAAAATTCTGTGACTGGGTCACCAGCAATACCTCGGAGGCTTTGGTAGGCAGTAGGAATCCAGCCATAACCTGGACCCAGTTCCTGCTTCTGGGATCTCAGTCTTAAAGGAGAGGCAGATGATTATCCTCACACACGGAAATGCCTCTGCAGAGGAAATCAGAGGCCACTTGGGAAGCTGCAGAGAGACAACCAGCTCTGGTGTTTTCAGGTAGACAGTGACATCCAGGATGAGATCTGAAGGACAAGGCAAGAGAACAGTCTGTATGAAGCATTGGCAGCCAGGAGACAGAGAAGGTGGTGTGGTGGTCTGGAAGCTGCCAGTAATTGAGGATGTTTGGATTCTGGTAGTCTCTGGAGAGAGTGACAAGAGATGAGGCTGGAGAAATGCGGAAGGCAGGTGGGAGAAGGGCCTTGTAAACCAGGTTAAGGAGATTAGACTCTACCCTGAGGACCATGGGAAGCCTTTAAAGGTTAGGAGCAGAGATGGAGACAGCCCACCTCCTCATCTCAGGCCCTGGAGGCCCTCAGCTCCCCTTTCACTTGCTGCAAGGCTCTGGTCCTGTCAAGGCTGCCACCTCCCACTCTGTGCCTTGGGGCTGTTGGCCCTGACAGCACAAACAGAACACAGTCCTCCTGTATTCTTGCTGCCCCTGAAGACAAACACACAGCCCTTATTGTTCAAGTTTTCATTGCTTTTTTTTTTTAAACTGCTAATCCCTAAAAGGAGCCAGAAAAAAGATAATAAAATAATCTGAGGTATGTGTGCAGTCTGTGGTAGAGTTACTAAAGTTCCAGCACCTTCTACTCACAGTTACATCCCTATTTCTGACTCTCTTGGTCATAAAAGCTCCCTCCTCTCTTTTGTTCTTCGATATGGACTTAATAAACACCACTGCCCCCGTAATACCTCCCTCTTCCACACATTTTACAGTAGTCGCTCACAAACTTTTTTCAATACTAATCATAGAAAGGAATATATGTTACAGTTTCACTTAGTACACACACACAGACACACATGCAAAATAAATTTCCCCAAATAACATTATCCTTTCTACAAATGATGCCATCTGATATTGTTAATTCTAATCCAGTCTACTTCTTTCTTCTAATGCTGATCACAACCCACTACATTAACTTCAATATCCACTAATGGATTGTATCCTGCAGCTTGAAAAAACACTGCTTAGCGGAAGGATACGAGAAAGCCATCTTTAAGAGCACCTCTCTTCAGCCAAAGAAATCCAGACAAAGCCAAAGTGCTCCTTTGTCTTAAGGGGTGGTTCTGAGTGCTGAAGACCCCAGATCTGAGCTGCTTACTGAACTCCCGCTGGTTTAGAAATGTTCTCCTTCGGCCATTGCCTTAAATAGTATGGATCCTAGAAAGGTATTAGGTCTCGGTGTCATTCTACCCACCATCTGCTGGTGACTGAGACTGGTACAGGAGAAGAGGATCATCATCATCATAATAATAATAATATCTTCTGAGTGTTGACCAGACACTAACAATACTAAGCTTTAAGTGCTTTATCTCACTAAGTTCTCCATACAACCTGTGAGTTCAATATTAGTCTCATGTTATAGAGTATAAAAAGAAAAAAGGCACAATCTACCTCATACCATATATAAAATTAACTCAAAATGGATCAACGACTTAAATATAACAGCTGAAACCATAAAATTCTTAGAGGGAAATATTTATGACCTTAGACTTCGAAATGGATTATTAGATCTGACAACAAAAACTCAAGCAAGAAAAAATAAATTGGATAGGACATTGTAAAAAAACAAAAGTGAAACCACAGCCCATGCGATGGGAAAAAAAATGTTTGGAATTCATATATCT
Source organism: Heterohyrax brucei (assembly GCA_028571685.1). Classification (NCBI taxonomy): domain Eukaryota; kingdom Metazoa; phylum Chordata; class Mammalia; order Hyracoidea; family Procaviidae; genus Heterohyrax; species Heterohyrax brucei. The sequence continues at coordinate 163,088,165 of CM053140.1, forward strand.
GATAAGTATTTCGTATCCAGAATAGAACAATAACTCCTATAACTCAACAACAAAAAGACAAACAATCCAATTAAAAGATAGGCAAAGAACTTCTACAAAGAAGATACACAAACAGTCAAGCCTATGAAAAGATGCTCAGCATCCTCGGTTATTAGGGAAATACAAATCAAAACCACAATGAGACATCACTTCATATCCACTATTGTTGCTGTTAATTGCTGATTCTGACTCGTGACAACTGCATTTGTGAAGAGTTCAACTGCTTCATAGGGTTTTCAAAGCTGTGCCCTTTAAGAAGCAGATCACCAGTCCTGCCTTCCATGGTACCTTTAAACCACCAACCTTTTAGGTAGTCGTTGAATAGTGAACCATTTGCACTGGCCAGGAGCCCTCGTATCCACTAGAATGTCTATTAGCCAAAAAAAAAAGTAAGGAACAAATGTTGACAAATATTAGAGAAACGAGGAACGCTTGTCATTGCTAGTGAGAATGGAAAATGGTGCTGCTGCTGTGTAAAGAGATTATAAAAAAGTTAAACATAGAATTATCACATGACCCAGCAATTTTGATCTTAGGTATATACTCCAAAGAACTGAAAACTGAGACTCAGACAGATAATCATGCAACAGTGTTCACTGAGGTAGTATTTACAATAGTGTAAAGGTACAAACAACCCAAGTGTCCACCACCAGGTAAAAGGATAAACAAGAGGTGGCATATACATACAGTGGAATATTGTGCAGCCATAAGAAGGAATGACAGTCTGATACATGCTACAACACGGCTGAAACCTGAGAACGTTTTACTGAGTGAAATAAGGCAGACCAGACACCAAAGGACAAATATTGTATGATCTCTGTCACAGGAAACAGCAGATTAGGCAAATTTATAGTGGTGGGGGTGGATGAAGAGGAGAACGGGGACTTATAGAATTTATGTTTGGGGTAATGAAAACTTTTGGTGATAGTGAGGATGGTTGCATGACATTGTAAATGTAATGAATGCTACTGTACAACTTACTTAAAAATGGTTAAAACGGCACACGTTGCATTACAAATGTTTTGTGTTGTTGCTAGCTGCCACCAAGGCAGCTCCCTACCCATGGGAACCCCAGGCCCAATGAAATGATACTCTGCCCAGGCCTGCGCCATCCTGTGATTGGCTGAGGCTCAGACCATCGTGATCCATTGGGTTTTCATTGGCTGATTTTCAGAAGCCGGTGGCCAGGTCTTTGATCCTGCTCCACCCAAGTTTAGAAGCTCTGCCGGAACCTGTTTAGGATCATAGCAACAGGCAAGCGTCCACTGACAGATGGGTGGGAGCTGCTTATGAGGTGCATTGGTCAGGGATCAAACCCAGTTCTCCCACGTGGAAGGCTCGATTTCCACCACTGAACCACAAACACCACCATACATATTTTACCACTCACACACACACACACACACACACACACACACACACACACACACACACACACACACACACACACACACACAATGGATAGAAAAAAAGATGAACTAATAAATCCTACATTCTGAGTATTCAATGAGATAACGTATGCAACCTCCTCACCACCTTGCCACCCTCCCAAAAAAAAAGGAGGCACAGAGGGCCTGCCAAGGAGACAGTGCTGGAGTGGCTACACCAGATTAGCCTAAACCCGCTGGACACCAGAGCCCAGGTGCTGAAACCCATGATTTCTGGGTTGCCCTGTTCATCCAAATGGGAATGAGGGGGCTCATCACCTCTAATTTCATGGAGGGTGTGCATATTCCCCGTAATGTGGTCTCTCAGGGATTCCTCACCAGGCTTCATGTTTTGTTGTCAGATGGTTCATGAGCCTGTAAAACGGTGAAGCAAGATTTTGAATGAGTTTTCCTTGTTGACTTGTCAAGGTAGCCTTTGACCCACTGAACCTTGTGGCCAAGCTAAAGGACTGAAATGTAAATACATTTGCTTGGCAGTGATAAATTCAAACGTGTGTGTGTGCGCGTGCGTGTGTGTTGCATGGTCAGGACAATAAGGGAGATTGTTTGTAGATCCCTGAAGCACAGGAAATTCCTGTGGGTAGGACATGCATGCAACTGACGTGGGTGGGTGTTGGGAAAGATTCTGCCCAGGAAAAGGCGTGGATGGCTGCTGGGGAGACTAGCTTCCTGGTCCATAAACGAGGAATTGTTTGGGACTGGGTTCCTCAGAGCCCTGCAGGGCTAGATGAAGTGTGCTGACATTCTCCTTCCATCACAGGAAGCTTTAACAAGAGCTGTTCTCTTCTTTTGCTTGAGGGGAAAGGAGAAAGTCATAGCTGTTTTTTTAAAAAAGAAAACTCAGAGAAATCCCAGGTGAGGGACATTCTATAAAATACCTGACCAGAACACCTCAAAACTGTCAAGGTCATCAAAACTAAGGAAAGTCTGAGAAACTGTCATAGTCTAGAGGAGCCTAAGAAGACATGACAAGGAAATGTAATATGATGTCCCAGGTGGGAGCCTGGAAGAGAAATAAAATGTTAGATAAAAACTAAGAAAATCTAAATAAAGTATGGACTTTGGTTAGTAATAATCTAACCATATTAGTTCATTAACTGTGGAAGACATGCCATCATAAGGTAAGATGTTAATAACAGGTGAAAGTGCATGTTGGTTTATAGGAACTCTGTACTATTTTCAAGGTCCTGGTGGCATAATGGTTAGGAGCTTGATTGCTAACCAAAAAGTCAGCAGTTCAAATCCACTAGCTGCTTCTTGGAAACCCTACAGGGTCTGTTCTATTCTCTCCTATAGAGCTGCTATGCATCACAACTGACTCAGCAGCAATGGGTTGCTTTTTGTTGTTTGTACTATCTTTGCAAATTTCTTTCAATCTATTCTAAAGAGAAAAGTTTATTTTATAAGAGGGGGATTGATGATGACTATTTGGTCTCCAAGGTCCCACTTAACTCCACTACTCTTTGAGCAGTTTGTGAACCTGGGCTGGGCTGAGAGTCTCCAGGGGAAGCTAGGATTTCCAGAGTTTCTGAGTATGAATTCCAGGAGTGTGAACAGCACCTGACCACCAAACAGCTGCAGTGAAATGAAATACCAACTTGACCTTGGTGAACAGTAAGCCTGTAATGTATAGCCAGAAAGGAAGCTACCCTTGAAAACGGAGACCGAGCACTATACAAACGTACATGTGATGTCTACTTTAAACCCTTTCTCTCCTGCCCCTGAACATCACCAGCAATTAAAAAGCAACTTTACCAAACTCGACCCCAGAGCCACAAACTCACAGCCCCTCACCCCATTCTTGCTCCTCTTTCTGTGTTCTGGAAGTGGCACAACCCTTCTCTAGCTAACTGTGGGCTAACCAGTAAGTCATCCAAAACACGTTCTTATTTCTCACCTCCACAACCAAGCCACCGCAACACCCTGTGGTCCCCTGCTTCCAGGCTCACCAGCGTCCACGTGTCTTCTCTGTGCTCACTGCTGCTGTCTTCGCTCATCCTCTCCCCACTGGGCTGTAGGCAATAATGTCCCAGCCAGTGTTCAGTCTCCAAACTTTCTAATTCTGTCTTTAAAAAGAAAAACAAAAAACAAAAAAAGGTGAAATGTTTCAAGTATACCAAAGGTACAGATTACAATGTAATAAGGAACCTACCATCAAGCATAAGAAACATTACTAATAAAAGGAAAGCCCTCTGTGCACCCACTTGACTCAGGTACTGCTCTCCAATCTCGGTCTCCTGTTCTCATATTTATTTTTTCTTTTCAGTGAGGTCTATCCTAACCTCCCAGTTTAACGCTGTAACCTAGAACTTCCACTCTCCTCACAATCCTGATCTCTTTTACTTCTACTTTTTTTTGTTTTATCACTTTCTAATATACCACGAGGGTCATCTACAGCACCCATTGTGAGGATGGCGCAGGACTGGGCGGTGTTCCACTCTATCGGGGTGGGGTCGCAAAGAGTCAGAAACTACAACAGCTAATAATGACAGTAACAAGAATCCTTGGGTGGTACAGATGGTTAGGCACTCAGCTTGCTAACCAGAAGGCTGGCAGTCTTTGTCTACCTAGAGGCGAGTGCCTTGGAATAAAGCTAGGCCATCTACTTGAGTAAGCTCAGCTGCTGCGAACCAAGGGAACACAGTTCTACTCAGACCAACATGGGGTTGTTATGAGTCGGAGTCAATTCCACAGCCACTGGTTTCGCTTTGTGGTTTTTACATAGCATGTAATTAGTTGATCGATTCATTATCTCTGTTGCTTATTTTCAGCCTTCCTCCACTAGAATGTGTGGCCAATGATCTGAGGATATTTTGGGATGGAGGGAGAGAGGGTCTGTTTTACTCGCTGGTGACTCTTAAGATCCTGAAACTACTCCTGGCATGTAGTAGGCACTAGAGAAATATTTATGGAATTGAATTTTTTGCATTCACTGGGATCTCCAAGACAATTCTTACTTGAAGCAGTGATGGAAGTTAGCTTTCTTTCTGACTTCAGTTGAAACAGCTGTAATGTTTTACTACTAAACACATTTGCTTCAGTATTTTATCAGATGTTCTTTTTATGGAGTTATGAAAGTTTTCTCCCATTTCTAGTTAGTCAAGCATTTTTGTCATGAAAAAATCAAATGCTTTCTCTGAATCTATTGAGATGATTGTGTAGAATCTCCTTTAGAACCAGATAACATTGCAAGGTTTTAATCAGGTGATTAACATGATTCGATTTACATTTTGAGCAGTTCACTCTGACTACTGTGTAGAGAATGTATCGACGGGGAAAAAGTGAAAGCAGAATGACACTAATCTGAGTGAGAGATGGTGGGAAAAGTGAAAATTGAGATAAGTGGGAGGATGAGAAATATATTTTGGAGACAGAAACAACAGAGCTTAGTGACAGATTGTGAGGAGAAGGAAAAGGGAAAAAATGGGGATAACTGCTAAACCTTCGGCTTAAGCAACTAGGTGGTTCCACTCACTCACTTAACAGGGAACATACTAATTACCACTGAATCAGTTCCTCTGAGTCATCTCCACGTGTGTGAGAGTACCACTCACAGAGTTTTCAGTGGCTGATATTTTGGAAGTAGATCACCAGGCTTTTCTTCTGAGGCACCTTTGGGTGGACTCAAACCTTCAACCGTTCAATTAGCAGCTGAGCATATTAACCATTTGTATCACTCAAGGAATATAATTTTTAAAAATACCTGTTGACACCGAGTCAGTTCTGGCTCATATTGACCCTATAAGACAGAGTAGAACTATCCCATAGGCTTTGCAAGGATCATCCGTGGATTTGAGTCACTGTCCTTTTGGTTAGCAACCATTGCTCTTAACCACTATGCTGCCAGGGTTTCCAGAAATGCAATCCCCATCCCCACTGCTGTCAAGTCAATTCCGACTCATAGTGACCTTATAGACAGAGGAGAACTGCCCCATCGAGTTTCCAAGGAGCGCCTGGCAGATTTAAACAGCTGACTTTCTGGTTAGCAGCCATAACCCTTAACTGCTATACCACCAGGATGTCCAGGAATGCCACAGAGAGAATCAAATCAGGGAGGGCAGGAATGTAGTGTTCTGTTTGAAATATATTAGGATTTAGAAGCCTGTTAGACATCCACATAGAGATGTAGAGATGTGAAGTAGGCAGGTAGTACTGGGGTGAGTCTGAGCTGAAGACAGAGATGAGAAAGTTGTTAGCATAGAGATAGGATTCCCTGGGTGGTACAGAGGGTTAACTGCTAGACTACTAACTGAAGAGCTGGCAGTTTGAAATCACCCAGGGATGCCTCAGAAAGCAGGCCTCATCATTTGTTTCCCAAAACGCACAGCCTTAAAAACACTGTGGAGCAGTTCTACTTTGCACACATTGGGTCACCATGAGTTGGAATTGACTCAAGAGCTACTAACAAGAATAGAACTATATATAGTTGCAGTGACGGATGTAGTCACCAAAGGGGAGAGGGAGGTAAAGCAGATGAAGATTCAGGGCTAAGCCAGGGACTTTCCAGCACTGATGAGCTGGTGAGGGAAGAGCCAGCAGAGCCTAGAAAAGGAGGCATGAAGAATGAACAGGAGGGCTGAAGGCGGGAGGGCCAGCCCTGCTCTATTAAACACTCAAAGCAAACCAAATCCACTGCCATCGAGCCCCTTCCAACTCATAGCAACCCTATAGGACAGAGTCAACTGCTCCATAGGGTTTCCAAGGAGCACCTGATGGATTTGAACTGCTGACTTTTTGGTTAGCAGGTGTAACACTTAATCACTACGCCACCAGTTTCCCTATTGTATACACACACTTTCAAATTGTATTTGTTTGTGCAGTTATGTGAAGGGAAGAAACCAAGGCCCATTGGTACACAGTATCAAATTAACATGTGTCTAGACCTCTGTCAGATTTTCTGGAAAGAGTGATTTTTCTCAGCATTCCTCCTTGAAGGAGTATCTTCTGGATCTCTCTTTAGGTCAATAGTTCCCAGGTTTTTGTAGCTGTGACATGCCCTGCTGAGCTGGATTTTGCTATCTCCCAATCTTGACTCATAGGATTATAAATATGACAGTTTCCATACACACTGAACTCATTCTCTGTGTAAAGCACCTTCAAGGACTGTGGAGTTCACAGAGAGGCGCATTACCCCACCCCTGCCTTGAAGGCTCATTTTCCAAATTAAACGGAATTTAAATCACCTTCATTTAGTTTCATGGCACACCCTTTGAGATAATATTTACAAATAACCCTAGGAATCTTTGCAGTAAGATGTCAAAACAGTTACTGGCACAGTTCAAGTAGATTACCGGGCCCGGAAACATAGCCTTGTCTGTAACCCGGTGGCTTTCAAGCCTAAAGTTGCTGCCTTTGGGATTTATGCTTGGTGGAGACCGCAGTAAGGTTCCCCTCTCAGCTGTGTTCATTTAATTGTTCCAGTTTTAACAAGCTCTCACTTTCTTAAACAACCAAGATGATTCTCAACAAAGGTAATTTTCTGCTTCTCTGGTTCAATTCAATTCATCTTTATAAATGCAATTAGTATCCCTTTAAAGTTCTTTTATGCCCAACTAATTGCACCTTAGTTCAGGAGTTAAAGCGTCTCTCTCTCCATTTAGGCGACTGCAGTAATATCTAATTAAAGTCCAGACCAGACAAAAATGCACATTTGGATCACCTAGTCTCCTTAGCTCTGTAAGTATTTAAATTTCCACCAGTTGGGGGTGAGATGGGAACTCATTTTGATTTTAAGGCATTCCTGTGAAGGGTATATTTCCAATTAACTGAGCATCAGAGGAACTGGAAACTAGCACAGCTAGAGGACTTAAATATGCATTAAGAGAAATTCCACTACTCATTTGAAACCGGTTGGTAGGCCTTAAGTATCAGAAACACTGCGGAGCTTGTATTTTTCCTTTGTAAACCAACACTACTTGTTTATATAAACCAGGTAAGGTGATCTGGACTCACCGACAGGATGACCAGATCAAAGAGGTCCTTACACAGCAGAGGGCTTTAGGTGTTACAGAAAAACACCTGGCCCTGGAATGCTCTTTGCTTCCTGAAGACAGACTGGTTGAAAGAGAATCATAGAATTTTAGAGCTCAAATCGTTTAGAGTAGGGTCACCCAGGATTTCACCAACAGTCTTAGTTATCTAGTGCTGCTGTAACAGAAACACTACCAGTGGAAGTTTATTCTCTCACAGTCTAGGAGGCTGCAAGTCCAAATTCAGAGCACCAGGGTCAGGAACAAGCTTTCTCTCTTGGCTCTATGTAGGACAGTCCTTGTCATCGACTTTCCACTGGACTAAGAGCTTCTCAGCAGTAGGACCTCAGGTCCAAAGGGCACACTGTGCTCCCAGCACTACCTTCTCAGTAGTAGGAGGTCCTCGTATTTCTCTGCTCACTTTGCTCTTTTATGTCTCAAAAGAGATTGGCTTAGAACACAGCCTAATCTTGTAGTTTAAAATCCTACCTCATTAACATAACTGCCTCTAATCCTGCTTCATTAACATCATAGAGGCAGAATTTACAACACATAGAATAATCATGTCAGATGACAAAATAGTAGACAATCACACAACACTGGGAGTCATGACCTAGCCAAGTTGACACACATTCTAGGGGACACGATTCACTACATGACACAGTCCAACAAACTAGTTAATGGCAAAAGGGGAATTTGAAAAGTTGTTCATTTTATTCTTAGCCCATTCATTGTTTTACTAAAGCAATGATTCTTGACCTTGGGGCACACTGGGGAGTCACCTGAGGAGTTTAAAAAACAACAAACAAACAAACTGCCCAGAGATACAAATTCATTTGGAGAATGGTCTGGGCATCGGGATTTTTAAATCTTCTTCTCCCACCTCCAGGTAGTGGAGGGATGGAAAAGACAACTGAGTTGCAAAGTGCATAATACATACCTGCGAGATATTTACTATAATCATATGACCTCGCTTATCATTGAGGTGAATTCCTGAGTTTAAAGAGGCTGATTGAAATTCACCCCCCAGACTTCCTTTTCAATTTACAGCATGCAGAGTTCTTTTCTTCTTTTCGCCTGGAGAATTGCAACCGATTTTGACTTGTCTTCTGGACCTGTGTATTCTTTTGGTAAGTAGAGAACAGCCTTGCAGAATTGTAGGTGTTTTGGGGGCCAGAAGAATCCTGTCATCTCTCGGGAACCAATTAGGCTTCCTGAAGGGCAAAACTCCCATTTAAAAAAAAAAAAAATATATATATATATATATTTACAAAGTGATTCGAAGAGGCACCCTCAACCTCCCAGAATTACTCTGGAAACTTCCACCCTGAGGGATGGAGGCTCCGGGTCCAGTATGGCAGAAATTAAGGCAGCAGTTTGATGCTGAACAATGAAGAAAAGAGATGAAGTGACCACCGAAACCCAGTACCATGATGCAACTGGCTGTAGGCAGACATATAAACATGAGGTATTGATTTTGGCGCTGGTTCCCCATTGCTTGTTATGTCAGAAGCCAGCCAAGCTGCAAAAAACACTGGTGACTTAGACCTAAAGTTGAACTGAGAGCTGTTGTGACCGGCAGGTCACTATCTCTGTTCTATGGTCTTGCATCTATTTTGGGGTGGGGTGGGGAGGGGTGGGCGCAGGGTGCATCTCACACCTAGCCAAATAGGCAACACAGAGCTGAAACATAAGCCCTGGCTTGCTAACCTCTGTCACCTGTTCTAAGTAAACCATTCACCTGATAGAACTGAAAGTTTCTTCTGTTCGACTGAGTGGTGAAAAATATAAAGCAACTCCCTCAACCTGCCCAACTGGTTCTGGGATTGAAACTTGTCCAGCACCTTCGTATAATATATAACCCAAACAGGACACCGGTCCTAGCTCCGCCTGACTCATTCACAGCAACACCCCAAACCTCACAAAACACTCCATCTCCCCAGATAGATTTGCTTCTCTTGAACAAATCCTAAGGATTTTTAGTGCCATACACTTGTCTTAGGAATCTCTATTAAAGCAAATCATTTGAAGAGAAGCATTTTGTAGTAACAAAGAATAGGAAGGACTGCCTGTGTGAATGACGGTCATAGAAACAGCCAATTAACTGACAAATCCCTGTGGCAAGCTGAACCAGGAACTAGTGCAGAGAGGTGGAATAGCAGCTGCAGGCCAATTAAACTCAGTCGCTCAGGTGGCCCGGGAGGATTCTCACTTCTGGTTTACCTAAACAGATCTGCTTTCTTAGCCCTCTTCAGGGACTTTTGTACACAAGCATGGACTCTGCTGATTTCCTTCTTTATTACTGTGGGCAACTGAGCTAAGATATGCATATAAGCAAATTGAGAGAAGGGACAGACAGCAAGTCTAGGAAAATATGCTTTCCCTGGCATCTGGGTAGAAGAGAGAGATGGAGACGGCCAGACCCTGCAACAAGCCAGATAACAGAAACTGTGCACATACACAGCTTGGCAGTTGGCAGAGAATTAGAGAACTGGCACCTACTTGGGAAGGCTCTGGGAATCCAGAAAATCCTTCCATTAATGAGTTTGGAGAATCCAGAATACTGTTATTAAATGGGCTCTGACAGAAATAATTTAGGTGGCCCTTGGAGCTGGACAGTCCAGTCAGACCCATGTAATACCTTCATCCCTTTGCTGATTGGGATCATACTTGACCTTCCTCATATTTTTCCACATGAGAAGCATTTGCCAGCTTCAATTCCTGATTGAAGTATAGTCTCCATCTTAAGTCAATAAATACCTGTTAAGTGTGTGCTCACTACCCTGGAGCAGATTCTCTCCACTTGTGGTTCCCGACAGAATCCTGGGTCAGAAGCACCTGGATGTTTATTTAAAAGGCCTGTTTTTTTCCCCTAACCCTGACCTATTTACAGGACCTCCCCAGTGCCCCAAATCCTATCTCTCTCTCTCTCTAGCTAGTTATCATGAACATATTGTCGTGGATTAAATTACGTCTCCCCAAAATATGTACAGCAATTTGGCTGGGCCATGATTCCCAGCACTGTGTGGTTATTCTCTAGTTTGTGACTGTAATTTTCATATATGTCATAAATCCTACTCTCGGTCTGTGGTTAGTAGGGCAAGACTGGATTATGTTAGAGATGATTAGGATGGGACTGTAACCCCTTCCTAAGGTCACATCCCTGATTCCAATGTAAAGGGAGTTTCCCTAGGGTGTAGCTTGGATCACCTTTTATCTCTCAAGAGAGAAAAAGGAAAAGGAACCTAAGAGATGGCTGGGGACCTCATACCCCCCAAAAACAGTGCTGGGAGTAGAATGCATCCTTTGGACCTGAAGTTCCTATGCTGAGACTCTCCCAGACCAAGGGAGAACTAATAACAAGGATCTTCCTCTGGAGCCAATAGAGAAAGTCTTCCCCTGGAGCTAGTATATTGAATTCTGACTTCTAACTTACTGGACTGTGAAAGAATAAGTTGATCTTGGTTGCAGCCATTCACTTGTGGTATTTCTGTTGCCGTAGCACTAGATATACTACAATGGACCCCCAGGTACTATAAACATACTGTTATCTTTGTTGCAATTTCCCCCATTTATACCACTTATTGTTTGTTTGTTTGAAGGGCATGGGGATGAAGTATTTCAAAGTGAATCCCAGTCACATGATCTTTTTGCTGATTAATTCTTCAGTATGTTTTTCTAACAGATAAGGACTTTTTAGTATGACTACAAAGCTATCATCACATACAATAAATTACTAACAATTTCTTAATCTTATTGAGTTCTTAGTCCCTTTTCAGTTTTCCATAGTAGTCTCAAAAATTGTCTTTTTGAATTTGGTTTATTAAAATTAGGAACCAAATAGAAGCACACATCATGTTTGGCTGGTGTTTCTCATTCAGTTTCTAATGGCTCTCCTTCAGTATTTTAATGCCACTTTGTTTGTTGAGGAAACTGTATAGTTCATGCTGTAGAATTTCCCACATTCTGGACTTGACTGATCGTATCCTCATGGTACTGATTTTAGCATGTTTCTGCAAGCCGATCATTAGAACCTTCATTAGATTCATATTCAATGGTTTATGGCAAGAATATTCCACTAGTGGAGGGATATTATGTCCAGCCGTTCCATTTTTAGTTAAGATTGATCAGTGAGTTCAAGTTGTCAGTATGATCTTTACATTATAAAGTTCTCCATCAATATTTCACTTAACAGTTTTAGTAGCCAATTATGACGATATCTGGATCTACTATTTCATTAGGAATTACAAGGTGGAGACTTTCAAATTCTATCTTCCCTCTTATATTTACTACCTACAATTCTTCTTTAAGCATAAAAACAATTGTGGACATGGTGCAAGACCGGGCAGTGTTTTGTACTGTTGTTCATAGGGTCGCTATGAGTCGGAACCGGCTCAATGGCACCTAACAATAACAACCACAACATGAGCCTTCTATTTAGAAGAAATTTCCTTCATAAAGTATTTGATTACCAAGAAGTATGGATGGTACAGGAAAGGCAAGATAAAGGCTTTATATGTTTCCTTTATCATTTTTATGCTTATCAGACTGATTGATACTCTAGTATTTCCTGAAGGGAACTGTCTTAGTCATCTAGTGCTTCTGTGACAGAAATACCACAAGTGGATGACTTTTAAAAAGAAAAATTTATTTTCTTACAGTCTAGGATGCTAGAAGTCCAAGTTTAGGGCAGCAGCTCCAGTTGAAGACTTTCTCTCTGTCAGCTTTGTAGACAGCTCTTTGTCATCAATCGTCCCAGGACTAAGAGCTTCTCTGCATAGGAACTCTGGGTCCCAAGGAGGCACTCTGCACCCAGTACTTCTTTCTTGGTAGTAAGAGGCCCTCATTCTGTGCTTGCTTCCCTTTCCTTTTACCTTTTTTAAGACAAAAGGGGGTGCAGGCCACACCCCAGAGAAACTCCCTTTACTTCGGAGCGGGGATGTGACCTTAGCAAAGGTATTGCAATCCCACCCTAATCCTCTTTAACATAAAAGTATAGTCACAAAACAGAGGACAATCACACAATACCCCAAACCATGGCCTAACCATGGTTTGACACACATTCTGGGGGGACACAATTCAATCCATGACAGGGACTAGTAAAGCTTTCTTTTTGGGGAGAGGAAGAAAGGAACACTTTGTGCTCACAGATTTTTATATATTTGAGGTGTTTTAATTTGTTGCAGTTGTCAATCTTTTCCATGTTACAACTGTCCTGTCTTTGGTCAATGGGAGCTACTTCAAGCTGGCTCTTGGGTCCTTATGGCATGATTCCAGTAGTTTCAATTATTTTGTTGTTTTCAGGTGTGTCAAGATGTTTCAAGGTAAGCTACCCCAGACCTGTAATTAGCAATTTCTTTAAGGAGCTTTGGAAACTATGGGCAGATCTACTCTGACCTAGGGGATCACTGTAAGTCAGAATTGACTTCAGGGCAGTGGGACTGAGGGTGGGGTGGGGTCAAGGAGCCTTAATTCCTTTTAGAAGGAGATAACATTTAGTGATTATAACTGTACCCTAGAGATGCTCATTGCTACCAGGTATCATCACACTTGGACATTTTCAGTGGGCAAAGCTAGGAAAATGCAGTTGTTATAAAGAAAAAAGTAAATTATGAGTTTCTACTCCCAATTCACATGAAAGCTTCCAGGTTTTTACTTAATTTCTTTGGTTTTATATTTGCATCTCTTTTATGCTGAAAGGTTTGGTTCCTAATGACATTAACATAATCATATATTTGCTTTTGCTTGCTCTCTCTTCTGTTGTATTGTGTGTGTACATCTGTGTGTGTATATAAAAGACCATTGTTATAATTAACAATAATAATACCAAAGGCAATTTAAGATTTCTTAGTGTATGTTGTGTTTGTCCTCAGGATACTATTTTTTTTTAAGGATACATCTGTGGTTCAAAACCACCAGCAGCTCCCGGAAGAAAGCTGTGGCAGTCTGTTTCTACAGAGATTTACAGCCTTGGAAACCCTGTGGGATCTCTATGGCTCAGAAGCTACTCCATACCAGGGGGGTTTGGGTTTTGCTATATGTTTTAAAGTCACTTAAGATAATCCTTTTTTGTATGTTTATGGTATAGACTTGATGAACAGGTTTACTTGTTTTACTTTTAAACAAACTTTTTATTTTAGAATGGTTTTAAAGAAAAATTATAAAGGTAGTACAGAGTTCCCATATACCCCACACTAAGTTTCTCCTATTATTAGTATCTTACATTACTACAGCATATTTGTCACCATTAATGATGGGTTACTAACTAAAGTCTGTGCTTTGTTTAAATTTCCTTAGTTTTTACCTAATATCCTTTCTAAGTTCCAGGACCCTATCCAGAAGACTATTTATATTTAGATGTCATGTCTGCTTATGCTCCTCTTGACTGTAACAGTTTTTCAGGCTCTCCTTGTTGTTGAGGACTGTCTTAGTCATCTGGTACTGCTCTAACAGAAATACAATAGTGGATGGCTTTAACAAACAGAAGTTTATTCTCACACAGTCCAGTAGGCTAGAAGTCCAAATTCAGTGTGCTAGCTCCACGGTAACACACTCTCTGTTGGCTCCGGAGGGAGTTCCCTGTGTTGTATCAGTCTTTCTTAGCTCTGAGAGCCTCTTGGCCCTGGAATCCAAGGTCTGAAGGATGTGCTCTGCTCTACAAGCTGATTTCTTGATGTTACAAGGTCCCCAAGTCTCTGCTTGCCTCCCTTTTATCTCTTGCAGAATGAAAGTATCAAAGGTGGTCCAAGCCACACTCTAGGGAAACTCACTTTACACTGGAGCAGGGAGGTGATGTTAGGAAAGGTGTTACAGTACCCCTCTAATCCTCTTTAGCATAATTCAATCTACTAACCACAGGCAGAGATCAGGATTTACAACATAGGAAAATCACGCAATGGAAGACAATCACAAAATACTGGGAATCATGGCCCAGACAAATTGTTACACAGTTTTAGGTTCACACAATTTAATCCGTGACAAGGACCTTGACAGCTGTGAAGAAAACTTGAAAACTTGTCAAATATTTTACAGAATATTCCTCAAGTGAAATTTATCTAATATTTTTCTTAAGGTAAGTTTGAGTTGTGTGTTTTGGGGAAAAAGACCATAGAAGCAAAGTTCTTCTTCATCACATCATATCAAGGGTGCATGCTATCAACATAGCTTATCAAAGTTGATGTTAATTTTGATCCCTTAACTGAGGTAGTGTATCAGATTTTTTCACTGTAGACTTCTTCTCTTTTCCCTCTACCCAAATTGTATTCTTTGGAAGGAAGTCACTAAGCACAGCTCACACTTAAAGGAGTGGAGAGTTATGTTTCACAACTTTGTGTGTGGATTATCTACATAAATTATTTGGAATTATTTTGTACCGGAAATTGTCCTTTGTCTTCCATGAATTTATTTATTCAATCATTTATTATATCAGTTGTTGCCATTCCTAGGTGCTGTTGAGTTGGTTCTGACTCATAGCAACACTGTGCACAACAGAATGAAAGACAGCCTGGTCTTGCACCATGTCCACAATCATTTTTATGCTTAAACCCATTGTTGCAGCCACTGTATCAATCCATCTCATCAAGGATCTTCTTCTTTTTTACTGATCCGCCACTCTTCCAAGCATGATGTCCTTGTCCAGGGACTAATCCCTCCTGACAACATGTCCAAAGAAGGTAAGATAAAGTCTTGCCATCTTTGCTTCCAAGGAGTACTCTGGTTGGACTTCTTCTAGAACAGATCTGTTTGTATCAGTATGGACTCATATTTATTTTATGATGTGAGTTATAATCCAATTCTCCTTTATTTGTTGCTGAAATTGTTCCAACTTTGGCCATCAGGAACTCTTCACTTGGCTCTTGTGTTTCATTGACATACCTCGATAATTTTTATTTTGAATGTGCTTTCTTACTTTCTCACACTACAGGACACTTTAGGCGCGTTTCGCGTTCTTGCCTAGAACCTGCTATTTCTCCAAAGAGCCCTGGTTACTTTTGTTGGAGAAGGATTGGCATTAAAAACCAAGATGTGGCAGGAGGTATGCTTGTTGCTCCTGGAGTGTCATTGATTCTGGGTCCCTTTACTTGACAGAACAAGGAAATACACGAGGTCTGATGGTTAAGTCTATGGACTTAATTGTTCTAAGTGCTGCATACCTCATTGCTGAATATCACTACAGTCACCTTTGAAGTACTCCTCTTGGGAAGCTATGCACTGATGCCAGCGCCTAGTCCACCCTTGAAAGCAGTTTTGGAACTCTTTCTGGATGGCCATTGTGCACAGTGGCAAGGTGGCAAGTTCATGAACTTAATTGTCTAGCTGTCTGTGGGGGAGTTTTTAGCTAGTAAACAAATAACTGTAGTGGAATACCCTCCCTACTCACCTGATCTGGCCCCCAGTGACTTTTTTCTTTACCTGAAGATAAAGGAAATACTGAAAGGAAGATACTTTGATGACATTTAAGACTTCTAGGGTAATACAACAATAGCTCTGATGGCCATTCCAGAAAGAGTTCCAAAATTACTTTGAAGAGTGGACTAGGCACTGGCATGGGTGCATAGCTTCCCAGGGGGGTACCTTGAAGGTGACCACAGTGATATTCAACAATGACATATGTAACGCTTTTTCTAGGATTAGTTCACGGACTTCATTGGCAGTCTTGCTATGTGTGTCCACTAATCCGTGTATGTACACGTATCTATAAATATATCTGTGTAACCGTCTGTAACTGTATTAACCTAAACATGGATTCACACTAATGTCTCCAGCTCTAATCCATTGCCACATGGATCATTTTGGCCTCCTTTCCTTGCTTATCTGCAACTTCCCACTCCAACAGTGAGAAACCTGGCTCCCAGCCATTTGCTTAATTGTTTGGTTCCAAGACATGTGTATAGCTGGTTTAATTTGTTTTTAATGTTTTCTTTTGGTTCAATTTTTTTTTTTAATTATGTAAAACCACAGTTCCAAAGTCAAAACTATAAAGCAAGGTATATTCCGGGAGTTCTATCTTTACGTCAGTTTCCTGTCCCATGGTTTTTTACCTTCTACTATAGATAACCAGTGTTATTAGTTTATTCTTTCATTGTTTGCTCTTGAAAAACATAAACAACTGGGTGTTAATAGTCACATCCTCCCTCTCTCCTTCTTCCACAAATGATAGTATACCTTATAAGAGCTCTTTGTCCTGCTTTGTTCACTTAGTCTTAGATCCTGGAGACTATCCAGAACAGTCAGTAGCAATCCTTCCTCATTCCTACACAGTATTCTTTTATATACATTATCCATAGCTATTCAACCAGGCCTCTATTGATTGACTCTGGGTTTCTTCCAGTGCTTTTTCTTTTACAAAGTGCTACAGAGAATAGCTTTGAATGTACATCATTCTGGATTTTTTCCCAGTGTGTCTCTGAGATAGATTCTTAGAAGTAGGATTACTGGGTCAAAAGGAATGTGCATGTAATAGTGCTAGGCATGGCCAAATTCCCTTTCTTATCGGTTGTATAATTCACATTCCCAGCAGCAGTGTATGAGTATACCTGTTTCCTTACAGCCTTGTTATCAGACTATGTTGGATTTTTGCCTATCTGACAGGTGTTAAATAGTAAGTCAATGTACTTTTTTATTTTTTACTGCAACTGAGTGCAAGTGTACAATCCAGGTCAATATACTTTTTTACTTTCATGTATATAGTGAGGTCTAGCACCTTACGTTTAAGCGTCTTTTACATTTCTTCTTCTATGAAACACCTGCACATATTTCTGAACTAATGCTGAGAGTCATTTTCCTGGTAAATGAAGAGCATAGAACACAGGCCTTTATTTTCAAAGGAACTTATAGGAGCTTGCCTCTGTGATGCGCCTCAGTGACAATACAGAAACAAACAGTACATGGATTAAATGGCTTGGGAGTTTTGAGAATAGAGATAATTGTGAAGTGCTTTGGGAAGGCATCACAGAGAGGGAAGAGTATGAACTAGGACTTGAAAGATTTGAGGGATGACATAAGCAGAGAAGAGGAGGATGGGGATATATGCCACAAGTAGGTTGAAAAAAAAATATGCATACAGGGAGCAGACACAGTAATCTTATCAGCCAAGACTGTAGGTTGTGGAGACGGATTGCCTGGATTCCGGTCACAATATCACCACTGGTTAGTTACAGATTCTTCATCTGTAAAATGGAAATGATGATACTACCCAATCAAAAAGACTGTTCTGAGGATTAAATGATACAAGTCTTGGCTTAATGCATGTCCAATAAATGTTAGCCGTTGCTACAAAGTACAGAGGACCACCTGACCAATGTCAAATGTTCTCTTTGAAACTGTAAAAGCTTCAGTTGAAAATCACACATGAGTTTAGGTACTAAAAGACATCAAACTCAATACTTAGGAGTTTGGACTCCATCTAAAAGTGAAGAGTGAGGCTTTAAAGAGAGATCGTCTGAATGGACGTCTGTTCCATTTATGTAGAGCGGAATGTTGAGCAAGCAAGATTCTTGGGACAGAATCAGAAAGAAACTCTATTTTGGACTTCCATTGTCCCTTTAATATGGGGCAAGTTCTTCTCCTGCTCATCTGTAGAGTCTCTTTAAGTTATCACTATAGTTTTCATTCCATAATTAATAATGGGCAATATCATGTTATAATCAAAATTTCAAAATTAAACTTTCTGCAGGTGGGAAAGAAGAGAAGGGGATATGGCTTCTTTTTTGCCCACCTATAATTTTTACCTCTTTTCACCTTTCCAGCTTTGATATTTGGTCTCTGTGTGATTGAAAGGGGTTGGTGGGGTGAGTAATCAATAAATCATGAAAGTTCTTGACTAATACTAACATAAGATGGCTTCACACTTTTGGGAAACTGTTCTAAAGATAATTCTTTTCTTTCTTTTTTTGTCGTGTTTTCTTCTGTGGGTCCTTGGGAGATCTATTCTTGGAAATATACAACAATACTTTCTGTGTTAGGGATGATGCAATTTCTTCTGAAAGAGTCCCTGCTCATCTCTTGTTTTCCAGCAGCTTACTCCACACAAGCCTCCTGGTGTCCTCTTGGGCAGACAATAACACGACTCTAAGCCAGCCCTCATCTCCATGTGACCCACAACATGTCCATGAGAGATATCTCTGCATTCTTTGCCAACACAAACTTTGCATGTGGCCATGAGCACAACTTGCCAGTCTATGTATGTCTTTATAATTTGGGGGTGGAAAAATAGATGCCATTCTGTAATTCCCCTCTACCTGCTTGTGTGATACATCAGTTTTCCAGTGATCCTACTGAAGATCTCCCTTATGGGTTGAATTATGTCCCCTCAAGAAAGGATGTCTCAGTGTGGCTAGACCATAATTCCCAGTACTGTGTGATTGTACAGTACCTTGTCCTCTGATAGGATTTTCCTATGTGTTGTAAATACTACCTCCCTGAAATTAATGAGGCAGGACTCCATCTCCGGAATTAGGTTACAGCTTGAGTCAATCTCTTTTGAGATATAAAAGAGAGAAGGAAGCAGAGAGACCTCCTACTACCAAGAAAGAAGACCCGGCAGTGACTGCATTTTCTGGATCCAAGGTCCCTGTGCTGAGAAGTGACTAGACCGAGGGAAGATCAATGACTAGGACCTTCACTAATAGCCAGTAGAGAAAGTCATCCCCTGATGCTGCATCATAGATTTGGACTTCGAGCCTCCTAGATGGTGGGAGAATAAACTTCTGTTTGTTAAAGCTACCTGCTTGTGGCATTTTTATTATAGCAAAGCTAGGTAATTAAGAAAGACACCATCCTTGTCCCTTACAACAATCTCTCTATCTCCATTCTCAACTCGCTTATATTACAGATGTGAGTGAAAAGTTTAAGGATCTGAATTTGACATTTTTGCTTGCTGGTGTTTTTAAAATATAGAACCTCTTGTCTTCTTACCTTAGAAAAACTGAGACAGAAAATTCTAATTTTAGCATCTTGTTACATATATCTTCCCAGCACGGAGCACAGTGCCTAGCTGTCAGTGATTAATGACTGAGGCATCAGGAAGATTGGTCTAGCTGAAGTTTGCATGGTAAACTGGTACAGAGTGAAAAGCTACAGGCAGAAAGACTAGTTTGGCATCTGTGCAGCAATCCAGAAATAATAAAAAATTCTGAGTAAATTAGGGATATTTAGCTCAGAGAAAACTTAAAGGGTATAATAATGCTCCTCAAAATAGGTAAAGAAAAGGGCATCACGTAGAAAAGAGGACAGGCTCAATTCATCGTTTAAAGGGAAGAACAGGGAAGAATACACACATGTTTCAGAGAAACAGACTTGGGTTCAGTATAAGACTTTTCTAACATCAACAGCATGACAGCCCGTCCTTGAGTGACTGCCCATCACTAGAGTGTGCAAGCAGAGATTTGATTCTCTCTCCACCAACCCCATCCTCCCACCCTAGATTTCCCCATCTCAGGAAATGACATCACTATTCACCCACTGCTCAAGCCTAAACCTAAGAGTCATCTTTTATTCCTCCTTTCCCTTTATCCTCATATCCAACCCATCAACAAATCCTGTCATTTCTACCTCCAAACCATTTTTAACATAGTATCTGTTTGCTTTTCTCCATTTACACTGCCCACACTTACCGCAAGCCACCACCAGCTCCCAGCTGGACTACCACCACGACCACCTAATTGTTCTCCCTGCCACCGCCCTCGAAGCTCATAATCCATTCTCCATAGAGCAGTCAGAGTGACCTGATAAAACAAATCATGCCACTGCCCTGCTTAAAACTCTCCCATGCTTCTCCTTGAACTCATAATAAAGTTCAAACTCCTTGCCCCAGTCTTTGAAAAAGCCTCCTATGGACTGGTCATGCTTGCTTTTCCAAATTCATACTTTATGGTTCTCTATTCACTCAAGGAACACCAGCCTCTTTTGGTTCCCAAACAAGCCAGATTCAGTCTCACATCAGGGGCTTTGTCACAGCTGTCCTTTGTCTGGATTCACTCTAAATCGTAGCATGATTGACTCCTCTGATCATCCAGGTCAGAACTGAAATGTCACTGCCTCAGGAAGGTTTTCTCTGAATATTTACTTAAAGAATATCAGCCTACCTCTTCCACCACCACTTTCTACTATTTTATCAAATATCTTATGTTCTCCCTCCTAGTTACCCCTATCGGGAAACCCTGGTGGTATAGTGGTTAAGTGCTATAGCTGTTAAACAGAAGGCTGGCAGTTCAAATCCACCAGGCACTCCTTGGAAACTCTGTGGGGCAGTTCTAATCTGGGTCACTATGAATCAGAATTGATTTGGCCGAGTGGATTTATTTCTGTTTTGTTTAGCTATTCCCTATTTGGAATTATGTCAGTTGTTGTATCACACACTTATTGCTTTCATACTCTTTATGAGGGCAGGGACCTTGCCTTCTTCATCCAGTACTCTCTTCCCAGCATACGCAAGAGATTCTCAATTAAGTATTTGTTAAATACATGAATGATCGAATGATCTGGGCCACGGACATTAAACAATTCTTGTCATCAGAGGAAGCTGAGGCTAGACCTCTGAGGCTATTTCAAAACTGAGGTTCTGGCTCAGTGAGTCAATAAGAATAAAGAAGAAGGAATTTATGTGAGCCATGCTTTGAAGACAAAACTGATGAGACAAATCATATATTTATCATATACGGAGGATGAGGGCAGGGAATCGCAAACAGCGCTCCACAGTTGGGAGCATGGTGAACTCAAGAATGGCAAAAAAGTAAGGTTGGCAAATGAAAAGGGATGTTTCCAGGGAACAAAACTTGAGCCCATGTTTGCACATGTTGCTATTAGGTTAGTGTCTTAGGGTTCCCTAGAGAAACAGAGCCAGTAAGATGGAAATACCTGTGAAAGCTGTAATCTATATAAGACAGAAATCCATCGGAGAAGGAAAACTTAATAACTAAAACCAGGTAGTATTTTTAATAGAGAGTGGTAATAATCCTCTGTCAAAGGTGGAAGCTTGAAAGACCTGGAGAAACAAGGCAGTTCTGTGAAGTTCTGACTCTCACAGGTTTCAGTGTATGTGTTGAGAGACAGAGAGAGCCAAACCCATTGCTACTGAGTCGATTCCAACTCATAGTGACTCTAAAGGACAGAGTAGAGCCACCCTATAGGTTTCCATGGAGCAGGTGGTAGATTTAAACTACTGACCTTTTGGTTAGCAGCCAAGCTGTTAACCGCTGTGCTACCAGAGATGTGTGTGCGCATGTGAGTGTGCATGCGCGTGTGTACATGCGTGTGTGTGCATGCTTGTGCATATGCAGTGGTTACGGAGATTGACTACTAACTAGAAAGTCTGGCAGTCTGAAACCACGAGCAGCTTCTCTGGAGAAAGATATGGTAATCTGCTTCCGTAGAGATTTACAGCTTTAGAAAATCTATAGGGTTGCTATAAGTCAGAATCAACAAGAGAGCAGAGGGTTTACATAGACACACACAGACACACACACAGAGACACACACACACACACACACGTTCATTGTCCAGCTTTCATATGCATAAAAGGAGATTAAAAATAACATGGCTTGTGGTGTGTGCATCTTAGCCTTCAAAGGGTTATCTCTGCTTTTTAACACTTTAAAGAAGTTTTTGCCCAGTGCAGTGTGAATTCACCAGGTACTTCTTGGAAACCTTATGAGGCAGTGGTACCTTTTCCTAAAGGGTAGCTATGAGTCAGAATTGACTCAGTGGCAATGGGTTTGGTTTGGTTTTGATTTTTACAGGTAAAAAGGACACACACACACACACTCATACACACACAACCTAAAACAAGGATAGGACAGAAATCGTGGATGACATTTTAAGGGAAATTTCAATAACATGATAGCATAAAAATTATTTGGCAGGAGATTAAACGGGGAATGAAAGGTGAGAATATGGAACAGCAGATAACGAACTATCCATGCATTTAAAGAGACATGCAAGAGAAGAAAAGACACAAAACAATGGCTGGAATAGCTGCATCATCAGGTGTTTTGAGGTTTAAGAATCAGAAATCTGCATTTTTAAGGACAGTAGTTAGGAGAGTGGGGTTCAGTGTGGGAGATCTTTCAGGAAGTGATAAATGATGGGATCCAGATTTAGGAAAGGAAGTCAGTTTCGGAAAGAAGCAGATCAGTTTTTTGCCAGAAACTGCTGAAATCCTTCTCTGTCCTTGTCCAAAGCCCACCCTCTTTCTTCTGCTCCCTCAAAGGAAATTAGGAATCTTCTCTTCTCTGCCACCCTTCATTCTGAACAAATAACTTTGCTTCTCACTTCACAGAGGAAAATGCAGGCCTTGGGTACTTCTGCCCTCAACCCACTTCCTCCTGCGTCCGTCGCACCTGCAGCCTGCTCCCTGTCAGTGCACCTGGACTCTCCCTTCCGCTCCCTTCCACTTGTGCTCAGCTGGCTCCAGCCTCTTCCTTTCTCACAGGCTCACAGCGCTGCCATCCTCGCATCTGTCACTGCCTTCCCTCTGGGGCACCCAAACCTCTAGCAACAAGACGGAAGGTGAATGCATTCATACTTAAATAAATCAAAGTAAGATCAATCTCATCATCTTCAAAAAGCAGTCTTTCAAAATACAAATCAAATTTTATCAGTTGCCGGCTTAAAACCCACCCCCAGCTCGTGTCCTGGACTAGAAGCTAGCTGCCTTATCAAGCCGCACAGTGCTCTGCACAATCTTGCCCCCGGCGTAGCCAGCCTCCTTGCTTGCTCCCACTTGCTGGCAATGCTCCAGCCGTATCAGCCTTCCTGCTGTTCTTCCAACACATCAAGCTTGTTTCAGCCTGAGGGCGTTAGCAACCTCTGTTTGGTGTGCCGACATCCTCCCCTCCTCTCCATTCAGGCCTCTGCTCAAACGTCCTGTCCTCAGAAGGGCAAGACCAATGACATGATTTGCAGGGCCCGGGAAAGAAAGAAAATACAGAGCCCTTTGCTGAAGTGCTTTTATTGCCGTTAGCTGTTGTTGAGGCAGCTCCAATGCACAGTCTCTATGAACACTACTCTGTACTGTAGGGTCACTGTGAGTCGGATTAGACTCGATGGCAATGAGATGAACAACCCTGGTAGTATAGTGGTTAAGAGCTACTAACAAAAAAGTTAGCAGTTCATATCCACCAAGGTGCTCCTCCGAAACTCTATGGAGCTGTTCTATTCTAACCTAAGGTTGCTGTGCACTGGAATCAACTCAGTGGCAGTATCTTTGGTCTCTTTCTTTCTACGAACAACAGAACGAAAAGCTTCCAGGTCCTGTAGCAGCTTTGTGGTCATTACTTACCAAAAAGGTGGGAAACAAAAGCTTCTTTCTTTTTGCTGTGATTTCAAACTGTTGTGGTGTTTTTTTTGTTTTGTTTTTGTTTTTGTATTTGATATATAATATTGTGTTTTCTTGGACAAGAAGATACTCACAGGGTGAGCGCAGAACTTCGAAGGTGTCCGTCCCACCATGTATGTTGGTATGCAGGTGTGTACGCCCCACCCCAATTCTCACATGTGCCCAGGCCCTCACTGGAGCACAGGGTGGCTGCAGAGGCAGACAGCCAAGAGCCCATCTCGGGAAGTCAGCAAGAGGTGGGGCTGCTCATGACCAGAGGCTTCAAACCCCTGGGGACTTGCCGCATCGTCTCACTGCACTTGAAAGCATAAATTCAAAGATAACGTCATAAGAAAATTTATGATAGCAACTGCAGAACATTAAACTCCAAGTTCAGGGCCACCTTCTGAGGGTGGGGCTCTGTGTGACTGCACGAGTCGCACACCCAGGGAAGACCAATAGTTGGAAAAGAATGTCGTGGTTGGTCAGCAAAAACAAGGGAAGCCCTCGATGAGATGGACTGACACATAGCCACACAATGGACTCAAACATACCCATGAGCATGAGATGGTGGAGGACAGGGCAAGGTTTTGTTCTGTTATACAGAAGGTCACCAGGAGACAGAGCCTACCGGGTGGCAATTAACGACAGTGTATTCAAGTAGCTTCTCTCTATCCTCATTCCTATCTTTCCTCTTTACCTAAACCATTTTATTTTCTTATGGCACATAAACTCAGAACCCAGTGCCATCCAGCTGGTTCCAACTCATAGCCACGCTATAGGACAGAGTAGAACTGCCCCATAGACTTTCCAAGGAGCATTTGGTAGACTTGAACTGTCAACTTTTTGGTTGGAAAACATAGCACTTAACCACTATGCCACCACGGTTTCCTTGTTACACATAGTACTACCTAAAATTACATCTGTTTCTGTTCTGTCTCTGTCACTGGAGTTCCGTGAGAACGAGGGTCTTGTCTGCCTGACTCATGGCCTGGCTGGTGGTAGATGCTCAATAAATATTGGCTGAATGAATGAACAAACATTCAGAGTTCCTTCACACACTGGGTCCGCTTTCAGTCACACAATGCATCACCTCGTAAAACCGTCATGCGTTCTTTGTAACAGCCACCCTGGCATAGTTGGCTGCACTTCAGCTAAAGAAGAAGAATTTTTAAATTTTCACCTCTAAAATACATTGCATTTTTGCTAAGTCCTCAGTTTTCATCTTTTAAAACAGAGATTAAAAAGTAAAGTACTTATGTCCACAAGGGGAAAGGATAACAAGGATGATCATATAATTCTCTATTTATTGAGCATAACTGGTACTTCAGCAGACAAGGCAAGCATAATTCCATCTTTTGACCTTGTTCTTCGGAATCACCTTTTGCAATTTGGTTCCCTCACACAATGCAACCTCAGGTTTAGGGTCAGCCTCCAGGAAGGCTTACCCTGCTGGAACCCGTCCGTAGCCCCATAGCATACTACACCTTCATGATAGTCTAGTTAGCGTCAGAAGCATTTATTCATGTGTCTGGATCCCAGCTCCACTGTGAGCTTTTGGAGAGCCCATATTTACCTCTATTTCCCCACCTCTTTATCACTTAGGTAAATGATTTCTCATCTGGTTTTCAGATGAAATACCACTCCCTCAAGGAACCCTTCCCCAAGTGCCTAGACCAGATGCCCATCACATATTCTCATAGCACCTGTACATCTGTATCAATTCCCCCAATTTCAGGTAATTACTTAATTGTGTGATTATTTCTTTAATGGTGATCTCCCCCAACTGGAGGGAAGGGAGTGTCTTACTCACCCCCATCCTTTAGCCTACAGCTTGACAAAGAGAAGCCCCCCCAAAAAAGCCACCTGCCATTGAGTTGATTCTGACTCAGAGAGCCTGTAAGTCCCACAGAGTTTGCAAGAAGCACCTGGTAGATTTGAACTGCTGACTTTTTGGTTAGTCAATGTTGCATTTAACCACCATACCACCAGGGTTTCTGAGAGAGGAAAGGCTCCCAGTAAATATCTGATGAATGACCGTGAATCCCTAGTGCCTTGTGTGAAGTTTAATAGAAGCTCAAGAGAAGACTTTTGTTGGATTATATCAGAAAAATATTTTTTTATCCTGCCAGTTACTTGCTTAAAATGAGTTGTTCTTCCTTGTTATCAAGACAAAAGACAGCTTGAATAATTAATCTGTTTTCCAAAAAGAGGTCTTTCCTAACTAAATCAAACCATCAAACCGGAACACCAAACCCGTTGCTGTCCAGTTAATTCTGATTCATAGTACAGGATACAACTGCTCCATAGGGTCTCCAGGACTGTAGTTTTCACAGAAGCAGATTGCCCCATCCTTCTCCTGGGGAGCAGATCATGGGTTTGAACTGCCACCCTGCCAGTTGGCAGCCAAGCACTTACTCACTGCACCACCAGGGCTCTGCCCTAATTATAAGCCCAGCCTATTAAACCATCTGCAGGTAATGAGTGAGTAACTCCTTGGGAACACACAAGCTCAAGGGTTGACACAGGCTCGGACATTTCTCCTTCCCTCACCTGTACCATTATAGATCCTGCTTTCTCTCTTTCCAGGCATGACCTGTTGTGTACTATATATTCAGACCAGTTATTTAAGGCTAAGCTTCGTATCCCATAAAATCATTATGTTCCAGCTTTTGGAGACATTTGATACGAAAAGTAATTATAGGTAGACTTCTGAGACAAAAACTTAAATCCTTTATGGCGTCTCCTGTCAGAATAAAGACGGGAGGTAATGATTCAAATGAGAATGAGGGTTGCAAATTATATTGTGAGGTGGGATAAATCGTTTTTGCCAAGGCCATGGAGTTCTTCCTCTCTCACTAGTAAAATCAATAGTGACAAATGGCAAGGCTGGAAATAAATGCTTTACTCCCGGTGGCCAGGCATTGTGTTAAGTCCGAGTTGAAGATTTACCTTTATTTGGTGATTGTTATTTCTGCAGGTCTTTTATGTTTTAATTTATTGATTCTGTACTTAGTAATAATGGAACAAGGCACTGATAAATAATGTATGTCAGCAACAATATAAGGGATAGAGGTTAACACTTTCCTGAAGTGTTGAGTGTTTTTTTAAAAAATGTTTTATTGTGATTAAGTGAAAGTTTATAACACTAGTGAGTTAGTCACACAAAACCCATATACACACTTCTATGCAGCTCTAGCTGCTCTCCCTGCCCTGTGACAGCACACTCCTCCTTTCTATTCTGTACTCCCTATATTCATTTAACCAACTCCTATCCCCTCCTCTCCACCCTCCCGTCTCATTTCTGTAGAGGAGTTGCTCCCAGTCTTACAGTCCAGTCTGATTTTTCTCTGAAGAGTTGTCTTTGGCACGGGGCTCAGCTCTGGGCTAGCACTGAGTCTAGGGGCCATGATCTTGGGAGAGCTTGCAGGACATCAGACCATCAGTTCTGATCTTTTAATAGAATTCTAGATCTGCACACCTATTTTTCTCCCATTACAAGGAGTTGAAGGGTTGACTGTTTTTGGTTTTTTTTTTTATAAAATAAGTTAAGCAGGTGTTGTCCACCAGTTATGAAGCCCACCCAGGCCAAGACTGAAGAAGATGCTGTCACCGTCATTCCTTTGTCCTGTTTGCTGCCACCCCTCCCAGCCTTGTCTTCACCTTTGTTAGGCCTTCCCCAGGGTGATGTTAATCACAGCATGCCTTGCCAAGTGACTTTGCAGAGACACCACACTCTGTGAAGTGTAATTTATGGCCTTAATACTGATAGCTGCATGACATTCTTCACATTATTACAACTGATTAGGCAGTAGCCACAATGCAAATACACACACACACAACTTATTCTCATCTGGCCTCCAACCTCATCAAGATAAAATGATCACTCCCCTTGTCAAGTGCAGTTAAGCTTTTTTTTCCTCCCTTCTCCTGAGACATATAACCAAGTTTCCTGTGGTCTAAAAGGCTCATTGAACAGTTTTCCTCTGATTCAATACCCAGATAATGGAGCCAGAGATGAAAGATTCGAGGACTTTGAAGGCGGTGGTTGGTGATGGAAGAGACCGAATCTACATTCCTGTTAGGAGAAGTGAAAGACTTCAGTAAACATCATTAGCCTGGTTTTGGCTGCACCCTGAAGGTGACAGCAGAGTCAGTTGACAGTAAGAATGTAATGCAGTTTGGGCTAGAATGAGATCCTAAATGAAAAGCATTGATGTGAAAACAGGCAAGGCTAAGTCCTGTTTAAGAATCAAGTTCAGGTTTAAAGGACTCTGCTCTCGACTGTAAAAGATTAGCCTGTAACATGCCCTTGAAAATGCAGCCCAGACCCCATCTTACTGGTGCAAGGCTCACCTCCAAGAACAGCTAGTTCTTCTGCTATTATACAGCCCTTTATTAGATCTCACCACTTAGAACTGGGCTTAGTTGTTTTTACAATCTCTCTGCTCCCACTAGCCTATGAGCTCTGGGGAGGCAGAAGCATCTGTATCTCCTTCATCTTTAAAGCTTAGCACATTGCCAAGAACTAAATACACACATGAATACTTGCAAGATATTGAGATAGAAACCACATGCTTTATTGATGAGCAGATAAGTATCTTGGAAGGGTTTCTTTGGAAAGCCATGCTTCTTTTTAAATTTTTTCTTCCCTAAAAAATAGTTTTATTATGGAAAACTTTGAAAATACACAAAAACAGAATATTATAATAAGCGTCTATTTACATGTTCCCCCATGGCTAATCCTGATCAGTCTCCACTCACACCCTCTGCCCTTTCACAGTGTTCTGAAGCACATACAGACATCATGGAACTTTATTTCCTAGTATTTTGGTTGGAGTCTCTAAAAGATAAGGACTCACTATTTTTTAAAAAAAAAACACAATCACAGTTATCACTGTCACATCTCTTATGGATTGAATAACGTCCCTCAAAAAATGTGTGTGTCCCTTTGGCTGGGCTGTGATTCTCAGTATTGTGATTGTCTACCATTTTGTTGTTTGATGAAATTTTCCAGTGTGTTAAATTCTGTGACTGTGATGTTAATAAGATGGATGAGTGGCAGTTATATTGATGAGTTCTGTGATATTGGATACTGCCTTAAACCAATCTCTTTTGAGATATGAAAGAGAGAAGCACAGAGAGACACACTAACCTCACATCACCAAGGAAATAGTGCTGGGAGCATATTCTCCGGACTTGAGCTCCCTGCACCGACATACTCCCAGACCAAGGAAGGCTGATGATAAGGACCTTTCTCCAGAGTTGACAGAGACAGAAAATCTTCTCCTGGAGCCAACACTCTGAATTTGGACTTTTAGTGTACTAGACTGCGTAAGAGAACAAACTTCTCTCTGTTAAAGCCACCTACTTGTGGCGTTTCTGTTATAGCAACACTAGACGGCTACGGTAGTATCTAAAAAAATTAACTGTAACATCTTAACGGTATCAACTATTCAGCCAGTCTTCACATGTATGCTATCTTCCAAATGTTATGTTTTCCTTTAATTGTTTGAGTTTGAATCCAAATAAAAAGCATACACTGCAATTGGTTGGTGTGTCTCTTAAGTCTTGTTTAATCTATAGCTTCCTGGCTATCTTTATTTTTTAGCTTTTTATTTTGAGATAATTGTAGACTCACCTGAACAACAACAAAACTTATTGCTGTCAAGTTGATTCACTCATAGAAACCCTATAGGACAAAGTAGAACTGCCCCATAGGCTTTCCAAGGAGGACTCTTCTTGTTGTTGTTTAGATGCCACTGAGTTGGTTCTGATTCACAGAGACCTTGTGCACAACAGGAGGAAACACTGCCCAGTCTTGAGCCATGCCCACAATAATTTTTATGCTTAAGCCCATTGTTGCATCCGTCTCGTTGACCCTCCGAGCATGATGTCATCCTCCAGGGACTGATCCTTCCTGGCAACATGCCCAAAGTAGGTAAGATGAAGTCTCACCATCTTTGCTTCCAAGGAGCACTCTATTTGTACTTCTTCCAGAACAGATCTGTTTGTTCTTTTAGCAGTCCATGGTACATCTGACATTCTTCTCCAACACCACAATCCAAAGGCATCAATTCTTCTTCTCCAAGGAGTGCTGGCAGATTCAAACTGCTGACCTTTTGGTTACAGCTGAATGGTTCACCGCTGTGCCACCAGGGTTCCTATACATTCACATGCAAAGAGGTCTCTGTCTCAGTTTCCTAGTGCTGCTATAACAGAAATACAAGTAGATGACTTTAACAAAGAGAAATTTACTCTTGCACAGTCTGGGGGGTTACAAGTCCAAATTCAGCATATCAGCTCCAGGAAAAGGCTTTTCCTCTGTTGGCTCTGGGCAAAGTTGGTGACATCCATCTTCTCTTGGTCTAGCAGAGTCCTTGCAAAGGAATCTATGCTCTGATCCCAGCACTGCTTTCTTGGTGGTATGAGGTCCCCATGTCTGTCTCCTCATTTCTCTCTTTTATATCTGAAAAGAGATATAAGACACTATCCAGTCTTGTAGATCTCATCAGTATAACTGCTGCTAATTGATTTTATTAACACCATAGGAAAACCTCATTAAATGACAGAATGGTGGACAATCACACAACACTGGGAACCATGACCTAACCAGGTTGACACATATGTTGGAGGAACATGTTTCAGTCCATGATGGTTTCAATCCCGTTTTCTCTGGTGGTAACATCTTGCACAACTGTAGCACAGTATCACAACCAGAAAATCGGTATCAGTACAAGCTAAAGAACTTATTTGAATGTCCCCCATTTTACAGGCTTTCATGTGCATGTGTGTATTTGGTTCTATGTATTTTATCATATGTGTAGATTCATGTACTTACCACCACAGTCAAGAAAGAGAGTTGCTGGATCGCGCAGTAAGTGCATATTCAGTAAAAGCTAATAAGCTCTTTTCCAGATTGGCTGTGCTGTTTTACACTCCCATCAGCAATGTATGCTTGGTCAACTTTTGTTATACCCTCCCTTATCAGCATTTGATGTGATCATCATTTTTTATTTTAGCCATACTGATAGGTATATAGGATATCTCATTTTAGTTCTTTTAAAATTTGGAATCCTAGTATAAAACTTTCTTATAAAAAAATGTGTAAAGTGCAATTACAAAATTATAAAAAGAAAATAAAAATCACCCATGGTCTCTCCACCCAGATGTAATGAATGTTAACATATATATTTCTATTCTATTTTCATCATGTGTATCTGTTTAGCTATGTATCTATTTTTTAAAACTGGAAACACATGACAGAGGACAATGTCAAACTCTAAAGCTTTCTTGCCCCCAGCTCTAACCATTCTAGGACTCTTGATGAGGCCTTTCCGTTGGAATTTGTTGCGAACATAACACTACCTCATGAAAGGCCTCAGGAATGTCGGTTTGGGCTCTCTCACTGCAAGTGTGCCTGAGAATGGCTGAGGCATTTTGATAACAAACACACTCTAAGAAGCACATACCTAGCAGTCCCAGACTTTTGCCCTTTACAATGGCTTATGCTTTTAGAGAGCTTTTGCTCTCAGGAATTTAGTATCAGGATGTCAGTTGCAAGACAGGGGTAGAAAGACAGCTGCATTGAAATCTGGGATTCAAAAAAGAATCTAGGGTTTTTTTTTTGTTACTACTTCTCAACTTCAGATTCCCCCTGAAGCGACCTCAGCTGGAAACAGTGCGTTCTTCTTGGAATGCTGTGTCACGGTACGAAAGAACATTTATGAGTCTCCAGTGACAGCAGGGAAAGTAGATGTGATAG